>OX421937.2:16165783-20965783 GCA_949128155.2 Xanthia icteritia | reverse complement strand
TCAGTACATTTATGTTTTCTGAACCCATATTGATTTTACGCAAGTATATTATTCTTTTCTAGGTAATTAGTTAGTCGTGAATTTAAAGCTTTTTCAAAGATTTTTGATATTGACGTAAGAACCGATATGGATAAGTAGTTAGTTACACTGCTTCTGTAACCTCCCTTATGAATGGGGTTTACCAGTGCTTTTTAAACTCGGTGGGAAATGCACCTTTATAATGCCAAAAATGTGCTTCAGTGGGGCAATAAGAAACATTTGGCAGCTTTAATAAACGCCAGCGCGTTTATTAAAGCTGCCAACTGGTGATCTCTTAGATATATTATGTAGTTTATCACGATGTTTAATGCATTTTAAGAGACCGGGTGTGATCAATGGTTTAATGATTCTATTTTTGCAGGGTACCTTTACTACTTTGGTGTTTTTATTTATAACAACCGTCAAGAGGGCTACAAAGATTTTTGAGGCTTCAGTGGGATCACAGCTGTAAAAGACTTCGGAAAATTGGATGGCTTCAATGTCCTTAAGTGCGTCTGGAATGTTTGTACGTTCCTTATATAGTTTAGTTTTTCTATAGGTAAGTTCAATATTGAAGAGTAGCGGAATGTGATCAATAAAACGTGAGTCTTAGATTGTTTTTTGCTCTTTAGCATCACATGATCTAGGCATTTTACTAAGCGAGTTGGGGGGAGATATGCAGGTAGTAGACCATGGTATGCCAGAGTGTTTAGGTAGTCTTCACAATTTCGGATCGGTGTTGTTTGGAAAGATATTAATGTTAATATTTCCGAATATGGCGACGGTATTAAGTGTTGACAGTGATGTGAGGAGATCATCAAGGCTTGCCACAAACGGTGTCGTGTTGTGTGCGGATGGAAGGCAATTAATTGCGACTAGTACAAATTCTGTGCTGCACTTGGCAATGAGGCAGTTTGCATCGCATAGACCCACTTCAGTGACAGCCCAGTCAAATTTATGTCGGGCATATAATATTATAACTCCGTCATTTTGATTTTTATGATTACTTTCAAAAGGAGTGTAGTCCTCAAGATGTGGACATTCATTGGTGACCTTGCTTAGCCAACACTCGGTCAACACTATTATATCACATTGACAGCAGTTCTTTGCAGTACGACAGTAAGAGCATTGAAATTACGATTAACACTACGTACATCGACGTGTAATATGCTAATAGACCTAGGGCATTTGTTAGCAAATTTTGAGCACTGTTCAGGAGAACGTCTTCGAACGAATTGTATTTAAATTTTAGATAGTTACTCATATCGCTAAGGTATCTTGCAAAAGTAGTGAAATAGTTTACGTAGCATGTTAGTATAGAACTGACAGAAGAAAAATCCAAAACATTTGCCTGTTTACGCGATTGTGACGAAGCCCAAAAAGAGGAATGCTATGTGACAAAACCACCGCATTTGGCTAGATTCTATAGCAGTGAAGTACATCACTTAATATCAGGTCTTTAACTATGAAATTGCCGTTCTGCAGTACTGGCCATTTCAAATCAAAATAATTTTTGTTTGGCTAAGAATTCTAATTTCAAATTAATTTTATTTTAAAACATGGATTTTTTTTTCCAAAAGTAGTCATTTGTTTATTGATTAGTGTTACATTTTCATCGCATTTCAATCTTTTTCGTCATCATAGATACGTTAAAAATTCGAGTAATTATGGAATATGGGTACCGTCGTGGCAGCAACGTGGCACAAGCGGCACTCAACATCAACGACGTTTACGGAGCTAACACTACAAACCAACGCACCACCTGTTGGTTTGCTCGCTTCCGTTCTGGAAATTTCGACCTGAAAAATGAACCGCGCGGTCATCCGAAGACTTTGGTCGACAATGACGAATTAAAGGCGATTGTGGAAGCTGATGATACACAATCTACGGCTGAATTAGCAGCAGCTTTCGACGTTAGCGTCAAAACAATATTGGTCCATTTGCGTCAAATTGGCAAGGTAAAAAAGCTTGACAAATGGGTGCCCCACGAACTCAATGATCGCCAGCGCGAAGTACGCGTCGAGACGTGCCTTGCACTGCTCAACAGACACACAAATGAAGGAATTTTGAACCGCATTGTTACCTGCGATGAAAAATGGATTCTGTTTGATAACCGCAAGCGCTCAGCAAGTTGGTTGGATCCTGGTTCAGCACCTAAACAATGCCCTAAACGAAAACTTGATGGTCACTGTTTGGTGGTCTAGCGCCGGTGTGGTTTATCACAGCTTCTTACCAAACGGGGTGAGCATTACTGCAGATGTGTACTGTGAAAAACTGAACACAATGATGTAGAATTTGGCACATCTCCAACCAGCATTGGTCAATCGCTCGTCTCCACTGCTCCTGCACGACAACGCGCGACCTTATACTGCACAGCAGACGGTCTCCAAGTTGCAAGAACTGGGGTTGGAAGCTCTCCGTCATCCACCCTACTCACCAGACCTTGCGCCTATAGACTACTACTTTTTCCAGAATTTGGATAACTTTTTGGCGGGAAAAAAATTCAATACTCGAGAGGCAGTACAAATTGCCTTTGAAGAATTTGTTGCCTCCCGTCCAGCTGATTTCTTTAAGAAGGGCATCAATAAACTGCCACTGCGTTGGCAAAGATGCATTGATTGCATGGGTGACTACTTCGATTAATACAAATAAAAAATACATGAAAAAAATTCGTTTACAACCTATTATATGCATTGCAGTATTATGAATTTTGAGAGAAAACTAAAAACGTAGGAATTTTTTTGGCTTCAGTGCGTACCCGCCTTTAAGCCATACTCGTAAACTGAATAAAATACTTGACTAGCATAATCTGAACCCGCCTTAACAGATGTAAATAGAATAGCTGGATATTTTTTTCGTTCCATTTTTATGTTCTTTTTGATGATATTAAAACCTTGCTATTAAGGGTAGTTTGAAAATGGAAACTGACATACTGAAATTCCACAGAACTATTTCTGTGCAGCTTCACATTATGATATTTAGCATCCGCCATAGTGAATTTTCTATGACATCATTGGCGCGAGAGTGCTCGATACTGTCTTCAATAATTAAAAATGCTAAACATACATTTATTTAGGAAAGAGAAACACTTCTTTTACCTCTACCACATTCATCAACAGATTCTCAGATCGAACTAATTTTAATGACGTCACATTTTCGCATTTCTGTTTGACACCAGCTCCAGCTTCTCTTCGCGAATGAAGAGCTTCTTTCAAACGCATACAAACGCAAACATAACTCGAGTTGTTTTATATTTTTTATCGAACATCAAAAGTAGGAGATTGCAAGCAATATTTTCAGAATATTCGATATGTTTGATCATTATTTTCTATAAAAATTGTGCACTAATGGGCTCCGTACCGATATACTTGTTTTTACTTTAATAATCATGTTCGACGTTTGGTTAGCAGGAAAGTGGTTTTTGTTCCAGATTTTTTATAGACATTTTAAATTTATTCATTCAAATTTTAATGGATATAAATAAAATGATTGAGTAATGGTAGCTGTCTGGAATTAATAGGCGTCCAATTAAGATTCTTGTATACCCGGGACATATTCTTTAGTAGAATTTCCCTTGTGGCATGCAACATTAAAATTTATTTTTGGGTTTTTGTTCGATCGCACTCTGCCACGGACAAATCCCTGCATTTAGCGATTCCAGCTTTTGCAATACTGCTTGCTGTTCAATGGCAAAAGCAGGACGTTGGCCAAAGTTTTTAAATCTACATACTTAAGCCAATTTTACCAAAAAAAATCAGGAAGTCGCGAAAATATTCGCACCGGTTTGAACACCTCCATACAAATTAGTTTACAAAATCAGCGCAAGCGAATTGCATCCAGCACCCCGCGCGGTATTCGCTTAAATTTGGCCAGAGTTGTTTTCGAGATTAAGTAATAGTTATAGTCCATTTATTTGTCAGAATATTGTTACAGAGTTATAAAAATAATAATATTTAAACAGTATCTAAGCCTTACTTTCATGATAAAAAATCTGTTCATCACAAAAGCGAAAAGCCTAGATGGAGCATAGCAAATCCTAACTAATATAAACCCGAAAGTCTGTTTATTTGTTTGTTACTCAAACATCCCTCGACGAAGCGATGGATCGTAATGAAATTTTGGGTGCGGGAATGTAAGGCTGGGGGAAAAGGTCTGATATACCCAAATATTCAACCTGCGTCCCGGAGGGATATTTGTGTCTGACCCGTTTTATATGAGCTTGCTCTTAGAGACAAGATATTAATACTAGCAAAACTTAGTATTTAAACTAGGCTAGAAGTACCTACCTAATAAAAGTATTACTACAATTTTTGATGGTAAGTAAGTAATGGTGACTTATGGTGGTGATGGTAAGCAGTACCTCAGTATGTAGAAAATTGACTGGTTTGTTTGCGCCCACAAAAAGTTTTTCCTAGTATTTTGTAGGCTCATATTTGACTGATGCTTGGATATTTTACCTTCGGTTGACTATGCACACATGAATAGGCTATTTTAGAAAATCCAAATCAGTAGAATGAAGAGAAAAAAAAATGGTTTATTGTCACATAAACATGTGCATATAAAAATATCAGTTAACTCGAAGAAGTCCTTAATTATGGTTCATAGCCTATGGCTTAACACTAAGATTGATCCTATATTGATTTGCTTGGCATGCCAGTAAAACCCAAACCGCAACAAAAAGCCAAAGTCACAAGATCATCTCCTTTATCTATCGATATCACCCGTCAGTAATCTGACATCTATAAGTGAATTCACATCGCGCACACACGTCCTGTCAAATTACGGGCAGTCTCCAAAAAGAGGGTGTTGACAACACAAGGAGCGATATTAAAAGTCCCAACTCAAGAGCTGGTATTACGCCTGTGGTCGCGTCAGCTGTCTCTCGACCCATGTTAGCAATGAAGGTATGCGTTCCCTGCTTATAAAACTGAATCAACAAGTTCAGGTAATTGTAGGTTTTGTTTAATTTATGTTTTGTTATTTAGTTAGTGGTTGTGCTCACAGCTCGTGAGAACTTTTCTTTGAATTTACCTAGCTAAAGAACACACAAATACATTCAAAAAGACACGGTATTCGGATGAAATATGGTGACCAATTTTTTGATTCATGACATTTTTGTAATATTACAAAAAATCATTTTATTTAAAAAAAATGTATTCCATAGGAAGAATATAGATTGAGTAAGTGATAACAGACAGGTGGTATTGTAATTTTAGGCCATACAATGTTTTTCTTTATTATTCAGAAATACTTACAAGTCCGTTTAATGTCAAAAGATCATTTTTGTTATATTCATCACATGCAAATTCTTGTTTGATTCACCGTTTGATACAATCAAATCAATAACATTTTATCCCGTTGATGTCACCGTGCGATCGACTAAAGACTTAAATAATAAGCCTTCCCTTTTATGTCAAAGTCTTTAATGAACGACCCACGAATCAAAGAAACCAACGAATTAATCAAAATGGATCGTTTTTCATTCGATTAAATCGACAAAATGTATGGGAAAGTGTGAATGAAAAAACAAACGTTTTTTTTCGTTATTTCATGGTTGCTCCTATGATAAAATAAAATCATTTCATAAAGATGAGCACAATGATCCCGTAAGACGTTTAGGGTGAACAAAAAAATATAAAAACACGACATCCATTTATTTTTAGAGACAAATTATCCATAGTTCCACGCGGGACTGAATGAATCACGCCAAGACACGACTTCTTTGAACAGGAAAATTTTATGTAAATATTTTACAAGAAAAAATTATGATTTGAAGATTAAGCTAAAGTCAAGAAAAAGAAAAAGAAATAAAGATAGAAAATATATTGTCATAGGTAAGGACCGTAAGCCAGTTTTAACAAGGTATTCGAAAACAACGAAAAACCGTGGTATTAACAGAAAGAAAAGTGATGGACAGATACTTTATAAGCATAATCAGCTTATAATGTTCCCACTGCTGGACATAGGCCTCCTCTCGGTGAGAGGGAGTGGGCCGTAATCCACCACATGGCCGGTGTGCGGGTTGGCAGATGTGACATCTGCTAACCAAAAAATCTAAGACATGTGACCATGTCTATTTTTTGGTTCTAGGACAGTTGCGGTATTCCAGTTTCCTCACGATGTTTACCTTCACCGTTTTGAGAGAAGTGGTGATGAAATAATTTACACAAAGTACAGCGCCTGTTTGGGTTCAAACCTACGACCTACTTTATAAGCTGAACTCTTATTCTATTGAAAATTCGTACTACTAGGTAAGCTCAAGGACAAAATTTTACCACCGATGTGCGGTCATTCACATAATTAAGATGAGTTGAGATTGAGCAACAGTCAACGATTGGAATATGCACAATAATAAATAGTTGAACAAGGTACACAATCGTATTAGTACTGATCGACATAGTTATCGCCCAAAAAATGTATACGAGCCATTTTATTCCCATAAATGGCTCGCTTCCACCTAACGACGCTTCCATCTAACGAATAATGTCACCCAATATTTAAAAAGCGTTTGTAAAGAAACATAAAGAACTGTTCAAAACAGCAGAAGATGTAAGTTCTCGAAATCGGAGTGACAAATACAGACTTGTGCTAGATGTGTTTCCTAAGTTAACAAAATATTGTAAAACCTATCTGGATATGTGCGTACGGATCTTTAGAAAAAATACCAAATACATATTAAAAACACTAAATTGCACGCTATTTAAAAATAAATTGCATGAAAGGCTGAATACAAATAATTTCTACTTCATTGCGGAGTTTCTAGATAACATCTACAAGTTGGCATGCTATAGTTTTTAAGCAAAACATGCATGATATCTTTATGTCAGTATACTACCTTTGTATAACATGTTTTACGTAAATAAATATTTTCTATTCTATTCTATTATTTTTCGTATAACTCAAAGCCACATGAACGAAGTAAATCTGGCGGAAAATAAGACGTAAACGGTAGTCAGTGGGAATGAATTACAAAATTACAACGTTTCACTAAAGAGTTTTACTATAAATGCACTATTTCTGGGTTTAAATCCAATAAGCTAGAAGGTGTTATAATGTGCTTCCAACACGCCCCCTCCATTAGTATCTCCTCATTACAATGTTTTTTTTTTATGAGTTGTATTGCAATATGTGGGTTAGCTAGCGACCTCGATATTTTTTTTAAATTTACCTCGATGGTCCTAGTTTATCAATATTATAACTTCTAGTTACAGCTATTTGTAAGCGGGCACGCCCTTTATGCCTGGAGGCTTTTATTTAGATATTGTTTTCGTTAAGTTATTTTTATTTCTGCTTGAGTATAGTTCTCGATGTTTTTCGTTGGTATGTTTTTGGCGTGTGCTAGCTGTCATACAGCTATTAATTTTATAATTTATATTATGTTTTTTGTTGCGTAATGTAAATATCATTTTGCATACTATTATATAGATTCATTTTTTTCTAACTGAACAGACAACTGTGCTGCTGGGGAGTTTGTTGCGCCACTTCTTCTTCCCAGCTAAAGCACTAGGAAGTGGTGAAGGGTGGGCGTTTTGGGGGACTGTCTTATGTAATTTTGACGTTCGAAAAGTGCTGATTCTCAGCCTAGTTTGAATAAATGACTTTTGAATTTTGAATTTTGAGTACTAGTTGGGACTGAAAACTCATTACGTCTAAGAAAAATAACCATAATGTTCCTACAAGGTTTTTTTGGGTTTTTAGTTCCGTACCAAAAGAAACGCTTTAGGGTCAGTACACACACAGAGACGTCACGCGACGCTGCGTATCCTTTTAAATGAATATTGAACTTATATTCTTCACGAAAAATATAATTTTGGTGCGAGCGTGAACGCGTGTCGAAGTACGCTGAGATGCGCGGTGCTGCGCAGCGCGTGTACCTTATTGTGTAGTAAATAAATTAGATATTGTATAAGATCTTAAAAAAATGCGCGTCGCGCTGAATCTCGGTGTGAACTGACCCTTAGCTACGAGACTCTAAAGAAAGGGTCTCATTTCCAAGCCATGGTCAGCCGTCTCTCGTGGTACTGTTTATAAAGCTAAGGCCCTGTTTTATTTGACAATTTCCTTGGTATACAGTTTCTAGATCTTTCTTTATCTTCCTTAATATTCGAATTCTTCATTCGGCCTTAAACTACATAGCACATGCATAATGTATCACCAGTAACTGGGTTGCAGTAGTAGGGCTGCAACGCTCCGTATAAAATATTGATATCCAACCACATTTGGCTAAACGGGAATCCGACCCGAGCATATTGAAGACATTCAACAGAACCAACGGATGTAATTCTCAAGACCCACATAGTCCGGTCACTATAAAGGGCTTTAAGCTTTTAAGCCTCTTTTGATGCGTTTAGCAGCATAACACCAAGCGAAGAGGAAGAATCTATGAATAATTTCTTGCAAACGGTCGTAAACTGCGCAGATTGTAAGCACTATAATTTACAACTTTACATTATTCATGACAACTGCAACATGGCTAATACCTGTACTCTTATTTAAGGCGATGCAGATTTTAATAAACTTTCCACTATGAGTACACAATTTTGTTGGCGTGAAATTTAAAATCTCACCTTACATTTTACATTAGGGGAATATGCAAAGAGTGTGTATTATAAGAAATTTTAAAAGCTAGCTCGACTGAACCGTTTAGTGCTGAGGATTAAACGACACACGACACTGAAAGCTCTTTGACACTCAACGAACGAGTAATTGAATGTACGCCCAAAGTAAGTCTCGCGTTTTATACACGAGAGGAAATGTCGCGCAGCTGTGGAGGCGGTGGGAATGTTCGATGAAGCGATCGCTTAAGACTTTTAGTTTAGAAAAATTCATTTTTCGTTGGCAAAAAATGGATGGTTATTTTAAGAGTTGGTCAGTTTTGTGAAGCTAAAAATAGGTTTTAAGCTTATTTTAGTTTGTTATGTAGATAAAAAAACGGAACCCTTATACTAACACTCGTGTGTCTGTCTCTCCGTCTGTCACAGCCAATTGATGGCACGGTTGGCGCAGTGGTTAAGCGATTGACTGCTGCGCTGCGTGTCGCGGTTTCGATTTCCGCACGGAACAAAAATTTGTATGACATACAAGTACTTGTTCCGGGTCTGGCTGTTTGTGTATGTGAGTTTAAATGTTTGTAAACGCACCCACAATACAGGAGAAATTCTTTTCGGGGGTAAATTGAAAAAAAAATAGTTTTGCTAACCGTACTGTGTAACATATCAAATGAAAGGGCTTGTTGTGAGGATCACAATTTGTTTTTCAATAATTTTAAATTAAACACTTTTAATATATTTAAAAAAATATATGAAAATTGTCCATCCCCCCTTATCTCTGAAACTAAGCCTTAAATTATGAAAAACATACAGACTTTAGTTCTATACTTCTACAAAAAAACCTATAATAAGTCTATGGTCTTAAAATAACATGGTAAATCTCCCAATATTCTGCGTACAAACTTACATTTGCAGTTGGAATGTATGGGAGAACACGTCTTTCAACTACAATGTTAAGTTTGTCCTTGGGATAAATTCATCCCAACTACGGGACCCTTCATTGTGCTTGGTCCGACACGCTCTTGGCCGATTTGTTTTAGATAATTTTGATCCTGTCAATACCTACAGTTAAATGTAAAACATGAAAATAAATAGGTACAATCAAATTGAAACAAAGATATCTATCATAAAACAACTAAACGCCGAGTAATTTCAAAGTCGAAGGTTATAAATAATTGCTTGTAATAAGAAACTTTCGAATGATTTCCACGAACAGACTGGTTGAAAAAGCCGAAATGTTATTTCAAGTCTGGTAAATTCAAATCCAACTAGGTATTTAACGTAGTTAACCCTAGTAATCTATTTAGTTTGCTCCTGACCAGCAGTGTGAACGAAACGCCGAAAGAGTGAAGATTAAATTAAAACAATTTACTCAACTAATTAGAACTTAGCTTTAATATTTTGATGTATTTGTTTTTTAATTAAGGACTGAATAAAGTTAAATATTTTGACGCTTTGCTCAAGTTTAGTTTATAAGCAGTTTCTGTCCAATGTCTGTTTTCTTTGAATTTTATGTAACCGGTATCTTGTGTATATATCCCACCAAAAACATTTGCATGTAAAATGTTGCCAAGACGAGATCATATGGCTCGCACTGTCAAAAACTTATTAGATCTAGTGGAGAGCCAAGCTTATAACTCTACACGCCCTAACTCTACAAGCACTAACTTCACAAACTAAATTAGTTCTTACATCATTGTTTTTGCTAACCGTGACCATTACTATTGTTATTCTCTGGATACCACAAATAAAATCATTTTCAGAAACAATTTTCAAATTCTAAACAATTTGCAAAACGCCATAAATGAACTAACAACAATTTTCACTTTGACAAACGTAACACGTACAATTTTCCAACGATGTTGGTTTAACGAAGTAAAATGCTATGAATTCTGCGTCCATATATTCTATAAGGGACTCAACGCATAAAGACTGCTAACGGCAGATAAGCGTTATGTTGAAGCTCAAATAAAACTAAGATACTTAAAATGAGACAAGACAAAAATACTCTTTACGTTCGCTTTTATAAGGTGGTTTACAGACGAGCGACATGTTGCGAACTCTGCCGGTAATACAATGAATGTTTTTGGATGTCGACACTGTGCGATCCTTAAATTTTTAACGATTGTGTTGCAGTTGGAATACATTATGCGGCCTACCCAAAATTCAAAATTCAAAAATTCAAAATTCAAAAGTCATTTATTCAAACTAGGCTGAGAATCAGCACTTTTCGAACGTCAAAATTACATAAGACAGTCCCCCAAAACGCCCACCCTTCACCACTTCCTAGTGCTTTAGCTGGGAAGAAGAAGTGGCGCAACAAACTCCCCAGCAGCACAGCTGTCTGTTCAGTAAATGATTCTTCTTTGGAATTGCGAGTCGTTGAGCTCTATAAGATATGAGTTGAGCTACACGTTTACTGACAAATGTGTGCACTGACTGGACAGGTCAACTCCAATCAAATCTATGTTCCTCAAAAGACCACATAATCTGCATAGTCCTCTTATGGCCTGACGAAAATTATGTCTGGACTTTAAAAGAGACTGACCTCTGATTTTGTTTCGGTCTTTCTTCTCAGAGAAGTCTGTTAGGAAACACCAACCTTATTTAGTTAAAAAAAAAATAATAATATTGACGTATAAAAAGTGTTTTTTTGAATCCAATGACAGAAATAGATAGTTTAGTTTGACTGCTCGAATCTCACAACATGGGCATATTTTTCTCACTTAGCATTTTGCAAACATTTTTCAGATTATTTTCTAAGTTGTATTTTTACCCATCTACGTTGGCTACCAATTTGTCGGTTGTCTGTATCCTGCCTTAATCGTGCGGAGTAACATAGCAAATACACTTTGTTAATACCTTTGCCGTGTGTTGTGAATCGCCTCTAAATTCCCTTTTGTCTGACTTTAGTATTTATGTTTTGTTTTTGAATGAGGATGAATTTTATTTGTTGTGTCTTTTTAGTATATTCTTACACTATATTGGTGTATTGCTATTGAAATTATTCTTTTTTAAATCATATCTTTACGACACAGACCTGAATTTGCTTATGAACAGTTCAGCGAGTCGTTTTAGCTAAAACCGGTCAATGGCAGAAGGTGACGACACGTCATGGCGTTAAAAAAAATGTCATCAAGCTGTTAAAAAATAAATGCAGCCAGGTTAATGTTACACTCTTTTAAATTTCCTGAAACGTTTCAGATACTTCCCTCTTCCAAAGTTCCGTATGAATCGTCCGAGAATATATGGCGTTTACGTGATCCGAATTATTTGGTAATCGGCGTTTTATTTAAAGTTTCTAGTGCAACTTTGCATGCACAATATAATGTATGAAGATTTAAGAGAGTTAAATTTTTCCGTTTAGTGTAATTTTTTTGTTTGAATCACTGATAGGTTTTAAAGATCTTTGGGAATCTCTCCTCTTCATGTTTTTCGTGTGTCAGTCTGGTGTCAGACTTTTTATGCCATCCATGGGCCACTGACTTGGCTTCACAATGTGAAGCCAAGTCAGTGTTGCAAAGGACTTGAGTCCATGAGTCGTAATTTTAAAGACTCTACTCAATTATGCAAGATTCAGTGTGCTAAAAAGGCTCGGACTCGAGAGTCAAGCCGAGCCCGAGTCATTTAACAGCCACTTGAGTCTTAAAAAGAACTGGAGTCTTCAAGAAAAACTTGGAGCATGAAATGATTAAAAATATCCTTAATCTATACTGTTATTTTTTATCTGAGCCTTTCTCCCTCCCCGTCCTGTGAATTTAACGATTTAATTCTGGACTCATACACGAAGAGGACTTGAGTGCGACTCGCCGCATAAAAAGGACTTGAGCGCACAAAGAAGCTCAAGCTCTCATGTAACATTCAAGAGCTCGTAGAGAATTTAGTTCGTAGCTCGTAGAGAGTTTAGTCTTGGAGTCCTGTTGTAATGAGTCGACTCTTCATCATTCGAGTCCGTTTATATAGGACTCGAAGACTCGAGTTCTTTGCGACACTTCTTCACATGCCATCGAGAAATATCTCTCAGGCATGACGGTTTCCTCACGATGTTTTATTCACCGTTTTTGAAGCAAGTGATATTATACAATACGCACATGAATCCTAAAAGTCTGAGGGTTGCCTTGGGTTCGACCTCGAAAACTATGACTTGGCAGTCCGACGGTCACACCACTAGGCTATCTACTGCTGTTAATTGGAAATCGGTAACTTTGGGAGATGGGCATGTGATGCGGTGGAAGACAGATGTCGTCATCTTAAAAAATGGTTGAGTAGGTATAAAGGTGGATGACTTTATGAATAGAGAAAAAAGTAATGAAACGATGACTGAGTAAAAAGTAAAATATTATGACATAGAAAATATATTGAAGAAGAAGAAATGCTGTGCTGAAATAAATTAGGATCTTTCATAGAGAATACCAATAGATAATATAATATTTAATAATATCTGTGTATATGTATATATAATATATCAGGAAGTCTACAGAAAAGTTTCAAATGCATGTGCTGGAAAAAGGTTCCCAAAAATTACTATTCACTCGACTGAATTTCCCATCTAATTTTACGCAGACAACACAACAGGCACCGTAATCGCCAAAACACCAAAAAAAGTTAACAAAAGCATGTAAAGTAAAAAATATAAACAAACCTTCCGAACTTGGTCCCTATAATAATGAAGGTGTAATTACGGATGACCGTTCCCTTTCCTTTGACCCCGTTTGGAAGGCTCTACGGATATTCAATTGGAAACTTCTCAATATCTTTGATGAAGCAAAGCGGATCATTTCGTTTGTCAATTTGTAAACATCCTTGTAAGGTATTTTTTGGGTGTTACTTTTTTTGCTTCCGGGTCGGGCTTTTTTATTTGTGTTTTTTTAATGAAACCCGGTAATAATATGAATTTCTTGGTGTACGTATGTTTTTTGTTTTTTTTATAGGTTTACGGTACAATATTTGCAAAAAATTCATTTATTCAAACTAGGCTGAGAATCAGCACTTTTCGAACGTCAAAATTACATAAGACAGTCCCCCAAAACGCCCACTCTTTAGCTGGGAAGAAGAAGTGGTGCAACAAACTCCCCAGCAGCACAGCTGTCAGTTAAGTTAGAAAAAAAAAAATCGTGCAGCTCATCACTTTTGCCTGCGTGCATTTCCATAAATGCATGTATCGCAACTATTACGTACCATTTTTTAAAAATATCTTAATTAGTTAAGATAATTAATATCTACTGTTGTAGTCGTTCTAAATCATACAGATTCAGAACTGCCGCTATGATGTAAAACTTCCGTACCGCCCCTACAACAAACACAAAAGTTTGTTGTTAGCATCAATGGCAGATTCTTCGATACCCTGAAGGTAGATTAAGCTTTACAGCGGATTTTATAATACTTTGCAGATGAAGGTCCCAACCTATACCAACTATTCGGTACAAACTGAAGGCTGTATTGTAAAAATAATTTCTAGTAGGTACGAGATGTACGAGTACGTACAGCTTATGACTGTAACAAAATAAATGAAAGTTTATTTTTCATTCCCTTTTTTTATTTCTTTATTATGAACTTTTGCTCGTTTTCTCAAGATAAAACGATCGGTCTATTCAATACATCGATGGCTTCTGCAACTTGCTTACTCTTCGAGTTGTGATGTCTCTGTTTCCCTTTACAAAGACTTGTTTTAGACCAATTGTCGACTTCTATTCATTATTATTTTTGCATGAATATTGTCCCGTTGGCAGCCTTTGGTTACGGAACTCTTATTTTATCATAGGTAATTTGAAAATCTTATTGTATCAAAGTAATAAAGAAATAAATTACTTACAAACATGCAAAAAAATAACAATAGTTGGGGATCGAACTTACAGCCAAAATCATGCGAGGCAGAACCGCTCTGGCTGTACGGTTTGTTTACAGATAAGTAAAATAAAATAGCCTTTCTTATACCTACACGTCATAAAATACTTTAAAAAGACATACATGACACTTCCTATAGTACGAGAGCCCATGACCAAAATTTTTGCTTTATCGTTTTTCGACCACAACCGTTAAGATCGATAGATTTGGTTATTCTGAATCTTAATTTCAGAAATTTTTCGTGTCGCGTCTGACCTGACCGCATAGTCCTAATATGAAAAAAATAAAACCGATCTGTTTCATAGTAATCTGTCTGATTTTCAGAATGTAGTTGATTGATACAATTTTCAGGCGGAGGTGCCCAGACATAGATAAAAATTGTGTTGGACTTTAGTGTAGCAACTTACTAATCAGACAACTTTTCGATAGTCAGAAATTATTAGGGTAATAGGATATAAAATAATTCTAACTTAATAATAAGGAAAATTAATAAAGCGCTCTTCCTCTCTCTACCTATTTAAAAATTTACTGTGCCCGACAGGGTCCATAATTGTTTCTATTATTATTTCTTTTATTTACCACCTGTAATTGTACATTATGGATTGCAATAAACGATTTGAGATTTGAGATTATTTAAAAAAATCGTATTGCGGTATTTATAAAGTGCTTACCCGATACGATTGAACTGAAATTGAAGGACTTTTTTAATAAATTAGACAAAAAGAAACTGGGATAACGTTTGAAAAATACTGTTTATTGAAAAAAATTCTTTAGGGCTCTTGTAAACCAAGTTGAACCAGGTTGAAAAAAGGTGACATTTAAAAATGTTTGAAAAAAGTTTTTTGGTAACCTCAGCAGCCATACAATTTTTTTTAAAACGTTTAAATCAGGTTGCTATGAGACAGGTCGGTTAAATATTTGAACACTTTTGGAAATGCGCTCAGGCTACATTTGACGCGTAAAATGTCTGAAAACAAACTGTTTCGAAATAAAGTGACGAAATCTATGTACATTTTTTTATATCAGACATATTTTGACTAATAATAATAATATAAACTATATTCTGAGAGCGAGGGAAGAGGGAGTGCTGTGTATGCGCACACATTTGGCCTTAGGCCTTGTTTTCTATAGTACCTCCTGTATACTTGGCTGTCTCCGTTGAAATCGGCCACCGTGACCGCAAATAGGTCGGCCCTTCGTACGTATCTCATCTAAATGTAATAATGTGATAATATTAAGTATCATAATAGTGAATCGACTATCAAATTCTATTATTCATTTCGCATAAATTTTAAAATAACGGTCACAGTTCCATTATATTTTCGGGCCTTTCTTGTCACAGCCTCACAGGGAAGTGCACATGTGTTTTGAACACACGTGGGTGGTTCAGGGCCAGTGTGACTTTCTGCAAGGCTGTGAATCTGAAGGAATATAGTTTTGATCCACTACGAAAGTCTAGCAGGAGCCACTAGTGCATAAAGCAGCGATTATCAAAACCGAGAAAAAGTAGATACGGTGATGACGAAGATGCTTAGAATATAGCAGCCTTCTTGCATATCAGTCAATAATATTTTGATATATTATAATGGGTTGCTTAGTTTGTAATTTTTACAACAAACGCACGGTAGCTTAAATGGAAAATGCATCTGATGTGAAACCCTGCAGCCGGCGATGCTGAGAACAGCTGCTGCTGTGTTCTCTACGAAAAACTGCGCTCTCGCCGTTATCAGAATACCATTCATGTTACCGCTCATAAAACCGCATTTTTCGGCAAAAGTGTGCTAGGTATAGCCCCAAAAACATATAACAGTATACCAGCAGCTATTAGAAATAAAGAGTGTATGGGATCCTTTAAGAGGTCCTTGTTTAGATTCCTTTTATGTAGATAGATGTTACTACTCCATCACTGAGTTTACTACTGATAAACAGAGATATGACGATTCCGATTTGCTAATTAAACACTTATGATTTTATTTATTGATTAAGTATGAATGTGTTTATTTATCTAAAATTGAAATGACCTGTTTACCTGACTGACATATTTTAAATTGTATGTTTTTTCTTTTTATTGTAATTACTTGTTTACGTTAATTTTGTACGCCATATATAGGCAAAACATAGTGCACATATTTTAGACAATATACTATCTGTAAAAAATTGATTGATTGATTGATTATTATTATTTCACCACACAAATACAACATTATTTACAACACTGTTACTGGGTACATTTTTTACTTAATAAATCTTGGATTTCAAGATGATTTTTTTTCACGGATAAAATCGAAATAAATTGAGCAATGTGAAACTGCAGAAGCTAAAATTTTCTGTCACAGTTCAGTCAGCAAATAGCCTCACGCTTACGTTAGTTTTGACGTACTTATGTTTACGGGAATACCAATTTTATTTTATTTGTCAAGTCAAAACTTTAGCAGAACACCGTTTTAGTACATTTCTTATTTTCATTCAAAGTCAAAGTCAAATAATTTATTTCAATTAGGCACAAAAAAGGCACTTTTGAACGTCAACATTTACATTGATTGCATTTTAGTCGCAATCTCATCGCACAAAACATCACGTTTGACTTAGTTTTTTGGTTTAGCAGAATACCTTTTGTGACATTTTGGAAATTTTGCGGCACCGCGACTTAAAAATGAACGTTTTTGAGTACGACAATTGGCCTTCAGATCAAACCTTCTTAGTGCTAATTTAGCTTAGATTTACCATTTGATAATAATTATAACTATTCAATATATCCTTTAGATCATTATTATTTCGTATCATTAAACCAGTGGTCGTTAACCAACATCCAAACCATGACCAGTCTAATAATACCAAATCAACCAAATATCAACCAACCCAGAAGTTAGTCCTAAACCACACAGGCACTAAATTCTACAATGAGTAAGCTATGACATCGCATGATTCATGCAAAAGGAAAACATACATAGTAAGGAAATCCAGAAGCATATTCTTTCTTTTCAAAAATCAATTTTGACTAACGGTGTAATCTGAAACAACCAACCTACTGACAAAAAGCGCGGTGACTTGGTCAAATTATTTTAGTTCCATGATTAAAAGTGGCACTAAAAGTCCCGGGACTAAAAGAGGCATTTAGTTTTTTTTTTTTCGAATATAAATGTTAAAGCTGCCTAAAAAAAGCCACGTGTCAGCAACTGACATAGAATGAATAATTTCAATCAAATTTATACAGCAAAATTAACAAAATTTAGAGCAGTTAAAGTAATCGATATTGAATTGACTTTTACAGCTGTGGGAAGTAAAACAGCTGTTCATTTTGTTCCTTCTGTTCCGAGATTAGTTTCAATTCATTTGTTATTCCTTTCAATAACTGTCACATTGATTTATCGCTGGATGAAAACGTTAATAAAGAAATTAACGTTTCAAATATCAGAATTCTATTTGATGGGGCCTATTTTAATGCGTTCGGAGACAATATTTTGAAGTCTCACATTTGCAAACAAAACAGAAGGCAGGTGCTAGTTTTTTTTAAACTTTTTTTGTCATTAATTTTCTTCCTATTTTATTCTAAACCTAGAAAAACGATGGTACACCAAACCATAATTATTCATTAAACTAATTATTAAGACAACATTTTTATCGGTTAATAGCTAAAAACTCGTACTTAAGCACTAATTTAAAGCTTTGCTTATCAAATAAACTAGTTTCACCCGACCAAAAAACATACGCCCGCAGAAAAAATGAGGATCATAACCAGAGCCTAACTAAATCAGGCTTCCGCAAACTCAGTGTTGACCAGAATACTTTGCGAAAATTGCGCGAAAGTCCACAGTAACATACCAGGGATCTAATAGAAAAACTACTGCTTCTGAACTATTTGCTCACAGTATTTGTAGCCACATTTCTCTCAGATTTTTCTAGGCTGCCTCGTAGCTTACGTATTTAATATGGATACTGGACTTACGGATTTTTTTTCGTATTTGGCGCTGGTTTTGAGGAAATTAGGTCTTATAGGATTTAGTTTATTTGTCAGGATATTTGCTTTTTGTTTAGATAGGCGATAGTAATATTGATATTGGATTTTGGCAATTTAATAAATAGGTATGTTTGTGTGTGACTTTGGTTTTTTTGTATGATCTTAGTAGGTGGCATCCTGTAGTTTCTGCCTACCACAACTAGAAAAAGCGTGAGTACGTATTTCAAATGTATGTGTATGTATTTCACCATTTCATTAATTTGTATATGACATTTTGTTTTTTTTACTTACTAGCTGATCTGACAGAAGTTGTCCTGTAATTTCTAGTAAAATAATCCTATAAAAAAAAAATGTTCGTCTTTCCCCAAAATTGAATAATTTCCGGGGAACTTTTCAAAATAATCTTTACCTACATACAAGCCTAATTCGGACTATTACGAACATTTTAAAACAAAAAATATCCTAATCGGTCTAAGCGATGCGCTTACCAACGAACAGCATTTCATTTTTATTTATATAGAAGATAAACACACTCAAACGAACGGTGTCAAAGACTAAGTATTCAGCAGTCACATATGGGTCAAAAGTAGCTGTAGTCAGCTGAATCACTTATCTTTTTTGTCGACCCCACATTGAGTTACCGAATCGAATCAGCTCGTGACGCACAGATAGCTCTAGCTAACACATTGCGGGGGAGACAACTCTTCAGCTTAACGCGCTCGCACACGAAATACTTTTTGTAGGTCATAGAATCGGTCAGATTATTTACGAGTTTTATCACCGATTTCGTGACCAATTCAACGCACACCAGCTCAAATACTTCATCCTTTTTTGTACGCGGTAGACTGTGTATGCGGCCGACAACCGATGATTAGCTAGCGCAAAAAACTCCGAACGTTCCCTTTTCCATCGGCAATCGGATACCTATGTTTTGTACTCGTAAGACGTGTGCGTTAATACATTTGATCTCTGTTTCATTTAGCTCCTACAAAAAATCGGCCACCGCTTGTATGCCATCTGCAAACCACTCTCATTTCTCGCTCCCCGTTTAACTTTATCAGCTTAGCCGGTAAATGTTCACGGGAGCGATTTATTTCGCAACAGCCCCCACGGATATCGAGCGTGCGGCCAATTTCGTCACGTACACTGGCACGCGCTTTGTCAACGCCACGGCTACGAAATAAACGTATTTACCGTGGCTTGAATTAATCATAAACCATTGCTGCCAACCGATGAGTTGGTTTTAAGCGATGGGAGTGTAAGAGCTAAAGTTTTGGTGTCGTTTAGGAAATGAAACAGAGTGTTAGTGTGTATTGGTTTCGGATTTTCAAATACTTTTATATCTAGGAACTTTTCTTAGTTTTGAGAGAAAATAAGGCTGCATATTTTCCTTTCAATAGAATATCTATCCTAAAACCTACTTATTAAGTTTTAATATTTGCGTCCTCCTCTTCTCCAAAGTAATTAATCCGTTGAATCCTGAGTACTACAGATCCCATTATTCTACCCTCTAATTCATTTCAACACAATTGTCACAGTCTTGATTCCAGATAGATTGAAACTCACCAACTTGCATTTCTCGATAGCTGAATTGAAACCTGTTCAAACACGGTTTAAGTTTCCAACAACGCAGTGGATTTGTGAAAATTTACACGAGTATTCACTATTCATATAAGTGGGTTTAAACTTGCAAAACTGGATTTGAAAACTTTGGTGGTGTCTGCTAGAATTTTTGCGTCAGTTTTTCGACACGATCATAGACGTTGGTGGAAGAGATTTTTTTTTAATACTTTGTTCGATACGGTTTTATTTTTGAGGTCCGTTAAATTGGTTTGTAAAACGTGTTTTAATTCCTGCGTACATGATAGTGACTGCCCCGTTTGTCTCGTGATCGCAAGCGCGACTGCTGAGCGTGGGGTCCTAGGTTCAATTCCCGGGTTGGGCAAAGTGTTATTGGGAATTTCTTAGTAACAGCCCAGAGTTTGGAAGTTGGCGGTGTGATACCCCGTACTTAGGAAAGCACGTGAAGCCGTCGGCCCTGCGCCTGATCTCACTCCGGTCGTGTCGGATTGCCGTCCCATCGGACTATGAGAGTAAGGAAAGATAGAGTGCACCTGTGTCTTGCGCACTACAATATCTCCCGCACCGAAGGCTGGTCTCTACTGAGATTGGTCGCCTTGGCAGAAATTTGGTTCGGAGGACTATTATTATTATTATTACATGATGGTGCAACAAAGCCCTTTTAAAAAAAGATTATTAATAGAAAACATTAGGTACTTTGTACCTCTCATCATAATCTATATATTAATACGTGAGCAAACACTTTGTACCCCTTTTTAAGAAAATTACGACAACGGTGGAGTATGAAATGTGGCACAGTTAAAGTTTATATGGAGAAGCGGTACAGAAAGCTAATATTTTAATATAATATGCATTACAAATAAAAAAACATTACACACACCATGCGTTTGACACAAGATGGCAGCATGGAATTAATGTAGAATGTACTATCATGGTAGCTTGGTATTAGAATGTACAACTTAAAATTTGAATTTAAACGAATTATGGTCGAATTTCGACCACTGGGCGGCGCCCACTAGTAATTGACACATAATAATTGATTAAATGAAATCCAAAAAAAAAAATTGTTCCAGCTATAATAAAACAGCAAGTTTCCTGTTGTAAATCAATCCTATTTACATTTACAGATCTCAAAAAATTAAAATGCGATGACGACCGTTTCTGGTAATGCCAGGATTACATGAGGCACGAATCCGCATGAATTACCGATGTAGCACGCAAACAAGTAGACCTACCAGACATTAATAATGTTTATTTAGGAAGACTAAAATAATTCCCATTTTGCGCGTTTTTTTTTTTTTTAAAGCAGAAGCAAAGCTAATAAAATTGACTGTGCCTCTTTTTATTAACCTCAAATAATTCTTATTTTGGGGTTAAAAAAATACTGCGACCAACTTGGATGTAGCGCTGGTACCCTAACTTAGTTAATGCGACCAACTGTGAGAAAAGGCTAGAAATTTAAAAAGAGGCTCAATTATTTTTTTAAAGTATGCATCATTAGAAGGTCAATAAGTTTTTGGGGGTTCAGTTAAATATTTCCCATTCCTAATTCAAGGAACAACGACTAATAAACAGACACGAATGGTTTCTTTGCATGCCTTGAAAAGAGAAACTAATAAAATTATTATATACAGGACATTTCTTGTTCTCAAACAAAACAACTAATTTAACTCTCTATCTTAGCACTTTAACAGAACGTCACAATTTTAATAACAAAGAATCTAAAAAAAAAAACTTTTATAAAAGTAAAAAACATTTGTAAAAAATAAAAAGCAACTAGAAATGAAGGAGTATTTAATAGGACGGCAGGTCAAGTACTGGCGAGGGAAAGCAAAAAGCTGTTGTCTTAAATAAATAAAGAAACGGTCCCCGTATTACGTTGATATTTTTGCTCTATAAGCTCCTTCAGATAAGATTAAAAATTCATTTTCTTCAGCATCAGGCTCGTTTTTGCTGGTTAAGTGGGTTGATAATTGAGGAGTATTAGGTTGAAATAATTATTGTGGTTTCGGATGGGTTGGTTTGGTGATTAATATTAAGTTTAACTTGACATAATAAATGTATATGTAGTTATTTTAACAATAGCTCATACCCGTATACATTACTGAAGTGATATCATACTCAAAGATACCGATTACGGTCTTTATCACACAGGTTATGAATGTATTTTTTTAATGATTATGTTTTCCAGTTCGTATTTTTTAGTAATATACCAAAATATTTGTTTAACTCTCTTTGTATTTCATTCAGAATGGTCTTGTTAATTGAAAACAGCATAATGGAAAAATATTAGTAAAATTATTTAAAAAAATTGCAGCTATCTGCTATATTGTGGTGGGTGTATTTTCGCGCTTGGAGTTTTATTTAATTTAAGTATTCATTTTATTATTTATGTACACACAGAAAAATTGTTACAGATAAGACATAATCATAATTATGAGTACAAAGGTACTGCTTATTTCTTCCAGCAGACCTGCGACAGGAGAAATGAGAAAGAAATGTAGACAATAGTGTGTGAGAACAAGAAGAGTAAAATATGAATATGCGTAGTCTTAAACTAAAATATTGATTATTTCAATATTTTAGTTTAAGACTACGCATATTCATATTACCTACACGTATAACGTAATAAATTAACATATACTTAAATAAATACATAGAGATTAAATATGTAAACATACATACTATAGGTTTATAAATACTCACAGTTGAGAGGAAAGGCAATGCTCTTTTACTCGATATTTGAATTGTGAAACCGTTTTTAAATCACGAATGCTAGGCGGAAGTGAGTTCCACAACCTTACTGCATGGACAGAGAAGGAATAGGAATAGTAGCTTGTTTCCCTACGTGATCGAATCAGAAATGAAGAGATCCGCAGGAGAACCAAGGTAACCGACATAGCCTGAAGAATTGACAAACCTAAGTGGAAATGGGCAGGGCACATTGCTCACAGAACAGATAGCCGTTGGGGTCGAAAGGTTCGGAAGTGGCGACCGCGTACCGGAAGACGTATCGTTGAAAGGCCTGCCACAAAGTGTATCGATGAAGATGATGATGATGATGATGAAGGCCGCAGGAATCCGCTGGATGTGGAAAGCACAGAACCGGTCGAAGTGGTGGTGCTTGAGGGAGGCCTATGTTCAGCAGTGGACGTCTTTCGGCTGAAATCATGATGATGTATTTTCGTTTCAACTTTGTCTGAATGTTCACCTAGCTCTTATAATTATACTAATTTTACTCTTTCCCTTTTTATTTTCCTTAAGACAAATGTCAAGACTACAATAAATACTATACGCAATCTCAAAGCAATCCATTAGCTGAAAACAAATTAAAGTTAAATTAAAGCTTACTCCGAACGCCAGATTACGATGTCCCCTAAATTAAGTCGGAGAGTTGCAGGTGATGAATATTTAAAACAAAGGAAAGAATAGGGTCCGCTTCGATCCTATCTTTAGGGGTGCGTCTCGCTAAATGTAATAAGCAATTTTAATATTCTGATGTTCCAATCGCTTATGAGCGTTTTAATTATTGTTCTGATTGAATAAGATTTTTCACTTACAAGCATGATTCCATCTAATAGATGTAATAGATCTTCTTCACAGTGTTGTTATTATTTAAACATAACTTTGAAATTAGAACAGTGTCGAGGTTAGAAGCCGCAGTGATATGTTTTATTAAAAAAAAGTTCTCTTTTGAATTATGAGCGGTCACTTAAGGGTGCCCTATTCGACGGCTCGAACTCGTTGGTGGGCGTAACTAATATGCATGCTAATTATTTATTTATTTAGTTTTATTTAATTAGTATTTATTTATAAAAAAACAAAGAAAGAAAATACGTTTATTTCCGGTAAATATGACGCAAAGAAAAAAACACGAGAATAACAAATTGGGAGAAAATATGCGTCACACCCATGCAAAACGGCCATCGCTCAGCATAATGCTGCGATCCTATGCGAGACAGAGCCCCAGCGCTGGTTACGTAGTTTTGATTTATTTATTTATATACTTATTAATTTATTTAGTGAATTGTACGATGATTTATAATGAAAACGAGCGTAAAATTTCATGAACCGACCTTAAGGCGTACTGGATGTATTTACTCAAAATAAAATTATTTGAACTTTTGAATAAATTACCTATCCCTATACAGTTTCTATTGTGCCATATTTTTACTTCATAAGTTATTTATTTAGAACCAAAGACGAGTTAAAATTTGCGTTGAAATATGGAAGTTTCGACACTCATTACTTCCAAATCATATTTTTTTTACCAATTCTGCTTCTGGGCTAGATGACAAGACAAATTGATATAATTTTTAGTTTTGAACGTACACCGTCAAACGGACGAGTAATCACCATACTACGTTTGTATGGAAGAATGACCGAATAGCGTATCCTTAAGTGAGGTTCGATGTGAACTTCACAGATTATTATAGGTGACGTTGATGCATCTCAAAAGCCAGCTGCTGTTTGTAATTACATTTGAACAGCATGAAAGCTGGATCCAATCTTCTCGGAAAAAGTGTCCGCAGGTGATCAATATTAACATTGGCACCGTAGTTCTTTGTTCATTGGCAAAACTGGCTTTGATGAAAAACCGGGAGGTCTCGTTTTAATATCACGCTTGTTATGCATTTTTTTTTTCGATATTAATTTTATTGTACTTTTGTGCTTACAAAGGTTTGGAGAGTGGTAGTAGAAGAAGATTCTCTGTACTGACAATGTGTGCTAAAGACATTATTTCTAATGTTACCTGAAATGACGTTTACTAGATGTCAGCACTGAGACGTCACACTGTGGATCGAAAAAAGGCTCTCGAAGACATTGGAGCTTAAATTTTAAAGTGTCGGTTTTTTGCTTGGAATGACTTCTTATAGATAATATTATGCATAAATATATCATAGGATACAATCTGGTAGGCAAATTGGCAACTTATATATTTTTTGCAAAAAAAATGTATAGAGCTAATGTATATATCCGAAACTGATAGAATAACTGTTATATCCTTGCACACGATGATCTAACTATTTATTTATGATTTTTTAACGTACTTGACTTTTTCAGGTCAGGTGCGGTTTTTTTTTTAAAACTGCACTAATTGTTATATGAAGTATGTAAAAAAATTCTTATTCGTTAGAAGCCATTTCAAGCAAAGACCGACACTTTAAAATTGAAGCTCTAATGTCTTCGAGAGCCTTTTTTTCGTTTCACAGTGCGTCATGTCCGGACACCTGTCAAAAGTGTCAACGCGCCTATATTTTCTTTGGTCGTGACTGAAAGATGAACAAATGAAACTAATGATAAACGTCATCATATATTTTATATTCATTGTCGACATGGAAGACCTCTTGTCAAAGTGGTGCCAACTAGTGGCGTGAATTTTCATGAAAACCCTCATTACGGAATTTTCATCTTTGTAAGAAATGTGTCAGGCAACCCAAAATTTGCAGGAGATAAATCACACACAACAGATGGACCATAAAAAAAATCGTACCTACCTATATGTTTAATTTTCTTCCCGATATTATCGAACCATCGAACCGCACTCTAATGAAAAAACATATTTTAAATTCCTAAGCACGTTATAGAAGCAGGTTGGCTTGTAAAATGTGTAGATTAAGTGGCTCTGGATAGCTGTGCTGAATGATATCTGCTACATAATGAATCAAACGCTTAATAGGATGACGGGATAAGCAGAAACGACGTTGTTTCCTAATTCGGAAAAGATAATGAAATTTTAAATGTGGAGTAAAGACGTTCGAAATAATTGAACGTACCTTTTTTTGTTTCTGAGTTTAAATTAAATAGAACGAGGGTTTTCTGAAATGTCGTTCACTAGGTGGCAGCACTGACACGTCAGGTCTGAGCAAATGTCAAAAGTGGCAAAGTGCTTATATTTTCTTTAGTCGTGACTAAATGATGAACGAAACCTCGTCATTATATTTTATATTTATTGTCGAAATGGAAGACCTCTTGTCAAAGTAGCGCCAACTGGTGGCGGACTCATTAGACGGATAGAATATATAGAACAATACTGACAATACTGACAGAACAATACTGCTTTAGTTTCAAACACGTGGTTTCACAAACGGAGCTTTGATTTGCTAAGAAAGTGGTCAACGGTCACACAATAAAAGCCGGTCTATTCTGCAATAATCTCACGGTGAAAACTTAGGTGAAGTGAACGTGAAGTGAGCTGTCATTCCACTTGCTGCTAGGGACTGACAGCTCACTCTGAGCTCACTTCACCTAAGTTCTCACGGTGAGATGGTTACAGCAGAGCGTTTTTTGACACCTTATGGTCAATTACTGGAGAAAATTACATGTTTTTCATGACGGCTGTTTTAAGATGACGCCACCCCTCTTCTTAGAAACCGTAGCTTTAAGGTAAGATTGCGAACCATGCGACACGCGGCAGTGCTGCCACGTCGCTACTGGTTCCACACATTTTCTATAGGTTTATATGAGATTACGTTCCGGGCACGGCAGCAATGCTGCGCAACATTGCTGCAACGGCACTGCTGCGCGGCAGTGTCGCACTGCCGCCGCGGCAGTCCAGTAGTGCGGCGTTCATCACAGCGATATCACCTGAATGTTGACAACTGTTGAGAAGTAAACCATGAACAGCTGCTGCTTCCGAGCACCGCCGCGTGGCACTGCTGCAACCGGCAAGGCAGCACCGGTGCGTGCAGCGTTGTTCGGAATCATGCCTTTACATAACAGAAAAGAAAGAATAACATTAGATCAAACATGGACGCTTTTGGTGGTGGTTTGATAAAACAATATTTCAGACAATGTAGTTTTACAACGTACCACATTTGCTCATGATTTACTGTCATCGTTCGCGCCAATACCACTAAGCGTAAACCCAGTTTCTCATGGACGTGTTTTTATCGCGGCGTTTTTTTTTTTTTTATTCACTGGATTTTGAACTCTCGGTATTGAGCCGAGCATTGAGAATCCAAAAGAGCGTATCCACCGTCAAGAAAACACACTGTTGGATATTCAACTCTCGGCGCTAAGCCAAGAATCGAAACACCAATACCCGACAAAAAATCAACTGTGTGAACCTGGGCATACTGTAAAAAAACATTAACGCTAAAGCAACCAAGATGGCTATTCATAACCATTAAAATACTTACGTTAAAATATAACCCAAAATAATTTAGGGTCATATTTTCAAATAAATAGGTATAGTTGAGCAATTAAGCCGTTGCTTAATTAACAAAGTTCTAGCTCTTACCCTAGATCCAACCGTCCAGAGTGTAGGTCAAGCGGTTATTATATGTGATTTATAAATAAACTGTACCCAATTTAAATTAGAACCCAGTTTTTGGGCTAATAAGGCAAATGTGCAGTTGGATTGTGATAACGAATTAATGTTTCGAATTCATTACGTAAATGTGTGTGAATGTTCTTGTCCGTTTAGTAATGGCTGGTTTTATTGGAGACAGCTGCCGGCAAATGCAGGTCTAATTACATTAATCATCGGCATAATCAACAAAAAGCTGGCCATTACAAGATATCATTATAATCCAGAGCCTGACTTCAACCACAGTTGAGCTTAAGCCTCTCTTTTCTTGTGTCAATCCCCACGCTCCTGTGCCAGCCTCATCCAGTTTCTCCCCGTGATGAGAACTATGTCGTCACTGCTAGACAGACTTGACTTTAATTACACAATACACAGTATGTTAGCTAACAGAGGGCGTCCCCGTTAAACCGCAATAGTATAACGTCCATGAATGCTAAAAAAAAAAATACATCGAAAAAGAAAAAGTTTCATTTTTAATAAATTATAAAATATTCGCAAATAATATTAAATGGATACGTAGAAGAAGCACGCTGTACACGCGCACTAACATAGAAAAACAAATTAAAAAAATTGATACCTTACAGAAACACTGTACACGCGCACTTGTCTTTCATTAACGTATCAATTTAATATTTTTTGCGAATATTTTATTTACAGGTATAAAAATTATGTATTAGGTATGTTGAAACTGTTGGTACTCCCAGTCACTTGTTCATAAGGGTTCATTAGAAAACCAGCGTCAGACAGCATTTGTCGTGCATTCATGCTGAAATTAACCTTTTTGGCGCAGCCGTGAGGCACACACTATTATTGCTCTATGATTATTTTCACTCTATGATTATGTTAACATACTGTATAATCGACAAAAAAAACAAAAACTTTCATCCAGCTGATAACGGCCTCCCTACGAAGATTATCGCTCCACCTGGTCTGAGGGCGTCCTACCCTAAGCATGCCAATTCCCAATTAAAAATAAACAAGCTGAGTCGAGAAATTGATAATGGACCGGCAATATTAGCCTTTGAAGTATTATTATTGTGTGGACATCGCGAACTGGCAAACATTACTGTAATAACAACCAGCAATTTATTCCACTGCAGAGCAAAGGTCTGCCTGAGGTGAAATAACTATTAATTTGCACGAAAGTAAGATATTCCACTTGGAATGTGAAGTCTTGAATAATACACAAGGAATTTATTTATGTACTAGCTTTTGCCAGCGGCTTTGCCAGCGTGATGGTCAGATTATCCCAAGGAAACGCACTACCAGGATGGAAAGTATCCTATGTTCTAATCCAGATCATGGTCTACTCGTGTGCCAAATTTAATCTAAATCCGTTCAACTGTTTTAGCGTGAAAGCGAAATAAAGTTTAGTAGTTTTTTTTTTTTGGTGGGATATTATCAAATAACTTCTCCCGCTCTAGGTGGAGCGGGAGGGCGTGTCAGACTCTTACTGACTAAAACCCACCCGTGTTCCTTCAGTTGCCTGTACGTTGCCAGGGGCCACGGTATCCCTTTCGGACTTTCCCGCAACCCCGGCAGGCATCGGTCCTATCAGACCCCTTCAGTTGCTGACATCGCTTTGAGGCGCGCGTGGAACACAACCCGCCTCCACACCCGGGCCTGGTCCTTATCAGACGGCGAGCTACCCATTACTCACAGTCCGCAAGCCCGCACCTACGGTGGCCGGGAATCGGCCTGCGATTCCCGACGCCCAGGGCGTCTCCTGCGGCGGCTAGGGGCGTGAGGGCGCGAGATTTGCCTCTCCCTCACGCGTTCTGCCCCCTCCTTCGCGAGCATTACTGCTTCGCAGAAGGAGGTGACGGCCTCCCATGCCCTTTCGCTCCGTACCATGGCCGATCACCTCCACGAGGACATGGCGATGTACTGCCCAAGCCGGGCAGACCTCCACCGTATGCTCCACCGTGACCTCCGGGACCCCCGGGGGCCTCACGTGTAAGTTTCAAAAACTTATAATAATCCTTCATCACTAGTGCAAGTCATAATATTCACCAATCTGGCTGACTCTTCATTTTTCTTCAGAACAAACTGGCTTGAATATTTTTCTTTCCTTTATTTTACGTGGTCATTGAGATAATGTACTAGCAAGAGGCTTGAACGTGTTACCTTGAGTTCCAAACTGTTGCCGGCAGTCACCAGAAGGCCAATGCTGTATTTAGAAACGTTCAAAATCTTGTCGGAATCACATCTTAGCGACAATCATGTCAAAAACTAGCCAAAAATGTAGATAAGTTAGAGATATATTTGTCAGATTCTTAAAAATACGAGAATTGCCCCCCTCTGGTTCCTGGCGATACTTTCCTTAAGCTGATATAAGATACAGAAATTTAAGTTTCTTAGGTTTCACGTGGACGACATAATGCTCAACGCTATAAGTCGCTATTTCAACTGCGATAAATCTACATATGTAATTACCTTGAGTAAATATCTAACTACATATATACATACATGTCTTATCATTACGCGTAGAAATGAGCAAGTATGCTGTAACAATATTTCATTATAAATATTTGTTTTCGTTTCATTCACATTATTGTGTGTTTAATAAACACAGTATCGTGGTTGGTTGCTTTAATACATTACGTGTTTGGTTTTCATTACAAACAAAGTTTTGTTGCTTACGAGAACTCTGGTTCGTCGACGAGACGATGGGATGGTTGTATTATTTTGATTAAAATTATCACTGGAAACTGAACTTTGCATTAAATAATCACGGTTCTGTTGCTACAAGATGTTAGAAGAGGTTACTGTCTAGTATAGGAGCCACATTTCTGTTTAAAAGTTACCTGTTATCGCCATCTCCATTTACCGGGCACAAATCCAGTTAACTCAGTAGATACCAGTTTAGCATATGTATAGGTACATACACACACTAAGTATAACCACATTCACACTATACACGCACGCACGTTAAAATAGTGAAGGTTAAAAAAAAAAATATGTCACTCTCTGCCAGTCTTAATTCTTTTTTTTGTGTACTTCGTCATTGGTGTAATTTTTAGGATTATAATACCAATGATGTATTCCACCAGCTGTAAAGGTACCTTTTGTAAATAAATAAATCCGGATTATTTTGCCATTTATTTTTATTGCTTGTCATTTTTAGGGGGTTCGCCATAATCGCCACGCTTGGCAGGTGGGTTGGCGATCGCAGTATGGTGTTAAAAATGCATAGAGAACGCCACTGCCCATTCTCTAGTAAGGGCCACAGAAATCCGCTGGATGCGGGAAGCACAGAACCGGTCGAAGTGGCGGTGCTTGGGGGAGGCCTATGTCCAGCAGTGGACGTCTTTCGGCTGAAGTGATGATGATGATGATGATATTTTACCATTTACCAATAGATGACAATTAACACATTAAAAATGTCTAAAATAATATATACCACTCCCAAAGTTTTTCAACACAGAACTAAAATAAACTTGCACACTTTTATACTCACGAAAAGAGCCTGTCTACAAAGAATCTGGGAAGCTGGCTGCAACATTCCACTTTATATCAACAAAAAAAGTTCTGTCTGCAAAAGTGCTTCTAACTGTTCGTTTCTTGCGGTTTTACTATGAGTGTATGGGATTTTATTCCTGGGTGTTATATTTACACTGTGATACAGAAATAAGCGGAAAAGTACAATAGTATCCGGGGAGTTACTAGCGCCATACCTTATTCTTCAGCCGTCAGGCATAGTTGCTGTATTTTTGTTTGAAGTTTATGGATGCTGTGTAATTATCTACAGGTACATGATACACTTTTCAGCATTTTCTTAAGGATCAAGGGTCAACGCACCTTCCCAGAGGGTCGCCACCCGGCTGGTCCGGGGTAACTGCACGGTCTCCGGTGAGGCGGCGAGCCTCGCTGCGGGATTGCCGCCATGGGATCTGGAGGCAAAAGTCCTCGCGCACATCTCATGACGTCATGGAGAATGCGATAGTCGCAACCCAGTGCTGGGCACGCCACTATTGCGGTGATAAGTCCCCTCTTTGAGGAGTGGCTAAAGAGGCGCCACGGCGTCCTCACCTTCCGCCTGACGCAGGTCGTCACCAGACACGGTTGTTTCGGGAGGTTCCTGTTCCGGATAAAGCGGGAGGAAACGCCCGGGTGTCATCATTGCGTGGATCACCCGGAGTACACGGTGGAGCATACGGTGGAGGTCTGCCCGGCTTGGGCAGAGCATCGCCGTGTCCGCGTGGAGGCGATCGGTGGCGGGGATCTCTCGCGTCCGGCCCTGGTCCATACCATGGTACGGAGCGAGAGTATAGAAATGTATTAATCAAAAAAAGATCCAAATTGATAACCTCCTCTTTTTTTAGAAGTCGGTTAAAAACTAAAACAACAAGAAGACATAATAAACAACAAAAAAATTACGTACTCGAGAGACAGGTTTCAAAATTGCAAATTCAAATAAATTAAGGTACATTAACACCGATATAAATATCAAGAAAATACAAAAGATATACACATCATGTCATTAAAACAATAACACAGATAAAAATATCAATAAAAGAAAAATAAATTCTCCATATAAATATATATAATAAAAAATATAATCCTAACTAATAATTATAAATGCGAAAGTGAGTTTGTTTGTTACGCTCTCACGGTAACACAGCTGAACGGATTTGGATGAAATTTGGCACAAGGGTAGATTTTGATCTGAAAAAGGACATAGGCTACTTTACTCCTGGATCGCAGACGAAGACGCGGGCAAAAGATAGTTAAAATATATAATAAAAACAATTATAAAAGGTAACCAATCATAACAGTCCCTTATATAACATCACTGAGAAACTTATCAAAGTGTACAATAGCAATTTTCTACTATTTTCCTTAATGTCAGTGACAATTTTCCATCAGATAGACCGTCGTCACCTAGTTTTCACTGCAACAAAATAAAAAAAGATTAAACTACCGTTTTTTCTGACATGTCTTCAGTGTATTTAGAAAAGAAAATATTTATAAAGAACAGAAAAGTCACTATATAAAAGAGAAATTCACAAGATTCCGTGAAGAAATTGTCGAAGAGATTATTCAGAAAGTTAAGAAAACTAAAATAAGTTACAGTCGACGCCTTTCTTATCATTTATCACGGGTATTATAAAACTTATGGAATGATCGATGGTATCTTACTTCGCAACTTTTTGGTTCGGGACTTTTAAATTTAGAATATCAACGGTGATAAATTGTTTTTTTATATTTCACCTTTGTTTTGAAATTACATTTTTCTATTCTATTAATTTTTTATATGGCAAGAAATGCCAATGGTGACAATATTGCCAGTGTATAAAAAAACATTACCTACATTTTTATTTTATTTCATAAAATCATTTTACTGGAATTTCCAATTATAAAAATGGTACTATTCGTGTTCATGGTATATTTTAATCAGTAATCATTTTGTTCATAAACCGGAGATAAAATATTCTGAAAATGAAAGTGTTAAGTGACTATGTATAAATAAGCTGGTTTATTTTCCTTTCATTGATGTAATTTGATGAATGATTGAACTTTACTTTATGATTGATAAACACAATTTACTGGATATTTACCTAAATGGTTACATGAATCTACCATATTGATGAGTTCAAGTTTTATTGATTGGTTTATTATTTTACCGACAATACCTTTATTAATAGGTTAGTTAGTTTTGTAAATTGATTTAATTAATGATGGTAACATGTTGAAAAATATTGACCAAATTTTTATGCTTGCTTGTTATTTTTTTTCTTTTTATGCCCGAACAAAAAAAAACATATAATAGCAACACAAAATAATTTTGGGAAGGACTTTTATATATGTAAGGGTACATCAATATTATATATTTGTATATTTGAGACGGGAGGAGGGAGGGGGAGGTAGGAGATGCCCCCGCATGGGGTAAGTTTAGGATATGCATAGCTTTAAAAAACGACAACCTTTTTTATCTCGTCTTAATTTATCTTGTCGTTGAAATGCCAGTGATTGAAATAATAAATATCGACTATTTGTTCAAAGAGTATTTTTTAATACTCCTTTACTGAAAAAGAAACCAATTTAATGTATTTATAATTATTATACTGACAACAATCTTGTTTTTCAGCTAGGATTTTCAAGATGCTGTTGGAGCTAGTCCGCGCGTTTAAAGATGATTTATTTTTTTCCTTATTAAATAATGCCGTAGGTATATAGATAGCATGGGGATACCCTCAAGATTATTATACTGCTTTAACACTGAATTTTTACGACTCATAACGAATACCTTCAAAAACAGCACGGGTTGCCGTGAATTCGAACCAACGTATTGCCCAACGTCGTCATTCAATACCGAATGAAACTCCAATCATATCCGCTTCAAGTGATCTTAAATCCTCCGAGCTAATTAAGCGAATACAATATATCGTTACCTACTTGTCGAAATACTCATTATAAAAGGTTTTGTCCTTGACATTCAACATGTCCGAGGGAAGAAGTACGAGCAAAGAATACAGCTACACCAGGGATCACCAATAAGTTTTATTTAGGGTTTATACAAAAAAATAATATGACTCGTGGTCCGTTTGGAAGACGTTACCTACTAGTAACCAAGAATAAAACATGTTGAAGGACCTTGCGTATTTTTGTGTTTTCTTGGAAATCGATAATTTCGATCCGTATAGTAACTGCCTAGCTTTCGTCCGTTGTCGTGTCGACGGCAGAAAATACAAGGCGTGGGCTTAATTCAATTACTCAAAATTTTTAGATTAGGTTTTTGTTATAAATTTTACTGTTTAGGTAACGCTGCTTAAAGTTAAGTGACATTCAAACGTCAAAAATGTATGGTTAAATAGCCACTAATCATAACTTAACTTTAAACAACGTTTATAAATAAACCCCATAAAGTCCGTACAAAATAGGTCGGCGGTCCGGATCCGCACCGCGGTCCGCCATTTGGTGACTCCTGAGCTACACCATCTGTGAACTCGTCTCGTATTATTTGTCCGGTAGGTATTTGGTTAGTATAATATTTTTTTTTAATAATCTTTGATATACTAAACGTACGTAGGTACGCTTGCGTGCTAATGTTTTTTAAGTCTTTAATGGTTTGGTTTCCGTATTTACTTCTTCAGGTGAATTATTGTGCGTGGGTACATCTTGCCTTTTTCATGCCTACCGTGTAAATAAATAAAATATGATAAATTAACATAATATTTCATCAAATAAATATATTTTTCACTACATATTAATCTTAATTTGCGTATTCAAAATATTATTTTGTGTTTTTTATGTTTTTAAATAGGCTGTTCAGTGGTTTTGCAAGTGCCTTTATTTACACCTGCGCGCGCATCGCTAGCGGAAAAACAAAACCAGCGCACCATTTTCCATAAATATTTGTTATCGTTTTCGTTGTGTGGTTACTTATTATCAAAAATAGGAAATTTAAAGTATTGTTATCAACCGACGCGCGACATAGAAAAGTTCTTGAAAGAAGCTCCAGATAGTCAGAACCTGGCAACAAAGGTCAGTTGAACTTTATAGATCTCAATGTATTATCTCTATAGTTACGTTATTGTAGCATAAGTTTCTACAACAAGTCTGTTTTCTTCCTCGCAAGTGTGTTGAAAAACGTCGTATGAAACGCGTGTGCATTGATCATTACCCACTCGGCTACATTATCGCGGTCGCCTTTGGCTCGCTCGAATAACACCAAGGCGGTGTTTATTATTATTACATATTTCTCGAGACCCAAGATCCCGGACCTTTGGAAGGCGTACGAGGGGCCAAAGCTAACTCGCAGAGGCCCGATAGACCGTTTTAATGAAATAAGCCACCAACCGACGATTATCCCTATATGTACTATATAAGTGCACCCAAGAACAACCCTCGGTTGATGTAGGACTATTGCAGGATATGGAAACAAAGATATTGGACGGTTTGGATGGCTTAAGTTGACTGGTGACCTGGAACTATGGAAGGACTATGGCCCCTGCCTGATCAATGTTTAATATGTACACGGATAAAATGGCAGGGGGTGACCTGCACACTCAATAATGGACCCCCGAAAACTGTTGCTAGCACATAGTGACGTAGTGACAAGGGAGCAACATGTCTTGAGGTGCTTGAGGAGTGGAGAGGTATTCCAAGGCTTTCAGAACAATCCCAGAGCCCGGAAGATGGTCAAGATCCCTACGAGCACTTACTGGAATACTTCCTTCCTCCGAGCACGTTTGCTTTTGTGAATCTCCACGCAAACCGGCCAATTAAGACAAGAACAAGGTGGGAGCTCTGTTCCTCGTCAGTGTTCACTCCAGCCGGCCAATAAAGGCGAGCCAGAGATGAGGAACAAGACTTCTCCCCGGAGATAGGGTTCGTGGGATCGCTACTGCCCAACACTAGTCACTATGTCCTATAGTCCGTATAGTCCATACAAGTGTTATGTCTGAGAAGGGATATGCTAGAATATTATTGCAAATTCCCACTTCTTTTATTTAACCCGGCGCCGATGACGCCGGTCATACTGACCCGGGTCAACTTAAATCTGTCATTACTATTTTTAGGCCGAACGTGCAATTTTAGTGTTCGTGTAGCTGGAGGTACTACTTCTCATACAGAGAAGGCACGAGCATTGATCACCACGCTTGTTCAAGACGGGTTGGTGATTTCAAACTTATATTAATTTATAAGTTCAGGTTTCCTCACGATGTTTTCCTTCACTGATATCAGTAATGTCAGAAAGTACATATGAATTGAAAAAGTTACATTGGTGCTTGCCCGGGTTTGAACCCACAACTTCGTGCATGAGAGGCGAGGCCTTAACCACTGGGCCACCATGAAGTTTATTTTTATTATTTAGAATACTTTACCAAAAATTTGATAAATTATTAATGTTATGTTTTCAGAGTTGATTTTGCATGAGCTATTAAAAGAAAGCTAATCAAAGTTTGATTTATAAAATATATTGGACTTACTTTTATTTTACTACATACTCAAAAAACCCTTCAATAATTAATAATTATTACAATGTACATAACTTGTTCAATTTCACGACAATTACTGGATAAAACCTCCGCGTCATGATATCCCGGTGTCATCGTCAGTGTAATTATATTCGCGTCATTTGCCCCGGGTTAAAAATAAATAAATCTTCCACGTCACAAAGTGAAAGCCTGTGTCCCAGTGATGAAACATTACAGGTTGATTATGCTTAATATAGAAAAAGAAAAAAAAGAAGAAAGAAATATGTTTATTCTGCACAAACAAAACGCACATTTACAAACAAATACAAAAGTAGCTAAAAGCCTCGTATTCAACCAATAAATAAACGCTTGAAAATGTTCATCGGTTGATGTTGTGTGTGTTGATTTTTATATATGAATATACCTATTAAAAAAATTGAGTCCTAAAACTCCTTGTCCTTAAATGAATAAAAGTATAGTACCTAGTCCCTACAAGGTGTATTAAATTATAAGCATTGTTTTATGATTAAATCCAATTGTATATTAAAACAAGTTTTTTTTGTTTTCTGCGGCTTTAAAAATTGCTTATACATTCTCCATGTGAGGCATCTTCTTTAATTTAACAATAAAGGCCTATTATTGCCTCCGACTGCATGAGATTGTTTATAGTATTAAGTGGGATCCATCATCATTTTGTTAAGTACCTGGTACTTGTTGAAAGACCTACACTGTCCTCCCATACCTAATAACACTGTTATTTAAAAATATTGTAAAAGACAATTATTTTTAAAAGAGTAACCGTGGAGTTTCTTGCCGGCTCTTCTCCATAGGAAACGACCAATTGGAATCGTGCACCTAGCTTCTGACGTTTTATAAGTGTCCATTCAATTTATGTGGAATAAAATATTTTGAATTTTGAATTTGAATTGGAGACAGAAATAAGTCATCTTGTTTCCGTCTTTTTTTAAACTCACTTTTACGCGAAGTTTACTTTTTTTGTTATTAAAGTAGTAAGCCCTGTAGTACCACTAAAGTTATTTTGTGGTTGCAAAAATTTTAAACTAATTTGTGATCCATGCCACCACAACATGTCATAGCGAAAGATAAAGCTGATGAACCTTTGGATATACCATCAGCAGATTTTCCTGCAGATTACCCAAACGTTTTTCGAGGTGAAGTGTTGGCATAATTTAATATTTCACAGGTAAATTAGGGCATTATTGTAGCATGATAAGCAGTACCTTTATTTGTCAGCACAAAAGATATCTTGCAACTCCAGTGTAAATACGCACCAAAACGGCCATACCGTAGCTGGAATGCGATAATAACATATACATTCAAATTACCAAGATATACTCGTACAAGTAATAATGCTGAACATTGAGACTCAAACAAGAGTCTGAAGAGCTTCTAATAGGCATAGGAATGGTTAAAGCCCTTGCAATATCAGAGACAACACAATCGCATTAAAATATTGCTACTACCATTTGTTTTCGCTTTGTAAAAGAAAATACGAAAATGTTTCGGATAAAAATGAAGAAGCAGCCAAGTGCGAGTTGGACTCGCAAGCGAAGGTTTCCGTAACACTGTAAAATCTAACACTAGGTAAGTACATTTTAATTTTTTAATACTTTATCAAAAAAACACATTTCTTGAATGTAATAAAAAAAAAATTCAATGGTTTAATTGTTAACATTATTTTATTTTTACGTGGATCAGATACGTGATATTTTTGTTTTGCAGGTTTTAAAACAATTCATACGTGAAAAAAAAAAACCGTGTCTGTTTATTTATCATTTAAAGCAAGTAGGAAGAAAAAGTAGTCCTACTCAGCGATACTTCTCCATATTATTTATGCGCACTGCCAAAGTGTGGACTGCAAGCATCTATGTTCCCGCGTTGAGTTTGTATTTGACAGCCTGCAATTCAAGAGTGAATAGGCATGTATTTATTGGACACGCTCGTTTAATCGTAGACTTCATCTATCAATTTGCATGCGTAGCATGACCGCCATAGAAACGGGTTTTGTCGACGGAAAAATAGTCAAAATGACAGATTGTAATTCTGAATCTGTCATTATGGCTATTCTTCCGTCGGCAAAACTCGTTTCTATTGTGGTCACGCTACATGTGCTGGAGAGATTGAAAAAAAAAGAACAATGAAAAAAAAACTCCTCTGTTTCCACTTAATCGTTTTATAAACTCATAGTAGGGGACGCAAAGGAAGTTTGGCAATCGTTTAGGATATGTTGAAACGCGACATGAGAATACTCTTTGATTTTATGGAGTGTAAGCGAAGAGATTGGAATTCGTCGGCTCGAGCTGACTTTCTGGCATTTTATGTGAATCGTTACATATGAGTATTTGTTGCATGTTTGGTTTATTAAAATGTACACAATTTTGCGGGATTGTTTTGAAAAGATTGCGGGTCTTCAAACTGGAAAGAACCAAAATGATGTAGAGTATGATGTACTGGCTGTCATAGCTATCATACTACTGACTTAGGATGAAACCAGGGATATGGATTAATTTTTCGACATCATATTTTAGTTTGCTAATTGTTGGGATATTAAATTGTTATTTTTATTTATTAATTAGGTCAAAATAAACCATTTTTTTCATTTCATTTCTTTTTAATTTTTTTCGTGTGCGAGTCCCAAATTAAATATTAGTACGTAGTACGGTAGTACGTTCCCGTGGGATTATTTCTGACCTATGCACGAGTGAAGCCGCAGGCAAAAGCTAGTTCTGATTCAAAATAAAAGCATAGGCTCAAAAAAAGTAAACAACGGGTAAAATTAATGTAGGTATTAATTTATGGATCCGTTCTATGTTCTATGTTCTATGTTGGGGGGGTTTGGTTTCCGCACTTAGTCCGTCAGGTGGACCATTGTGCGTGTATCATATGGATCCGTTATGTTAAGCCGTATGTTTTAAAACCTGTTATCGCGATTATCCGTTCAACGCAATGTATGTTATTATTATTATCAAATAATGCTTAGCGTTGTATTCATAGTATTATAGTGGCGTTTGCATATTTTGGTTGAGATGGACGAATTGTATTTGGCTTTTTGAATAAAGATTATGATTACGATTATGTTATTGAACTACTTATTACTTTTAAAATGGAAACGGTTCAGGTTTTCTGTGCAATTTAGAGTGCTGCTTACATTTCTGGGTACCGTGTAACATACTTTATTTGTAATTTCAGTGCAGTCAAATCTATTGTGGCACAAACCATGCGGCATCATTGCATCCAAAAGCAATCGACTATATTGTATACTTATAATGTTGTACTTACGTAATAAATGTGTGTAGCGAATCTGCGAATGCAAGCATTTGTAGTTCATGCCAGGCAAGAAATTATTCTGTATTATTTCTAATTTGCTATTATATTTGAGGTAATATGGATTACTTGCTTACTTACTTGGATACAAAAAACTGGCGACTTCGCTATGCGTCGCCAGAGTATTCAGTCGTGGCGACGTCGCCAGACCGTAGCCAAGTGAGTTAACACGTTCAGTGCCGGGAGCCCTCCTGGTGGGTTCACCTAGTCGCATATGAGATGCCGGGAGCCCTCGCGGAGGGCTAATTTTAAATTATAAAAAACATTTTGTTCACGGCACAAATATTCACTAAATATTTAAAAGGTTGGAAACTACGTGTAGCGACAAGACCCCCTGAAAACACTATTTTACTTAGTTTTACAGTGTTTTATAATACTGTTTTAAACCTAATGACGTTGACCGTCCGCGATGGTTAACTTTAGCGCAAACGTAATGCCGGTGACCCTCCCGGAGGGTTCACTTCCAATATGTATGGCGGCATGGCGTATGAGCTCTATCAAAAGTGGGTGGCGTCGGAAGTGTTAACTGTCATACATTTCAATACGAATTGTTTGGATACGTAGTCGGCAACGTTGCCATGGCGTCCCAGTGTGTGCCCGCAATTACGGGCCAGTAAACAATCATAATACACTTTCCAATATTAGAGTCATACCACAGTACAATACAGAGCAGTGCAATTCGATACAATATACTCCACTTTATGATGCCGTGAATCAAGATGGCGACTACATTCACGTGCAACACAGTGTAGCTATCTCAAAGAGATATCAACGATCGTGTAATAGCGTATGCTTATGCATGTCACTGATGATTATCAATTTCCTTTAGGTAATACGTAGACTATAGCGGCCCGCCGTTGCTTTGCACGGGTGCAATCTACTGATTACTGCTGATTACTGTGACATGTTGGCAAAACTTAGAGATGCGCTATGTCAAATAAACTCCCGGACTCCTAAATCGAGCCACCGTGCATTTTTATGTTTTTAGGCCAACACATCAAAATAATTACAAGTCACAGAAGAAGTTTTGATGCAGTTTTGAAGCTGACGTACTGGCCATCATTTCGATATCATCATTGTTCCAAAAATCAATAAAATACGGCTCGGTCAGAAGCTACAAAGGATAAACAAACAATTACACCATCTTCCCAAAAGTGACATGAATCCCCATGCGAACGAATCAGCAATTATTAATAGGTACGTGTTATACGCAGGTAAGTATAAAAGATTCTACTCTTTATTGCTAACAAAGTTGCTTACCTTTTTCCTGTTTACCCGCTTTTCCTCCAATTTCCAATTTCACGGTGAAATGTATCTTATTTCACCGGGAAATTGACAAATAAAATGCGCCTCAAATCTGGTAGATGACAAGCAAGAAATGGCATTCGACATTAAGTTATGGAATCATGTTGACTTACTTGAAAATATTTTTCTGCCTTGTTGGTTAAGTGAGCGTTAACTTAGCAAGCGAACAGAGGTTCTGTGGTTAATATTTAATTTCAAACCGCACTCTTTGATAACACTAACTATGAATAGGTACAATTTGTGAATTTCAGTGATTGATATTTAAATTCGTAGGTAGGTACTGAGAAAATAAGATTTTTTGAATCTACCTCAACCGTTTTATAGTAATCACAGTTTAAAAAGTTTTCTTTTTAGTTTATCTGCCAGATAAAACGCTTCATTTTTCTCATAACTAAATAATATAACACAAGACAATACATTCTTATAAAAAATGAATATACTTAACTTCAAAATCTCAATTCTAAGTTTTAAATCGATTCAGCCTCAAAGAACATTCGGTGAGTGACGTGGATTTAAAAAAAAGAACATCGGAAGGTGCAGCAACGGACGTCCAGAATCGAGCACTATTTTCTATATCCGAGCGATTTTTCTATTCGCCCGTTCCTGCCACGTATTTCAACCGCGCGGCTCGATCCTGTCTAAAGTGTTTCACAGTAAATCTAACGGTACAAAAAATCCGAAATATCGCCATTTTAGACGGTTCTTTGTGGAATTTCACTGATTGGTTACATATATCTTATGATTTTTCAATTGATCATTGCCTTAGTAGGTATATTAGTGTGGTATCATTATTGACAAAAATCAAAATCATGCGCCATTTATTCAAAATAAGCTAAGAGTCCGTTTACATAACAACCTGATGACAGACCGATGAAATTAAACAACGGTTACAAAAATACAAAACTCTGGGTGTAAATCCAAAATCATAAAAGAAATAATGAGGAATCTCCAAAGCGTGTTTTTCAATTTGAGAACAAACTACACATTATCCATCGTTCAGCTCCTTCGTATCGTTATCCATATTTTGAGAAATATGCACACAAACATGTAAACACTGTAATACCTATTCATTCCCTTGGCTTAACAGCCACCATTCTTGTCTTAAGGGGCACGAGAGCGTAAACAATTTGAGATTGTGCCTTCTACCTAAACGGAAGCTTCTACTGAGTGGACTTTTCAATTTTGCCGAGTGCTAAGAATTTATGCTGGGAAACATCGTAGTGTTTTCTTTTCATTTCGAAAAGAGCATTCGTATTCGTACTCTTCTGTAGACTGGTGCTATTGAAGGAGTCTTTTGATACCGTTTGACTTGTGATGTTGGTTAAATGATCGGAACTTATTTAAATTATAAGCAAATGTGAGGTTCGTGTCTGTGGATGTGAACGGAATCTTATTATTTAATTTTACGTGTGTTTATTATAAAATGCACACTATTGTTAGTGATAATGAGATGAGACTGATTCAAAAAACTCACGTCAAACTCAACGTCAATTTAACACTTTGTGGCTCATTCAGTGTCCTTAAATGCGTTAAATATCAGTTAAATAAGGCACCAACATAAGATTAATTTACCTAAGATAATTATAATGAATACCTTAAATGCAAAATCGTATCGAGCGTTTCCAAATGCTAAACTTTACTGTACAATACAATATTTAAATTGCGGGTATACTTACATTTCACTCCGCACATTCCACTTTTTCACAACACCAATAACTCGCATATTTATCTCATCTACTCGACGTCTGTATGTCACTGCAGAGATTCAGCAGAATATCAGCGACAGGTATATTTGCCTGGCACATGCGGAGCTGGACTCCCATTTGGTGCAACTTTGAGACGCACACCGCACTTTTTTATGTTCGTTGATCCATTATTTTAAATTGTGTCATAGCCAATAGTGTCATCACAATGTCTTGTTTTCTTCCTTTTTATTTGTTTGTATATTTACACCTTGCAGCTATTTCCTAATAGCTAATTAGTCATTATTTAATCGTGTTTTTGTATGTTGTGCTGTTTTTTATATGCACTAAATAAACGATTTATCTATCTATCAAAAAAAATATTACCACAATATTCTTCAAATTAAAACCAAAATTGTACCCAGCATACAATTACGCATTTGCTACACGTTTTCGATGAAAGTTCATTGCGGTATTATAGCCGCATCTAGGTAAATAATATGTCGGTCCCGCCTTATGTGACGTCAGATGCATAGTTGCTACTCCCGGTTCTGTTTACATTATTATAACAGCAGCTCCCGATATCACAAAAGGTTTTCTAGAAACAGTGGCAGGTAGAAATTTTTGTTTTAAATACGAGTCGTACCTAATTTGCTCGTATTTCAGTCAGGCTGCTAACGAATGCGAGGTTTTGAACAAAATGATTATTTGTAGACATAGTTTTATTTAGTTTTACTCATCTATTGCTAAGTAAAACTGCCTTTTCAGAGTTTATGTTCTTTAATTTTTTATTCCGAATCAAATTAAAAGTCACGAAAGTGTAGAAATGTAGACTAACGCGTGCGACCGACTTATCGCATCGGTCGAGCCCTAGGATATATATATATAAATACAGCCAGCTCGCAGTTGTGTGGCGACTAAACGGTCAAAAGGCTATTTATTTATGAACACTATATTTAATGGCACTATATTTACCACGGAACATTTCGTAGTAAATATCATAATTTGACAATAAACAATGAGTTGTATTTTGTTAATTTCAATAATTCAATTATTAGTTATAGTTTCCTCGTATCGACTAACGTTTAAACAATTTTGGTCAAATAACTAAGTAATTCAAAACATTCTAATATTAGATTTACTCAAAAAATGCTATTCAATTCAATGTGTTATAAAATAACCAATTCAATTAAACACAACAAAACTTCTGTACATCATGTACCATACACTATATATAATCAACAAATACTAAAAACGCCGATTCATAACGTATATTTATTTAAATATGGGTGATTTTCTGCAACTACAAAAATAACAAATTTATCTTTGCGATTTTTATTCAGATGAAAAATAATAATATTCTTCGTTTAGTATTTTCATTTATTTGCTAAATAATGTACTGCGGTACGGAACCCTTCCTGTGCGAGTCCCACTCACACTTGGCGGGTTTTTTTATACTTATACATAGTATTATTATTCATTTAAGACTGCTAGCTTTTAAATGATGTATCTAAATATTATATTGACAACAAAATAAAATTGAACTTATAATGATGAACATAAGTCAAATCATATTGCCACAGCCACTTAAATACGGATATTTAAACAGTAGTTCAATCATCCATAGCCTAAACAATTTTTCTTACCAAAAACTCGACGCCAGCATGGTATTATTTTACCTAATCATCTTTCAACAAACATCCATTTAGTTTGCCTCAAAGTCAAAGTCAAAGTCAAAGTCAAAGTCAAATCATTTATTTCAAGTAGGCCCGTATAAGGCACTTTTGAACGTCAAAAATTTACAAAAAAAATTAATTGATTCTAGTTGCCCCTTCCAAAAGGTAGTTTTCGTATGGAGAAGAATGGGCAAGAAACTCCACCGTTACTCTTTTAAAATGTTTTACAATATTTTGTATGAGTACATTAGTTATATAATTATATGTGAGGACGATGCACCTAGAATAAAATTATTATACCACAATAGGTAAAAAAAAAAAAAAAATAAGAATTAAAAATGAAGCAACAACAGATAAACTAATTATGTGATAGATACATGGTGCTCACATATTTACAAACATTGTAAAAGTAGACGATCCTCCTAAGATTCCACAATTTATAAGTCAGTGTGCGAGGAATTGGTCATAGAATGTAAAAACAATGTCATATAATAAGAAATAATAATAAAATATACACTTAAATTTGCAACCAGTTTGATTTTGTCTTGATTCTAAATTATCCTATGGAGCAGGACCAGCATGTTTCCAAGCATTCTTATCTTGGATATAATCCTCTAATTTGTAATATGCTTGTTTACAAAGTGTACTTTTAATATGAGCTTTAAATTTTCTTTCATTTAATTGCAAAATATCACAAGGTATTTTGTTGTAACATTTAACACAGTACCCCATAAAAGATGTATGTACTTTAGATAATCTGAAAAATGGTTGATCTATTTTATCTTTATTTCTAGTATTAAAATTATGTCTATCACTTATTTTATTAAAAAGATGTCGATTTTTTCTAACATACATAATATTTTCATAAATGAACTGGCAAGGTACCGTCATAATATTAATCCCTTTAAATAGTTCCCTGAGAGATTCGCGGTGACGTAGATTATAAATGGCTCTGACAGCTCTCTTTTGCAAAATAAAGATGGATTCAATGTCAGCAGCCCGACCCCACAGTAAAATGCCATACGACATAATACTGTGGAAGTAACTAAAATAGACCAATCGCGCGGTTTCTACGTCTGTTAACTGTCTTATCTTTCTAACAGCATAAGCGGCTGAGCTTAGCCGCCCCGCAAGAGATGTTATGTGAGGTCCCCATTGTAATTTCTCGTCTAATGTGATTCCCAGGAAAACAGTTTCTTTAATAAATTCCAGTTTTTCTCCGTTCAATATGATGTCACATTCGCTACTTCTAACATTAGGTAATTTAAATGTAATGCATTTGGTTTTTTTTTTATTTAGTACCAAATTATTTACCGTAAACCAATGTTGGACCTGAAGAATAGAGCTATTCACGTCGTCAAGATTTTGTGACCGTCGATTGATTTTAACGATCAATGATGTGTCATCTGCAAATAACACCATCTTCGGTTGATTTTGAAGTAATTGGGGTAAATCATTAATGTAAACTAAAAAGAGGAATGGACCCAATATTGAACCTTGAGGAACGCCCATTGCCATTTCAGACCCCAATGAGTTTACGCCGTTTACTTGAACTTTAACCTTTCTATCTTTCAGGTATGATCTTAGTAAATCAAGAGCTGTATTTCTAATCCCATAGTGCTCCAGTTTCAGCAGAAGTGTCTCATGGTCTACGCAATCGAACGCCTTCGAGAGGTCGCAAAAGATACCAATGGCATCTTGTGCTTCTTCCCAGGCATTAAAAATGTTCTTTATTAGGGTGACACCGGCGTCAGTGGTACAACGCCCTTTGGTGAAACCGTACTGATGTTCATGAAAGATGGAATTTTTATTAAAGTGACGTAACATTTGATTGAGCATCAACCTTTCAAACACCTTACTGAGAACTGGTAGAATTGATACAGGCCTATAATTGTTGGGTTCTTTACTATCACCGGATTTGAACAATGGAACTACTTTACTGTGTTTCATGAGATCCGGAAAGACTCCTTGGTCTACACTGGTGTTAAATATGAAAGCTAAATAGGGCGCAATAGTTTCGATAATAGATCTACAGACTTTTACAGACATTCTGTTGATTTAATTTTAAGATCTTTAAAAGCTTTTATAACAGCCTGGGGGTTTGTATGCTGAAACCTGAACTCCAAAGAGCATGCCTTCACATTCTGTCTAAGTAAGGCAGCAGAAAGCGCTGGTGAGGAATTTAAAGCTTCAGTAGTTTTAAGGGGAATATTAGCAAAAAAGTTTTCAAATTCCTGAGCTATTTCTACATCTGAGTTGATAGTGCCATGTGCAGTCTCTAAATTAAATTCAGTATTTCGCTGTTTTTTCCTACCTGTTTCATTATTTATTATTTGCCAGGTAATTTTTATTTTATCATCAGCTGATTTTATTTTATTGCTAATATAAAGAGCTTTGGCTATTTTGCACACACTTTTAAAAGTTTTTGAATATTTTGCAACATACTTATGAAAGCTTGTATTATTCGTATGTTGCTTTAGGCCATAAAGTTCAAATAGTTTTTCCCTGCTTTTACGAATACCTGCAGTCGCCCAATCACTAAATAAGAACTTTGTGTAAATATTTTTAGTTTTTAGTGGAAAAGTGTCATTAAATTGCATGTTTAATAGTGAAAAGAACTCGGCGTAGAACTCATTTGGGTCACCTATATTATTAAAACTCTGAACACATAATCTACTGGCCAAAGAATTATTCAATTTCTCTAAACTTTTACACGTAATTGCCCTAAACCTTATTTGAATTTTTTGTAAAGGTATGTAGGAGCAAAATGTTATTGTTTGCCCACTGTGATCTGATGGCAACTTGTTTACAATTTGTTTGTGTAAGTAATCACAATTACAAAAAATATTATCTATACAGGTGGCAGAAGAAGCTGTCACTCGGGTTGGTTCAATAAAAACATTTGACAAATCAAATGACCTAAAAAGACTTAATAATCTGACAGTATTCGAGTTATTTTCTAACAAGTTAATATTAAAGTCACCACATATGATTATTGACTTACTACTAGTACTAAGTTTCTTTAATACATCTTCCATTACAGAATCAAACACAGATAGATTCTGGTAACTTGGAGGTCTATATACGCATACTACAACATGCTTATCGAGCTCAACACAGGACAATTCAATGTTGTGTTCAACAGACAGTTCGATGATGTCTTTTCTTTCTTTCGATTTAATAGAATTTTTAATTAATATTAATGACCCGCCATGTATCATACGTTTTCGGCTGAAATGGCTGACTACACAATAATTTTCATAATTAATTGACATCACTTGATGATCTTTTAACCAATGTTCTGTTAAACAAATGATATCAAACTTGGTATTTTCCAAAAACAATTCAATTTCGAGTAATTTGGAAGAGCAACCTTGGATGTTTTGATTAAATAATTTTAAAGTATGTTGCACTCCCTTTGATTTAATATTATGAGTTATATTGCCAGAAGATACCTTTTTATTATTCTCTAATAATAATTGGTTAATTGAAGGGGTAACTTCTGTTGTCTTACTGCCTAGTTTAAAGAGTTATACGGAGCAACATCCACAACTACAAGCGAAGAGTCTAAAGTGCCCATATGAGTTCCAGCAGGAAGAGAATACCCTGTCTGACTGGTAGAGGCCTCCAAGTATGTTGGCATTGTAGGTGGATCCTCCTTCGTACAACATGTCACATCACTCACTATGTTGTTTGTAAAACTAGACAACATAGACTCGTCACTAATACTACAATTTGTTATATTAGCTATAACCTCATTAATATTATATGCTATCAACATAGCAATCAGATGTCTACATTCCCAAGACAGAGATAAAGTTCTCTGAGTTAACTTAAAACCACTAACAAACTTGTTAGTGTCAAAATACAATAATTTGTCACTATGACAACATGTCAGCCTGTGAATAGCATTATTCAACTTAAAAATATTGTTATTTTCATCATAAGAGTAAGGAAAAGCACACAACATCAACTTTCCTATATTTAATTTTAATAAGGTGTCCACACCATCCATTATGTCCTTTCTGGTAATACCAGTACTATTACCTAATAATAAAACCATAGTAGAATAATTGTTTAGGTTTGTGTTTTCAATTCTTTTAATCATTTGTTTAAAACTTATGTTATGATAGCTATGATTGGTAAAACTATGGCTAAGGTAATTGAGTAAAATTTTCCCAAAGCCTGAACCTAATTCGTCACAAAAAAATATTGATTTATTTTTCTGTGTATTAACACAGGTCTCTGCTTGAAGAGCCAACACCGGAGGGGGCAAGTTAGGCTGAGACTGAGGAGGTAGTGGTTGGTTGCCGCAACTGCATGAGACGTTATTAGCAAGAGACTCATACATCTCAGCATTGCACTTCACCAAGTCAAGTAGTTCCCCAGCCTCAAGCAAGCGGTCACTTAGTTGCTGTTGTGAATTCTCATATTTTTCAAAAATATCCTTCAGCAAGTGCTCCTTGTGTAGTATATCATTATAGAGGAGCTGGATATCAGTGTCATATTTTTCCCTACACACGTATGTACTCAAAAGGCGCACGCAAATATTGCTCCAAGTGCGCTAAATGTTTGCAAGAATCGGTAAATCTGTGCGTTTTCCCGTACCCCGCATGGAGCAAGATTGCCCGCGATTATGCGAACGATGCAAGAAACGCCAAGTCTAAGTGGAGTGTACAATTTGAATGAGTGCGTCTTGGAATGTTTGAACAACGACGCAATGCACTATGCACACTCTATTTCGAGTTGATATGAAACGGTTCCTAGCTCATGAAAAGCCTTTTCGAAAGATCTACAGCCTCTTTTTTTAGTGAAAGCAACGGGATTGAATAACAAAGAGTGCCTTTGATTGGCTCCACAGAGCCTCATTTATACTTTTTTCCGTGAAACTTATGTTTATCTGAAGCAAATGTTGCCCGTTCTTGGAATTTAAAATACGCCTTTTCATTTCCATTGATTACATATGAAGTGGTATGTGAATAAGCGTGCTGGATACTTTATTTAATTATAAAGCCTTTTGAATTTGGGAACGCGTGTAAAATGTGTTCGGAAAATGATGAAAGAAATAAGGGCGGTCAAAATACGGGTAATTATTACGCAGAATATTTTACCTTTATAATTAGGTTTTAATTATACTTTACGTGTAGAACAATTCTCGTTGGTTTTTATTTTTATTAATCGTGTTTTTATTTTAGTAAGTATTGTGATTATTTGTTACATCGTCTTCGCATATAATTATGTAATGAATATACCTATACAAAATATTGTAAGACATTTTAAAAGAGTAACGGTGGAGTTACGTTCAAAAAGTGCCTTATAAGGGCCTATTTGAAATAAATGATTTGACTTTGACTTTATATCAAAGGTATTAAGTAGGCTGCTTTCACAGCTGTTCGGGAGACCCGTACGGGTCTCCCGTGTACAGACAGCCCGTACGGACAGCTGTGAAACCAGACATAATTTAGAATTTTATTAAAATACATTCCCACTTTTTATACAAGGTTAACAACAACAAATGTATTTAGTCGGATTTTTATACGAAAAAATTCCCCTTTCAATTGCTTTACGGTAAAAACTTCTACGATAAGTGTACAGTATAATTTTCACGCAATTTGAACACGATGCTGCGAATAAAAAAGTTTTATTCAGTGTCGCTTTAGAATACTGATTTCAACAAGTTTGTAGGTTTTTAGAGTTGCGTCCGTGATGCGAATGATACGAAAATGATATAGTGCCGTCGATGTTTAGGGTTGCCCCCCACTTCAAACTAAAAACCGAATTTTTGGATTGCTTGAAAATTCTTGAAATGTCTGCCCACCTGACAGGTTTTTTTTTTATTGGTGGAGGAAAAACATTCTTCAAAAATTTTATAAGACATAAATAAAAACATGTTACTGAAACATTTTTACATACATAAATAAGCTCACAGGGGTAGGCAGAAAGTGTAGAAACTATAGAACGCCACCTGCTGCGATCCTAACATACTCCTTTTGCTTCGTTTATGTTCATACATGTTCATATATCTTGTTAAATATGCACGCCGGTTGCCAGCACTACGCACCTGACCTTTCTGAAGAACATTACCAATAAGATCAATTTATGTCCTTTTCTAGGGCGTCCCCTCACGGCGTTTCCACTCACACCTGCCTTGTAAATATCTTTAGTTAGTTTCCTTTCATTCATCCTCTCAACATGACCAAATCATCTAAGCATACCTACTCTTTTATTTTTTTTTCTCTAAATCTTCTTTTAAACCGCACGTTGCACAATATCATTCCTGAAAACATGTTTGTAAGCATTTAAATATTTCTACTAGATTTAGTTTAGTTTAGTTTAGTTTTATTTATCCATAAACAATTTACATTGTGTTGAATTCAGGCATATACTTGCAATTTACATACAAATACAACCATAAATAATTATTAGTTAACATTCAAATAAAGTGTCAAAAAGTTTCAAAATAATGAAATGTCAATCAGTTTTAAGTATAATGTCGAACAGTTTTAAATATAATTATAAAAGATATATTAAATGTCAACAAATGATTTTAAATTATTTAATGTCAAAATAATTAAAAACAGAAAATATCAAATATAATTCATTTATTATTGTGTGACATTAATTCCGATGTATTATACAGATATTTCTCCAATAAAAAGGCTTTTAATTTTGCTTTAAACAAGTGTGTGTTATAAATCAAGCTCAGAAGGCAACTTATTGAATATTTCTACAGCTTGATACTTCGAGCAATGTTCTACGATCTTAAATTTAAGTGCTGTTCGTTGTTTAAAAAAAATTCTTCGCGTGCTCACTCTAATCTCACGTTCCTCTTGTGATTCAAACTCATGTAGATACTTGGCAAAATAACATAAGATGACCAATATGTATAGACTAGGAACTGTTAATATTGCAATTTTTTAAAAGTAATCTCTGCATGAGACACGTTGTGAAATTCTGACTATTGTCCTTATGGCTCGTTTCTCTAAGATTAATGCTCTCTGCCAGTTATAACTGTAACTATTTCCACAGAGTAGGATGCTATACCTTATCCTAGACTCGACCAATGTATAATATACAGCCCTTAACTTTTCTATATTCAATTCATCCCTAAGGCTTCTAAGTGCGTAACATGCTGATGATATGGATAATTCAATAACAGCGAGCTCCGGTTTTCAATTTAACTGCGAATCTATGTTAACCCCTAAGAATTTAACCTTGTCCACTAATTCAATATTGTCTCCAACTATTTTTGTGTATATAAATTGTCATTAATACGAGTCATAATTTTGAATAACACGAGGTTAGTTTTATTTACTTTTTTATTGGCTGTAAACCACTCGCAAACTTTTTCTGTAATTATGTTTGTATTTAATGTCAATTCTTCTATGTAGTTTTCCCCAATTATTACGTTTGTGTCATCTGCGAAAACAACAAATTTCTCATTCGGCTGGGTTTTATTCATGAAGTTGAGATAGTCATTTGTAAAAATAATATAGAGTATAGGTCCTAAAATTGACCCTTGGGGCATACCACGTTTTATTGCTTGTGTTACTGTTTTTTCTGTTTTTCGCGTATCTCCTATATTCCCAGCGAAGACAGTCCTAGAAACAGATACAAAATCAATTACCTATTTGTAAATCCCACCTAAAAACCAATTACATGCAACGCAAACATTATTTTTATCCGCCCCATTTTCAATCCACCCCTATTTTCAATCCGCCCCGATATCCGAACAGCGTGTGAGTATAATAAAATACAATTGAATCTGTTAACGAGACACGACACCGTAGATCCGCAAAGCACACACTCCACTCATTTCCAGGGATCGAATAAACATTGTTGACATTCGGAGACGCACGCGCTGGGATCAGGCCTCGAAAATAGGCACTGAGCTTCTGCCTATGCCTATCTTTACATTTTGTTAAAAGCAACATGTTTGGACTGACTGTTCGATAACTCGAGGACCACTTGACTTATTTGATACTCGTATATATATGACACGACGGGGTATCTATCCTGTGCCGTTTCTGACCAGTCTCCGGTGTTCTTCGTTGATAGTAGAATAGTTAGTTGGTTTTCAATCACACACAACTCTTAACTCAAACTCAAAGCATTTATTTCAATTATAACATTTACAGGCACTTTTGAGTTATCACTTATCAAGGAGTCATTCAGTTTGAGTTATTTTTTGAAAACTGATGGAGAAGAACGGGCAAGAAACTCCATGGACACTCTTTTAAATCAAAACATTATGTTACAGAGGTTATTTGTTCAGCAATTACAATCTCAGTCCTTTCTAACACAACCTTTCTTTTCATGTTTATTACCCACACACGCCATTCGGTGCGCCACGCTTTTTCTCAAAGTTGGGCGACGTACCCCGAATTTCAATACAATATCTTATTACTAAGTTTGTTCAATAAAATTTACAAACAATGCTAAAATGCTTATCAGTAATTCTTTTATTATTAAACAATGCTAATATTCACAAATACAAAGGTTATTCAGATTAAAGTTGAATTAGAAGCTTCATTACTTTCTACAACTTTACTATTGCTCCTTTGACAAAACTTCCTGTGATTCAAGGAATTTAGTCAAACAACAGGTATTCATTAGTAAATTACATTGTAAAATAATCTTATTACTTTATAGTTGGTTTCTATTATTGAAACTTATTTAGTTCTCGCATTAAATTATTACATTCAGTTATTGACCTTAATATTCACAAACCGCGCCATCTCAGGTACCGCTTTGTCATAAACAAATTAACTTCAAATGATTTAATTTCAAATGACCACTTGTCAATATGACTAAAAACCCATAAATCATTAAATAAGTGTTCCCTTTTAATTTTAACTTTAGTTTTTGCTCCAACATCGAAATTAGTAATAGTTTATCTTTCAGTTGAACTCACAGTACATTGACCGAGTTCACAAGTTGGGGAATAGATGTCGTTTGATCTCAAAGGAATCGATTGCACATCGATTCACAAATGCACGCAAATGGTTGTAGCAGTATTCCACAGTTACCCATAGAGGGCAGGATCAAAGAATTTATGGTGAATAACAATTATAATAAGTAGTTAAGAAGTAGTATAATATATATGTTACGCATAAGATTATAACATAATCTTATGCGTAACATATATATTATATCTATCTATACAAATAAATAAAATTTTAGTGTCTGTTTATAATGTCAAAATATCAGCTTATAATAAATGCATATGAGAGTGTACACGGTACTTCTTCTTTTCCTTTGGTTAGTGACGAGCCTGGTGTCAGAGTTTTAAAGCCGCCCATGGGCCATGCCGTCGAGAATTATCTCTCCAGCATGCCGGTTTCCTCACGATATTTTAATTCCAGTGCTTATAAGAACCAACATTTATAAAAAAAATATCTGTATGTTTCTTCCAGCTAATCTCCGAAACGGCTGCACCAATCTTGATGGGACTTTAACTGGCAGATAGCTGACGTTATATAAAAAAATGTTTACTGCCGCGCGGCCGCGGGTAGCAGCTAGTATCTATACAATACATATTATAATTTAAAACCGCTTTTCGTGTTTGTCTGTATGTCCGCGTTGTTCTTCTAAACCACGCAACAGATTTTGATGAGGTTTTCACCATCGTTTTGAGAATGTATTCCGAAAGGTTTATGTGTAGAATACGTTACTATTAAAGTTACATAAAACTAAGAAATCTCGATGTTTTGTCAAGTCGTAAAAACCGTGCGAAGCAGGAGCGGGTGGCTAGTATATTATAAAAACCATGCGAAGTAGGAGCGGGTGGCTTGTATATTATAAAAACCATGCGAAGCAGGAGCGAGTGCTAGTATATTATAAAAACCATGCGAAGTAGGAGCGAGTGGCTAGTATATTATAAAAACCATGCGAAGTAGGAGCGGGTGGCTAGTATATTATAAAAACCATGCGAAGTAGGAGCGAGTGGCTAGTATATTATAAAAACCATGCGAAGTAGGAGCGGGTGGCTAGTATATTATAAAATCCATGCGAAGTAGGAGCGGGTGGCTAGTATATTATAAAAACCATGCGAAGTAGGAGCGGGTGGCTAGTATATTATAAAATCCATGCGAAGTAGGAGCGGGTGGCTAGTATATTATAAAAACCATGCGAAGTAGGAGCGGGTGGCTAGTATATTATAAAAACCATGCGAAGTAGGAGCGGGTGGCTAGTATATTATAAAATCCATGCGAAGTAGGAGCGGGTGGCTAGTATATTATAAAAACCATGCGAAGTAGGAGCGGGTGGCTAGTATATTATAAAAACCATGCGAAGTAGGAGCGGGTGGCTAGTATATTATAAAATCCATGCGAAGTAGGAGCGGGTGGCTAGTATATTATAAAATCCATGCGAAGTAGGAGCGGGTGGCTAGTATATTATAAAAACCATGCGAAGTAGGAGCGGGTGGCTAGTATATTATAAAAACCATGCGAAGTAGGAGCGGGTGGCTAGTATATTATAAAATCCATGCGAAGTAGGAGCGGGTGGCTAGTATATTATAAAAACCATGCGAAGTAGGAGCGGGTGGCTAGTATATTATAAAATCCATGCGAATTAGGAGCGGGTGGCTAGTATATTATAAAAACCATGCGATGTAGGAGCGAGTGGCTAGTATATTATAAAAACCGTGCGAAGCAGGAGCGGGTGGCTAGTATATTATAAAAACCATGATACGTTTTCTAGTTTAACAATAGTTACATATCATTAGTCCACGCAAGCCAAGTTAAGGGTTTGTGATTTAATCATTGATATACTTCACAAAGTGTCACCCACTGAAGATAAAAACTAGAATAGATTTTTTTTTCATACTTTAGAAAAAACAGTAGTAGGTATGTTAAAAATAAACAAAATAACATTTACCGTAACAAATATACTACCCACTACATTTTCCACAGATTACAAATTAAATATTTACAAACTGATGGCAAACGTAAACTGTAGTCAGGGCAAAATCAATTAATTGAACAAAGTAAACTAAAAATAACAAAACAAAGCTTTTTTTGTGTATTGCATCTTACAGGTCCAATAGTTACATTAATAATTTGTTTAAGCATGCCGAATCTAATGCTGATTTAGGTACCTAATACGTTCCATATAAGGTCTTGAAAATCACTGAGACTTTTTCTGAATCTGACTCTGTTGATCTTATGATTTAAATTCGTATGAGAACAAATTCGCGATGAATAGTTTGTACATAACATTATATTATGTAGAATAATTTATATGTATTATCCGTTGAGAATGATTCTCGATTTTTTGGACTTACCGACAACACTCTCCATATCTTTACGAATATCAAAGCCTTGTATGTAATACCTATAGCTTAGCAAAGAAACCCTTTTATTCTTTAGGAACGTTTACAGGTAAAATAGCCTTGAGGCTCTTCAAAGGCCCAGTTACGTATTACAGGATTAGAAAGAAAAACTATTTGGTAAAAAAAAAACATCAAGACAATCATAATAGTGTATTTTTCATCTTCTCGAATTGTTCGTGAGCTAGTCAAAACATACAAAGAAAATTCTAGTCTTTTATTTCAAATATTCATTCGTTTCTATACTTACCAGTTCCAGTAGGTACTGATAAGTAACGTTTTTTTTTAAGTGATACTTGCTGATAGATTTATTTATTTATTAAAACTTTATGCAAAAGTTTTTTTTTTAAACCTCGTAGATAAAATGATAGATTTCATCTGACAATAGGTACAGCTATGTCATTAAGGGGTTAATTGTTACCTCATTTATGTAATTTAAAAAATATAAATAGCTAGCTAGCTATACTAGTTAGGTACCTGAACAAACAATAATAGATCTTTACCTATGAAATTGCCGTTTTGTATGAAAAAATTTAAATGAATTTTTTTCATGTATTTTTTATTTGTATTAATCGAAGTAGTGATTACTTCGATTAATACAAATACCATGCAATCAATGCATCTTTGACAATGCAGTGGCAGTTTATAGATGCCCTTCTTAAATAAATCAGCAGGACGGGAGGTAACAAATTCTTCAAAGGCATTTTGTACTGCCTCTCGGGTATTGAATTTTTTTCCCGCCAAGAAGTTATCCAAATTCTGGAAAAAGTAATAGTCTGTAGGCGCAAGGTCTGGTGAGTAGGGCGGATGACGGAGAGCTTCTAACCCCAGTTCTTGCAACTTGGAGACCGTCTGCTGTGCAGTATGAGGTCGCGCGTTGACGTGCAGGAGCAGCGAAGACGAGCGATTGACCAATGCTGGTTAGAGATGTGCCAGCTTCTCCATCATTGTGTTCAGTTCTTCACAGTACACATCTGCAGTAATGCTCACCCCGTTTGGTAAGAAGCTGTGATGAATCACACCGGCGCTAGACCACCAAACAGTGACCATCACTTTTCTAGGGGTAAGTTTTCGTTTAGGGCATTGTTTAGGTGCTGAACCAGGATCCAACCAACTTGCTGAGCGCTTGCGGTTATCAAACAGAACCCATTTTTCATCGCAGGTAACAATGCGTTTCAAAATTCCTTCATTTGTGTGTCTGTTGAGCACGTCTCGACGCGTACTTCGCGCTGGCGATCATTGAGTTCGTGGGGCACCCATTTGTCAAGCTTTTTTACCTTGCCAATTTGACGCAAATGAACCAATATTGTTTTGACGCTAACGTTGAAAGCTGCTGCTAATTCAGCCGTAGATTGTGTATCATCAGCTTCCACAATCGCCTTTAATTCGTCATTGTCGACCAAAGTCTTCGGACGACCGCGAGGTTCATTTTTCAGGTCGAAATTTCCAGAACGGAAGCGAGCAAACCAACAACAGGTGGTGCGTTGGTTTGTAGTGTTAGCTCCGTAAACGTCGTTGATGTTGCGTGCCGCTTGTGCCGCGTTGCTGCCACTCATATTCCATAATTACTCGAATTTTTAACGTATCCATGATGACGAAAAAGATTGAAATGCGATGAAAATGTAACACTAATCAATAAACAAATGACAACTTTTGGAAAAAAAAACTCATATTAAAAGTACACTTTGTAAACAAGCATATTACAAATTAGAGGATTATATCCAAGATAGGAATGCTTGGAAACATGCTGGTCCTGCTCCATAGGATAATTTAGAATCAAGACAAAATCAAACTGGTTGCAAATTTAAGTGTATATTTTATTTTATTTTTTTATTATATGACATTGATTTTACATTCTATGACCAATTCCTCGCACACTGAATTATTAACTGTGGAATCTTAGGAGGATCGTCTACTTTTACAATGTTTGTAAATATGTGAGCACCATGTATCTATCACATAATTACTTTATCTGTTGTTGCTTCATTTTTAATTCTTAATTCTTTTTACCTATTGTGGTATAATAATTTTATTCTAGGTGCATCGTCCTCACATATAATTATATAACTAATGTACTTATACAAAATATTGTAAAACATTTTAAAAGAGTAACGGTGGAGTTTCTTGCCCATTCTTCTCCATACGAAAACTACCTTTTGGAAGGGGCAACTAGAATCAATTAATTTTTTTTGTATATTTTTGACGTTCAAAAGTGCCTTATACGGGCCTATTTGAAATAAATGATTTGACTTTGACTTTGCATCGCCGTTTCCTCGCGGAGGCGATCGGCGGCGGGGATCTCTCGCGTCCGGCCCTAGTCCAGGCCATGGTACGGAGCGAGAGGACATGGGAGGCCGTCACCTCCTTCTGCGAAGCAGTAATGCTCGCGAAGGAGGAGGCAGAACGTATGAGGGAGAGGCAACTTTCGCGCCCTCACGCCCCTAGCCGCCGTAGGAGACGCCCTGGGCGTCGGGAATCTCAGGCCGATTCCCGGCCACCGTAGGCGCGGGCTTGCGGACGGTGAGCAATGGGTAGCTCGCCGTCCGATAAGGACCAGGCCCGGGTCGACGGCGCGTTGTGTTCCACGCGCGCCTCAAAGAGATGTCAGCAAGTGAAGGGGTCCGACCGATGCCTGCCGGGGTTGCGGGAAAGTCTAAAAGGGATACCGTGGCCCCTGGCAACCTAGGAACACGGGTGGGTTTTAGTCAGTAAGAGTCTGACACGCCCTCCCGCTCTGGGAGAAGTTATTTGATAATTTCTCACCCAAAAAAAAAAAACGCCATAAAACTAGGTAATTATGAACATGAAAAAAAGCAAATACAAAATCGGTGCCTTTCATACATACAAATTGCTGATGGAAAACAAGCGGTAAGAGCGCGGTAATATTTAATTGGTGCCAATTTGCGAGTTAATTGAAATATTGAATATCCGTTGCAGTTTCACGATCCGTTTGTTGCTTTATAAAAATCTTTGCACTATATTTTTATAGGTAATTGAATAATGGAAAAATGCGGTTGGAGGTGAACAGATTGAACACAATGTGCGCTTTCATAATTTATAACGTGACGATATTATCGTGAACGTCCACGTAACTGCATCACGATAACATAGGGCAGTAAAATTTTTGGAAACATATGAAGACGCTTGTAAATTCCCGTCCACGTTAACATTATAGCGTGCACGTATTTTTCCATAAATTTTATGGACGTGGACGTCTAAAATAATATCGTCACGTTTGAAATTATAAAAGTGCACATTAGATTAGAATATGGATACTTCAGTTTTATCAGAATGTTAACTTGATTTTTTTTTTTTTTTTTTTTTTTTTTTTTTTTTTTTTTTTTTAAACGTTGCCCCACACTAGGAATTTATCCTGTGTCGTGGGTGCGTTTACAAACATTTATACTCACATACACAAACAGCCAGACCCGGAACAACTAATTGTAGGTCATACAAATATTTGTTCCGTGCGGGAATCGAACCCGCGACACGCAGCGCAGCAGTCAATCGCTTAACCACTGCGCCAACCGTGTCGTCAAATGTCGTCGTGATTTTACCGCCATAGAGTCTTTTTATCCGACTACAGCAAAGCTAATAGGAGTGTTATGATTTTTGCAAGCTATGTATGGAAGAGGACGCGACACCAGCAATCAAGGCAACGGTTGAGAAGGCGGCGCCCTGCATGCGCAGAGCCCCAAGCGCGATTGCGCCACTGACATCAACAAATAACAGTTTCATACATGACATGTTGAAAATACTGTTTTTTTTTTTAATTTTTAGTTCATTTATCTTTTGTATTTTTGTCTCTAGCGAGTGCGTCTGTATATAGTTTATTTTTAATTTTTTAGGTAAGTTTAAGTGTTTTGTTTTATATAATCAATGTCGGTCGTAGCGACGCCAGTCAACCTGCCACATCGCTTGATGTCCAGCTGGTGAGTTGTCCTCATTGCTCACAGTCACGTTTTTTAAAGGCAAACGAGGGCTGAGGTTACCCTATGGCAAGATCCACAAATCTCATAGTGTAATTTTGTGCCCCCAGCCACATCCCCAACATCAACACCTCCAAATCCTCCAAATCAATCAAAGCTACTATGTATGTTCAGCTGTTCCCTCATATATCTTCTAAAGACTTTCATGGCATTTTTTATCGTTGTTATGTCATGTCAGTCAAGCTTTTTTATTACAAAAATACGAAATATATTTTATCTTAGATAAAAGTTTTTAAATTTTTTCTTCATACTTGAACAAAATTGTAATTTTTTTATAGATTTATACGACCATGCTTATTATTTTAGCAAGGGCTACTTTCCACGTCTTCATAATCACGTATGTTATACAAATGGCTTCACCGATTAAATTTATGGAACTTTTTACGAGTTTCATTACTGTCTAAATCTTGGTTGGCGCTAATTAGAAGCTTACTTCGTAAATTACTTGATGCACGGTATTACCTTCAGTCGAGATTGAGGTTCTGTTTACCTAACGCTCGTTTACTGTCTTATGCTATGTACTGTGTGTTTGTTTTTATGGGTCAGTATGGGGAAAAAGAAAGTTGGCAACGTTGCAAATAGCTGTGTCAATTATTTCGCTGTTTCGTTAGTCTCAGGATATTACTGATTAATGTTATTATTGCATTTCATAATCAATTTTTTAGTGCACTATAGAGCGAGTTTTATTTTATTTTATATTGACAAATTAATCAAAACTGAGAAATAGTTGACTACTTTTTGCAACGTTTGGTAACTTTCTGAAGGCAGGTTCATAAAGAAGCTAATAGGAAGCCTTTTAAAAAAATACGGTTATTTTATATATTGTATGTGTTTAGTTTTTAAGGCAAGGGAAACTTATGTATATAATTAAAATGAGAACATTTTTTTTACTCAAGGTATTCGATTTATGATTCAATTGAATAATGTTTTCCTTAAAATAAAGTGATAAGAAAACTTAGACGTTGCAAACTAAAAAGACCTCAAAACAAATTTCCCATAAAATTCATCATAACACAAGTGCACCGAAGCTGCTGTTAGGAACTTAGCCTACTCATATAATTCCACCCGAATTTCCGTTGATAACTCCTTAAGATTTCGCTTCGCTAGCGTCATATAATTATATTCAGCAGCCGACGAACAATTCACACGTTATATCACGGTATTCACGGTGGGTAATACAAAATTTACTGAACACATCCCATCCCAACACTCGAGCAAAGACGTTATAATAAATATTTCACACTTTATTGCTACGCTTATTTGACGACGGGGAGGCCTAATGACCAATTTAACGCTTATGAAGTGCAAATTCTCTGTCATACTGTGAAACGAGACATTATAATACCCAATTTCAGCTTCAGAAAGAATATAAATGGGTGACGCACCTGTGAGACGTTTTTGCCTTCGTTCTCATTTTTTTCTAGCCGATATTTTTTTAATTTTATCTCCCCGATTGCTATAAAAGTTGGAGAAGTGGGGTTTATTAAATTTAATAAAAACTTGACAATGAGTTCGGTTTTCAATTTTATTATTAAAATAATTTTTGAATTGTAATTTTTCGAATTGATCGTCTGGACGAGAAAGAATATTGTCTAAGTTAGTTTTCGAAGAGACATTTTTTTACGAAATAGGTCTCAAAGTTTATAGAATCAATCAAATTTTCTCGTCTACTCCCCAAAGTAATCACTTTAGATTGGCCTTCAATAATTTACTTTCCGAATACTCACTAAGTTCTGTTTTCATGAATTGTTAAATGTTTCGATTGGAGACTTTTATTGGAAAAGGAAATTGGGAACGGCTATCTGTCCGGACGGGTCGACTCTGAGCCAAATGTAAAACGAACAAATATTTTTGTTTGATTTGACTCACCTGGATTCTCTTGACTGGGATCTTGTTATGTACCATAGCACAGAATAGTACAGAAAGCGCACTTCGCATTTTAGGTATGAAGCTACAAGTACGCGGCGGGCTGTTCTTGTCGTCGTAGAGTAGTCAGAAAATAGAAGACTTACGCGATAGAGAGGCAACTTCTAGATGGACACAACTGTAGGTAAATAGCACTGTGCGACCTGAATTGCACTTTATTACGTCGTAGCAAGAGTTGCTTTGTATTTAACTTTGCGGAGTGAATCTTCTGTAATATTCTGTGATCATAGTTCAATCCATTATCTGCATCCAAAAGGGATTTACAAATGACCACTACCTACAACAAAAACCTACCTTTGAAATGAAATTGTTTATTCTGTAAATAGGATATTGGAATCACTTTTACAAATCATCCTAAAAAAATATATATTAAAAGTTAGCTAGATGAGTTCGGCGTTTCCTATCTGACTACTCTGAGAAGAAAGGCCGAACCGTTCCTTACCGTTGAGAGCAGTAGTGATGAAATGATTTACACAAAGTGAATCGCCTGTCAGGTCATGAACTTATGACCTACAACTCTTCAGTCGCGGCCATTACCACTGGGCTACCACTGTTCAGAAGAACATAGTAACCTTGAGCTGATGCTGCAGCATCACCTGGAATTTGCAGAATACCCAACTCCCTTACCAACTTACAGCAAAGGTATCGTGTTTGGGCTCATTGGAATGGTCTCAATGAATAGGTTATAGATAGATGATGAACAATGTCTGGTGATGGACTAGGAAAGAGAAATGAGAAAATGTTTGTGATGTAATTTCACTTGCTCAATCTCTCATCATCTGCCTACCATATTCCTAAATATGCTAGTGTCGGCGGCCATCTTAAGGTTAGTCCTTCAATGCAGTCCGCGAAATTCGTTTGTTTTATTTTTTTTTCGTTTTTTAAATCGCGGCACTGTTTTACGTTGTTTGTTGATCAAAATTCATTGCACGGCGATTATAATAAAATAATGGCTTGATTATAATCAAATTAAAACATCTATATAGCTTTCGAAATTTTATTTGCTGCAAATCATCATAATTTTAATCGAAATTTTTGTAATTCGCGGCCTACATTGTGGTGGCATCTACATCGCCACATACGATCTACGAATAAAAGACCTGATGTCACACAAAATACTCACGTCACACAAAATACCAACGTCACACAAAATACTGACATCACACATAATACTGACAACACAAAATACTAACGTCACACAAAATACTGACGTCACACAAACCCTGCATCCCGCAATTAGAGTTTACTGCACGAACAACTGTAAGACTATCCGATATCAATCATTGGGCAGTTGCCCGCCAGACACAACACCCGTCTGGTCGGAGGATCCTCCCTTTTCTATTGAGGATGAGTGAACTTTACACCCTGTTCCTCATACCTCTAAAACATTGATGGATATCCCTTAATACCAGTATTTTACATGGAGTGACGGCCTATCTGACCTCCACAGCCTAGTTACTCGGCTGCACGATATTATTTAATCTCTATTAATATAAAATTAAACTTTCCAAGTATACTGACATCGAAAATTCCCTCAACTGAGGCTGCTAAGTCAATCTTCAGATTCTCGTGTTAGTGGATACTGACGTAGGTATAATATGATAAATGACCCTCAAATAATATGTCATCTAACCTACAAGGGTCATACTAGTTTGCTTCACAAGGCAAAGCAATTATTCTTTTGATCGTTATCGTAAGCCGAGAGTAAAGACCCTTTGTTAGTTTAGGCTTCGTTATTTCAGATTTGTGATTTTTGCCTCCAAATCTCATTGTTTGGAAAAGGTTAAATTCTTTTCAGTAAGGTAATAGATATGTTATTTTTCTTTTGTTGTTGAGGGCTCGTGGAAAATTATACTGTTTGCAAAGTTTGTTATAATGGAGTCTTTAATATTAAATTTTAGTTCAACCTTGATATTAGTCAAATATTTTCTGAGGGCTTTTGTAGTGAAACCTGTTAAATTAATTGCCTTTCATTGACAGAAGTGATAGCTCAATGGTGTGACCGTCGGACTGCCAAGTCATAGGTCTCGAGTTCAAACCTCAGACTTTTCGGATTCATGTGCGTATTCTATAATTATCACTTGCTTCGAAAATGTTAAAGGAAAACATCGTCAGGAAACATGCCTGAGAGACATTTATCGACGGCATATGAAGCCAAGTCAGAGACCCATGGGTGGCATAAAAACTCTGACACCAGATTAGTCACTCATCACACGAAAAACAAAGAAGTAATAATTAATACATGTAAATAGGTAGATGTACGTCTGGTGTGTGTCTGTTGAGTATTTTTTCTAGGTTTGTTATTCAATGTTGATACGAGAGAAGGTCTTTTTTGCAGTTCATGTTGGTGAGCGTCACGAATAATTTGACGGCATTAAAACCCTTACACCAGGTTAATCACTAACCACACGAAAAAGAAAGAATTGCCTTTCACAACGTTTACAGGCACCTTCAAATCTAGAGTGCTGGTATTGTTTCCGTTATTACAGCTTACTTTAAGGCCACCAAGACCATCAATCATCATGACTAAAGACCATCTACAATCACAGCCCAAATTCCAACCCACAAAAAAAAAAAAACTTTTAATTTTCATAATTCCATCTAGAAAATCTTTTTATTTTTATAATTCCAGCTGGTAAAACCGTTTATAAATTCAAGAGAATAAACTGGGAGCGTAACGTCATTTCCTCCGCCGGGTCCGACACGAGTCCATGCCGACGGAAATGAGATCCCTCCACCCTTTTATCAGGGACTAATCGCGATAGAACATGGTCGCGTACTTGGAATAAGATTTCCCACTGAGCCGCAAAACGTTTGTACTTAAATCCTGAAGTGTATATTTTTCTGCTACTCTTTATTACGTAAGAAAATGAACGGCACAGCTGTTGCAAGAAGGATTTAATTGAACGCTGTGATGTTTTTCTGCGGCTTCAAGGGTTCTTTTTTATGTTTTTTCGTTATTGTGAGGAAATTATAATGCAATAATTTAATACAGTAGGCACAATCATATTATTACACTTGCTGGGCCTCCGGTTTTGCTCACGTGACTGTGTATTCTATCGGCATTTTGAGTTTATGGAAACGTATAGTCATAAATTCGCAAGGAAATTATTTTGTCAATTTAAACTAAAACTTGTAATTTTCTTTAGTCATTTCCAGGGCTCATGGACAGATCCACTTGTTATTCTGCATCATCGTAGGTGGTGAAACCAATTTATTTATTTATTTATTTATTACTACTAGTTTTCTAACCCCATCCGAAGTTGGCAACACCGTAACCCGCACTATTTTTAGGTATTAGAACGAACCGGGACCGTAAAAGTTGGTGTTTGGCGTATAAGCCGATTACCGCATGTAATCTGGCTTAAGAGTGACACATAACCCCTCTCGGTGCCTTCAATTAGGTTTTCTGTGTCACTACACTACCTTAACTGTGTTGCGTTGGTTTATGTTGAAGCTTGATGTACCTAATGGACTGGTTGGTATTCTAAAACATTAAAGTGCACGTATCTTACGTGCACTTTAATGTTTTAGAATACCAACCAGTCCAACAGTGTTTAGAAATAGGAAAATAAATAGTATATATTTATTTATTTATTTAATACTTCAAGCACAGAAATGTACAGAGGCGGACTTAATGCCATAGGCATTTTGCAGAGACAGATAGTGGTAGGTGCAATTACGAGAAATTGAGGAATATTTTTAAAGGAACTATTAAGATACACATATACCTATTAAAAACTATTAATATAATCTATATGCCTAATTATATATAAATATAAGCACAAATAAATATACATAAATACAACTACTAATAATAATATAATAATATTACTTCAACTCATAGCTAGAGACATTTCATATCTATCTACACACAGCCGTACAGCCACATACAGCCGCACGGGTCGATCGAAGCTACGCTTACCGAGGTCTGCCCGTGGATGGGTGACTATCCGTGCCTCGGAAAGCACGTTACGCTGTTGGTCCCGGCTGTCATTCATAGATCTTTGACAGTCGTTACCGGTAGTCTAGTCAGAAGCCTGAAAGTCTGACAACCAGTCTTATCACTGGGTATACTATTAAATGAGCAATATTTGTGTATATATCACGTCGTCGAAAACGGCTCTAACGGTTTCGATGAAAGTTGCAGTATAAGGGTTTAGGGGGGTGAAAAATTGATCTAGCTAGGTCTCATATCTGGGAAAACTCGTTTTCTCCGTATTTTCACCCGACTTTGGGCGTCAGCGCTCAGACGCCCAAAGTTTAGAACAAGATGGCAGACCTTAGAATAATGATATGGCAGCATGGAATTAATATGTACATCAAATAAGTATGAAATTTCCTATACTATTAAATGAGCATTCTCTATTTTCACCAGAGCAGAGCTCGGTCGCCCAGGTACTTACCTATAAACTGAGTTATGGAAGTCAGATAGGCAGTTGCTCCATGTGATAATTACACTGGTATTCAGCTGCATCAAGTTAGACTGGAAGCCGACTCCAACGCATAGTAACATAGTTGGGTAAAGATTAAGCAGATGATAATGTGCACATTCAAATTAAATTTTTGTATTTCAATTTACATTGCCCACTTTTAAAAATTATCCCTCACGCTTACTTAATTATTTAAGAGATAGAAATAACTTGTCTTCTCCAACTCGCAAATAACGCTGACAGGCAAAGCATAGAAAAAAAAGAGTGTGTGTGTCAGCTTGACGCACGACTGGAGTTTACTCGTTAATACGGTTGTATTTGAATATGCAATAGGCAAAGAGAATAAATACACGACTCTTTTAAAAAAAACCGACCCCCCAGAATTAGTCCAGTAGCGTTTGAGTTTTTTTATACATTACAAAGAAATATATACTATTATTTTCTCTTTATAATTTTAGTTTATGTAGATAGAACTAATAAAAGATGATAAACTGCGTGGTTGCAGACAATTTAGCTATATTAAGTCACCCACGCTGACGAAGTGTAAGTATCTGTACATTGAGGTATAAAAAGAGAATACTAGAGGTTTTTCTCGGAATTTTATTTATTTATTTATTTTATTTATTTAACAGTTTATGTACACACATATAAAGAGACAAGAAAAAGGAACAGAAAAATACGTACAAAGGTGATGCTTATTTCTAAAGAAATCTCTTCCAGCATACCTGCGATAGGAGAGTGGATAAAAAGAGATGTAGACAACGTGTGTAAGAGTAGAAGAGAAAATAAAATACATAAAATACACATATTACATTTTATTACATGTCCAAACAGATTTTAATACTTCGTAGATTTTTTCAAACTTAATAGAGCTTTTATACTGAATGTGGGACACGTCGCAAGTAGTTGTCAAATATTTCGCTGTTTTGATTTTAATTTGGCAATATTACTGTATGGAAATAAAAAATATGGCTAACTACTGAACTCTCAATATTGATTATGAAATGCAGTCTTATCTTAACACCGAATATTTTTAAATGAAAAAAGTTTTTTGGAAACTTTCCAAATGCATTTTTTTACACCTAAAACGATTACAACATCAAATTCAGTATACATATATTTGCAATTTATTATTAATATTCTAGATCACTATTTCTTATTTCCATATAGTAATATTGCCAAATTAATCAAAACAGCGAAATAATTGACAGCTATTTGCGACGTTGCCCACATTCAATATAAACGCTCTTAATGTTCGTTCTACGAAGTATTGCTATGTTTTTTTTGGCCTAAACATGACAAGTTTTTTTTTGGATTCATACAAAAAACATAACCAGCAATCACTGGTGTGCATGTGTGTGTGTGTATAATCTTCGGGTATAAAATGATCATCCATCTAACAATTGACGTTAGCAAGGGCAGCTTAACTTTTCATAGAGTTCATTTTAGCTAGCCAGCTTCATCCTTACTATCAACTATGTGAGTACTTTAGTAACTTTTCTGTACTTAACTACATAATTTCTAAGTATTAGCTTAGACTGTGCTCAACTTTTGTTCAGCGCTCACTACGAAGGATTAAAACTATAACTCTTTGGATCAGTATTCCATCCATGCAGTTATGTAGTCATGTTCGCATTCTAGTTAACTATTAGTATGCATTATAGGTATTGTAAGTAACCTGTTATGGAATCTAGCTGTTGTGGTTACTTGGAATTTCCAGTATATGGGATCTAATACTTAACTAGATATCAAGGTGTTAAAAAATAACTTTAGAAACTTTAAGAGGTGCTTTAGACCATAACTTTTACTATGGAACCAACTCTGAAATCGCGAAAAAAAAACTGCTATTTCATAGTTATGAATGATTGTCTATAGTTATAGTGCAACAGTTCAACAGCATGCAATTTCAGTGGATATTTATCATCAAATTGCATTGATACAGAAATGGTTTCACCTACAATATTCTTCCTATAAAAAGTAGTCCTATGTTGGTTTTGGAAAGTCTTCAGATTTTTTTCTGGTATGGTGTCCCTGTGAGCTACATGAAAATAAGCTTATGTCATAGTGAAAATATTAATTTGTTAGAAAATAAACGAATGGAATCAACTTCTCTGTATAATTCTACTACTCGATTTGTTGGAATTGTGCCATCAATGCTGGATAAGTTCAAGAATAAGGACACATCAGAAATCTAAAGTCAATCCCAAATAAAAATCTACATAAACAGTAAATATGAATAAACATGAATCAATAGTCAGAAACAAACGCCAAATCCCACACTCGTAAACATTGTAACCGTAAAAAGAGCCGACAGGGATCACATGGAACGTGCCAAATGTTCTATAGGCAACAAGCGGATTGTTTGCTTGTAATCTAAATTCGCACAGGTGTATCGCAAATTTGAATAAAACAACGTTTTTCTAGCCCCTATTTGAGGGTTAGCGAAACGTAAAAACTGTTTCGGAATCCGTCAATGTTTGTTTCCGTGTGTCTTTGTATTGTTTTCTCGTGTTTCATTTCGTGAGTATCGGTTAGCGACGAATAAAGGATTCGTATGCTAACTTATTGGCGATTTTTTGAGTTTCATTGCTAAATCTATCTAAGCTGATCCTTCATGTGTATTCTTCAACGTCTGGCTTACTACGTTCTATGTTTCTTCTTCTAGATCAAATTGATGAAGTAAGGAATGAGTATATAAGAGGAAGTGGAGCCAGTGACAGAAAAGTAGAAAGGAAATCGTTTGATATTGTATGGGCATATGATGAGTTGAGAGGAAGCACATGTGACTAAAAGAGTGTTGAATATAAATGTTGATGGATCGAGAGGGAGAGGGAGGCCAAAGAAAATATGGATGGATTGTGTGAGGAATGATGTAAAAAGAAGGGACTGATGATAGCGTGACGGTTGAGAGGGGAAAACGGAAAGTGAACCCGTGCTGGTCCGACCCCATGTAATATGGGACAAGAGCAGGTAGTTGATAACTCAATATCTGACAACATGAAACGACGAGCGCTATTTATCGGCTTTTCTACCTTAACAATTATTAGTTTTACAAACAGTCGTTTGTGTTTTGGTATATGGGTGTATTTTACAGGTATTTTTATAAACGCACCCACGAAACACGTACAATTTTAAGTTTAAAAAAGCTACAACACTTTTTGTCATTAAAAGTGGTTAATTGGTAACCTTGTAAACTCTCTCTCGATAAATTCACCCAACCGAACCCCCACAGTGCACCTACAGAATATCAAACCAGACCTCTCAATCAACACAATAAACCCAATGTCAGTACATACAACAATTCATCAAATATCGCTCAGTATTTAGTCCCACCAATATAGCTATACCTATGCGGTTGAAACTGCATTCGCCTCAGAAACGCCTGGAATGCTGGTCACCCCAGCGTGCCTATACATCGCAATGTAATTGCTTTAGCAGGCTGCAAGCTAACTGGTAACACTGCCTATTAAATTTGGTGTAGGTGCTATCTGTCTACCTAGGAAGTAATGGTGTAGAATTGCAAGCCTGTTTATCATTGTGTCGAATTAAATTAATATACCCCGCTCCTGTTAAGCACGGTTTTTACAACTTAACAAAACATCGAGATTTCTGAGGTAAACGTAACTTTAATATTAACGTATTATATATAAAAACCTTTCGGAATAAATTCTCTAAACGTTGGTGAAAACTCCATCGAAATCTGTTGCGTGGCTTAGAAGAACAACGCGGACATACAGACAAACGCGAAAAGCGTCTTTGTTTTATATGTGTATATTATACAGATGAAGCGATTTTTCCAGTATTGTCGTCATCTAATTTTCATCTCAAATGTCAGCGGAATGTTCATGCTGTTGTGATTTGTATACCTAGTTATTTATGTATACATATCAAAATTTTATGGGTTTGTCCATTTTTGGTTCAACAATGACATTTTTTTTCGACATCTGAAAATTCGGCAAATGACAACAATGTAGGAAACAGAATTATATGACTTTAATAATACCAGCCTATTATTGTCCTGCAATTGCTTCTCATACAGAGAATGCATGAGCATTGATCACCACGCTTGCTCATGGCGGATTTGCGATTTTGCGATTTTAGACTTCGATATGTTAATTATGAGTCCAGTTTCCTCACGATGTCAATGATGTCCAATATCCAATAATCTTAGAAATTACATATTAATTGAAAAAGTCACATTGATACTTGCCAGGATTCGAACCCACACCCTCCTCAACCCTCTGTGGCAGCATCTACATCGACACATGCGAACTACATATCACACTGACGTCAAGCTAAATCCAGCAATGCGCAAGCAGAGTTTACCGACTAACTAATATAGTACAACGTCCAGACATCAATCGTTGGGCAGTAGCCCACCAAACACAACACCCGTCTGGTCGGGGGATACTCCCTTTTCTATGGAGTTGATATTATTATATTATTTACTCTCAATAAGCAGATTGTTGTATATATGACCCATACGTCTTGTAATTCTCCTTAGAATTAATTCAATTTAAACCCAAAACGGTTGCAATATATCTTACGCTCATAGACCATGTTCAGATATAGTTCCAGCCCGTGGCCGTCTCTCATTCTTTATTCATCACGGAACCAGTTCAATTAATGTAACATCCCTCAACAGTACCTACTAGTAGTACCCTTGTCAATCAACGTCTATTTTGTCTCCTCACATCCCATTTTGAATCTATACTTTTGTTTGTGTCTTATGTAATTCTTTTGCAAACACGTTGAGGTCCCCTGTGTAGTCTTTCAATCAGTTTGGAGTTTGAATTATCTCAATTTTATGTCGCAGGGTTTTCAAAGTCAGCTTTTTAAATTTATGGATATCAACTTTTGATGTAACTTTTTTGGTACTTATGTGAAGTGCTTGCCATTGTTTACTTTTTCGTTTTTCTTTTCAAGATCTGCAATTGACTACCGGGAAAGTAATTAAGTAATTAAGATGATCGTGAGACTTTAAGAGCGTGCATTCTGAAAGTGGGCGACGTCTCAAATAGATGTCAAATATTTCGCTGTTTTGATTAATTTGGCGTTATTACTGTATAGAAATATGAAATATGGCTGATTAGTTAACCAAAATTTAGTTTTAGATTTTAAAAGTATTTGGAATCTTTCCAAATGCCTTTTTTACACCTAAAACTTTTACAATATCAAATTCAGTGTTATAATTTCAATTCATTATTAATATTTTAGTACACTAGTTAAAGATATTTCATATTTCCATACAGTAGTAATATTGCCAAATTAATTATTTGACAGCTACTTGCGACGTTGTCAACTTTTCGAATAAACGCTCTTAAGCAAACATTGTAAGATACTGAAGAGGTTTTTGTACCAGAGGCTAATAATATCACACAATATTTACGTTTTATTGTATGCGACAGTAAAAAAAACTATACAAATACGAACAAAATGAATAAAGAGTTACATGCATAAAATAGTATGTAAGTTATTCATGAATGCAAATGTAGAAAATCAAAGTCTCTTTTTCAAAGCGATCCCTCGAAGCATAATATAGTGACGAAAAGTAAACAGAAGGGTAAATAAGAGGATGGCTCTAAGGGGATGAATCTTCTCATACAATACCGGAGGTCAGTTAGGGTCACATTTAATATACTCCCCAAAATGTTGTATTACCCTCTAAGGGTTGCTACTTGGGTAGCTTTGCAGGTACACTACACTATATACTTTTGTGTAGTGCAAGCCAAAATTATGGACACAGCAAAAATATTATTTGCATAACAAATAATGTTTCTGCTGTGTTTTTTACACACATTATGTATAATTAAATTCATATTTCAAGCAACGTGATACAAAATAACACATACACGTGGACGTCTGATTAACTTAATTCCGTGAAAAGAAAATACTGATTTTCCGCATTTTTGTTTTGACTTGACACGTGTCAACAAATCTTTTCGTATCACATTTTTAGGTATTAGGTATAATAAATTCATATTCAAGATTAGTTGTTATTATTGTTCACAGCGACGGCGTTACGAACTGTGCTATTGCATTAAATCCTTGTGTCGGTTTCCGCTTGGAATTCTAATTAGCGGTGTGTATGCGCATACAAAATAATCTAAACTCATGATACGAATTTCCATGCTAAGCGTTTGAATTATAACCTGCAAAATTCTGCAAAATATTGTCACCTGCAGCGAATACATGTAGTAGGAAAATGATGATTTCGAGTTCAAATTCAAATTCAAAAGTCATTTATTCAAACTAGGCTGAAAATCAGCACTTTTTGAACGTCAAAATTACATAAGACAGTCCCCCAAAAACGCCCGCCCTTCACCACTTCCTAGTACTTTAGCTGGGAAGAAGAAGTGGCGCAACAAACTCCCCAGCAGCACAGCTGTCTGAATAGTTAGAAAAACATGATTCTATACAATAGTAATAATTTACTTTACGCAACACAAAACATTAAATTAAATCATTTTCTATATGTCACCTAGCACACGCCAATATACCAACAACAAAAAAGTAAAATGAACTTAATACCCGAATGAAAGCCTCCAGGCATAAAGGGCATGCCAAATCACAAATGATAAACTAGCGAACCAGCTAACAATCGAAGTAAAATAAATAAACAGTTAATTACTAATAACAACAACAAAAACCATGGTCAGCAAGACGACCAGTCACCACTAGCAGCACCCGTTCACGAGCATAACGCAAAGGTCAGCCATTACCCCCCTCGCCATATTTGAGGGAAGGAGGCAACCCGACCCCCGACGCTACCGCAAGCAGTGACATCTGAGGGAGCATGACGAACATGATGATGTTGCTGCATGATGAGTTGATAGATATTTTTTTTCTCTAGCAGCATAACATAATAATATCATAACATCACACTTATAGTCCTCGAAAGGTTAAGCAGAGGTGTACTTATAGTACACCCATATTTCGCCAGTTGTGTTTAAGTCCCATGTAAGGGGCGCGGAGGTGTTTGGAATTGAGCCCGGTTGTTGTCGATTTCCCGGTTGGTCCGATTGCCATCAACCGGGCACAAATCCAAACTCCTGGCTGCTACTGAGAAATTTCCGATAGATAAATTTAATAGCACTGCCCGAAACCCAGGTCCTCATGCTAAGCATAGCTCTTGCGACCACTAGATCAACGAGGCAGTTTATCTAGCAAATGCATTTAAAATGGTTGCTAAGTATTTGACCTGTTACGAATACAAATGAATTTAACTTTCAAACCAAAAAATGTCTTCTAAAACACTTTAGACCACCATTTTAAACTCATTCAACAAACAGAACATTTAAACACATTAAAAACAGTTCTCCGCGAAAAATTTCCATAACATTATTTTATGTGGCCTCAAGTGTAAAGAGATGGTGAAATTAATGTCGCCTGTGGGACCATAAATCCTTAAATATTAAAACTGGCGTGGCAGTGACCATAGCTACGACGTGGAATAATGAAGACATTCAACATGTTTGTCCTTTGAAAAGGGGTGCACTTTGTTTCTGATTTTTTCATGAAAGTGTAACGGTCTTTTGTTTTGTGTTTTTATTTTTTTTATCGTTTTGGGTTTTATTATGCTTTGTACCCTTTAATTGAATGTAATATTTGTTGGAACATGCTTATGATTATTTTTATTTCTGACATATATCTCTGCGCTATAATTTTTTAATAAAACAATCTGCTGTAATTAGCAACAATACATTAATGTTAAATTTATGAAGCGATTTATAAACCATTTTTATAGGAAAGGTAAAAAGTAGGTTAGCTATAACAAAACTTTGTTGGTGATGTATTTTATGAAGTCCTGATCGATTTAAACTATCGATCTATATCAATGTATCATTTCTAGAACAAAGAGTTGAACATATTTTAATGAAATGAACAAGATATTCACCTGATCTTCTTACCAATACGCCAGTTATTGAATTAACTCGAGTCTAAGATTATAAGCACATTAAGCAAGACGTACGTTCTTCTCGCAGTCTAGACTGCAAATAAGACAAAATACTGAAAACTATTCAATAAAAATTAAACGTGAAGATTTCCAAGAAGTAATAAGATAATAATATGATTTCTCAAGTGCTCTTATCATATAATTTAGAAAGTAACATCGCAATACTTGAAAAATTTAATTTTCTCTCTTCTATTTTTTATTTTATGCTTGAACATATTACTCATCACAGTACCAACAAAATAAGGTTGGAAACTTAATATATAAAAGAAGCCCTTAATATATTTTTAAATTAGGCAACAATAATATTCTTCTTAAACAAACGTAAGTACTTCCAAGACTTGGTCCACTCTCGAAAAATAATTTTGTCAGTATCTACCTACGAAAGAAGAATCAAAGACTTAGTGAATTAATTTTATTGCCTCAAAACTCATCGTAAATGACTTTTTGAGAATAAAAAACCGGCCAAGTGCGTGTCGGACCACGCACAATGAAGGATTCCGTAGTTGGGATGAATTTGTCCCAAGAACAAACTTAGCTTAGTAGTTAAGCAACCGCAAACTTTGCAACTGCAAATGGAAATTGGTCGATTATTACTCGTTAACTTGTAAAGCCTACATAGCCGTGATAGTTTTCTTTCTCGTGGTCGCAAGCGCGACTGCTGAGCGTGGGGTCCTGGGTTCGATTCCCGGGTTGGGCAAAGTGTTATTGGGTTTTTCCATTAGGAATTTCTTAGTTACAGCCCGGAGTTTGGAAGTTGGCGGTGTGATACCCCCGTGCCTCGGAAAGCACGTTAAGAAGTTGGTCCTGCGCCTGATCTCTCTCCGGTCATGTCGGATTGCCGTCCCATCGGACTATGAGAGTGAGAGAAGAGAGAGTGCACCTGTGTCTGCCCAAACATTGTGCACTATAATATCTCCCGCGCCGAAAGCTAGTCTCAGTTGACATTGGCCGCCGTGGCCGAAATACGGTCTATATAAATATACCACTGCCGTGAATTTTTCACATATCAAAACCAACCATTTAGCTGGCGAGGGGGGGGGGGGGGAAACTTGACTTACACACAAAAATTTGCACTTTAAAGCTTAATATTTCGCAAACGGATCCCTGAATCCAAAAATGCTTTTCACACACTCACAATATTTTTGTGTTTTCGAACGACCTTTCCAATGACACCCTTACACCATTGGATAGATGAGAAAAAAAACATCCCCCTCTAAAAAAAATAGTTTCAACATGATTTTATTTTACCACCTTGTAGGCGTGATTAATATGTATACCCATGCCAAATTACACCTTTCTAGTACTAAGATTCTCTGAGCTAAGCCACGAACACAGAACGACAGACGGACTTGGCGAAACTATAAGGGTTCCTTGTTTACTACGGAACCCAAAAAAATATATAAGATTTCTCTTTTTTCCCTTGCAAATCCATCACGAAGGTTGAAATTAGAAACGAAATTAAATTACAAGACATTTTTTCTTTCAAGATTTATGTTGTGGATTGAGCGTTGTTAAAAATTGGCTGGCATAGGGAAGATTGCTGCTACTAGTGTCAGCATGAGATATTATATTAGCTTAGAGCATTAAAATGCTCTAAGTATATTAGAGAACAGTGCATGTCGTGGTGATTTCGTTTCACATTTCAACTGTGCACTATGTAATTTCTGGGTCATTTATTTCAAACCTCATAAGAACACATTACAGTGTTACTTGGTGACCCATCGCTGCTTCACACTGGCGCAAGTTACCCATGAATTGATGTGGCGACATGTCAAAACATCGAGATTTCTGTGCTTTATTTATGTTAAACATTTTAGTACATAAACAACAAACGGACACGAAAAGTAACTTTGTTTTAAAATTACCTACTATTTATAGATTTTCTAAGGAAGGTCTTCAGCTGACTTCAAAGTAAAAAAAAATGGTATAAAGCGACTGGCAAAACATTTGTTTAAACGATTACTTACGCTGTTCAGTCGACAACTTGCGTGGGAATATCAGTAATCAGCTTTCTCTGAACTCAAGATTTACAAAAAACATTTTCTCTCCAAATTACAGGTTTAATATTACCTGAATTTTAAACCCAAAAATATCCTGAAAGCCGCATCAATCAAATTAAATTTCTACCTTAAAATGAGCAGGTAAAAGGTAAAATACACTCGTTGTACATAATATTTTTACGTCAAGAGTTATGCGTTTTGGTTAGCAGGAAAGCAATAAAGGTATATTAAAGCTACACATAATGGGAACGTATGGCATCAGTCATTCTGTCGCGCAGAACGTCGGATATTTTCAATCTGCTGGGTTCGTTTGAACGTGCGTCGCGTCATCATTTCGCTTTATTAAAGCGTTACAAGCGCTGACTTCCAACGAGATGCGAACATACCGCACTGTCAGATGATATGGATTGGTTGGTTTCAATATGGCGCTAAAAATTAATTGTTTGACATTCTTCGTGAATAGTGGCTGTTTGGTTTGATACAGAGGCTTCGAGGACTATGATTCTTCTTAATGGGTTTTACCATCATTGGATGATGCAGGCCAGAACAGGCCCCTCTTTGACTGTATTAATCTCGATGCTTCTGCTTGACCCGTTAAGGTTAGCCCTTAACGGGTCTTGCTGTTATAGCTCCAAGACAAAAAAAACAGGTTTAACTTCAGATTCCTTCTTCTTCTGTTGCTTTGACACAACCCATAAAAAATTGATTTGTTAACAATTTGAAGGTTCTGGACTATCGGCAAAAGACCGAAATTAAAAATATTGTAATGTATGCAAGTGTAGTATTCAATACATTGACAATGTTATCACCATTGTCTGGCAACGACACGAAATATTCCTAAATAAAATAAATACTTGGTACCAAGGGAACCTCAGGATGAAGCATTTATTTATTTACATTGTATAACAAGTTAGGGCTAAGTACTCAATCAATCATTCTAACAGGTCCCACAGGTTTTCTTCAAGTTTTCCGTAAATTACTTCAATATTTGTTTTTCCTGACATTGAGAATATGCCTTAGGTAGGGAACATAATTTAAGTACATTTTTATTCTAAATATTATATCCATGTAAACGTAACTTTATATATTATGTAACGCTCATATAACTAGTTATTTTCATGTGGAGAATTAACCGTGTAGTATGCATACTGTTTGCCGTGTATATAAAAATAAATAAATAAAAATATTTTATTTTCAGACAACCAAGGCCCATAGTGTTAGTTACAAAAAGCTTACAAAGAATATTATTTAGTAGGTACAGAAATAAAAGTGGAAAATATTTAAATGAAATTGAAAGACATGTTGTTGATTCTGGTTGATGGTACCTCGTGGGAAGACGTGAAACGAAAGGCGGAATTTGCACTGTCTTCAATGATGAACTGGCTTGACTTAAATTTGCTAACATTAAATCTAAAAAAACCTACTACTTACCCTTTGCAATCCGGTGCAACACAAAACCTACAAGTAGTTTTACGATAGCGGCTCACTCATGCCAGAATCAGTTAGTATCGTGCTCATGCCCCACCAATGCTAGAGCTGTTAGTGTTAAATACTTGGGTGTGCACATTGACGATGGACTAAAATGGGACAAACAACTTGATACACTAACTACTCGAACATCTTATTGTGTCTTATTCACATCTTCAAATCCCTCCGAGAATCCGCCAGTATTGACATTCTCAAAATGGTGTACTTCACACTATGCCAATCGATTATTGGCTACTGTATAACTGTATGGGGTGGAGCAGCGAAAACTTATCTTCTGCGAGCAGAAAGATCTCAAAGGGCCGTACTTAAGGTTATGTTAAGGAAACCCTACAGATACCCTACAACGCAACTTTACGCTGATTGCAAAGTACTGACGGTCCGGCAGCTCTTTGTGCTCCAATCTGTCCTGAGGATACACGCCCGTTTACCTCCATCTGATCCAAGCAAGAGTACATATGTTCCCCCAGGTGTACAGTACAAAACCTCATTTGCCAGACGCCAATTATGTCTTAAGCCATCAAGTCTTTAAAAAAATTCAGAAAGAACTAGACATAATAGACCTAAATAAATTTAATGTCAAATCAAAAACATCTGACTGGCTTGTACTGCAGGACTATATGAAAACAGAATATTTGCTATCATATATCGCTTGACCTATCAACCTCTACAAAAAACACAAACACCTTTAAATACTCAAATACACATACACACGGTACACACTTACACTCCCTTCCCACACACACACACTCATGTAACACACACCTCAACACTCACACATATTTGATTAAGACTAACATTAATTATACATTTAAAATAGTAAATCGACACACTTTCACTCTTGTAAATTACATTTCCATTTAATTTCAATTTTGGCCGATCACTGTCTCTTAAGATACAGGTCTCCTAGTTTAAGAGGTAGGGTTCATCAGGGACTTAAATCTTCTGTGCACAAACCTAAATCATATGCTTATTGTATTTTTGTCACCTTGTTTTGAACTGTGTCTGTGTGTATTATTTGGATTAATAAACAATTATTTATTATATTTTATTTATTTATTTATATGCTATACATGTCTTTCAACTACAAAGTTAATTTGTTTTGGAATAAATTCTTCCCAACTACGGAACCCTTCTTTGTGCGTGGTCCTACATTGCCCGGTTTTTTCATCTCATTGATAGCTTGTACTGAAGTATAAAAGACGAAGACACGTAGATTCATGTTGACAGCAGTTGACTAATAATACATACTCCTTGCGTTCATGCAGTATTTGGTTAGCGACAAAATTCACTAAGAAACTTTTTGTTAGCTTAAGCATCGAGAACTCTGAAGTTAAATCAATTTATTTCTTTAACTTGAAATGGTTAAGTAACACAAATACTGGTCGCTGGTTTAAGTAAAAGACAAACTTTCTTCGGGTCGAGTGCAAAATACTTGGGCCAATCTAGAGGCTTGTTAGTAAGCCGAGTTTTTGGGGATATCATTTGCATTTTTTGTGTAACTTTGTGTACATAAGTGGACTGCAGTGCAAGCCAAATGCACGATAACATTAACAGTGCAGTAAGCAATGGAACTGAGTTTCAACTGTAGCTAGTGAAAAATGCATTTTTTTTTCAGACTTCAAAAACCTATTAGGCAAAATATTTTTAGGGTTCCGTACGTCCGAATGAAAAAACAGAACCCTTATAGGATCACTCGTGTGTCTGTCTGTCTGGCTGGCTGGTGGCTGGCTGGCTGTCCGTCTATCACAGCCAATTTGCTCCGAATGTACCACTTCATTTCATTTGAACTTTGGTATACATATGAATTCATTTGAATTTTGGTACACATATGAATTTCTATGACCCAAATACGGACTTGTAAAGTCAATAAATTAATTTTCAATATGGGGCGGTCACTTTTCGGGGGCTAATTGGAAAATTAAAAAAAACGTTTTGCTAACTGTACCGTGTGACATAATCAAATAGAAGGGGTTGTTGTGAGATCCCCATTTTTTTTTATAATTTTGCAATAAATACTTTTAAAGATATTTATGAAAATTGACCATCTCCCTCGATTATCTCCAAAACTACTTAACCTAAAATTTGGAAAACAAAACAGAAAATGATTCTTTACTCATAAATTACAGGAAAACCTATAAGAAGTCTATGGTCTTAAAATAACATGGTAAATCACTCAATATTGTGCGTACAAACTTACATTTGTAGTTAAAAATATTATATATTTTTATATATTTTTTATTATACAATGTCGCCCATGCGCATGTGACCGCCCGTAATATTCTGAATATTCATGAAAAAATGTCGAAAATAAACTTCAAAAGGGGGGGTCTATCTATAACATTTTTCATGTTATTCAATTTTTATTTTTTATAATTTTTAGTAGAAATGTTAATTAACCTGTTAAAATAACTCAAGCTTTTGGAAATAATAAACAGAATCCAAATCGACCCATAAACTTCGGAGATGTGTCAAAAAATAGAAAGCAAGTCTACAAACTACTTAAAAAATTAAAAATTGAATAACATGAAAAATGTTATAGATAGACCCCCCCTTTTGAAGTTTATTTTCGACATTTTTTCATGAATATTCAGAATATTACGGGCGGTCACATGCGCATGGGCGACATTGTATATATATTATTACCATATATTTTTTTTCTTTTTTCTGGACCACTTGACATTATATTATAGATTATTTTAAATTTGAAGTGTAAGTAATATTTTTTTTATTTTTTTGATTATTATGTTAGCATTGACATTATATTATAATTTATTTTTTGTATTATTTAAGTCAAGAAGTTTAATTTAATGTTGTCATCTGAGTCAGCATTTTCATTTGTATATTATATAATATTTGCACACCATGACAATATGGTAAATATGTTAGTATAACTCTATTGAATGTAACACCTTGCATGCATTGTTTTCCATAATAATTGTATGTACACTCATATTTGAGCAAATAAAGGAATCTGAATCTGAATCTGAAAAATGTATGACAGAACATGTTTTTCAACTACAACGTTAAGTTTTTTCTTGGGATAAATTGATCTCAACCGCGGAACTCTTCATTGTGCGTGGACTGACACGCATTTGGCCGGTTTTTTTATATGTTTAGTTATATCTTCGTTAATTGTTGTTTCATTTGGCAGTTTCATATACAGTCCAAACAGATGTTTTCATGTATGCAAATTTTTGGATTTCTAGCTGTACATCGAAAATTACGTGTTTCTGAAGCCAATGCAAATTCTTAGACTAATAATAGAAGGTGGTTTTAACTTATTCACATATTCGTGATTATTATTCTGGCTAATTTTATCTACATAAAACTTTATCTTTGCAGGGTATTTTTGCAGTAAGAATCAACCACCCAAGTTTTTTTTATGTCTTATCTAAACCTGACTGTATTCGTGCCTACATGAATGAATAAGTATAACAGCAGTGATAGCTTAGAGGTGTGACTGTCGGGCTACCATGTCATAAGTCTTGAGTTCGAACCCAAGGCTCGCACCTCTGACTTTTCGGATTTGATTCATGTGCGTAGTGTTTAATTATCACGTGCTTCAAAAACGGTAAAATAAAACATTGTGAGGAAACAGGCCATGCCTGAGAGACAATTTTCGATGGCATTTGAAGCCAATTCAGAGGCCCATGGGCGGCAAAAAAACTCTGACACCAGGTTACCCACTACCCGCACGAAAAAGAAAGAAGAGAACGGAAGTTAATCTTCGTAACAAAATTCAACAACAGTCTGTTTAAACTTTCATAAGTTCCTATACTCACATTTGTTCTCTGAGATTTACCGTCGTCCTCAAGTAAATAGGTCTTATTCCTGAAATAGGTAAGCCTTGTAACTATGTCAAGTTATGTGGAGAAACCGCGCACCGCCATAACGAAATTATAAGGGTCCTAGTACTTTTGGGATTCTAAGAAAGCTGAATAAGTTATTTCGCTAGGCTCGATATTGGTGGCAGAAGCAAGACCTTTTAAGATTAACAGATGAAGAAGAAAAAATTTGGAGTTATTATTTTTAGGTAAGTTAGAAATAAAGTGATTAAAAGGGCTTGTTTGCATAGCAAAGTCTATTTTATTATTCGTATTGTGTAGGTAGGATTTCGTTCGACCCGTTATCTCACCTAATACGGCATCCTAAATTCATTTTCGACACGAAAATGTGAAAAGAAACACATTTTATGTCTAACCAAAATGGAAATAAAAAAGCCACTGAACTTTATATCAGCTTTAAACCAAACGGTTATATCAATGTTACCAAGTTTAAATATTAAAAAATTCTATTTACAACAGCTCATACAATAAAAATGTTAACATTCACAAAAAAAGTAGTGAATGCAAACAGCCAACCCACTCATAGTATTGCTATTAAATGCAAAATGCAAACGAAACCATTGACTTCACTACATTCAAACATGTTTCTGAATATTATGAAAGAACATAATGTTTCGACGTGCGATATTAATATTTGCTATGGTTTCATTTGCTATTTAATAGTTTGCTAAAGTTTTAATTAAGTTCAGTATTGATCTGAATGAAAATGGAGCTTGTCAACTCGAGTGAAATGAATGAAGTGCTTATGAGACCTTTGCAGAATACTTGTAGATATTATATGGCGTTAGTACGAACTTGTCTCTTTATTACTGTACCGTCTGTCTGTTTTATGAAAAGGGTATTTATTGCTGTACTAGTCTAATAGCCAGTCTTGCCAAGGGGTATCGTGTTATCCAGTAACTGGGTTGTGGAGGTCAGTTAAGCAGTCGCTCCATGTAAAATACTAGTAGTCAGCTGCATCCGGTTAGACTGGAATTCGACCCCAACAAAGTTGGGAAAGGGCTAGGTAGATTGACTAATAGGCTGTACTTGCAGAGAAATAGTTTTACAGTCAGAGTTTGCCTAGAGAGGACTTTTTGCCCGAAAAAATTTCCGTCGTAGACGGAATCGATCTTGTACAATCGAGTCAGTAAAACCCAATTTACACGATGCAATATTCTTGCACCGCTTAACACTGTTTAGACGTTGCAACATTTTCCCTCTCGCTTTCCTGCAATCTGTAGGAGTGATTACGTGAAAAGTGACAGGTAGCCAGGGAAGCACGCGCTATTTGATTGTGACCAATGAGCACGCGCGGTGCTAGAGTTGGCTGTTAGAAACGACCTTGACGAAGCCCCGCCCCTTTAATGTTGCTTATTACCAAGGTAAGATGTCAGATGTTACATATCATATAAGACTAATGTAAGGCACGCTCGTTGTTGATTGAACTTATGCCACAAGCACCAACGGTACACTCTTTTCTATAACATTAATTATTTTCTCGGAAAATAGTGTTTGTGAACCTTGTCTGTGTTTTTTTCTGAAAAATAAATGTATCAATTAAATCTCACCGTGTAAATCAGGCTTAGAGGGATTTGTGGTTTTGGGCAAGACCATTTATTTATTTATTAAATAACACTAACAGCCATGACCATGAGGACTTTGAGTAAAAACACATAGTGTAAGTAACTAATTAAGTATGTCGATGAGACAAAAAAACTATAGATACCTTCTTTATTAACGGCAGAATAAATTGAATTAAAATAGTCATCAAAATAACAATTATAAAACTCTGTTATTCATTTAAAATGTGATGATGTTTCTGCATAAGAGGTAGAAATTACAATTTACATCAAATATTTTGGCAGTGGCAACGGGCGCGACTTACGAGTTGTCGTGTTACGAGTTGTGTAGGTCGTAGGTTCATATAGGCTGGTATTATATAGTGAGAACATTATAGGCTGATTGTTATGCATATAGATTTATCGTCTACTTCAACCATCAAGTACTTACAGTATTACTATTTTTCAAACTTCGTGTTTCGTCAGTTATCAGTTGCCCTTTGCACTTGGTACAGACTGGACGATCTCAATCGACTTGGAAGTATATAGAGTTATTAATACTCTTTAAATTTAATGTAATTAGTTTTAAAAATGAGAGGAAAGCTGCTTGTATTCGGAAATGCGATGAGTCCCGAGGGACATTAAGAAAATAGTTGTCCTTTACGTAGCTGTTTATATTTTAGAATATGCCTGAAAATCGAGAGCATCTATCAAAGTCGGTTCTTAAGTTCCGGTATTATGATGGATTTGGTCCAAAAGCTTGTTTACATTTAGTACGAATATATTACTTTACCTTGTTTCTTCTTTTTCGTGTAGTTAATGATGTTATGAAAACGATGTCGTCCTTCACCGTTTAGGCATATCGCTAAATAATATAAATTAATGTCGCTGTTTTCGTCGTCTGTATGACCGCATAATTCTTCTAAACTGCGCTACGGATTTTGATACGGTTTCACCATCATTTAGAGAATTTATTCCGGAAGGCTTATGTTTATAATACATTCATATTAAACTGCAATAAATAAATCTCGATGTTTGTCAAGCCGAAAAACCGTGCAAAGCAGGGGCGGGTCGCTAGTTAATGTAATAATTACGAAACTATAGGACTACGTAATTGATAACTGTATCGATTAGTTTTAAATAATCAACTGGAATTTGGAATTGCTACTTGAGAATTTCAAAAGGTCAAAATCTAAAATGTATAAGCCGTTTTTACACCGCTTTATGGGGCTAAACTTGAACGTTCTGTGTTTTTACCCAACTACGGCGAAGCAAAAACTTAAGGAGGGTTATGATTTTGACAGGTAAAAGTCAAAAAAGTCAAAAGTCAAATCATTTATTTCAATTAGGCACAAAAAAAGCACTTTTGAACGTCAACATTTAAATAATAATTGATTCTAGTTGCCCCTTCCAAAAGGTAGTTTTCGTATGGAGAAGAATGGGAAAGAAACTCCACCGTTACTCTTTTAAAATGTTTTCACAATAGCTTGTATACATCAATTATATAATTATATGTGAAGACGATGCACCTAGAATAAGATTACTATACCACGTTAGGTAAAAATAATGAAAAATTAAGGAATGACAGATAAATTAATCATGTGATAGATGCATGGTGCTCACATATTTACAAACATTGTAAAATTATACGATATTCCTAGCATTTTTACAAGTAATATAACTCAGTATGTAAACTCAGGTATGTAAATGTATGTATGTTTGTTGTTGTGTATGTGTGTAGTTGTAAATTATTATGATTAGTTTAGAAGTTATGAGGGAACAGATGCCTCATAAATTCTAAACTACTCATCATAATTTGACAAATGAGGTACCTATCGTTGAAAGCATCTTGATCGTCCGCTGGTTATATAGGCTATGTGGCGTCACAGCAAAATCCAAAGTCACACGTAATCTGTTCGATTTATGCCCTAACACATGTGACTCTGGATTTTTAATTTGTTTGTCTGTGTTGCCTTGTTTATACCTTTTTCGATGACTTATTGTTGTAGTTGGGTTTTTGCTTTTGTGTATCCTTAATGTTTATTATAAATAAATAATATATAAATAATAAATTTATTTCAGACCATAAGTCCATAAACAACACATTACAATTTTATACACAAAACATACATACACAAAAACAACTTATTTTAAATATTCGAATGACGCACGATGAGTGGTCATCCATTGCCACATCAATGGACTGTCTGTCCTGTCGGCTACTATAGCCACCAAGCTGTTGGAGCTTATATATACAAATCTTTTTTAGTTCAAACAAAAAGTAAACTAATATTGTGTATATTTTATCCTCACTGAGAATCAAAACGTTGTATTTCCCATTAATAAAAACTCAGGTGTGTTTCCAAAGTTTTAATATTCGAAATATACAGTGCATTCCACCATCCATCACGTGCCGATATCGGAACGGTCAAATGCACTCACTACAAAACTGATTGATTATTTTCTAGTATAAAGAGAAATATGGGAGGGAAGTGGAACTTGAAAACTCTTGACAATGTCAGGTTGGTTTCATTCATTTTTTATTTTATTTTAGTACCGCCCTACTAATGACTTGATTCTTAGAAGAAGAAAAAAACCGGCCAAGTGCGTGTCGGACTACGCAAATGAATGGTTCAGTAGTTGGGAAGAATTTATCCCAAAAACAAACTTTATATTGTAGTTGAAAAACATGTTCTCCCATACATTGATATACAGTTCCGGTGGCCATCTGTGGTTTTCATCATTAGTTCCACTTCACCAAATGGTGCTTTCCGAGAGCAACTACATAAGTTACTATAATAAACACCCAAATCGCTATAGGTGTGTCTATAATATTTGAAGAGTTCCCTCGATTTCTCCAGGATCCCATCATCAGATCCTGACCTGATGACAATGGGACCGTCTCGGAAATATACCCTTTCAAACAAAAAATAATTTTGTCTATAAATATCGGACTTATGTCCGAATATACATTAAAAAATATATATATATAAACATCCGAATTGATAACCATTTTGGAAGTCAAAAAAGAAAAAATCGAATTACTTGCTTCTCTACCATTAATTATTGAGAAGTAAACGAACAAGAGTCTGTAGTTGTCGCGTTGGTAAGTTCTTCAATATCCTGAAACATTTAATAAGTAAAAGTTGAAGTCCTAAGTTTCATGCACAAACTCACAAACTCCAACTTTTGTAAGATGGATATTTCACCGAATATTTTAGTCTCTCAAGAACACATTTACAAATGGACTCATCTGTAGTAACTATGGTCGTTAAATTTCTTATCGTGGAATTGCGTCTTAAAACATTATTATGTTTAAAGAACTACCTTAAATTTGAAGCTAAGTATTTTCTTAGAAATATAAATTATTTTATGTTTTACAATTTAAGTAAGAGGCTTTTGTGTTATTTATTTTATTTACCTATACTAAAGTATCTCAGTTCTTAATAAAATTAAACAAATACATTGTTCTCCTTAAATTAAAGCCAAAAAACAAAATTTTCTCTCAGTTACGACGTTTCTAAAATTTCATCATAAAAGAGAGTACAGTCTACTGCGCTTATTTTGTCATGTAAACAAAACAACCCACGTAAGCTTGAATAAATTTATTTAAGATATTTTGGAGAGGGTTGCGTTTGCGCTAAGCGGCTGAAAAATGGCTTCCGAACAAAGTAATAAAGCCCCGACCAATCGATGGAAAGAAAATACGAGTTTCCGCCGAACCTACGCGAAGATACGAAAGGATTCCGCGGAAATCTTCCGCGGAGACGAACTTGGTAACTTGTGAATGGGACTTATTGAAAAAACAAATAAGTAAAGTGTGTTTTTAAATACTCCTTTCGATTTGCTTTTGTTTTGTTTGTCTGACTTTGTTTTGGTTGTTCGTTTGTTGTAGTCGAGTTTTGTGTATATTTGTTGTTTGGTTCTTATTTTTTAGCGGTGGTTATGCAGTGCAATGGCAGTAATCAGACGTGTGTGGAAAAGGGAAAAAGGAAAGCCTTTGACCATCGGTGGGACATCATGGGCTAAATAGAAAGATAGATAGCTAAATAGCGCGTACTGAGGTAAAAACTGATCCAGTCAGCACGATATTTTAATAATAGGTAATTTGACAAATAAAAAAAAACCGTCGTATTGATTATTAAAAAACCATTTTTTATTTATATGATACAAGCAAAAAATACGTGGCTAATATTTTTTTATTATCTGACTGACGGACTAAATAGATTTTTTTCCCCAATCAACATCCTTTTTACTCTTATTTTATGCTCTCTCGATGACGACTACCAGTAGGGTACGTTTGCCTAGGACCAAATATACATTTGTGAGTAGAGGACTCCAAGGTTGGAACTAGTGTTTCATTCTTAGTAACTCCATTTTAAAAATATTTCCATTTTAGAACATTTAAGGAATAATATTTAGTTAGCTAAATTGCTTTTCAACTTACACAAAATGAGAAAATACTAAATAGTCGTTAAGTTTACCAGAATTAGCCTTAAAATTTCTAAAGCTAAATGATTTCTGCTATCAAGATATCTTAGGTTTTATTAAAATATTAAATTATTCAGCTTTTAGTTGGACAAAAGTTTCAAAGCTTCGTGTTTCAGTAATTAAATCTCCGCTTAATTTTGTTTCGTAAATTAATCTAGATCAAATTCTACTATCCGCTCAGTTGTTTTAACTTAGTAAAACTACTGACGCGATAATCTTGAGATAATAATATAATTTTTGGAATTTCTATACGTTAGAGCTTTATTTAAGTGCCAATTAACATTACTTTGACATCTTTATTGAGGATCAAATACCTTTATTATTAAAATAGGTACCTACGAGTCTAGGATTGAGAATTGTAAAACATTTTGTTATTGTTCTAAAATGCAGCATTCTGTAAAAATACAGAATAGAGAATGAAACAGTTTTTCAGAAGCTCTCAACTTTTTAGAGTGATATGGTAGTCTTACCCTCAGAAACTATATAGTAGAACTGTGGCGGTAGCTACAACGCCACATGCAACATCAAAGACCTGACGTCACATAAATCCTGCATCGCGCAAGCAGAGTTTACCTCGCGATCAGTATAATTATATATAATTTTCCGTCATCAATCGTCAGGCAGTTGACCACCAGGCAATACACCCGTCTGGTCGGAGGATCCTCCCTTTTCTATAGAGAATGAGTGCACTTTACACCCTGATCCTCATACCTCTATAGAACCATTTAATACAATCAGATGCTTTAACGGAGATTTAAACCGTGACAAATATATACCTATATAAAATTAAATGTAAAATGTATTGTTAATATGTAGTTGGTGTTCCTAATAAATAAATATATAGATAGTTTGTTAGAGGCATTTTACCGACAACCTACAGTATTAAAACGCCACAGTTGCTCGCTACAAATTAGTTAAAGAAAAGCATTAACAAGTTTGATAATGTTATCACAAGCATCAGTCCTTCCATACCCCCAAATTCCGTCATGACAAAATTAAATTAGCATGCCATGAATTTTTGACTCCATTAAATGCCATTCTACAAAAAATGTTTCACAAAGGTGATTACGTCGTTAATGGATGCAAAGCGAACGGTCTTCACTTAAGAGATTATGGACTCTTTGTGTCCAACAATGGGAAATAAATTAGGCCACGGTGGTGTCAGGACAATAGTGGCGTTTTTGTACATATATACGTAATTGAATAGGTGAGGTCACATTGCGTTGTGGTAGACAGAAAAAAGAAAAAATATGAACTGTCCCATGCAAAACTTCAATACCTACTCGACATAAATGTAAGGGACGATTGATATTTTTTTCACGATTATGATCCCATGGAAAAAGTGGTTCAGTTTGATGGTCTGTACCACACCCTTAAATATGATCATACTTTTCTGATACATGATGTATGTAGAATATTAAAAAGAGGGAATTGAACGCAGAAATAATAACATGACAACATAGTACAGGTGAGTATACGTGTCCCTCAAGGATCCAACTTTGGACCTCTTCTCTTTATATTGTACTAGCTGCGCCCCGCGGTTTCACCCGCATAAGTATCGATCCCGTAAAAATATCGGGATAAAAAGTATCCTATGTCTTTCTTCAGGTCATGGTCTACCCATGTGCCAAATTTCATCTAAATCCGTTTTGCTGAATTAGCGTGAAAGCGTAACAAACAAACAAATAAATACACTAGTATACGAAAAGTAAGGAAGCGAAAGTGAGTTTGTTTGTTACATTTTCACGCTAATAGGGCTGAACGGATTTGGATGAAATTTGGCACATAAGTAGACCATTACCTGGGTTAGGACACTTTTTATCCCGGTAGTACGTTCCCGTGGGATAATTTCCGACCTCCACGCGGGTGAGGCCGCGGTATGCTAATATGTTTATAAAAAAAAAGCTAGTATGTTTATAAAAAATATATTTTCTTTTGTACAATGTACATCGTACAAGTACGCTTTTTGTTATCTTTCCTATAATTAAGATACATGCAAGATCTATAATAATTGTGAAAAAGACTGTGAGTTAATGCTGTTTATGTGTTTAGTTAGCCTTTATACAAAACTTTATATAAGTATATGATTTATGTATATATGTATTTATTGTATACGTAAATACCTGCAGTATTCTCTCCTACTTCCTTTAATCCATGCGAAGAAAAAAAAAAGAACAATTGTCTGTTAATCGCTTTTAGCGATAAGACCGCCCATTGTGTTACCCTATGTAAAACTTCAACATTTATATCCGTAATTTTTATGGTGTGTATAAAAAAGAATATTATATTCTATCTATCTATATAAATAAATAAAAGATACGGTGAGACAAGAAGAAAATCTTTGGTTCTAAATCCCGATAATACATTTTTTTTATCGGCTTCATGTTTTCTCTTGCTCTCGGTACAAACGACAATCGTACTATACGTCGAGACAGTGGCTAAAATGTCTAAAAATTCCCACCATTTACGTTTTCTTGCAAAGTTATTTCTTTTTATATTATTATTGTGTTCGGATAAGAGAACTTTCAGGTTCACAAATAAAATAACACCAGCAGCTAAAAGGTAAGCTACTTCTATTTGCATCAAAATTTCAGTGACCCATTTCCTATCTTCCTGTGGGAATATGGATAAATCCCGTCTCGATAGTGTTGCTTTTCAATATTATAAATAAAAGAGGTAGATTTATACAGGTTTCTGTATTTTGAGAGTGTCTATTTTAATTGGTATTATGTCGGAAATACGTTATTGAGTTGACTATTCGGGCCGCCAGCGCCGCCTAGCGGCGCTCAATAGAGTCTACAACATAACGCTTGGACTAGCTGGAGCTGAGCAGACTTCATCGGTGGCGGCAGTGAACACGCTTAGAAACTGTCGCGCGTTTCAGAGTGTGAAATGCTAGTGTGATTAATGTGATCGTAAATTATAATTTGATCTGAACTGCAAACGGTTTTTCTATTGCGCAATAACCAACACTACCCATAGTACGCCCACAGTGTCTAAAATATGGCTGATAATAACGAACGAGACACCTACTCTCCTCCGTCACTTATATATTATTATGTTCTTATAGTATGCTTTCAAACAACAATTAACTAACTTAGTGAATATTGATATCCATAAATAGGGCATGACATAGTATATTATATAGAAAAGAAAGAAAGAAAAATATTTTATTTGGGACACGCAAAGGAAATACAAACAGTAAAAAATTAAAAACTCAATTATATTAAAATAAAATAAAAAAGGAGCTTAAGCATAAAAACGAACAAAATAATAACCGAGGCCAAAAAGGCCCCTATCTCAGCATAATACGGCGATAATAAATACCACCGCGCTGGTATTCTGATAGGGCCCACTGTGATGCAACGGACACATCTACGGACTTAGATAAATCCCACTAGGGGATTACAAAAAAATAAAACAAAAATAATAATAAAAATTAAAAAAATATATATTATATAAATAAAAACCGAAACTATGTACTCGTACCATAAATAATCTAAGAATTATATGGGCTCGTGGGTAAATAATAACAGCCACACGCGTCGATCAAAGGTTAAGCTATGGGTGACTATTAAATATCGAGACCCCTCCGTGCCTCGGAAAGCACATTAAGTCGTTGGTCCCCGTTGTCGCTTATTTCTGAAGTTACATAATAACCCTTCGTTTTCCCCAGACTTTAATAAAATCCGATTTATTATACCAGTAGGTACAGTCAGTTTATTTTGCATGGTTAAATAAAGGTACCCAAATCGTAAAAAGGGTTTTTATAAAGGACACTTACTCGTACTTGTTTAAAAATACGATAAACCAATTAATTTTAGATTTTTACAATAGTTTCCTTTTTTATTAATGTACGAGTATGTTAGCTTTATACACTATTTTTCATAAACTACTCTTCGTAGATGTAACTGCTTGAGCACATTCTTTTTTATTGGATTTATAATAACTTTAAAATATTTTGTAATCTGTCTATTGTAAAGAGTCCAAACTCTAAACGCCAACGAATTATAACGTTGCTAAATTGAAGAGTACAACTGTGACGTAGCATGACTACTGAAGTAACATGTATTACGTTTAGGCGGTTAATGAACAGCTGTCTCGTCACAGTTTGTTGGGTTTTTTTACCTTTATTTAACTATCTAAACTTATGGAGTATAGACAGCTTGACGTAGTCCTATTAAAAGAGTAGCTCTTTTTAAAAGCTGTTTAATTAATGAAGCATCGATCAGTGAGGAAGCATTAGTATAAGATTTCTTTAATGGGGTACAATTTTAAGCTGGCCTTTTTGAAGAAGAGAAGAGTGTTTACAGATACCTACTTGAATATTGCTCGTTTTATAGTATAAATAATGTTATTTATATATCTACTTTATGTAAAGTATGTTATTTAAGTTTATGAGGTTTTGTTCACAGTACAGTTATCTTTACTAATATAATAATCTATCTTCTATCTATATAAATAAAAATTTATCGCTAAATGTGTTTTTAAGCGCAAAACTCGAGAATGGCTGAACCATTTTTTTTTTTTAATAATATTCCTTGAAGTTCTAGGAAGGTTCTTATGAAAAGTAAATTTGGAAGAATTGCCCGGAAAAACGTAAAACCCCACTTTTCTTTTTTCAATAATAATAATAATATATATTTATTTCCCAAAAATACAGATAGAGAACATTAACATATACAAACTGTTCTAAAATCAAAACCAACAAAATACGTCTGTTGGGTCAGCTAGGTAGGGGGTAGGTATGTAGGTAGGGTAGGTACGTAGGTAGGTAGGACTGTAGGTAGGTGGGTATGTAGGTAGGTAGGTGCGCCGTAGATAAGTAGTTAGTGCTACCCGTGCGAAGCCGGGGCACGCAACTAGTTATGTATCATAAAATATACTATAAGTATATTTTATGATAAGTAGTTTGAATAGATACTATTGATTAATAAAAATAGCAAAATTATATATAAACTTAACTAAAACTATTGAAAAACTAAATTATACCATCGAAAAATTCATCCGCATCGCTGTCGACTGGTAAGACACTGGCCGCATTGCCACGGTGTATGGCAATGCTTAGCCTCTGCCCAAGGTAAAAACTAGCCCTTGGTTTTTTGCCGTTTTGATATTTGACACTTCTTTTTTCACACAATAGTATCTTGGGTACATTAGCAGTCATGCAGATCTACCTATTATTTTAAGACCTTACATATTATTTGATGTATACTCATATTTTACAATAAATATATTCTATTCTATTCTATTATATTAGGCCTTTATCTATGAAATTGCCGTTCTACAGTACTGGCCATTTCAAATCAAAATAATATTTGTTTGGCTAACAATTCTAATTTCAAATTAATTTTATTTTAAAAACATGTTTTTTTTTTCCGAAAGTAGTCATTTGTTTATTGATTAGTGTTACATTTTCATCGCATTTCAATCTTTTTCGTCATCATGGATACGTTAAAAATTCGAGTAATTATGGAATATGAGTACCGTCGTGGCAGCAACGCGGCACAAGCGGCACGCAACATCAACGACGTTTACGGAGCTAACACTACAAACCAACGCACCACCTGTTGTTGGTTTGCTCGCTTCCGTTCTGGAAATTTCGACCTGAAAAATGAACCTCGCGGTCGTCCGAAGACTTTGGTCGACAATGACGAATTAAAGGCGATTGTGGAAGCTGATGATACACAATCTACGGCTGAATTAGCAGCAGCTTTTGACGTTAGCGTCAAAACAATATTGGTCCATTTGCGTCAAATTGGCAAGGTAAAAAAGCTTGACAAATGGGTGCCCCACGAACTCAATGATCGCCAGCGCGAAGTACGCGTCGAGACGTGCCTTGCACTGCTCAACAGACACACAAATGAAGGAATTTTGAACCGCATTGTTACCTGCGATGAAAAATGGATTCTGTTTGATAACCGCAAGCGCTCAGCAAGTTGGTTGGATCCTGGTTCAGCACCTAAACTATGCCCTAAACGAAAACTTACCCCTAGAAAAGTGATGGTCACTGTTTGGTGGTCTAGCGCCGGTGTGATTCATCACAGCTTCTTACCAAACGGAGTGAGCATTACTGCAGATGTGTACTGTGAAGAACTGAACACAATGATGGAGAAGCTGGCACATCTCCAACCAGCATTGGTCAATCGCTCGTCTCCGCTGCTCCTGCACGACAACGCGCGACCTCATACTGCACAACAGATGATGTCCAAGTTGCAAGAACTGGGGTTGGAAGCTCTCCGTCATCCGCCCTACTCACCAGACCTTGCGCCTACAGACTACTACTTTTTCCAGAATTTGGATAACTTCTTGGCGGGAAAAAAATTCAATACCCGAGAGGCACAAAATGCCTTTGAAGAATTTGTTGCCTCCCGTCCAGCTGATTTCTTTAAGAAGGGCATCAATAAACTGCCACTGCGTTGGCAAAGATGCATTGATTGCATGGGTGATTACTTCGATTAATACAAATAAAAAATACATGAAAAAAATTCGTTTAAATTTTTTCTTACAAAACGGCAATTTAACCTATAAAACAAAGCCGCTTTTAGCGTTTGTCTGTTTATCCGCGTTGTTCTTCTAAACCACGCAACAGATTTTGATGAAGTTTTCACCATCGTTTTGAGAATTTAATCCGAAAGGTTTATGTGTATAATATGTTAATATTAAAGTTATTTTTACCTAAGAAATCTCGATGTTTTGTCAAGTCGTAAAAACCGTGCGAAGCAGGAGCGGGTCGCTTGTTCATACACAAAACAGAATTTAAAAAATGTACTATTGATTTACTTGCACTCCCTCTCACACCTTTTATATCGCCTTCCACATTATAAAATACAAAAACAGCGATTCCAAAACAGCCATGACGTCATTAACGGCGGTACTAAAATCCAATAATTAAACTTCCCAAAGATAAGCCGAATCTCGAGAACGGCTTTAAACGTGGCATTACTTTAATTTCTAACGTCTAATCTTATTCAAATAATGTATTATAACGTCATTTAGAATTCGCGTGTAAAGAGACGATAAGCCAAAGTCAACATTTCCCCCGCATTTTGATGCAAAAGTGAGAACAATTACAAAAGTTGGGTCCGTATTGTTGAAGGTGTTTTGGTGTTTGCGACTCAATGCATAGGATTTTAATATATTTTGTTTAGTGAAGAAGAGCTAGATGAACTTAATTAGCGTCGCTCAAAATGAGTCGAGACGTTTTCAGCTGACTGGATTAGCTAATTTCGCGAAAATCTACATATTTTGCGAGCCGCAATATTGTTTGAAAACAATGCAACGTAATTTCGGAGACTCACTTAAGAGGCGTAAATTATGCGTTACGCTCACCCGACCCCATCATGAACTGCAAAAAAATCATCTTCTCTCGTAACAAACAGCATTTAATAACAAAACTAGAAAAAGATCTCTCGTCATGTAGGTAGCGACTCTGACTACACAGGGTGCGCCGGACGTACCTACATTTATCTATTTATATGTACGAGTATTAATTATTACAAATTCTTTCTTTTTCGTGTGGTTAGTAGCTAACCTGGTGTTTTATGCCGCCCAGGTTATTTCAGTTTCCTCACGATGTTTTTCTTCACCATTTTTGAAGCAAGTGATAATTATACAATACGCACATGAATCCGAAAAGTCAGGACCTATGACTTGGCAGTCCGACGCTGACGGTCACGCCACTGGGCTAATATTACTAAGTAAATAATACTCGTGGCTAAATGTTAACAGCCGCTTGGGTCGATCGAAGTTTAAGCCACGCTTGCCGTGGTCGGTTCCAGGTTGAGTGACAATTGAGAAGCCTCCGTCTCTCGGAAAGCACGTTAAGCCGTTGGTCTCGGATGTCATTCGTGGATCTTTGACAGTGTTACGGGTAGTCAGAAGCCTGAAAGTCTGACAACCAGTTTTATACCAAGGGGTGTCGTTTTACCTAGTAACTGAGTTGTGGAAGTCAGATAGGCCATCACTCCGTGTAAAATATACCTTATAATGCGAATATACACTCTAGGAGAAGAAAACACAATATAGTTAAAATACCTATAACCTAGACCAAATTCGGATCTATGCAATTTAGTATACGATCAGCTCAATTATATAACAAAATAAATAAAGAAATTTTCGTATATGCAAATTCGTATCATATATGTAAAGAAATGTTGATCGACTGGATAAAACCACTGACGTATGAAAATACTGAAGCTCTCCTACAAAACGTAACTTAATACAAGTACACGACCCACTCACACACACACTGAGACTCCCATACCTACATATACATTCTCACACTCCCACACATACATCCACACATCCATAACACTCATGTACACTCAACAACACACGCACACTCATGCACACGCACACACACGTTCAGATAATTATATTTTGTTTTTACTACACCCATGTACTGTTTTTATTGTGTTTTAAGTAATTACCTACTGCTGTGAAGGAGCGGAGTCTTCTAATACAGGCATTACTTGCTTAAATGAAGACTCGAAACCCAAAATTGTTTGTGTATACTTTTGGTCACAATAAGCGTTATTATTATTATTATTAAAATACTGGTATTCAGCTGCATCTGGTTAGACTGCAAGCCGACCCCAACATAGTTGGGAAAAGGCTACGCAGATTGATTTATTACTAAATGTGTACCTACTGGTCGTAGAGGTCGATATATACTCGCAGCCGGTGTGCGTGTATGACCGAATGTATGAATGTAAACGAGGCAAAAGGAGTATGTGAGGATCGTAGCAGGTGGCGTTCTGTAGTTTCTGCTTACCCCCAAGGGAAAAAGGCGTGAGGTTATTTTAATGCAAATAATAATAATTGCAATGCTTCAACAAAGTTCAATCACATCTCGAGGAGTTCCTCGCCGTACGGCACAGTGAATAGACGTGTGCACTCGCGTAAACTAGTCGCGCTAAAATCTATTTAACTAAATTCTGATTGGTTTAAATTTAAAATTCTAATTCTCGTTTCTTCCTGCAGCATGTAAACGAGTAGGCCACTCCCCACGAAAGTGACAACGATATTTTTGTCACCACCCTTGCCTAAAGCATACAGAGGTTCCATCGTGATTGGTTTTTATTAACCCGGATTTGAACCGCCTCCTCAGTGCGCGCGAGCCGGTGTCACTTACCGCTTAGCCAAACTGCGTTGACGCATCGACGCGAAACACCGCATCCCTACCACCTATGCCGAAGCGGACTGCTACGAGACTACGCGTCATCAATAATCAGCTACGAGCGGAAAGGCTACGGCTGCTACGCGGCGCCAATTTGTTGTGCTACGGTTTGGCTACGAAACGGGTTCTACTCCGTATTGCCGCGTGTGCCGATATAAAAATCAAGTTGTAAGTAAACGAGTACAGCTACTATGCCGAGGATTCAGCGCTCGCCCCCTGCTACTCCTGTCTGTGAGATGGGCAATCCTGCTATTTTCTCAACCCCTGACACTTCAAATAACCCAAATCAGCCTGAGATCTCAAACATTACCTCGCGATCCAAGCGACTGCGACCAGACTTCTCTCCAGAGTGTGAATGGAAGAATCTCGAGGATAAAATAACGGAGTTATTTACCTCTTGGAAAACTGAGCAAGAAGTTCTGCTCGGCAAACTAACGTCTGAGCTGAGGGAAATTAAACTACAAAATGTGGAGATTCAAAAAACAAATGCTGAAACCCTTAAAACTGTAGAATTTCTTAGTCAAGATTACGATTCTATTAAGACATCAATGCAGAAACTAGAAAAAGAAAACAGTGAACAGCGCAACTACATATTGGATCTGGAAAAAAAACTAGGAGATTTACAGCTGAGCTCGCGATCATCATGTCTCGAAATCAGGAATGTACCAGCAGTTGAGAAGGAAACAACTAGCGACCTAACCTCGATTGTTTTAAAAACCTGTGAGACCCTCCGGCCGGCGGTAACCCCTCCTCAACTTCGTGATGTATATCGTTTGCCTGGAAAAAAGGGCTCAAACAGACCTATAGTGGCAGAGTTCCTGACTGTCCCTTCAAAGAATCAACTGCTTGACGCCTGCCGTACGTTCAATAAGGGTCTGCCATCAACCGAGAAATTAAACACGGGACACATTGGTGTTCCGGGTGAAGTCAAACCGGTCTATATCGCCGATCACCTGCCTCGCACCCAGCGACAACTATTCTTCGAGGCTCGTTCTTTCGCTAAAACAAACAATTATAAATTTTGTTGGTCGCAAAATGGAAAAATCTTTCTCCGCGAACGTGAAGGAATGGACTCCGTTGTTATCAACTCGACTTCTTGTCTTAAAAAACTGCTCACCCCTGCATGAAGAACGCAAGGCATTTTATTTTCATTATTACTGCATGCTTTTCAAATATTCTAGTACTTTACATTTTTATTTACAAACTCGAGCACTACTAGCCTCTTACAAACATATTTTTTACTACTTTATAAATACAACTTGTTACCTTTTTACAAAAATAATATTGAGATTATCAACTTTATATAATGTATACTGTCTGTTTCAACTTGTGTATTTCACATCGTATCTTTTTAGACCTTGTAAAAATGATTATAATTTGAAATTATGTTATGACAAACTCACAACTCATATCTTACCCGCGTTTATGTACATCCTATCGACTATCTTGTTTATATTATGTCCTATACCTGCTACTTACAAAGCAGAATTATTAATTGTTGACCACATTAAAACTAAATTACACATAAACCACGTCATATATACGGTTACAATCAATATGCACATAACATCAAACATTACTATTCGATTCTGACACTTTAAATGATATTGACTCTTTTGGTATGGGTGATTCACATATATGTGTACCGGAGTCATGTAGAAGTTTCATTAACAACAATAGTAAGACGCTTAATATAATGCACCTTAATATACGCAGTGTTAATTGTAACTTTGATAGTTTCCTTGTGCTACTGGCTAGGATGAAAATTACATGTGATATTTTGATTTTATCGGAGTGCTGGTTGATGGTGTCAACAGTTCCACCACTGGATGGGTATGTTTCTTATCATACGACTAATCCTATCAATCAGTGCGATGGTGTCATAATATATGTAAAATCAGAATTACCTCACATCGTTACCGAACCTTCTATATCTGGTGCTAGCTGTTTGATCTGTAATGTGGAATCTCATAATATTTTACTTTTAGCGCTATATCGCTCTCCGTCCACACGAAATCTTGATAATTTTATTAATGATTTAGACACTGTCCTTACTCAGTTGCCAGTCCAAAAAAACTTAGTGATAATGGGCGACATCAATATTGACATCACTCCGAATGCTATCTCCCAACAAGCAAATCAATACCTTAACCTTATTGCTTCACATGGCCTCCTCCCTACTCATCTATACCCAACCCGTATTAACTCTTGTATTGATCACGTAATGTTGAGATCTGATCTTAAAAATACGACTTTAGTTTTCGATACTTACATTACTGATCATAGGCCTACGTTTATAAGCATCCAACATGTAAAGTCACTCCCTACCTATAAAGCTAATCGCATTGTTGTTAATTATACAGCTGTAACCACCGACATTTTATCAATGGACTTTAGTGGAATATTGACTATTCAAGACGCAAACAATGCCGCCGAGTCTCTGGTTTCCATAATTAGCTCTGTCATCGCTAATCACTCCAAATCGGTTTACATGTCATCGAAACGCAGAATCCTTAAACCTTGGATTACCAATGGTCTGCTACGTTGTATCCGTAATAGAGACGGCATGGCTCGGACCCTAGAGGCAGATCCTAAAAATTACATTCTCATGGTCACATATAAGCGATATCGTAATTTTTGTAACAAGCTTCTCAAAAATTTAAAACATGCCTACGAACGGAATGAGTTTCAAACGGCAAAGAACAACCCTAAAGCCACTTGGAAGATAATTAAAAATATCACTGGAACTAACCTTAATGCAAAATCCCCTAACGAGCTACTAGGGATGTCTTCGGATGAAAAGTCTTCAGTCAACAATGTTAACGAGTTTTTTGCCAATGTTGGAAAGACCTTGGCTGACAAATTCTCATCCACCTCGTATACCTCGGAGTATTCTCTCGATGCGCCGCCTTCCAACTCGCTGGTACTTCTACCCACAGATGAAGTAGAGGTCGCAAATCTCATTATTGGGTTACGAACTGATGCTGCGGTGGGTTGGGACGGAATCTCATCGAGACTGTTAAAATCCTGCCTGCCCGTGATTGTCCCAGCCATCACTCATATCTGCAATCGCTCTATTTCCACGGGTTGCTTTCCCAGGGTTTTTAAAAGGGCTGTCGTTCATCCAATCTTCAAGAGTGGGGACAGACGCGGTGTAGATAATTATAGACCAATCTCAGTCTTGCCTGCCATCTCTAAAATATTAGAAAAGGTACTTAATAAACGTTTGGTTGACTATCTTGAGTCATACAAATTATTAAGTGACAACCAGTATGGGTTTAGAGGTGGCAGGTCAACTGAAAATGCTGTTGCTGCCTTGGTAGATCATGTAGTATCTAAACTTGATAGTAAAATGAAATGCTTGGCTATTTTCCTCGATCTTTCCAAGGCATTTGACACTGTGTCTGTTCCCCACCTCGTATCTAAGCTGGAAGCTACGGGCATTCGCGGGCATACCTTAAAAATTTTCCAGGATTACCTGCGTGATAGAAGCCAATGCGTCAAAATAAATAACGTTACTAGTGACACTAAATCATTGAGTTACGGCGTTCCTCAGGGCTCAATTTTGGGTCCCACCCTCTTTCTTATTTATATTAATAATTTATGCAAAATGTCTCTAACAAACTGTTCAATCTATACTTACGCAGATGATACGGCCTTGCTTCTTCACGGTAGCGACTGGCCTGAAACTGTAAAATACGCGGAACTTGCTCTAAATTCAGTGATGAAATGGCTATCAAATAACATCCTAACCTTAAATCTTAAGAAAACAGTTTACTTACCTTTCTCCTTACTATCCACTAACCTCCCTTCACCGGATACAACGGCGCTGAGAGCTCATACCTGCTCACTCGGTCTATCCTCTTCACAATGCGGCTGTCCACAACTCACAAGGTGTAAGTCAGTCAAGTATCTCGGAGTATATGTAGATAGTTCTTTGAGCTGGAAACCTCACCTTAGCAATCTCATATCACGAGTCCGCAAGTGTATATTTATTTTTAAAAAACTAAGGCACTCCGCGGACTCCCGTACCATTAAAACTGTTTATTATGCCCTGTGTCAAAGTATAATAAACTACTGCATCACAGTGTGGGGTGGGTCCCCCAAGACAACCCTACTGCCTCTGGAACGAGCACAGAGAGCTGTCCTCAAGGTTATGAGCTTGAAGCCGTTTAGATATCCCACCTCGGCCCTCTACACCGAATGTCAGGTCCTCACTGTGAGACAGCTCTTTGTTCTTGGCACCATTCTGCGCAAACATCCCTCTGTGATATACAAGCCGAATGCTGCTAAAAAGCGTAGAGGCTTCGAGGTATGCTCAACTCGCGGATGTAGAACAGCCCTTGCTCAGCGTCATTATGATATTCTGTCCAACCATTTATATAATAAAATAAACAAAGTATGCACCATAGCTCCCATGTGCCATAATGGATGTAAGACCAAGGTCACAAAGTGGCTACTGACAATGAGTTACGATAAGACTGAAGATTTACTACATGTATCAATCGCTTAACTTTTAAGTAGTTAGTAAATTTATATTTTTATAATTACATTTACACAGACTTATATACACACTAGTTTTCACCATATTTTATCTCTCTCTCAATACATACACAAACACATTCCCCTACATAGGTACTTTAACAGACACATCATAACATGCATTTTCTAGTAGTAAGTAGTTTCCTTAATAATAATATACTGTGCTCGTCATACAACTACTGTTATATGTTCAAATTATAGGCGAGGACGCTGGCACCCTAAACACAAGTTAAATCTTACTCTGGGTGCCAGAGATCATCGAAAACACTCTTTATTTTAGTTGTTACGATGCATAGTGTTTAGCTAACTGTTTATGTACAATGGAAGATAATAAAAAAACTTTTTTTTTTTTTTTTTTTTTTTTTTTATCTCTCTGCAGACGAAAGAAAATAAATTATTAAGTAAGAGAGTGTTTGTTTTGTATTCTTTGCTTTGTCTTTTCTGGTCGCTAAATGCATTGCGGATTATAATGAGCAAAGGAAAGTATAAATAAATGCTGTGGACTTAGCCTTAGCGATTCGATTTTCTTGTGAAAGTATTTCAAGACCGAGTCATAAAAATAAAAAATAAACTTGAGGTTTACTAAGTTTGATAGACTCGTCTTTAGTTTTCTTTGCTCATAAAATGTGACTCAAGTAATAGTGCTTTTAATATTATATTGGAAAAGTGTATTCTAAATGCACTTTGCTTAATTTTATATCAATTAAGGACCTTAACTGTCATTCATTTGACTTACGCTGTTACGTATTTGGATCACACTTTGAGATTCATATTATATTGGGCAGGAATTTACTTAAGGGTGGCAAGTGAAAAAAAGAATATTGAATGTAAGTATATACTAAATAAAATATATATAAAAAGTAAGTTTGGAGCAAAACCACAATATTGAGCATACTTTTACTAAACAGAATGCAACGTAATTTCGGTGACTCACTTTGAGCGGCGTAAATTACGCTCCTATCCATGAACTCTATGATAAAATAATGCTAGCAGAAAAACGGCCACCTAATCATCATCCATACAAAAACTCACGCGTACTCCTATGACCCTTAGTTACTCTTATCAACAAATGTGTACATGTAAATGCTTTGATCTCCCGTACGGCAGCCAAGTTTGGTAATCAGGTCATGATTTGCGTTCATTGTCCTAATGAACACACTCATTTGCTAAAGCAAACATTCGGTCAACTCCTTCATCCATGATACAGGTATTGGTTAGCCACAGCTTAAACCTAGCTCTTGCCTCTAGTGCAGACCCATGAAAACTTTGCTGGGGAGTTTGTTGCGCCACTTCTCTTCCCAGCTAAATCAGTAGGAAGATCATCACTTCCTTCATTTAGGTATTAAGTTCTGTTGAAGTTTTTATTTCTGCTTGAATAGCTGTTTTCAAGGATCTTGTTGGTATATTGGCGTGTGCTAGCTGACATAAATGGTAAATAATTTTATTTTATTTTTTGGTTTGCGTATTGTCAATTACTTTCCATACACAAATTATACATTGTACACATTGTGCATTGTTGTATTGTATATTCAGCTGCATCCGGTTAGACTGGAAGCCGACCCCAACATAGTAGGGAGAAGGCTTGACAGATTTGACTATTGTACATGAATAGAACAAAGTTCGTCTAGCTGAACCTACAGCTGTGCTGCTGGGAAGATTGTTGCGCCAATTCTTTTCCAAGGTACAGCAATAAAAAGTGGTGATGGGCGGGCGTTTTGCGGAACTGTCTTATGTAATTTTGACGTTCAAAAAGTGCTGATTCTGAAACTAATTTGACCATAAAATGCTAACTTAATATGCAACTTTGTTAAATCATGGAAATAACAGGTGTCAAAAATTATGCTACAGTAAAGTCAGCTACGCAAACTGACAAATAACGAGTTTGTGCGCCTACATCGCCACATGCAAACTACGCATTAAAGTCCTGACGGCACACAAAATCCTGACATCCTGCATCGCGCAAATAGACTTTACCGCGCGAACAGCATATCTATAACTTCCCCAACATCAATCGTTGGGCAGTGGCCCGCCAGACACGACACCCGTCTGATTGGAGGATGTTCCCTTTATAGAGACATGATTGTACATTTGGTTGTTTCGCAACACTTGATTACTGTTGAGTAAAAGACGTCCATTGCTGCTATATACCTTCCCCAAGCACCGCCAGTTCGACCGGTTCTGTGCTTCTCGCATCCAGCGGATTCCTGCGGCCTTCACAAGGTCATCGGTCTGACTTGTAGAAGGCCTTCCAACGCTACTTCTTCTGGTATGCTTTCGCAAGTTCAGAACCTTTTGGCTCCATCGGCAATCTGTTCTGTGAACCATATGCCCTGTCTGTTCAGTGGACTGCTTTCAACAAATAAATGATTTCTGAAAACAGAATCAGAAACAGAAATATTTCTACTGACCTAATCTTGTAACAAGACGTCAATTAATCCATTCACCGCCTAGTTCCAAGTATAATAATTTAATGTTAATTTTGACATTATACGTATGAAAACAAATACACAAAAATGTTTAGTTCGCGTGACATTTTTAATCAGTATCTACATTTAATTACGTGCGTCTATTATTGTTGTTGAATATACAGAGCAATCAATCATATTGTATGGGCGTGTCTTCCTATACAATTGTTAAAAAGCGGCCAACTGCGAGTAGGACTCGCAAACGAAGTGTTTCGAACCACCAATATTTAACACTACATTTTTGAAGTGAAAACTTCTTTAGCGGCGTTGTGCGCTTTTTTGTGATGGGTAAAAAATGTTAAACTCGCGTCAAGACACGTGACAAAATTCGTAAGATTGTCATGTTTGTGTACGATAGCGCAATAAATGAATATTGTATTATTTTTACCACATAAATGATTTTACTTTTATACTGATAATGTAAGCAATTCGTGCAAAATTATTACCTAACCATTCCAAAATACACAACGTTAATATTCAAGTTTTCACTTCTGCCGGCACTCCCGGAGTGCAACGCGTTTTCTTTTTTTTTAACTTTAGTGTAAAATACGTTTCTTGTTTTCCCTTTAATTTTAAAATTTATTTTATTTTTACTACCTATTGTTTTTTATAGTATTAGACATTCTGTGAAAATTTCAAATATATACCTATTATGGTTCAAAAGATACAGGCCCTGACAGCGGAACCTTAGTAATAGAGTTCCGTTGGCACTCTTTTGCTACGGAACTCTAAAATGGTTTTATCATAATGTCAAGTCTTTTGAGAATTACACGGGTTAGCGCGTTGTAGGGTGAATAGGGAAAAAGGGAAAAGATCCCGTTTGTTAAAGGCGAAATTAAGTTGATTAAGCTATAACAAGATTAAAAGACGGGAAACGACCGATTGATGGCCTGTAAGATTTTTGCTTTTCTAAGTCAAAGGTTAAAAAATTTACCGTGAAAGCGGAATCCTGTAAAGATTTTTAAAAACAGGATAATTTGAATAAGGAAGATAATAAACATTTATTTTCAGATTTACCTAAGGATTCGTACTGAAGGTCGTACTTACTTTAAATTATATATATATATTTTTTTTTTATGCAATAATTTTATAATTATAATTTATAATTTTATTTTACCAAAAAAAAAAATATATTGTACAAGGATTAAAAAAATTAAATTAAATTTTGATACAGATGGGTTCTTGGTATACTAGTATTTACATAACATAACATCACGACTATATTTCCCAAAGGGTGAGATCTATCAACCGGGCACAGATCCAGACCCCGGGCTGCTACTAAGAAATTCCTGATGGAAAAACCCAATAAAACTTTGTCCGACCCGGCAATCGAACCCAGGACCTCATGGTCAGCAGTAGCGCTTGCGACCACTAGACCCGAGCCAGTTACTCGTATTTAACATACATTATTAAGACGTAGAATAGTTTCAGGGAATGTCTTTAATAAATATTAAGGTAATTTCCGTACCAAGAAGTTTGGGAATTCATATTTAGAATTAAGGCGACGATAAACGATTTTCAATGATTTTATACTGAAAATTGCGTCTAAACGAGTAGTGTTAATGCTTTGGAAAAAATATATGTTAAATAAAATCATTTTTTTAATAACTGTATCTGTGAATATTTTAAACTATGCTTATATAACAAAGCGTAATTAATTTGTAAAGTTATGTCTAACGCGGATAAAAAACTGAGAATTACGCAAAAATTATCAAGCGTATTTGCCTGAAACTTTCACCATTTTAAAGATAATTTTAATATTTATCTTTTAGTATAGGTGTTTTATTAGAATACTTTTTTATGTATAATAAATTGATAATGCGTCTAATTTGGAACAGCGATCCTTGATGGGCGAGTACTATTACTGGCTGGACGTACCACGCATTGTGTGAGCTCAGTACAGAACACGGAATCTATCCACTCAAGGTCACTGGCATATATCTGCGTCTTAATATTTTTTTAGCTTCAGTTAGCCCATGACTCTTGGTTCTATGATAAAGTGGTTTGTCAGTCTTGGTAACAGATACATTTTCGTATCTTTTGTAGTGGTCGGGTTTCAATATACAAGCAGACTGATGCAAATTACATGATAATCGCCTCAGTTACTCCAGCTTTAAACTATCCTATTGCATCGTAGATCATTTAACTAATCTTCAAAACCTAACAATCAGGGTTACATGACCTAAACAGCTTTCAATGAACCTAAAGTCGAACCCATTTGAGAAACCATTAACTCTATCAACTAAAAACTTTCAGAAATTCCAGCAATCCACCTGGTAACTCAATAAATCTTCCTTAATGTAATTTAAATCCACTTATATCAGTAACATTACTTGCAATATAACTTCAGGAGTGCACGCCCATTCCGTGTCCACCAACCTGTAACGACCCACAGAAACCTAACGTGACCCAATAAAACTACCACCACAAATTGATATTCTACTAACCCACCAACTATTAGCAAATTTAAACTTTATCGCCAAGTAATAAGATATAAAATTTCTTATACGACCCCATAATTTCAATCGTCAAATTTTATTGTAAGTCTGTTAAATAATTTATTATAACTCCAGTGTTAAAATGTTGAAACGGAATATTTTATGAGTGGATATAAATTTATAATTACTCTAATAAATAAATATAGATTAATTGCAATGGCTGTTTCCGTTTAAATAAAATAAATGATTATTTTATTTTTATACGCCTATAAACGTCCACTGGCGAACTTATCCTTAAAGACTAATTAATTATTAACGTTAGAATTAATAATGATTTTAATTTTTGTAGACACGCCATTTTGGTAGCAAGTCCTAATATTTTATAATTAAGTTTATAGGCTCATGTATAAATTTTGTAACCGTATTTTACAAAATTATTTCTCAGTAGAAGCCTATCTCAGTAGGAGCTTAGATTTGTGTCCGGTTGATGGTAACATATTATAGGCTCACCCCCTATTACATAAACGTAATTGGTGAAATGTGGGTGTACTATAGGTACGTCTCTGCATAGCCCCTCGGAGAAAACAGGCGTGATATTATGTTAAGTTTTGACATCAACGACTAGTAAACATGTCAAAGCTAATTCGCGTAATTTTAAATTCCTATTTACCGATATACCTATTATTAAGCCACTTACAATTCATGAAAGACAGATAATCACAGGATTATTTTCTGAACTTTATTGAAACACTCAACGCGACGAGTTCCAAGAACCGAACCACTCCATGTATTTTTATTGAACAAAGCCAGGCCTACTAAAAAGTCGAAAACTTAAACATCAACTTTTCTCGTTAAAAGTTTCTAAGTGAATAATAAAATAGACCTTTTTATTGGTGACGCGTCAAATTTTCTCTTGATTGAGGAGTAGACATGACATTTTTCCATTTGAATTATTTTAGGTCGGTGTGTCCCCATGGCTTTCCGCAGTGGGAATCAATTTGCATAATTATCGAGTTTTAATTAGAGTCAGTGTAAATTTATATGTGCTAATAGAGAGTTTATTTAATTCTGTGAAAATCCTGTCTGGTGTAAATGGAAATTTAGTCTGTTCAACTTTTTAAGTAAGATATTGTGACTATGTGTCATTTACTCTAAATGAATAACGAAATATTATATTTACTTTAAAATCGGCACATGATTTGGGCCACTCAGAAACACATTGACAGCTCGACCCATTAGCGTAATAAATTACGATCCTATTTCTTTAAAATTGTAAAGCAATATTGAACCTCTTAGAATCCCATTTCACTTATACTTTCTGGGAAACATGATGGCAGAGTTCGACAACATGCGGTTCTCAAATTTAGTGCGAGCAAGCGTGCTCTTGCATGAATATAATTAAAGTAAGGAAACAAAAAAAATAGAAATCTAGAGTCATGCTTGAAACTTAAAACGACAATTACTTATGAGCCATTCAAAAGGCATGCATAGCCAATGCTCCCATGGATATAACTATTTATTATCTTATAACTGTAGTTATGCTATTGTATTGATTTATTGATTATTCTAACAGATAGCTAAAATACTTTAATTAGGTTTTGTGCTAAAAACATAATAGATATGATTTAAAAATATAATATATACAAATTGTAACTTTGAATCTTCCGTCGGAAAAGGTTGATATTCCCTGGACGCAATGCAGCGGGCATTCACATCTGGCGGTAATAAATGCGTAGGTAACGAACCTTTTGAAACAATTGAGTTTTACACAAAAACAGCCATTAACCTATTCGGCGAAACTGAGAAGTTGGCCGTGGTGTTTTTAGGAACGGAGTACACTGATATTGGAAGACAAGAGGGGTTTTTTGGTTTTTGACCACGGTAGGGTGCGGACGTAATATCCTAAGCGAGTTATATTAGGAGACTTGGTGAATACCAAAAAGGCCATGTCCAGTGGCTATCGTAAGATGGCTGGTATTATTTATTAAGTTAAATATAGTTGGGTTGAAGCCCGGATTAGACTAATGTAGTATAACGTAGTATGTGTGTGTGTTTGTTGGTGCGACTGGGTGAGTCTTTCATTATAATAATTATCCTAGGCTGGTGATGTAATTAGAGTTCTTGTAACTAAACAGACAGAGACGTGTTGCTGGGGAGTTTGTTGCGCCACTTCTTCTCTCCAGCTCAAACACTAGGAAGTGGTGAAGGGTGGGCGCTTTAGGGCTGTCTATAGGCTTTTAAGAGAGTTGATCCACAACTCTATTAATGAATGATTCTCGAATTATGATTCTCTACCTGTGATCTGTGATCCTGTGTGATTCTATACCTATGATCTAGTACCTAAATCGTGAATTTTGTATTCTTTGCCTCAGGCCAATAACAGGGCTTTAAGAGAGATTATCCAAAGCTCTAATATAAATAATGATTCTTGAGTTTCGATTCTCAACCCTATTAGCTCGTAATTCTTGAATGTTGTATTCTTTATCTCAGACCAATAATTCGGTCAGACTGACATGAACACGTGTCTTGCAGATATGCTTGTTGTGCGAAGGGTGAACTTCCAGGGGTTTGGATGACCACATCTATCTTATATTCAGTCCAAGGACTGATAGGGACCATGTCTCCTAAAGAGCATGATGCCGACGCAATGCCGCTGGAACTAGCCGCTCTGTTGTTTGAACCAGGACTGTCACACAGTTGCCGCAGGGAAAGCCGCTTCGTCACGTTTATCAGTTCGAAAGAACTGCTAGGGACCACGTCTCCAAAAGAGCGTGATACTGACGCAATGCCGCTGAGAAGCCGCTTGCGTTACTTTATGGAAGTGTTGCTCTGAGTACTCTAAGTGCAGATGTGAGGTATCGTGTGAGTAATGACTGACCAAATACCTGTTACGCTAACGTAAGGGTTACTCACAGGTTTATATGATAATATACTTTACATCCCCCTATTATTTATTAGTTTTCTGAAACCAAATCCAATGTATTTTCATAACTATGAATTCCTGTTTTATTTAAAACCTCATTCAATCCTTTCCTTACCTTATTAATGGGACAAGGTATCGGACTTCTTATTTGGGAATTCATTTCTTATATCGGTGGGAGAGTGACCAGTCCGGAGACGAGCTCTACAGGGCCGTACGGGGTGGAGTGCGGCCCTTCCCCCTAAGGGGGAACCGACTCAAACACTAATATTAATGTAATTAGGAAAAACGAAAATTTTATCAGCCTAGGGTAATTTAGGCACAGTCACAATATGAAATCTCGATATTGAATACGCTAAACTATATACATCTGTTACCACCTGTATAACCCATTTCGCATTTTGTATCCAATAGTATTCTATCTATTTATCATACCTATTCACAATAGCTAAGTTTGACAATCAGCTTGGTGATCGCAGAAACCGCTTCGGTTTCGGTTTAAAGAAACTTTATTCCCAATAAAGACATAAGTCACTTACTTGAGAACAATACTAAAAATATAGATTACAATATGTTCGTCATCAGTATTACAATTTAATAGTTACCCATCCAATGCATTAATTTCTCAAGAAGTGATCGATCCGCAATTATGTGCTGGCAAGTTGAGTTTTGAATGCATTGTAAGAGTGTACATTTCTTATACAGGACGGTAATTTGTTATAAACACACTTTATTTTCTACGTACGTGCTGGTGTGCAGAAGAATCATATTTTCCTGAATCAATAACATCTAGCATATTAGTAATAGTTCCTGGGCGACCGAGCTCTGCTCGGGTGAAAATAGAGAATGCCCATTTAATAGTATAGGAAAATTCATACTAATTCCATGTATAGGATAGTAGGTACTTACTCATTCCATGCTGCCATGTCATTATTCCAAGGTAGCCATCTTGTTCTAGACTTTGGGCGACTGCTCGGGTGAAAATACGGAGAAAACGAATTTTCCCAGATAAGAGACCTAGCTAGATGGATTTTTCGCACCCATACCCACCATATATATATAATTAATTAATAATTCTATTTAACACATTATGTAGTAATATCAGCCATATTAAAATACATACAGAACAACAAAGTTATCAGCAATAATCAAGATATAATGTCACTTAACTTACATGAACATTGTAGTCAGTCAATCTTTCACCAGAAGTGTCTGATGTTCATTATTTCAATCCATTTTACAATAATAGCAGAACTTCTACTATGGAACATGATTTCCTTATATTCGCTTTTAGCAACTTAATATTATGGACATGGACACCACTCACGGTCTGTCCTGTAAAAGTCGGAGGTCTTGTATCATCCAACAGTTTAACGAAAGTTCCCTTAAAATTGGCGGTCACCCCATCTTAAAGCCTATCAATCTTACCAGCCCCTCAAACATTGCCGCCCATTCTCTCGCTATTTTAGACGAATCATAGATGGTCATACATAAATACTAAATAACTTAATTAACAAATCTTATGTAGTTGAACATCTTAAAACTTAATAATATTATTTAGCAATTTAGTATGTATTCATTTGTAATCTTTATGTAAAATGTCTTCAATCAACTGGATGTTCCGAAAATCGTTTGAAACACCGTGTTACTTTAAAATTGCATTATAAAATCGTGATAAATGTATCATATTAATTATAACTTACTCATTATTAATCATTTATTGTACTGCTAAGATAATAAACATTTTTTTTGATCTTTATAAACCACAAATCATGATTTGTTCGAAAACTCTAGAATCGTTGTTTGTGAAACAGCCTTTTAAGTCACATTAAAAACTATTTATATATAATACATCTGTCTATGAAATATCAATCAAAGAAATGCAAATAACAAATAGGTATAACCTTTCTATTCACTAAACATTAATTTACGTTTATTGAAATATTGTTGAAATGGAACGTTTCCATACGTCAATGTCATCTATCATTCTGACAGCTGACATTCATACTGTCGTAAATTGTTGTAAACAATCAATAATGTGATCAATACAATTAGATATTCTCTTATATATATGAATAATCTCACACACGCACATGAGATGTTTCAGCTTTGTCTCGGGGTCAACGCACCTCTCACTTTTAGTATCGTAGATTTCCTACTCGTCCACTTACCACCAAACCGGTTTACAATAACTTGAAATTGTTTAATTCTTACTGACAACTATAATCACCTCATGTTCTTATCCAAGTTAATTTGGAGACAGTGCAGCTTGTCTGCTTCTTTCATAGAGAGAAAAGAAGCATAGACATCTATTAGAAGCCATATCTGTATTCCACCCCCTTCGTACCCATTATTACCTTCTACACAATTTCATCCGTCGGTTTTCTTCCCCCTCTTTTCATAAACCCGTTGAGGCTCAAAACTTTCCTCGCGTCAAGTCTGTCAGTCCTCAGCACTACATACCTCCCATGCGTGACCATTTTTATTCACGACCAAATGAATTAAAACATTTTTTTTTTAATTATAATGAAAAAAAAAATTATGTGACGATTCCTGCTAAAAGGATGTAATGTACGACCCGGAAGTTTTAGGGGAATCGCGTGACGCGGGTTCATTCACCGATTAGGTGAATCGTGTGCTGTCATAGTTTGTGTAATGGTCTTACTTTGTAGGCCTCGTATTGTGTTGGGCTAGAAAGGATAGTTGTGTTCGTGATGCAAAATAACAACACCTTTTATTTTTTAGGAATTTTCATCGCTATTGCATCAAAATCAAAGTAAACATGATGTATAACGATTGGTAAATTATTTTGTAGAGTCGGTATTTTTGAAAGTCAAGAATGTTTAATAACAGAAATTTCTCATTCAATAATGTAGTTTTTTAAAACAAGAATAGACACGTCATGTTTACTGCAAATAAATATATTTTCTTTATTTATTTTTCTTTCACAGAACTGCTCTTTAAATATTTTTTTTAATAATGCCATGTACCAAGTCAAAAAATAAATTACCCAAATTACAAATAATTCACTAGAATGGTTAACTGAGCAACGTATTATTATACATTATTATTATAAGTACTTATTATACGTTGACTATTATATTACTTATGACAATATTATTCAGTCTTCAGCAGTTAATACCCGTGGGTGTCGTAGGTGAATTAATTATTATCTGACAAGGTAACATAATATTAATTTCTATTTCGTTATATAGCTACTATAAAAATCTGAAGGTAGAATAGTATTTACGAGGAATCAAAATCTACGCTAATATTATAATTTGTATTTTTGTTTGTAATTAATAAACTCAAAAACTACTACACCGATTTAAAAAAATATTTCACTAGTAGAATGCTACATTATGACTGAGTAAGACAGGCGTAATTTTTATATTTTTATTTTTATTTATAAAGATATCGCGCAGGCGAGGCCGCTGGCGGAAGCTAGTGTAGAATAAACGTGCAATCAACCAATCAACCGCAAACGCGATTGCAGTTTAAGTTCAAATTGATCGCCCCAAAACAAGCGATGTTCGATCAATACACGGGATCAATCTGAATGATTGATGTCATCGAGCGACTGCAAACTTGATCGCAGTTTAAGTTGAAATTTATCGCCCCAAAACAAGCGATATTCGATCAATACACGGGATCAATCTGCATGATCGATGTCATCGATCGACTGCAAACTTGATTGCAGCTTAAGTTGAAATTGATCGCCACAAAACATAAGTGTTGTTCGATATAGATCGAACAACGCTTATGATCGAGCTTCTTAGTATATTAACATTGGATCGATCTGAATGATCGATGAATTTCATCGATCGACCGCAAACTTGTTGCACCTTAAACAACATAACCTCCTCCGACAATACTACATTGTGAAATACTGTAATTTGTCAATATTTTTGTATCCTGTCTTAACTCAGTATCGGAGATCAAGAGACAAGAAAATCGAAAGTTCCCACATTTTTTCCAACCACAACAAACTGCTGGTTCCGTAATTCGGTAACGACTACGCTATATGAACGAAATGGGTCTATTACTCGGCTCACCCAATTACGAACATAAAACAGCAATCGCAGATAAAATATCGGGAATTTTATTGTTTTCCCGAAACACACCAGCATTAGAATAAAAGTAGACGGTAGCGTAGATCTTGCCGTAGACGATATTATCCGAGCGAAAAATGTCGGAAATCTTGAAAGCTTCCGATCGCTACACGAAAGCCCTGAGAATGCCTCCAATCTGACTGAGTGCTCTAGCGGGTTCATATTGCCTCCCAATGACTGGCTCTTTCTATATATAATTTTGAATGTGAATTTCTCCGTGGATATTCGAGCCAATTTTACGGAGAAAAGTACGGAACCATATTGACTTACGTCGTATAGACGGATTGGCCTTTATGTTTTATAATGCTCATTGGATTGAAATGTTCCACCTTTAGTAGGATTCTGTTAGACGTAATGTATTTGTCAATAGAGGCTTACATAAATAAATTAATGTTCGGTTATTTGTTCGAGTCCTATTCATCACTCTGTTTACTTATCAACAGTGGAGTCCACCGACCAATGAAAGTTGACATCAACAAACACATTCTGTAGCAGCTAATAGGGAAATCGTAACAGAAATACTGAAAGAAAAGAAATCTACTAGGTGCCTAAGGTATGTACCTACTAGAGAGGCGGCAGCGGCGCAAGGAGCGAAGCGTCGCGGCTAGGCTCCGCGCCCCGAAGTCCGCAGCTGTAGTTATCACGCTACAGCCAGAGGCGGAGAAAAAGGGCGTGTCCTACCGCGACGTGCTCGCCAAAGTGGGGGCGGCGGTGGACCTCAAAGAGATCGGCGCCGCTGAAGGCATCCGGGTGAGGGTCACTGCGACTGGGGCCCGGATGCTGGAGGTCCCCGGTGCGGCAAGCGGTCCGGCCGCTGACGCTCTGGCCGAAAGGCTTAGGGCGTCCCTAAATTCGGACGAGGCCCGAGTGTCCAGGCCCACCAAATGCGCTGATATGCGTATTCTGGGCTTGGACGACTCAGTGACGGAGGGACAGGTGGTGGCCGCTGTCGTTAGGACTGGGGGGTGCTCTGCCGAGCAGGTGAGGGCGGGCACCATCCGTCCTGACTACACGGGGATGCGAGCCGTTACGGTGAGCTGCCCTGTGTCAGCGGCCAAGAAAATTGCTGGGGAGGGCCAAAGGCTATTGGTGGGCTGGGTTTCCGCGCAGGTGAAACTGCTGGAACCCAGACCTCTGAGGTGCTTCCGCTGCCATGTGGGCAATCACGTGGGAGCTAAATGCACCTCGGAGGTGGACCGCAGCGGACTTTGCTACCGCTGTGGTCAGGCCGGTCACAAGGCCGGCTCCTGTGACGCCACGCCGCACTGCGCTGTATGTGCGGCAGCTGGCAAGCCGGCCAATCACCGGATTGGGAGCAAGGCCTGCGCTCCACCCGCCAAAGCCAAAGGCAAACCATCCGCCACCGCCGTCACGGCCGCAACCGCCACCACCGCCGCCGTTGCCGCCTCCAAAACCGTCGTTGTCGCCGCTGCAGCCGCCGCGGCAGGGCCCTCACAGGGGGCACGGGAGGGGGCTGAAATGGACTGCCAATAATGGCCCCATTACGCCTCCTCCAGGCGAACATCAACCACTGCGCCGCAGCTCAGGATCTGTTGCTCCAGAGCATGGCGCAGTGGTCGATTAACATCGCCGTGGTCGCTGAGCCGTACTTTGTCCCGCCCAGGGACGACTGGGTGGAGGACCTGAGCGGCTCAGTGACCCTAATTTCGTCGGCCGCCGCCGGTACTCCGTCCCTCGAGGCTGTTAAGAGAGGACGGGGTTGCGTTGCAGCACGGTTCGGGGAGATTGTTGTGGTAGGGGTATACTTCTCCCCGAGCCGAACTCTTGCCGAGTTCCACAACTCCCTTGCGGAGTTGAGAGTTGTCGTCGTCGGGTTCTGTTCCCTTCCCGTGTTCGTCCTTGGGGACTTCAATGCCAAGAATGTGGCTTGGGGTTCCCGGTATACGGACACACGGGGCAGGATGGTGGAGGACTGGGCTCTGGAGACAGGCCTGGTCGTCCTGAATCGGGGTTCTGTCCCCACGTGTGTGCGGATGCGGGGTGAATCAGTGGTGGACATTTCGTTCGCCAGCCCCGCTCTGTCGCCGCGTGTAATTGACTGGCGCGTCATGGAGGGGGTGGAGACCTATTCCGATCACCGGTACATCCGGTTTGACGTCTCCGCCCAGACCTCGAGCGCGCCGGTCCGACAGGCCCCGAGTGGTCCGCGGTGGGCGCTGAAGCAGCTGGACCGGGAGCTCCTCCTGGAAGCCTCGATCGTGCAGGCCTGGGTGTCACCACCGGACAGGCCTGCCGACATCAACGACGAGGCGGAGTGGTTCCGGGAGGCCATGTCCGAAATATGTGACGTGGCAATGCCCCGGGTCCAGCCCGGACGTGCCTCGCGCCAGGTGTACTGGTGGTCGCAACAGCTGACGACACTGCGCAATGCGTGCGTTGCTGCGCGACGCCGGTACACCAGGCACCGCAGGCTCCGTATTCGTCCTCCGGATACGGAAGCCATTCAGGCGGAGCTGTACGAGGGGTACAGAGCGGCGAAGACCGCCCTCCAAGCGGAGATCTTGCGGGCCAGGGGAGTGGCCCGCGAGGAGTCGCTGGAGACTCTGAACAGGGACCCGTGGGGACGCCCATACAAGATGGTGCGGGAGAAACTCCGCCCATGGGCTCCCCCGCTGACGCAGAGTCTCCGGCCGCAGCTTGTGGGGGACGTGGTGAGCGCTCTGTTCCCTTCGAGAGGGGAACATGCCTCCCCGCCCATGGCTCCGCCTACTGCGGTGCCCGATGCGGACCACACCGCCGACGACGACGACGATGCTCCGAAGGTGACCGAGGTAGAGATGAGAGTGGCGGTACGTAGGCTGAATGCCAAAAATACCGCCCCAGGACCCGACGGCTTACCTGGGAAAGCCTGGGTCCTGGCCTTGGAGGCTCTCGGGCCTCGACTAAGGGGGCTCCTAAGCGCATGCTTGGAGAGGGGCCAGTTCCCACTTCGCTGGAAGACGGGGAAACTGGTCCTCATTAAGAAGCCGGGGCGCCCTGCGGACTCTCCGTCCGCTTACCGGCCCATCGTGCTGCTCGATGAGGTGGGCAAGCTCTTTGAAAGAGTCATTGCAGACCGCCTCGTCGGGCGGCTGGTGCGGGTGGGGCCGGATTTGGCGGAGAGCCAGTTTGGTTTCCGCAGGGGGCGCTCTACGGTGGACGCCATCATGCGCGTGCGAGCCCTCACGACGGGGGACGCTGTGGCCCGGGGTGGGGTCGTCTTGGCGGTGTCTCTAGACATCGCCAATGCCTTCAATACCCTGCCCTGGAGTTGCATTAGGGAAGCACTCCGGTATCACCGGATGCCGACCTACCTCTGTCGTGTGGTCGAGGCCTATTTGACGGACAGGGCCGTCATCTACCCCGGTCACCGGGGAGAATGGAACCGGCGAGAGATGTCGTGCGGTGTCCCACAGGGATCGGTCCTGGGGCCGCATCTGTGGGACATCGGATACGACTGGGTGCTGCGCGCTGACCTCCCTAGCGGCGTCAGCGTCGTTTGCTACGCTGACGACACGTTGGTCCTGGCGCAGGGGAGGTCGCACCAGGCGGCGGCCGAACTAGCGACACACGGGGTTGCGACAATCGTGGGCAGAATCCGGCAATTGGGACTCGAGGTGGCCCTGCACAAGTCCGAGGCCATGTGTTTTCATGGACCTCGGAACGCGCCACCGTTGGGGTCCCAAATAACGGCAGGAGGAGTTCACATCGGCATCGAGTTGACGATGAAGTACCTTGGACTCGTCCTCGACAGCCGGTGGAACTTCGTGGAGCACTTCCGACGTTTGGCTCCCAGACTGGAGCGGGCCGGGGCTGCTTTGAAGCGGCTCCTGCCCAATCTAGGGGGTCCAAACGCCTCCTGCCGGAGGCTATACGCGGGGGTCGTGCGGTCCATGGCCCTTTACGGGGCTCCGGTTTGGGCGCGTTCATTGAGGCGGCGGCCAGCCCGCCGGTTGAACGCGTCCCAGAGAGTCATGGCCACCCGGCTGGTCCGGGGATACCGCACGATCTCCGGTGAGGCGGCGAGCCTTCTTGCCGGATTACCGCCATGGGATCTGGAGGGAAAAGTCCTCGCGCACATCTGGGAGTGGCGCGAGGAGTCGAAACGCCGGGGCGTAACTCCGTTCCCGCGAGAAATCGCGGCACAGCGGACAGAGCTCCGGCGGGATCTCATGGCGTCATGGAGAGTGCGATTGTCGCAACCCAGTGCTGGGCACGCCACTATTGCGGCGATAAGTCCCCTCTTTGAGGAGTGGCTAGAGAGGCGCCACGGCGTCCTCACCTTCCGCCTGACGCAGGTCCTCACCGGACATGGTTGTTTCGGGAGGTTCCTGTTTCGTATCAGGCGGGAGGAAACGCCCGGGTGTCATCACTGCGTGGATCGCCCGGAGGACACGGTTGAGCATACGGTGGAGGTCTGTCCGGCTTGGGCAGAGCATCGCCGTGTCCTCGTGGAGGCGATCGGCGGCGGGGATCTCTCGCGTCCGGCCCTAGTCCAGGCCATGGTACGGAGCGAGAGGGCATGGGAGGCCGTCACCTCCTTCTGCGAAGCAGTAATGCTCGCGAAGGAGGAGGCAGAACGCGTGAGGGAGAGGCAAATTTCGCGCCCTCACGCCCCTAGCCGCCGCAGGAGACGCCCTGGGCGTCGGGAATCGCAGGCCGATTCCCGGCCACCGTAGGCGCGGGCTTGCGGACGGTGAGCAATGGGTAGCTCGCCGTCCGATAAGGACCAGGCCCGGGTCGACGGCGCGTTGTGTTCCACGCGCGCCTCAAAGAGATGTCAGCAGAACGGAAGGGGTCCGATAGGACCGATGCCTGCCGGGGTTGCGGGAAAGTCCGAAAGGGATACCGTGGCCCCTAGCAACGTAAAGGCAACGGAAGGAACACGGGTGGGTTTTAGTCAGTAAGAGTCTGACACGCCCTCCCGCTCCACCCAGAGCGGGAGAAGTTATTTGATAATTTCCCACCCAAAAAAAAAAAAAAAAAAAAAAAAAAAAAGGTATGTACCTACTGTATTTCACAATTTTTTATTTATAATATATATAAATTTATTATTTCGTTTATTCATTTTGATTCTTAATATTTTACAATTTTAAATATATCATAAAATAAAAATAATAAAAAAAACATTTCAAAATAATAAAAAAATAGTAGTCGGGAGCAGGGTCCAAACTAACGGTGGTTAGGGCTGCAGAGACAGGAACCTCCTCACAATGCGAGCCGTATCGAGGATTACTGCCTTCTGAATCAGGCCCTTGATCCAACCGCCTAACGAGAGCCTCGAGAGATGTTGGTCGGCTATAAATATTTATTATTATTTCTATGTACATTTAGGAGAGCAACCTTTAGTGAACAAGATGCTGTAATAAGTCAAGATATTATATCCAATAACAAACTGTCTTTTCTCATCACTCAATACACAGCCAGAATTCCAATACTTACAAGGAAATTCTATTTCCGTAACAGTCTCCTTTGATCGCTGCCATTGTAGTCTTTCTTTATATCTTTTGGAATATGTTCAACACGTATGTTACTGTTACTAGAAAAAGAGAGAACTTAAAGAAAAATAATTATCATTACAAGAAGATGCTGACAATTGGGCACACCACAATTGCGGCGATAAGTCCCCTCTTTGAGGAGTGGCTAGAGAGGCGCCACGTCATCCTCACCGGCCGGGGCCGTGGGAAAGTTCGAAAGGGAGACCGTGGCCCCTGGCAACATACAGGCAACTGAAGGAACACGGGTGGGTTTTAGTCAGTAAGAGTCTGACACGCCCTTCCGCTCCGCTCAGAGCGGGAGAAGTTATTTCAGAACTTACAACCGAAAAAAAAAATCTCACTTTAATCCTCTTGAGGATCACCTGTGTTAGAATATTCATGTGAAAGCGAATGGTTTTTCCCAAAATTCATACATTTTAATGTAGCAGGTAAAATTGATAAGCAAATTGACACGTCAATTTGCCTTTATAAATAACTAACAAAGAATGACAGTCTATTGTGATTTGAATATACCTACGCACAATTTAGATTGGTAGTCAGTTTGCTAAAAAAATATTGTTGATAATAAAGCTTATAATAATATGAATGAAAAATATTCTCTGTGTTGTGAAATTTGCCACAACACAGAGATTATTTTTCATTAATATTATTATAAGCTCAATGAATGACGAATATCATATTAATGTTATAAACGCGAAAGTTTCTGGGGATGGATGTTTGTTAATCTTTTGTCCAATTTGGCACACAGATAATTTATAACCTGAACACATAGAATAATTTTTATCCCGATATTAGGATCGAGACTAATGCGCGTAAAACCGCGGGGCACTGCTAGTAATGTCATATATCCGAAGTGGGTACAAGCTCATGATAATACTGATGGAGAAAACACGCGTCGCGATGAGAGTACCTTATACTTATGCGACTGTATTAGTTACCTAGGTACATCTTCTTTTCCCAATACAATAAATATTCCCAAAGATAGTTGGACAATATTCATATTTTGGGATTCAAATTAAATGCCCTCCAATATATCATGCCCTTCGGGTGGGATTTACGATTTCATTTCGTCGGCTTATTGACTGCGTCGAGTTATTAAATAAGGTCACTGGGCCTTAATCCTACTCTGAACTACTGTAGGGGGTATTTGCTAATAGAGGCAGTGATACCAGACTTTTGTGCGGACTTCCCGGGATACTTTCGTTTTGATGTGTGGGTGAAATGGAGCGAGAGGGGGTTGCGGTCTTTAATTGAACTCTGTAAGTGGAAAATATTTGATATTGTAGTTTAATATATAACATAATTATATACATAAACTCTTTTTTCCAATGAAGGCCGAAGCAGAAATTACAGAACGCCATCAGCGACGATGCTTACATACTTCTTTTCCTTCGTTTCTGGTCATACACATACGCCCGTTACGAGTACTATGCACATGACTTTTCTGGAGAACATCACCAATAAGGTCAACGTCTGTCTTAGGCGTCCGTCTGGTCACATCTGCCGTTTAAAAGGCAAAATATTTTTAAAATTATAATATCAATGCTAAATAAACAACTTAGCCAATAATTACTAAAACTAACCGATTCATTCACACTAATAGACACAAAAACTAAGAAATTCCCATTAATAATGAAACTTTTAAACATACCTATCTTGATCGACGCTCGCATTTTATATTAAATAAATACTAGCTGCACCCCGCGGTTTCACCCGCATAAGCCTCGATCCGATATATCGGATATTTGGATAAAATGTCCTATGTCTTAATTTAGGTCATGGTTTACCTACGTGCCAAATTTTATAAAAATCAGTTCAGCTGTTTTTGCATGAAAGCGTAACAAACATACAAATAAACAAACAAAATCACTTTCCCATTTATAATTTTTATTTCTTGATCGTGCGGTACTATGGTACAGTTCCTAATTAAACTAACAACCAGATATTTCTACGAAGATGTAATGACGATAAATTGGTAATTCTTTAAACTGGTTTCTGGTAACGAACCAGCAAATTTTCCATCCGTGGGCGATATCTCAAAAGCATGGGTGACAATATCCTCAAAGCAACATTTCTGAGATGAGTAATTTGGCAATAAGATTATGTTCGAAAACATGTATATAGGTTTATTGATTGTGCAGCCTTTTAAAGGCTAATTTCGCTGCTCTCAAAACGGTGAAGGAAGACATCATGGGGAACTCGGCTTGTCCTAGAACCAAAAAATTAAAAGACATGAAACATCTACCCACCCGCACTGGGCCCGCGTGCTGGATTACGTCCGAGTACCACGCACAGAGAAGAGGCCTATTTCCCAGTAATGAGAACGTTGTAGGGTGGGTGCCTTTGACGCTAAGGTATTTCTGCAATATTTACTAAAAGAAGAGATCATTTTATTACTGTTCGACCAAAAGGTATTAAATAAATACGTACTTAACGTTTATACCCTTGACGCCATTACGGGTCTAGCAGCGAACTATAAAAAAAATAAGTTGTTACTAAAAGCGATGCTTTCGGCGGCATGTTATTGAGAATATCGTCAGTTTCGTCACGAACCCATTACCGATTCCGTTGAGGTCTCGACTTAAGTACCTCTGAGAAAGACTTCACTACTTGATCCCGAGTTTAAGTTTCAGAATTCCGTGTAGAAAACACGGAATGCTTCTACCCTTCTATATTAACGTTTCATACATTTTGAGACATCAAACAACCTGTGTTTTGATACGTGCTTTGAATTGGCTAACCGGATTATTTTATTGTAGGTGTAAGTTTGTGTACAAGAAACCTATATAAAAAAAAGTCTATTTATGTGTACCTAATCCTAGTCACGTAAACTTATTGAAAATACATTTGCATTTAGGTTATAATGATCAAAATATTGATATCGAAACATTGATAATTATCTCTTATTACCCAGAGAGAGAGCAGAGCAGTGGAGGCCCACAGCTAACGGCCCCGATTTACGAGATGTAGTTTGTGAGTACGAACCCAGGCAGGTGCTTTACTTCGTGTAAATAATTTCATCACTACTGCTCTCAAACGGTGAAAAATTCGAAGACATGTGACATCTACCTACCCGCACCTGGCTCGCGTGGTAGATTTTAGCCCACTCCCTATAGAAGAGAGACATGTGTCCATTATAGGCTGATTATGTTGATGATGACACAAAACCCAATTCCTTCTAATATTACTAAAATTTAATCCTATCAAAAAATCGCCGTGGCATATTCAAAATCTTCCTCTTAATCCCAAACCCCGAATTGCAACATCATACATATTTATAAACATATTTCAGTTCAGTAATTCCCAAACTTTTTAGTAACTTCGCCGTCAACTTAGCCGAAAATCTGGGGACGTTTGCCGGAGATAAAAAAAAACTTCTGCCCGTATTAAAATAATAAATACGGCAAGTAACAAAACTCGACAAAAGTTATAAGATTTATTCGCACCATTAATTATTTGCGCGCTCGGAGACATACCGTAATTATATTGTTGAGGCAAAGTGAAATCCTACGCCCCAGGCAACTAGCGAGTTGTAAAATTTCACTGGCTTTTGTTTAAATCGGATTCGATATAATGCTAATAAAAATCTTTCCGAGCAAATTGTATTGACGGATGTAGCCGTTTTGTTGTACAGTTTTATGATCGAATATTTTTAATTTATTCCATTAAAAAATTTTTTTTTAAGTCTACCACCACCTTTTATTACAGTGCTAGCTTTGGCCAGCGGCTTCGCCCGCGTGGATGTCGGAAATTACCACCCACGTACCCACGGGAACATACTACCCGGATAAAAAATATCCTTATTCATCCAAATCTGTTCAGCCATTCTAGAGTGAAAGCGTAACAAGCAAATAAACAAACAAACTGACTTTCGCATTTATAATATATTTTGACCTTACTTCAGTGTGGGGCAGAGATAACGCATGGTTTAGGTAAGTTCGTGTGACTTGAATGTTTTTGATAATAAAGTTATTATACATGCTACGACGAATTTTTCCTTTAATTATTTTTTCAAAGTGGAATAACTAGTCTTTCTAAAATAAAAGAGAAGGGCAATTATTTTTCTTAAACTTAAAGTGTAAGAAAAGAAACGACTTTTCTGTGGTGATGGGCTGCAGGCCGAGAAGTATTTGTGATAAAATTATTACAAGTAGTTCAGGACAAGTCAAAGCACGTTCGTATTGAGATAGACCCCGCAGTAAACTCCATGGATTTTTATTTTTAAGCGCAAATTTTGTGAAACGTCGCCGTCGCTGACCAGATTTCATATCCAGTTGACCAATTTTTGATAAAGCACATAATATATTATGCAGTTCAAATCAGCCAGAGTAACTAAAACTTTAGTTATGATGCATTGTAACATGAAAATCTGGACACCGATGAATAGAACACAAAAACAGTGTAGCTACCACAAACAAGTTAGGCAAGCTTATGACCAAAACACTAGAATATGCGGTCCAAGTTTACCAATTTCACACGGACGCAATCCTGCAGGGGTTAACGAACCGTGTCCAGGGGACAAAAACACAATGCAGTTTGTCAAAACAGTATGATATATTGGTTAGTGCACCAACAGATTCGTAGAAACTCAAGCGTGGTATTCGTTTGGGAGAATTTTAAAACACAATTTTACGGTGAGCGATTCTGTTTGAGTCTCGTATAGGGGTCTTATGACTAGATATGTACCGTGAGTTAGATTGTGTGGTTCAGATATTCTATATTATAAGTAACTACAGAAACCTTTTTTAAGCGAGCTTTAATTTTTCGATTCGTGGATTTGATTTTGCGGGGTGCAAATATTTTTATGGCCTTATGATGATGGTTTTACCTTTATCTTCTCTTTGACTTCACTCGAGCAGGGGTTCTAGGAGGGGTTCTTAACCAAATTAACTAGTATCTTAGCATTAAATTATTATTTAAGTTACAAATAGTACAGTCTGTATACCTACAGACTGTACTATTTGTAACTTAAATAATAATTTTGTTTTGCTCTACAAAAGGTGGAGTAGTAGCGATTTGGACATATGTTGCTTAGTTATGGATGTCTAATAAAAATCCAAAAGTGTCTACAAGAAGTATAAAGAAGATAAAATTATCTACATTGTCTATTTACATTTTTATTCCAAAGTCTCATAGGTAAAACGTGACAAGCGCGGAAATATCATATTTAAAAAAAATCATTGATATCTGCACTGCTTGTTTTTTGCTTTTTACGTCGTTAATTATGTTCGTTACGTCTCGCTATTTTTAGTATGGCGGAAATCGAAGTAAATTTATGTTTTATTTGTAAAAAAACTCTCAATTATAAGTGAACCAGTTGTTGTGAAACAGAGAGGCGTGCAGACTCTTATTAAATCGAGTGAAATACGTGGCCATCACGAAAATGTGGCCATTTTGAAAACATTGTCGTCAGTGGAGGTGCACACCCCATGTCAGAAGAATTATAACAACGAAATACTGATCGTCGCTTATCTTAACAAAAAAGCTGAAGTGCCGCAGTGGGGGCACCGACATCACGATCACATCGATCAATTACACAAAGTTTCAATTTTAAATTAGAATGTTTTTTGTGTACTGAAGCAATAACAGACGACTTTTTGAAAAAACATACAAAAAATAATTATTGGATCGACACTTGTACCTTTTTACCTGTAAGAGATATAGAATAAACATATATTCAAAAACTGTTGGTCGTTTTATCTCCTTTATACTTCTCATAGACGTTTTTGGCAAAGAGTCAACTGTTGAGGCTTTATTTGAAGTTTTGGCACCTTTAATTCAAGGTGGCGTGTCGCGCCTCCCCCCCCAGTTCGAAATCTTGGATTTTTATTAGGCATCCATACCTAAGCAACATATATCAAAATCTTACTTTTTGTAGAGCAAAGGCTTTTATGTCCTCACAGACTGAACTAAAATACATAATACATACCAATATAAACATTACATTATATACAAAATAAAAATACTAAAAAAATATAAGCATATATATATCTATTCTATGTATTTATCTATCTATCTATGATTATATATAATCATAGGTTATATATACATTAAATATAGTCTATATATATATTTTATTTATATACCTACAAAAGTCGAGACTGATCAAATTCAACTGAGTCTTTCCGTCATACAAATACATGCTACGTGAGTTTTATTACGTTGAAATTTCGATTTACATTCTATGAAAAAATCGAACTTTGCAATATTTATTTATGTTCCTGTAAGCGCATGAATGAAGAAACACAAGTCTTTCTGATACACTGTCTGAAAAACTTTTTATTTAAATATCCGTGAGCACTCCCGTTCCAGTAGAATATGAATACAACATAAAAATATTACTACACTTTAAAAAAAAAACATCGAAAAAAGTTACATCTAACAATAGAATCTTATACTTGCAAATAATCTTGTGTCACAATAATCAATCACCGAAAATGTTTGCCACCAATGACAGCTTGTTAACATTCAGCCGCTTCAATGCGATCTTTTTGGCAACCCCAAATCTCGGGCTGCGCCCAGGGAGCCGCCATTTTAAGATTTACGACTGACACAGCGGCATCCATTTTGTTAAAACCTACTCACGTGCAACATGCAAAAGCACTCGACCCGAAAACTCTTGAATGTACCGAAACTACTCAACGCGACACACGAAACGCGGGCCGCTGGGGCCTCAGTAATTAAACAATTTTCATTATTTCACCACACGTTGCCCACCCCTGTGTAATGGCGAAGTGTTATAGAAATTTCGTGAAATATATTTTAATGGAAACCGGGATAATCCCTCGATTAATTAACCTCATTTATTCTTAAAGTACGGAGCATCCAAAGTGTCGGTCCGAATGTTTTATAATGACGTTTTTATTTGAATTTCGATTCATCTCGAGGGTAAACGACTCGATTTCGAGCATCGAATGCGTGACTAAAGGGAATTCAATATTATTTTTTGATATTTTGTGAAATTTTAATATTATTTAATGGTACGACGATAATGAACTGTGAATCATTCATGACATTAAAATTCTGAATCGTTGTGCAATGCAATTCATTACTTTTATGCTTACTGTACTAACCTAGTCTTAATTATTCAGGAATTTCAGTAGATACCTATGTGACCAGTGTGATCACCCTTTGAGATCTGGTCCTCAACTGTGGAAAACGGTCACTGCTATTGTTTAAAAAATTATAACATATCAGCACGCCTGCATTCCCCGAAGGGTCGGGCAGAGGTGTATCTATAGTACACCCAGATTTCGACAGTTATGTTTAAGTTCGAGTCCATTGCCATCAACCGGGCACAAATCCAGACTCCAGGCTGCTACTGAAAAATTCCAGATGGAAAACGCCACTAACACTGCCCGACCCGGGAATCAAACCCAGGACCTCATGCTAGCAGCAGCGCTCGCGACCACTAAACCAAAGTGGCAGTTTCAAATAAATAAGAGAAAAATAATTTAATAATTACATTGTAAAAAACATAGTATAATAAATAAAATAAAATATTGTTATTGTCTAGTATTGTATAGCGATCACGGTGCTTTGTAATAGTGCTGATAAGAATAGCGCGCTCGGTGTGTGCAACGCCGCGCGCGTTCTGAGTAATTTACTACGCGATGTACCCACTCACCTGATTTATTAAACACAACTAATTTTATTACTAGCTAACTGCATGACGAGCGCTCTGGACTATCTTAATTATAACCTAAATGTTATTATTAAAATTTAAATCTTTGAGTTGAATTTGAACATGAATTTTATTGTATAAACCTCTTTTCACTGCAGGACGTTTTCATTGGACATGTCACAGAGATTCTGCTAACAACTCAATCTATTCCGATTGGCCTCGTTCGTGAGCTTTACGAGTAGGAACAGTTTAAGGTCCCCCGAGACTACCCTGCAGTCAATACTTCGAGAGCCACTTCCAGTTTGTAACCAATGAGATCTTGAATGTTAGAACAGTTACGAGCCCAAACACGAAAGGTATGTAGCATGGGTACATAGGAAATGATTAATTGCACAGTATACATTTTTATTTCATTTCTACACTAATCTACACAAATATTATAAAGAGAAAAGATTTGAATTTTTTTTTTTGTATTGAATAAACTCAAAAACTTCTGGGTCGATTGTAAATATTCTTTCACCAGTAGAATGCTATATTGTCACTGAGTAACATAGGGTATAATTTATAAAGATATTACGCGGGCGAAGCCGCTGGCTAGTGACGTTAAGTGGCGTTATGCAATTTTTTCTCAGGAATGACAACGCAGATATGTACGATGCCTCTGGGTGGGTATTGCAGATGCCATATAGTGGCGGTGGTTACTTACATAACTTCAAATGGACTTTCAGTTTTTTTACCACTCAATAACATCATCATCATTTCAGCCGAAAGACGTCCACTGCTAGACATAGGCCTCCCCCGAGCACCGCCACTTCGACCGGTTCTATGCTTGCCGCATCCATCGGGTTCCTGCGGCCTTCACAAGGTCATTGGTCCACCTTGTGGGAGGCCTTCCAACGCTACGTCTTCTAGTACGCAGTCGCCGTTCCCGAACCTTTCGGCCCCATCGGCCATCTGTTCTGCGAGCAATGTGCCCTACCTACTGTCACTTAAGTTTGGCAATTCTTCCCTATAACATTAAAAAAAAAACATAATGAATTTATGTTAAAGAGTACCTACATACAATGACGGTCTTATCGCTAAAAGAAATATCTACCAGACAACCTGCTAATCATTTTACCAACACTCTAAAAATTATATAAAAGTGCTGTTACCAAATTATCGAAGATATTTTTATTAACATAAGATTGCTATAGTCTTTTACTCAGTAACCAACCAAAACAGATGCAATCAATCAAAAAAGTTCAATCGCCAATCATTCATTCAAGTCAATATCAATCATTTGTCAGTATGGCGGTACATTGACACATGTGCGCATATCAGTTTTGAGGCAGTTCGGACATGGCAATTTGTCGTGTATATTGGATCGTATTTTTATCGCAGTCCTTTAAAAAATAGTAGACTTAGAACAAGCTGGAGTCGATAAAAGTGGTTAGTAGGTTACCCTAATTGGCTAAGAAATAATATTTTTCGAGTGCTCGTTATAAATATTCTCAATCAATCTGCCTAGCTTTTTCCCAACTATATTGGGGTCGGCTTCCAGTCTAATCTGATGCAGTTGAATACCAGTATTTTACATGGAGCGATTGCTTATCTGACGTCCACAATCCAGTAACTGGGTAATACGATACCCCTTGGAAAGACTGGTTGTCAGACTTTCAGGCTTCTGACGACCCATAACGACTGCCAAAGATCCACGAATGACAGCCGGGACCAACGGCTCAACGTGCTTTCCGAGGCACGGAGGAGTCTCGGTATGTAACCCATGCATGGACCAACCCCGGCAAGAGTAGCTTAACCTGACGGATCGACCCGTGCGGCTGTTATTTCTTAGCTACGAGCTCCTCATTATAAATATTTTTATTGATAAAATAAAATACTTTGTAGGTATGAGGTACCTACACAAGCAAGTTTCGCTTGAAACGCGTTTAAAATCGAGCAAATAGTTTCGTTGTCATAAGATTAGTGTAAGATCTTTTGAACGGTTATGAAGATTTTCAAAGTCAAAGTCAAAACGTTTATTGCGAACTAAGTTACAATGTTGGTGTTATGTTATGTTAGAACTTATGACTTAGCAGCCTTTTACAAGCATTTTGTTCTTCATCGTGGTAAAAAAATCATGCCCTCAGTTTTATTCTGGCGATTTTGTAAGAAAAATGTAAGGGAAATTTAGTATTCTGTCAAGAAATAACAGCAAGCAATATAAATATCAACTTATGACGTAATAATGATGGCAGTATGATAGTTGACTCAATATAAACTTTGTCAATTAAATTCAGGGTACGTCAAACCAGTTTTTAATCATTTTAAGTTCAACAAAAATAAGATTTAGCAGCGTCTTAAAGCAGAGACTTCATTAAAAATAAAATAGCCCCTGAAACCTACAAAACAAAAGTGAATCCTTTACAACTGTAGTAAAAAATCCTCTACAGCTCCGACTGACACATTAATTGCCTTTAGACAACGAACGAAAAACGTAAAAACGTTCGTCTCTTTAAACTTCAAAAGCTCTTTGACGCGAAACCCTTTGACGTTCGCCTAAACAGCACAAAGTTCCCAACTCCGGCGCTAAAAGCAGATTACTATCAGTAATTAAAACATGGTTTCGATCATGGCTTTAAGAATTACCGGGATATACTACCACTAATAATAATATGCTAAAATTATTGGAAACTAGATAAAGAATAATAGTTCATTTTAATGGGCGACTCATATCTGACTTTTTATGCGGAGAAAATTTTCTTAGCGTGTTTTTAATGTCGGGCAAATTAATAGTTGGTCGGGTAAATCTACGATGTAGTTTTTTCTTCAATTATTATTTTAACTTCGTTTGGTATTTTGCTCAGAGAAGGCAAAAGAAAGAGGATGGAGGAGACCTCTGTCCAATAGTAGGACAGAAGAGACTGGAAAAAAAAATCGCCAATCTCTTTGTGTCTGTATATTGGATTATTTAAGAAGTGTTAAAAAACTATATTTTCTTTTATTAGTTTCCAGTGTGCCACGGGCACAGCTAAATCAACAAAACCGAAATCTTACAATGTATCTCAATATTTATCAGTATTGATTGTTTCGAAACCCACACTCTACTAAGATTTACATTCCAAAGAAAGTTCGTGTAGGTCTATTTCAATATGGCTGAACCACTTCAAACGACACTCCTGCATTTTGTGCAGAATCACGTAGGTACTACATGAGTTTCTCGAGAGTCGTACATGACGCATGCCCGACTCTCGAGTCTAAACAAATGCAGTATATTTTGGAGGGAAAGCGTCTGGTGACGTTATTAGTGGGCACGATAAAATTCGATACATTTTCGAACTCTGTGAGCTTTTTGTGTCGAATGTTGAACGTTGGATTCAATTTTTGATTGTTGAATTTCCCTGACTTTGCAATTATTTTACAGTGTTGTTTTTCTCCGTTATATTCCGGAATGGATATCATAAAATGCAATTCTCTCGCAATAAAATAGTGCGAACCCACAATTACACATTGCACCAGCAAACACTACAAAAAGTAGACGAAGTTGGTGACCTGGAAATTGTGTTTGACAAAAAACTGAAATTTCATAGGCATATACTAAATATTACCTCAAAAGATTTTTCTTGCGTAATAGAAAATAATTTTATAAAGCCTCAACTAAAATTCATCTTTATAATGCATTAGTTCGCCCACTCCTTGAATACAACAGCACCGTATGGAATCCTCACTATGGCATTTAAATTAAACGCCTAGAAAGTGTACAAAGACGTTTTCTATACCATCTCGGCTACAAAGACCGTCTCGCAAAAAAAATCAGGAGCTATGACTTGAAACTACAACATTATGAAATGTCCTCTTTGTTAAATTCAAATTCAAATTCAAAAGTCATTTATTCAAACTAGGCTGAAAATCAGCACTTTTCGAACGTCAAAATTACATAAGACAGTCCCCCAAAAACGCCCACCCTTCACCACTTCCTAGTGCTTTAGCTGGGAAGAAGAAGTGGCGCAACAAACTCCCCAGCAGCACAGCTGTCTGAATAGTTAGAAGAACATGATTCAATACAATAATAATAATTTACTTTACGCAACACAACGCACACTTGCTGCCGGTTGCTCAGACAAGATTAGTATGATCAATTTTCGAGGTCGCTAGCTGACCATATTTTACAATATATTTCATAAAAATAAAAAACAAAAACTGTGTAAAAAATAATAAACAAAATTTAAATTAAATAAATTGACTTATACAGTAAAAAAAAAAAAAAAATAATAATAATAAATAAAGTTAGATAGAAGAAAGGTTCTAGATCTCACATTTCTTCACAAGCTGTTCAATGGGGTAGTTGACTGTGGTTAGCTTCTTGGAAAGCTGCAGATAAGTGCACCATCTCTTGCTGCGTAAATGTGACTATAACCTTTTTTTATGTGCTGGGATCCAAAACAAACCTCGGACACTTCGGCGCTTTGCCAAGGTTCTGTAGGCAGTATAACGAAGTATCGAAGCGTGATGAATTGGATAGTACATGCAAAATGTCAAAGTTTAAAAAACCCTTTAAAAGTCTTAATATCCAAGCCTTAATTATTATTACTGTTGTCTGTTGTATTTTATGGTTATTATTATACATTTTTTAATGTTTTTATTATTAATTTATTTTGTAGGTATTTCATTTTGTTTCCTTCTATGATTTGTTGTATGATTTGAGTTATTTTATTATTATCATTATTTTCGCTTTGTCAAACTTAATGTATCTACCTAGATTATAAGAGAATGATGTGGTCTCCTATAATCGGAAGCGCACACTGTATTTATCCCTGTTCTTAGATTGTAAACTTGCATGAAATTGTGTAGCCTCTGTTGGAGATCCAATAAATAAATAATAAAGCCCTTGATGGCTTTATTATTTCCTTGTGCACATCTCTAGATCTTGATGTTTTCTGACGAAATATTTCTTTGTTTATTTGTACCAAACAACTATTTATTTTACATACCTAAAACCCTTTATTCTTGAACGAGGAAATTGCTCAATAAATAGCTACTTGAAACTTCTAATAATAAAAACATTGCAGTATTATGGTTTCCGAGTATCCGGTATGCGGAATGTTCGGATTTCCGGATGCAAATTCTACTGACTAACGGTTTATTGAAACGTTTATTTTCGATGTTAACATTTAATGTAATGATCAAATATGAAATGTAAACATTAAATTAGCTGCGAGGATAGTGCCTAATATTGTTGAGAAGTGAAAAATTCTTTAGCGGCGTTGTGCACTTTTTTGTGATGGGTAAAAAATGTTAAACTCGCGTCAGGACACTTTGACCTGATCGAAAATTCGTAAGACGGAGGGAGAGTAGTACCAAAATATCAAAAATGCGCAACGTTAATATTCAAGTTTTCACTTCTGCCGGCACTCCCGGAGTGCAACCCGTTGTTTTTTACCAAGCCCATCATAATATATTTTGACATAATATGGTCTTATAATTTACATTTTTTTTTTTTTTTTTTTTTTTTTTTTTTTTTTTTTTTTTTTTTTTTTTTTAAAAAAAAAAAACGTTGCCCCACACTAGGAATTTCTCCTGTGTCGTGGGTGCGTTTACAGACATTTAAACTCACATACACAAACAGCCAGACCCGGAACAACTAATTGTAGGTCATACAAATATTTGTTCCGTGCGGGAATCGAACCCGCGACACGCAGCGCAGCAGTCAATCGCTTAACCACTGCGCCAACCGTGCCGTCTAATAATTATGTTTGCATGGTTTTTTACAATTTTGTTTATTTAAATAATATTTCGTAATTTAAATTGAATTGCATGTTTCTTAATAATTTTTATTTATTTAATTATAGTGTAATAATAATCTGTATCATCGTCCTATTGTAATATTTGTGTATGTTTCATGTTGGATTATTTCGAACGCAATGTAGTGTGTTACTGAATAAATTGAATTGACTTTAATAAAATAATATTACTAGCCTATTATTGCCCCACTGCAGGGCATAGGCCTCTAATCATACAGAGAAGGTAAGCCCAGAGCTTTATATATTTTTAATAATTCAATGTATAATTGTATTATTGTAAAGTTTTAGTATTGTTCTATTTTCTTTTTTCAGATAATGTGGTCTATATAGATAAAAACCTTTGGCTCAGATTTTCAACCATAATCAGCCTATAATGTTCCCACTGATGGTACTCAGGCCGCTCCGTGAGAGGAAGTGGGCCGTAATCCACCACGCGGGCCCAGTGCGGGTTAGTAGAATGGTACATGTCTTCGAATTTTTAGTTCTAAGACATGCCGGTTTCCTCACGATATTGTTCTTCACCGCTTTGAGAGCAGTGGTGATGAAATAATTTACACAAAGTAAAGCGCATGTCAGGGCTCGAAACTACGTCCTACAACTCGTAAGTCGTGGCTGTTACCAATGGGCTACCACTACTCTCTATTTATTAATAATATTAAAAATGCTTGGAAACATGCTGGTCCTGCTCCATAGGACAATTTAGAATCTAGACAAAATCTAACTGGTTGCTAATTAATTTTTTTTTTTTTTTTTTTTTTTTTTTTTTTTTTTTTTTTTTTTTTTTTTTTTTTAAACGTTGCCCCACACTAGGAATTTCTCCTGTGTCGTGGGTGCGTTTACAAACATTTAAACTCACATACACAAACAGCCAGACCCGGAACAACTAATTGTATAATATATATATATTTTTTTTTTTAATATTGGTTTTACATTCTGTGATTACTCGAACTCACACACTGAGTTATATTACTTGTAAAAATGCTAGGAATATCGTATAATTTTACAATGTTTGTAAATATGTGAGCACCATGCATCTATCACATGATTAATTTATCTGTCATTCCTTAATTTTTCATTATTTTTACCTAACGTGGTATAGTAATCTTATTCTAGGTGCATCGTTTTCACATATAATTATATAATTGATGTATACAAGATATTGTGAAAACATTTTAAAAGAGTAACGGTGTAGTTTCTTGCCCATTCTTCTCCATACGAAAACTACTTTTTGGAAGGGGCAACTAGAATCAATTATTATTTAAATGTTGACGTTCAAAAGTGCCTTTTTTGTGCCTAATTGAAACAAATTATTTGACTTTGACTTTAATTATATTATGTATTTCGATATTTTTTTCCCACGACAACGTGCTTTAAAATTGTAATACTGAAAATGAAATAGACGGTATAAATAAACAGCTCTTCCACTGAAACATTCCACATCAACTTCGCGGAGTCTGAACTAATTAAATTACAACTTTAACGGCCAACGGATATCATACTCCTAGTTTAGAAAGCTCTAAACTTATACAACCCCGCTAGTCAGTATGTACATCTATACAGTATACATACTATTATAAATTAAAGTCACTTGTCGTGTTTGTCTGTGTGATCGCGATGTTCTTCTAAACAATGCAATGGATTTTGATGCGGTATCATTTAGAGAATTTATTCCGGAAGCTGTATAGTATAGTCCATATATAATCCGTATGTCATCATCATTTCAGCCGAAAGACGTCCACTGCTGGACATAGGCCTCCCCCAAGCACCGCCACTTCGACCGATTCTGTGCCTCCCGCATCCAGCGGATTCCTGCGGCCTTTGCAAGGTCATCGGTCCAACTTGTGAGCAGCCTTTAAACGTATCCGTATATATATACAAATATATAAAATAAAAAGTTTATGTTTGTAATGTCAAAATAACAAATTTTTACTAAATGCATATTATGAAAGTTTAAAGTTTAAACAATTTTTTTTTAAATAGTTTTATGTGTGTCTGTTTGTTCAGGGTAATCTTTGAAACCTGGACCGATTTAGACGGGACTTTCACTGGTAGATAGTTGATGCTATAAGAAGTAACTAAGGCTACTTTTATTTTAGACAAAGCATTAGGGTCTACGCGGGTGAAGCCGCCGGCAGCAGCTAGTACATTAATACTTTTTAGATTTCTTTTTAGTAGTTTTTAGAAATCTCGTTTTTTGTGAAGTCATAAGAACTGTACAAAGCAGTAGGTCGCTAGTCTTAACTAATATTATAACGACAAAAGACTAAATTTTTTGGATGTTTGTTTGTTAGGCTTTCACGCTAATTCGGCCGCCGCCTGGTGCGACCTCCCCTGCGCCAGGACCAACGTGTTGTCAGCGTAACAAACGACGCTGACACCGCTCGGGAGGTAGCTCGCCGTCCGATAAGGACCAGGCCCGGGTCGACGGTGCGTTGTGTTCCATGCGCGCCTCAAAAAGATGTCAGCAACTGAAGGGGTCTGATAGTACCGATGCCTGCCGGGGTTGCGCGAAAGGGATGCCGTGGCCCCTGGCATGGGTAGAAACCCATGTGCAAAATTTCATCCAAAAATTATCCTATATCCAGAATGATTTAAGGATTTTTTATTCCAGGATGATAGGATGATTTTTATCTAGATATTTCCACGGGATAGAGACTAATTCGGGTCAGACCAGCTAGTCTTTTGTATGCTTAGTTTTGAGTTGTTTGTTTTATGGCATGTAATAACATCAGCTTCCTTCTCTGGTTTCTTAGAATTTATGTGAGAATTATATAAATAAATAAACATGGTGCTTTACTGTTACTATTTCTTCTAACAACTTGGAAAATAAATTATTGGATTTTTTTATTATAATACATTTTTTAAGAAAGTGTGTTTGTGTTGGTTCGAATAGTGCGGTACCTCAAAAAGCATTGATGAATAAGTGTTAAGAAAATAGAAAAGAAAGAAAATACATTTATTTAGCACAACTAAAAGGCACACAAGTAAAAAAAAAAAAAAAAAAATTCAAGTATAAAGTATTATTATGATTTAAATTAATTACAATCGAGTAATATTTAATTCTAACTGTAATTAAGACCTGCCTGATCTAGGCTGTGAAAACCTGTGTGTAATAAAATAAAAATAAAGAATACAAAATAAAAAGTGTAAAGTGTTGTAAGATACTAGCAGGAATATGTTCCTCGCGGCTGCACAGACAGATAATATTTAAATATTCCAGGTTTATCATCTGCCTTGCTTTTTCCCAGCTGTGTTGGGGTCAGCTTGCAGTCTAACCGGATATAGCTGATTACCAGCATTTTACATGGAGCGACTGCTTATCTGACCTCCACGAGTAAGAATGATTGTCAGACTTTCGGTCTCTGACTACTCGTAACGACTTTCAAATATCTACAAACGACAGCCAGGACCAACGGTTTAACGTGCTTCTCGAGGCACGGAGATGTCTCAATATGTAATGGATGGTCACCCATCCACGGACCCACCTCGGCAAGTGTAGCTTAACCTTCGATCGACCCGTAAGGCTGTTATTATTTAGTCACGAATATTCCAGGTGCTAAGTCAAAATCCATACGTGCCAATGGTTTGTTTCTCGCAAAAATATGCAAGCTTAAAGATATGTTTGTATATTTGTAATTTTGTTTGTAATGAATAAACTCAAAAACTACTGGACCGATTGTAAATATTCTTTCATCAATAGAATGCTATATTATTATTGAGTAATATAGGTTATAATTTATAAAGATATAACGCGGGCGAAGCCGCCGGCGGAAGCTAGTTTTGTCTATAAAGAATTTAATCATCATATTTATTCAAGGCAGTTTAGCGATTTTAGACCATTAGTCTATGTTGCTTCTCGATTGTAGTGATGTGAAATTAGTAGGTTAATGGTAGAACTCATAAAACCATTACCAACCTAAGGTTGAATGTCAATTGCACGTTATAAACGACAAGTTCTATTTAGTTATATGACAGTAAGATAATATTAACCTTTTTTAAATATAACCTTTTTGGAAAACGAAATATTTGACGGAGCCCTAAAATAATCAAAACCTGATTTTATGTGTATTCTTCATTAATAATCATAATACTTGAGTACTTATTTTTTATTGGAAATTATCAAATAACTTCTTCCGCTCTGGGTGGAGCGGGAGGGCGTGTCAGACTCTGTCTGACTAAAACCCACCCGTGTTCCTTCAGTTGCCTGTACATTGCCAGGGGCCACGGTATCCCTTTCGGACTTTCCCGCAACCCTGGCAGACATCGGTCCTGTCGGACCCCTTCAGTTGCTGACATCTCTTTAAGGCGGGCATGGAACACAACGCGCCGTCGACCCGTGTAACTCCGATTTAAGTTCAAATAGGCTTGTTAAAGATTTGCGTCAAGATAACCATCTCACTTCTGTATGTTTGCTGCCATAATCTTCACACAGTATTGAAAACAATCGTAATTGGTGAACAAGTTTTGACGAAATTCATTATTTTTACCGCATCCTCAAGAATTAATTTTAGATTTGGCAGCATTTTTTCAGATGTTGCATAACTTGTTCCACCTGGGTCCAAGTTTATTTCTTTTGACGTAGGAGCAGTATCAAGATCAAAAATAAAGCACCTAGTTGTAGTTTCATTGTATCCTGCATAGACACGTGATAAAGTAAATGCCGCTAAATCTAAAATTAGTTCTTGAGGAAGCTTGGCTCCGCAAAGCCTCTGAAAATACTGGCGCACAATGAACCAGCATTTTCGCGAAGGCCCCATAGAGGCTTTGCGGATCCCAAGGGCTCCACGGAGCACATTTTGAGTTACACTGTCCTAACTAAACTAAAACAATTAACAAAGTAAAATATGTTGTCAAAAAATTCATCTGCATCGCTGTCGACTTGTACCCAAGAGACAGAATCTTCCAAATAGAAAAAGGCACACTGCTACTCTTCTACCTCATCAAGTATAAAACCAATATATCTCTATACAGCAATACATTTCCACTACAGACTAACCTAATCATATAATAAGACCGAGTAAAGCCGGAGACACACTGGCGCGCTGAATTATTGAACAGTGTGCCTTAGAGAGTACACGGTCTAAATGGCGTCGGATTTTTGTTCCTACAATATTTACTGAAAGAGATTAGCGAGAGCATTGAGTCAATGCCCAGTAGGAAGGTACCTAGGAAGGGTAATCTTATGGGATTAAGGAATATTAGAGGAAAGATTTCTTTTCGACCTTCTGAAAGGGTATTAATTTGGGAAGTTTGTTGTTGGGTTATATTTATGTATGGGCTATTCAATGGGTGTGCGAATTTAGTTAGTAGAGTTATGTTTTTGTATTGATTTTAACGGTAATTCGATGCTTATTTTCATGTTTGTTAATTTAAACCCATTTTATGGCATAAGCACAGTATAAATAAGTAACAGTATTATATCTTAATAGAAAATAGTCTGAACAACGCGCTTCGAAATCTCAGTGTTTCTTATCAGTATGCAAAACAGTCTTGAGTGCGCGGCAGTTACGTACGGACGTGGAAGGTTTATATACCGAGCGGCCGTAAGTAATTATTTCAAGATCACTGCCGAAATATAATACTGTTACTTTGTTATACTGTGGTATAAGTGTTAGTGAAAATGGGAATTTGTGGTATATCTCACGCTCTAGGATTTAAAGACCGATGCTAAAATCTACTCCTATTTTTAATGTATCAAAGTAGTCCATCAGTGAAAAAAGGCTGATGCTACGGCCCATGTGAATGAAAATGGCCACCTATAAATTCGGCTCGAAGTGAATTTATAGGTTGAAATATCTAATATCCCCTTCGTTTCACCGAAACCTTTCAAACTGTTACTCAGAAATGCTGATTGATACCAGAAATAGGTGAGATAGTGGTATAGTTGACCTTGTGATTGGTTTTCGACAACGATTCCTATAAACTTCACTAAGATTGAAACTATCCAATACTGGGTTCACACGGCTGGATTTCAGTTGAACAACTTTTGTTGTTCAACAAAAAATACTTTGAGTTTGAAATTCAATTTGATTGAAAGTTTGTTCAGATGGTTTAAATCGCTTTCGCCTTAGCATTTGATCAACTAAAATCGAACCGCGTGAACCCGGTATTACTGTCAATTTATTGACCTTGTCGTTTTATGACGTGGAAGTGACATTGAACTTTAGGGTGAAAAAGCAATTACAAGGTCGACTCTTTTTTTTTTTAGTTTGAAATTCTATAAAAAAATTATGCATAAAATAAAAATACAGATGTTTAAAAGAATACCACTTTAATTTAACAGTAGTAGTTCTTTCTACATTTTATAGTAGAAGTAATTTCAAGGGATTGTAACATGTGGGTATCGTTGTAGAAAATTGTGTTAACTTCAAAGTCCGTATTAACAATTGTCGTGCACTCTACCAGATTGCTTTACAATCAACTAACAGCTCTAGCAACTAGTTGTTTTACTTCAATCTTCATTAGATACCAATGCTCGGTTTTAGAAGGTCAACAATATGCATAGAAAATATATGCGGAATATACTACCGGGATAAAAAATGCAAAAAAGCGCGTACAAGTGCGAGTAGGACTCTCACTCCAAGGGTTACGTTACACAGCCGCCGCAGGAGACGCCCTGGGCGTCGGGAATCGCAGGCCGATTACCGGCCACCGTAGGCGCGGGCTTGCCGATGAGCAATGGGTAGCTCGCCGTCCGATAAGGACCAGGCCCGGGTCGACGGCGCGTTGTGTTCCACGCGCGCCTCATAGAGATGTCAGCAAATGAAGGGGTCCGATAGGACCGATGCCTGCCGGGGTTGCGGGAAAGTCCGAAAGAGATACCGTGGCCCCTGGCAACGTACAGGCAACGGAAGGAACACGGGTGGGTTTTAGTCAGTAAGAGTCTGACACGCCCTTCCGCTCCACCCAGAGCGGGAGAAGTTATTTGATAATTTCCCACCCAAAAAAAAAAAGGGTTCCGTTACACCGCACTATATTTAGCAAAAACCGCCGAAAAAATCACATTTCTTTTATGGGAACCATAATCATTTTGCTATCATCATTTCATCTAGACGTGTTAATACGTGTATCTACACTACTATCATAAAGATAAAATATTTGTATTTTTGTTTGTAATGAATAATATCAAACGCTACAGGACCGATTTAAAAAATTCTTTCACCAGATAAATGCTATATTATCACTGAGTAACATAGGATTTAATTTATAAAGATATCAAGCGGGCGAAGCTGCTGGCGAAAGCTAGAAATAAATAAAATACATTTATTTTGCGGTAAAGACATAATTAATACCTATGTATAATGCAAAGAAAAAACGATTATGTCTTTGCGTCGTTGTTCACTTCTGAAATTCGTAGAAAATTCAGTTCTAGCTACAGTTTAGTATGTAGATACAAAAGTAGTCGCGACTAAGAAAGCGGAATGCATCTAGATTTCCCGCAACCTCTCGTATATCCCACTGCAGCGGATTCCGTCACAACAAATACTACTAAGACGTCTACTGAGAACCCGCATTAGGCTGCCTTTTCACCAGAGATGTGCGAGGTGCAGCGAAGCTAAGCTATGAAACTATTATTGTGTTAATATAACTGAACAAAAATAACAAAATTTGCACATTTTCACGACAGGTGCTGTTTATTAAAGCGAACAATTTAGGTATGTAAGAACTTGTAAAATTGTCGGATTGTCAAATTGTCGCCTGCCACCAGTCAGTTTTATTAAATTAGACCTTAAGCTAAATAATGTAGCGAAGTGTGTAAGGCGTGCTATAAGGATGCGCTTTGAGCATATGTGAGTATATAAAAAAACTTAGTTGCGTTGAACCCTTTTTCACTGGAGCTTAACCAAACTACGTTATGAAAATTAAACGGTGCTATTTGTTGACATCGTAAAGGTAACCTACCTGTGTAGTACCTTTGCTACAATGCACATCTGTGGTGGACAGGCAGCTTTAGATACCGAATAATATTAGTTGAAAATATTCGGAAAAAAAGTAGGTAAGTAAGAAGAAGCTTAGCTAGAGCTTAGCTAAAGCCGTTTGGATAAGTATTCAATCGTATTTGTTTGAGAGCTTATTTTTTATCATAAGCCAACTTTAAGGGAAACAAAAGAAACACTTGTTTTTCAACAAATTAATATGGCGGCTGTATACTCTCGCCGAGGCACACCGAGACAGGCAGAGTGCGATAATGTCGATGAGAGCGCTCAGCCTGCCGCGGTGTCTCTGCGTACCTCACTCGACAAAAAAAAAACATCAAATTAAATTCAGTTTTGTTTTATCATGTTTAGATATCGATACCCGTTTGTGGAGTTTCGCTAGCTAGCCCGCACTGCGCAGCTACCTCAGGAAACGACTCTGTTAAGCGGTTTGGCTATAGTGATTTAACGTGCAAGCGGGTCTAAAATTTATTATCTTTTTACGTGTCAGGAAAGTAAACTAAAGCAAATTATTGTTAATTCATTTAGTATTATGACATCCTGATAAATAAAAAAAAACCATTGCGTGATAGATTTATCCATTCAGTATTTCTCGAATCGTAAAATTCACGAGTTTATTGTTTTGTTTAACATCTGCAGAATAAAACCCGTTTTATTGATTTATTAGCAAACGTAAAAGAGTAATAAAATTTGAGTCTACCAGCGTACTGATGCATGGCTATTGAAATAAAATAATCTATAAAGGCTGATCCTATTTTAATAAACACGGCTTACATAAAATATTCATACTTAATTCGATTCAGTTTAAATAAACATTTTATATTCTATCGAACTAGTCAAGCTGGATTATGATTTGTCGATTATAATTTATGATTTTTCATCTTATCTCTCCAGCTTTGCTCGAGCTAACAAAAATCGATGAATTGAATAAATTATATAGAAACCTACATCAAAATCAATTGAATTCTTCTTTTCAGAACTTAATTTTATACTAGGAATACTGACACTTGTAATTCAGTTTTCACTCTTATCTGAAAAAATATGCAATTTTCCATTGGTTAATAAATTTTTTTGACCTCTGTATGACCTTGAGTATAAGATCAATCAATTTGCTGAAAGCATTAAGTAGTAACTAGTTTGATAGTCTAATAAATTATTACAGGAAATTAGTACATTACTGTCGCGGCCTGCAACAAGGGCATTAACGGACAATCGAGGCCGAGGCACACATACATGAGTCCATCAATGCTTTATTGCATCCAAGACTTGTATAGTACTTTTCGCAAATAATGCGCGGAAATTCAAACTAAGTAAATTAATTAGAAATTCCAGAATCCAAAAATTTTCACGCGACATTATGTTCATGTGTTTCTTCTTTACTATAAACAGAAGGCCAATTCTCGTTGCGATTGTCGCAACCCTGTGCTGGGTAAGCCACTATTGCGGCGATAAGTCTCCTCTTTGGGGAGTGGCTAGAGAGGTGCCACGGCGTCCTCACCTTCGGCCTGACGCAGATCCTCACCGGACAAGGTTGTTTCAGGAGGTTGCTGTTTCGTTTTAAGCGGGAGGAAACGCCGGGATACGGGAGAACACGGTGGAGCATACGGTGGAGGTCTGCCCGGCTTGGGCAGAGCATCGCCGTGTCCTCGTGGAGGCGAGCGGTGGCGGGGATCTCTTGCATCCGACCCTGGTCCAGGCCATGGTATGGAGGGCATGAGAGGCCGTGACCTCCTTCTACGAAGCAGTAATGCTCGCGAAAGAAGAGGCGGGACGCGTGAGCCCCTAGGCGCCGCAGGAGATGCCCTGGCCGTTGGGAATCAAGAGCTGATTCCCAGCCACAGTAGGCGTGGGCTTGCGGACGGTGAGCAATGGGTAGCTCGCCTTCCGATAAGGACCAGGCCTGGGTCGACGGCGTGTTGTGTTCCACGCACGCCTTAAAGATATGTCAACAACTGAAGGTGTCCGATAGGACCGATGCCTGCCGGGGTTGTGGGAAAGTCCGAAACGGATACCGTGGCCCCTGGCAACGTACAGGCAACTGAAGGAATACGGGTGGGTTTTAGTCAGTAAGAGTCTGACACGCCCTCCCGCTCCGGCCAGAGCGGGAGAAGTTATTTGATAATTTCCCACAAAATTGACAAAAAATTTGGTAGCATTTGTGTATTTCGACAGATTGCGAATTGGCGAATGAGATGCGAATGCGAACGTTCTTAAAAAATACGGGAATTGCCCCTCAGCTCTATTTACAAACCAAATCGAAATTTATATAAAATCTTTAATACGTTACCTCCTTGATTGCCATGTGCTGAAGGAAAACTTCGTTCCATTTTTTATTATCACGACAGATATGAGTTTTCATAATAAATTATTTGGCCGCTAAACACAACAGATATGGATTTTCATACAAACATTGCTGGTCTGGCGCTCGCATGTATTCGGCCAGTACAGCAATTACAATTTACCTCAAAGAAGGTTGTGAAAATATAATATACTTTACTTATACTACTTAATATACTACTATGGTATACCTTCTCCTCTTTTTTCTATTTTAATAATCTTATAACTTTCGAACTTCAATGTGCGTATCATCAGATTACTTGCAGTTGTACTGGCAGGGAAGGGTTGATGAATTACCTGATGCTATCGACAAATTAAACTGTAACTTGATTGCCATAAAAACCTGGGCTGATAGATTTGGTGTAGCCCTATGAAGTTTCAAGCAATCATCATTATCCTCGCGGTATTAGCAAGGTGGACAATACAAACTTGCCACCAGTTCTCTTCAATGGTACGATCGTTTCTTTTAGACGAGAAGGACTTAGGCTTGCACATTGATAGTACCCTGAACTAGTGTACTCAATTTGCTAGGGTACGCCAGAAGGTTACTGGAACGCTGCGGGCTCTGAACCGATTTGAACTGACAGACTTTACTACCATCGAGTACGAAGACAATGCTTGTGCAGTCCTTAAGCTTCCCTATCATCGAATATGGTGAAGTTTGCTATACGTGAATAAATTCTTATTAAAAATACTAAATCGTCACAAATCCAACGTGTAAAAGCGTGTAGCAATGTCCAGGTAATCTCGTTAGCGGCGCGACACCAGATACGGATTGAGAGCGCCTCACTGAATTATTTATGACCAGCTACTGCGCTCTGTGCCACTGATATAGTAATGACTTCAGAATTTTTATGTGGACTATACAGGTTATTTCATTTTATCTAAACTTGTTTGATTGATGCAGTTTTCGTGGGGGTCAAATAGTTTTGGTTGGTTTTAATACTTCAACTGAATTTCTGCCATACTTGCATATTTCTACTCCGTTCGTCTCACGTCCCCCTAGAACAGCCCTAGAACTGATAATGCGATTTGTTTGTCAAAAAATTACTTAATTGTTACATTTTTACTCCTGGTGCTGTTTAATAAAGCAAATATCTGTGAAAAGCACTTACAAAATTGTCAGATTAACGAATTATTTAATTATTTACTAAAACGTCATGCACAAGTAAAAAATTCTGTACAAAGGCGGACTTTCCTACCAGTCAACCTTAGGGTGATGCAGAGACAAAACATGACAGGTGCAACATAAGTGATAGATAACTTGAAAATGAATACCTACATACTAATACATACAGACATATAAACCGAATAAACTTTGTCAGGAGGAGAAAACAAATCCAGCAAATCAGCGCTGCAAAGATTCTACCAACTTTTCACGAATATGTTCACGTGCCTTCAGTTTGAAAGATAACCAACTGGTTACCAACCTGATGTTCAGAGGAAGAGCATTGAAGAATTATCGCCTGTCAGTTTTTTTAAATAGGTCCCTGGTGACAATATCGTGAACTCATCGCGCATTACGTATTTTTTTTTGGCCTAACCTAGCCCACTATTCGGTCAATCTATCAGTCATTTAATCGATCTGATTTGTCTAATAATTATTTTAAATCATGCAAAGCTTGCGCACTCTAATATAAAAAGCCTAGTTAGAATAGCGGCTTTTGATAAACCCGTAATCCAATTTTACGGTGCAGTTTTATTGAATTCCATCCTAACATAATCAATTTTCGCTTCATTAACTTCTAGACAAAAGAATCTAGGGAATAAACATGGTAGTTCTGAAATTCCAACTAACCTAGTTGGAACATGCAAGTTCTGAATTAGTCATAAAAGGTAAGTTCAAAAACTAAAACCCGCCTATTGAAAAACCTCGCACTAAAAAGTATGAAACAAGGAAATATTTCAGACAGAAATCATGACATAATGTACAAAAATAGTCAAGGTAAAGCCGTGGTCGCATGTCTGTATACCTACGAAATTATAATGGCATCGACAATGGCGACGACGGCTTTAGCGCGTGATTTTTCAGTAGCCGGGTTTTAGTTTTTGAACTTACTTTTTATTTAAACTATTTTGGGGTTATAATTTCGTGATAAAATATTTGCAGAGCCGCTTTATTTTTTTTAATGTCGGTTTTTGTACATGAACCCTATCAGGGCACTGCAAAACACAATGTTGGCTTACTGTTGAGTTTATGAACATTAATTAACATATTATTATTATTAACATACAATATATATTTTCAGAAAATTAAAAAGAAATACATAATATTTAGCAGTCGTTATGATGTCCAATTAACAGTAATAAACAAAAAAATTGTAATGTGCTCGTGAAGCCTTCATTTGATAACAAACATGGCATTTTTTTTTTGTGCATGATTTTATATCCTCTAGAGGGCGCCGTATTGAAATTAATGTAACGTCACATAGCCTATAACTAGCAGACAATCAAGACACTTCCGATACGATACCTCATTTGTCAAATTATGATCAATAGTTTAGAAATTATGAGGTAACAGATGAACATACGTACATACCGGTCAAAATCATAACCCTTCTTTTTCTTCGCCGTAATCAAGCATCATTCCATCATTCTCATCAGTTCATATACTTCCTCTGCCGACCCAGCAGATAGCCAACCAAAAATCAATTCTAATACTCTCGAATCTGAAATTCGATCAGCTCCCAATATTCAAAACTTTATTTACGACGACTAATTCAGTATTCCATCAGGGATGCGTACATTGAATGTGTTCGCGTATAAATCAGAGATTGGACGAGATCGCGGCCGGCTGTTTGAATTATTGATGCCAAATGTCCGACGAATTGTGACTGGTGCACCTTCATTCATTCGTTTAATTTTATTCATATGCACTTTTATGGTGGAGTCGTGTAAGTAATTGAGTTAAAATGTACACGTAGTATGCTATAACTCCCTCTATTATTTAATTTTTAAAATTAGGATTAAGCTGTGAAAAAAAAATCGCCTTTTCACAGTGATGCACTTCAGTTTACGCGTAGGTCATCTACCAATCTCGATAAAAAGAAACGCATATTTTATTTCAGTTTTGTCTGAACGAAAAGTCAGCAACTGAAATCCACAAAGGAACACAAAGAAGAGAGAAGGAAATCATTTGGAAATTTTCAACGAAAACGATTAAAAACATAAAAACCCAACGCCACTGCACAGAGCCAAACTTGAAAACACCAAATCCAACTATTGGATCACGAAACCCCGTCACAACGGATCCGATGTAAAGGAAAATAGAATGTGGATTGTACGATACGTAGATACAATAACAATCATGGAAACAGATAGACCGAATGGAATGGGGTCGTCCGTACTACATGCAAAGGTATCATCCTTCGGCGAAGCAACCATATTGAATCGTTCAGACATTTGTTTTGGTAAAATTCAGCCGAACGTAAAGCTATTTTTAAATAAAATTGACGAGAGATTGAGGATTTTTTATCTTCTCCGATCAATGGACTGTCCATTAAAATCCTCACTGACATCCTCATTGACAATTAGAACGAGCTTTTTCAGTTTTGCAGAAATTAAACGTGCGTTCATATATTTTTTTTTGTATTTTTACGTCTTTTTTCTTCACAATTATGCTATGTCAGTTATAACGGTTGTGTCTTAAGTACCTATAGGCTGATAAGAAACCAAAAATAATATAAAATATTAATTCCGGGAAATAAAGACTGGATGTTTAACAACAACAACACTGTCGACGAAATTGATTAAGAAATTATTTCAAACAAAAAATCCTTTGTGGTACAAATAGGCAAAGCCCTGTAATTATGTAATTATAGTTTGTACCCACATTAAGCAATAAGTAAGCAGTTTATCATTATTTATGTCCTCGTTGTGGTGTTCTAGTACATAATTGCTGCTGTAAGCTAAACACTATTAATTTATCAGGTAAACCGGTACTTATGGTACCTAACCCACTGAAATTATCATATTGGAGTCAGAAATTTGAAATGGGAGAGTTATAATTTTATCTTAGAATTTCTTAATTTTGTAGAGAAATAATTTCCAATGTTGAGGCACAGATTACTGAAGTATAATAATGAGAAGTTCAATAAGGTCAAGTCATAAAGTGTATTCATTATCGGCGGAAGTACTTGTCTTTCGTAAATATTCCTAGTATTGGTTAATAAAAATGATTTTGAAAATAGAAAGTGGTGTCACCTTGTCAAAATTGATTGATTTATTTTTCGTCACTTCTCCAGCACGTATCTAACAAAACCTCCATTATGACTTCAAATTAGTTGATATAATACTACCTACTACACGATGCGGCAGAACATCTCTACTATCAATAACACTCATTTAGATACAAAAAGTGAAGTATGACTTAAAACTTCAATTTTTGTGTTCAATTTGGTGTTTTTGTCCTTAACAACGGAACCATTTGGTGTTACTACGGCATTGCACGACGTGGGACATAATAACATTATAAGGTATATCTACATATGGTAGTGGTGTGTTTGTTTCTCTCTAGTAATTAATTCGTTTTTAGTGATCTGTACCTCAAAAGGAAAAAACAGAACCCTTATAGGATCACTTCGTTGTCCGTCCGTCTGTCAATCTGTCAAGACCCATTTTCTCAGGAGCGCCGCCGCGCCGGGAGGTATAAAGTTGAAATTAATATCAAATATATAGATCTATGTTCCCTTAGAGCTCGAAAATACGGCCATTTATGTTACATATTTTGATACTCGCTGACCTAGAATTTAGGCAGAACGCAAAATATCACATCAAAAGTAAAGGAAAAAGTCCAAAAATGATTATATTATTATTATAATTAATAATCTTACATATGCAGTTGGAGAATTGACCGTGACGTGTATCGATGTATAGGAGAGCACGTTTCTCAACTAAAAAGTTCAAGTTTGTTTTTGGGATAAATTCATCCCAACTACGGAACCCTTCTTTGTGCGTGGTCCGACACACACTTGGGCGGTTTTTATGTTTCATTGCAGTTTCACAGCTGAAGTAATGGTGACCAATTTATTCCCCGCCTGGAACTATTAGCGACGTCTTTGTAATTTTATTTTCATTATATCCAGTGCTGGGCTCAACTTTGGGAAGCCAGTCTCTCTGATCAACATGCACCTATCTGTTATTCACGACTGATCTGATGTTGTCAACCCATTTTGCTGTGGAAGGACATACATTATTTAGTCTATGTGGGTCCACCGAAATACCTTTTAACCTATTTCTTCTAATTATTCCGCATAAAATATTAACAAAACGTTAATCAACACGGAAAATAATCAAGTTGATTAAAAATCAATTAGTTAAGACTTTCTTGATCGAACGGAATTAAGAATGAAATGGAACGAGTAACAAATTGAACGCAATCTACGGCAAGTTAAGAGGCAATTAGGTAAACTTCTGCCTAATCGATCCGGAGTACCGAGTCGAGGTTATTTATTAATTATTTTGGGCTTAGCCCCGGTTTCGATAACGTAATATTTTGATGGTTAAGTAATAGAGTAGATGCATATTTTTACCCGACTGCCCCAGAAGGAGGATAGTGTTTTTCGTATATGCCTATTTCTTTCGCTTCGGGTCGCTACCTAACATTGTAATTCCGAACCATCATTACTTGCACCTGTAATAAATATATTTTGGTTTTAGTTTATTTTTAAGTACTGTAATTGTTTGGGAAATCTTACTGTTGACTAAATGTACACTTTTTGTAAACGTTTTATTCAATAAAAAATATTATTATTATTATCTTTGGCACGCTCTGTAGCCTTAACGGCTTGATGCATTTTAACATACTATGAGGTCTTGTTAGATTTGTCTTAATAATTGTGAGAGTGACCTAGTATATTGTATCTGCAATAACTTGGTCAAGCAAACACACACACACACACACACACATACACACACCCCCACGCGCTCAATCATACACACACACACACACATTGAATTACATTAAAATTAAAATGATTTTATTTTCACGTTTACTAAAACGTATCTCAAACTTGAATTGTCCATCTCAATACTCCAAAATTGTAACAGTAACATCAGAAGCACTATGTAACCTTTACGTCATTATACCTTAGGGGATCGTGCTGCTTCTCCTTAACATAGGTTTTCATAACCTAGCTAGGAGAGCAGTGTTGCAGTTGTTTAACGTGCACTGCACTGTTTTTGAATAAATAAATAAATTTAAAATAAATAAATTTAAAAAAATTGTGGCTTGTTGCTAAGTAATAACAGTGGGTCGATCGTTTAGGTCAAGCTACGGTTGCCGCGGTTAGTCCTTGGACAATTTACCATTTTTACATACCAAGACCCCTCCATGCTTCGAAAAGCACGTTAAGCTGTTGGTCCTGGCTGTCATTGGTAGATCTTTGACAGTCGTTACGGGTAAGCCCGAAAGTCTGACAACCAGCCTTAGCCAGCATAGTTGGGAAAAGGCTAGGCCGAATACGAAACGCTTTGAAAGCAATTGCTTATAGAACTAACAATACAAATTAATTACAACACCTATGAGAACAAAAAAATATTATTGAAAAAAATAAACAATAAAGTGTTAAGGTCACTTTGCTAATTTAACAACGTTTATTTGGGTCTTAATAGTGAGATCTTACAAAATTATATCTTACATAATTAACTTACAATAATAATTTGGATAAAAAATAAATATTATATTCAAAAAAATATACTTAATTTATTTCAAAAATATTATTGTAAGATAATTATGTCACACTAACTATGTTGTACACTAAGCGCCCATAGGCATTATAATAATAAAATTACTCGTTCAGTGTCCATGAATGCGATAAAAAAGAGAATGTGACATTAATTAGAGGTTTTCAAAATCACACAAGAATGAAAATGCAAGGAACGCTGACATAAAAGGGCAAGATACATGGGACACCCCGTACTCGCACATTTCGCACGGTGCTCACTCGGCTAATTAAGTTTTTTAGCTCATTTGATACCCCCTCACTTTTAATTGAGATGCTTAATCAGGGGCTTAAATGATTTATCAGGACTACAGCCTGATGTATTATACTGTCTTCACGGTATTTCTATGTAACTGGCTTGCAAGGTCAATGCCCCACTGATATTTAGCCGACGCTTATTTGAAATTAAGTTGAAATTTGGTACACATAAATATGTATTTCTGTGACCCAAACACGAACGTGTAACGTAAATAAGTGAATTTTGAATATGGCCCACTTTTGGAATAAAAAATAAATAAAAAATCCAACTGTACCTTGTGACATATCACATGAAAGGGCTTATTTCGAAGATTATTAATACTTTTAAAGATATTTAAGGAAAATTGACGACACAGGAAAACCTTTATGAAGTATAATAACATGGTAAATCTCTCAATATTGTGCGTACCAACTTACATTTGCAGTTGGAATGTATGGGAGAACATGTTTTTCAACTACAATGTTAAGTTTGTTCTTGGGATAAATTCAAATGCACATGGCCGGGTTTTGGCTATCTAAGATTTACTTGGAGATTTGAAAATGTCTTGAATGTAAAAATAAAGCATATTACTTGACGGCAAAAATCCAATAGAGTTAATGTCTTTAAATCGTGGGACAGCGGCCCAGGTTGATCGATCGGGTTAAGCTACGCTTTTCGCGGTCAGTCCGTGGATGGGTGACCATCTTAATATACCGAAACCCCACCGTGCCACGGAAAGCACTTTAAACCGTTGGTCGCGGCTGTCATTCTTGGATCTTTGACAGTCCTTACGGGTCGTCAGAAGCCCAAAAGTCTGACAATCAGTCTTACCAAGGGGTATCGTGTTACACAGTTATTGGGTTGTGGAGGTCAGATAGGCAGTTGCTTCATGTAAAATACTAGTATTCAGCTGCATCCGGTTAGACTGGAAGCTGACCCCAAGATAGTTGGGAAAAGGCTAGGCAGATTGATTGCATAATTTTTGTAATGTCAGTCTTATTTGCACTGAATATGATTGTATGATTTTGCTTTCTTTTTAACCGACCTTTTTCTAGTTTGTAAATCTTACCTAGACTCCATCAAATTTTGACTAGGACCACCGGGTACTTAAAAATATGACTAGCCTATGAGTACACGGGCCGGTTATTTTTTACAATATTGGAAAGACGCCCAGACTAAAAACCTTCCTCTGGTAGCTATAGGGAAACACAAGCTCATGGCTTATTCAAATGAAAAAAATAAAATAACTATTTATTTTATTTTTTTCATTTGAATAAGCCGTTGAAGGTCAAAAGTCAAAAGCGTTTACTTGGGAAATATAAATTTTTCCATAACTTCTGCCAAACTGCAAAGCATGTAGCTCCGATATGCAGTCTTATACTCGTATAATACTTTTTCATCACATACAAAAATAAAAAAATACCGCTAAATACTACCTGTAGCTAAACACACATATTTTACAGCAGCACAAATTCTGACTATTACTTAATGCTAATAACATAACGGTATATGATTAAAAATAGTTGGGACTAAGCATTTTCTACATATTTGTCCATAATAGTTAATACAAGTGGGTACTACAAATCTTCTAATGGACTCATTTAACTTGCTTGCAGAGATCCATACGTCAAGCTGAAAAATGTAACACCCCGTTTGAGAGACGTAACCCGGGTCCCTTCAATTAAAATAAATTCGCTTGCGGTGGGGGGTGGGTTTATCAAATATATCATGCAGTGTAAGTTGTGCACTCACTGAGATATTGAACGTACTTTGCCTTAGATTATGTTCCCATCTCTATCTTGCACTTGTAGTTTAACAGTTGTACGACAGTGACAGGAATAGTGCTTAGCCAAAGCAAGTGCGAGTAATGTTTATTAATCTAGGAGGGGTTGTGAACATAAGTATTAGAGCGGTTATCGCTAAAACGGTAAGCAGGTAGACAGGGTTACTTTATAGGCATTAAGTGTCAAACCCATCGATGTTCCGTTGCAAAATAGGGATGGTGTCATTTGTAACTATTACTTTATCTGTGCCCCACACCGAAGTCAAGTAGGTACAGAGATGTTTATGACCTAGCCAGAATGAAGTGTTATTTATAAAAATCTGTCTACAAGCAAAAAAATTGTACCTACTCGAAAAAAACTTCCTGGTTTTCGATTTTGGTTCCAATACGAGAATCGAATCAGCAAAAAAAGCACACTGAACCACCATGCCATTAAGGTCGTCGAATCAATCAATCTCAATCCGACGATTGTTACAAGGTCGGAGGCTGCATTCGACAAATCGTCAATAGATGGCCGTTGGTTACCGTTTGGGTTGACAAAAGCTTACCATTTTTCACCCTTATTTATAACGAACTAAGCACTTTAATCCCCGCACAGGAGATTTGTTTCCAAAAAAAGCGGCCAAATGCGAGTCGGATCACACACCAAGGGTTCCGTACCACCGTACAATATTTGGGTTTATGCCAAGTCGAGGAACAGTGGACGCCACTTTTGCACTCCGCCAATTGTGCAATATGTACAGACGTTCATTGACATGACATGGAGGACTCAAATTGAAAGTGTTTGTGGAAAGCTTAGTAGATTTTCATATGCTCTTTATATGCTGGGTAAAATTGTGAATAAGACCGCCTTACTCGCAGCTTATCAAATAAAAAAATAAAAATCATGCAAGCCACATTTTCATAAGCTAAAAATATTACCTTTACCGTCACTTTATATTTATGATGCCTGTATTTTTATAAAACACAACATGAATTTATATAGATTTGAAGAAAGTAAACGGCGCTCAAAAAAGTTGCAGGTGTTAGTAACAAAAACAAAATTTCATAGTAACATCTTTTATGCAATGGTTCAAAAACTATATAAAAAGTTACCAGGGCAAGTTATCTCAAGTATTAGCATTAACGAATTTAAAAGAAATCTGTTAAAATTGTTAAATAACAAGGTGTATTATTCTGTCGACGAATATTTATATTTTACAAACATGTGATACTAAATAATTTATTTTGTTAATTTTGATTATTGTTTAATAAAACACAGATACAGATTTTCTTTACTCTATTTAATTTGACAGTTTTAGTGATTTTGACTTTTGATTTTGTAAAATAAATTTCTTATAAAAAAAATACCTGTGATATTTTGTATGCCTTTTGGTGGGACACAGCTCGGATCTTATGTACCCTGTATGTACACCTTCTGTATGTACCCCGTGTTCACGAAATAAATGAATTTGAATTGATTTGGAGAAAGCGTATGATAGAGTACCTCGGGATGTGCTGTGGTGGGCCATGAAGGAGACAGGCTTGCCCGGGAAGTATGTAGAGTTATTTGTGCTATATACAATCGATCTCGATCCTAAATCCGGTCGGCTGCTGCTGGCAAGACCAGCGAGTGTGGCTGTAGGCTTACACCAAAGGTCGGTTTTATGACAGCTGTGCGCACAGATTGCAGCTGCGCCGGCGCGTGAGTCGGCGACGGAATTAAATGTTGCAATTCTAAATATTATATTTATATAAACATTTAGGACTAAGTATTGTATTTATTTTATTTTCGATTTCATAATTTGTTACTTTACTATATGCTGCACTGATTGTCGTCATCACGTCAACGCCAGCTGTCGCTGAAAATCAGCGTGTGATGGCCGTTTTGCGTGGATGTGACGCATGCATCCGAACCAAATTGTTATTTTCGAGTTTTTGTTCTTTCTTTGCGTCACGTTGACCGCAAATAAACGTATTTTCTTCTTGGTTATTATGGACGCTTTGAAGTTGAGCATACATAAAGAAGCACCCTGGTGCTTGCTGTTTGCCGACGACATTGTTCTTGTCGGTGAAGATGGACATAAGATCCCGAGCAGATTGGAGAAATGGCAACAGAACCTGGAGAATATTGGCTTGAATATCAGCAGAATCAAAACCGAATATAATATTTTTCTGCAATTCCAGCGGTCTCTCCAGTTCTCGGGCCATAGCGTTTGATGGCGTGCTTTTCCCGGTTTGCTCCGTCTTTCGGTATCTCGATTCGTTAGTGCAATGCGATGGTAAAATTGATCTGAATCCAAATTCAACATCTTAATTTCGTGCTTAACAAGCACAAAATTAATACTGGATGTATAAAATGGCAGCTGGTCACGGGAATGGTCAGTTTAAGGGGAATGCAACTGCCACATTCCCCATAAACTTAAGGGGAAGATTTATAAAACGATGGTTAGACCGCCTGTCTGGTATGGATCAGAATGTTGGGCCACAAAAGGGATGAATTAAATGCTATTACATGCAGCTAAGATGAGAATGCTAAGAGAAATGTGTGATGTTACGCGAATGGATAGAAGAAGAAATGAGTACACAAGAGGAAGTCTAAAACTGATACCGGTGACTGAAAAGTTGTGTGGAAATAGGTTGCCATGGTATGGGTATGTAATGAGGGGAAATGTCGTCAGGAAAGTTTGTAATATTAATAAGGATGTACATACGAGTAGGGGAAGACCAAAGAAACAATGGATGGACTGTGTAAAAGATGATATGACTACCGAGATGACGATTACTAGAGAAGTATGGAAGAAAAACAATTGTTGCACCGACCATAAATCAATTGGGATAAGGGCAGCAAAATGATGATGACCTATTACAGTTCAGAAGATACAGCCCTGTGACAGCTGGACAGACAGACGGACGGACGGTGGAGTCTTAGTAATAGGGTCTCGTTGGCACCCTTTGGATGTAGTGACCTGCATAATAGGAGAAAGAAAGAAATAAAATACGTTTATTTGCGATAAACATGACGCATAAAAAAAGAACATAACATTAAAAAAGAAACGAGTTTAGGGAAAATATGCGTCACATCCACGCAAAACGGCCATCACTCAGCATAATGCTGTAACCCTATTCAAGACAGAGCCCCAGCGCTGGTTATGCATATGTACACCCTAAAATGTCGAATTTCCAAAATAATTCTGGTGTCAAGCTGACACGCGTTTCCTTCTTCCAGTATTTTTTTAGCCATCGGAATCTACAAAACTAAAAAACTATGCACAAGTAACAAATTATTATTTTATGAAGGTTGACCTAAATGTTTTAGTCATCGGTACATTATATTCAGTGATTGAGGATTTAGTGCGTACAACGCAGTCACTCTGACCATCAGTCAGACAGGTAATCAATCAAAAAGTCAGTCATGAAACTGTTCTATATAATTTGTAGATATGATAAATTAATCCTATCACCCTTAAAAAAGTGCCAACATTAACGTTTTTAAAAATAACCTCCAAATCGGTATGACGTGAGCCATTAGTCGTCCCCCAAATACCTAGTAATTATGAAACGTAGCAAGTCCATTTCGAATATTGATTGCTTAAATGCTCATACCATAACGCTTAAGGCGGGAACTCACTACCATAATATACAGTTCATTTTAATTCATCGGTTTAATTATATTTTTTTACATTTTGATCTTTTATCTATTTGGTAAAAATGGAATTATATGATAAGTAATATTCAAAATAGACTTGAGGTCATTTGGTTAGGCCACAGTATAAATATGGACAGTACAGAAACTACGTAATAAACGTTCAAAACGATACACTCACACAGACGCGCTCATTGACAAAACCCCAAGCAATTGTCGCGGTGCTGTTAATTGCGGGTGTCGTGTCGCGAGGAGTGGTCGCCGCGTTCTTTTTAAAAATGGAGCGTAGGTAATTATTTCAACAAATAGGCATGGTTTCCATACTATCCATATTTATATGGTGATAGCATTCATTAAGACCTAACGTCCACAACACTAGTCAAAATTAAACTCAACTCATTAATGAGTAGCCAGAATGTCACAACAAAGAAAACAGAAAGAAAGAAAATACGTTTATTTTTTTCAACACTAGTATTTTAATGGGGGTCCGACGACGCGACTTACTAACACGTTATTAACTAAGTTGGGATTTTTTACGTCGTGCTTTTTTAAAATTGATGGATTGAGTTAGTAACACGTTTCTTTTGAGTCGCGTAGTGGAATATGGGGCTTATTGACCCTCTCTTCCCCTTATTTTGTTAATAGAAAGAAAGTAAACAGCAACGTTTATGGATATAGGATATATACTAAAAATCAACTATTCCAATACAGTAAACGAAGTCTAATAACGATCTAAAAAAAAACTATTAAGCCTAACGACAACCAGCCTAAACAACACATTTATAATTTAGTAAATTGAATTGAAAAATTGTATGCGGAGTGACAAGGTGATGACAGACAGAAATCGAACAATTTGGGATATGTGTACCAACCTTAATTATAACTGTGTACCTACAATTTACTCTGTCAGTAAAGTTTCATGTATACAGAGACAAAAAAAAGAAATAAATGTCTATGCAAATGAAATGAAATGAAATGAAATTGTTTATTCTGTAAATAGGATATTGCAATCACTTTTACACGTCATATTAAAAAAAAATAAGAAGAAAATGCTAGATGAGTTCGGCGTTTCCTATCTGACTACTCTGAGAAGAAAGACCGAAACAAACTCAGAGGTCACAGTCTCTTTTAAAGTCCAGACATAATCTTGGTCAGGCAAAGATAAGGGAATAACGTGGGAACAAAGATGAGGGAATAACGTTACTGTAATTCTGTTGTGTTTATTGTACATACGGGTGTATTAAGAAAAGCTTACCCGCGACTTCGGATGTTTACAAACAATATGACCTCCAATTTAAGCTGATCGTATTAACCCTATAAGAAATAGTTATTTATGCTACTAGTGCGAAAAGAAGTTGATTATAATAATGCTGTACAGTAGTCGCATATGATGTGTAACATCTAGCATATTGGCTGACATATATGAATGATATAAGCAACATTCATGACTTTGTCTTTTGACTTTGACTGACTTCGACTTTTAGACTTTTGCTTTGACTTTGACCTTCGTCATCGCTATCGCCATTGCCATTGCTATTGCCATCACCATCGCCATCGCCATCGTCATTGTCATCGCCATCATCATCGCTTTTTTTTAACTTTACTACGTCGCGCGTCGGTTCGTATCAATACTTTAAATTTCGTATTTTGATAATACGTAACCACACAACGAAAACGATAACAAATATTTATGGAAAATGGTGCACTGGTTTTGTTTTTTCCGCTAGCGATGCGCGCGCAGGTGTAAATAAAGGCACTGGTAAAACCACTGAACAGCTTATTTAAAAAACATAATAAACACAAAATAATATTTTGAATACGCAAATTAAGATTAATATGTAGTGAAAAATATATAATTTGCGAAATATTATGTAGGCATAAAAAAGGCCCAAGTAAAATACCCAAGCACAATGATCCACCTGAAGGAATAAGTGCGGAAACCAAACCCCATAACATAGTACACAGAAGGCAAGACGACTCTTTGATAAGATTAAAAAAAGCTCAAATCTATGCTAGGGTGAAAATAGAGAATGCTCATTTAATAGTATAGGATAGTTCATACTAGTTCCATGTATTCTATTAAATACTAATTCCATGCTCCCATAATAGTACTTACTAATTCCATACTGAGATGTCGACCAACAAAATTTTCTAAACAAAAATGGCTGCTAGAAATCGTCTATGGTTTAGTGATGCGGTATCGATGTTACGATTTTTTTTTAAGTCTTTCATCAGTATTTTTATATTGATTAACTTTCAAATAAAAACAAATCTATTGAAATATGTTCCTGTATTAAACCGTAAAAAGGAACAAGATATGAATAAAATCCAATTTGAACTCGTTGCAAAACGCGTTGTTAAAAACTATAATCGAAATAAATATGATAAAAAATATTGAAGACTTAAAAAACATTACCACGCACGTTGCCTACGTACGTTTGGTATATCAAAGATTATAAAAAAATGCTTATGCTAACGAAATACTTACCTGATAAATAATACGAGACGAGTTCACAAATGGTGTAGCTCAGGAGCCACCAAATGGCTGACCGCCGACCTATTTTGTACTGACACTACCTAAACAGTTAAATTTATAACAAAAACCTAATCTAAAAATTTTTAGTAATTGGATTAAGCTCACGCTTTGTATTTTATGCCGTCGACACGACAACGGACGACGCGAGACGCAAGCCGCATGAAGCTGCAAATGTTTTCGAGAGTAACAAAGCTAGGTAGTTACTATATGGATCGAAATACGCAAGGTAATTGAACATCTTTTATTCTTGGTTGCTAGCAGGTAAAGTCTTCCAAACGGACCACGAGTCATATTTTTTTTTTATATGAACCGTAAATAAAACTTATTGGTTATCCATGGTGTAGCTCATATTCTCTGCTCGTACTTCTTCCCTGGGACATGTTGAATGTCAAGGACAAAAACATTTTATAATGAGTATTTCGACAAGTAGGTAACGATATATTGTATTCGTCTAGTTAGCTTGGAGGATATAAGATCACTTGAAGCGGATATAATTGGAGTTTCATTCGGTATTGAATGACGACGTTGGGCAATACATTCGAATTCACGCCAACCCGTGCTGTTTTCGAAGGTATGAGTCGTAACAAATTCAGTGTTAAAGCAGTATAATATCCTAAAACTTGAGGGGTCCCCATGTTACCTATAGACCTACGGCATTATTTTATTAGGGAAAAAAGCTAACTCCATCAGCATCTTTTTCAATAAATGAATACCTATTAAATACTCCTTGAACAAATAGTCGATATTTAGTATGTCAATCACTGGCATTTCAATGACAAGATAATTTAAGACGAGATAAAAAAGGATCGGTCGGTCGGTCGGTCGATCGTTTGATGTTTGTAAAAAATCAAAATCCATCCTAGTTTTCGCTTTTATTGTTAAATATAATAGTTTAAATAAAAGTTAAGTAACACGCATAGGATTTAAAAGTGGGTGTGATAATACGTGTATCCCATTTAGTGCGTATTTAATCAATGACACGTAGATACCGCGTTCAATTCCCAGGCAAGTTCAATGTTATTGCTTTTGGCGAGTCGCGACCAAATCCAGATTAGTTATCTGTGGTGCACATTACCGCACTAGTCCGATAATATAAAGTCAAAAGCACGCGTGTTTAATACACTGCATTATGGACCTAAAAGCGGTTCAATAAGTGCCACTTTACGAGCAAGTGTGTTGAAAAATAATTATCTTCATTATCTTCGGTTAGTTAGGCTAAGCGTTGAGACTCAGGGAGACAGTAAGTAACAAAACTGATTATTACACTTATATAACACAATGACATAATAACACACCTGTAGTAAATAAATTGGTTATTGTACGGTACGAGAAATGGAATGAAATTGTTTATTCTTCAAATAGTATATCAGAATCACTTTTACACCTCACATAATAAAATATAAAAATTTACTAGATTGAGTTCCACACGGGTCGATCGATCAGGTTTTAAGCTACGTTTGCCACAGTGGGTCAGTGTATGGGTGACCATCTTTACATACCAAGACCCCTCCCTGCTTCGAAAAGCACGTTAAGCCGATGGCTGTCATTTGTAGATCTTTTACGGTTGTCAGTACGAGTATCGTGTTACGCAGTAAAGGGGTTGTGGAGGTCAGATAGGCAGTCGCTCCATGATAAATACTGATATTCAATTGCATCTGGTTTGACTAAAAGTCCACCTCAATATAGTTGGGAAAAGGATATGATGATGATGGAGTTGACATTTCCTATCTGACAAGAGGGGTCAAAGGGTGTGTATGTGTGAGTGATAAGTTCACACTGATAGAATAAATAAAGCTAACTAACTCAACAAACGGTAGTAACTTTTGACATAACCCTTAACTCAATGGTTCCTTCGGACCGAAGCTCTCGAGTCCTAAAATAACATTTTTACTCTCCAGTTAACTTCGCATAACAAGTCGTACTATTCCATTTTTTCGATACGTCCAGTTTTTCTGACTTTCAACTGCAAAAATATCGCGGTGTAGGTACTACGCGCCACTGGTTTTCTAGATTCCATTTTTAGGGTTACGTACCAAAGGGTGCTAAAATATTACTAAGGCATCTTTTGAACCGTAAAAGGTAGACACTTGAAATTTTCACTGAATGTGTAACAATGGAATGTGTGAAATTTTCACTGTTGTTCACTAGTAAGAGGACGGAGCGCGTGTCAGACGACACGCGCTCCGCCCAGAGCGGGAGAAATAATTCGAGAATTTCGGACCTAAAAAAAAAAAAACTGTACTGTAAGTATGGCCGCTATAACAACAAATAATAAAAATAAAACTAAAAATTAATACCTCCCCTATGACGAGTTTTTTTTAAACGAAGTTCCTTAAGGTGGATCCGTAGTTGTAGCCCGCGAAATTCAAATTTTATATAAATTCTGTTATAGTCGCGAATCATATTTTGATCAATATACAAAACGACACTGATCTGCAAATTTAAAAAAAAACGTAAGAAAATTTAAATTTTGCGGGCTACAAATCCGGAGTCACCTTAATGTGGCTTGCGACTGATAGAAATCGTCACGTAAGGAAAAAACCGTTATGCTCTCTCGATACGACTTTCTCTCTATCTCGTGTGTGCGTACGTGTATCGTGTAAGGAACTGCGTTCCTGACTGGGGTACCCCGTTCGCACACGTTTTCTTGCATAGTTTTTTTTTTTTTAATATAAACTTTCGTTTGCGGTCTATAAAAACAATTCTGTGCATGCGTAAAAATAAGTATTCATCCCAACTACGGAACCCTTCATTGTGCGTGGGCCGACACGCACTTAGCCGGTTTTTAAATTGTCTTTTTATATTTAACCGCCATGTGACGTGTCAAAAAACGATACTGGAAAGTCTGGATCACAAGTTGCTGGCAATATTTTTTGTGGATTGAAAGGGTGTACTGACCCGTTTGATCCTGAAATGGTTTTCAGATTCTGTTTGTGCTTTGCTGTGTACTCCGCTCGTATAGATATCATGGATCAATGGAACTGTAATAGCACCTTTGACCATTGGTTTAAGTCAATAGTGACACTTTGACCAGACCAGACGTAGTGAAGAGTTTCAATAAAATAAGAGGCCAGATTATACTGGTTAATTAGTTGCCGCTGTCACTGACGTGCAGCCTACCTGCAAAACCTATTCATAATCATTGTGGGATAACGAAGTGGACTGTAATATTACCTACGCTAGTTGTAGAATGGAGACAGGTAGTTCTATAGACGCATGGGGAACATAGTGTAAAGTTGACTCAACCTCTATAGAAAAGGTTAATGTGAACTAAAATCCAAGTCGCCCCCAGTGGTCATCAGAGTTCTAAAGAGAGGAATTTCTTAAAAATGATATTGTGTTCAATAGTACCGCTTTTTGCATCAGTTCCTTGACTCAGTAGTCAATACAAAAAAAAGTGCATGAGAGCAATTTGTGGACTTAAGCCCGACGACTCATGTCGACCAATATTTAAAAAACTTGGTATGTTACCGTTACCATCGCTTTACATTTACGAAATATGTGTTTCTTATGAAAAATAAACAACTATTTAAGACTGCTAATAATGTCAATCCTCGGAACCGCCGAGATCCATATAAACTAGTGCTAAATGATTTGCCTAGACTGTCTAAATACAATAGTAACTGCTTGGCAATGTGTGTGTGCATTTATAATAAAATACCAAGGCTTTAAATACAAAATAAATTATTTAAAATTAAGTTCCATAAGTGGTTACTCGAGTGTAGTTTTTATAGTTTAAAAGAATTTATAGATAAAAAATGTTGATGTTTTTTTTTTGTTGTAATGTTAACGATTTTTGTTGCTTAACTTGTCTTTAAAAATTTTGTATGCTATGTTTTATCCTAGCTAAACATGCTAGTGCCTCAATTTGTATTTAACACCCTTTTATACCATGTTTTACGCAAATAAAAATATTCTATTCTAAATAATTAAAACCTTTTCAGGCGTAAAGCCCCCTGATACCCTGATATAATAATACCATGATTAATTAATCGACTATGCAAAGTAATAATGGTTTATCGAAAAAGAGTGATCAAAATATATTCTGGATTAATTTAACTATTCTAAATCATTTAATATTACACAATATGCATGCAACGAGAAATCTTTGGAAATGGGTTTGTGTAAGCACCGAGCTGAATTAATGGCTCCAACCAACGTCGTACTGAAATTACGCTAAAAGCTAATTAATAATGATCCTCTTACTTAGTCAATATCCTTGTATTTCCCTGAGCTTTGGAATCTATGCTCTATGGAATACCTGTGTTATTGCATTTAGCGTGAATATCATCTCAACAAACCGTTGTACATAAAGTTCGAATAGAAAAGATATGCGCTTCAATAGTGAAAGTGTTGATGAAAAAGTGCTGATTCAAATTCAAAAGTCATTTATTCAAACTAGGCTGAAAATCAGCACTTTTCGAACGTAAAAATTACATAAGACAGTCCCCCAAAAACGCCCACCCTTCACCACTTCCTAGTGCTTTAGCTGGGAAGAAGAAGTGGCGCAACAAACTCCCCAGCAGCACAGCTGTCTGAATAGTTAGAAAAACATGATTCTATACAATAGTAATTATGCAAAATAATTTACTTTACGCAACACAAAACATTAAATTAAATTATTTTCTATATGTCACCTAGCACACGCCAATATACCAACAAAAAAAAAAGTAGAAAGAACTTAATACCCGAATGAAAGCCTCCAGGCATAAAGTGAGGCTTTCATTCGGGTATTAAGATTCTCAGCCTAGTTCGCTTATATGACTTTTAATTTTGATATTTTAATCATTGTGTTTCCGATTTAATACGAACGTCGCATCACAGATATATAACCCTCCACAGAGGCAAAGCTTCTTAGTTTTATACTGCTGCGCTGCTTAGTATAATTGCACCTATCATTATGGGTTCGTATGAAGCTTTCTCACTGTTGGGTTACAAATCTTCTGGCACCTTGTCATCAGAAAAAGTTTCGAAAAGTTATTTGGAGTTGCATTGGAATCTCTAATTTTGTTGTAACAGTTCTATGGATCTCATCATCGCGCGTTCATATTTTTAAAGATAGACAATAGTTGCCGAAGCGCATACTTTTTCTGGGATATCTGTACTTAGTTATTTTCCAATGATTTTATTTTATCATTCGTGCCACATATATTTTTATTTGTAAACAGTTATAAATGACACCTAATACACGTATATAGGTTCACGATTGACAACTTTCTGACCACAATAATATTCATGTTTATACGATCTTACATTTATTTTGTATAACCTTCTTTATGAACTTAGCAGGCTGATTCAGGCCCTGCAAACTTGACGACTTTTGAAATATTTTCAACTTATTGAAATTAATTTACTATTAAAATGAACTAAAGGTATAACTTAGTCTTAAAATTTAATTAACATTATGCCCCAGACCACATGCCCATGAACTAACGACGGCCATAAACGAAAACGGGCTATTCACAGCTCTATTATTGAAAGCCGCATTCACGAACATAATCACTCTTTTGATTGCTAATTGTTTTCATTCCAGCGTTAATGCATTTTATATGTTTATTTGCGGAATTACTTACTTGCAAATTTACGAGTCAAGTTTATACCACCAAAAACATTTTCATATAAAATGTTGCCAAGACGAGACCGTATGGCTCGCACTGTTAAAAATGTAGAGCCAAGCTTCTAACTCTACTCGCCCTAACTCTACAAGCCCTAACTTCACAAACTCTAGCCTTAGTCAAAATATGTGGCTTGGCCGTTTTCGGCCCGATCGCCGTCGATTTATTGCTGAGGCGTGTAGAGATAGAAGCTTGGCTCTACGTGAGAAATAATTAACTAAATGAATGAATAATTAACTATTGTATAGCCAATCAACTGGCACGCGTTTTTGGGTGTACTACGCTCATGTGGCAAATCACTTCTGGGTGGTTCCGTAACCCAATTGAGATTAAAATGATGATATCTCTAAAGTTTTGTATGGCAGCTGTTTATAAAACTTTATACTTATTACCGCACAAGAAAATGGCTCTGTAACTGTAAATACTGTACGCAACTGAACAAATAATAATAAAAAAACTTAATGTATTCTTTCTGCCAATCTTAGATAATACTAGCTGGTGGGCGCGGCTTCGCCCGCGTGGACTAAAATAAAAGTAACCTATGTTATTCCCTATAACATCAGCTATCTGCCAGTGAAAGATCCGTCAAAATCTGTAAAGCCGTTTCGGAGATTAGCTGGAACAAACACACAGAAAAAAACAACATTTTTAAATATTGCTTTCTTATGTACCGTTACTATATAATTTCATTATATGCATTTAAAAAGCTGTTATTTTGGCATTACAAACAGACACTTCGATTTTATTTATTCGTATGTATATATAAGTAATATAGGTCCTACCTACTAATAACCGCAGCATTTAGCATCATGTAGAACACGTAGCATATAGTTGCAATCATCAGGTCAGCCATCCAGCCTTTCATGCCAATTATGTTGAGGTCAGCTCCCAACCTAACTGGAGGCGACTGAGTAAGTACTTTACGCTATGCAAGTACCAAATATTCTATGAAATCCAATTATTGGAGAATACCAATAGCCTGAGGTCTGAACGCCTAACATGTAGGGAATACTATCGTGAATTATCGTAATAATGCTGTTTGAACTTACTGGAGTGATATCTTTGTGCTAGTGATCACAAGCCTGTCTGCACAGCCTGGGGTCTAGGTTTCGATTCCCAGGTGGAGCATAGTGTTATTTTACTTTTTTTATCGAGGATTTCTGTAACTGTGTCTTTATGAATAATTCGTGTTTGACTCAACCCCTTGTTACATGGGATGAGACTGAAACATAATTGTCGAAATCGTAGGTGTCAAAGTCAAATCATTTATTTCAAATAGGCCCTTATAAGGCTCTTTTGAACGTCAAAATTTACAAAAAATTGAATTGATTCTAGTCGCCCCTTCCAAAAGGTAGTTTTCGCATGGAGAAGAATGAGCAAGAAACTCCACCGTTACTCTTTTAAAATGTTTTACAATATTTTGTATAAGTACATTAGGTATATAATTATATGTGAGGATGATGCACCTAAAATACAATTATTATACCACAATAGGTAAAAAGAATTAAGAATTAAAAATGAAGCAACAACAGATAAAACTAATTAAGTGATAGATACATGGTGCTCACATATTTACAAACATTGTAAAAGTAGACGATTTTTCTAGAATTTTACAGTTATTAAGTCAGTGTGCGAGGAATTGATCACAGAATGTAAAATCAATGTCATATAATAAAAAAAATAAAAAATAAATATACAATTAAATTTGCAACCAGTTTGATTTTGTCTTGATTCTAAATTATCCTATGGAGCAGGACCAGTGTTACCAAGCATTCTTATCTTGGATATAATCCTCTAATTTGTACTATGCTTGTTTACAAAGTGTACTTTTAATATGAGTTTTAAATTTTCTTTCATTTAATTGCAATATATCACAAGGTATTTTGTTGTAACATTTAACACAGTACCCCATAAAAGATGTATGTACTTTAGATACATGGGCCAATGGGTACATCTCTACCTATCCATAACATAATATAATATAACATCATGCCTCTATTTCACTAAGGGTTGGGTAGATAGTGCACCCATATTTCGCCAGTTATGTGTAAGGCCTTCTAATTGGGGACGAGCCTATTGCCATCAATCGGGTGCAAATTAGCACTAATCTTATTCTAGGTGCATCGTCTTCACATATCATTATATAATTGGAGTATACACGATATTGCGAAAACATTTTAAAAGAGTAACGGTGGAGTTTCTTGCGCATTCTTCTCCATACGAAAACTACCTTTTGGAAGGGGCGACTAGAATATTTTTTTTTTTTTTTTTTGTAAATTTTGACGTTCAAAAGTGCCTTTTTTGTGCCTAATTGAAATTCCAGATGAATTCTACTGAGAAATTCCAGATGGAAAACCCTTCCCTTCAAGAAATACTGTTTTGTGGTTATTTCTATTTCTAAACAGCCTCAATCCAAATTCACTTACATTCAATGATTAGATAACCCAAAATTAATGCATTCGCTTTAACAAAACGTACAGGGAAAACCGAAATGGTTCTATATAGGTTTGGTGAAACAGCGTAACGTTTTCATTAATCGTTCGCCCACATTTGGAAGCACTTGCTCCGTGTAACGACCGCTTAAACTCAATGTAAATGAGCCGTAAAGAGGTTTCTATGTTTTGAATACCCACCGTTCTTTGATACTGGCTGGTTGAAAGTAATGGGGTAATCGATGGTTATTTATTGTTATTAGTTAGGTACAATCTTTCCTGGTGTTAACTTTATACGTTGAAATACAGTTATTTTTTTTAGTCCATGCGCGACTGTTAGTCACCGCCTGGACGGGGGAGGGTGCCATTAAAAAAATTGGCAGACTGAGTTAGCTTGGCCTTTGTCTACCTCCCCTGTCTCACTCACGACTATAGTATCCCACTGCGGGGCAAAAGCCAGGGAGACTTTTGCCCAGCAATGGGACATTCTCTCCTTCTACTATTTAGGGATTCCGACCAGTCTTCATCACAGGAATCCAGCTCATGTCACATTCTACCAGCTCCGTCTGAGTCTGCCGCGATGACTCACACGCTTAGTTGGAGGGATCCATTGGTACGTGAGTTGGATTCATTTTTCTTTTGAAATACGGCATAAAATGTGTCCAGCCCAATTACATTTGCCTCTTCATCCACTTCAAGATTTCTTGAAATCCAATCTGTAAAGAAAACAAGTTTCTTAATTCTAATACTCTTAGCAACATTGTGACATCAAACTTTAAAACGAAACTCATACAATTTCGCCCACCACGAAACTTGTAAGAACTTATTTTCTAAATCACGTCCCACTACATATGAACGAAATTAAGTTTTGTATAGTTTTTATCGTAATGCCAGGTAAGATAGTATCTCGCGGGAAGGTTCACCGCAGCTATGCGAAGCTATATTAAACGATAAATCGTTCCCTAGACGACGGAAAGTTGAAAATTTTCATCGGGAAACACGTTGGCGTGTTAATAAATGGTTGTGTATCTAAAATTTATAAGTTGTGAAATATTATTATTTTTATTATATAAATATTTTTACGCGATGTACCAGGAAATTGGATGGTAGAAGTATTGATATTAGGTTTAAGTTGATAAGGCTTTGTATCCAGGGTATTTTCTTTTGTGAATCTATATATATTTCCTCCCAAATTATATCTTAAATAAAGAAAAGAAAAAGAAAAAGAGAATATATACATAAATAATAATAAAAAATATAGAAATAATAATAAATCATGGTTCAGACGTCTATTAACGATATGCTATGGATACCAAGTAGCACAACGTGTATCCTAGAAGTTTTAGCGGGCTCTAAATTATTTTACCAGTAAGATAAAACTTAGAACAGAAGTGTGTGATAAAGGAAGGGGGAGGCCTTTGTCCTACCGTGGGACAATACAGCTAGTTCAATAGATGAAAAGCCTAACATGAAGTTATACAAGGTGTTCCTTTTAATATCCAAAGCTCTAGGTTATTAATGAGACCATGTTAAAGAATCAACTAGCATACAAATGAATTATTTTTATTTTTTATATTTCCTTCAAAATAATTCGACAGTCACGATTATTTATGTAAAACACACTAAAGTAAAAAAAAAACATTTAATACAACCTATTATTTTTGTCCATAAAAAAAAATACAACGTCGCATTTTCTTAGCTTTAAATATGATTGTTTTGAATGAAAATGATTTACTTATATAATAATGAAACTTAGATACACCCACCACCGACCGCACATTGTGTCACTTGTATAAAAAAGGTCAGGTCCGTAGTACTCGCAATCAGCGTGGCGTTCGTAGCAGGTGGCATTCTGGAGTTTCTGCCTACTTCCATGAAAATCCGCGTGAGTTTATGTGTACGAAGTGAAAAATTAGTTAGGCCGTACCTCATTTGTTTTGAACTCCCGGTTTAGTCCATACGCGATGAGTCCGCACACGTTCAATTCACACGATCTCCAGAGACATTTAACGTGCTAGCTTACACAACAAATAACTTCATTCATAGAAATCCATTAGCAAATCACATATGCAAATACCTAGGTAGGTGTAGAACAACACGATTATTGTGTACACATGGTAAACGTGTTTGTTATGCAGGTAATAATTAAACACTTAAAGCAAAAGGAGTATGCAAGGATCCATGGGAAAAGGCTTACAATCTTACATACTTATTTATGTATTTAATTATAATTTTGAACCGTCTATATATTATTTTATCTGAAAAATTACCGCTGTATTGGTAAGTGTCATCGCCTCGTGGTGCCTGTACGCTGTTTGAAACACACTTGACAGATAACAGGCCAAATCTACAACATATTGTGCAATGTGCATCTCATAAAACATGTTTACTCTAATGTATTTGCACTGACTGAAAACATCCTTTTCTTGTATGTTTCTCTATAAAAGTAAATCTTTATATTTTCAGGCTTCGAAAGTCCGAGAAGCGTGGTAGTATTAGCAATTACTATAATAATAAAAACACTAGAAAAACAAAAAGGTTGTCTGGAAAAGATTGCAGAAAGCTATAAGGCCGCCCATTGTATGTTTGTAGTGTTAAATTTATTTTTTGCTATGTATTTTCTTGTTTATAATACAGTATTATATTATTTATTAAATAAAGAATAAAATTACAGAAGCAACACAAAAACACAGTTTATGCAATACAACTCACTATCCACGACTGGCACGACCTTCAGAAATGAAAAGACCAGCCAATTGCGTGTCGGATCACACACAATGAAGGGTTTCGTGGTTGGGATGAATTTATCCCAAAAACTAACTTAATATTGTAGTTAAAAAACATGTTCTCCCACACATCGTTTATACGTCAAGGTCAATTAACAAACCGCAAATGAACGTAATTAATCTCAAAAAAACATAAAACTACAAATTAACGATTTTTGGAATGCTTCCTTTACTTGTGCTGTGAGACCTTGCTTCTTGCCAAATTTCTTGATTCCTGGTCAACGGGAAGAAGCCTAAGTTTTTATTTATTTGCGAATATCAAAATATTTCATATTAATGGCTGTATTTTTTGTTTGCGTTGACTAAGACGCTTGATTTTTTTAGAGCTCCAGGGGACCTACGTACTTGATATTAATTTCAACTTGTACCCTTGGTTTACTGAGTTACTAAAGATTAGGGTGTATTACTTAACACATGCTGAACTTAGATCACAAAGTTGTTGCAGTTAGCCCGCATACTTGTCTGTTTTGTTGACTGTACACAGTGACAGTTCACGGTACACGTTGTAGAAACTTGCGCTGCGAGTTGTCCGCACGAGTCATTTAATTACGTACTGTGACATACAGTCGACATTACCAAAGATGTCCGGGGAATGGAAACGTTGATGCGTAACTGTTATTGTTGTATTTTAAGCCCTGTTAATTATATGCTGTGGCCACATTTGCGTCTATCATAAAGCAAGCGTGCCGAAATTTCGTATGTTTTGAACGTTAAAAAATTTCGGTGGTCACATTAGCGGCTTCGCCACGTTTGTTATGTACCGCCACCCGGGCGATAAGTGCTAAGCAGCCCGAACTATCGCGACGATAACCGATAGGATAATGGTTGGTCAAATCTGCGTGTATAGTGTCACTGTGCGAAGCTTCGTCACGATAGACACAGCTGCGGCCGCAGCATTAGAAATATTAAAAAGCGACTCCATTCGCCAATATTTGAAACCTCAGTTCGAGCCGTAACGTTAAGGGGTAAAGTTTAAAAAAAAAATGTAGGTCCACCTAAACAGCCTCTAAAGTAACGGACTACTTTATTAAACACTAACTCTTATCCCACGAGAACGTGGGATAAGAAACTACCGGGATTCAAAGTACCCTATGTGTACACTATCTGTGAGCCAAATTTAATCCAAATCCGCTTAGCCGTTTTTACGCTAATCCAGAACATACGTCCAAACAAACAGAAAAATTCCAAAAACAATATTTTCGCCATCAGATTCGTCCCCAAAAGTCAGTTTTACTTTTTTCAAAAGTATTTAATGTACAGTTTTGATTTCGTTACTATATTATTAATTATATGTATAGATCTTCATTGCTTAAGGCTATAAGTACAAGTGCAAATTCAATATTGTTTTCGTGAAGCGGTTCAATGACGGAACTGCTTTAAATAGAAGACTGAGGACCGAATTCTAAAACAAAACTCGATTTAAAGTCGCCATAAAGTCTCATACTATCACTGTTATTTTGTAGCGATAGAAGGACTTTAATGAATGCCTAAAAGTTTAGAGTCGCTCGAAAATTCGAGCGTAAAAATTGTACTGCGATGTCTCATGGTTCAGAGCTAAATAAAAAGTATTTCTTTCTTTCCGCATTTCTGCCACAGCAACTTCTTTTGTTTTTTAAAACAAACCTCTTCCAGCCCCACTTTAATTCTGTTCGCGCAACAGTTAAGGGCCTCACTTCATTGTGGACGCAGTGTCACCGACAACTTTCGACCTCATTTGCACACTCATTTTCATAGCAAAATGTAGCACCAGGTGGAATGAATGTAATAAAGCTTTGCCAATTTCATTTAAGCTCAAAAGTTAGTTTTAAACGTGGAATAAACAAAGATTCTGCAGGTTTATATATTTTTATTTTTGCTATTTGGCGCCGGTACTTTTGAATTTTGAGTGAGTTTTTTTTGTTGAATCACGACGTTTCTTTACTGAATGTTCACTGGCTGCTAAGTGCTTTTAGGTTTACGTACGTAGTGGCCGAGAGCTCATTAGTATACAGGGTGGCACGAAGAGATCTTCGTATGTCTTATAGTTTCAGACTTTCCCATACTGACCGATCTAAATGTATATTATATTATACAAAACCTGTATATTGTACGTGTACCTGTATATTATACGAAAAGATTTTTCATTGATTTAACTGGCTTTGATTTAAGGCCTACCCTTCTTCTTTTTGTGTCGTTAGAGATTAACCTGGTGTCAGAGTTATAAAGCCGCCTAGGCTCATGGGCCTCTGACTTGGCTTCACATGCCGTCGAGAAATATCTCTCAGTTATGCCTGAGTTTCCTCACGATGTTTTCCTTCACCGTTTTTGAAGCAAGTGATAATTACGCAAATTAATCCGAAAAGTTAGAGGTGCGTTCGTGGATTCAAACTCGAGTGACGTCACAACGGTCATACCTAGTGGTATGACCGTCACACTTCCAAGTCATAGGCTATCACGGCCTACCCTGAAACCGGTGTAGAAAACCGATTTAAAATGGGATTAACCATGCGTTAACGTGAGGATATTGTTTTTCCTTTAATATTGTTCTCAGATATTAATTCAGGGCTAAGTTTGTGTTAATTTGCAGTATGGTCATATGCTCAGGAGGCTGACACTGCCAATCCTCTTAACATAATCTCTCTAAGTCACTAATTCCATAATCAAGACACTGGCGGGACGGGGGACACAAGACTAAGCGACATATTCGTGGACATATGTAGGTTAATACTTACCTGCCTTATGGCGAAGGGCATCTACAATTTTTTTTTAATGAGAATGTTTATGCTGTCATAAAAAAACTAGCTATAAGTAGGGCTGCCTAGGGTACCAAACTCAAGTGTCATGGAAGTATTTTTAATGCATCGTAATCTTAAAATTACTTAAGCTAGGGAAATTAATTTTTAAGCCAATAGGGATGATGACCGGGTCAAAAAAAAAGAAATTCTATTAATTTCTAAAAATTACTTAGATAAAACGTATTAAAGTTGGGGAGTGGGGGTTGATACGTCACAAGTAAGTATAAAATCTACATACTCGTGACGTCATGGCACATTTTAACTCAATGTATCGCCGTAATCTTTTGATAACGAATAAAAATAAAAAATACGTGTACTTAATTTTTTTATAATCTACAAGACGGATAATTTTTTTTTTGTCGTATTCCCTAACTAACAAAAATTTTCCGTATGCTCAAATCACATACTTTTATCTGAAGAATAAATATGGTGGTTTCACATTTATACATATTACAAAACGAAGTCGCTTTTCGCGTTTGTCTGCGTTGTTCTTCTAAACCACGCAACAGGTTTTGATGAGGTTTTCACCACCGTTTAAAGAATTTATTCTGGAAGGTTTATGTGTATAATACATTGATATTAAAGTTACCTTTACCTAAGAAATCTCGATGTTTCGTCAAGTCGTAAAAAATTGGTTGCCTGTAAAGTCGGTATACGGGCGAAAGTTTTACGTGACAACGACTTTGCGTGCCTTTCACTTTTTATGTCTGTCTCTCTCGCTCTTAGGCGGGCTAACCATGCCCGAGTGGAAGGGACGCGTGCCTCTCACTCGCTCTCATTGTGAGCGCATAACGTGAGCGGAGCGTAACGCAGTTTCTTGAAGTGTCACCCGGCAAACCAATTTATAAGACGTTGTCACGTCAAAACCGTGCGAAGCAGGAGCGGGTCGCTAGTATTTTCTATATACAAAAGCTTTCAAACTACAAATTTCATTCCTCGGGATAAAAGTTATCTGAAAGACTGAAAAATCGTCCCTTAGGGTATCAATTTGCCAGACTGTACATTATTTCCAACACAAAACATATAAAGTCAAAGTCAAATAATTTATTTCAATTAGGCACAAAAAAGGCACTTTTGAACGTCAACATTTATAGAAAAATAAAATTGATTCTAGTTGCCCCCCTTCCAAAAGGTAGTTTTCGTATGGAGAAGAATGGGCAAGAAACTCCACCGTTACTCTTTTAAAATGTTTTCACAATATCTTGTATACATCAATTATATAATTATATGTGAAGACTCTGTAAGACGATATAATTCTTAAGCTAGGTTTTACTTACTTTAATTACCGTATTTGCAACAAAACTGCTTTCAAACAAAGAAAACATTCCAATCCCAAAGCTCTTAATGAAAACACTGACAATTACTCCATCTAGTCATTACAAGAAAATGGCTTATTACATTGCACCACAATCATAGACGTTTCCGAATAGCATGCCGCTCTTGTATACACAGTCTATTAGCATTCACCGCGTGAGGCGGCAATGTAATCAAAATCGTCGCGCGTCGCAATGTTGCATTATGGTAATTAGGCCCGCCAGCTAAATAGAGATGTGAAACGTTAGACGTGCTCATTCGAGCCCGAAATTTCGTGAATTTTGTGATGGGAAACCGATGCTTTGATTTGGAAACGTCACCGAGTTTGAGGTTTAAAATAATGGTTGGTTTGTTAAGTGTTATTCAAAGGTGTAAAGTACATTGAAGGGGTCCGATAGGACCAATGCCTGCCGGGGTTGCGGGAAAGTCCGAAAGGGATACCGTGGCCCCTGGCAACGTACAGGAAGGAACACGGGTGGGTTTTAGTCAGTAAGAGTCTGACACGCCCAGAGCGGGAGAAGTTATTTGATAATTTCCCACCCAAAAAAAAAAAAAGGTGTAAAGTACATTACCTATTATTTTTTTACCGACTTCAAAAAGGAAGAAGTTCTCAATTCGACTACTCCGCCAATTACGAAATGAACTTGATGATTATTTTTTTGTTTAGTAGGTCATACTTCAGAGGTGGTCCGGTATAAATGTTATTAACTTTGCTTGGGTAGTTTTTGAGTTAGCTTAAATAATACGTATTTCTCCCACCTAGTCTATATGGATGATATAATAATAAGTTCCTGTCACTGTTATTTACATAGCAGGTAGTGGTATTTGAATTTGTGGGGGATAAGTACTACAACTAAAAAGTGAAAAACAAAAACTTTTTCCAAAAAATTGAACCGACTTAAAAGAAAAAAACACTTAAAAGTTCAAAATAACTTTAATTTCGGAAGTCGGTGTCTTTGGTTCTATATTTTCGTATTTTGCGCTTTTTAATGTTTTTTTTTTGAAGCTGGTTCATATTTTTTGGAAAAAGTTTTTATATCCAACACCTTCCACCAGTTGAACTCAGTACCGCTTACAAAAGACAACTAATGTAAAAATATTCAGTTTGAATTCCGCAACAATTAGATCCATCATTTTTAAATATTGTCAAAGTACATTAACGGTTACCTTATATATAATAATCGCAACGTGTAATGGCAATATTTTTGCCTTTAGACTCGTACTGTACGAACGAGTTGTACTGAGATGAGATGAATCTGGATAGTGTCACCATTTTTTATAATGTAATGTGGAAAAAAAGTTGTATCATTGTTAATGACCGAAGACTAGCGGGACACTGACACTGACTACCCCCCCGCCCTCCCTCCTCCGCGAGTTTCCCCGTTGTAGTTTAAAAATACCGTGCTACCATAAAGCTGGAAACAAAATTATCGGACGCGTCCCTAAGCCGCGGCTATCAGTCGCGGCTTATTTACTACTACTATCAAGTTTAAAATTATAGTCAGCTTTCCGGGCTTCTACTAGGTGCGCAGACCTTCCAGTCTATTCTGTAATAATCTCACGGTGAAAACTTAGGAGAAGTGAGCTGTCATTCCACCTGCTGCTAGGGACTGACAGCTCACTCCGAGCTCACTTCACCTAAGTTTTCACGGTGAGATGGTTACAGAATAGCACTGCTGTATTTTAGGAGTCGGAGATTTTGCGGCTTCAATTTATAAAACACAACCGTGACTTTTCTGTTTGTTTACAGTGATTAGTTAACACAGCAGATTGAGTGAATGATTGTGGTTGTGTATCTAGGAGTGTGTATCACATACACACCTCTCTACACACACTACACTCATAATGAAGTGTGTATGTGAAATGTGTGTGTGTTGTGTCACTGTGCATATTATCGGTCATAAGACGCGGACGTGAACAAGGGCCGTCCTTGAGCATTCGGACGCCTGATAGAAATCATCGGTCGTGACTGTCAGCCGCGGCTTACGGACGCGTCCGATAATTTGTTCCCGGCTTAAATCTTAGACTTTCTATAGATCAAAATCAAGCTCAAAGAAGAGAAACACGCATCAACTCCAAAGATTGAAGCAGTAACTCATCAATATGAAATTAACATCGTGTTTCAGAAGGTCAAATCAGCCCGAACTACACTCGTTAACGTCAGAACGGATAAAACTTTCATGTGAGCATGTAACTTATGGTATCAGGATATGAATTAATCCCGTAAGAGCCGATATTGCGAAAGTTAGAAGCGGATTATTTACCCCCTCTCTATTGGTTTTTCATATGGCTTCGCATGTATGAGTTTGTCTTGTTTTTGTATACGGGTGTTTGTTCTGATGGTTTGTTTTGTTCGGTTTAATTTGTTTTGGTTCTTTTTTGTTTGAAATCAGCTGTTTAACATGGAATGTTTTTCTTTTCTTTGAAGTGATGACACGTTCATCTTATGCGTCTAAAACAACCTTTTTATGTATGTATTTTTAAACATTGGAAATACTCTGAACATTTTTTCACTTGATGTCAAGCCACGATGTGGTCGATTGTGAACTTTTGATACAGTAATATTTAAGTATTCACTCGTAACTTGAAGACACTTAGGTCTCTAGGTCATAGGTTATCGGGAAAACAGTACTTTAGCCTTTACATAATGATGGAGCTGAATACACGCTTAAGTTGAAGGTGGATTTACCATAAGTTCAACAAGTTGCATTAATTTCAAACGTACTGACGCAAGATCGGCTGTAAACTAACGATTTATTGGAAATATTAGATATAGAAGACCTCGTAAATCTAAGTTTGAATGTCATTTGAACGTCATAAAATGATTAGAGGGTCTAGACAAAGTGGCATTCTATCAGCGATCAAGATAATGGAAAACTCAAAACTGTATTGGGTTGACATAAGCTATCGAAAAGCTTATGTCAACCGTGTTAGTAGTCGTTGGAGAGTTACGAACCGCTTTGTAAACAATTGTCACTTGTCTAGGCCTACGGTCTATTGGTCTATGTGACAGTAAAATTGTGAAGTTTAAATTATTTGGGAATTGTTGTCAAAGTGGTAAAGCCTTTACGAGGTTGACTATAGTTACCATTACTATTATAGCAATAATATTATATCATAAATATGATGAAATATGTATTTCTTGTATTTCATTAAAAAAATATTTGCCAATTTCTATTGCACTGGTTCTGATTTCAGATCACAATCCAAATAACCAAAATTAAAGAGTTCCTTTAGAGCAGAAACATGGATGGTTGTACGACATTAATATAAAGTTATCACAGTAAAAAATTGTACCTAGCTTTAAATTCACTTGAAGTAACCTGTATTTCTAAATGACTAAAGTAAAACCAGGTGTGATCCAAAGTTTCATACATTAATCTTAGTACAGAAAGATTAGCGATATTCAGGGCCTGATGAAAGTTAACTTATGTTTCCCAACTTTCTAGTTATCTTATAAAACTAATACCTACTTGTACTTTGAGAATTTGGAAAAAAAATATACGAGAAGATAAATTTGGAGAACTGGCCTAATATTGATTCGGGCTTGGAACTGAGAAAATATTATTTTAGTACTGTACACTAGAGTAACTATGAAGAACCATGTTTGCCGAATAAATGTAAAATGAACAGTTTACCCAATTTCTTGGGATTTGTGTAAAAAGCTAATAAAATATTAATAATATTATTCTAATGGTACCTACTGGAGAAAAATAAATCCAATGGGTATCAAACTTGAAAAAATATTTCCAATTGACATCGACAATGAACGATATTATATAATTGCAAAGCACATGTGTGAGCACTGTGACCATGTACCTTCTATGAAGCTACCATTTACTGAGTACGTCTTTCATTGACTTGAATGTGCCCTGGCGGCTGAGAGTATGTCATGCTCACTCAAATGTCTCGCTGGTGGTGGCGTGTGTGTTGGATCGTTAAGTTCCCTTCAAAATGGTTGAGCTAAACGGTGCTGATCCATGCGTCATGTTCGTGAACGGGCGCCGTCAGTAGGGACTGGTCATCTCTTATCTGCCACGGCTTATTTTAATTTTTGAATTGTTTTTATCTTTTTATAACGGACGCTTTTTACGTGCACGTCTTTCTACATTGGTCTCACATGTATAATTTCAACATGAATGATGTAACCAATATTTTGTAACAACATTATGATTTAAAAGAGTGTCCATGGAGTTTCTTGCCCGTTCTTCTCCATAGGAACCTACGCTTTGGAATGGGCAACTAGCTTCATATTTGTGACTGACTGACCCCTTGACAATTCAAAAGTGCCTGTAAATGGTTTAATTGAAATAAATGCTTTGAGTTTGAGTTTGAGTTTGATAAAATTGATCTTCTTTCATATAAGAGCGATGTTTGTAGATGAATCATTTTAGTTGTTAAAGCAGAAAAATTTGCTAATATGTTTTGTATGGATTGAAAATATGACATAATATTTTTGTTTAGGCAGGTACATATTAATGTAAAGGTATCGATATCTTCAGAAAGTCATATTACTGAACTTTGTCTCAGATATCAAACTGTCAAGAAAAAGTTAACTTTTAAGCATTCTAAACCTATTTTAAGAAATAAGAATTGATCAAGTAAATTATCGAAGATCTAAGCAATATTAAAATCGAAATTTTTACAGACATACCATTAAATAATTAATTTTACTCTTAAGAGGGAACAGGGCCTGCTAATCTCCATACAAATGTATTCTCCTTTTTCCTTCCTGAACAATGCCTCTAGAGCATTCTTTTTTTTTTCCCTAAAATCAAGGTCTGCTGTAGACACGTCCCTGTTATTTCCTGTTTTTTCAGCAACTTATTGGTAAAAAAAATATGACTCTCCAAAAATTACAAAAAATGACCCATTTTTACCGCCGTGATTAGAGGACTACCAGACAAATTCTAAAAGTTTTTAACATAAAAGAAAATGATAGGAACCTAGACATATGTCAAAAATAATTGAATTGGCTCTGTTTTCGAGGAGAAAAAGGGGAATACGAAACGTCGATCTCGTCTTTTTTTTTTTGTGATATAATCGGTCTGAGCTGCAGCTGTCCCTATTGCACTCTACGGAGGCAGACTTGAGGTAAGACGATGGCAATAGTTTCTTCAAATACCTATTTTTCAAATTCCTCGCAGCCCCTGTTCCCTCTGAAGTAGATACTCAGGAAATACCAATTCAGAAACGAAGTTACACGTCCCATTACTATTGAATAATTCTTCGTTAGTCAATATCGCGGCAACATGCAACGGTCGCCTGTTAATTACGAAAAATTAACGCCGATATTTTTACGGTATAAAATCCGGATAATTGCACGGAACAATGTACAGAAATGTCCGTACGAGGGACGCTGCGGGTACCGTAATGCAGTATTATGCTAATGGTGCCTGCCTAAATAAACCCGTGCGGGAAATATGAGAGCCGGCTTCCGGACAAATTACACAGAGTCTCGACTAATAAAGATGGTAATACTGGCCCAAACAATTTGTAGTTACTGCCCGTTGTAGCGCTGTATATGCGTTCTGTTCATGCATAGTTATTTCAGAGCTGAGCATTACGGAGCCAGCTAGTCGGAAAGCTTGGTAAGGATCTATCCCACGTGACCGTTGAAAGTTTTCTTGCGATATTGTATGCACCGGTGCAAACAATGTGACATTTTGTACTGAATGTGATACAACGTGAAATCTTTTTCATTTTCTGCTGTCATTGTTGTGACATGCATACCTATATAAATTTTAATAATAAAAAATCTGGTGAAAATACAGCCATGATAAAAATACTGCCATGATAGGGTACTTACTAATTCCATGCTCCCATGATATTAGGTACTTTCTAATTCCATGCTGCCATATCATGTTATCCCAAGGTAGCCATCTTGTTATAAACTTTGGGCGATCGAGCTCTGCTCGGGTGAAAATACGGAGAAAACGAATTTTCTTAGATATGAGACCTAGACCTAGCTAGATCGATTTTTCGCCCCTGTTTACCTCTATATTGCAACCTTCATCGAAATCGTTAGAAACATTTTCGAGAATGTGATTACAAATATATGTATATATATAATTATATACAAATATTGCTCGTTTAATTTTATTAAATATGATTTTAGTTAAAACAATTCAAAGTTACCTAAATATTTTTACTATATTTTTTGTTTGTTTTTAATCATTCGTAAGCGGCTTTTTTTAATGAAACATACTGTGTGTTACTGAGCCATTATCAAGTTGCCCCTGCACTTTTTAAACAATAAATATGGTATAATAACATAATTGATCGACGTGCAACTTCATGTTCAGCACGTAATTTCCAGGCTTCGGTATGCTTGTGACGAGTGAATATTTGCATGAACTTTGGAGAACGACCGCTTTACGTGTCCTACAAGAGGCGAAGAGGTTTTGATGTGTAAACAGTACGGACCTTCCTTGATAGCCACGGTATAAGAACCTACATGATTTATTGTTACAAAATCTTTGTTAAATTACGTGCAGTTTTTATTTTGGCAATGGTTACCGTCTTATAATATGTGGGTTTTTTTTTAAAACATAAACTAACTGCGCCCTGCGATTTCACCCGCATAAGTCTCGATCCCGTGGGAATTTATAGAGATTAAAAGTTTTCTATGTCCTAACCCAGGTCATGGTCTACTCATGTGCCAAATTTCATACAAATCCGTTTAGTCGCTGAGCGTGAAAGAGTTAGAAACAAACAAACAAATTCACTTTCGCATTTATCATAGTATATACTAGCTGTTGCCGATATCTTCGTCTTCGATCCAGTATGAAAAGTAGCCTATATCCTTTTCCAAGTCATAGTGTACCCATGTGCCAAATTCAATCCAAATCAGTTCTGCCGTTGTAGCGTGAATGCGTAACAAACAAACAAACAAACTCACTTTCGCATTTATAATATTATTATATATTATATGTATAAGTTTGGATTACTAGCTGTGCCCCGCGGTTTCACCCGCATATGTCTAGATCCCGTCGGAATATTGGGATAAAAAGTATCCTATGTCCTAATCTAGGTAATGGTCTACCCATGTGCCAAATGTCATACAAATCCGTTTAGCCGTTTTAACGTGGAAGTGTAACAAAGAAACTCACTTTCGCATTTATAATATTAGTTAGGAAGGATTAGTCGAGGCTAATTAATAATAGCCGCATGGATCGATCGAAGGTTCGATTCATTCGCTTGCCGCGGTTGGTTCGTGTATAGGTGACCATTCATGACACATCAAGACCTCTCCGTGCCTCGGAAAGCACGTTAAGCCGTTGGTCCCGACTGTCATTCATAGATTATTGACAGTCGTAAGTCGAAAAAGCTAATAAAAGCTAATATAAGTTCATTCTATGTGAAATGTTTTGGGTTTGTAAAAGAAAAATAAGACATAAATTAAAATGTGACTAATAAAATTAAACAAATTATTCTTTCCTAAGGAAAATCAGAACATTGACCAGTTTTAAACCTATGCCATCTGTTTCAAAAATAAAATAAATATAGTCGGATCTTGAAAACCGACAAAAAGATCAACGATAGCATTATATCAGTGCTATAAAAGGCCTGGAAACTGAATAGGCAAGGTCAGTCAGTCAGCAAGTGACATAACCGTGTGCATCGATGGGTGAAGGCTGCCACAGATGTGCACTGGCGGAGATAATCGCGCACATGCGTTTTTCGTGCTACAGTTTGTGTAGGTGCGAAAATGGCATCGATATTATTGTCGCTTTTGGTACATAAAAATGTACTTTGAAGTAAAAACCCTTCGGAAAAAGGCGTAATTGTTACGTAAATTATATCACAGCTTTGACGCAATAATTTAGGAAAATATTAATTTCAAATATTATAGTCAATATAATGAGCCCACAAGTAAAATAGGATACCGGGAAGAAATATACTGCCCATTAACAATCAGCGATGAATATACGCCCACGAAATTCAAAGAATGCAAATAAAACTAGATATATAACTCCACTTTAAAGAAATACTAAAACTCCACATAGGATTCTGAATACAAAATAACATGTAAAGAGAGAGCAAGGACTAGATCCCTGCTCCATGAAATTGTACAATCCGATTGAATTTGCTTTTCAATGCACTACAGAATTTTTCACACATCTAATGCGCTACAAATCTAAAAATACAAAAGTTTGAATAAAAATATACGTAAAATAAAATAAATAGAGCAGATAGAGTGAAACATTTTTTATTATAATCGGCTAACGTCATTGAATCTAGATTTAATCCCGATTCTTCCATTTCCAATTAGCACATTCTGTGGACACTATAGGATCATACGAACAAATCCGGACTTAGAGGGACTCGGTACAATTACTCCGCAGAACTCGTGGACTTAGTAATTAGACAGATAATTGTTCCAACTGATGCTATCCGAGTTTGCACATACAACGCTATGTGAGAGTCTAATTACTGTTTTAGATAAATTCTGACTTTGGATAAAGGAATGTTTTGGTTCGAAATCTAAAGAATTTGTTCCGTTCCGTGCCGGGAATTGATGTTGGAAGTTTCCGACGGTCTCGTTTGTCATAATAGAATCATGAGCGTGTGTTCGGGGATGCTCATGGAGTTTCTTTAATTCTTGGAGAGTTGAGTTTCTAACATCTGCAACATAGATACATTTATTTTTGGCTCGCATCTAACCTAATAAACTTACTACTTTAACTTAATATTTATCAAATACAGTGATCAAAAACCAAACAAAAACTAATTTCAACCGAGCTCACGGGCAAACTGACGAAAACTTTAGGGACTCGTCCAACTAAGATAATATCATTACGTTACATCAACTCCAGAATCATTAACTACCAACAAAGTCTTTGCGAAAGTAACACAAATAAAACATACGTTCAAAGGACCGAATTTCATTAAGAAACTTTCCGAAGGAGTCAATTGCGTCACGATACTTATCTCTTTTTGTAACCGGTCCATTTCATTAACCACAAAATGATCTGTCAAAGGAGGGGCGGCCGCCGAAAGCTATTGTGAACATAAATAAACCTGTTACCCAAAAGTACGAAACGCAAATGTTTTCGAACCGTAAACTATTTGATTATCCTTTGAATTGAACCGAAGGTCTTTTGTCCCATTTCCACGTCAATACACATTGGAAAAAAAAGAAACTCGTATATTTGCAGAGGTCAGATTCTGAGTAAACTGATAAACTGTGGCGGATGGAGAATTTTATGCAATCCAATTTTTTGGTGCCACAACGATTTTTGATTATTGACAATTTATTGAATTGTATCAAAGATTGATTGATTGATTTTAGTTACAAACGTTGTTTAATAAAAACAGTACGGACCTTCCTTGGTAGCCACGGTATAAGCACCTACATTATTTATTGTTACAAAATCTTAAATAAATTACGTGCAATTTAATTTTTGAAGTGAAAACTTCATTAGCGGCGTTGTGCACTTTTTTGTGATGGGCAAAAAATGTTAAACTCGCGTCAGGACGCGTGACCTGATCAAAAATTCGTAAGACGGAGAGAGAGTAGTACCAAAATATCAAAAATGCACAACGTTAATATTCAAGTTTTCACTTCTGCCGGCACTCCCGGAGTGCAACCTGTTGTTTTTTTTTAATTTTGGCAATGCTTACCGTCTTATGCTATCCGTGGGTTTTTTTAAACATTCATATTCAAACTAGCTGTAACTAATTTTTAAACTTATAAGCCGCAGGGCGCGGCTTATAAGTTTAAAATTAAAGTAAATTGATTCAAATTTGATTTGATTGACTATGGTCATATAATGATGTTTATTCTATGTGAAAATGTTTGGATTAGTAAAAGTAAAACCAGAGATAAATTAGAATGTGACTAATAAAATTGAGCAAATCATTCATTCCTAAGGAAAATGCGAGCCAAGTTCGAGTCGGACTTGCATACGAAGGGGAGGAAGTTTCTTGTATGGGGATCCCCTTTAATTTTTAACTTTATTATTTGTTGTTATTACGGCAATAGAAATACAAAACCTGTGAAAATTGCAACTGTCTACCTATTACGGTTCATGAGATAAAGCCCGCTGACAGACAGACGGACAGCAGAGGATTAGTAATAGGGTTTCGTTTGGCAACCTTTGGGTACGGTACGCTAAAAAGAAAAAAATTAAAAAGAAAATTGGTAGGTCTACGTTATCGCTGTAAGGTGAAGGCTAATGGTTTTGAGCTTGGGACTAGGTAAGACTAATTAAATGGCTGACAGATAAATGGATCCTACAGAAAAGGAAGATCCTACAATGTTTTTTATAGATACCTTTTAAACCCGAACGATTCTAAAATTCAAAATTCAAAAGTCATTTATTCAAACTAGGCTGAGAATCAACACGTTTCAAACGTCAAAATTACATAAGACAGTCCTCCAAAACGCCCACCCTTCACCTCTTCCTAGTGCTTTAGCTGGGAAGAAGAAGTGGCGCAACAAACTCCCCAGCAGTATAGCTGTCTGTTCAGTTAGATACCCAAACTCAAACTCAAAGCATCACAGGCACATTTGAACTGGCAAGGGGTCGGTCAGTCAGAAAAATGAAGCTAGTTGCCCATTCCAAAGCGTAGTAGGTACCTATGGAGAAGAACGGGCAAGAAACTCCACGGACTTTCTTTTAAATCAAAATATGGTTACAAAATATCGGTTACGTTAAACGTTACTTTAATATGAAGTAGCAAAACACTCCTACTTTGCTGTTTATCTAGTGCTACCTAATCCCAAGCCGAAAACCTTTAGCTTAGTTAATCTCACAAGTTTGATAGTACAGCAAAGCTAGTGAGCTATTATCCGCTATTGGTGTCAAAACCTCTTGCTAGACAGAACTTTACTCGTTCGACAGCTATTAGTTGCAAGCTCCTTGGGGTGGTAACTTACTTAGGTGTATTGGAACTCAGAGTGTTCTTAGTAGGTATCTAGGTATGTACCCAAATAGCAATATTTAATAATCTCAGAGTGTTTACTGCTATAGACGTGGACGTTATTTATATCAAATTTGTGCTGTATATAGTATAGATAAAGCAAGGCATATGCCTAATCCGTCATCAGTCGAACTATGCTCGTAAGTTGTCGGTCGAACTCGGACGTTCGAATCAAACAATATAATTATGAAGGTGAGTGTGTACATTTCATCTAGTTATCGGAAGTCATCGGACGTTATCCGTTGAAGTCGTGTCACTCACTTTTTTTACATAGATACGTTCAGTTCGATCGGCCGTGTTCGGCCGACGACGTACGATTACGGATTGACATATTTAGAACGATAACGGATTAGCTGAACTCGAGCCGAGACGTTGATGCGATTGGCAAGTACTAAGGAAACATACAACGCAAAAGTCAACACATTATATGAATAGAAATGAGATCATGCCTATAGAGAGAGATGGGGCAAAGTTTAACACTCATAACATTATAATTTGATCTTTCTTCAATGTTTCATGAATATAATTATACTTTTTTTATATTGATCATTACTTGAAGATGTCATACTGTCCACATTTATGATAATAAAATTCTTAATTAGTTTGTTTGTCCCGACTATATTGATCGTACACACTTCTCATTGCAAGAAGAACACGACGTAGGTCTTTATGTTCCCGGACATCATTCTGCGTACCCGGAAGAGTAGCGTTGGAAGGCCTCCCACAAGGTGGACCGATGACCTTATGAAAGCCGCAGGAATCCACTGGATGCGTGAAACACAGTTCAAGTTGTAGTGGCGATGCCTATGTCCAGCAGTGGACGTTTTTCGGCTAAAATGATAATGTTCCAGCGATGCGAGCAAAACCACCAGCTAATTCTGGAATCTTTTTATCTCTTTTACATACAAACAACCCAGTATTAAACACCTCAATTTCTTACAAATGTGAAAAGTCAAATTACATTTTTATTCCCATCAATACACAAATAAATAAAATCCGCAAAAGAACTTTCATTTCTGGCTCACGTAAAGTTATAATCTTCTCCGACTTTGAGCGAGATTGGTTCCATTAATTCGTGTATGAAGTAAAAGGATAAGCCTTTAATGCCGAAATTCTGGAATATGGCTTGCATGGATGAAATTGTGTTGAGCGATAATGTTAATAATTTATAACTTATTTTGTTCATTGATGGAAACATGATATAAATTAGCTGTCTAGGGCCTGTATCCTAGAATGTTATTATGAGAATTATACTCAAAACAGTGAAGGAAAACATCACGAGGAAACCAGCATATCCTAGATCCAAGAAATTATGGTGGAACAAAGATAAATGAACCCTGAAAACATTATACTCCTTTTTGGGCAGTCGTGTAAAAAATACGAAGATCGCGCTGGGCCCGCATGGTAGATTCAGTGGGCTGTAATCTACCTATGTCCTAGCAGTGGGAACATTATAGGCTGATTATGTTTATGCTACTCAATTATGAACACAATTTAAATGTAGATAAGCTATAGATTTGAATTGAGATTAAAATACCTAAAGTCTACGCTATAAATTCAACTCAAACTCAATACTTGAATCAGTCCTTTGGAATTTTAGATCCCTGTCTTTTAACTTCCCAGTCGCTTAAATTATAATATTAATTAATAATTCACCATTTGTAATCATATCGCTATTATGTACATTCTTCATTGCTTTGGTCCAACGTCTTTTTCATTTTCCATAGAAAACATTTAAAAGTTTATATAACTGGTACGGTAAATACGAAAAAAGTTGCAAAGGGAAAACCGTATTTCGGTAGATCCACGTAAAAGTCATTACTTTAAGCTTTTTTTGGGTTCCTCTATTATGGGTCTCCCTTTCCTTAAAGGATCTGTTCTATTTCCGAGAAATGGGTTTCTAAAAGTGATGGTGGAAACAAACTATAGGTTTTATCGAAGACAGGTGTTTTGTAGTAATGTGCGTAAATAACTAGAAACCCGAACGGTGCCTTTGTGTTGATCCTTAAACTCGGTTCCTATATTTTTATTTTCTCATTTCCAAAATAATTACGTAGGTATAAACGTAATCAGCCTGTAATGTTCCCACTAGTTGGACACAGGTCTTCTCTCTTCGAGAGAAAGTGGGCTGTAATCTACCACGCGGGCCCCAGTGCGGGTTGGCAGACGTCACATGTCTTCAAATTTTTGGTTTCCCCACGATGATTTCCTTCACCGTTTTGAGAGCAGAGAGCAGTGGTGAAGTGGTGATTGCCAAATGATATCAGAGAAGTAAGTAAAACAAATACATTTATTCATAAATTGAAACTATTTCTGGAATCCAAGTCATACTACTCAGTAAAGGAGTTTTTAGAAGATAAATCGATTCCAAAATAAAAATAAAAATCTATCTCTAATACACCAAACATTATGAAATATATATAATAAGGAATAATATATATAATATATATGTATAATAAGGAATATATAAAATCAAATCTAAATATGAAAATATGAATACATAAATAATAACATAATTTAATAATAATCAAAATACTTCTAAGAATTTCATAATAATTACCTAGATTATTCATATTGAATACATAATTTCAAAATTAATATACATAATAAGAATGTATAATTATGTGTATATAAATAATTATACACCCAATTAAACACATGTAATACTTAATTTATAATAATATTAATTGTTTGAATTGCTACTTAGTCCTCTCTCCTAATTTTGCTGTGCCCGACAGGGTCCATATTGATATTGATCTTTTACTTGTCTATACCATCTATGTAATACATATGGAATGCAATAAAGAATTGAGTATTGAGTATTAAAGTTAGTTACACAAAGTAACACGCCTGCCTGGGTTTGAACCCACAACCTACACCTCGTAAGTCAGGTCCGTTACCACTGGGCCACCAATTCAATTACGTGTAACTCCGCCAAAATCAATTGAATAAATGAACTTATACGCTAAGAGAAATTATTGAGTCCGTAGTAATTTGTATGATTATTTTAGTTTGGCCAGATAGTTCATGTTGTTTCGATCGACGTGATGACTGGTTCTGAGGATGTTATATATTTTGGCACCCAATAAACAATACTGAAATTGCACAGTTATGTAATTTACAATTTATTTGTTTTGGTTTCAGCCTACGCTTAAAGGTAGGTATAACAAGTGTCCAGATTAGAACTCTATTTTAAGTATTTAAAATTAAACAAGTGGAACCTAGACATTATTTATGTAGCTTATTTGTTAGTATAAACATAAAACCAACCTCGTTTATTATCAAGATAAATTCTAAATCATAATATTTTAACAAATTGAAGCTACGCATTACAAATTATCTGCGTACAGGGGTCAAGTCTCAAGTCATCTTGGGCCAAGGTTGAAAAGTTTACCAAAGTTTTTGCAGTATTTCATTTCAACGAATTGAGATTAGACATTTGTACTGATTCTCTTATAAAATTAAATCAGCCAGAATAATTACTCTTGTTTACTTAGGCACTAAAGTATACCTAAATTATTGCTGTTTTTTCTCTGTAAAAACCTTAGGTAATTCACTTTAGATCACATTATCAGCTTATTTTAGGTTAAAATTGAGACATTTTAATCTGAACTAATATTTTAAAGAATGAGAAAAAAATTTTTTGTATGTTTGTTCCTTACACTTTTACGCTAAAACCGCTGAACGGATTTGGAAGAAATTTGGCACATAGGTAGATTATGACCTGGGTTAGGACAAATTATATTTTTATCCCGATATTATTACGGGATCCAGACTTATGCGAGTGAAACCACGGGGCACAACTAGTTATAAATAAAGAGAAAAAAGATTTTTTGTATTTTTGTTTGTTACGTTTTCACGCTAAAACGGTTCAACGGACTTAGATGAAATTTGGCACATATGTTGACTATGACCTAGATTAGGACATTTAATACTCTTTATCCCGATATTCTTACAGAATCGAGACTTATCCGGGGAAAACCGAAGAGCAGCTAGTGCTATTTAAAGCAAAAGTAACTTAAAACTACGCACTACGCTAGGCCAGCTGAAGGTCAAAGTGTTACCACTGACATGCGGTCTACTGTATGTACCTATTTGTAATTAATAACTAATATTATGAAGAGAAAAGATTTGTTTTTTTGTATGTTTGTTTGTAATTGATAAACACAAGAAATATATAACCAATTTTAAAAATTGTTTCAACTATAAAAAGCTCATTATCAGCCAGTAACATGGGCTGTATTTTATCGACTAGCACGCGAACGAAGTCACGGGCAGTAACAAATATTTTTTTTGTATTATTATGAAACACTAAAGGCCCGCGTGGACCCTAACCTAAGCCTAAGTTACTTCTTATAACATCAGCTATATGCCAGTGAAAGTCCCGTCAACATCGGTCCAGCCGTTTCGGATATTAGCCTGAACAGACAGAGAGACACAATTTTTTTTTTTTTTTTTTATAATTACCGTATATACTTTTAATCAGCATTTAGTACAGACACATCAATTTTATTTATTTATATAATGTATTGTTTAGGTTTAAAGCATAAAAATAAACGGCCTTGTCTTGGATTTCATTTTGTATTTTTGATTAAGATCACAATTTTTGTTTATAACGTTTATGTAACTAGATAGTTATTCTCGGGATCTTGAGAATCATACTTTCAATAAAGGCTTATACAGACACGTGTAATGTAACGCGAATTCTGTAGCGTGTGGACGCTCGGACCGGCACTCGCGCTGGTCCATCGGCTGTCGGCTTCTAGCGCGAACACAGTGCTCATTTTTATGCCGTCCACACTATTCGCGTTACATTATACGATACATTACATTTCACATTACACAAGTCTGTACACGCCTTTACTATCGTATTACCAATCAAACAGCAAATCATTCCTTCATACTCAGTTCAGTTACATCTGTCTGTTTACACGCTGTGTCTTGTCTTTGGATGTTCAATTCAAACAATTAATTCAACTAACGAACACGCTCCGAGCAAATATTGTGTTTTAATGGTTTTTATAAGCAATATTCCGTATCAAAAACAATATAAATATTTTCTAGTTTAATAAAAACCCCGTGTTTGATATAGCATTTTATTTTAAAAGTGTATTTCTATTAAAATTTTAGTCTTAAAATTGTGTCCTCTGATTCAGTGACTAACGAGTGCGTGCCATTGCAATTTAAACTGCGTAAATAAATTTAGATCTTATTCGGTTGTGATTGGTGATAGTTTAGTTTGTTGTGAAGTGTTGTGAGTCATCCTTGATGTTAAATTAATGGTGGTCAAAGGATATTTAGCAGTAACAGAACTGTAAGTTGTTTGAATTTTATTTACAGCTATAATATTTTGCAGCATAAAAATATTTGTATTTAATTGAAGGGAATTTTTTTTTTAGGTATGAATTTAAAAAAAAACTTCTCCCGCTCTGGGCGGAGCGGGAGGGGGTGTCACATTCTTACTGACTAAAACCCACCCGTGTTCCTTCAGTTGCCTGTAAGTTGCCAGGGGCCACAGTATCCCTTTCGGACTTTCCCGTGACCCCGGCAGGCATCGGCCCTAGCGGACCCCGTCAGTTTGGCTGACATCTCTTTGAAATGCGCGTAGAACACAACGCGCTGTTGACCCGTGCCTGGTTCACGGCACAGGTGTTCACCTACGGTGGCCGGGAATCGGCCTGGGATTTCCGACGCCCAAGGCGTCTCCTGCGGCAGCTCGGGGCATGCGAAATTTGCCTCTCCCTCACGCGTTCCGCCTTCACGGGCATTACTGCTTCGCAGAAGGAGGTGACGGCTTCCCATGCCCTCTCGCTTCATTCCATGCCTGGACCAGGGCCAGATGCGAGAGATCACCGCCGCCGATCGCCTCCACACATTGGTGACATCCGGGCGTTTTCTCTCGCATTATCCGGAACAGGAATCTTCCAAAACAACCGTGTCCAGTGAGGACCTGCGTCAGGCGGGAGGTGAGGACGCCGTGGCGCCTCTCTAGCCACTCCTCAAAGAAGGGACTTATCGCCGCAATTGTGGCGTGCCCATACTTGCAGGGACCTAAGTATCTGAATATATGTTCGTCTTAATAACAATAATTAATCGCTTCATTAATTTTGCTAGTATATTTTCGTTGATAAGTTTTTATTTCGTCTTATCAAGACGAAATAAAAACAAATCTAAAATCTAATATAATAATAACAATTTCGGATAATCACAAGGTTAGGTATGTTTATCAATTATTTTTAAATAAAGTATTGCTGATTTGAATTGGCCCATTATAAGTATTAGTAATTTTTACAACAGCAATTAAAGTAATAAATAAGAAACAAAAGGATTGATTGGAGCATACATACTATTCAAATGATATTATCATTTATCATAATTATATCAGATCGGCAATGTCCAGTTCTGTACATTGGAAGCCCAATTAATGTTCTCTTGGGAAATAGCCATAATTACTACGCTTTGGCAGTCGTGTAGGAGTTCGTAGTATATCAAATAAATATAACTACGCTACTGAGAAATATGAGTAAAGCACGACCACGACAGTCGACACGCTGTGACAGCCCGTTAGCTTGACAGTGACAGCTGACATAACATTTTATGGTTACCATACATTACAGTACCAAAGTCAGATTGTTATCATAGTACATAGGTATTATTTATCTAAGTTAAAAGTTTCCATCACAAGAACTTTACCACGATACCTCGGCGCAGAAAATGCAGCACTAACTACTTAAGTGTTAGCAAAACTACCAACTTTATGTTTATACGCAACACCCAACTTCATCCTAGATAAAAAGGTACCTTCCTTGTAGTTTACTGTGATCCTTAACGGACTAAGCCCTCATCACGGATTCCCATTAGCTACACAATATCTAATCGTGCGAGACTGTTAACTTCAGAAGGGCAGACAAAAGGGCTTGCTATATGCAACCCTTGAGGGCACTAAATACGATCCAATGACCTCATCGGCCCTTCTATTAATCTTTTTAACAGCCTTTTAAGAGATTGCGTCGGGAATGTGTGCCTCTTGTTGGGGCTAATTAAAATCTTCCTATTTTTGGCGACACTTGAATTTGGTGGTTCTTGTATATTTCTGTAGTCGTAAAATACTTCTGGCAATATTCATTTTAGTTAGGAGCCTGTCAAGCATTCATTAGGATAAAACCAAGAATGTGTTTTCTGTTTTCGTAATTAGATTAGTTCTATTTAAAGCAACCTCATTTAGCTAGCAAAAGTTTTAAAGTTTGGATTAAGGACAGGGTAGGTAGCTGAATAATGAAAACTCTATCAATACTCATAACATTATAATTTATGAGGAACTAGTGATCCGATTCCGAAAATTCTTTCACATAAGACGCTGACAACAACTAAACCGCGGTTACTATCGGTCTGCATAGAAAAGAAAGAGAAGCGCGATGATACAACGCTTGTTATTGATTGCAAAAAATGAAGCAATATTATTGATTTATTCAAAAATTTGTTGATTATCGAAAATAAAAAAAATATTTTAAAACCCAAAAGTGCGCGCCTCATAACGTTTATTCAAAAATTTGACCGATCAACATGTGTAGAATTTCTCACCTCGCAATCTTTACGTACTGTCAAAGACTATTTAGGTTTGTTTTGTTGGTTGCTAGGCAACGGAAGAGGGTCGAAGTTTGAAATATAGATATAGACATTATATTAGTTACTTTTTTATAAATGATAACTAAACTACTTTGAATAAAAGAGGCATTTTCCATAGGGTTCTTCCTATGGCTGAAACGAATCTATAAAAAAATATTGACTCAATTGATGGATTTTTTCGCAAGCTAAATTTTTTTCAGGTTTCATATGACGGAATTTGTTTGTAAACTATATAGATGTGTTTTTCGTTTCTTTTGCATTAAATCAATTTATGAACAGAATTAATCTCCATTAAATTATCTATAAAGTGTGCAGTGGTATATAACTTAAGTAGGTTCTGTGTACTAGCAGGAGTGTAACAATATAAACAGTTGCAGAAAGAAGGCAAAATATTTTTTTATTTTTAAGTCAGTGTGTGAGGAAGTAATCACAGAATGTAAAATCAATGTAATATATTTAAAAAAAAAAACTACCGTCTACCCTTTATAGCAGAACTTTTTATGTCATAATCTTATTTTGCATAACAGCGAATAGAACTTCATTTCACAGAAAATCGTTTGGCATATGTACACTCATTTATCATACATTAAAAACTCATAATTTTGTAAGTCAGAATCATCTTTAGGCATAAATTTCATATTCATAATAATTAAAAAGCAGAACCATACAATATGCAGAAAGTTCACACAAACATGCAAACAAGCATACACCATGCGTGCAGCAAGCATGCAGCAGGCATGATTTCTGTCACGGCTCCGGAGCTGCGGGGCTTCGGCGGTCCCACACGAGCTTATCGTCGTAGATGGTTTTAACGCTCACCACCGCAGCTTCGGCTTGCTCGGTTCAGGCTCAGCCACGGCGGTGAGCGGGCCGCATCGCCCCTCCGGGCCTACGTGGGCTTAAATTACACTCTAGAGGTAAGGCAGACAAGACTACGTGGAGTCGCTTTTGCAGCGTTTCGTTTCTGTCAGTAACTTTTGTAGCACAACATAGTAACTTTTTAAGACAATATTTTAATTTAATTTAAGATTTAAAATGCTATTTTATAGAAATGGAAATGCCTAGTAAAATTCTGGCATATTAAAAGTATGCCATTGTAAATTCGGACATATAAACATTCGGCCAAACAATAATTATATTAAATAGTTTTTACGCCTTTAAAATATTCGTTTGAAGAAGATTATGCCAAGTGTGTTATGGCAAATAAATTTCGGAGCATCAAGATTCTGTCAGATAGAGGGAACCCCATCTCACCACTCATATCGTGCAAAAAACAATCAAGCCCTGCATTTAAATATGACATTCTTGTTATTAATTAAAATACCAACGTACGTTGATATATAATACAGATATTTTGGGTTAGACCTTAAGTTTAAAGGTTAGTTTACCGTTAATTTATATCGTTTTTTTATTTTTTTCAAAACCTTTTTTTTGTAACAACCAAGTTCTGAGAAATATGTCAAGTCTACGTTTACCGTTTGGCAGCGCTTTAAGGGAAGCTCCAGTATTGCCGAGTGTTATAGGATTTACTTTATGTTAAAACAATAAATTTGAAACTATTTATTTTTAATTTGGTACAGTCTGATCACGTTGATGGAGTGTAGATAAGATCACGTTAAACCTACTTAAGAATTAATTCGGTGGTAATATTAATCTCCAGCTACGGAGAACTGTTATTTCTACGTTAACGTACCTACTAAGATTATTTTGCCAGGCATGTAAATTCTAGCAAAAATTTTAACAAAAATCTTAAATAGAAAAACTGAATATTCAGGCAAACATTTAAAAGAAGGATGTAATAAATTGCCCTTTTTAAGGCATTAATGAGACGTAGGTGTGTTTTGTTTGTTAAAATTAACATAGTCATCTGTATCGCCAAGTTCTCGACAGTTCTGGGAGAATATTCACGAATATTATGCAAAGCTGGTATGAAATTATTTAATTTGGACTGGCCAGCGCAGGATGTTCTTAAAGAGGTTATTTTTAGGTGTTGCCAAATAGGAGCTAAATAAATGGTATTAAATTAAAACAGATCATGAGTTGATGTATTATGACTTAAAAACTGTTCATTGTTTCACTGCCGATGTACACATATACGCTTATTTAATATAATCACGGAACAGATTTTTTTCTGTTCCGTGAATATAATAGACCCAACCTTTTTCTATAAGTTTTTCTAGCCATTTAGTATAATAGTAAATAGTAATTTACCTTTATTTTTTTAACAATGGCTTCTCGCAGATGACCACTAAGGTTGTGGCTGCTTAAACGGACTTTCCTGTAGCTTCTACACTAAGAGCCTCCAGCCAGGAGCATAAAGGCAAACTATTCTAAGTTACATACTAAACGAACTAAGGGCACCCCCTGTGGGGTACGAACCTCGGCTTAGGGCGTCGTTGAGGGGAGGACAGCAAGATGGGACAGGCTGGATCAAGGATAGAACATTATTATTATACGGGGAGTTTAAAGCTACACGCTCAGCTGCAGCAGGGGCTGGCGTTTCATCGTACAAGTGTCGGGGGGAGTATTATTTACTCGGGATGGTTGCGCACGCGGTGCTGTTCTGCGGCGAGGTCGGAACGACGGGTGTCGGGTATATTTGCATACTGTACTGGTGGCCCTATCTGCTCTCCTGGAGGAGTGTGGTTGAATCATCGGGATCGGATAGGATATGCCGTGGACGGCGAAGTCGACTGAGAGTCGAGGGGGTAAAATTGGCCGCTTCGACAACCAGAGGGTTGCGGTGCAAGGCGGCGGAGTCAAAGTAACGCTTGGACATGCGTGTAAGAAACTGATGGATGGTGGGGATTTTAAGGTCGAGATGGAGGATCTCGTTCCTGACAAACCAGGGCGCTCCCGTGGCTTTTCGGAGGACGTGGTTCTGGATAGACTGCATCATATGGATGTTGTGGGGTTTTGCATGCACAAAGACTGTACCCGCATAGGTCATAATGGGACGGATGCACGCTGTGTAAATACGCATTTTGCCTTTAAGAGACAATTTGCTGCGTGCATTGAGGACAAAGTGAAGTCTACAGAGAGCGAAAGCGGCTCGCGACCGAACCGACTTTATGTGCTCTGCGAAGGAGAGATGGTGATAGTAATTTACCTAACAACATTAACATTTAAATTGTTGTCCTGCGAGGGGGAAATAAGAAAAAGTTTTTTAGCATTGTTAAAGTCCTCTCGGTAAATGTCAATAGAATATAAGCATAATCAGCCTATAATGTTCTTACTGCTGGAACACAGGCCTCTTTTCTTCAAAAGGGAGTGGTTGCAAGCTGTAATTTACCATGCGGTCCCAGTGCGGGTTAGTAGATGTCACATGTCTTCGAATTTTTGGTTCTAGGACATACCGGTTTCTTCACGATGTTTATCTTCACCGTTTTAAGAGCGTTGGTAATGAAATTATTTACTCAAAGTATACGGCCTAACTGGATTCGAACCCTCGATCTACAACTCGTAAGTCGAGGCCGTTACCACAGGGCCACTACTGCTCTACATATAACAGTAGACTGTAGATAAAGAAGCCAAATTGAATGTTTTCTTAGAAAATATTTTAGCATAAGATTTTCGTCAACTTGAGGTATAAGTAACTCGTCAAGTTTCTATACTTGCTAATAGTGATAAAAAATGGGAAGTGTATAGAGTGCCGCACTTTAAACTTAGGTGCTAAACTTAGGTGTAGTCATAAATAACCCCTTGGCTTAGCAAATTAAAATGGCTGAAAGGTAGGTTAGGTTAGGTCGGAACTGTGACCACACAAAACACGAGCGAGCGGAGCGAGCGGTGCCGCGGCAGCGGCCGGCGAGTGCCAGAGTCCGTTTAGGCACAAGAAAAAATAATATTTTTGGGAATGTGGTGTTTTACAGCGAATTAACCTAAACAATAAAACAAAATAACAAGTGACAGTGACTGTGATTAGTGACAATGACAATGCATTTCTTCTCTCCGGTATCTGCTATTTAGTTATCCATATACTCATAATACGTAACATAAAAAGAGTAAAGTATCGCAGCGGGATAAAATTGCGTGCCGCGCTTAGAATGGAACAAATAGACAACGGTACATCTGTTCGCACGGGCGCGGTGTTTCCCGCCGCGATTTTTTATCGCGCGGTGTTCGATTTTTAAACGCTTGGCGTTGAGCGTTGAATGAACATACAATCTGTGTTCCCACGAACTCGAAAAAAATCGCCGCGCCGACTCGAAGAGTGCTGACGTGCTACATGCTCAAGGCCGTAATAAAACATTGGAATACTCAGTCAGTTCTAGGCATAGGTAGGTATTTGGATGGAGTTTATTTTAAGTAAACATTAAACGGGTTTAATTTGAGAAAATACAATACAAGAAACATGCTATTTAATTGATCATTATTATAATTTTTCAGGATATTTTCTTAAATAATTGTATGGCGTCAAAAATTGGCCTTTTAAATATAGTTCATCATCTTCGTCATGCATCCAATTTTCCAAAATGGCCTCACAAGTAGCTACCGCTAATAACGTTGCAGGACCCATCATACGTCCGCACTGCGTGAAGAGCCAATTCCAAGTGACTTTTTAACGCTCGTTCAAACACTCTGTTGAAGGCGGGAAAAATCGCGCTAGGCGTTTTTATTCCGCCGCAATTTTATTACGTCCGTGCGAACGTAGGCTTAGGCACATCTATTTCGCAAAGGCAACTTTCCAATGACACAACCCAGCCGCAACTGACAGCCCTATCTTACATACAAAAGATAATATACATTACGTGTATATTACCTTACCTTATGTGAAATAACTCCTTTGACATTGTTAACGCAAAATATAATGTTAGCAGAATACTTGGAAATAGGCAGTAGACACCTCTTTTTTTTGTTGGGTAATTGTCAAATAACTTCTCCCGCTCTGGGTGAAGTGGGAGGGCGTGCCAAAAAACCCTCCCGTGTTCCATCAATTGCCTGTACGATGCCAGGGGCCACGGTATCCTTTCGGACTTTCCCGCGACCCCGGCAGGCATCGGTCCTAGTGGACCCCGTTAGTTGTGCTGACATATGTTTGAGGCGCGCGTGTGATTGCTCACCGTCCGCAAGCCCGTGCCTACAGTGGCCGGGATTCGGCCAGCGATTCCCACTTGGCACTTCTGAATTTCGCATTAAAGGCACCTCGGCTAAGCTTCGCTTTGTATGAAAATGTACTATGGGATCATCCACTGCGAGCCAAGGCCATGCTAGCACGAAATTGCGGCTGGCAAACAAATGAACCACGCAGCTAACGTGGCAAACCTCTCCGTCAACGTTCTATAAAATCAATCTGCTTAGCCTTTTACCAACCTTGTTTGGGTTGACTTTCAGTCTAACCGGATGCAGCTGAATACCAGTACTTCACACGGAACCACTGCCTATCTGACTTCCACAACCCAGTTACTGGGTAATACGATACCCCTTGGTAAGATCTTCGGATGACAGCGGGGCAGCAAGCGGCGCGGCAAGCGTTAGTTAACCTTCTATCGACCCATGCGGCTGTTGTTATTTAGCCACAAGGCCCTCAACACTACAACAAAATACACAAAAAGTTGTTCTGAAGTTCACAAACATTGCAATTGAATTGTTATATACGATCTCGCAGAAGATGTGAAAAGTAAACTATTCTCCTCGGGATTAAAGGTATCTTCGTCTTAGGCGAGCTTGAATCCCTCGCTGCACTCAGAATTTTAGTCTTAACTCCTGAGCGAAGCGAGGTCATAACAGCCGTCGTTGCGCTCGGAATTTATATAGCATCCGTGACATAAGATACTGTTTTTTACCCTTGGTGAATAATCTAGTATTATGCTCCAGTGACAGCTACCTCAATAATAATAATAATAATAATAGTGTTCTCGTCTAGCTAACGAAGAGTACTTGCATAGACACAACCTTGTAGCCAGGATTATCCATCAGCAACTTGCTCTGAAATACAGCCTTGTGGAATCGGAAGTACCGTACTACAGGTATGTGCCCGACCCAGTTCTCGAAAATGGAAATATCACATTGTACTGGGATCGATCCATCATCACTGACAGGACTATTGTTGCCAATAAGCCTGATATAGTGGTGGTGGATCGAGGAGAGCGGCGCGCAATGATTATTGACATAACGGTCCCGCATGACGGGAACCTCGTGAAAGCCGAGAAAGATAAACAGATTAAGTATCTTGACTTGGCTCGCGAGGTTGTCGACATGTGGGATGTGGACTCAGCGATCATTGTGCCGATAGTCGTATCAGCCAATGGCTTAATAGCCAAGAGCCTCGACCAACACCTTAGGAGGCTCTCGTTGGGCAGGTGGATTAAGGGCTTGATTCAGAAAGCGGTACTCTTGGACACGGCTCGTATTGTTAGGAGGTTCCTCTCTTTGGAGCCCTGACCGCCGGTAGCTTGGACCCTGTTCCCGATACCGGTGGGCTACTATTTTTTATATTTTTAAATGTTTTTATATGTTTTTATTCTAATATTTAAAAATATAATTTATATGTAAATATTTAAATAAAGGAAATAATAATAATAATGTTCTTTCTGGCGAAGTATCTGGTCGGCGCCTGTCAGCCACACCGAAGGTGATTGGACTCGGGAAGTCGAGCGAGCCTGCGATCCAATACCAGAAATGGGGGCTATTACCATCTGCCCCCAAGATGTAGCTCGTGCAGTTCGTCCGTTGCCCAACTGGAAGTCTCCAGGGCCGGACGGGCTGCACAATTTCTGGATTAAATGGTTCATAAGATCGCACGCTCGCTTGGCGGCTCAGTACCAGACTGCTTTGGAGTCTGGTTCGCTACCCCAGTTCCTAACAACAGGAATTACCCACCTGCTCCATAAATCGGGTAGCACCGCGGACCCCAAAAATTATAGGCCGATCACATGTTTACCGACGGTCTATAAAGTTCTTACATCCATTTTGAGAACTAAAATTAACAAACATATAGACACCAACTCCATCATGTCTGCCTCTCAAAATGGATGTAGGAACGGGGCCCGCGGTACTAAGGAGCTACTCCTCATTGATATGGCCATTAGCCAACAGGTTCGCCGTTCCCGAAAAGATCTGTCGACATGCTGGATAGATTATAAGAAGGCCTATGACTCGGTGCCACATACATGGCTCATGAGGGTGTTGGAGTTGTATAAAGTAGATGCAACTCTGCGCACCTTCCTGATGTCGTGTATGAGGCAATGGAGGACGGTCCTTCGCTATCCAGGATGTCGAAATATCCAGAGGAATAGCGAACCGATAAGGATCGAGCGAGGCATATTTCAGGGCGATAGTTTAAGTCCACTTTGGTTCTGCTTAGCCCTGAATCCTCTTAGCACACTGCTGGAGTATTCAGGCCTAGGCTATCGGCTGAGGAGAGGTGGTCAGGTAATATCTCACCTCCTCTACATGGATGACCTAAAACTCTTTGCCCCCAACAACTTGCAACTGATGGAGATACTGAAAGTAACTGAAACTTTTAGTAGAGCCATCAGGATGGAATTTGGTGTGGACAAATGTGCGGTCATGCATGTAAAGCGAGGGGAGATTGTGGAATCCGTGGGAACTCAGCTCGCGGATTCCATAAACCTTAGAGCCCTCTCCGCATCCGAAACCTACAAGTATTTGGGTATGTCGGAAGCGTTGGGCATCAATGTTACTGACATGAAGCAATCGTTGAAGGAGCGCTTCTTTGGCCGCCTGAAGAAAGTATTTAATAGTCTTCTATCAGGCGGAAACAAGGTGCGCGCCTTCAACGGTTGGGTCATGCCGGTTTTGATGTACTCTTTCGGCATACTCAAATGGACTCAGACCGAACTCGACGCCCTGGATAGGAGGGTCCGTACGCTGCTAACTGCATATCGAATGCATCACCCACGGTCATCGGTAATGAGACTGTATATCCCGCGAAAATGTGGAGGTCGAGGCTTTTTAAACGCTAAGACCCTCCACAGTCGCGAGGTATGCAGTCTCAGGGAATATTTCCTAGAAGCCGACGTGGGGATGCATCGAGATGTGGTCGCGGTGGACAAGGGCCTTACCCCGCTCTCCTTGGCTAAAGAGAACTGGCGCAAGCCTGTAGTGCTTGACATTAATGATCGCAAGGAGGTATGGCAGAGTAAGGAGCTTCACGGACGCTACTTCCGGGCCCTACATGGACCCGATGTAGATTCACTAGCGTCCGTAGCCTGGCTGCGTTTTGGTGACCTCTTTGGGGAAACCGAAGGTTTTGTCTGTGCAATTATGGACGAAGTTATGATGACGAACAATTACCGGAGATTCATTGTGAAGGACGGCACGGTTGACATCTGTCGGGCATGCCACCGTCCGGGAGAATCAATCCGACACATTATCTCCGGGTGTTCTCGTCTAGCTAACGAAGAGTACTTGCATAGACACAACCTTGTAGCCAGGATTATCCATCAGCAACTTGCTCTGAAATACAGCCTTGTGGAATCGGAAGTACCGTACTACAGGTATGTGCCCGACCCAGTTCTCGAAAATGGAAATATCACATTGTACTGGGATCGATCCATCATCACTGACAGGACTATTGTTGCCAATAAGCCTGATATAGTGGTGGTGGATCGAGGAGAGCGGCGCGCAATGATTATTGACATAACGGTCCCGCATGACGGGAACCTCGTGAAAGCCGAGAAAGATAAACAGATTAAGTATCTTGACTTGGCTCGCGAGGTTGTCGACATGTGGGATGTGGACTCAGCGATAATTGTGCCGATAGTCGTATCAGCCAATGGCTTAATTGCCAAGAGCCTCGACCAACACCTTAGGAGGCTCTCGTTGGGCAGCTGGATTAAGGGCTTGATTCAGAAAGCGGTACTCTTGGACACGGCTCGTATTGTTAGGAGGTTCCTCTCTTTGGAGCCCTGACCGCCGGTAGCTTGGACCCTGTTCCCGATACCGGTGGGCTACTATTTTTTATATTTTTAAATGTTTTTATATGTTTTTATTCTAATATTTAAAAATATAATTTATATGTAAATATTTAAATAAAGGAAATAATAATAATAATATTTTTTTATATTTTTAAATGTTTTTAATTTTTTATTCTAATATTTAAAAATATAATTTATATGTATATAGTTAAATAAAGGAGATAATAATACCATTTATTTCAGGCGACAGTGGCCCATAGAAAAATACCTTAACCTAAACATACATATCAATCAGGTGATCTGTCAATTAGGTTATCTCTATCCTGAAATACATAGGAATAGTACATGTAATCAATAAAACCTATTAATTGAGGACTTATGCGTACTATAGTTAGCTTTTAAGGATAGCTTAGTTGTGTGAGTGTATAATTGTAGCCTTTCTGTCTCTACTAATACAAGAAGTGGGTATAGTAGGCCAATTAAGTACACGCAAAAAGCTTGTTAGAAAAATGTTAATGACAATACTTTTCAGTATAAATGAGGTAAACACCCATACAAGAATCTCAATGATGAAGAAATGTGGGTGTACTATAGGCACACCTCTGCCTGACCCTTTGAGGAAATACAGGCGTGGTGTTATGTTATGTTAGGTTAGGTTAGGTTATTCCTTAACTAGCTTCTTCCCACAACTTTTTTCTCGTGAAATTTCTTGTTTTAACATAAAATATATCCTAGGGTCGCCCTCGGCCTGATCGCAATGCATTGTATCGTATCTCGCGCTGTTACTTCGTTTTCGCTTTGCGTTCTTTCTGACTTTTTTCTTTTTCCTCGGCTCCTAAGGGTCGTAGCGTAGTATAACCTTCCTTAAAAATTGGGCTATCAAATGCAAATCCGATTCAAATTCAAAATATTTTATTTCGCATAAACCTACATGGGCACTTATGAAACAGCAGAAGCTAGGTGCACGGTTCCAATTGGTCTTTTCCTATGTAGAAGAGCCGGCAAGAAACTCCACGGTTACTCTTTTAAAAATAATTGGCTTGTACAATATGTTCAAATAACAGTGTTATTAGGTATGGAAGGACAGTGTAGGTCTTTCAACAATTACCAGGTACTTAACAGAATAATGATGGTCAACAAATCTACAGTCCACTAAGCCTACAGCGTTCTCACATTCCCAAAATAGAAAAGAATCTATGTAAAGATAAATAAATTGACGACACGGTTGGCGCAGTGGTTAAGCGATTGACTGCTGCGCTGCGTGTCGCGGGTTCGATTCCCGCACGGAACAAATATTTGTATGACCTACAATTAGTTGTTCCGGGTCTGGCTGTTTGTGTATGTGAGTATAAATGTTTGTAAACGCACCCACGACACAGGATAAATTCCTAGTGTGGGGCAACGTTTTTAAAAAAAAAAAAAAAAAAAAAAAAAAATTTAAACGTATTTTAAACGACATGACGTGATTGCTATTACATCTGTAACAAATCTGAGTAATAATCATGTCCACAAAAGTCACTAATAATTTGTAGTTTCAGAGATTAGCGCGTTCTAACAAACCAAAACTCAGCTTTATTATATTAGTTTAGATATACGAAACATTACTCCTCATCTAAGTACATAATAGCATAATCAGCCTGTAACGTTCCCTCTCACAGAGAGGAGGTCGCGTCTCAACACAAGCCTGTAGGCCTGTAAAGTGGGCTGAAATCCACCACGCGGGCCCAGTGCGGATTGGTAGATGTCACATGTGTCCGAATTTTTGGTTCTAGGACTTGCCGGTTTCCTTACGATGTTTTCCTTCATCGTTTTGAGAGCAGTAGTGTTGAAATAATTTACAAAAAGTAAAGCGCCTGCCTGGGTTCGAACCCTTTTAACCGACTTCCCAAAAAGGAGGAGATTATCAATTCGGTTGTATTTTTTTTTTTTTAATGTATGTTACCTCATATCTCCGTCATTTATGAACCGATTTTGAAAATTCTTTTTTTATTTGAAAGGATACAATTTCCGATAGGTCCCGTTTTTATCAAAATATAGTTGTGATGATGGAATCCATGAGGAATTGAGGGAACTCCTCAAATATTATAGGCACACACATAGCGATTTTGGTATTTTCAGCAATAAATTATGCATTTGCATTCAGAAAGTATCAATTGGTGAAATGGAACTGATGAAGAAGACAGATGGCCACCAGAACTACTCAATGATAAGTTTTTCACAGGTGGCGATAAGATGTCTCGATTAAGATAGTTAAGCGACTATGAAGCACGTTTAAATAAATAATTCTGATGACCATCGAACTGGAAGATGAAGCCTGAAAGACGGCACCGGAACTTCGTCATAAAACAATGTATTCTAGCCGTGTTTGGGCTTATTTGAATTGCCATGAGATGTACTCTGGCTATAGATGATTTTAATGGTAATATCCCGCCATCAAATTGCGCTACTTGAGTCGTATGTTATGTGTGGCCTTGATTGTCAGAAGACATATTTTGTAGCCTCGTTATTTCCGTCAAGGATCTGTCGCCGTGTGGTCGCTTTAATAATTTGTTTGCGTCCAACTCTGATAAAACTATGCCTTCCAAACTTCTGACACAGCGCGACGTATATTTGCTCTTTTGCAAAGTTTTTTTTACCAAAGTCGATCACAGCTCTTTCGAGGGTAATTTATGGACTGTGACCGCCCAGCTTAATATGAGAGGCAGCATACGCTCCACATCTCCGTTACCCCTTGCCGCCTGGAACGTAGTGTTGGTGGTATGGGTATCACTTTGAAAACTTTAAATTCGCATATCTTTTTATTGGATGAGACGATAGCAATGAAACAAAAACTAAATGTTACATCGTGATTATATTATATTTACAATTTTAATAGGACTGTAATAAAATTTCAAAAATATTATTTCTGTTATATTGAATGTAGAAAAATGTATTCCAAAATGTGTACCATTTTGGGCCAAAAGATGTCATTGAGATGCAAAAAAAATTGTAACCCCCTTTCTACACCTTCAAACCAGTTTTGAAAAATGTATGATTCCATCTTTATTATTACCTAGATAAGTTTATACCACGTTTTCTAAACCAAATGAATAAGATCTTTCATATAAACTGTATCCCCCCTTTTCACCCACAAAGGGGTTAATTTAAATCATTTCACTTTGCCCCACCAAGTCGGCCCCACTGGTGGGGCAAATTTATTCTGCCGCATGACATGAATTCTTCCCCACTAGGTTTGGCACCTTATAATTTGTGTAGGTAGGTATGCTCGTATTTCATATTTATTTGGAAAAGAAAGAAATGTATATCAAAGTTAAATGTAACTAGGACTTACATTTACTTAGATTTTGTCTTATTTGTAACAAATCGTGTAATTAATGCATGATTTACAACCCGATCCCTTCCAAAAACAACTAGTAAATAAAAATTAATAATAAAATAATAATACCAGCCTATTACTCTCCCACTGCAGGGCAAATTCCTCTTCTCATACAGAGAAGGCACGAACACTGATCATCACGCTTGCTCAAGACGGGTTGGTGATTTCAGACTTATATTAACTATAAGTCCATGTTTCCTCACTATGTTTTCCTTCACTGATGTCAATAATGTCCTAGATAAACTCAGAAAGTACATATGAATTGAAAAAGTCACATTGGTACTTGCTTGGATTTGAACCCACAACCTCATGCATGAGAGGCGAGGCCTTACCTCTGGGCCATCATTACATATTAAATTACCAAAAAAATATTGTTGTACTTTTATTTAAAAACACTACCTAGGTATGTATTAAAACTAATGTTACCAGACCTAGTTATATTTTACTTAACTATACATTTCTTTATTTTTCAAACAAATATAAAATACGAGCATACTTATACATTTCTAAGGTGTCAACCCTAGTGGGGCAGAATCCATCAAGATTTTAGACTAGTGGAATCTGCCCCACCAAGTCGAACTAGTGGGGCATATTCCACTGAAAATTTTTAGGCATTCCTCTTTGCCCCACCAGCGGGGCGCGCGGGCGGCCTGGTGGGGCAAAGTGGAATGATTCGTAAATTTTTGAAAAATCTTTTGCTGTTTCCATTATTCGACTGGTATACGAATTTGTGCAGGGTAGGTATAAACACAACTAAAAAGTAAAAATTAAAAACTTTGTTACAAAAAAAAAAAACCGACTTCCAAAAATACACTAAATTATTTTTTTACAAAACAAAAACCACCGAATTCCACAAAAATACACTTAAAAGAGAAAAATAACTTGAAATTCGGAAGTCGGTGGCAAAAACGAAAATACAGATCCATATAGTATACTTTAAGATGGTTCGCAGTTCGCATAGTTGATGCTGTAATATAGTTGTATCCCTAGGGAAATAGTTATGAATTGCTTTCATAATATTACGGTATATTCTACTATATATATACAGAATAAAATATTATCGTTTTTGCCACCGACTTCCGAAATTCAAGTTATTTTTCTCTTTTAAGTGTATTTTTGTGGAATTCGGTGGTTTTTGTTTTGAAAAAAAAAAAATGTGTTTTTTGGAAGTCGGTTGTTTTTTTTTGTAAAAAAGTTTTTATCTTTCTTTCTCTCATCTAAGTACGTACGGACAATATTACCTACGACACAATTTTTGCTGTAGCTGTCGAATGTAACGCGAAGATTTTACTACAAGACGGCTTAAAGTAAGTGACTTTTTATGTAAAACCGCTCTTAGGTGCTTGCTTCGAACAATGTCTTCGGTGTCTACTAATACCTATTACGAGACTGTAAGTTTGTCCGTCCTTCACAAGTGTGTGGATTTTTATAATTATTATCTATCTGTATGGTGGAGAAGGTACGTCTCTCTCGTTATTAACCGACTTCCAAAAGGAGGAGGTTATCAATTCAGATGTACTTTTTTATTTTATTTTATGTATGTTCGGAAATGACTCCGTCATATATAGACGGATTTGCAAATTTTTTTTTTTGTTTGAAATGGTATAAGTACTTCCGAGATGGACCCACTGTCATCAGGTCAGGTTCTGGTGATGGGATCCTGGAGAAATCGAGGGAACTCTTCAAATATTATAGGCACACCTATAACGATTTGGGTATTTTTTTATAGTAACTCATGCATTTGGTCTCGGAAAGCACCATTTGGTGAAGTGGAACTGATGATGCAGACCACAGATGGGCTCCGAAACTACTCAATAATAATTTCTTCTTATTGGAATTTGGAAAGTACAACGTCTGTTATGTCAGCTAGTTTTAATAAAAACCTCCGTGAAGTAAGTTTAATTTGATCGTAAGGGTCGATTTACGAACATACCTATAGATTAAATTTATTACAAAACCGCAAATAAACCTCTCAAGTTCTGATTACAAAACCTGAGAAGTTTTAAAAGTCAATATTTAATTGGCCAACCAGCCATTATTTTTTATAATAAAGCCCTTTTAAAATAGCTACACAGTATCTAGGAAAAAAACCGTAGCTTTATAGAGGCATGAGAAACAGGGCGTAAAGTTCAATCATATCTATATAAAATCATCAATCATCTATAGAAAAGGGAGGATCCTCCAACCAGATGGGTGTCGCGTCTGGTGGGCAACTGCCTGACGATTGATGTCGGGAAGTAATACATATGCTGATTATGCGGTAAACACTGCTTGCGCGATGCAGGATTTGTGTGACGTCAGGTTTTTGATGCGTAGTTCGTATGTGGCGATGTAGATGCCGCCACATCACTCCCCTCCGGAGACCGGGTTGTAATATCGGGGTAAACTAAATTGTCACTGGCAATATTAATATCGACATTTGCTAAACTACCAATAGTCATTCATCAGAGTACCTATGTCTAATGTCTTGCCAGAGGCTACCACCTGCCATATCTAGCCCTAGGGATAAAGTGTGCCTAAAGCGTGCCTTTATAAAGACTCAGAACAAACGCTTTGGGTTCGTTTGGAAATCTTCAATTTCCTTACCTCTAACTAGTACTGCAAAGAGATGGATAAATGAAACAGACACTGGTCGATCATCACAAACGACACAAATTTTAAAACCTCATTAAAAAACAATTCTTAAAGAAAATGTTGCAAAACTCTGGTTATGATGACTCTGAACAATTAACATAAATACCTGACACTTAATCAAACGACGCACAATGGAAACAAACACGCACACACACACACTCACACTCAGCACACACACACACATCACATAAACATACCAGGTAATAATATATGAAACCTGAAATTACTTCTCTAGACTCCACTCTGGATATGGTACCCCGAGCCCTAAGATATCTGTACAAAATATTATTTACCACTGCTAGAGTCTGCTCTAGCACTGGTAAATAATATTTTTTAACCTAGCTGTAGGTAATATTTTAAGCTACTCATGTCGTTTCAACTTGGTGTTAACCTGTAAACCTGCTTACTGTATTACCTGGCCAATAAACTATTTTCTATTTCTATTTCCAGAAATAGAACTTTTGATATTAAACATTTCTTCAATACATAATGTAGATCGCGCAAACAAATAAAGTGTTCTTCCCTTTAAACCACACGTGGGTGGTGCCGCGGGCGTAACACTGTGTAGAAGAAATTTCTTTTACGCAGATGTTTCTGTGGGCCGTTATTGGATCCCTTACAATATAATATGCGGGGTTTCATTTTCACATATTGTCTGACTAATATTGGCATATGGTAGTGCGTCTTGGTAATGAGATAAACGTTCAACGTTAGCCCATGAAATATTTATAGATCAAAAGTCATCGTTAACAATTTTCTCTCGAAAAATTATGCGGGAATTTTGATCGTTTATTTTCCTTCCCAACTTCGGTGGTAAATATAATTACGATTGACTAAATAGCTTCTTATTCAACTACTCCTTTATTAAACAATTTTGTAAACAAAAATTGTTGTTGAAACAACAATAAAAAAATCGGTATAATTATGTATAAGGGGCAAAAAAAAAAAAACGACATTTTGTATAATTTTATGAGGAAAATCGTTACCCTTAATTATCAAACGTTCCGTTAGCCTTAGCCTAAGCGTTAGTTCGCTTTGAAGTTCGCATCCCGTCCTACCCTTAATTTGCATCGAGTTAATATAACCTGTCTGACCGGTGGTGTACGCCTGCTTACTTGATCTGTCCAAGGCTTTCGATCTTGTGTCGTATGACGTGATTTGGAGTAAATTGAGGAGGTTTGGATTGAGGAGTAGGGGTATGCCGATGGAACTGCTCAGTGTATTACAGTTCTGGTATCGTAGCCAGACAAACCGTGTTAAATTAATGAGCTCATTGCCGAGCTCAACAGCATACGTGCGATGCAGGGTAAATGGTGTCAGTTGCAACAACATCAGCAATGCGGATGACACGGTGCTGCTGGGCCCGTCGCCGGGAGCGATCCTGGAGCTGTTATAAGTATGTGAGACTTACGCTGCTGCACATGGTTTGATCTATAATGCAAAAAAATGTGAATAAATGGTCTTAGGGGTCACCGGTAAGTGCCGGGAGAGTACACTCGAACTTGCCATAAACGGCACGCCAATACGCAGAATTACTAAGTTCAAATATCTTGGGCATTTTTTTACCGACGACCTCAGTAACCATAGTGACATTGAGAGGGAGCGTAGGGCTCTGGTGGACAGGGGTAATAATATGTTGGCACGAATATTTGCTCAGTGTACTGACCAAGTAAAGATTACGCTTTTTAAAGCTTATTGTTAGCGCTTTTACACCGGAAATCTTTGGGTCAACTACTGGAAAAGGTCGCTGGATGTTCTACGCGTCCAATATTACAATATTTTTGAGTATTATTGCAACTGCCTCGTTATTGCAGTGCCTCAGAAATGTTCGCGGTAAACCATACCGATGGATTTCATGCCCTCATCCGCAATAAAACGGCCTCACTTCTGAGCAGAGTAAGCGGCAGTCACAATAGCATCCTAAAGGCTGTGGCGGCAGATACCTCCTCGGTCATAATATAGCAATTTGTGAGTAGACTTATACCCTAGTTTCCATTTCTCGTTGTCAACTTGATGGGTGATCTTATCATTAATTCGTCTTTAGTTTAAGTTACTAACAATAGCGTTTTAAGTGCAAACCTGTTACTAATAATTTATGGATCTATTAGTTCTCCGAATTAAAATGATTTTATTTATTTATTTGTTTATAACTATATCCTTGGTCTAGTGGTTGCAAGAGCTACTGCTGAGCATGAGGGGTTCGATTGCTATATAGGTGAAGCAAAGTGTTATTGGATTAATCTATTAGGAATATCTCAGTAGCATCCCATAGTCAGAATTGGTGCCCGGTTGATGGCAATAGGCTCGCCCCTTATAACATGGAACTTCTAAACATAACTGGCGAAATGTCAGTCTATCTAATATAGGTACAACTCTACCTACAACCTTACAAACGTGGTGTTATGTTATCTTTTGTTAAATATAACCACCGGGAACCATGTTTTAATCTGTCTATAAAAACCAGTTAAGTCAAATTAAAACTAGAAATTTCCAGATAAAACTAGTTCTCGGATTTGTCATTTTAGTAGCATTGCGAAACATTTACAATTACACTGCCGCAAACATCAGGGGAATTAAATTTAGAATTCTCGCCTTTCCTTCTAATAGCGCGCTAAACGAAATCTGCGGTACAAGTTTCCCAGGATAAACACGACTCTTCGCTGGGTATGCGAAGTTAGTAATTTTAATTTAAATGGGTTACAGCCTACTTGTGCTGCCTACCTTGAGTGTTGGAATCACGAATGTGGTGTAAACGAACCTTTTGCGCTTCGAAGTTAAGAGTTCAAGGAGTATTTATAGCTATGGAGCGCTATGTAGCTGTTGGTACCCTATGCAAATGGCGTCTTTTGTTTACTTTGCAGTTTTTGAAGTGATAACTTCTTTAGGCGCGTTGAATAATTTTTGGTAGGGGATAAACTTATGGATTCATGCTCGCACCGTTGAGCTGTATAGGCCCTCGCCCATAGAAGCGCATCTAGGCAGCAATGAAGAATGAGTGGCGGGGACCCCGTGAGCGTTGACGAATCAGCGGACTGCACTACCCCCTTCTCGCCGCGCACATACCTAGGCGCTGTACAGCGGTCTCTAAAGTTTGACTACTAACCGCTAGATGGCATTAATGCCAGTGACTTTATATTACTACGCGATAATTCATAAAACTGAGTATATTTTTGGCTTAGCTTTAACCCGCGAAATTACGCGGATTTATACATATGTTTTATTCATATTCTTTATTGCACCTCTTTAGGTCATAAGCTATCCGAATATCAAAAAATATTTGGCCTAGGTCTTAAGGTCTCTTTTTATTTTTTTTATTTATATTTCAGACAACATGATACATTTTGTTACTAAAATAGTGCTTAAAACTATGTTAGTTCACACATAAACGCATACAATGTTTGAAGAACGGACAGTCATACCTGTCCGCTATCACACTCAGGATGCTGTTGCTACTCACACGCCCTCTGTGCAGCACTGACGCAGCTTTCTTGCGTAAGATTGCCACGAAACCATCTGTGCGTGCCTCCATGAACATGGCGGACGCGCTGCAAAAGGGAGGGAGCCTCAGCAGCATCCTGAATGCGTTATTGTATTGGACCCGCAGAGCGTTGACAGCCCTTTGCATATAAGCTATCCACAGGCTGCTGGAGTAAACGTCTGACAAAAGAATTTAAATAACGAAATGTTGACCTCTTTTGTGCAGCGGGCAAACCTGCGGGCCAGCATATTAGCCCTGACCGTCAACGCTCTGCGTTCCCTTTCCATGTCACTTTCGTCGTTCAAAGAGTCCGTGACTATATGACCCAGATATTTGAATTCATAGACTCTTCGAAGTTCAGTCTTACATAGCATAACAGGTGGAACCTTATCCAATCTCCTGCATCTTGGAGTAAAGACCAAAAACTCGCTCTTTTTCACGTAATACCGTATTTTCGTAGCCATGGTTGGCAGCAAACGCCTCACACATTTGCAACAGTGCAACAGTTCTCTGAGTGCACTGATAGATGGAGCCAGTACCATGTCATCCGCATAACTGATGTTATTTACATATACAAACTCCATCAACATGGCATCTGATAGGCCTCCTGTTGAGTAGCATCTATCAGAGAATCATCTATCAGATTATTCATGTACAGGTTGAAAAGAAATGGAGAAGATATACCCCCCCGTCTCACCCCGCATCCTAAAGTATATGGGTCCGAGATCGCCCCGTACCATTTAACATAATTAATCTGCCTATTGTACCAATACCCAATAACAGACTCCTTAGGCACATTGGCATCACGTAACTTCTTCCACAGGACATCATAACAAACGCATGTCAAAGCCCTGCTCAGGTCTAAGAAACAGGCATAGACCGGCGTTTTTCTGTCCACATAATATCTGACTGTGTGCTTAAGGCAAAGTATTGCAGTCTCTGTGGGCAGGTCAGGTCGAAACCCGAACTGCCCATCATGTAGAAGTATATATTTAGCTAGGTGATTATCAATTAGCCTGTCCAGGACTTTTGCCATGATTGTTGCCAAAGATATCAGCCTGTAATTACTTTTGTCGGTTATGTCACCAGTTTCGTTTTTTATCACTGGGACTACAATTGTTTTAAAAAAATCTGGCGGTAACTATGAATGTGAAATACGCAGTGAATAAAATATAGACAAGAACCTGGGTAGATGCGCACCCGCATGCCTGAGGTGCTCGACGCTGAGGCCGTCATGACCGGGGATTCACCCTTACTCATACGCTGAATAACCTTTCTTACTTCCTTAGCAGAGACCCTGATAAGTTTTTCGGGAGCCCGACCGTCCTCAGCATCGACCACATCAGTCACAGGTTCCCGTAAAAAAGATTCCACCTGGAAGTGGATTTTAAATAATTCTGCAATTTTATTAGACTCAGAAACTCCTACCACCTGAGTTGGACGCCCGGGCTTAACATTTTGCTTATTTACATTCATACAAAATTGAGAAAAATACTCGTATAATATCTATTCTAAATTGGTCTCGGTGGGTTTGACACCATTTCAGTCTACACTTATAAGTCCTACGACTTAAACACATTTCATCGTAAGTGACCTTGACGAGGCTTCCCGTTCCAAGACCAAATAATTTAGCTACACTGTGCGCTTTGTTTACATGTTTATTCCACTCGGTCAACATCCTAACTTTATTACACACCCTTTATCAGACGTCAGCGACGTATATTAGTATATTAACCATATTACTGTACATTACATCCAGCCCTGCCCTATGAGCGACTTCACTACATTTTTTATCGGCACACAGAGTATATATAATATAAAAACAAAAAACAAAGTTTGGATGTTCTAATTTTGTTGATTTTATAATGTTTTGTAAGCGGTTGCTTCTCATCTGAATCAAGTTAATTACTTTCTAGACAATCGATGCTAAATGATATGATTGGTGGTTAGTATTCTGTACCTAAGCCAGCTGAGGCCTGTAATCAACAGCACTGACTGATTAGAGACATCCGGCGATAAACGTTTGTCCAAATCAGTACGGTCTATTATCTATTTTGTTAAAAACTCGCCGTGAAAACTTAGGTGGAGCCTCGAACTCAAACTCAACTCAAAGCATTTATTTCAAATAAAACCATTACAGGCCCTTTTGAATTGTCAAGGGGTCGATCAGTCAGAAAGATAAAACTAGTTACCTACCCATTCCAAAGCCTAGTAGGTACGAAACAATTCAAAAATTAAATTAAAAAAAGCCGTGGTAACTAAAAGATGACCAGTCCCTACTGACGGCGCCCGTTCATACTAAAGCCCGGAGCTAATTAATGATCCAACACATGTGCGACCATCAGTGAGACATTAGAGTGAGCATGACATACTCTCAGCCGCCAGGGCACATTCAAGTCAATTAAAGACGTACCCAGTAAAGCGTCGTGCAGACCGGCGCGACGCGACAGCGCGACGCGACTCTGACAAAATAATTTCTAAGAAAACTTCAAGGTAGAACAATACAGTAGGTACCAGTGTTGCACCGCGCGACAATTCGCGCTAGTCTGCACGAGCCTTAAATGGTAGCGTTATAGTAGGTACATGGTACTCACACATGTGCTATGCAATTATACAAATGCTAAGAGATTGAATATAAACAATTTAAAAATAGTTTTTAAATCTTCAGTAGCACCAGCGGTATTTTCAAATGCTAATCAATTCGTTTATGCGCCCTTGTGGAACAGGACCAGCGTTGAGCCAAGCATTTTTATCAGCGATGTATTCTCCCAGCTTATAATATTATGCTTGGCTGCATAGTGTGTTTTTATATAAGATTTAAATTTCGTTTCATTCAGTTGTGAGCTGTCATTAGTGTCAATAGCATCAGGTGAAATAACAGCTGTCTTTAAGCTCACTTTATCTTATATCTACGGTGAGACTCTTAGAGAATACACCGGCAAGTGTGGGGCCAGTGCAAACAAGGAAGTAAATGTAAAGATATGCGCTCCATATCTTTTCTATCCCCTAAGGCAAGGCTTAACGATACTTTTGAGGTCGCGTGATGAAGCCGGAGGTACTTGCGATATCCATTTTCCATCCATTAAACTCGACTGTGTACAACTATACTATGTAATGTACTATGTTAAACCGTTTCGTTAAATAATTGTTCTTCTAATGTTGGTTTTGTTGGGGGTAATTTTGTTTGAGAATCTTCGACCACAATTTTTTTTTTTGATTTTCTACTTTTTTTCCTCGATAAGAAAATATTGCAGTGGGTACAAACTATTCACTTACTCAGTTTTTCCATTAATCATGCTTTATGTTTCATAGGACAATTACGTAATTTACGAGGGGCCAGCTTTAAATTTGTTTCTTTTAATGAAGAAAAACTTATCTGTTATTACATTTTGCCCTTTTTTGGTATCACAAACAATTTGGGAAAAAAAACACCATGAATTTTAATCTTCAACAACAACAGATATAATAAAAACACCATAAAGCAAAAACACCAAATAAATATCGTTTACGATTTTTAGAAAACCGAATTCGTCGAATTTTTTCTCATCAAAATGCTTCGAAGCGGAAAGTTTTGATTTCCAATAAAAAGGGGTTCGCTATATATTATTAGGGTTCGCCTCAGCGTGTTAGATGACAAAATATCGGTCCAGTTCGTTTTCATAACTGCCGGTTCCGTAATCAAAAGTTTTCGTATAAACAATTGTGCTGTGATCCCGAACAAGGTATCTGCAATTCTGAATTCTGGAACGTTAAGTCGGTACCATTGGAATCATGGTAAAATACGAAATCCTACTGTGTTTAAAGTTGTTGAAAGATAGTGTTTGAGAAGTCCAAATTGAGAGATCGTTAAGGCCTGGTTACGTGGTGCGAACTGCTAGCGTTGACAATAAACAGCTACTGCCACTTTGTATTGGCAGGACAGTAGCTCGACTTGCTTCACCCAGCTACACGAGTGGAGTTGCTGGTGTGACAGTAGACAGCTACTGCTCCTCTGTACTTGTACGTCCTCTGTCTCACTCGAGACCCACGAGACATGCGAGTGAGAAAGCAATAGAGAATGCACCCGAAGTGCGCCTGAGCGTAAGAGCTACTGCCATTTCGCTACTGTAATTTAATACGTCACGTACGCTCGACGGCGTGGTGGGAGAAGGTGCAGAGCGAGTAAATACAAAAAAAAGTAGTAACTCGGATGCGAGCTACTGACCGACGACTGATGTGTTACCTAGGCATTAGACTCCACGTTTTGCGGACATTTGTGAGCGTAATTGCGCGGGGCTTTCGGGACTTTTCCGAACACACATTTTGACTCAGGCTCTATGTTCGAAAAATCGAATAATGACGTTTGTTGCGTCCGGGGAATCGTTTTAACAATTTTGAGACCAACACGCTGACAGTGAGCCAGAATATTATGATGAATTGTAGGTTTTGCACTAAATTATAAATTCATTTAAATCTATTTAATTTCCTTTGCCTGTTTTAAGTTTTCTTACTTACTGTGTAAAATTATTATTATTGTGGTTCTAGTGCATTAAAGTTTGCAAGTTAGTTTTTTTTTTTTTTAAACACAGTTATCTTTAAAGTCATTTATTCCAACAGTTACTTTGCTCCAGATCACTAAGTTTTTTATAACATAACTAAAAAAGGCCAGCACAATAAAGTAACACATACCACTACAAACGTAACTTAATAAATATAATCCACTGAACTCACGACGTGATACAGCGTTATGGAGTACAGCAATAAAAAAGCCGTAACGGGCTTTGTAGCCTCTTATTCGGACAAAAAGCAATATAACCTCGAATATCACCAGATGTCCACTGAACGACTTAGTTATTTGGCTGTTATGTTCAGATCGTACCATTGATTACTCGTATTTTTTGGCTCCATTTTATTTATGCTCGTATTGCAGAATCTGTTTTTAGGTAAAGCGATAAACATGTTGTGTCAGTCTGAATTTGCAAGACTGCATTTAATCCACATCAACAAAACCTATTTATTATATTTTACATCTTTTCAAATCTGACAGATTTTATATTAAACTGCCAGTTTCGAGAACTTATTATAGAGCGTTGCTTCAGTTCCTTTCTAGAGAACGAATTTAAAAGTAATGGTGCAAATGACACAAACATGGCATGTAAACAATTGTACAAAAACTTGAAAAAAAAATTGTAGTCATTTTTACTTTTGTAAACTTTATTGGCGCTAGACAATTTGCAATTTTCAAAAAAATATCATTTTTGTAACCTAATTCGGTTATTGTTATTGTTGTAACGTATAACCGCGCACATACATTAAAAAACAAAATTAAACAATAAACGTTTCTCTAAACGATTAAACGGTACATTACATATGAAATTCACGTTATAAACGTAAAAATATTTCATTCCTCTTTAGCTATCTAATTTTAACCCTACCATTTTAACGCAGAGGCAATTTCATAAGTATTTTTGACGTATACCGCTCATACGGTGTTACTTTACTTTAATAGTCACTTGAGAAAATGCCTGCCTGTATGGGAATATCCGCTTACAATTTTACCTGATAAATTATGCTCGTATGGATTAGTATTAAGTGGTTCTAGAGTCAATGAACCGGGTCTTGGGATAAGCATACCTAAAGCTCTTTTGTTCATTAAAAACAAAGGCTGAAAACTAAGATATGGCTTATGGCTAGGTAGGCAGTAAACTGCTACATGATGGCCAGTATAGATATGTCGCAGTAACGTGGTTGAACCCGTGATTTAGTTATATTCCTAGGGATTTAGTTATATATCGTAATATAGTAATATGAAAGCATTTCATAACTGTTGCAATGCCCGAATTTTGTTACTGCGACCAATTTCGACGTAGCACTCGCCGGCCGCTGCCACAGCACCGCTCCCTTCGGTCGCTCGGCTCGAGCGTAGTTGTTCACAGTTTTAACCAAACCTAACCCATTTGGTCGGAGTGCCCTAATAGTTATATTATTAGATCGTGCTCGTATCGTAGTTATATTAGAATCAAGACAAAATCAAACTGGTTGCAAATTTAAGTGTATATTTTATTATTATTTTTTATTATATGACATTGATTTTACTTTCTATGACCAATTCCTCGCACACTGACTTATTAATTGTGGAATCTTAGGAGGATCGTCTACTTTTACAATGTTTGTAAATATGTGAGCACCATGTATCTATCACATAATTAGTTTATCTGTTGTTGCTTCATTTTTAATTCTTAATTCTTTTTACCTATTGTGGTATAATAATTTTATTCTAGGTGCATCGTCCTCACATATAATTATATAACTAATGTACTTATACAAAATATTGTAAAACATTTTAAAAGAGTAACGGTGGAGTTTCTTGCCCATTCTTCTCCATACGAAAACTACCTTTTGGAAGGGGCAACTAGAATCAATTAATTTTTTTTGTAAATTTTTGACGTTCAAAAGTGCCTTATACGGGCCTACTTGAAATAAATGATTTGACTTTGACTTTGAATTCCTAGTAAGTTCAATTCAAATTCAAAAACCATTCCAATTCAAATTCAAAATTCAAAATATTTTTATTTCATATAAACCTACATGGGCACTTATGAAACGTCAGAAGCTAGGTGCACGGTTCCAATTGGTTGTTTGCTATGGAGAAGAGCCGGACAGAAACTCCACGGTTACTCTTTTAAAAATAATGGGCTTTTACAATATTTTCAAATAACAGTGTTATTAAGTATGGGAGGACAGTGTAGGTCTTTCAACAAGTACCAGGTACTTAACAGAATAATGATGGTCAACAAATCTACAGTCCACTAGGCCTACAGCGTTCTCACATTCACGAAATTGAAAAGAATCTATATAAAGATAAATAAATTAATAAAAATAAAAACGTATTTTAAACGAAATGACGGGATTGCTGTATCAAATCTCAATAATTATCATGTCCACAAAAGCCACTAATAAAGAGTTGAAATTAAATTTTAGGTATATAATGTCAAATAATAGGGTGATTAGGTCAAGGAAGAAAGTAAAAAAAAAAAATATGTATACATGGTAATTTGGGAGCAGTTTATAGATTCTTACATAATTTGCCGTTAATCAGGTACTAGGGAAGCCACATGTTCAGAAGGAATTATTGCCAAACTTCCTAGTCTTTAATTTTATAATATGCTTTCTTAATAAGGACGCGTTTGATGTGGGTTTTGAACTTCCCATCGCTAAGTTCTGTAACCGACTTAGGCAACTTGTTATAAAAGCGGATACTGTTTATAAGAAATGACTTGCTTGTTTTAGTTAATCTAAATTTGGGTATCATAATTTCATGTCTATTACGTGTATTTATATTATGAAAATCGCTTCTTATTTTGAAAGTTTTTGCGAACATACAAAATACTTTCTAAGATATAAAGAGAAGGCAGAGACAGTATATCAACTTCTTTGAATTTGTTTCTAAGGGACTCGCGAGGACCCATTTTATAGATAGCGCGGATAGCCCTCTTTTGTAAAATGAAAACTGAATCTACATCAGCTGCCGATCCCCACAGCAAAACGCCGTAAGACATAATACTGAGGAAATAAGCAAAGTAAAGTAACCCAGCTGTGGCTATATCAGTCAACTGCCTTATTTTTCTTACTGCATATGCAGCTGAACTTAATCTACCTGAAAAAGTTCTAATGTGGGCGCCCCATGCAATTTTGAATCTAAAGTAATACCTAAAAATATAGTTTCCGTTATTGCATCTAATTTTTTTGCCATCAAGTTTTAGATTTAGACCCACTTGAGGTACAATTTGGTAATGAGAATCTAATACATTTAGTTTTGTTCGCATTAAGTAAAAGATTATTAGCTGCGAACCATTTCGAAAGAACAGCTAGACTATCGTTGACATGATAAGACATCTGTATCTTTTCTATCTATTTAAAAAATTAGAGAAGTGTGGTCAGCAAATAGAATTATATCCGATAAGTTAGCCATCATGTAAGGAAGGTCATTTATATAGACTAGAAATAAGAAAGGGCCAAGAATTGAACCTTGAAGCACGCCCATTTTATCTAGAGACCCCGAGGACGTCGCCCCATTAACATTTACTTTTTGTTGCCTGTTTGATAGATAGGCAAGAACAAGGTCAGCAGCTTGTCCACGAATTCCGTAGTGGTGTAATTTACAGATCAGTGTATTGTGGTCAACGCAGTCAAACGCTTTTGAGAGGTCACAGAAAATGCCAATTACATCCTGGGACTTCTCCCAGGATTCCAAAATGTGACTGATGAGTTTCACTCCTGCGTCAGTCGTCGATCTACCTTTCGTGAAACCAAACTGGTGACTATGTAAAATCCCATTAGAGTTAAAATGTGACAACATCTGGTCCAGCATGATTTTTTCATATATTTTACTCAACAGCACAGACAAGACAGCTATGAACTGCTTTCATATAACTATATTACGGTAAATAACTGTATCCCTAGGGATATAACCATATCACGGCTTCAACCATCTTACTGCGACAGATATACGAAAGGAAAAGACGTACTGCGCCCAACCTAAATAGGATAGTGGCTAAACGACAATTATAAAAACATAAATAATACCAGTCTATATCGTCCCACTGCAGGAAAAAGGCTTCTTCTCGTACAGAGAAGTCACGAGCATTGATTACCACACTTGCTTAAGACGGGTTAGCGATTTCTGACTTATATATTAATCCAGGTTTCCTCACGATGTTTTCCTTCAGCGATGTCAGTGCTGTCCAAGATAAACTTAGAAAGTACATATGAATTGAAAAATTGATATTGGTACTTGTCCGGATTTCAACCCACACAACACAACCTCGACAATTACACAAAAATGATCTAAACTACTTTTTTAAATGTGTTTGTGACAGGTAATCTCTAAAATTACTGAACCCGATTACAAAAAAATAATCTCTCACTTATAGAAAGCTATACAATTGCCGAGTGCCATAGGATATGTCTTATGGTATAGTTGACTTCCACGTGGACGAAGCGAAGTCGCGAACAGAAGCTAGTGGTAAATAAAACTTGAAAATCCACTTTATTTCGTAGCTATTAAACTAGCAACAAAGCATCGTAAAAGATGACGTATTCATAAGGTGCGGTGCATATTAACAGACACCTCAATTTCTCATCTAATTTAAAGGGTAATTTATTTCATGAACTCATGAGTTAGGTTCCGCCTTACGATATTATGAATTTGTTCAAGCTTATGCGTCATAACTTACAAAGAAGCCACCTGCTCTCATTTGTCGATTGCGTATAAAATGAGGACTATATGTAGTCCTCCATACCGTATACCGACCGTAGCGGATAATTTCGACGGAGACTAGCCTTTGGCGCGAGAGATATTATAGTGCACAAGTGTGTGCGCAGACACAGGTGCACTCTGTCTTCCCTCACTCTCATAGTCCGATGGCACGGCAATCCGACTCGACCGGAGCGAGATCAGGCGCAGAACCAACGGCTTAACGTGCTTTCCGAGGCACGGAAGTATCATAACGCCAACCTCCATACGCCGGGAAGAAATTTTTATGATTTTGCCCGACCTGGGAATCGGATCCAGCAGGACCACGAAACCAACAGCTGCCCCGTTGGTCTTGCGGTCTTTATAGAAATTTATAGGTAAAATTCTATAGATTTCACAGAACGTTCGACATTACCGGGTGTTATGTCTTGCAACTACAAAATCCTAACTATATAATTATATGTATATATATAATATATAAATAGTCCAGCAATAAGTTCTGTTACAAATGAAAATGCATTTATTTTCGTATGAAGTAATGTAATCTTAATAAAACTTATACATACATATGTACATATTTATTGAAGTCACAGTTAAAAATTAAAAAAAAAAAATATTTTAAATGGCCACCTTTGGCATTTTACAGGCCTTTAATCTGTCTGCCCACGAATCTATGGATTTACACATCCATGCGAAATTTAGCTACTGCTTGCTCCAGAGATTTCTTAAGAGACACAATGTCGGTGTGTCGTTTAGAGAAGACCATATCCTTTAAAATTAACTATGGCATAATTTGTAGTCTAAGGGGCTTAGATCTGGGCTAGATGAGGATCAGTCTTCAGCTCTTATAAAGTCCGGAACGTTGGTTAGGAGCCAGGGTTGGGTAGTTCATGCCTTTTAACCAGGTGCAGAGTTCTACTGGAAAGTCCACGGTACATTTTTTTTAAGTGTATATCTGAGAGGTTTCACAACACGATCCAAGACAGTATCTTGATACACTTTGGCTGGTCTTCATCATTCACTAAAATGAAGCTTTGTGACTCTTGATAAGACACCCCTCACCAAACCATTACTGACGCAAGATGATGACCACGTTGTACCTTCTCAACCACTTGGGTGATTTCTTTAGAACTGTGAGCGTACACTTTGTCATAGAAGTGTTAATAAGATGTATGTCATGTACATATACCTAAGAGTTATTAAAATAGCATTACTTCATAAAAAAATAAATGAATTTTCATTTGTAACAAAACTTATGACCAGGCTAGTTATATTATATCCTAACTTTATTGATAATATTATAAATGCGACAGTGTGTTTGTTTGTTTGTTACGCTTTCACGCAAAAACGGCGAAACAAATTTGGATGAAATTTGGCATACGAGTAGACCGTAGCCTAGATTAGGACATAGAATACTTTTTATCCCGGTAACACGTTCCTGTGGGATAATTTCCAACATGCACGCGGGTGAAGCCGCCGGCAAAAGGTAGTATTATATACATATATGTCTATTTTAATAGTTAATTATTCATCATATCTTATATTATAAGAGAATTCTTCTTGTACTGCATAGTGAAAAACTTTTCTAATCCAATGATATCAGTGTATCAAATCTTCTAATATTCCTCACTAGGTAAGTAGGGCTCAAAGCAATATTAATAGCGTTGTATTGCCACAATACACGCTGAAAGCGAAGCCGAGTGGATTTTCTTTTGTTTTGTCTTTCATTCGCAGCGAGATGTGCCATTTTGTATTGTACGTAATGCGTCCGATGCAACGGACTGAGCTTTGTACACTTGTTGTCAGAAATGTTGTACCAGTCAATTTTGCTCCGAGGAAAATTCCAGGAATACAAAAATGGCCACCGTTGAGTGACGTATGGAGTAGATATTAGTTTACGCATTGCCGGATTTGGAGAACTAGACTTCCCGTTAAAAGCTTTTGTATAATTTTGAATATGATATTAACATCTCCATTTTCCGCAACTGGATATGTACGTGTTGAAATCGTATTTATTCAGGACTTGAACATAAATTATTATTTATATTCTGCGGTCCTTATATGCAGATTCAATGATATTACGTATGGCGAAAATATGTCACACTAAATTGCTTTAAACACTTATGTGAATGAGGAAAACCCGTTATCGAAAGATCAGATTACAAATTACAGAACCTTGTTAAACTTGCTACATATCTCACTTTCCTAAATTAATATTCAACTAACAAGAAACGGTGTGCATATTAATTTGGCAGCATGTGCACTACACGGCCTACTTGCGAGAAGTGTCAGCTAGAACCGGATTCAGGCACACTTTTTGTATTGTTTAAGTTTTGATTAAAAACCACTGCGCTTACTGTCCATTTTTGCTTTTTGATATTTCAGCTGTCGTTATATATTGATTTCGAAGATTCTTTTTTATGGGGTAATGTTGGAATATCTTATTTCTCGATATCTGGAGACTGTAAGCTCCGTTGTGGATCTTAAGACATCATAGTTAACTTATATTTAAAACCTATTTTTGCAGCGTTTTATGACTTTGATGTAGGTAGCTAAGTATGTGTTTTATTATTATTATTTGGCGTGTTTAGATATGACACCTCTTGGGCATTTTATACTAATATGAAGTCGGTGTCAAGACTAATTTATAAATTCCCTTGGTATTTTATTTTATTTTGAAAAAGAAAATAAACCTTCAAATGTCGTTACCACAGCCCATAATTTATGCAAACCACAAAAAGTATCGTCACCGTATTTAATAATTGTTAATTACCAGTATGATGAGGGTATTAATACTGACCCAATTATTTTGGCCGATAGCAACTTCAGTGATGTTATATTTTTTGTTGCTCCTGATTTTATCATAGTGGATGGATTCAAGTGGTTGATGCACTGTGTGTTGGTTCTTATAATTAATTAATTAATTAAATTGGATACACAATCTGTTATACATTGTAACAGCGAATAAATTTTCACGCCTCCACCTGAAGACAGGCCATTTTTTTTAATATTCGGCTAATCATAACCTAAAGACGTGCTAAAGAACATGAATGAAAAATCCCGACTAATTGAAAAGTTATGCAAGAACGCAAAAGGAGACTGAGCAGAAGTGGTATATGGACCAATAGTGATATGGTTTTGATATTTGTGTAGGGATACCTCATCTTAACCCTTGTGCAAAAGCGCATCAAAATATGACCTCGCAAAAAATACGCTTTTTTGAGAAAAATATAAGTTTTTATTATACAGGCTGGATATTCAGACTGGTCGTAAGGACATGTACCTTAATCATTATAGCTAGAGGAAAACATTCTTAGAGGACTCTGCTTTACTTTTTGAAACATTTTGACCCGCATTTACAGCTTTTGTAAAAAAAATTACAGTCAGCAACAAAATGGGCAATTTACACAAAAACTTTTTTGATGCCATTCGGTCCTGTTTCTGATAAGGATAAAAACTCTAGGGGACCAACCGAGTTAGAGTATTATAAGAAATGTCACAAATGGAAAAAAACTTTTCATAAAAGTAATTCGTAGTGATCAATCCTCTTGTCCACGATCTTTTATACATAATACCGTATAATTATCAAATTTTGAATCTCGTTTGTACATAATCCATCAGTATTAATTCCGTTAGATTATAAACTGTCAAAAACTTGTGAACTGCAACAAACCATTTACAATTTATCGCATTATTTTTCGAGAGTTTATAACCACCAATCCATGGGAAACCGACAATTTGTGAACTGTAGTGCTATTCTGTAACCATCTCACCGTGAAAACTTAGGTGAAGTGAACTCGGAGTGAGCTGTCAGTCCCTAGCAGCAGGTGGAATGACAGCTCACTTCACCTTAGTTTTCACAGTGAGATGGTCACAGAATAGCACTGCAGACAGCTCACTTCACCTAAGTTTTGACCGTGAGATTATTACAGAATAGACCGGCTGGTATCAAACTTACTTGTGACGTAACGCACCTTGCGTTAATACTAAATAGCCTGCCTAGTTGCAAGCAACTTGCAAGTAGTTGTAGTTTACAAACTTGCCAACCCATACGATAATTTGGCAAATGGTACTATGTACGATAATGAATGTCTAACGTACGGTAATTTTGAGCTAAGCGGAAAATAAAAGTTTGTTGCATTAACGTATTGTCAGACAAAATTAAAGGCGGAAAAAAAACTAAAAAGAAAAACTTAAAAATTTGCTAAAATCAATGTCAATTGTCAAGAGTGTTGCCGACCCGTACGATAATTACGGCGGCGTATGATAATTTGACCTATCATACGATGTACGATAAATAGCCTGTCTAAATTCTAACTAAAAAAAAGGGAAACATTCTAAGGATCAAAGGAAAGGAAAGGTCTTTAACTTTTTTTAACATTTCGACATGAATTTACAGACTGAAAAATAAGGACAGTCAGCAAGAATATGGGCAATTTATAAAATAACTTTTTTTGTTGCCAATCGATCCTGTTTTTCTTTAAGATCGAAAACCTCAATGGGACCAACCTAGTTTAGAGAACTAGAAATATCACAAATGGCAAAAACTTTCCCAAAAGCAGTTCGTAGTGATCCATCACATTATTCTTGATTTTTATAACGTATGCATTACATTTGAAAAAATAAAGCTATCTTATTGTAAATACAAATCTTTTTTTTTACAATCAATTTTTTGTGTGGTAATGAAGAATCAAGGGGTTTTAAATTGCGTCAATGAGGTGGTCATAGAGGTCAGTATTTTTAAACTATCCGTAGTATCTATTCAAACTACTTTTTGTATCTCTATGCACGATTATTTCGTACTAAATGTATATGATGGGAAAGTTTTTTTATTTGTGTCTTTTCTAGCACTCTAACCTCAGTAAGTATAGAAGAGTCTTTCAATTCTTACACGAAACTGCGTCAATTGGCACCATAAAAATAAAACGTAAGGATTGTCATTTTTTTTGTTGACTGTACCATTTTTACAAAATCCGTGAATGCAGTTAGCAATTCAAAAAGTTAAGGGCAGTCTCCTATAAACGGTTTCCTGTAGCTACAACGGTTAAGGTACCTGCCCTTGAAAATAATCGTATTCTAAAAGTATATTTTTCTCAAAAGCCGGGTCAGATTTTGATGCCCCTTTGTACAAGGGTATATAGATGAAGTATCCCTACACAACAAATATCAAAACCGTATCGCTATTGGTTCATAGACCACTTCCCATACAAATTTGAACAGTCTCCTTTCGCGGGTATTCTGGTAGGTACACATACACTGCATTTTCAATTGATTATCAATACATTTTTAAGTTATTTAGTCCTCTCGCCTCTCCTATGGAACCTGGTAGTAGACAGCCTCATCAAAACACTCAACGACAAAGGTTATTTCACCGTAGGCTACGCTGACGACATAACCATAATAATTAACGGGACCCACGAAAATACACTATGCAACCTCATGCGTCATGCCCTGAAAATAGTAGAGGAATGGTGCAACAAGCACCAACTCTCAGTAAACCCTACAAAAACCGAACTGGTTCTCTTTACGAAGAAGAGGAAACTGACAACACTACAACTGCCACGATTCTTCGGAACAACCCTAAGCCTCTCAACTGAAACCAAATACCTGGGCATCTATCTGGACAAACAACTGAACTGGGCAAAACACACGAAATATATCACTACAAAAGCCAGCATATCCCTGTGGCAGTGCAAACGACTGCTTGGCCGGAATTGGGGAATCAGACCCAAGGTCACCCACTGGTTATACACCACAGTCATCCGACCGATTATCACATACGGCTCACTGGTCTGGTGGCCCAGGACAGACCGGTGCACAGCCCAAAAAGATCTCGAAAAACTACAGCGGTTTGCTTGCGTCGCAATCACTGGTAGTATGAGAACTGCACCCACCGCCGCCCTACAGGCAATGCTGGGACTGCCACCTCTGCACCTCATCGTGCGGGAGGAGGCGGCCCTGGCCACCTTTAGGCTCCATTTAACAGGAACCCTATGCAACGACTCCAGAGTTAAGCACATACGCATTAAGGAGGATGCGATCAAACGTGAGCCAATGATGGCATCACCCTGCGACAAAGCCCCGAAAACACACCACTTTCAAAGGCACTACAATATAACACTTACAGAAGAACAGTGTGACTACTCAGGCCCAAAAGAGATGAGAGTTTACACCGACGGATCAAAGACCGACTCAGGTACCGGAGTCGGAGTTTTCTCACATGACCTCAACATAAATATATCCAGACCGCTGGGAATGTTCAACACCGTCTATCAGGCGGAGTGTGTGGGCATCATACAAGCGGTCCACGCCCTAGAAGCCAGGAGGGTTACGGACACCCACATACGCATACTCTCCGACAGCGCCTCAGTTCTCCAATCCTTACGGAAGAAATATACTACCTCGAAGCTAACACTAGAATGTCACGATGCACTAGAACAAATAACGGTATCTAGCCGCAGCACAGTGACACTGCAATGGATAAAAGGACACAGCGGATCGCTAGGTAACGACGCGGCTGACGAACTTGCTAGACGTGGATCCAGCACGGCAGTCTGCGGACCCGAGCCTATCGTACCCATCCCCTTCAACCAAATACGCAGGTGGCTGCAGAAGTTCACCCACACACAAGCGGAACGCTGGTGGACCTCGACACCAGGTTGCAGGCAGTCAAAGGAGGCTATGCCATCTTTGGACAGCAGGCTGACCAGGCGTTTGCTACGCCTGGACAGGAACGGCCTGCGCCTGGTGACGGGGACCATCACGGGACACTGTTCGCTAAACAAGCACTTCCACACAATAGGCATAACGGACAGTCCTCTGTGCAGGGCGTGCATGGAGGCTGAGGAGACCGTTGCGCACGTGCTCTTCGAATGTACGGGCGTCACCCAGATTAGAACAGAAACCCTCGGGTCACCCAGATCATACACAGACGTTCTAAACAGACCAGGAGACCTAATCAGCTTCTGGAGGGAGGTGGGCTGGTTGGAATAACCACCAAACGGCCGCTATGGCCCACGCACAATGGTCCACCTGACGGACTAAGTGCGGAAACCAAACCCCCTAACATAGAACATAGAACAAGTTATTTAGACAGGCTCGTGGCTAAATACTAACAGCCACACGGGTCGATCGAAGGTTAAGCTACGCTTGCCGTAGTACGTACGAGGATGGGTGACCATCCATTGCATAACGAGACACCTCCGTGACTCGAAAAGCACGTTAAGCCGTTGGTCCCAGCTGTCATTTGTAGATCTTTACCAGTCATTACGGGTAGTCAGAAGCCTAAGTCTGACAACCACCAGTCTTACCAAGGGTTGTAGAGGTCAGATAGGCGTACGCTCCATATCGAATACTGGTATTCAGCTGCATCCAGTTAAACTAGAAGCCGACCCCAACCTACTCAGACGAGCAATATAAAAAAGCGACTTGAAATCTTAATATCTCCTAAACCACACAAGTTAGCTACATGAAGTGAAAACATCTTGAAAACAGTTTTATGGGGTTTCAAGTTTTTTATTTTAATATTGCTTATCAGTGTAGTTGGAAAACGGTTACATAGATTGATTGACATTTCGATTTGATTGCTTATACCAAAAATGATACTTACCTTATTGTATAAAGTGGTTGATTAAAAGAGTAACCATGGAGTTTCTTGCCGGCTCTTCTCCATAGGAAACGACCAATTGGAACCGTGCATCTAGCTTCTGACGTTTCATAAGTGCCCTTATAGGTTTATGTGAAATAAAATATTTTGAATTTGAATTGATATTTCCATAGATTGATAGTTATTTTTATTTGATCAACAGTAGGATCGTATACTCAATATTAACCACTACAAATATACCTGGGATATCCCAGAAATGTAACAATAGCGAATACGAAATAAAAACCGATGATATTATATTTTTTGCCTTTTGTGATATTAGATTGATACAAAACCTATCGTATTGACAACGTGAACAGGTGTATGATCTACCAATTACAATTTCAGGAAAAAAACGTGAACAGAATTCGTATACAAATTACGTTTTAATTTGTATACGAATCCTGTCAATATATTATATTACAATTCACATATCTGTTTTTTTATTTAGAAACTGTGTCATTAATTTGCTTTTGTTACGTATTATTTGAACAGATAGTCCAAAATATTCATATTTCACGGCCTATGTTTTTTGAATAGATGCAGAATAATTCATTGTTCTGCATCTATGTATGTATAAATCTATATATAATTATTGTATAGATACCTATACAATAATTATATATAGATTTATACATATACATAGATGCATTATAAAGAACAAAGACAATTTTTGTGTCTTTCTGTGTGACTGCTAATTTCTTCTAAATTACACAATGGATTTAGAGTATTTATTCTGGAATCTTTATGTGTTAATTAATTAATACTATTAGTTAAGAGGGCTTATCCTAAAATTTGGCAACGTCGCAAACAGCTGTCAAATATTTACCTGTTTTGATTTATTTGGCAATAATAGTGTATGGAAATATGAAATGTGGCTAACTAGCGAACTAGAATAATATTAATGAATTGCAATAAATAATATCGCAACACCATTTGGAAACAAACTTTCGAAATTCCTTTTTTACACTTAAAATGGTTACAACATCCAATTCGTGTCATAATTGCAATTCATTATTAATATTATAGTTAATTTAATATTTTCATATATTAATATTACCAAATTAATAAAAACAGCGAAATATTTGATATCTATTTGCGATGTGACCCACTTTCACGAAGAATAAACGCTCTTAATATTTAACTACCTCGTTGGTCTAGTGGTCGCAAGGACTACTGCTGAGCATGAGGTCCAGCCTGGGTTCGATTCCCAGGTCGGACAAAGTGTTATTGGGTTTTTCTATCAGGAATTTTTCACTATCAGCCCGGAGATAGATTTGTGCCCGGTTGATGACAATAGGCTCACCCCCTATTACATGGGACTTAAACATAACTGGCGAAATGTGGGTGTTCTAAGGTAAACCTCTGCCTAAACCCTTCGGGGAATTACAGGCGTGAATTTATGTGTAATATTTAACTTATAGCACAGAAATCTCGATGTTTTGATATGTCGCCACATGACGATCAAAGACAAGGAAGTCGGAATATTATCAAACATCCCTTCGCAAGCTGATTTGACAACACTAAGCTGAATCCACAGTGGTAGCCCACGAAATTCAATTTTTCTTACGTTTTTACGCAGGCCACTGTCAGGTTGTATCTTGATCGAAATATGATTCGCGACCATAATAAATATGTAATATATTTACAGAATTATATACAAAATTTCGCGGGCTACAACTGGGGATCCACCGATCGCTGCTAACCGAATACGACTATCATATAACCGGAGTGGAATGGTTTAAGGGGATGGCAGAAGGAGATGGAAATGTCCGTCTTTTTTACCTTCTTATTTACTATTATTCACTTACGAACTAGCCTCTTATTGTACTCACAGGTGTGTGGTTTCGAAGCTTCTTAATAAATTGTGATAGGTTCAGGAGGCTCAGGAGAAAGATAAGGTGTGGTTTTGAAGGGTTGGCTCTTTTAATCGGCAACCAAACGGGAGTATTAGGCATCCCCAAAGTTCACGCACTACATGCAGTCTGCCCAGCTTTAAGTTGCCGGTACCATCATCATCATTTCAGCCGAAAGACGTTCACTGCTGGACATAGGCCTCCCCCAAGCGCAGGCTACATCGACCGGTCCTGTGCTTCTCACATCCAGTGGATTAAGGATTGCGGAGTGGCCGGTATCAATGAAAATTGACGTAAATTAACACAGTAATTTAAATACTCCAAACTTTGTGTATCTCTCAATACCATTTCCATCCGTTAAATTCGCCTGAGTTCCATACGACTTCATAAACAAATACCTATGCATACTTGTACTTGTATTATAATTCTCGCCTACGCTGCGAGTACAACAGCATGATATGAATAATATGAATATTCAGGAGTATATATTGTGACGTGGCATAAATTTAGCTGAGTATAAAATCCGCGGACTAAGCGGGATATTGTTCTACAGACATGTCAAAACACGTTTGAAATTATAAAAATTATGCTCCTAAACTGTTTGCTGAGGTGTAAGAAAAATATGGGGTAGTGTGGCTGGATGTTATGTAAATGTTTTGTAGCAAGTGGTTCTTGTTAAAGATCTAGTCAAACTAAAGCGAATCCCACGTGGGATGCCGGAACAAATTCGCTCACACCGATTGAGTCAACTAATGTGTTAAAACTGGCGCGAACAGTGGCATGAATTCCTAATCATTAAAACAATCGACTCGTCTTATCCAGTTTGAACAATGGTGCAGTGGATCCTGCCATTTGGTCACGTATACATTACGTGAAGTCAAATGGCCGATTTCCGTGAATCAGTCAAAGCATGAGACACAAAACTGCGTGAGGTCACTTTGGGTGTCAATTCCTTTCTTCTTCTTCTTAGCGTGTCTATGGCAAATATCGCTAGCAAAGGGGGATACATTTCTTTTTTGGCCCAGAACTCCATTTCCAACCATTTGATGATGCAGATATTAGATCCTCACGTGTACAGAGCAAGATGGAAAGTGACACGATGGCAAATATAAGTTTATGCCTTTGATGGTGTTTTATGCCTTTGGTGGTGTTATATAGATAGCTGCTTACAACTGCTTACGCAAGAAGCAGTAGTACTGTCCATCAGGAGAGCTGATGAATGTTTTACAGCATTTTTACATTTATATCTCTACTTTTCGTGTGGTTAGTGACTAACCTGGTGTCAGAGATTTAAAGCCGCTCATGGGCCTCTGACTTGGCTTCACATCCCGTCGAAAAATATCTATTCGGCATGCCGGTTTCCTCACAATGTTTTCTTTAAGCAAGAAGCAAGTGATAATTATAAAATACGCACATTAATCCGAAAAGTCAGAGGTGCGTGCTTTGGGTTCGAATTCTAGACCTGTGACTTAGCAGTCTGACGGTTACACCACTAGGCTATCACTGCCTTCTACATTTATATTAGAAGCATAGTTTGTTAGCAGCTTTTAGAAGAGCATGGCTCCTTTACAACTTCATTCTCATATCTCGTTCTCGATATAAACGCTATGATTATTGGTAGCTGACACATATTAATAGCAGGAACATCATCAGTATCAGACCACTTAACTATATTGGAACAAGCCTAATTGCCATCTAATTGCCTTTTGAACCTACGAAACGTTTACCTACTAGGTTCGTAAATTGGCCAATAGAGTAAGCTGACGCTTTCGGGTGAAAATTTGTAGAAATGGATAAAATAATATCACAACCAATTTTATTTGTACCACAGATAAAATGTAACTTAACCTCGACGTAAAGTGGAAGTTTAATGAAGTTGATTAATTACTTGACGTTATCGGTACGGGGGCTCGGGGGGTCTCTTGAGGTCTAATTCATCATAATTACGAGATGCGATCGTGTTTCACTGTTATTTTATGGCGAACTATTAAACAAATTATAAACACTCTTCGTCAAAACGAAGTGGAGTTAATTGATGTCTATTTTCATTATGTTTGATGTGGCTTTTTGTATTTGTGCATTTGGAAGACGTCTTTGACTAAGCTATTACAACTTTGTGGTGTTTCAAGTGAATGTTGTTTTTCTTGATTCGCGCATTGACGTGGCTCTCATCTTGTGAAATCTAATTGTTTTTCTATATAGCATAATCAGCCTATAATGTCCTCACTGTTGGGACACAGGCCTCTTCATTGTGAGAGGGAGTGGGCCATAATCCACCACGCGGGCCCAGTGCGGGTTGGTAGATGTCATATTTCTTCGAATTTTTGGTTTTAGGATATGCCGGTTTCCTCACAATGTTTTCCTTCATCGTTTTGAGAGCAGTGGTGATGAAATAATTTATACAAAGTAAAGCACCTATCAGGGTTCGACCAACAACTTGTAAGTCGCGGCCCTTACCACTGGGCCACCACTGCTCTCTTTTTACCTGACTACGGCGAAGCAAAAATGAGATTTATGATTTTGACCGGTATCTATGTATGTATGTATGTTCATCTGTTACCTCATAACTTCTAAACTTCTGATCATAATTTGACAAATGAGGTATCGTTGGAAGCGTCTGCTGGTCATAGGATATGTGACGTCACAATAAATTGAATATGGCGCCCACTAGATGATATAAAGTAATGAACTAAAAAAAAATTGTTTATGCCATTTTGGGTATCAAATGAAAGGGCGAGCACATCACAAATATGTACGGTATTGTATATATCATATTGTCGAAGAAAATAAATATGTTTAAATTCTGAAAAATAAGTAAAAGTGGGACAGTGCTACGTACGGCGCGGCGGTAAAATTTATACCTATTATACAATAAAACCTAAACAAAAAAAAAATTAAGCGGCTCTCTAAAGACTTTATCACGAAATTATAACCCCAGAATAATTTAAATATAAAGTAAGTTCAAAAACTAAAACCCGACTACTGAATAATCACGCTCTAAAAAGTATGAAACAAGAAAATATTTCAGACAGAAATCAAGACATAGGTACAAAAATGGTCAAGGTAAAGCAGTGGTCGCATGCCGTTATAATTTTTATACCTGATTTTCAGTAGTCCGGTTTTAGTTTTTGAACTTACTTTTTTAACCTTTATGAATTGGAATTGTGTTTTTCTATGTGGATTTACTTAATTATAATTCAGCTGATAGTAGGTATCTTGGAGATCATTAGGAGAGGTTAAAAGCAGTGGTTGATTGGCTTGTTCGTGTTTCAACAGACCAAACGATTAAGACACAAACTGGGCTAGTAACAGTCTGTTCCATTTTGCACTATTGCGGTTAACCTATTACGGTTTAGATAGTAAATACTGATTTGGAGCAACATTGCAAATATTTATACGTATAGAAAAAATATGTAGGTCAAACTCAACTCAAGTTCAAGGCATTTATTTCAAATAAACCAACTACTGCACGTACTTTTAAATTTTTCAAGACGTGTGTCAGTTAGAAAGATGCAGTTAATTGCCCATTCCAAAGTGAAGTACATCCCTATGGAGAAGACAAGGCAAGAAACTCTCTGAACACTCTTTAGAATCAAAGCCCCATCGTGCCCATTCGGATAGGATGTTAGATGACTACGATGACACTATGATGATGATGGAAACGATGCTAGACATAAACTGACATTTTTATCACATTAGAAAACATTTTAGATTTCAATAAAAGTATAAAGCTCAAATTAAGTTTCAGTGACTCCAAGTTGGTCACTGCACTTCAGAATGCGTAAACCTCGTTTACTTATCCCTATACAGATGCTGTGAGCTTCCACTTTTATGTATTCATCATACAGTCTGCTCTCGTCCGTGAACGTAGGTTTGCTTCGCTGCTCGCCATTTTTACGTACAGAAGTTTGTTCAGCAAAATAAGGTAGGTTTCAAGTACCTACCTAATATACGTTTCTATGGAGTTAAAATGATAAGGCAGTTAGTTCAATGATGAATGGACCAATTTTTGTTGTGTTTATGGGAGTATTTCGTAAAGGAGGTATATGACAAGCAGCGGAGGATTTTTGTTGAAATGGTTTTCCGATTCGAATATATTATGTTCATGAAAGAAAACCTAGCAAAAAAATACAAATTAATGATAAATAACTCATTTAACTGTTGAGATGCATGGCTGATTTTTTCACACCATAACAATGACGGAATTCTATAAATGTGTTTATTTATTCAATAATAATGATGCAGACTACACCAGAATTCAATATACATAACTAAAAACTTAACTGTGACAGAACTACTAGTAAATAAACTTCAAATTGTGAATGTTATTAATGATCACGAGATAGTAGTAAATAATTTAGCACACACGTAGGGGTTATTAAAAGTAATTAAAGGATTATTATACGTTTTATGAAAATAATATTTAGGTAACGTCTATCATTAGGATCTATGGTATTTAATTCATAGCTTTATTACATTAATTGACAACATGGCTAGTGTCTAGCTAGCGTGGAATAACAATTGAAGGTAATTTCAAAGTCAAATCATTTATTTCAAGAAGGCCATTAAAAGTCACTTTTGATCGTCAGAATTTACAAGAAAATATAATTGATTCTAGGTTCCAAAAAGTAGTTTCGTATTGAGAAAAATGGGCAAGAAACGAAGTAACGTTTTATAATATGTTGTAATATAATTATATGTGAAGACGCATGGCATATTGCTCGCAGAACAGATGGTTGATGAGGCTAAAAGGTTCTCGAGTGGCAACCGCGTACCGGAAAGCGTTGCGTTGGAAGGCCTCCCACAAGGTGGACCGATGACCTGGTGAAAGCCGCAGGAATCCGTTGGATTCGAGAAGCACAAAACCGATCGAAGTGGCGGTGCTTGGGGAAGGCTTATGCACAGCAGTAGACGTCTTTCGGTGAAATAATAATGTGAAGACAATATACGTAGGATAAAATTTCTATACTCAATAGGTCAAATACCCATGAGAAACCAGATTCAAGTTTATTTAACTTAGAAAGTTTGCCCTACTTTCCAAGACCAAAGAGGACGCTTTGTAAAGATACCATCGTTTACACAGTGGCATACTGTCTTTCCCCATCCAACATGGAATTGTGAGCCTTTATGCACATGTTCCAAAGACACATAAATCATGTGGGGACACATCCGTTTCTTATCAATCATCCCGTAGCCTTTACACTTAATACCGTTCGGGGAACGTGCGAAAAACTCAACATTTCCATAGAAGAAACCCGACTGGTCCCCTATTATGGAAATCCGATCACGTCGGAACCTTTAAGATATGGCATCCCGGCAGAGATTTCAACTCCTTGATCCTAAGTTACGTTGTTGTAAACACCGCTTATGGAAATCAACCGATACGGAACCCTTGCTCCTTCTTACGTATCATTTTATGCCATCTTTTCAGGCCAAATATGTCGAGGGCATGTAAATGTTTGTATTTAAATTCTGTTGTTGCTTTATTCGCATTTCCCTCAGGCGCAATATTTGGACGTCAGATCTAAGATTGTTTAGAGTAGATTTTTGTGTTGCTGTTTTGTGGTGCAGTATTTATTTATAAGGCTATCTATTTGAGATTTTAAAAAATATATGAGGGCAATATTATTCTCTATTACTTGATAATCAAATCAATAAACATGTTTAACAAACCTACCGCGAGAATGTGTTGCTCAAGTATTTTGGCACTTACCTGTAGAATGTATTTCTACGTTATGCTGAATGTAGACACCAGCATTGCCAAATTGTTTTAGTCACATCATAGAAAACTGGAACTTGGCAGCATGAGCAAAATGTGTGAGTAAGTTTTGGAAAAAATAACACACAATACATTCTTAACGAAGTGTATAATTTATTCTTATTTGTATAAAAAAAATAAAGTAGAAAAAGTATTGTGGCTGCGGAGCATTCGAGATTGGAAAACCATCGCCGACGCTGATTCGCTTAGTGAAAGAATAAAAGCAAGCGAAATAACCGGTCAAGTGCGAGCTACTTAGGGTTCTGCACCTCACCAAATATCGTACTCTTGTGTTTTCCAAATATGTAGGTAATTTTTCAAATGTCTTGTAGGCTATACCTACATTATTTTTATAAATGAATTAAACATCTACAGCCGATCTTAGTAGAAGCTTGCATTTCGGCTATCAGCGCCAATCTCCTCAAATAATAAACAATAAAAAATTCTCATCAAGCAGTATGTTATTAGTGTTAACATTTTGTAGGTTTTTTTTTTAATTTGAATCCATTTTTGTTCTATCCCACTATCCATGAACGGAAAAATGGCCTATCCATTGATTTTTCTTAGATATTTTTATTCCACATCAACAATAAAAAATCTACGGCTTATGAAAGACTGACCGACAAACAAACATATTTAATTGAATTGTATTTTTTTTCTTTCTTTAATGCATTAATGATTATTTTATAGGGATTTGTGGCATCCTTTACGGAACCCTAAAAAGCGAACAAGTCACTGAACTTTCCGTACTGCTGCTACATTATTTATTTAAGCGCAATAATGGGTAAATCTTAGATATTCTACAAAATACTGGGAGCTACCTTACTAGATTCTGTTAAAAACAAGGTAATTAATTACTGGAAAAACTGTTGTTTTAAAAACATTGTTTTATGCAAAACATTTCATGAGATTCAACTTTCGTTAGTTAAGAAGTAAATTCAACTAATTTGTTGAAGAGACGAGATTTTCTCGGCGTTAAACACGGCTTTTAGATTAAAATCTGACTGTTTTAATTTCACGTCAATTAACTTCTCCTCATTTTATTTTCCATTAACAAACGGACGAAACGCTCCTTAACCTTTATGAATTGGAATTTTGTTTTTAAGAATAATATTAATTTGTATTTTTCTGGGAATTAAAGGATGAGACAGACAAAATTGGCTGCAAGTCATCCGTTCAACTAGTGGCGATTTTGTGGAAAGCAACACTGTTGCCGTTTGTTGAATGAGCCTTGCAACATACCGTCGACCGTTCTACAAAATACGGCTTTGCACAGCTGATGCGTTTATTCAACAATATTGTTTCTACAAATCATTTGTTTTGGTCGATTTAAAAATGGAAATACAGTGGAATAATGAAAAAGTTATTCAGTTTTTCGTGGTCGACGCTCTGTTGTAAGACTCATTCAACAAACGGCAACAGTGTTGCTAACTACATGTTGCTTTCCAAAAAATCGTTAGTTGTTGAACAGATGTAAATGCACCTTAAAGTTTTATCTGTTTACTATGCAGCAACTATGTGACAGCTGCAATGTGGTACCTGTCTGAAGTAGTATCAATCCGATCACATTTGATATCATGTAGACTAACTGCATTTATTTTAAAGTTTGTTGTCATTTTGAAGTAAATATTTATTATAGAATATGAGTATGTATGAAGACGTGGCACTATTAAGGTACCATTTCGTAATCGAACGCAGGTAGCAACTGCACGCGACGTGTCGCGGTGTCATGTCACGGCGACATGTCGTGACGTCATGGCAGCGACATGATTCCGATCCCAACCGCAGGCGGCAGCAGCCCGTATTCCAGTCGGTAGATAGAAAATAGAAAAAGGTGCGCGCGAGCGATGACATCACTCGAGCGATGGCGGCACTACTGCGGTCGGGCTGCACGTGTCGCTTGTCACTCCCCCATAGCTGCCAACGACGTGTCGCTAGCTACGGAAGGTCTTTCATAGAAATTCATAGAAACCAGTCGTGTCGCAGCGCCACGTCGCCTGCAGTTGCCTCCTGCGGTCGGGTACGAAATGGTACCTTTATGAATAAGGTAAATCTATACTATTGTTAGAGTAGAGTTTGTATGTCGGGGGTAATCTTCGAAAATACTAATCCACGATCTAATTGAGTAACATAAATGATCAATCACAATCTGTTTCATTTTGACAGTTCGACAACATTCATTGCGTTTTTTACGTTGTTGAGCAGACAAATTTTCCGAACATATGAACCAATGGATTAGCAATATCCTTCGAAAGTATTCAGGTCGTGATTGATCGTGTGTTATGCAATTAGAAGGACTAATGCACTAACTGGAAGGTGGTACAGGGAATCTATAGTATCGCTGAGTGTCATAGAATATAATTATTTTATGTTGAAACAAGACAAATCACGGGCAGAAGCTATATACAAACAAAACTAAACAGATTCTAAGGCTAACGACACATGAGAGAAATCCAAATCTCACAGGTCCAAATGCTTTACAGCTCAAAGACCAGAAAAAAAAATGAACCAAACGTCATGTTGCACGGCAATTAACGGGTCGCTGTGTGTTTTTCAATCCGATTCAATTTCCGTCGACATAAAGTCCGTCTGTAAACGTCATATGTGTATAGCTAAGCGCGCTTTTAATCGTCGCTCGAGCGTTACGCTCAGACGTCACATTCAGAGCGGTTCTGTAGCGAGCTGCATTCGAAAAGAGTTGGAAACGGGATGTGCTGGCTGTTACCTAGATGTGGAATTAATAGATAGGAATGTTGAAGGAATAATGGAGAGAAATTCTGTTTGAAAGGTACTGTGTAATAGTCATGGTTTTAATGGAAACGATGATTGTTTCAGTGGCAGTAAAAGTAGGATAATTTCGACGGGCTCTGAAGGCATGCATTTTATAATCCCGTCCTTTCAACCCTCCCATTTTATTATCCAATTTTACCTCGTATATCTTACAGCACTCACTTTCGACATTGTTTTGACAAATCGAACCAGTATAAGGCACGTAGGAGGAAAATTCGAGAATTCGGTTTTCTTTCAATAAACGGAATAAAGAATAACATTACAGGAAGTTTTTTCTTTATAGATATATCCACGGTGATCGATTATGTCTAGAGTTGTGTCAACGCGATCGATCATCGGGCCAAATAGTGGGTGCGGCGGTGGGAGGATTAATATCGTACTATATAGATAGTTTCTTCAGAGGCTTTGGGAGATTAGATGGTTATGAAAAAATGAATAGAACCCAATGCCTTAGTACGCGACGATGGCAAGAGACCGGACGGTATGTCTTTATTTCCATAGAACGTGGGTAGGCCTTTAGTGTGTGATGCAACCTGTGTCGACTCTCTTGCGCCATCCCATCTTCCTGGCTTAGCCTGCTGTGCTGGTGCTGCTGCTGCGACTGCAGAAAACTTCAAGCGGCGTAAGTATAATATCTTACTGGTAATTATATTTTCGAGCCGGTTGGGGTTGAAACCCTCGGGCCGTGCGGTCCGAGTGCTCACGGCCTCTTTAATGAAATCTCAATACAGCTATTTGACACTTTCCGTGACCCAAGGGCTGGTTTTTGGACAAACCTTGGGCAGAGGCTAAGCATTGCCATACAACGTGGCAATGCGGCCAGTCTCTTGGGTACACTACCAGTCGACAGCGATGCGGATGAATTTTTCGATGCTACATTTTAGTTTGTAAATAGTTTTAGTTTAGTTAGTATATAATTTTGCTATTTTTATTAATTCATTATTTATAAGTTGTTATGTACCCACTTGTAAATATAAAAAAATCATATTTAATAATTAAAAAAATATAGATATTTATTATTCATTCTTAATTCTACACTGAAAAGACGAACAGCAGGACACAACAAAATAATTGTAATTGATTGTGTGACAGGGTCAAACTAAATTGCCCAGCGAAACTTCGCAAATGGGATAGGTAGGTATCGATAACTAAAAACGACAAAATAAAACAAAATTTTCGATGATTTTTTTATTAGGATCACCGACCACTTGTAGTTTTGTTACTTGAAGTATGAGTTGAGAAATCTGTATTTTATTGTTTTATCAAATTCAAATTCAAAATATCTGTTTTCACATAAACCTTCATGGGCACTTATGAAACCTCAGAAGCTAGGTGCACGGTTCCAATTGGTCCTTCCCTATGGAGAAGAGCCGGCAAGAAACTCCACGATTATTCTTTTAAAAATAATTGGCTTTTACAATATTTTCAAATAACAGTGTTAATAGGTATGGGAGGACAGTGTAGGTCTTTTGGGTATGAACAATCGATGCCCATCACGTCTGTGAAGGTTAAACAAAAAAAAAAAAAGATTTATGCATATTTTTTCCAACTAATATTTTAAGTGACTACACTATATGCGGGTGACGATCTCAAAAAAAAAAACATTAAATTTATATATTTTTATATCGATATTCATTACGTGAGTTTCGCTAGGTAATTTTATTTGAACCTGTATATGCGATTTTGCGTTTACTAAAAGCAGTGATTTTTTTAGCTACACTTTCGGAAATTTCTTTTTATTGATTTAGTAATAATCTTAGAAGGTATTAAGTACTTTATTAAATAAAAATGTCTACATAACATTATAAAAAGCAAATTATCAAGCAAATTCAAACTATAATCTTTATTACAAAACGATAGTCATAAAAGCTCCGATTTTTGCCATTATACTAAAATAAAACTAGTCTCAATTGTTTGCACAAGATCTTGACTCAGTCCTGCTGAGCATGGACCCCACTCAAACCTTCATAAAAACGATTTTGGGTTCGAATTGGCATAATCACTATTACTTTATAGATATTCGTATTTCTAGAGATGATATTAATAGTTCTATTGCTGTAGATTTTTGCTAGTGTGGTAGTAATATGGACAGATTTGGTATATAAATTAAACACACAGCACCTGCTAGTGATCTCGTCTACTCTGTGCGAGATACGGATTGGTAGTGAGCCCACCAGGAGCGGGACGTCACCCCCACCAGTTACCGTACATACATTTATTGTGAGTCAATACAACAACCATTAAAATAATTCAAATAACGGATAATATTATGAAAATACAATAAGTAATGATCCCTGTAATGTTCCCCTTACTTAATGTTACAGCTAGAAAACTTCTTATCTCATCTCATCTCATCATTTGCTCAGTTTCGAAATAGATCGACTCACGCCAATAGGGCACCACGTCGTCGTGTGGGCGTTTCGCCGGTGGGTGTACAGCTTTTATTAAGTTAACTTACAAATAAGTTTTTGGAGAATTGATTAATACGAAGGTAATATCAAACCCCGATGCCTGATAGGTCATTGGCCTGAAGAAGAAGAGTATTGCCCTAAGGGGGCATGAGAAGCTCTGCTGATGGTTTGCTAAATATGTGAAAAGTGACAGTGGTTTACCACTGCATCAGTGATAGCTTAGTGGTGTGACCATCGGACTGCCACGTCATAGTCATAGATTGAACCCAAGGCACGCCTCTCACCTCTGACTTTTCGGATTAATTTGCGTATTGTATAATTATCACTTGCTTCAAAAACGGTGAAGAGAAGCATCGTTAGGAAACCGGCATGCCTGAGAGACATTTATCGATGGCATGTGAAGCCAAGTCAGGGGCCCACGACATTGAAGCTCTGACACCAGGTTAGTCACTAATCACATGAAAAAGAAAGACCACCACTCCAAAGCACCACACCAAAGGTCACCACAGGCAAAGTTTAGAGTGAAATATGCACGAACATTTGAACTATTCTCTATTTTCTATATATTTTTTTCTCTATTCTAGTTGCCATTTAGTTCATTATCAATTTATACTGCTCGAGCATTGTGCATTTATTTATACACACTAATAAATATAATAAAGAGATAAGTTTCGTATTTTTGTTTGTAATAAATAAACTCAAAAACTACTGCACCGATTTTAAAAATTCTTTCACCAATAGAATGCTATACTATCACTGAGTAACTTAGGCTATAATTTATAAAGATATTATACGAGTGAAGCCGCTGGTGGAAGCTAGTTGATTATAAATTGTAAAAACAAAATACCTATCGAACCTCTCACTAAACTACTGGTTTAGTTTGTAACTTTTGTTTGAAGTTAAATTCAAACTAACACTGCCAAAGAGTATATGCCTCTTCTAGCACATTTATACCACTGTCTGTACATATTGCAACTGTGGCAGAGAAATGCAAAATGAGTTGCAAGTGACATGCGCTTTAGTTACGCTCTATGAGTGCTCCTGAAGAGAATTTTTTGAATTGTAAGGTACTGATGGAAACTAAGTAAGTACGTTAAAATAGGGCAAGCATTATGAGTAATGCTTGAAACGTGAAAGTATCTGGGGTAAAAGGTCCCTGAATGCAACACTAACTATATCAAATTACCTCATAAGCTCCGTATGATCATGGTTCACAAAAGTTGTGCACTATAAAGGCGTGTAGTAGAAGAAGAACATGGTGAACACGAACATCAAACACTTTGTTCGTCAAAAATGTTCGTGGCGATCCAATTTTGATTCCATGGCTATTAAAGAGAGCGGGGTGGTTGAGCGCGAACTATGTTCGTATTCGTGTTCGCTTTGCTAATTTACGTCCACACGTACGAACCAAATTTTCCGTGTTCGATGTTCGTGTTCGGTCAATATGTAGTTGCAGCAACGTGTTTTTGTATCAGGTCTGGAACTCTGCGCTTTTTTTTCAATGGTCCTAATGCTTGCAAGGCTGTATACTAATACAAAGATGCAGGATATCATGTTTATCATAGTAAGTAAGGCAGTAAAATAGGTAGGAATTTTTAAATGCACATGCTGGATTTGTACCGTTGGAGCTGCTGAAGATTTTAAAAACTATCTTTGCATTGTATAAATTCAATCTCTTAGCATTGTATAATTGCATAGCACATGTGTGAGTACTATGTACCGACTATAAAGCTACCATTTGGGTGCTGGGTATGTCTTTCATTGACTTGAATGTGCCTTGGGGGCTGGGAGTATGTCATGCTCACTCTAATGTCTCGCTGACGGTGGCGCGTGTGTTGGATCATTTAGCTTCCTTCAAAATGGTTGAGCTGAATGGTGCTAATCCATGCGTCATGAACGGGCGCCGTCAGTAGGGACTGGTCATCTCTTAGCTGCCACGGCGATTTTAATTTAATTTCATGTTTGAATTGGTTTTTATTTTTATTTCTAGCGGACGCTTTTGGTGTTTTGCATCGTTCTCACATGTATAACTTCAACTTGAATGATGTAACCAATATTGTGTAGCCATATTTTGCTTTAAAAGAGTGTCCGTGGAGTTTCTTGCCCGTTCTTCTCCATAGGTACCTACTAAGCTTTGGGATGGGCGACTAGCTTCATATTTGTGACTGACCAACCCCTTGATAATTCAAAAGTGCCTGTAATTGGTTTATTTGAAATAAATGCTTTGAGTTTGAGTTTGAGTTTTGTCACCAGTGAACCACGAAACATCCTAAAGTCTCTCAATCATCTCAATCCACTCAGTCTCCCAGGCTGCGCCACAACACCCTGTCCTCCGCCTTACGCCTTCAGTCTATACCAGCAACCTTCATAAAATATCGTCGGTCCATCTAGTTTGCTAACTTGCCGATACGCGGTCTCCACTCCAGGACTCGTCTGCTCCACCGGCCATCGGTACTTCGGCAAACATGGCCAGCCCACTGCCACTTCACATTACTCTGCAGGCTACATCGGTAACTCCGGTTCTTTTCCGGAAAACTTTATTTCAGATGTTATCCTTCAAAGAAACTTCGAGCATAACCAGCGGGTTATGCAAATTCAAAGTCGCCCAGCGCGCTATGGAGCGCCATAGCACGCTGGTCGACTTTGAATTTGTGGATCAGCCCGACTGTCAGTGTTTATGTTGAAACTGAACCGTTCCTAAAATCTCTAGACATCTTTTGATAATATTACCCTTTTTTTGGCAGTGAATGATAGCTTGACGGTTGACAGGGGAGAGTAAGAAAAGAAAACGTTTTGCGCCGACTCTTAATATTATGTTACTTAATATTATATTACTCGACTATTAATATTATGGTGACAAAGGCAAAACTATGATGATGACCTTTTTGTATAATGCTTAAAAAAGTAAGTGTCAAAAAAAATTACGCCAGCCCACTTCTTCCAAACTCTAAAACATATATCGTGTACCAATGTAATCACATTTCCCACCTCGCGTAGCAAACAGTTTCTTTTACATAACAAAGAAAAATACCTCTATTTCAGTAACACGGTACAACAGAAATCCCTTTTGTTTCGTTCCACCGCGAATGTGGACGGAAAACAATTTAAAATTGTCTTATTTTAAAAGTTTACAAATGTTATTTATGGAATGAGGCGCGAATTTATTGTAAGGCTTTTATGAAGATTTTAGGCAGGTGTAATGAAAAATGAAAAAAAATAATTCAAAAGCAACACTTAGCTATCATTATAATTCGGGTAGGTACTGTGTTTATATGAATAGAATATCACACAGGTGGTGATAAACCGGTAAAAAACCGGTACAACCGGAACATACGGTGGAGGTCTGCCCAGCTTGGGCAGAGCGATCGATGGCGGGGATCTCTCGCATCCGGCTCTGGTTCAGACCAAGGTACGGAGCGGGCGCATGAGAGGCCATCACCTCCTTCTGCGAGACAGTAATGCTCGTGAAGGAGGAGGCGGAACGCGTGAAGGAGAGGCAAATTTCGCACCCTCACGCCCCCAGCCGCCGCAGGAGACGCCCTGGGCATCGGGAATCACAGGCCGATTCCCGGCCACCGTAGGCGCGGGCTTGCGGACGGTGAGCAATGGGTAGCTCGCCGTCCGATAAGGACCAGGCCCGGGTCGACGGCGCGTTGTGTTCCACGCACGCCTCAATGAGATGTCATCATAACTGAAGGGGTTCGATAGGACCGATGCCTGCCGGGGTTGCGGGAAAGTCCGAAAGGGATACCGTGGCCCCTGGCAACGTACAGGCAACTGAAGGAACACGGATGGGTAAGTAAGAGTCTGACACGCCCTCCCGCTCCGCCCGGAGTGGGAGAAGTTAAAACCCGCACCGTGAGGTTGGTCCATAATTGTTTTTTTTTGTCTACAATTGACTTTATGCGTTACCGCACCTATATCCAAAGCTAAAGAAAAACACCGGACGCCGTCGTGTCGGACCAGGGTTCCGTAGTTGGGATTAATTTATTCCAAAAACAAACTTAACATTGTAGTTCAAAAACATGTTCTCCCATACATTGATAAACGTCACGTTCAATTCTCCAACTGAAATATACGTTTACAATCGCAAAAAAAAAATGTGATAAAACTACAAATTAATGATTTTTGGACTTTTCCTTTACTTATGCTGTGAGACCTTGCTTCTTGTCAAATTTCATGATTCTAGGTCAACGGAAAGGACCCTATAGACATAACATGACGCCTTGTTTCCCCGAAGGGCTGGGCAGAGGTGTACCTGTAGCAGGTACACCCACATTTCGCCAGTTATGTTTTTAAGTCCCATGTAATAGGGGGCGAGCCTATTGTTATCAATCGGGCACAAATCCAGGCTCCGGGCTGCTACTGAGAAATTCCAGATAGAAAAACCCAATAACATTTTGCCCGACCCAGGAATCGAACCCAGAACCTCATGCTCATGCAGTACCCAGTAGGTTTTGGTTTTTCAAAGTATGAAAGACGAAAAACATAAAAAAATTAATGAACGGGCTAGTCATCAAATCAAGGTAAAGTATTTTGACTTTTATTTTCCTCCCATTCTGTCCCACTATTGGGTAAAGGTTTCCCCAAGACTTTCCAGGAACTCTTTTCCCGCGCAACCTCGAACCAGCTCTTGCGGTACGCATCATGTAGAAATAATCCACTTGATTTATCTTCAATAATTATTAATATAACACAAATCGGCTCAAAAAACCAATACTCAAGATAAAAAAAAAGCACGTTAAACACAAACCTTAGGAAACAGCTAATTATGGAAAAGCAAAAAACACCAGATTCATTTCATTCCCTTTTCAAATATTATTAGATGTCTTCATATGCAGGCAATGCGAGATTGCCGTCGAAAAAAGGGGTTTTATTTCAGACAGCTATCCGCTGGGGAGCTCTTCGTCACGAAGGGTGTCGTATGATACGAGTACGTGCCAAGAACGCGGCTGCCCCTAATGCGTCTACTCAACCGAACATCCTAGTTAGGGAATTTGACTGATAACGTATTATATCACGTGTGGGGGAATAAGAGAATGATATATTATTGTGTAGCTTGTAGCACTGGCTTTTGTTTCGAACGCGGTACTTGTGTTTGAGGGTTTATGAGTACTTAGGTGAAACGGTCGATCTGTGATTCTTTTTATGAAATATTCAAAGTTGAATTGTGGCTTAGAAATTGCAGTTTCGTTCCCAGTTTATTTTGTATTTTTGCTGTTTATTAACGATTCCCTTGGAACGTTGGTGAAGTATCCTATTTTTCCAATATTTTAATATAATTTCTGTTCGGTTTCATTCCTCTATGTCAAAATATAGGTCGGTCTTACTATGACTACTAACTAGCCTGCTACCCAAAAAATTTCTTACCATATCGTGCAAGTTAAAAGTACGGACATAAAGTGAGAACCGTATGTGGTATTCGTTGGCAATGGCTTCTAATAATTCACGCGGTGCCATTAATCGCGATATCTTATTGCAATAGGTGGATTCTGGCGATACCAAACCGTTCGCCGTGGTAGTGTTTTAAATTCTGTTTATTGGAAAGTATTGGGAAATACTGGATATCAATTACTTACGGTTGCATGCATTTGGAGAATAAGGGGGGAGTTTGACTAAATTTTTATAAATCTTTGTACCTTAAGGCCCATTTGCACCACAAATAACAAAACTTCATTCGGTATTTCGGTCATTATTTTTTTTAATACAATCTATTTTATACAATCATTTTATTTCGATCAATATTTGAAGATGATAGGACAGAATGTTATTTTATACGATTAGCTTTAAATATATTTAGTGATTAGCAATGGTGGCCCAGTGGTAACAACGGCCCCGACGTACGAGTTGTAGATCGTGGGTTCTAACGCTTGAACGGTCAAAGCGCTTTACTTGGTGTAACTAAATAATTTCATTAGCAGTGCTCTCAAAACGGTGACGGAAAACACCGTGAGGAAACCGGCATGTCCTAGAACCAAAAATTCGAAGGCACGGGGCCCGCGTGGTGGATTACGGCATCCCTCTCACTGAGTGAATGCCTGTGGCCCAGCAGTGGGAACATGCTGATTATGATATTTGAAGAATATAAGACAGAATGAGGATTAAATACAATTAGCGTTAAAAACATTTAGTGATTGTGGTGCAAGTGGGCCTTAGGGTTTATAAATAAATGACCCTGGGCGGTCAGCTTCGCTGCCAACCTGTTGACTGGCTTATATTTATCTCAGCAAGAACTTTTATTGTATAGCAAGAATATAAAATTAATTAATGTCTTTCTAATTTCTATTTCTCGTGTTCACGAGAAATAAAAGCTTCATTTACTTTCTTTGAAAGTTAGCGTTACTACAGTCCCAGTTGACACATTTGAACTTTTATTGCAAAAGTTTCAAAGCAAAATGTTTTGTCTATAGTTACTATTGACATTTATTTTACAAACTATGTAGCAACGAATGCCCATTAGACGAATACATGTCTTATAAAAATATGTATAAACCCATTCTCCGCTAGAATACTTACGAAACGAAACTTAATGTAACTACCTAGATTATAAGAGAATGATGTGGTATCCTATAATTGGAATATATCCTATACTTGCAAAAAATTGCCTCTGTTGGAGATTCAATAAATGAATAAATAAATATATAAATAAATAACATGTTTTCTACCTGTTTCAAAATTTTCATTTCGAAATCTCAACTGTTAAAAGATATTCCCATCACCTTCACAACATCTTCACAACTTTCCCCAAGTTCTTAGAAGCAACTAAAGTAAATGGGTTACTATTGTAAATTTCCATAAAGGTCCATTTCCTCCGAGCCTGCAGTGTTGCAATCTTTAAGCTCGGAATTTATGTTTTCTTTATGTCGCTTCGCCTTAAGCTGCTCTCGTGTGCATATTTGGCGAAAAGGCCACGACGGAATGTACTCTCAAGGAATAGTTTAACGGAATGGTTATTTAGTGTAGTGTAGTGTAACATCACGCGTTTATAAGCAAGAGGGAAGGCAGAGGTGTCATTTTATTTATTAAACCCTTTTTTTTAATGGACAAATAAAAAAATACTTTACAAAGGCAGAATTAATGGCTGAGGTATTTTCTACCAGTCAACCTGAGGGTGATGCAGAGAACTGAAGGGGCGGACCCCTTCATGACCACTCATAGGACCGATGCCGATGAAAGTCCGAAAGGGATACCGTGGCCCCTGGCAACGTACAGGCAACTGAACGAACATGGGTGGGTTTTAGTTAGTAAAAGTCTGACACGCCCTCCCGCTCCGCCAAGAGCGAGAAAAGATATTTGATAATTTCCAAACCAAAAAAAAAGGTTATGCAGAGAAGATAGATAGCTAGAAAATACAAGAACAAATACAAATAGGTACATAATTATCGTATTGTCTATACACAATATGATATGTTATATTATTAATTCTTGTATCTTTCATTACTATGTCATTTTGACTGCCCCGTTGGTCTTGTGGTCGCAAGTGCGACTGCGGAGCGTGAGGTCCTGGTTTCAATTCCCGGGTCGGGCAAAGTGTTATTGGGTTTTTCCATTAGGAATTTCTTAGTATCAGCCCGGAGTTTGAAAGTTACCGGTGTGATACCCCCGTGCCTCGGAAAACACGTAAGCCGTTGGTCCTGCGCCTGATCTCTCTCCGGTCGTGTCGGATTGCCGTCCTATCGGACTATGAGAGTGAGGGAAGAGAGAGTGCACCTGTGTCTGCGCACACACTTGTGCACTTTAATTATATCCCGCGCCGAAGGCTAGTCTCCGTTGAGATTGGCCGCCATGGCCGAAATACGGTCTGGAGTACTATTTTCATTTTGTATAGTTGTTTATTGCTGATGATATAGTGAGTTAACATGCAATAAAGATTGAGTTTGTTTTTTTTAATCAACGCCATTGCAAACCTAAGTTTAAATAAAACCAAATTCAAAATTATTTCAAAACTAACGTCAACGGTGAAAACCCACTAAAAAATCCAAACAGACTAGCAGTGCTATTAAAAGAAAACTATTCAGACAAGGCAGATGTGAGTGGAAACGTCGGGACGGGACGCCATAAGAGACCTTATTGGTGATGTTCTTCAGAAAGATCAGGACTCGCAACCGGTGTGCGTGTATGAACGTAAACGAGGCAAATGGAGTATGTAAGGATCGTAGCAGGTATCGTTCTGTAGGTTCTGCCTACTCCATGGGAAGAAGGCGTGAGTTAAAAACTATAAACGTAACTAAAAATAACAGTAATTTGTTTAAATGGACAAGAAAACGTGTAATTTTAACACTACTACACATAGGACATCGCCCTTGTGTTTTGTCACTATCAAAATTATGTCACGTAATTGTTTTTGGGTCACGCCACGAGTCCACCCACCTGTGTTGAACACTTAAGAAAAATTGTTGCAGAAGGTTCGTTTTGAACTTTGCGCTTTTGAATGTTCACTCATACCCAATGATGTATGTGTCGTGGCCAGATCTTAGAATTGACCATTTCATGAAATGGCCAGCTAACATTGGCCATAATATCGTTTAAATGTCAACGTCAAATTCAAATTCAAATTCAAATACGTTTATTGTTTGTTACATGTAGAAAAAGATCTTATGGTAATTATAATAGTAGCACTGTAACATACCTATAAGGTGTACAATATTCTATGACGTTATTATTTTTATAAACATTCTTAAAGTTGGTCTAGTCACTCTTTGCATTAATCAAATTATACCTTAAAAAATATTATAAAATTAGTATGCTTTAGTCAAATTATACATTAAAAATATTTATACATTAGTCAAATTATACATTAAAATTAAAACATACATTCCATAGTCATACATTATCAATGAAACGAAAATACATTAAACCAAGTTTTTGTCATTAAAAAAATCATTTATTGTGTAGTACGCTTTACCTATCAATAATTTTTTGAGCTTAATTTCAAAGATATTCATAGCTGAAATATCTTTAATACAATTTGGTAGTTTGTTATAAATTTTTACTCCCATTCCAAATATACTAGATTTAAATTTAACTGTTCTACACCTAATTCCGCATAGCTCATTTTTATGTCGAGCACTTCTAAATGTTTCATATTTTCTTATATCGCTTTTTATCATTCTTGCCGCTTCATAAATATATAATGAAGGCAGAGTTAAAATTTTTAACCTTCTAAACATTTCTTTCCATGAGTCAGTCTGTTTAAGTCCGGTTATACTTCTCACACATCTTTTTTGGGCTTTAAGAGCATTTTCTCTATCAGGAGAATCACCCCAAAACAGAATGCCATATTTTAGCGTGGAGCCCACATATGCATGGTAAGCGTTTAATAGTGCACTCTCGTTTACAACTTTCCTTAGCATGTAAAGGGCATAGGACTGTTGGTTTAATTTTTTACAAACCTGGTCAACATGTTTCTTCCAATTCAGTCTATGGTCAATATGTATACCTAAGAATTTTGTGTTATCGACTTCTTTTATTATTTCGCAATTATAGCTTATTTTTAGCTTTTTTGGTTTTGTGTTTTTATTTGTAAATGTCATGTAATTTGTTTTGTCAAGATTGATTTTAAGATTATTACGAGTTAGCCAATTAATAATCGCTTCCAGTGATCTATTTATATTTGTCTCATATTCAGCTTCGTCGTCGTCAGTTTAATGATATGTCAGTCGACGTTTGATCATATCATTAATGTAGGGTATTCATGGTGTAAGGTGTAGTAAAAATAGTCAAGTAACTGCGACCAACTTGGAAGTAGCACTCGCCGGCCGCCTGCCGCGGCACCGCTCGCTACGCTCGCTCGGCTCGTGCGCTGTTAGTCACAATTCTAACCTAACCTAACCCATTTGGTCGGGGTGCCACATAAGCGGCGTATTTTTTTTATTTTTAGAAACTAATTTTAAGTGCTATGTTGTATGTTACGCCGCGGCAGCGGCCGGCGAGAGCTACTTCCAAGTTGATCGCTTTCCATAATATCATATTCGGAAACCCAATAAAAGACCATTGACTTTTTTTGCGTGATCACCCTACTTTGTTTGATTTTTTGTGTGCCGCCGCCATGATGCACAACAAAAACACAGCGACATCAACGCCTCTACCGGTGGATAATCTAACTATTTTACGATATGATCACTAACATTTGGCCACATCACGAAGTAGTCGTTCTTTTAACTATTCATATAATTAAACGTTGAGCATTCAATGATCTGGCTAGGCCACATCATGATGTGACCAGTGGATGATGTTCATTTCATGAAATGATCAATTTTAAGATCTGGCCACGACATATGTATAGACTACGCATATGTATGGCTTTGGTCTACAAATTTTATGCTATATGCAATGTCCGACTTCAGCGTCAACTTGCCGATCGACGCCTGTACGCAACACGTCGACGTGTGAAAGACCACAACAGTACATTTCTATAGCATCGTGACGTGGCATACGGCATGGCGCTGTAAGCGGCCGACGGCGTTTAAAGACCACCTCTTCACCGATCACCTCTCTAGACCATAGCCTAGAGAGTTGATCTGACAGGCTCTTAGAGCGTTATCACAGTGACGATTTGCGAGCGTGTTTTTAGAGAAGCGATTGTTTAACGCGGTCGCGCCGTGTGCGTAGTGAGCACGCCACGTGTGCGCAACCTGTTCGCCGTGTCGCACTTAGTGTCTTTTGCTGATTGCGTTAGACCATAGCATAAATTTTGACAATTCAGCAGTATTCATTGCTTAATGTTGGGAATGATAATTTTTAAGAGAACTTCAACAACCACAACATGTCTGATAGCGAAAACGAGTGTGTGAAAAAGTCAGATTGCAGGTGATTAGACAACAGAAGCTTTTGAGGTTTTTTAGCACAGCCTATGACCGCAGAAAAACTTACAAAGCAATACATTTATTTATTTATGTACTCACATATAACCAGACAAGAAGAAAAGAACAGAAAAATATGTACAAAATGATGCTTGATTCAGTCATTTCTGAAGAAATCTCTCGAAAATAGATAAATAGATGTAGGCACGGTGTGTAAAAGAAGAGAGAGTATATATTACATTTTTTCTCTTGAATTATTTTGTGTTCTATGTTGAATGGACCTACTGTCTTGGCCACTGTCATACATTGGTGACAAACTGGCAGTTCCAGTGGCTTACCCCAAGGGACAAGTGTGGTCACGTGACGATCGTACACGACTGTTTACGAACCACACATTCGGATCGTGTAGCTTTTTTGATGATTTTTCGTCGTTTTTATTTTTTTTCTAACCAAAACAAAAGTAAACTTTTCTAATTCCAGCGTTAAGTATTCTAGCAAAAATCATAATGCCATTTCGGACATTGTTTCATAAAATTATTTATTTCTTAACTCAACCAAAAACATTGTTTCTTCAGTGTACTATAATAGGACATTAAAACGGAGTTTTTGTAATACAAGCCGTATTACAGAACCACATTAAAGATGCAAACATTACTTAGCAACTAGTTTCAACCAATCAAATGAATTTAAACTAATTTTAAGTAATGATTTAGTCTTGGGGAGGTTTCATTATAATTATGAGTCTATTTTGTTATCTATTTTAGTCAAATCTGGGCAACTAAGACACAACCAATAAAGACACTAGAATATTTCTCGCTAAAGTTTGAGATGTGAAAAAACAAGCGAATTTACTAAAATAGAAGGAATATTGCAGAAAAGAGTTGGTTACTTACACCAAAAGACGCGCTCCTTCGCGTTCCCGTTTTAAGTCTGTTTATGACCATTATGAGCAATGCAGTTACGTTCCAAGCGGCTCTTATACAGCAATGGAGAAATTTCGTCGACTGTGTTCTATTTCTGTTTGATGTTACTGGTACCACTTGCATACCTCTGATAAAATCTTTCCTGCGTTTTTTATGTGTAACATATTTCCTCTCCTTTCGCTTTCCTGCAGTCAAAATCAAAATTTAAAAGTATTTAAATAATCAAATCTGCGGGAGTGATTTCGTGAAAAGGGACGGAAGTGTGTCACAGGAAGCCGGGGAAGCGCGCGCGGTGAGATGTCAGATGTTACATATCAACATCATATGCGACGACTGTAAGGCTCGTTCGTTTTTTGGATTATTAAATCATGCATTTTAATGTAACCATTAATTTATAGTAGCTTTTTAAATGCTATTGTATACAATTTTAAGTGTTTGTTCTGATTTCTTTTTTGTACCACGTGCTATGCAACAGTGACTCATTTCGTGGTTAAAAACTTAAAACGGTAATAAAGGCTTTGAAGCTTTTTATCAGACTAAGGTGAATCCCGTACGGGATGCGGGACGAAATTAGCACGAGGTGTTATAACTGGCGCGACTAGTCCCATGACTTCCTAATCATTACAACAATCCCGCGCGGGATTCGCCACCGTTTGACAAGTCCTTTATACGAGTACTTACCGTTTTTTTTTCAATCATTATGTAATTTCAAAATCCAAAACAAAACCACAAACACAAAGTCACATCACCACGTATCGATAAAAAGAAACAAACAAGTATCCTCATAAAATAAAACGCAATAAATGCCATATCGATACAAAACGAACAGTTCGCGACCTTACGATCGGTAACAGTTGCATTTTACAAGGAAAGTATTCCTTTGACCTCTTGCGTGGAGGAAACTCGATACAAACTTCACCCAGAGATATCTGATGAAGCAAAGCGCTGGATTTTCTGTCGTATCTATTGCAATATTGCGGGGACCTTTTGCTGTTTGTATTTTTTTGTCTTCTGATTGTTTTGTTTCTGAGGGTTGTTTGAAGGTCATTAGAAAAGGAATGTAAAATAGTGTAATAAATAGACCTTAAATTACACTAGATGGAACTCACATACATCGCCACATGCGAACTACGCAACACACTGACGTCACGCAAAATCCTGCATCACGCAAGCAGAGTTTACCGCGCGACTACGTCCCGACATCAATTGTTGGGCAGTAGCCCACCAGACACAATACCCATCTGGTCGGAGGATCCTCCCTTTTCAATAGAGGATGAGTGAACTTTATACCCTGTTCCTCATACCTCTCTATACTGATGACCCCGTCGTGATCACCAGCTCTCTTGTGTTCTGATGTTTATTTTTAATAAAAATGTGACTTTTCGTCTCTTTCAACAACAACAACGTTGATTATTTATATCTTTAGTAGTCTGGAATTAGTGTTGAATTTCCGATGACAAATCAACAAGGTATTGCGTCACCGCTTCGTAAAGCTTAAGACTAAAGGCTTCTTGTTAAGTTACGAGACTTAAATATTGGCCTGTATCTATTTTCTACTTGAGGCTAACAATCGATCTATTAGGTTAAGCTACACTTTTCGCGGTTAATCCGTGGATGGGTGACGTCTTTATATGCCAAGACCCCTCCGTGCCTCGGAAAGCACGTTAAGCCGTTGGTCCCGGCTGTCATTCGTGGATCTTTGATAGTCGTTACGGGTCGTCAGAAGCCCGAAAGTCTGACAACCAGTCCTTATCAAAGGTTATCGGATTACCCAGTTACTGGGTTGCGGAGGTCAGATAGGCAGTCGCTCTATATAAAATAATGGTTTTCAGCTGCATCTGGTTAGACTGGAAGCCGACCCCAACATAGTTGGGAAAAGGCTAGGCAAATGATAATGGACTTTCTACTTAACATTTCATTTTCCCTTATATAACAAAAGTAGGACCTACATTTCAAGCATTTATATGTTAAACTTTAATAATTCTGAGACAAGTCTACTACATAATGTTCTCAAAACAAACAGCTACTTTTATATAACAGTTAATAGCTTCTATGAAGTCATGAGGGACTCGATAAATTAGAATTTACGGTAATGGACGAACAAAGCCGTAAACTCTTTACTAGTATAAACGAGAGAATAGGTAAGTGCAACGAGTTTAGGTATTTTTGTTCCAAGTTTAGAGTAGTTACTTATGTTCTAGCCTTTTGGGAGTCCAAAATAAATCACCAAGTTACTTAGCAGAGGATAGTGTAAAAGAGGATTTAAATGAGTTATGCTTCTGGATTGTCTGTTAGGTTAAAACATTACTTCTCTTCACTTTCGGCAACAAGAGCAATACTAACAGAAAGTTCAATACCTAATACTCAATATATTTATTGCTTTACCATAATGTGTACTTAGGTGGTAACTACTCGTATATAGTTTAGATCATTATGGACCCTGTAGGGCACAGCAAAAGGGTAGGAGAGAGGAAGCCCTGTTTGAAGTTAGATATCGCTTTCGAGTATTTTGTGATCCATTCTGTTTTTTACTGTTTCAAAATAATTTACCATATTCCCACAAATTCTACATCTATATATTCTATACCTAATAGCAGTTTGATGCTGATCACCTATCTGGAAGAATTTTCCCTCTAAGCTTATTTTCTTTATTATTTAATAATTTATTTAAGCTTTTCACAGTCAAAAAAGGTATATTCGTAATTTGGCAAGAACTTGGCAAGCACGTAACTTTTTCTTAACAGACATGTTCAAAAATAAATTATGTCAATAACCATAGAATAATGACATGCAATAAAAGTGTAAATTTTTATGTTGCACCAAGTGTACATGCGCAAACTTACTCCTAATACGCCAAAACCTAGCCAGGCTACGTAACGGCGACTGCACAAAGGCGGACTTAATGCCTTAGACATTTTATACCAGTCAACCAAGGGCGGTGAAGAGATTAGATGGCAGGTACTCTGTTTGAGAGGAAAAGTAAAAAAATAAATATATCATATTGAATTATAAATAAAATAGGTACAACAGTACTTAAATAAGTTATACACTTATAATACACATACATACATACATATTTACTATAATATACACCTATTACTATTATTCACAGTAGTATTAACTATGCTGTCAGTTAAAGTACAACAACTATTAAGTGTGTGAAAGTAGTTACGAACATGTTTATGTTCGTATGTACTTGTACAAAATTAGTAAGTCCTGAAATTCCAAAGGGCCAAAGGAATTTTCATACAGAAAAAAACAGGTATTGAAAACCACTGCGTTTTCATGATTAATTCAGATTCAGGAGTGAGATCGTTTCCTCCGTGAAGATGATTCTTTTCTTATAAGTGGGTAATAAAAACTCTTGTACTTTTGACAAGAACTGCTCCTGTGCATTTTACTATGATAATAAAAATAAAGTTATGGAGATTTCTTATAAACTATTACGGTCACTAGACTCGACTGACTTTTAGACATTCCTTATAGATTATCAGATTATTTGAAAGAAAGATAATATGTTCATTTGGGAAATGTCATAAGTCCACAATATATTTAAAAAAAAAACAACGGGTTGTACTCCGGCAGTGCCGGCAGAAGTGAAAACTTGAATATTAACGTTGTGCATTTTTGATAGAATTTTCGATCAGGTCACGTGTCCTGACGCGAGTTCAACATTTTTTGCCCATCACAACAAAAGTGCACAACGCCGCTAAAGAAGTTTTCACTTGTGATATTTTGGTACTACTCTCCCTCCGTCTTACGAATTTTCGATCAGGTCACGTGTCCTTACGCGAGTTTAACATTTTTTACCCATCACAAAAAAGTGCACAACGCCGCTAAAGAAGTTTTCACTTCAAAACCGGCCACACAAAGGGAAAAAAAACACGTTTCTTGTATGAGACCCCCATTAATTAATATTTGTTTTTATAGCGGCAATAGAAATAAACAATTTGTGAGAATTTCAACTGTCTTCCTAATACGGTTCAAGAGCGGGAGTTCGGGAGCCCTAAAAAAAATTAAAACTTAATTCCATATTAAACAAACATTGTGTGCCTCACAGCTGCGCCAAATATTTGTTGACCGACTACCGACAAAAACTAATGGGACTCGCGACCCTAAACCGCAGAAGCTAATCAAACCTTCAACTAAACAGTTCAAAATGCGGCCACAAGTTGCCATCGAGCATTATTAATAAGTTTCCAAGTGCCACATTAAACATTTAGTACTCCAACAAAAAAAATTAATGAAAAGCACACTTTAGGATATTAAACCATTAAAAGTTATTGTCAAACTATTTCAAATTATTCTCAAACATTTGAACAGCGAGGTCAAACTGACGTACAATACACTGAAACTCTTGAAAATGAACGTTATAAGTTAAAACCATTAAAATATTTACTTATATTGCATAAAATATGAACGGCTCATCAAATTTTATACGCCACAATTTCGAGAACGAGCAGATATTTAATGAAATAAAGTTGCGAGAACAATAAGCCAACTACGTACATTGAGCTCATATGAAATTAATAACGATACTTTCAGAGTAATGAACTGAGTGACCCATCGACTACTATTAGGTGAGACATCATCTGAGGCAGGTAAAGAAGGGCGTAACTTGGCGACATTTGCGTCACTCAAAATGAGCCACCGAAACTCCGTTTAATTTGGCTGCTCACCACATTATGTGTTTTTCGACGCTCTCGACGTAAAGTGAGTATGACTGAAATTGGCCAGAAGGTTCGGCGTAAATTTCTCAACTCATTTTGAGTTCCCCAAATTAAGTGCTGGTTCCACTGCTTACGATCATTTTCCTCTAATAATTGGTTTGCAATTCATATTGTAAAGCGCGGTTATTTAGGGGCATATGGTTACCGTCACTTTTCGTTCCCCGGTTCCAGAATCCATTTTCGAGCTAACTCTGTTGTGTAGTCACTGAATAAATAAAGAGTCTGTTACACTAAAGCAGAAATTTTAATAACGTTGGCTACCAAGTTCGCTTTTATTTTAACCTGACTAACTTTTTGAACGTATGTAACCGAAGCTATACACATAAAGGTTGTAACTCCAAAATATTTTTAATTATTGTCTAGCCATATTGTTTCAGAATCCTCGTAAAGGGTGCTATCAAGTTGAGTGGTTTTGTTCATTTCGAACATTAAAATGATGTTTCAGTGTTCTAGTTCATTAGTGTAAACTGTTATACTTAATCCTTAATTCCAAGGGAATAACCTTCTATTATGGTTATGTTGTTGGAGTACAAATGAAGCGAAATAATAGAAAAATCGTAAAGTTCAATTTTCTTGGTAGACATCATTCTCCTGCACTTATACCAATTTATTTGGTTCGGTGCTACATGTATTTTTCTTCCATAATTCTCTAGTACCTGGGCGACCGAGCTCTGCTCGGGTGAAAATAGAGAATTTTCATTTAATAGGTATAGGAAAGTTTATACAATTCCATATATAGTACAAACTAATTCCATGTTGCCATGATAGTACATACTAATTCCATACTGCCATTATAGTACATACTAATTCCATGCTGGCATGAAAGTAGGTACTTACTAATTCCATGTTGCCATGTCATTATTTTAAGGAAGCCATCTTGTTCTAAACTTTGAACGACCGAGCTCTGCTCGGATACGGAGAAAACGAATTTTCCCAGATATGAGACCTAGCTGGATCGGTTTTTCGCTCCCGTAAACCCCTATATTGCAACTTTCATCGAAATCGTTAGAGCCGTTTTCCAGAACGTGATTACAAATGTATTTATATATATTGCTCATTTTATAGTACAGGATTAGTCGTCATCTCGGTAGTAACCCTATTTCTAACAATATTATCTTTCAAAAAGTCCATCCCTCGTTTTTTTGGTCTTCCGAAAGAAACGATGGATGGACTGTGTGAAAGATCTAATCTTACAGTTGTTAATGTTTTGTCACGTGCATTATATTTCGATCTAGAAATGTCCGGATCATTTAAAAGTTGCGGACAAAAACATCTATTGCTCAAAACGGTTTGTCTTATTTTTTTTTTACTTCAAAATATCTAAGACATGTAATCTTACAGGATTACCTATCTCTTAGATCTCTTAGAAGTCAAACCCTTCTTTTGGAACTTAAAATATCACCGACTTAGAAATTCCAAGAGCATCCGTAACTCAATAGCTTTAATGTTTAAAATTGTGACCATAGAGAAAATCGATCAATGTTGCCGCAACAAAAACGACGATGGCCCTATATTTTTTATTATGACACTGACCCTTGTTCGAAATTTAAATGCCACGTACAATAATGGCTATCCACACTCGAAAGTCAACGTTGGCTGAAAACATATTGTTATGATATATGGCCTTAAATTAATATGGCCGAACGTACCTTTGTTCCTTTGATCATATATCTTCGTGAACAAATGTATAGCGTTTAGTACAAGGGAATTAATATCGCTTCGTGTTTTTAACCCGTGTTTTTTTATTGCGCTTTATTCGGGTGATAAGTGCTTTGTTTGGCTACGGTTGGATGTAATTGATGAATTGTTGACAGAGTTCAAATGGGTTCTTGATTTGAAGTGTACATTGTATGTTTTTCCAGATTTTTTGGGTAATTGCTGAATAAAAAAGCATTTCATGAGAAATACACTGTTTGGCTTATTAGCCAAACAATTTATTATTTATTTGTTTCAGTGATGGAGGTTTTTCATCAAAACATGAGCAAACAACCTCATGTTACACCGATTTTGATATTGGTATGTCCAAAGCTCGGCAGTTCATTTTTATCACAAACATCTAAATACATCAAAAACCTGCAAAATTTTATAATAACGCTAAGTTTAGATTCCAGATTACCCAGAATCAGCAGTCAAATAGCTGGCACTTCTAAAATACCGATTATGTACCTAAATTTTACACGACGCGACTGCTACCTGACCTGAAATCAATCTAGTTGAGATAGCGTTTACCAGCTAGGATTGGAATATGCCAGAATGCAAACGAAACATTTCTCTTCCTGCTTCAATTAAAGTATAAGTTTATTAAAGTATATAGTTTTAAGTATTGTGTTGTAAACGCTACAAACGATAAAATTATTAGAAATTTGAAGATAGTAAAAACATTATGAGTGGGAGATTATATTTGAATTTAGTAGCGCACGTACGACGGTACTTTCAAAATGTATTGTTTATAAAATGAAAATAATAATTGCATACACACAAATAACTGCTGCTGTATCAGCTAGAATGGTTATGGGATGAGGGTCGTGGTTTTTGACGAAGAAAAGGCTATTACCTGCCTACTATTGCTGCAAAAATGATGAAGAAAGTGTCAGAATGAAGAGCAACAGCGTTACAATAAAATTGATGATCGCAAAAAGCAGAAAACTGCTAACATCAATGTTTAAAAAAACCCTTCCTGGCTTTGAGAAGATCCATGTATCTAAAGTTGCGGACGTTGACAATTTGATACCTTTTTTTAGAGTCTAATCACAAAGCTATTCAAATCTACGACTAATGAAAATATTGGTCTTTAAACATCAACATACTTCAATATTGTATTAAGTACCTACCCGTAATCCATCACCGAAGCTATGAATACTTTACCCAATTCACGTACGCAACAACAATTAACAGCCCCTTTATTTCACGTGCCAATTTCGTGTTTATAATGTAAGTAATACGGCGTATAATTGATTGCACACATCACTCTTGTTATCAGGAAAATCATGCGGTTACAAATAATTATGGAGGAAATTGTTCGCTTTGAATTTCATGAGAAGTATAAGAGAATTAAGAAGGAAGGTTTTAAAATCGCATACCATTTTGATGTCTAGCCGTTGGGTTGTACAAGACAGGTACGGCTCGAGTACACCTAATCCGTCATTGGCCGAACTATGCTCGCACGTCGTCGTCAGATGACGTTCAATAACTAGGTGGACGCAATCACTTCCTTTTAGATATTATACAAGAACAACAGATAATATATTACAAGTTCGGCCGATGACGTACGAGCATAGTTCGGCCGATAACGTGTTGGGAGTAGATACGCTTCGCGCTAGAATAAAAAAAATATATGGTTATTTCAGTGTAAGTGTTTTAGTAGATAATATTATTTTGTCAACTTTGTAGACTGTTTATTAGCGAGTGTGTGTTTTCACAGGATGCTAGTTCCTTTAAACATAACCTTGACTCAAAATGAAATACATTTTTGAAATGATTACTGTATGGCATTCAAATAATTAAAATATTCTGAATGACGCACGAAAACTCCGAACTCAATCAAAAAATAATTAATTGCTACTCCATCCACCTGAATGCTTTATTATTGTCAAGTGTCTGTAAAGGATTTCTTAATAAAATTTGGCTCAAAGTGAAGCGTCTTTATTAGAAGTCAGATCGATTAGACGTTAATAATAAATAATCTAAATTCTTAGGTAGGTATATTGAAAGACCACTGTACCATATTATGTATAAACGTAAACGAAGCAAAAAGGACTTGCACTAAAGTATGCAGTTGTAAAGTATGTAGCTTGCATGCCATTGTGTCATTCATCAAATAGAAGTCAGATGTCTCAATGGCTTGCAAGCTACTTGCATAGTTTCGTGCAAGTTACAGACAAGTGTATTTGCGGCTTAAGATCGTTTATTCTGAAAGTGGGGAACGTCGCAAATAGATGTCAAATATTTCGCTGTTTTTATTCATTTGTTAATAGGTATTACTGTATGGAAATAAAAAATGTGGCTAACTAGTGAACTAGAATATTAATAATGAATTGCAATTATAACACTGAATTTGATATGTAACCGTTTTAGGTGTAAAAAAGGCATTTGGAAAGTTTCCAAACCCTTTTTTACATCTAAAACTAAATGTTCGGTGTTACGATATTAATAATTGCATTTCGTAATCAATATTTTAGTTCACTAGTTAGCCACATTTCAAATTTCTATACAGTAATTTTTCCAAATTAATCAAAACAGGTAAATATTTGATAGCTATTTGCGACGTTGCTAACTTTTAGGATAAGCGCTAAAACGCGGGGGCGCGCGGTATTTGAGCGGGTAAGGAACAAAGCAGGTGGTATTCTGTAGCTTCTGCCTACCCCCATAGGGAAAAAGCGTGAGTTTATGTATGTGTATGTAAGTGCTACCACTCTTTTGTGCAGTTTTCATAAAGGGCAGATCAAGTTAATAACAGAATCGACGATTAGTTACAGAAGAATAAAAAAATATCCTGTACTATTACTATAAACGAGCAATATTTGTGTATACAATATATATGTAATCATGTTCTCGAAAACGGCTCTAACGATTTAGATGAAAGTCGCAATTTCGCCCCTGTAAACCCCTATGTTTACAGGGGCGAAAAATCGATCTAGCTAGGTCTCATATCTGGGAAAACTCGTTTTATTCGTATTTTCCCCCGAGCTGAGCTCGGTCGCCCAAAGTTTAGAACAAGATGGTTACCTTAGAATATGACTTGGCAGCATGGAATTAGTAAGTACCTACTATCATGGCAGCATGAAATTAGTAAGTAGGTACCTACTATCGTGGCAGCATGGAATTAGTAGGTACCTACTATCGTGGCAGCATGGAATTAGTAGGTACCTACTATCATGGCAGCATGGAATTAGTATGAACTATCCTGTACTATTGAATGAGCATTCTCAATTTTCACCAGAGCAGGGCTCGGTCGCCCAGGTAGATACTAAGTGTTAAAGTGGCAAGTTCATCATCCACCAAGTAAATAAATCAAGAATATACAACCAAATAACAGAATTTAAAATAGACAAAATCGGAAAATCGATATAACTAATTTCCATTACGTAAGCACCTGCCAAGAAAGGATTCTTCACGATACGGATGGGGTAAAAAGGGATAGATACAATTTATTTTTCACGGACATCGCCCCGGGGTAAGCTAGTGTAGCAATGGTGCTTCGTTGCAATTTGTAAGACCCTTTGAATCATTACATTTTCGACATGGCTTGCTTGTTTAGATAGAAACAGGTAATAAATAAGAACGTATTAGGTGAACTTTGACTTTACCTTGTTAGGGTTGCCATTTTCGGGCAAATAATTTAATTTTGAATTTTTGGTTTTATAGAAAAACTCGGTCCTGGGTTCTATTCCCCGGCTGGGCAAAGTGTCATTGGGTAAGTAAAATGATGAGGACATATAGAAGAAAAACCAAAGTAGATATAGGAATATTTAAAATAGAAGTTTTGCACGTATTTTTGTTGGCTCTTCGTTCTATATAGTAAGAAATTTATATAGAAATTTATAAACCAGCTTTGCCTGCCAAGGTTGTTATGTAGACGTTTTTCTAAATAGAACGTGCAAATCACATCCAATTCGAGTAGCGGAAAATGACACGAGTCTTTTAAATTGACCTACGGCGGTTTCGCTGCTATGGTTTCGCGGCGTGCCTCGGAAAGCATGCTAAGCCGTTGGTCCCAGCTGTCATTCGTAGGTCTTTGACATTCGCTACGGGTGGTCAGAAACCCGAAAGTCTGACAACCAGTCTTACTAAGGGGTATCGTATTACCCAGTTACTGGATTGTGGAGGTCAGATAGCCAGTTGCTCCATGTAAAATATTGGTATTCAGCTGCATCTGGTTAGACTGGAAGCCGACCCCAATATAGTTGGGAAAAAGCTAGGCAGATTCGCAGCGGAGATGTGCTACCGGCGTAAACATCGTGAAAAAACCTGTTCATAGGCTGAAATAACCAAGGCAAGCATTGATAAAGGTCTATGCTTGTTACATTTCGCTTAAAACAAATGTATTCTTTTAATAAATTAGTTCAGAATACGTAGAGCCAGCCCTACGCACAAATATATTTTCACGTTAGCAGGTAAAACAGATTGGGTAGCAAAATGAAGTGAGGTTTTGTGTTTCTAACATTTTATTACTCGAGTTTAGAGATGGGAACGAATAGCCATGGTAGTTCATTTTAATTTTGTTTTTTAGTAGCGCCCGCCGTAGTTCAGGACTAGTGTTGTGCGTTTTTGTACCCACCCCTAAAAAATAAGTACTGCTAACTTACCTGTAATCTTGTATAAATAATAGGTTGGGGAAAAAGTTTCTTCGCATTTTTTAAGAAAATTCAAAACATTTTTTAACATAGTATGTTTACATTTAACTAAAGTATGTAGGTACCATTTTGTTCGATAACTTTTTGCCATCTTGTAGGTAGGGACATGATCCCATTGCTATAGAAATTTTGGGACTTCTGATCAAAATACCGCGACAAGTGGTTTTGGCAGTCCTCCCGTGATGTTAACCTGACACTGCCTAAAGAATTCTGAAGAGACCGAAACAGGTGGAAATCTGAAGGTGCAAGGTCAGGACTATACGGCGGATGCATTAACACCTCCCAGCCAAACTCTCTTAATTTTTGCTGAGTGGCTAAAGATGTGTGAGGTCTAGCGTTATCATGATGAAAAACCACACCCCTTCTGTTGATTAATTCCGGCCGCTTTCTCTCAACTTCTTGCTTTAATCTCATCAGTTGTTCGCAGTAGAGTTCAGAATCGATGGTCCTGCCTGGTGGTAACAGCTCATAATGAATAATGCCCTTCCAATCCCACCACACACACAGCATCACCTTGTTGCGAGTTAACCCGGGTTTTGCCACAGTCTGTGAAGCCTGACCGGCCTTTGACCACGACCTTTTTCGCACGTTCTTGTCGTACGTGATCCACTTTTCATCACCAGTTATCAGCTTCTTCAAAAATGGTTCGGTTTCATTGCGTCGTAATAAAGAATCACAAATGAGTACACGGTTCATTAGGTTTCTTTCAGTGAGCTCGTGAGGTACCCAAATATCGAGCTTTTTTGTGTACCCAGTTTTTTTCAAATGCGCCAAAACTGTTTTGTGGTCAATTCCCAGTTCTTCAGCTACGTCGTAACTACTAATATGCCGATCTTGCTCCACTTTTTCAAAAATGGCATCCATTTTATCCGTAATAGGGCGACCAGAGCGACGTGCATCTTTGACATCAAAATTTCCGGATTGAAAACGCTTAAACCAAATTTGTGCTACTCTCACAGACACTGCACTAGGTCCATAAACATCGCAAATTTTTTTCGCGGCTTGCGTTGCATTTTTACCTTTTTTGTAGTAAAATTTTAAAATGTATCGAATTTCTTCATTAGATTCACTCATCTTGACAGTACGAAAAACAAATAAAAATCACACATTTTCCTAATTTGAATTTGGAATTATGTTCTTTAAAATTTAAACTTTCAATGATACCAAAACCAGCCAGATACACATAGTATAGCCAAAGAGATTTTATTACAAGTTCATACATACTATAATGCGAAAAGACTTTTTCCCCAACCTAATATAATGGACGGATGGATGACCCCTGACACACAGGTTCCACCTAGCATGGGGGTCATTGATCAAATTTCTGTGATCAATTTTCACTTGTAAGTCCTACGCTGTAAATGCTGCGCATAAATACTATGTACATAACTTTTGGAAAAAAAAAAAAAAAAAAAAACTTTATATTCTGGAGGCAATTTTAATTCTCTAATCAAATGTGGGTCTTATATAATCCTAATTATATATTTATTTATCTATACATATACATATTAAAGTGTATTGTGTCTATGTGAACGACTTGTTTTTCATCGCAACGAATTTTCATGCGGTTTTCAAAATCATTCAAAGAATATATTCCAGAAGGTTTAAGTGAAGTATATACATTAATTTTAAAACTACATTTAATTAATAAATATTGATGAAAGTTTGGGCAAACTGGATTTAATAAACTTTATGATGGAGCTCCGTATAGTTTTCGGTGAATATTGGAATATCTGATACCGGTTTTTCCGATAGATATCGTAAAAAGCGGCAAAGGGAGAGTCATCATCATTTCAACCGAAGTACGTTCACTGCTGCTCCTAGACCCAAGCATCACCACTTCAACCGGTTCTGTTCTTCTCGCATCCAGCGGATTCCTGCAGCTTTCACAAGGTCATCGAAAGCTACGCCTTCCGGTACGCGGTCGCCTCTCCTGGTACTTTCAGCCCATTCGGCCATCAAATGGCGAGTATCTATTTCCTGTTTTCATCATTGTCCTGTTTTCAAATTTTCTAATGACATAAACTGCAATCATCAAATCTCTTTAAGCGAAGTGAATAATTAAGGCAATTTTCTTATGATGATTTTCCCTTTCACTGCAGTCTTGTTTTAGTTGTAGACCATGGGTTCGATCCCAGACACCAGGCGCTTTACTTTTTGTAAATAATTTCATTCAACTCTCAAAACAGTGAAGGAACACATCGTGAGGAAACCGGCAAGACCTAGAACTAAAAATTCGAAGACCTACCAACTCGCACTGGGCCCGCATTACAGCCCACTCCCTCTCGAAGCGAGGAGGCCTGTGTCCTGTGCCAGCAGTGGGAACATTATAGGCTAATTATGCTTATGCTAAAGACATACAATTTGAAGCTACCTACTTGTTGTGCAGTGGACGTTCCATACGCTGATTAATATTGCACATAATAAAATCGGGATATTCATAAAATGGAATTTTGGAATGTTGTAAGGCAAATAAAAGCTAAGCATTTTTTACTTGGACGAAGCCGCAGGATTTTCAGAATACCAAGTTATCGTGGGTACACAAGTCTTGTTATCATGTAGCCTAATTATTTTCTGTAAACAGTTTTCTTCAGATATTCTTGGAAATGTTTGGAACATTTTAATTCCTTAACATTTCTAGACAAGTATAAAAGTTTATGTTCAGCGACTGCTGTACGTACTTAAGCATATTACTTATGTATTTGGTCTAAATCTTAATTTAATTTTTTGATCCTTGAAAAATATAGGAAACTAAACTCAAACTCAAAGCATTTATTTCAATTAAACCATTTACAGGCACTTTTGAAATGTCAAGAAGTCGGTCAGTCAGAAATATGAATCTAGTTGCCCATTCCAAAGCGTAGTAGGTACCTATGGAGAAGAACGGGCAAGAAACTCCACGGACACTCTTTAAAATAAAAAAATTGTTACAAAATATTGGTTACATCATTAATGTTGAAATTATACATGTGAGAACAGTGTAGAAAGACGTGCACGTTAAAAGCGTCCGTAATAAAAATATAAAAAACAAAGAAAAATTCAAAAATTAAAATAAGCCATGGCAGCTAAGAGATGACCAGTCTCTACTGACGGCGCCCGTTCACGAACATGACGCATGGATTAGCACTATTCAGCTCAACCATTTTGAAGGGAGCTAAATGATCCAACACACGCGCCACCGCCAGCGAGACATTAGAGTGAGCATGACATAATCTCAGCCGCCAGGGCACATTCAAGTCAATGAAAGACATACCCAGTACCTAAATGGTAGCTTTATAGTCGGTACATAGTACTCATACCTGTGCTATGCACTATTTCTTGGTATTTAGTCAACAAAACCATATTTTCATGATAGGTCTTAGTTTCGAAGTTATTAAAAAAACGATGGTTTATGAATGATGTTTGTGGAACATCGGTCAGTGATATATTCAGCGGTTTTTTAAGCAGGAAGAAAGAGAAAGAAGTCGTATGTAAAGATGAGATGGAGTGTTATAACAATCTGGTTTTTACTACTTAAGTTTTGTAATTAGGTTATGAAATCGTTCCAGTTACACAAATCTCGCGAAATGCGAACAAAATGAAAAAAAAAAAACACCTGTATAAAGTTTTCAGGGCGCTAACTTATTACGTCACGTCCGAACTTAAAACAGGCCATTACTCCAAGTGAGAACTCTTTAAAATTTAATTTTCAAAATGTTTACTGTGAAATAATTTTATTACCGCAGCTTTGGGTGATTATAATGACAAATGTTTTACAAAGGCGGCCTGCTTTCTCCAAGTAACAATTTTTGAATGAATAACTCCTGAAACGCTTCGTTTGCACGACAAAATTATTTATGGTCTCTTAACAATAGACGCACTATTTCTTAGGGCTGCTATTTAATTTGTCCCGATATGTACAAAATTCAGCTGTGGATATCACAAAAAGTAATTGCCGTTTCGCCTGCCTAACCCACTGACACAATCGCGCCAGAATGTGTGCAATACATAGATGAAACATGATGCATACGAAATGTCGCCAGTCGAGAGACTAGATAGTAAAAAAGCTCATAATCACTGTCTAATTGTGGTTTTAAAATAGGAAAATTATTAGTTTCTATTGTTTCAATTCAGGACAAAGGTAAATCTTTTGAAATAATAATATAAAATTATAGTTCTTTGGGGCTGAAAGCAACGCCATCACAAAAACTGCTGGGTTAGGTTACATTTCATAAAATAATAATATAATGTCTGACAAGAGATAAAAGATATTAAAAATAAACATTAGCGACTGAAGCAAAACAAAAAATATATATATATATTGTATAATACTAGTTTCTGCCCTTGACTTCATATGCGTGAAATTTCTTGTTCCTCGCATCGCCTGCGTGCTGTATTACTTCGTTTTCGCTTAGCGTCCTATCTCATCTTCTAAGTTTTTTACTTTTGTTCGGCTCCTAAAGGTTGATGATGATAATCAACCTTGATTATGAAACTATTTAGTTGGATAAGGATTAATATCATGACACAAATATCGTCATGAATATCGAATTCTACCTTTGATCTAGTTTTGATTGACTAATTTGAATATAGCATCGCGGACTTTTTTGTGGGTCATGATGAGTACTATAAACATGTAACATTATTGTATGTATCATCAGTAGTTTTCACAGCGCACGCCACATAATTACTTTTATAGTTTAATTTTTGATACCTTGTGTTATTTCAATTTTTGCAGGGATCTCAAAGTTTTGAAATATTGTTTAAATTAGTTAAGTATTTTTTTGAGTTTATCCATTACAAACAAACAAACAAACAAACATACACATATACGAACATACAATACTCTGCACATGCTACCTCACATAAGCGATCAACAGAGCAAGCAGTGATATCCTTCCTTTATTTATGTCTGAAGCAACTATTACATTATATCATGGCACCACCCTCTATTGAGGACCTGTTATACGCGCTGGCAACTGAAAAATGATTTACAGTTGCCAGCGGGTAACAATAGGTCCTCAATAGGGGTGGTACTATCCGGTCTTAACCAAGTTTCACAAAAGCATAAGATACCTATATGATATTTATCTATTAACAATTCCATGTGTCGGATTTTGCCAGAGAAGCGATTAATATTTTGGTGATACAGTAAAATATTCTTAGTATGTTTCTCTTCTGTCGAGTCTAAAAGTTAAAAAAATCTATCTATGAAACTAGGTTAAGAGACAAAACAGCATTATCTATAGATAATACTTAACCTAGTCTCAGTTAAATTATCAATAACTACGTGTATATTGTAAGCTAACAAAGTAGCCAATACATGTTGACTTTTCCTGGGAAGAAACATAATTATGTTCCCGAATTAATACAAAATCTCTAACAAAATTGTTAGTATCTAAATACAATAAACGGTCACTATGACGACATGTCAAAATATGCATTAGGTTGTTTAAACTACAAACGTAATTATTTTCTTCAGCATACAAATTATCTGAATTTGGCAATGCACATAATATTAATTCACCTAATTTTAATTTAAGTAGGACGTCGACACCATTAGCTTTGTCCTTTTTAGTGATGCTCAGACTGTTTTAAAATCCACAATACTTTTACATCTCCAATTGAAAGAACTACAGTAGTCTGCTCATTTATTTGTGTGTTTTTTTATTTTATGAACAAGCTCACTAAAATGCAGGTTATGGTAACAACAGTTAACCATGGTATGTATTTATAGATCAGTTATTTAATAAGGATCCAAAAGCTGTTCCTAATCTATCAGAATATACCAAAACATTACTTTGAGTGGGATTGATAGTGTCTATAGTATGAGTTAAAATGGGTGAAGTGGCAGGAACAACATGCTGTGACATGAGAGATGGCGGAGTTGGAGCACAACTACAGGTGAGATTGTTTGTCAGCGACTCATACCTCTCTGCGCTGTACTTCACCAAATCTACCAATTCACCGGTTTTCTGCAAGCGCTCACTTAACATTTGCTGACTAGACTCATACTTACAAGATATTTCCTTAAGTGTATTTTCCCTTCTTTTTAAGTTAATACGTTCTTTCCTAAGGTTAATATTCAACTTATAAACACTTTGTGACTTCAAGGGTTTCTTGTACTTTTTTATATTTTTACTAATTTTAATATACTTCTTAATTTTATTATGAATAGTTAGAATTGGACATCTAGTTAAGGTTTCGTCACCAGTCAGGTTTATGGCAATGGTGGGCTTCTCACACTCCAGTCCGGATACACTACCAACCAACTCGTCGAAAAGGTGTTGGCAACCTGGTTCCTGGCTTTCAGAGAGTTGATGGTAAAAATAGTGTTGTGTGCCTTGCATAATTCCACTTCAAGGCCTAATATATGTCTCAGTGCCGGGTCAAGAGTGTCACTGCATTGTTGAAAATCTGACACGATTTGACGGAGATCCGATGAATGGAGAACTGACGTGCGTGTCGCGTGTATGAACGTAAACGAAGCAAAAGGAGTATGCAACGATCGTAGCAGGTGGCGTTCTGTAGTTTCTGCCTACCTCGATTGGAAGAAGGCGTGAGAATATGTATGTAATAGACCCGATGTAAGCATTTTTACTTCGAACAGTTGCATACAGTTTTCTTCTTTTTTTGTTTGTTTCTGCAGGTTTTTTAGCTGTTCTTTCTTCCCGCCGCTTTGGCATAGAGTAAACTAAAAACTTTTCTTGGCTATCTCTTTTTTCCTTCGACTCGGTGACTGTTTGTCGTGACTTTCCAGATTATTCGGCTTTTAAAAATACATGGTCAAATAGGGAGATTTTATTTCTATGGCGGTATTTTTTGTGGTGGATTTTGGTCTCAAAATGGAATTAGTTTAATATTAAGTTAGTTTACAAACTGAATGATTTTGAAGGATATTGCTAATCCATTGCTTCATAATTTTCATGTTTGAAAAATTTGTCTGGTCAACAACGTAAATAACGCAATGAATGTTGTTGAACTGTCAAAATGAAAGCCATTGCATCTGTAAGTATGTTACGCGATTACCGCGCTGTGTTATCCATATTCAAAGTACCACGAATTTTAGACATTAAGCTTTAGTTACACAGGCTTTTAACTTACAGGCGTTTCGCTTAACTTACAAGTTACAACAAAGTTTATTCGCTCTTACTCTACCTGTTGTTCGGTGGTGATCTTCAACTTTGTAATAGTATTTACAATTAGTGTTAGAAACGCTTCAAGTTCAGTTTTGCCCATGTTGATACCGCCGCCCGCTAGGTTTATTTAAACGACATGCAAGTTGCGAATGGTTGTTCTGAGGTAGCTTTTTGTATGACTTGAATAATGCAATTTTTTTACCTGCATTTTTTGTAGGCGTACGCAAGGGTAAGATTATATACACTCCATGCATGCTCAGCGCCTGAATGGTCAGCGATGCGCGCACGGTGTCGTGTCGAAAAATTTCGCTCTCGCGTGAACGCGTCCTAAGAAAACTGGAATGATTCTTGAACCTAAAATTCGATGACGGATGTCACATCTTCCACCAACCCGTCGTCGACAAGAGGAGATCGAAGAGAAGAGAGGAGGCCTGCGTCCCAACAATGTTCCCAACATTGCTATATACTTACTTAGATACGTATACTTAATATTGACAATATTCGAAAGTCCCTTCTCTAACGGAGTTAATTCTACTAAGGGGTTCGAAATTCGATTTTAGCTGTATTTTCGGGAAACTTGAGAATGTAAGAATAATACTAAGGGCCTATTTCAAGATCTCCGAATAGCCACTACTTACCAAATAAATTCAAAAGTGGAACAGAATTTGTAGGATATTATCTGCCAAGTAAGTTAATGAGAACCTAATCGTAGGTGGTGAAATAGGCTCTGAGTGAGTGAGTGAGTGTGCTAAGAAGTTGGTTGATAAAATAGTAAGACAACGAGTTGGCTATCTATCTAAAAACTATTCACAATTACTCACTTTCAGGTAAAATAACGAAGCTCCCCAGGGTCAAATTCAATTAGCTGACTAAACTACACAGAGTTGAGTGATATATATCGAAATATAAACACAAAAAAGCAACACAAAAAAAAAATCGACACTCATATTTCAAGTTACTACGGGATCAACGACCGCACGTATTATAATAGAAGTTTAGATTATTTTATTGCGTTCAGATATTGATAGGATCACGTCTATCAAGTTTCGCTGGCTTTTTTATTTTGATCCTGTATAAATTAAAAATTCATCATCTGCCTAGCCGTTTTCCAACTATGTTGGGGTCGGCTTCCAGTCTCACCGGATGCAGCTGAATACCAGAATTTTACATGGAGCGACTGCCTGCCTATGTGACTTCCACAAATCAGTTACTGGGTAATACGATACCCCTTGGTAAGAATGGTTCTCAGACTTTCGGGGTTCTGATCTACAAATGACGGCCAACGATTTAACGTATATTCCGACGACTTAACGTATACGACGACTCCGAGGGGTCGCGATATGGAATGGATGTCACTCATCTACGGACCGACCTCGGCAAGCGTATAAGCTTAACCTTTCATCGTCCCATGCGGCTGTTGTTATTTAACCACGAGCCCCTTATTAAAATACAACTACAACTACAAATACAAAATGGAAATACACCACATCACATTGTACAATTATTCAATTAAGTATCTCAATGATGTAAACGCCAATTATTCGTAAACAGTGCGTTAGTAAAACCAAACATGTGCAATATTGGCACTCCATCCCGTACAGCGCTGCAGCATGAAATGGTTTGTGTAAACCTCGCTTTAAAGCACATAAATAGTGCAGGCTCTTAACATTTTCCATTTACTTTATTGCACTAAAACTTTCCCTGGCGTCGTTGTGGACATAAAACTGTGGGTGGTCCAAAATAATAAGTTAAGGTAGGTCTTTTAGTTTCGGGCTTGAGCGTAACTCAGTTAAAATGATACTGAGGCTCATCGTCCACGATGCAAAACCAAAATCAAAAGTCATTTATTCAAACTAGGCTGAGAATCAGCAGTGGTGGCCCAGGGCCCCGGCTTACCGAGTTGTGGGTCGTGGGTTCGAACCCAAGTAGGCACTTTACTTTGTGTAAATAGCTCACAACTGCTCTCAAGGGTGGAGGAAAACATCAAGTGGAAACTGGCATGTCCTAGAACCAAAAATTCGAAGACAAGTGACAGCTACCAACCCGCACTGGGCTCGCGTGGTAGATTACGGTCCACTCCCTCCACCGAGAGGAGGCCTGTGTCCCAGCAATGTGAACATTATAGGTTGATTATGCTAAGGCTGAGAATCAGTCTTATTATGCTAAGGCTGAGAATCAGTCTTATTATGCTAAGGCTGAGAATCAGTCTTATTATGCTAAGGCTGAGAATCAGTCTTATTATGCTAAGGCTGAGAATCAGTCTTATTATGCTAAGGCTGAGAATCAGTCTTATTATGCTAAGGCTGAGAATCAGTCTTATTATGCTAAGGCTGAGAGCAATCACTTTTCGAACGTCAAAATTTCGTAAGACAGTCCCCCAAAACGCACGCCGTTCACCACTTTCTAATACTGGGACACAGGCCTCCTCTGGTAAGAAGAAGTGGCGCAACAAACACCCACACACAGTTAGAAAACTTGATGAGACTCAAAAGTAACGTGATATAAACTCAAGTTACAAATGAGTAGCCAGAATGACATCAGATCCGTACAAGAAGCGACTTACGCGTTATCAACTAGTTTGGGATTGGTTGCGTCATATGCGTTACAACCATGGGCCTTAAAATTGAGTTGACTCATTTTGTGTTAAGTGTGACCTACTTCTTGGTCGCGTAAATCATTATGATTTAAAAGATTTATTCCCTTTATGTCGAGTCCCGTTATGTCGAGCCGAAAACCTTGTCTCGCTTCTATTACCCTTATGTCGAGCTTAGTTTTCTGTCCCGTTTCTATTCCCTTTATGTCGAGTTTATTTACCACGCTTTTATTACCTTTATGTCGAGTTTAATAATATCATATTTTAGAAGTACAGTCACGTCCAATGAGATGCACATGCACATAATTTAGAATCAATTATACACAAAAAAGAATTTAAAAACAACTAATAACTTTAACCATACAGTACAGCTATGTACCTACTATTATATTTTTTAATAACCATCAAAGTATGTCATAATATCAGTATATAATTAATATTCGAAATTACGTGCATGATGAAAAAGTACCTATCTTTTAAAATATTAAGTTCATTTATTATACGGACTAGATTATAATTGACTAACCGAAATTCAATGACGCATTGGTGATTTTACATAAATTAAGTACAACAATATTAAGACGTGTTGTCGGTGTACCTAAAATAATACGTAATGTAGATATTAGGTTGGGGAAAAAGTCTTTTCGCATTATAGTATGTATGAACTTGTAATAAAATCTCTTTGGCTATACTATGTGTATCTGGCTGGTTTTGGTATCATTGAAAGTTTAAATTTTAAAGAACATAATTCCAAATTCAAATTAGGAAAATGTGTGATTTTTATTTGTTTTTCGTACTGTCAAGATGAGTGAATCTAATGAAGAAATTCGATACATTTTAAAATTTTACTACAAAAAAGGTAAAAATGCAACGCAAGCCGCGAAAAAAATTTGCGATGTTTATGGACCTAGTGCAGTGTCTGTGAGAGTAGCACAAATTTGGTTTAAGCGTTTTCAATCCGGAAATTTTGATGTCAAAGATGCACGTCGCTCTGGTCGCCCTATTACGGATAAAATGGATGCCATTTTTGAAAAAGTGGAGCAAGATCGGCATATTAGTAGTTACGACGTAGCTGAAGAACTGGGAATTGACCACAAAACAGTTTTGGCGCATTTGAAAAAAACTGGGTACACAAAAAAGCTCGATATTTGGGTACCTCACGAGCTCACTGAAAGAAACCTAATGAACCGTGTACTCATTTGTGATTCTTTATTACGACGCAATGAAACCGAACCATTTTTGAAGAAGCTGATAACTGGTGATGAAAAGTGGATCACGTACGACAAGAACGTGCGAAAAAGGTCGTGGTCAAAGGCCGGTCAGGCTTCACAGACTGTGGCAAAACCCGGGTTAACTCGCAACAAGGTGATGCTGTGTGTGTGGTGGGATTGGAAGGGCATTATTCATTATGAGCTGTTACCACCAGGCAGGACCATCGATTCTGAACTCTACTGCGAACAACTGATGAGATTAAAGCAAGAAGTTGAGAGAAAGCGGCCGGAATTAATCAACAGAAGGGGTGTGGTTTTTCATCATGATAACGCTAGACCTCACACATCTTTAGCCACTCAGCAAAAATTAAGAGAGTTTGGCTGGGAGGTGTTAATGCATCCGCCGTATAGTCCTGACCTTGCACCTTCAGATTTCCACCTGTTTCGGTCTCTTCAGAATTCTTTAGGCAGTGTCAGGTTAACATCACGGGAGGACTGCCAAAACCACTTGTCGCGGTATTTTGATCAGAAGTCCCAAAATTTCTATAGCAATGGGATCATGTCCCTACCTACAAGATGGCAAAAAGTTATCGAACAAAATGGTACCTACATACTTTAGTTAAATGTAAACATACTATGTTAAAAAATGTTTTGAATTTTCTTAAAAAATGCGAAGAAACTTTTTCCCCAACCTATTATGTACATTAGCGCAACTCAAGTTCGAATAACAGGAATGTGCGAAAGAGGTGACATCTAAGACTTACTTAGATGTCACCTCTCTTTCGCACATATATACTTGTCCCTCTTACACATTTATAGTTATCAGCGTTGCGCGTTCCAAGTCTATGAAGGGCAAAACTTACCAGTGCCCTTTTAACCTTGAAAGAGTGCACTACGTACGTAGGTAACTACTGTGTAAGTGCAAGTTCTGTAGTGGTTAAAAAACGTTTGATAGTATGAAACACGTAAGTACCATTGTTTTTCTATATGTAATCTATATTTATTTGTTTTATAAATGTAAATGTAACTATTGCGTTAGTACATAACTACATATCAAAATATAAACAATCAAAATACATAAAACACAGTATGAATACATAAATACGTAATGAATAATGATACAATGTACATGTTTTCAATTTATGGTTCAATATAAGTAGTACCTAATAAATTTCGAATAATATAATCGTTAGATATAAAGTATAGTAATTAATCGAAATCCAAAGCCGAAAAGATCCCACGTTCAAGTGTTTTTTTCTACTGATAACTAGCGTCAAAAATATCGGCCATTTTGTGACAGTTGGCGTGCACGTTCTGACATGAATGGGAAATTTTTGAATGTAACGCTTAAAATAAACATGTTGTGGCTAGTTTCTAGTAAAAGTTATATAACATTTTCATTCATATTACATTTTTCTGTTGTATTTAATATAAAACATTTTCGTTATTTTATTTGAATATTTTTTTACTTACAAATAAAAACTTAAAATTTTAATGATCTTTCTAGACATCTACTTTGTGTAATATATATTTATGCAATAAGGGGCCTGGGTAAAATAGATACTAAGCTATAGTTTTAAACAAATTTCCAAATTTTGTCAACTAGCCAATTATTGTTTATGACCGTTACCTGTGCGTTTCAAGCTTAGTAATTAAAAGCATTAGAAATTCTTATTTAGAACACTATGTACTTATTCCAAACCTATGAATTGAGAACTTATTTGAATTGAAGATATACATTATGTATTTTGAATTTATGTATTTTTACTTCATGAATTCCAGTCATATGTATTTTGAATATATATCATACGACTGGAATTTATGATATGTATCTTAACTGTCTGATACGTTTTCACGGCCAGCCCGCAATTCTAAATCAATTTAGAAGAATTATTCTTAATTTTTAATTCTATTTAGGAGTACTTAGTTACTTGGGTATTTTTTAAGTCTTCATGTGATACGCCGACTTATTTATTTATTTATTTATTATTTACTTATTATAACAAATATTTTAGGTAAGATTTTTCGATTGTCGTACTTGACTTTTCTAATGGATTTTATTTCTCTTTAGGATTACTTACTGAAGATGTTTGAAGTATAATCACAATATCAATGATGGATTTAATTACCATAATAAATATTTTGGAAGGCAACGAAATAGGTGACATTAATGCTGAACTAAACGATGGGAGTATACATGCACCACCACCAGAACCTATCCAACACGAAAACTTAGAAAAAGATGATTCTAGCGAATCTTACGAATTATTAAACCTCGATCAACAAAATACCGCTAGTGTAGATATAATTAAAAAACCCGAATGTAGCACATCAACCCCTCAAAATGAAGATAATCAAGAACCCGGCTGCAGCACATGGGGTAATTTTAACACAGAAGAAAGACCTCAAGACGGCAGTAGCCAAACGAATCAAGAACCCGGCTGCAGCACATGGGGTAATTTTAACACAGAAGAAAGACCTCAAGACGGCAGTAGCCAAGAGAATCAAGAACTTGGATGCAGTTCATTGAGGAATACTGATAATAATTTAATTTTCGTCGAAAGTCAAAAAGGTGGTAAAATTTTATTGAAAGATGGCTACCGGTACCGCATTAATAGAAAAAATAAATGTGGCTCCTCAATTTGGTACTGCACAAAAAAAAATTGTAAAGCTTCCTTAACTTTAGATGAAAAGGAAGCAAACATTCTAAAGACTGGAGCAACAGATCATGTTTGTTTGCCAGATTACAAAAAAGAAGAATTTGAAAAAAAGTTTAATCAATGTAAAAAAGACGTACGGACAGACTTGAAACCCATACCCACTATGTATGCAATGTCCATGGCGAGTTTAAAAGATAATAATAATGATTACGTTGACCAAGTTCGTAGCTTCCAAAGTGTGAAAAATGCACTCTACCGTTCAAGAAATAATTTTTTAAATGTTAGTAAGACTACATTCCAGAAATTAGAGGATGTCAAAATTTCACCAGTGATCGCAAAAGATTTTCTGGTTGTAGAAAGTGGTGGGGTAAATAAAATTTTGATATTTATGTTAAATGATTGCAAAAATGCATTGCAGTCCATGAATCTGTTCTTTGTTGATGGAACATTCTTTTCAATTGCCCGACCATTCTATCAATTATATACCATACATGCCGACATTGGTAGTACCGCAGACAAAACCGTAATAGTGCCGATCATTTTTGTGCTGTTACCTGATAAATGCCAATCGACCTATGTGCATATGTTTGAAATGATAAAAGATAACATTCCAGAATTTCAACCAAAAAAAATTAAAATCGATTTTGAGATTGCAGCAATAAACGCTATAAAAGAAGTTTTTCCATTAGTTGATATAAGCGGATGTTTTTTCCACTTCCATAAGGCGTTGTGGAAAAAAGGAAAACAGACCGCAATAGTAAATGTTCCCGGTGGAAAAAAATATATTACCATGTGTGCAGCCTCAGCACATCTTCCCAAAAATGTCATCCCAGAAGCATGGGTGTTATTATTAGAAAGTGCACCTGAAGGCAATGAAGCTAAATCATTTAATGAATACGTAACATCGCAGTGGATTAACAAAAATATTGATTTGTTTTGTTGTTACAACGAACGCCACAGGACCACAAACCCAGTAGAGGGATGGCATAACAGGCTAAATAAAAAGCTTAGTAAAAGACCTCCGCTATATACTCTCATTAGCACACTTAGAGATGAGGCTAAAGAAGCTAGGTTTAAGATAGAGCAGGCAAATGTCTACAACGACAACAATCAGAACCTAAGAAAAAAAAAATGCTTGGCTATTGATATACGTATAAATAAAATAGTTGAAGATTTTACAACTAACAAAATTGATTTAATGATTTGTCTTAAACGCTTATCAACTGTAAGATTTGATAAGTGATTATCTTTTAATTATTTAAAATATACATGTTACCTAGGTTGATACAACGATATAGCGTCAATCAATAACGCTAATTTAAAAGAATTATTTACTTATTATAAAGCTATATCTTTTTTTACATTTTCACTAATAATGGTGATTATACTGTGATTTATTTAGATTAAGAAAGTTACTTTTATAAGAAGAATTATTTTTTACTGTAAAACTATGCTGTTTAACATTTGCAACAATAGTGATGATTATACTGTGATTTATTTAGATTAAGAAAGTTATTTTTTAGAAAAAATATTTATATACGTGATGATTATACTGTATATGTTTAGATTAAGAAAGATTAGATATATATATGAAAATAAGTAATAGAACAAATAATAAAACAATGTTTTTATGCCATTGGCTTTTAATTTACATCCCTGACTGTACCTGTTCACCAAACTCGACATAAAGGTAATAGAAAGCGTAAAATATCAATACTTTGGAGAACAATAGACTTCCAGGCTCGACATAACGGGACTCGACATAAAGGGAATAAATCATTTAAAAGAGTGTCCGTGGAATCCACCTACTACTCTTTGGAATGGGCAACTAGCTTCATCTTTCTGACTGACCTCATCATTAAGTTTCATTCGAAGCCCCCGTAGACATTTAATTAAAGAAAAAATATATCGATAAGTAAATTGTAAGTTCGAAAGATTTTTAAATTAGAAATACTCGTTTTGCACATTATAACACTAGTTAAGTTTGAAGATTTTATTCTAATTGTGCTTGTCGCGTTTTTAAACCATAATGCTTGCTTTTATCACAAGTATTGTCTCTTATGGGCACCTGCGGGCGAGGAGATGTACTTAAGTAAATGAAAGTCAAAAATATTCTGAATAATCACAAGTCTCTGATCACATTGGGGACTGAACAATATAATGTAAACGACGTTCCACCGAGAACGTGAGGCGCGAGCGCAAATCAATCAACTCACTGTTATCTAGTATTATATCATCTATAGTTGGTCAATTGATGATAGTAGACATTTGGACCGAATTTCGGTATCTGATTGTTTCGAGAGTTTTTTTCATAGATTACACACCACCAGTTAATCAACTAGAACTAATTAGAGAACTAGAGAAAATTCAAGTTGTGATAGTAATCTAGCCACAACAGCCACAGGCTACAGGATTTTGGTTAGATAGGCGAGGAATGGCATACAATGCAGGAGACCTACTCACTTACACTCACGTATTGGGATGACCATTTCTACCCGTAACCCACTGTAGGGTTAACAAGACTGAGAAAGGAAAATATTCCATATATAATTATATTAATATTCCATTTATACCATTCCCCCTCTAAAAAGCTTATTTTATTCACTGAAAACAGTGCATAAAAAGCACTTTTAATCACTATTTTGGTGTTTTAATTTAGAACACACCAATATATTCGACTGGTTTCGATTTGGTGAACATTGTGACTACCTGCACAATGATCACCAATACTAAGATAGTTGTAAATCTATCAAATTTACATTAGTAAATTTGATAGATTTTTGAGGCGATACTTCGCGTGTTCGTTCTAAGTCCACAGTAGGTACTAAAAGAAAGAAAGAAAGAAATAATAATGTTTATTTTGGACACAGTTCGTGGAACACAAAATACAAAATAACAAAATAAAAAAGTGCAAATAATATTTTAACAATAATAGTGTGTGTCTCAAGGCTGCGCCGAAAAGGTTCATTTCAGCATTAATGCCAGACAAATGCTGTCTGACGCTGGTTAACGTTAAAATCATCATTCACCGTCATCAAATTACAACTCAAAGAGATACTGAGCCAATAAGTTTTACGACCGCTCATTAATACTTAATTCCAATTTCGTACTGCAGCTAAAACCGTTTTAAAATTTCCATATAACAACTTAGTAGAATTAAATGTGTCTACAAAATTCAATTTGGATGAATTTTACAGTCATCTTAAATTCTGAGGGATGATAAAAGATCCTCTTACAATTATTTTTAAGGAGGCTTTTTGCCGTAATTACGGTCGTTTTCCTACAGTTTTCCGGCAAATATCTTTTTGGTGTTCTTAATCTTTTTTCACCCCGTTTTATCTTCTCGAGTAATCTGTGTCATTTATCTTTGTGAAAGAGAAAAATATAAAATTAATTGTTTAATATAGTTAATTCATCGGTTTCGAAATCTTATTTCTTATTTTCTTGCTTCATTTTTGGGAAATATAATAAATATAAATATCTCGAATATTTGAGTTTGGTGTTAAAAATAATGTTTTTATAGAAATAAAAAATACTTTTTTTACTAGATTCCGTTCGTTTTTTTTTCATTGACAACCTTTCGTTTTTGATGCGTAACATGTTTCCTCTTGCTTTCCTGCAATCTGTGGAGTGCGAAATCTATTGGAGTGATTTTGTGAAAAGGGACTGAACTGTATTACAGGAAGCCGGGGCAGCGCACGCTATTTGATTTGACCAATGAGCGCACGCGGTGCTAGAATTGGCCGTCAGAAACGACCTTGACAAGGCTCCGCCCCTTTAATGTCAAAGTCAAAGTCAAAGTCAAATCATTTATTTCAAGTAGGCCCGTATAAGGCACTTTTGAACGTCAAAAATTTACAAAAAAAATTAATTGATTCTAGTTGCCCCTTCCAAAAGGTAGTTTTCGTATGGAGAAGAATGGGCAAGAAACTCCACCGTTACTCTTTTAAAATGTTTTACAATATTTTGTATAAGTACATTAGTTATATAATTATATGTGAGGACGATGCACCTAGAATAAAAATTATTATACCACAATAGGTACAAAGAATTAAGAATTAAAAATGAAGCAACAACAGATAAACTAATTATGTGATAGATACATGGTGCTCACATATTTACAAACATTGTAAAAGTAGACGATCCTCCTGAATGTTGCTTATTACCTTAATTTTGCTTATTATAAAGGTGATATGTCAGATTTTACACATCATATGCGACTGTCATTGATGTTTATTGGTGTTTCCCCTTTAATGGGTTTCAGTGTGGATAACAGACAAAAATCATATAAACATATAAACTCGAAAAAGAAAACTATACCTAAACATTTGCACCGTACGTGAAACAAGCCCACGACCCGCAGAAACAGCATCCAATTACTAAACCACAACGCCAACAAAACTTTTACTGAAAATCGTTCAAATATTTTTGGTTCAACCAGCTTTCCCTAACTCAGCTAATCAGACTTAAAACTCAGAACAAACAAGGTTTCATGACATAATTCATCTAACTTGTAAAGAAGCAATCTTTTGTTGGGACTTTCAGCCCTACCGTAATTGCTTTAAGTTGGTTGTAGATTAAAATATGATAAGGCTGTCGTGAAAAAACAACATTACACAGTCATATTTGGGAAAATAATGCTAAAGTATGTTTTTTTCATGTCTGTCTAGAACCACCAATTTGATAAATGTGGTTATCGAAAAAAAACATGTGGGTCAGTCTTTGGGGACTGCCGATAGAAGTGAAAACTAAGCGTGCGGTGACGATGACGCGAGTGTCACGTTTAATCACCAATTATTACGACAAGTATGGTGAATACAGTTTATTCGGGTTTTACTACAGAAACTTTCTACTTATACACATTTATGATCATGAAATGTGCCTTTTTATTATATTTTGGGACAGCTATGATAATTCGCAACAAAATACGATATTAATCCCAAAATAACTCTTCGCATTCACACAAACAACAGAATGAATCGCAGCACAACAACTCGAACAAAACCCGTATCTAATACTAAAACTTAGTCTCCTATCTAAACTACATGAAAAACATCAGTGATGTTATTCCGAGAGCAGAAACTAATAAAATGCTAGCGCGGCAAGCTTCGAATAACTGACGGCATAATGCAACATGCATTCATTTTGTATGAACGCAAATACATGCGGGCCATACAAGTTCTTGACACTACGGTACTAGTGAGAGAATATTACGATTACTATGTTCTTCATTGCGTATTTGAATGCAATAACCAAGTTTCGTTTTACACGATAAATAGTTTTCCCTGCACTTGGTACTGCTAGAGGAATTCTAAAATGTCTTATGCCAAATTCAAATTCAAAATATTTTATTTACAAGGGCACTTATGAAACGTCAGAAGCTGCACGAAGGTGCACGGTTCCAATTGGTCGTTTCCAATGGAGAAAAGCCGGCAAGGAACTCCACGGTTACTCTTTTAAAAGTAAATGGTATTTACAATGTTTTCAAATTACAGTGTTAATAGGTATGAGAGGACAGTGTAGGCCTATCAACAAGTACCAGGTACTTAGCAAGATAGAAAATGCTCTAAAGATCTACAGTCTGTTAAGCCTACAACGTTCTCACATTCCGATATAGACAGATGCGGTATGGTGATGAAGATAATTATGTGTTTGTCATAACCACTAATATGCTTGGAAGATTTGTTACATTCAATTCCGTAATTTCATTCGTTTTTTTTTTAATTTTATTCCTGAATGGGCCAGCTCTTGCCCTCAATCTCGCCTGATGGAAAGCGATGGATGAGGTTTATGATGGATCAAGCGTGCCCAGAAGATGCCTCTTTACTCTTACTTTGAATGCAGACGGGTTATATGTGGAAGGGAACACAGACGCTGGCAGAGAGTTCCACACTTTGGCTGTTCTCATTATAAATGTGGAGGAGAAGCGCTGAGTACGACTGGACGGGATATTAACCAAGTGCGGATGGTACCCTGCAGTACACCTGGTAGTCCGGGGATAAAAGGGACATGGTGGAATCAGGTCATGGAACTCCTACGCACACTCTCCGAAGTACAGTCTGTAGAAGACCGACAGGCTAGCAACATTACGCCGATGAGTCAGGCTGTGAAGCCTAGCCACCAAAGTTTCGTCGCCTTTTTGCTCTGCGTTCCACCAAATCAAGTGCAGCAAGTTGGTCAAGGTTAGTAAGTGTACTGAAATCGTAAAAAATAAAAAACGATAAGATGCATCGAAATCTGTCTGCTATTGTATAGGAATTTGCGTTTTTTTCCCCGAGTCGGACATGAGTTTCATAGCGAAAGTTGTTTAGTATGACGTCAAGGGGGTAATACTACCCCCCTTGACGGATAAAGGTGACTAAATCAACACCTTGTATGTAGTGGTCGGATTACGTTGTAGAATTTTCTAATGCAAGCTACATTATTATAAACGTAAAACTAGCTTTTACATAATAGTGTGGCTGTAATGTTCTTCATATTATATTTCTCGATCTTTCAAACACTTTTATGTGCCGCGCTAATGGCACCGAGGGGAGGTTTTCGTTCAAGGGCATATTTAAGCATATGGCGTGCATCCCATTTGTGAGTAGTGAGGATGTAATATATAAGCCTTACGGCGATCCCCTTCATATTAAAGTAGGGAGGAGTTTTTATTGCAACATGCATTAGTAGATATTGGTTATTACGTGGCAAGTTTTTTTTACAGAAAAAAGACATAAAAAATAAGTTACCTTAGTATCTATTTGGTTTTCAATCATACAATAACACGGATTTATGAGTGTATATTTTAATAATATAAATCAGACCAGTACTCAAATAACAAAAAATATATAAGGAGAAAAAAAAATGGAATATAAAATGATGGTAAAAATAAAAACAAATACTTATTGGAAATTCGACATCAACGGTTAGCAAGCAAATCAGTCTGCAAACTGTAAACAACATAGTAACACTAACTAAACTGTGGGAGCAAACAATGCATACCTATCTCAAAACAAAACTAGATACTTGTCTCTAATTCCCCCAATAGTACCAAGTAATAGAAATAATAAATAGAAGAAGTTCCACAAAATCGTCAATAAAATTAAATATTGTACCAAGTCTTCTGAAAATAATGATTGCAGTTGAATCATGGTCTTGATACAGAAAGTGTTTTTCGTGAACTCGGCACGATTGTTAGATTCGGTTCCTCTTTCTGGGCCCCTACCATATTTTCTATAAATTCGATTTTCTTTCTAACCTTCTGCCCAATAGGTAATGTAATCAAAAGTAAAAATATTTACCTCTAAGAAGCCACAATTACCTGTAGTCTCCCATTTTAGTGGATCAAAATAAAAAACTAGATTTTATGATTCGCAATAAGTTACTTCAGCAAATATAGGCTCTCTTGGCCCTTTATATAGTATTATAAAATCTATTGTTAGGTACCAATATTGGATTACCTTTCAGTGGAACTTCTGTCACTATATTTTTTGTATTAATAGTATCTCTCATAGTTGCTCAATGTATTTATAAGCTCGGTTTATTTTGCTGGCGCGGCAAACATTAGGTGGTGTTTTCGTTGGTATATTAGAGTGTGCATGTCTTGACGATGGTTCATTGTTTTGTGAGAAATTTACGTGACTATGAATGTACAGTCAAAGCATAAACGGTGTACGATAAATATGGCTGTGGTAGAATATTACCTTAAGATTTTGCTTGCGCGTGCGCGAAATTTTCCTAAGAGAATTACAGGCAAATATTGAGAAGGTACTAGAATTGTTGTAGAACTGGCATGAATATACGGGAATATTGTTAAGAAGCAAGTTTGTCTAGATATTTTTGTAGAATAATTTGAGAATTTCGGGGAAACTAAATTCGCAAAAATAGCTGGAAGGCTTTTGAAAATTTATTACGAAAAGTGGTCGAATTTGGAGATGATTTTTCGTACAGTTTCTATATTACCATACCTTGTTACGTATATAAGCTAAACTAATCTAAACACAGGTGAAAAAACAGCTTGTTCGTTTATGATAATTAAACAGACAAATGACAGTGCCTGACTTTGCTGACACACTTTTTCAATCAAGGTATATAATAGGATATATATAATAACCTAGGATGCGGAAGGGTAGCTCAACAATCCATGAGCTTGGCCAACCATTATTACAAAAATACTTTATTCGCATAAATCCCTAAAAAAAAACTAACCAGCAAAGATCCATCTTGCCTGTGTCGACAAGGCGTGCTCGACTTTGTCCACTTTTAAAATTCTGGTAAAAAATCACTTTCTCTCTCCTTAAACAGCATCATTACATATAGTTCCTTGCTCTTGTTTCATGTTTGTAATTTTATATATATCTATATATATATATATATATATATTTATATGGATAAGTTTATGCTTTATGTATGTATGTATTTATTGTATATGTAAATGGTACACCACTGACTACCTGCAGTATTGTCTCTCCTGTTACCTTTAATCCATCCAAAGGTTGTCTGTAAAAGATGGCTTTAAGCGATAAGACCGCCCATTGTGCCACTCTATGTAAAATGTCTAAATTTATATCTGTAATTTTTATGGTGTACAATAAATATCTATCTATCTATCTTCATACTGCATTCACAAAACAGAACGAGAATATAATGATAATGAATTATACACGGAGCTGCCAGCACCCCCTAAAATAGCTTCATAAGACAAAACTAAACAACGTGCCGCGTACTACGGAATGAAGATAAATTAATTTAACGTCAGCCTTTATTTACATAACGCCATCAAGTATAAGGGAGCTGGAGTGTACGACTTGGTTATATACGAGATGTCTTTATTTTGAGAGTAAGTTGGTTTACATGGTAGGAGGTAGAGGGATAATAAAACGGATCATTGAATGTTCTTATTATTGTGTTCAAGGTTGTTAAATTTATTTTAGAATAGTAGTGGTTTTAGTTGATATCACTTTGTGTGTGACCCGCCACAAAGGAGTGAGTATAAATGGACGAAGGCCTTTTCAAAGAGAAAGCAATGCTTGCAATAACACGGTTGTCTCACACAAGACCAAGTCTCACAGACTTTTCTATCGACGTTCAGCTTTGTGTAATGGGTATGAGGTTCATAAAAAAATAATAGAAACAGATTGTATCCTTTTCAAAGAAAAAATATCTTAAAATCCCAAATTAAAATTCTATTAATAAAAAAAGAAAATAAGAAAAAATATCAGGTGCAGAGGACATAGCACCTGCTGATTGACATAAATGTCACCAAAATTATAACAAATTGATCGAATCAGGTGACTTAGGAAATCCATTGTCAACTCGGTGGTGGTCGGGGGAAGATCCGAAGATCCCAAGTTTGCTCACCTCAACGATTAAGTTCAAATTAATTGACTCAAAATTGCTAAATGACAACTCCGGTGGCAAGAAGTGTACTCATTGGGGTGAACGAATTTAAGTAATTAGCAAATCTTCTTGAAAAGCTGGGATTGTACGGTTCTACCTTTCCGGATTGTCGCTTTTAAAGTGGGGTGAACTTTGAACGCGTGTGAATATTTACGTGGGGTGTGTGGCTGCCATTAAAGACCGATTACTGAAATTGGAATTTGTTTCGAAGAAAATGGAGGTAAACGGGTTTAATGTTACTACTTAAGTTACAAAAAGGGGATGATTTACGAGTTTTGTAAAACAGATACAGCAGTAATATTATTTTTTTTTCTTTTAAACTTCCGGATAAAAGTCAAATCACCTATCATTTTTCCTCTATGATTTCGTTGAACCCAACAATCACATTATTATTTATATTTTTTTTATACCTATATCCAATACAAGGCTTTTGGTATGTTTCCTTTCCGTAAAATTCGATCTTTCCAGCGAAGCATACTATCCTCTAGTTTAGTATTCCTCAATGCTGATGGACGTGACAAGCGTTACAAGGTGGTGTCTTAGCACTCACGTTTTGGCGCCAAGTTTTACTCTAAAACCTGATTGGTGGAGATGAAGTGCAGGTTCCTTGGTTCAATATTAAGAGGACAAAGCATGGTTCAGTTTTACAGTTAAGAATTTCTCATCACTCAGTACACTCACTATAATCCACTACAGGAACACAGGCTTCTTCTCGGTAAGAGCAGTTGTAATATTCTCGGTAAGCCCGAATGTGACGGTACGAAAGTTCAAAGTGATCCTTTAATATGGTAGTTTAGCAAACAGAGCGATGTTTTGCCTTATAGAAAGTGCATGGTTTGACCGATGTGGAACACTTTTTTTTCTGTGGTAAATTATCAAATAACTTCTCCCGCTGTGGGCGAAGTGGGAGGGCGTGTCAGACTAAAACCCATACGTGTTCCTTCAGTTGCCTGTATGTTGCCAGGAGCCACGGTATCTCTTTCAGACTTTCCCGCAACCCCGTCAGAAAGTGAACCTCTCACGAGGCGATTCAATCTGTAAAATTTTGTTTTATCAAGTAATATTGAAAACGAATTGTGTTTAAAAGGTGTTCAACTTTAACTGAAAGCATGTTCTTATGGTACAATTTTCATTCAATTCGCAAACGAGGTTACAAAAATAACCTTAATTGTCAAGAAAAACTTCTTCAAAGTGATTTAAAATTAGGATTTCGGGTTGTATTCAAATAATCAAATGAAAGAACTCAATTTGTAAGTGGCACTATTAAATGGCATTCACAGGTACGTTTTCCGATAGTAATATTTTTTTTTTGCATTTTCATCGTTAGGAATAGACCATATAAAAATATGTCGTCTTTCATTGCAATGAAATAGGTCGTAGTGTGTAAAACTTGCGCTATCAAAATACATTGTAGGAGTAAAAATAACTTTTAGTAGCCGGTACCAGCCAACATACTTGTATGCCCGGATTTATGAATGTGAACAAAACATAGGATGCGATTCAGTACGTTAGCATCGAAATACCTGTCACTCTGCCTACCCGTTTGCGTTATAGAAAACCGACGTATAGAGTATTTCTCTATTCTAAAATCATTGATTCTATTCTGGACTGTTGATTTGTGCTGTCTAACCAAGAATGTAGATTTAGGTACTAACTTTTTTTTGTTTAGCTATCCTAATATGTCCCACTGCTGGGCAAAGGTCTCCTCTATACTTTTCCATCCTTCCCTATGTGTTGCTTTCTCCGGCCAATCAGCGAGGAATGAGTCCAAATCGTCACGCCAGTTTTTTTAGGCCCGCCCCAGTAACGACGCCCGTCATACTACCTTCTACAAGGAAAAAGGTAAAACAAAATCGCGGGCAGTTAATCCTCACCTTTGACCCAAACGCACTATAAACCAGCTTACGCATCACCGATGGCCTGAATGATAAAAATTGAGTGTTGAAAGCAGTAGTTTGGTGAGATTTAATAGATTAGCCGAGGAACTCTGAATAGTTATACCGAAATACGTAAAAACTTTGGCGGTTCATTGAAAAAGTTACGTGACGGCTTTATAGTTTGTGGGAACGGAACATTGTTTTGTGTTTGTTGTTTATTTGCAAAAAAGAAGTTTATGCATACATTTGTGACTTTTATGACTCTTCTTTCAGACTATTTTATTTCATAGCATAACCAGCCCACTGCTGGGACAGAGGCCTCCTCTTGAGTGGGCTGTGATCCACCACGCGGGCCCAGTGCGGGTTGGTAGATGTCACATGTCTTCGAATTTTTGGTTCTAGAACATGCCGGTTTCCTCACGATGTTTGCCTTCACCGTTTTGAGAGCCGTGGTGATTAAATTATTTACTTACCAATATGGGAACTTTTGCTTGATGCTCGAATCGTCTTCCTACACTCGAAATTCGCGAGATCTGCCTTAGCTAAATGTCGCACTCTGTGTCCTAACCGAAAGTGATTGTCGCGCGATTATGCGATTACGTGATCGTTTAAATTGAATTATGACGTACAAACGCGACTTAATTTATCCCGCGTACGTCATCTACATATATAAAAGTAGAAACTGACTGACTGACTGACATATCAACGGACAGCCGAAGCTACTGGGACTAGGAACGTGAAAGTTTGCACACGGCCTCCTCATATAATGTAAGGGAGTACAAAGAAGGGGTTTTTGGAAATTCGACTTTTAAGGGGTTGAAAAGAGGGGATTTTGTTTGTATGCAAAATCTTATTCCTTGAGTTAATAAACTTGAATCTTGGCACAACCTACCAAGGCTTGCATGAGCTCACGATATAGTATTTCAATCATTCGATGTTGTGCACAATTTCTGAGCAGTAACCTAACAAAAACTACTAGGCTTGCATGAATTCACGATAGTATTCAATCATTATGTTATGCTACTCATAGGATTTGGACGAGGCAGACAGATAGTTTATAACCTGAATTAACACCTAACATACTTTTTATCCCAGTCCTACGTGGAATCGTGGGATAATTTCCGAATTCCACGTGAGTGAAGCCGCGGGAAAAAGCTAGTATTTATATAAACGAGCGCGATGATCACGCGACATTTGCTTTCCATAAGGATACGCGGCCGTGGGCTTCTTCTATATTCTTCTTCTTCTTCTATCAGTCTTTAAAGAAAGAATATATAAATGTCAGACTGCAGATCTAGCATTAAAATGTTTTATGATTAAGAAATTAAAAACATAAACATAATTTCGTACCATAAGAATTGAAACTATAAGGTCATAACATTAAAAATAAGTCTAAATCTTCGAGACTACAAACGAGTAAAAAGGGAAATCTTTTTAGTACAAATTGTGGAAAAGCAAATATAATATATAGCTGGCATTTCATTATTATATTTCATGAGAATAATAAATGTGATATAGGCACGTTTCATCTCTCGCAAGACTCGCAAATATTGAAGTATAATTTGGTCCATCTACACGGGAAAATACAGTAGAAACAGTCAATCATGGGCTTTGCCTGCTTGGTAATGAGAATTTTATTTTACCTTTAATAAAAGAATTGAATGATTTTGAAGTTAAAAATGTCATTTTAATTCACTGCGAACAACAACAGCAGTTTTCCTACCTACTTAAAATTAAAAGTACCTACTGGTTACTGTTATAAGAAGACCGGAGTAGATTCTGAAGATATGAAAGTATGAGGTAACCATTACGCAATTACAAAAACAAAAACTTCATGTCAATCTCTTTAAAGAAGAAGAATGAATTATACCTCCAACACTGACTTTAAACTTACAACCAACAAATAAGCCCCATTTAAAATTAAGTCTTAAACTAAATTTTGAAACAACCTTATTCCAATCAACTTAAACTTTAAAACATAACCAAAACCACAGTAGTTGTTCAACAGGTAGGGTTTAAACTCACGAGCTGCCGATCGCTGTCACCCCTAGGCAGTGTCACTTGCGAGTCTGTAAAGCTTATTATTCGTGGTACAGCCCGGCTGTATAAATATTTTGTAGTGAGCTGCAGCATACTGGCTTTTATAAGATCTTTTTGGGGAAAATTTATACGAACGTTTTCATGATTTGGCATGGAGAGCACGGTGTCATTCAAATTAGGCTGAAAACACTAAATTACATAAGACAGTCCCCCAAAACGCTCGCCCGTCACCACTTTCTAGTGCTTTAGCTGGAAAGAAGAAGTGGCGCAATCAATTTGGTTCTATACAATAGTATGCAAAGTAATTAACATTAAATGTTAGTGATCCTATAAAATACATTATAGGAACAATATTGTATTCATAACCATTAGAAAATGTACTTAAACGTAGGCTTCTGCCTCTTATGGTAATAACAACGGACCTCGGTAAATATCACATATTACTATATAAACTTAATCAAAGCTACATCGAGAGATAGTGTATCTGCATGTCACAATAAAAAATATTGATTTTACAATTATTCTATTCGTTTTGCTTAACTTACAAATAATTTATTCAGGTATGACTTATTATTACAATGACTGATCAAGTTACAGCTTAGTTTCAGTTAAGTTAGTTTGTTATTTCAACAGCCAGCGTACCGTAGTTTAACTGTTTGGTTACCGTTTGTGTATGTATTTTTGTAACCTTTATTTATCTGTAAACTGTGTGGTTAATCGTCAGAATTTTCAAATTCAGAAAAACAAACATAAGTATAAAATATTCCGGAAAGTTTCGAGGAAATACAAAATTCTCTAAAAATAACATTTCATTTACGTAATACAACGTTAAAAAAGCTTTTCATGGAATACTGTATCTCTTATTTTAATTATGATGTACAATAAAATATATTCTTTCTACCTGTGAATCGTTTTTAGGGTTCAAAAGAAAAAAACAGAACCCTTATAGGATTACTCGTATGTCTGTCTGTCTGGCTGTCTGCCTGACTCTCTATCCGTCTGTCACAGCCAATTTGCTCGGAATCTACTGGACTAATTTGGTTGAAATTTGGTACATATGTGAATTTACTTACGGATGTGTAAAGTAAATAAATGAATTTTGAATACGGGGGTCACTTTTTGGGAGCAATTTGGAAAATTAAAAAGAAAAGTTTTGCATATTGTAACGTGTGACATATCAAATGGAAGGGCCTGTTAGGGAATCAAAATTTTTTTTTTTTAATTGTTTTAAAATAAATGATTTAAAGATATTTAAGAATATAGTTGAAAATTGACCATTCCCCCCTTATGTCCGAAACTACAGAGCTGAAAAGGGGTTCTTTACTCATCGATTACAGGAAAACCTATGAAAAGTCTATGGTCTTGAAATAACATGGTAAATCTCTGTGCGAACAAACTAACATTTGCAGTTGGAATGTATGGGAGAGCATGTTTTTCAACTACAATGTTAAGTTTGTTCTTGGGATAAATTCATACCAACTACGGAACCCTTCATTGTGCATGTTTTTTGTTTGCGTCTCGGACAGACGCAAACAAAAAAGAACTTCAAGGTTTACACTACAATAAGAAACTCAAATAAATTGCGCTTAAAACCTAAAAATTGCTTGCCTACAGCCGACATACCTACAGTTTCTTCTCTCATATTAGCAAGAACTTATAGTATTTGAAAGTAATAGTAGGGCTGGCTCCCGAGGGTAGTCTGTCGAAGTGTCGAATTAAGTCCCCACACACTTGAAGGCTATTTAAATGCACTTAAAACTATTTTAAAGCGCGAGATATTACCAACAATGACTGAGACACATAACACAACATACCACAACTGTGCGCCAATGGACCCAACGACAACTCTCGCCGCTAACGACTTGTGCCCGCATTAGATATGTCAGATTCCATAATAGTTCCCGTTGACCTGCTGATGACCTGCCCGCATTTAGCGCAAGTTTAAAACACGATTCAGTCCTCGAGGAACTATGTAAATCTACCCAAAGTTTGCAATATACTAAATACATAGTAGCAAATTTAAAACAAACAATTGTTTAAAACAGTCCTACAAATAAAGAGAATAGGAAAGAGGCTGCGCTAGCACAACAGCTTCTGTGACAACGTCGAAAATTAAAAAAAAAAAGATTATTAAAACAAAGACACATTTCATTTTGTAGGAAGAAACACAACCAACCAACATTTTCCGCGGAATATTATAATTATAAAAAATTATCTTTACAATAATACTTAGCAGTGGGTGGAACAAAAGCTGCCATGGCCATGATGATAACGCTGAATGCATTTAGCTTAAGCAACGTTATGATAAAGATTGTGTAATCTTCTTTGTCGTGTTCGAGACGCTAGTGTATTACATTTGTTGGCCCAAAAATTCACCACTCCCGAGGTAGAGGTCACTATGGCTGCAATTTAGGGCACAAAGTAGAGGACAGGATAGGAATTGGGACAAAGTTTGCAGTGCGGTCAAGATAGCCCTTTAGGAGCATGAGGAACAGGGTATAAAATTCACTCATCCTCCATTAGAAAAGGGACGATCCTCCGACCAGACCGGTGTCGACTGCCCAATGGTTGAAGTCGGGAGCTTATATATATGTCGATTGCGCGGTAAACTCTAATTGCGCGCTGCAGGATTTGTAATGTCAGGATGTTGTGTGACGTCAGTTCTTTTTGATACGTAGTTCATATGGGCGACGTTGATGCCACAACAGCCCCACTTTGCGAGGTTGTAGTTGCATCTCCCTCTTGAGTTCGGAGGCAGTTCAGAGACTTCCAAGTGGGCTAGGGAAGGTTGGACCCTGTGGGAAGATGCTCGCTTGATGCTAGAAGTTAGAGGGAGAGTATCCGATTCAAGATTGCATTATGAATATATACTTACAAACCAATAATAGAAAGACGATCATTTTTGAAATACCAACTTTTGGAACAAAAAATCTATCTATTTAACCTGTAACAGCATATTTAAAACATCCAATAAAAACTTCACTTGCATAATCTCATTACCCATCAGCAGTCGTGTCGAGCGTACATAAACATTACAATGCGTAACAAAAGGGAAGGTAGGAAGCAACTAGAGCAATTAATGATCCCCACGCCAACTTTAATGGACACTTCGTTACATTTGTCGGCATCACGCGAACCCACAAAACCCTTTAAAATCGTTTTCATTTCCACTCAGCGACAATCAGTGTACCTAGCTGTTAGCAACAAGTTGAGAATTCAATTAATAATTGTTGTTGGTGTTAATGAAGTTATTACGGTTGCAACCATCCAATGAGAGAAGCAAGTTATGGGAAGACCAGCATCCACCACTTGAGCAAACTCAAGGAACATTTGCCGCCCGGTCGTGATCTACAGTAGCTTACATGGAAAGCTTTCAATCGATTGGGTACCCAGGTAGGCCGCTGCAAACACAATCTGTAGAAGTGGGGGATTACTGACCCAATCAACGTCCAGTGTGAGTGCGGTGTTTCTGATCAGACCATGACCCACCTCCTGGAGTGCCTTAAGTGTCCGTTCACTTGTACTAAAGAAGACCTAATTAACGCCACTGATGCCGCAATCAACGTGGTCACCTACTGTACAGACAAAATGTGACAAAAAAAGTACCATCAACCCGAAAAGAAGAAAAACACGGTTGTTCAATTGATAAGAGTGAGACCAGTACCTCATACGGGCAAGATCATGGCCAAATGATGGGTTTAGAATAAGCTACAGGATCGGCTGTATTTTTTTTTGATACAAACAAAGTGATGAAATCGCTAGGAAAGATTACGCGATAAAGAATGAACATTATTTATTTATTTATCACAAACACTGCTATCATTACAGGAAATTATATTATACACGGTGATTTTTAATTCACGGTTAATCTTTCAGGAGGTGAAAATACGTTATAAGTTACTAACATAGTTTTAAGTCTTACTAACAATTTTTATATGGAATAATGTCTGAAATAAATAAAATAATAATAATAATAAATACTCATAATTATAAAGAACTTTCAACATGGTACCAAATACGTATAAAAAATATAAAATAAGTAGCAAAAAAAAATTGTTTCTGATCTTTTCATCGTGTAAATATTGCATTTTTATATGAAACAACTGATATTTTTGATATGTAACATCTTTCCTCTTGCTTTCCTGCAATCTATGGGAGTGATTTCGTGAAAAGGGACGGAAGTTTGTAACATGAAGCCGAGGAAGCACGCGTTATTTGATTTGACCAATGAGCGCGCGTTGTGCTAGTGTTGGCCGTCAGATGGTACCAACCCATTTTCCGAGAGGTTGGTACTGTCAGCCAAGATGTCAGATGTTACACATCAAATGCGACTACTGTAAGGCTCGTTCGTCTCACAGTGAAGAAAAGCTCATAATGTAGCAAAATGCTTGTCAGCACGCATATAATCAATTAATCAATATTTTAGTGCACTAAAAAGTGATATTACTATTAGATACTGCCTCGTTGGTCTAGTGGTCGCAAGTGCTACTGCTAAGCTTAAGGACTCAGGTCCTGCGTTCGGTTCCCGGGTTGGGCTAAGTGTTAAATGGGTTTTTTCTATCAGGAATTCTCAGTAGCAGCCCGGAGTTTTGATTTGTGCTCTGTTGATGGTAATATTAGTTGAGGTTTTCTTGCCCATACTTCTCCATTCAAAAACTACCTTTTGGAAGGGGCGACTAGAAACAATTCATTTTTTTCGTAAATTTTGACGTTCAAAAGTGTCTTACAAGGGCCTATTTTAAATAAATGATTTGACTTTGACTTTAATAGACTCGCTGTTACATGGTACTTAAACATAACTGGCGAAATGTGGATGTACTATAAGGTACACCTTTGCCTAACTCTTCAGGGAATTTAAGCGTGATGTTATATTAAAGAGTGATTTGATTCAGTACAAAATAATAAAACATATTTGACAGCTATTTGCGACGTTGCTAACTGTTAGTAATACACGGTCTTAAAATAATATTGTCACTCAATACAAAAACTCGAAAATTACATGTTTTCTTACAATGTTGTAAAATTAAATAACACTTTAAAAACAACTATATTCCAGCGATTATCTCAATTCGCAGCGAAATAAAAGTTTAAACACGTTTACAAGTCTGCACTTTACAGCTTTCATCCATTTCCAGGAAGACTGCAAAAACACGTCAACATTGGCTTTATAAAGTTGGTTAGAAACAGTTTCTCGTGATTTGCTGGTTTATACCTGCTCTAGAATGTTTTCGATCAAGATACCTTGGAGAAAGAAAGACTTGTTCGTCTTACAACAAAGTAAGTTTTTCCGAAAGAGCGGCCATATCACGTTATAGTCTTTTCAGCATTGAATGACGTTTGAACCGGGAATTACAATCCTTGAACACAAGTACGAAGTATTTTGGCAGAAGACATTAGAATAAGCACAGACGAATAACCAGTATACAATAGCAAACGTAAAAATAGTTGTTTTCTTCAATTGTTTTTTTTTTTTTGCAGATAGTATTATTATTCACTACTATCTCTCCGCCAACTGTATTGAAAATGAAAATATTATCCACCGGAGACTATTAATAATAATTGGTAAAAGATGGAAAAACATTTTTATTAAAACAAGAACCGCCATTTACGAAATAATATTATTCCCAAATCAGCAAGTGAAAACTCCATTAACATCAATTTTAATGAGACAACGTATTTCGCAATGATTTAAGTATTTAATTAATAAAATATGTTCTGTGTTTCAGGAAATTTAAAAACATAAAATGGTGTTAAAAGCGAGTATTATTTCTGTTGTAAATTGGTCGTCAGTAATGTGTTATATTATATAAATAACATGGAAAGCACTTATTTAATTTTGTTTTATTCCTGGAAATAAAAGTAAAACATGTTTTCAAATTATATAAATAAAGAAATGTAGGTACGGACCAATATCCGGAAAAAATAATCAGCCATTATTTGGCTCGAATATGTGTTTTTTTTTTTGTATGAGATTGTTGATATTTTTTTAACGATTAAGATGTTGTTCCCATGGAAAAAGTTATTCAGTTTGATGGTCTGTACCACACTCCATATGACACCTTTCTAATAGCCATGTTATATAGACTAATCTCTTGAATTAGATTGCATACTTTCAACGACCGGTTTCACAGAGGTATAATTTCTAGTACAAGATTATTGTTTCTTAGAAACATCCTACTAGTATTATAAATGTGAAAGTTTGTGAAGATGGATAGATGTTTGTTACTCTTTCACGCAAAAACTGCTGAACAGAGTTGGATGAAATTTGGCACACAGATAGTTTGTAGCCTGGATTAACACATATAATACTTTTCATCCCAATATTCCTACGGAATCGAAACGTATGAGGGTGAAACCGCGGGGCGCTGCTAGTACCTAATATTATTATCTTTCAAATTGCACGATTTTCTCTTTCCAAGGCATGGATAACATTGCTTTCAGTGACAGTACCCCGAAAGAAATTAAATTGTCAGTCAGTTTCAGAACTGTTTCATTGTAATGTAACAGTGGAAAAAGATGTTTATAATATTCTAATCACAAAATTCCCAAAATTTCTACTACCCCGACCGACTACCGTCCTTATTCTGAAATGTCTAGAAGTCTCAGAACTGAAAAGGTTTTATTATTGGTACAATTGGTATTTTACTTCATTGTTACGAAAATGGCAAGGATGAGATAGGTTTTTTTTTTTATAAACCTGCCAAGACCTATCATCATTTCATCTGACAGACGTCCACTGCTGGACATAAGCCTCCCCCAAATGCTGTATATTATACTGCAATATAAAAAAAAACCGTTATTATATTATGATAGCGTTATTTTGATTACTGTCTCGTTGCCGTTGCCTCGCGACCACTTGACGGTCGCAAGCGCTATTGCTGAGCATGACAGGTCCTGGGTTCGATTCCCAGGTCGGGCAGCGTTATTGGGTTTCCCATCAACAATTTCTCAGCCCGGAGGTCTGGATTTATGCCCGATTGATCGCAATAGGCTCGCCCTTTATTACATGGGACTTAAACATAACTGGCGAAATTTGGGTTTCATATTTACCTCTGCACAACCCTTTGAGGAAACAAGGCGTGATGTTGTTAAGTTATTACATTTCCATTTCCCCGAACATTAATTTATAAATTTAAAAAGTAAAAAAATAAAGCAAATAATAACAATAATAGATAACCTATATATATAACCTGTTCCATGAATTATCAGAGTATTCGCTTCCCACGCGTAGTTCGTAACGCGTGGGCCGTGGATTGATGTCATCACGAAAATATACCTACACCTAAAACAGGTCAAACATCCATAATATCTGAAATTAGATCTGGTGAAGTCTCGTGACATAAACAAAGCTTTAGTTACTAGTATGATGGACATGACTGTAGTTCTTACAAGTGAACTACTTGTGAAATAATTCTTCCCAGGATGTGATGTCACTTAGCTTTTGTGCGCTGCCTAATAATTTTCGTGGTTAATGTGTAGAAACGTGCCGCAACGTCCTGTTTTGAGGTTCTAGAGGGCCTCCCTCTTCAACATATTTTATTGACAGTGACGATTAAAAAAAAAAAAGTTTTCCTCTTTAGGTAAGTTTAAAAAAAATCTAGTTAGTTACGGATGCGATAGCGAGCGAAGTGAACTCGGGACTTAGGGCACAGGAGACACATTTTCAAGGTCAATGTCAAACATTTCGAAGATCAAGGACAAATAAAAAAAAATGTTACATGGTAAATATTTTTTTTTAGTAAGACGTATTCGACGGGCTCCTATTTCTGTGTGGTTTAAAGAAAAATAACCGAACCTAACCTGTACCCCTAGTCCCAAGCTCGCTTCGCTCGCTCTTGCATCCATAAATAAGTAGTGCTTTTTTAGTTACCTAAATTTTTATTCAATAAAAATAAAACACCGCGCAAAAAAAAAATTGTTATGGAGGATTTAGGAGACCTTCTACAATCCTTAAATAACCTAATATTCTTTCTAGCGAGGTGGCACGTTTCTAAACCCAACCCATTTTAGTCCCTACGGCAATATTTTTGGGTTCCAATTTGAAGCATATCTCTGGTGAAGTTTCAATGCATCAGGCATTGAAATTTCACGAGAGCTTTTACGCTTGCTAGTATGTAATTTAAGTATGGCAAATTAAATTATGATAGGTTGAATATTCCAATTCAAATTCTAATTTAAACTATTTACTCGTATTTGGACTTTTGTGGACAGGATATTAATTCAGACATGTTACTATTGTAATGGTACAAACATATTGGTTACATCATTCATGTTGAAATTATACATGTGAGAACAATGTAGATAGACGTGCACGTTAAAAACATCCGTAATAAAAAGATAAAAATAAAGAACCATTCAAAATTTAAAATAAATTAAATTAAGTTAAAATAAGCCAGCATTAAATTAAAATAAGTTAAAATAAGCCAACATGTAGCATTTTGAAGGGAGCTAAATGATCCAACACACGCGCTGCCACCGTCAGCGAGACATTGCGAGCGAGCATGACATAATCTCAGCCACCAGGGCGCTTTCAAATCAATGAAAGACATACCCAGTACAATTCCATAGCCACTGCAGGTAGCAGCAGCAGGCGACTTCAGAGAAATTCGATTCAATTTCATAGAAATACATAGAAACTACTTGCAAGTGGCTACAAACTTGTGCCTTTTACCTATATTCTCTGATTTTGCAGCACTGTCAAAATTATAGTGGTCATTATTCTCCTTGTATTACGGTTGCTGTTGGGTTGCTGCCACTGACAAGTATATCAAAATCATAATGATCTTTTTGTGGTTACAATAAGGTTGCTGTTAGATTGCTGTCATATGAAAAATAACTATGAAAGTACTGAAAGTAAATTATAAATATTAACAATTGTGGCCATTAAGACGGATACTTCGGTTTGTTTAGTAAGGTTGACCTCCAGGGATCGCATTACTGATCTATTACGACAGACACGCACTTTATTCATAAATTTTCCACAAGAAAATTTACTTTTTTATGTTTTCGTTTAAATTTTATTCGCTAGAAAACAATGAAAGAAAGAAAAAAAAAATGTTTTAGACATTTTGATCTGCATTAACAATATTTGAAAAAAAAATTGTCTTTTTTAGCACTCAAACCTCAATTGGTCCAATATAATTTTTTGATCCTTATAAGAAACAGGATCGATTGGCATCAAAAAAAGTTTTTGTGAAAACTGTCTATTTTCCTGCTGATTGTCATTTTTTTTCAAAATCTATGAATGCAGATCAAAATGCCTGTCTGATATGACCGTTTTCCTGTAGCTAACGAAGCTTCGTCTAAGCCCATCAGCACAATAGCAGAGAATAGTGACGACAACTGGAGTATGATTTAACCATTATTCCACCAGAGCCAAGTGTCGTGACTGACGAAGAAGAAGATTATAATGATATTTCACTTAGTCACAACCTACTAAACGATGTCTCAGGTAATATCGAGGTATTTGTTCGCAACGAGGGTACTCTTTCGGAATCCGAGGATAGCAGTAATGGTGTCCCTTTGGCTGCTAATAGGTCACGACCTTTCTTTAGATCGGACCAACCAGAGCAGCCACCTGTATCTGCGCACCAACAGTCATCCAGTCTCCCGCTTTTGTGAAAGTATTCACCGAATTACTCGACAATCTTCAAAGAAACTGATGATATGTTAGGTCTAGAAAATCGCGTCAAGCAGGAACTAAAAGATTTGACAACCGTTTCAATATTTGAGAAGCTTTATGAAGAATAAGTTTTTACAATAATTTTCTGAGTTTAGTAACTTGAATGCTACTCAAAATAATCGGCACAACTTCAGTGTCACTGCTACGGAGCTGAATTTTTTTTTGGGGATACTCATACTATCGAGCTATCACAAACTACCTCATGAATATAGTATGTATTGGGCTTTAGATGAGGATATTGGTGTTGCGGTGGCGTCAAAATCGATGTCCAGAAACAGATTGGGCAAAAAATTGTAGTGGATTTTATTTACTTACATGGTTGATATGACCATGTCAAATGCATAGCGATTGCACGTAATCGCTAAAGAAGAACCAATGGACCAATTACTATTCCGCCGAAGTGTCGCCAGACATTACCTCAAACTGTCACCCCAAATATGTTCTGCTCACCCTTCACCATCCAATATTGTTATTTTACAGTTGGACGAGGTTGATCACGGCCTTGAAAAGCTTCCAAAACATGAGTGCGATGTGTTGTGTGCCATATCAAAGGCTGTTGGAGTTGCAAGAAGTGGAAAAAAACCCTGTATATTGAAAAATCGTGTTTCGCTCATTTTCGCCCATATGAGGCCATTGTATCAATTTGGGTCCACTCCCGTAAAATCATGAAAAATTAAAATAAACTTTTTCGTTCTTTTTATTTACTCTTGTAGTTAGTAAATTTCAATTAATAAAAGAATTTTGAAAATACGCTCTGTTGTTTTGATGTGGCCACTAATGGGAGATGAGATAACAATGTTTTTATCATGCACACTTTCATTTTTTACCTCACTTTAGACATTGACGAAATGGTCGACAGTGGCATTAAGAGCGGGCATTCTGAAAGTCAAAGGCAACGTCGCAAAAAGATGTCAAATATTTCGCTGTTTTGATTAAACGGATTAATTTGGTATTATTACTGTAAGGAATTAAGAAATGTGGCTAACTAGTGAACTAAAATATTGATTATGAGTTGCAATAATATTTTTATTATAATTTTATTTATTTATTAGTTCAGACAACAATATGGTCCGATTTGTTAGTAATATCGTAACACCGAATATTTAGTTTTAGATGTAAAAAAAGTATTTGGAAACTTTTCAAATGCCTTTTTTACTCCTAAAACGGTTACAACATCAAATTCAGTGTTGCGATATAATTGCAATTAATTATTAATATTCTAGTTCGATAGTTACACTAGTCCTAGTCACACATTAGCGATATTTCATATTTCCATAGAGTAATATAGCCAAATTAATCAAAACAGGTAAATATTTGATAGCTATTTGCGACGTTGCCAAATTTTAAAATGGACGACTAATTACAAAACAAAGGTATAGAATAAAGACAACAATGACATAAGTCACATGACGCGAGCTCGTGATTCGCAAGTATTACTTGCTTTCTTATTAATTGTGTATTTAGAACCAAGCTTTGATGCTTTTTTTTCATCTAATTCATTAGCGCGCTCAAACGACAAAGATTAACGACATTGCTGTACAATGCAGGGGAAGCGAATTAAACAATTCCAATTTATCTGGCTCGAATACCAGCTAGTTGGGTGAGGTAGCAAAATAGCTAATTGTTCAACTTTCCTAATTAAAATAAAGTTGGAAGCTGGATATCTTTCAGCGTTCGATATTGTGCATTGGTAATTAAAAACTGTGAACCTGCTGCCGTACTGTTTGCCAAACTACGTGTTTTATTCAGCTAGATTTCCGATTATTCTAGTGGTCGCAAGCACTACTGCCGAGCATGAAGTCCTGGATTTGATTCCCAGGTCGGACAAAATGTTATTGGGTTTTGACGTGACAACGTCTTATAAATTGGTTTGCCGGGTGACACTTCAAGAAACTGCGTTACGCTCCGCTCACGTTATGCGCTCACAATGAGAGCGAGTGAGAGGCACGCGTCCCTTCCACTCGGGCATGGTTAGCCCGCCTAAGAGCGAGAGAGACAGACATAAAAAGTGAAAGGCACGCAAAGTCGTTGTCACGTAAAACTTTCGCCCGTATACCGACTTTACAGGCAACCAATTCTTTTCCATCAGGAATTTGTCAATAGTAGTCCGGAGTCTGGATTTGTGCCCGGTTGATGGTAGAAAGCTCACCCCCTATTAAATGGGACATCAACATAACTGGCGAAATGTGGGTGTACAATAGGGTACTCTGCCTAATCCTACGGGGATTACAAGCGTGATGTTATGTTATTTGCGATTGACTATCATCAGCATCTTGGAAACTCGAGAGTCCCGTTTGTCAGCGATTTCTGACAAGTTTCTGTGCAAAGGTATGTCAACAAAAAATGTTTGTTTACGTAAAACATGCTACTTTTATAGGCTCAGAGTAGTATTTTGTAACAATCAACAACATCATTAATTCATTATTCAATTATTTTGGTGTGCAATAAAGCATAATATGCTGTACATCTATATGATCAGGCATTGGTTAACCATTGCTAACAATGGGTTGACAGGCATCATTGAACAAACGTTCGAAAAACGTATTGGATTTCAGTGTACTTTTATTAAGACATAGGAAAGTGTCAGTCCTATAGAAATTCCTTTATCACCATGAGGATGGGTTATTTAAAGGCAACCACAACAACAACCACCCGCTGCAGTCATAACCCTTATTATGACACTCATGGGGAAAAGTGGGGTGTTCTATTTATACCCACATGGCCTAAGGTTTATACCCCGATTCCCCCATAAACGCGAGGCAAACAGTTATTAGAATTAACGTAGGCGTGATGTAATATAAAGGTTGTAACACAATTCCATTATCCACGAGGGAAAACTGTAAGTTTTAAACAAAGTTGTTAGACAAACTATTACGGAAGTTTTACAACAGCTCTTATTAATGGAGTTTGAAAGTTCTAAATAACAGGTAAGCAATGATATGATCATTATGTTCGCCTGCTTTGCTGTAATAAAGTGTGGGAGTTGAAAGCGAAATTATTAAGCAAAATTTATAACGTTTGTGAAATAAAACTTGGTTCCTGAAGATGGATAGGAAGCAAGAGTATTAAAATAGTCAGATTTACAGTGAAAATATAAACTCAAGCCTGCTTTTCTTTGAGGACAAGTTGAAACTACAGAACGCTACAATGTTGAATGTATATACTGTTGGTATTCTTTAATAAATAAACGCTAATACGAGCTTCGTTTTTACAAACTCCATCCAGCGCTAGTCTTTTATAAAGGACATTACCAATCAAATCGGTGTGACACACAACGATTTGATTGGATTTGATTGAAAAACAGGTTTGAGTTTATATTTTTACTGTAAATCTGACTATCCGTGTCTCTGGAGTACAGTCCAGTGAAATCTGTAGTAAATAAGTTTATTTCTCTAGTCATTAGCCACACAAATTGCCTGCATTATCTTCTCACTACACGCCTACGAGCGTTCATGAGCTGCATCTGCAACTGAGGTCACCCTATAACACAAATTGTCCCCTAACCCATCAATTCAGCAATTTATGCGACTCACACACATACAAACGTAATCGCATACTATACTGTACGCACTATTGAAGCGATAACCCAATTGATAAGCATACAAACCTTTTATATACATTTTTATGTCAAACGAATCCAATCTGATATTTTATTTATCTTTGTATCTGAATATTTGAAATCCCATTTTCCAGCTCCATAAACGTAACAGCTGTTTGGATTTTTTTTAGAAACTTTTAGTAAACTAGTTTGTATGAAAATGTTACTGAAATTGTTTTGAATTTTTAAACGTCATTAAAAGCGCCAGTGCTTGTATCAAAACGTTGAGCGAACTTATTAATAATTGAACATGTGGACTTGACGAATGTATCGCGTTCACCCCGTTTCATAGGTCATAAACATATTGATATTATACACTGACATAGGTGATTACGAAGTACGTTCGCCTTTATGTACCTACATACATACATAGTATTTTCTAACAGCAATGGTGGGTTTCAGTTTATAGTTAAACCAGGATATTTTACACACTAAGAAAGAAAACACATTTAATAAAATGAGGTAAAAAAAAACAAAACAAAAAAGAACAAGTTGGGGATTTTATTTTGAACGCTCTGGTTGTTCGGTAGACACCACTTTGAGAGAAAAGCCGACAAAAGGATCCAGTTGGGTTAGGCAGCATTTGGAAAACTTCTTCAAGTCTTCCCGTCATCTGCAATGTTTGAAGACTAAGATCGTCAACTAGTGCGTCCTGCCCGTCATGACATACGCTGCCGAAACGTGGACGCTGACAGTCGGGCTAGTCCACAAATCAAGGTCACTCAGCGCGCTATGGAGCGGACTCTCTTTGAAGGATAAAATCAGGAATTAATTAATTAATTATTAAAATTAATTATTAAAATAAATATTAAAATTAATTGAACGAACCAGAGTTATCGACATAGCTTGCAGAGCATGCAAACTGAAGTGGCAGTGGGCTGGCCATGTTTGTCGAAGGATCGATGGCCGGTGGAGCAGACGAGTCCTGGAGTGGAGAACGCGTTTGGGCAAGCGTTGTGTGGGACGCCCCCCAGTTAGATGGACCGACGAACTTAAGAAGTGGCTGGGACAGACTGAATGCGGAAGGCGGAAGACAGGTTGTTGTGGCGCAGCCTCCAAGAGGCTATGTCCCGCAGTGGACTGCGATAGGCTGAGTTAATTGATTGATTGTTCCATACTTGACCGGTGCATTCAAATTATTCGGGGATAGCATAACAGCCAATCAATTAGTGCTTTCGGTAAAATTGAAGGAATGGCATCTCTCAATAGAAATTACCAAGGAAAGTCCAAATGTTCACAATTTTATTTTATCACAAATCTATTCAAAGGAGCTAGTTTATTCTTCGTCAACAGGGACCAAAATAGCTTTTAAAGCCCTAGGGACGAAAAGTGATTTGAATTTGGAATGTGGATTTTGTTAATAAAAGTTCCAATCACCAAAGAGCCAATTTTCATTTTGACCAAATTCACACTTTCTCTCCCGAGAAAGTGTGAATTTGGTCAAAATGAAAATCTAAGATGGCGGCTGTGAAATTATTTTTAGCCATGGGTGTCGTTTTCATAGTTTTCGAGGGTGCTAAAGCCGATAGTGAGATCAAAATGTAAATCCAAGATGGCGGTTGGGAAAATTTTCAAATGTTTCGTTATGGGTGTCGTTTTCACTGTTTTCAAGAGTGCTAAAGCGGATAGTGAGGTCGAAATGTAAATTCAAGATGGCAGTTGCGAAAATTTTGTTTTTGTTTTAAATCATACGTGAGAAGGAACTTCGTTCCTGACAGGGGTCCCTGGATTATGTTTCTAATTTTTACAAATAAAATTTATGCTGTTCGTTGGTTAGTGCATCACTTGAGAACGTCTAGACCAATTTGGCTCTTTTTTAATTTAAAATAGTCCGAAAATACTGCTAAATTGAAAATAAACATGTCTCCATCTCATATCACACGATACAGATACTCAACATCACCATTTTCAAATAATCAATACATGTTTAGGTTAGCTGACGTGTGCTGCATACGTAAGCATTAATTTAGCTCAAGATGATAGAAACAGTCTGTTGACATGTACTCGAACGTGTACAAGCTGTTACGTGGTTTTATGACATCGTAACTCTGGACATTAGTGTCAATTACTTTGGACTTAATCCTTTTGGTTAGTAAAACTGTTGTTAAATTGCCAAAGGAACCTTAGAGTGGGAGCATTGTAATTTACGTAATTAGATTCTGGTTTGAGTACAGTTCTTTTCTAGGTGCACGAGTTTCAATCGTTAGGTGTCGAATAAAGAAACGTAGGAATTGTGTGATTCTGGAGAGTTTTCACAGGACATCTTACACCTTCTTTCCTGCCCGTGCCGCCTTTGTTATTTAAATCAAGTCAAAACTATGCATCATAATTATTGGTGATGAAAAAAATAAGTTGGTTTATTGGCACGAAAAACAGAAGAATAACCTAAAATTCACGCATAATTAAATCTTTAGGTTGGTGCTCCGTATTCACTCATAATTATGACATTTACCAAGGACATATTCGCTTGCATTACAGACTATTTTATAATCATTAGTTTATTACAGCTTTAGTGTCTCGTTGTTAATCTTCGAATAATCCTCTTAACAGGATGTAAACTCAACCTTAATGGTATTAAATATGGAGATCCTTCCACTGCAAGGTGGCTTTAATTACGAAAGATTATCTAACCATCAGCCTTTTATTGCTTCGACCTATGTCTTTACGAATTAACACCAATTGAAGTGTCAAATGCTTTTAACCGAGCAATTTGTGGAATTGCCGCGAAGACTGGTCCAAACAGGATCAACCGGCTTTAAATACCGATGCGAAGTGTAATGTCCTTTTTATAGGACAGGATCAATCGATCTACCTAGCCTTTTCCCAACTATATTGGGGTCGGCTTCCAGTCTAAACGGATGCAGCTGAATACCAGTATTATATGGAGCGACTGTCTATCTGACCTCCACAACCCAGTAACTGGGCAAAACGATACCCCTTGGTAATACTGGTTGTCAGATGTTCGGGCTTCTGACGACCCTTAACGACTGTCAAAGATCCACAAATGACAGCCGGGACCAATGGCTTAACGTGCTTTCCGAGGCACGGAGGAGTCTCGGTATGTAAAGATGGTCAATCATCTACAGACCAACCCAATGAATCTACAGCAAACGCAAGCGTATTGTTGTTTATTTGTCGGATTCAATGCGATAATCAAATGATTCCATGTCCGTGTTGTTTAAGGTATTTTTAGAGACTCGGAGGTCAGTAACCTATGTGTAAATATGTACCTATCTAAAGAAAGAAAGAAAATAAATTTATTCGACTCAGATCAAGGCACACAATATTCACACAGAAACAAAAAATAACAGAGAAAGCTTAAAACAGTATTGTGTGCCTCACGGCTGCGCCAAATAGGCCCAGTTCAGCATAAATGTCAGACAACTAGTGTCTGACGCTGGTTTTCAACTGGACCTTATGTTACGAGGACGTCTTACGGATGTAAATCAGTTTTATAGTGTGTAAGTGTTTTATATTTAAATAAAAATAGATAGATGTGTAGCAAATAATATTAAACTCGATTAGATATTTGTTTGTTATGGTTTTTGTGGAGTTTGTACATGGGATAGTGTTAATGACAAAGAAACATTCCCACCAAAGTAACTATATAACAGCAGTTATTTACATTATCGTGCAACATTAACCTACAGAAACACTGCAAGGTACATAAATATCATATAATTGATAAATTTATATAATTGATAAATTTAGTGTGACCATATCCAGCGTCCGTTGCGCATCTATAAGGTACTGCCGTAAGCGTCGTCTAAAAGCGCCTATCGTGTTTATAGCTCTAATCGGCGGTGGCAGGTTGTTCCATATTTTGGACGCCGCATAACGAAAGCTGCCTCTGAAAGCGGCTGTACCCTGAGACTGGGTCGAGAGTTGTTGCGAGCATTGCCTTCTCCCGCATTCCCATCTACTCGTAACCCAACTTAGTTTGTTGTATAAGTAGTCCGGTTTCTGATATTTAACCACACCGAACAGGAGGCAAGCCAAGTGTAGTTTGCGTCTGAACTTCATTTTTAGTGTAAAATGCTTGTTTAGGAAAGGTGTTACATGAGTTCTGCGAGGAATATTGTAACAAAACCGAGCACAAGCGTTTTGTACCCTTTGGATGAGGCGGTCTGTACGAGCTAATAGGCGCGGGCCGTACACTGTGTAAGCGTAGTTCAACCTAGACAGATCCAGGATTTCCACAAGCTGTTCCCGTAGTGTTTCTGACAAGTAAGGCCTAATCCTAATCCTAATCCTAATTCCTACGGCACTTGAGTCGCTGACGGAACGAAATGTTGCCATTTTAAATATTATATCATTTAGGAAGTATTATATTTATTTTATTTTGATTTTGTTATTTCACTATATGCTGCACCAGTTGACGTCATCACGTCAACGCCGGCTGTCACTGAAAACCAGCGCTGGGGTCTGTCTCGCATAGGGTCGCAGCATTATGCTGAGCGATGGCCGTTTTGCGTGGATGTGACGCATATTTTCCCCCAATTTGTTATTCTCGTGTTTATTCCCTACAAAATGGTTGAGCTGGATGGTGCTGATCCACGCGTCATGTTCGTGAACGGGCGCCGTCGGTTGAGACTGGTCATCTCTTATCTGCCATTGCTTATTTTTAATCTTATATTTTTAATCGTTTTTGATTATTATTTTATTTTACATTGTTCTCACATATAGAAGCAACAAAAGTATTGTACCCAGGATTTTGTAATTTCTATATTTAAAAGAGTGTCCTTGGAGTTTCTTGCCCGTTCTTCTCCATAGAGATCTACGTTTTGGAATGGGCAACTAGCTTCAACTTTCTGACTAACTGACCGACTCTTTGACAATTCAAAAGTGCCTGTAAATGGTTTAATTGAAATAAATGCTTTGAGTTTGAGTTTGAGTTTGAGTTTTTTTTTTTTTTCTTTCTTTGCGTCATATTTACCGCAAATAAACGTATTTTCTTTCTTTCTTCTTCTAATCTTGTACCTACAGAACTTTCAGGTGGTAAAAGCAGTTCCTTACCGAGTCGACTACGTGTTTTTCAAACCGAAGGTCTTTATCCAAAATAAGACCAAGATTTCGAGCTTCATAGACTCTGTCAATTGGTTCGCCCATTAACTCCAGGTGAAACGCTGCGGGTAGTTTAGCTAGTTGCTATCTTGTGCCAAATACCATGTATTTGGTTTTGGTTGGGTTAAGCGATAGGCAATTCTCTTCAGACCAGGCGGCGATTCTACGTAGGTCATCGTTTAGATCTTTGATGGCACTATCGTATCTGGTCTAAAGGATATGTAAACTTGAACGTCGTCAGCGTATATGTGGTACTTGCACCTCTGGAGGCATTTAATTATATCTGCACAGCACAAAACAAATATAATTGGGCCTAATATAGATCCCTGCGGAACCCCTCTCTCAATTGAAGTAAGAGTAGATGTAAGAGCAGTGCCGTCACCCAGATGTAGATCCACAAGTTGTTTTCTATTACTAAGGTAGCTGCGGAACCATTGCGTAGCGCTGGGGTCAAATCCGTAATAATTTAGCTTCGATAGTAATAACGGGATATTTATTGCGTCAAATGCCCGGGAAAAATCTAGCAAGACCAGCAATGAACACATTCCTTTGTCCTGGGCTGATAGTAGATTATCAGTAACATCTAGCAAGGCAGTCGCAGTACTGCGCTGTTTTCTAAAACCAGACTGTAAGTCTGGTAACACGACATTTTATTCTAGAAATTGCGTTAATTGCTGGCTGATAATCTACTCTGAAACTTTAGACAGACACGGTAAAATGCTAATGGGGCGTAGGTCTTTTACTTCAGTTGGGTTGGCATTTTTTGGTCCTTACCAAAAAATGCCAACCCAACTGACTTACGGAAGCAATTTTCCATAGGTCAGGGAAAGTTGAAGTCACTATTGAGCAGTTTATAATGTCAGTTATAGTACCTAGTGCGTACGGCAGAGTCATATTTAGCATGTCAAGGGTAATATTGTCGTATCCATCGGCGTTAGTTGTAAGGTTGTAGATAATGCGAGAGATGTCCTTCTGTTCCACAGGATGGATTGTAAAAATAGCTTCACCATGTCTATGGTTCTCAAAATACGTCATAAGTGTCATGCTTGCAATGGGGTTACCAGGGACTATCAAAAAGGTATTATTAATAAGATCTGGACCTGTAAAATGCGACGGAAGGTCTTGTCTAGGTTTGTAGGGTGATAATGTGGATTTTATATTTTTGCATAATAATTTAGGGTTTTTTATTTTATTGTTTACGTTATGCTAGAAGTACGCAACTTTTTCGTTGTACAAAGAACTTAACACTAAGGACTTTAACTCTTTGTAGTATTCTTTTTTAGAATTTGTTTTCGATTGCCTGGAGCAAGTTAAAGCGTTGTCCCGTAAACGCATCATGAGTTTAATCGTATCAGTAATCCACGGATAAGACTTTTCTTTGACAGTAAATGTTATGATTGGTGCATGAACATCAAATAGTAAAATTATTTAGGAGCTAAATACATGCACCATGTCATTTACATTCTCAAAAAAAAAAAAAAAAAAAAACTCAAAGCATTTATTTCAATTAAACCATTTACAGGCACTTTTGAATTGTCAAGAAGTCGGTCAGTCAGAAATATGAAGCTAGTTGCCCATTCCAAAGCGTAGTAGGTACCTATGGAGAAGAACGGGCAAGAAACTCCACGGACACTCTTTTAAATAAAAAAATTGTTACAAAATATTGGTTACATCATTAATGTTGAAATTATACATTTGTGAGGACAATGTAGAAAGACGTGCACGTTAAAAGCATCCGTAATAAAAATATAAAAACAAAGAACAATTCAAAAATTAAAATATTAAAATAAGCCATGGCAGCTAAGAGATGACCAGTCTCTACTGACGGCGCCCGTTCACGAACATGACGCATGGATTAGCACCATTCAGCTCAACCATTTTGAAGGGAGCTAAATGATCCAACACACGCGCCACCGCCAGCGAGACATTAGAGTGAGCATGACATAATCTCAGCCGCCAGGGCACATTCAAGTCAATGAAAGACATACCCAGTACCTAAATGGTAGCTTTATAGTCAGTACATAGTACTCACACATGTGCTATGCAATTATACAATGCTAAGACATTGAATTTATACAATGCAAAGATAAATCTTCAGCAGCTCCAACGGTATTTTCAAATGCTAATTAATTAGTTTATGCTTGTGGAGCAGGACCAGCAATGAGCCAAGCATTTTTATCAATTATGTAATCCCCCAACTTATAATATGCCTGCCTACATAGAGTGCGTTTTATACAAGATTTGAATTTCGTCTCATTCAGTTGAAGTATGTGGGGAGGAATTTTATTGTAACATTTTAAACAGTACCCCATGAAAGATGAGTCTACTTTAGCCAGTCTGAAACCTGGTTGAACTAATAGATCCCTATTTCTTGTACTATAATTATGTCTATCACCTCTTTTACTAAAAAGATGTAAATTTTTTCTTACGTACATGATGTTTTCATAGATATACTGACAAGGTACCGTCATGATGTTAATGTCCTTAAACAGTTCCCTTAGAGAATCGCGCCTACGGAGATAATAATATATGGCTCTGATAGCTCTTTTCTGCAGAATAAAAATAGACTCGATGTCTGCAGCCCGTCCCCACAGCAGAATACCATAAGACATGATACTATGAAAATAACTGAAATAGACTAGCCTGGCGGTATCTACATCAGTTAATTGACGGATTTTTCTGACAGCATATGCTGCTGAACTTAGCCGTCCTGCAAGAGATGTTAAATGAGGACCCCATTGTAGCCTTGAGTCGAGCGTGATTCCTAGGAAAACAGTTTTATCGACAAATTCTAGTTTCTCTTGATTCAATACTATCTCACAATTACTATTTTTAACATTTGGTAAAGAAAATTTTATGCACTTAGTTTTTTTCCCATTTAATACTAAATTATTAGCAGTGAACCAATTTTGGACCTGCAGTAGGGCGTTATTTACGTCGTCAAAATTTGTAGCACGTCTATCTACCTTAAAAATTAAGGAAGTATCGTCAGCAAATAACACCATTTGTGGTTGATTTTTTAATAAATGGAGTAGATCGTTAAATTATCATTGTCAAGCGAAGAAATACTTTCAAGACATAAACGCAACAAGTCCATATTAAAGCTATCCAGGCATACATTTTTAAGTGGCCTAAATTTTACTATGTATGGTTTAAACTTATCACGTCTGACGTGAAATTCCCCAACTACGATAGAATGACCGTTAAATGAACCAAAAGATTCCACTGACGTGTATCTTGCTCTTAGGTCGGTACACAGGAGATCGATGAGAGTTTAACTGGAGGCTGTGAAATGAGTAGGTGAAGTGACCAATTGAGTAAGACTAAGGCTATTCAGAAACTCGTTAGTTTTTTCCGTCTTTATGCAGCTTGTGTCCAGCAAGTTAACATTAAAATCACCTAGTAATATGTAATGGTCACAATTTCCCAGAGAGCTAAGCGAATCCGTAATGGCGTCAAGGAAAACAACAACGTCAACCATGGTGGTACGCTGTACCTATAGCAATTTTTTTACCGTTCATTGAGAGCGTTAGCCACATTTGTTCGACCGATTCGAACCTGGGATCGACCGCGCTTGTCCAAGTTCGCGCGCTCAGTCCCCGCCGCAGATAAAATCCTACGCTCCCACCACGACCCGAGCGCACACTCGCTGGTCGCGGCATTTGACGCAGACGGTACCCCGGCACCACAGGCGCGCGCCCCTCCTCGCCCGGTCGCAACCAAGTTTCGTTAATGGCCATAACGTCAAAACAATGCCTGTCGAGTGCGCCAATCAAGTTGTCATGACCTGTACCCAATGAACCAACATTAAGAAAACCAGCTTTAAGAAACTTTTCTCCTTTAAACATAATTTTCATAAAGTAAAATAATTCCGTCATTTAGTAATATCAATAATATTATCAGTGCACAATCAATAGTTTTGATTCCCATTCAATATAATATTTTTAATTTTATTCCAATTGTAAATATGTAAATAATGAATATAATAAAATAAAACAATGGTTTTAAACTGCGGTATGTAAATAATCGTTTTGTAAATAATAGGTTTGTACTTATTAGGATTGTAATTAGTAGGTTTGTAAAATTAAATGGTTGTTTTGAAATAAATAGGTATGTAAATGATAATTTTGTAAATAATAGGTTTGTAAAATTAAATAGTGGTTTTGTAATAAATAGGTGTAGAAAAATATGTGTAGTGTTATAAAACTGGTTTACGTATGGTAGACTGAGGTGCACCGCGAAACACACACCTACCGGAGCCAAAGACAGCTGATAGTAACAATACAAACGCTGCGCTTTTGAAATGCTAACACTTACTTTAAAAATCAGCGCCATAGTAGAAGAAAGTATGACCTTAACTAGACAATAAATAATCAAACAAAAATGAGGTAATTTTAGGGTGTGCTATAGCCGCTGATACCAGGTGCCGCCGCCGCTGCCGACCCGAAAGTGCGCTGTAAGTCAGCCTCACAGCGGATGTGGCAAGTGGCGTCTCCGGGCTTGTACCGGGCGAGAATACGGCCTCGTTTTGCCCATACAAATTGCCAGCCGAGGCGACTGCCGGCCTCACGAGCGCTTCGAAACAACACTCGATTCACTTTCGTAAGGCACTTGTTCACGAAAAAGCGCGTCGCAGGGCCCGACATGTCACACGCAGGTCGTGGCGTGCGAGGCGCACGACGAGGAAGCGAGGGCGGGTCTCCACCCGCGCTGTTGCCTGCGTCGCGTTTATGCGCCCACCTTCCACTCGCTCGGCACTCACTATATCTCGCGCTTTGATTTTCACGCCTATTTTTGACGCAACCAATATTTCCGTGTGGATGGGATTTTCTCCAGTGTTCTCCGCTATGTTCGAGACCTGTATATCATTTGCGAGTAGCTCCTGATCTCGGTCGTTAACATCGCTCCGCAGTTGTGATATTAAATCATTTACCTCTGACGTTACTTGGGGCTGCGTGTATTTATTTTCTAACACAGGCACTCTCTCCTCCAGATTACTCATCCTGCCATTAGTTCCGTTAAGAGAGGATCTAAGCTCGGCCAGATCATCACAGAGAAGCTGGAATTCATTACGCACCGTTTTAAAAAAGTCCTCCTTAAACATGCTCAGCTCGGCTCTGAGGATGACTAGGTTGAGCTCCTGTATGACATCTGGGGCTGTGCTGTTTATGGGGCTACTGTCAATCAGGTTAGCGAGGCTTTCCTCGTGTGCAGCTGGCGCTGGTGTACGTGCCCTAACCGGCGTTTCAGCCCGGTTATCCCTCACCAGGTTTTTATTGCACTCTGGACAGTGCCAAGGGGTTGTTAAAGGGCCGGTATTCTGTAGACCCACACACGCACGATGGTACCAAGACCTACACTTGTTGCAATTAGCGGCATCTGTTGATGACAGAAACTTGCCACAGCCACCGCACTTAGCCATGGTGAACTCGTTGATGTACCTATTATGTAGGTAATCGATCTGCCCAAGTAGTACACCGAGAAGGCAACAAAGATGGCGCCTTTTGAGAAATACGTTTATGGCAGTTTCCACGGTGTGTAAGGTACGGATAGACACTATAAGCTGAACACAGTATCAGTGTAAAGGTGCGCACACACTAAAGTTTGGTCACAGTTTGTTTCCCATCCACGAACAAAATAATCTTTATTTTCCTTCGAGTGTCAGGTACTTAAATATTTCCGGGGATCGATAAAACGTTTTCATAGTTTATTATATTTAACACAGCACATATACACTGGAAAATATTGTTACTTGCAAGTTGCACTTATACATGTATTTCCACAATAAAGTTTTGCAAAACAAACTTGTATTTTTATTTATTTCGCGAGAAGTAAACAGAGAGCTTTATGACTGATTGACATCCGTGACGTCATCCTACCATCTACATCATCATCGACCTAATAGCAATCCATAGCTGGACTTAAAAGCGTCTCAAATTGCACGTCACTGAATTCGACCATCGGCCACTGTCATCCATCCATTACCAGGATGATTTTACACCATTGCATAACTTCTGAATCAGACTGTATCCGGAATTTAAACCCCTAAAACATTCGAGACTCGATTAGTTCAATAGCTATAGAAATTGGGCAAAGTTTCGCTCACAAGTTGTAAAGGTAAGTTTGTGAACAAGTATTGAAACTAGCTTTGTAACTTAATTTTACTTGAAAGTAACTTTTGACATCGGAACGTATTGCCGTCTTTTAACACACTTTACCCTTAATATGTGGCTTGAAAGAGTTGAACTTTTATGTGTGTACTTCAAGGTGTACTATGGTTGTAAAACTTTTTGCTTCTTCTTGTTTTCGTGTGGTTAGTGACTAACCTGGTGTCAGAGTTTTAAAGCCGCCCATGGGCCTTTGAATTGGGTTCATATGGCGTCGAGAAACATCTCTCAATAAGTCGTGTTTCCTCACGATGTTTCACTTTAGCGTTTTTGAAGCAAGTGATAATTATATAATACGCACATGAATCCGAAAAGTCAGAGGCGCGCCATTTTTTTTTTTTTTGGGAATTTATCAGCTAACTGCTCCCCTTTCAGACTTTCCCGCAACCCCGGAAGGCATCAGTCCTATCGGACTCCTTCCGTTATGCTGACATCTCTTTAAGGCGCGCGTGGAACACAACGCGCCCTAGACCCGGGCCTGGTCCTTATCGGACGGCGAGCTATCCATTGCTCACCGTCTGCAAGCCCGCGCCTACGGTGACCGGGAAGAGGCCTGCGATTCCCGACGCCCAGGGCGTCTCCTGCAGCGGCTAGGGTCGTGAGGGCGCGAAATTTGCCTCTCCCTCACGCGTTCTGCCTCCTCCTTCGTGAGCATTACTGCTTCGCAGAAGGAGGTGACGGCCTCCCATGGATTCAAATTGAAATTCAATTGAAATTCAAATTGGAGACCTATGACTTGGCAGTCTGACGGTCACACCACTAGCCTATTACTGCTCAACTTTTTGCTAAATTATGTTTCAGCGTGTGAGTTTGGGACGATCCGAATAGGTTAGTGTTAAAGGGAACCACTGCTGAAGGAATTAGGTACCAAAATAAACCATGTATTGACATCGACTTGACCAAACCAATGACTGTAATCTTTATAAGGGCATCCTTATAAATGACGATTCTATAATATTGAGTCAATCAATCTGCTTAGCTTTTTCCAAACTGTTGGGGTCAGTTTCCAGTCTAAACGTATGCAGCTGAATACCAGTTTTTTGATGAAACGACTGCCTGTCTGTCCACAACCCAGTTACTGGATAGCACGTTACCCCTTGGTAAGACTGGTTGTCAGACTTTTGGGCGTCTGGCTACCCGTAATGACTGTCAAAGATCTGCGAACGACAGCCGGGACCAACGGCTTATCGTGCTTTCCGTGGCACGGAGGGGTCTCGATATGTTAAGAATGGTCACACATCTACGAACCAACCGACTTCGGTGAGTATAACCTAATCTTCGATCTACCCGTGCGGATGTTACTGGAACGAAGTTCTTTAACGCGGCTTGCGGTGGGTTTGAACTGGCAGAAATCGTCAAGCGAAAAAGCGTACCTATTTGCAACTGTCTTCTTCTAATTCAATAGGGAGAGAGAGATAAAATTAGTGTGAATTTGGTCAAAATGGAAATCCAAGAGTGTGTATATGTAAATTTTCATATTTTTCGTCACGGGCATGGTTTTTTTAGTTTTCGAGGGTGCTTATACCGATTGGGAGGTTAAAATATAACTCCAAGATGGCGGCTGCGAAAATAATAAAATTTTTCACCATGGGTATCGTTGTCATGGTTTTTGAGGGTGCTAAAGCCGATAGAGAAATCAAAATGAAAAAACAAGAAAACGGCTCCGAAAATTTTGTATTTGAATTGAATCATACGTGAAAAGGAATTTCGTTCCTGACTGTGGTCCCCCGACCGCACACGTTTTTTTTATTTAGACACAAGCTATAATATTGACTAGGAGTCATTTTTCAGTCATTGTTCAGTCAGTGTAGTTTCTTATTCCTTTGTGTTTTTTCTTAGTCTTATGCAAGTCAGCCAAAGGTTACTCCAGCAGCCCCCCGGAACTCGGAGGGAGAAGACGCCCTTCTTCCCTCCACCACCCCGTCCAACCAATCGTGGACGGAAGTGGTCAGGGGGGGAAAAGGGAAAAAGTCGACCCCCAAGTCCGCTGCGACTGCTCCTGCAGCCAAAAAGGGTCCAGCCGGCGGGAGGAAGCTGGTTCCTCCCAAAACCGCGGCCGTCGTGGTGACCATCACCCCGGAGGCCGTGGAGCGGGGCGAGACTTATGAGTCCGTCCTAAGACGGGCTCGTACCAACGCGGATCCTTCACGGCTGGGGATCGGCAACATCACGTGCCGCCGAACCCTAGCCGGGGCTCGAATTTTCGAGTTCTCGGGGGAGCAGCGCGGCGCAAACGCGGACCTCTTCGCAAAAATGTTGCAAGAGGTCATCGCGGATGCGGCAACGGTCGTCAGACCTGTAAAGACCGCAGCCTTGGAGGTGGCCGATCTGGATGATTCGGTCACCAAAGAGGACGTGGTGGCGGCCGTTGCGGTGGCTGGAGGCTGCGATGCTGGCGCGGTGAAGGGTGGAGCTATCAGGCTCGGCCGCCGTGGCATGGGCACCATCCGCATCGAGTGCCCAGTCGCTGCGGCGGGGGCCGTCCTTACTGCGACCAAAGGACGGCTGCTTGTGGGCTTCAGCTCGGCTGTGGTTCGGCCACTTGAAGACCAGCCTATGCGTTGCTTCAAGTGCTTCGCGTTCGGCCACACCCGAACCACGTGTCCCTCCAAGTACGACTGGGGAGACTGCTGCTTCCGATGCGGGCAGGAGGGACACAGGAGTGCCACTTGCCACGCCGCCACGCTTCGCTGCGCGGCGTGTGCCGCCAGTGGCCGCCCCGCGGACCACAAGATGACGGGCAGGAGCTGCAAGCCACCCGCGAGGAAGGGCATAGTGCCGGCGCAGGTTCGCCCTGTTGCCACCACCGCCACCACTGCCGTCGTCACCGCTGTAGCTCCAGCGGCGGTAGCTGAGGAGGGGTGTGCGATGTTGGAGTAATGGTTTCCGACTATCGCATCCTCCAGGCGAACATCAACCACTGCAGAGCGGCCCAGGACCTGGTGGTACAGGTCATGGCCGAGTGGTTGGTGAACGTAGCGGTGGTCGCCGAGCCCTACTCAATCCCCGGCAGCTGGCTGGGTGACGAGGATGGCTTGGTGGCACTAGCGGCGCGGTCTTCCACAGACTCCCCTCCCCTCTCGCTATTAGAGAAGGGACCGGGATATGTGGCCGCCGCGTGGGGAGAATTAGCCCTTGTGGGCGTCTATTTCTCCCCAAACCGCCCCCTACAGGACTTCGAGAACTATCTCGGAGTCCTGGCCGCCGTGGTCGGCAGGGCAGCGCCGCGTCAGGTCTCCGTATTGGGAGACCTGAATGCCAAGTCGGTGACCTGGGGCAACCGGGCCACCGACGCACGCGGGCGGGCAGTGGAGATGTGGGCAGCCTCCTCTGGACTCTCCCTCTTGAACAGAGGCAGCGTCCAGACATGCGTGCGGCGGCAGGGTGGCTCAATAGTTGACGTCACTTTCGCCACCCCTGCGTTGGCCGCGCGCGTGTTGAACTGGCGGGTGGACCTGGTGGAGACTATGTCGGACCACCGCTACGTACGGTTCGACATCTCCACCGGTAGCCCCGGAGAGACGCGGCCCCTCTCGGTGCGATCACCGTTCCCGCGGTGGGCTCTCACCCGCCTGGACAGGGAGGCAGCGGGGGAGGCGGCGTTCATCCGGGACTGGTTTTCACCACCTTCCGCCTGGATGTGGACACCGTGGCGGGGCACCTGAGGGAGTCTCTGACTGAGGTATGCAACTCTAGCATGCCTCGGTCTTGCCGACCGCCACCCAAACGCGCCGTGTACTGGTGGTCGGCGGAGCTGGCGGGGCTTCGAGCAGCGTGTGTGGAGGCAAGGAGGGCCTACACGCGAAGCCGGCGGCGGCGTCGACGAGACCACGCCGACGAGGACCACCTCTATGAGGTTTACATAGAGGCAAAAGCGGTCCTCGATAGGGCCATCGTCGCCGCCAGAGACTCGGCGAGAGCGGAGATGTTGGAGGGTCTCGACAACGACCCATACGGGAGACCGTATAAGGCGGCGCGCAACAAACTGCGCCCCTTTGGTCCCCCAGTGGCCGAGACCCTGGAGCCCTCATTACTGGATGGGGTGGTTCAGTCCCTGTTCCCGTGCAGGGGCAACTTCACCCCACCAGTGATGGACCCACCGCTGGGTATAGCTCCGCCAGCTGAGGAAGTAGAGGAGGCCCCTCCTGTCACGGAGTCGGAACTTGGCGCGGCGATTCTCCATATCCGCGCCAAGAAGACAGCTCCGGGCCCCGACGGTGTTCCGGCAAGAGTGGTGGCGATCGCTGCCACTCAAATGGAGGAGAGGTTTCGGGACCTCTTCAGCGCATGTCTTGCGTCTGGGAGGTTCCCGAAACCGTGGAAGGAGGGGCAGTTGTGCCTCCTTCGCAAAGAGGGCCGCCCAGCAGACTCCCCCTCGGCATACCGGCCCATCGTTCTGCTCGATGAGGTCGGAAAAATGTTCGAGGGGATAATCGCTGCCCGCCTAAAAAGCCATTTGCGGTGTATCGGGCCGGACTTGTCGGACGCTCAGTTCGGTTTTCGGGCTGAGCGTTCCACGGTGGACGCGCTGGCCCGCCTTAAGGGCCAGGTGAAGGGGGCGATGGAGGTGGGGGACGGAGTGTTGGCCGTGTCATTCGACATAGCCAATGCCTTCAACTCCGTTCCCCACTCCACTATCCTAGAGGCGCTCCGATTCCACGGAGTGCCTCGATACATGCGCGATCTACTGGCCAGCTACCTGGAGGATCGGGCGATCGTCCTGGTAAATAGGACTGGCCAAGTCCGGCGATACGCCGTTGAGGCCGGCGTGCCGCAGGGGTCAGTCATAGGACCTCTCCTCTGGAACATCGCCTATGATTGGCTCTTGCGGGGAACTCTCCTCCGAGGCACGAGTGTCATCTGCTATGCGGATGACACTCTCCTCACCGCCCGGGGGGGGAGTTTCAGGGAGGCGGCCAACTTGGCCTCGGCGGGCGGATCCTTGGTCGCGGGGAGGATCCGCCGCCTAGGTTTAACGGTGGCGCTGCACAAGACCGAGGCTGTGTTCTTCCACGGACCTCGGCAGCGCCCTCCACCTGACGCCCACATCTTCGTGGAGGGTGTCAGAATTGAGGTGAAGGCCCAGATGAAATATCTGGGCCTTGTACTCGACAGCAGGTGGCGCTTCGGTCCGCATTTTAGCGGGCTGTCGTCGCGCCTGCTGAAGGCCGCAGGTACGCTCTCGTGGCTGCTTCCCAACTTGGGGAGGCCCAGCGCGCGATGCCGGCAACTTTACGCCGGCATCTTGAGGAGTATGGCCCTTTACGGGGCTCCTATCTGGGAGGACTCCCTCCAGAGGAGGGAGAACGCCACCGCCTTGCGGGCGCCCCAAAGGGCCATAGCCCAGCGGGTGGCGCGGGCCTACCGCACGGTGGGCTTCGCGGCAGCATGTGCTCTGGCCAGCACCCCTCCTTGGGAACTCGAGGCGTGGGTGCTCGCCAGAGTGTATGAATGGACGGTGGGGCGGAGGGCGAGAGGAGAACGCCCAGCTCCGGAAGAGCGGGAGGCCGTCCGGCGGGAGGCGAGGGACGCCATCGTCGTCCATTGGACGGGGGAACTCGCCACCGCAGCCTTCGGCCGCCGAACCCTCAACGCGATCGGGCCTGTCCTGCGAGACTGGCTCGAGCGGTCGCACGGGTTCCTCTCCTTCCGTCTGGTGCAGGTGCTGTCCGGACACGGTTGCTTCGGATCGTACCTGCACCGAATCGGACGGGAGGAGACACCGTCGTGCCACGACTGTGGTGCGGTGGAGGACACGGCGCAGCACACCCTCGAGGTGTGCCCGTCGTGGACCGAGACGCGCCAAGGTCTTATCGCGGTGATAGGACCGGACCTCTCACTCCCCGGCTTGGTTAACGCCATGCTGGGGAATGAAAGGTCCTGGGCGGCAGTCGCCTCCTTCTGCGAACATGTCATGTCCCAGAAGGAGTCGGCAGAGCGCGCGCGGGAGGACGATCCTCACGCGGCGCCGCTCCGAAGGCGGAGGAGGGGTCGAAGAAGACGTCAATTTGATAATCATCTCCGACTCCTCCCAGGTGGAGGCCAGCAGGCAACGGATGCGGGGGCACCCTTGCCTGTATTGCACAGGCCTCCACCAGTGTCGGACGGGAATGGCCAGGTGTTCCCGGCCATTCCCGTAGCCCCCCAACCTAGGGGGCATGCGGGGCCCGCCAGCTAGGCGGGCATGCGCCGGGAGGGTTGTGGATGTAAAGGCTGAGCCGGTTTCCCATGGCCCTCCCATCACGGCGATGTGGGAACACCGCTGAGTTTTAGTGGGTATACTGTCATTCCGACAGGAGTCCCACATACCCCGTCTCGTCCCCCACGAGCGGCAATGCATAAAGCATTTCTCAGCGACAAAAAAAAAAAAAAAAAAAAAAAAAAAAAGGCCCTCACCGGACACGGTTGTTTCGGGAGGTTCCTGTTCCGTATCAGGCGGGAGGAAACGCCCGGGTGTCATCACTGCGTGGATCGCCCGGAGGACACGGTTGAGCATACGGTGGAGGTCTGTCTGGCTTGGGCAGAGCATCGCCGTGTCCTCGTGGAGGCGAATGGCGGCGGGGATCTCTCGCGTCCGGCCCTAGTCCTGGCCATGGTACGGAGCGAGAGGGCATGGGAGGCCGTCACCTCCTTCTGCGAAGCAGTAATGCTCGCGAAGGAGGAGGCAGAACGCGTGAGGGAGAGGCAAATTTCGCGCCCTCACGCCCCTAGCCGCCGCAGGAGACGCCCTGGGCGTCGGGAATCGCAGGCCGATTCCCGGCCACCGTAGGCGCGGGCTTGCGGACGGTGAGCAATGGGTAGCTCGCCGTCCGATAAGGACCAGGCCCGGGTCGACGGCGCGTTGTGTTCCACGCGCGCCTCAAAGAGATGTCAGCACAACGGAAGGGGTCCGATAGGACCGATGCCTGCCGGGGTTGCGGGAAAGTCCGAAAGGGATACCGTGGCCCCTGGCAACGTAAAGGCAACGGAAGGAACACGGGTGGGTTTTAGTCAGTAAGAGTCTGACACGCCCTCCCGCTCCACCCAGAGCGGGAGAAGTTATTTGATAATTTCCCACCCAAAAAAAAAAAAAAAGGTTACTTGAGCTTTTTGTATTAACTTTAGAGAACTTATTTTTGTTACAAATTGTTTAAAGTTTCCAACTGTTTTGATTTCTGTTTGCATATTTTTTTATATAAATGCCAGTGGGAAAAAGTTACGGAGTAAATGTGAAGACAAGAACTGAGTGTTGCAAGATATTCATTTTGTTTCTCGAATACTTCAACCTAGTCGTAATAGGTTTTTAAAGCAATCAATTATAACTATTTAAATAAAAGAAAAAGATAAAATTCGTTCTAGACGTAATTGGATTGGAACATCTGGAACCCGAAGCATGAGTAGATAAATATCAAATTATTATTGAAAGTACACAAGTATCATCGAATATTTTAATACAGATATTTCGTAATGTTTTTGTAGCGTCCGCCGGCGTATTTAAACTGCCCTCATAAGTGTTTTGACGTCTCATATTATAATTATAGTGATTGTAAATATAATTGTGCGTATTGTATAATTATCACATGCTTCAAAAACGGTGAAAGAAAACATCGTAAGGAAACCGGAATGCCTAAGATATATTTCTTGACGGCATGTGAAGCCATGTCAGAGGCCCATGGGTGGTTTTAAAACTCTGACACCAGGTTAGTTACTAACCACACAAAAAGAAGAAGAACATAATAACTATGTACTTAAGTATTATAACAAAAATAATAACACCAGCTTATTATTGTCCCCTGGCAGGGCCAAAGCCTCTTCTCACACAGAGAATGAAGCATTTATTTTATTTATTTATTTTTAATACCAACAGCAGAAACACACAAATAATTAGTACAGAAAAATAACATAATAAAAGTACTGGTATTGATCACCACGTTTGCTAAAGACGGGTTAGTTAGCGAATTATGATCCTAAGTAGGTTTCTCCAAAATACCTGTTCAGTTTAAACAAAGCCACCACTAAAGTTTCAGGTTCTAATCTCACCTGCTTTTGAACGTACGCCACAAAGAACGTAAGATTATCTAGTTAACAGCAGAACGCACTTCAGGCTTATTACATAGGCTCAGAACCTAGAAACAGTACTACGCTTTAATAAATTCAATTTCCGTTACACGTAGCCACACAGCTCTATTTCATTGTGGATTACGCTAAACAACTACTGAATGGAGTTGCAACTTAACCCTGAAACCTTTGCAGAACTTTAGACAGTACTGTCTTGAAAATAAAGTGGATACTCCTGTGGACTTTTTTGATAGGTTTAACGTCCTGTGTGGTTGACTGTGAAAGTAAATTCCGACAAATTTAGGGAATGCGTATAATGAATCTGTGAGATCGTCTTGATAACAATATGCATGAATATTTCGCGTTGGTTTGCTGTTTTGTAAGCCAGCAACTGTATTTGACAAATAAGACTAACCAGACTTCAGAACTGTTTCAAGTGAACAAAATGTAATTAATTTTATTTAAGTTACATTTAATTTAAACAAAATTGGGTTTCTGCTCACTGAAATGCAACTCTGCTTCGCGGGCAATGCTTTCCTTAGGCCTGGACTCCACTATACGGAGATGTGTGGAGAGATGTTTTTCAGCTAGGGTGTATCCACCGAAGCTGTGCGGAGATGTGTACTGGCTAGACTGGAGAGGAGATATGTGCTAGCTAGAGCGGAGATGTGTGCTGGTTAGAGCGGAACTGAGCTGCTTGGGGCGAGCGTTGGATTTTGTGCTGAAGACACATGTCATCTCTTCTCGTCTCCGCTGCGCGCCATCGCCAGCTTGCGAGGCACAGCTGCTCACATATCCGCTTGGAACCGACGTACAGCGCAATCTCGGCGAGGCACAGCTCACATCTCCGCTTTGATCGCGCCATACATATATACGAGTCCGGGCTTTAGCATTCCGTTTAGTTTCCGCTTCTCAGTGGTATCCACTGAAACTGAGTGGAAACGAGATGTGTGAATAACGAAATTCTATTGGTTGTTTAAAAACACATCTCCTCTCGGCTTTGGGTGGCGTTTGGTCATTCCGTTTCCGCTTAGTAACCGTGTAGATTTTAATATTTGCATCTTATTCAAACTTAATCCTTCCAATTTGTTCAGATTGGACGTTTTTTTGTGTCCTGAAAGGTATGTATGATTTAATAGCATTGTTGTGTTTCGGCAGTTAGAGGTAAGATAGCCAGTTTCTCTGTGGTTGAGGATTCCGGGTGAAGCTCGCTTCCACCTTCGGCCTGATCGCTACTTACCATCAGGTGAGATGCAGGACAAGAGCTTCCCCATTGTGGATATATTTATTTATTTTTTAATTCGCAGGTCTCCCTCTCAAATGAAACAAATTAATTTCAAAACAAATATTTTCATATTAATTTCGGATCATCCCATTTCTCCCCGGTAACCCATCTCTCTCCACCGTGGGCCGTAAATTGTTAGCAGCATGCCGGTTTAAATACCTGTTTCAAGGCAGATGAAAACACGGGCCGGTTGATGTATGGATTGATCTTGTGTAGTGGAGTGAGATACTATGGTACGTGCTTTGCGGTGGCTAAGTAATTATTAAGTCAATCAACTAGCAGCGTGGACACAGAGTAGGAAAATATTGGAAATTTTATAAAAAGTTTTGGAGTTCGTTGTTAGTTATTGAACAGAACGTGCGTGTGTTTTAATAGATTTAATTCTCTAAAAATATTTTTTATCCATACTTTTTTTGATAATTAAAAACCATTTGTGCGTTTTTTTAATTTCTTACGTGATGATATTATCGTTGAAGTCCAAGTCCACGTCACGGTATCGGTATCGGTATCGGTTACGTATACACCTGTAGTAGTTGCAGATCAAAATGATTTATATAGCACTTTATACTAAAAGTGAATGGTTTGAAATTAGATGCAGGCTAAATAGTACAAAAAAAAAAGTCTACAAGGGCACTTATGAAATGTCAGAAGCTAGGTGCGCGGTTCCAATTGGTCGTTTCCTATGGAGAAGAACCGGTAAGAAACTCCACGGTTACTCTTTTAAAAATAAATGGTTTATACAATGTTTTCAAATTACAGTATTAATAGGTATCAGAGGAAGCGACATTAAGGCTTGAATTTCGGGTGCAGGCTAATTTTTTTAAGATAGATAGATGGATACATCATTTATTTAGTGCACACAAAAACAGCACAACATACAGAAGCACGATTATATAATAACTAATTAGCTATTAGGAAATAGCTGCAAGGTGCCAATATACAGCTTGCGGACGGTGAGCAATGGGTAGCTCGCCGTCCGATAAGGACCAGGCCCGGGTCGATGGCGCGTTGTGTTCCACGCGCGTCTCAAAGGGTGTCAGCACAACTGACGGGGTCCAATAGGACCTGCCGGGGTCGCAGGAAAGTCCGAAAGGGATACCGTGGCAACTGGCAACGTACAAGCAACTGAAGGAACACGGTGGGTTTTAGTCAGTAAGTGTCTGACACGCCCTCTTGCTCCGCCCAGAGCGGGAGAAGTTATTTGATAATTTCGTACCCAAAAAAAAAGGTACCAATGTACAAAGTTGTCTATGACACTCTTTAAAATAATTGATCAACGAACATAAAAAAGTGCGGTGTGCGTCTCAAGGTTGCACCAAATGGGAGTCCAGCTCAGCATGTGCCAGACAAATACATCAAGTCATCAATAACATCAAGTATGGATTTCAGATGCAGGCAAAACGATTCAAATGCCGTATGTTACGAAACTGATGTCAGGAGAAACAGCTTAAGTCAAAATCACAAAATATTTTGTTTGTATGAAGTCCATATTTTATAAAATTGTATAAAATTTGTGTCGCATCAATCAAATTTGATTCAAACTACACCTAAGTTTACTGGTGTTTTAAGCGGCAAAAAGTGCTCAGATCACCACGAAGCCGGATTCAAACGGCGCAGAAAAATCTGGCAATTACGAATATGATATACAGCTCAATATCGGCCAGGATGTCGCTTAATACAAATAGCCAGTGAACTCTCGATATACATGGAAATATAATGAAGACGCTTTTAAATTTCCGTTCACGATATCGTTACGTATTTCCTTACATTTTATGGACGTGGAAGTAACCGTCCCCGATAATATATATCGTCAAGTTGGAAATTATAAAAGCGCACTTTCTTTATAATCCAGGTAGGATGATAAAAAATGGTTCTTACTTTCCCGGGACCAATCTTCTCAAGTAACTTTTTGGGCACACAATTACTTACCGTACTAATAACATTTACGTTAACTTAAAAGCTTTTGACATTAAATAGATAATAATAATACTTTTAGAGCTAATATACGTTAAGAATAACTCGCATTTCAAGACACACACGAGAGAGATTTTGCCAAAATTCTACTGCTTATTTTACTCTGTGTAACCAAGGTTAACGCACACCAAATTATTTATAACGAAAGTCCTATTTATTATTAACGTTGGACAGCTTTATCCGTAAATAACTTTCGATTTTGACTCAAGTTTGCAACTTAGTATTGTAACAACTCAAAATGTTAGAAAATTATTAGCTCATTATAAATTTTCGGCGCTCAAGGACTTGCACAGCAAATTAAGTTTGTTAAAACCTTAAATTGAGAGGTTATTGAAGTGAAAACTTCTTTCTCGTTGTGCACTTTTTTTGTAATGGGTAAAACATGTTAAACTCGCATCAGGATACGTGACCTGATCGAAAATTCGTAAGACGGAGGGAGAGTAGTACCAAAATATCAAAAATGCACAACGTTAATATTCAAGTTTTCGCTTCTGCCAGCACTCCCGGAGTGCAACCCGTTTTTTAAAAATAATTAGTTGATTAATTATGGATATAACGAGATGGGCTATTGGATTGCTCGTTATATAGATTTTGTAATGTTATGACCGCGTCAAACTCACGCTGAGACGACTTTTGGCAGGAGTTAATTACCATCTTTCCGAGTTAATGAACCTTTTTGGCGCAGCCGTGAGGCACACACTATTATTGCTTTATAATTATTTTCACTTTTTATCTTTGTATTATGTGTTTCACGAACTGTGTCCAAATAAATATTACTCTTTCTTTCTTTCTTCTTTCTTTCCGTCGCAACATAAGTACATAAAAAATACGCCTTATCTTATTCACTCTATCGTACAAATCTAGAGAAAATACAATAACTCGTGAAAGAAAAGAATCAACACAACAGTCTAAAACATTGTGGGCAAACACAACATTATCAAGCAACGTTTGTAAAAATACCCTCATAAACAAAGCAAACAATTACAAGCAGAAATACAGGAATAACAAATCAGAACTCGGTCACGTCACTAATCCAACAAAAATGTTATCTTATAAAAAAAACAATACACAGGCAGAATCATCTCAAAATCCCGGGCGATGTATGCAAATTAGTTAGGCAACTCCTACGAGCTCCCGTGGGCCTGACCGGTCCACTGAATTCATCCGTGCTTTATTTAAACGTGCCTCGTCAAGGTGAGTTTGAAACGACTGAAGTTTTACCATTCAAATATGAACTTTAACTCCATGACATAAATCTTAAAGTTGATTGTGCGCAATTGGAGTAGTTTACCATATTTAAAGCAATAAAACAGGACCTATAAGGCATCCAGATTTAAAGCTAACCGTAGGTTGCTTTTATAGTTCGTCGTAGTATTTTACCTTTTAATCGACTTTACCCTTTCAATTAATCAATTTACCCCTACCCAGTTAATTCCTGGATATAGCCTTTCTGAAGTTCAACAACCGGGTCATTCATTAATTCGGTGCTTATATAAAAAATCTGAAATAACTCTTTCAGTAAAAGTTTGAACTCAAAAGGAAATTATTTCCAACAGATGATAAATTACTCAATGTAACGGAAGCTGTGCTCTATTGGTAAAATTTTACTGTGAGAGTATTAATTTATTTATGGTTGGTAATCTGGTATGAAGTTTAAAAATACAAAGGAAACAAAAATAATAATAAAACGACGATTTTTAAGAACCGGCCAAGTGCGTGTCGGACCTCGCACAATGAAGGGTTCCGTAGTTGGGATGAATTTATCCCAAGAACAAACTTAACATTATAGTTGAAAAACATGTTTCCCGATACATTCCAACTGCAAATGTAAGTTTGTACGCACAATATTGAGTGTTATTTTGAGACCATAGACTTCTTATAGATTTTTCTGTAATCTATAAGCATAGAACTATTTTCTGTGTTTTTCCAAATTTTAGTCTCAGAAGATAAGAGGGGTAAATTTTCATAAATATCTTTAAAAGTGTTTATTTTAAAATTATAAAAAAAAAACAAATCTTTGCAATGAGACCTTTCATTTGACATGTCACGCGGTATAGTTCGGAAAACTTTTTTTAAATTTTCGTATTTGCCCCCCAAAAGTGACTCCCATATTCAAAATCCATTTATTTACGTTACACGCCCGTGTTTGCACAAATTTTCATATGTGTACCAAATTTAAACGTAATCGGTCCATTGGATTCAGAGCCAATTGGCTGTGACAGACGGACAGACACACGATTGACCCTATAAGGGTTCCGTTTTTTTCCTTTCGAGTTACGGAACCCAAAAAATTGAAAATATCTGACGTCTATCAATCTGTGCTGGGCCCGCGTGGTCAATTATTTTATGGCCCACTCGCTATCACAGAGAGGCCAGAAAGATACTGAAATCTTTAACTCCATTAACGAAAAAACCTAAATAGAAAACCAAAAGCGAGATTCCCTGAATTTTTAGCGCCTTAGCAAACCCGATATGATCTTCTTTATAGCAAGATAACGGTAAATAGAGTCAGCACAATGCATCAAAGGGCACAAAAGCAATTGTTTTTCGAATAAATAGGTTACCTAATTATCGCTTAATGAGAATACGGCCCAGATCTCAGCTTCAGCCGATAAAGACTGAACGTCAAGCAGATTAGGATTTACTTTTAGATTGTGCCTTAATGAAAGCAATTTTAGATAATGTGTCCCTATTAAGGGTGTTTTATTGTGAATAACTTTTGTTTTCGTTGATAGAATTCTGCTCAGAATTTAATTTTAATTCTATAAAAATAAGAGATTAGCCTTTTGACTTCTAAATATTATACGTTTTATACAACAAAACGGATCGAAGCCAAGTCATTGAGAATTGTTTTTCATAAAGACAGACGTCGATCAAAAAGATCAACCGCCATTTTACACGGTCCTGTATAAAAGTGAGTATGTTTTTCTACGTGAAAGCCGATTCTCTCATGTGCAGAAAGCTTTGCAAACATCATACTCAAACAAAACATTATGTACATACTGAGAATTCCCAGATGCCGTCAAAGTAGCAGACTGTGACGTATACTCCAATTGCGGGGGATTTATACCCTGTTACCTTCCATAGTGTTGCGAATCACAAGAAAATTAGATTCCATGGTCATTTAGTTCAAATTGTGAGAATGCTTTTGCAAGCTGGGATGCAGTCAAAGAGCCTCCATATCGAACACGTTGTGGTCCTAAGTGTTCCTCCGGCGCAACCTGGGCAGTTCGCAGCTACCAATCTGACGACTGGCTAATTCTATTTGCTCTTTCTCTGACAATGAACTTAGGCGATGGTGTAATAACCAAAGATTATTTGATCAGTAATAGCTATGTCCTAATTTTAATTATTTATTGGGATTCGGCCTATTTCTAAAGTTTCGCTGCGAAAGTCAAAGTTTGAAAGAGGAAACACTGGGCAAAATTGTGTAATTCCAGCGAGATCAAGTTTGGTGATGGTGACCCATTTTTTTTTTTTTTTTTTGGTTGGGTAGGTAATTATCAAATAACTTCTCCCGCTCTGGGTGGAACGGGGGGCGTGTCAGACTCTTACTGACTAAAACCCACCCGTGTTCTTTCCGTTGCCTGTACGTTGCCAGGGGCCACGGTATCCCTTTCGGACTTTCCCGCAACCCCGGCAGGCATCGGTCCTATCGGACCCCTTCACTTGCTGATATCTCTTTGAGGCGCGCGTGGAACACAACGCACCGTCGACCCGGGCCTTGTCTTTATAGGACGGCGAACTACCCATTGCTCACCGTCCGCAAGCCCGCGCCTACGGTGGCCGGGAATCGGCCTGCGATTCCCGACGCCCAGGGCGTCTCCTGTGGCGGCTAGGGGCGTGAGGGCGCGAAATTTGCCTCTCCCTCACGCGTTCTGCCTCCTCCTTCGCGTGATGGTGTTATTTATGGATCATGTTTTTTTTAACATATCTTCTGTTGGACATCCTAAATAAATAATTCAGTTATAGCTATTATTCATCTGAGGTTATTTATGTTCACGACTTTCTAATGAGATCGGATCTACCTCTTCAACTTGACGTGGCTAGATTTCTTGTTTTAAACAAGAAACAAAGAGAGCTTTTTACCTCTGCTTAACGCCGGCAGGCAAAGGTATACCTTTAGCAAGGGTTAGGCTCTAACCCTTCAGGTAAAAACAGGTGTGACGTAATGTTATGTTGAGAGTTTTTTGGTAAGATTAATCCATCATACGTAATTTGATACTTACTAACTTAATGAAATTTCTACCTACCATACTTCTATAATATCCAATTATTTAACCTCTCTGCGACACTAAAAGCATTGCCATAAAAAGAAACACTAAAATATAGTTTCAGTTAAAGTGAGTGCCTGAAGAAAATTAAATTACACACAAGAATATTTTGTATGATTCTGTTTCAAGTTTTGCTCTGCAGAACTGAAAGAGATTCGGTATACAATGTGAAATTCTACGTTTGTATACGAACGTACGTGTGAGACCCACATAGCCTAGGTTTCCTTGTTAGAAATTGCATTGTTTGTGACGGGAACTGGCTGCCTTCGTCCTCCTTTATTGAAATATAGAACGAAATACTCTATTTACTGTGTTAGTACACACAGTTGGAAAGTATTCTTTATTATCAACCAGCGAGGGTGCCTCTGCTTCGTTGGCTTTTTACTACTTGACAAAACATCGAGATTTCTTTATAACAATGTCATTATAATATTAATGTATTCAATAAAATTAATTAAATAAAGGCAACACACATATTAAAATTAAAATAAAATTTCATAATATTGTAGCAGAATAAATCACAATAGAATAAAATGTCAATGCAATTAAAATAGGTACAAATTTTAAAGGTGACAGAATTAAAATAAAATAAAATGTCAAATTATATGCATAAAACTTCTGGAATAAATTCTCTAAATTACGGTGAAACCGCATCAAAATTAATTGCGTATTTATTTGCTTGAATATAGGAACATGAGATGATACCTACATACAACAGAAGTTCTTTAAACCATTATCCTACCTTAACAGGTTTGCAAATATCTATTATATTAAAAAATAATAAACCTGACATTAATCATACATTTATCTACAGCAAATATCATTATTAGGGTATATATGACTTCATTAATTAATTATAATTTTATTATTATCACTTAGGTAATTTAAAAATGTAATTACCTACATTCACGGCTTATCCGTTCAAGCAATTAAAAAAAAAAAATGTTATATTAGATAGTTCGAACCATGAAAAAGGTTTCAGGTAAGTATAACTAGTTTAAAAAAAAATCTGGCTAAGTGCGAGTTCACAGTACAATATTTAGCAAAAAAACGCAGAAAAATCACTATTATTTTATCCACATTCAAGAAAAGTGATTTTTACTTTATTTTATTTTTATTATTTTTTATTATAGCGGAATTAGAAATATACAATCTGTAAGAATTTCAACTGTCTACCTACTGCGGTTCAAGAGATACTGCCCGTTGACAGACAAACGGATGAACGGACCGACGGACGGACAGCGGAGGCTTAGTTATAGGGGTCCGTTTACCACCCCTCGGGTACGGAACCCTAAAAACGACTCTGAAGGGGTGAAATGGGGCGTTGCAGGTTTTACTTTAAGTTAATTTAAATCCACGCGGATTATTTAGAGTAACAGTTTTTCTTAAAATATTATTGATGTGTATCATTCTTTCCTCTCCCTTTCCAGCAATCAAAATCTAAATCTAAATAATCAAATCTGTGGGAGTGATTTCGTAAAAAGGGACGGAAATGTGTCACAGCTAGCTGGGGAAGCACACGGTAATTGATTTGACCAATAAGCGCGCGCGGTGCCTGGCACATCGCGCGCAGGTCGTCAGAAACGACCTATACGAGGCCCCGTCCCTATAATGTTGCTTATTACCTTAATGTTGCTCATAACCAAGGTGAGATGTCAGATGTTAAAAATCATATGCGACTACGGTAAGGCTCGCTCATTTAGGCAACTGAAGGAACACGGGTGGGTTTTAGTCAGTAAGAGTCTGACACGTCCTCCCGCTCCGCCCAGAGCGGGAGAAGTTATTTGATAATTTCCCATCCAAAAAAAAAAAAAAATGGGTCACCATCACCAAACTTGATCTCGCTGGAATCACACAATTTTGCCCAGTGTTTCCTCTTTCAAACTTCGACTTTCGCAGCGAAACTTTAGAAATAGGCCGAATCCCAATAAATAATTAAAATAAGGACAAAAAAAAGGTTTTTTATTTATTTATTTATAGATTCATCCGATGTATTTTATTTTATTTTCTGTGCCTGTACGCCGTGTATTATTTTGGAGATTTTCAGTTTCAGAAGTTAAAAGTTTTATTTACGAATGAAATATTCTGGTAAACTCTCCGGACGCGGTTCAGAATTAATTTTAAGAGTAAATAATATGCATAATTTTCTGGATGTTCAATTATGCATTATTTGTTTGATGTTAAATTATTATTGTGTCGCATGAAATTTAAAACAAAATTAATATTTTTACAACTTGCGGAGTTTTTCTGTAAATAATTGTTGCACTGTAGAATATACTTTTTGTATGTTACCTTTAGTTTATAACCAGTATGAGCAATTTGTTGGTGAACCAATAAAATATAAACACAAGCAAGATTTTATTTTTTGTGAAGTGAGCACTTTGTAAACAATTAGAAGCATTGTGAAAAAAACCCTATTTGGATTGCTTTGTTCAAAATACTAATAACATTTTTATGATTTTATGTTATGAATAAAAATTATAGTTATAAAAATAAAATCCAACTACGACAAAAAAGTCATCTAAAAAGTTTATACCTTTTTAGATGACTTTTTTGTCGTAGTTGGATGGTTGAAATAAAATAAAAGTTTAAGTTAATAAAAATATATAAACAAGACATCATAGACAGACAAATAAAAAATCCGAAGTCACATGTACTCTGTTCGATTTTTGGCCCTTACACGTGTGACTTCGGATTTTTAATTTGTCTGTCTATTATGTCTTGTTTATATATTTTTATTAACTTAAACTTTTATTTTATTAAAATTATTTTGGGCTTATAATATATATATTTTTGAAATGTGCTAAATGTGCCCTTTCATTAGGTACCCAAAATGGCTTATTTAAAAAAAAAACATTTTTTTTAGCTCATGATATTATGTCCTCTAGAGAGCGCCATATTCAATTTAATGTACATATAGCCTATAACCAGTGGACAATCAAGACGCTTTCAACGATACTTCATTTGTCAAATTATGATGAGGAGTTTAGAAGTTATGAGGTAACAGATGAACATACATACCGGTCAAAATCATAACCCTATTTTTGCTTCATTGTAGTCGGGTAAAAAGGATTGCGCCGACCCATGCATAATTGTACGATGATAATATTTAAAATACCAACAATATTTGTATGATTTATGAAACTTTTCGCGCGAATAAACTCACGGTACCTACTTGACAGTTTGAAGTCGTTCTCGATTTTTAAAAGTCCAAAGAAGATGAATTCACAAAATGGAATACACTTAGAACTTTGTTCCTTACAACAAAGTTTTAGTTTGTATAACAGAGTTTGCCGCCGCTGTGAAACGGGCCCTTGGCGCTCTTTTACACAGGCAAGCTTGTCTCATAATTTTGAAATAAACCAATCATCTTTAAAGGCCTGACGACACTTAATTTAGTTGTTTGGAGGTCCCAAAATACAATAGATTCGCAACTGCTATTTATTGTTTAGTCATGGACGTTTGGAGCTTATTACTAAACTTTTGTAAGGAAAAAAAAATCATGCTTTTTAGAAAAATATTTGTGGAAGTTGTATATATAAGGTCCCATTAAAATAGATGGACAAACTTTTAGAAATCATTCAGAACACCAAAATAAGGTCAATGGTAAAAAATAATAAGAAAAACGCATTAGATACTTACAAGAAAAATAAATCATCCAACGAAAATGCCCTAAAAATGTTGGTTTCCCAATGCCATCTATTATTTTAGGTCAAAATAAATCAATTTAATCAGTGTCATTTTTGCTTGGATATCTTTAGTTAGACGTACTGAACGCTGTGTTAAAATTTGTCCATCTATTTTAATGGGACCTTGTATATGTCCAACACATTTTTCCTTTGAAGTTGGAACTAAAAATAGCACCATTCATAAACTAGAGCGGATAAGAAATCTATTGAAATCTCTACCTCCTTGGTATGATGTTTATAGTCACTACATTTTTCAATTATTTTTTTAAATTCTTTTAACATTCACATACATACATTTCATACATTTTGACATTCCCGTGATCAACATAGTGACATACAACGCACAGCCTATAACGATATGCAATAAGCAAGTGGAAAATTATGTTCTTCTAGAAGCATTATTAAAGAAATGGTCCCTTATTGCGCTGTAGACTATTGAAGTTAGTATGGAAAAATCCACTGCATAAACTGTACACCCAAAATACACAACCCAAAATGCAAAACCCAGTGCTTTGAACATGCGTCACTTAATTTCCCCGTTCCATTTCTGGAGCTCTTGAAGCGGTATCAACACTAGTTTGTCGGCACCACTCAAAGCAAACGCAAAAGGGTAATGAAAGGCGACAACCGCGCATAAATAATTACGAGTTGCAAGCTTCTCGCCTTCAGATGCCACGATAACCCTCCCTCGGTTGACTTTGGTGACCTCTGGGAGGGAGATAATTGAGCAGCTGAAAGATATGCTTAATTTTTGGTGTATTTGAATTTATGGTTTATTTTTTTTCGAATTTAGTTCAACGCTGTAGTCATTATTATATTCTCATATCAACTTGAGTATCTGCTATAAGAGTATTTTGTAACTCAAACATGGCACTCAATATTACACAAACAGTGAAGTGTCGCCTTGACCAACCAGCCCTGCACATCACCTGTTCTGTATACGACTATTGTACCTCTTGTAGGACCCCGTAGCCCTATGGTACTGTAACCCTTTGATACCGTAACGACTGGGACGCTACCAATAAAAGGCTATGCTGAATTTAATCTATAATATATATCTTCAAATCTAGACATGTTTGTGCCAAAATTTTGCGCGACTAAAACAAATCTGCCATACAATCTTCTCTTCTAAATTTTTTAAACTGATTCTAAATACGCTTGAGTCATTGAATCCAACCAGAATAATTTTTGCAGCCTTCATGATGAAAGGTTCCGTTTTGCAGACAACCTTTACAGCTCCGTGATATTTAGATTAGCCAGATAGTCAGTTTAGAAGAGGTAGGAAACGGGAGTGCTCAGCGTGCGCAGGACGTATTATTACACTCGTACAGGGTATTAAGCCCTTAGGCCTTCGTCAAGCCTTTTAAGATTTTGAAATAGTGTGCCGGTAAAAAACGTGAAAGTTGAGAAGTCGAGCCTGGAAGCAGTTACTGATGGAATTGAGCCTCATGTTGCTTAGCCTTTGATTCCAAAGGACGGAGATCGGCTTAACATTAATTATTTTTATACTAGCTGCCCGCCCCGGCTTCGCACGGTTACCTAAGTAAGTACTTTTCTACGGCGCACGTACCTACCCTACCTACCCTACCTACCCTACCTACCCTACCTACCCTACCTACCCTACCTACCCTACCTACCCTACCTACCCTACCTACCCTACCTACCCTACCTACCCTACCTACCCTACCTACCCTACCTACCCTACCTACCCTACCTACCCTACCTACCCTACCTACCCTACCTACCCTACCTACCCTACCTACCCTACCTACCCTACCTACCCTACCTACCCTACCTACCCTACCTACCCTACCTACCCTACCTACCCTACCTACCCTACCTACCCTACCTACCCTACCTACCCTACCTACCCTACCTACCCTACCTACCCTACCTACCCTACCTACCCTACCTACCCTACCTACCCTACCTACCCTACCTACCCTACCTACCCTACCTACCCTACCTACCCTACCTACCCTACCTACCCTACCTACCCTACCTACCCTACCTACCCTACCTACCCTACCTACCCTACCTACCCTACCTACCCTACCTACCCTACCTACCCTACCTACCCTACCTACCCTACCTACCCTACCTACCCTACCTACCCTACCTACCCTACCTACCCTACCTACCCTACCTACCCTACCTACCCTACCTACCCTACCTACCCTACCTACCCTACCTACCCTACCTACCCTACCTACCCTACCTACCCTACCTACCCTACCTACCCTACCTACCCTACCTACCCTACCTACCCTACCTACCCTACCTACCCTACCTACCCTACCTACCCTACCTACCCTACCTACCCTACCTACCCTACCTACCCTACCTACCCTACCTACCCTACCTACCCTACCTTCCCTACCTACCCTACCTTCCCTACCTACCCTACATACCCTACCTACCCTACCTACCCTACCTACCTAACTACCTACCTACCTACATACCTACCTGCCTACCTACATACCTACCTACCTACCTACATACCTACCTACCTACCTACCTACCTACCTACCTACCTACCTATATACCTATATACCTACATACCTACATACCTACCTACCTACCCTACTACTCTGCTAAATTAACATTCATCAAACGCTCAAACTGTCAAAAGCGCGAAGTTAAAATAGTTCTTAAGCTTTCTGAAATTTCCAAATTTTCTTAATTTTTCTTTCCGTAAGAACCTTCTAGAATGTATTAGAAAACTTTAAAAAAAAGAAGAATGAAATCGGTAAAGTCGTTCTCAAGTTATGGCGTGACCAGAAAAATAGGTATTCATTTTTATATAATATACGAGTATATTATAGATTTTTTTATTTGTACCAGCTATGTTATATCATTCCTACATTGCATCTCAAGCGGTACAGAATACCTACACGGTACATCGCTACAGTACCAACAGTCTTTAGACCACTTATCAATGAAAACACTCCCGCTTCATTACGCCAGATTACTCAAGAAATAATCAATTCATAGATCCGTTTAATCCCTTACATTAGCCATAAGGCAGGGCACATGCATCATGCGACCGAATTAGATCACTCGGGTTAGCTTAGGTCAATACAATTACATGTAATTGGTCGGAGGGGCGGGTGTCATTAAGCTCATTCTTAGTTGCCGTGTGTCATCATTAAATTTGGTCAGTCTTAGTGTGTGAATTTAAAAAGTGACCGTGTGTAGCGAGCTTTGGATTTTTTTTCGTGCCGTCTTTTTAGTGAAAGGTAATATTTTTATTTAATATTTTTTTAAGCTGACAGCCTTTTGGGCACTTTTTCTGTTGACAGCGATTCGGGTGAATTTTTTAGTCTTGCCCCGGCTTTTTAAAAATATACATTTACATATTATTATTATTATTTTAATTCTGTTAGCGTATATAATTATGTAAATATTATCGTGTGCAAAATATTTTTTACCAAGGTTATATTTCTATGTGGTTTTGAACGGAGATTTTTGTTGAGTTTGACGTTAGTGTTTATCAGTCATCCTACCTGGTTTATATGGGCAGATATTATTTATATTGTGCAATAGAAGACACATATTTACAGGTTGTTTATAAATATTTTTATAAAAAAAAAAAAATTGGTTGCCTGTAAAGTCGGTATACGGGCGAAAGTTTTACGTGACAACGACTTTGCGTGCCTTTCACTTTTTATGTCTGTCTCTCTCGCTCTTAGGCGGGCTAACCATGCCCGAGTGGAAGGGACGCGTGCCTCTCACTCGCTCTCATTGTGAGCGCATAACGTGAGCGGAGCGTAACGCAGTTTCTTGAAGTGTCACCCGGCAAACCAATTTATAAGACGTTGTCACGTCAAAATAACTTATAAAATTATTACACATACCGATATGTTACAAGGGATGAAAATAATAATAATCGTAATAATACTGGGCATCAAAAAACAAAATTACGTTTAATGTAGCTTCCAAAGACATGTTGGTGTATTTACCTTGACGTTTGAGAGCAAACGCGTTACGTACCGTAGGTACATCAAAATATTCATACATGTTGAAATAATTGGATGAATTCGCAAGTCCTCTAAATATCATTTCGAATCCCTATTTCGCTTTGAACTTAATAAATGAAACGACAAAAGAAATATTAAATCAATGCTAATGTCCAAAGCGGTACATTAGAAAAAAATGCTCTTAAACGTAAAGATCATGGGAGGGTCCTCAAATAAAATTTCCAGTAAGTTCGCTTCGAAAAGTAGGTAAGTAAAGAAAATCCACAAAGGGATTACGAAGTACTGCCACATCAATCAATGTAAGTAATTGCAAAAATTAAAGTACGTAAACTTTGCCCTATATATGCGTTTACTTTAGGACTTTTCAATCACAAGATGAAAATGTTTGTTCACCTTTCTTTGCTTCTCACGAAATATCATGGGGAACAACTTTGTGTGGACCGTGTAAATGGGAACTTGGAATTGTATGTTTTTAACAAGCATTTTGTAACGTGTGTTTTTAATCCATGCGTCATGTTCGTGAACGGGCGCCGTCAGTAGAGACTGGTCATCTCTTAGCTGCCATGGCTTATTTTAATTTTTGAATTGTTCTTTGTTTTTTTAAGTTTTTATTACGGACGCTAACGTGCACGTCTTTCTACATTGTTCTCACATGTATAATTTCAACGTTAATGATGTAACCAATATTTTGTAAAAAAAAAATTGATTTAAAAGAGTGTCCGTGGAGTTTCTTGCCCGTTCTTCTCCATAGGTACCTACTACGCTTTGGAATGGGCAACTAGCTTCATATTTCTGACTGACCGACTTCTTGACAATTCAAAAGTGCCTGTACATGGTTTAATTGAAATAAATGCTTTGAGTTTGAGTTTGAGTTGAGTTTTGACATACTTCCGTTAAAACGCAAAAGTGATTTAGTTCTCCAGTAAAATACAATTTAATGTTTGTAATATTTTTAAATTAATACCATGCGGGTCCAGTGCGGGTTGGTAGATGTCACATGTCTTCAATTTTTTGGTTCTAGGACATATCGGTTTCCTCTCGATGTTTTCCTTCACCGTTTTGAGAGCAGTGGTGATGAAATAACTTACACTAAGTAAAGAGCTTGTTTGGGTTCGAACCATACAACTCGTGAATCGCGGCCGTTACCCATTGGGCCACCACACCTCATGCAGGGTTATCTTATAACTTTATTAGTATAGCATTCAACGTTCACCTTTTACTTTAGCCTTGAATATTTTACACAATGAATGGTTATTTTAAACTTTATTCTGTATAATCACCAAAGAGTGAGAAAATCGGGTTTTATTTCAATGCGTTGTTTGTTAGCTGCATTTCACTTCTGATCTCATGTGAGAAGGAATGTTGAATGTTTTGTTTTTTTTATTGTATAATTACAGGACAATTACCTATTAATGATGGTAAATGTTTTAAGAGAATATAAAACTTTTTACAAAAAAAAAATCAACGGGTGCACTCCGGTAGTGCCGGCAGAAGTGAAAACTTGAATATTACCGTTGTGCATTTTTGATATTTTGGAATGGTTAGGGAATAATTTTGTACGAATTGCTTTAATTATCAGTATAAAAGTACTATCATTTATGTGGTAAAATACAATATTCATTTATTGCGCTATCGTACACCAACATGCCAATCTTACGAATTTTCGATCAGGTCACGTGTCCCGGCGCGGGTTTAACATTTTTTACCCGTCACAAAAAAGTGCACAACGTCACTAAAGAAGTTTTCACTTAAAAAAACAACCGACTTCCAAAAAAAAGACACTACAAAGTGAAAAATATCTTAAATTTTGGAAATAGGCTTCTCTGCTTTTTTGCTACTTCCCTTTTTAGTTGTAGTACCTACCCCACACGAAATCGAATACTACTACCTGCTATGTCAATAACAGTAACAGGAAATCATTCACATAGGCTAAGCGGGAAAAATACATAAGTATTATTGAAACTAACTCAAAAAATACCCTAGCAAAGTTAATAAAATGTATAATGTGACCACCGCGCAAGCTTCTTCTACTTAAATGAAAGAAGAATTTTCAAAATCGGTCCACAATAGACGAAAATGTCGAAAGACGTACATAAAAAGATAAAAATAAAACATACTGACGAACACAGAACCTCCTCTTTTTTGCGAGTCGGTTAAAAAGGAAGCTGGTTCAGTCGAAAGGATTCGTAGTTAAGCACACTGACAGGTACCAATTGATAATTATGTCTCCTGATTTCTCTATGTGCTCTACGAGTTCCAACACTAAACCTTTATATGACCAAAGTAGCTGCTACCCGTGACTTCGTCTGCGAACCAGTGTGTCTTTCTCCAGATCCCTATCTGTCAAATTTCATAACGATCGATTCAGTGGCTTGGCTTGAAAAGTAACAAACAAACAGTTTCCTATTTATAATATAAGTATGGATTCACGTGAACTGCCAGGGATCTCATAAGGGGAATAACTATTGGGTTTTAATATGAGCTTATTAACACTTTGAAGGACACTATACGCTCATAGGCGTCATAACAATAAAACTTCTATTGTGTCTCGTACAGTGTCCTTGAATGCGTTAATTGTGTGTGAATTTACTGATTTTAATCATTATTTTTCAACATTAGGTTGACCGCCTTACAGAGAACGCCTGGAAGAGCTACTGGTCCATGAAGTCGCTGATGAAGGGTGACCTACCTTTAACCCTGAAGCGCAAACTCATTGACATAGCCATCCCATTATGCCATCGTAACCTACGGTGCTCAAACTTGGTCCCTGACTGAGTCTCAGAAGTCCAAACTCAAGGTTTGCCAAAGAGCGATGGAGCGTAGCGTATTAAACTCAGTGACCGAATACGTAATACCACGATACGCTTCGAAACAGGAATCGCCGTAATCGTATCGGGACAGGTGGGCCAGTGGGTGCCAAAAGACGGGCGTCGTCGCTGAGGGAGGCCCAAAAAACGCTGCGGTGACGACCTAACATGCGCTTTCGATTGGTCGCAGCAGGCTTTTTTTTTTTTTAAAAACGTTGCCCCACACTAGGAATTTCTCCTGTATCGTGGGTGCGTTTACAAACATTTAAAGTCACATACACAAACAGCCAGACCCGGAACAACTACTTGTAGGTCATACAAATATTTGTTCCGTGCGGGAATCGAACCCGCGACACGCAGTACAGCAGTCAATCGCTTAACCACTGCGCCAACCGTGCCGTTTAATATCGACCTACCGATTCCTGGAACCAGATTCATGGACAGCGTCAATTTCATAACATGTCTGAAAGCCGAAATGAGTTTATGTCCTTTACATCGAATCCCTTTATGTCAAACGAAATAATATCATGTCTCACTCCTAATAGCGGTACGTTGAAATTCTAACCAAAATACGCGTAAGCTTTATTTCGTAACCTTGGAGATAGCATAAATAAGATGACATGAACTTGAAATTAATTTAAATTTCATTCTCTTTATTTTATCTGCTACTCTGAAATGAAATGAAATTGTTTATTCTGTAAATAGGATATTGGAATCACTTTTACACGTCATCTTAAAAAAAAAAAGAAAGAAAGAAAAGAAAGAAAATACGTTTATTTGCGGTAAACATGACGCAAAAAAAAAGAAAACAAAATTAAAAAATGGAAACAAGTTTTTGGGGGAATTATGCGTCACATTCACGCAAAACGGCCATCGCTCAGCATGATGCTGCGACCCTATGCAAGACAGAGCCCCAGCGCTGGTTTTCAGCGACAGCCGGCGTTGACGTTATGACGTCGACCGGTGCAGCATACCATGAAATATAATTAAGATATAAAAAATAAAATAAAATACAATAATTAATTCTACATAAATAAAAAAAGTATAATATTTAAAAATGGCAATATTCCGTTAAAGTCGGTAATCGACATACGTAGTATCACTATGTAGTCTGTGGTAATCGACTCGCGCGCCGTCGGCTTAGAGTAGTCTGTGCGCGCAGCTGTCAGAAAACTATATGTATGACGTTTTGACATCAGGTTACATAACAAATAACAAATATCATGGCGCATTCGTATAATATTATGCAAAAATTAGCTAGATGAGTTCGGCGCTTCCTATCTGACTACTCTGAGAAGAAAGGCCGAAACAAACTCAGAGGTCACAGTCTCTTTTAAAGTCCAGACATAATCCTGGTCAGGCCATATGAGGACCATGTAGATTAGTGTCTGAAATGGTCTTTTGAGAAAAGAATCCCACAGATTTAAGTGCACCTGTCCTGTCAGTGCAAGCATTTGTCAGTAATCGTGGAGCTCAACCCAGAACTTAAGGAGCTCACTGCTACTACTCTACGTAGGTAGGTACAATACAACAATACAATACAATAAGCATTAAGGCGGATGCGCTAAGGTAGCCCGCGAAATTAGTTTTTTTGCAATTCGCAGGTCAGTGTCAGGTTGTATGTTGATTTAAAATATGATTCGCAACCGTAACAAATATGGCTTTACAGATTTATAATAATTTGAGTCAGCAATACAACTCGCTTAAGTTAAAGCATAATCCTCAAATGTCATGATATCATGAAATAGTCATTCAGTAGCATTACATGAACTTACAGAGTTGTATTGATGATTTTTATGATTATAATTCTATAAATAAACATTTGATACGGCCGCGAATCATATTTAGATCAACATACAGCCTGATACTGACCTGCAAATTGCAAAAAACTTATTGACATAATAAAATTTGAATTTCGCGGGCTACTTGACGCTTTCGCCGGGTTTACTTGACGATTTCGCCGGGTTCGGCGATAACATAAGTATGCCAAAAAAACTTCGCTACTGATATCAAAACAAACATTACAATTAATATATTATTTTAACAAACAATGTTAAACGATTGTGTAAAGTCAGTATTTTGAGGTTTCAGCTTTCTTCGTTTGAAACATAAGATAGCCGTTAATATTGTAACAATGCCGTAACAATTGTTCAGCGGTAGATATAGTGAACCGCAAACCTAAAGCCTTGTAATTCCAACAAAACTATTATACCGTCTAATTTGGTTTGTGTTCTGACTCCAGTAAATATCAAATTTGAAATTTGATGTTTAATTTATTTTACTTTTAGAGTTAATTAATTTTCAACGTTACCTTCAATATTCTTTTCATTTAAATTTTCTAACAAAAAATAACATAACATCACGCCTTCTTCCCCGAGGGTTGGGCAGATGTGAACCTATAGTACACCTACATTTCGCAACGTATGTTAAAGTTCCATGAAATAGGTGGCGACCCTATTGCCATCAATACGGCACAAATCTAGACTCCGGGCTGCTACTGAGAAATTCCAGATAGAAAAACCCAATGACCCGTTGCCCAACCTGGGAAAACAACCCAGGACCTAATGCTCAACAGTAGCACTTGTAATCACTAGACCAACGAGGTAGTCTAACGAAAAATCTCTGTTAGAATAGAAACAAAAATTGAACTATTCAAAACGCAACTCTCGTATAACTTCATTGCCAGGCACTAACATTTTAATTTTCTTTAAAAGTTTCTTCAGCTTAGCAATTAGACAATTCGTATTATTAAAATTTCAGTAGCGATTCAAGTCGGCGGCAAGCGGAATACATCTCTGGCTAACTTTCTTAAGGATAGAAGGTAATGTATGTAAATGAGTGTAACTTTATTCCCTTAGAGCTATTAGAGCGACTTTGACCGTTTGATAAGTGGGGAGTGAGCAAAACTTTTCATTGGGTTAGGTCTTCAAAGAATATGCAGATGCTTGTAATATAATTAAGTTTACGTTTTAAAATTTCGCCTTTACAAAGGAACTTCGTAAAAAGTTCTCGATGAAGGACGGATACAGTTTTGTAATTGAGTTCAGCCTTTGTGGTGAGGAATGAATATTTTGCACTCAATGCGCTTAGCTTGTAACGTGGACCTGCCACGTTACCACGACTAGCGTCTTGGACATTATCTTGATTCGGCTGTTATATTATAATATGGTACAAGCAAAGAAAAAAGGCATTTACTTGACGTGCTCTGTTTGCTGGCGAGCGAGAATGACGTGATGGCAATTTTGACATGAATCCACTAGCACAAAAAATAGCTTAGTATGATAGGGTTACTGGTAATGTGCAAGCTACATAAAGACGTAAAAAAAAAATGCACAATAATTATTACAAAAATATTTCATATTTTAAATCTTAGTGAGCACACATTGTTCTAGGTTTATTTATTATGTATCAATGAACACTACAATAATAAACAATTTTTATTTATGAGCATAGTTAAACAACAGTCTATTTATAAAATCACCCATTAAAAATATCGAGTGGAATGAGTCATTACTCAGAACGCCTTTTCCAATGAATTCACAATAGTTGAGCTAGTAGAAAAAAACTAAATGTAATACTAAATGGATTTTAATTACTGACGTTGAATTTATACAAGTACCATTTATCGAAATTGATGTTAAAGTCATTAAATGTAATAATTTATTCAAGTCGTCAAAAACAAACATGACTACTGAAGTAATGATTATTGAACAATCTAATTTCTTTAGTGGGAGTGGTCAAGAAACACATGACAAGTCACGGTTGGCAGAGTTTTTTGAACCTATAAACACGTACCGATGACGAATGTGTGTTACGCATATGGGGTGCAGGTCTAATTGAGTTATTAGACCTGCACCCCATATGCGTAACACACTTTTTATAAATCCATTGCTTCTTCATCATCTGCCTAGCGTTTTTTCAATTAAGCAGGTCGGCTTCCAGTCTAACCGAACGCAGCTGAATACCAGTATTTTACATGGAGCGACTGCCCATCCGATCTCATAACCCAGTTACTGAGTATCATGATACCTCTTGGTAACACTGGTTGTCAGACTTTCGGACTTCTGCCGACCCGTAACAACTGTCAAACATCTACAAATGACAGCTGGAACCAATGGCTTAACGTGCTTTCCGAGGCACGGAGGGGTCTTGGTATGTAAAGATGGTCATGCATCTATAGAGCAACAGCGGCAAGCGTAGCTTAACCTGATCGATCGAGCCGTGCGGCTGTTATTACTTAGCTACAAGCTCTTCAATTTACTTCATATACTTGAAAAATTTGTCTGCTCGACAAGGAAAATAACGCAATGAATATTGATGGATTGTGAGTGTTTTATGCGAAAGCGTTGGAAGTGTTAGGTACATTGTATAGTAGGTACGTATTGCACCTTTATACGAATGTTTATATCAAAGAACCAATTTACGTATTTTACCAATTTCTTTACACCTTGTTGCACTTTGCAAACAGTTTGATGATCTTTGAGATTACATTATATACGTATAATTTTTTTTTTCAAAAAAAAAAAAAAAAACAATTTTTCGATTTATTCTTTTTCTGTTCCAGTATTTAAACATGAGCAGTGCAAACAAAGAAAATTCCATGCTGTGTTAAATTACAGGGTATTGTAATGTGTTATTGCACTTACCTAATAAACACAGGAATCCGCTGGATGCGGGAGGCACAGAATCGGTCGAAGTGGTGGTGCTTGGGGGAGGCCTATGTCCAGTTGACGTCTTTTAGCTGAAATGATGATGCGGAATAAGACACAAAATTGACAATATATTTTTAAGAACTGCCTTGTCAGTCTAGTGGTCGCAAGCGCCACTGCTGAGCATGAGGTCCTGGGTTCGATTCCCATGTCGAGCGAGGTGATATTGAGTTTTCAAATATAAAAAATTTGTAGCAACCCGGAGTTTGTATTTGTGCCTGGTTGATGGCTCTAGGCCATTACCTCGTATTATATGGGACTTAAAAATAACTGGCGAAATGTGGGTGTACTATAGGTACACCTCTGGATTACAGGCGTGATTGATGTTATTTCTAAAAAAATAACGTTGTTTGTAAACCGTCGCCGTAGTTATTTAAAAAAAAACAAGTGTCACCTGTCAAAATATCTTTCAATAATAGACACAAGTGGGTGGCCCATCGCTTCACTAATAAATACAGCGTGTTTCCCTAAACAGGATATTAACAATTTCGATTATTAAAAAGAACACACAGGGCTGACCAACGCCATTTATAACCAAAGTAATATGAGTCAAATTAATGTACCTACTAATAATTTATTAGTCATGCGGGTGTGTTCCGTCAGAAGCGTCTAACTCCCTCGGGACTTGTGACTCTTTTGTAATTATTTACGAACTGTATAACGCAAGTCCGCTTGCATTTTTTGTCTCAATAACACCATAAATACAATTTTATCTAACTCTCGAGAGTCATTCTGTGAGTTTTATAGATGTGAGCATATTACAAGAATATGACTGTTTGCAGAAAGAATAAAACTTTTTTTTTCTTTTCTTTGATAGATCTCTTGAGTGGTGTGTGTAGTGGTGGGCATACACTGTAATTATTTATAATATTGAACTTTTTCAACTTCTATCTACGTAAATTACTAAAATGTTGATATCATTAAATACTTTATTTACCTAAACGTCAATATTAACACACAAACATACTTACGAACTAAATACAAAATCGCACGAACATAATATTTAGTGTAGATATTACTATTTGGCAAATATTTGCACTGGCAACACCAATAACCCGTCACATAGCATAGGGTATTGGTCGTGGACTGACGTGTCCAAGCTGTAATAATCCATATCTATTATCTATTCTAAGGGAAACATTATAAATTGAATTAAGCCCTGAGTCTGTGCCGGTTTCAGCACATAATTAAATTAGCATTTAATATTCATTTGACAAAGGCATAACGGTAGACGTATCAAATATTTGTTAGTAATATAATTTTGTTGAGCTAGTTTATTATTATCAACGTGTCCAGTATTGTGTACAGACTTCATTGTTATTTTGTTTCGGTTTTCGATGTCAGTCATTTAATTTTAGTAATGTTTTGTTAAGTGTCTATCAACAGGTGTAGTGTTTGGCACCATTTTGTTTTTGTATACAATATGTAAGAAAAAAACTGTCCGATCCGAAAGGGGCACTTATGTACTGCAATAACTATTTAAAATTCACATTTTTAGTACCAAAATTACCACAAATCCAAAATAGAATGTCTTTCACAGGAGTCTTAAGTTATGACTTGTAGAGACCCGCTAAATGACGGCTGCCCGCGCTCCATGTAATAACCTGGTAAAATTCTCTATTCTAATTGAAAAAAAAGATGGCGATTACTTTTTTCCTGAAAATTACCACATAAATAGACTCTCAGTACGTTACCTAACAATACCCACGGATCGGATGCGGTTTTTTTATATGTTGTATATGTATAAACGTGAATGAAGTAAGTTTATACGATTTACAGTTCTTGTCTCAAAACATTTCAATCGTCTCATCATCGATGTAGCCTTGTGTCGGCTTCCAGCCTAACAGTATGCAGCTAAATACCAGTATTTAACATGGAGCGACTGCCTATCTGACCTCCACAACCCAGTTACTGGGTAACACGTACACCTTGGTAAGACTGGTTGTCAGACTTTCGGGCTTTGTCTACCCCGTCTGTTTACCATGACTGTCAAAGATGTACAAATGACAGCCAGAATCAACGGCTTAACGTGCTTTCCGAGCTATGGAGGGGTCTCGGTATATAATGAATGGTCACCCATTCGCGGACCGACCTCGGTAAGCGTCGCTCTTGCGGAATTAACTTAAAACATTGAGTAAAGGCCCGTTCAAGTCCGACACTAGCCGGACGATTGCGGTTAAAACGCGAGTATCAATATGTCTCTCGAGTATAAATGTAATAATAAAATTGAAAAAGTACTAAATTAGTTTATAGATATTTTTATGGTTTTACGTAATCAGCTTATAACATTCCCACACAGCATCCTCTCTGTGAGAGGGAGTGGGCAGTAATCGCGGACCCAGTGCGGATTGGTGGATGTTACGTCATTTCTTCGAATTTTTAGTTTTAGTACCTACATGCCGCTACATGCTATTTTAGTTCGTATGTATTATCATATATTTTTAATAATAGTTTTCTCTTTGTTCCTCTCAAATAGAGCACCTGCCATCTAATCTCTTCACCACCCTTGGTTGACTGGTAGAGAATGCCTAAGGCATTAAGTCCGCCATTGTTCCTCTTTGAGTGCGAGAAGTTTTAATAAATAAATAAATAAATGCCGGTTTCCCCTCACAATGTCTTCCTTCACAGTTTTGAGAGCTTTTATGGTTCATTTACTTTACCTACTTAGCAAAACCATAAACAAAGTTTTATTTCATAGTGTTGTAGTAATTTTAGCTACTTAATTATTATAAGCACGTTAATAAAGAAACACTAATCCCGAATGGCCTGTAGGTAATATTCATTATTTAATCTACTAAGCTTCCAGACTAAGTGATAATGACCCTCTTACACGACTTTAGCGCAGCTAGTATTGACTAAGAACACTAAGCTTTCTTGATCTCTAAAATCATTAGCTTTATGTGTCTATGCTGTATAGCTCTAGAACATAATACGCTGCGGAGATATATTAGGTATACCCAAATCGCTTTAGCGTGGCAATAGCGGTCATTGCCAAAGTCAAAGTCAAAGTCAAATAATTTATTTCAATTAGGCACAAAAAAGGCACTTTTGAACGTCAACATTTAAATAATAATTGATTCTAGTTGCCCCTTCCAAAAAGTAGTTTTCGCATGGAGAAGAATGGGCAAGAAACTCCACCGTTGCTCTTTTAAAATGTTTTCACAATATCTTGTATACATCAATTATATAATTATATGTGAAGACGATGCACCTAGAATAAGATTACTATACCACGTTAGGTAAAAATAATGAAAAATTAAGGAATGACAGATAAATTAATCATGTGATAGATGCATGGTGCTCACATATTTACAAACATTGTAAAATTATACGATATTCCTAGCATTTTTACAAGTAATATAACTCAGTGTGTGAGTTCGAGTAATCACAGAATGTAAAACCAATTTAAAATAAAATATAATATATATATATTTATTATATAATGCCCTTTCCCTAATATGTTTCCGTAGGAACCCAAACAATAAACTATGTATGGTTTTTTGTCACTGGAACATGTTGAAGATCACGATAGATATTGATTCAGGATGTTGACGGACTTAATTTCAGTTTTTGAAATAAATAATGCTAGAAAATTTAGGTGGGTCAATGATGCTATTTCCACGCTAAAGTGATTCGGGTATGTTTTAAATCATTAAGATTTACTTAAGCCCCATTCACATGGTGTAACTTTCTTGCATGTGGCACACGATAAAATTGAAGCAACTAATGACTTGCATCTTCTAGACACTTTTTAGGCGGTGAAACTTTTATTGTTGGTTCAACTATGTTATGCCATATGAAATTAAATCGCACCGTGTAAATCAGGTTTTAATGTTGTAGCGTATTTCATAATAATAAAAAGATAAAAATAAATCCTGATATTATAAGATACTTAGATAAAAAAATAACCTAAAAAATAATAGGCATCTTTATAATAATGTAGCATTAAAGCTTCTAAAAATAAATAAATAAAATAAATAAATAAAGAAAGCAGTAAGTTATCTATACATAAATATTATTATTTGTAATTAAAGTCGCTTTTCATGTCTGCCTGTGTGATCGCGTTGTTCTACTAAACTACGCAACGGATTTTGATGCTGTTTTCACCATAATTTAGAGAATTTATTCCGGAAGATGTATGTCCATAATACATTAATATTAAACTTACATAATTCAACCCATCTCGATGTTTTGTCAATTCATGAAAACCGTACGACGCAGGGACGGATCGTTAGTTATGAATAAATTACTTTGAGTAACTAAGCCTTCGAGATTATTTTCATTAATTATTTCAAGATTTACTTCCATAATGTTTTTACATTCTTAATTTAGTTTCACCGTTAATAAATCTCGGAAGTATTTATTAGGTAGGTAATTATGTTTATCTCAGAAAATTCAGTGTTATTATGTTTCTTATCTTCAGTTTTTAAGTTTTTAAAAACTTAGTAGTATCTAGGTTTTTTTTTTAATAAATTGGGATTCGGGCAGGAGGATGCTGATGCAGTAACTTATTTTATTGAAGTACCTATTAAAGTCGTCTATTACAATCGAGTAAGGCTCTGTTACTGCAGTCTACTTCATATTACAAAGCTACGACTCGGAAGGTCAAATTAATGTTGAAGCCATAGTAGATAAAACTATGTAGTGTGAAGGTATGTCTATTTGCTGTACCGTGGACAAGGCCCTTTACAGAGAACCAATAAACTTGATTGAATAATAGTAAATGTTTCAATCTATTTATATAAAAATGTCTGGAACGATATGGTTAATTTTCTTTTTAAATGTTCGTTATAGTCCAAATGAAGTTTTTTGGGAAAGATAAATTGTCCGAAAAAAAAATGAAATTTGAAATCTGAAATTTTGAAAATTCGAGAAATACTGAAAATATGGGGTTTCGTATGATTTATTGTTTGTACAGGACAACGTCGATCGTGTAAGTAATTAATAAAAATTGCTGCCTTTCAGTTCTTGGGTTGTATTCACGGACAATAAAAATTTTATAGCCTACAGCTGATGGTTGTTCGGAGTCTGTTTGTGTCTGTCTGCACATCCACGATACAGGAATAATTCCGAGTACGTTTTTGGAATAATTTCGCATGTAGTGGCACGTTTAAAAATATTGTAGTTTGCAATTGACATGCAAATATATGCAGCCTAGGCAAAACAATAAAGCATTCGTTTGTATTGTCTGAAACATGATGGACGCTTATCTAGGCGGAAAGGAATATAAAGAACATATCCGTTGCTCTCATCATTTAGAACAAATGTATGTAAGCAAAATGCTGAACGAGTTCGTTACAAAGTGGTATGAGATAAAAACATTTTTTGTAACCTTTCATCGGCATTTTTTATTTTAATGATAAGTCTGGTTTGGGTTGATCGGTAATAATTTTGTTAAAATTTCGTTACCATGATCAATAATTGTTCATTCAAATTATAATAATTTATTTGCCAATATTTGTAGAAAAAATAATATAATATAAGGCACATTATGTAATTTGGTTTCACCATAAAAGCTGAAGTTTAAACAAATTATCGAGGTTAAAAATTTCAACACACAATGTCATGCCTGGTACCCCGTTAGGCATAGGTACGTAGTTCATGTCCATAGTATACAAATAATGTCTGATCTACCTTATATATTTTTTTCTAAGTAATTACTGTCAAATAAAAATAATGTAATAAGGTCACATCACTCACAAAAACTTTGTTAAGATTCCTTGTCGGCGATCAAAGCATACTCTGAGTTTGTTTCGGTCTTTCTTCTCAGAGTAGTCAGATAGGAAACGCCGAACTCATCTAGCCTTTTCTTCTTTTTTTTTTTAAATATTTTTTTTAATATGACGTGTAAAAATGATTGCAATATCCTATTTACAGAATAAACAATTTCATTTCATTTCCGTATTTTTGTGCAAAAAGAAGTCTTTTATTGACAAGTAGAGAAACTGGCAAAAATAAGGCGTTACATTTTGATGCATCAAAGAGCACGAATGACGGCGAAAAGGAAGAAAGGTATGAAAAAAGAAACAAATATCTGACTACTAACGAAAAAAAAAAGGTAGGTCATAATGTAGATGTTGACGACAATGTATGCGGTTAAAATCAGCGGTGTAAAAGAAAATAACTCGAACTAATTCTTTTTGTTATTTTTCATTTGAATTAATGTATGTTTTTTTTGGGAATGATGTTTCTATATTTTTTTTTTTATTGAAATATTAATATTAAATATTAATAATTAAATGATTATTCTTGGACTATTATTACCCATTGCCGTTTTTTTTTTTGGATCTCATTCATTTTTTTTTATAATTCTCGAGAGAGAGATATATATATAAAATTCTCTAATTGAGAGAAACCACTGAAATACTAACATTTAGATAAATTCAACGACAAAAATATTAGCAGAAAGTATTTCTGATATAATTTTTAATATATTTTAGAACAAAAACATTCTTGAATTCAACGTTCTTTATTCTCAGGGCCTTCAAGAATCCTATCACATGAGGTCATTAGAAGTTTTCCGTGAAAACACAAACGTTTTTATCGATTATGCAAATTATTTCGTAAACTGTTCGACTTTAATCATTTTGAAGTAAGAGGTCAAACCTTTGTTCTGTCGAAGAAACAAAAGTATCGACATATGCCTGTAACGACTGCAGCGGAGCAGAATATGGCGACTTCTATCTATAAAAATAGCCGGTGAATTGACTTTTACGACAGTTGCAATGTTGTATACGATTTTCATTCACAGTTCTGTAAAAAGTTCCTAACAGCACTTAATGTCTGTTGTTGAACGTAAGCCTTTGGAACAATCAATGCTATTGGTGGTATAATTACAGTGTTCGTAGATACATAGATTGATTCTTCGGCAGATTGATAGTTACTAGCGCAGTATGTTATACAAACGCTCGTGATATTATATTATTATTAGACACAACAGTAGTACCTATTTAATTTGGAATTTTAGGAGTCTAGACTACTAGTTTTTGGGTAAAAAAGTAACATTAATTAAATATTATCCCAAAGTTTGAGGTAGAAAAACGTGTAGTGGGCAGAAAAAATCCAGTCGCTAAACGAATTCTACTGAATAGGACCCAGGACTGAGTGTTATTACCTTTTCCAGTCACGTCCGCCACCGGATAGGCATAGAGAACAGCTTCGAGGCTCTAATTTGTTTATATTCATTAATGTAATCGATCATGCTTCTCTGTAATGGATCCTCTTTCACGAAAACTTTATTTAAATAAAGGAACAGATTAACAAAATACCTACGAACTGTAATTAGCGCGGAAATCTGAAGTGTCCTGTCAAGACAACGGACACTGTAGATTAATTTATTAGCCCTTTAATTGGTTACTCTGCAGTGCCAGTGCTAATTTTATTTCAAAATTTCAACGGTCTAAGTTCCTCCCAGTAGAGGGAAAAGACACTAAGCCAAAATATTTTATTAAAGGTGACAGTTAATATAGGGGGATGGAGAAAAGTTGATATATTAATTAACTCGTGAATAAGTCCGTCAGGGAGAAGAGTCACTGTGTTTCACGCAAGCGCAGTGAGGATCCGTCAAGTTACGCCCTTACGTAGTGCGAACGCGGCATTCGGAGAGTGCACACGAATATCATCTAAGCCCCGAACAGACGATGTTTCATTAACCTAGAAACGAAATAAAATGTAGCCAATGACGTAAATGTTGATGAGTAAAAAAGTTTTTGTGAACTTGGATTAATGATGAGCGAGGGTTTCCGAGTCGGTAGAAACTTTGTGAGTGTACCGCAAACTATTAGGAAATTTGAAGAGTTTATTCTTTTCGAGGTTGTGTTTATAGTTGTGCTTGTGAGCAATGTGTTCGATTGTAAAAGTGGGATATTTCTTCCGCATTACGGTGAGTAAAGTTAGTTTAAGCCACACGTGATGATTTTATTTAGGAAAATAGTTTTATATTATATGATTTCGTAAAATGTATTACATTTTGCTACTGAAGTTTTTTATTTTCAGTTTTGTGTTACGTTCAGATTGTGGTATCGAAAAATATAATAATTTTAATAAAGTAAGCGGTTAGGATGAATACTTCATTCAAATATATAAGAAATATTTTAAAAGTGCCTACAGTTTTATTTAAGTTATGTTCAATGTTTAAAATTACTATCGCGTTTTTCACCAGACATATAGTCTTATACGAATTTTATTCCATAATAATTGGACATAAAAGGTAGTGTTTATCTAGACACTGTGATTTAATATACCAAATAGAAATTCTATTTCAATAAATTCCATTACTGATATCTTCGACTTTAAGTAACGTTGAAATGTTTATCCTAATGTAAAACACAGAAATTCCATAAAATAGGAAAACTGAACTTAAAATATAGATTTAGCAATAAATTCTTAATTTATTAGTTCATGCTACATTTTATTTGAAATTGAGCCAGCAATGTTAACATTTTCGGAATAAATCATACTGTGTTTTATTAATAAAGACAGGAATTTATACCAGGACGGACTGAAACCATTATTCTTTATCATTTACGCGTAACAATTTTTCCAATTTCCTGATTAAATTTAAGACAAAAGAGGACAGATTTAATCAAAATCATTGCAAGAATTCCGACAAAGATTTTTAGTGTGAGATTTGATACCTCTTAATTGATTCCTGTGTCGTTCGAAATTCAAAAGATAAACATTGTTTTCGATAAATAAACAACGGAGAGAAATAAAATGACAAGATTTGTCTGTTCGTTCTGTAATGTTTATTGTTTTTTATTATTATATCTTGCTGTTTTATTGATAAACATTGTATTGTTTTTGACTTGCGTGTAGTGGTAATAAAATATGTAGGTACAACATTGATAAATTAAATCAATCTGCCTTGTCTTTTCCCAGCTATGTTGGGGTTGGCTTCCAGTCTTACCGGATGCAGCTGTATACCAATATTTTACATGGAGCGACTGCCTATCTGACCTCCACAACCCAGTAACTGGGTAATACGATACCCCTTGGTAAGACTGTTTGTCAGACTTTCAGGCTTCTGACTACCCGTAACGACTGTCACAGATCCAAGAATGACACCTACCTAATTAACATGACGTTTATTCAATAATAAGGTCCGATAACCAGTCCTACGAAGAGGTATTGTGTTACCCAGTTACTGGGTTGTGGAGGTCAGATAGGCAGACGCTCTATGTAAAATACTGGTATTCAGCTGCATCGGTTAGACTGGAAGCCGATTCTGACATAGTTGGGAAACGGCTAGGCACATTCACTTACGTAATTTTGGCATGCACCTTTGAAGTCCTTACCTATTTTCAAGATGGGTTCCATTTTTTTTTACAAAAATATTTTCTTTTATCATTTTCAATGCAGACTTTTCGCGAATTGTAACAACTCAATAACTGCAAATGGAGCTTGGAAACTTTTTTTCCTTATTTACTTTTCTGAATCCCCTGCGGTAAAAAAAGGGGAAAAGAGCCGCTAACGGTTACAATGTCCGCGCATTTTCAACATCTTTGGCTTTTACAAAATTCTTTCTGTATTTTTTTTATTTTGTTCGAGTTTTAAACATTTTAGATACACTGAGGAAGCAAAAAGTATTGTGCTACTTGTAAAGTCTTATATCTATGTCTAAAATTTAAAGAGCGTCTAAAAAAAATGTGTGAAATGGGGATGATGAGCCAGTCCTTAATTGCTTTTTGAATATAAAAACCATCATTAAACAATTAATGAAGATTATTTATAAAAGATTTATTTAATAATATTTAATTAATCAGGCTGTCCTCGAGCTTGGCGTTAATTTAAAGTTCAATAATCGCAGTTATTTTTTGGGATTGAACTAGCAATTGTTTTTATACGACTTTGGGAAATCCAAAAGAAAGGGTTATGATTTTAGCAATGTATGTATGTTTGTATTTACGTGTGTTCCACCGTAGCGCCTTAACTACTGAACCGATTTTGGTGAATGAGGTATCAATAGATTCTTAATACTGGTCCAGGTGACATAGGTTATATAAATTCTCGACCACGGTTTTATCTTGACCATTTTTGTACCTATGTCTTGATTTCGTCTGAAATATTTTCTTGTTTCGCACTTTTTTGATCACTTATTTTTCCGTAGTCAGGTAACAGTCTTTTAAACATTTTTTTTTATTCTTTCTCGGTAGGTTTTTAATTAAGCTAAGGTACAAGGAGGCTGTGAGACTTTCATAGAAAGAATTTACAGTTTTTCTTAAGACAGTTTTTAGCATTGTAAATGCTTTTTCGATCGCTTCAGTAACCGAACATTACCCGTTTTCAAGAAAAGTGCGACCGGTGGCTAGCGTCCTCAATTATTAAGATAGAGAAATTAAAATGATATCAAAAGATGCGTTACTGAAAGGGCTACAATGATTTATATTTTTTGGAGTTTACTCCTTAAGAATCGAATTTCATGAAATTTTATAAGGAGTGAAATTTCACAAGGTGCGTTGCGCACCTTTCACTTTGAAATCATGTATGTGTAATTGTGTATACTTGTATAAGGGGGGAGGGGTTATGAGATGTGTTTATTTACCCCCGTTGTCTATTGCATATTCTACGACAGACAGGAGTAAACTCCAGGCGTGCGTCGGAGCTGAATCACATTTTTTTTTGTATAATTTTTTATTTAAAAAAATGCGAATTTTAAAGAATCTTATACTTCCCAAAAAAAAAGGAGAAATCGAAAAATAAATATTTTGGAGAATTTAAAGGGCTTCAAAATTATACCTTTCTGGTTTCGATAGGATTAAGAGTAGATGTTTACCCGTTTTGTAGACACCTTTTTGGTGATTTCACATATTTCGTTTAGAATCTGGCCACTTGTCATATTTATGTTGACAAATGTTTATAAAATAAATAAATAATATTATTATAATGTAAAGCGTGTGGTAGTTGTAGGAAATAGGCGGGTGACTGATAACACAGACGATAGTTCAGCGGTTATAAAGGGTTTGCACTCAGATTACGTAGTCGATCGGTTGGTCGGTGCATCCTCTGGTTTTAAGGTGCCGATTTCATCAATTAAACTGAACGCGATCAGCACATCTAAACCACGTTTAAGAGCTGTCAGTATCAATGTTACAAACCAATTTTGATACTGACAGCTTTTGAACGCTGTTTAGATGTGCTGAACGCGTTCAGTTTCATTGGTGAAATTCGCCCTAAGTGCCTGGAAATAAAGACATTTTCAATGCGCCGGAAGTTCATGGATGTTTTTACACAATTTTTTCATGCAAATACTTACTAGGCAGCTAAAATTCACGTGGTAATATAAAATTATGAAAACTAGGTTTAAAAACTTTTTTTTTTTTAATTTACCCTTTTTCAACGGTACCAAGTGCCTTAGGTAGACACTTGGCATCGCTCTTATTAAAAAAAAAGTTATTTATGCAATGCAAAAAAAATAGGAGAAAATTCCTCTTCAGTAAAATATAGCAAGACAACTTCACAATTGCTTTCTTTGCAATTCTTTTTACCTATTGTGGTATAATAATTTTATTCTAGGTGCATCGTCCTCACATATAATTATATAACTAATGTACTTATACAAAATATTGTAAAACATTTTAAAAGAGTAACGGTGGAGTTTCTTGCCCATTCTTCTCCATACGAAAACTACCTTTTGGAAGGGGCAACTAGAATCAATTAATTTTTTTTGTAAATTTTTGACGTTCAAAAGTGCCTTATACGGGCCTACTTGAAATAAATGATTTGACTTTGACTTTGACTTTGCTTTCATTCTGGAAAATCAGCAATGTAGGTAGGTACATTGCATTGATTTGGTTGCTGAGTAAAAAAAAAAACACAATAGATTCGGTTGTATTCCAAAATTGAACATTTTGTCTATCCGAAACACTAGAAAGTGGAATTAGGCTGTATTCCAAACATACTTATTTAAATCCTGCTTAAATTATGTTCCTAATACTCTTCAAGGTCGACCTTGAGTCACAGAAATTCACCTACCTGCATAAGAACCCCTAAGTATGCAAATCGAATATTTCATCCAAGATCAAAAACCCTGATACTGTATTTGCTATTCTGGTCACACGGATCCTGACGTATGATGTGAGATTTATCGGGATCTCATCTCGCCATTATCAAAGATTCAGGTTTGAGTACGTAACCCCTCCATAGATAACTTAATGGGTCGGTCTGTTTGCCTTCATTATCTTCTTTTCGTATTTCATTGAGCGTTCCTCTTAGATCGGAATGTAATTGTTGGATTATAGCACATAGAGACGAAATTATTCTTGCGGAATTTCGTTCAGAAAAAGGACCTAAATGTTTTTTTTTTAGAAAAAGGGAAATTAATGTTTGAACGTTTTTTTCGCTCCGGATGGTAAATTTACTTCCCAATATAAATAATCATAACATCAAGAAAACATTCTTTACGGTAAAGGTACCTATTTCTACCTAACTGGTTTTATAAAAAGTAATATCACTTCTTTTGATACTAATCAAAGGTGGAATTTTCGATGTAGTAGGTACCATTAAGATAATTTCACTCATCTCACTTCATCTGATCACATTTTATAATTGAATGCCATTTTAAAACTTTTATGTATTAAGTTCTAACCTGGAAATCATACCATAAAATTGCAAAAAAGGATTCAGATTTAACCCCGTTTTAACCCGTTCCCAACGAGTTACACGAAGTGTCGGGTACACTAGGCCTGTCAGATAGCCGTTTAGTTGGTCCATTAATAATAATCCCTAACAGTGTCAGCCCCAGGTCTTAAGAAGACTTCGAGCCTTAATCCGTTAATCTTAATCAACTCCTTGTTGACTTCGGACTTTGTTGAAATTATCTTACCATTTCATAAACATTTCAGCTATTAACTGAGTTGAATAAATAGAATTTTCATAAATTTTCCGTAGGTACTTCTGCCGAGTGTCACAGAATTGTTTCAGCGAATTCCGGCTGACATTCTTATCAAAATATTTGACAAATGATGGGCGGTAGTGACCGCCTTCTGAACAAGGTCGCGGGTATGTTCCTTTGGGAAAACAATTTGTAACGACTGGTTTATTTTGTGTTAGAATTTCAGCATTATGAATATAAAGTCAGAGGGTTATGGCGGCTGAATTTAATAACATATTTCAGAAAAAAAAAATGGTTTCAAGGAAACAAGAAAATGGACAGCTCGTCCTCCATAAAAATCCACAAATTAATGCCAGTAGACTGCGAGACATTGTAATTAGGTAGATGTTTAATTACTAAGGTATTACCAAGATATTCAATTAGGCGCTTATATATATCATAGCCTTCGTAAAATATCAAATTATTATAGTGACCTAACAATATTTTACTGACTTTTACGCCGTGGACGTGATATTGTGTTTAGACAGAATACAAAACCAAATTATTTTAAGTTAACTTTAATCTGACGGTATTTTCTTTGTTCAAAGGATATTATAAATCACGTTAATGAAATCGAAACCAATTGAGAACTATGAAATCTGAAACTCGAGGAAACCTCAAAATTAAATTAGCTCATTAACTAATTATGGGTGTCGATAAATTCATAACTCAACAAGAGTTATGAATTTATCGATATTGATTGAGTAATATTCGTTGATTCATTTTAGGTTAATATCCTTGGCATTTCTTGCCCGTTCTTCTCCTTAGGTAACTACAACGCTTTGGAATGGGCAACTCGTTTCATATTTCTGACTGGCCGACTCCTTGACAATTCAAAGTGTCCGTAAATGGTTTAAGTATACCACTTTCAGTATAAACGCTCTTAACTGAAAAAAAGCTGTGACTTTTGAGTTTTTATTTTAAATAGAGAATTATTTTAAAATAGTAGCCTAAAGGTAGATAAATTGGGAGCAGGGTTCTAGCTACCATCGTCCAAAATTCCAGAGAGAGAAATCTCTTAATAATACGCGCCATTGGGATGCTTTCTGTATCAATCCGTTTATCCCACTGCCTATCCATAGGCTGCTAAGGTTTATTATAATTACATTGATATAATTTATTTAGTTAAACGCATTCAAAAAAGGTACAAAGGCGGACTTAATGCCTTAAGCATTCTGTACCAGTCAACCAAGCGTGGTGAAGAGATTAGATGGCTGTTTGAAAGGAAAATGATTTAAAAAGAAATACATATCATAATGAATGAATGTCATAGTTGCGTTGCATTTATTTTGTATTTTATTTATTTTAGTATGTACGATTGTATGTATGTATGTAAGTTTATTATCATAAAATTTGTTTTATTTTATTAAGTGAATTGTTTTGATTTTATGTATTTTACTTTCTCTCTACTCTTACACACGGTGTCTACATCTCTTTTTACCCTCTGTCCTATCGCAGGTATGCTGGAAGAGATTTCTTTAGAAATAAGCATCACCTTTGTACGTATTTTTCTGTTCCTTTCTTCTTGTCTGTTTATATATGTGTGTACATAAATGGTTAAATAAATAAATAAATGAATTATAAATTAAATAGGTACACAAATATATAAATAGGTAATAAGCTTTTAATACACATTTACTATAATATATATACATATAAAAATTCAAGGGGAGATGTGTTGAGATCACTATTAAAATTCACTGCTTCTTTCAAATCTTGCGACAAGCATATTAAAAAGACTTGCTGATTGTCTAGAATAAGTGACATTCCGATTACGATGACAGAAACATTAAAAATGTATGGGACTGACATAAGCTACCGAAAAGCTTAATGTCAATTCTGTTGAAAGTTGTTGTAGAAATACGAAACACTTTGAAAGCGATTGCCACTTGTCTGTCTAGGCCCTCTGCGTAACACTTTATTTCACTATCCGTAGGATTTTTAAGGAAATTCCTAAACCATTGCTTCTTATATTTGAAAAATTCGTCAGCTCGACAACGTAAATAACGCAATGAATGTTGCATTGCAAGTTTTAGTTGTTATGCAATTACCCCGTTGGTTAGCATGGTTGGCAGCAGTCTTGACTGCCGAAGTGCCGAGATTACTCCTAATAAATACATATTAGTCCTTACAATAATATAAATGAGAAAGTAGGTTTATTCGTTGGTTTCTTAAGCTTTTACGCTAAAACGGCTGAAGGGATTTGGATGCAATTTAGGACATTTACCTGATGTAGACAATGACCTGGGTTAGAACATAGAATACTTTTGATCCCGATACTCCAACGGGATCGAGACATATTTGGGTGAAACCGCGGGGCGCAACTAGTATAATTATAAATGAGAAAATGAGTCCGTTTGTTTGTTTTTTTGTTACGCTAAAACGACAAAAATATGAATTTTTATGAAATTTGGCACATGGGTAGACCATAACCTGGAGATGGACGTAGATTACTTTTCAACCTGGATCGCAGACGAAGTCGCGGGCTACAGTTAGTCCCATAGTATCCACTTGACGAGACATTTTACATGCACTCCAGTGTTAAATGAGTTTCCAATTATTTAACTAAATACTTTTAGCACATTCTGTAGCTGAATTTCAGCTTTTGTAGGTCAGTTTTCCTTTTAAACCGTGCCTTTGTTGTGAAAACGATTCTCAGGGATAGATACAGAGTGATTTTTTACCGGAGATCAAACGGCGTTGTTCTTTTATCGCTGTTAACTTTTATACTAACGGTACTAAAAAAGCATAAATAACACATTACTACTTAAGTTAATAAATACACGAAAATATTTAATTACTCACAAAAAATACTAATAGTACCTAGTTTTATAAGTATTTCTAGAAATATTTTATTTGAAGTATTTTACTTTATTACATTAAGTTACCTATTCCAATGGCGCTTCTAGTTAGGAGCAATAAATATTTTAACCAAAGTCAATAAATTACTGTACTACATTATTTGATTCCAGTAATTTAACTAAGGAGCTGCGTTTAAACTCGACAATTTAATTAATGACGTTGGTAGAAGCCTCGTTTAGGTACTCACCAAGTTGCTTTGCTGTTGAATGAATTGAAAATTTGAAAAAAACGTGTTTAAAACTTTCAACAGAAATTAGATTGAAAACCGTGGTTAATTAATTATAATTTTATGGGATTTTTGTACTGACTTTGGCTTGTGGGTCTCTAAAGGCTGATAGGTACTATATGAAAAAGACTTTCAAACTATAATATTATTATCCTTATTATTATTAACCTTATTAAGACACATTTTTTACGCATGGGAAGAGGCCCAAGATGTAATAGGAATTTTTTGTGACCTCTCCAAGGCATTTGATTGCGTCGATCACGAACTTACTCTTGAAACTTGAACATTACGGACTTAGAAAACATGCGCTCAATTTAGTAAAATCTTATTCAAATTTAAATGATAGACAACAGCAAGTTCAAATAAACGATATCAATTCACTAGGTTTAAAAGTAAAAATGGGTGTGCCACAAGGCTCGATATTGGGTCCATTCCTCTTTTTAGTGTATATTAACGATCTACTCCATTTATTAAAAAATCCATCACAAATGGAGACGTGCTACAAATTTTGACGACGTAAATAACGCCCTACTGCAGGCCCAAAATTGGTTCACTGCTAATAATTTAGTATTAAATGGAAAAAAAACTAAGTGCATAAAATTTTCTTTACCAAATGTTAAAAGTAGTAATTGTGAGAGAGTATTGAATCAAGAGAAACTAGAATTTGTCAATAAAACTGTTTTTCTAAGGATCATGCTCGACTCAAGGCTAAAATGGGGTCCTCATTTAACATCTCTTGCAGGACGGCTAAGTTCAGCAGCATATGCTGTCAGAAAAATCCGTCAATTAACTGATGTAGATACCGTGAGGCTAGTCTATTTCAGTTATTTTCATAGTATCATGTCTTATGGTATTCTGCTGTGGAGACGGGCTGCAGACATCGAGTCTATTTTTATTCTACAGAAAAGAGCTATCAGAGCCATATATTATCTCCGCAGGCGCGATTCTCTAAGGGAACTGTTTAAGGACATTAACATAATGACGGTACCTTGTCAATATACCTTGAAAAAATTTACATCTTTTTAGTAAAAGAGGTGATAGACATAATTATAGTACAAGAAATAGGGAACTATTAGTTCAACCAGGTTTCAGACTGGCTAAAGTAGACTCATCTTTCATGGGGTACTGTTTAAAATGTTACAATAAAATTCCTCCACACATACTTCAACTGAATGAGACGAAATTTAAATCTTGTATAAAACGCACACTATGCTACCAAGCATATTATAAGCTGGGGGATTACATAATTGATAAAAATGCTTGGCTCATTCCACAACCACAACAAATTGAATAAAATAAAAAATAAAAACCTGTCGAAGTTGCTGAAGATTGTAAGACCATCTTTGTATTGTATAAACTCATCTCCTTTGTATTATATAATTGCATAGCACAGGTGTGAGTACTATGTACTAAAGAGCTACCATTTACCGGGTAATATGTCTTTCATTGACTTGAATGTGCCCTGGCGGTTGTGAGTATGTCATGCTCACTCAGATGTCTCGCTGATGGTGGCGCGTGTGTTGGATCATTTAGCTCCCTTCAAAATGGTTGAGCTGAATGGTGCTAATGCATGCGTCGTCGCGTGCATGCGTAGGCGCCGTCAGTAGGGACTTTTTAGTGGGGATCGCCGTCAGTAGGGATATTTTTATTACGGACATTTTTAACGTGCACGTCTTTGTACATTGTTCTCACATATATAATTTCAACATTAATGATGTAACTAATATTTTGTATCAATTTTTTGATTTTAAAGAGTGACCGTGGAGTTTCTTGCCCGTTCTCCTCCATAAGTATCTACTACGCTTTGGAATGGGCAGCTAGCTTCATATTTCTGACTGACCGACTTCTTGACAATTCAAAAGTGCCTGTAAATGGTTTAATTGAAATAAATGCTTTGAGTTTGAGTTTCAGTTTGATCCTATAATAATATTATAAAAGCGAAAGTGAGTTTGTTTGTTTGTTACGTTTTCACGCTAAAACAGCTAATTGGATTTGGATGAAATTTGGCACAAGGGTAGAACTTGATCTGAATTAGAACATAGGGTACTTTTTTATCTTGGTAGTACGTTTCCGTGGGATAATTTTAAATTATTAGAGGGCTTGCATACTTGCATTTATTTATGCCCAACGCACCCTGGGCATTCTCTCTCTGTCACCTTGATGACTGAATTAATCTGCCTAGCCTTTTCTCAACTATGTTGGGGTTGGTTTCCAGTCTAATCGGATGCAGCGGAATACCAGTATTTTACATGGAGTGACTGCCTATCTAACCTCCATAACCCAGTAATTGGCCTTGATCACATAATTTTATTTTTGAGAAGCTTATGTTTTAATCACGTTGAAAAACATTCAGCTTAGAAACTTTAGCTTTTTATTGTTCTTATCGACCTACTTTGTAATTAAAATAAATTATATTATTGAAAGAGATCAATAAAAAACTTTTAATTTCTTTCCTTAAATATTTGAATAAAAAATGCAGTATCACTGTTTGTTTTTCACCCGTGCAGTTTAAATTTAAATCGTAGATACCTAACCAATATTGGCAGGTCAAAGCATTCTTGCTAACTAAACACGACACATATTTGAAAAAGCGTGCAACGTAATTGTGCACGTGAAGTTTCAATAAAAAAATTACTAAAACGCTGAGGATTTTTTTCAGGTCCATTTTTTTTTATAAAACCTTCCAGGAATTTTTGTTATTAAATTGCAAAGCTATTTATTTTCCACTGACCAAAATAGTATTCTGACTATACTAATCAACCATATAGTTTTAAAAATAGATACGAAACTAAATTGATAGCTGTCAAACGTCAATCTCAATTTCCGTCAAACAAAACGTGATATTTCAATCAAATAAAAACTGGTCAAGTGAGAATCGGACACAATAAAAGTCCCGTACATATAGACCAGTGCCGACGCCACGTTTTGGGTACTGCAACCTAAAATAAATTTAAACTAAGTTTGGAAACAAAGCTTGTAGTTTCCAAACATATATTTTGAAGCATGAATATTGTGCCCTAAAAATTTTAATTAATATTACCTCGATTAATAATAGCAAAAATGTAAGTACAAACAAACGTCCAAGGTGAGCCGATAAATTATTTATATCGACCGGTTATTATTTATAATTCCCGTTTACCTGTGGTGAAGGAAAACGGGCACGTGTGTGGTCGGGTATCCAGTCACGGCGTAGACACTGAAAAGGAACATATAGCTTACATTTATAAATAATATGTCATGTTTTCTTGGACGTGCTAAACTTGAATTCAGAAAACTTGAAAAGAAAAGAAGAATGGTTTATGAGTAAAAAAAAATTACTCCGACTGTCTGTTATCTTTTCACGCAACCAAGACCTGGGTTAGGACATGATATAGCATAGCATAGCATAATCAGCCTATAATGTCTGTGTGTGTGTGGTCTGGCTGTTTGTGTATGTGAGTATAAATGTTTGTAAACGCACCCACGATACAGGAGAAATTCCTAGTGTGGGGCAACGTTTTATAAAAAAAAAAGAAAAGAAAGAAAGAAAGAATGTTACCACTGCTGGGACACAAACCTCTCAGTGAGAAGGAGTGGGCCATAATCCACCACGCAGGCCCAGTGCGGGTTGGTGGATGTCACATGTCTTCGAATTTTTAGTTCTTCGACATGCCGGTTTCTTCACGATGTTTTCCTTCACCGTTTTGAGAGCAGTGGTGATGAAATTAAATACAAAATTGCCTGCCTGGGTTCGAACTCATGACCTACAACTTGTAAGTCGGGGCCGATACCACTGGGCCACCACTGCTCACCATGGACATGATATATCTAGAGAAAAATTCTTATTTTTTGTACAAAAATGTTTTTTTCAAGAACAAACATTTTTGAAATATTTTATTTAACAGTTTATGTACACACATATAAAGAGACAAGAAAAAGGAACAGAAAAATACGTACAAAGGTGATGTTTATTTCTAAAGAAATCTCTTCCAGCATACCTGCCATAGGAGAGTGGATACAAAGAGATGATAATGATGATTATAGTTATATATTAATTAAATCACTCTATCTACGAATATATTGTTTCTTATGTTCTTAGCCCCGACGCAAAAAGAGGGGTGTTATAAGTTTGACCGCTATATTGTGTGTGTGGAACCGTGAAACCGATTTCAATGCAGTTTTTTATTTATTTGAAAGCAGATTTTCTAACAATGGTTCTTAGACATGTATTATCAAAATCGGTTCAGCCATTTGAAGATTATCAGCTCTTTTCTAGTTGATAAATGGATGTGAGTGTCTTCCACAGGTCTGATCGATTTGAAATTTGGTACTCTGTTACTTCAATGATATTAGAAGAACAAAAAAAAAAAAAAAAAAAAATTCAAAATATTTTTATTTCATATAAACCTACATGGGCACTTATGAAACGTCAGAAGCTAGGTGCACGGTTCCAATTGGTTGTTTCCTATGGAGAAGAGCCGGCAAGAAACTCCACGGTTACTCTTTTAAAAATAATGGGCTTTTACAATATTTACAAATAACAGTGTTATTAGGTAGGTATGGGAGGACAGTGTAGGTCTTTCAAAAAGTACCAGGTACTTAACAGAATAATGATGGTGAACAAATCTACAGTCCACTAGGCCTACAGCGTTCTCACATTCACAAAGTTGAGAAGAATCTATATAAAGATAAATAAATTAATAAAAATAAAAACGTATTTTAAACGAAATGACGTGATTGCTATTACGGCTATATCAAATCTCAATAATTATCATGTCCACAAAAGCCACTAATAAAGAGTTGAGATAAAATTTTAGGTATATAATGTCAAATAATAGGGTGATTATGTCAAAGAAGAATGTAAAAATAAAAATAAAAAATGTATACATGGTAATTTGGGAGCAGTTAATAGATTCTTACATAATTTGCCGTTAATCAGGTACCAGGGAAGCCACATGTGCAGAAGGAATTATTGCCAAGCTTCCTTGTCTTCAACATAGTCTTTAATTTTATAATATGCTTTCTTAATAAGGACGCGTTTGATGTGGGTTTTGAACTTCCCATCGCTAAGTTCTGTAACCGACTTAGGCAACTTGTTATAAAACACAGTGACCTAGAACTGATGCTGCAGCATCACCTGGAATTTGTAGGATACCCAACTCTTTTACCAACTTACAGCACAGGTATCGTGAGGAATAGGGTCTAGTGATGGAGTAGGAAAGAGAAATGAGGAAATGTTTGTGTCAAGGGTTTTTTATTTTCTATTTAAAACCCAAGTTGTCAGACATGTTATTTTATTTTAATAAATACCCGTTCTAGGAAAATTTATAATCATAACAAATTCTGTTCTATTTCTCACGAGAAAATAAAAGAAATCTGAATGCTGTTACAAACTTCAAATTCATTCATTCTGTTTTTCTATAATACCTGTGATTGTATTCATCTACAAAAAATATTACTTTACTGTAATATTACTTTTAAATAGCCTCTACTAGGTGATATTTAAATGTACCTTTGAGTGTGACCCTGAAACTCCTGGGCAGTCAACTCCGCTAACACCGTACTGACAGGCTAATTATTCTACGTATGGTATTCGATTATTCAGACATGAGTGATAAAGAAGATAAAGAAAGATAGAGTATAAGTTAAAAAAGAACAAGCCAAATCAGAAAAGAAGAGGAATAAGCCGTCTTTTATAAGCCAAGAGGCCCATGGGTGGCATAAAAAATCTGACATCAGGTTGTCTCATGTCCCATATGCTGGCCACACACCAGCACTTCTGAGGACCTACAAAATGACGACGCGATCGGCGTGGTCAGCTACTGGGCCTAACTTATTTAACATAATACATGTTTTACCATCGACTCAAAAAGAAGAACATGAGAAAGAAATAAGACAAAAAGACCTTGTCATAAACCCTTATCTACGTGTTTTAATACCTACATCGAAAAACCAATGTTGATAAATGTAGTTAAGCTATCGAAACAAACCGCAGTGAGCACCGCAACACTGCAGCTCATGAACTGTATGCAGAAATAGCAAATTGATGAGTTTAATTACACATGTATGACTATTATGAACGGAAAATGGGGTATTGCATGTTGTACCTACAGTCAATCTTCCACGTATACTGTTGCATTTTGTTAATATTTCACAACACAATGGAACGTCACATTACACCTTTCTTTTCTATAGGGGTAGGTAGAAGTATAAAGTATACTCCAATAGGAAAAACCCAATAACCGGAGGATAAGTCAACTCTGTCCATAATACCGCCATTGATAAACGTGAATACTGGGAAATTAGTTAGTTATAAAATTGACACACTACGTCAACTTGCCGTATTATAGCCATTTCATACAACTGACTGGTAGAAAAATGGTGGCCCAGTAGTAACGGCCGCGGCTTACGAGTTGTAAGTGGTAGGTTCGAACGTTGACAGGCGCTTTAATTTGTGTAAATTATTTCATCACCACTGCTCAAACATTGTGAAGAAACTGGCATGTCTGAGAATCAAAAACTTCTAAGACATATGTCATCTACCAACCCGCACTGGACCTGTATCCTAGAAGGAGGAGGCCTGCATCCCAGAAGTGGGAACATTATAGGCTGATTATGGATTATACAAACAACTGTCAACTGAAAAAGTGACTTTGTGTCTTTTTGGAGAATAAATATCTTTAAACCTTAATAAACAATTAATTTCCCCGACAATACCCAAGTTCATTTTCACCATTCACGCACTGTTTGACAGACATAAAATCTTCATGGAAGAGATTTAGCACCAATAAACTCTACCTGTATCAAACCTATCCAAATATCAAAGATATTCTTACAACATTTCAAAAGGCGAAAAGGGACAATCCACATGGAACATATATTTTTATGCGGTCACCGTGACATATCGCTTAAAAGCGGGTGGCACTATGGGACACGCGCCGTGACGGCCGGTCACGTTAAGCAGACCGCTCGACGTTGACGTGTTTATATCAAGAGGGGATTATCCGCTGCCAACTCGCACGAACTTAACTCAATCATCAGTAATTGGATGGAGAAAGTATACAGTTAATTTTGTTTATAGTGGAAATACAAATCTTTGAACTAATAGTTTTCTCTTGAAATGGAACTAAGAAAATTCGAGGAATATAAGATGTTGATGGCAAATATCAGAATAGCATTGTATTAGTTGGCGGTAGCTGAAAATCTTTAAGACCGATTTATACCTGAAAGGCCGAAGATAGAAATAGGTAACAGGTAGGTATTGTACTTAATGCTGAGTAGTACAGAGAAGCCATCTTGCATCTTCAATAGCAACTTCAGTACCTAATGTGTTGACATTGCTGAGTATCCAAGCAAGCCGGCAGAAGGCTTTCGTTGAGCACTCGGGTCAAGGACTTCATGCAAAAAGCAATGCTCTTGGACACAGCTCATATTGATAGTAAACCCTTGTCTGGAATTCTGGCCACCAGTTGTGTAGATGAAAGCAGTTGGTACTCTTGGAAATGGCTCATATTGTTAGGAGGTTCCTGATTCTGAAATCCTGGGCACTGGTTGTTTAGACCTTGCTCCCTAAGGTAAATTTTAGGGTTCCGATCCTGAAAAGGTAAAAACAGAACCCATATAGGATCACTGCGTTGTCCGTCTGTCAGACTGCCAAGACCCTTTTTCTCAAGAACGCGTGAAGACATCAAGTTGAAATTTATATAAAACACGTAGGTGCTCTAAAAAAATCAAGCTTCTATTTCAACGCAATAAAAAAATACGGCCATTCATGTTATGTTACTTTGATACTCGCAAATAAATCAAAATCTACAGGGTACTACTACCCGTTGACCTAGAATCATGAAATTTGGCAGGAATCAAGGTCTCACAGCAGATGTTAAGGAAAAAGTTCGAAAATCGTCAATTTGTAGTTTTATCTATACGAAATATACGAAATCTGTGATAGGACAAATTACTACTAAGTCGAGATTCAAAGCCTTGTTTTGTTAAGTAAACACTCGTTTCTCTCGCCATCTGGACCTCTAAGCAGCTATACGTGACATGTTTATACCAAGTGGAGATAATCCGCTGCCAACTTGTACGGACTTAACGATGGTCGATCGCCCTAATTATGTCCGGGCCCAATGGTCGGGTAGGTATTTACTTTTTTAATTGCGAAAACGAAATAAAGCGGATTAAAAGGGTCAATGTGGTTTTATCGCATGAATCATGCTTATAGGCGTGTGTGAGTTTTTGGTTGGATAAGAAAGAATGTAATTTATAAACTTTGTCGAAGTAAAATGATACTTACATGCCTTTGAAGGTTCTGTACCCGAAGGGTGCCAAGCGGAATTACTAAGCCTCCGCTGTCCGTCTGTCTGTCAGCGGGCTGTATCTCATGAAACGTAACAGGTAGACAGTTGAAATGTTCACAGAATGTGTATTTTCTATTGCCGCTATAACAACAAATAGTTATAATTAAATTAAGTTTATAATTAAAGGAGGTCTTATACGTCGATCTTAATACGGTACGGAACCCTTCGTATGCGAGTCCGTCTAGAACTTGGCCAGTTTTTTTAATAAAATTTAAATTTAAATTTAACAACTTAAAATCAGCTCTACCTTATGATGAAAATCGTAGTTGGTGTAAGAATGTAATGGAGTAAACGTTTGTTGTCTCGAGTATTACAAAAGGTACGTACCCAAAACAATAATACGGGCAGCAAATATTTAAAGCGTAAGCATTATGCCTAGGTCCCTTAGAGGGTTGCTGAGTGCTGGTTTTAATCTTAAAACACACAACAACAACACATAAAATTCAAAAAATATGATTAAAAATAAACTAAATTCTGAAAACTGAAAACTTGCAAATTTACTACTTATACATTGACTTCTAATGTAAAAAACACATCGTGAAAAAACCTGAACTTAATGTTCTAATTACCAGCATACAGTAAATTTTCCATCACTGCTCTTTATTTCTTTGTTTGAGAAGAAGAAGAAGAAGAGAAAGAAGCTTTAAACTCGTGGAGGGACACGGATCGATCGATCAGATTATGCTACGGGTGCCGCGATCGGTCCATGGATGTGTGGCCATCTTTACATACCGAGTCTCCTCCGTGCCTCGGAAAGCACGATAAGCCGTTGGTCCCGGCTGTCATTCGTAGATCTTTGACAGTCGTTACGGGTATTCAGAAGCCCAAAAGTCTGACAACCAGCCTTACCTAGGGGTATCGTGGTACCCAGTAACTGGGTTGTGGAGGTCAGATAGGCAGTCACGCATACTAGTATTCAGCTGCATCTGGTTTGACTGTAAGCCGACACCAACACATTTGGGAAAGGCTAGGCAGATTGAGAAGAAGCTAAATCGTGCAGCGACAGAATTATCGGCCAAATTTATAAATAATTTCACACTTGAAACACTCATAAAAAAAATAATTTTAACATTGCAGTCAATTTCCTTTTTCTATATAGTTCTAGATAACCAGTTCACTTAGCCACCCAAACCTATAATCCAATATCTTTGTTTCCATATCTTGCAATAGTCCTGCACCAACTAGGGGTTGTCCTTGGGTGCACTAGCAGTGCGTACAGGGATAATCGTCGGTTGGTGCCTCGTTTCATTAAACACGTCTAACGGGCCTACCACGTCTAATATTAAACATTGAATTAAAATTTAATGAATTACAGATAGTAATTAAGAAACCTCTCAAGTTGTATTCAATTAGCATTGTCCTTTATAAAGGATACATGATTTCATTTCTAGTAGGTTTGTACAAACACTTTTACACGTCAATCATATTTTAAAACTAGATGAGGCGACATTCCCTACCCGACTACTCTGAAACAAAGGCCGAAACAAACTCAGAGTCTCTTTTAATGTCTAAAATATCGATAAGTCTCTAAAATGGTATTTTAAGGAAATAACCACACACTATCCAGTTAGTAGAAGTAATTGTCAGTAATATTTATATTCAACGATTGAGAGTCTGAAACCAATTAATCAATTAAAACATCGAAAAGAAGCCCTGTTCTTACAAAACGAGAACCAATTTGAACTCTAGAATTAAATGGAGTTTGCGGTGGAAACAATAAGGGAACCTTATCTTCTAATAGTAGTAATTAGTATCAACTACCAATCAAGTTAATCAGAGTACGATAAAGTTTGATTGTTGATTCACCTATGGGTATCGTAAAAGTCTGGCAATAACGTTAAATAGGGACCATGTTTTATAGAACAAGTAAAATAGTTCAGATGTTTTATTGTTTGTTGTACGTTTTATTAATCGCCATTATAACATCAAGTTCTTCTGAACAATATTATAAGATAAAGTAATTGATCGCCACTTGGTGATCTCAGTAGGTTTTTTAATCAGCCTGCACCGCTGCTTATCCTTGTGGTTTATCTGCTAGAAATCACTAAAATTGTCAAACAAAAATAATCTACACTAATAATAATATTTTATAAAGAAAAGATTAGTTCTTTTTTGTTTGTAAGGAATAAACTTAAAAACTACTGGACTGATTAAAAAAAATCTTTCACTAGTAGTGTTTTATTATTACTGAGTAACATAGGCTATAATTTATAAAAATATCATGCGAGCGACGGCGCTAACGAAGGCTAGTTAATATTAGTTAAACAACAATAAACACATTATACAACAAATTGTTTTAAAAAAACAGTGACAGGAACATCGAGTCACTGGGTCAATTTGATGGAAAGATGTCTTCAGCAACTCCGTAAAATCATCCCCAATTCTTATTCATACCATTACATTTAAGAAAAAAATTACCACCAAAGAAACCTTTACATACCTACGTCAACCGCATTCTGCCTTGTTTCTATTTGAAAAGGGAACAAAATTGTTGAGAGTCATATAGGGTAGATGTGGGTCCCGCAAATCCTGTCATTCGCCCCTTCAAAGTTTGAGGACAGAATCGCAGAAAATAACGTGTCATGACCAAGACTTAGAGACCGGACGATTTGGCTATTCAATTTGTTTTTATTAGAATTTATGTATGTATGTAGGGGCTTTTGGTAGTAGGATGTTGTAATCTTACGTTGTAGGGGTTTGTAGATGATAATCTGAGATTGGAATTACTGTTATAATAGTATTACGTTCTCTTTTCTTTTATTCCATAATTTATATATTATAAATAACAATTTGAAATATTAGAAGAAAAAAATATAAAAGTAGTAGCCCACCGGTATCGGGAAAAGGGTCCAAGCTACCCGCGGTCAGGGCTCCAGAGAGTGGAATCTCCTAACAATGCGAGCCATGTCCAGGAGTACCGCTTTCTGAATCAGGCCAGCTGCCCAACGAGAGCCTCCTTAGGTGTTGGTCGAGGCTCTTGGCAATTAAGCCATTAGCTGATACGATTATCGGCACAATGATCGCTGAGTCCACATCCCACATGTCGACGATCAACATAGTATCATTATTAATATGAGTAAGTTCAATACGGATTGTTTTAGTTGAGTTTTTTTAAATTTTATACAGGGTCGTATAAAATTAACTAGCAAAACTCATATCAAATTAATTTATTTTTGTTTTATCATGTTTAGATATCGACTCCCATTACATCTGTAGAGTTTTGCTTGCCAATTTCATTTGACCCTGTATTAGTGCCAAACTTTTGAAGTAATTGTTTAATAGATACACTACACCAATTTAGCAAGCTATAGCCGTTTTATACAACTCTGCCAGCGTCTGTGTTTCCACATAACCCGTCTGTCTTTAAAGTAAGAGTGAATATGCATCTTCTGGGCACACTCGTTCCATCGCTTTCCATCAGTCGAGATCGGGTTCAAAAGCAGACACATTCTGTAAAAAATACTGTAGTGATTTAAACATACGGACAATTTTAGTTAAACGATAAATTTCCCTGTCTTTAGCTAGGTGCGAAAATAAATTGATTGATGCTAGGAACCTAGTTCCCATATATGTAAAGCCATGCATACGGTAGAAATAAATCACCTCGTTTTAGTTTTTTGTAGTCTGTTTGAGATACCGCGTCGGATCGTATTTATCATAAGCATTCATCAAAGTCTGCCGCAATGTATTATCCCTTGAAACCGGAGTGTGACTAAGATTCGGATTTTTATCGAGAAACGTGAGAAAATTCACGCTTTCAATAAATTTTTATATAATAATTTGATAGTCTTATTTTTATATGCTGTTATGAAAATATTGCTGGGCGGCTTTTTCGCTATCCTAGGTACTAGTGGTGACTAAATTTCAGTAAGGATACGTCGTTGTATGCTGCTAAATACAGCACTATCTTCCATAACTAAGTAGATGGCATAGTGGACTATGAAAATTCAAAATCATGACATAATTATGTCATCCACCAACCCGCACTGGGCGTGGTGGATTATGGCTCAATCCATCTCACAGAGAGTAGACCTGTGGGAACATCATAAGCTGATTATATTTGCTTGCTTTCTTGTATGGTGGACTGTCTTATAGGATGATCATTAGGCAGCAATAGCTTAAATTCTGATACTGACTGCTCATAGGGCTAAATCGTTGACCTGCAGTTCTGAAGCAAAGCAAAGCCTACTTAGTTTTCAAAAGTACTCAATATCAGTTTTACTTTTTTCTTAGCCTGTAGAAACAAGGTTTAATTTCAAATTAGTATGAAATCTTTCAGTTATTAATTAAGATTCAATAGAATTCATCTTTCTAGGTATTCTTCACTGACTTTTAATTAATTTAAGTACCTACTTCCATGATTTGACATTTAAATTAAGTAAAGATAGTTTTGAATATCGTAAGTATTCCTAGAATACAACTTAGCTATATTCAGCTTTGCAGGCCTACACGCGTTCTAGTACTAATTATTCATAGTAGTTCATATATAAAAGATGTCTTGTAATTTCGTCACATTAATTATGTATGATAATTATATAAAATTATGTACGAAATATTAAAATAATATAAAAATAACTACAGTATATTATATTATAATATTTTTTTAATGTTATTTTTCTACCTAATTAATTTGGAGGTCAATGTCCTTTTAGGACACTACAGGCCTAAATCACATTCAAATTCGTATTGAATTTGAATGTGTTAAGGCCTGTAGTTTAGGTACATACGCTGGCATTCATCTTTTATTTTTGTTTGCATATCATAACCAATCAATGCTGACAGCATTGCTCATTCAATGCTGGCATCTGTACGGTCGGAGAAATTAACTGTTTTGTTTATAAAATTGATATCTAACTTGTCGTGTTGTAACCATTTATTTATGTTATGTGCTTATATAGACAATTTAAGTTGGTAGTAAATTTCACAAAAAACTACCTAATTTCCGTGGCTTTACATAGATCCTTACATGTCACACACACAAACTTGTAAACAGCTTCTATAACAATATGAAACAAACTCGAACTCAAAGCATTTATTGCAATTAAACCATTTTACAGGCACTTTTTTAATTTGTCAAAGAGTCGATTTATTATTGAGAAAGTTGAAGCTAGTTGCCCATTCCAAAACGTAGATCTCTATGGAGAAGAACAAAGAAAACTGTTCTTGGAGCTTCTTGCCGAAGCTCCAAGAACAGTTTTTTAGATATTACAAAGTCCTGGATACATTATTTCTGTTGCTTCTATATGTGAGAAAATGTAAAAAAACTAAACAAAATATAAGATTTAAAAAAAAGCCCTGGCAGTTAAGAAATGACCAGTCTCAACCGACGCGACGGCGCCTTTTCACGAACATGACACGAGGATCAGCACCAACCAGCTCAACTAATGTGTAGGGAACCGAATGATCCAATACACGCGCCAGCATCAGTGAGATATTTAAGTGAGCATGACACAATAACATGAAACATGAACACAATAGATTTCACCTTCCTCTCAGTAGATATTATCTGCACACATAGGTTCAACATTGATACTTGTCAGGCTTATACGTGTTTCCCTTGGGGTATATTTATTTTCATTCCATACCATACTCCAACAATTGAAAATATATCCTTCTTCCTACTTGTATTAGAAACTAGGAGACTATGTAGCTTGCAACTACTTTTTAGGGTTCCGTTATAGTTTCGCTATGTCCGCCTGTCTGTCCATCTGTCCGTCTGTCCGCGACTTAGCTCAGAGACTCTTTGTACTAGAAAGCTGTAATTTGGCATGGGTATACATATTATTCACGCCGACGAAGTGGTAAATAAATTATGAAAAAAAATGACCAGTGTCCTCTTGCCAGCTAAATGGTTGTTTCTGGACATGTGAAAAAAATCGCGGCGGTAGTATATATATAACGAAATTAAAAGGAAAACTATCACAGCTAAGTAGGCTTTACAAGTTATGAGTAATAATCGACCAGCATCGTTCATTCCGTTCTCCCCATACATTCCGTATCGGAGAACATGTTTTTCAACAACACAGTTCAGTTTGTTCTTGCGATAAATTCATCCCAACTACGGAACACTTCATTGTGCGTGGACCGACACATACTTGGCCTGTTTTTTAAATGTTGTGAGTATGCTGAGTAGTCACATCTTTAACATCACTATATTAAGTATGTCCTAAGCTATTACGTACTGTTATGAAAAGAAAAAAAAACCGGCTAAGTGCGAGTCGGGCTCGCGCACTAAGGGTTCCGTACCATTATCTATAAAAACGGCAAAAAAGCCATGTCTGTTGTATGGGAGCCCCACTTAAATATATATTTTTTATTTTGTTTTTAGTATTTATTGTTATAGTGGCAACAGAAATACATCATCTGTGAAAAATTTCAACTGTCGGTTCATGAGATACAGCCTGGTGACAGACGGACAACGGAGTCTTAGTAATAGGGTCCCGCTTCACCCTTTGGGTACGGAACCCTAAAAGCTGTATCCCCATATTTCTTCGCTTGTAGGTACATGTAGTATTTTTTCATTTAGACAATCATTTTTCTAACTTTGTTATATCATTTTCAACCAAATCTTGTGGCTGTCAAAGTAACAAACTCACATGTCAAAAAAAATACTTCCATTCGTTTTTAAAGCCTTGTAAAGCTTGCGTGACTAAGAAAAACCGAACAAAGCCTAATTTGTTGAAATCGGTCGAGTTATTCAGGTTTTAAAAAGCAATTAACAAGGCGGGCGCAAAAAATAGCCCGTTAACGTCGCAGGTTGTTTAGATTTCTTAGAAATTGCTCGCTTGAAGAGTTTTCCCTATAAATATTGAAGCATTATTAGGTATAAATACCTTTTGATAAGATTTGAACTATCTTTTGGTTAATTTCAACAGCTCTTATTTAAATAGCATATTATTTTATTAACTTTAGTGATTACTTTTTTTTTTTTATAAGAACTTACTAAATAGTCTGAAATTTTATTGCCTGCCTTTCAGTAAGCGTAGTCAATTTTATTACCCGACTACGGTGAAATAAAAAGGAGGGTTATGATTTTGACTGGTATGTATGTATGTTCATCTGTTACCTCATAACTTCTAAACTACTGATCATAATTTGTCAAATGAAGTATCATTGGAAGCGTTTTGATTGTTTGCTGGTTCTAGGCTAAGTGACGTCACATTAAATTCAATATGGCGCTCTCTAGAGGATATAAAGTGATGAACTAAAAATATATTTTATTATGTCATATTGGATATTAAATGAAAGGGCTTGACGAGCACACAAATAAATATAATAATATATCCTATTTTCTAAGTAAATAAATATGTTTAAATTATTAAAAACAAGCAAAAATGAGACTGTGCGTACGGCGCATCTGTAAAATTAATACCTTTATAAATTAAAAAAAAATAATGTGGCTCTGCAAAACAATTTAATAAAAAGTAAGTTCAAAAACTAAAACCCGACTACTGAAAAATCACGGTCTAAAAAGTATGAAACAAGAAAATATTTCAAACAGAAATCAAGACATAGGTACAAAAATGACCAAGGTAAGGCCGTGGTCGCATGCCTGTACACCTACAAAATTATAATGGCATGCAACGACTGCTTTACCTTGACCATTTTAGTCGGGTTTTAGCCTACATACTTAACAAAATACTTGAGTTATAACGATTTTATTGGCAACCAATACAATTTATTTTATTGAGTTCGATTAATCAATCAGTTTCAGCATTTGTTTTACATAATTACTAAACCAAATAATAGCCGATGGGGGAAAGGTTCTAGGGTGGCGACCGCGTACCGGAAGACGTAGTCTTGGAGGCCTTCCAAAAGGTGGACCCATGACCTAGTGAAGACCGCAGGAATCCGCTGAATGCGAGAAGCATAGAACCGGTCGAACTGGCGATGCTTGGGGGAGGCATATGTCCAGCAATGGATGACCTCTAGCTGAAATGATTATGATGATAAATATAATACCTATTGATGCATTATAGTAGTGATTTGTACAATTAAAATCATTAGGTATTATAAATCGTTGTAAAGCGGTATATAAATGTATTTCATCTTGAAGTAGTCGATATTACGCAACATTGCTGCCGGCACGTGTCTACATATCACCGGTCTCCTGACATGAAATACGATGGATTATGTTGTACATAGGACTTCGTTTTATTTTTCTGCGCGTCAAAGCTGAAAGTACGATCGTATTCAATTTTTGGTAATTACTATATTCTGCATTCTATCAAAGAACTTATACCTAATTATTATTTCTCAATTATGCTTGGAAAATCGAGCATTATTTTGACAACCTTCTTTGAGATAAATCGAAATTGCTGTAGGACTGGCCGTATACTTACATGCGAGCGCCCGGGCGGCAATGTTTATATGATAACCCATATCTGTCGTGTTTAGCGGCCAAATAAATTGCTATGAAAACTCATATTAGTCGTGTTATTTAAAAATGGAACGAACTTTTTACTTCAACACATGGCAACCAAGGAGGTAACTTATCAAAGATTGTATTTAAATTTCGATTTGGTTTCCAAATAGAGCTGTTTGAGAAAAGTACTATTCAAGCTTTGGCCGCAACCAGGCATTGATGGACTCACAACTCATTATTTCATGTAGTTATCGCAAAAAAACATGCATTATTATATATTTTTGAATCATCATCATCAACATGTTAGCCCAAAGACGTCCACTGTTGGACATAGCACCGCCACTTCGACCGATTTTGTGCTTCCCGGATCCAGCTAAATCCTACGGAATTCACAAGGTCATCAGTCCACCTTAGGCCTTCCAACGCTACGTCTTCCGGTACGCGGTCACTACTCCAGAAGCTTTCGGCCCCATCAAAATTGAATTTAGAATTTGTATTTTTTTACAATAACGCTCGGTGACAAAAACGTTCTCTAGCGAAACACACCAACTTACTTTCATACTAACGTTTCAGTGAAGTCATTCGCCGGTAAATTGCGGTCGCTATATCGTGGCCACCGTTCTTCTAAGTAACCGTAGCATTACTTACTAAGGTACTTAGACTTTTCAATCCATCCCATCAAATTATCTTATCTATGTTAACATGAACCAGCTGGTTTTACATGAAAACAGGCGGTTTCCTGACATCGTACTGAAACCAGTAATATTAATAATCCGTCCACGGCCACATACTTGTACAAAACGGATACTAAACATTAAAGGGGACCTGAAAGTGCCAATGCCGAATATTTTAGTTAAAAAAAACGGGTTGCACTCCGGAAGTGCCGGCAGAAGTGAAAACTTGAATATTAACGTTGTGACTTTTTGATATTTTGGAATGGTTAGGGAATAATTTTGCACGAATTGCTTTAATTATCAGTATAAAAGTACTGTCATTTATGTGGTAAAATACAATGTTCATTTATTGTGCTATCGTACACAAATATGACAATTTATATTACATTAAAAATTTAACACTTCAGAACTATTACAATTATTTTACATTAAAGTTTATCTGTCAGAAAAATCAACTTCCATCCATAATAAAAGTGAAGTGATGTTCTTTTATTTTTATACGTCTTACGAATTTTCGAACAGGTCACGTGTCCTGACGCGAGTTTAACATTTTTTACTCATCACAAAAAAAGTGCACAACGCCGCTAAAGAAGATTTTACTTCAAAAATATTTACAGACTGTAGTCCGTTCAGGCTATATTCTACAGTATAAAAAAGTTTCTAGCTAAGGGTTAAGCCAAAATAGGGAAGTTGACTTAAAGTTTCTTGTCCGTCATGTAAATTATAAAAAAATATTGGATACGTATTTTTTCTTTTTTTACGTAATCAAAAGATTACGGCAATATATTGAGTAGGCAATACGTTAAAATGTGCCATGACGTCACTCCCCGCTAGATTTTATACTGACTTGTGACGTAGCGAGCCCCCATCCCCAACTTTAATGCGTTTTATCTAACCATTTTTTATTAATATGATAAAGCAAAAAATACGTGTCTAATATTTTTTTATCATCTGACTGACGGATTAAATAGTTTTTGTTTTCTTCCCAGTCAACATATTCGGGATTGGGTATTGTATTCATAAGGGTTTTCTATTGTTTTCCAAAGTTAAGAGTTCATGCGGAATAAGTACTGCACTGTGTTGCAACTTACATAGGTACATACATAAACTCCCATGGGGGTTGTCAGAAACTACAGAACGCCACCTACTTTGTCCTTTACATACTCCTTTTGCTTCGTTTACGTGCATACATCTGGTCATACACGCTCGCCAGTTGCGAATACTACGCACCTGACCTTTCTGAAGAACATCACCAATAAGGTCACTATATGTCGGCGTTTCCACTTACATCTGCCTTGTAAATACTTTTTGTTGGTTTCCAATTTAAGGTGAACGCATACGGTTCATTCGAACGAAACGAAAATTTTAGAATTCTCTATTTGAAATTCTACGCACATCTGCCCGCGTTGAATCGTCCGAATCTGGAAGACCGTTTCTAGCGCTCTAGTTGACCTCGATTCGTTCGACGCGTTTGGCTCGGATAAATGTGCGTTCACCTTTATTAAGCGAAAGACTTTGATCCATAGTTTTCTCCTTTCCTTATCAGCAGGAAAACGATTTACGCTTTTTATTGAATATTTATACAACCAAGCAGAATACATTGGAAGCCTCTCCTGTCCCGATTCAAAGAAAAATTGCCGAGTTCATTTATTGAATTTCGACTACCGAAACGTTGAATTGGAGCGTAACTAAATAAAATTATTACAGTTCTCAAGCGGAGAAAACTTTAACAGTTCTACGCACGATATTTGGAGATAAAATTTTAGTATCAAGGCCAAATTGTAGGCCGCAATAGTAGAGATAGAATCTAAGTATCTTCCAAAGGAATTGTAAAGCCTAACGATACATACTTACAGATAACAAGACCTTCAGAGCATTATTTTTTATTTGTATACAGCTATGTGCGTCGTAGTTTCATTGCGTAAAGATACCACTATAAAATGGCGCTTGCTTTCTATGACTGGGCTCTTACCACAGTATGATAAAGCAACTGTTTTATTTCTCAGTAGCGACCTTGAAATAATTACCTACGGCCGCTCAGTATATAAACCTTCCACGTCTGTGTGTAAGTGTCGCGCACTCGAAACTGTTACGTACACACATACACTGAGATTTCGAAGCGCGTCGTTTCGGCCGTTTTCTATGAAGACATAATACTGTTACTTATTTTTACTGTGTTAATGATTTTATATATTACCGTCCATGAATTTATTTCAATTTTGAATTAATTCGTGGTTATTATGGCCAACTCTGCAGTTTGAAAATTCGCTACTTTTCTTTTGTTGATTGAACCAAAAATGACAAAATAACTCAAAAAGAAAAACAGTCTATAGTAGCTATATATATATATAGTAGCTTCCAGGGGTATGGAGGTCAAATGTAGGCGTTTTTAGTTATTGTTTTGAACTAAGTAGGACAACATTAGAAAAGGACCTAGACATATATTTAGTTGGTACCTAAATTCATTTGTTTTACAAGACTTCTCATCGAAAGTGGGATTTATAAGTCCAACTGCTAAGAGATAAATTAGTTTCAGCATTTTATTTAGACTGCATTGATTATTCCACGTACTTCACATATCTACAAGTCTAGTAACTCTCAACTAAAACCCACACAGCTTGGATGAATATTGTAAACCAATCCGTTTAATAATTATATATTCTAAACACATGTTCCGACGTCGATACGAGACGAGAACTGCAAAATCGAGTACAATATGGACGAATGTACTGCTGAAATATCGAACAGAATTTAAATGCTTCTGATTTATTCGGTTTGAAAGATATATTGGAGTTGCTAAGCAAAGTTTTAGTGAATGGAAATATGATTTTATCTTGAATATATAATACGTTGTAGTTTTAGACATTCATGTAAAATATTTAATGAAGTACCATGACATGATTACTATCGTACACCTTTCATTGTTTCGTTGTGGTTTGACTTGTATAACTTATCGGTTAGTAACTAATCTGGTGTCAGAGTTTTAAAGCCGCCCATGGGCCTCTGACTTGACTTCGCATGCCGTTGAAATATTATATCTCTAAGGCATGCCGGTTTCCTTAAGGTTTTTATAACTCAACAAAATATTAATATTTTTTTTATTTATTAATATGATATTATGCCTCGTCGGTCTAGTGGTCGGAAGCGTTACTGCTGACCATGAGTTCCTGGGTTTGATTCCCGGATCCAGCAAGGTTTTTTATCTGAAATTTCTCAGAAGCAGACCGGAGTGTGGATTTGTGCAATTTTTGTGATGGCAATAGGCACGCCTCCTGTTATATGGGACTTAAATATAACTGGTGAAATGTAGGTGTATCGTTTATGTAACTAGGTGCACCTCTGCCTAACTGTTTGGAGAATACAAGCGAGATGTTATGTCATGATATTATGTTAAGTAATTTATAATAAATTTAATATCAATAACTCGGTTGTTTGGATAAATAAATCTTGTCCGTTTGCAACCAATTACTTCACACACAATATTTTACAACATTGTGTTTTATTTCGCAAAAAGATATTCTCTCAAAGACCTACTTTTCATAAGCCTTATAAAATTAAATTATTCAAAACATAAATTACAGATCAAAATTGGAGAACTGAGAGCAGCCCTTCTAATTATTGTTTTTCAGCAAAAACACTTAAACTTTAAGCCAATTCAAGTTAACGGCCTGCTATGATTTCCAGATTTAGCTACCGTTCGTAATAATTATTTCGCGAAGGTAATCCCTCGGACGTTTGAAGGCCAGACCTATATTAATCATTATTATTATTCTTAATAATGTTCTAGTGGACTGAATTATTACAAAATATTAAAAAGTTCGCTGAAACCTTGCCTCGGGGATGGAAAAGGCCGTCCCGGTGACCGCTTCAGGATGAAAAAGTTAGGCAATATTACATTCTCCCCAACCACGATGAAACCGAAAAACGAGGGTGTATTTTTACCAAAAATGAGTTTTTTCTATAGTAAGTTTTTCTGATATTAGATAGGTATGCCATTGAATGGTGGGCATTGAATTGAAAAGATAAACATTCGGAATAAATATTCAGTCATGTACCCAATTTCGATCTCCACAAGAACCGTAAATAACAATTTATTCGTAAATAGTTGTTTTGAAAAGTTCGCGAAAATAAGGTTTTGCTACTCATAAGTGCACCACAGGGAAATTTTTCCATCACGATTTCGTTGAACACAAATTACAACAACTTTGCTGTTGTATTACATTTTCTCCCCTTACTTTTGAGGGATAAAAATAAAGTTTTATGATTAATTTTGCTTGATGTGGTCAATTTATCATTCCCGCCCGTGACTATTTGTTTCAGAGGGCATTTTATATCGATAGTCCCAATCATAAAAGAAATACCTATGATGTGAAATGTTAAGGGCAGATAGAAACGCAACTATCTTACCACATAGTGCCATTCACGAAGACGCGCCCCACTCCATAATAACTGTACTGTAAGCTGTACTTTAGTACGGAGCGGAGCGGAGTCGGGCGCGTCTTCGTGGAGTGCACTATCTATACCGGCCTCTCCCTATAATTATGATACAATTTTTCTCTATTAATTGGGTTGTGGAGAACAGATGACAGTCGTTCTCTGTAGAATAGTGTCAGCCATTTTCATTAATTTGTTATATAGATTTTTGAAACCAATATCTATTTAGCCCGTAAGGCTTCCTGTATAAGACGCCGGAGACGCGCCGGCGCCGGACTCCAAGTTTGTGTATACGAACGAATATCGCCCATGCGCTGCACTAGCGCCGTACCGTAGCCGTGCCGCAACCACACCGCAGCCGCCGTAGATTTTACACTCATTCTGAGATATTACGAAATTTATTCATTCTGCGGTCCGGCGCCCGTGCGTCTGCGGTGCGGCGTCTTGTACATGAACCCTAATACCTCACTGCTGGGCTAAGGCCTCGCTTTTCCTCACACGTCTAACCTCTGCCATTGCGGGTCAATCCCTTCGGTTGGAGTCAAGTACGTTCCCCCATCTTCGTCTTGGTCTGCCAGGAAGTGTCCTTGACCAATATAATACAAGAGAAAAACTTGACAGATACGACGATAGGTAGATGCCGTCAACTTTGTCAATATTAGTTAAGTTTTCAAATGGCTACATTATCTAATCAATTTTACTACCATACACAAATAAGTTTTGTATGAACAATTTTTACCTACTCTATAGCAAGAGAAACACAAAACTGAGTCAGTCTACGTTCAATTTAAATTATCACAAAATTTGTGTCCGTATATATTGAGGAATCTCAAATTCAGCCGTACAAAACTCATTTTTTGATATTACGCATAAGTACTGCTAAATACTACCAAATTTTCAAAAATATGCTTCAGCTAGCTTTCGAGTTCTTAGATGGTGGTAATTCAGACGTCTGAATTGAGGAGCCACCTTAAACGTCCTGTAACATTTTAAGGGTTTTACTACAAATTCCAGGATCGGGCCTACAAAATCGGCTAATTTACTACTAAATATTGGTAGTACCCGCGTTTGAACATGAGACATGGCTCCTCAATCCATACGGACCCCAAAATTTGAGTATCATCATTTCAATAGTGTCATCACAATGTTTTCTTCTTTTCTTTGTTTGTTTGTATATTGGCACCTTGTAGCTATTTCCTAAAATTCATGTTATTAGTTCTCGTTCAATCGTGCTTTTGTACGTTGTGCTGTCTTTTGTGTGCAACAATATGATCTATCTATCCATATGCCTAGCTTTTTCCCAACTATGTTGGGGTCAGTTTCCAGTCTAACCGGATGCAGCTGAATATCAGAATTTTACATAGTGACTGCCTATCTGAGCTCCACAACCCACTTACTGGGTAACACGATATCCCTTGCCTTATATCCCTTGCTTAAAGTGCTTTCGGAGGCACGGAGGGATCTCGGTATTTAATGGATGGTCACTCATCCTTGGCAAGCGTTGCTTAACCCGACGACCCGTTCGGCTGTTATTATTTAGCTACGAGCCCAATAATTAAGGAATGCATCATCGCATTTTAAGCTAATGAGTCATCTTTATATAAGAATATCTTGCTATCACAGACAGTAATAATAAACGATATTCTTGATGACAGCATCCAGCAATTAATATCAATTCAGAGCAATGCATGTGAAGGATATTTCTTTTTATTTTATTTTAGAACTGCAGATGGATGAGCAAAAAATGTTAAACAATTTAATTTATGCGATTCACAAGTTTGGTGCATTGTATATTACTAGCGGCCCGCTCCTACTGGTTTTAACGACTTGACAAAACACCGTGATTTCTTAGGTAAACGTAACTTTAATATCAATTTATTTATACACATAATCCTTCCGGAATAAATTCCCCAAACGATGGTGAAAACCTCATCAAAATCTGTTGCGTGGTTCAGAAGAACAACGCGGACATACAGACAAACGCGAAAAGTGACTTTGTTTTATAATATGTATATATATTTTGATAACTCCTAGATGGCCGCACTTTTACCTATGTGAAAATTAACGAGACAGTCTTCTGAATTATACCTACATGATAATATTGCTGAAGCAAACTTTTCAGTCCATATTTACCTCTAAATAGAGATTTAGATACACATAAATAAACTCACGCCTTCACATGGGGGTAGGCAGGAAATACAGAACGCCACCTGCTACGATCCTACAGCTTTTGCCTCGTTTACGTTCATACATCTGCCGGTCTATTCTGTTAATATCTCACGGTGAAAACATAAGTGAAGTGAGCTGTCGTTCCATCTGATACTAGGGATTGCCACTATTGACAGCTCACTTCACACTCACGTCACCTATATTATAATTACAGAATAGATCGGCTGGTTATACACGCAATGATCGGCTGGTTATAAACGCGAATTTCGTTCATTATTATTTCATAGAATAATCAATACGCAGAATAATAACTTTGAAAAAAATTTAATCATTGATTTTTGTTACAAATAAAATGTAATGTTTCGATATTCATATCATAGAATTACAAATCAAATATTATTTATCCTCACATTTAGTTAATATGAAACTTTTTACCAAGAAAAACATTTTGTCGTGTGACAGTTTCTAAAACGTTTCAATTCATACCTTTGACAAAATGCATAGCCTCCTATAAACTTACAACACCGCGTTCATAAAAACAATTCAGGTAAATTCTTATCAAGCAGTAAAAAATCTTCTTATTCTCATTAATTGCCCTAATTTTGTTACTGCGACCAATTTCGACGTAGCACTCGCCGGTCGCTTCCGCGGCACCGCTCGCTTCGCTTGCTCGGCTCACGCGTAGTTGGTCACAGTTCTAACCTAACCTAACCTATTTGGTCGGAGTGCTCTTATAGTTATATTACTAGATCGTGCTCGTAAGATAGTTGGAAGATGAAGAATTTTATTATTAGAATATTATTGCATTTGTTTGTTGTCCAATGCAGAAATTTGATTAACAGAGTTGATTGATTAAACTGTTTAGGTGTATATGTATAAATAATCTACGTGAACTACACACTTTTAACCGTAAACAATTTAAACCGAACAACAGGGCTTTTAACCGTGCAGACCATTCTCGCGTCATGTTTTGCTACTCGAAATTTGAGTAGTGGAACTCGAGTAGCGGAACATCACGCGAGCCAGTTGAATTGAACTACTGTGGTTTCACTGCTACGGTTTCGCGGCGGAGGTGTGCTACTGGCGTGAATGCCCGTTTTCACCTTCACTAAGTTGAAGTTGTTCAACTTCACTGTTGGATTTTCAACTCTCAGCGCTGAGACTAGCGTTGAAAATCCAACAGTGCACTTTTATTTAGGGATTAATTTAAGTGTCACTTACTGAAGGTGAAAACGGACATTCACGCCAGTAGCACACCTCCGCCGCGAAACCGTAGCAGCGAAACCGCAGTAGTTCAATTCAACTGGCTCGCTCTGTATTAAATGTTAATATTTTGAACTTAGGTATAATGACTATCTACATTTTAAATCATTCGATCTTTTAATCATTCGGCATTTCAATCTTAGAAATTTTAAGCTTAGGTATAACAAATTTCGATATAATCGATATTTAAATTTTCGATGTTTTGAACATTGACATTTTACCCGTAGGTATTTTAATTTTCGACGTTCAAAAATGTGCCCATATTTATTTATAAAATTATGGATAGCATAACGTCTATTTTTACATTTTCGTTGAAATAAAATACCATGGAAAAATACACCGAACAAACAATATTCGTTAAAAAATAATTCTACTGTATGAAAAGTTTGTTCAATAAAAAAATGTGATTATAAAATTCATTGAATAGTGTTTCTGTGAAATATATTTCATTCAAGTAAATAGTCGTTAAAACAATAATATTCGAAATAAAAATACGAGGACCAAATATTATATGAAACCTTTGCTGTGAAACGAAATTCTATGAAAAATCTGTCTGCGGAACAAGGGAACACATACACACACTTGGGTTTCTAGTATTACTACCATTAGTAATAGAGATTTATTTTACGGCGCTGATAGACTTGAGCATTCACTTGTAATGAGCATTCTAGTGAATTTTACATTACAGAAAAATAAATGGGAGCGTTTTAGCGAGCATTCTAGCGGAGGGACTGTAAATTTGCTTCGAGCTTTTTCCGAGCCCTGCCATTCTGTCATTGTTCCGCCGCCGTTCCGCACACGCGACCGTCAGTTTGACATCTTCGTGAAGAATATTTTTTTGACGAGAGCATTCGCTAGAATAATCGAGAAAATGTTCGTAGCGATATTTGGCTTTATGCTTGGCTCTGTTCGTTGTTCAGTTCGACAAATTTAAGAACGGCGAATGCTCAATGTTCTGTTACAAGCGAAAGTTCAAGTCTATCAGCACCTTTAAATATAAAATGAGATGTAACAATAGTCAAATTTTAATACTAGAACAATATGTCCGAAATGTTAAATTTTAGACTCGTGTTACATCTAATGCTACTAGATACCACGTTTCCGAGTAACTTCTGTGTAAAGTCCGCAATCGGATTTGTACCACGCATCACATGATAAGCTTTTCAGCTTAGTTTGGGTTGCAATTCTTGTTATAATATTGCATGTTATTCACACATAAGCTGTCCTAGGAATTTCAAGTATACAATTTCAGCATTATTTTAAAAGTGGACATAACATTTTAACGTGCTACTTAATGTTGTTTTCAAACTTCTATGTGGACAAAGTCGCGGGAGCCGCTACCATTCACTGCACATGACAGACTATACATATTAGTAGTTCTGCGAACGGTAGACCTCGCAAGCACAAACTTTTTGGCAACAATTAACCTTTAGCTAGTCGCGCCAAAATAATCACACTGTTAGTCACGTGGGGTCTGCGCAGACCCCAGAGTTTATTTGAGAAAAAGAAAGATATAAAGAAAGCGCAAATATTGATGTTATATCTATAGGTACTTTAAGTACAACATCTTAAAATAACAAAAATATAACGCTTCTAGTAAACTATCATTAGACCTCGCACGCAAACGTAATTGTAATTAAAATGTTTTTTTATATTTTATGTAAACATATTTAACAACATTATGCTACACTATTAGTCATGCGGGGTCCATTGGATCCCAAGGACCTCCGTGCACCACGTGCGCAACGCAACGCATGCAATGCTGCGGCTAGCGGAACGCTGAGAATGGAGGGGCGCGAGAGTTAGGAAGCTACTGGAACGAATAGTCGCGTACTTTTGGCTAAAATATGATACAAATAAAGTTTCGAGACCCACGAGACTTGACTCACTTGACTGTAACAAAAAATAGCTCTTTAAAGCTTAATATTTCGCAAACGTACCTACCCTGAAACGAAAAATAGTTTTCACACACCCACGCGACACCCCACAACATGGAACAAACGAGAAAAAAAATCATCCCTACTTTACGTGTAGGGAGGCGAGGCAACCTAAAAAAAAAAATATCTTGGTTTTATTTGATCACTTTGTCGGCGTGATTAATATGTATAGGCCCATGCCAAATTAAAACTTTATAGTACTAAGATTCTCTGAGCTAAGCCGCGGATAGACAGATAGACAGGCAGACGGACATGGTGAAACTATATCGGTTCCTTGTCGACTACATAACCCCAAAAACCAGAAAAATTATGAGTAAAAATTTGTAGGCCAGTTATAAAAATGAACTAATATGTTTTAATAAATAGTGAGCAATTTACTGCATTTTGAGGAACTATTCTGCTCATCATGCCGAAGATCCTCATCAGACCTTCACAATTTTTTTTTTGAGACCAATTTATAGTTACTACGTTTCAAAAAGAACCATCGAAATCGGATCTCACAAGGCGGAGATATCCAGTAGCCTGCTTTTTGCCCCATTTTGGGGGAAGTACCCCTTTTTTTTTTTTTGGGTGGGAAATTATCAAATAACTTCTCCCGCTCTGGGTGGAGCGGGAGGGCGTGTCAGACTCTTACTGACTAAAACCCACCCGTGTTCCTTCCGTTGCCTTTACGTTGCCAGGGGCCACGGTATCCCTTTCGGACTTTCCCGCAACCCCGGCAGGCATCGGTCCTATCGGACCCCTTCCGTTGTGCTGACATCTCTTTGAGGCGCGCGTGGAACACAACGCGCCGTCGAACCGGCCTGGTCCTTATCGGACGGCGAGCTACCCATTGCTCACCGTCCGCAAGCCCGCGCCTACGGTGGCCGGGAATCGGCCTGCGATTCCCGACGCCCAGGGCGTCTCCTGCGGCGGCTAGGGGCGTGAGGGCGCGAAATTTGCCTCTCCCTCACGCGTTCTGCCTCCTCCTTCGCGAGCATTACTGCTTCGCAGAAGGAGGTGACGGCCTCCCATGCCCTCTCGCTCCGTACCATGGCCTGGACTAGGGCCGGACGCGAGAGATCCCCGCCGCCGATCGCCTCCACGAGGACACGGCGATGCTCTGCCCAAGCCGGACAGACCTCCACCGTATGCTCAACCGTGTCCTCCGGGCGATCCAAGTAAAGGGGACCTCAAAGTGCGAATACCGAACATTTTAGTGAATAATATTTACAGACTGTAGTCCGTTCAGACTAAATTCTACAGTATAAAAAAGTTTCTTGTTTAAAATACAATTCAAGATTGGGTAAGGCAGAATTTCATTAGGTTTTCCTGTTGTTTTTACCACACTATGGTGCATTTTATTGACCGAGCGAGCGTAGCGTCCCTGCATCAAGTCTGGTAAAATCTGTACGATGTCAGGAAACTGCTTGTTTTCATGTAAAACCAGCTGGTTTGTGTTAGCCTAGATAAGATAATTTGATGGATTGGGAAGTCATAAGTAACGCTACGGTTTCTGCGTCCGCAATTTACCGGTGAATTACCTCACTGAAACGTTATTTATGATTGCTGTGTTTCCTTTTGAAGGGGTCTCCAATCAAAACAAAAATTCGTAAAACCTGTATGCCAAGTATCGTCTAGATCGGTTGTAATATACGACCTGTAGTCTTCAAGGAGTACGTATAAACTGACACACGAAAGCAAATTTTACCAGACTTGATGCAGAGACGCTCGCTTCGCTCGGTCGGTCAACAATTGACTTTGCTTCATTACGCAGTAAATCGAGAGTTGAGAAGCATGGCATGAAAGGGAGACGGCTCATACATCCACAATAGGTAGGACAAGGCTATCAATGATGATGACGAGGACAGTAAACAACCCTCTGTGTAGGCATAAAGTTATTTGATTTTGGAACGAAACAATATCACAGTGAAATAGATCCAGCATTAGTAACATCAGCATTAAACTTCGTATCAAACTTTTACCAGCGGAATCCACAAATGAAAACAGTCACAGTATGAAATCCGCAGCATATTGCTTGCGTATTACGGAACTGCTGTTTATATCATCAAAATGTGAAATTACAATGCAAAATTATTCAAATTTCATACAACATAATCCCCGCAATGGAATGGAGATGACGATCTAATTGCCTATTCCGTGGAAATATTCGATTATTGTAGAAGGTAGCGATTCGTAAAATCATTTCGTCGTTAACCCAAATCTATGAGGAGAGGTCGTTTAGTCTTGGCATGTCACAAGTCGTTCTGCTCGTAATCTTTTGGCTTTGGTATTGGTATTAAATGTATCATTCGGTGTAGCATTTAGATAAGAATGATTTATACAAAGTGGGTACTCGGAGGAGGCAGGACAAAATAATCTTAAAGTCGCTGTTAATTATATACGGCGTGAGATTTTTAAACTGATATCGGTGTGTTCTTCTCGTAGTTATTTTGGATTGTGTGTTTGCAGTTTGTTTCCTGAATATTTATTTAAAAGAGTAAGTTTTCGTTTCTTCTAATAAAACACAATCCTATATAGCCTTCTTCAAATTCATAATTTCATCTTCTTGCACGTAATGTACGTATTTTCTCAGCCCAGAATGTTGCCACGCTCAACGAGTAAGATATAAATCGCTGCCCTTCAATACCGTACCTTCAATGCCCGTTCAAAGCCAAAGCCGAAAATGAAACTTTGTATATTACGTATTCTCTTACGTGACTGAAACAGTATATTATACTGGCGCCACTTAATGCTCTGGTCCCAAGTGCGAGTATACAAGGATAATAATAAGCAGCGGCACATTGTCAGCTCGTTTGCAAACACGAAATGTTCTTACATTTTTACGACACACGCGAGTATTAGCATGCACGTGAATGGTCCGTTCCAAATAAATCTGATGAAAATATAAACAAATCCTGCTCAGATTAAATTCATACGCAATCATTAACTAAAGGGAAATATAAACTTTCACACTACACAACATTTTTCAATAATCATTGATTGTTTCATATTAAAATTGTAATTGAAAAATCATCGACGAAATTTGAGGTTAAAAATTTACTTCGACTGTCAAATCAAAAATATTTTTATGGTGATTTAAACTTAGGATTTCAAGTTTAAGTATTCAAATAATCAAATTGAAGCACTCAATTTGTAAATGACACTACAAATTACCATGCATTTTCTGATCCATTTGTTTATATTTTCATCAGATACTTTTGGAACACACTATACGTATCTCGTCGTAGTCACGTGAAGTTTTTTTACAATATATTCAAGGAGTATCTGCCATACTCATAGCGGAACCTTATGGCTTAAGTTACCGACAGGCGCAGCCGTCTCGTGGGATGCAACAAAGGGATTATGTCAAGAGTGTTGTATCGACCTGATAATGTTGCAGCAGAAACTTTTATCCTTAATGGTTGCTGAGATTCACGTCTCTTCGAATAAAGACTGGAGGCAAAACTGTTTTACTCAGAAGATTTGTTAAGGATATATACCCACATTTATTTAGCACACACGGACAGATTCCTACCTTATCACTAAGAAGTACTGCTTCCGTGAGCTGACTAAGAATTTCCTTAGCTTGATTAGTGGCTCAAACCGAGTGAACTATGAATATTTTCGTATACATCATTCAATAAGTCTTCAAACCTTCGTTCAACGTACAGACACCCGGAATTTCTCCGCATTGGCACACGTCATTCGTATCATATAAGTGAAATTGCGTAACAGACGAAATTTTCTTCCATGCCTTCCGTCCGTTTTTGTCATGAATATGTTTAAATCAAAATAACAACTTAAGAGTATAGTCTTCATAAATAAGCATAACTTGAAAGAAAGAAATAAAGAAAAAGTATTTATTGAGACTCATACAGGAGATCACAAATTAAACTAAAACACACTCATACAAACATAAATACAAATTAAAATTAAAATATACTAAGTAAAAGCAGAAAGTCCTAAACGAGTCCAACGGCAACGGCAACGGCAAGGCTCCTATCTCAGCATTATGATGCAACACTTGACAGCTAGTTAACCTCGGCTTACGTAAGTCTAATAAGAACATCAGGATTTTTAAGACTGTTTCGAGTTAAACACCACGCCTGTATTTCCAAAGAGTTAGGTAAAGGTTAGGTTTGGTAAGTAAAGTATTTGTAAACTATTATATTTTTTAATTATTATGAATGTGAGGACTATTATGCGGCCTACCTAAATGTCCTTTCTTGGTCTTGTTCGTCGACTTGAGCTCCTTAAGTTCTGAGTTGAGCTCCACGATTACTGAAAATACTTGCACTGACTGGACAGGTCCACTCAAATCTGTGTGGTTCTTTGCTCAAAAGACATTAATCTATATGCTCCTCATAAGACCTGACCAAGATTACGTCTGGACTTTAAAATGCTGAACTTATCTAGCAAATTTTTATATATTTTTTTTTTAATATGACCAGTAAAAGTGATTGTAATATTCTATTTACAGAATAAACAATTTCACTTCAGTATACCCACATTCGCCAGTTTTGTTTAAGTCCCATCTTATAGGAGACATCCCAACTCCGGGCTGTAACTAAGACATTCCATAATTATGAAAAAAACTCAATAACACTTTACTCGATCTGAGAATCGAACCTTGGATTCCATGCATGAACCGTGTAACTGTGCTTGGGACCACTAGACCAACGAGTCAATCAAAAGAGAGTAAATTTGCTCTACATAAAACTTTACAACGGACATATTTGAAGGAGGCACTAAAAGCCTTTTTAAAAGTTTAAAGTGGGTCTGGAAATAGTGAGACAGCAGTATTTAAGACCTTTTTCCAATCCTACCGTGACCTCGCGTGACCTAAGGCAGTGAACTCGGGACATCCGAAATGGAGTTGGGAGATATCTGTTTCGTGATTATTGTAATATTTTCGATGTAATCTAAAGAAATGAATTTAACCTGGACATTCTGGAGCCATATGCAATTACTCAATATCTTTATTGCTTTACCTTAATGTGTACTTAGGTGGTAACGGCACGGTTGGTGCAGTGGTTACGATTGACCGCTGCGTTACGTGTCGCGGGTTCGATTCCCGCACGGAACAAATATTTGTATGACCTACAAGTAGTTGTTCCGGGTCTGGCTGTTTGTGTATGTGAGTTTCAATGTTTGTAAACGCACCAACAATACAGGAGAAATTCCTAGGGTGGGGCAACGTTTAAAAAAAAAAAAAAACTATATAATTTAGAGCACTACATACATTACATATAATCAAAGCCAGATCTCGAATAAGATACTAACATTTCGCTAATCTATTATTTATATATATTTTTTTCTGAAAAATGTACTTTAATATTTTAAATTATTTTTATATACATATGTATTATATATAATTATTATGTATATATGTATTATAATTCTGTAAAATAACTAGCAACCCACCCCGGCTTCGCACAGGTGCTTTTTATAAAAGACAACGGGTTCTGTATTCACGACCCGTTGTGCACAAGTTCTGAGCAGTAACCTAGCAAAAAGTACTAGGTTTGCATGAATTCAAGAAAGCATTTCATTAATATAATTTTGTACTACTATTTTTCGTATACAGCGTGCCGCTTTAATGGCGACATTAATTTAACACACATATACGGTTACGCGTATTCGTTTTACGGGTGTATTTTAATTTCATTATCCGTTATTATTTATTGAGTTATTTACAATTTTCTAAAATAGCATTTCGGAGCAACCTGTACTTAAACAACTGTAGCGCATAGGTCATTTGCCGGGGTCACGGATCATAACATCGCATCAATGAAATTTGCAAAAAGTAGGCTAATTGAAGGAAAGAGAGAGCCCTATGTGGGCAAGTGGCGCAGGCGACGCGCGCGCTCCCCGCACCCGCCCCCGCCCCGCGCTTTTTCTAACTCTAAATTCTTATTTCTACTTCTAGTGCTAGCCGGGGTCGTGTCCTTGACATACGTTTTTCGTTTCACAATCGTGCGCAAAAAATATCGCCGTGTGTGTTTTTGTGAATCTTTTCGCGAAAAAGACGCTTACCTATTGTTTTATTTATTTATTTTAGTGTAATTAGTCAAATTAAGATCCTGCGATAAAGACGCTTTGATTTGTTTTCGTTTCTTTTCTACCTAATAGGTACATTGCGATAAGGACGCTTTTATTTGTGTTATTAGTGCTTTTAAACAGTTGATCGTGATGTCAAATGCACATCCGAATTACACAGCAGCCGAATACGCGGACATGATCCTAATTTACGGGGAATGTGGTCAAAATGCCGCCCTTGCGATAAGGACCTATCGCGAGAGATATGGCCATTCGAGACGATGTCCTACTAATCCGCGAACTATTGTAGGAGCTCTTCAACGCATCCGCGAAATTTATTTTCAAAAGTGCGGGATAACATGAAACGCCGTTTAGCCCTGTGTATTCGCCAACGCGGTGGTCATATCTAAAATCTTAAAATTTAAAATAAAGGCATTTAAATCAAAGTAGTGATTGATTAGTGATGAATAGTGATGATAGTGGTAATAACTAATAAGCAGAGAATGATAAGTGATTGATTACGCATCTCCGCGCTGCACTCGCACCGCAGTGCCGATGTAGGTACTTGTGCCGCGAGATTTCTTAGAAATTACGCCGTCAAAGGATCGGACCGATCGTAAAAGGCGCTTTGCGTGGTTGCCAGCGCGCGCGACGTTGCCGCTCCGAGTAGAACGTAAGCCAGCAGGAGTAAGTAGCTTCATGAATGAATCTTTTACACAGACTGATCCCCATTTTGGGTATTATTTTATTCTTTAGTTTGTTTGAAAATTTTAATTTTTCTATTAACGAATTATTTTATTTTGTTATATTTTTTATGATTACTGAGCACTAGCACTACCCGTGTGTTAAATTAATGTCGCCATTGTAGCGGCACGTTGTATATTTACATAATATATAGCCCATGTCCCTCTGGAATAATATTCATTTCAAGTAGTGAAATAATTTTTCTAAATGTTGCTGTGGTTCCACACACAAACTAATAAAATTTGCTCCCTCTCTTTTATAATAGTATTGCCCGCATGAATGTCAGATTTATCCCACGGAAACGTACTACTAGGATAAAAACCATATACCCATAGGTAGATGTGCCAAATTTCATCCAAATCCGATCAGCCGTTTCAGCGTGAAAGCGTAACAAACAAAAAAAGAAATACTTTCTCATTTTTATAATATTAGTTAGGATAGTACCTATATAAAATACACGCAGAAGTTGCGTGTATTTTGTATTTTATATTTTTCTTTACTACAAATATCCTGGTTGAATAGAAAATGTCTTACTCCGGGCTATCTACCTATACATATAGCGATTGGTTCAGTGGTAAATGCTTCATATACTAGGTATCTATAAAAAAAACTTTATTTCCAGACTTCAGGCAAAACAGTCTGTCAGTCAACATGGAGAAGAAAATAGCACATTTCAGTGAATAACAAAATAATGACGTTCGTATATTCAAAGAAAAAGAATACAGAACAAAATAAAATCGGCCAAGTGAGAGTCGGACTCCCACACGAAGGGTTCCGTACCACCGTACATTATTTAGCAAATAAATGAAAATACTAAACGAAGAATATTATTATTTTTCATCTTAATAAATATCGCAAAGATAAATTTGTATTTCATAATGATAATATGAATTAAAATGTTATTTTTCCAGTTGCAAATATCTTATGAATCGGCTTTTTTAAGTTTTTATTTGTTGATTATAAATAGTGTATGGCACATGATATACAGAAGTTTCAAATTCCTAACTTATTTAGTTGTTGAGATAGAGCTCGTACAAAAATGGTTTAAAACTGCCAACTTTTACGGCCCCCTATTTCATCATATTTGAAGAAAAAAAATATTGAAATTATTTTTGTTCTCTACTCGACGACACCCCACATGCCAGGGCTACAATTTATATTTTTTATAATCAAAATTTAATTGTATAGATTTATTTTTTTATTTTTTGTTGTTATAGCAAGAGAAATGCAAAATCTGTCTACCTGTTACGCTTCATGAGATACAGCTCGCTAACAGACAGACAGACAGACGGGCAGCGGAGGCTTAGTAATAGGGTTCCATTCGGCACACTCCGGGTACGGGACCCTAAAACCCTGCCATTATTATGTTCAGACAGCTTAGCGTCTAGACAGACGTAATGTAAGTATATTTAGCTACATTAAATTACGTTATGTAGGTTCAGTCAGTTTTATGATAATACTTCTGACATTGAAGAGCTCGTAGCTAAGTAATAACAGCCGCACAGGTCGATCCATCAGGTTAAGCTACGCTTGCCGGGGTTGGTCTGTGGATGGATGACCATATTTCCATACCGAGACTCCTCCGTGCCTCGAAAAGCACGCTAAGCAACGGTTCGGGACCAACGGGTCTTGGCTGTCATTCGTAGATCTTTGACAACCGTTACGGGTCGTCAGAAACCTGAAAGTCTGACAACCAGTCTTACCAAAGGGTACTGCATTACCCAGTTACTGGGTTGTGGAGGTCAGATAGGCAGTCACTCCATGTAAAATACTGGTATTCAGCTGCATCCGGTTAGACTGGAAGCCAACCCCAATATAGATGGGAAAAGACTAGGCAGATGGCTTTTTTTTTTGACATTGAAGATGTTATTCCAGAAAATATTAACTCGGTGAAGGAAAACATCGTGACGAAACCTGGACTTATAGTTAATATAAGTATGAAATCACCAACCCGTCTTGAGCAAGCGTGGTGATCAGTGCTCGTGCCTTCTCTGTATGAGAACAGGCTTTTGTCCTGCAATTATTATTAGGTGTCGATACCAATCACGTCTGTGAAGTTTACAAAAAAAAAAAGATTTTTTAAACTGATATTTCAAGTAACTACACGGTGGTCGATGACCCCACAAAAATATCATCACGTTTTTTTTTTGTTTTATCCTGCCGATATATCGATACATATCACGTCTGCGTAGTATAGTTAGCTAATTTAACTTGACCCCACATAACATTACATTTTATATCACGGCTGTTTTCCCTAAAGGATTGGGCAGAGGTGTAGCTATAGTACACCAACATTTCGCCAGTTTGTAATAGGGGGCGCGCTTATTGCCATCAACCGGGCACAAATACAGACTCCCGGCTGCTACTGACAAATTCATGGTGGAAAATCCCAATAACACTTTGCCCGACTTGGAAATCGAATCCAAAACCTCATGCTCAGCAGTAACACTTGCCACCGCTAGACTTAAGAAAACCAATAATACGAGTTTAGAAGAGCCTTACCTTTGAACCGACCCCAGAATCTCACGGCCAGCAGTAGCGCTTGGGATCACCAAGTCAACGAGGCGGCAAGTTTTTATATTTAGTCCCAAAACTTATTTTATAATATTCAAAAAAGTATACTATGTCTACTTGTTCTCTCTATTTTAAGAAGGGAAACCTTCGGTATTCCGACTGTAAATGACTATTTTAGTCCCACTCTCCTCACCAACTTACATAAACGTTTATTTCTGTTATCTCGTTCCCTGACATTTTGTTCCTTTAGAAATTTCAGATAATGTAGGCTGATACTGAGAATAGTCGTTTTAGATTTAATGTAATTGTACGGAGCGAACGAGAAAACAATATCTGACGATTGACGTTAAAAGACTCGACAGTATTGTCTTGAAGATCGCAGTATTTGAGAGGTAGTGCTTTGATAAAAGTTCCATAATTTGGTGCGATATTGTTAAGAAATTATTTAAGCCCTTTTAGGCTTATTAAAATTACACATAGTTTTTTGCTGGTTTGCTGGATCATGACATGTGGTCTGCAATAAAGATTTTTATTTTATTTTTACGTCGCTTGAGATTTCTCGGAACGTTGGGACCCCGGACCTTCCGAAGGCGTGCGAGGGGCCGAAACCAACTCGCAGAGGCCCCTTAGACAAATTTAAATAGAATGAGGCACCAACCGACGATTATCCCTGTTCGCACTATGCAAAAGCACCCAAGGACAACCCCCGGTAGGTGTAGGACTGCTGTAGGATATGGAAACAAATATATTGGATTATAGGAAAATTAAGAGATAATTACGCTGTTATTTATATTTCAGAAGCAGTTCAGATCTGCAGTTTCCTTATCTTTTTTTGTGGTTTAAATTATGTGTTTTGAAAGTATCACAGTACCGTATGATACGCTAAGGCTCAATTATTTCACAAAACGCTCAGACTTTTTTTGCATAACTACACCTTGTATGTGACGTGTCATTTGTATTGACTGCCAGCATAGTGATAAAATAAGGTCCAAATTTGATGGTAGTTGACCAGAAAACTAGTTAGTTTTTTTAGTTTTTTGCTTGGAATTATTGACTAAAGAAATTCAAATGAAATTCGTTCTGTACACATAAAAATGCAATAAAAAAAATAGCGAAGATTATTTTATCGACCTCTGGATCGCGTGACTAGCTACGAATTTCGGAAAAGCCGCTACAAACTGCTACGCAATCGTTACGCACGACCTTACACTTAGCTGCAAGTTTATGCTGGAGAAATGGTGAATCCACGATGAAATCTCGCACCCCTAGCATAATATATCGCAGCCCTATCGATGTGAATTTCCCCTCGTAAAATGACATAATAAACGGTGTCACAGGTCATCTATAACAATTAATTTTAATGAGCGGAAATAATTACATTTGATGATGATAAATTAAGTTCGGAGACATCAATAACAATAAATTGTCATATTATCAGAGCTTGCCTGAAATAAACTTCCATGGGCCATTTCCGAGCTAATATGATTTTTTTATCTTATTTACACACACGTATTTACATGATTATAAAACTTACATACTTAAAATAATAATAATATGTACAAGTATATAAAAAGGAGGGGGGGGGGATAATCATAGGGAATCAAAAAAATTGTCCGCATTGCTGTCAACAAGAAAAGTGTCCAAAAGGCTGGTAGCATTGTCACGTTGAATGGAAATGCTGATTCTTTGGCCAAAGAATAGGTCAGCCCTCTGGTCACGCGAAGAGTCGACCAGCCGCTTGGCGATGTCTTGAAAAACCAAGTGGGCACTCGGACCCCATGGCCCTAGTGTTTCAACCCCAAACGGCTCAAACATATAAGTCCCAATAAGATTGGAGTATTTGCGCCGTTTGAGGTTTTCCGCACCTGCAGCAGCAGCCCCAGCACGGCCCGCCGTGCTAGAAAGATGGGATGGCGCAAGGGTGTCGACACACGTTGCATCCCACACCAAAGGCCTACCTACCTTCCAAGTCATTATGGTCATTCCGTCTGGTCTCTTCTCATTGTCGCGTGCCAAGCCATTGGGTTCTAAAACAGCTGGCACTCCAGCGGTGACAAGAGCATGACGGATGATGTCATTGATGCTGGCGTGCCGTGCTATCCGGCCTGCGCTCTTACTGTAGGGTAGGCCATGGTGTCCGAGACAGTCGACACCTTCACCACATTGGCAGCGATGCGGGAAGGAAAATAAAATTTGTCTTATTGATTGATTTTATGAATGAAGAATAGGTTTTGCAGTGACAACTCGTGCGGGCTCTCCAATACCACGCCATTCATCTCAATTCTTGGCAATTCTCATCCAGCTGCTGCCAGCCACCCTGCGAAGATCGTCGCTCCAGCTAGCCTGAGGGCGTTCTAACTTACGTGTGTCGATTCGCGGTCTCCACTCAAGAACACGTCTACCCCAACGGTCATTGGTTCTACAGCTATTATGGTTATTGGTTGGACGTTTTATAACGTGGCCTATTCTCTTACGGCTCAATGATAACAGAGCCCAAAATATTTGATCAGTTTCTCCGAATGCCCAAAATGAAACCTAACCCCATTCAACTCTCGTTTCAATCTAAACTTATCAAAGTTCTATTTATCTAGAGGTTATTGAACCGATTTAAAGCCTCTTCAAAGTAAGTAAAATTCTAGAAACTTCGAGAAAGTCAAGAAGCATCTGCCTTAACCAAATTCTGTTGAGTTACGGGACTTAATTTGACATTTTGACTATTAAACATGTATTATTAAGGTTGAAACAGTGCTCTCGTTTGGAATTAGCCCTTAGGGCCTTCTCACCAGTTTAATGAGTCAATATTCGAACTCAAAACTTTACCACATTAACTATATTGTGTAAGTTTGCAGTACCTAAGGCTGTGATTTCGATAGTGGAGTATATCGGTAGTAAAATAATTTATGTCTCATGTGTGTAACTATTAATGTGATATAGGTATTGGTTACCGAATTCGATTAATCTACAAATCTGTTCGTTCCTGTAATTGCTACCTCGGTCTCTACTTAAGTACATGGAGTTATTTATCCAGTTATCTTTATAGGTATGACTTGTAGGTATCTTTTTAAATATGAACATAAAATAATTACAAAAATAAACAGATTCCTGTAGGTACTTATTTTAACACAACGTGCAGAAAAAAAAATGGAGTACAACATAGTCAATATGTCGTTTTCTGGATTTTTTGAGACCTTCAAGTCACAAAATACCACTCTTTGATTATTACCTATGTATTATGTTGCCGATCTTCCATCTTCTTGTTTTTTATTTTATATTTATTTATTTCTAAGATATTATTTTTCATCCTTGATTCTACCAAAGGGACTGTATTTTTTTAAAATAAAAACACTCATGTTCACTTCTCTATTTCAAAGGTCAACGGCCAAGTAAACTGTACCTCCGAACCTTATGAAATAGAATATTTCATGAAATATTACCCCTCTCTTTACCTTAGCACTAGAGCTATGAACGTCCAAATGTCATAGGTATCTTTTTAATATTTACGCTTTCCAAATAAGTTTCTACCTAATTCTATGATTCATGTAGTCTTTGAGCTAAAGAGACTACTAGGGTTACTTTATGGGATTATTTTGAAGGATACTAGGAATACACTAAATAGGTTAGGTACATCTAAGGTCTAGGTACTCGTACGTGTGACCTCATCCTAGCTAACTACCAGAAGGCCAACAAAAAAATCTGGAATTGAAAAACGTTCAAAAACTAGTCGCCACTTCATCACACCTGTCAAAAACTTGTCGAAAATTTAGGCCAAACAGAGTTTTTTGATAGATTGAGACTGAGGTTACAATGCGAATGTTCTTAAAAATACGAGAATAACCCCTCAGGTGAGATGATGGTGTAATGCAAGTATAGATAGTGCCATCTACGAAGACGCGTCGCCCCGCACTCTTCTTCCTAAACGCGATTACTGTACTGTAGGCGTGGCGCGTCATCATGGATGGCACTATGTACAAAGTATAAAGAACAAAATCTCTTTTACGATTTTTTTTAATATGGTATATTTATCCCTATTAAAAAAACAAAAGATTAGTTTGAGTCTGGATTTGTTGCCAGGTGAAGGAGAATAGATTCGTCCCCATTTACATGAGACTTAAACAAATCTGGCAAAATCTAGGTATATGCTATTGGTACAAGTCTGCCAAACCCTTCGGGGTATTGCAGGCGTTATGTTATGTAGCTGTTAATCGAATAATCGACTTTTTGCTGTGCCAAAGCGCAATTTATTAACCACGATGTGTTATTATAATCACCATGGATTGGATGAAATCAAAAATATAAACAACCAGCTATCTAATTACGCAACACATTTTCGTAACCGATTACGACAAATTTGTTTAATTTTGACAGTTCAACAAAATTCATTGCGTTATTTGCGTTGTAGAGCAGATGTTTTTTCGAACTTATGAAGCAATGGATTAGCAATTTGTTTCAAAACGATTCAGATTCCGATTGATCGTGTATTACGTACTTAGGATGCTGGTTCAGACAATTCAGTGCTTTCGTTCCAAGTATATGCAGTGTCATATATTACCTAAGCTTATAAACTTGTGGTTACAGATACCTTACATTTCTGCAAAATTCCTTTGTCGCATCCTATGGAAACATACGCTGAAACTTAGTAAATTATTCCAGGAGTCCCCTTCAGACATTTTAGACATCGCATTACTTGCAGAGTGCAAAGACGTGTATTTAATTACTATCTCGGAAGTTAATTAATCTTAAAAGAAAAACAGTGTAGGTGAATAAATTATTTAAGCAACTAGAAACTAAAAGCATTACTACATATAAAAAAAGGTTTTTTAAGAAAATAAAATAATTGCTGGAGGTCTCCGCTGATAATGTTGAGAATAATATTATGAAGAAACGAATTGCTATTTGTCTTGAAGTTGATGAGTGATTTTTGAAAATCGTTTCATAAGAATATTTAGATTTAGTAGGTATGTTTTTAGTTTTATTTTTGCGTGGGTAAATCATCAAGAATAATTTATACGCCCCGAGAACGCTATGTCAAACTTTCGACTAAGGGTTATATCGGTTTTTATATCCCATAGTGTTCGTTAAAAGTACTTAGTTTTTTGAATGTATCTTCTATTTTCCAAGAAACTATTTTTTTTTCTCTCACAATATTCTTGGACTATATAATGATGAAGTACCTATCCTACCTAGTTTTGTAAAATCCATATCGAAATTATAAACAGATGTTAAATACATATTGCAATATCCTGCGTTTTAAATTGTCCCCTCTTTTCAACAAACCTTTGTGATTTGATATTTAAACTGGAACTTAATACTAAAGACCCATACATTAAATACGACATATTCACTTGTATATTATTACAGAACTCTCTAGCGTCGGGAATCAACATTCCGAATAATATGAATATATTTATTTAGCTCCCTCTCATGTGTGAGGCGGGTGACAGATTTGTATATTTCTTAACTTTCCGCAGTCACGTCAAAATGAACAGTGCCCTACTTTTCAGAAGTTTGTCCGATACTGAAATAATAGAGGTAGTTTTTTCATTTAAGAAGTTGAAGCATTCAGTTGTGCTAAAGTTGGTGAGTTGTTATTGACACGCTTCAGTCCGCGCCTTCCGTCCGCGTGTATGTCAACTATAATACCGTAAGATATATGTTAAGGCACTCGCCTTTTTCTTAATCCCTTCACTAATACCTTCAATAATAGAAAGCTGCACTACACCAGTTAAGTAGTGCTATTAGTGAAAGATTTTTGTAATCGGATTAGTCTTCGTCATCATAATTTGAGCCGAAAGACGTCCACTTCCGCCGTTTCTATGCTTCCTGCATCCAACGGATTCCTGCTACCTTCAAAAAGTCACCAGTCCACCTTGTGGGAGGCCTTCCAACGCTACGTCTTCCAGTACGCGATCGCCACTCCAGAACCTTTTGGCCCCATCGGCCATCTGTTCTGCGAACAATGTGCCCTGCCCACTGCCACTTAAGTTTAGCAATTCTTCGGGCTATGTCGATTACCTTGGTTCTCCTGCGGATCGGATTAATACTTCCAGATATTATCTCTTACAAACTAACATGAAATGTTACCTCTTTAAAATAGTAGTTTAGAAATAATAACATTAATTTAGATTTCTAATTTTAGTTAAGATAATTAATCTTTCACATTTTAATCTAACCTATTAGTCATTAATAACATCTGATAAATAAACCTATATCAAGCATTCGCTAATGAGACAAACTAATTATCTCTTTTTGCAGGACCCCCGGGGGTCCAAATCACATCAGTAAAATTATTATGTTAAATAATTCTTACCGTATTCCAAACACAGATGAAAGAAAGCTGATACATCGCAGTTTTTAATCGGCACGACGACGGCGACAGATGCCCTTGAAAATAATATAATCATAATCATTATCATCAATTTATTTGTTCCACGGCTTATCAGACTTTACACGCTATAGGTACCTATTTCATTACATTATTTGTACTTTTCACCATTAACTTTGTTTCTTATGGTATTATTATGCTAATGACCTAAATAATACTTATTTTGGCCAATATATTAATTTAAATTCCACTTGAACATTTTTACTAAACACAGTAATGTTATATAGAATATTACTCTGCCGCTATAATACATTATTTTCTAAGAAACAACAGCCCGTAAAATTACTTTTTTCTATATTAATATTATAAAAAGAAGAGATTTAAATTTTTGTTTGTAATGAATAAACTCAAAAACAACTGGACCGATTAAAAAAAAAAAAAAACACCACAGAATGTTATATTATCACTGAGTAATTTAAGCTATAATTTATAAAGATATCGCAAGGGCGAAGAAGCTAGTATATTAAAACTAGCGACCCGACCCGATTTAAAAAAAACATTGAGACGTCTTTATTATGTGCAAGTTTAATATTAATTTATTTCACACACATAAACCTTCCGAATAAATTCTTTAAATGGTGGTGAAAAAACCCCATCATATATACGCACCTTGCGTTGAATATTTTAAAAGCACATAATTATCGTGATACCCAGTAACTGGGTTGTGGGGGTCAGATAGGCAGTCGTGCCATGTAAAATGTAAAATACTGGTATTCAGCTGCATCCAGTAAGACTGGAACCCGACACCAACATATTTGGGTAAAGGCTACACAGACAGATAGACAGTTTAGAAGAATAACGCGATCACACAGGCAGACACGAAAAGCGACCTTATATGATGTATAGATACAGACTATCATGAAAACAAAGTTCCGATTTCAATAACCAACCATTCTGACGGAATGGTATGTAACCCAAAACATCTACCTCCAACATTCTATTCGGTGAAATATCCAATTTCATTTATCTCTAATGTTTTTGATGCGGTTCTAAAAGCTTCGCCAAGTTACTCGAACTAGTTTTATTACTATACGTAACGTTCGAGAAACACGCGAGAACTATTCAAGGGATTTCAGTAATACGTCTGTTGGATAATTTAGAGCTAGCTTAGAACTTATGATCATGCTTGCAAGTTCTGTAACAAGGTTGCAAGTATGATTGGGTTGTCATAAATCTGGTCGTAAAGTTCTGAATTATATTGGTTTTCGTTGATGAAATTGAATTGAATAACTTGTAGCTGGTTTGAAGTGGGTGGTTTTTATAAAACTGGGGTATAGCTCAGCCTTTTTGTGATGAGTCAGTCGAGAAATCTCTTTTACAATTTAAGAGTTTAAGAATTGTAGAGTTATCGCTCTTTAATCCCTCTGTATACTTCATATACATTTTATAATCGTACCAATCAATTTCCGTTGAAGATGGTCTTTTTATTTTTATTATTTTCTTTATACCTCTTCTTATTTTTAGATTCTTTTATATTTTTGTGAGTGCAAGAACGTTGCAGGTTTAACACACTGACCGATACCTTAATACTGTAATTTGAAAACATTGTAAAAGCCATTTATTTTTAAAAGAGTAACCGTGGAGTTTCTTGCCGTCTCTTCTCCATAGGAAACGACCAATTGGAACCGTGCACCTAGCTTATGACGTTTCATAAGTGCCCATGCAGGTTTATGTAACATAAAATATTTTGATTTGATTTGATAATTTAGCAAAAGAGAAACGAAGACCTGAAATTTTAATTTATTAGTGAAAATACATCCTCATTATTTATCTAATCCAGTTCAAATTAATTATGTCCTTTTGACGTAAGCCATTAATCCTCCAGAACTGAATTACTCAACAATACCGACAGTTTAAGGTTACCTCAGTTGCCAGTCCGTCAGGCTTTTGGCTTCCCTATCAACCGTCATGAATGAAGTGTCGTGTGTTTTCTGCAGCTACGACATATGACAGTTCTCGGTGACGGGACAACCAAGAAAACTAGTTGTTCCAGGCCCGGTTCAGGAAAACAAAAATTGATCTAGAGACTGTCTGAGATTTCTGACGTGATTTCTGAGTTCGATTTCAACTGCTTCGTTGGTCTAGTGGTGGATAGCGCTACTGCTAACCATGAATGGGGTCCTGGGTTCGATTCCCAGGTCGGGCAAAGTGTTAGTGGGTTTTTCACCAAGATTATCTCAGTAACAGCCCGGAGTCTGGATTTGTGCACGATTGATGGCAATAGGCTCGCCCCCTGTTACATTGGACTTAAACATAACTGGTGAAAAGTGTGTTTTAATATATAGGTACGGTACACCTTATGTAGATTGATTTTCTATTAACATGTCAAAAATCCTGTCATGGTTAACCGCTAAATTCCTTAAATTACCCCAGTATTTCCCTCAATATGTCTTGATTCCAAACCTAACAAGGCAAACCTGAATATCAAATTTTACGCCTCATACAAAATGTAGGGACCAAAGACCAAAAACACACGTACAAATAATTAATCGTGTGTCAGGGCACGGAGGCACCCAATGTGTCTGTTCCGAAGGTAGATTATACCTTAAATGACAGACACGCCATCTAGCGGTATTCCTTGTACACACGGCTACACATCAAGCTATACGTTTCCAGTTTATGCTGTTCTCGCATTGTAAAGGATTTCCGTAAAATGCGAGTTCAGCTTATACTGGAAATCTATAGCTTGATGTGTAGTCGTGTGTACAACAAATACGTTACCTATTAATTATTTGTGTTGATATCGTTTTGAAATGATTTTTAGTAATGACGAGTGATACGATTTTTATCTATAGGATGTTTTTAGTCACAGTCTTTTTCAAAGTTTATTCGATTATCAATTTTTAAATCACTATACCAAATCAATTGTATTCCTTAGTGTAAATATCGCAGAATGACAGTTAGCCGTCTTCTTTACATGTCAGACCGAATTAAAAATGGAGGATTTATATTTAAAAAAGGAAGATTTATATTTCATAAAATGACCAGGCCATTAAAAATTACAGAAAGTTACTTTCTCAACTTCAGAGATAATAATTAGGATGCATTTGTGTCACCCATCGTCTGAAAATTTAAAATCAACCCAATTTTCTTCTTGTTACAGATCACGACGCCGCCGAACGCAACTGAACGAATTGATAGTAATAATAAATTTGTAAAAATAAACCATAGTCTAAATGTAAATTATTATTAATGTTAGTGTTATTATTAGCTAGAAAATATAACAAAATGTACAGTGAAGTGTGCGTACAAAGGACACTGATCGCTTTCTTTCTGCTTGCCGTGACAAATGCTCCGTCGGCGACGCAAAACACTGTTATTTCAGGTAATTATTCAGTACCGTTCGTGATTGTCGTAATTGCTTTATTTTTGTGCTGATGATGTTTTTTGTTTTATGCGTATTGTACCTATTGTGTGCTCCTCAAGGTGTTTTGACGGTAGACGTGAACTTATATACTAGATTTTCGTCAGTTGAACTTTCGTCTGTTGGCAGTTTTGCAAATAGCTGGTTAATATTTCGCTGTTGTGATTATTTTATTGGAAACTTTTAATTGTTTATTTTATATATTTTAATAAATAATTACTCAGTGATACGATAGTGAATTGTTTCAATTCAGTTTCAATATATTTTTAGTGCGCTACATTGCGATATTTCATCATTTTATGTAGAAATATTGACGTTGCCAACTCTAAGAATGCAGCCTCTTGAGTAACTAATTTGTTGCTCAAATGTTTTTAATTGCTAAGATGATGAAGTCTTCTGGCGGGCAACTGCCCAACGGTTGAAGTCGGGATTTTTGTGTGACGTCAGGTCTTTGATACGTAGTTCGCATTTGGCGATGTAGATGCTGCCACACTGGTACCTAAATAATATTCAAGTTTAGTTAACGAATTATCAATGGTATTTCTTTTTCTATATATTATCTGTCTTCCTAATTCATTAATCCACGTTTTAATAAATAAATCCTATCACAGCTCAACAAAAACAATTTACTGTGTCACTCTATACACATTACTTTTGTCTTTAAATCTCTACGTCAAGAAAAAGTCAAACAAAAGATTTCGCCAGACAAAAGAAAGCTTTGAAGATTAGAATGAATTACGTCACTCTCTTGGGTTCAGGGCTCCAGGGGTCCAGGCTCACAATACATATAACAATGAGACTCATTAAGTGTGATAACCCTTATAAACGTTCTATAAGAGTTAAATAACTATAATCTCCAACGCTGTTGTGGACGGATTGAAAAGAATATGAAGTTTAATAAGGAAATGTTACATTTCTATAGGGTGTTTGGAAATATTATGTTATGCTTTTCACAATGTTCAAGAGCTCGTGGCTAAATAATTACAGCCGCACGGGTCGATCCATCAGGTTAAGCTATGCTTGCCAAGGTCTGTCCGTGGATGGGTGACCATGTTTACATATCGAGACTCCTCCGTGCCTCGGAAAGCACGTTAAGCCGTTGGTCCTAGCTGTCATTCCTGGATATTTGACAGTCGTTACGGGTCGTCAGAAGTCATAAAGTCTGACAACCAGTCTTACCAAGGGGTATTACCCAGTTTTGGTTGTGGAGATCCAATAGGTAGTTGTTCCATGTAAATTACTGGTATTCAGCTGCATCCGGTTAGACTGGAAACCGACCCCAACATAGTTCGGAAAAGACTAAGCATTCTGGTTTTATACAAATTGAAAAAAATAATGAAAAATATCTGTCTATATCTTAGTTTACGGGAAGTTATGAATTAAACCATAAGTAGGACATATCTACTTGTTTTCAATAAACACAGTGGTCTTCATTACCCCAAAATCCGTAGCTAACAAGTTACTGAAAGAAACTCGTTTCCCAGCTGACCAAAGCGAAAAACTGCTAAAGATAATTCTAGAGCCCTGACCGCCGTCAGTAGCTTGGACCCTGTTCCCGGTACCAGTGGGCTACTATTCTTATATTTTAGAACGTTATTTTATAAAAAAAAAATAAAAAAATGTAACACAACATCACGTTTGTATTCCCGAAGAGTTAAGCTGAGATCTATTATTGCACCCACATTTTGCTGGTAATGTTGAAGTCCCATGTAATAGGGGGCGAGCCTATTGCCATAGTGTCATATATTCACACGTGTCTTCAGATCTTAATAAGTAAACGCCAAGAGCCACGTTCCGCAAATTAACCAAAAGATTTACAAAGAAAATATCTGAAGATTTGCCTCATTGTGACCGCTAGAAAGGACATGGAACATGTTCTGAATCATAATGAAGTTTATACGACATGTGTACGCATGTTTACTATAAAAAAATATATGAAGAAGGTTCACTACTTACAATGCGGCACAATGCAGTATAGCATAGCCACAATACGGATGTTGTGGTGTGGCCGTGTGGCTCAACTTGGGGGATGTTTATGTCCAGCAATGGACAGGGAAAGACAGATTTGATTGGTTGATTAATAGCGACTATGTACTATAGAAGAACTTTATATCTAAGCAGTTTGAAAACAAAATCCCGTGAATACGATGACCACATCTGTTACCGCCCCGGTTCTATAACGGCCGAGCGCTGCAAGCAGAAATAGTCCTTTCGGTGTATAGATATTAACCTCTTCGATGCTACCTATTAAGTACATAGTAGTTACACATCATTATTTATTTATATTTATATAGATTATTTTCTATTTTGTGAATGTGAGAACGCTGTAGGCTTAGTGGACTGTAGATTTGTTGACGATCATTATTCTGTTAAGTACCTGGTACTTGTTGAAAGAACTACACTGTTCTCCCGTACCTAATAACACGTTATTTGAAAATATTGTAAAAGCCAATTATTTTTAAAAGAGTAACCGTGGAGTTTCTTGCCGGCTCTTCTCCATAGGAAACAACTAATTGGAACCGTGCACCTAGCTTGTGACGTTTCATAAGTGCCCATGTCGGTTTATGTGAAATAAAATATTTTGAATTTGAATTTGAAAATCAACATTGAATCTGCATTCATGGAAAAATGAAACTTAATTTAACACAAGCTCACAATGAACTGGTGTACATTACGGCCGATATAACTCTGCGTTCCGACCTTCGCGCAGATGGCTGCGCAATAACATTTTTTAGGAACCAAATTGTGACATGAGGCGAGTGTGAGTAGGGGTTGCGGGAAAGTCCGAAAGGGATACCGTGGCCCCTGGCAACGTACAGGCAACGGAAGGAACACGGGTGGGTTTTAGTCAGTAAGAGTCTGACACGCCCTCCTGCTCCGCCCAGAGCAGGAGAAGTTATTTGATAATTTCTCACCCAAAAAAAAAAAAAAAAGGCGAGTGTGAGTAAGAGAACATGCGCGAAAGTTCGTATTGCCTATGTTCAGAGCTACCAAGTTGTATCAGCCGTATTGTACCTAACTTTTGGATTTTTTCATTCTAACCTAATTATATTATCTTACTTTAGCTTGAACACGTTTATGTTTTTCAAAATCTGATGGAAATATTTGTTTATTTTTGACGAGACGGAATAACTGGGTTTTCTGTATTTATTGTTTTGTAATACAGAAGAACCCGGACTCGCGAAACTTTGGCCAGCCTTGTCAATCTTTTTTTTTATGTCACAAAATTTATTCGCTGACCTATGTTTATTGCATATTATGTGAACGGTTGGTTACATTTTTTTCCCTTGGCCTGTCAGCAAAACCATTAGATAAATATTATTCGTTATCTTTTTGTGTATTTTTCTAATACAGCGTTAATTTCGTATGTTTAGTGATGTGCTCTTTTAGATTATCTATTTTTGAAATCCTGGTAATGTCTCTGATCAGCTTTGTTGGCAAATCACGTTTAACAGGTTAATCTGTCAGAATCCAGAAAGCCTTGAAACGCTACGTAATTAATCCATAGAACGTTTTTATTCATGAAACACACTAGGTACGTAATAATACAATGAAAAATCAAATAAATTAAAGGCTAAGCAAATTGAATAACTTAATTGTCCGTATATTCAAATCACGACTATTATTCTTAGACACTTTGACAGTTGTATGAAATGGTTAGAATATGGCAAATTGATTTAAGGTCTCAATTTGCATAACACTTAATTTTCCCGGACTATATTTTAGATTTATATTTCTTTAAAAATCCCGACGTTATACAACATAACTATTTACTTCTCCACCATAATTACTGTCCGAAACAAAAACTTAGGCGCCTTGATAGGTAACCTGATACTTTCTACTTCCTCATCTAAGCGTTTGCCTAATTACCAGCGTCCGCTCTGCTTAATAGAAAATGGTCGGTGACTCATTAGCAGTCGACGGCGGCCGTGGTTCATTAAACTATAGTATGACTCTGGGTTTACATGAACTAATGGATTTTAAGCCCTTATTTTAGGTAAATCGTGAATTCGTAATATTGTTTTGATTTTTAAACGACTGTGGCGGCATCTTCATCACCACATGCGAACTACGTATCATACTGACGTCACGTAAAATTCTGCATCGCGCAAGCAGAGTTTACTGTGCTACTGGTATTATACAACGGGTGTGTAATGTTTGGCATAATAACAAATGCTCTAATTTCACTTGAACTAACGTTCATATGACATAATTTTCATATGACATAATATCAAATGACATAAATTCATATGACCTAATGTTTCATATCATATAATATTCATTTAACATAATAACATTTAGTTTATCGTTCATTTTATATAATTTTCAATATGTATAATATTCTTTTAATATAACGTTCATTTGACCTAATATTCTTTTGACCTAAAATTCATGTTTAATGGGCACAGTTCTAGCCTAACTCAAATGGCACTTAACCAAACCTTAAAATATTCTATGCATGGTCGAGGGTAGGCTTGGTCGACGGAGCCCCGCTTCGCGGGGCTCCTACTTCTGGGTGGTTTATAAAAAAATAACCACGAAGGGGATGGCGGGGTCTATTCGCTCACTTCGCTCGCTCACACGACCCTGCCATCCCCTTCTAACCTAACTTATCCGAGTCGGGGTGCCCTAAAGTCCAGATTGCATCCAGTTTCTCCTGGTAACAATAGTTGAGGGTGGCAGGTATAAAGTAAAGAAAAAAAAAATTAATATTATATTTATTTAATCATAGCAGGCGTTTAAAATCGTATCAGATTTTCTAAAATATATTAAAAGTTACTTAGAGATTATGAATATTATAGTAAATGAATAATATGTGAAATGTGCATTATAGGAAATGTTCATTATGTCATATGAAATTAGGTAAAATGAAATTATATCAACAATTCATTATGTCAACTGATCGTTATGTTAAACAAAATTATGTTAACTGAAATTATGTCAAATGAACGTTAGATATTTTGTTATTATGTCAATCGTTACACACCCATATACAACATCCCGACAATAATCATCGGGCAGTTGACCACCCGTCTGGTCGGAAGATCCTCCCTTTTCTATAGAGAATGAGTTAACTTTACACCCTGCTCCTCATATCTCTATTAATACGACTTTTGAATATAAACCTTTTTAGAGTCAAACATGAAAATAAGGACGACCAGAAAACTGTATTTTCTTAAAAAATCCCCGTGAAAACTTAGGTGAAGTGAGCTGTTATTCCATCTGATGCTAGGGATTGAAGGGCGGGCGTTTTGAGGGACTGTCTTATGTAATTTTGACGTTCAAAAAGTGCTGATTCTCCGCCTAGTTTGAATAAATGACTTTTGATTTTGATTTTCACACTATTCACTGTACCTAGATTTTCACGGTAAGATTTTTAGCGAGTAGGTATATGCAATAAAAAAATGTTGCAATTTGGGGCTACCTATTAAGAGTTTTACACATGAAAGGCAATGGAGTGCATTGCCTTTCATGTGTTTCTTACGTATGTACCGCGCCTTTAGTTAACTTTTTTTTTTTTTTTTTAAAAACGTGCCCCACACTAGGAATTTCTCCTGTGTCGTGGGTGCGTTTACAAACATATAAACTCACATACACAAACGGCCAGACCCGGAACAACTAATTATTGTAGGTCATACAAATATTTGTTCGGTGCGGGAATCGAACCCGCGACACGCAGCGCAGCAGTCAATCGCTTAACCACTGCGCCAACCGTGCCGTCAAACATGCCTTCGGTTTGGATAAAACGCAGCACATTTCGGCGTTAGAGCTACTGTGTACTACACCTAGTGCTCTTTAGAATCTTATAAGAATAATACCACTGATAGCAAACGTTAATCGTAATCACAGTACAGTCATATAGGTCCGGAGACCTACATGACTGTTCTGCGATACGATACCCGTAGTACGAACGCGCGAAGTAAACGCATCGTAAATTAGAACGATTTTAAAATTGAAAATACTCGTTTCGCATATAATAGGTATGTATTTACTTAGTTTCAAGACTTTATTCATATCTATGGGTATTACAAAGAGTGCTTGTCGAAACAAAAATTTAACGAAAATACTATAGGATAGTTGTATTTACGATACAAAAATCGTCCGAATAACGCGCGACGTAAACGTATACGACGCGCGTTCATGCTAGGCCCACTGGCCTGCAGAAAACGGGGACTATTCTGTTTTCTTTTCATCGATTTTAAGTCATACTTCTGAGTACTACCCAGCTCGACGAAATAGAAGTGTGCACTTATGTATTGATTGAGGTATAAACTCAAGTCAATGAAGTTTCAAAACATTGATGACATGATTACACTGAAGTTTAAGTTCTTGCAAGTACTTTTGCGATATTCGCAGAAATTCCACTTTCTTTGGAACCACCATTTTCTTCGGATTAGTTTAATTCACCTTTGATTGGCATAATTACTAGAAAGCAACCTTAAAGAAAATGTACTTACGTAGAAACCTTATTTGTTTTGCTGGCTTATTAAATTCGTTCTGTGACAACGATTTCTATATTTTTTTTAAATAAACAGGAACAACAAACAGCTACATTATGCAATATTACAAACAAAAATACGTTTTATGTAGTCCACAGCGCTGTTCACAGATAACCATTAGTATATAAAATCTGAAAGCCGCTATAAGAGCTGAACTGTTCATGCATGACAGTAATCCTATACTATTAAATGAGCAATATTTGTATTGTATATATATATATATATATGTACATATTTGTAATCACTTTCTCGAAAACGACTCTAACGATTTCGATGAGAGTTGCAATATAGGGCTTACGGGGGCGAAAAATCGATCTAGCTAGGTCACATATCTGGAAAAATACGTTTTCTCCGTATTTTTTTCCGAGTAGAGCTCGGTCGCCCTAAGTTAAAAACAAGTTGACTACCTTAGAATAATGACATGGCAGCATGGAATTAGTAAGTACCTACTATCATAGCAGCATGGAATTAGTATGTACTATACACGGAATTAGTATGAACTTTCCTAAATGATTTGTTCGAATGCTGCATTGTAGGATGCTGCCATTCCCCGAACTGGTGATAGTAGACTACTGTTAGATCGGCAGGTACCTACTGCAGAGTTTGCCTGCACGCACCTGCCGTCTATAGACAGTTCTGGGGACTGCATAGTACAATACATTATTTGAATCTATACAGTCGAAATTGAGATTAACAGTGTTATACAATGTCATCGCTTCTAATTGTTTACGGCCAGAGCTGATCGTCAAAAGCTTGCATTTACTGAGCAACTGGTTATACTGTAGATCGTAATGCACTAGTCATAAAACTTTTATGACTAGTGCATTACGATGGACGTTTTCTATCATGTCAATGTATTTGCAAGGGTTCCAGATTAATATTTTCAATACCCATGGGGAAATTCGAATTTACCCCGACAAAATACAGGATGAACATTCTGGTCATTTATTTTGATATTTTGTTTCCGAATATTACTACTCCATTTGCGAACTATTATATATGTGGGTCAAGCAAAAAAATATTCGGGACGGACACCTAACACACACACAACACCGAACACCTAAAACTTTGACGAGTTGACGGTTTCCCAAGAGTCTTTGAAACTCGATCAAGACTGTCTAAAATACTGGCTGAAAATATTCAGAAAAAAGTTTTACTCTGATCGTAGGTTCTACATAAATTAGACCCGACGAAAAGAGCCGGATTACGGGTATAACATTTTGTCTACCTGCTATGCGAGAAAGGGATAGACGGATAGGTTGTCTGCTGTCTTCCGTAATATTCGTTTTACGTGTTTTAGGGAGGCAATATTGCATGAAATTACAACAGAGCTGGTACTGTGATTACCACAAAGTTCGGAATCAAAGCGCTGGCGCCGGCAGCGTCTGAAGGCAGCAGTTCTAATAAAATTGGAGGCGCCGAAAGTGCGTTGCGTGCACGCATATGAATTCGAGGCCGTCCGTTTCTATACGACATTTTATGTGTTTTAATTTGAATAGACTGTGATGTTTGCCTCTCATGAAAAATATTAACAATGCCACCTCTGGCAGCGGCCAGTGAGCCACTCCATGCTCTGTGGATCATCAAACGCTTGCTACCAGTGGTAATTATTAAAATTCGATATTCAATATTTGATAAAACACACTAGGTTTAACACGGTTAATGTGATTGTTTTATTTATGTACTGCATTTCATAAATGTATTCCAAACTGAAGGCACGTCAAATAAAGGCGCGGTACGCCACACCATTGCCTTTCGTGTGTAAAACTCTTAATAAGAAGCCCCAAATTCAGTAGGCAACATTTACAAGTTATGACGATGAAATACCGCAAGAATAAACAGTATAAGCACCTTAAAACAAACGCATACAATCGGGTTATTGCAAAGCCAGGTGCTGCGAGCCCCGCACCCTGGGCCCCTCAATAGCATAGGTCGTTGACGGTCCTAAAGGTGCGGTCTCTGGCTCGGTAGAGAACAATGGAACAGCAATTGTTAAGGTTTCCGTGTGGCTTAATTCCGTATCTTGCCTTCAAATACAGCTTTGTATAAAATTTAAAAATAAAAATAAATAAAATTTATTTATTGTTTACAAGGACCAGATTATAGTACAGATACATTGGGACATGAGAATAATACACAGTCTGGTAAGCGGGTGAAGCGCTGTACTCCTATATAGGCTACTGAGTAGCCTGTGTTTAGGAGAGACAGGACTGATCCCGTTTATACAATATACATATAGGGGTCTCATGACGTAGTACATTTTATAATTAGGTATAATTAATTATCCCGGTAACAATAACATGCATGCAAAAATAAAGGTAAATGAAAGCCATTGTAAATATGTAGATTTAGTGTGTAGGTATGTGAGTGTGTGTGTGAGTGCGTGCGTGTGTGTATGTGTGTGTGTGTGTGTGTTTGTATGGACGTATGTTGTGGGAAAATTATGAAAAGAGAGATTGGTGCATAACTTGAATTCAACACTGCAACTTGATGCCTTTATAAGGGGGAATTCACACAGTCCCACAACATGACTTTTCTAAAAACCTGCATGTCTCATTTTATATATCTATGATCTCTTCCCTCGGCGTTAGTCCTACATAAACATGTAAGACTAACGCCGAGGTGACGTGAGCTTTCCTCAGTTTCTTTCTCCCCTTCGCTCTGCGTTTCACCACGACCGTATTTTCTAATATCCTTCTAATTAGCTTACCTTTACCATTTAGCTTAATTCCACTTCTAAATCAGTGTAAAAAATAAACAGAAATAAATATCTCCTACAGAATCCCTTTAGCTTCAAAGCAAATTATTTTGGACAGAAGACAGCTAAGATTAACTTTTAAAAATCCCGCTTTCAACAGTAATTTTCTTTTCGCCCAAAAAGCCTGTAAAATTGGAGGGGGTGGTTCCTAAATAAATCTCTAGCAGACAGATAAGGGCCAAACTCGATGTACGATCCCTTAATGTCCAATAAAACGAAAGAGATAGAAATAAAAGGAACAAAGTCGTTTTCATTATCGACTTTCCGATTTTATGTGTTTGCTGTGTACAGTCTTCAGTAATTAGGTGTAGGGGGCGTGATGGTTGCCTCCACCTGGAACTTTGTCAAGAGTTTCATGTTCCATGGGCCTGGAACACGCTCTGGGCTGTAAGTTAAGTAAACGTACGTACAAAAACCAACAAGTACCAAAAGCCTTGAACATTGTGTGTTGAAATGTTTCTTGCAAACACGTGACTTCTTCACTGTTTGGATTTTTAGGAGTCAAGAATTTCAAATTCATTACCAGAGCATCACATAATGTCACAGAAATACAAAAAAAAATCGGTTTATCGCGATAATTATTAAAAGTTGAAGACTAACTGCTTCGTTGGTCTAGTGGTCGCAAGTGCTATTGCTGAGCATGAGGTCCCGGGTTTGATTTCCAGGTCGGGCAGAGTGTTATTGGGTTTTCCATCTGGAATTTCTCAGTAACAGCCCGGATTCAGGATCTGTAAACGGTTGATGGCAATAGGCTCGTTACATGGGACTTAAACATAACTGTCAAAATGTGTGGTACACCGCTGCCTTACCCTTCAGGGAAATACAGGTGTGATTATGTTTCTGTGGCAGTTTCACACAATATGTAATATACCAATAACGCCCCTTGTCAATGCCATTCAGGCCCAAAGATCCTTGTAGCACATTATTTCAAATATTCGTAAAGAAAATAAGTCGGCAAAAGTCGCAGTGTTTCCAAAAAGTCCTGAAAACCTCGCCAAGTGCGATCAGCCTGTATTTGACTGATCGAAACTGCGAATGAGGACTGAGCCATAAATCACAGCAACAGTTTTGGTATAAAACGAACGACAATATTTGAAGCCATTGACCGACAACCTCCGTGAGACCGTATTCCACTCTATTGAACTACAGGTGAGCTAAATTACGTCGACTGTCGGAGGTAGGCGCCAAAAGGTCCCGACACTGTAACCACTATGAGTACCTTCCCAACACTGTAACCACTATGAGTGTATACCTGCGCTTGGATTCCATCTGTTCAAAGATTGGACTTAGTTACCTATGCTCGATTCCTATAAACAAAAAATAATCGTTTTCAGTTACCAATCGTAATTTTTTTTATTGCCATACTGGGCAAATTAATAGATTCGCAAGCAAATTTTACTTGTAATAGCTGCTTCCATATGGAAGGGTCTACTATGCAAAGCAAAGTATTTGCTTCATTATTGGTAAAAAAACAAGTCTTAAATTATACCAATAACGGTTCGTAAGTTATAGGAATCGGCCATTAGGCATTTTGACCTTAACCAATACTTAAACAGGTGATCTATACCGTAAAATCTCGTCGTGAAAACTTAGGTGAACTTAGGTGCTGTCGGTCCATCTAATGATTCTGATTGACACTATTCACAGCTCAGCAAGTTTTTAGTGAGATTTGTACAAAATAGATTGGCAGTTCCTGCTTAAAAACGAGAGATTTATTTCATTTCGTCTATCCCTTGTTGTGGGGCATCATTAGAAAGGCCGTTCAAAAATATTGTGGGTATGTGGAAAGCATTTTTGGATTCTGGTATCCGTTTGAGAAATATTAAGCTTTAAAGTGCTAATTTTTGTTAGACTTAAGTGGGGGACACTTGACTCTAACAAAAATTTGCACGCCCCCTGCCAGCTAAATTGTTGTTTTTGGATATGTGAAAAAATTCACGGCAGTAGTATATATAACGAAGTTAAAAGAAAAAATATCACAGCTAAGCAGGCTCTACAAGTTAAAATAGTAATAATAGACCAACTTACGTTTGCAGTTGGAATGTATGGGAGAACATGTTTTTCAACTACAATTTTAAGTTTGTTCTTGGGATTAACTCATCCCAACTACGGAATCTTTCATTGTGTGTGGTCCGACACTGGCCGGTTTTTATAATGTAATCTACTTTCTGTAAGTCTAAAGCCAATAATGCATCACTGCTAACAGTCGATTGAAAACTACATTCAATAATTCAACAGTTTTCTGTTTCAAAGACAAAGGGGTTTTCTCCCCCAGTCTTAATTTACTATTAACTGGCTTACAATTTATAGTCACTTCAAAAAAATAACTTCGTTAAAAGAAAACAATAACTTTCAGAAAACGAATAGGTAGGTTTGTGTCTGAATTTTTAATTAATCTTCTTGATTAAACTAATTTTGCGAATTCGATAGAGCTAATTAGCTTGAAAACTAATTAATAAAGCTGCTTTTAGTTAAAACTTTAAAACGAAGGCATTAAAACTCAATATTCGGCAAATCCAACAAAAACTCTGAACAGAAAAGTCACAAACACACACCAATTATTTCAAACCAGATAGTATTTTTTGCATCACTAGTCTGGGCTAAACGACTAAGTTTGGAAGCCTTGCATAGTCCCAAGTAGCCTTTATAAATCCTATAGCTTTTGCTACAGCGGTGAAGTTAATTGACAAACTTGGAAGTCTAGGCATTAGTTATTACAAAGTTTTAGATTTTATATTGAAAAATATATCAGACTGTAGCTATTTCGGTGCTTTCTGGAAAGTTTAGAGACTGCAAAGTAACTTATGCCAATCAAAATGACTTATTTCATTATTCGGCACGAATTGTTAAGTAATAAAAACTTTTCGTATTCTGAAGAGAAAAATAGTCTGCAGTTGAGCCGGTTGATATTGTTACCTTATTTAAAATAAAGGAGAATACCAAAAAAATAAACTCGATTGAAAACTCAAATGTGAAATTAGTTTCTCTCAAAATAATCACCCTAAGCACCACAGCGCGCACAAATCGGCTAAGTCAAAGTCAAATAACTGATTTCAATTAGGTACATAAAAAGCACTTTTGAACGTCATAATTTACAAAAAAAATAATTGAATCTAGTCGGCAATATTGCAAGCGTCATATAAAAAGTTTCCTGTGGTTGAAAAGAGATAAGTAGTGCACCATGTGGTATGCTGCACATATTTCACCATCCAAACAATCTAAAGAAAGTCAGTTAAAATCACTTATTTCAACAAAACAGCGACGAATGAAGACTTTAGAATTGCAAAAGCTCTCATTACTGCATATCGAGAGGAGGGTTCTCGATATGCAGTAATGAGAGCCAGACAAGGTGAACCATACGTTTTTAGACAAAAAATCGTCGCACGTTGGCAAGTTGTATTCAGCATGTTTTACTATCTCGCCTATGCTAGGCATGAAGACACTGCAACAACCAGCTAGTTTTCTAGATTCTTAGTGGATCGCGATAATATGTAACAGCGATGATTTTTTTGTAGTAAATATTTACCTACGCTTTTACACATGTGTCTTTTACTGCTAAACGACCTTATTTACATGAAGAAAGCAAGAAAATTGTTACCTATTATAAAATACAATACAATCAAAAAATACAGCCAATCTAGGGGATAATTTTTAAGAAGGTAATTACATATTTGTTATCTACAATTAATGTCTTTTGGTCACAAATGAACTTATACGTGGATTACTTGCCAAAAAATATTTTTTATGGACTCTGGGTTTTTTGCCCTTATATTTTTAGGCATTTTCCTTTGATGAATTATGAAAAATGATAGTTTCATGGCAATGTAGTTTCTGAGCAAAAATAAAAGTACCCATTGCTGTTTACGTCGGTGTAGCTGTAAAAGAAGAGACTGAGGGCTTAAAATATCTTATAGTGTCATTTGTCTGCAAAGCGATGTGACAACGGAAGTACCTATTACCTTTTACCATGTGGTCATTGGACCTATACTCAGCAATAAACGTTTTCAGGCCGATGAAAAAGGGGAACTGAATGTACCTATTAGCCCATAAAGTAATAATTTAGAGAACCATAGGTAGTTCTTTTCAAGTATTATGTATGTCACAGCAGGATTTAGGACACTGGATGAATTCGGTATCTTCGAAAAAGTCAGGTCCTTTGTAGCCTATAAAATAAGGAACTAGTAGGAGAGTTTGACTTTAACCTCGCATGGGACAGTAAAGGGTCATAATTCCAAGAACTAAATAATTAATCAGATAAAAACAATACTTACTAAAATAAACAAAGGAATTCTATTGACCAACCCTTTCTATAAGGTTCGCCAACAAAAACCCGTTAACGTCGTTGAATTAATTCGTCGAAAAAAAGCGATTGTTGACAGCATGAACCTCTCACTTTATTCTTAAATAATAAATCTTTAAACAGATAACGGCGACCCCGAGACATCATTTGCATATTTACAAAGAACAAAAAAATGAGGGTAATTTAGATTTCTTTTTAGCTTTGCTTATAGCGGCGGCCAAGGTTTGTTAAATAAATATTTTATTTGAGGTATTTTGCTTGATTCAAGTAAATAAGCGTATGTATGTCCTCCCATGGGGTAAGCAGAAACTGCAGAACGCCATTTGCTTCGATCCTTACATACTCCTTTTGCTTCGTTTGCGTGGGTCATCTGGTCATACACGCACGCCGGTAGCGAGTACTACGCGCCTGACCTTTCTGAAGAATATTACCAATAAAGTCACTATTATGTCCTTCTAGGGCGTCCTCTCCCGGCGTTTTCAGTCACATCTACCTTGTAAATACCTTTTGTTAGACGCCTTTCATTAATTCTCTCAAAAATGTTATTTCATAGGTAAATACCTTCTCATCATTTTCATAGTAATACGGTGATAAAGCAATAAAACATAACTAGTTATTCGACGACAGTCCATTAAAACAGTCCATCGTTGTAATTAGTAAACCATTAGTAAAAACTCAATTGAAATTTAACTGAAATTGATGTATAATTATGTTAATTAACAAAACATCAAGGTTTTAGACTACTTAACCATTTTCATAATAGCATTCAATGCACGAAATATTATTCGAATAGGCATTTATTTAATCGAACCTCTAACAATTCCCATTTTGCGCTCCTACAAGTATTATTGGACACTAATATAATGGTTGCGCCATTTTTTGGAAACCTCAAAAATACTAAATAGACGTGTCACTGCGACCAACTTGGATATAGCGCTCGTCAATCGCTCTGCCACGGCGCCGCTCGCTTCGCTCGCTTGGCTCGCACGCGTTTGTCAAATGACAGTTCTAACCTAACCCATTTGGTCAGGGTTCACTAGCTTAGTTACTCCGACCGACTATGAGAAAATGCCAGAAAATTTGAAGAAACTCATTTATGAAAAAAGTGTTCCTCATTATAACCGCTAAAAGCTTATAGAGGTTTATTAATGGAAAAGGTTTCAACCTTAGAAGATGAGACGAGAGGAGAGGAGATGTATTTTAAACGCTCCACTCAGCTTCAGTGGATACCACTGGGCGGAGATGTATCATATTTCTATGGCACGATCGAAGCGGAGATGTGAGCCGTGCCTCGCCAATATTGAGCTGGGTGGCGATCTTCTTTCTTTTTCGTGTAGGGTTAGTTTTTAACCCGGTGTCAGCGATTTTATATCGCCATGTCAAGTCAGAGGTCCATCTCTGACTTGGCTTCACATGCCGTTGAGAAATCTCTCAGGCATGCCGGTTTCTTCGCGATGTTTTCCTTCACCGTTTATAAAGCAACTGATAATTATTATACAATACACACATGAATCCGAAAAGACAGAGGTGCGTGCCTTGGATTCGAACTCGAGACCTGGCATTGACTTGGCAGTCCGACGGTCACACCACTAGGTTATCAAGGCTTTTGTGGTGGCGGTACAAAGCGGAGATGTGCGTTGTGCCTCGCAAGCTGGTGATGGCGCGCAGCTGAGACGAGAAAAGAATATGTGAGCGGCGTGCCGTGAGCGGTACCGTAATTTCGTTAACAACCAACGCTCGCCGCACGCAGCTTAGTTCCGTTCCTGCCAGCACACATCTCCGTTCCAGTCTAACCAGTACGCATCTCCACACAGCTTTGGTGAATACACCCTAGCTGAAAAAAATCTGTTCTCGTTTCCGCTTCGGACATCTCCGCTTTGGTGGAGTCCCGGCTATACAGGTGACATATTTCTTAAACTTATTCATTTGTTTTTCTAGTTATCATTTGACCTTCTTTATAATAGATAATTTTCTGAATACTTAGCCAAGTACTTTAAGCTATTTGCTCTTTTACTTAAATTTGTATTTGTTCATCCAACATGCTAAATAAGTAATGGCTATGATAACAGCGACCTAGAAAGTTTTTCGTTGGAGTATTCGTGTCTAACGTTATTAGTTTGAATGAGTATTATAGTAAACGCTAAGGAAACTAAGGGCTATCATGTATCAGGTCATGGAGTATCGTTAGGCAAACAGTTTATTTTCACATTATGCCCTTAGCAGTTTAGCCTAACAACTTAAGGGCATTAGAAGAAAAAGCAAACATATTTTGTTTATTCATACCTTCTTTTAACTACATATTATTATACTTTTTATATTTCATTGTTTTTTTAGTTTCGATTAATGCGTTTTTGAAATGCAAATATACACAGTCAAATCACTCTTTGAAATTTATTATCAAAATATTAAGCAATTTTTACTTGCTGTTTTTCAGAAAAGGACAGTGTGAAAAGGTGACATGTGCTCGCTATGACAAGGAATTGGTTTAAACGTTGCTGAACATTTTTGTTAATGCTAAGCAATTTCAATCAGTGATCTCTTTGACTGAACATATACCACAAAACGCCAAAAACTCATGTTAGGTAAACCTTGATTATTTATTCATTGACTGTAACTATAAAATGTAAGTGGAATCAGCGGGGTAATTGCATTACACACTTGCAGTAGCAATGGCTTTCATTTTGACAGTTCAACAACATTCATTGCGCTATTTACATTTTTGAGCAGACACATTTTTCGAACATTATGGACGTTTTTTTAATTATTCTGTGACATAAACATTATATTTTATGGGTATGTATGGAGTGTACAAAATTTGACGAATTTACTTTGTAGCGAATGTAATAACTCGTTTTCAAGATATCAACCGAGGTCACAAGAAAGGAAAACTTAACCTTCCTTTTTAAGATTACTTCACCATTTCCTGGAAGATACGATGGTTATGTATACTTGTCTTTCAGTGTAAAGGGTGACCCTATTACCGGCTACCCAGCTTAATTCCAAACTCCGGGCGGGTACTGAGAATTCGCTCAGAGGGAAAAATATCCAGTAACTATCATTTTGTAATATTCCATGATGAATTGAACAACATGTTCTGAGTAAGTGGTTTTAGCCACAATAAACGTTTGAATCTGAATCGAGTTCATTAATCGGTTAGCCCATATGATAGTTAAGATTATGCGGTTTATTTATAAACGTTGCGTAAACTTAAGTGACGTTCAAACGTCAAAAATGTATGGTTAAACAGTCGGTAATCACTTACTTACTTACTTTAAGCAGCGTTTATAAATAAAATAAACCCCAATAAATTATAATAAACTACTATATTTTGTTACATTGAACGTAACAGAAAACTGTAGGTAACTGCGTTTGCAATTCAGTTGCCAAACAGACAAACAAATAGGTGCGTACGTGTTTTTGTAAAAAATACTTTAAAACCCAAACATAATGCTGGGGAGTTTGTTGCACCACTTTTTCTTCCCAGCTAAAGCACTAAGAAGTGGTGAAAGGTGGGCGTTCTGGGGGACTGTCTTATGTAATTTTGACGTACGAAAAGTGCTGATTCTCAGCCTAGTTTGAATAAATGACTTCTGAATATGAATTTTGATTTATGAAAAATTTTAAGGTTCAGCTCGCTCTCTAAACGTTTTCATTACTTTTTCAATAGTACTAGTTATTCTGAAATTTCATCAATATAAGGTAAATATTAAAATTTGTTTAAGTGGAAACAGGGATTTGAATATGGAATATATCATGCACGAATGAAATCTTGATCAGTAAGAACTGAGATAAGAATAGTATAAAGTGCGCGCGAATGATTTATTGCATCCTATCTAGGCAGTGCACGCTTTGTCTTATTACTCTGGTATTCCATTTATTGTTGTTCCTATATAATAAAAAAAACAGTAGTCGCATAAATGATGTGTAACATCTGACATTCTCGGCACACACTGTTGGCTGACACTACCAACCTCTTGGAAAATGGGTTGGTACCATCTGACGGCCAATTCTAGCACCGTGCACGCCAATTGGTAAAATCAAATAACGCGCGCTTGAGGATTCTTGTTACACTCTTCCGTCCCTTTGCACGAAATTACTGACACAGTGATTGCAGGAAAGCGAGAGAAAAGATTTTACACATGCAAAATATTTGCTGACTTTTGAGATTTCACTTCAAATTGGATACAACTTAACTCTTCAAATCTTCCAATATTAGCCTAATAGACCAGAAAAAGATTTCAAATCGAAGAAACATCAAAGACATACAAAATTCGAATCAATTCATGTATTCCCACACAACAATTACGTCACCGTCACAGGTCGCTGAACTCGTGTGCTAAGAGTTCTTGGTCTACAGTCTCTATTATCATAGTTCAGAACGAAACAACAAGACATTGCGAAGGAGCTAGTCTCCAAGTTTCATTCGGTTTAAACGGAACGCGTAGCTAACTTGTAAAGTATACTTTGTTACCAGTATGTTATTAGTAAGTTGACTTTCTTGCATTTGTAGATGCTTTTGAATAAATATGGAAGGTTTTGAGCATTTTGGCGTGCTGAAACCTTAAAGATTTTTTACTAAGGCTTGAGATATTATAATTAAAACATCGAAACGGTGTAACTGCATTCGTCTTTGTTAAAGTCGATAGCAAAGCAGGCTTTTAGCTCTAACACAAATTTGTGAAAATCTAATTTTAATATTAGTGTGTAACAAAATCTTAATACTTACAATGTGCAGTAGGTATGTAAAATTAATTAAATTAAATGAATTAATTGTTTATTCTATAAATTGGATATTGGAATCACTTATACAAGACATCTTAAAAAAAAAAAAAATGCTGGATGAGTTTGACGTTTCCTATCTGACTACTCTGAGAAGAAAGGCCGAAACAAACTCAGAGGTCACAGTCTCTTTTAAAGTCCAGACATAATCTTGGTCAGGCCAATAAATATATAATATTTTTTTTTTAAACGTTGCCCCACACTAGGAATTTCTCATGTATCGTGGGTGCGTTTACAAACATTTAAACTCACATACACAAACAGCCAGACCCCGAAAAACTAATTGTAGATCATACAAATATTTGTTCCGTGCGGGAATCGAACCCGCGACACGCAGCGCAGCAGTCAATCGCTGAACCACTGCGCCAACCGTGCCGTATTATCCTCATTCCTTATCCTAAAAACTTAAAAAAGCTGAAAATAGAATATCGATACTTAGCCTACCTGATAGGTGCTTAAGGAAATACGAATGATAACTACAATTTAACTTAATACTAAAACAAATTGACAAAAAGGAACACAGAACAGAAGCGTGTCCGAGTTGCCTTGTATTAATTCTCGGTCCAACTCGGCACGGATCACAGGGGTACGTAATTTTATGTATGTATGCATGTAACAAACCATTAACCCCATTCCACTAGATAGACTTGAGGACTGATTTATCCAGAGCCTTTAAAACTCACTGTTTTATAATCTACTTTATTTTGTTTAATAGGTTAAATTATAATTAATTGTCGAATGACTGCCTCGCTGGTCTAGTGGTCGCAAGCGCAACTGCCTGAGCATGAGGTCCTGGGTTCGATTCCCAGGTCGGGCTAAGTGTTATTGGTTTTTTATATCTAGAATTATTTCTCAGTAGCAGTCCGGAGTCTCGATTTGTGCCTGGTTGATGAGAAAAAGCTTGCGTCCTATTTATTACATGGGACTTAAACATATTTGGCGAAATCTATCTAGACTATAAGTACATCTCTGCCCAACCCTTCGGAACAAAGCATGATGTTATGTTATGTAATTGTCGACTTGAGCCTTTAGGTTATCTTTGACTAATTCTACAAGATGTAATAGGAAGTACTGAAAGCCTCTCAATGGGTATTATACTGTTTGATCAACTTTTACTAAGAGACTGGAAAGAACGAAAAAATATCTACTATTGCCTACATTTTATTTGTAAAAACTTTATGCACAAGTAAAAAATACTGTTTAAAGCGGACTTAATGCCTGAGGCATTTTCTACCAGTCAACCTTAGGGTGGAGCAGAGACAAAACATGGCAGGTGCAAAATAAGTGATAGATAACTTGAAAATGAATACTTACTAATACATACATAAAAAACCGAATAAACTTTGTCAGGAGATAACGATTGATTGATTTTGTCGAGTTATGCGAAAATTCATGTGGCAAGTGATGTTTTGGCGATTTCAGAATTGGCCTCACAATAAATGTTGTACACCATAATGATGAGTACAATGATCCCTTAACTTAAGAGGTTTTTAGTTAGTTCTATTACAGCTTGTATATGTTATAGTAACATTGTGAGAACCATTCGTTTATAATCAATCAGTATTATATCCGTTACTATGACTATAAACTGGGTGAAATGGATTAGATTAGGTTAGACCTGAGATAAACTGCGCGAGCCGAGCGAGCGTAGCGAGCGGTGCCGTGGAAGCGGCCGGCGAGCACTACTTCTAAGTTGCTCGCAGTCGCAACTAGGCAGGCTATTTAGTATTAGCGCAAGGTGCGTTACGTCGCAAGCAAGTTTGATACCATTTCACAATTTGTCGGTTGCCATGGATAGGTTGAAAACTATCGAAAAATAATGCGTTAAATTGTAATTGGTTTGTTGCAGTTCACAATTGTTCGAGAGTTTATAATCTAACGGAAATAATACTGATAGATTATAAACTAACAGTTCTGACAATCTTACGGTGGTACTAGATGTCAACAGACTGCCAAGGGAGTGAAGCTTTGTGTGTACTCAAAGTGACTAAGACGATCTAACCTGTTTTCACACTCAAAAACCTCTCTCTTCCTTTTCCATACCCTTCTGTCTTCTGCTAATGTTGCTCAGTTCTTTTGGTAGGAGTCAAGTTTGTCCCTCCATCTTCTACTTGGTCTAACGCGATGTCACCTAGCGTTCAATGGGACCCACTTCGTGGTTCTTTTAGCCCACCGCTCAACTGATATACGGCTGACATTTCAATATCACTTTTAATTTGCAGCTTATTCATCAGATCTGTTTTATTTAAGGCTAACACTATCACGAGCCATGTGCACATCAAGATCCATTTCAATTTTTCAAGCCGGAGAGAAGCAACCCAAAGACCAGCTTTTTATATAACATTTTCAAAGTATACTGGAAGGTTTTAAGTACATTTTCTAGTACCTAATTCTTTTGTTTAATAAACTATGCCGTGGCAGGACTTAGCGTGTGAACATTGCGTGGCAAGGAATGTACAATTATAATATGATATGCCTACGAGATTTCGATCGTAATTTCGTACATATAGACTTTGTAACTAGGGGAATATTTTACTGGCCTCGATATTGTTGTACACTGACGAAAATTATATAAATGTCATGCTGTATTATACGGGTGAATATATATTTTGTTCAAACAAACGAACGTAGGAATAGAATATTATGTAGAAAAAAGCACGATTGAACTGACAATTCCATAATTATTAGTTTCGATGTCTTTTTGTGGCATGCCACTGTCTCTTTCTTGCTTAGAGAGAAAAGAGAGAAGAGAGAAAGAGACAAATTTCATTCTTGCTTAGCTAGGTAGTAAGAGATAAGAATAATTTATAGAATCGGGGGTCTACTCCCAAAGACATATCCGTAGTTTCGGCCCAAGTTACGAAACTAAGAAGTTAGGATCTACGGCTGGAACTAAGGATATCGCTTGGGGGGTAGGTCCCTAGAACCAACGTCATTAGATCATTAGGATTAAATATCAGTCCCTCTTAAAGTCATTTTTATAATGTGCATTTTATTTGTGCAGAATAAGAGTCCTTGACACAATTTAGACAAAATATCAAAACCAGAAATACCGATTATTATTTTTTCTTTTTTTGTAAAAATATGACAGTAGGTGTCATATATATTTTTACGACATTGCAAGGCTTGGCATTATGACGAGTCTGGAGTTAGCATGAATTGATAATATGCAACATTCAAGGTTCATCTAATGACTTTAGACTCGGAAATGGTTCAAAAGTCTTTATAGAATTATTTCTACAAAGACTTTTGAATCATTCACATGCTCTCTGTTGAACAGTCGAACTAGCTCATAACAATGTTACTTCAAAAATAATATCAACGCTAGCGAATATAAGCGCATCAGACACAGTTCCTCTAAAATATTATGAAATAAATATCTTCAGTGTCTCAACAGATTTACAATGGGGCTTGCCCACGGCCATTCGAGGATAGCATTTTTCTTTTTGTTCCCAATCCTTTGTTGTGGCTTGAAATATCCAGCGCTGTTGCCTGTCGAGAAGAGTTTCTGAATCAAATATTTTGATCGAAATAGTGCTAGTGTTTTTTTAAAGTTGGTTTCGGTACGTTTTAGTCTAGCTAAACGATTTTATTAATTTAGTACTAACTAACTTATCTAGAGATGACTTTCATCATCTATCTTAAATGGGTAAGGTCTTTAATGGGCTGCCCAATTAAATAAATAAAACTCACTGTTTCAAACTTTTCAAAGCCAAAGTTGTCGTACCGTAAAAAATAAACTATTAAAATTATATATTTTATTTTGAAAACGTATCGCACAGCGTTTTTAAAAAGTAGTAGTGTAGTAGTATCTAAATACTGCCGGGGTTGCGGGAAAGTCCGAAAGGGATACCGTGGCCCTTGGCAACGTACAGGCAACTGAAGGAACACGGGTGGGTTTTAGTCAGTAAGAGTCTGACACGCCCTCAGCGCGCTCCGCCCAGAGCGGGAAAAGTTATTTGATAATCTCCCATACAAAAAAAAAAAAAACAATTACCTAAATACAAAAATTCTACTGCCTCCAACCAATACCAACGGCTTTCAGTATTGCTCATCATATCAATAAACAGTTCAATAGTATAATAAGGTGTAGTTACGTGACCCGACGGTAAACATGAAAAGCCACGTGTGCCAATTTAAGGTCAAAGACCTCGGTGACCATGACTTGAAGTACCTGTTATAACTAAGAATCGAAATTGTATGAATAAGATCGTGTTCAAGACTTTTTGTGTCTTTGTTATTGTGAGATGGGTTGTCTATAGAATAGTTGGCCTGATAGCTTCTAATTAATAACGCTATTACGTTAAATTATACTGGAACATTTCAAAGAAAGTCAAAGTCAAAGTCAAATCATTTATTTCAAGTAGGCCCGTATAAGGCACTTTTGAACGTCAAAAATTTACAAAAAAAAAAAAATTATTCTAGTTGCCCCTTCCAAAAGGTAGTTTTCGTATGGAGAAGAATGGGCAAGAAACTCCACCGTTACTCTTTTAAAATGTTTTACAATATTTTGTATAAGTACATTCGTTATATAATTATATGTGAGGACGATGCAACTAGAATAAAATTATTATACCACAATAGGTAAAAAGAATTAAGAATTAAAAATGAAGCAACAACAGATAAACTAATAATGTGATAGATACATGGTGCTCACATATTTACAAACATTGTAAAAGTAGACGATCCTCCTAAGATTCCACAATTAATAAGTCAGTGTGCGAGGAATTGGTCATAGAAAGTAAAATCAATGTCATATAATAAAAAATAATAATAAAATATACACTTAAATTTGCAACCAGTTTGATTTTGTCTTGATTCTAAATTATCCTATGGAGCAGGACCAGCATGTTTCCAAGCATTCTTATCTTGGATATAATCCTCTAATTTGTAATATGCTTGTTTACAAAGTGTACTTTTAATATGAGCTTTAAATTTTCTTTCATTTAATTGCAAAATATCACAAGGTATTTTGTTGTAACATTTAACACAGTACCCCATAAAAGATGTATGTACTTTAGATAATCTGAAAAATGGTTGATCTATTTTATCTTTATTTCTAGTATTAAAATTATGTCTATCACTTATTTTATTAAAAAGATGTCGATGTCGAAGACGTTCAAGAAATTAATAACTTCCTCGTAGGTCTAGTGGTCGCCAGCGATACTGCTGAGCATGAGGTCCTGGGTTCGATTCTCAGGTCAGGCAAAGTCTAATTGGGTTTTCAATCGCAAATGATTTCTCATTAGCAGCCCGGAGTGTGGATTTGTGCCCGGCTGATGGCAATAGGCTCGCCCCTATTACATGGGGCTTAAACATAAGTGGTGAAATGTAGGTGTAACTTCGTGGATTACAGGCGTGATATTATGTTATGCTATGTGAAAAATTAATCATAGAAAGTTTAATTACTTATTTTGGTACTGGGTTGCTAGTACTTAACTAAGAAATTGTTCTCTAATGCATCGTTCGGGTTTTACAACTTTAAAACCTTGGAGATTCCTATACTAACTATTATAAATGCAAAATTAAGTTTGTTTGTTTGTTTATTACGCTTTCACGCTAAAACGGCTGAACCGATTTGTATGAAATTTGGCACACGGGTAGACCATGACCTGGAATAGGGCATAGGGAACTTTTTATTCTGGTAGTACGTTCCCGCTGGGTTATTTTTGACATGCACGAGGCCAAAGCCGCTGGCAAAAGCTAGTATTATATATGTAAGTTTAATTTGAATGTATTATACACATGCAACACACTACCTTCCGCAATAAATTCTTTAAAAGATGGTGAAATCCGCATCAAAATACATTGTGTAGTTTAGAAGAACAACAAATATATTTTTTTTATTTTTTTTTTAAATCTTTGCCCCACACTAGCAATTTCTCCTGTGTTTAGTAGTTTACTCTGCAATCGGCATTTTGTTTTTGTTATGTTTTTGTTGTCATTTGCCAATGTCGTAACCACAGAGTATGTAATGTTGTTACAGTAATTACGTAATATTGTCTTTGTCTGTGGCCTTGACATCAACCGATGAAGAATCAATTTTTTAAATAGCGTTTATTTGTTGGCTAAATACGAGGCTTTTGGCTACTTTTGTATTTGTGTATTTTGTGTTTTTATTTTACTTAAATGTGCGTTTTGTTTGTGCAGAATAAACGTATTTTCTTTTTTTCTTTTTTCTGTGTCGTGGGTGCGTTTACAAACATTTAAACTCACATACACAAACAGCCAGACCCGGAACAACTAATTGTAGGTCATACAAATTTGTTCCGTGCGGGAATCGAACCCGCGACACGCAGCGCAGCAGTCAATCGCTTAACCACTGCGCCAACCGTGCCGTTTGATCATGTGATCGACAGATACGAAAATCTACTTTAATGTAATGTATAGAACGGTGTTCTCAATCAATCTACTTAGCCTTTTCCCAACTTTGTTGGGGTTGGTTTCCAGTCTAACCGGATGCAGCTGATTATCAGTATTTTACATAGAGCGACTGCTTATCTGACCCCCACAACCCAGTAACTGGGTAATACTAATACGATACCCCGTGGTAAGACTGGTTGTCAGACTTTTCGGGTTTTGACGACCCGTAACGACTGTCAAAGATCCACGAATGACAGCCGGGACCAACGCCTTAACGTGCTTTCCGAGGCATGGAGGAGATTCGGTATGTAAAGATGGTCACCAATGAACCAACCCTGGCAAAATCGACCCGTGCGGTTGTTATAACTTAGGCACGAGTTCCTCTATAGATAGAAATATGTTCTCATCGGACTAAATTTTATACAAGAACTTAATCTAATTGCTGCGCTACATTATCTTATCTAACTAACTTGGATAATTTGATAAGAAATGTCTGTCCTATTTACCTACTATGTTTACAGATTAAGTAACTGGCGAGCGCTACTGGTAAGCATGAGGTCTTTGGTTCGATTCTCAAGTCAGGCAAAGTTTTATTGGGTTTTCTATAAGGAATTTCTCAATAGCAGCCCGGAGTCTGGATTTGTCCTCGGTTGATGGCTATAGGCTCGCCCCCTATTACATGGAATCGGCAAAATGTGTACTATAGGTTCACCTCTGCCTAACCCTTCGAGTAAAAAAACGTGATGATAGTTAATGTAATTGGCGAAAAATCAAGTCGAAAACAAGAGTAAGTAATTCTTTGACCAGTACATAAAATAACCTATATTTAAAGGCACCATTATTACATGAATTAGTAAGACCATCTAGAGCTTATTATACCTACCCTCTAATTTGTATACTATTACCACAAATTAGAAACAGAACTGTATACAGGCGCCGAAGTATTTTATTATAGCTACCAGCATAATAAGCACCAGAGAATAAACCGCCAGTAATATATTTCTCCTAGTTACAACAACTTGTATGAATTATTACGGTCTTCAAAATGCTTTATTAATACCGTTCAACTCAATATTATTTAGTTGACCTTCCCGCATGAACTTGAGTTTAGTATGAATGAAATATGTTTGACGAAAGCAAAGTAATTTGAACCTTGACATCGTCATTATAAAGTTCATAGTGCATTTTTCAATGATTTGTTAAAGGGTAACAGATTATGTGACTGCACGAATTGTTGAATTCTCGAATACTTACTTTTGTAAAGCATGCTTCACACTTGTTTGAGTCTCGAATTATGCTGAGCCCGTCCTAACATTATTCAGCGAGGGCAGATGGCCGGAACCGAGTTTGCCGATAGACATGAGCCGAATGAACGCCAAATATGTGTAGTAATTGCTTCGGGTCGGCTTTGCTGTTCAACATATACTGCCGAATCGAATGTAACTCGAACAATGTGTGTAGCACTCGTATCGTATACGATTTTGCGCATAGACGAGTCAAGTTACTTCCATTATTGAATTCTTAGTATCGAGTGTTTACTTATTGATGTGACTGCAGCAAATCATTTTGTGTGAAAACGTTTAATATTGCGACATGTTTATTAGTATAGTTCATCACATTTGTGTTTAAGTTGAGCTTTAATAATAATTGTGCTGATAGTAATTTTGGCCAATGATCTAATAAGGGTTTTCATGAAAATTCACGCCACTTTGACAAGAGGTCTTCCATTTCGACAATGAATATTAAATATATGATGATATATTTAATACCATAGATGACCTTCGTCATTCGTTTCATTCATTCGTCCATCGTTCAGTCACGACTAAAGAAAATGTAGGCGCCTCGACGCTTTTGACAGGTACCTGGACCTGACGTCTCAGTGCTACCACCTAGTGAACGTCATTTCAGAAAACCCCCATTGGTTAGAGCCTCGTACAGTCGACCGCACGTCGGTGGGTGGTAACACTTCGAGCTGATTCAAAAGAATGAAACGCCAGCTTATAGTAGTTTTATTACCACTAACGTGCAGCCTACTGTACAATGTGTGTCTATTATAAGAGCGGTAGCTAGGCAGTTCTCTCAAGGGCATACTCAAAGCGGTAATCCTGGAAATGGCACATATTGTTTAGAGCCTTAGAGGTTTCTCACTGTGAGTCCTTGACCGCAGCGTAGCCTTGACCCTGACCCAATATTAAGTTACCTACACTTTAAATAAATCTTTATAGACAAAATAAGGTAATTACAATAAATTGCAATACCTACCCTACATAACATGTTATAATCAAATGTGATAATTAATTAATTTCGTAATCTAATTTATGTATCCAATCGTAATACATGACTTGTGTACACATTGAAATTACATATTTACACAGAACGAAGGTCAATGTAATAGTACATTACTGCCGCGGCCTGCAGAAGGGGCATTGATGAACGAACGTGAAAATATGTGCTGAATGAAGTGAAGCCAAAGTATACGTATGTGAGTCCATCAATGCCTGGTTTCAGCCAAGGCTTGTATTAGTAGTTTTCTCAAATAATGCGCGGAAATTAAAACTAAATAAATTAATTATAAATTCCAGAATCAATGACGAACAACGTTCATTTTTCAAGCGTAATTATGTGCATTTGTTTCTTTTTTACTTTTAACAGCTTTTTTTGCAAGCCAAATCGAAATTTAAATAAAATCCTTGTTATGTTACCTCCTTGGTTGCCATGTGTCGAAGTAAAAATTTCGTACCGTTTTCAAATTACACGACACACTGATACAAATTTTCAAAGTAATTTATTCGGCCGCTTCACGACAGATATGGTTTTTAAAACTAAAATTACCGGCCACCTACACTTGCATGTATTTGACCAGTACAGAATTTACAATTTATCTCAAAGAAGGTTGTCAAAATAATGCTTGAATTTCCGAGCATTTTTGTTAATATGTAATTGGTAAAATAAATAAATATATGAAACTCAATTTGACAAAGGCTACAGAACTATACTTAAAAAGTATTGCGCGTTCGGTTACTTATTTAGGGCGAGGCGTAATAACAGAACAATTTAGCGCTTAATTCTCCGTAAAAGCCCGTGTACGCTCGAGTAGACGCTTTGATGACTCCCGCGTGGTACTACAGCTAGACTAATCGATTTTGACTTTTAGGTTTTGTGGCTTAAAAGTAAATAGGGAACGCTAATAGAAAAATAGTAACTTATGCTAGGTATTGCCGAATAAAGTGGGTCTAGGTTTTTTTAAGCAAAATAACTGTATTTGCATGTAAAGAGGACAATATATCGAAAGATATTCTATTCAAAAGTTAGGTTAGAAAGCCTGATTTATTATTTTTCTCAAACATGTTTGGAAATTCGAGCAGTATTTTGACAACATTCTTCGAGATAAATCGAAATTGCTGCACTGCCCGGCCGGCAATGTTTGTATGAAAAACCATATGTCGTGTTTAGCGGCCAAATAAGTTACTATGAAAACTCATATCTGTCATGTTCTTTAAAAATGGAATGAATTTTTTACTTCAACACATGGCAACAACTCCTTGTAAATAGTTCGTTACTTATCAAAGATTTTAATTATTAAATAAAATTTCTATTTGGCTTGCAAATAGAGCTGTTTAAAGTAAAGAAGAAACAAATGAACATAATGGCACGTGAAAAATTATCGATGTTCGTCATTGATTCTGGAATTTATAATTAATTATTTTACTTAGTTTGAATTTCCGCGCATTATTTGAGAAAAGTTCTATACAAGCCTTGGCCATGGGGCTGACATGACCTGTTAATGGTGCAAGTCCCTAATAATCAACCAGGCATTGATGGACTCACGTATGTGTCCCTCAGCTTCACCTCGGCTTACATTTTCACGATCGTCCATCGACGCGTCCATTGTTACAGGCCGCGACAGTAATGTACTATTTCCTTAAATTCTATTTTTGCAGGAACAGTACGAACAATATAATTGTTTTAGGTAGTCGACCTAAAATAATGATTTCATCACATTTTTCCTTTAAATATTTTAATCAAATTAACACAAAATATTAATTACTGCTAGATCCGTTACTTAACAATATTAAGTTCTCCTAATTCAAAACAGGATAACCAAAAGAATTATGGTATTTTCCAGAATTTAAATTAATGTACCTAACGAAAAAATACCGCAGTTTTTAATTAAAACCGAAGGTTTCAACTCTTCAGCGGATCTGCGTAGTTAATTGTTTTTTTTTTGTTGTTACTTTTGTTGTTGTTGTTGTTGATATTCACAACGCTGGAGCCAAACTCAAGTATTTCTTAATTATTCCAAAGATGAGTCTTGCATCTAAAAATGCTATACGAATGATAAAAGTTTTCCTTATAATATCCTTTGGAAATCTGATAAGGAATGACGGACTTGAATCGTTATTTCGCGTCAGATTTCATTTGAAGAGTTGATAAAGTTATTCGGAGCTGTCATGACTTAGTTAAGTGTCATTGGAACTCGGCTCTGACATGAATTAATTGGAAAGATAGCGGAGGTCGGTGTTTGGAAGTAGATGTAAAACGAAGAACCGGTAAAGACTTATGAAATCTCAATAATTAATCCTCGTGCAGACAGGCGCGACGCCACTCTAACAAAATGATTTCTAAGAAAACTTCACGATAGAACAATTACCGGCGTATCATCGCTCCGTCGCGTTGCGTCAGTACATAGTAAAAATACGCAATCAAAAGAAACATAACATAACATCACGCCTCTATTTTCCGAAGGATTAGGCAGAACAGAACTGCACTAAATATTATTAGGTACATCCCACATTTTGCCACACATTTCGCCAGTTATGTTTAAGTCTTATGTAATTGGGGGCGAGCCTTTTGCCATCAACCGGGCAAAAATCCATGCTCCGAGCTGCTACTGAGAAATTCCAGAGAGAAATACTCATGCTTACCAGTAGTGCTCGCCAGTTACTTAATCTGTAAACATAGTCTTAGGTAAATATAACAAACATGTCTTGATAAATTATCCAAGTTAGATGAGAAAATATAACTATGATGATTGTAATAAATACCCAATAATACTTTTCCCGACCTGGGAACGACTGCTGGACCAACGGGGCTCAAAAACCAAGTATATAAGAAACACGATTACGACCATTATTACAAGTACCATTTACAATGACAAATTATAGGCGTAACGCTTTTTGTATACGCAGTGCAACATTATTCAACAACATGCCATTGTATTTAGAAATTGATTTATTTTGCACGAGTGCGTTAAGAATCAGGACAATTTTGAGTAGGGAATATTTCATTGGGTGAATATTTGTGGCTTACCACGGCATACCTACCTATTTTTCCATACCTTTTTTTTTTCTTTAATCCTGTATCAACACAACTTTGTTATTTATATGTGGAAGCTTGTAATTAGTAATTGTCAGTTGTTAACTATTTCGTTACCATTTGCGTGTATTAGTCTGTAAGCTTTCTTAAAATTGTAAAAATAAAATAAAATAATAACACGCACCGAGTACCTAAACCCGTTCTTATTTAGTTTGTTTCAAAATAAATAGTGTCATTTTTTCCTTAATAGCGCATAGTAACACAGATCTATGAAAACACTAAAGATAAATTATCTGTGTCAAGATTAACGACTATGTATAAGTAATAAAAATAATGAGCGCTCCACACTCACTGAAAATAATTTATTTATAGAAAAAAAAAACTCCGTGTAACATAAAAACTAAGCTTAATTAAAACAAGACTGAAACAATTTCCAATAAAGAAAAAAAAAATGCAAAGGATTTTTTGCAAACACTTATTATTTGTTTGGAACTCCGTCATTACGTTTTCAGTTATAGGGTAAAGTTTATAAATGGTAGTTGAAGATTTCCCTCGAGTCAGATACAACACCCAGTAAGAAAAATCTTATAAGTTTTATAATTTTTGAAAGTGTTTTCAACTTTCCTCGAGAATTCTGAGCGTATTTAGCTTGAAACTAACCTTTGGTAGATTTTGGAACGTCAGGCGCTCTGAACCCTTTGGCAGAATTTAAAAGAAAATTAAGTTACTCTTGTATTCTTTGTAAGGGAAAAAATCTGTTGGCCGCATGTGGAAACTGTTGCTTTTCATACGTTCATGATAAAATATCTATTTCGTATTCATAGCGTAGGAGTAAAGAAAGTTTAATTTAATATGCTGCTATTCATGCTAGGAGAGCGAGCACACGACTAGTCATTAGCGTGCTTGGCAAATGGCGAGTTTTCAATAACTTCTCATTTTTATGTAGCAGTTATTTTTTCTAAAATAAAAGAAAAAAAGAAAATACGTTCATTTGCGGTAAACATGACGCAAAAAAGAACACAAAATTAAAAAAGAAACAAGTTTAGGTAAAATATGCGTCACATCCACGCAAAACGGCCATCGCTCAGCATAATGCTGCGACCCTATGCAAGACAGAGCCCCAGCGCTGATTTTCAGCGACAGCTGGCGTTGACGTTATGACGTCGACCGGTGCAGCATACCATGAAATATAATAAAGATATAAACATAAAATAAATATACAAAAATTTATTCTACATATTTAAAAACGGCAACATTCCGTTAAGTCGGCAATCGACTCGCGCATCATTCTACATTTATAATGGCATTTATAGCTTTAGTTACATCTTTACTAATGAGTGTTACAATTATGCGTTATGAATGAAGGTTAGTCGAAGGATAAGCTTCGCTTGTCGAGGTCGGTCCGCGGATGGTCCAGTCCATCCATTACATATCGAAAAAAGCTAGGCAGATGGTGATGAATGGTGTTGTTAGTCTCATTAAGTATGCGTAAAATAGCAAATGTAGAGATAAAAACCTTTCCCATAATCATAAACACAAATACGATTAAATCCTTCCATAACATGTTTATGTTACAAACTTCACGGAGTTCATTAAATTCCCCGCAAATACAAAATGCCGTTGAATAAAGTCTTCCAAAGACGTCTTAAGATCTTTACGAGACTTTGAATGGACGTACTGCCATCGGGATTTCAAAAGACTTTCTCAAACAATATACTATAGCCGACTTGTTATAGATATTTTTATTATAAAGCCTGACGAAGCTATAGAGCTATCTATTAAACAATATTTGCGTACCTTGTTCTGATTTTGATGCTCGAGATTTTTCGATCCCGAAATATCTTCCATTTTTTAGGGTTCCTCTAAAGGAAAAATAGGAAACCTTATAGAAGCACTTCGCTGTCCGTTCATCAGTCTGTCAAGACCCATTTTCTCAAGAACACGTGGAGGTATTAAACTGAAATTAATATCAAATACGTAGATCTATGTGCCTTAGATTTCTAAACAAATCAAGCTTCTAAGTCAACGGAATAAAAAAATACGGTCTTATGTGACATATTTTGACACTCGCAAATAAATCAAAACCTACAGGGTACCTTCCATTGACCTAGAATCATGAAATTTGGCAGGAAGCAAGGTCTTACAGCACAAGTATATGAAAAAGTCCGAAAATCGTTAAATTGTAGTTTTATCACATTAAAACATTTTTTTTTTGTGATTACAAACTGACATATGAAATTGGAGAATTGATCATGACGTGTATCGATGTATGGGAGAACATGTATTTCAACTACAAAGTTATGTTTGTTTTTGGGATAAATTCATCCCAACTACGGAACCCTTCTTTGTGCGTGGTCCGACACGCACTTTGCCGTTTTTTTAGCGATTGCCGATGCTTAACATCAAGAGTAAAATATCAGGTTACTCTCTTTCATCTTTACTCTTTTATCCTAATACTTATAAAAAAAAGAATATCGTATATAAATAGCTACGGTTCACGTTTTTGTTCGCCATACAAATTGTGATGCCCTTTGACCCAGGTGTTGTTACGGAAAACCTTTCTTAATGAATACCTACGTTTTAACCTTCCTGACCTTAGTTTGTCGGCAAAATGCTACCTATTAGGCATATTACGATAATGGTTTCGGTTGTGCAGTAATTAAAAACTATTCTCGAGCGTAGATTAAAACAGGCCACGATTATTATTTTTTTACTGCCTCGCTGGTCTAGTGGTCGCAAGCACTACTGCTAAGCAGGATGCTGGATTTGTGCCCGGTTGATGGCATTAGGCTCGCCCTAATACATGAGACTTAAATATAACTGGCGAAATGTGAGTGTTCTAATAGATAAACCTCTGTCTTACCCTTCGAGGAATACAGTCGTGATGTTATGTATGATTACTTTTTTCTAGTTTAAAGTAGTTTTATTATAACGAAAGTGAACTCTTCCTCCTCCTCCTGGTAATAAATAAACTAAGAAACTTCTGCGATGAGAACGTAGTTAACTTTAACAGCAGTAAAATTTACCACCACATTTCTAATCTACTTACCGAATTCATGCTCTAACTTTTTATAAGTCTGCGTTCAGCCATAACGTTTTAGTAGCGTTATTAATATTCAATTACGGGGAGACGCGGCTACGTTTTAGCTTGTATGCCAGCGCGATGTACCTAAATGAAACGCTTCTTCTCGTCTTCAGAATATGCAAGAGCATATTTCGCTTCGTTGCCTTTAATTAAGTTAATCTTATGTAAGACTATTTTGTTGCGAATATTTGCCGTCTTGATTAAGGTAGCTGTCATATTTTGAACGTTGCCATATAATACGAAGTTAAAATCTGTACCCTTTGGTATGATATTGTACCGTTAAAGTGTCTCGACTAGCATTTAATTAGTTGCTCAGATAATTGCAGCGTTTCCAAGTAAAGCCTTTTGCGGGTCTCGGGCGAAATTTGTTAGTAGCTATTTAATAGCACTCTATTGAAACTGGCTGTCTGTGTGCTACAATATCTTGATGAAAAGTAATATCAATTAATTTGTGTTTGTCATCAGCATTTTTATCCTCCACACACTCATTCTATTCGGTATACAACTGAGCTATCTCAAATTAAAGTACAAACAGGAAGTTCCTGAATGAATACCGTGCGTGAATCGATAGACGCCTCATATGCATCCGTGTTTTATTCATTCTCTTCACCTCTAGACGTATTTCATGCAAATCGCGGTGTGGCGGAAGCGTTGACGAACCGCCTAGTGCAAACCCAGCCTTAGTTTCTTTATACTGATGTAAATTACCTACCTATTCGTGATTTTTTTTTCCTTTTGTAATTCAAATAATTGAGTACAATGAATGAAATGTTAAAGCTCAAGGAAAATAAAATGTGAATTTGGGGTAATTGTATAAATCGGATCGTGACCCCAGTATTCTTTATTCTCTGTTGAAGTAGTTTATGCGGAGAGGTTTATGTTTCAGTTTCTGTATGACAGTAATGTATACAGGATAATAGAAGGTACGCGTTTTAACGGACAGAATAACTTAGGATGAAGTTAACAAGGTTGTTCTTTGTTCCGTAATTTTATTTATTTATTTATTTTATTATTCATGTACACACAAAAAAATAGATACAGATAAGACGTAATCATAATTATGAGTACAAAGGTACTGGTTTTCTGTTCTGAGAATAACGGATTATTACTAGAATTATTTAGGTACATCTGAGTTAGGCCGTCAGGATAGTTTAACGTAGATGTTTTATACAGGCATAAAATCTCTTCAAAAGCGACTAATAACCACGGCTTGTATGAAATGAAATGAAATTGTTTATTCTGTAAATAGGATATTGGAATCACTTTTACACGTCACCTTAAAATTATAATTAAAAATTAGCTAGATGAGTTCGGCGTTTCCTATCTGACTACTCTGAGAAGAAAGGCCGAAACAAACTCAGAGGTCACAGTCTCTTTTAAAGTCCAGACATAATCTTGGTCAGGCCATATGAGGACCATGTAGATTAGTGTCTGAAATGGTCTTTTGAGAAAAGAACCACACAGATTTGAGTGGACCTGTCCTGTCAGTGCAAGCATTTGTCAGTAATCGTGGAGCTCAACCCAGAACTTAAGGAGCTCAACTCGACGAACAATACCAAAGAAAGGACATTTGGGTAGGCCTCAAAACTACTCAAACTGCCAGACCATCATCAAAACTAAATAAGAAAGAAAAAATAATAATAATTAAAAAATCCACAAAGTCCTCACATTCACAAAAATTTAAAAAAAATATATAAAAAAATACTTTACAAAGACAAAAATACTTTACTTTATAAATATGCTATTTAAATAACTATTTTGTCATGACTATGACGTAACATGACATAGTACAAATTTATCAAAACAAAAACATTCCATACGAAAAATCCATAACCTTACACAAACACCCAACTCTGATTGGATAAAGCGAAATATTATTATTTCATCAAAGCAAAGAAAACGTTGAATATACTGCGCTGTCCTTTTTTTCACTAAGAGCCAAAGAAAAGAAAAACCACGTTATTTTCCGTACCCAGTAAATTTGTGTTTTTATAAAAGCGTCGAGACCGCTAAGAAAATATACCGAACGTATTGTCTAGCCGACATTATGGGAATATAAATCTTTGGCCCACGTCAGATACGGCGGACAGTGGGCCGTACCGGTTTGCCGCTGGAAAAAACTACTTATTTGAAAATACTCGAGCCCGGATAAAATCTTTTGGCAACAACCAAATTCAAATTTTGAATAATACGAATAAGAAGATTATGTACGTTAGGGTTTCTATTGTGATTCAGTGAGTGAAGCGTGCTCATATTTTTATTGAGTCTTTCTGTTGGTTTGATTGATTTTCTTTCCGGTTTCGATAAAGTTTTGCAACGTTCGTTTAGAATGTTACTTTCTTTACTTAAGATGATACACTTATAGCGTTACGTAATCTTCAGTAGAATTCAAGCTTCGACACTGTTAAAGAATATTCGAATAATATGCTTTTTTTTTAAATATACATTAAATTATAACTCAACTCACGATGGGAAATACGCAAAGCTAGGCCAAGCTAATTAAGTGCTGGCTAGTAAAGGTAACGTTATACAATTTAATTAGATTGATAATGCCTTCTGTGCAAAAAACCTCACAAATACTATTATTATCATAACAAGCTAATTTTATTTACATTAAAATTCATATTGTATCTAAAGTAAATAAGGCTAAAATGTCGGGACCCGATATCCTGTTAAATAATCAGTGGCACGTAGTCCACGTGACCGGCCCTTTATCTATCCAGTGAAAGATTTATAACAGAGGCGTTACCACGTTTATCTTAATCTTAGCTGGGACTTTATATCTCTATCAACGGAAGCTATCTTACAGAAAACCCGGGTCAGCTACCATTCTACAGAATTTAGTAACGGGAAATTTTGACCAGTTTCTTATCACCAACTCCATTGTGCACGTGATTATATTTGGAATATTTTCAGGAGTGTGAAGCATAACCGTCCATTTTTGATAAATAAGCTTGTTAGTAGTTTCATCGTTATAGTCCAACCGAGACCCTTAACTTTTTCATTCATATTTCAGTAAAGTGATATACGTAAAAAAATAAAAGCAACATTTTGGCGAAAAAATGTTACGGAATTTTAAATTTCATGCTAGTGAGATAATTTTAGAGAATGAAATTTATATTTATCTTGGGAAATATTTTTGCACCTAAGATCGAATTTGGGTAGAACACATTATCATGACATAAAAACAAATTAAAAAGTTATACAGAGTGTTCACTCGTCCAGGAAAATCAATAGGCGGCGTAAAAAAAAGCACTGAAAAGAAACACATTAGGTGTCCTTTTCACGGACTTCTAACCAATAATTTCTGGTTCAACTGACCAGATAAATCTGTTGTAGAGTGAAAACAATGGACGGGCGGCGACTCGAAACCTCCAGTGATTTATTTCTTTAATATAGCCTGTATTAAATTTATAACAGCCGGTTTATCTATATTTTAAAATCTAATTAGGAATTCGAATTTCAGTCGGATGGGTTGATTGACGACGTAAATTGTGTGTTTCTGATTTTATTGTCTACAATTTGACGTTTTAATTTTGATACCAAACTGGCTATTAAATTGGATTAAGCGATGGAAGTTAGAGCCTTTGCTGTCGGTTAACCAAAATGTTTCGTTTCATAAATATGGTCGTTGATCGTCAGCCGGTCTATTCTGTAAAATCTCATAGTGAAAACTCTGGTGAAGTGAGCTGTCATTTTACCTGATACTAGGTATTGACACTATTAACAGGCTCACTTAAGAGCCCACAGTACCTCAGCTCCAATTCCCTTCTTATCTCGCTCGCACCATACTGCTCGCGGACTGAGTGAGAGTGAGACTGAGTGAGGAGCTCGCGGCTCCAAGATCCTCCAATAGCTTAGGTATTTTTTTACGGCGAGAATAATGAAAATTAAAAAAAAAAACATAGTATCTGCTTTATAGTTAGTTCAGTTATTATGTAAAGTTTCATGATCTAATTTGAATACCAGCGGTTTATTGTTCGATTTGGAGGTAAACTTGGTTTTTTTTTAAACAAAAAAATTGTGCGGTTTCGTGTTTTCGTCAAACATAGTATTTAATATTAATCCTCAAATTTTACATATATTTATTTCTACATTAATGCTGCAGTATTTTCGATATAACGGAGGATCGTGCTAAGCAATTTGAGGTAGTACAGGCCCTTAAGTTTTCAGTGTGAGATTTTTACAGCATCGGCTGTATAGTCGAATACTTAAATAGTAGAGGGGCTTGTGGTTTAAAAATAACAGCCACACGGGTGGATCGATCAGGTTAAGCTAAGCTTGCCGCGGTTGGTCCGTGGATGGGTTCATCATGGATCCATTACAAATCGAGACCCTTCCATGCTTCGGAAAGCATGTTAAGTCGTTGGTCCCGGCTATCATTCGTGAATCTTTGACAGTCGTTACGGGTTGTCAGAAGACCGAATGTCTGTCAACCAGTCTTACCAAGGGGTAACGTATTACCCATTAACAAGGTTTTGAAGGTCAGATAGGCAATCGCTTCTAGTAAAATACTGGTATTCAGTTGCATCCAATCGATCTCAACATACATAGTTAAAGGCTAGGCAGATGATGAGATCGGCTGCATAGTTGTCATATGTGCTCTTGCATCTGTATATTTTAGCGACAGTCCGATCTATTCGACAAAATCCAATGGAATTGCCTTTACTGTGTTGTGGTGAACCAAATCCTGATTGCTACGAATAACTTATCGTGTCACGGATGCACTTACGCGATTTGGCACACTTCCAACTATGTAAAAGAGACTCTAATTGTAAACTACCTACGTTTACACACTCGATTAGTTTCTGAATAAGAATTAACTATCCAACTACTCCCTAAATGCTAGCTGTAAAATTGCTCACGTATTTAGTTTGAATGTTTGAATAAATATTTATAAAGTTAGAAGTTACACCAATAGTTTTAAACTGTTTAAGTAACATAGTAACCAACTCTAATTATTCTACGAACCACTAGAATAGATAAACGTTTCGAACATACATCAGAATTTTAATGAACTCATAGGCCTAGATATATAAGCTTTAGTTTGCTTACACATGTTCCCGTCTCTAGCATGCACTTGTAATTTGACAGTTGTGCGACAGTGACAGGTATAACATTTAGAAGTGATAAGTAACGTTTATAGATCTTGCATGGCCGTAGTACATACATACATACATAAACGCACGTGTTCTTACCAGAGGGTAGGCAGAAACTACAGAACGCCACCTGCTACGATCCTTACATACTCCTTTTGCCTTGTTTACATTCATACATCTGGTCATACACACACGCCGGTTTCGAGTACTACGCACCTGACCTTTCTGAAGAACATCACCAATAAGGTCACTATATGTCCTTCTAGGGCGCCCCCTTCTATCGTTTCCACTCACATCTGCCATATAAAACCTTTTGTTAGTCGCCTTTCAGTCATCCTGTCAACATGAGCAAACCATTCAAGCATACTCTTTTAATTTTTTGTTATTAAATCTTCTTTTAAACCACACCGTTGCCTTATCACATCATTAAAAAGAAGGAACATATTTCCACAGCATGTACCCTACTTTTTTGCTTCTTTTGCCACACCCAACATTCACTTCCATACATAAGCATAGGCACACCATTGTGAACCAGTCGAGCTTTTTTGGAAATCGACTGGTTGGGCACAATCACAAGTATAACACTATTCACTTTATTTCCCGCATTCAATCTTCTTTACAAATCTTCATAATACTACTACTGCAAACTACTACTAACTAACTACTTACAAATAACTACATGGATACAGAGCACCTGCTTTTCTCTGATAATAACCCACCCTAAACCCTTCCACCAAGAACATAACACACATTCTGCATCGACACAACAAACACACACACACACACAGACATACATACACACACACACAAACACAAATAATCCAAACGTCAAATGAATAGATTGTCATTTCTGATTTCTGCAATGGTTTTATGTTAAATAACACTTGTTCTGCCTGCAATTTCTTTAGTGAAACTGAAGTATGTATGGGCTTGTACCACTGCCCTTAATACAAATGATTTTATAACTTAGTAAGGGTGCTGGTTGTAACCTGTTTTGTTAACCAGCATAAGTCAAGTGTACCTACAAATGTTAATGTTAACACTGTTATTATTTGATTAAATAAATCTTATATTATCTTATATAATGTTTTTCATGACCGTAGTTTTTTCAACAAATATACTTCCATACGTACTAAATAACTTAGAACACAAGTATCACTTAGTCTGGTTTCCGTTAAGAGGTCTTCGAAAGTCATCGAAGCCGCAACAATAACGTATTGAATTTCCACATAACATTAGTGAAGAAGTATGGCCTAAATCCACACAACCCACATAATGACCCAATTCCTTCCGTTCTTATAACTCGAGGGAGCTGATAAGCTGCTGATAAAAATACTCTGTATCTTTATACACTTTAAGGAATGTAATAGGTTTGTCAATAATTCTTAGGTATTTTGATGATAAATGTTATTTCGGTTACAAAAGAAAACTACAACTTATTTACTAGTGATTGTTCCATGGTTTTTGAAAGCCTCTGTTCTTCTTATCTTATATCAAGTTACTTGATTTGCTGTTTTATTTAGGTCAATCAATCATTTTTCTTTTGTTAACAAGAGATATAGGTGAAGGAGTTAGATAATCTACCCCCGTCATCATGACATGACTTTGTGTTTTTGGAAAACAACTCCATCCAATATTTACATACTATAAAAAGCCTGTAATCTCCCACTGCAGTACAGAGGCCTCCCAACTGTCCTTCCATTTCTCTCTATCTAGAGCTACCAAGAACTAGTCCTTATCGAAGGTGGGTAAAAACCTGTGGCATCAAATATTTAAGACTAGTTTAAAGCATCTATATTATGCAGTATAGCACGACCACAGCCTGAAGTGTATTTTAAACGAAAAAAATGCACCATTTTCCTTATCTTTTTTTGTTTTCGGTTGTAACCACGGGCTTTTTCCATTAAAAACTATAGCATTCTAGCTGCACATTTATACCATACACCAAAAAGTATTTTAAAAGCAACCGTAACAAAGAAAAACTGTTATAACTACAAAACGAGACAGGACACCTCACTATTTATACATTAGAGGGACAGTATAAATTGATATTAATGTCTAAAAAGAATTTGTTACCACACCATTCTCGTTCAAATGCCAAAACAACTAACTAGGGCAGTGACACTGAATACAGCCATTTAGTCTTCACACTACCGCACTCCAAACTCGAACGGTTAAACTTTCTAGAAATTCAATTATGTCTTAAAATTGAACTCGGGTTTCTTCCCTTAGTTTCTCATAAATAAATAATTCAACATTAGCAAAAGTCTCGCGGCGGCTCCCGTCTTATACTGTTTCGTTTTAGGGTAACAGACATGGCAAAAACTTGGCTTAACTTGTCGTAAGACAATGTGACATAAATGATATTGTCGTGTACACGCTCAACCAGCACTAAAAAGGAATGTTTTTCTTCTTGTTGAGAGTTGCACAACATTACCTACATGATTCAGTTTTGTTCTAAAAATTCCACAAAAAATACAGGGTTTGCAAACAATTTTTCGCTTGGATTAAGCCCCTAAAATCCAGATCCGATATAATAGGATAGAACTTCAGCATGTTTTACATTCAAAAAGAGAATTATAAAAGCACAGTGGTTAAAATCGACAATGCGTGGCCAAAAGCCGATAGGATTACTAGAGCCATAAAAAGTGGGTAAAAATGTACAATTTTAAGGTGAAAGCGTCAGGGTAGCCCGCGAAATTCAAAATTCAAAAAAAAAAAGTTTTTTGCAATTTACAGGTCAGTATCAGGTTGTATGTTCATCTAAATATGATTCACGGCCGTATCAAATGTTTTTTTATAGAATTTAACCATAAAAATCATTAATACAACTCTCTAAGTTCATGCAATCATATTGAATGACTATTTCATGAAATCATGACATTTGAGGATTAAGCTAACTTAAAGAAAGAAAGAAAAGAAAGAAAGAAAAAGTATTTATTAGGACAAGCACAGGAGATCGTAATTAAACTAAACACACACTCACTAAAAATAAAAATAGAAAAAACAAACAGAGTAAAAATTAAAAAGTGGAAAGTCCTGTGCGAGGCCAAAAGGCTCCTTAAACTTAAAGAGTTGTTTTGATTTTAGTGACTATAATTCTGTAAAACCGTATTTGTTACGGTCGCGAATCAAATTTAAAACAACAAACAACCTGACACTTACTTGCAAATTGTAAAAAACGTAACAAAATTTGAATTTCCCCTGCTACCTTAGCGCATCCCCCTTAACATGTAGGTACATTTACGATAAGTCACCTTGTAATCTCCATTAGCCGATGTAACGATGTATATTGGCCCAGAACACTCTTAAGCGGCTATAAGAAAGTTTTGTATCGTCCTTTCATTATGTGTAATGTTTCTTCTTAAGATTTTGGCCACGTAAAATATTTTTGCTCCACTGTGGCCTGGTGGAACGATGTTTATTATGGTTTATGGTATAATTCGAAAGATGTGACTGTAATCTTTGAAGGGCTTAGTAACTGTCTGAGTAGGAAAACTCGTTGAAAACCAGCGACAGGCACTTTGCTGGCAGTTTTGATGAACTTTTGTGTGTGCTAAATAAATATATTTAATTTATTTTATTTAGGAAATATCATTCAAATGCGAATAGTGTAGACTGTAGATGATCAAATTTAAAAAGATTTTTATACCTAAAAGTGATAATGTTTTTAAACAATAGAATAAGTTGTCAATATACACACATCAACACGGTCTAGGGATATTTCATACTCAATTAAATAACTCGAAAAGTACTGGCCGCATTGTAATCTTTCATTTATCTCAGACTAATTCCAAATTCAAATTTTTGAAAATTCTTTTGTTTCGGTGGCATAAAAATGTCTTGATGTGTAGGAGAGGGAATTTTCATTTGTGCGAAATTTAGAAAACAATACGAATTACGTTTAGTTACAGTTTTTTTTCATTTTTAAACGAAAGATAAAGTTAAAATTGAGGTATTGTAGCCATGCAACGCCAACATTTGACGAGGGCGGAGATGTTACGAGCTGTGGGAATGCTGGAAGCTGGGTCTGTTCAGCGTAATGTTGCTGAGGCCATAGGGACCCACCAAAATGTAATTTCAAGATTGTGGACACGCTATCGTGCCACAGGTGAAGTAGCGGAGAGGCACCGGGGGCCAAGTCGCATCACTACCCCCAGACAAGATCGATTTTTGCAAATTACTGCGCGAGCTCAACCAAATGCAACGGCGACTCAATTGGTCCAAAGGCTGCGAGTGGAACACCAAGTGCTTGTGAGTGACCAAACTGTAAGAAGGCGACTGCATGAAAGCAATCTACGCTCTCGTAGACCACTCCGGGTCACACCTTTACGGAGAGGCAATCGTGGACGACGATTAGAATGGGTTCGGAACCACGTGGACTGGGGCCGTGAGTAATGGTCCAAACTGCTGTTCACGGATGAATCCAGGTTCAGCTTCCATCCAGATTCACGAAGGACGCGTGATTGGCGAGTTCCTGGACGATGGAGCCGTCTTCAGAACCCTCAGGAAGTTCACCCATACCATGGAGGAACAATTATGGTTTGGGCAGGAATTCGTCTTGGAGGACGGACGGATCTCGTTTGGGTGCGGGGCAATATGACGGCAGAACGATACGTCCAACAGGTCCTGGGGCCCGTAATCTTGCCCCACAGAACACAAATGGGGCAAGATTTCCTGCTCATGCACGACAATGCCCGGGCACACACGGCGAGAACGGTAGCAGCTTGGTTACATACACACAATGTTAGGGCCTTAGACTGGCCTGCTCAATCGCCAGATCTAAATCCCATTGAGCATGCGTGGGATATGCTGCAAAGAAGAGCTCTGAAGGAAGTTCCTGAAAATCTGGCTACAGAAGATCAACTTTTTGCGCACCTCAGAAGGACATGGGACAATATTCCGCAGCAAGACATTGACAACCTTGTTCTGAGCATGCCGAATCGTTGCCGATGTGTTATGAACATCATGGGCGCTTTCTCAGACTACTAACTTCAAGTTTATAAACACAAATTAAATGATAGTTTTTTTCAGTTTTTACTCATAATTTAAAAGTTAATTCATATACGGTTTCCGTCTATGCTTCATTTTTTTTCCATAAAATCCTGAAATTTTAATCGAAGTACCTCAACCATTATTAAAAAATGGTAGAATATTAAATAACGTATCTTTTAAATATATACATGTCATATAAATAATTAACACATTGATAGTAATTCGCTTTTTTAAAAATATCCCTAGACCGTGTTGATGTGTGTAGATTGTTTTATTTTATTTGATCAGTTACCGACCAGTTTACATAAAGTGAAAGCTATTCGATTGGTCGTTGTTATTTTTTTCGATTTTTGACTTGGTTGATGGACGTGAGAAAATTTGGAACTACCATTTCCAGGAAGCGTTATTACCAAAAACGAAATGTTTTCAACTTTTACCCACACTGAAACATGTTAGTCTTACGGCTTGACACTGAAACATGTTACTCGGAACGACTGTCGTCTGTTCTTAATCTTGCTACGTAACTAAGTCGTGAACTCCGTAGTTTGAAATTGTTCAGACATAACATAAAAACACGCTTGTAATCCCCAAAGGTAAGGCAGAGGTGTACCTGTAGTACACCCACATTTCGTCAGTTATGTTGAAGCCCCATGTAATAGGGGGCGAGCCTATTGCTATCAATCGGGCACAAATCCAGACTCCGGGCTGTTACTGAACAATCCCTGACGGAAAACCCAATAACACCTTTCCCGACGGACGTGGGAATCGAACCCAGGACCTCGTGCTCAGCACTAACGTAAGCGACCACTAGACCTACGAGGCAGTCAGTTATTCGGACAACCCCGATAAAACAAAACAAAATTATACTTTTCAGGTCTTACTGTACATCATTCTACACGTGCAGCCTGTGGGCCGACTATACTCAAAAGTCTTTCAGTGCTCTCCGAGTCCAATTTAATAATGCGTTCAGGGTGCTGATGGGGCTGCGGCGATTCTGTAGTGCATCAGGGATGTTTGCTGTACATCGCGTAGACTGCTTTTACGCTACTATGCGTAAAAGATGCGCTTCCCTGGTGCGTGGAGTACGTGGCAGCGCCAACAGCATCCTTAACATGATCGCTAGTCGGCTGGACTGTAGTTACATCAGTCACTGCAGCGCCATTTGTCATGGGATGGCGCCGCAGTGATTGTTGTATTTACTTTTCTTTTAAGTAGTCTGTTTCACTGTGTATTACTAACACTAGTCTATAAGAACATTGTTACTAACAAAATGGACGCCATGGTCTGAAATAAATTAAATTAAATTAAATTAAAACATACCTTTCGCTCTCAACACGAATTTTACAGTAAATAAATATTTATAAATAAGTAATAATGTAGGTATGTTACCCTAGCGGTCATTACGCTTACCCTCTAAAGGATTACAAGATGGTATTTATGTAGGTACCTACCAAATACCCCATAATGATTTATTATATAAGAGTAATATCAAGATATTGCCTAATGTACCGCGAAAAGGAAGCACAAACTTCAGAGTTTCCTTACTTCCAAGGAGGCTTTGATTTACACAGTTTACTCAATTACGACAAAGTTAGAAAGTAACTGCTTGCTGTATACTCGAAGAATTTTAACCATATTTCTTAAGTCAAAAATAAATTGGTTAGCATTGATTTTCGCTTTGAAGAAATTGATTATGTGATTATTTATTATTAGCTGGTCTCATATGTACGAGTATTTTTCGGCAATTAAAAGCCTCGTTTAGGTACCACGTGACCCGCTTAGTTACAATTAAATTAGTATTTTAACTGTACAAAACGAAGCAAAAACTTTTGTAATTGTGCTCCCATAATTTTAATTGAAACATGTACTAAGTTCTAGACTGAAATCTCAATGAAATCTTCAAAACACTCTTTTCTCAACCTGTCTTTACAAATCTCAGGCCAAGATCTTTAAACGTAACTTAGCATTTACTTTGGCTAAGCATTATTCTATTTTATTTATTTTATTTTATTTTATTACTTTTAGGAAAACTTACAGCTAATACATTTCTATAAAACTAGTACAATGTGTAAAAGATGGCCAATTACAAGTTTCCACAACTGATTAATGTGAGTAACATTGACAAATACACGCAAACAGCGACGTAAGAGATACGCAAATGATATAACTCACTCTCAAAAAAGTACAATAATAAAGAGAAGAGAGAAAAAAAAAAATACATGGTTATACATCAAAAAAACAATTGTTCAAACTTTTCTTTACTTTCTTAACGCTACTACAAAACAAATCCAAATCAATGTCGACATTCTGACACACCACATTGAAAGTACGACAAGCTCTTATCACGTACGAGTTCCTTGCCTCTATCGCACAACTGCCTAACTGCAAGTGTAAGGTACACAATAATAGTCCTCCAGACTGAATTCCGGTCATGGCGACCAATCTCAGCTTTGGCGCGGGAGATATTATACTGTACAAGCGTGTGCACAGACACGGGTGCACTCTCTCTTCCCTCACTCTCATAGTCCGATGGGACGGCAATTTGACACGACCGGAGAGAGATCAGGCGTAGGGCCAACGGCTTAACGTGCTTTGGAAAGCCTGTATCACACCGCAAACTTCCAAACTCTGGCTGTTAGTAAGAAATTCCTAATAGAAAACCCAATAAAACTTTGCCTGACCCGGGAATCAAACCTATGACCCCACGCTCAGCAGTCAAGCAGTGCAGACTGTAACATAATTATTATCTAAGTCTAAGCACCAGCTAAAGTAACGTTTCAGTAAACTCAGTCGATCTGACTCTATGATCAAATAATGTCCTATCTTTTTAAATAGCAAGCGCGCGCGCAGGCGACGCGACGGTGAGGGTGGGAGCGAGACAGAACACTGATTGAATCAATATTTACACACTGGAATTTTTCTTATTTCATTCATATCTAGTTACTGACTTGATGTCCGTACGTATTTTTCGGGTGACCACTGAAAATCAGCGCTGTGCTGTGGGTCCCTCATAGCACAGAATTATGCTGAGTGGAAGCCTTCTTGTCACAGTCATGATGTGCAGCTGCCAAATATTTATGTTGTTTATATTTTTGTTATTTGTATGCACGTGTCTCTGTGACAAATAAACCTTTTTTTCTTTCTTTCTTTCTATCATATTAATATCCCGCCACTGTTACACCCAGGCCTGCATCGTTGGTCTAGTGGTCATCCTAGATTCGATTCCCAGGTCGAGCAAAGTGTTATTGGGTTTTTTTATCTGGAATTTCTTAGTAGCAACACGGAGTCTGGATTTGTGCCTGGTAGATGGCAAAAAGCTCGCCTCCTATTACATGGGAATTAAACATAACTGGCGAAATGTTGGTGTACTATAGCTACACCTCTGCCCGACCCTTCGGGGAAATAAGACGTGATATTATCCTATACTAAATGAGCAATATATGTATATAAATATATTTGTAAAGGGATTTGCGTAAGCGTCAAATCTAACTAGCTAGGTTTCAAATCTGAGAAAATTCGTTTTCTCCGTAGTTTCACCCGAGCAGAGCTCGGTCGCCCAAAGTTTAGAACAAGATGGCTACCTTAGAATAATGACATGGCAGCATGGAATTTGTAAGTACCCTACTATCATGTCAGCATGTACGATACATGGAATTAGTATGAATTATCTTTTACTATTAAATGAGCATTCTCTATTTTTACCCGAGCGTACTGTTATGTTACATCCAGAGTAGTAGTTTTATTTCCAGTGACGGACCAAATAGTCAAGCAACAAAGGTCACCAGTTATTTAATTATTAACGTTGCACTATTTACGTTAACCGTCTCCTTTAAGTTCCCCTAATTGAACTACCTTTAGACTAAATTGGCAAGACGTTTAACAACACCAAAAACTCTGTTAAAAATGTCTTTCAACCCTTCAATATTTTCAACATAAATCCTTTCAACATTTACAACATCTCATTACCATACCAAACCTTTGTATCCAAAGTAAAAAGCAATAAAAAGATAACATACCACATGGCCTGTTTTACGACTAGAAATAGGCGCCTATTTTTATTCATTCTTCTTGTTCCCTCGGATAAGTGCCCCTACACAGCGAGAGTATAACTTTCTTTTGCCATAAAACATTGAGGGTCCGAATAATGTAGGTATGTACATATGTATGTAAACATAAATGGAACGTGTACAAGGAATATGAAAGAAATAAAATGCCCGAATAGACGAGCTGTGAATAGTTTCATATTTCGCTTTATCTTCGATGAAATGGTGGGCAGAAAGCTGTTTAGATGTTTTTGTGTCAAGTGTTAGTAGAAATACAGAGGTATTTCATTTATCCTCGGTTCCTATAAACAAAAACGAATCGTTTTGCTTGGTAACGTTTTTTATTGCCAAACTGCAAACTGGGCTTATAAATAGATTCGTAAGCTAATTTTACCTGTGACAGCTACTTCAATATTCCCGGGTATGAAGTCTTTATTTCATTATTGGTAAAGATACAAGAGTCTTCATTTTAACCAATAACGATTCGTAAATTATAGGTATCGGCCATTACAGCAGCTATTAAATTATCGTTGGTCCCAATCTTGTCACAACACACATAATTGTAGCTTCCTAATACAAATTATAGTTTTACCCTACCTACTTACTTAACTTATTTATTTTTAGGCTACTAAAATAATTCCGACGATGCCTGTCATCGCAAAAGCCTAAGTACAAACTTAATAAAGCAATTTGAAGCACGTTAAATATTCTCTCCATTATCAAAAGAGCACAAGTAACCTTTACTAACTAGGATATTTCCTACGTGTACCGCCGACATATTTACTCAGTGCCCCCTCAACAAATGCTTCACATTATCTTCCACGACAACGTAACTAAATTTCCAAGGCAAGGTGCTTTAGACCAAACGTAATAAAGCTATTCACCACACTTATAAGGTAATGAATTTTGACGCTACCGTGAAAACCAAGAGGTGTTTGCACGACCAACACTTCACATACACCTAGGACAGCAACCTGAAACCAACTTTGACAAGACGTTTTAGAGTATAAATTAGCTTGGTTGTAGCTTCGCTCGTTTCGAGACTATGACAAATAGAATTTTGCCAATATATTATCTCATCTCGCTGGCTTATGCTAATCAAGGAATGAAGAAAAACATGGAGTAAGTCAATATTTTGTTATTCTGTGCAAGTTAAGTGGGTGTATTACGGCTAACAATTACCTTTGTATCAATAAGGCATACCTTCTACTTCAAACATGGTATTCTTGGAAAAAAAGGAAAAGTTGTTTTGTCCGTGAATAATAGAATAGCGATAGTACCTATATTATTGAGGCTTGTATAAAGTCAATGTCATTTTGAATAAAATTGGAACAAAATATCTATGACGAGCCAGAGGCCTAGGAAAAGTGACATCCTATCAGCGAAAACGATGAAAACTCAAAAATGTATATTGGATAGACATAATCTAGCGAAAGGCTTAATATTAATATGTCAAATCAAGTATCTCGACTTGGCTCGCGACTTTGACGACATGTGGGAAGTGGACTCAACGATCATCATAATTTTATAATTAATGTATTCGAGATATTATGAAAACATTTAAAAAAAGTAACGGTGGAGTTTCTTGACCATTCTTCTCCATACGAAAACTACCTTTTGGAAGGGGCGACTAGAATCAATTATTATTTTTTGTAAATTTTGACGTTCAAAAGTGCCTTTTATGTGCCCAATTGAAATAAATTGTTAGATTGTGACTTTGATCATTGTGCCGATAGTAGTATCAGCCAATGGCTTAATTGTTAAGAGTCTCGACCAACACCTAAGGAGGCTCTCGTTGGGTAGCTGGATTAAGGGCTTGTATCAGAAAGCGGTACTTCTCGACACGGCTTGCATTGCTAGGAGGTACCTCTCTCTGGAGCCCTGACCGGCGGTACTTAGACCCCATTCCCGATACAGGTGCACGGTGGGCTACAATTTTTTTTTTTTTTTGTATTATAATAGTTATTTAAAAATATAATTTATATGTATAAAATTAAATAAAGGAGATAATAATATGTCAATTCTGTTGAAAATCTTAAGCATGACATTTTGCACAAGAGTTCCATTTGTAACGAAAGTGAGCACTAAGGATGGATTTTTGGAAATTCATCCCCTAAGGGGGTAAAATAGGAGATGTTTTTGCCAATAGGAAATCCGCTCGGCTTGTCGTTGTAGAAATACTAAATCCTTTGAAAGCCGTTGCCACTTGTAGACCTTTAGGTATTTTATTTATTTATTGCGTTGTATTGTTATCTGTCACAAAATAAGTTACTAGCGGTCGGGATTACTGATTGCTATTAAAAAAATCTAACCACTTTATGGCTTATCTTAACATTACCTACTACTCTTTATTTTAGCTGTGTTTTTCGCACTGCAATAGTCAAGATTTTTCCTTTGATTTCAGAGCAATAACCTTAATGATTAAATATAGTAAAACAGTGGCCACACTTTGAAAACTAAGCCATAAAGTCACAGAATAAAATTATACCTACCTCCGAGTAGGGGTCTAATTACTGTTCCCCCACTTGTTACTTACACCCCGTTCAGAGTTACTCACAATACTTTTAGTACTAGGTTCATACATTTATTTTAGTTTACGACTTTCTTATACATTACGTTTATTAGTCGCGATTATCGTACCAACTACAATTTATTTTACTAGGCATAATATAGTTGATTGCGCCGCGTATTAGCGAACAGCTAAAACATAAAACGTCCATTTGCACAGTTTGTTCGGCCACTTTGGGTGATTTGTTATTAAAGGACATTCAGTAAGTTTTTTTTAAAATAATTAATAATAGTCTAAAGTATAGGCTTAAAACTATACACTCTTCCTTTTTCTCGGTGCACTCTTGACAGAACGGTCGTGGTTGCGTTGCAGTAAGATTTCCTACGGCCGTGATTTGCCTCTCGATGCGACGCCATACTTCTCTTTCGGCTGTTATAACATCTGTGCATTCGTGTAATGGGCCGCCCATTGAAGCTGAGACTATTCTACTTATCTTTTAAAAAATAACTACGTACTTTTCGGACAAGGATATGATCTAAAATACATTTTTAAATAAAAAAAATAAAAAAATAAAAATCTGTTTATTTCATCTCCACAAATTACATCAAGGTATAAAGTTGACAAGATAAATTGTCGAAAAATTAGTAATTTGTGGGAGATCTGGAGTCTAAACTAAGCCGAGGCCTGTACTATAGATCTCCAGGCCCCCCATTTCATAACATTTGTATGTATTGTCAACAAGTGAAAGACGGAAAGAGTGGGAATGATTGAGAAAAACGTGGAATGATGTGCGCGTGTGTGTGTGTGGTATGATGTGTGTGTGTGTGCGTGTGTGTGAGGGGTAATAAATACATAAGTAACTGCTGGAAAATTTCTATAATTACTTATTATTTTCATCTATAAACACGTACGTCCTTCTAAGTTATAAGAAGTTCTTATTTATCTTAGTCATTTGTTTCTCATCAGAATACCCGCGAAATTTCGCGTTGTTTCAATACTTTTTAATTAGTTTAGATTTTTAATTCATATTCTTTATGGCACCCCTTTAGGTCATTCATGAGCTATCCGAATATCAAAAAATATTTTGCCTAGGTCTTAAGGGGTGAAAATTGTTTCGCTGTTACAAATGTTGGTATAGTACATAGATACCCTCTTTATTAGCATGATAAATACAAAGTCAGGTTGTGTTAATAAAACGTTTACCTAAGTTAACCCGTGTCAAAATTTTACAAAGAATAATTCAAAACGTTTTTCTTTTTAATTTTTTCTGAGCTGTTTAACATTTTGACCAGCATCTTTATTACGCTCAGCGTATTTCGTAACAACTTCTTTACGAGTTGTCCGTTTATGTCACGAAATTACTCGAGAGCCTGCCGAGTAAGCCCGAACGATGATTATGTAACATTTTATGATCTAACTACAGCGCTGCATTAAAGCTTCTTAGTTTTGGAAGCTTTTATTTTGTATATTACTTATTTTTCGGGTTCCGTACGTCCGAATGAAAAACGGAAACCTAATAGGATCACTTGTTTGCCTATCTGTCTGGTCGTCTGTCTCAGCCAACTTGCTCCGAATCTAATAGACCGATTAAGTTGTTTGGTACGCATATGTATTTCTGTGACTTCTAACACGGGCGTGTAATGGAAAAATAAATTAAAGTAGTAAATTTTGAAAAAAATATATAAAATTGTTCTACATTTATAGATTACAAGAAACCCTATAAGTCTATGGTTTTCATATAACATGGCAAATCTCTCAATATTGTGCGTACAAACTTACCTTTACAGTTGGAATGTATGGGAAAACATGTTTTTCAACTACAATTTTAAGTTTGTTCTTGGGATAAATTCATCCCAACTACGGAACCCTACATTATAAGTGGTCCGACACGCACTTGTCCGGTTTTTTGTTCAGGGGCTTTTTTGTAACAACAGCCCCACGGGTCGATCAATCAGGTTAAGCTACGCTTGCTGATGGGTGATCATGTTTACATAACGAGACCCTTCCGGACCTCGGAAATCACGTTAAGACGTTGCACCCAGCCGACATTTTTGTAGATCTGTACGGGTCGTCAGAACTACAAAAGTCTGAAAACCAGACTTACCACGGGGTATCGTCATGTTACCTGGTTACTGGGTTGTGGAGCTGGTTGCTTCCGGTTAGACTGAAAGCTGGGCCAAGATAGTTGGAAATAGGCTAGCCTTTTTAACATCTGCCTAGATAGATGATTACTATATAGTACAGAAAAGTTCAAGATATGTTGTGAAGTGAATACTGATCAGGCAAGATACTATGTCAGTTTTTTCATTGCATTAACGAGGTTGTGAGTTGAAAATCTGGTAAAACTGATTCCTTCTTTGTCACTATTATTACTTTCTAATGGCTAATTTCTGCGGTACACATACCAAAAAAGTCTAAGCAATACGTATCATTTTCAGAAACTGCATGTTTTATTAATTGATACTCTATTTTATAACAAAGTAGATTGGTATAAAATCTTTTAGTTCTCGGAAACATATACTGGCTGATTTAAAAATATAAACTTTTCGATTGTGTTTTCATTAAAATAAAAGCTAATTATTTTTTCCCGCTTTCATGTGTTTTCGATAAATTTGATATTTATCTTACTTTTATCATTTTGAGATATATAGTTTTTGAAAAAAATTGAGTGGTAAGTATTTTTTTATGTCACGGAGCGACGCCATTTGACTGCTGATGAAATGCAGAGAGCTGTAGGAATGCTACAAGTGGGACGAAATGATTTGTCGTCTTTGGCAGCGTTACGTTAATGCAGGGGATCCGGCTGAGCAGCACCCAGGACGTGGAAGTAGTATAACTGCTCGACAGGACCAATACATACAATTGACTGCAAGACGTTAGCTGATGTTAACCGCCCGGGAGATAGGTTTAAAGCTACAATTCTCAAGCGGTGTTGTTGTTAGCCACTAAACCGTGAGAAATAGGCTGCATGAATATTACGGCCTACGAACAGAACGCCTAAATAGGTGCCCACCTATACGCCATGGGAATCGCGCCCGTCGAAATGAACGGTGTAGGGAACACTTGACATGGACCCAGGAGCAATGGGATAAAATGTTATTTTGCCATGAGTCCCGGTTTAGATTTATGGCTGAGACGCGTCCAGGAAGTGCACCCGTATGTACAGTGGCTCCACAGTGATGGTATGGGCGGGTATTATGAAGAACAAACGAACTGAGCTGAACGCTGAAAGTTACGTTGAAGATGTTCTCGGGCCTTAATGTTCACCACCATCACCGTTCGCATGATAATGCGCGTTTGCACACAGATCGGAGGACCAGAGAGTACTTGACAATGGAAAACATCCGGGTATTGCTGTGGCCTGCACAATCACCAGACCTCAATCCCATCGAGCGCGCATGGGACATGCTCCAGAGACGTGTTCTAGAGAACCTGGACGGAGTGTCGACAACCCAACAATTGAAAGACTTGTTAAAATTCCATTGGGAGCGATTGCCACAGGATCGGATAAACAATCTTATAAATTCAATGAAAAATCGTTGCCGACAAGTTTTAAACAACAGAGGCGGTCACACTTTGTATTGAATTACCAAATAATAATAAAAAAAAAATATTTAATTTTGTACAACATGAAAAGTTCAATTTCGTTTCAACTTTATTTTATACTACGTATGTTACGGTACACATATTTTTAATTATTGCCAATCATAAAAATGCACCAAAAAATGCTTAGTTATTATTTATTAAAGAAATATGAATATATTACAATAGTAAAAATCGTTCAAAAGTTCCAAACCGTACAGGTTGCTTGGACTTTTTTGATGTGTGTACTTTAACCGGAGTTTGACTATTAGATAGAGCTATTGATCCGATTTCGGATTTCTGAAATAGAGATGGTTCTTTTAAATATACCCGAGGCGCGTCACAGTCTTTTTTATTCGGTATTTTTCTTTTAATTTTGTCTAACCCTTGCTTATGTTTATCTTCAGTTGTTTAGGCTAAGCTAACTGCCGCCAAACGATCTTTCTCGATTACTAAAGGTAAATAGATTATTCCTTACACAATAAAACAGTATCTTCGTATTAGCTTCAGACAAACAATAGACGAACGCGTCGTGTCTGCCACAGAATTCGCACTGGCATTTGTAGGTAAACTTGCCCGTTGTGCGGTCACTAACGAGCTATGCCCCCCCGCTACAAAGTTTCATCGGCTCTGTTTCAGAATCTAGTGCACTCTATGTATCCTGTGGTCAATGGAAGGGCTGTGGAAGGGCCTAATTAATGTTGTTATTCTCTATTGATGCCTATGTTAGGTTTAGAATGTATAGTTTTAGATGATCGTTGTAGCTTTGAATAATTTTAAGGGTTAAATTGAAAGATACGAATAGAGTTAGCGCAGTGAAGTTAATTTGACCCATAGCCTTGGTTGTCTGACCAGTCAAACAACAATGGTAGTATAATCGTAAACTAAGCCAGTGTCATATTTTTCTGTGCGCATACTTTGTTGTTACATCATAATCATTTGAGGTTTAAATTGAATGAACCAGCGAAGAGTTCCGATCTTCCGCGCATTCCTTTGTATTATAAATGTGAAGGTGAGTTTGTTTGTTTATTTGTTACGCTTTCACACTAAAACGGCTGAACGGATTTGAATGAAATTTGGCACATGAGTAGACCATGACTTACACAGTAAGTAATAATCTAAAGCAGTTTGATGTTTTCTAGTGCACGCATGCGGTTCTGGCCGCAGATGCTGCCAACGCAAATCAGATAGTGCGTATATCTTAGAAACATATTCCAAAAGATTTGCATTTATTCTGTTACTGTTTGCTCAATTACACAACCAAGTTATAAGAAATGACTGAAGTAATGATTCATGAATTCGGTCGTCAGTGCCACGTCATGAGATCACTTCCGATTGTCCATTGTTGTGGCTAATACTTAATCAGCTGTCATTCGCATCGGTTATGTTTATCCCAGTGTGTCACTGATGTCAGTTTACTACTTAATGACACGTGTTTGAATTTGTAACCCTACTGCGCGACAGTAAAAACCGGATTTTTTTATGTCATTGGGGGCAAATAAGGCGGTCCATCCGATGGCAAAGGACACCTATAGACCAATGCAAGTAGTATCACAGGTACGTTTCTATCCTTAGAGCGTCTCCTATTTAAAAGCAATCGTCGCGTGAATAAGCGACCGCTCGCGTGTATATGTCACTTTTTGTTTGGAAAACCGGAAAGCGCCCTCTGTCGGTGCGACCACGCGTTCAGATTCACCGAACAAAAAGTTCAAACGATCGTGTTGTCGCGCGAAGATACCAATATTTTTGAACGACCTTTCCAACGACACCCCACACACCATAGATTTGATGAGAAAAAAATAAAACATCCCCACTTGACGTGTTGGGGAAATGCCCTAAAAAATGTTTTTAATGATTTTATTTCACCACTTTTTCGGCGTGATTAATATGTATAACCATGCTAAATTACAGCTTTCTAGTACAAAGAGTCTCTGAGCTAAGCCGCAGACAGACAGAGAGACAGACAGGTGGACATGGCGAAACTATAAGGGTTCCTTGTTTACTAGACCACTACCACAATATAGACCACTTTTGTTTTTCTAAGATTCCGTACCCTACAAAAACAAAAGTGGTCTATATTGTCTATGGTCCCACTAACTATTTCTTTAGGTTGAACTGGATATATGAAATAAATGGTGAGTCCTTCTCCATTTGGGGAGTTTGGACGTTCAAATACTTAATCATTAATGTTTTTCAGCCTCAACCACCAGCACACTGTCATCAAACTTTATTAGTTCAATTCATAAATTAATTTCAATAATCGCAGTTCCTTTATAGCCGAGGAAAAGTCATTGACCTCTGTCTGTCATGGCGCCACGCCGTCAGCCATAATTATTTTGCTGCACGTAACTTTTAATCTGTGATAATTATGTTTTTTTTTTTTTTTTAATTTAACCCAGATTTATTTACATCGCCGGAACATAGGTAAAATAACATAACACAAGCTCATTTATCTATCGTGATTTATGGCAATCGCTGTCTTCTCAGTTTGTCGGATACATGTACATCATCTTTTATAGTATTTATTTAAATATGAATAATAAATTTATTTAAAAACGCGAAAAGAGTTCTTGTTTTATAATGCTTAGAGATACTTAGGATAAACTTTTTTTAATTGACTGCATCATTGTTCTAGTGGTCGAAAGCGCTACTGCTGAACATGAGGTCCTAGCTTCGATTCCCAGGTCGAGCAAAGTGTCATTGGGTTTTTCCATCTGAAATTTCTCAGTAGCAGCCCGGAGTCTTGCTTTGTGCCCGGTTGATGGCAATAGGCTTGCCCTCTATTACATGGGACTTAAACATAACTAGCGAAATGTGGGTGTACTATAGGTAGGTACACCTTTGTCCATCCCTTCGAGGAAACAAGGCGTGATGTTATGTTATGGTATCTTTTTAAATACACAGAACCTTGAGCCCGCTCCTAGCTAATAGAAAAATATAATTGACTAACTTCCACCAGCGTCTGCGCCCGCGTGATATCTTTATAAATTATAGCCTATGTTACTCAGTGATAATATAGCATTCTACCGGTGAATTTTTTTCATTGCAAACAAAAATACAAAAATACAAAATACGAATCTCTTCTCTTTGTAATATTACCGTAGATTGATGAATAACGAAACCAGTACACTGATTGCGTAAGACACGATCAATCAGAATCTGAATCGTTTTGAAACAGATTGCTAAGCCATTGTATCACATGTTCGAAAAAAATATCTTCTCAACAACATAAATAACGCAATGAATGTTGTTGAACTGTCAAAATGAAATAAATTTGTCGTAATCGTTAACGAAAATGTGTTATGTAATTAGATAGCAGGTTGAACGGCGACTGCTTCTAAAAATCCAATGTAAAATCATGAAATAAATATTCTAGTTCCTAGAAATCTGTTTGGATCATCAAACAGGGAAAAGTATCTTTGCCCGTGTTTTCATCTAATATTAGCGGATTTGAAAATAAAATCCAGGAATATGAAAAAAATCTACCTGAAAGGAACAGAATTTTTATTAACATTTCTTAGAAAGCTCGCTGGCTTTTTACTTTTAAATCCATTAATATTAGACACAAACTTGACGTGATGAAAAACGTTAAAAAGAAGAGGATTATTGTTAATAGTATTTAAACCAAAAGTTACGTAAGTCAAAAACGACCCACTCTAAATCATCTTGGCCGAGGTTGGATTTAAACACTTTATATTTTTTAAACCAGAGTTACACTAGAAAATCTGATCCTTTCTTGTAAAAAAGTACGATTTCCCATTTTCCTTGAGCACATTTAAAGTCTGGAGGGTTTTTTTAATATTTTTTCAGCTGACTCGTGCAATTCTAGTGCGCTCAGGTGTTCAAAGACAAGTTTTCGCTTCAACAGTTTCGGGTCTCGTCGACTAAAAGTGTTAGTAGTTTTTACTGTTTTCATTAATTTTGTAAAGGGTAGAATATGTCACAGATTTTTGGTGCTTCCTTTGTTCTTTTGTGAAGTATTATCGAGTTAAAATCGGGTAACTTTGCTAAAAATTCATGTGCAGTTTCCTTTGTAGATAAAATACGCTGGAAGGCTAACTGATGTTACGAAAGAAGGTTAGTAAACAAAAGCTCAGTTGATATTTTTGGAATCTGGCGACCACCACCATTCATCTAGAAAATAAAGTCTTACCTATTAAGACCTGTATGAATTTTGATGCACAGTTTCAAGATTACCTGAAAATTTAAAATACGCTAATGAATTCTTATGTAACTGCCACTTTTCCACCTACAGTTAATTTATTTTATGATCCCTAAACTAAACCTGTAATAACTTTAGGTACCAATAACTAAACTATAAAACTTTTAAACCTAATTACCCTAACAACTTGCTATAGGAATTATGCAAAACTTCTGTTTATAGTTGGAAGGTTGTCGAGAACAATGTAAAACAGGGGTCAAGTGCCTTTCCGGTTAGTTTTCTATTTCTTGACGGCACTTTGTCGCGTTAATCTGGCTAGAGTGGGGCAGGATTTTTCTTCTGTTTTTCATTTATTTCTCAGCTTATAAGAGGATGAGAAAGAATAATTAAATGGCATTTTAAGTATAAAAACTATGTATTAATACAAAGTGTTGAGTGCTGCAGTTCAGGAACAGATTAAGCCGGAATCGCCCTTTATTGGATACAAAAATGGGACATCCAAAACGGGATAAGCAGTGACATATTTCTTACAAGGGTGCGTATAACGATGTACTGTGATGCTGGACGTAACTAAAATTATGATTTTGTTTTTACCATTTTCATTCTTTTTGGCCTGTTTTGGCCTGCACTGACATAAGAACAAAATAGTCAAAATTCAAAATATTTTATTTCACATAAACCTACAAAGGCACTTATGAAACGTCAGAAGCTAGGTGCACGGTTCCAATTGGTCGTTTCCTATGGAGAAGAGCCGGCAAGAAACTCCATGGTTACTCTTTTAAAAGTAAATGGTATTTACAATTTTTTCAAATTACAGAGTTAATAGGTATGAGAGGAGAGTGTAGGCCTATCAACAGTATAAAAAGTACTCGATTCTTGTGTCTGTTTGTGACCGCTTATTTCTTCTAAACTTCACAATGGATTTGAATGCGGTTTTTGCCATGATATAGAGAATTTATTCCGGAAGGTTGGCGGGTACATATATTTGTATGAAACTTAAATATCATAAAAAAATCTCGATGTTCTATCAAGTCATGAAAACTGTGCGCTAGTAACTAATTTATATTGACTGAAAAATGTACGTGTTTTAGTAAAATACTGTCAATAAAAAGGGTAGTTATTTGAATGTTTTAATTATGATTAATTAGTCGTTTAATATAGTATTAACATTATATTTTGTAAGCCGTCATCAAAATAAACATTCAAAAACCAAAAATCATTCATTAATTGCCACTCTATTCTATAACCATTCGTTTAGTTTCCAATCAAAACACTTGAAACAACAGTATGTATCCTGAAATGTTTTCCACTAATAATAATCAAAACTCCAAACATAATGTTAGTATGTATAACCAATTAAATTCAATGTGACCGCACCAATACTGCAGGGTTAGATAATTATGATATTATCAACAGGGATGCCTATTAGAATTCCTATGGGTAAATCGTAGTGGTGTAGTACGTTATACAAAATCGTGTAAATATCGTAGCATTATGCTGAGTAATGCTACGGTTTTCTAGAAGAGCGGTGGCCACCACTTACGGCCGCAGTGACGGTTGTCATAAAAATGATGGGAGTTGCAAAAATTTTAATCGTTAGATTCGCCCTACCGCGTCAAAAGATAGTGGCATTTCTGCAGCCAGGTATGACTTAATGTCAAATACTGATGAAAATTACAGTTTTTTTTTTATTGGAACCGCTTTCCTCGGATACTAAAGCTTTAGTAGCGTTTTTGGCGTCGTACGAGTTTTTTTCTCGGTTAGTTTTTAATGTTCTATCTTTTATTATTTGTATTTCCTCTGCGTGACCCAAATAAAATATGTTTTATTCCTTTCATCTTTATCTAATCATATACAATGTGTTATTTTTCAAAGTACTATTCCCATAACTCCTGTATTTTATCCACATTTTACCAATAATATTTAAGAGCGTTTATTCTACAACTTGTCAATGTCGCAAATATTATAGCTGTCAAATATTTGCCTGTTTTAAAATATTACTGTATGGAAATATGAAATGTCGCTAACTAGTGATGTTAAATATTAATAATGAATTGCAATTATAACACTGTATTTGTTATTGTAACCGTTTTAGGTATCAAAAGGGTATTTAGAACGTTTCCAAATATTCGGTGTTACGATACTAAGGGCTGATTTCACCAATGAAACTGAACGCGATCAGCATTTCTAAAACTCGTTCAAAAGCTGTCAGTGTCAAAATTGTTATAGAATATTGTACACTGACAGCTATTGAACGCGTTTAGATGTGCTGAACGCGTTCAATACTCGTATCATTGCTGAAATCCGCACTTATTAATGCGTTTCATAATCAATATTTTAGTTCACTAGTTAGCGATATTTCATATTTCCAAACCGTATTATTGCCAAATTAACCTAAACAGTGAAATATTTGACAGCTATTGGCAACGTTGCCCACTTTTAGAATGCACGCTCTAAGTCTCATAACTACCATACAATAGCGTTAGGGACTTCTCAGTAACAGCTTTACTGAGCTAATAAAATAACGGTGTATATAGATAGGTATTTATTGAGACTTGGGTCAAACTACTAAAATATACATTCATTGCCAGTTGGATAATTATGTTTTATACAAACATTACATCACGCCTGTAATGCCCGAAGGGTTAGACAGAGGCGTACTTATAGTACAGTTTATACCCACATTTCGCCAGTTATGTTTAAGTCCCATGTAATAGGGGGCGAGCCTACTTCCATCAACCGGGCACATATCCAAACTCCGGGCTGCTACTGAGAAATTTCTGATAGAAAAACCTAATAACAGTTTGCCCGACCTGGGAATCGAACCCAGGATCACATGCTCAGTAATAGCTCTTGCGACCACAAGACATAAATATGTATGTATATGGTAAAATATATACGTGATTTATATTTACATCCCATCAGGGAACAAAAGATACACCCAAGGGGTCATTAGAAAAGCGGTCGTAGCACTGCCTCATTTTAGTTCTCTCAATTGATTGTTTGAAATTAAGGTAGGAACTTAAGCAAATGAAAGTCTTGACATAAGATTTAAAAAAAACGTAACCCTCTTCTGTGCCTAATCACCCCTTTGCTGTATCTCTTGATCATATTCGCGTGTCTATTCACCCCTCAGGCGTATCTTTTCACCCCTTTCGTATGTCTAAACCTATAAAATATGTAAGAAGATATGGCTTAGGAAATATATATATTTTTAATGTGTTTTTCTTACGTCAAAGTAAGAATAATGCATTTTTACATAGTTTTAGTATGGATATAAACATTTTACTTAATTGAAAGCAAAACAGATATGGGCCTAGTTAACCATTATCAATTTTTAAAAAGGGTATCTGCACCGCGGTCCCGTTTCCATAGTGGGCCGAACGACCCCTAATCCAACAAAACTAACATTAAATTAATAAGACATAAATGCAATATTATTTACGGAATATTAAACTTTTTTCTAGGATTACAGGCATGATGTTATGGTATGTGTTTGTATCAAACTTCCGCGCACTTAATCACTTGTTTCATTGTCAACTTTAACGTTTTTTTAGCTTTTAGCATTCTTGCCGCACACAAAACGTTGCAAGACTAAAACATAATATGACCAGTTGACCACATTACTAAAAACGCGGATTTTTTGCAGGGAACACTGAGTTGCCAATTAAAACCACAAGCTTATTTCCTATTCCCCTCGCGAATAGGGGCCGTTCTACGGTAATCACGATTAAGATCACTTGATGAACAAAGCAATGAAGCAATTGGTAGATTATAGAAGCAACTAGTCTGAAGCCCTGTTTTCCGTTCTGCTCTCTACCGCAACTCAAAACCAATCAATTCAAATTTCTAAGAATTTTATCGTTTAGAGTATTCTCTACTGCGAAGAAATATTCACAGTAGAATTCTCTAGTAGCCTCAGGATTTCCAAGTTTCCACAGAACCTGTCATTGCAATATTGGTTTCCAATGTCTTAAAAGCAGAGTTGTTCAACATTTCCTTGAATTCGAATGTCTCTGTGTTGTAGTGGCATCTCATGTTTCCAATCCGCTAGAAGATGGATGAAATGCACGAGTGTTTGTTATTCCTGACAAGTGTCTACCTGTTGACATATTTGTACGTGTCGGAAAATATGGTACAGCTTTTGGTCTGAAACAAACTATGAATTCATCTCATGTGTAATTTAATTATTTATCCATTGGTTTTGGATTATTACTGTTATTTTGAGTTAATCTGACTAATGAGACAAAACTGAGTGGATTGAATTGTCGATTGATTGTTTATTTTTATTTTTTGTGTCGTTACCCCCAAAGGGGGACGCACGGGCGACTAAAGATTAAGCAACATTTTTTTTTATCGTATTAAAACGTCCATCCATGATGTAAAATAAAAATCGTACATGTATTATAATGTCCAAGAATTAGACTTTTTTGTTTACATAAATATTACTGATTACTGTCATGCCATTATTATGTCACACGCTAACATAATATGCTCATACCCTTGACACATAAAAAGAGGTACATATTATTGTAATGTTGAGATCACACGATATTAATTTTTGTTTTTATATCGAATTTAGAAAAATAAACACATAAAGCAAATCCACCTAAGATTTTCCAATAACAGAGTGATAAAAGAAACTTTCAAAAAAAGGTAAAAAAAGTACTTTTTTTACCTTTTTTTGAAAGTTGCTTTGAACCTTAAATTATACTGACTTATTAGTTAGAATGTGTGGAAAGTTTTTTGTCGTGAAAAACATAGCTATTCCGCAAGGTTGAAAGCAGGTCTGACTGGTCAAGGCAAGCCGCACGTAAATAGTACTCATGTCAATGGTACTAATCAATTGTATCAGTGAATTAGAAAAAAAAAACAAAAAAGTCTAATTCTTGGACATTATAATTATATGTACGATTTTTATTTTGCGTCATGGATGCCTACGTTATAATACGATAAAAAAAAAATGTTGCTTAATCTTTAGTCGCCCGTGCGTCACCCATGCACAAAAAAGAACAAATTGGGGGAAAATATGCGTCACATCCACGCAAAACAGCCATCGTTCAGAAAAATGCTGCTACCCTAAGCGAGACAGAGCCCCAGCAGCGTGACGTTGCGACGTAGCGTTGACGTGATGACGCCAACCGGTGCAGCATACCATGAGATCCCATATAAATAATACTATGACTTCAAAACTAGAGTGAACTCATCTCCAAAGGATTTTTTAAAGATCGGTTTTAGCGATGAGACCACCCATTGTGTCACCCCAAAGATATTTTAATGTCTTTGCGTCACCCTATGTAAAATGTATATATTCTCTGTCATCTGTTATTCGCATGATGTACATAATAACGAGTATTCTATTATATTCTATTATAATTATATATCGCTTACAAACGATATTGGCTCAATTAGCGTAGCACATTCTAGTCAATCGTCGGAACGAAATTATCCCATCATAAAAGACAAATGACCAAGCCGTACAATATCCATTCAAAACACTAACTGCTGTACCGTGTCCTGACTGTAAGGCCGCGTTTACATTGATAATAATGAGGGGATTGTGGCTAACGGGGTAGTAGTTTATGAGCATTACCCCTACGGCTTAAGCAACAGATTCGGGCATGTTGCACTGTACTGACGTAAAGTTTGTCGCAAGTGTGGTCAAAAGAGGTAACATGCGTATTAGCATAGTTACAGAAACAGCGAGGTCAGTTTGTAAATAGGTGACCATTATTTTTCTAGACCTTGAGGTGTTTTGGAGTGCAATTTTCGGGGTCTATATTGAAGTTTGACGATTTTATAATAACTAGCTTGATTTATGGCCGAACCCAATTACCTATCTATCACCAGTTTTGGCATACTGAAGATAGAAAACCTACCTGTCTATGGTTTTAACGTCCCAATAATCTGTCAGAGACTTGGAGTCTTATGGTATGTGACACAATGACATATATAATTATACTGCTTACCATCAATAGCGATCTGTGTTTTACTGACATTAGGTTATTGGGTTCGGCCGTTAGAAGAGTGTCTAAAGAGTTTTTTGCCCGTTCGCCTCCACTGAGATCTACGTTTTGGAACAGGCTATCATCAATTTTCCCAACTCTTCTACGACTGAGAGCACGTAGTGTACTTCTAGACCATTGTCAAACGTTTTAAGTTTATTTAGTGGGCAAGCATGTAGGAAAACTGCTCATTCTTCTTTTTTTGTTGACCGATATTATAAGAATCTAAGATTTTTCCTTTTCTTCGTAGGTAAGTGTCAAATTATACCATTAACCTTTACATGTTTTAAAATTGATTACAACAAAAATAAATTCCCCACACGTTCGCCATTACCTATACCATTTCCAAGTCAACAATTGGTAAGTATAGAACCATCCGTTTTTGACATAAGAACCGGGCATCACTTTTCCAAATGTAAGCGTGCCTTTATGGTACAATTTTCTTTCTTTATTAGGGACGAAATTTGCTTTAGCCCCGCCTAATATCATCAATAATACTTGTAAATGGACTACAGGGTGTGTTTTGACTCCGTATAAAGTAATACTCATTAATTTCTATGCGGCATGCGATATAAGATTTGAGGAGAATAAGGGAAGGTCGAAATACGGCGTAAATGGTGTATTTGTAGGGCTTGTGGGCTAAGTAATAACAACCGCACGGGTCGATTTATTAGGTTAAGCTACGCTTGCCGCGGTTGGTCCGTGGATGGGTGACCATCTTTACTTACCAAGACCCTCCGTGCCTCCGAAAGCAGGTTAAGCCGTTGGTCCCGACTGTTATTTGTAGATCTTTGACAGTTGTTACGGGTCGTCAAAAGCCCGAAAGTCTGACAACCAGTCTTTCCAAGGGGTTTCGTGTTACCCAGTAACTGGGTTGTGGAGGTCAGATAGGCAGTCACCATCCGGTTAGACTGCTGAACCACTAAGGCAGCTTCAATATCATCAGGATTGTGCCAAACTATTATACAGATGTAGACATAGGGTACGAAAGCGGCTCCCCTGACATGATATTCTGTCATCTGAAGACAGCCGCCACGCAACCATCGATGCAACGCTCTCCGAGTGAATGACTGTTACCAGCCAGTGTCACTCTTATCCAACCTTTTCGATGATTTCAGTAACTTAGTAACAAAACGGGGTGTCGCCACTTGCTGCGCCGTCAAGTATTTTTTGATAATTTCAATTCACATTTGGTGAATATTTTATAGGTGTGTGAAATAGATGAATTAAACATAGCTTTTTCTTACAATCTCGACTTTCTCGTTGGTACGCAACTTCATACCATGCCATGAATACCTGCTTAGTTACATAATAGTGTAGACTGACATCAACACGACACTAATTTCGTTAATATTGTGTACTTCTAAGCTCTCACGTGTTCCACAAGCCACAGTGATGATATATCGCTGACAAGCTCGTGTTTATTACATCTGACATAAAGCTAGTTGTTGCTTAACCACGAATAGATTATTCTAGCATTAATGGAATCCATATTCATCCAATTAGGTACAGTTTTGTCTAAATAGGGAGTCAGTTTTATATTTATCCATCTTTGACAAGATACAGAATGGTAACGTCGCGTTTTTCCTTCTTTAATTATATGCAACAATTAAAAATATTTGCAACATTAAAAATTACTTAATCATTTATTTAGAAAAACATTAAATTCAGGCAAAACCCATATTACATAAAATAATGCTAACTGAAGATGATAGCGAAAGCATGAGTTTGTTTGTTTATTTGTTAGCTCAGGCTAAAACGGCTGAACTGGTTTTGGCATATGGGTTTGTAGCCACCACTGATCAAGCACGTGTGGACACTTCCAAGAAACATGGAAAAGAACAGCTCTCAAAAAAACTTTTGACACTCTGCATAAGAATCACGGAATCAATCTGTCAAAACAATAGTCCAGGAGTGCAGGAACTGCCGACGCCACACGCCGCCGTCGGCCATCGCCTCAATCTTCAGCCGCGCGCGAGTCTGGAGTCCGAGTATTATTTTTACCTACCTACTACACTCCTCCAAAGGTTCATGACCTGGGTTAGGACATAGAATACCTCTTATTTCAATATTCCCGTGAGATCGAGACTTATACAGGTGAAAATGCGGGGCGCAGCTAGTAATAATTTATTATGTGATGCTTCATGTAAAATACCGCTATTCAGTTGCATCCGGTTAGACTGGAAGCCAACCCTGACATAGTTGGGAAAAGGCTAAGTAGATAATGATGATGAAATTTTGCAACATTTACTAACTAGTCACAAGTGTCTTGTATTCGCATTGAGCGTAATTTACATTATTGCTATACTCGTACAGTATTTCTGCTTAGCACCGAGAATTGAATATCCAACAGTGTGTTTTCTTGACGCGCTGGGATACGCGCTGGATGCACTCTGTTGGATTCTCAATAGCCCGAGAGTTGAAAAACCAGTGTACGAAAAAAAATCGCCGCAATAAAAACACGTCCGTGCGAACCTCGGCTAATACAGATGTTTCACTCTGCAAAATCATTTAAATAAAAAGCGGCTCTTGCTACGACACAATAAAGTGCAATTCAGGACGCACAGCGCTCATTACCTGCAGTTAAATTCAACTATAAGTTGCCTGTCTTTCCATCGCGTAAGTCCAAGATCTTCTGACTATTGTAACATAGTCAGAAGATCTTGGACTTCTTACTCACTGAATTGGCCCGACAAGTCGAGCCCGCCGCGTACTTGCAGCTTCATATATACCTAAAATGCGGAGAGAACCATCTGAATTCGTGTGTGCCCAAAGCTAGATGCGAAAGATCTTTTAGACCCTTTTTTTCGTGCAATTTTTACAAACAAAAGTATACTTTTAACTAGACATTACAAAAAGTTTAGTCAGATTATCCAAACTTAAAAAATTGCCTATCGATTAGACCCGCATAAATCACACGTGGTCCCATTATGAAAACTGTCCTAATTAATAACTTAACCCTTAACATTAGGTCCTCATTAATTATTATTTGTTATAACGAGGGTAATTGTATTCCACGCTGTAATATCGCGAACGAGGAATGTGTGGGTGATATTCAATTATCAAAGTTTGTATTGTGTAAACACTTTGAAGGAATATAGCAATGATGCAGCTTTGGGTGTATTGAGCGAAGAATGACAAGCTAATATTGTCATTCTTCGCTCAATACACCCAAAGACATGGTTTATCATGTAAATTTATATAATGGTCAGTATCACAAAGGAACAAAAAAAAAGGGTCACATGTTTACGTTATATTGTTACTGGACAAAACAATCTATAGATTGTTTTATCCATTTTGTGAATCTATAGATTGTTGTGTTTATATATATATAATATATTATATATATATACCTATAATAAAATATTACGAAGTCACTCTATATAGAACATTTTTGAAAAAAGGGGTGTGGGAACGAGTCTGATGCCGAAAATTTTCATTTAGAATTTTTGTCAGTTTGTCTGCTTGTCCGATGTATATTCCGGATTGGCGCCAACACGGCTGAATGGATTTGGATGAAGTAACACTTAATTTTTATTCCGTTAGTACGTTTCCGTGGGGTATTTTCCGACATCCACGCGCGCGAAGATATATAGATAGGTAGAAGATTGCTTATTATGTACATTATAAATATTACAGGTATATGTAAATGTAGCCGCGGGTAAAAGTTAGTATTGAATAACCATCATCATTGAACAACCATAGCACATTATAAATAAGTATTATTTCTTATCAGTGATCTTTAAATAATTACACTCGATACTGTTGCGTACTGGTAATTGGTCCCCTCGGCTGTCACGCGATCTGGTATTGATAGCTGTCAAGTAGACCCCGAGCTGTCACGCTATCAAAAACAGATCGATTGCGACTGACGTAGGTTTTGACCACTTTTGTTAGAGATTATTAATACAAATCATGCTCAAAGTTGCACAAAAGTATAGAGATTAAACAAGGATGCCATAAAATCTCACATGTCAAACATCTGACAATAGTTCGAGCCGAAATGTTTAATTCTTTGCGGCCAATGCTGACTTCGCTGCCAAAAATGGCGGACGCGAATGTTTACATTTAGATTTTGTTGATTTTGTTAATGTTTTTGTTACGCAATAAGCCTTTGTGTTGTGTTTTTCCATTAGTAAATAGCATTCTACAGTAGAATGTACACTTATATTTGAATAAAGTGCAACGAAAAATCTCGTGTGATACAAAGTTTGTGTTGTTTTGTGTTGTGGTTTTTTCAAGTGCCGTGTTGTGAAAAATGATAAAATATAAACAATTTTAACAGTTAAAACTCTGTGTGCGATAACATCTGGCCTAAACTAAGCTAATAGATAAGCTAAAATCATGCTACTTTGTTTGAGTCACCTCGGATAAAAGCAGGTATTTATAAACGATTCTTTGTTCACGGTGTCAGGTTGCCCGGCTGACGTCATTGTTCTTTTTTTTAATTATTGCTGGTGATTTGAAAAAAATGTATAGTGAGGTATGGTTTTTTTAATTGATTTATGTAAAATAGTGTATATTTATGTTAGAAAGATTAAAAAAAATAGTTTCATGTTTATATTTATTTTTTCTATTTTTTTCTAAAATACGGTAATTCGAAAAAATCCCCTTCCCCTGAATTTACATTAAAATTAACAATATATTACGTGGTACAACTGTACTTATTCATTTTTAACGTATAAGTTTATTGCATAACCATTCCAACGACATAAGTTTTATAAACAGCTGCCATACAAAACTTTAGAGATATCGTCATTTTAATCTCAAGTGGTCTCGGGTTACGGGACCACCCAGAAGTGGCTTGCCACATGAGCGTAGTACGCCCAAAAACGCGTGCCAGTTGAGGGGACTGAGATTTCGAAGCGCGTCGTTTCTGTAATTTTCTATGAAGACACTGTTACTTATTTATACTGTGCCATTGTGTCACAACGCATAAATATTTAGAATTTCGTACCATTACCGTTAACTACAGTGTACTAAACCATTGTGTTACATTATTAGATATACGAATTCATAGCATTGAAATGCTTAAATTCATATAATGCGTTCACGCATTGCGGTATTTCACAAAGTTCTTAGTGTCAGTATCTGAATCTGTCGCTATTATTTTACTTTGCGATGCCACTCTACTCTATAGGTACCTACCGTACTATCTCTATATTATTTTTGTATAAATATTGATAGTCATTAGACTATCGATTGTAATATTATGTATACTAATTATAGACTTCAGACTCTTTAATGTCTGAATCTGTCGCTGTTATTTGACTTTGCGATGCCACACTACTGTATAGGTACCTACTACCGTACTATCTCTATATTATTTTCGTATATATATTTTTTATTATATATATAATTGTATATATTTTTGTATATATATTGATAGTCATTAGACTATCGATTACAATATTACACTAATTATTCAGACTTCAGACTTTTTAATACCGGAAAATAAACGATATTAGCAAACTTTATCAGTTTACATGAATGCAGGACATTAAACAGTACATAGGTACACCTGATTGATTGAATGTTTTAATGCCCATTGCGGCACGCAAGTCACTATACAAGCTGACTGGGTAAATGAGGCACATATTGAAGAAGGATATTCGGTTTTCGATTCGTCTTCCAAATAATAATGATACAAACAATTTTACCATAACACTAAATTGGTCGAATTATATTTAGAGGTATGAGAAAGATGTAAGGTTCACTCATCCTATATAGAAAAGGGAGGATCCTCTGATCAGACGGGTATCGTGTCTGGTGGGCAACTGCCAAACGATTGATGTGATGTCGGGGAAGTTATATATTAGGTCTTTACCTATGAAAATGTCGTTCTGCAGTACTGGCCATTTCAAATCAAAATAATTTTTGTTTGGCTAAGAATTCTAATTTCAAATTTATTTTATTTTAAAAACATGTTTTTTTTTTCCAAAAGTATACATTTGTTTATTGATTAGTGTTACATTTTCATCGCATTTCAATCTTTTTCGTCATCATGGATACGTTAAAAATTCGAGTAATTATGGAATATGAGTACCGTCGTGGCAGCAACGCGGCACAAGCGGCACGCAACATCAACGACGTTTACGGAGCTAACACTACAAACCAACGCACCACCTGTTATTGGTTTGCTCGCTTCCGTTCTGGAAATTTCGACCTGAAAAATGAACCTCGCGGTCGTCAGAAGACTTTGGTCGACAGTGACGAATTAAAGGCGATTGTGGAAGCTGATGATACACAATCTACGGCTGAATTAGCAGCAGCTTTCGACGTTAGCGTCAAAACAATATTGGTCCATTTGCGTCAAATTGGCAAGGTAAAAAAGCTTGACAAATGGGTGCCCCACGAACTCAATGATCGCCAGCGCGAAGTACGCGTCGAGACGTGCCTTGCACTGCTCAACAGACACACAAATGAAGGAATTTTGAACCGCATGTTACCTGCGATGAAAACTGGATTCTGTTTGATAACCGCAAGCGCTCAGCAAGTTGGTTGGATCTGAAGCTGGCACATCTCCAACCAGCATTGGTCAATCGCTCGTCTCCGCTGCTCCTGCACGACAACGCGCGACCTCATACTGCACAGCAAGTTGCAAGAACTGGGGTTGGAAGCTCTCCGTCATCCGCCCTACTCACCAGACCTTGCGCCTACAGACTACTACTTTTTCCAGAATTTGGATAACTTCTTGGCGGAAAAAAAATTCAATACCCGAGAGGCAGTACAAAATGCCTTTGAAGAATTTGTTGCCTCCCGTCCAGCTGATTTCTTTAAGAAGGGCATCAATAAACTGCCACTGCGTTGGCAAAGATGCATTGATTGCATGGGTGATTACTTCGATTAATACAAATAAAAAATACATGAATAAAATTCGTTTAAATTTTTTATATAATCAGTCATAGTCATAGGTAAAGACCTATTATATGCTGATCGCACGATCGGATTTTGTGTGACGTCAGGTCTTTGATACGTAGTTCGTATGTGACGATGTATATTCCTCCACATACATATCCATGAATTATGGACACCTGTTTATAGCTCAGATCAAAGTACGGATAAAAACTAGCTGCTTTATTAAAGGTATGTTCATTCAGGCTCCGTGCCTTCGCCCACGTAAAATAGAGAGAAGGCCTCTGTGGGAGTTCCAGGGTGCTTTAGGTCCAGCAGTGGAAATATAATATAGGCTAATTATACTGTCAGCCCAGGTTAAAGGTGTTCCATTCCCGTTCATTCAAACCTGTGGCAGTCACCTTCGCAAATGTGCCCACGCTTTATGAATCTTCATTTGATAAATTATCATATTCTTGACAACTTTGTTAACATAACATCACGCCTTTATCCCCGAAGAATAAGGCAGAGGTGCACCTATGGAACACCCACATTTCGCCTATTGCCATCAATCGGGCACAAATCTAGACTCCGAGCTGCTACTGATAAACAGTTTCTTTAAAAAAAAAAATCTTTCCGTAATAACATGATTCGAAAATTTTAAAATTTTTATTTGACAAATCAGCCCAGCCGTTCCAAAGTTGCGCTTACCAACGAACAGCATTTTATTTTTATTATAAAGATACGTTGCGAATTCAGCTAAGCTTATCCTGGAAGTGTATACATTTCCAGGATAAGGTTTTAATTAGATATCAGCTAATTTTCTTCGTATCAAGAAAGAAAGAAAGAAAAATGTTTATTTGCACGTGACGTAAGTAGACACAACTTTTTTTAGCAAAATGTCTAATGATTGACATATACACACACATACCTATATCAATATTGAAACCCAACGTATAAATATGTAATTACGACTTATCTTATGTTTCTGATCACAGATATTTATGTTGTATATACAGTTTTTATTTGAATTACAAGGATACTCGTCGTCGCTTCATCCACGACATTTTCACATTTTCCATTACCCGCTATATAAACGCCTGAAGCTGTCAATGATAAACATAGGTCTATTTCACATACGACTTCCAACAATTTGGAAGAAGATATTGCTGTAATTATCAGTCATATGCTGAGTTAAAACGGTATATTAGACCAACTATCGATTTTGTAAAATAATGTAACGAAACGATGTCATTATCAAAGTGGTCTAGTGTGTGTTGTGTTTAACATTCATCATGTCTGTAATTTTTATGGTGTACATAATAAAGAGTATTCTATGAATAAGTTATAATAGCAGAACGACACAGATTCGCCGATGCGCAACTCTACAGGTTGCCTAGCAACAATATTGACAGATTGGACTTTCAATTTCCTTACAAAACCATAGACAAGTGACAGAAGCTTACAAGTTGCCCACTGCGAAACGAATTGTGAAACAGGAGTGTTTGCTTCAGGATCTGCTTACTTAAACGTTGCTTAACTTAACTTAAGTGAAAACAGGCATAAATGTATTATTAACCGTTTTGACATAAGACAAACTGTTCTTTTCAGACTAATACTTACAAAATTGTTTCTTATTTGGTGTGCACACTCTCTTACCATATACACTAGAAGCCTAAGAGTCCGCATAACTACTTTAGTCCTTTTGACGCGGCGTTAGTGTCTATGTTATTGCATCACATTGCGTTAAAAAAAATGAAGATCCACAATTTTCCGCCAGCCGTCTTTCTAGCCAGTCCAATTTTGTCTGTAGTCAAATCTTATGTTAATCTCTATGGTTGGGTTAACAAACATCAACATGTTTTCGACAACTACAAGACAATAAGACAATCACAAGTCATATGAGCGATGGCTGCTAGTATGTCGTTTAGATATTTTATTGCTATTACCTGCATAAACTCTCGCTTTTGACCCATGGGGTAGGCAGAACTATAGTACACCACCTGCTATGATCCTTTAATAACTCCTTTTGCTTCGATTACGTTCATCTGGTCATAAACGCACGCCGGTTGCGAGTACTACGCACCTATCCTTTCTGAAGAACATCACCAAATGAAAGCCATTATTTTTGCATATACTGCAAGAAGAAGCGCACACTATTTTGTAATTTTTATTTTTGTTTCACGAACTGGGTCCAAATAAACGTTATTATTTCTTCTTTCTTTTCAGCTCAACTGTGTCCTTCAGTATTTGCGATTGCAAATCTTGCAATTGCTTATGTCTATACAGTCTACACAATAAGCACCTATAATTTCAACATTTATGACGTAACCAATATTTTATAACAAAACTTTGATTTAAAACTTTATAGACTTTCATGGACTTTCTTGTCCATTCTTCCCATTGAAACCTACTACGCTCTAGAATGGGCAACTAAATTCATTTTTCTGACTGAAAGTATGAGAGTTTGAGTTGAATTTGAGTCTTCAGAGTAAATAGGAGTAGAGTCATGTTTTGATAGTCATGACCTACCTTTTTTCGGGCTTCACGCCAACTTGTTGCTACATTATGTCACGTGTAGTATATGCCATGATACGACAGGTCTTCTCATACCTGTAACGACATTTTGCCAAAAGGCCAGTTTATACGTTGTCCTAAATTGTCTTCTGATACCGTGTGTGTTCTGAAATAAAACAGTACCTACCAACTAAGTTTCAAGTGCTAAATCTCTCTTGTGAAATCGCTTTCCGATACTTTGCTAAAGAAGTTCTGTACCTTCGGAGCGTACAAAATTGAATGTTAAAGGATACGCTTCTTGAGCACAGGGTTGCGAATTGGAACCTGGCAATTACCAAAAACACTAACCCGCACTAGGTCCGTGAGGAGGATTATCACAGAGAGTATTATCTTCTGTCCCAGCAGTGAGAGCGTTAACTCCTTGATTGTCGTATGTGCACCCACTGGCTCATAAGAAAAGAATGGCCAAATGTCGTATGTGCACCCATGGGCTCATAACTACTCGGTCCTAATTGGCCAGCATTTTTTGACGTATAATTGCATGTAGCAACATTATTTGGATATATTTAGACTAATTCCTTAAATATATACCTATATCAACAAATAGGTAAACTCATAACGAATCCAGGAAGGTACAATTTATAATGTGTTAATATCTCTATATTGACGAAATCTTCATTTTTCCGAAGGTCTATCCAATATATTTATATAAGTACCTACAAAATGCTTCGACATCCGTGCGATTTTGAAACGGATTGTCTGGACTCGGGAAGGGATAAAGGCTGATTATGTCAATGACTAAATGTTACTTTTTCAATACAACACTCGTTCTTTCTCTGAAGGAAAAGAGAAAGGAGAAATATTATTTATTCTGAACAAATAAGACCCCTCTGCACCCAACAAGTGGAACGATTACAGGCCGGTATAGTAATCTTCGGAGCTCCCACAAAGTCAAAACTATGGATTAGAATGTCTAGTAGCTAGAGTACCTACAATCGATTGGTTCTAAACTGAAAGCGAAAATGCATATCAAAACGATAGTGTACAGTTTTCAATATTCTGAGAACTGAACTCAAGTATTCACACACACATATAATTTAAATACAGATGTAAATTAACAATTCCTTGTAGCATACACTATATCAAAAGCTTCCTGACAATATTCATAAGTTAGGTTAAACCAACATACTTTGGATGTCAACAAATTACATTGGTAGGTACCTACCTATTTTAAATTTGATGAGAATGGTGGAATATCACCTAAATGAGAATTATTTGGAACTGACATTATAATTTAATTCATAAAATTTTGGTATGGAAACGATGACTTTGTTTATGTTATTCACATTTTACCAGGAATTTGTTTTGTTTGGTATGGAAGATACTGTTTATTGTTTTACTTACTGTAAATTTATTCAAAGAAAACGGGGGAAGATCTTTTATTAGTAAGTTAATCAAATATTATGTGACAATAATTATAAAATTATTGTCACATAATATTTGATTAACTAATTGATTTTCAAGAAAGTTTAAACTTTACCCAGATTGCTAATTGAATATGTATAAACAGTTATAAACATCTCAAACCTACTCATCTGCCTCTTCCCAATTATATTAGGATCGACTTCCAGTTTAACCGGATGCAGCTGAATACCAGTATTTTACATGAAACGACTATCTGACCTCTATAACCCAGTTACTGGCTAACACGACACCGTTTGGTAAGACTGGTTGTCTACCCTTTCGGGACTCTGACGACGTCAATGATCTACAAATGACAGTCGGGACCAACGGCTTAACGTGCTTTCGGAGCCACGGGGTGTCTTTTGATACTCGTTTCAAAATCTCACCAAAGTTAGTAACATGCAGATTCAGATTTAACCCTCTTTCGAAAAACTCATAAACGGAAAAACAGGCCATTTCATTTGACCGCAATTCCTACTAATGAAAGTCATAAAACAGCGAATGAGTTGTTTTTTCCGACTCGTCGACTGAGAGGTTACTATTGTTCTATGAGGATGAGTTGACAAACTGCACTGTATTGCACAGTTAATGCATGGGAGTTAATGTTTTGGTGGTAAAATTTTGCATAGGTACTTATCGACTTCCATATGCCACAAGGCATCTGCTAGACAATTGTAGCAGAGCTTTAACGTAATGTAGTTTGAATGTAAAAAGGAGATATTGAAGACAATGGTTCTTATCTTCATAGTGCTGTGGGCATTGTGTTCTCCCGTAAGGAAATGCTACTAGCATTTCTGAAAAACCACCTCCAAAGCTATCATCTTCTTTTGGGTATCGAGGCAAATAAGATATTAAATTAACAGGAAGGATCTTGTTTGCTATTAACAATCCACATAGGTACCAAGAGTGGTGATTAAAATAACAGGAATTCACATTTAAGACCTATGTTCAGCAGCGTGTCTGTACAATCTAAAAGAATGAAGATAGAAAAAGCTCAGAACTTTCTTATTCCTTCCAAAGCGTCAAAACAACTTTGTTTACCAAGCCAAGCAAACTTAGGTCCTGAACTGCTAAAACCCTAGCATGTACAAAATAACAACAAGACCGTAGCTAGACGAGGTAAAATAAGCGTTTAAACTCCCACTTAAAGAATCTAAACAGGCCACAAGAACTAGCAAGTACAAACAATATGCTTAAGCTATTAGTCGCTTCAGGGAAAATGAAATACACGTTGTCGTAATAGACCAACAGCTGAACTATAAGACTGGTAAGATAGAGATCGTAAATTCAAACCCCACCCGATGTAATATTGACTTGAATTCTCACCTATTGCAAATAAGCGGGTTTACTTATACGGTATCCTAGGGGAACTATTTTTCTTATAGATTCGGATAGTATTCAATGTGCTAATCTAGAATTTGGTCTATCTATATGTCTATTTTCATCTAAATTCGTTCAATCATATATGCGTGGTTGAGTTATATACAAAAATCTCCGAATAATTTTATACTATTAGTGTGGTTTAATTTGGAGAATTAACTGGTATGCTAGAAATAAATTTGCGGTGCCAGTAGTCTTAAAAATACAGAAGAATTTGTACGAAAAATCCTGTTCTCCAAGACATATCCAATATTAACACAGAGCTCCATTACAATCCTATTACCTACATAATATGAAAACCTAACCGAGTCCACAGTTTTTTGTTACCTCGGCTCACCTCGTCTGTATGCCGTGCCGAATACCAAAAAGGTTCTTAGTTGGCAGGTGTGCGTGTCGTCCACATTGTCCGGTTGAGCTCGGCTGCCCGGTATACGTACCGTTGAATGTCATTTTCTTGTTTTTGAACCTTGTGGACTGCGGTGCAAGTTGGAGACTGGAAAAGAAAAACAGCACACATTTTAAATGCACAACATTAAAAACATGAGCCGCCCAAAACACACTTTTTTGCAATTTTTTGTACATTGTTACATTGGAAATAATTTTGTATGATAATCAAGGCTTGCCAATAAGTAGAATAAATATATAACAGTCAATTCAAATATTAACAAGTTATAGTTTTTTGATTTTAGGGTAGAAGATTGGTTGTTTATGCACGACTCAATATCTTTAGTTTACCTGTGAACATCGTGCATGCAACAAGGATAAACATTAAATGTTATATTATTTCTAGTGCTAATTTATCATTATTATTTATTATTATTATTGTGTAGTGGAAACTGCACTGTGTTTACAACAGTAAACGAGGCTGCAGAAAAGCTGGTAATTAAAAATAAAATGTGTTTCTTTTTGTCAACCTTATATTACTCGCTAGCGTTTGTACCTCAACCCTTCACATCCTGGTTCTCATGTTAAGGGATTTTGTGCGCTTACAACGTAACACTGTTTTATACAAGGCTTTAACCAGATAAACACAGGTCTTGGCCCGGGTTCCGTTGGAAATAATATTTTTTTGACTGGTTTGTTATTTTTTGGCAGTCTCCTGACCAGTGATAATACTTCCGTCAACCGCAAATCTAACTGCAACCAGCTTATAAACCCGTTTCCTTTCATTTTTCTCGTGTAGCAAACGATTTTTTTCGGTGTTTTTCTATAAGGGCTTCAAGGTTCGTGAGGAAAATAGGTTTTCGTTAATAGAATATGAAGCAGGTATCTTTCCAACATTGTTGTTTGCACGTGCCTCAATACACGTGTCATAAATAATATTGGAATGTTATTAGGCAGGTTCACGTTGTATTATGTTCGTAGTAACTGAAGAATAAAAGTAATAGAATAAATTAAGTCTTGTGACCCATTTCAAGAGCTCATAATCAGGGTGCAATAAAAGAGCTTCCATAAAGGCTCCCACAACCAGGTGCGACGCAACAGCGTGACGCGAATCTAGTAGAACAATTCCCAGGATAATTTTATAGAAATTGTTTTACTAGAGTCGCGTCGCGCTGTGGCGTCGCGCCTGGTTGTGGGGAGCCTTTAGTGACGAAACTTTCAGTTTTGCACACCCTGATTAACTCCACTTTAAATTTAGCTGATTAGCTTATCTTTTAACCACAAATGAACCGTTTGTCAATTGCCAAAACAATTGAAAACGAATAGAGTTACTCCATTTATAAATCGAAAATAACAAATTATGGTGACAGCTTATCAAAGTCAAAAAAAAAAAACAATAAACCTGAGAGTCAGTACTTTTTTAACGTAAAAGTACATAAGACAGTCACGCAAAACGCCATCTACCTTCACCACTTCACACTTCCTAATGTAGCTGGGAAGAAGAAGAAAATTATTTTTTATTCGAAGTGGCGCCATAAACTCCTCAACATTGTTTACCCTGTTGCTGCGCAAAAGGTTCATCCCACAAAGTGATGATTGATGATTTTCTTTTTCCAGGAGTAGTAACATCACCAGTAGCAGCGACGGTGACGCGGGTACCAGCGATCGTCGGCGGTGAAGCAGACATGCCGTGTGACATCAGGCCTCCCATGCACAACGACAGTCTACTGCTCGTCGTGTGGTATCGAGATGACAATCCTGTTTACAGGTAAGTGGAGTAGTACCTTCATGGACATACAGAATCACTCTCATTTTTTAGGGGGATAAGTAGAAACCAGACCGCTAAGTAATACGACACATTTATGTTTTTTTCGGTTCGTTTACGTTCACTAGCTTCGGTGAGGACATCGACTTAAAAAATGATGCTGTACAAATGATCTGCGCTGTAATTCTCTAATCTGATTTCAATGTAAATTATTTTATTTCATTTGTACAATAAGCATATATAACACGGGAATAAGTGATGCGACTGATAGATGAGCCAGTAGATGTTTAGAGGCAACTTTTGTCCATTCTAAACACTTTTAGAAGGAGTTCTACCCGTAAAAACCCAGCCAGGTGCGTGTCGGAACATGCACAATGATGGGTTCCGTAGATGGAGTTGTTGGAACAATGTAGTTGAAAAACATGTTCTCCCATACATTCCAACTGCAAATGTAAGTTTATTTATTTATTTTATTATTTATGTAGGGGAGAGGTGTGTCAATAGTAACAAAAAAAAAACAAATCTTCATAATATTTTAATTAACAATCACAGCGCAATAATTTTTGGTCACATTATAGTTAAGTTATCTAATAATAAAAACAAATACAGAAAATAACAAAAACGTTGATAAAATTCTAAGAAATGTCACTTAATGAGATCAACTAATAGTGTTACAATTGCTGCACTAAGAGGGTCAATTGTAACAGCAATGAGAGTCAATTGTAACATACAGAAATAGTCAATAATAAAAAAAAACAAACCAATCAATCAATCAATCCTTCTCAGCAGTTCACGCTAAACATAAAAAAAGAACTTAAAACACTTAAAAAATAATAAAATCAATGACAGTCATTCCGACAAACAGTTTAAACACACAAAAAATGGATCATTTTTTGCATAGCTGGAGTGTGCCCATTTATGGCAGTCTCTGCATTGCAACCAATCTTCTCTACTGGTTTTATAATGTTCAAAACAGACTATACAATAATTATCATCTTCGTCTGCAGCATCTGTGTCTTCGTTTATATCTTCATCTGTCTCATTATTTTCAGTTCTTTCAGTATTTTTTTTAGTCAATTTCTTCATTGTCTGCTTAGCCTCTATTTTTTTTAACTTTGGTATCTTTTTCTCATTTATCTTTCTTTGCTTCGCCTCTAACTCTTCCTTTTCTGGCGTATCAGTGTATATTGCACTTTTCCCTTTAGATCTCCCAGTCTTAGATTTGACTCGAGGTGGTGCTTTTGGAAGCGGGGCTACTAGTGAAGTCCTACGTGGCGATGTATGGTTAGAGAGTCTTGGTGTTAGTTGAGCAGACCTCTGCGGCAAAATCTGATATGATGTCGAAGGTGCTGAAGGGGATACATTGTATCAATTGTACCATGTTACAATTGCGCCTCCTTGTTTTGTTACTTTTGCACCACTACCGCCATTTTGCATTGAAGATTTATTTAACAAAAAACTATGGTAAATTTGAACAACGCACATACCTGCACGTGTAGATTGGATGGTAAAGTATCCGAAAATCACCACTGATCTATTGTAAAACTGTTTCATTTAATTTTGATAACAAAAACTGTGCCGAACAATAATTTTACACAACTTGCTTTAACAGAAACTTTTTTCTACTGACAGCACACGCGCGAACTGTTTTACCTATAAGTTCGGTCGGTAAAACAGCACCAAATAAAGCTTCGATTGTTACCAAAAGCTACCGCTACTCGACGATAGATGCCGTAAAACAACATATGTTACAATTGCCTCCCTGTAACAATTGACACACCTCTCCCCTACACACAGAAAAATAGATACAGATAAGACATAATCATAAGGAGGAGGAGAAATGAGAAAGAAATGTAGACAATACTGTGTGAGAACAAGAAGAGAAAAATATAAATATGCGAAGTCTTAAACTAAAATATTGAAATGAACTTACACGTATAACGTAATAAATTAACATATACTTAAATAAATACATAGAGCTTAAATATGTAAACATACATACTATAGGTATATAAAAACTTACAGTTGAGAGGAAAGGTAATGCTCTTTTACTCGATATTTGAATAGTGAAACAGTTTTTAAATCACGAATGCTAGGCGGAAGTGAGTTCCACAACCTTACTGCATGGACAGAGAAGGAATAGGAATAGTAGCTTGTTTTATGAGGATGAGATTTAAGTTTGTACGCACAATATTGAGATATTAACCATGTTATTTTATGACCATACACTCCTGAAACGTTTTCCTGTAAAGAACCATTAACAGTATTTTTTTCAAAGTTGTAGGCTTATTAGTTTCGGAGATGGTGATTTCGGAAATGGTAAATTTTCATATTCATATTTAATATATTAAAAAATCTTCGCAACGAGCCCTTTCATTTAATATGTCAGACGGTACAGTTAGCAAACCTTATTTTTGAATTTTTTATTTGCTTTCAAAAGTGACCCCATATTCAAAATTCATTCACTTACGTCACCCGTCCGTGTTTGGGTCACAGAAATACATATGTGTACCAAATTTCATCTTAATCGGTCCATTAGATTCGGAGCAAATTGGCCGTGACAGACGGACAGACAGACACACGAGTGATCCCATAAGGGTCCCGTTTTTTTCCTTTTGAGGTACGGAACCCCACAAAATGTAAATGTCTGTACTTACATCATCTTAAATAAAGCAATGTTCATTTTATATTATTTTTAATACCTCCCAAATTGAAATAGTCGAGCTCCGCAATTAATAGTTTAATAAAAAGTTTAGTCCAGAATAAACAATAGACAGTAGTTTGTTTTGTCATTGAAATTGGACGTTCAATTGTTTTTCGATTTCATTCGAGCATAGAATGTTAATTACAATTATTGTTTTCCGATCTAAAAATATAGACTGCTAATTATCAGAGGCCCCAGCATGAACGATTATGCGCATAACGCATCAGTGGATCACGCAGTGGAAGCGTGCTGGGCCATAACCTGGTGAATTTGGTGAAAAAATACAAGATTGATTTAATTAAAAGGGATTTTATTGTAATTTAGCAGAGCTCACAAATACATAAAAAGACAGAGAGAGACAACATAAAAAAGTGATAGAAGATGATTGCATTTCGTTTATATTTCTAACATGCGCGATGTAAACGTTACGTAAATTTTAACGATTTTTTGAGTCGAAAATACAACCATCACACCAACACATTGCGCCAGTTATGTTTAAGTCCCATGTAATAGGGAAAGAGCCTATTGCCATAGCGTGCTGTTACTGAGAATTTTCAGATGAAAAAACCCAATAACACTTTGCCCGACTCGGGAATCAAACCCAGGAACTCATGTTCAGCAGTGGCGCTTGCGACCACTAGACCAACGAGGCAGTCTTAAAAATAGTAAATATTATGTGGGAAACGAGTGTTTTCAATTTTAAAATCGTACTTATTTACGTTATGTAAGTCCGCGTGTTCGTTCTAGGTCAGCTGTTTTAAATTTTCTGCTTATAGCTAGGTAAGTTTCAATTACCAACTTGCTCTTTTGCAATTTTCTGCGAAGAGGTAATAAATTGATTCTTAAACGGCTGTCTATAAGTAGCATTACTGTTGTCGTTGATACAGTCACAATATTCTACTCGTCGGAATTGTTACAATAGATTGGACGTTTCTGTTTATAACAGTAAATATTCATTAAAATATACACATTTTTCGTATAAACTCATTGTCACTTTCAGTCACTTTTACCATATATTGAGCACTGTTATAGAACCAAAAATTCGAAGACATTTGACATAATATACACGCACAGGACTCGCATGCGCACTCCTCGCCTCTCACAGAGACGAGGCCTGTGTCCTAGCAGTTGGAACATTATAGACTGATTATACTCTTAGCACATAATATTCATAATCTCATCTTCTTTATAAGTCAAGCGGCCGAGCCTTATCTCAACCATGTTAGGGTCGGCTACCAGTCTAACCAGATGCAGCAGCTGAATATCAGTATATTACATGGAGCGACTGCCTATCTGACCTCCACAACCCAGTTACTGGGTTTTTTTTTTTTTTTTTTGTTTCGTCTACCTATCTGCAATCAGCCCTCTAGCTTTAATCAGATTTTTTGAGTCTGGGTTTTATTTATAAATCTAAATTAATTCTACTACATCATATTAAAATCTGTAGGTACTTAGATTGAAGAAGTAAAAGGAGATTGATGCTCAAAATGCCATTACTCCTCAGGTTTATGACCCTAAAATGGTACCCAAGAGTAAAACTATTCGAATCCAGCAAAACACATGGCTCTTGAAAGCATTACCAAAAACACCTCGCTCGAGTCGTTTAAGAGACAAACGCTAAAAGTTATTTACTAAACACATTACACACCCATTCCCTAGAGGCTAATAATGATATTAGCTGGCTGCCGAGGGTGTAATTAAAACATTTATGTAGTACATAAAACGAAGTTTCTCAACGTTGAAGTTTCAAGTTTTGGAAACTGATACGAGGACACCGTTGGTGCTTTTACTAATCAATGAAGTAATTTTAGATTTAACAGAAGTATCCTTGAAGGTGGGTAATAGTTTGTAGGTTTATTTAATGTGTATGTTACGAAGTTTATCTTACTCGAATAGGTACTAAAATATAATTAGAATATGTAATGGATATCGTAGTCTCAAAATCTACAATCACTCTAAATGATAGATAGATAGATGAATCGTTTATTTAGTGCACACAAAAAACAGCACAACATACAAAAGCACGATTAAATAATGACTGATTAGCTGCAAGGTGCCAATACACAAAAAAAAAAAGGGACAAAACAAGACATTGTGATTACACCATGATAGTTGTTTACAGCAATTAATATATGATAATTTACCGTATGTCCTGGGTTTTAGATGCATTTTGAGAGCGGTACATGTTCTTGCGATCGAAAGTTTAAATCTAAATCTCATAGTGTAAAAGAAGCGAACTTCTTTCGTAGAGTGTCAATACTTAAGACGCAGATATATGGCAGTGACCTTGAGTGGTTAGCTTGCCCGTTCTGTACTGAACTCAGCCAGTAATAGGACTCGCCCATCAAGGAGCGCTGTCCCAAATTTGACGCATTATTAATTTATTTCAAAAGGTATTTTAGTAAAACATGCATAATTAAAGATTAATAATTAAATTATCCTTAAAATGATGAAATTTTCAGAAAAATACGCTTGAGTCAGACATAACTTTACAAATTTATTTCACTATGTAATATAAATATAATCTTAAATATTCATATACTATGTATTAGGTTATTAAGAAAATGCTCTAATTTAACTTTTTTTTTTCCAAATCATTAACACTACTTTACATTTAGACGTGATCTTCACAAAAAAATCCTTAAAAATCAAAGTCGGTTATCATCGCCTTAAGCCACAATACTTATGCAGTCTTAAGAGCAAGCATCAGTCGTTAACGCCAAAGTTCTTAAAACACTCTAACAATGACGTGAAATATTGTATGTGTTTACAAGGAACTTGAATACCTGCTTGCGCTTGCGCATTGTCGAAAGTAATTTGAAATAAAATTCATAGTGGTATCGGGTTTTGAATCTACATTATTTTAGCATTTTCGCCTCAACCGCCAGACCAAAGTATATAAATATTGAGTTTATTATAATTATAAGGTCTCATTAAAATAGATGGACAAACTTTTAGAAAACATTCAGACCACCAAAATAAGGACAGTGGTAAAAAAATAATAAGAAAAACGCATTAGATTTTTAAAAGAAAAAAATCAGCTAACGAAAATACACTAAAAATGTTGGTTACCCAATGCCATTTATTATTTTAGGTCAAAATAAAATCAATTTAATCAGTGTTTTTTTTTGCGGATATCTTTTGTTAGACGTACTGAAAACGCTATGCTAAAATTTGTCCATCTCATCATCAGTATACAAGGTTGTATACTTTCATAAACATTCACCATCAAATTCATTAATTGACCTAAATATGTCTAGATCGTTATGTTTTATAGATCCTGTTTGTTTTTTAGTCACCCTACAAAAAATACTCCTCCTACCCCATTATGAACTCAATAAATCTAGAACATTTTTTGCAACATAAATGACACTGATATATTGCACCAGTCAACTTTACATGCTGTGAATGCAACAAATCCTCATTTAGTCGAAGATTTATAGTGTCAAATACCACGGGAGCTATGTGGTTGGCATTTTAATAACGTAGGTACCATGAATAATATTATACGTAAATCACTTATATTGAGCGTGACAACAGTGTTTATTTACCATTGTTTTGTATTATATTACGTCACGTCTTGGCCTGAAAAAAATGTTTTGACGTTATAATAACTTACCCCATTTTTTAATTTATTATAAAAAACCTGGCTTCGAATAAAATATGTCGGCCATTTTAGTCGTATTGTAATATTTTGGTAGTAGAAACCATAGTAATTGTGGTCGACAAATGTAGGTCTGAAGAAATATAAATTAAAAACTTTTTTGAATTACTGCATAAAACAATCCCACTTTTGTATGAAAACCTTCATGTCTTAATCTTGTCGCTTTTTCAAATACAATGCAAAGAAAGTCTTAGGATTATTTCTTCTTGTGGTAGACTGTAGCCAAAAAAAAATGTTAGGTCTGGTCTGGTAATTCCTGGTAAGGACAACCAATCTTTGTCTCTCACTTCATACTATTTACTTCGAGGTAATTTATATGAATATAAAACTCATTTATAGTATAGGTAGTAAGTACCTATTTTTCTCGTGAATCTTATTCATAACAACCTCATACAGATAATTATATTTTAATTACTTCATAAAATAAATTCTGCGGTTAATTTCCTTATACGTTATATCCCAATTATACGAATAACTTCTCTTCAAATAATTTTTGTGCATGAAATATTCTGATAAAAATATTATTATGATAATTACCTCGTATTTTTTAATATATTTACAATGCCAAATTAGAACTTGCAAGTAGTACTTTCAAGGTAAAATATCTATACTGAAACTGCAACACAGAAAAAAATATTAAAAGCTTACATCTGTATCGGGGTAATAAAAAAACGGACTACGCGGATAAATTAGCAGGAAAATTCTCGTATCTAGGTAAACACTACTATTTCCTGCCTTTAACACCTGTCATTCAAGACGCTACCTAAATGAAACCAGTTACAAACTGAAATCACCCGTGATTAGCAACACAAAGCAACAAAAATACCATGCAACCAATCACAAACTAGTTGATAACGCGTTAAGGTGGATCCGCAGCGATAGCCCGTGAAATTCATATTTTCTTAAGTTTTTTGCAATTTGCAGGTCAGTGTCAGATTGTATCTCAACTGGCAAGATCAAAATATGAAGATCAAAATATGAGAAAGATCGCGACCATTACAAATATAGGTATATTATATGTAAGTTTTTACCTACCTACATTTGACTTTGAGTTTAACTTTGACGTAGCTTTTGTGTATTTCTTCTTACGTGTGGGTACGTATTATCAACTTTGCCCTATTTTGATTCAGAATATTAATATTCTCGGCATATTTTCTACCACCGCATATTCAGCTACCCACTACTATAGTTATCCACCCACCTTCCTAGACTACGTGCAAAAACTGACAACCGTCTTGACATTTAATATTTTACCTAAATATTAGAAGGACCGATTTCTAGAAACCTGTGTCTAGGTAAACAATGAGCTTTTCATTCTACGCAAGTCTGAAAGTTATCCAAAGGAATTTTTGAAATGTCGGTGTACACTAGAGCACTTCCATATAATGTTCTTACGAATGATACAATACAAGCAAAAGCTCAATTTTAAAAAGCATTTCCGTGTAATGTAGATCAGAAGCTGTTGGTATATAAATGTAAATAAATAAATAAATAAATAAATAAATAAATAAATAAATAAATAAATAAATAAATAAATAAATAAATAAATAAATAAATAAATAAATAAATAAATAAATAAATAAATAAATAAATAAATAAATAAATTATAAATAAATTAATGTAACGTTCCTGCGAATGCTCGACGTTGCGTTCGACGTAATGCTCACGGCGAGTGAGCATTTACCTGTAACATTTAATTCTAACTTGCGTTCATTGTAACGACCTGCCCTCAGCCCGCGCACCTCAGTTCGCGTCGCCCGCGGTCGAGCCAATGCTCGATAAAATGTTACACCAATATTTTCAGTTTCATTCGTTCAGTGGTTACGGCGTGAAAAGGTAGCAAGCAGACAGACAGATAGATATACACAAAAAGACAGAGTAACTGTGCATTTGCACTGGCGAAACTTTCACAACAAAAGTCAAAGTCAAATAATTTATTTCAACTAGGCACATGAAAGGCACTTTTGAACGTCACAATTTACAAAATAAGTAAAATTGATTCTAGTTGCCCCTTCCAAAAGGTAGTTTTCGTATGGAGAAGAATGGGCAAGAAAGTCCACCGTTACTCTTTTAAAATGTTTTACAATATATTTTTGTATACATTAATTATATAAATATATGTGAAGACGATGCACGTAGAATAAAATTACAATACAAAAAGAATTAAAAATGAAGCAAAGACAGATAAACTAATTATGTGATAAATACATGGTGCTCACATATTTACAACCATGTTGAAATCTGTTTTCTGTCAATGTTCTATACAATGTCTGATAGGAACTAGAGATTTCAACATGTTTTGTTGTGAATGTTTCGCCAGTACAAACGCACAGTTACTAAAAACACAGTTACGCAAAAGTACCTATGGATAGTATGGCTTACTTAAGGATAAGGACACAAATTTTAAGACTATCTTACTATAATATTCTCATTCTTGTACGAACTGTTTTAGAATACGCGTCAACTGATTGGAATCCAATTTATGGTACACATGTGGATCGCATAGAACGGGTCCAAAAAAGCTTTACACGCTATCTGCGGTACATATCTAATAGCTGTCCTCAGGACGCTGATTACTCGTAAAGGCTAAGTCACTTCTAAATGATAACTTTAAAACAGCGAAGGTATAAAACGACCTGATTTTGCTTCACAAAATCATTAATGCATCTATAAGTTCCGAAGCTTCTCGTTTAAATAAATATTTCTGTCCCTCACAATAGTTCATCCAAATTTGAACGCATCCTAGATGTGGTCACTCCATGCCCAACAAGAACTAACCTCGGACATTCAGCACCAATGAACAGGTTGATGAGAACGTACAATGAGCTCCATACCCGTTCCAAAAGCATTGACATCTTCGGCAACATGCTATCGCAATTTCGCAAACTATTGTTACTGACCCATAGTGGTCACAATTAATATCTATATTATTACTTACTTATTTATTTATTATTTGTCATTGACTGTGTCATTATTTAGAGCGACAAAATGGATTAATTTTTTTTGTTTGTGTTTTTTTTTCTGTAGTTTCGTTTTTTTAGCCTAAATGTACCACATGTTTTATAGCCTATATGTGTATAATATTATAAAACTTCAAATATGTAAGTGTTGTGCACACCCGTAAGTGACAAATTCACTTTAGATTTTAAGTTTAAATGTGACAGTACCCCAAAAAATGTATTAGTGAATACGTCGATAGAGTGCCATAATTCAATAAATAAACATCAAAAGAGCGTGTAGTGAAGGTGTTTTTTGTCTTTGTGTTTAGAAACCATTTCTTGTACAATGTGAAAGAGACAAAAACATTATATATTTTCGTGCAAATTTGAACTTTGTGCTGTATATCATTACAGTACTATGTTCGAAAAAAGTTGCTAGAAACTACAGTGTTAGAAAAAAAGTCTTGCTGACAGGACTCCGGGCAATCTATCATTAAGAATTGCCAAACACAAGTGGCAGTGGGCAGGACACATTGCTCGCAGAACAGATGGCCAGTAGTGTCGAAATGATCTGGAGTGGAGATCGACCGCGTACCAGAAGACGAAGCGTTGGAAGGCCTTCCAGAAGGCGGACGGATGACTTTATGAAGGCCGCAGTAATCCTCTGGATCCGGGAAGCATAGAACCGGACGAAGTGGTGGTGCTTGGGGGAGGCCTATGTCCAGCAGTGGACGTCTTTTGGCTAAAATGATGATGATGAAAAGGTAATAGGTTGGAAAGCGACGTTACGTATTTAGTTACATTACGAAATGTAATCATAACGATCTTTCTTGTGTTCTGATTTTAACTACAGCCAAAATACTAAATACTTACACATTATATTTTGAACCATGGAGTATAGATAAGTAAGCTATAACTATTGAAACACAATTTTTTCTATTTCTCTTCACATTTTCAGAAAAAACACAACCATTCAAAGCCTTGCTTAACCTCAATAAAATTAATACTGGAAGCAAATAAAATGAACATTTAGCTCGTTCCACAGTAACAAGATCAATACCTGCAATGGAACGAAACCGTCAAACAAAAGTGAAGTACAATTAGCTACTGCACAGAACGAACGACCCAACTTTGCAGCTCCGGCCAATTTCAGAGAACGAATTTTGTAAGTCACCGACAGAAGTACAAAAGTTCCCGTACAGTTCAGTCGCAAGCGATTCTATAATTAAAAATTCTAATTAATCCTTCTCCAGCGTTTTCGGATGAACGATTACTGCAGGTGGTGGAGATATTTTGGTATAATCGTTTTGGTACAATTAAATGCAAATAGATTTGAGATTGCAGGTTTTGAATCTGTTGGAACTAGTTTTTGGACCGGAAAGGAAATCTAGGTAAACGCGTTCACTGCAGTGAGTAGGTACTGCATTATTATAACCTCAAAAGATTCGTAGAATGACATCGTAATTTTGTCTCAAGAGTAATTGAGTACCGGAATTAATAAAAGTAGGAGCACTTCAAAGCACTCAAAATATTGATTGAGTATCGAGAGTATGGTTATAAAAATATAAAAGTTGCAAGTGACACAATAATTTAAGCCGTCCGTCGTTTTAAAAAAAAATTAAAATCAAATTAATTCAATCCCTACAGTTCTTATTGTGAATAAAATAATGCTTATTATCAGACCAACTCTAAAGGTGCCCCTAACATTTACTAGACAAAAACCTATGAATACAAATCAAGCAGATAGCAGACAAAAAGCATTGTATCTACCTCACATTTGACCCTGAACACTTGAAATCTTCAACAAAAGCTTTTTAGGTCTAAGTGAAGGATAAGTGGGAATTTACCCAAATTCTAGCGAGGCAGGGATGAAAAAATAAAGTGACTTTTAGATACCCGTCGTAGCGTAGCTCCCTTAGAACTTGACCTTAAAAATATACCCTTGGCTCCCGTAATTCTGAAAGGGTGAGGTATGCTGAAGTCATAAATCGCCGATGACTTTAGATAATTTTTCAAAAAGTAGGAAGTCTCTATAAGCCTAAAAGGCGTTAAAACAGCTGCAATAAATTAAGGTTCGGTGTTCAATTTTCAGGTCTGGTTAAGTAGCTATAACTTAGGATTATCTCTCCAGATTGATACAATGTTAGGTCTTCTTACATAAGAAAGTTATTAAATTCTTGTGATAATAATAATTTATTCCCAACAATTTTGATGTCGATGGGTTCCAGTTTAACCTGATGAAAATGTGAATAATCAATATTTAAGTGCACTAAATTTAATTTGGTAATATTGACAAATAAATCATAACAGCAAAATATTTGACAGCTATTTGCGACGTTGCCAACTTTCTGAATAAGCATAATCAGCCTACAATGTTCCCAATGCTGACAAACAGGCCTCCTCTCTGAGTGGGCCATAATTCACCACGTGGGCCCAGTGCGGGTTGGTAGATGACACATGTCTTCGAATTTTTGGTACTAGGACATGCCGGTTTCCTCACGATTTGAGAGCGGTGGTGATGAAATAATTTACACAAAGTAAAGCGCCTGTCAGGGTTCGAACCTACGACCTCAATTGGTAAGTCGTGGCCTGTACCACTTAACTTTAACTTCCTGAATGCACACCCTTAAATATCTGCTATTCGCAAGTATTACAATCCGCAACGATTTTCAATACTTCTCATTTCCACAATTCAGTACAATCATCGAGCCTTTTGTTCTCAACGTCAATAAAAGTGCGTGTGAATGATGTGAGGCGTTGTTTTCTGTTTACACCAGTTTAACGCGTACGGCAAACACGAATGCTATCGTAAAGTTTTGCTCCGTCACTGATACGATCAAATGGAATGCCTTTGGTCTTGTGTTCAGTCTTTTGAGGCTCTTTACTTCATGTTTTTGGTAAGAATAATTGTTTAAACCTTAACGGGCAGTTAATTTTCAAGAGTTATAAGCTACAGAACTTCTTCTAAGCCGTGGGTAGGTACGAAAGCCTGACCATCAGTCTTACCAAGGGTTATCGAGTTCCCAATGACTGAGTTGTACAGGTCAGATAGGTAGTCGCTCCAATCAATCTGTATTGTCTGTTCAATACTGGTATTCAGCTGCATTCGGCTAAACAGAAAGCCGAAGCAGGGAAAGGCTAAGCAGATGTTGATGAATTACTTAGGCTTCAGTGGTCAGGTGATTTTCATAATTATACATAAGCAATTTATTCTTCAGAACTTTATCGAAGCCTATAGTACCGCCAGTCATTGGTGGATTTTTGACAGTCGTTACGGGTCTACAGAAGTCCGAAAGTCGTATTACCTAGTAACTGGGTTGTGAAGGTCAGATAAACACAGTCACCCCATGTAAAATACTGGATTCGGTTAGACTGGAAGCCAACTCCAACATCAATGGGAAAAGGCTAAGCAGATGATGATAATGATGAATTGTTCAGGCTTTAGTGGTCAGGCAATTTTTATTTAGCTTTGGTTAGGCTGTTTTTTGACACAGAACTTCATTTGACATCTCGGCTAGATCTCCATGGAAAGGATTTTTATTTTAGGATTTCATTACGTTTGACATTGGATTTGTCAGAGTAAAGTCAGATATCAGAGGTGAAAACATTAAGTTTACTGACTTTACTTAACACATTAAAAAACACTGAACGAGACATAATGGAAGTTTTATTGTTATGGCATCTATGGGCGTTTAGTGTCCTTCTAGAGTCGCTAATACGTACATAGGAGTCATTACATACGGGCTGTTATGGTGATAGCACAAGCTATTAAATATTGAGTAGTTATTAGGAAAATTGGAAACAGTCAGTCACTTACAAAAATACGAACCCAATACTGACTTTCAAATATACCAAACCCATTTACAATATTAAGTGTAAAATTGAAAACTATAAAAGTCGAGCGTATCGATATCGCAACCAATTTCGCGAGTATCATCAATCAATACGCGCATAAAACGCTCGTAAAACGCCTGACAATTGCCTTTTATTCTAAACATTATGTTCAAGGCTTCACTGGTTGGGTCATTAATAAAAGGAGAAACATATTAATTTCTATGCTCAAATAGCAAAAGTAGCCTTGTCAAGTCTAGACTTGGTAGATTCAAGTAAAAAGACAGAAAATTTGTGGTGGTCGTGCACATTGAGAAAAAAGTAAAACCTGAATTTAAGTAATAGCCCACTGATTGCGATGAGATAGACAGGTAAATAGATGAAGCACTGTTTCGTGTCTTATATCGTTAGGTCCAGGATCTATATAATATTATGCCCACAATGTCTCTCTGCTGTACAAAGGTCTCCCTCTCCCTTTTCAACACATGTCTGTCCTCTGCCATATTTGATATCATTTTTTAAAGTGAACAGGCAGTCTTTGCACTGCCAATTGTCTGATTAATGACTGACAACGGCAGTAGAACTACATGATATATCATGGCGTTACGTGGTAAGTCAGACCAAGGTGCAGATTTAGCACGGAAAATATCAAGGTGCCGATTTAGCACGGAAAGTATCAAGGTGCAGATTTAGCACGGAAAGAATTATCTAGGTGCTACCTCAAAAACCTTTCGGCAGGAACCGTACCTACTACTGCCACGGTTAACACTATCATGATCTGATATTAAACCGTGTCTTCTGAACATGAAACAAATGGCCAAAGAGGAAAGGACCTCGCTTAGGATGTGACTTCGGAAATTGTTAAAGTTTGTATAGTGCAAGTTGGCGGAGACGCGACCAGTGTGCTAAGTCGCTATCTATTATGCTTTAAAGACGATAGCAACTATATTTTGTTGTATTAATGCTCAATGTTTTTAAATAATAACAATCAATAAACCAGCTGTTTTAATGTCAAGAAACTTTTGTAGTTTGTTCTTTTCATTAGTTTTCAACTCTTTCCCCTTTATTTATAAAACTTGCTTATAGTTAAGAGACGTTTAAACGTAAAAAATATGGTTAATCAGTCACTAATTATAACCTAATTTTAAGCAACGCTTATGAATAAAGAGGTCTGTGTATAGTTAGAGACAGCTTAAATAACCCCAGGCAGTCATGGTTGACTAATCAGTGCTGATGCACTGTAATCAGTGGTTAAGACGAATACTAGAAGTTAAGACTAATGTCTTAAAAGCGTGATAATAAAACATAAAGCAACGCTGCAACGTCTATGTCAACAAAATTAATTTATCTAACCTGATAACAAGTTTGAAATAATATTTGATAAATGTGAGTAGCACTCGTGACATTAGAACTTAAGTCAGCTTGTTCATAATTCATTCAACTTCGTATCAAATTCAAGCATTTATACCAGCTGAAATATGTCACTTGGAACTGGAATCGACTTTTAAAATGAAAGTTTGAAGTCTGTGCTACGTTTTATTTTGAAAAGGCACAGAATAGATGGATACAGAAGGCCGGCTCCATACAATGAGCAAAAACCCAGGCACATATAGACACGCTTAACATACAACGAGTGCAAGCGAACTTGCGAGTGGCATTCGATCAAAATCGCTGTTCGTACGCGTCTGTGTTCGTGCGCCTCTTCACGCCCACGTTAACGGTTGTGTTGAGCATTCTGTACTATTTTCATCTATGTAGGTATATGCGTGCTTGGTCAAGTTAGGTCATTTATACCGGCTAGACGCTTTGAAGTCTTTGACTATGCTAAATGAAAAAATCAAAGGGAATGAAGGACGTTTTTAAAGTGCTTGCGTTCAGAGCAATTTATGTTGGAATGGACCTTTATGTGCGATTGATCAACGTCAGATTGGTGTTTATGTTTTTGTGTAGTTTTTATTTTCGTTTAAGGGTTACTTTGGACCCGCATACTCGATCCTTTGTTTTGGAACTTTTTTCAGTTTTTGAACTATTATATAGAAGTTTTTGTTTTTGTTGGCAAAATAAATAGAAAGTTCATGAAAACAGACGGTCTGGAATTGTAAGGAGAAATAAGATAGGGTATTTTAGTTTCAGCTCATACCGATACCTAAACTCATTTTGTAACACAGAACTGTACAATATCTGTTTGGAATTATTCTGATTCGGAAAATCAGAATAATTCCAAACATTTGTTATATACGTAGAGATACGTACATACCTACTTAAGAATCACAACGCCAACAAATAGAGAAAAACATATTTCATAAAGTTTTTTGGGTCTGTCCGGTCCCTCCTGATTACGATGAAACGACGCTGTCGTCAAATAATAAACACACGACCGAACCTTGCAAAACGAACACCACCGAAGTTATGCGAGTAACGCGAAAGGGTTTCTACCATTCATCATCACAAACAAACTGAAGTCAACTTCTGTACAACAATGTGCCAGTTTCCACAATCCGCTGTCGAAAAATGTTTCACATTCGCCTTTGACCTACTTTGCACATGCGCAGCATATCTAAATTTTACATAAAGCCTCGAAAAATTTCCGTGTGACGCGGCGCATTGCGGCACAACCAGCAAATATTGTGACAACACCGCACCGTTGAGCATTCGAAATTGAGCGCGCACACAATTTTCCATCGCACGAAAGTGCAAACTTGAACAATTTCGAACTTATCTACTACATGGAAATTCCTAAATAAACTTTGAGATTTTCAAGTCATTTCGCTACATATTTCACTCGGTAAAATTGTAGGTGTCAGAGTATTTTAAGAGCAAACTGTTTTCTAAAGTATGGGTATGAGATAGGTAACATTAAAGGAAATATCATTTCACGTGTGTGAATACCCAGGGTTGTATTTCAGTGTAAAAAATGACAGGCAATGGACCTTTCCCGGTCAGTTTACTAGTTCACCGTACATTTTTCTGTCCGCAGACAGATTGCCGCGAATGGGAAAGCTTTGATAATTTATAGCGACGTGCACTACCACGCTTTCCGTGTATTTTCTATCACTGTTTTTTTCTGTGGAGCCTTTAGGAAATATGGTCTGAATTTTGAATTTGGCTCTACTGTGAGAATACTTAATTTAATTATACCCTCTTCTCTTTACTTTAGGGAGGTAAAAGGGTAAAGCTTCATAATTTTCTTTAAACAATATACTGAGAGACTTCATAGATAATTCAGCAAGTAAGAGTAAGTATAGTAAAGTCTGTGGGTGACCCGCAATAAGTCTGAGAACTAACTTTACACTCTGTATTTAGTGCTACTACACTTGTACTCGTATACCAAGACCCACTCGGCGTCCCCAGTCAGGCACACTCGTAAAGTAGCTCAATCTACTGTAAAAAGAGTTATGTCCGCAGTATACTCTACTCACTCACTATTCACTAAGTACCTCGGAGAAAAACTTTGGTAGCTGCTACGTAGTACATAAATTAAGTAATGCTATGGGATAATCGACTTTATTCTTATAGTACCTATTTTTATATTTTGTTGCAACACTTAAAATAAATCTTCATCTTCTTTATCAGATAACACTGTCAAACAGTATGCAGTACCCCTAGGTACATGAGTGGTGAATTTTTTGTAATGGTAAAAATATTTTCGATTTTTCAATCACTAATATATTGGAGTTTTTTACACAACAATTCAACAATCGTTGTTAATTTATACTTCTCTTAATATAATAGATAGGTTAGTTGTCAAAATTGATTAAATACTCGGTTAACATTTTGGCAGCTTTGAAATATAGAAATTGTATTAGCACTCTATGTAAAGCTTATTGAATAAAAACCGGAGAAGTGCGAGTCAGACTCACAAACGAAGGATTCCGTACCACCGTACAGCAAATAAATAAAATACTATACGAAGAATATTCGTATATTTCATCTTAATGAAAATCTCAAAGATAAATTTGTATTCCATAACGATACGATATTTTTTTCAAAATCAAAAGTTTATTTACCCCCTTTAATTATTAATTTTAATTAAATTTTTATTATCTGTTGTTATAGCGGCAATAGAAATGCATAACCTGGATTTTTTTACTGTCTACCTATTACAGTTCATGAGGTACAGCTCGCTGACAGACAGACAGACGGACAGCGGAGGCTTAGTAATAGGGTTCCGTTTGACACCCTTCAGTTACGGAACCCTAAAAATGAATTGTTTTTTTCACAGATTTTTGAATGCTTGTTCCTGCAAGCGTAGCAAGACCACTTCATTCCTTATCTTTGACTAGCTTCCGCGAGCGACTTCGCCCGCATGATATCTTTATACATTATAGCCTATGTTACTCAGTGATAATATAGCATTCTACTGGTGAAATATTATTTTAAATCGGTCCAGTAGTTCTTGAGTACAAACAAAAATACAAATCTTTTCTGTATATAACATTACTAGATTTGGACCGTGGCTATTCCCGCGTGGAGGTCGGACATTGTCCCACGGGAACGTACTATAGGGATGAACAGGTATTCTATGTCCTAACCCAGGTCATGGTCTACCAATATGCCAAATTTCATACAAATCCGTTTAGCCATTTTAGCGTGAAAGCGTAACAAACTAACAAACAAACTGACTTTCGCATTTATAATATTATTATCACTAGCTGTGCTCCGCGGTTTCACCCGCATAAGTCTCGATCCCGTAATAATATTGGGATAAAAAGTATTGTTTGTCCTAACTCAGGTCATGGTCTACCCATGTACCAAATTTCATCCAAACCCGTTCAGCCGTTTTAGCGTGAACAACAAATTAACAAACAAACAAATTTTCGCATTTATAATATTAAGTTAGGTTAAAGTAGTTAGGAAGTTAGGATAAGTGTAGAATCGACTTCCAAACAGATAATTTCTTTCTCTCATTTTTTCTTCCATTTATTTCATTTCTATGGTGGTCATTCTATACGTGAATTGTTTTCAATGAGCACCACTACGGTTTCAGCAATACCAGCATCACTAATTATAAATCCTACAAAAGTTATTTCATTTGTGTATCTTTGTGTGACGAGACTGGCAAATAACCAACCTTTGGCATAGCAGCAACATCTGTCCATCATAATTGCTGAACTTTTTAGGTCTCTCGCCTAGGGTGTGCCCTATATTTTATTGAATTACCCAGAGACAAAGTTGGAAAGTAACTTCATGAGTACGCACACACAGATACTGCTTAGCGATAGAAATAGACATGTTATCTTTCCCTGGATGTACGCTTTCACAAGTATCTTTACTACAACATGATCTTATTAGAAAACTAAAGCTTCTTACATAAATCTATTTTCAAAGCCCTTTTGAGAACCAAAATAATAATAGGAAATAATTGGGTTTACTAAATAAGGTCTTAAAATCAACGGATACTTGACTTCTTACGTCTTGAAGATCAAAAGAAAGTTTATAATAAAATTAATATTCAACCAAATCTTTAAAAATATCAAATTGATTCACTTACATTCAACTTAATAGGTTAGCAATGATAGCATAGTGGTGTGACCGTCGGACTGCCAAGGACTGCATAGGTCTCAAGCTCGAACCTAAGGCTCGCACCTCTGACTTTTCGGATTCATATGCATATTGTGTAATTATCATATACACTAATATCACTTACTTCAAAAACGGTGAAGGAAAACATCGTGATGAAACCGGCATGCCTGAGTGATAGTTCTCAACGGCATGTGAAGCCAAGTCAGAGGCCCATGGGCGGAATCAAAACTCTGATACAAAAACCACACGAAAAATAAAAAAAAGTACTTAACAGGGCTGTACTCCAATCCGCTTATTTGCCGCCCCAACCTTAATTGTCTTTTGGGGATTTCAAATCATGAAACCAAACTTAATACGCAGAGGTTCTAATTTCGGGTACGGGGGTACAGAAACAAACAAACAGTCCTGTAAATTTAATTCCTTTCATTATTAGTGTTTATTCAAGCTTCATTGCCTCCGTCAGAGCGGTTAGAAAGGCTTGACTGACTAAATAAAAGTGAACTCAAATTGGGTGACTTAGTTGAACCAAGTTAGTTTGGCAATGTGCCAAGTTAATAGGTTTATTTTATTGATGATAATTAAATTTAAATGAGTGGAAAGTATGATTTTCGTGCATATGCTTGCGACGCTTTAGAGGTATGATTTGTTCAAATTTGTTTAGTTTTGAGATGAAAATTAGCTGTTACTATTTTTTAGCCAACTGTATTTTGTCTATATTGGTTTGGATGTGTGAGCGCCATGTGATTGGAATATTTATTGACGCTGAAATATGAACTAGTAGCTCATGTTTCATTTGTTCTGATATATCGTTTGTCACAATATTTTATGGCCATAAATTAAAGTGTGTTCGTTTTGTAGTTTATCCGTAAATAACAACCAAAAAACAAATCGTACGTACTAAATATGACTGCGAATTTTACCTCCAAAGTGCTGGGTAGAGGTTTTCAGGGACAACTTTTTATATCATGTTTTGAAAAGAATTATACCCGCTTTCACTAAGACTAAGCCACACTTAAGTTATCGCCTAATATTAGAGAAAACGGGTATAATTCTAATTTGGCTTCTAGTCTGAAAGTTTTTGCAACTGTGTTCAGTTGCAAAAACTTTATTTGAACTGAAGAAGAATTTGACTGTTGAAGAACTTTATTTGAAATTTGTGATTGACGGCTTGTTAGCCGTATATAAAAATAAACATATTCACTAAAATACAGACATACCTTGTTTTAGAAAACTATCACTGCATCTACGCTTGATGTTTTGAATTGTAATTGACACATTAATTAATATGTGTGCTCAAATTAACCGACAAAATTGTTCACTAAACTTAAACAAGAGATCTAATTAGAATGAAAATTGTTTATATTCATCCTGTTTAAATTAGTTTGTCAAATTGTGGATTTAATATTTAAATCTTTATTACCCGACTGCCAAGGAAGGGTTATGTTTTTCGCGCGGATCTATATTTGTTTGTAAATTTCTTTATAACTTCGTATCTTCCAAACAGCTGGCTGGATTTCGACAGTTAAGGTATCGTTATATTCGACTTAAAAACCCAAATGAAAAACAAAATGGTGCGTTTTTGGCGCGAAATAATAACACGTTAGTAAAAAAAATTACCAAACCTATCGAGTAGGGTATCAAAATAAAGGAAATTAAAAGAGGGTTATAAATATACATGTTTAAATTTAATTAGGAATTATAAAACGGTTTTAAACCAGTTTTTGATAGCGCAAAAATGTCTCAAGGACACTAAAAAGTCTAAAATAAAATAAATAATTTGAAAAAATCAAAACCAAAACTGACACACACACAAACACTCATCCAACAGTCCAAAACCAGACGGACCAGACGGCAAGACGGGTGTTGTGTCTGGTGGGCTACTGCCCGACGATTGACGTTGGGACGTTGTATATATTCTAGTAGCACTGCTTGCGCGACGCAGGATTTTACGTGACGTCATTGTGATGCGTAGTTTGCATGTGGCGATCGATGTAGATGCCGCCACAGATGTCGCCATGTCTACCAATTTTTCATTCTATAACATGCCTGTGTCCTCCTGGATATTACATATACCGTTTAAGGGGTTTATTTATACACTTTGTTAAAATTAAGTAACGATTAGCGACTGTTTAACCATGTTTTTGACACATTTTTACTTAAGTGGGAACAGGGCCTGTGATTCTCCATACAAATGTATTCTCCTATTTTCTTCCTGATTATTGCCTCTACAGCAATCATTTTTTTTTCATAATAACAAGGTCTGCTATAGACACGTCCCTGTTATTTCCTTTTTTTCAGCAACTAATTGGTAAAGAAAATATGACCCTCCAAAAATTACAAAAATGCCTCATTTTTACCGCCGTGATTAGAGGATTACCAGACAAATTCCAAAAGTTTTTAACATAATAGAAAATGATAGGAACCTAGACATATTCTTTCTTAAAATTTTAATGAAAAACATAATTGAATCGGCTCAGTTTTCGAGGAGAAAAAAGGGGAATACGAAACGTCAATCTCGTCAATTTTGTTTTGTGATAAATCGGTCTGAGCTGCAGCTGTCCCTATCGCACTCTACGGAGGTAGATTTGAGGTAAGACAATAAGATGGCAATAGTTTCTTCAAATACCTATTTTTCAAACTCCTCGTACCACATATGCAACATTTATAAATAAAGGGGTGTTTTTGTTATTAATTTTAATTAATTTAATGGTTAGCATTTCTTTTTCACTGTAGAGTGATGTCTTTTTTGAAATATGGATCCCAGATGACATTAGCATATTCTAAGAGAGGTCTCATGTAGCTCTTGTACATCTTGCTAATTATCTTAGACGTCAGGCACTTGAATGCCTTGCGGATGATGTAGAGTTTCGATTTCACTCTTTCGACGATTCTCGATATGATTTTGTGCTTCCTATTTTATATAATAACACTGAGATATTTCTGGTTAGTGACCATGTCTGCATTCCTTAAGTGCTTATCACCTGCTGAACGCCCTGATTGTTCAAGAGTCAGATGTGGACATCCAAACTAATATTATAAATGCGAAAGTGAGTTTGTTTGTTTGTTACGCTTTCACGTTAAAACGGCTGACCAGATTTAGATGAAATTTGGCACATAGGTAGACCATAATCTGGGTTAGGACATAGAATACATTTTATCTCGGTATTCTTACGGCACCGAGACGTATGCAGGTGAAACCGCGGGTAATGCGGGTGAGACCGCGGGGCGCACCTAGTATTTATATAAAGCAGTAAATTTATGCTTTTAATGTTTGCTTTAAATTTTATGTTCTTGGCTAGCTGCGCGCTTTGGTGTTTACTGTCAGTGCAGCAAGCAATTGTTATATAAATAAATAAAGCATAAACAAAAATAAAAAATGAGTGAGCCTTAGGCCATATCCTCGGCGGCAGCCGGCAGCGGGGTGACGGCGACAGCGGCGTTTCATATGGAACTGTTCTTGATGGTACCGGGGCGCGGGTAGCGAGGACAGCTCTATATAAAACTATGTATTTGGACGCGCCGCTGCCACCGCCACCCCGCTGCCCGCTACTGCCGAGAATACGGCCTGACAGTAGACGCATAATTATGATGTGTATCATCTAACATCTAACCTTGGTAATAAGTAACATTAAAGAGGCAGGGCCTTGTCAAGGTCGTATCTGACGGCCAACTCCAGGACCACGCGCGCTCTTTGGTCAAATCAAATAGCGCGCGCTGATCCGGCTTCCTGTTATAGACTTCCGTCCCTTTTCGCGAAATCGCTCCCACAGATTTTTAGGGTATATAAAATATGTTCTGTGCACAGATTTCAAGAAAGCGAGAGGAAAGATGTTACAGTTCAATAAACTTCTGTGTACTTAATACTCTTCCAGCCCTATGAGTATTGTGATGTAATGTTATGTCAACAAGATGCCATCATCAACTGAAATCCCAAACAATGATTCGCGAAATCGATCATAATTATTATTTACCGACGTAACATGTTTAGGCTTGCGGTTACCAGTCTGTTAGTAAAATTAACGGTGGCGGAAGTTTCGGCTCATATTTAACGTTGTGGGCTACCCTGGCAAATAATAGGCGGGGAGCTTCGGATATTTAACTTGCAACGATACGCGCAATATGTCAGTTTACCTACGTAATTTAGTTCGGAAACTATCGCTAATGAATTCACGAAATGTTGTCGTGATGTGTATTGATTGTGCGTGTATCTCCGTGTCATTTCCTGGCAACACCGTAACAGTCACGTACAGAATGTTCTCTTATTATTTTTTGACGATTTGTGTTTATTTTTAAGAAAAATAAACACAAATCCGGCAAGCGTAGCTTAACCTGATGGATCGACCCGTGCGGCAGTTATTACTTAGCCACGGGTTCATCGTACACATATACAAGCTTAAAATTCAAATTGTTTGTCACGTGATCAGGACACTCGTGAGTCGTGACGTGACACAAAATTATTAATAACGTAAATTAATTCTCATGACTACGCCTGCGTGTTTCCGGACTGAATAATAACAGCATTATTAATACATTGTACCATTTTACTGCTCTTTTAGATTTAATTAAAAGTGTCGTGTCGAGGAACAAAAGGGATAATATTGTAAATGTGCCTACAGGTGTCGTATAACTCGAAAAATCTATGCTCAGAAGTGGACTGCGCTTGCTTGTTTTAGTTAATTTAAATAATGTTGGGTTAAATGAACAAAATCATCACTATCATCAATCTCCTGCCCTTATACCAATAGGACTGAGGCCTGGCTCAAAAAAAAAATCATGTAGTCCGTCAGTTAGATAATAAAAAATATTAGACCCGTATCCCACCACCAATGCGACGCCTGGGAAAAGTACAATCCTTTAAATTCCAATACAAAAAGTTACTAATACATGAACAAATTTCCCTTCAATCTTAACCATATACTTTTGAGTTGGTTCACTGTACCTCAGGGGTCGTGGCATGCAGGCTTTGGTGTGGAATCTCCTGGGGGTGGGCATGGGCTGCTTGGAATTCCCTCTTCCGTCTGTGGGGCTGTATTGGTCTCTTTTTCGCTAGTGCATTCATCCCTTATGCTTAGGAACGCCACCGTGTTTCTGTAAATCGGTTAAACCAAATTTATCAACTGGCACTACGGCTTGTCAAGTCGATATAGTTTCTTAATAACAAATTAATTTGTATAACTCCTATCTAATTTCATATAAATTAATTCTAATTTCATTTATTTTTATAGTAATGAAATTCAATTTAAATCTCTTTGATCATCAATATAATTATTTTGCACTTACCATTGATCTCCTACTTATAAGTCACCGAGTTTGTCTCCTGCACCTTCTATCACTTTCACAAACACTGTTTACAAAAACCACACAATCACCCAATACATCCTGTGTTATTACGCATTGCATCATACATAACATTCATTTCGTTACATAATTCGCCATGATATTATATCATTACGTAACCAGTACTAAGTCAAAACATTGAAACAAATAGTTTTGACAGCTGCGCGCACAGATTGCATCTGCGGCGCTTGAGTCGCCGACGGAACGAAATGTTGCCATTTTAAACATTATATCATTTAGGAAGTATTGTATTTATTTTATTTTATTTTTGATTTTGTTATTTCACTATATGCTGCACCGGTTGACGTCATCACGTCAACGCCGGCTGTCGCTGAAAACAAATTGTTATCTTCGTGTTTTGTTCTTTACTTGCGTCATGTGTACCGCGAATAAACGTATTTTCTTTCTTTCTTTCACATCTGTTTTTCTTCCATACTTCCATATAAGTCGTCATCTCGGTAGTCACCCCCTTTCTCGATATCATCTTTCACACAGTCCATCCATCGTTTCTTTGGTCTTCCTCTATTCTTATAGCTGTGCGCAGAACAAAATAATGTGACTATTTTAATGGCAGTGGTGGCAATTATGTTACAAATTACCTATGAGTATGGATTTTGTTACATAATTGCCACCATGACTAATGTCAAAGATATTATTGTGTAAAAACCGGCAAATGTTTTTTTTTTTTTTACCGCCACGTAGTAGCTCTTGGCCTGCATCTAACCTGATGATGGTAAGTGATGATCAGGCCGAAGGTGGAAGCGAGTTTCACCCGGAATCCTCAACCACAGAGGAACTGGCTATTTTACCTCTATAACTGCCGAACATTGTTGTTATGGCGACAGACTTTGATAAGATGGTGGTAGCTAGCCAGGCGGACTTAGAACAAGCCCTACCACCAACCAAACCGAACAGAAAATTTACCCCCACTGGGAATTGCACCCGGGGCCTCTGGGTCTGAGACAGGTGGTCTGACCACCAGACCACAGAAGCTGTTTATCACGTAGAACGAGATCTAAAATATTGTTTAGCACGTGCTTTGGTTTGACGCGTTCCAGTCTTTGTCTTGTTGTTGTCTGTATCGACAGTAACAAATCATGTTTAGCCAAAGTACGAGCTAAGTAACATTTATATGTAGATCTCTGCCTCAATGATCCAAAATTGCCTATACGCAATAGCAAGTGTTACTTTCAATGCTTGTTAATCTGTCTGTCAGTACAAAATTAGATAAATAGATACCTAAATATTTAACGTGGCTAAATTTTAAAAGCCGCAGGGATCGATCCGTAATTAAGCTACGGTTGCCGCGGTCGATTCGTGGATGGGTAACGATCCATTACATGTTAAGACCCCTACGTGCCTCGGAAAGCATGTTCAGCCATTAGTCCCGGCTGTCATTCGTAGATCTTTGATAGTCGTTATGGTCTGTTAAGTACCTGGTACTTGTTGAAAGACTTACACTGTCCTCCCATACCTAATAACACTGTTATTTGAAAATATTTTAGAAGCCAATTATTTTTAAAATAGTAACCATGTAGTTTCTTGCCAGCTCTTATAAGAAACAACCAATTGGAACCGTGCACCTAGCTTCTGACGTTCCATAAGTGCCCATGTAGGTTTATGTGAAATAAAATATTATGAATTTGAATTTGAATTTGGTAGTCAGAAGCCCAAAAGTCTGACAACCAGTCTTACCAAGGGGTATCGTGTTATTTAGTTACTGAGTTGTGAAGGTCAGATAAGCAGTCACGCCATGTAAAATATTGGTATTCAGCTGCATCCGGTTAGACTGGAAGCCGACCCCAAAATAGTTTCGAAAAGAGAGATTGATTGTGTATACCTAAAATAGTTAGCAGAATAAAAAATAAAAAATCCTGACTAGTTTAACTCTTTAGATTGAATGCAAGCTCTTGACATTTGCAAGTACGGCAACATCACCTTATTTCACGAAAATTGTTTATTGCATAAACCTGTTTACTGTGCAAAGCTTTTGGCAACGAGCCAATTCTTATGCAAAGTTGCTATCTTCAATTATTCTTTATAAGATCCTAGCTCGTTGGAATTTAAGTGGTGGCTACACTTGTCGGTAGCTTAGGTTAAAAGCAGATTATGACGATATTTAGGTGTTAGGTGATAAGAAAATTTCAACAGTTTAAGACGAGGTCTGCGAGTGCGAGCTGGTTATCAGGGCCAGTCCTGTGACCCAGCACTGAGACCGTGTAGGCTATTGAAGGTATTGTGTATGCGAAAATTTATGAATACTTTTCTTTCATAAAAATGTCTTACTAATTTGCCATTTTTGTTCACAGAAAACCGTTAAATAAACTCAAAACATCCCATCCAAACTATAACATTAAATACTAATATTTTAAGTGGATATAACGCCTACGAGGTGTTGACAACATTATGAACTCCAATAAAAGTTCCTATAATTAAGAGAAAGAGGGGGGAAACTTTGAATATTATTTTTTATCACCGACCCAACCTTGGCTCGAAGTAATTTTTGAAGACAACGATGCCGTGCCTGGTTTTATACTTCTTCAATAAAAGAGATAGCGCTAAGAATTATTTGTTTGCAAACTTTGATATCATTGTGGTTTTAATATAAATGCAATTTCAGTACAAAATCGGTTCATTGGCTCTAGGGAATTTAGTAATTTTATCAACTAACCTAAAAATATATTTTACTTTTACTCATTTTAGATTTTGAAGGGTTAATCCCTTAAAAATATAAAATGAGTAAAATATATTTTTAGGTTCGTTGATAAAATTACTAAAGGGTACATAAATAGTGAACATCATAGTTACTCAGTTCTTTTCTATACAATTGAAGTGTCTGTTTGTAATGTCGAAATAACAGCTTTCTACTAAATGTATTTGAAAGTATATCCTATCCTATAAACTATTAAATGAGCAATATTTGTACATATATATTTGTAATCACGTTCTCGAAAACGGCTCTAACGATTTCGATGAAAGTTGCAATAAAGGTGTTTACAGGGGCGAAAAATCAATCTAGCTAGGTCTCATATCGAGCAGAGCTCGGTCGCCCAAAGTTTAGAAAAAGATGGCTACCTTAGAATTACCTTACATGGCAGCATGGAATTAGTAAGTACTTACTATAATGGCGGCATGAAATTAGTATATACTATACATGGAATTAGTATGAACTATCCTATTCTATTCTCTATTTTCACCCGAGCAGAGCTCAGTCGACCAAGTACTACGGTACTTATGACAAAACAAATTTTTTTTTTAAATTTTTGTCTGTCTTTCTGTTCCGGCTAATCTCCGAAACGGCTGAACCGATTTTGACGGGACTTTCACTGGCAGATAGCTGATGTTATAAGGAGTAACTTAAAATAATTTTGTTTTAGAAAAAGAGTTAGGGTCCACATGGGCGAAGATTTGGGCAGCATCTAGTAGGAAATATTATAGAAAGTAAGGTAACCCATGTTTTTTTAATTTACACTTCGGAGACCTATGGTTTTCTTTTATTTTATATTTTAGACAACATTTGAATACTCACTGATATAAACCAGGTATATCTAACTATCTACAGCCCCAATGAATTATAATACATAGCCATTTATCAAATGGAATGTAAAGACATTCGGAAAGGGGACGATTAAGTGGAAGTCCCTCATTTTCTCAGCAACCCTTCATTCGTTTTGACAAATGAGGTGTTATTCGATCCGTCCTCGCCTTAACCTACTTGCTGTAAAATATAGCATTTAATATTTTCAGTGAATGAGTTTCTAGAAGGTCATATATATCTTATTAATGAGTGTTCAATATTCGTGTTCATAAAAATGATAATTCTTCAATCTATAATAATAAGAAAATAGATTAGATTGGCATTGGTGGCCCAGTGGTCACGGTCGCGACTAACGTGTTGTAAGGTCGTAGGTTCAACCCCAGACATGCGCTTTACTTTTTTTACTTTTTGTAAATTATTTCATCACCACTGCTCTCAAAACGGTGAAGGAAAACATCGTGAGGAAACCGGCATGTCCTAGAATCAAATATTCTAAGACATGTGACATTTACCAACCCGAACTGGGCCCGCGTGGTGGATAACGACCCACTCACTCTCACCGAGAAGAGGCCTGTGTTCGACAAATGGAAACATTATAAACTGATTATGTATGTATGATTAGATTAAGAATGTAGGTAGTATTATGTTTTATCTTTTCATAAAACCATTCGCACTACATTCTCTGCATGTCGTCATATTTTCGAAAAATACTGAAAAGTTTGTCAACAGTGAAGGTTTGGGCTTGTCATTAGGCAGAAAGTTATTAAACACTGCCAGTGTTTAATAACTTTTTGCCTAATGTTTTTACAAATTTCGATTTTCTTATAATTCAACGGATTAACTATAAATTGAACAAGATCATCTTTACGAAATAGGTATAGGAGTTAATCACGTTCCTTTTCTGTATGGTAATAGGTTATCCTAACGTGGTGTTATTTGTACCTACTAGTATTCGTCATAATACAGTGCTTTTACATGAAATAACGTCTCACGTCTCAGAATACCGCGAAAAAATTAAGGTACAACCTGGGATTTCATAATGATATATGTGCCACAAAACCATATTGGAATTCTAGAAATTACGAATATTTACATCAGTAGGTATGTAACATGTGAACAATACTGAATAAGTTATAATTTCAGCCAAAAGACATCCACTGCTGGGGATATGCCTTCCTCAAGCACCGCCACTTCGGCCGATTCTGTGCCTCCCGCATTCAGAGGATTCCTGCGGCCCTCACAAGGTCATCGGTCCATCTTGTGGGAGGCCTTCCAACACTACGTCTTCACTCCACGCAGTCGCCACTCCAGAACCTTTCTGCACCATTGGCCATCTGTTCTTCAAGCAATGTGCCCTGCCCATTGCCACTTTAGTTTGTCAATTCTTCGGGTTATGTCAGTTACCTTGGTTCTCATGCGGATCTCTTCATTTCTGATTCAATCACGTAGGGAAACTCCAAGCGTAGCCCTCTCCATTGCCCTTTGGGTGACTTTTAGCCTTCTGATAAGGCCCATTGTGAGCGACCACGTTTCAGTGCCATAGGTCATCACTGGCAATACGCACTGGTCAAAAAAATTGGTCTTGAGACACTGCGGTGTGTGGGACGAGAAGATATTGCGTAGCTTCCCGAACGCTTTCCAGCCGAGTCGGATTCGACGATTGACCTCTTTCTCGAAGTTGGACCTACCTAGCTGGACAGACTGAATTAGTGCGAAGACTGAAAAGGGTAAAACCTTTTAAGTTATTTTAGTGTAGTGAGAGTGAACTTAAACTGCAGTGGAAGTACTGACTATTATAAAGAACACGTGAATCAAGTGTCTTCCTATGAACATAAAGTTAATAAGACACGTTATTTGACGATTTCTTAATTTTATAGTAAGTAGCATTTTAAGTTAAATATATTTAAATGATTTATTAGCTAATAGGCTAGATTGTAATGTGTATAAGTATCGCAGTCGGTGATACTTTATAAAGGAAAAAAGTGGATATGCAGCTCCATTTTTACATAAATATTGCAACCGACATTCAGAAATTCATAAAATGATAACACATCTGCCTACCCCAAAGAAAGCAGGTGGTGATATCGACACATTCACTACACGTAAAGTGCCCTAGAAAGAAAACCGGATAATCCGAGACAGTGTTCCGGCGTTAAAGGGTCGAGAGATTTTCCTCCGTACACTTCAGATCAGATCCGGTCGTGGAAAAAATCGAGAAAATCCGAACGAGGAAGATTTGGAACTATCTGGATGAGACTTGACGAATCTAGTCTGGTTTAGAGTAGTAGATTTGGACGTAGTACTTTATGTACGTTGTCCTTCCCATAATCTGTATCTATACATATTAAAAAAAGTCGCTTTACGTGTCTGTCTATACATAACGGATTTTAGTGCGGTTTTAACCATAATATTGATTTTTCTTTTTCCAGAAGGAATAAATTTTATTCCTTCCTTCCTTCTTTTTTTTTCTGTGTTTAATACTTACATTAATGGTAAATTAACGTAATAAAGAAATCTCGATATTTTGTCTAGTCGTAGTGGTGCGAATCAGGGGCACTCTCTAGTACGCGTGTAACAATATTCAAGATTTCTGTACCTAGAAGTAGAACTTGTTGTGAAGGACCTTAGTGAAAGTAGGTACTACCACCATTATTATACCTTCAGTGCGGTCATTATAACTTGACCCGTGACGGGATTGGTAGCACTGAATTTGGCAGTCTTAGTTTCAATACCAAAAGAGTTTTAAATGGCGAATGACAGAACAGTACTACCAATCACAAGACTGCAAAATTCAGTTTACCAATCGCGTGATGGATCGAGATATAATGAACGCACTGTATTTCTGACGTCTGGCAGCGTAGTTGAGTTCAAGTTTTTCTTTTGTACACACACGTTGTGCTTGCCGTGAGAAACTGAGGTCTATTCGCCGTGTTTAGGCACGATCGTCAGTGTTATAAGGATCACTATCGAAGCTTATTGACACAAACGTTTCTTCTACGCCGCGGTTTATACATTCTGTATAAGCGCGGTCATCTGTATTGTATGGATCACTATAGAAGCTTGTTGACAGGCACGTTTTTTCTACGGCGCGGTTTATCCGCCGCGCGTACCGTAAAGAAACCGTGCCGCGTATAGTCCTCCAGACCGTATTTCGACAACGGCGGCCGATCTGAACGGACACTAGCCTTCGGCGCGGGAGATATTATAGTGCACAAGTGTGTGCGCAGACACAGGTGTCTCTTCCCTCACTCTCACAGTTCGATGGGACGGCAATCCGACACGACCGGAGAGAGATCAGGCGTAGGACCAATGGCTTAACGTGCTTTTCGATGCACGGGGGTATCACACCGCCAACTTCCAAACTCCGGGCTGTTACTGAGAAATTCCTCATGGAAAAACCCAATAACACTTTGCCCGACCCGGGAATCGAACCCAGGACCCCACGCTCAGCAGTCGTGCTTGCGACCACGAGACCAACGGGGCAGTTAACAAACGTGCCGTGTACACAATTACAGATACGTATAACATTTCAGCTTTGTCTTTTGCGGGAAAGTCCGAAAGGGATACCGTGGCCCCTGGCAACGTAAAGGCAACGGAAGGAACACGGGTGGGTTTTAGTCAGTAAGAGTCTGACACGCCCTCCCGCTCCACCCAGAGCGGGAGAAGTTATTTGATAATTTCCCACCCAAAAAAAAAAAAAAAAAAAAAAAAAAAAAAGGCTCTTGCGATGCGTGTTTTTGGAAATGTCCATAAGCGGAAAACCATTAACCATCAGGGGCCCTCCTGATGGTTAAGCCTGTTCGTTTGCTTTCTTATACTATCAATGTATCTGGCTAGCCTTTCCCAACTATGTTGTAGTCGGCTTCAAGTCTAACCGAACGGAACTGAATACCAGTATTTTACATGGAGTGACTGCCTATCTGACCCTCACAACCCAGTAACTGGGTAACGCGATATTTATTTATTTATATAGATATATTTTATTGTACACCAGATTATGCATTGCGAAAAGAAAAAGTTATACACTACAAAATATGCAATGGGCGTGTTCCTTCAAGAGTCTTTTAAACACGGGCAACGATTGCGCGTGTTTTATTGGAACTGGTACTGTATTCCAAAAACGAGCGGCATGAACAGCAAAGGACTTTAAATCCTTAAATCCTTAAAATGCCAATACATTTACAACAAGACGTTATTTGATACCCCTTGGTAAGACTGGTTGTCAGACTTTTGGGCTTCTGACGTCCCATAACGTCAATATATGAATGACAGCCGGGACCAACAAAGTTTAACGTGCTTTCCGAGGCACGGAGGGGTCTCGATAAGTAAAGGATGGTCACCCATCACGAACCAACCGCGGCAAGCGTAGCTTAACCTTCGATCGAGCCTTGCGGCTGTTATCATTTAGGTACGAGCTCCTCTTTTTGATGGCTATCAGAATAATATAAAACGTACAAATATTACAATAAGTGATAGAATCAGTAAAAATAGAATAGTACCTTTTCATCGATAAAAATATTGTAGGCCATTTTAACGAGCGCTCGAGCGTCTAAACCGATTTAAAACTTATCTCTTTTGTCACTTTGTGAACTAAAAAGTACCTATTCATAGCTCAAAAAACTGTCTCTGGCACTCAACCTTTACCTAAATAAAAATCTGGAACATAAGGACTTGATTTTAAAATTTGTCTGTGATTGGATTCAAATAAAGAAAGAAAGAATTACGTTTGTTTGGACATAGTTCGTGAAACACAATATAAAAACGACAAATGAAAAGTGAATGTAATGTAAAAAAAAACTAGTTTAAATCAAATTTTAAAACTGATCCTTTATTATTTATTATAATGAGTGTTTGGTAACATTATTGTGTTTGGTTATTTTTAGGGTTCCGTACCGAAGGGTACCAAACGGAACCCTATTTCTAAGCATCCGCTGTCCGTCCGTCCGTCTGTGTGTCAGCGGATTGTATCTCGTGAACCGTAATAGGTAGACAATTAAAATGTTCACAGATTGTGTATTTCTATTGCCGCTGTAACAAAAAAAAAAAAAAAAAATAATCATGTTAATAAATAAGGAGGTGCCCTTTAATTATAAATTTAATAAAAACTTTTTTACAAAAAAAAACAACCGACTTCCAAAAAAAACACTAAAATGACTTTTTTACAAAACAAAAGTCGGTGGCGAAAACAATTGTATTTTATAAGATACATATATAGTAAAATATACCTACCGTAATATATATGAAAGCAATTCTTAACTATTTCCCTAGGGATATAACTATATCACGGCTTCAACTATGCGAACTGCGAACCATCTTAAAATATAACTATATGGATCTGTATTTTCGTTTTTGCCACCGACTTCCGAAATTCAAGTTATTTTTCTCTTTTAAGTGTATTTTTTTAGAATTCGAAGGTTTTTGTTTTGTAAAAAAGTTATTTTAGTGTTTTTTTTGGAAGTCGGTTGTTTTTTTTTTGTAAAAAAGTTTTTATTTTTCACTTTTTAGTTGTGTTTATACCTACCCCGGACAAATTCGTATACCAGTCGAATAATGGAAACATAAAAAAAGATTTTTCAAACATTAACGAATCATTCCACTTTGCCTCACCGGGCCGCCCACGCGCCCCGCTGGTGGGGCAAAGAGGAATGCCTAAAAAATTTCAGTGGAATATGCCCACTAGTTCGACTTGGTGGGGCAGATTCCACTAGTTAAAATCTTTATGGATTCTGCCCCACTAGGTTTGGCACCTTAAAAATGTGTAGGTAGGTATGTTCATATCTTATATTTGTTTGGAAAAGAAAGAGATGTATAGTTAAGTAAAATATATATTTTTTGGTAATTTAATATGTTATGATGGCCCAGAGGTTAAGGCCTCGCCTCTCATGCATGAGGTTGTGGGTTCAAATCTGAGCAAGTACTAATGTGACTTTTTCAATTCATATGTACTTTCTGAGTTTATCTTGGACATTATTGACATCAGTGAAGGAAAGCATCGTGAGGAAACATGGACTTATAGTTAAAATTAGTCTGAAATCAGCAACCCGTTTTGAGCAAGCGTGATGATCAATGCTCGTGCCTTCTCTGTATGAGACGAGGCCTTTGCCCTGCAGTGGGACAGTAATAGGCTGGTATAATTATTTTAATATTAATTTTTATTTACTAGTTGTTTCTGGAAGGAATCGGGTTGTAAATCATACGTTAATTACACGATTTGTTACAAATAAATAAAATCTAAGTAAATACAAGTCCTAGTTACATTTTTTTTTAATGGGACCAATCTGGGCGTATATCCTTTCAAATCAGAAAATAAATTTCCAAATCGGTTCATAAATGGCGCCACCCGTGAAATACCTATCATTGAGGAATTCCGGTGGCAATCTGTGGTCTTCTTCATCAGTTCCACTTCACTAAATGATACTTTCTGAATGCAAATGCTTAACTTGTTGCTGAAAATACCTAAATCGCTATGTGTGTGCAAGCTCCATGTATTTATTTAAGTATATGTTAATTGATTACGTTATACGTGTAGGTTTATTTCAATATTTTAGTTTTTGACTTCGCATATTTATATTTTTCTCTTCTTGTTCTCACACACTATTGTCTACATTTCTTTCTCATTTCTCCTGTTGCAGATCTGCTGGAAGAAATTTCTTAAGAAATAAGTAGTACCTTTGTACTCATAATTATGATTATGTCCTATCTGTATCTATTTTTCTGTGTGTACATAAATAATAAAATAAATAAATTGGTATTGGTTTCAAAACGAATCTAAGTACCGAGCCTCATTTAAAAAACACCCCACAACATAACAAATCATTTTAATAGATTACCAATTCCAACCACATAGACAAAATAACAGCCATTTCACACAAATAACCCATTCGTGCGACAATTCGATCAATACTATCTCACTCAAATTCGCAATCACACGCTTTATTTGAGCGCAACTCGTCCAATGTACTATGTCTATTGGAGTCCACTGATATAAACTGACTAGTGCTTGAATCAATACGGGTAGCTAAACTGCTGTGCGATTTAGCACCGGTTAGCTTCGGAGCGCACCACAAAGCGGTAACATCCAGTCTCGGGAGGTACTATTAATTTGGAGTGATTTACATTTTCAAGCGACGGTAGTGCAACGGGTAGAGGAAGATAAAAGTTCTGTGGAAAATTTTGAAAATTCTGGTAACTGGAAAATGGTTAGTGATAATTACTGTATTGGTAACGATCTATGTTATGATTAAGGAATACATAGAAATCGAATAGTACGAAGAACGGCATTTCCTATCATCACGCCTGAATTTCCCGAATGGTTAGGCAGAGGTGTACATACAATACACCCACGTTTAGCCAGTTATGTTTAAGCCCCATGTAATAGGGGACGAACCTATTGACATCAACTGGGCATAAATCCAGACTCCGAGCTGCTACTGAGAAATTCCTGACAGAAAAAAACCCAACAACACTTTGCCCGACCTGGGAATCGAACTCAGGACCGCTCTGACAGCCTCGTTGGTCCAGTGGTCACAAGCACCACTGCTGAGTATGAGGTGCCTATTTCTAATTTCCAAAAAAATCTTATTTCAAAAACTGGATCATATCAGAAGTAAGTCTTCCGTGAGTTGTAATCGCTGAATGCGTCTCATCCATTTATCAATATCATAACTAGAAAGAGTAACAAAGTATCTTTATAAAAAACAATAACGAAGGTCAAACATTCAAGTTTAGCTCAGTTAATAAATCGTCGATATAATTACACAATGAATTTCACTGCCAGCAATACCAACCCACAAGCATATTCCGTGGAACTTTACACGAATATTATAATTAATTACAACGCATATAACACTAAAACACGAGCCATGTTTCGTATTCCTGCTAACGACTTCAGGTGACACAGGGCGTAATAAGTTCATAATTTGATAATAAAATTTACGCCACTTCTTGCCGCTTCAGAACACAGAACTGGGGTGCCAATTATGCAAAGTTTCACTCAAGAACTTCTAGCTATGTGACTAACTGTCACGATTTGTGCTTAGCGAAAGCGTGAAATGAATGCCGCAGCCATTCCATTACATTGTATTTAATTAAATGAGATTGATAGTAAATAGAGGTGAACTATTCAATTTAGTTGAGTCGCATCCTCAAATAGATTGGCAGGCATAAAATTACCATACAAGTAAGTGTTTTGACGTAAGCTCCTGTTTGGGTGAAGACGTATTTCTGTGCCATGATAGTGCGAAATCGTGTCGCTTTATAGAGGGGTAGATAAGTAAAACAACAGCTGGGGACGTGACTGTCTCACGACCTTAGAGCGGGGAACGGATAAAATAATACTGCCAAAATCGAAATGTTCATTTTCATTCATCAGTTTTCTGCAACTTTAAGAAAGAAAGAAAGAAAATGTATTTGTGTGTAATGACAAGCATAAAACTTAACTTAACACACATTCATTAAAAATAAGATTAAAAAAATCAATAAAAATACATACTATTATATATAATGTTCATTAGACTGCCTCGTTAGGCTTGTGGTGGTAACCCGGGTTTCTAGGTGATTTCCGGTTTGAATAAACCGTTAATAATTGTTTTTTTATTGGAATTTCTCAGTAGCAGCCCGGTTAGTGGAAATAGTACTTAACTCGCATAGAAAAGCTACGTTGCTCGGGTAGGCAGAGACCGTACAACGGCATTTTGCTTGATGTTGGAAACGTTCAATAGATCACGCCCTATTGCATTGTCTATGACGAATAACCGGGCACAAATTCAGACTCCGGAAATTAAGATATTCATAAAATCGACTACTTCCACTTCGCCTGGCTCGAAGTCAAAACCCAAAACTAGTAGTAGTCGCGCTAGCCATTACTAAACCAAACGTTAGATGATTAATTTAATTTATTTATTTATTTCTCATCACAAGCGTTTTTTGGACAGGAAGTGCTTAAAAATAGGATTATCATTGTGGGAGACTGGTGCCCGAAAAAGGGATAAAATACCTGCTGTATTACGGGTCACCAGGTTAATTAAATTTAATTTGTACCGAATACAAAATTTAGAACAAATATTTAGAATTACTATAGCGAGATCATGCTTGTTGCTGCTACACTAATTAGCCGATAATCAATTAACTACGGACATGAGATTGATGTTTACCTTTGACGTGTTCATGATGTGCCGTGTGCACATCATTGTACATGGTGTTAACACTTACCTATACAGTCATTGATAGATTATAATTATAGTAGGTACTCTTTATCGTAAACCTTAATGCCCTTTGTACAGACGGTTTTCTGGCCGCGAAAAACTAGAAAGAAGAAAGAAAGAAAATACGTTTATGACGCAAAAAAAGAACACAAAATAAAAAAGAAACAAGTTTAGGGAAAATATGCGTCACATCCACGTAAAACGGCCATCGCTCAGCATAATTCTGCGACCCTGTGCAAGACAGAGCCCCAGCGCTGGTTTTCAGCGGCGTTGACGTTATGACTTTGACCGGTGCAGCATACAATGAAATATAATTATGATATAAAAATAAAATAATTAATTCTACATGTATAAATAAAATATAATATTAAAAAATCGCAACATTCCGTTCAGTCGGCAATCGACTCGCGCGCCGCCGGCTTAGAGTAATCTGTGCGCGCAGCTGCCAGAAAACTATTAGGTCTTTACCTATGAAATTGCCGTTCTGCAGTACTGGCCATTTCAAATCAAAATAATTTTTGTTTGGCTAAGAATTCTAATTTAAAATTAATTTTATTTTAAAAACATGGATTTTTTTTTCCAAAAGTAGTCATTTGTTTATTGATTAGTGTTACATTTTCATCGCATTTCAATCTTTTTCGTCATCATGGATACGTTAAAAATTCGAGTAATTATGGAATATGAGTACCGTCGTGGCAGCAACGCGGCACAAGCGGCACGCAACATCAACGACGTTTACGGAGCTAACACTACAAACCAATCTTGCCTACAGACTACTACTTTTTCCAGAATTTGGATAACTTCTAGGCGGGAAAAAAATTCAATACCCGAGAGGCAGTACAAAATGCCTTTGAAGAATTTGTTGCCTCCCGTCCAGCTGATTTCTTTAAGAAGGGCATCAATAAACTGCCACTGCGTTGGCAAAGATGCATTGATTGCATGGGTGATTACTTCGATTAATACAAATAAAAAATACATGAAAAAAAATTTTTTCATACAAAACGGCAATTTCATAGGTTACCTATTATTTGTATGACGTTTTGACATCTGGTTATATAAAAATTAGCATGGCGCATTCGTTTATGTAATTAATGTTATGATTATGATGGAATATGAAATTGTGTAACTACGGTTTATTCGCCGTGTGTAGACACGGTCGTCAGTGTTGTATGGATCACTATGAAAGCTTGTTGAAAGACATGTTTTTCCACGACGCGAATCCGTAAACAAACCGTGCTGTGTAACAGTAATTACGATTAGAAACTTTGAAAGTAACAATCAATCTGCCTAGCCTTTTCCCAACTAAGTTGGGGTCGGCTTTCAGTCTAACACAAGGCACACATTCCTGCTAGTATCTTACAACGCACTCTACACTTCTTATTTTGTTACTTTATTTTTATTTTATTTCTTTTTTACTTCTTTTCTATTGCGTTTTAGTCTGTGCTGAATAAATGTATTTTCTTTCTTTAACCGAATGCAGCTGAATACCATATTTTACATGGAGCGACTGCCTATACCCAGCAACTGGGTAATACGATACCCCTTGGTAAGACTGGTTGTCAGACTTTAGGGTTTCTGACTACCCGTAACGTCAAAGATCCACGAATGACCGCCGAGACCAACGGCTTAATGTGCTTTCCGAGGCATGGAGGAGTCTCAGTATGTTAAGATCCATACACCAACTCTGGCAAGCGTAGCTAAACCTGATGGATTGAATCATGCGGCTGTTATACATAGGATGTTTAGAATGGGTGATAGCAGCGATACTAGATGGACAATCTTTTTTATTATTTGACGGGCGATCATTTTTATTACATACTACAAAAACTCACGCCTTGTTCCAATGGTGGTAGGCAGAACCTACAGAAAGACACCTGCTACGATCTTTACATACTGTTTTTGCCTCGTTTACGTTCATACATTACACGCACGCCGGTTGCGAGTACTACTACTTCATCATTTTTATTAGGTAACAATATTTAAACGTCACGACTACCTCGTTGCCCTATTGCTCTAAGCGCGACTGAGCATGAATTTCTGCAAAGCGTTATTGGGTTTGTGAGTCAGGAATTTTTCAGTAGGAAGCAGTAATCCTATGTAAGTGGGGTCGTCGGGCGGTGTGGGTCCCCCCCTGGTATGTTAGGAACGAGATTCTCCATCTCGACCTCAAAATCCCCACTATAGCCCAATTTCTTAAACGCAATTCAAAGCGTTTCTTCGATACAGCCGCCAAACATCGCAACCCTCTGGTTGTCGAGGCAGCAAGATATATCCCCTCTAGAATTAGTAGGATCCGCCGCCCGAGGCATGTTCTGACCGACCCTGATGACCCCATAACCCTCCTCCAGGAGAGCAGCAGGGCCACCAGTACAGTATACAATTACAAACGACGACCCGCATTCCGACCTCGCCGCCGAGGTCCCCCGCGATCGCGACCCTCCCGAGTAAATAATACTCCCCCACGACCCTTGCTCGACGATGCGCCAGCCCGCGTCGATGCTGAGCCTGTAGCTTTAAACTCCCCGACCAATAATAATAATATATCTTTGATCCAGCCTGTCCCATCTTGCTGTCCTCCCCCCAGCGACGCCCTAAGCCGAGGTTCCTACCCCACAGGGGGTGCCCTTAGCGAGCGCTCGCCTAGTTTATAATTAGAATAGTTTTTTGCCCCTGGCTGGAGGCTTTGAGAGTAGAAGCTTAAGGCAGCCACAGCAAAGTCCGGTTAAGCAGCTACGACCCTCTTCTGAGGTCAACTGCGAGATGCATTAGTCTAAAAAAAAAAAAAAACATGTGGGTCCCACTGCGTTCGGTGCTTGACGTGGCAACACGTCGTGTCCGGGTCAGTTTTTAGGAAGCAGTGTTAGGAGCCCGCGATAATTGGTGACAATAAACTCCTCAAGCTTTCATGAAATGTTTGAAGTTTTTACTTTGATTTAGGTATGTAGGGTTCTAAGTGCCTACCTAAATGTAGATATAATACATTCATAAACTCACGCCTTCTTCTCATGGGGGTAGGTAGAAACCACAGAACGCCACGTGCTGTGATCATTTGCTTCGTTTAAGTTGATACATCTGGTCATACACGCACACAAGTTGCGAGTACTACGCACCTGACCTTTTTGAAGAACATCAACAATAAGTTCACTATATCTGCTCCTAGGGCGTCCCCCCCGCCGTTTCCACTCACATCTGTCTAGTAAATACCTTTTGTTTGTCACGTTTCATTCTTCCTCTCAACATGACCAAACCATCTAAGCATATTCTTTTATATTTTTGTCACTACATTCTTATAGATAGTCGCTTAGTTATTATATATGTTATTATTAGGTCGTTATTATTTTGTTAGTTTTTTTTATACTTAAGCTCCCTTTTTATTTTACTTTTTATATAATTTTTGATTTTATTTTTATTTTTTTTACTGTTTGTATTTCCTGTGCGTGTCCCAAATAAATATTTTTCTTTCTTTCTTTCTTTCTTAGGTAATATTGAGCATGAGTTCCCAAACTTAGAATTTTAGCAATATCCGTCGCTTAATATCAGCGATGTTAACCATTTTCGACTGTCTCGTTGGTCTAGTGGTCGCAAGCGCTGCTGCTGAGCAGATCCTGGGTTCGATTCCCAGGTTGGGCAAAGTGTTATTGGGTTTTTCCATATGGAATTTCTCGGTAGCAGCCGGTTGATGGCAATAGGCTCGCCCCTTATTACATGGGGCAAAAATAAATGGTGAAATGTGGGTGTACTATAGGTACACCTCTGTCCAACAAAGCGTGATGTTATGTTATGTTAATCACTTTATTGTCCTCAAATATATATCTTGAAACTCCCTGATAGCACTACTTAAGGACACCATCCAACGGACACGTTGGTTCTAGTATAATTGTGGAACTATTCTGCTCACAGCTTTACAAATGGTGAGAGATTCCTATCGAATCGTTTAGTTCTGCCGCAGTAATTCATTTTCCGCAGTTGCACGTAATATTTAGGAGCTGATGTAATTACTGTGTTGGTCTCTGTTTCGTATTAAGGACGGTTGTTTCATTACATGTTTTGGAGCATGTTTTTTCTGTTTATCGTTAGGAAATGTTAAAAAATTATCATAATATGCTAATAAACAAATAAAAAACTGGCTAAGTGGGAGTCGGATTCGCTCACGAATGGTTCTGTTCCGTATTAAGATCGAGCAAAACACGGTGGTAATAATAATTATGTTTCTTGTATGGGGACCCCGTATAATTATTGACTTTATAGCGGCAATAGAAATACACAATCTGTGAAAATTTCAACTGTCTACTTATTACGGTTCATGAGATACAGCCCGCTGACAGACGGACGGATGGACAGCGAAGGCTTAGTAGAATAGGGTTCCGTTTGGCACCCTTCGAGTACGGAACCCTAATTTATTATTTAACGAAGACCGTGTGAAGTTGTTCTCTTATAAAACGGTGATTTGTGACTTTAGCGTGAACAGCACAGTATTTTTTGAAACTGCAGTGAGTGTTTTAAAGATATCACAGCAAACATTTGATTTGGCTAACGGCAAGCAGCAGCTGCTTGCAGCAACAAACAGCTGCTGTATGTGGATGGGCGATGACAGGGCATAATGATTATGTTTATAATAACCTTGTTTTTACGGTAGCACAACATAACATAACATCACGCCTTGTTTCCCCGAAGGGTTGGGCAGAGGTGTACCTATAGTACACCCACATTTCGCCAGTTATGTTTAAGTCCCATGTAAAAGGGGGCGCGACTATCGGCACAAATCCAGACATCGGGCTGCTATTGAGCAATTCCAGATGGAAAAACCCAATAACACTATACCAAACCCGGGAATCGAACCCAGGACCTCACGACCTCACTAGACCAACGAGGCAGTACAGTGGCACGATCACAAAAAAAAACTGCCAACAAAGTTTTTGGCAAACAAAAATAATTTAACATGTCAACCATTTTAAAATGAGCCATCATAAAAACATTCAGTAAAAGGTTGAAAACTGCGAATGTCCACGGGGTCCGCTTTCATTCCCAAAAATAATGAGCTTTTAGCCCTTCGGACCGGAGATGACGAGTCTATCACTCGACTATGTCATTACTATCGGTTTGAATATCATGAATTTTGTATACTTACATTTCTACCTGAAAAACGGATACTGCCCGGCTGCCCCATATCGAAATCCAGTAACGGACATTTAAAAAATAATCGTTTTTTTTTCAGAAGAACGACAGAAAGATTTTTTTTTTCATAATCGTTTCTTTCATAGTATTTAGTCAGATCAAATTGGTAAACTCTGTGGTAAAGTTTTGTCAAATAACGAAGATATTAATACCGCTAAAAATTTAAGGTAATAATTGTAGCCCAACTCTCTTCACACCATTGGAAAAACTAGTAATTCACTTTGACCATTTCAAAGCTTATCAAGTGTTTCATTAAAGTTTCAAAATGCTTAATTGTCTTGTTAATGTGCGTTACTAGATTTCTTAAATTGTTGTAATATACATGTAATATAGGTACACATTATTATCATATTTGTGCTATTATTTTGTACTTTGATCATTTATAATTATGTAATTATTGTAATTTTCTAAATATAACTTAAATATAATAACGTTCCAAAGGCTGTATCAATTTAATGTTTGTGCTGTCTCTTGGAAAATTTAGTTTGAAGCACTTAAGTACTGGGTTTTGATATTGGGAGCCATGTTTGTTTCGTTATCCTGGTACCGTCAACGTCAAGTTTGTGAAAATGTATTTAACAAAGGATATTTTGTTGTGCTGAGTCGTGATATTGATGTAATGTTGTCATTTCCAGTTCTCGTGTAATTTAGCTAGCAAACGGACCTATAATTTGACTGAAACTGCTGTACCGCGCCTTAGGTATGTGCGCGGCGAGACGGGAGGGCAGTGCAGGCCGCTCATTCGTCAACACTCATGGCGTACCGCCGCTCATTCGTCAACGCTGACCCCGCCTCGCCGCGCATTCCTAAGGCGCGGTACAGCGGTCTCGGTCAAACTATAGTTAATGACTATAGTGTTTATAACGGAGACGAGTAGATGCAAACTAAAGCTTACGTATAATTGAGGAACTGAGTTTTTAAGAGGGGATCGCGTACAAGGAATATTTTTATCTCCATCTCTGAGTTGGTCTTACAATGGTTAGTGAATATGAATACTACATATGCTCCCTATTACATGGGACTGGTGAAATATGGGTGTACTGTAGCTATACCCCTGCTTAACCCTTTAGGGAATACAGGCGGGTTGTTATGTTATGAGACTTATATTCTACCTAGCATGATTTACAGGAAAAATTTCGTAGTTCTAGTGGAAACAACAGCAAATAACAAGTTTTAATAATTTTATTATTACTACGTATATACAAAAAAGAGGTAGACAGCTGTTTACAGAACCATTTTCACACAAAAAAATACTGAGAATTTCAGCGCTTCAACCTGAACATTTAAACAGTAGTCTTTACCGTATTTAACTTCAAAATGATGAAATATTATGCTTAATTAAACCTCGCTGTAAAAAACCTTTTATGCTTTCAAAATGCTAATAATATTTTACAACCCATTACTGTTTTTTATCGTAAACTATTATTATATTTACCGGCGAAGCTTAACAGTTCATTTTATATTTTCATTTTACAAAAGTGTCTGCAATTATAATAATTTTAAAATATGAGTGAATAGTTATTAAAAAAAAAAAAAAAAACTGAATATGGAGGTAAATAAAAGCTTTTACACGAACTCTTTTATGTCCAGTACGCGTAGCATGACAACCATAGAAACGGGTTTTCTACGGGTTCACGGAAGAATAGACAAAATGACAGATTGTGATTGTTTATCTGTCATTTTGTCTATTCTTCCGTCGACAAAACCCGTTTCTATTGTGGTTATGCTACGCGTGCAGTAAATTACCTCTGCAACTTTGAAATAATTATTGGTTAACTACTGCAACTGTTATGAGGGCAAAGTTGCTAATGGCCTTGCATCCAATTGTATAATAATATTTTGCAACGAGCAACAGAGTGTATGTAGGATATCAGTGGTCAGAAAATCATTATAAGCTGGCTGAATGAAAATTGATTTTATTTCTGTTAGTACAAACACTGACGCTTTTCCTATCTGACTACTCTGAGAAGAAAGGCTGAAACTAACTCAGAAGTCACAGTCTCTTTTAAAATCCAGACAATAATCTTGGTCAGATCATGTGAAATTTCATACACCTATCTACATAGATAGGTGTCTGAAATGGTCTTTTGAGGAAAGAATCAAACAGATTGTGTGGACCTGTCCAGTCAGTGCAAGCATTTGTCAGTTCGGAAATTAAGGATCTCAACGGTTCGATGGATAATACCTAAGAAAGGACATTTGGGTAGGCCGCATAAATGTCTCAAACTGCCAGACCATGATTAAAAATAAATGAGAAAAAAACGAAAAAATAACAATATCCCACAAAGTCTTCACATTCGCAATCACGCTACTTATTCTACCGAAACTCCGTTTAAACTAAGCTAGGCTACCTACTGCTGACGTGATATTAAAAGCAACTATCTATCAAAAGATAAGATCAGGCTTCTGAAAATTTTGCAGGAAACTCTTCGACCTTTATATGTGCAAAATCATGGCAAAGTGTTACTACGACATTGAAATTATTTAATTGAATTGAAACTCATTGCAATTTGATTTCTTCGAAAGGTTAAGTTTTGTTATGTGTGTACCTCATTATATTTTTTTTAAAACCAAGGTATTTTTCTGTACCTATAACTTATTAAAATAAGTACCTAGGTACTTATTAATGTAAAATTGATTTGCATGCCCTAAATCGTTTCCATACCATGTATCCGATTAGTTGTGCATTCCCGGATTTTATTGAATTCCGGGATTAATATTAAGAAAAAAATATACTAACAAGCCATTTCCATAATTTCTTAGCAAAAATTTACTTTAGCTAAATATGCATCCGAATATCCGATCTCTAATTATGAACAATGATTTTCTATCAATCTTCATTCCCTAACTGAAGTTTTTTTCTTCAACGGTTATGATTTCCCATAAGTCATAAGTCATATAATCATTAAAATTTGTTAACACTGGTACAATAAAAAGTTGTTATAAAATAAAATTGCAGGCGCGCTGTGATATACCCGAAGGTGTACAAATATTTATAAAGGTCTTTAATATTGAAATTGATAATACTAATTCAAAATAGAAACAATATAAAAAAAATGTAAAAAATGTCAAAAGAAAAAATATAAAAGAATGTCCAAATAATTAAAATAATACAAAATGTCACGTGAAACGTCAAATGGAATTGAACTATAACATAATAGGTCAAAAAACAGTCATTACAATTTGTTTGTGAAAAATTCCGAAATGTCGTAATATGCTTTATTCAACAGCAAAGATTTAAGCCTTTTCTAAGCCTTCGTTTAATTCTTTAATTGAATTTGGTATCTGGTTGTAAATGATTGGCGCCATACAAAAAACACTTTTACGCATTAATGCTGTATGGGACCTTCTTACACACAAGTTATTATTCTGAGGTCGAGGTCGTGTGTTATAAAATGATAATTTGGTAAACATATAATCTTCTCAACTATCAATATATTGGTCACCAATAATCTCTAACGTGTTATTTTTCTTTGTCAACAGTTTCGACACTCGAGTGCCAGGTCCATCAGCACACTGGGTAGATGAGGCCTACCTCGGGAGAGCCCACTGGCACAGCACTCCCACTGCCGGGCTACGGATGCTGGAGATCAAAGCAAGAGACCGAGCGATCTACAGGTGTCGGGTAGACTTCCATGTGTCACCGACCAGGAATTATAAGATCGCGTTAGATGTTATAGGTGAGTCAGAAAAAAGATTAAGCGTAGCTATTTTCAAGTTTTCGAAAAGTCGGCTTTATATCTAACAATTTAAATTGCTGAATGTCAGATTTTTTACATGGAACGACTGCCATCTGACCTTTACAATCCAATTATTGGACAACCCGATATTATTAAGATTAGAACAGTAGCACGCTTTTGGAATTTTGATAACACCGAACGACATCTTTGATAAGCGTTTGACAACGGAATTGTGACATGCGTTTCAATTTTGTTAATTAAGTAATAGGTTTCTATGGTTCTTTACCTATGAAATTGCCGTTTTGTATGAAAAAATTTAAACGATTTTTTTTCATGTATTTTTTATTTGTATTAATCGAAGTAATCACCCATGCAATCAATGCATCTTTGCCAACGCCGTGGCAGTTTATTGATACCCTTCTTAAAGAAATCAGCTGGACGGAAGGCAACAAATTCTTCAAAGGCATTTTGTACTGCCTCTCGGGTATTGAATTTTTTTCCCGCCAAGAAGATAATTATCCAAATTCTGGAAAAAGTAGTAGTCTGTAGGCGCAAGGTCTGGTGAGTAGGGCGGATGACGGAGAGCTTCCAACCCCAGTTCTTGCAACTTGGAGACCGTCTGCTGTGCAGTATGAGGTCGCGCGTTGTCGTGCAGGAGCAGCGGAGACGAGCGATTGACCAATGCTGGTTGGAGATGTGCCAGCTTCTCCATCATTGTGTTCAGTTCTTCACAGTACACATCTGCAGTAATGCTCACCCCGTTTGGTAAGAAGCTGTGATGAATCACACCGGCGCTAGACCACCAAACAGTGACCATCACTTTTCTAGGGGTAAGTTTTCGTTTAGGGCATTGTTTAGGTGCTGAACCAGAATCCAACCAACTTGCTGAGCGCTTGCGGTTATCAAACAGAATCCATTTTTCATCGCAGGTAACAATGCGGTTCAAAATTCCTTCATTTGTGTGTCTGTTGAGCAGTGCAAGGCACGTCTCGACGCGTACTTCGCGCTGGCGATCATTGAGTTCGTGGGGCACCCATTTGTCAAGCTTTTTTACCTTGCCAATTTGACGCAAATGGACCAATATTGTTTTGACGCTAACGTCGAAAGCTGCTGCTAATTCAGCCGTAGATTGTGTATCATCAGCTTCCACAATCGCCTTTAATTCATCATTGTCGACCAAAGTCTTCGGACGACCGCGAGGTTCATTTTTCAGGTCGAAATTTCCAGAACGGAAGCGAGCAAACCAATAACAGGTGGTGCGTTGGTTTGTAGTGTTAGCTCCGTAAACGTCGTTGATGTTGCGTGCCGCTTGTGCCGCGTTGCTGCCACGACGGTACTCATGTTCCATAATTACTCGAATTTTTAACGTATCCATGATGACAAAAAAGATGGAAATGCGATGAAAATGTAACATCAATAAACAAATGACTACTTTTGGAAAAAAAAAACATGATTTTAAAATAAAATTATTTTTAAATTAGAATTATTAGCCTTAAACTATTTTAATTTGAAATGGCCAGTACTGCAGAACGGCAATTTCATAGGTAAAGACCTAATATCTCCTTTGGGGGTGAGAAGATGTTTTGACAAATGACAGTGATAAGTCCAACACAACTTTATTGTTACGTGACTACGTATTGTATTGTGACGTGTTTTATCGGGCTGGTATACGCAACTCCATGTCTGAGCGCGTATTTCGCGTAAACACATGTCATGTCATATACATAGGGCATTATAGAATGAAGTCCCTGAGCAGGAATGCATGCATGTTATAAAAGTTAGTTAAACGCTGAAACGGGCAAAGGTAGGGACGCGTGTCCATGTGTTCATAATGAATGGGTCCACGAATCCGTACAGCTAGGTACGGTGATCACGCTGTGGCTTGTTCGAACTAAGGCTTCCATATTATGAATTTAATAATATTGTTAGGTTGTTACTTTTTAGGGTTCCGTACCCAAAGGGTGAAACGGGGCCCTATTACTAAGACTCCGCTGTCCGTCTATCTGTCCGTCTGTCATCAGGCTGTATCTCATGAACCGTGATAGTTAGACATTTGAAATTTTCACAGATTATGTATTTCTGTTGCCGCTATAACATCAAATATTAAAAATAGAATAAAATAAATATTTAAGTGGGGCTGCCGTACAACAGATATGATTTTTTTGCCGTTTTTATACAAAATAGATTGTACATATGAAATCCCGAGCATAAAACAGAAATAGTCGGCAGCTGCACGTCGTGACTGTGACAAGAAGGCTTCCACTCAGCATGATGCTGTGCTATGGGGGACCCACAGCCTACGCCCACAGCACAGCGCTGATTTTCAGTGGTCACCTGAAAAAGACATCGAACGCAAAACTACAGATATACCTTTGTTGTTGAAACTTCTAATAAATTTATATCGTATTTTTGGATAGGGACATGTTGGCTCATGTTCAGGTTTCAATAGTAGGTAGGTACATGACATAATTTTGTTGCGGCTGTGTCATTCCGGTCTGAAGGTCGCATGTCTGACTTTGAACACTGAATTCGCAAATTAACACTGAGTTATCACGCGCTGTTAGTTTAATTAAAATTAGCATGCCTGAAATGTCAGACAGGCTTATGATTTAATGTCTTAATTTCATGATATTTTTTGTATTGCTGCTGTTCTGTACATCTGAGATTTAGGAGCCAGCTTTTTAAACACGATTAAGAGCGTGCATTCTACAAGTTAGCAACGTCAAATAGCTGACAAATATGTAACTTGTTTTATTAACTCGTTAATATTACTTAAGAAAATAAGAAATATTGTTCTATCTTCTTCTATATATATAAAAATGAATCGCTAAATGTGTTGCTAAGCGCAAAACTCGAGAACTGCTGGACCAAATTAGCAAATTTAATAAAAAATATTCCTTGAAGTTCGAGGAAGGTTCGTATGAAGTGAAAATTTTGAAAATTTGCCCGGAAATACGTAAAAACCCCACTTTTCTTTTTCCAATACAAACTGTTCTAAAACCAAAACAAACAAAAGACGTCTGTTGGGTCAGCTAGGTAGGTGTAGGTGTAGGTAGGTAGGTATGTAAGTAGAAAGGTATGTAGGTAGGGTAGGTAGGTAGGTAAGGTAGGTAGGAAGGTAGGTAAATAGGTAGGTGTAGGTAGGGTAGGTATGTAGGTAGATAGGTAGGAGTAGGTAGGGCAGGGTAAGTAGGGTAGGGTAGGTAGGTAGGTAGATGCGCCGTAGATATGTACTTAGTGCTACCTTACGAAGCCAGGGCGGGCAGCTAGTAGTGAATAAAATAATATTAATATTGAATTACAATTTAACACTGTATTTGATACTGTAACCGTTTTAGGTGCAAAAAGAGCATTTGGAAAGTTTCCAAATACTTTTTTTACATCTAAAACTAAATATTCAGTGTGACGATATTAATATTATTGCATTTCATAATCAATCTTTTAGTTCACTATAGACCAATATTTCATTTCATTATCTGTAATGGCAAAGGAAATAATTATGTGATGTGATAAATGCATAAATATTTCCATACAGTAATATTGCCAAATTAATCAAAACAGCGAAATATTTGACAGAACACTGAGTACCTGGGCGACCGAGCTCTGTTCTGGTGAAAATAGACAATGCTCATTTATTAATAAAGGAAGCTCATACTAATTCCATGTATAGTACATACTAATTCCATGCTGCTTTGATAGTAGGTACTGTACTTCCTAATTCCGTGCTGCCATGACAGTAGGTACTTACTAAGTCCATGCTGCCACGTTATTATTCTAAGGTAGCCATCTTGTTCTAAACTTTGGGTGACCGAGCTCTGCTCGGGTGAAAATACGGTGAGAACGAATTTTCCCAGGAATGAAACCTAGCCAGATCGATTTTTCGCCCACATAAATCCCTATTTAGCAACTTTCATCGAAATTTTTAGAGCCGTTCTCGAGAATGTGATTACAAATATAATATACTAGCTTTCCCCCGCCGCTTCGCCCGCGTGAATGTCGGAAATTTCTCCCCGGGAACATACTACGACGTCACGGACGTTAAGTTGATCAGTAGTCCTTGCTGTTGTTTAAAGTTTTTTAAATAAAATAACACATTTATAAGAACAATTATAATAAAGAACGTTTCCACATACTATAATACAAGACCCGTAACGTTATCTAGTGCGCAAGTGCAGTGTATAAAAAGTATTTATTGTTTAAACATAAATCTGTACACTAGTGACCAAAATCTACCCTTAATATTAAAACTATTAAAACATTTGAGTGATTATACTTAAAAACTAACCGTGAAGTGTTGCCCAAGAGTGTGCTTCAATTCTGTTTACCCCAGTGTCGGTGTATGGTGTTAACAAACCATTGAACTCCCATCAAACCATAATTTGTATAGGTTCAAAACAGCGCCATCTATTGATACTGCGCGGAACGACTAAGCGGGATCGATAATCGAACGACCAAGATCATGCCTGCAGCGAAGTGCGGCGGCTGCGCAAAATTCTTATCGCCGATAGAGGCCGCTAAATGCAGCCAGTGCAATGCCTTTTATCATCGCGCTTGCGTCGGCTTGTCTGGTACGGGCAGTATTACATCCACGTGGCGCTGCCCTGAGTGCAAAAAAAATCTGGTCAGAGACAACAAGACGGAGACACCAGTTAGAGGTAGGGTGGATCATGCCCAGGCAGAGGAGCACAATAGCCCTGGGGAGCTCATGGACATGGACAGTCGATTAAACAGCACTGCCCGGGACGGAACCACTAATTTCTCTTCCGACTTGGCGGACGAGTTGCGGCTATTTAAGGAGGAGCTGCGTGCTGAGTTTCGCCTAATGCATCAGGAATTTCATCAATTGCGCACGGAAATGGCTCAACTAAAGGATTCCCTAAATACCTCCGATGAACGGATGGATAGCCTAGAAGCGCGAATAGGTGCTCTCGAACAAAAAATGGAGCAAAAAATTCTGCCGGACAGGGATCCATTAGAAAGCACCATCGCTGAGCTGAAATGCCAGTTGAACGAGCGTGATCAGGAACTCCTGCTTAACGACATTGAGGTGACCGGAATACCGGAGAGCAAGGACGAGAGCGCCCTACACCTCGTTAAGCTTCTTGCCATAAAGCTTGGCGTCGTCATTGATGAGAGGGACGTAGTTCATGCTGAGCGAGTCGGATCAATGCACCGTAATCGAATGGTGACTTCTGACGGCGCCATCTCTGCCGACCCCGCTGCGCAGCGACCGCGGTGTATATCCGTCCGCTTCGCGAGGCGCGCCACGCGCGACTCACTACTGCGCGCAGCTCGGGTTCGCCGCGGTTTGAGTGCAGGTGACCTTGATATCACTGGGCCGCCGCAACGAGTTTATATTAACGAACGTTTAACTCGGACAAACCGCCAGCTATTTTATCACGCTCGTCAGGCAGGGAGTCAACACAAATGGAAGTACGTATGGACAAGGGAAGGGAGAATCTTAGCTCGCAGAGAAGATCACCAAAAAGCAGAACGAATTAGGTGTGAAGAAGATATCTGTAGGATTTTTGGTTAACGGTCGGTTTGTATCACATCCGAACGCGTACTGTAAACTGGTCTCGCTTGCCTATTGCTCCTGTGGATGTTGACCGTTTGATCTCTTTATTATTTTGTTTTGCACATAAGAGTTTTTTTAATATTATGTTCTATGTATTACGTGTTGTCACTGGGCGGTGTGTGTTTCCTGTGGTACTAAGTGGGAATCTATTTTGCCCTCAACGACATTGGTCAACACTATGCAAAATATATTCTACGAATATTGATTATTTTGGTCAATTGTGGGCAGATAAGCTATTTTATCAGTTACTATCATCAGCTTACAGCAAATTAGTTGTGTTCTTATGCACAGATTACTCGAATTTTAAAAAATCTACATATTATTATGCAAATATTATTTACCAATACATGACTCATATTCACACTTTTAATACACGTATTCATAGACACAGCTCGACGATAATGTCGATTATGTCTTTTAAATTATTATTTTCAAAGACTTATATTATACAACTATTCCTACCTACTTCTATTACATTGGCTAACCTGCAATTATTATTTACAATGTCTAATATACAATTTTTATTTACAATGCCTAATATACAATTTTTATTTACAATTATTTATTTAAAATTATTATTTACAATCACTTTTATTAAACTATTATTTTTTATTTTTTGTTTTTTACATGCTTGAAAAATACCTTAAAGTTGGTTTGCTAAACGTGGGCTCTCTTGGCACTAACCACGATGATTTTATGGCAGCAGTGGAAAGGCATTCTTTCGATGTTTTCGCAGTTAATGAGACTTGGCTACGACCGGGCGAAGAGGGGCGAGCTCCCACTGTACCAGGCTATCGCCTGCGCCACACGCCACGACCGCTGTCTGTACACGGGGGTCGGGGGGGTGGTGTGGGTTTTTATCTTAAACACGGCCTGACCACTCGTACCTGGTCCACCCCAATTGACCCTAGATACGGCACTGTCGAACAAATGTGGATTACCCTAACAGTAAATGGAACTAAAATTGCTATAGGCACAGCGTATCGCCCCCCACGCTTCGACTTGGACCTCTTTCTCGACGCCTTGACCGAGTCCATTAGCTCCTTAGTAAAATGTGATCACTACATACTGCTTGGCGATTTCAATGTTAACTTACTGAATGCTAACGGGCAAACTAAGAAAGTATGTGAGTTCTTCAATAGCCTGAGCCTAAATCAACTTGTAAGTTCGCCCACCCATTTTACAGACCATAGCGAAACATTGATCGACATTGTCTGTACTGATCTCAACCACAAAGGGGTATCTATTGAGCCCTATGGCTCAATAAATGGTCACTCACTTGTTTCCTGCGAATTTAATATTAGGCGTAGCAAATATAAACCCCATTCAATTACGTATAGACCCATTCGGCAAATAAATAGAGACATATTTGAAAGTGACTTATCGCACATACACTGGGACAACATTTGTGGCTTACCTAATGTGAATGACATGGTTGAGGAATTGAATAGAAACATTTTAACAATTTACGATGCGCATGCTCCAGTCAAGAAATGTTTAATTAAGGAACCGTCCTATCCCTGGATAACAGAAACAATTAAATTAATGATGCACTTACGAGATGACGCTCTGACCAAGTACCGTAAACAAAAAACCAAATCCGAGTCCAAAAAGTCTTACTACAAGCAGCTGAAATCTCTGGTGGCAATTTCCTTATTTAGGGAAAAAGTTGCATACTTCAAATTTAATATTAATAACAGAATCAAAGATCCTAAAACATTATGGAAAAATTTAAAGAACACTGTATTACCAAAGAAACAAATTGATGACCTTCCTGCTCACTTCAGAGATCCAAATCAATTAAGTAATCACTTTTTGAGTGTTCCTGGTAACCCCGTCTGTAATATATCACAACACACTTTCTTTGAGTCTCATCGTTATGGCGATGATGGCTTCGAATTCGCATTACAACCTGTAACTCCTGATCAAATTCTGCGATACTTCCGCCAGCTTAAATCTAACGCTGAAGGCTGTGATAAGGTGACCCTGAATATGCTTTTGCTTACACTCCCACATACACTAAAAGCCATTACTGACATTGTGAACAGGTCAATTTTTTCAGCAACATTCCCTGACATCTGGAAAGTCGCAATTGTGAGGCCATTACCTAAAAAAACAAATCCCACTGATTTAAAAGACCTCAGGCCCATTAGTATTCTGCCTTGCCTATCCAAGATTGCTGAAAAAGCTGTATGTCAGCAGCTGTCAAAATATCTGGAAGACAAAAATATTCTACCTGAGTTACAGTCAGGCTTTCGTAAACGACGTGGTACATCTACGGCTCTTTTGGACGTGACAGATAACATTCTGTCAGCACAGGATAAGGGCCTGTGCACACTTCTCGTACTACTCGATTTTTCGCGAGCTTTTGACTGCATTAATATAGATTTATTTCTATCAAAGCTGAACTATTACGGATTTGATCGAAACACGATACACTGGTTCCAAAGCTATCTTACCAACCGTCAGCAGCGTGTAGAAATACAATTGAGCAGTGGCTCTTCCCTTGTTTCGTCACTTACTTCCGTTAATAGAGGAGTCCCACAAGGCTCAATACTAGGCCCCATCATCTTCATTTTGTATTGTGCGGATATAATAAAATCCCTAAAGCGGTGTATGTACCACATTTATGCAGATGACGTACAAGTCTACATCTCTTTTAAGCCAAGTGACTATAACAGCGCGTTAAAAGACCTTAACGATGATCTTGATAGGATAGCATATTGGGCTGAAAACAACGGTTTGGTACTTAACCCGACTAAAACTAAGTATATGCTCTTTGGAACCAACCATCAAATCAGTGCAGTACCGGCAACAATCAACGTTACCCTGTTGGGTGAGTCGGTCAGTCGAGTCACTGAGGCACGTAATCTGGGTCTAAACATGGACGCTGGGTTGAGATACGAAACACACGTGGCAGAGTCAGTGCGCACTTGTTTTTACCGGCTTAAGGTTCTTTATAAAATAAGACCTTATCTATCGGAGGAGTTGCGGATCCAGCTAGTTGAGTCACTCGTGCTGTCTAACCTCAACTATGCAGACGCAGTTATTGGCCCTCGACTACTGGCAAGAACTGATCGACTGATCCAGAGAGTGCAAAATGCCTGCGCTCGGTTCTGCTTCTCAATCCCGCCAAGAAGTCACGTAACGCCATTTTTAAATAACCACTCCATCCTCAAGATGAAGTCGCGTCGTAAGTTGCACTTGGCATGCCTACTATTTGGAGTCATAAAGCACAAGCAGCCGCCCTACCTGTACAATAAACTGAGCTGGATCGCTAGTAAAAGAGAATGCGCAAGTAGACAGTGTTCGCAGCAACTCTCCACTCAATCGCATAAGACAGCTGCCTTCAGGGGAAGTTTTAGATACGCCGCCTCTAAATGCTGGAACAATATTCCCCCACCAATAAGGAATCTTAAATGTCTTGGCACCTTCAGAATTCGACTGCGGCAGTTTCTTATGGATTCGCAGAAAAAACTGGGTTTGACTGTTTCGAACACGTCCATCATATAACTGGCTGTCGTGTATTTCCCGAGTCATTCTTCTTTTTTCGTGCAACTCGTAGTCACAATATCTGTGAGCAAAGGGAATAGTAATGATTTAATTATTTGTGGATCTATTACTAGATAATGGTTATAATACATATGCTTATTTACCTATAATTATATATTTCAAACACATTTTAATCCATTTAATTCGATTATTTTATTAACACCTATGCCACTATTATCTTAGATTCATCATTTATACAATATACATTTATCTATTTAAATAATCAAGTAATCATATACACAATAATCATCTAACAGGAAAATTTCCAAATGCTAAAATTATACTGTAGAATACAATACTTAAATTGCGGGTATACTTACATTTCACTCCGCACATTTCACTTTTTCACAACACCAATAACTCGTATATACCTATATCTCATCTACTCGACGTCCGTATGTCACTGCAGGGATTCAGCAGAATATCAGCGTCAGGTGTATTTGCCTGGCACATGCTGAGCTGGACTCCCATTTGGTGCAACCTTGAGACGCACACCGCACTTTTTTATGTTCGTTGTCAATTTATTATTATTATTTTAAAGTGTGTCATAGCCAATAGTGTCATCACAATGTCTTGTTTTCTTCCTTTTTTATTTGTTTTTTATATTGGCACCTTGCAGCTATTTCCTAATAGTTAATTAGTAATTATTTAATCGTGTTTTTGTATGTTGTGCTGTTTTTTTGTGTGCACTAAATAAACGATTTATCTATCTATCTATCTATCTACTACCGAGATAAAAAGTATCCTATATGTTAATCCAGGTTATAAACTATCTGTACGCCAAATTTTATCTAAATCCGTTCAGCCGTTTTTACGTGATTGGGTAACAAACATCCAAATATACAAACTTTCACATTTATAATATTATATATTATTATATATATATATTCTCGTCTCTGCATGAGAAGAGTTTTCAGCCCTAGAATATCCATAAAGCTGAATATTAAACATCATTGGTGTAACAAAAAAAACAAAATAAAAAATTTCCATTCCCGTTTCCAAGAAAATACTATTTTTATACCAAAATATCATAATATAAGTATCTTAATGTAAGACAACAGTGATCACCACTAGGCTAGTGGCGTGACCGTCGGTCTACCAAGTCATAGGTCTCATGTTCGAACCCAAGGCACGCACTTGACTTTTCGGATTCATGTTATCACTTGCTTCAAAAACGGTGAAGGAAAACATCGTAAGGAAACCGGCATGCCTGAGAGATATATCTCGACGGCATGTGAAGCCAAGTCAGAGGCCCATGAGTGGCATACAATCTCTGACACCAGGTTTGGTCACCACACAAAAATGAAAGAAAGAACCTTTTTTTTTTTTGGATGGGAAATTATCAAATAACTTCTCCCGCTCTGGGCGGAGCGGGAGGTCGTGTAAGACTCTTACTGACTAAAACCAGGCCTGCCAGGGGCCACGGTATTCCTTTCGGACTTTCCCGCAACCCCGGCAGGCATCAGTACTATCGGACCCCTTCAGTTGCTGACCTTAATGTCATAATCACATAAAATAACCATTTTCCTTAACCAAGCAATTTATTTTTTCTTAGAAAAATAATGTCTGCATGCTACTAATACCTATTCATTCCATCGCAGCACATTGAAGCCCTTTTCTGGAAGAAAATAGAATCTAATTAAGTAAGACATGTCCGAAAAGCTCTCAGCTTATGTAAACATGAGACTTTCGTGGAAATAGCTCAGTATTTTCTGGTATTAAGAGAGGAAATATACGTATTTTTACAGAGAATTACTTCATTTTATAGAGAAAATGGTAGAAATGAGGTCGGAGGACTTAACCTTGGGAGCACGAATTGAATTTACGGGTTTCTGAAGAAAATTTGACTAAATTAGTTCCGATTTTGATATTACTAGAATTTTATAAAACTTAGCCGATAATTCTACTAAGCAATCTAAACTAATATTATAAACTACTAGTTGCACCCCGCGATTTCACCCGCATAAGTCTCGATTCCGTGAGATTATCGGGATAAAAAGTATCCTATGTCCCAACCCAGGTCATGGTCTACCTATTTGCCAAATTTCATCCAAATCCGTTTAGCCGTTTTAGCGTGAAAGCATAACAAACATACATACAAAAAATCAAATCTTTACTCTTTATAATATCAGTTTAGACTAGCGACTCGCCCATGCTTCGCATGGCTGTTACGACTTGACAAAACATCGAGATTTCATTATTATATTTATGTTCAATATAAATGTATTATACACAGAAACCTTCCGGAATAAATTCTCTAAATGATGGTGAAAACTTCATCAAAATCCGTTGCGCAGTTTAGAATAACAACACTGTCACACAGACAGATACGAAAAGCGACTTTTATAAATGTATAGATACGTAAAAATTTGAAGTAGTGATCATATCACAAAAAAGCATTCTGTGGTAGAAAGCTACACTATTGTCAAGTTTGATAGGTTATGTGAAGTTTCTAAGTCACGGGCAGTAGCATAATCTTAAACCTTTTTATTCATCTCAACATAAAATGCATAAATTAAATAGTGAACGGGAGGAGGATCCTGAGTTACAGATTACTCTAAGCCGGCGGCGCGCGAGTCGGTTGCCGACTGAACGGAATGTTGACATTTTTAAATATTAAAGAATTAATTATTGTACTTCTTTTATCATAATTATACGTCATTGTATGTTGCACCGGTCGACGTCATAACGTCAACGCTTTTTCTTTTTTTATTTTGTGTTTTTTTTTTTTACGTAAAGTTTACCGCAAATAAACGTATTTTCTTTCTTTTTTTTTTCTTTAGTTACAGATCCGAGATTCGGCTCTCTTCGATAGGACATGTTAATTTTCAAACGGATACCAAAAGTCAAGATATAATGATATAAGTCTAAAATTGCAGTAGGTATATAAATAGGACGACGGATAATTGGAATTAGAACCATGTAGTTCAACCACCCTCATCAAGGAGTCCCTGATATATTCAGAATCATTGGAACATACCACATACACGAATAACATATTAACTTGAACAATAGTCCCGAGTAACAGGTTGTAGGGGGCTGGCTTACGACCTTGGAAATCTAACTCCCTCATCTTATAACTTGCGAGAATTGAGCTCCCTTCCAGTTAATTTCAATTCTAATATGGGGACGGGTGACATCTAAAATTATACAGTTCGTTGATCACTTTGGCGATTTATTGAAGTTCATGTAGGACTAACTACTTGTAACTATGCCAATTTCAACCGAAGCGTGTGAAATCCTTCCTTAAAAGCCCTTTTTAAAGTAAAGACTATTAACACGAGCGAGGCTTACAGTAGTCACTTATGATGTGTAAAATCTGACATCTGACCTTGGTAATAAGTAACATTAAGGTAATAAGCAACATTAAAGAGCCGGGGCCTCGTCAAGGTCGTTTCTGACGGTCAACTCTAGCACCGCGCGCGCTCATTGGTCAAATCAAACAGCGCACGCTTCCCCGGATTCCTGTTACACACTTCCGTCCCTTTTCACAAAATCACTCCCACAGATTGCAGGAAAGCGAGAGGAAAGATGAAGAAAAGAAGAGAGTATTTTAGATATGCAGACGTTCTGCAAAAAGTTATGTCAGTGGGAGAACAAAAACACTAAATAGCAATAAGCGTAATTTCCAAAGACAAGCAACGAAACCCACAGAACAAATTTAACGCTGAATTGCTTTCACTAATCCCTTAAACAGATTGATTACATCAATATCACATCTCTATCGTTCATTACACCGATTACTGGAAGACGGTTATGTTCAGCGGCGCACATTAACAGGCTAACCATATTTCACGGGCAATAAGATAGCAGAACCCTCTCCTCGATAATCCAGAACGTAAGTCAAGATATAAGTTAAATCTGTATTCCGAAACTATCCGGCCTATCTCAATGAGATCGCCTCGCAGATGGGTGAAACTCTTAAATTCTCACATAATCTCGCGTCCGTATCTGCTCTCCCCTTTTTGTGTTTTAATAAAATAATTCACCTTGAAACGGCGGCCCAACAAAAGCTATGAGCCGTACCGTGGGGCAATCTCGATAAAAACTAGTACGATCGTAAACTTGACCCTCCCTTATCCTGGTCGAATCAACACGAAAAGTTTAAGGAAAGTCCAAACACGCCCTAGGATGATTTACGTTCGTACGCTGTCAGTAAAAATGCGGGTCAGTAGAAATTAAAATTTTATGAGGACTTACCAGATCTCGAAGGTGTATCGAAATGGGCAGCGACGGTAAAATAGATTACCTGCTTATGTTACGAGCTTCTTAAATTTTTACGACATTTCTTAAGGGCAACATTTTGTTTTATGAATGGCGGATTAAGGTTTGAAGTGAGGAATGAATAATAAAATAGATGACTGAATATTATGGGGACCGTAAATCTAATTTGGTGAAAATGGCGTCGTCACAACTTTGATCGTCAACAAATATGAAGCGAGTAATACATACATTTTCAGACAAAATACAGTCTAAGATTGATTTGACAGTTTTGAAGTAAAAACTTCTTTAGGCGCGTTGAGGGATTTTTCGTAGGGGATAAACTTATGGATTCCCGCCAATAGAAGTGCATCTAGACAACAATAACGAATGAGCGGTGAGACGCCGTGAGCGTTGACGAATCAGTTGACTGCACCGCTTCCTGTCACGCCGTGCACTCATTTTTATAACTACACAGCCATAGACGTATAAAAAAGGTCGGACGGATTCTCGCTAACAAAAAACTGTGTCACTCAAAGTCAGCCAGTTCGCTGTACGTACAGCACACATTCACACAATAGTCAGCCATTTACGCGCAAACGTCAACACAGGCGATACGTCTATGCGGTGATATTTCTTTTTTAAGATACAGCATTTCTTGTGTGGTGAAATGGTGTAAAAACCGTAGTAAAAATCCAGGAATCACGTTTCATGGGTAAATGAATAATTCACTCATTTAATTCCCGATTTTATACATCAAAATCAATCTTCATTCGATAAAATTCGTCACAAGGCCAGTGTTGCCAATATTCACGTGTGCAAATTACCCGAAATATGGGAAATTTATATGAACTATAAAGTGTGGAAGATGTATAAGATGATGTGTTTGCTATATTGTATTGTAATATTTGTGAACTATTTTATTAGAACGGGAGTAAACTGGTAGAAATCGCGGTGGCGTCGCGGCGACGGGCGTCGTGTCCCTGAGCACTTATGGCCCTCTATGCGACATTCTCTATGAGAAAGTGTGAATTTGGTCAAAATGAAAATCCAAGATGGCTGCTGCGACCCGTGCTCCCCGGCTCCTTAGCCCAGGTCAGCACAGATGTATTTTTATCGCGGCGATCTTCTTTTGTACACTGGATTTTCAACTCTCGGTATTGAGCCGAGCATTGAGAAACCAACAGAGTGCATCCAGCGCGTATCCCAGCGCGTCAATAAAACACACTGTTGGATATTCAACTCTCGGCGCTAAACAGAGCGTCGAAAATCCAATTCGCGAAAAAAAATCGCCGCAATAAAAATACGCCCGTGCGAAAACATTATGTTAAAAAGTAAAATTTTAAACATTTAAAATATTTTCAATTAACTGTGTTTTACTATCTTTTTTTTTTCATATTTTCATAATAATTGATTCTTACCATTAACCTTTTGAAATGGCACGGTATAATTCTGCCTACACACGACTTTTTGTCTTAATAAAACAAAGCAATAATAAATGGGTAAATTTGGCTTACATGGCATCCCTAAATTCACTCACACATAAATTAGTCGCCGCCATTACGGGACACAGTTTTGTCTTAGCGGGAGTTCCGTCCGACCTTTTTTATACGTCTATGTACACAGCCTATCCTAATGTATCCTAATGTTTTGATTAGATTTGGAAACCAGACTTAGGTTAATAATTTCAATTTACAAATTAATTAATTTTTGAATTATTCATGCTATTAAGTAATTTATAAAGGACATGTTCAAAAATGTTTTTTATGTTCAATAATTCTAACCAGGATAAGTTAAAAATATTAGGATAGACATCTCAAAAGACAATGGTTCTAATTATATCATACATTATTAAATACCTCCAATTTTGAGAAAAATAGTTTTTTATTTTAGTGTGAATTTACTCCTAAAACGAATAAAACTTTCTAATTATCTAGGATAATAAAGTGAATACACCCAAAAAATAGTAAACTCGTCAAAATTGACACATGTTACTGTCATTACTATCAATTGATTGACAGTAATGACAGTAACATGTGTAAATGTATGTCATATTTGACAAATGAATAGAATCATCTGTCAAATAAGACATTGTCAAAGTGTGTGGGAGGTTTTAGTTGAGTTGCCATCAACAAATAAAATATTATGTACCAACATTAAATAGCTTATAATTTTTCTCTTAAATGGAGGGGCCTAAATACACACATCAACACGGTCTAGGGATATTTCATACTCAATTAAATAACTCGAAAAGTACTGGCCGCATTGTAATCTTTCATACACCGATTTGTTTGTAATTTATCTCAAACTAATTCCAAATTCAAATTTTTGAAAATTCTTTTGTTTCGGTGGCATAAAAATGTCTTGATGTGTAGGAGAGGGAATTTTCATTTGTGCGAAATTTAGAAAACAATACGAATTACGTTTAGTTACAGTTTTTTTTCATTTTTAAACGAAAGATAAAGTTAAAATTGAGGTATTGTAGCCATGCAACGCCAACTTTTGACGAGGGCGGAGCTGTGGGAATGCTGGAAGCTGGGTCTGTTCAGCGTAATGTTGCTGAGGCCATAGGGACCCACCAAAATGTAATTTCAAGATTGTGGACACGCTATCGTGCCACAAGTGAAGTAGCGGAGAGGCACCGGGGGCCTAGTCGCATCACTACCCCCAGACAAGATCGATTTTTGCAAATTACTGCGCGAGCTCAACCAAATGCAACGGCGACTCAATTGGTCCAAAGGCTGCGAGTGGAACACCAAGTGCTTGTGAGTGACCAAACTGTAAGAAGGCGACTGCATGAAAGCAATCTACGCTCTCGTAGACCACTCCGGGTCCCACCTTTACGGAGAGGCAATCGTGGACGACGATTAGAATGGGTTCGGAACCACGTGGACTGGGGCCGTGAGCAATGGTCCAATGTGCTGTTCACGGATGAATCCAGGTTCGGCTTCCATCCAGATTCACGAAGGACGCGTGTTTGGCGAGTTCCTGGACGATGGAGCCATCTTCAGAACCCTCAGGAAGTTCACCCATACCAAGGAGGAACAATTATGGTTTGGGCAGGAATTCGTCTTGGAGGACGGACGGATCTCGTTTGGGTGCGGGGCAATATGACGACAGAACGATACGTCCAACAGGTGCTGGGGCCCGTAATCGTGCCCCACAGAACACAAATGGGGCAAGATTTCCTGCTCATGCACGACAATGCCCGGGCACACACGGCGAGAACGGTAGCAGCTTGGTTACATACACACAATGTTAGGGCCTTAGACTGGCCTGCTCAATCGCTAGATCTAAATCCCATTGAGCATGCGTGGGATATGCTGCAAAGAAGAGCTCTGAAGGAAGTTCCTGAAAATCTGGCTACAGAAGATCAACTTTTTGCGCACCTCAGAAGGACATGGGACAATATTCCGCAGCAAGACATTGACAACCTTGTTCTGAGCAATCCGAATCGTTGCCGATGTGTTATGAACATCATGGGCGCTTTCTCAGACTACTAACTTCAAGTTTATAAACACAAATTAAATGATTTTTCTATTTTTTTCAGTTTTTACTCATAAATTAAAAGTTAATTCATATACGGTTTCCGTCTATGCTTCATTTTTTTTCCATAAAATCCTGAAATTTTAATCGAAGTACCTTAACCATTATTAAAAAATGGTAGAATATTAAATAACGTATCTTTTAAATATATACATGTCATATAAATAATTAACACATTGATAGTAATTCGCTTTTTTAAAAATATCCCTAGACCGTGTTGATGTGTGTATATTATATCAGTAGTTCCTAGTCCCATATTTTTGTTGGTTTGTTTATTTAGGTGTAGCTTGATGCTGGTCAGATTATTCTCGGAATAAAAAACCAACGTCCCTAAAAAAGCGGACATCTCCTTTAAAAAAAACACAGTTATTCCAAAGTTTTAAGTTTCACTTCTGTCGGCAGTCCCTATGACTGCCTATTATTTAAACAGAATGTGAATTACCCTGAGGTCAATGTTCAAGTATTACAGCACTTAAACACTGAAGAGGTGATGAAAGTCCTGACCACTTTACTCATAAACATTTATCACGTTGTAAAAAACAAGATCCACGGCTTTCCATTATCTTTTATTGTACATCTAAAGATGTACCTGTTTTATATTGCATTTATCTCAACGTTTTATCTTTTGAAGGACAAAAACAGGCTTTTTGGTGGATTCCAAATTATTGTTAAGTACTCGTTTTACCTAATGACAATGCTCGATGACCTCAGTAGAGCCTCCGAAAGAGTGGGTCTTAAAATGAACATGGACAAATAAAGGTCATGTCAAATGCCCATGTAACATCCACTATCATGAAGATTGGAAAGGCTATGCTCGAAGTTCTGGACGAGTATGTTTACGTATAACAAACTGTCCAGCTAGGTAAGTCCGATTTTGAGAAAGAGGTCGATCATCACGGCTGCGAAGCTACGCAATATCTTCTCGTCCCAACAACATAACGCAGTGTCTCAAGACGAAAATTTTTGACCAGTGCGTGTTGTACTGAAACGTGGTCGCGTACTATGGGCCTTATCAGAAGGCTAAAAGTCATCGAAAGGGCAATGGAGAGGAGCTTGGAGTTTCCCTACGTGATCGAATTAGAAATGAAGAGACCCGCAGGTGAATCAAGGTAACCGACATACCCCGAAGAATTGCCCAATTTTAGTGGCAATGGGCACGTCACATTGCTCGCATAACAGATGGTGGATGGGGCCGAAAGGTTCTGGAGTGACGACCGTGTATCGGAAGACGTAGCATTGGAAATCCTCCCACAAGATGGACCGATAACCTTGTGAAGGCCGCAGGAGACCGCTGGATGCTGAAAGCACAGAATCGGTCGAAGTGGCGGTGCTTGAGGGAGGCCTATGTCCAGCAGTGGACAACTTTCAGCTGAAATTAATGAATGAATAAATGGTCTACCTAAGGACCATTTAGATATGCTATTCTTGGAGAATATCAGATATCTTCATGCCCATGCAATACCGAATTCCAATAATACTGAAATATAAGTAGGAACTGTAATGTCAGTATTACCGATATAGATAAAATCTTTGAAACTGTTCTAAAGGTTAGTGACTTAAAGCCGTAAGACTTTGCTCTTTTGCATAAAACTTACATTTAGTTTTAGGATACCCGTCTGTGTATTATGTAAAGCTAGGGGCATGTTTCTACCTGGATTTTGAACTGTAGGGTACCTATGTAATCCTTCCTAGGTAGCTTATGATCTAACTTTCTGAGGGTAAATTCTTGAACTTAAAAAACGTTTAAAATCATGATATTGCGACTTGGATTTGAACGTAAAGCAAAAATCAATGTCGAAAATCTGGATAAATGAGAGGTTTTTTTTGACAGATGGACACTATGACTAAAATGTGAACGTATTTAAAAACTGCCTCTAAGAAGATTTCGACCATAAGCAAAATATAGAACTTCTAGGCTTTTTTGCAGTAGTTATTACAGCAAATCTTAATTATTATAAATATATAAGACAGTCTTATTACATATTTGGCTTATCATTATAGCCTTATAAGATACTAGCTGCACCTCACAGTTTCACCCGCATAAGTCTCGATCCCATGGGAATATCGTGGTAAAAGGTATCCTATGTCCTTCTCCAGGTCATGGTCTACCCATGTGCCAAATTTCATCCAAATCCATTGAGTCATTTCAGCGTGTGGGTGTATTCTAAATGACTCATAACTGACTACCACGAAACTCATATCATCCTACTATTCACTTTTATTATTGAGCAATAAACAACCGTAATGTTTAAAACAATTTTTTGCTGGCGTCTGCGTTTCTTTACTTGTCATAACGATGCCACAGACACTAAAGGCAAAGACAAGAAACTGATGTTACGTCGGGTGCAGCCACGCGGACTACATAATGTATTATTTTTTTTTGTATTTCATACATCTATTTAATTTTTTATTTATTTTTGTTTTGTATTTATTCATGTATCTTTCTATCCGTGACATCACTGCGGGCCCTATCAGAATACCAGCGCTGCATCGCAGCGCAGCACCATGCTGAGATAGGAACCTTTTGGCCTCACACAGGACTTTCTACTTTTATTTGGATTTTACTTTATTTTTTATGTTTATTGTTTTAATTTTTATTTTTAATGAGTGTGTGTTTAGTTTAATTGAATGTCCTGTGGTAACAAACAAACAAACAAACTCACTTTCGAATTTATAATATTAGTTAGGATAGTTACGATGATACTGACGATTTACTAGCGTGTTGCCGGCGAGGCGATTGTTTAACACGCTCGCCACGTGTGCGCAACGTGTTCGCCGCGTAGTCGGAACACGAAAGCAATTGACAGGAGTGTACAAGAGAGAGCGAGACAAGCGAATGCACAATATTGTGAAAACATAGAGAACACGTTGCGTGATTGCGGCTAGCACACTACGCACCCGCGGAGAGCACGTTCACAATTCGCCTCACTGGAAAAACACTAGCAAATTGCAAGCGTGATAACGAACTAAGAATTATTAAGAACATTCGTCCTAATCATATTCATCAAATACCTTTCTATAATTAATTGAACTGTAAAGATAACAGAGAGTTTAACAAAAAATACACCGTGTATTACAGAAACCACAAAAAAATTTACGACTTGAAGAACATAACAAAATTAATGAGGTCTTTAGAAGAGATAACTGCCTGTTAATTACGGGCCTAGCAGGCTAAGAGGGAGAGTTTTCCTTAAGTGTTTAATTATGGCTTCTGTATCCTAAAGATGAAAGGACGTGTAAAATTCTCGGGGCTACAACTTGAGGGAATAAAAGCTGAGGTCAGGTCTCGTACCATAACTGTTTGCAGGACAGGTAAGCTAAACAGTCATAATTGCACCACACATAGTTCAAAATCGCTTGACACTTCACATGACACGCTCGTAACAAATATTGACCTGCTTTAAGAATGCATGGTAACACTTCAGTAATAGTGTTATTTCCTTAACATTACGTTGATATCCGAATGGTTTTAAGGTGAAAATTTCAAAATACCATGCATTGACTATTGATAAAAAAATATTTTTTTTAGCAATAGTCATATTGCCCTTATAAAGGCTCTCGTAAACAGCCGTGACGCGACACCGGTAGAACAATTCCCGTGATGTTTTCATAGAAATTAATCCACCAGAGTCGCGTCGTGCCGTCGCGTCACGCCTGTTCGTGCGAGCCTTAAATACTGAACTGCCACCAGTGCCACTATACTTTTTCTGCTGGGAAGGACCATTGCCGTATTCGCATAGTGATTAGCTGAATTAAAAGTGACATAACTTAAAATTACTGCCTCGTTGGTTTAGTGGTCGCAAGCGCTACAACTGAGCATGAGGTCCTGGGTTCGATTCCCGGGTCGAGCAAAGTAATATTGGGTTTTTCTATCTGGAATTTCTTAGCAGTAGCCCGGAGTCTGAATTTATACCCAGTTAGTGGCAATAGCCTCGCCCCCTGTTACATGGGACTTAAACATAACTGGCGAAATGTGGCTGTACCTACTAGAAGCACGCCTCTGCCCATCCCTTCATGAAAACAAGGCGTGATGTTATGTTATGTTACAAATTAAAATCGGGTTCCATATTTGTATATCATTCATTCAATCATTAAAGCCATCGCGTTCAATCACATACAACTTTATCAAAATTGTATATACTTAACGTAGTTTCACTAATATACACTACCCCTTTATTAAATTGACAATACACCATCTAAAAATACTTACCATTAGCATTTCTATTTACACTTTTTGCGAAGTCATCTTTGTTTACAAAAGCAATAAATGTTTTTGTTTGTCATTCACTCTTTCATTCATTCATTAATTCATTCACACATAAGCGTTATTAAAGAAAGGTATTGCTTTTCATTCAATTATCAAATCGAAAATTTGATTTGGCGATAGTCTGTTTCAAAGAGAAATTGTTTAGAAGTACTCGGGTTCAGGATATATATTTTATTTATGGGACAATTTGAATAATATCAAACAAGGAATTATAGAAACAAGAATAAGAAAGTAAAGACACCATTGTTGAAGTGAAACTGCGATTCACAATAATTGGACGAGAAACAAGGCGCGTCACGTTTAGACACATTTCTATTTACACTTTTCGCGAAGTTATCTTTCACTAAAGCAATAATTGTCTTTGTGTGTCATTCACTCATATCATCTCACATGAGAGAGAAGAAAGATATAACTCTCTCTGCCTCTCACATTAAATCTTTATTATTCCTTATTTCTCTTAAGAAGTTTCACTTTTAACTCGTATACGGTGTTTTTTGTACTTTTATTTAATGAGACGACAACATAGAAAGAAGTGAAAGAGTTCACACTAGATAGAAAAGTATAGAAATTGCTACTAAGACAAGAGCTAATCTTGACATGGTGGAATGTTTGAAGAATAGGATTCGCTAGGATTTTGTTTCTCTTAAGGCGTTCGAAATTCAAATCATCGCCAAGCATCGGGTAACCACTAAACCAAAAGGCAGCAAAAGGTGTTTCTTTATTCGAACCAATAAAAAGGTTTCGTACAAAAACTTCGGTCGTACGTTAAACTTTTTCGTGTTGATTCCGACGCAGATAGACAAGGAAAACGGGTCAGGCCTCGAATTCCATCTGATATCAAGAAGCCCCATTATATTGCAAACGTACTTAGGTATAATACGCAGAGATTTCCCCTAATGGAATCTATTAGCTAAACAAAGAAACGTAATCTTAAGTAATTAATTAAGCATTTTCATGTTCGTGTGTTTAGTGTGATCGTATTAATGATATTAATTTTGGAACTGGGGATTACCTATGGGTGGTTACTGTAGCAGCACAAAGGAAGGATGATCGTTCGTTGGAGATTATTTCCACGTCCTGGTAATAATAGTAGGTATTTCGGTACGAGATATACGAGAATAGTTTATGGTTTCTTGTAAAGTGAAGTCAATGAGCAAGATTGGTTGTAGGAAGTGACTGTCCTCCTTTGTATACTGACCAATGGTCGGAGTAGGTAGATTGAATTGGGGTCAATGATCCGAAACGTATATATTAATATGGACGTTCCTCCGGAATTGGTTGATTATTTTAAAACGGAACTTAGGTAGTAATTGTATTAAAATGAGCAATATTATATTCTTCATATTTTTTTTTAACGGCAAACAGTCACGATTCCAAGCTTTGGTAAGTAATATTTTACTTGTTACAAGGAGTTTAAACCATGTTTGGATGTACTATAACAATATTTTTAGTATTGTGTTTGTTTGCTTAAGCTGTTGAACATACCATCACCAACTTTGAATTGAGTAGTAATAATATCACTACCAACATTAACAATATTTAATTGAATCCGGAAATACCGGAATTGCTTTCCGGAAAAATGGCTTATCCATGTTATTCTTTCTGTGTGCATACAAGTACCAAAAATCAATCTACCTACTCCGATCACTGATAATGACTTTGTAAAAAATTAATAGTAGTAATTAATGATTATTTAATGGCAACCAGACTCGAATGAGTTGTTGAATTGTATTTTTATGCTTTTGTTTTTTTCTCCCATCTGGCACGTCACCAATGACCTCATCATCTGCCTAGTTACATGCCTTTTTCCTAGTTATATTGGGGTCGGCTTCCAGCCTAAGCGGATGCAGCTGAACACCAATTTTACATGGAGCTACTACCTATATGACCTCAAACTCAAACCCAATACGATATCCCTATGTTACCAATGACCTATATTCTCGAATTCTTTGTAAAATTATTTTGTCATCTTTAGACCAACATATGCTAGAGAAATTCTAGAAAATCGAATGTAACAGACAGGCGGACATCAGTGCGATTTCTTTTTAGATCAGAAAACTGAAAACATTGCTAAGAATGAAAACCTTTAGGAGGTACCTTATCATGTAAGAATGTATAATTTTAAATCTTGTAACTAATAGGAGACAATATTTTATGGGGAGTTTGTTACGCTACTTCTTCTTCCCAGCTATAGCATTAGGAAGTGGTGAAGGGTGGGCGGTTTGGGGGACTGTCTTATGTAACTTTGACGTTCGAAAAGTGCTGATTCTCAGCCTAGTTTGAACTTTTGAATTTATAATATGAATTTTATGAAACTTAATTATTAAACGAAAGCCTAAGGCAGCACCATATCTGCGTAACACACTTTTCCATCCATTGCATTATATGTTTAAAAGTTCGTGTGCTCGACAACGTGAATCCCGCAATGAATACTATCGAATTATCAAAATGAAAGGCATTGGAATTTTTAGTGTTTCCGCAATTACCCCTCAGGAACAATATTAAATCTAAATAGGTATTAAATCAGAACATTATGCGAAATATTCTGTAATAACTAACGTTCAAATAAATAAAAATAATATAAATTATATTCCGAGGTCCATTTGATTGAAACTAGTCTTATGTAATTTTGAAGCTCGCAGTGCAATTTGCAGAAACTGTTTCTATTTCGCTATGTTATCCAAGTAACTTAGCATTCACTCAATAGAGTGGAAACAACCGTGTATCATGCAACCGACAAGTGTATTCAAATTCCGATTACTATCGAATCACTCGATACTCTCAGTATCGATTTCCAAGAACGAAAAATATGTGCCATCATTGGCAGATATCCGCCATTCTTGCGCCCGAATACTAGGGAAATTCTCATTTCAGTTGGTCCGCACTTATGTGTAACATACGAAACAATGAAGGGGTGGCAGATGTTCATTTTAGTAAGCGATACCGTTGCACGGTATGGATATGAAAGCTTCGCATGATTGCCGGCATCCTCCTCTGAATACTGCTATCGCAAAACCTTTTGTTTTGACTCAACGAAAATATTTTCATTTCCTCGGCCACGTTCGAGCGCTCCTAGTTTGTGTATCCGCAATTTGAGGATATTCCGAGGTCGTTGAGTGCCTTTTGCGATTCACCGCGCACTGATTTCATTTTGATTGTGAATAAATTTACAACGAGAACATCGGTAAGCACTTTTGTTTTTGTGTAGATATTCGTATTGACTACTGAATCGTTTTTAGTATTTTATTTTTATTTACGCTACAAAGTTAGCAAAACAATTAGGGTTCGTTTATCTGATCTTACATTGTTTTTGTTTGTTTTCAATGTGATTGTATTTCAATACGATGCTGCTTTATGTTTATATTTTTGTTTTGTTTATATTCTGTTCTGTTTATATGCTATTTTTTAGTTACGAAATATATATATATATTATATGTAGATATACATATTTTACTTCGTAAATATGTCATATTGTTTATTTACTCAAGTATACGGACGTCAATTATGTTCAAGGACTTTTCAACAATGTTTCGTGCATAAAACAATTCCTAGTACTGCAAACGATTTACAGCTCTAAGTGCAATTTTCGATTCAATCTAACAATACACGTAATAATCCTTTATATAAGGAGCAATAAAATATAAACACGGTTCAACTATCAGAATAAGGATGTTAAATGGGAAAAAAAAACTATTTAGTCCGTCAGTCAGAAAATAAAAAAATATTAGACATGTATTTTTTGTTTTATCATTTATTAATAAAAAATGGTTTAGATAGAACGCATTAAATTAGGGGAGTGGGGGCTCGCTACGTTACAATTCAGTATAAAATCTATCGTGAGTGACATCATGGCACATTTTAACGTATTGCCTACTCAATGTATTGCCGTAATCTCTTGATTACGTAATTTAAAAAAAATTACGAGTCCAATGTTTTTTAATAATCTCATGACAAAAAATAAATTTTTAGTCAACATTCCTATTACTTAAAGTAAAGCTAACACGACTTTTTTTCCTAAATAACTTCCATGTATTCTCCGACGGGTTAGGTACAAGACGTATTTGTAAACTCACATTTTTCCGGGTGACCAACCTGGCAAAATGTAATATTACGTCATAGAAGACAAGTCTATTGCCATCAACCCGAGACATCTAGACTTTGTAACCAACCCGGCAAAACGTCATGTCATAGATGCGAGTCTATTGCCATCAACCCGAGACATATCTAGACTTAGTAACCAACCCGGCAATATGTCATATGTCATAGAAGACGAGTCTATTGCCGTCAACCCGAGACATCTAGACTTTGTAACCAACCCGGCAAAACGTCATGTCGTAGATGCGAGTCTATTGCCATCAGTTCGAAACATATCTAGACTTTGGAATGGTAATGAAAAACCCCTATTCCTCTTTGCCCACTTGGGTATCGAACCCAAGACCAATTCACTGGAGCAACCACACAAGACCAATTTGGCAGGCAATTTCCTCTAATACGACACAGCACTCTCTTTTGTAGTTTATCATACATCAATATTGAAACACATTTTTCCTGTTACAGAACTCCCGAGCAAACCAGGCGTTTTCGACGAGTATGGGAAAGAAATCTCAAGTACTGCAGGTCCTTATCACGAAGGAGGAGAGTTCAGACTTGTTTGCTCTGTCAAGGGCGGTAAGTACTCGAATTATTGAACTATTATAGCTGTTGCCCGCGGTCTCACTCGTATTTTAGGGAAACGAACGTGTACCCGAATAAAAACTATCCTTAATTACAATTCAGGTTATAGACTACCTGAGTACCAAATTGTATGCAATTTACTTTAGCCATTTAAATGTGATTGCGTAACAAACATATAAACTCACCAACAAACATACACATTTATTATATAAAAATTAATATTTTATAATATTAGTAGGAGTTTATAATCCTACTAATATCATAAAATATGAATGTAGTTCATCGAGTAACCTACTTGATGAACTACATTCATATTTTTTATTTGATTTGTTGGTAAATTATTTTAGAATAAATATTTTTATGCAAATATAATTTACTATGACCGTATTAATTTGTTATAAACCGATTCCATCTCCATTTTATCGGGAATAATTTGTACTCTGGGGCTATAAATGTTAATTTTATCACAGAAAACTCGATCTACATTTCGGCTCACCTGGGAAATGAATTCAAAAGTTCAAAAGCGATGGAATCTCGAAATGGTTCTTACAATACTACGGCATTTTTGGGAATTGTAGCATTAGGGCTGAATATTGTAGAGTAGACCGGTCTGTATATTCGCGAGCCTTTAACTTACAAACTTAATATAAACAGAGGAAAAGGGAAGAACAAGAAACAAACGATCACTTGAACAGTCTCACCAGGATCGTATCCACTCAAACGAAATTGATTGAAATGTATCGTTTATTTTCTCCCCTCCCAGACATTCTATCTTCCAACGTGAAATTCTTTGATATCGACCTTTTGGTGCTTTTGATTTTTTTTAAACTTATCCACATTTTTGGTCTAATTCTTTTACGTCAAATAAACATTCGGAAATATTGATAGCACATTTTGTGGAGCAAATAGCACAATCATGTTCTCATTACGAGAGTATGTAATGTTATTTGGGAACAATGGAAGGCGTATTGTGTTCTAACGTTTATATAATGTTTTGTTGTAGGTTACCCGACGCCAAGAATTCAGTGGATTCAAGGTGACACTGTGCTGGCTACGTTAAGTGCTGGGGAGCATTCAGCGCCAACGAGATCACTAACTTTAGTGATCAGGAATGCAACGAGGGCGCATTTAGGAGCATTGTACACTTGCACTGCAGATAATACGCTGCTGGCTTCACCGCAGAAGACTACTATCAAAGTTGATTTGTTTTGTAAGTATTCCTTTTAATTTATTTGTATACTAGTGACCCGCGCCGGCTTCTCACGTTTTTACAACTTGAGAAGGCATCGAAAATTCTTTATTAAAATATGTAAGTTTAATATTAATGTATTATGCAAATAAAAAATAACAAAAATGCACATAAACCTTCCGAAATAAATTCTATAAACCGTGCTGAAAACCACATCAAAATCCGATGCGTAGTTAGTAGAAGAAAAACGCGGTCACACAGAGACATGAAATGCAAATAAAATAATTATAATTATGTATAGCTAATTGCTTTTATTATGTATCATTTGAAAAAAAGGACTCATTAACTTAAAATAATATATTACAGAAGAATAATGAGGCACCTTATCAATTTTCAACCACAATTTTTTTAATACATTTTACATTTTTATTACTCTTACAAAAAGTAAACGTACAAAAAGTAATTTTAAATAATTCCGCGGAGTTTTTACCTTCATGTTGTTGTTTTTAAATTGCTAAATATAAAATTACACTTAAACTTAAGCACATGTAGTACATTTAAATGGTGTCTGGATAAAATCATTTGCAGAGAGAATTCGGCTATGATGGCGGACTCCTTTTAACAATTCCCGAAGCTTATTTTTCGGGTTCCCCCGAATATCAGAGAAATGAAAACAATCAGGGATTGCAATATTCTTTCCCTCAATAACGGACAGTTATTAACAGTCATTAACGCTGATATTCGGGCGAGCAGCGAGCTGAGCCTAAACCAATATCCTTTTTAGACTCGGCTCTCTCTCTGCCCGAATATAGGGTAGTGGGAAAAAATATACAAGTTCCTTATTTCATTACACTTACAGACCACCTTAGATCAGGTGTCAAATTACATTTTATTGGTTTACTTGTCGAGTTAGCAATTCTATTTGCCTCCCCAATAGAAATATCAGAATCTGATATTTCGGGGCAAATGGATATCTCAGAGCTTGCGGACCAAATTACCCCTCCTAACTTTGTATCCCAACGCATTAGAAGGGTAGATGAGCATCAATATCGCAGTGATGACTTCCGTGCCTTCAAAGAAGAAATGGTCAACATGATCTCAAGTCTGATTGCACCACAACAAGTCGAACTCAAAAAAATATATCCAACACTGATGGAAATAAAAACCACTAATGCCAGCATTGAGACCGCAATGGCCGTTCTTTCGGCTCAAAATGAGGACCTAAAAAAGAAGATCGATCATCTAGAAACCCGGGTGAAGAAAGACAATGAATACATCATAATTCTAGAAGGAAAAATCGAAGACTTGCAACGGGGAACCCGGAAATCTAACCTGGAAATAAAAAATGTTCCTAAAACCCAGCAAGAATCTAAAGAAAACCTTATACAGATGGTTGTAACGTTATCCCAAGCTCTAAACAGTACCATAGATGCCAAAGATATTACAGACATATACAGAGTGCAAAGCAAGCGTAGCAACACCAAAAACAGCACCATTGTGGTCGAACTAGGTTCAACATTAGTTAAAACGGACTTTATTAAAAAGGCAAAAGACTTTAATAGAACCAGTAAAGAAAAAATTTGCGCTAAACACCTCGGATTTAAAACAGGAGAATATACACCAATTTACGTCTCAGAACAATTAACCACAAAAGGAGCCAGACTCTTTTATCTAGCCCGCGACCTGGCTAAGTCACGAGACTATAAATTCTGCTGGACCTCATATGGAAAGGTATATGTAAAGAAGGACGAAGCTGCACCAACCATAATCTTAAATAGCGAATCCCAGGTGAATAACTTAATGCAACAAACATGACTAGCCTTAGTTGATTCTCTGTTACGATTACATATAATTGTTTTTGTGTGTTACTCAAAATCATATGGCCCTAAGATTAGTTACAACTTTAATTTTAATTTTTTACTTTTTATTTTATACTTTCTATTTTATAAACTTAAAAATGTAAGTCAATCGCGCTCATTCTTAAAACACATACATTCTACTACACTTTTATTCAAAACTACACTCACACGACAACCATACACCCCATTATACACAATTACACTATTCACCCGCTACTACCCATTCACCCACATCTACAAAAATATGACCAATAATGATAATGACCACATACCACTCATTTTATATCATTATGAGTAACACATTACAAGCTATAAACAATATAGACAGTTCAGAAACCGCAATGACCATTAGCTGTTCCCCTGAGGATCTTAATGGATTTATAAAAAGAAATCCTGTGGATATAACCATCGTGTCGCAAAACATACGATCCATTTACTCCAACCACAATGACCTGCTAGTCAATTTGCATAGTTTGAAAACAGACATAGACCTAATAACATTAACCGAATGCAGGCTCGACACCGCTAAACCCATACCCCAAATACACAATTATCTATCCTACCAAACTGCCAATCACTTAAACAAAGCCGATGGAGTTGTTGTCTATGTTAAAAATACTCATAAGACCTCAGTAGAGGAAGTAAAACTGACACATGCTTCCTGCCTGCAAATTAACTTTCACCCTGAGCTAACTATCTTTGCTATCTACCGGTCGCCTTCAAATCCAAAAGCCGACGAATTTATCAATTCATTAAATGATCACTTAACCACTATTGCCTCGTGTAAAAATATAATAGTAACAGGAGATATAAATATAAATTTGATTTATAACGAGGCCGAACATTCATATGATCGATCAAACAGGTTAACCTATCTCAACATGATGGCGATGAACGGCCTACTTCCAGGGCATTCACTACCCACTAGAGGTAAAAACTGTTTAGACCACTTCATGGTAAAACTTGACCCCACTAATGCTGCCGCGACCATAGCTGTATTAAACACAACTATAACAGACCATTCCATGATTTTCTTAAAATTGACAAATAAAAAACATATACGTAAAATTGCTAAAACTAAAACTATGATTAACTTCGATAAAGCATTAGAAAACCTAGGTGAAAGTAATTTACATCTTTTGTTAAATTTTACCGACCCAAATACAATTTGTGACCGCTTAATACATATAATACAAACTTGCCTTAAAAATAACACCATTACGACAGTAATACCGCAAAAATGTAGACTGATAAAACCATGGATGACGGTCGGATTACTACGCTGCATACGTAACCGTAATGACATGCAACTTAAGTTAAAGTCTGAGCCTCATAACGAAGTATTAAAGATCACCTTCAAAAGATACAGAAACTATTGCAACTGTATTATTAAAAAGCAAAAGCGCAAACACGACCGGGACCAATTATCTAAAGCGCATAAAAATCCCAAAAAAATGTGGGAAACTATAAACAACATCACTAATCGAAAGCCAAGCAAAACGCCCAATACGGATCTATTAGAGCTCAAGGCTACTCCAAAAGAATCAGCTGACGCTGTAAATAAATACTTTTCCAACATAGGTAAAATTCTAGCAAACGAGATAATTGCTAGCTCCACCATAGGTTATGACCAAAACTATAGTTCTGACTCAGCTAATGTTCCACCTCTCTCATCATTTGTACTTATAAACACTGACCAGGATGAAGTTCACCGCGTTCTAATGTCTCTGAAATCAGATAGTGCCCCGGGCTGGGACGGCATAACTGTCAATTTCTTAAAGGCCGCTCATGTTCTTGTCGTCCCAATTATAACCCACTTAGCGAACCAGTGCTTTGAACACGCTACATACCCAAACGCCTTAAAACTTGCCATTATAACACCGGTGCACAAAAGTGGAGACAAAACTAATCCGTCTAACTATAGACCCATATCTGTACTGCCATCAATATCAAAAGTAATGGAAAGATTAATAAACTCACGTCTCTTATCTTACCTTAATAAAAACAACCTCCTATCGCCCTCGCAGTACGGTTTCAGACAAAAAATGTCTACGGAAGACGCAGTACTGGCGCTTGCCTCCGCTGTAACCAGTCAAGTGGACAGCGGAGGCAAGTGCCTTGCTGTCTTCCTAGATCTTCAAAAGGCTTTCGACACAGTTTCTGTCGTCACACTGCTGGATAGGCTGGAATCAATTGGGGTAAGAGGTATTCCCCACGCCTTGCTCAAAGACTATCTAAGCGAACGCAAGCAAAAGATTAAGTTAGGCAATACCATTAGCTCTGAAGAGATCGTCCAATTCGGAGTAGGTCAAGGCAGTGTGCTCGGACCGACATTGTTCCTTATATATATAAATGCTCTATGTAGCATGAAAATTGTGGATGCACGCATTCTTTCATACGCAGATGACACTGCTATAGTGTTCAGTGGTGACACCTGGAACAATGTCCGGTTAACTGCTGAGCGTGGACTTGCAAGAATAGCAGCCTGGCTTGACCTTAACCTCTTAACCTTAAATACTACCAAAACCAACTTCATTTGCTTCACAAAGTACAACACCTCTCAACCCCCTCCAGAATTCAAAATTAAGATTCATAAATGCAATTATCCTGTAAATCCAATCTGTTCTTGCACAGAAATCAATAGAGTAGAATCTACCAAATACCTAGGCATTATGGTTGATCAACGACTATCCTGGCATAACCAAACTGAATTAATAATGAAGCGAATACGGAAATTAATCTGGACTTTCAAAACATTACGACATGTCACCTCGAAAAAGCTCCTGATACAGATTTACATCTCACTTGCTCAGTCCGTCCTGGCTTATTGCGTACCTGTCTGGGGAGGTGCCACAAAGACTAAATTCTTAGACCTCGAGAGAGCTCAGAGGTCACTACTGAAAGTTATGTTTTTTAAACCCTTCAGGTTTTCAACTGAGAACCTATACCGGATTTCGGTTCTTCTGACCGTTAGAAAGCTTTACGTACTTAATATAATTCTAACTAAGCATAAAACTCTATCGTTCAACCCACAGAAGACAAAAGGCAGAAGGAAAAACACGGTTGCTCCTACTGTGTCGGTAAAGTCTACATTCGCAAAAAGGCAATTCCCTAGGCAATCATCCCATTTATACAATTTTCTTAATAAAGAACTTGATATATACCCACTAACCTACCGCGAATGTAAAAACGCTTTGTCTAAATGGCTTAAGTTAAAAACCTATGACGAAGTGGAAAATATGGTGCAATCAATGAGACTGTAATATTTATATTACGCTATGTTATTTATGGCGCTAATGGAAGTTAATGTTTTACATTGATTCCGATCCCAAGACTAGTCGCAGGGTTAGCTACATTATTATATAAAACCTAGATAATAATTAATCTCCACCTGTATGAAGTTTGGATTATGACCCTCACCCCCCCACACTTACTCTCACCCACTACTCACTCTCATACACATACTACATACACATTCACCTCCACACCATCTCCTACACACAGAACAGCGCGTTATTTGTCTTTGTTTTATTTGTCTTTTACTCATATAACAATACTGTGTAAGTACCCATTTTGTTCCTGCATTTTTAATTGTATAAGTTCATTTAATATTATGATCAGGTTTAATAACTTAAATACAATTACATAACCCGGGGAAGGGCGGAGTATCCTAAAACAAGCATACTATTTGCTTAAATGGATTCTCCACATTGTAACTAGAATAAGGTATTTAAGTTGAAGCAATAAACTATTTTTATTTTATTTTTATTTATTTAATAGCTTTTCGATGTTTCTTCGTGACATAAAAGTTCTTTCAAAATGAAGTGTGACGTGACATAACTCATGCATTACCTATTCTATGAGACAATGTATTGCCTATTTTGGGAGAAATGTAGGGGAACTGTGTTATTTAGAATAAAAATAACGAATAATTCATATTGCTTATTCCCTACTTCTACGCTTCATTATATTTTTTTCTATTTACATACCTACTTGTATTATGTTTATGACTTTATGTTTGTGAGTAAATATTTGAGGCTTGTTTTTATAGTTCTGTCCGTGTGAGGTTTTGTTATGCTACGTTTTATTGTAGTCAGGTCCATAAAACTGTTGAAAGAGTGCATAGAATTTATGTTCCACTGTTTATTTTTCGACTGAAAGAATCCGACGCCTGGAGTAAGCCAAAGTCTTGGCAAAAGTTCCCGCGATTTTTTTTGGCAAGTTTTTATTTCTTCAGGCTTGACAGGCGTCCGGGCACAAATGTCTACATTTCGAAGGAGCCGGAAGAAAAACCGGCTTTGTCTAAATGTAAACAGTGCTAGGCATTGTTGTACAACCTGCCGGAAGTTTGGATGCCCTAGGTCTTGCGTTTGTGTCCGGCGACCGGCGATCGGGAAAACAATCGAGCATAATGGAAGCAATGCCTTTATGGCAAGGACTGAATTAACGGAGTCAGCAGAACTCTGAGTGGTTCCGACAAAGTCCAGTCCAGTGGCTGGTTTAGAAACGATTGACAACCAATTCTATTGACTCGAAAACATGGCCAGCACAATATTTTTTTTTAGTTTTGTTGATTATATTATTTAAGTTCTATTTCTTTCTCTGTTCTATCTACTTTATTTTTCTCTGTTCTAAATACTTTATTTCTTTCTATCTTCTAGGAGCTTAGATCAAGCAGCATAAATAGATATCTAAAAGAAAACTTTGTTTTCTATCATAGACAGAGAAGTGGTGTCTATCAGAATATTTTTCCAGTTGCTATTAAGAATAACAATAAGAATAAATTTATTTCACTTACATAGTTTACATTCAAATGGATTGAGTTCCTAGACCTCACACTAGGATTCCCAGTGTTGTGGGACCCAGGTTCCTTCGTTTACAATTTTATATAGAAAGGTACACTTTAAAACTTAAAATAGGAATAAAAAGAGTGTATGTATGGTGTTGTGATATGTTATGTCAGCTGTGTTTTCGTTGTTGTAAGAGAGTGTCTGTATGTTATACGTTTGTTGGTGAGTGCACATGTATTTGTGAATTGTTAATCTGTGTACTGTAAGTTTTTACTTAAGCTAAGAAATTTTCTGTCATGTCATAGTTCAGTGTAAGAAGCCATTTTGTTACCGTCACACTGCATTTTTTTTGTGTTAGTTTTAGTATTTTGAATAGACCATTGAATTTCGTATATATGTGTGGTCCCATGAAAGCGTAAGACCTTCTGCCGACTACCGATATTATTTTGACTATGAAACTTTTTCGCGAGCGTATAGGCTAAGCTATTTTGTTACTAACACTATGGACCATTGTAGTCTGATTTAATAAAGAATGATTAATTAATTGGTTTTCTTTGAAATTTTCGATTAATTCTGCGCACATCCTTTCCCTAGCAATTATTATCGTTGTCAGTATAAATTTCGAAAGCTGTATTTTAACTCTCAAAATAACTGTTACTATTAAAACAACTTTTATTAATATCGTTTTTGTTGTAAATTTAGATAACATCACGGCCTGTATTGCCCGAAGGGTTGGGCAGAGATTTACCTATAGTACCCACATTTCGGTAGTTATGTTTGAGTCCCATGTAATAGGGGACGAGCCTATTGTCATCAACCGGTCACAAATCCAGACCCCGGGCTGCTACTGAGAAATAACAGAAAAACCCGATAACAATTTTCCCGGCTCGGGAATCTAATCCAGAACCTCATGATCAGCAGTAGCGCTTGCAAACACTAGATCTATGTGGCAGAAAAAAAAAACCTACTACTAAATTAATGACAGGTTATTAAATATCTGCTTTATAATTTAATGGTCATTTAAAATTCATTTATCAGTTTAAACTGTAATTTGGATGTGGATAATGGTAGTCGTACACTAGTTAGCATTTATACAAATATTGATGAAGTTAATAAAATATTTGTATAAATGTGAAAATTATATGGGTAATCAAGTTCTTTTATATATTCCAGTTTCTATTGTTTATTAAATGTTTCATCATACTGATTTAACAATGAACACGTGTATTTGTCTCATTGTTTTACATATAACTGTCCATAAACTCAAAACTCAAAGCATTTATTTCAATTAAACCATTCACAGGCACTTTTGAATTGTCAAAGAGTCAGTCAGTTAGTCAGAAAGTTGAAGCTAGTTGCCCATTCCAAAACGTAGATCTTTATGGAGAAGAACAGGCAAGAAACTCCAAGGACACTCTTTTTAATATAGAAATTACAAAATCCTGGGTACATTACTTTTGTTGCTTCTATATGTGAGAACAATTTAAAATAAAATAATAATCAAAACCGATTAAAAATAAGCAATGGCAGATAAGAGATGACCAGTCTCAACCGACTTCACCCGTTCACGAACATGACGCGTGGATCAGCACCATCCAGCTCAACCATTTTGTAGGGAACCGAATGATCCAACACAGTCGCCACCATCAGCGAGACATTTAAGTGAGCATGACATACTCCCAACTGCCATGCTCTTTTAAGTCAACATAACAACATAGTAAACGGCTCCATGGTACTCACATTTACAAAAACTGAAAAAGAAAATGCTTCTAAATTATACAAAAGTATAGTTTGCAATGTATTTGTGAGATTAAAAGAATTTTACTACCAAAAAGAAAGAAAAAACATTATTATCTATTGGAGTATTCAACAATTAAAACTTGTTTTTAAATAAAAATAAAAAGTAAACATTAAATTCGTAAAGTCAGAAAAAATAAAAAAGGGGAAGCAACTCTTCCAAAAATAAACATGTTAACTAGTGAGCCCAAGTGGCTGTGGATCAGGACCAGCATTAAGCCAAGCATTTTTATCTATGATATAATCATCCAACTTATAGTATGCTTGCCTACATAGTGTGCGTTTAATGCAAGTTTTAAATTTCTTCTCATTTAGTTGAAGAATATCGAGTGGTATTTTATTATAACATTTTACACAGTACCATGGGGTAATGTGTAAAATGTTATAATAAAATGTAAAAGAAGTGTGTACTTTAGACAATCTGAAACGTGGTTGATCTAATTTGTTCCTATTTCTTGTGCTAAAATTATGCCTGTCACTTATCTTACTAAAAAGATCTAAATTTTTTCGAACATACATAATGTTTTCATATATATACTGACAAGGTACCGTCATGATTCGGTATTTTAAATAATGTCTTCTATTGTTAAATTGTACTTTCATAGATACCTGTGTATTTGTAATTTTGCATGCCTATTGGTAGGATATGGCTAATGGACACTACTGTTTGTATAAGACCTTTTCTTTTGTACCCATATTCGCAAATTAATAAATGATTATGATTATGATGTTAATTTTCTTAAACAGTTCCCTTAGAGATTCACGTCTTCGGAGATTGTAGATAGCTCTGATAGCCCTCTTTTGTAGAATAAAGATAGAATCAATATCTGCGGCCCGTCCCCACAGCAGAATACCGTAAGACATGATGCTATGAAAGTAACTAAAATAGACCAGTCTCGCGGTATCCACCTCTGTTAGTTGGCGGATTTTCCAAACAGCGTAAGTGGCTGAACTCAGCCGCCCTGCAAGTGATGTTAAGTGAGGACCCCACTGTAGTTTTGAGTCAAGCGTGATTCCCAGGAAAACCGTTTTTTCGACGAATTCTAGTGTCTCCTTATTCAATACAACGTGACATTCACTACTTCTAACATTCGGTAACGCGAATCTTATGTATTTCGTTTTTTTCTCATTTAATACTAAATTATTTACAGTAAACCAATTATGGACCTTTAGCATAGCGTTATTTACGTCGTCAAGCTCCTTTGTATGTCTGTTTACCTTAAAAATCAGTGATGTGTCATCAGCAAATAACACTATTTGTGGTCGGTTTTTCAATAAATGAGGTAAATCATTTATATATATACTAAAAAGAGGAATGGACCCAATATCGAGCCCTGTGGTACACCCATTTTGACTTTTAAAACCAATGAATTTACACCGTTTATTTGAACTTGCTGCTGTCTATCATTCAAATATGATTTTACTAAGCTAAGCGCAAGTTTACCCAGTCCGTAATGCTCAAGTTTCAACAGCAGTGTTTCGTGATTAACGCAATCAAATGCTTTGGATAGGTCACAAAAGATACCTATTGCATCCTGTGCCTCTTCCCATGCGTTAAAGATGTGTTTTAATAAAGTGACACTGGCGTCGGTTGTGCAACGTCCCTTGGTAAAACCATACTGTTGATCGTGTAGGATGTTATTACGATTAAAATGATTGAGCATTTGATTTAATATAATGCATGGTACAGTCAGCCTCAAAAAGATGCAAACATTGAAAAGAATTAATTTAGTATTTTGTAGTTTTGTATTCAGATTGTGCAGTATATTACGAAAAAATCATAATATAGTATCAATGTGTAACCACAAAACATTTATTATACGTTGAATACTTAATTGTAGCTGCAACACAAATATACAGTATTATGGCACAGACAAGACATTGTAATTAATTCCTGTCGATGTTGACATCTTTTTGATGCTTTTGCATATTCTTTTTCTGGCATACCAACTTTACGTAAAAAATATTGTCAAAACACGTGAAAAAAAAATATATTGCTAAGTTAACTAAGCTATACAAATTATATTATTTACAAACATTCGAATCTAACATGATATAGCCTTACCCTTCAAATTATACCTTATAACCTTCGAATTAAGTCACAAAACTTTTTCTACTTAAATTTTTAGGCACACTAACTTCAAGTTTTAAAACCATTACTTAAAATTAAATCAAGTCTGAAAAACATCAAAGCCTGCTATTTTTTATTTCAACCTAGTTATTAAAATGTGAATCTATTTTTTTAATAACAATCGGATACCTATCAAAGTACATTATCTAGATTGGAATTTTTATTTTAACCTGTAAATCGAAACCTATCACAATTTAAGCGCGAACTACAAGCTAAAAAGGTTCAAATATACCAGGTAAACTTCTGATTGGTAGTTTAAGTTACCTTGTCGTGAAAGATCGTATCAAAATTATAACAACACGAACTCATTTGTGAATACAAATGCCTTGTTTTTTTTGTCCGAGCTATTTAAATGTTTATTACGTCGGTACATTAACCTTTATACGCGGACGATTTATTATTTGTTTATTGGTTTTTTCTTTTCGTGGGTAGTGATAACAGCCGCACGGGTCGATCGAAGGGTAAGCTACACTTGCCGCGGTCAGTCTGTGGATGTGTAACCATCCATTACATATCGAGAACCCTTCGTGCCTCGGAGAGCACGTTAAGCTGTTGGTTCGGCCTGTCATTCGTACATCTTTGACCGTCGTTACGGGTAGTTAGAAGTCCAAAAGTCTCACAGGTCTTACCAAGGGGTAATAGGTTAACCAGTAGCTGGATTGTGGTGGTCAGATAGACAGTCGCTCCATGTAAAACTCTGGTATTCAGCTGCATCCTTCAGACTGGAAGCCAACCCCTCATGTTGTTGGGAAAAGGCTAAGCTGATGTTGTCTGCTGATGTAATGTCTGCTGTCTACTGAGTTGACTAATCGGGACGCCAACGCCAACGCGGCGATCGACAGAGTCTATAAAATAATGCTCGGGCTGGCCGGAGCTAAGCAGCAGACTCACGGATGGCGGTCCAGTGAACCAGTGAAGGTGTTTAGAAACTGTCGCGCGTTCCGTATAGTTTATTTATTTATTTTATTATTTATGTACACACAGAAAATTAGATACAATAGATAATAATAGATAGTTGTGTCGTCTACCTACAGTGTGTGAATTGCTAGTGTGATAAATTTGATATTTTGGTTTTTCTATATACGGTGTACTGTGGGTAGTGTTGGTATTGCGCATAACCAACACTACCCACAATACGCCCCCTGTAGTTAAAATATCACTGATAATAATAAAAGAGACCCCGCCTCCGTTATATATATTGGTATATTTTTTTCACTGACACATATCACTTAAATAGAAAAAGAAAGAGGAAAATGTGAGGAAACTTTTGAGTATGAATGTTGATGGCTATAAGAGTAGGGGAAGACCGAAGAAACGATGGATGGACCATGTGAAAGATGATATGGCTAGAAAGGGGGTGACTACCGAGATGACGACTCATAGAGAAGTATGGAAGAAAGGGACATGTTGCGCCAACCACAAATAAAATGGGATAAGAGCAGGAGAATGATAAAGATGTCACAAAATAATGTTTGGTTCCAGGTATACTCATATTCTACCATTTGGCATGCAAAAATTCAATTAATTCTAAATATTTTATTTCACATAACATAACCTACATAGACACTTATGAAACGTCAGAAGCTAAGTGCACGGTTCCCATTCGTCGTTTCCTATGGAGAAGAGCCGGCAAGAAACTCACGAAACGAGATAGTACACCAACATGATTGTAATAAGCTTATAGAAACCAAGAGTAAATGTGTTTTTGAAATTCGCGGCCTTGTTAATGACTCAATGAAGTTATAATCTCGTGGATTTGCAGGCTTAAATTAAACTTAACTTATAAGACAAAATGTCAAAGTCAAAGTTAAGTAAATAATTTATTTCTAATAGGCACAAAAAAGGCACTTTTGAAGGTAAAAAAAAATGAAAAATGCTCAAAATATAGACAGAAAAAAACAACATTCATAAATAACCTTCCATAAAATATAAGTATACTTGCATCCCCCATTCAAACAGAACTTATTATTATTTTATCGTACATTGCATTATGTGGTGTATCTGAATAATAAAGTGTATATTAAATAAATACACCACATCATCTACATCAGCTGCCTAACCTTTTCCCAACTATGTGTGTGATACCAGTATTTTAAATGGAGCGACTGCCTATCTGACTTCCACAACCCAGTTACTGGGTAGTACAATATTCTTTGGCACCCCGTATACCTCAATGAACATTTATTTAAAAATCTTAAAATTAATATTGTAATGTTTGTTTTAGTGAAACCACTAGGAGTAGAAATAATTTCGAGAGAACAGCCGCTGTCAGTCGGCAGAAAGTCAGAGCTGTGGTGTAAAACGATGGGGGCGAGACCTCCGGCCACCATCACTTGGTGGTTAGGAGGGAAGAAGATAGATGCCATAACCAAAGAATTGGTAAGCAGAACCACATTGTTTTTTTTTATAGAACCACTGTAATTATTGGAAAGGCCTCTATGCCGCTGTGGATTCCAGCTAAAAGTGGAGACGATGAGTTGAACCATAAAATGAAAAAAAATAATTGTGATCACTAAAAAGAAACCCTTGTCTATTTATTCCTATTGCATTCGTTGTGGAATTGTCTGCAAATTAATTGTACTCCAGGCTCTTATATTATTTACCAACATATTTTGGGGTAATCTTCCAAGCCATGTACCTACCTTAGCCACCTTATAATAAACTATGTCAATGACAGACAAAACAGTAGTCTTACTGTCGTACGCGTCGGCCTGTATTCTTGAAATATATTCAAGCATTGATCTTTTCCAAAATCTGTCAGATTTGGACAAAGATCATTTCTTTAATACGTAGGCGTCTTTCCAGAATACGGGTCTTAATCTCCAGTTTACCATATCGTCTTAAACTAATACAAATCCATAACCACAGGGTATAGAAGACGCGAACGAGACGGAATCGTTGCTCCAGTGGATGCCATCAAAAGATCATAACGGTCAAATACTTACATGCAGAGCTGAACATCTGAACTTCAACCATTCTAGCATTGAAAGCAAACTACCGCTGAACGTGTATTGTGAGTATATAAGTTTATTTTCATGTTCCTATTATACGGTTTTGAATACGAGAATTTTGTTCGTTATTTTACGAGTTGTTTAAGAGTTTTCGTGTTCTTTTCTGTTTTGAATTTCGAGCGTTTGAATGCAATTATTTTTTGTAAGAATTGAATTCGTTCTCTACTCGGTTGAATTGAAAATGAATTGTTATTACGTCTGGTGGCGTTTAGTTTCCGCGATGTGTTAACATTGCTTTATTCAGGGCTTATTTCCCCAACGTCAGATATTTCTTATAATTGAAATAAAATAGACGCCTAACAGTTTTGTATGGAAAAAGTGTATAAAGTCATCTGGCGTTGAAATAAAATAATAATGTAATAATAATCTAAAAATATAATAATGATTACTGCTGTTAAAACGGTGATACAGTTGCGGATTATGGATAAACTTTTGTATCAATTTGTACAGGTTGTTTTGTTTTTATTTGTTAAAAAAGGCGGAATACAATAAGGTACCTACTATATTAAGTTACTGTTAAAATAGTCTGTTCCTGTCACAAGGTGTATTGAGGCGTCGGAAAGACTACCTAATAAGAAGGTCTTAAAGTTGTTGTTTGACTGACTAGACAGATCCATTGAAATCTGTGTGATTATTTCCTTACATGATCTGACCAAGATTATGTCTGGACTTTAAAAGAGACGTCTAAGTTTATTCTGGCCCTTCTTGGAGTAGTCGGATAGGAAACGCCGACCTCATCTAGTTTTTAAAATATGATTGAGGTGTAAAAGAATTTATACAAACAGACTTACAGAAATACATTTATCATTTAAAAAATGTCATTATAAATATTGGAAAGATGTTTGAATTCACAGATGTGCTATTCATTTTATTGCATGGACAAATGTCACAACTTGAAAGTTGTTTCAAGTTGTATAATAGTTGTTTTATACAGAATAGTGATTTAATAAAAACCAACAAAATCAATATTTAACCCTAACAAAGTTTTGCAACGAAGCACTGACTTGTTTGCTGTAAACAGCTGCATTGCAGAATGAGTATATAAATATTAAACGCTAACCTGTCAGTTTGTTTAATTTCTATTAAAGTTAGGCAAACAGTTGATAAAAAATCTAAATACATACTTTATTTACGACTAACTTCCGCCAACGGCTTCAACCGCGCGATATCTTTATAAATTATTAGCGGCGCCCCGCGGTTTTACCCGTATTAGTCTGGATCCCGTGGGAATGTCGAGATAATAAGTATTCAGTGTCCTATTGCAGGTCATGGTCTACCCGTGTGCTAAATTTCATCCAAATTCGTACAGCCATTTTAGCGTGAAAGCGTAACAAACACACTTTCGCATTTATAATATTAGTTAGGATAGCCTATGTTATGCAGTGGTAATATGGCATTCTACTAGTAAAAGTTTTTGATCCAATAGTTTTTGAGTTTATTCATTATATTCAAACATACAAAAAAACTAATCTTTTATCTTTATTATATATGACTTATGCGGTTTCTCTCGATAAAAAGTATTTAATATCCTAACCCAGGCCATGGTCTACCCATGTGCTAAATTTCATTCAAATCCGTTCAGCCGTTTAAGCGTGAAAACGCAACTAACAAACATAAAAGAAATCAAATCTTTTGTCTTTTTTTAAATATTAGTACAATACAAAAATATCTTTGAGTAGATGGCAATATGTCTAAGCCTTCGGTACGTGCTAAGTATTTCAGAAATCAGCTCATAGTTAAAATATTAGGAAAAGTTATATTTATTTATTTATATAATACTTCAAGCACAGAAATGTGCAGAGGCAGATGCCATAGGCTTTTTCTACCAGTCAACCTTTGGGTGATGCAGAGACAAACAGTGGTAGGTGCAATTACGAGAAATTGAGGAGTAAAATTTTTGAATCTGGGAATAATAATTATATCACAGTCACAATCATCATCATCTTCATCATAATTCTCCTGTCCTTACCCCAATTTATTCTTGGTCGGCGCAACATGTCCCATTCTTCCATACTTCTCTATCAGTCGTCATCTCGGTAGTCACCCCCTTTCTAGCCATATCATCTTTCACACAGTCCATCCATCGTTTCTTTGGTCTTCCCCTACTCTTACAGCCATCCATATTCATACTCAAAACTTTCCTCACGACATTTTCCTCTTTCCTCCGCATCACATGCCCATACCATGACAACCGATTTCAGCACAAGTTTTCGGTCGCCGGTGCCACTTTTAGACTTTCTCTTATGTAGGTACTCATTTCTTATTCTATCCATTCGTGTAACACCACACATCCCTCTTAGCATTCACCCCTTTGTAGCCCAACATTCCATCCATACAAAACAGCAAGTCTAACCATTGTTTTATATTCTTCTCCTTAAGTTTAAGGGGAATGCGGGGGTCGCAGATTGTTCCCTTCACCTGCCGCCATTTCATTCATCCGGTGTTCATTCTATGCTTAACCGTCCGATCTACTTCGCCATCACTTTGCACGAGTGAACTGAGATACCCAAAATTGGAGCAGACTGGGAGAAGCGTGCCATCAAGCGCTATGGCTCCAGAACTGGAGAGACCGCCGAAATCGCAGCAAGCTGATTTTCAAGCCAACACTCTCCAGCTTCTGTTGCCATTTCTCCAATCTACTCTGAATCTCAGGTTCATCTTCACTGACAAGAACAATGTCCACCAGGGTGCTTCTTCCTTTACGTCCGACGTCAGACGTATTTAAAAAAAATAAGTCACAAAACAAATTACACATCGAGTAGGTAATTGTAGCAACTCATGGTTAACACAAATTGTAGTCATTAAAATGAATTGTATTCGATGTATATATACATCTTTTTAAGGCTGGCTGTACATAAAAACCACCAGACCAGACTAGATGACCAGATGTATGAGCCTAAACGAAGCTAAAGCAGTATGTATCGATCGCAGGTGGCATTCTGTAGTTTCTGCCTACCTCCATGGGAAGCAAGCGTGACTTTATGTGTGTGTGTACATAAAAATAAAGCTTCAATATTCGCTCAAAAAGTCCCGCCATTTTGCAAGACACTCTTAACACAAAACCATTTAAGTTAGTTTTCATAATATGACATGCAATGCCATAACTATAATTGCCATAGCTTTTGTTGTAATCACTGGCTGGCATTTAATGACTGGCGTATCGGGCGATAACTTCAAGATTACTAGGAACTTGAGTCACTGCTCCATGTTTTCTGTTGAACCATACGGAAAAACTATTGATGTTTGGTCTTTTACAGCTATGAATCTAACGTCTACGGTAATATATCGAGCCCTTACCGCCGACTTATCGTAAGCGACATTTGAACGAAAATGCGATTTATATCTTAAAGGTGCTCCCTCACCGGGAGCATTCGCCTGTAATCTAACGTTCGGAGTCGAGCATTACAGTGCGCAACCTGTAATGATATAATTCGAACATTACATCAACGAGGGAGGAGAACCGAGCATTACAGTGCGCAACCTGTAATGATATAATTTGAACATTACATCAACGAGGGAAGAGAACCGAGCATTAAAGCGCGCAACCTGTAATTATATAATTCGAACATTACATCAGCGAGGGAGGAGAACCGAGCATTACAGTGCGCAACCTGTAATGATATAATTCGAACATTACATCAACGAGGGAAGAGAATCGAGCATTAAAGCGCGCAACCTGTAATGATATAATTCGAACATTACATCAACGAGGGAGGAGAACCGAGCATTACAGTGCGCAACCTGTAATGATATAATTCGAACATTACATCAACGAGGGAAGAGAACCGAGCATTAAAGCGCGCAACCTGTAATGATACAATTCGAACATTACATCTGCGAGGGAGGAGATCCAAGCATTACAGTGCCCAACCTGTACTGATACAATTCGAACATTACATCAGCGAGGGAGGAGTTCCGAGCATTACAGTGCGCAACCTGTAATGATACAATTCGAACATTACATCAGCGAGGGAGGAGAACCGAGCATTACAGTGCGCAATAGTTAATCTGAAATATGCAAGCGAATGCTCGTCAGTCAATACTGCCTGTATTGCAACGTAATGCTCAAAATCGAATGTGTAACGTTACATTACCGGTGAATGTGCCCGGTGAGGGAGCACCTTAATGATTATTTTAACTGGTTTACAAAAAAAAAACACATTTTTGTAAAACCGAGCCGGGTGCCCGATGGGTTTTCCCATCGGAAAAAATGACAAAATTCCATACTCATCCGTCATTCCTAAGTGCTCACTTTTGAAGGAACACTTGTATAAAATTTCATGCATTTAGACCCTTCGGTTTAGGCTGTGCGTTGTCTGTCAATGAACGAATTCAACTTCATAATTTTTTTATTAAGTAGTAGTTTTCGTTACGATAAGCGGTCAGGCCCTAGCCTTGCAGTCTCGACATAGATAGCCATCGCTATACAACCGAATTCGGTCGCAAAGTCGTAATGGCGTCCCTAGACGCGCGCGACGTGCTTCACAAGCACGGGATTCTTTCGTGCTTGTCAAGCAATTTTGACCGTCTAGGGACGTCATTAAGACTTTGCGACCGTATTCGGTCATGTAGCGATCGCTATGTATGTCGAGACAGCCGCCCCAGGGCTCGATATGACGTCAGTTTGCTTATTCTACACAATTCTCATGATAATTACATTTTATTATATTTACTGCTTAACTTTGCAAAAGACACTCAACATTTAAAAAGTCGTTGGTCATTAACATTACCACCCTGCTTAGTCAGTGGATTGGCTCTAATTGACTAAATCAAGCTCGGTTCGGATATCTTTAAAAAAAACTAGGTATACTTGATTAGGCATTGTAATTACACAGACATACATTAAGAGGGAACAGGGCCTGCGATTTTCAGTACAAATGTATTCTTTTCTTCCTGAATAATGCCTCTAGAGCAATCTTTTTTTTTTCATAAAACCAAGGTCTGTTGTAGACACGTCCCTGTTATTTCCTTTTTTTTAGCAACTTATCGGTAAATGCCCCATTTTTAGCGCCGTGATTAGAGGAGTATCAGACAAATTCGAGAAAGTTTTTAACATAAAAGAAAATGATAGGAACCTAGACGTACTCTTTCTTAAAATTTTAATGTAAAAAGTAATTGTGTCGGTTCAGATTTCGAGGAGAAAAAAGGGGAATATGAAACGTCGATTTCGTCAATTTTTTTTTGTATTATAATCGGTCTGAGCTGTAGCTATCCCTATCGCACTCTACGGGGCAGACTTGAGGTAAGACGATGGCAATAGTTTCTTAGCAGATCCTAGCTAAGTTTCATTTTCTTTATCAACCGTCTACTACCAGTAATCTAAACGACTCGTTTTATATAGAAACATGGCCGTTCTAAGTGCTATCGTTAAAATAACTGTTTGTGCTCTCATTAGTAAGCGCACGATCCTTGGTAAGGTACGGCGAGTTACTGGTTTTACGATCTTTTTCCATTTCCTTCCACTCTTCGCTGGTTTGTGGCTATCATCAGTTCATTTAATACATTAATGTATTTTATTACTTTACTGGGTAATAAGGGGTGCTACACACTTTTTCGGGTCGGCATGGTTCGGCACAGTCGGGCGGCAATATTGTTTACAATATGTAGATATATGTTCGGGAAAAACCCGCTCAGCTCGAATTGTGCCAAGCCGACCCGAACATGATTCAGCGAGGGTAAACACTGAACGGTTTGCTGATCGTCACGAGCCGAATGAAAACCGAATGAATATATTGATTTATATAGATTACCGAAGAGAGAAACATTATAATTATCTTCTACAATATTACAACATGTGTGGTGTACTTGTATGTGTTTTCCTGTAATGCACACTCAATTACAGGTAACCACAGCTACCGTATACGTATGTTGAATACATAATTATTAATTACGAATACATAAAAATAAACAATGTATGCTATCATAAAATATTAAAAGGACATGTACCTATACAATACATTACATTAACTTAATTTTCAAAAATATTATGTGTATAGTAGTTGCTTCGGGTCGGATTTATTGTTCAACAACATAATCTCCTATAATGTTCCCACTGCTGAACATAGGCCTGCTCTCTTTGAGAGGGAGTGGGCTGTAATCTAAAATTCAAAATTCAAAAGTCATTTATTCAAACTAGGCTGAGAATCAGCACTTTTCGAACGTCAAAATTTCATAAGACAGTCCCCCAAAACGCTCACCCTTCACCACTTCCTAGTGCTTTAGCTGGGAAGAAGAAGTGGCTCAACAAACTCCCCAGCAGTACAGCTGTCTGTTCAGTTAGAAAATAATGATTCTATATAATAGTATGCAAAATGATATTTACATTACGCAACACAAAACATAATTTAAATTGTAAAATTAATAGCCATATGACAGCTAGCACACGCCAATATACCAACCAAAAACATCGAGAACTATACTCAAGCAGAAATAAAAATAACTTAACGAAAACAATATCTAAATAAAAGCCTCCAGGCATAAAGGGCGTGCCCGCTTACATATAGCTGTAACTAGAAGTTATAATTGATAAGCTAGGACCATCGAAGTAAATTAAAAAATTATCGAGGTCACTAGCTAACCCACATATTGCAATACAACTCATAAAAAAACATTGTAATGAGTAGATTATGTCAACAATAAATTAAAATAAAATAAATTGACTTATAAACTAAAATTATAAACAATTATATAAACTCATATCATATCTACCACGCGGGCTCAGTGCGGGTTGGTAGATGTCACATGTCTCCGAATTTTTGGTTCTGGGACATGCCGGTTTCCTGTGTGTATGTTTTCCTTCATCGTTTTGAGAGCAGTGGTGATGAAATTATTTACACAAAGTAAAGCTCCTGCCTGGGTACAAACCCACGACCTACAATTCGTAAGTCGGGGGCGTTACCATTGGGCCACCATTGCCCATTTGTTTGTTCAGCAAATACAACCGAATTGAACGTGCCAACCCGTACAAGCGTGTAACACCCCTAACGTTTTCAACTGAACTAAAGTGAAAACTTTGCTCAGTGGCAATTTGCGTACCTACATGGCGTGCTGTTGGTCGTCGATGTTTTTCATCGTATAACCTTTTACGATCAGCTGTACGTAGTTTTTACATTGCAAATTAAAATGTATGTGTAGTTACTGTTATTTGTAGCGCTTGTATGGTGCAATTTAAAAAAATATAATAACACAGAATGTGGCTATGTTTTTTAAAGTTTGTGTTTTTTAATTGTATAAAATTGAGACGTTTAATTTAAATATATTATCTGAAGCTTGGCAACAAAGAGAAGTTTCAGTTTTTTATTATTATTCATATATAATACCTAGCGGCTCGTGGCTCTAAGTAATAACTGCCACACATCCATTAGGTTAAGCTACCCTTGCCGGGGTCGGTCTGTGGATGGGTGACCATCTTTAAGCTGGTGATCCCAGCCGTCATTCGTGGATCTTTGACAGTCATTACGGGTCGTCAGAAGCCCGAAAGTCTGACAAACAGTCTTACTAAGGTATTACCCAGTTACAGGGTTGAGTCGAGTTGGGTCAGAGAGGCAGTCGCTCATGTAAAATACTGGTATTCAGCTGCATCCCGTCAGACTGGAAGCCGACCCCAATATAATTGGGAAAAGGCTTGGTAGATTGATTGATATATAATACCTAGTTACGTAATTAATGACGACTAAATTCATTTTACTAAATGCTTAATTTAAATACACATACAATTTAAATATACATACTATATTAATGATTGAGTATTTAAATATTAATACTCAATCATGGATTTTACTTAAATAGATAATATTTATACAATTTAAAAGCTAATAGTCTTAAAATAAGAATAATATTACAAGCATATAAAAAAGGGAGGGAAAGAGTCATAGGGCATCAAGCAATTCGTCCGCATCGTTGTCAACAAGACAAATGTTGATTATTTGCCCAATAAATAGTCCAGCCCTCAGCACGACATAATGACTCGACAAAATGACAGATTCACAATCAAAATCTGTCATTTTGTCTATTCTTCGTCTATAAAACCCGTTTCTATGGCGGTTATGCTACGCGTGAGCTAGTGGCGTGAAAAGTTGACCGCTTGGCGATGTCTAGAAAAACTATTAAAAATTAATTAATGAATTTCAATAACGATGAATACTTGCTTCAATGCGTTGAGGTACTTTTATTTAGCATACCGTGTAGGGTATAACAATATGACAAGTAATAAAAACACCTAAACCCAAACATTGAAATAAAAATATTATAAACAATCTTAAAAGCGTTTATTCTGAAAGTTGGCAACGTCGCAAATAGCTGTCAAAAATATAACTGTTTTGATTAATTTGGAAATATTTACTGTATGGAAATAAGAAATGTGGCTAACTAGCGAACTAGAATATTGATTATGAAATGCAATAATTAATATCTTAACACAGAATATTTAGTTTTAGATCTAAAAAAAGTATTTGGAAAGATTCCAAATGCCTTTTTTACACCTAAAACGGGTACAACATCAAATTCAATGTTGTAATTGCAATTCATTATTATTAAAACAGCGAAATATTTGAGATCTATTTGCGACGTTGCCCACTTTCAGAATAAACGCTCTTATTAGTAGTGATGAGCATCGCCATATACAGGGCAAAGTACTTCGGTAACCCAGATACCCTACGTGAGATTGTCAGTAACACCAAGGCCGTTGCTAGCCTTCTTTGAGGAGCTGGGGTGGATTGAATAACCGATTTTCCCACCCGCACAAAACATGCGCTTTGACTTATGAGTTTTGCCGATCAACCGACCAGCTATAGTGACTGAATTGGATATTATAAAAAAAAATGCATTGACGTCTCCAACCTGTATGAGTTGATTGAGTAGGCAAGCGCTTAGCGCACAAGAAAAATAAACTTTTGTTCAGTTATTGCCGCGTGGTTTAGGTAACAAACTAAGTTTTAATGTTATTTAAGTACATACTTGCATAATCAACCTGTAATGTCCCCGCTGCTGGGAATGAAAATGAAAATGTTTATTTCTTCACTTCAATAAATAACTATGTTAGGTTTGGAGTCACCTTTTAAGCATAGATTTGCTTGTATTAGGTGGTTCCGCTCCTCCAGTTTACAATAATTCTACAAATGTGTGAGAAATAAGCCAAAAGATTCATTTAAAACGAATTAACATTTTTTATAACCCATTATTATATTAGTAAGGGCACTGGGTGTAGAATATGTTTGTGAGTTTGTGTGTGGGTTCGTTTGTGCGCGTGTGTGTGTGTGTGAAACAGTTATCCTCTTTTTGAGAGGGGCTGGGCCGTAATCCACCACGCGGGCACAGTGCAAGTTGGTAGATATCACATGTCTTCGAAGTTCTCGAACATACTGGTTTCCTCACGATGTTTTCTTTCACCGTTTTGAGAGCATTATTTCATCACCACGATGAAATAATTTACACAAAGTGAAGCACCTGTCAAGGTTCGAACCTACGACCTACAACTCGTACCACTGCTCTGAATTATATAAATTGCTTTGTATTTCTTGGTAAAGCGACAAAAGTTCAGAAATCACCTTTATAAATGAATAATACAGTTTATGGAAATATAAATTTTATTCATGAAGTCTTGAAATCGAAATTTAAATACGTTGCTGTTTCAATTTTGTTTGAGCTAAGGTCACGTAGGTATATAACAGTCCTTAATAATTCATTAAGATTTTGTCTGAGTTAACTGATAGTGACCACGCTTATCGCCTATTCTCTATGCTTTGATAATTATTTTTGGGAATCAATTTTGCTAAAAATACGTTAAGAAATCAAACATCAATTAACTAAAAATATAGTAGAAGATGCAATACCTAAATCTATTTAGTGATATAATATAGAACGTTGTTGCTCTTACTAAAGAAATTATTGAAATTCAGTAAATCTAAATTGCTTTATTAACTATCTTAATTATTGAAAGCAGTCGTATTTTTGAAATTAATATATTTTATTATCATTTTCAAATGAAATATCACAACATGAAATATTAGTCCATTCATTTTACAATAATTTAATTATTAACCCTTTAACGAGCTCCATTGCCAATTAACCGATGTAAATTAACAACTAGTATTTCTAGAGTATTTTGAAGTAAATAAAATGTTACTCGGTCCTTAGAAATGTAATATCTACTTAAAAATTATTCGACCCCTCGGGCTTTGTATCAAATTTGATATTTTGACGTAGCAAATGTAAAAGTTAGTGGAATTTACTAAAGACTGTGGCACACTAAATGCGGGTCATGAGCGATGCGGCTCTTCACGTGACAATGATTTATTACGGTTGACACATCAAGTTCGAACGCGGGTCGTCTGCACCGCAGTTTTCGGCAAGTCCGCGCATACATTCTATACTATTAAATTAGCAATATTTGAATATATATTTGTAATCACATTCTCGAATACCGCTCTAACGATTTCGATGAAAGTTACAATATAGGGGTTTACGGGTGCGAAAAATCTAGCTCTCATATCTGAGAAAATTTGTTTTCTCTATTTTGACCCAAGCAGAGCCCGGTTGCCCAGGTACTTTGATATGATAAGTTACGTCTCACATTCTGTATTTTTGATAATCATTTTGACTGTGTCTCTAGGAAATGAAATGAAATTGTTTATTCTGTAAATAGGATATCGAAATCACTTTTACACGTCATCTTAAAAAAATAGCTAGATGAGTTCGGCGTTTCCTATCTGACTACTCTGAAAAGAAAGGCCGAAACAAACTCAGAGGTCACAGTCTCTTTTAAAGTCCAGACATAATCTTGGTCAGGACATATGAGGACCATATAGATTAGTGTCTGAAATGGTCTTTTGAGAAAAGAACCACACAGATTTGAGTGGACCTGTCCTGTCAGTGCAAGCATTTGTCAGTAATCGTGGAGCTCAACCCAGAACTTAAGGAGCTCAACTCGACGAATAATACCAAAGAAAGGACATTTGGGTAGGCCGCATAAACTACTGAAACTGCCAGACCATCATTAAAACTAAATAAGAAAGAAAAAATAATAATAACAAAAAAACCCACATAGACCTCACATTCACAATTTAAAAAAATATATATAATACTTTAGAAAGTAATAATGTCATTTTTTATGTAATGTTTATATAATACTGGTATTGATTTTATAATTTTAGCACAAGGCTTAGCAGAGCGAGCAGCTCAATCCCAAGCTTTTTTATCTTCTAAATAATTTAAAATTTTATAGTACCCTTTTATACTAAGTTTGGTTTTAATACAGCTTTTGAATCGTTTAACGAGTAAGTTTCGAAAACCGTTTAAAAAAGAAATTAATTACGAACATATTGTATTTTAGTATTAAAGCTCTTGAGATTCGAAGAATCCTGTACATAGATAGAAAATTACATTTGCATTTTCTCATGTACTTACATTTTAATGAGCATACAGAGTACTTACTTCATACCTTTTTAACGATTCAAATCCCCCGAAAAGCTAAGATTACAACAGTATTAAGTTATTAAACAACCAATACAAAATGAAGAAGACTTTATCCGTTGTAACAGTTGAACCGCAATTTCGTGGCCATTTCCGCAACTTTATTCCATGTTTGCTTTTGTTTCGTTCATCAAAGCATTTATGATTAAGAAACGTTTGTACGAAATTGAAACTTGATTTTGTTGGAACAAGGTTGTAATTTGTGTGTTTGTAAACAGACATGCCAGAAGCAACAATCCACCTTGGGTCTAAGATGAACCCGAATGACATTGAAGAGGGTGATGACGTCTACTTCGGCTGTAAAGTTGATGCCAATCCGCCTGCCTACAAAGTTGTTTGGGAACATAATGTGAGTAATAAATTTTTGATATTTATTTTCGTTTTCAATTTTGTGTGCAAATATGTTGCTGAAATTGTGTTTTTATTGATTCTGAAATTTGTTTTTTCAAGAATTTCTTGCATGAAAACTGGATACAGCTGTACGTACCTATGCACATAGGTTTTATTTTAAGTCTCAATTGCACAACATTCCTAATCCATTCACCAATAAAAACTGCTTTTTAAATGCAGCATTAACTATAACTGGAATAATTGCATATTTATTAATAATAAATAAACTTAACATGTAACGCATTCAGCATTCTTAAAACCACTCTAGGAATTATAGAATACGCAGTTTCATTAAATGTCGCATCGTCAGCGCCATCTAGTTGTATTCTGTAATAAACGAATAAGTTACGCATCGACGCAGTTGTATGTATCTACTGTCAGAGAAATTAATTACATAACATCACGCCTGTATTTCCCCGAAGGGTTAGGCAGAGGCATAACTATAGTACCCCCACATTTCGTCCGTTATGGTTTTAAGTCCAACGTAATAGGGGCCGAGCCTATTTCCATCAGGCACAAATCCAGACTCCGGGCTGCTACTGAGATTTTCCAGATTGAAAACCCGATAACACTTTGCCCGACCCGGGAATTAAACCTACTGACGAGGCAGTCAAAGAATGAAAGTTGTGATTTGATGAGTTTAAATGTCACTGACGAGTCATTCAATAGAATTTTTATTGTTATCGACTTCTAAAGGCAAATTGACAGTTGAGCGGACGGGCAAGTTGATAAAAAAATGATTTCCCTGTCGTTATTTAACGTTGTAAACTTTCCCTATTTCAAAAGAGACTAAGTTAAAATATGTGTATCTGCAAAAACCAAAGGTTGGTTGAAACGAAATCTACTGTGATTGCAATCGTTGCTAGGTAATAAGACTTCCAATCCTACGTGAGTCCCTCGTGACCAGCGCATGACACTATTGCACGGAGTGGACTTGCCAGCTGACTTACCTAATGCTCGGTTCCTAAAAACAAAAACAAATCGTTATGAGTAGTTTTTTTATTGCCAAACTGGGCATATAAATAGATTCATAAGCTAATTTTACCTGTGATAGCTAAATACTTCCATATGCGAGAGTCTACTATTCTTTAATTTTAATTTTTAACCAATAACGGTACGTAAATTATAGGAATCGGCCATAAGCCACTTGACCCACCGCCGCGCGCCGACCAGCTATCTAATTACGCAACACATATTTGTAAACGATCACGACAAATTTGTTTCATTTTGACAGTTCAACAAAATTCTTTGCGTTATTTACGATGTTGAACAGATTTTTTTTCGAACTTATTTAGCAATGGATTAGAAATTTGTTTCAAAACGATTCAGATTCCGATTGATCGTATATTACGCAATTAGGGTACAGAAAACGACTAGCATCAACGAAAAAAGATGTAGTCACTCGTTGCTGTCGCACACTCGCTGCATTGTTGCTTACCAACTCGTTTTTGCCTTACCAGCTATCTAATTACGCAACACATATTCGTAAACGATCACAACAAATTTGTTTCATTTTGACAGTTCAACAACATTATTTGCGTTATTTACGTTATTAAGCAGATATTTTTTTCGAACTTGTGAAGCAATGGATTAGCAATTTGTTTCAAAACGATTCAAATTCCGATTGATCGTGTATTACGTAATTAGGGAATTGTTCTACCGCCAGCAATCAACGAGAAGCGAGTAGAGCTAGCAACTTGAAACGAATTGACAAGCAGCGAGTGCACGACGGCAAAGGGCGATTACTCGCTGATAGGCGACTAGTCTCTCAGCGATTGTTCTGCCAGCAGTACTCTCTTTGATAGTTCTAGTCGCTTCGACAAACGAATACTCGCCGACGGCGGCGGTGTGGACAGTCAAAGATCATCTAGTATATGTATTTCTTTTACTTAATTAGCATGGGACCTAAAATATTTAGTGCGTTTCTTTATGGAGAAAATCGTTGATAGTCGTGAGTCACTTCCTTGCACTTGTGGGACAGGAGTATATAATGTACACAGCTAGCGCTTCTATTAAAGTTTATGTTTAGAGCATACATGGTTCACCCAAAGTATAACATTTGACCAAAATGACAAGCTTCAAATGCGACCCATTTGAAGCTTGTCATTTTGATTGGAGGTTTCCTTTGACCAGTTTCGGTGAAACGGAAGTGAAATATTCTTTCAACTAATTTCTGAAGAGAATTCACTTGACACAATAAATGTCAATGTTATGTTAGCAATGACGTATTTGAATAATGTCGATGTAAAATCACATAGAATTCACGTTCTAAAGCAGATATTTACTAAAGCAAATATTCATTTTTAAACTTTGAACGTCACTTAACTTTAAGCAACGTTTATAAATATACGCCTAAAAATCTCCGTGTATTTACCCGCTTAAATAAAAAATACAGCTAACAAATAATTAAATAATCATCCAAAAATGGTACCAGAATAAGTGAATACGTGTACAAATCGTATCAATTTACATCCCGCATGGCAACCAGGATTAATGTCATGATAATGTCATTTTACCAGAGTGACATGCTTAATGATGGCGGCGTATCAGCATTACATTTGGTCGAATCTATAAAGGTAATCAAATCACTTGTTTATTTAGGGATTTCGGTGTGTAAACTCGACATGTCACAATGTTTTGTGAATAGAAATCATATAGGTTGACGTTTTGTGGTCTGCAGAAAAAACGGAATCGAATCGTAGCTTTTAAATGACAGAGGAGAAAGTTGAAATGATTAATGTTATTTAGAGTTTTTTTTTTAAGTGAAAACTTCTTTAACCATGTTGTGCACTTTTTTATGATGGGTAAAAAATGTTAAACTCGAGTCAGGACACGTGACCTGATCAGAAAATTCGTAAGACGGAGGGAGAGTAGACCGCCGGCGCGCCGTAGGAGAGGAAATATCCCCCTCTCTTTCTACCGTGCGGCGAAAATATATGCCTGCGCCAGCCGTTTCGTTTAGGCGGCGCAGGGCGCTTGAGCGAATGGTCCTGATAATTAAAGCAATTCGTGCAAAATTATTCCCTAACCATTCCAAAATATCTAAAATGCACAACGTTAATATTCAAGTTTTCACTTCTGCCGGCACTTCCGGAGTACAACCCGTTTTTTTTTTCTAGCCTGCGCTTTCCCACTCCTGGGTATAAGCCTTCCTTCACTCCTTCCATTTTTGCGAGCTCTCGCGTCCTCTTTCCAGTTTAGACGGAACTTGTCTAGTCCGTCCCGCCATCTCTTAAGTGATCTGCTGTGACTCCATGTTACCGTCTCAGGGCACCAGTTCCGTGCTATTTGTGGCCAGTCAAATTTAAGTCGAGCAGTCTTTTGAGCCACGTCAGCTATGTTAGTTCTAGAGCACAGTATTGTGTTTCGAACACAATCCATTAATTTAATGCCGAGGGAGCGCTGAGGATGGCGACCGTGTGTTTGTATTGCAAATCTCAATATGGATACGTTCGATCTCAATGTTTTCAAATCGGGCGTTGAAGAGCTATCCCATCACGTTCCTACTTCATTTTAAGATTATTATTTTTACGAAGTAGGTAACAAAATTAAAGCTTTTTCAGGTAATAAAATCCATGACAACTAATGTTTTGCTTCTGATGAAATGAAATAATATTACTCTATTTTGTTAGTAACCTTAATTTTTTACTTCCTGCCTTCGATGCTTACAGTACCGCAATTACATCGTTATTATATAGGTAGCTGAAAAGTATCATGTATCTGTTACCTTCAAATCGAAGCAATTTTTTTAATTTATTATTCGCCGTAACGTAACAAGCGGCGGAAGAACAAGTTTTAAGACAGGGCGCAAACGTGGACACTTTTGTGTCTTGTGTCAGATACAAGCTACCGATGAATATTTGATTTCTATAGAACCAGTATGAAATCATCCACTCCTTGAGACAGCAACTACGGTTCCCTGTGATGGTGTGCGTTTCGGCAGCAAAAGTGTCTACGTTTGCGCAGCGCCTAAGTGGCAGCGCAAACTGTGCGTTTTGTTGCTGCAACAATACCTGCGTCTTGTTGCAGCGACTAGGCACCGAGCTGTTCTTTGTATATGCAACTAGTCGTTACAAGACATCGTGAAAGAGGCGATCATTATTGAAAGAAAAGAAAGAAAGAAATAATAAAATTTATTTGGACACAGTTCGTGAAACACATAATAACAAAATTAAACGGGAAAATAATTATAAAGCATTATTGTTAATTATATTTAAATTAAATGAGTATATAAAATCGCGTTTAAAATGTACTGTCAAATTATTTTCATCATATTCGCCTATTAATTGCAATTATGCTGGCATTATTTTTCCGTAAAAACCCTATATTTAATCAAAATCGAACATTGTTCCAATAATTTTCCAATTAATTCTGGTATTCATTGTAACAGGAAGTCACTCTACTGTCGCAGTTTCCGCCTCCAAATATTCCAATGTGAATTTATTTGATGACTACTATCAATTACGGGACAGAAAATAAAGCATTGAACCCTGAAACGATGGCAAAAAAACGTGTACCTATCGTATTTTCGTAATATCCAGGTTTTATACTGATTGGAAATCTCGTGTCTACCTTTATCCTGCGTGGCATTGGTTGCCTATTTTTTGGTATTCACCGCTAACATTTTATAAAAGAAAATCTGTATGGATACCATACACATATACTTCTATGACAGACATGGCATAAAGCGATCTCATTGATGTGTTTTAGAGGTAGGTAACATGAGAAAATATTAATTAGAAAGAGGTGAATTAGAATCAGTGAACATGTTGTCTTTTACTACAAGTTAGATGTGTCTTTTGTTTATTAAGAAATATTATTATTTCCAGACTCTTTTTGAGCGGGTTTGAAACCATTAGATTGCAAAAAGCGTCGCTCTCAAAAAAATAAAACACCTTTACAAAAAAGAATTAAAATATTATGTTGTGTCACTTCTAGTTTAATAAATGTTTCCTATTCTCCTTTCAATGTACCTACAACATACCATCATGGTAACATTTTAAATTTTCTTTAAATATTTCATCCAACTGGTGGCCAACATCGACCAACACTGTTTACTACCAAATGGTTGGTAACCAACATCGACAAACATGACCATCCAAAATAAAAACCAAATAATGTATCCACAGGGTGTCCTACTGCAACACAATCCCGCGAACGGGGTTATAGTGACGGGAAACACCAACCTAGCTCTACGAAACGTGTCTCGACTGCAGGCCGGCCACTATACGTGCACCGCTTCAAACGTCGAGGGGGACGGCAAGTCGCCACATTTGCATATGCAAGTTGTTTGTAAGTAAATCTAGTATAAACTGCCTGTATAATTAGTTAGATAAGTCGGTTTTTGGAGTAATGTGTTTATATTTTGAGAGAGACAGAAATAAATTGTTTTGTTTGACTTGTGAAGATAAGAAAACGGCACAAAAAATATATTACAATACTGTAAGTGCTAACTTTAGTTTTAAAGTTAGCACACTTACTTACTATTTTCTAAATCGTAACTTTTTTAAAGTAAAAGTATGCCAAGCAGTATCCAAGAACTTATTCTTGAATAGAAAATATAGATATTGATATATCAGCCCGTAGTCCGCTCAAAGGAATTATTTCTTAACTATGGCGTAGCCTTGTTTGTTGACCTCGAAACGAAGGTCAACTGTTCACTGTTACGTATAAACGTTTCAAAGATAGTTTCCCAACATTCTATTTCAAAATATCCTCTTATATTAATTTAGATATAAGAGGATATTTATTTTTTCCTCTTATATATTCTGTATATTCTCTTCCTAAATAGATTTGGATGAGACTAGCCAAGTGCCGTAGTATTTTTAAACGTCAAACAAATAGTTTTCTGACAGCTGCGCGCACATAGCAGCGCGTGATTCGTTGCCGACTAAACGGATTTTTTGTTCGTTGCCCCACACTAAAATGGAATGTTGCCATTTTACATATAATATTTTTATAATAATACAAAACACAACAAGTTCATTAGAATTAAGTATTGTATACATATATATTTTTTATTCTTTTTTATATCGCATCACGTTAAGGCCAGCTGTCACTGAAAACCAATGCTGGGGCTCTGTTTCGCATAGGGTCACAGCATTATGTTAAGCAATGGCTGTTTTGCGTAGATGTGACGCATATTTTCCCCCAACTTGTTATTTTTGTGTTTGTTTTCTTTCTTGTGTTTACCGCAAATAAACGTATTTTCTTTCTTTATTCTGTAAATATTGGTCTACGTGGGGCATTCAAGAAAGTAGGTTAAGTTTATTTTATTACAGCATCGTTAGGGAATACCGGGATATAAAAACAGCCGGGTTAATGGGTGGATGGTGCTTGAAACCAATGGCCTAGTGGTGCATTGTGGTTTTAATTTGTTTTTTGAAGATTTAATTTAGACTCACAAATATCGGTTAACGTTTATTAACCAGTCTCTATCTTGGTGAATAATCTTGTATTTTTTTATTTTTTTTTCTTTTAAAAAAACGTTGCCCCACACTAGGAATTTCTCCTGTATCGTGGGTACGTTTACAAACATTTAAACTCACATACACAAACAGCCATTTAGGTATCAATAGGCTAATTTATATATATATATATATATATATATATATATATATATATATATTCATTTATTTTCAGGTAAATAACACCCATAGTCAAACATAACTTAACAAATTAATAAGATTAATTAAAATACAATAAAATCAAACATCAAATAAAATAAAATGTTTTTTTTATAATATAGAGGATTTCTCGCAGTTTTTTCTTAGGCGTGGGTAATTTTTAGGGTTTCGTACCTCAAAAGGATAAAACGAAACCCTTATAGGATCATTTGTGTGTCTGTCTGTCTGTCTCGTGAATCTAATGGACCAATTAAGTTGAAATTTGGTACACGTATGTATTTCTGTGACCCAAACGCGGACGTGTAACGTAAATAAATGAATTTTGAATATGGGGGTCACTTTTGGGGCCAAATAAGAAAGTCTATGGTCTTAAAATAATATTTTAAATCTCTCGATACTGTCCGTACAAACTTAAATACAAACATAAAGTTGGAATGTATGGGAGAACATGTTTTTCAACTACAATGTTAACTTTGTTCTTGGGATAACTCCGGAACCTCATTACGCGCAGTCCGACACGCACTTGGCCGGTTTTTATTCTGTTTCTGCCAGACGTTTTATTTTAAGACAAATGCAGATGACAATATAATACCTGATATAAATAAATAAGCAAAGTTAGGGGAAAAAAATATTTTTTATATATAAAATATTGTAACATAATATCACGCCTCGTTTCCCCGAAGGTTTGGGCAGAAGTGTACCTCTAGCAGGTACACCCATATTTTGTCAGTTATGTTTAAGTCCCATGTAATAGGGGGCGAGCCTATTTCCAACAACCGGGCACAAATTCAGAGTCCGGGCTGCTACTGAAAAAAAATTATATTAGTTATAGGTAACCTAACCAGTCATGGATACAACCGACAGAAGTTAAAACTTGAAACTGGTATTAATGCCATCTATATTCTAGGTTACTGCACTAGTGCGCACGGTAACGCTAATCCATAAGATCACCCCCTACCAAATTCACTTCAATCGCTCAACGCGCATAATGAAGTTTTCACTTAAAAAAAATCATCAGAGGACTATTCATTTGATGATTTGTTGTCAAAAAAATCGTAGGATTATAAAAGTTTAGAAATAATTTACTTTATCACCTAGGCCTTAAAAAATCTACCCACTCCACTGCTTTTGTTCCAAAAATCTTTTGTCGTGATGATAAAACTCCAGTACCATTCAAAAGTTTATTTATTCCAAGAAAGGTCTATAAACAATCACCCTGTTTAAAATTACTTCCATTTATTCCGTATTTTAAGTAAATGCAGGCTGTTTAAACTTCTATGTCTTGCTCAATATCATAGTCAGCCTATAATGTCCCCACTGCTGGGACACAGGCCGGGTGAGAGGGAGTGGGGTGTAATCCACCACGCGAGTCCAGTGCGGGTCGAAAAAAAAATTAGGTAAAAGTATAAAGTAAGCAAATAAAGCAGCTCATTCACGAACAAATTTGAATGCCGTAAAACTATTAGTAAGTCCGATGGTTGCCGAGAGTTTTATCGAACCCATGGCAATCATTCTAATTTATACTTTAATACAATGAGAACAAAGTTACATCGCAATGACTTAATAGTGGTTTTACGTTAACGTTGTGTTTTAGTAACGTTTATAGAACTTGGCCTCAACTCTAATGGTACTTTCTATTTTTTATCTTTTTTTTAAGAAAATGGCTTTGATTTACAAAGACGAATGAATTTACTGGCGCAAACGAGACGCGGATACTAGTACTGGACAGATATTTGTATGGCTTACAGATACTTGTTCCAAGTCTGTGTATGTGAGATCTATTGTGTCTGTAAATGGAATCGTGTAACAAGAACAAATCTTTATCTCTGGCAGGCCTAAGTTTTTTGAAAAGAAAGACTTTTCAGCCAGACATTAATGCTAATGAAGATCGGTATGCTCTGTCAGTATTCTCATCCCAATTGATTTGTGGTCAGCGCAGCTGTCTGCTTCTTCCGTATATTTCTATCAGAATCCCAGCGCTGCGACATTTATTATTAAATGTCACAGCATTATGCTGAGATAGGAGCCTTTTGGCCTCGCACAGGACTTTCTGCTTTATTTTAATTTTACTTTGTTTATATATTTATAATGAGTATGTGTTTAAGTTTAATTGAGATCTCCTGTGCTTGTCCCAATAAATACTTTTTTCTTTCTTTCTTTCTTTTATCTCTAGCTAGGCCATATCATCTTTCACGCACCCATTTATTACACACCTCTCAAGGCTTCAGCGTGTGAGAGTGCTCTACTTTTGATATGTCGCTTGTCAAAATTTCCCAACATAAAATCTTTTCTGTACTGTCAATTATACACGGAATTCATATTAGCAGGGAAGTTTTTAAAACTAGAGACTTGACATTATAAGATTAATATATTTTTAAATAGATATACTTTGATATATATAACAAAAAGTGTAGTTAAAAAATTACGTGTAGTATTTTCAGTTTGGAAGTGTGTCTGTTTGTCGTCACGATTCACGTCATCACACACAATGGATTAATCGAAATCTTCTTCTATAAGTTTACTTTCATCCTTCGAATGAGCCCTATTGATTTTCAATATCCAACTCATAAACCGTTCAAAAGATATTAGATGAATTTTTCTTAGATTTGTTTCCGTAAAATTTATCGTTGACATGTTTCTGTCTGTGAGGCGAGCACTTTTGTATTTTCCAATGTTTTCCCTTGTCTTATTGTCATCCACATTCGTATTCAAAACTGCCCTTACAACAACATATCCGTCATTACTTCTCCTCGCACTATCAAACCTATTTCGTAGTGTTTCTTTATGTCAACATTTAGAAGTTACACACTCGTTTATTACTACGTCATCATCACTGTCCCAAACCAAGTTTACGTTACCATCAGGTTTACGTTACCGTCACGTTTACGTTCAGTTCTCGCGAGTCATTCCATCGCACGCAATGCTCATTCCAAGTCTCTTTCCAGCCATTTCGGTAGCTTGTTTACTTTATTTTCATTCCTTTTATTTTTGTTCCTCACTGGGGAAAACGTAAAACCTTTTATCGTTACGGCTCACATCAGTCGATCCTCTATTGTTTAAAGTATACCTGTTATGGTTATGTTGGAAGGTAGTTTTGTCATTGTGTTGGGAATAGGTACGGGGAGATTGCGTCGTAAAAACGTGTTGGTTTTTAATAATAAAGTTTGAGTTTTTGGGTGTTTAACCGAGTTCAATAAAATCAGGTTCGGAATTCAATTGTATTTTTTTTTAATGGTTGTTACCTCAGAACCCCGTCATTAATGAACCGATTTTAATAATTCTTTTTTGTTTGAAAGGGTATCCTGAGGTGTTCCCATAAAAATTTGGCCAAACTCTGATGAGTTTTTTTTCGAGTTAGCTTAAATAATACGTATTTTTTTCACTTAGTATATAATTATGATGATGATTTTATAATAACTCCCTGTCACTGTTATTTACATATCTAGCAAATGCATACGAATTTCTGTGGAGTAGGTACCACAACTAAAAAGTGAATGATGTAAAGTAAAAGTTTTTACTTTATATCATCAGCCTGATACGAAACAGAAACAACCGTGTCCGGTGAGGACCTGCGTCAGGCGGAAGGTGAGGACGCCGTGGCGCCTCTCTAACCACTCCTCAAAGAGGGGACTTATCGCCGCAATAGTGGCGTGCCCAGCACTGAGTTGCGACAATCGCACTCTCCATGACGCCATGAGATCCCGCCGGAGCTCTGTCCGCTGTGCCGCGATCTATCGCGGCAGCGGAGTTACGCCCGGCGTTTCGCCTCCTTGGGCTACTCCCAAATGTGTGCGAGGACTTTTGCCTCCAGATCCCGTGGCGGTAATCCACCACACCACTGTGACGGTAATCATGGGTACCTAGTACAAAAATAAATACTTTTCGAATTTCTTTCAAAGTTCTGTAATATTGGCATAATCCTAGAATTTCTTATGAAAATATGAGTTAATATTTTGAATATAATACACCAAAGCTTTCGCAGATGGCTACAATTAACTTGTAAAATGACTTTGCAAAGTTTACTAGATTTCGTAACTTTTGATTTCTAAAAACAACTTTCCTTAAGCTTTTCTCTTAGACAGTTTTATTATTATTCCCAAAAGACTTAATTCGAATACTTACGTCGAAATACTAACAGCAATATTCGAACTTAAATGTCTCATAGCGAGACAGTAAAATAAGGCTCTGAACCGGAAAGTTACTGAAAACAAAAGCCCTGTCAATACGGATGATATAATGTATGTGCTGTGTTATCGAAACGAACAATAATTTAATTTACGAAATACCTTTTGTATCATATTATGATATTTTATTTTTGTTTCAATAACTGTAAAATTTTGCGATTTTTGGACAAACAGGAGAGTTTCAAATAGTGGAGCTGGGAATCAATTTGATTTGATTCTTTTGGGAGGGTGCCAGACATAGGTAACTCAGACGTGATATAATGTCACAATTTTTATAATCCTATACTATTAAATGATTGATACTATTATGATATTGATGATATATATATATATTTGTAATCACGTTCTCGAAAACGGCTCTAACGATTTCGATGAAAGTTGCAATATAGGGGTTTTCTGGGGCAAAAAATCAATCTAGCTAGGTCTCATATCTGGGAAAATTCGTTTTCTCCGTATTTTCAGCCGAATAGAGCTCGGTCGCCCAAATTTTAGAACACTATGGCTACCTTAGAATAATGACATTACAGCATGGAATTAGTATTTACTAAACATGGAATTGGTAAGAACTATCCTATACTATTAAATGAGCATTCTCTATTTTCACCAGAGTACTACGTGCCCAGGTACTACGTACATTATACAATCTAACACAAAAATAAATAATATTATGAAACTATAAATATATACAAAATAGCAAAGACAGATGAATAAAATATGCTTTATTCGGAAGATCTCATTGGGCATCAAAAATTGACACTCAAAGTGAGTTTCTAAAACTACATACACTATCGCGACGAGCGCCTCCTTGAGTCGTAGCGTTGCAGCTTTGACTCATATTGAGCGACTGGAATAACGCTGGATTACACTCGTCTGCCGCCATTAGAGTTTTATTATTGCATTTATTTTACCAATAAAATAAAACCCCGTCCTTATGTCCTGAAAGACGATTAAATGTATGATTATTTGATACAAATTGATCTCTCTTTCATACAGATAGACCACTGTGCCAAAGAAAAGAGATGAAGATAATAGGGGCTGCCCTACAAGAGCCAACGACGGTTACGTGCGAAGTTGACGCCTTTCCACCACCAGACACCTTCGAGTGGACCCTCAATAATTCAGCAGGCTCCATCAAAGTCGATCCTGTAAGTAAAACTTATTAACATATATCCTTCTTTATCTATAGTCGAAGGCGTAACTGCTTTAGGTACCACTTAAGGCGACAATAACCGACTTTTAATGATTGTATACTGAAGATTACGTCTAAACGAGTAGTGTTAATGATTAGGAAAAAAAGAAATGTTCAATTAGAGAACTTTTTTCATAACTTAATCTGTGAATATTTCAGAACATGTTTATATTACATAGTGTAATTAATTTATAAAGCTAAGTCTAACGTGGATAAAAACGGAGAATCACGTAAAAATTTTCAAGCGCATTTTTCTGAAAACTTTACCATTTTATAAATAATTTAATTATTTATCTTTTAGTATAGGTACGTGTTATAATAAAATACCTTTTGTTTTATGTATAATAAATTAATAATGCATCTAATTTGGGATTGCGCTCCTTGGGCGAGGCCTATTACTGGCTGGACGTACGACGCGTTGCGTGAGCTCAGAACAGAACACGCAAGTTAACCACTCAAGGCTTCTGGCATTTAGTGGCCTCTTAAGGTTGATTATCACTTGCACGTCATAAAACGACAAGGTCTATCAATTGGTCTGTGTCAGTTAGATAGTTTCAACCTTAGTGAAGTTTCCATTTACTGGGAATTGTTGTCAAAGTTGGTAAAGCAATTACGGATCAACTATACAATAATATTAATTATGTTCTTTGACTTCATTCTTCTACGCCGTATAAACTAAATTAACTAACAAAATTTTTAAATAAAAATATAATAAACCTCAAAAACCATAACCTAACCTAACCTAACTATAAACAAACTAAAATATGGCGTCGAAAAAGTCCTCCGCATCGGTGTCGACTGGTAATGTACCCAAGAGACTAGCGGCATTGCTATTATTTAGGTACTATCATGGATCTTGTAAGAAACAAAGTAACTCCCAAAATATGTAGACATTGTCTTTTAATATTATTAGTCTCTCAGTCTCACCTTAATAGCTTCTATTAAATTCAAACTTTTTTCCACAAAAGCCAATGATCAAGAGTTGCAAGTTAGCAAACATTTAGTTTACATTGTTAATTTTAGCTTACCCATTCTTAAAACAAAATAATACTGTACCAACAGAATTATATCAAAAAGGCTCATATTCAACTAACGTAACATTACAAGTAGGTACTCAGTTGCATGACACAACCCATATTCCTGACATATAAATCCCATTGCTGGCTCTTGACACAAACGGAAGGCCACGAAAGGCCATGGAACGGTGTATTTACAGCCAAAATCACATAACATAGGAAAAATTTAATACGTTATAATAAAAGGTAATGATAGCCCTTCTGCTATGATTTATGTTCCCATAGATTTGGAGGTACAAGAGCTTTAGGGGAGTAACCGGACGACGTTAAAATTGAATGGGTTCAAGTGCTATTTTCTGCGGCTGTTTCTTATGATCGTTGTCGTATTATTTTCTTTGTGTGGACTAGATTTTATCGAGTAATGTTCAGTAGTTATTGTAGTTATGATACGTAGGGCAGTAGGTACAGATCATGATAGTTGTTAGTCTGTTATTAGGGGAAAGTTACATTGCCCTGCCAGAAGAAGTGGTTAAGCACGCTTTGAGAGTCCTAAGACTGCCTTAGGAATATCGCGCACTAGACGGCCAAAACCACGACCGCGACCAGCACGCGTAGCATGACCAACATAAACAGGTAAACTGCAGGTGCAGGTAAACTATAGAAACCGATACGAATCGCGCACTTGGTCGCAATGGCCAACTAGCCGGCCACCATACACTACTACTAGACGGCCACGACTGTGCGCGAGATCCATAAGAGGTACCATAGGTAAAAAAAATGCATGTTTAGCATGTCATAATTATGTTTGACTTAATTGCTGACTTTAAGACCAAAACTGTACCAATACCTATTGCAAATAAATGGTAATGATTATAAAATAATTCTGTAAGTAATTTTAAGCAAAAAGTCAACAAATTCAAGAGACTTTTTTGGATATTTTTGTTAACAACATCTAAAGGAAAAATTCACAAACAGAATAAAGTCCTTCAACTTAGATGACGAAGGACGCCTGAGCTGATTAGATTATCGCATTATACGCGTTGATCGTCCACTTTTGACTTCAGAACCCATTACCAGTCCAGGACTCCATTCTATAATTAAATTTGGATGGCTCGGATGTGAATAGTGGTTGACGTGAGATACGGGTCAAGTGACAGGCGACAGGATACTAGAGGGCTATTGTACCAGCGCTTTGATCCCCGGTTATCTGTAAACGTTAGAAATTAATATTGGTGGGCTATGATCTGTAAAGCAGGGTAATCTGTAGTAAAAATATATGTTGGTACTTATATATTTTACTAGCTTCTACCCGCTACTTCGTTCGCGTAGTCAATCAATCTGCCTAGCCTTTTTCCCAACTATGTTGGGCATGGCTTCCACTCTAAGCAGATGCAGCTGAATACCAGTATTTTATATGGAGGGACTGCCTATCTGACCTCCACAACCCAGTTACTAGGTAACACGATACCGCTTGGTAAGACTGGTTGTCAGACTTTCGGGCTTCTAACGACCCATAACGACTGTCAAAGATCCACGAATGCCAGCCGCCAACGGCTTAACGTGCTTTCCGAGGCACGGAAGAGTCCCGGTATGTAAAGATGGTCACCCATTCACGGACCGACCCCGGCAAGCGTAGCTTTACTTGATAGATTGACCCGTGCGGCTATTATTACTTAGCCACGGGCTTCGTTTGCGTATTGTTTCTTGTTATAACACTCGGCAATTGTGTAGTTTTTATCAGTGAAAGAATTTGTATAAGTAATCGGATCTAACTCCAGAGAAAAAATAAAAACTTAATTATAATATCAGTGTAGATTTCTCTTTTAGATAAAACAAGAAAAAGATATTAAGAGAAAGAGCAGTTATAGTAATTTAACGTTAAATGTAGATTTAGAATGAACGGTTTGTGGATGGGTGACCATTTATTACATATCGAGAGCACGGAGGGGTCCGTGCCTTGAAAAGCACGTTAAGCCGTTGGTCCCGGCTGTCATTCATAGATCTTTGACAGTCGTTACGGATAGTCAGAAGCCCAAAAGTCTGACAACCAGTCTTACTAAATGGGTATCGTGTAACCCAGTAACTGGGTTGTGGAAGTCAAATAGGCAGTCGCTCTATGTAAAATACTGGTATTCAGCTGCATCCGGTTAGAGTGGAAGCCGACCCCAACATAGTTGAGAAAAGGCTAGGCAGGCAGTAGATTTAGAATTAGCCATATTTAAACTCGCTAAAATGTATCACGTTAACAAGTTTTCCGTCTCTTTCTTGTTCTATTTGTAAGAAATTTAGTTGGTCCAAAGAAGGAGTCTACTCTCTAACTCCGTCAACGAATTATATACGGGCCCGTTCGAAAGTCAAAACGAATCTAAAATGGAGTAGAGACAGCTGTCAAATCGTGTAGTCATTAATTCTTAGTTCAGGGCCCGAATTCATCTTCCATAAGTATGTGATACGGTGTAGAAATCGCCCGTAACTTCGGCCAAAACTACGGATTTCGTGCTAAGATAGTGAACTCCCAGATTCAGAGGCAGTAGATACATTATAAAGAACAAAGGGTCTTCTATTAGCGAAAATAACTCCTCCACACTTTTGTAGCAACATTTTCTCTTACACTTTAATATTTTCACTTTATCACTTGTCTTATAAATTCATGTTTCTCGGTCAAACGAATTCCCGGAGCCAGATACGTGTGAAGTAAAAAGTAAAACAGACGATTTTACGAAAGATTTGACTCATCTGAGTTTCGAGAATTGTGAAATTCTCCTGAGAAATTACTCTAAATGTTACGTTCGTAATATAATATAAACATAAGGTTTTCTCAGAAAACCTACTTTAATTTATACTTTATAGGATTCTCGGAATTTATAAATAATTTACCGTATTTTTTTTTTGACGAATGGGCCAGAGGGGAAATTCCGTTATTCTTTTCTATTTTTATTAAATAGCATGCAAAGCCGATGTCGACTATTCCGCCAATGTCTAAAGTGCATTGAAAAAACAAGTGTGTATGAGAATTCCCTCATTTTTCAGGACGTTTGCATTCTAACCTCACTCTCCATCTGTCAAAAATACCTCAAATTCCTTCATATCATTCATTCATTTTTGACAAATTTGGCATTAATTGTCGCCAAGATGAGATTGCGCCTAGATTTTGAACTTTTTTAATGTTACCATTATATTGTTGAACTTGAAATACAACACAACAAAATTTTGTAGTTAAAAATATCTGACGAACGCCATTTAAAAATATAAGTTAAACACACGTAATATACACCTCTTTTCCCCAGGACCGTTTCACCGTAGAAGCGAAAGAAGGCAAATCGCTGCTGACGTACACACCGGTGTCGGATGTCGACTACGGGACATTATCGTGTCGCGCGACTAACTTAGCCGGGCAGCAGATGTCGCCGTGTGTCTACACGTTAATGCCAGCGACAAGGCCGGACCCGCCGACCAACTGTACCGTGTATAACTTGACTGATGACTCGTTGGATTTAATGTGCTTGCCAGGTAAGTTTTGGGAAATATCTATGTAGTTGTAATCTACTAGCTTTGCAGTAAGTATTTTTTTAAATTAGTCGATATGTAGGTATATGAGTTTGTCGTAGGTAGAATTACTGCCATTTTTTTATTAATCTCTTTGAACACATTTTACAATATTGATATTGTGACCTTTATTTGCGGTTTGGAAAAAGTTGGAACATTTTGGTTGAATCGTACCAGCCGTAATCAAAGGTAGACTGACGGCGACAAAGCGTTATCTACGAGAAGCGGGGGTTTTTACTTATTACCTACCATAGTTTAGCCTTGACTACCATTACTATACATTTTATTTTTTAAATTGTTGTTTCACCTGTTATTTATACTTATATGCTGGCCGTGGCTGCTCAGCTGCATCCAGTTAGACTGGAAGCCGACCCCAACATAGTTAGAAAAAGGCTAGGCAGGTGATGCTGGCAGTGACTGATATCAATGATCAAAGAAGGTCATTGATTCACAAGCCGTATGGGATTTCCAATCGGAAAAAAATAACGATTTAACCCCGTTAGGAGTTGAATTTTCTACTCTTACACACGTTGTCTACATCTCTTTTTATCCACTCTCCTATCGCAGGTATGCTGGAAGAGATTTCTTTAGAAATAAGCATCACCTTTGTACGTATTTTTCTGTTCCTTTTTCTTGTTTCTTTATATGTGTGTACATAAACTGTTAAATAAATAAATAAATTTTCAAAATCCTTCGTTTACAAAATTACGTGCTTCTGAACCCAGCGATTTCGTCTGTCAGTGAGAGAATGAATGTAAGACTATTATTAAAGTCACCGCCTGAGGTATGTGAGCGTGAGATAAAATTGGCAGACTGAGTTAGCCTGGCCTTTGTCTACCCCCCCCGGGTAGACAAAGGCCAAGCTAACTCAGTCTGCCAATTTTATCAATGGCGCTTTCCCCCGTCTCTGCGCTCACATACCTCAGGCGGGGATTACAAGTCACGCGCGGACTATAAGCAGAAAATTCACATCCTATTTAGTCTTTTACATGGTCAAGAGACTAAAATATAGACGACATCGTTACCTAGATCGCTCAATCAGCGTATAGTGATGTACCTCCAACTGAGCAACTACTTGTTAATACAGAGGATTAGCATAAATCATGCATGACGCACAACTTGACACTTGATTAAGTGTATATACCTGTCCCGCGTAGTAATGTTGGTACAACCAGCCTCAAAATATGAATAATAGGTGTATAAAACGACAAGAATTTCAAAACTCAAAAAACTCAAAGCATTTATTTCAATTAAACCATTTACAGGCACTTTTGAATTGTCAAGAAGTCGGTCAGTCAGAAATATGAAGCTAGTTGCCCATTCAGCGTAGTAGGTACCTATGGAGAAGAACGGGCAAGAAACTCCACGAACACTCTTTTAAATCAAAAAATTGTTACAAAATATTGTTTACATCATTAATGTTGAAATTATACATGTGAGAACAATGTAGAACACGATAAAAGCGTCCGTAACAAAAATATAAAAAACAAAGAACAATTCAAAAAATAAAATAAGCCATGGCAGCTAAGAGATGACCAGTCTCTACTGACGGCGCCCGTTCACGAACATGACGCATGGATTAGCACCATTCAGCTTAACCATTTTGAAGGGAGCTAAATGATCCAACACACGCGCCACCGCCAGCGAGACATTGGAGTGAGCATGACATAATCGCAGCCGCCAGGGCACATTCAAATCAATGAAAGACATACCCAGTACCTAAATGGTAGCTTTATAGTCGGTACATAGTACTCACACATGTGCTATGCAATTATACAATGCTACAATTCATTTGATTGTCAACAATTCATCAATGAAAATTTGTATGTTTGTTACTCAATCGCACATTAAACGGCTGGACGGATTTGAATGAATTTTGGATAGGTAGTGCGATCCCGTGGGATATTTTACAATATCCACGCGGGCGAAGCTGCGGGAAAAAGCTAGTGTTCTATAATACTGCATCAATGTATATTTTCCAATTAACTACCCAATGTATGATATGTTTTGTGACTACACATGGGTACAATATTATAGAGCATACATTTTAGACAATTAAGAGCGTGCATTCTTAAAGTGGGCAACGTCGCAAATAGCTGTCAAATATTTCGCTGTTTTGATTATTTTGGCAATACGACTGCAAGTAAATATGAAATATCCATATCTTGTAAACTAAAATATGAAAAAAATATGAAAGAAATGCAATAATCACCGAATATTTAGTTTTAAATATAAAAAAGTTTAGAAACTTTCCAAATGCCTTTTTTATACCTAAACCAGTTACAACATCAAACTCAGCGTTATAATTGCGAATTATTATTAATATTTTAGGTCATTAGTTAGCAATATTTCATATTTTCATAAAGTAATATTACCAAATAAATCAAAACGGGTAAATATTTGACAGCTATTTGCGACGTTGCCAACTTTTAAAATGAACGCTGTTAAATTAATTCTTGTCAATGTAGACCATTTTTTTAGGCTGACTGTACCTACGCATAGCAGTGAGCCTGTTCGCGCTCTTTATCTTCTTCTAGAATCTCTAGGGAGAGATAGAAAAATCAAACGATAACGGATATGGAGTTGATCGGATTTATAATATTACAGATCGAGCTTCCTTCACGGATATTTTATTAATATCGACGGCATGTTCTAGCGTTTTATTGGTCGGTCTACTTTTGGGCTCGGGTTTTACAGCCAACTTGGACGTATTTTGATGAAATGCGTTCTTGTAATTCAAGATAGACAGGTAACCATGTTTTTTTAAAAAATGAAATGACATGTCTAGAAAGAGGAAAATAAAAAGAAACAATAACATTTATTTGGCAACAGTTCATGAAACACAAAATACAAATTTAAAGATGTGAAATGTTACTGTGAAGGGTAAAGGGTTTGGTTCTGCAGGTAGTCTTTTAGGTGGACCATTGTGCGTGGGCCATGGCGCCCATTTGTGGTTATTCCAACCAGTCCTTCTGGAGGGAGGACCCTCCAGAAGTTGATGCAGTCTCCTGGCCTGTTCAGAACATCTGTGAAAGATCTGGGTGACCCGAGGGTTTCTGTTCTGATCTGGGTTACGCCTGTACATTCAAAGAGCACATGCGCAACGGTTTCCTCAGCCTGTATGCATGCCCTGCACAGAGGACTATCCGTTATGCCTATTGTCCAGAAGTGTTAGTTTTAGCCAGCAGTGTCCCGTGATGGTCCCAGTCACCAGATGCAGGTCGTTCCGTATTATGTTGTTGTAGTGGTGAATGTTGTTTGTCAAATAAGTACTGCGTACGTACCTAAGACGTATGGAGGAATAAGATATCCTCGTGAGTGTTCTTTTTTTTCATGTAAGTCTTTAAAGAAAAAAAAATTAACACAAAATGATACCAAACCGGGAAAATGAGTAATGAAAAAATGTTTTAATATTTGCTCCAACGAATGCAGGTATCTATGATTATGAACTTTATCCCTTCTTACATTTTCATTGCAAAGAGGATTCAATAAGCCAGGTAATAAAGTCCACTTAGGGTGCTACTCAGTATTGAAAATAAAAGAAATGAATTTTCATACAAAAATAATAAAGAAACGTAAAGATATTTTACTTCAGATTCAACAGATTCGCTAAAAACTTTTTAAACAAAGGGGTATGCTTACGTAACTTCTTCCTTCATTCAGGGATCTCAAAACGACTTTCCTCTGTAAATAAAAGTTTATTTACAGTACCATTAGGCGGATTTTGTAAAAACGATTCATGGAGCATTAGCGGTAACAAGATTTTAATAGTCTTTATTTCGAAACTTGTTTTTCTCTTTTCTGTTTCAAGATGTTGTTATTATAATTTTGGAATTATTAAGTTTTTTGCTCATCTGCTGTAACAAGATCAAGAAATCTATATCGTCTTTTAGGGAAATACTATATGGTGTCCCTCAGGGCAGCGTCCTCGGGCCTTTACTGTTTTTACTTTATATAAATGACCTGCCACGTCATATACTTTACCCAATGGTATTATTTGCGGATGATAGCACATCAATTGTTTCATGTATTAATAAAGAATCGTATATCAATGACATCAACAATACAATTAGTAGTTTAATAAAGTGGCTTGACAACAATAATTTAGTTATTAATCTCCAGAAAACTAAATTCATGCACTTCTACCAACGAATATCTGCGGGAGATATGGATATAAACTACAATGGTCAAAATATAGAAAAAGTAAACAGTACAAAGTTTTTAGGAATCATAATTGACAGCCAGTTAACTTGGAAGCCGCAAGCAGAAGATATATGTAAGCGTTTAAGCACAACCGCGTTTATGTTGCATAATCTGTCAAAAAAAGTAAATTTACCAACAATATTAGTGGCTTACCATGGTCTAGTAATCTCCATCTTAAGATATGGAATAATTTTTTGGGGTAACTGTAGTGAACGAGAAAGTATTTTCAAAGCTCAAAAGCGCTGCCTTAGAGCTATATTTTGGTCTTAAAGTAACAGACAGTTGCGTACCTATATTTAAGTCTCATAAATTATTAACCTTCCCATGCCTTTATATCCTTGAATTGGCGATATTTGTAATAACAAACCGATGTCTATTTGCAACTTTAATAGAAACTAGAAAACGAAGTACACCTATGAGATCACAATACCAGAATCTATTATGCCCAGGCGTATTTAAAACTAGTTTACTGAAAAGAAATGTGATATGTATGGCTCCTGTAATCTTTAATAAAATACCTGACGAAATTAAAAACATACCGTTGCAAAAATTTAAAAAACGTTTTACAGAATTACTTGTAGATAAATGTTATTACTCTGTGCAGGATTTCTTAAATGATATTTTTTTGTAATACATATTTTTATTGTAATACATTTGCATGCTATATTAAGGCAGAATGTACATGGATCCTATTATGTAATTTAACAACTCATTTTTATGTACCTACATTCCAAGCAAATAAAGACCTATTCTATTCTATTCTATTCTAAGATGTGTTTTCCTTTTTAGTAAGACATTTTAAGTCTGTGACTTGTCTATTCAAGACGTCGCGCGTCGCATTTAAAGGCCGTTGGTCCATCGCCCCGGCAACGGGACGTCAACGAGAACGAAATGACGGTGCCAAAGTAGCAATATATACATTTAATATGGCCGCGTGTTCACGGGTCGTCACGTTCAGTTCAAATAATTTCGTTGGTCGTTGACGTCCCATTGACGGTGGCGCTGGACAAACGCTGATAGACACTTTGATTGTACCTTGTCTCCCTTGTCAGTTTAGCGGTTATCTCAGCCCAATATTATAACCGCAAGATGATGTTGATTATGCCAAACAGGATGTTATATATCCAGAGACAAAGTTGGAAAGTTTTAGGTGCCTGTGATTGGACTCTTCAAACATGAACACACTATCGTACTCACTTGAAGGCAGGAAGAAATGGTTGTCATAGTAGTAGTTCCCGGCATAGCATAATCATTGCATAATCAGCCTATAATGTCTCCACTGCTGGGACACAAACCTCCTCTAGGTGAGAAGGAGTGAGCCGTAATTCACTACGCGGGCTCAGTGCGGGTTGGTAGATGTCACTTGTTTTCGAATTTTTGATTCTAGTACATCCCGGTTTCATCAAGATGTTTTCCTTCACCGTTTTGAGAGCAGTGGTGAATAAATAATTTACAGAAAGTAAAGCGCATGTCCAAACCTACGACCTACAACTTGTAAGTCGCGGCCGATACCGATGGGCCACCACTGCTCAGCCCCGAATGATTTCTTTAAAAAACAAAAACTACTACTGCAAATTTTTTAACTCGATGGAGTTACAATTAACTATTGAAAATGTTGGTGTCAGTAATCTGAAACCGAACTTAAAAATCTTTTTTGAAAGTAAATAAACAATTATTTTTTTTGCAACAATTGGGTTTGATAAGGTCAACATAAATATGTGTACTGTTTTCTTTATCAAGAACACGTACACGTTTTGCTCTTTCTAATATTTAATTAAACTATTCTATGGGCAACATTTTAGCTAATTTCCGAATACCTTACAATCTTCTACACAAGTAAGGCGGAGTTTGGCAGTGATAAATGACAACCGGGATATCGTAACTCCATTGTAACTGTTCAAAGAGAATATTTGCATAAATTCGTATTAAATATTTCTGTAATCCTGTGTGTTGTAAGTTAAGATTATGCCAATTTATAAGAATAATGTTTTTAAACTTCAACATTTTACTTTAAGTTTTCACTTATTTTTGGATGTTGTATTTATTTATAACAAGCTGTAACCCACGACTTTCGTGTATTTGTATTTCATCATTTTTAATACAAATATCCATGATGAGAAGAAACACACATACATAGGTTTGTTTTCATCCTTGGATTCGTCCCAGACTACCAATTTGTCAATTTTCATAACGATCAGTTCAGTGGTATAGGCAGGAAAAGATAACAGAGACAGATACTTTCGCGTTTATAATATTATACTAGCTTCTATCCGCACGACTTCGTCTGTGTAACTTTATACTCGGCTCCTAAGGGTTTAAGCGTGATGTTAAATAATAGCTTCCTCAAGTATTGGGCTATCAAATGCATTTTTTTCTTTTTAAATTCAGCTGGTAGTTCCAGAGATTAGCACGTCCAAATAAACAAAAAAACAAACCCTTCACCTTTATTATTAGTATTACAGTATAGATAAATTATTTAAGAAATTACGCACACTAGTAACACATAGATTTTTGTTGGTATTCTGTCTTCCATCTTTGCTATTATTTTCTGTGAAAACTCATGTAATTTTGACCAAAACCTCAAGCAAACTAAATGCTTACAACATACACTCTGTTAATTAACGCAAAACTCTAGTTTGTAATTAAACCTGCACGTATTACTGACGTCATAAGTACGTAGCCTAAAGTCGACTACTTAAGCCAGTGGAGGCATATTCGAGATCACTAAGATTACTTAAGACGTAAGCTTGCTTAGACGTTGGAAACGATACGTTATATGATGAGTAGCTTTGCTTTATTTATATGAGCTGAGAGCTGGTCTTTTAAGCCTGCTCTACACGTCGACAGATTCATCAGCAGATGTTATCTGCGAATACGTCCGCCGAAATGTAGACGGGGGAATTTGCTCGTCTGTGGTTGGTGTTTAACGTCAGCAGATGCGTCTGCCACCAATCCGTTTGTTGTCGGTTTTTTTGGCACGCAACAAAGGGTTTCAGCGCGAGCGCTCGGCATCTCTGTCCAGACGTTTGACGACGCATCAGTGTTTCTAATGAGAGTGCACGCGTCCTTCTTGCAGTTTTTAATAACTTTACTGCAATGAACACCCAAGTAGCAGTTCAAAGTACTAAATAAATAAATAAATAGCTGCAGCAGCTACGGTCTCAACATCCATTTTTTTTAATGTTGCGTGCGTGCAGTTGCGTCCTTCGAGTGAGCAACCTACAGATGTGTGGACGGCTTGTGCTGATCCATCTGGTATATTACTGATAGATGGAAATGGTTTTGGTGAAAGTTAAGACCGACTGAGAAATAACTTAATCAGATGAAAAAAAAACTTTAATTTTCACAATCATTTTTGCAAGTAAACTAAGAGAAGATTTTTCTTTTAATCAATCCTATTCGTTACAAAACTCTGTGGTATTGAGGTTTGTTTAACTTATAATCCCATCCACCCATCTCATTAATAGCATCATCTACAGCCTGATTTTGCCCACTGCTGGGCATAGGTCTCCTTTGCTTGTGCCAATCTCCATGCTTCTGTTCCAGTAGCATCCAGATTTTAATAAAATCCATAAGTATGTCTATAATTATTTATTTATTAAAACTTGATACACAAGTTAAAAAAAAATCAGTACAAAGGCGGACTTAATGCCTGAGGCATTTCCTACCAGTCAACCTTAGGGTGGTGCAGAGACAAAACAAGGCAGGTGCAAAAAAAGGGATAGATAACTCGAAAAATAATAAGTACTAATATATATATATATATATATAAACAGAATAAAGTTTGTCAGAAGAAGTAACGTAACGCGCCGGATCAACTCAGGATGGATGAAATGTCGACAGGTCACAGGAACAACTTGGGACCCACGGATGCCCCTCAAGTTAAAGGGGAAAATCTACAAGTCCGTGATAAGGCCTGTCGTTCTGTATAGATCGGAATGCTAGGCCGTGAAGAAGACGTATGAAAAAAGATTGCATGTAGCGGCGATGAGAATGTTGAGATGGAAGTGAGGAAAATGGATGAAGTAAGAAATGAGTATATAAGGAGAAGTTTAAAAGTGGCGCCAGTGACAGAAAAGATGAAAGGAAATCGTTTGGCCTGGTATGGGCATGTGATTGCGTAAGAAATGATATGAAAGAGAAAGGAGTGAATGATAGCGTAACGGCTGACAAGGGAGAGTGGAAAAAGAAAACATGGGACAAGGTCAGGAAGATGATGGGAGAAATAACGACTACCTGTCTATTCTGTAAAAATCTCACTCTGGTCTCTCAGGTGAAGCGAGTTGTCATTCTACCCGATGCTATAAATTAACACTATTGATAGTTCACTCTAATGAAAAAATGAATTATCTAAGTAGGGCTCATTTTCATTGATCGATAAGGCTCGAATGCAGGGTGCGGAAGATTTCTGTAACGCATGCCATAGGGACCATATTCGGGGAACCGCGTTAAGCGTCGTGCTAACAGGCGCGACGCAACTCTAACAAAATAACTTCTAAGAAAATTTCACGGTAGAATAATTACCGGCGTCGCATCGCGCAGCAAGTCGCGCTAGTCTGCACAAGCCTTTATCGACTTATGACTTTCATTAGTACTCCGCCTGCCCGCGGGAAGCATGCTGATAGACCGAGTTATCGACTAATGAAAATGAGCCATTATCATGGTGAGATTTTTACAGAAAAGCTTGACTGAAATCCACGCGAACGAAGTTGTAAGCAAATGCTAGCACCAATATTATGTTAATTGTAAACCCAATTGAGTAGAATTCCTCAGTATCTCCGGTAGTCTGGCATATTGATAATATTCTGATACATACCTACACACATATGCTCACACACAACCGTATGTCTCACTCCAGTAAACGTAATCCTTTAAGTAATTTCATGTGATTAATTTGTAATTTGCCCACAGCAATTAAATTGGTAAATTGTATAATGTTTAAGTAATCTCTGTAAATCGTTTTTGTATCAAGGTTTTGAGTAGGTATACGACTTTTGTGTCTTGAAAATTGACTGAGTAGGTAGATATTTGTATAAGGTAAATCAAATTGTCTGAATTTTAGGTATTACGAGTAGATTTCTTCCAAAAACAAAAATGAATGTCAGTGTTGATGTTAAAAATATATTCCACTGTTTTTCTTTTTTACAATATTTCTAGCTGGTAATTGCGTAACACACATTTATATGGCAATACCTTTCATTTTGAAAATTCAACAACATTCATTGCATCATTTAGATTTTCGAGCAGACGAATTCGGTTTTGATATATTCTTTCGGCATACTCAAATGGACTCAGACGGAACTTGACGCCCTGGATAGAAAGGCCCGTACATTGCTGACGACAAATCGGATGCATCACCCACCGTCATCAGTGATGCGACTGTACATACCGCAAAAGCTTAGGTGTCGAGAATTCTTACATGCTAAAACCCTCCACAACCGCGAGATTTGCAGTCTCAGGGAATATTTCCTTTAAACTGACGTGAGGATGCACCGAGATGTGGTCGCAGTGGACAAGGGCCTCACGCCGCTCTCCTTGGCGAAAGAGAACTGGCGCAAACCTGCAGTACTTGATACTAACGATCCTAAGGAAGTATTGCAGGGCAAAGAGCTACATGGACGATTGAGAATGAAAGTGTGGACAGGTATAAAATCGTGCATTACATACACTACATCCCTAAAATGATAATATTTATCTTCAATCTTGTTTGAATGAACTCTTAGTTTTCCAATTTTTTTTTTTTTTTTTTTAAACGTTGCCCCACACTAGGAATTTCTCCTGTGTCGTGGGTGCGTTTACAAACATATAAACTCACATACACAAACAGCCAGACCCGGAACAACTAATTGTAGGTCATACAAATATTTGTTCCGTGCGGGAATCGAACCCGCGACATGCAGCGCAACAGTCAATCGCTTAACCACTGCGCCAACCGTGCCGTCAAATAATGAATACCTGCTTTTTAAACAAAAAGATTATAATACAAAGGATTATAATATAGTATAAAGCCTTAGATAAGCTATCTTCAGAACATTTCTCAGAAATTCATAAAATGCGAACAAGTGATGCCAAAATTTAATTTAGGCGTAATCTTGGTTTGTTGTAACTTGTAATTGAATATCAGCTTAAACAACTTACGTAATATCAAATTGTATGAACTAAGGCTGTGTGCAGACTGCGAGAATCAAAGCCTATTACCCAGACATTACCATCTGCACTTGGTTGATATCCCGACAAGTCGTAGAACTTCTCCACATTTATTATGCGCACGACCAAAATGAGGCTTACTGTTGCTCTCTGTTTGCCCTTTCACCTTTTACCCGCCAGCCTTCAAAACATGAGTGAACAGGCATCTTCTGGGCTTCGCTCATTCCATCATAGACCTTATCCATGACTTTCCATCAGGCGAGATCAAAGTCAAGAGCAGGCACATCAGGTAATAAAAAACCGGCCAAGTGCGAGTCGGACTCGTGCACAAAGGGTTCCGTACCATTATCTATAAAAATGGCACAAAAATCATGTCTGTTGCATTGGAGCCCCACTTTAATATTTATTTTATTCTGTTTTTAGTATTTGTTGTTATAGCTGCAACAGAAATACATCATCTGTGAAAATTTCAACTGTCTAATTATCACGGTTCATGAGATACAGCCTGGTGACAGACGGACAGAAAGACGGACAGCAGTCTTAGTAATAGGGTCCCGTTTGACCCTATGGGTACGAAACCCTAAAAAAAGACTAGCGCTCTATGAAAAAAAAGATTACTCATTGACGTTCATTTACTCGAACCCAAGCGATTGTCGCGGTGCTGTCAGTTGCGGGTGCCATGTCGAGACGAGTGGTCGCCACGATCTTTTTCAAAATGGAGCATAGGTTTCAACAAATAGGCCTAGTTTCCTGTCCATATTTATATTGTGGTACTAATAAACTACTACGGTGTTACTAAAGGCACACGAGAAATTTCAGCTCTGTCTCTGGGTTAGCAAATACACGTCCTGTGATGCCACTCCAGATGTTCATGAGGGGCGGTGGCGACTTAGGGTCAGTCCGCCTGCTTACGCTTGCCACGTATAAGCTTGAAAAAAAAGGCTTACAACATATTATTGTGTAACATAAAGTATATTGGGGTAAGTTTGGCGCTGGGGTAGGAGTGACCAAATTTCCGGATAATTTGCAATCATTATTAAAATATAACGATTGCAAAATTATCCGGGGATTTGATTCGTAAATTGTAAGTTGCAAAAAGTATTGTTATAAACAATGTTGTCAAATTGCCCACCGAACTTACCCTAACATACATGTTAATTTTATCGTAAAATAAACAGAGATAAATATACTAACAACTTAATTTTTTCATGGAACTCCGGACCAAAAGTGCTATGTAATCATGAATATCAAAGTATAAAACTATTCCGTAATTGCAGGTAATCTTCGAAAACGCTACGGCTCACTTGACCAAGAGTCCGATGCTAGGTACTTAAACCATTAACCTAACGAGCCGGCAACTAACTAATTGTAATTGCCTTAGTATATCAGTAATCTATAGCTATAGAATTAACAGTTAATTCATTAATTTTGGGTTCAACTTGACTATGGCCTCGAAATACCTTGAATTTCGAGGCCATAGGAATAAATTTTACGTTTATTAGGAACTATTTTCAGTTTCACAAATGTTTTGAAGGTTTCAATTCTGAATAAGAATAGATTTAAATATAAGACCATAGGTAAATTACATTTTATTACTTTTACAAGTAAACTACTTTTGCACACAAGTACATCTTACAAGTAAATCTTCTCAAAATTAAGAAAAAAAACTTAGCATCAATCCTACTACCCTGTGTACCGTATACCAAGTGTCTTAAAAAATATCGATGAAAGCATCATTAATATAATTGATCAAATCAATATTAATTTGTGGTTTCCAGGAAATATATTTCAATAAATCGTGAGAGATGGAACAGGTGAGAGGGAACAGGGTGTAGAGTTCACTCGTCGTCTATAGAAAAAGGAAGATCCTCCGACCAGACGGGTGTCGTGTCTGGCGGGCAACTGCACGACGAGATGTCATAAAATGTTATTCAAAACTAACCACATTACTTTTTTACCTGACGTTTGAAGGTCGGAGGTTTTAGAAAATTTCGGCACGATACATATTGTACTTTAGATGAAGACAGAAGTGCAGTGGCATCTTTTAGCAGTTCTAGATACGATATAGGAAAGATATAAGGTATAAGTAGGGACGATAATAATATATGTATTATCTCGTCTCATTGCGATGAGCTACAATTTAATAGAAACAACATTGTCATCAAGCAACATAAACTTAGAGCTAAAATGGCGCTGCTCAGCGTTATAATAAATTCAGCTGCATATTTTGCCTTGTCGTAAAAGTCTGCTAACAGAAATTGGATGCGCGTTGGCGAACTAGCAAGCTGACACCACTTATTGTTGCGAACTTTAAACCACACATGTTATTGTACATGTTGTTTAGTCAGCTTTGGTGTGCCACCGCTTGCCAAATTCTGCATTCCTGGTACTTCGTTTCAGGTTTTAGTTTTTATTGTTTTTTTTTTATAAATTCCATGGCTTTTTTACTGCAAACGAAACGGCCAAAGCATTCCTATTTGTTAATAAAAAGCAATAAGTACGTTGGTTGTCTCTGATAATATGAAGTGATTGATTAAAAAATGTTTCAGTACTTTTATTCAAATACGCTTTTTATGCTGTTAATAATTATTCATTCTCACGTGAAAGTTTTCAGAATTTGAATTTGTTAATTAGTATTGTCAATCAGATGTTTTATACTCACTCACCAAATAGGCACGGAAAATAGTGTTCAAATAAAACACATAAATAAAAATGAATCCCCAACACTAGCATTAAATATAAGTCAAATTAGTCTTTCTAACAATATTCTCTCTTCTCAGGTTACGAAGGAGGTCTCCATTGCGTATACGTGGTAGAAGTATGGGCAGCCGAAGGTCTGGTGGTCAACGCCAGCAATGCTGGTGCTCTATGGAACCTCAGAAGACTCGGGGCTAACCGGCAACTGAGGCTCATAGTTTATGCAGCAAATGCAAGAGGAAGATCCGAACACGTCACGTTTACTGTTGAAACGGCTTTGAGATTGTCACCGAGAACAGGTCAGTCTTAATTGCATCATTTTAAATTACAATTTATCTGATAAAATACATAACTACACTCAAACTTACACCCCTTATTTACTCACCTCAACTGTTTTTAGATAGATAGATAAATAAATCGTTTGTGTAGTGCACACAAAAAACAGCACAACATACAAAAACACGATTAAATAATGACTAATTAGCTATTAGGAAATAGCTGCAAGGTGCCAATATACAAACAAATAAAAAACGAAGAAAACAAGACATTGTGATGACACTATTGGCTATGACACACTTTAAAATAATGGATCAACGAACATAAAAAAGTGCGGTGTGCGTTTTTGTATGTTTATTACATTCTTTTTACTCACATATTTGTAAATTGTATTATTATGAATTTCATTTTAAAATGTTCAATAACAATCTTGCGCTAGCAGACAAACAAACTTGGCAAACTTTGATTAGCGTTTGAGTCACCAAGATACAGGCTGTGCCTAGTTGAAGACCCACTGTTAAATCTGTCTAAGTTTTCTGTTGGTTAGAATTTCATGTCATGTTACTTGTATGCTTGTGAACTATGTGTTAGTTAAATAAATAAAATAAATGGTAATAAATAAATAAATAAATAAAATAAATGGTAATATAAATAATGGTATTTAAATATCAAGTTTTGTTTTATAAATTAATAGACCTTATCTTAATGCGGGGATAAATAAAACACACTTCCCACCCACCACCACCATCTCATCTCAATGACTATGTGAAAGATTCTGTGGATAGAAAGGGAGTTACTACAGAGATGAAGACTAATAGAGAAGTATGGGAAAAAAAATCGTGGATTTATATTACCTACACTTTTTTTTTCATGTTCTTTATGGCGCCTCTTTAGGGCATGAGCTACCCGAATATAAAAAATAGTTGATATTCGGATAAAATATTTAAGGGCCAGCAAAGAAATGATTTGAATGCATTCAGATTTAAGGCCCGCTTGTGCAAAAAATCACTAAATTCGTTTAGCGCTAAACATAGTTTAAACATCATTCTGTCTCTTTTATATACAAACGATTAACAGAAACAGAGCGATCTTTTAAATTCGTCGAGCGAAAGTTATTTCTAGTCTGAGTGAGCTAATTGTTCCAATTAAGACATATTTCCCTGTGACCCAAACATTTTTGGTCAGTCTTCATTAAAGGAAATCTCGTTTTCCAGGAAAGTATTGAAACTTACCGTAATATTTTTATTGTTATATTAATATAGGTTTTTCTTTTCTCAGAGCCACAAGAAGCGTGGGAAGTCAATTGGGCAGTTGGCGTATTTCTCGGAGCTGCTTTGACTATCGCGTTTGTGTTGTGTCTCGCACTCATTGCGACACGAATACGTCATAGATCCAGGGATTATGAAGGTTAGTTTAATAGGATAAGGGATCCAAATCATTCAAAAATTTGCAAACCTAAGGACTAAACCGGCCAGATTTACACCATGCAATTTATTTGTCTGTGACATACCATAAGTTAAAGCAACTGTAAAATTTGCACCGTCTAAATAGTATTTAAACGGTGCAAGCAATTTGTTGCTTGAATTTTATAAGAACTTGCATGGTGTAAATCGGGCTTGTGTCTGATGTTTCTGTTCTTTTTACCGATGTTAATTAGGTAAAAGTTTATTCGGGTAAAATTCTACCGATGTGTTATCGGTAAAATTCTATATCCATTCGAAATGTTTAGATACATACTTTGGTCTCATTAGGGAATCGAATCTAATTATTTCAAAGAATATAAAAAAGAGCTTTTTAGCTTTCAAGCGAAATCAATCAATCAATGTGTGTATATTGATTGATGATTTATGAATGTTGCTTTATACCAGCTAAAAGATTTGTAATGGATTTACAATGAATGTGTGTCCGGTAAAGAATGGATAACCTTAAAATAGACATTAAGGCCGTTCTAAAAAAAATACAATAATAATGTAACCTAAGTAGTACCTAAAAGACGATAATTTTGAAAAAAATACTGTTTAATTTACAGTCACATTATTTACTGCTTCTCTATCAGCATAGTCAACGTACTTACAATATTACAACAACAAATAACCGATAGAACTCATTCATTTGTGGTCGTGGTGAAGAAGAATGTAAAAATAAGGTAAAAAAAGTTAGTTTAAAATGTTAGGTAGGTACTACCTGGGATTTATATATTTTTATTGTATTTTTTTTTTGGAACGGCCACAACGTCTCCGGTAAATAATGGATAACCTTGAAATAGCACATAGCTATTTCAAGGTTATCCATTATTTACCGGACACCCTGTAGATGGATCTATGCTTATGTATCAGCGCACCTTGGTTAGTAGGCCCCGCAATAAACATTGGAGATAAACTTAATCTTGCCAATTTAATAAAATTCCAATTAATGTTGTGTAAAAACAATCAATAGTGAAATGCCAAATCATTCGATACTTCTATGGTAACAAAGTAAAGTCAGATAAATTAATTGTTTGGTACTATTGACTATGGCAGCATTAGCATCGCGATATGCGAAATACGCATCACACTGACGTCACGCGAAATCGTGCATCGCGCAAGCAGTTTATACCGTGCGATCAGCATATATACCTTCCCAAGATCAATCGGTGGGCAGTTGCCCACCAGACACAACACCTGTCTGGTCAGAGGATCCTCCTTTTTCAATAGAGGATGAGTGAACTTTACACCCTGTTACTCATACCAACTTAAATTGTCCGTATATTCAAATCACAACTTACCGTCATTCTTTGACAATTTTGTACGAAATGACCATTATTGTAGTGTGTCAATTCAGCAAACAATTAATTTCCCTAACTTTACATAATCCATTATTATTTTTTTACATTTGTTTGAATTCATTTTCTTTTGCAGTGACACTTCCGCCGATAAAAAATCAAAAAGTGATCGTACAGAAGAGGAACTCTCCACAAGCAGCTGACGACAAGAACCCGGATCTTATTCCGTTAAGCAAAGGTAATTTTAAAAAGTAATAGTTATACTAAAACTGACTAAAAACTGAAAATAAAAAATAAATACAATATATCTGAAATCGCATCGAATCGCTTAGCATCTTCTACATTCTCAAAAAATTGCAATTGAACGGTTTATTGCACTTAACAAAAATTTTGATTTGAAGGATTTAATGTAAATATTCTAATTAAATAAGTGCTTACAGTAGAACTATGTTCTTAATGTCCCTTGGCAAACTTCGTGCAGATTCGATGCTCTCGCGTCCAATCTGCACCAAGTGCAAAGGGAACTGATAGAAATCCGACGACTAAAGAAACACAAGTTTGCCGAGAGACATTAAGAAAATAGTTGTACTGTACTTCCTTGATTATTTAACTTAATTTTACAACCGGATGACGTTTGGTTCACGCGTCAACTTTGATCATGTTGTTTGACCTGAACTAAACTTATATCAATCAGAGGCCTGAACACAGGGCAAACCAGTTCAGAAGTAATGCCGCTACACAAAATTCACATTCTCATCACATAACACCTTAACTATACGAGTTACTTGAACTAATTGGATTAACGATTACGAAACTACATGCAGGCAGTATTGCGAACAATTTATAGTAGAAAGTTTAACACGTTGCGAGGTCTTATCGACGATCGGTTAGCGTTTTTATATCGACAACGGGACTCGAAACAGCATTCAAATTAAAATAATGATCGGGCACTTTCGATCTAGATGTTGAATTGTTAAACTGTGAGAAAAACTATTTGTTTGTTTTTTTTCTGCAATTTGTTATGACATAGTAGACTTTTATATAACTATTTACGTCTCGGCTTTGCATTTGGATACGAGTTGTTCAACACATTTTGCTATTTGTGACGATAGCAAACAATGACGTCATGATTGCCGTTGAGCTCTATAAGTTCTGAGTTGAGCTACACGATTACTGACAAATGCACTAACTGGACAGGGCCACTCAAATCGGCATCTACATGGTCTTTACATGATCTGACCAGGATTATGGTTGGACTTTAAAAGAGACTTTGACTCCTGGGATTGTTTCGTCATTTCTTCTCAGGGAAAAAAAGGAAAAAATCAAATAATAATAATAATAAGGAAATATCGACTCCTTAGCTTTTTTTTTTTAATATGACGTGTTTAAGTAATAGGAATGTTGACAGAAGAAAAAAAGATATAGGTATTTAGTCCGTCAGTCAGGTAATAAAAATATATTTTTACTAACTACGGACTAAATATATTTTTAGACACGTATTTTGTGCTTAATCATATTAATAAAAAATGGTTTAGATAAAACGCATTAAAGTTGGGGAGAGGGTACGTCACAAGTAAGTATAAAATCTACCGGGGAGTGACGTCATGCCAAATTTTAACTCAATGTATTGCCGTAATCTTTTGTACCTATACGTAAAAAAAGAAAAATTACTTGCCCAATATTATGTAATAATCAAAATCACGGACAAAAAAAAATGTTGCCAACATCCATATTTCAATATTTTAATTACAGAATAAACAATTTCAATGCATTCCAATACCTTTTTTGCCATTTCACTAAGAATTTAAGATTCGTAACTATACATATGCCAATTATTTTGTGCCAGTATCGTAATTTTTTTTATTATGAGTAACTCCCACTCTTTACCCAAACATGGCGTCGTCGCCTCAAAAGGGTCATGATTTGAACAATAATTTCGCCCGTAGTAAAATAATATGACTGACAAAAACCCATTACGGCTCGCGTTATTGAATTTCCAGCTCAATTGAAAAATATTATAAGCGAAAAACCCAAATGTGCGAGATATAAAATAAGAATTAATGGTATTTGATAACTGAAGGCTTCCAGCACAAAATGTTCCTGAATTTAATAATTTTTCATGTAACCTGGATTTTTCTTCGTAATGTCACGTTATTTTTTTGTTGTTTGCAAAAACATGACCACATGATAATTATATTTTTATATATTAAGATTTTAATGTAGGTTTTTATTAAACCGGATAAAAATATATACGGTCTACACTGGATAAACTCCATGTACTAAATTAACTAACAAACTTTTAAAATAAAAATTAATAACCTAACTTTAACGCACTAAAATATGGCGGCGAAAAGTTCCTCCGCATCCCTGTTGACTGGTTTGAATGTCTTAGTTTCCATAATCAAACTAGACAGTAAAGTTATAAACAATTTCGATCTAAAAGTCTTCTGAAACATAATCTCGAAACGCTATAAGCTGCTTTTCGAATATGTTAGATGAGAGAGTAAGTCAACGGTGAAAGTCTGTAGTGCCTGTAAATTGTCTGGCATTATCCATACCTATTAAGGGGACTACAGGACCTAAAAATGCCTTAACGTAAGTTTTATATGCCTGTAAATTGTCTGGCATTATCCATACCTATTAAGGGGACTACAGGACCTAAAAATGCCTTAACGTAAGTTTTACAATGTGTAAAAGTATATCCACTGCAGTAAACAAAATCAGAAAAAAATATGTCATTTTTCAGGATATATGCTAGTAAGATAGTGTGTCGAAAACATAATACTACAAATTTGATACGATAGAAAAAAAAAAACACGAAGATATCTCTAAAAAAATATTTTAACGATTAAAAATAATATTAATAATTATTACATGCAATAATTCTGATTTTTTGTCAGATTATTCTACAAGCAACATGCAAAATATTACCGTAATAGTTTTTTAATGTTTTAGTCCAATGTTCATATTTTGCAATAAATTACCTGCGATGTGTCATCGCGCTTCTCTTTCTTTTCTATGCAGTCCGACAGTGACAGCGCTTTAGCTGTTGTAAGCCTCTTACACTTTCGCTTGGCAAACCCATTCACACGTAGCTTTCTAGTCCTATAATAAATCTCTTGCGAACAACAAAAGTATTATTAATTAACACATACGGAAACAAGTTGATGAATAACGTGCCAACGCTTACGTGCAAAGTCCTGGTAATAAAATATTCTACAAATTAATTGCTTACGCTACGGAAAGAATAAATTAACTAGATTACTGTGCATAAGTCCATACTTCTAGATTTACAACGGGCTAGCTAAAATATATGAGCGCATTTTATGTTCTTACTGAGAATTTTAACTGTTATAAAGTATGTTAGTTCCTCTTTTAACTGTTTTTCTCGGATTAATAACGGAAAACACTTGTTAGCTTATGTTTAGTTAGGGGAGTTCCGGTTCCGGAGCTAATGTTCTTGTCTGCGGGGATTGAGTTTTTGCTGAATGATGTGGCTAAATCCGTTAGTGGAGATTGTTGAATTCATTGTTTACCTCGTTTTCTAAGGATTTTTATTAAGTGAGAAGTACCTAATTAATGAAATGAAATGAAATTGGTTATTCTGTAAATAGGATATCGGAATCACTTTTACACGTCATCTTAAAAAAAAAAAGTGTTAGCTAGATGAATTCGGCGTTTCCTATCTGACTACTCTGAGAAGAAAGGCTGAAACAAACTCAGAGGTCACAGTCTCTTTTAAAGACCAGACATAATCTTGGTCAGGCCATATGAGGACCATGTAGATTAGTGTCTGAAATGATCTTTTGAGAAAAGAACCACAGAGATTTGAGTGGACCTGTCCAGTCAGTGCAAGCATTTGTCAGTAATCGTGGAGCTCAACTCAGAACTTAAGAAGCTCAACTCGACGAACAATACCAAAGAAAGGACATTTGGGTAGGCCGCATAAACTACTCAAACCACCAGACCACCATTAAAATGAAATGAGAAAGAAAAAAAAAAAAAGAATATGCACATAGTCCTCAAATTCACAACATTTAAAAAAATATAATACTTTACAAAGTAATGCTTTATAAGCTCATTTCTTCGATGTAGGTCTCTACAGATTTTATGCAGTCGCCACAGATAATAACCACTACATTAGATATGATTTATTAGAAACAAAATGATCGTTATTGTAAAAATAATAGCCAATAGTTTATTATTGAACATTTATTAAAATAAAAATAAAAAAGATAATCAGTTTCAATATAGAATACTCAGAATTTTAAAGTCAAAAATACACACATCAAAGTTTATTTTAACCTTAGTTGATCGTATGAAACGTTGTTCATTCTCATAATATACCGGCTATCGTGCCAAAAGTTAGCGAGTAGCGTGAAAACTTAAACTCAAACGTTGCGTCCAGTTCTGTTACCATTAGCAAAGCCCCACTTCCTAACTTTACTTATTAGCTGAACAAACTATCCGTTCAAAGCATTTTTATTTCCCATCTAAAAGTATTAGCAGAGTTCGAGCTTATGTTTTGTACATTTATTTATTTTAAATAGCGTTACTTCGACAGAGAGTTGCTAAATAAATTAGTTGAAGAGCTCCTCTACGATTTTTGGGGAGTTGTGCCAAGTTTTTATGGTTTCATTGCGCTTGCGATGCAGTTGTGAAGTTTAGCTTCGGGTTTATTGATGTAGTAGGAATGTGCATAAAATTCTCAAGCAATTTTGGTGAAAATTGCTTTTTGGTGACTATTTTATGTACTGCAAGAAAAGCTGAAATTAGGTGTCTGCACTGATACTGTCATCATGTTTGGCTACAATTCTTTGTTTTTTTTATATCATAGGCTCTGCTCTTCATACTCTTAAGATAATCTATTTAAAATATTATATTTTTTGGTCAAAGAATCAGCACCGCCGTACAACGTGGCAATTTTGTCAGTTTTTTGGGCACTTTTCCTGTGGACAGCGATGTGGACGAATTTTTTGATAAAAAAAGAGGGCATGATTCTTATCATTATTCATTCCCATCCTTTTTTATATACATGAACATTAGTTATTATTATTTTAAGTATGTTGGCGTAAATATTATGTTAATACTATAATTAAATAAAAAACTTTTATTTAAAATATCAGTAAGTGCGTATTTATACACGAACACAATTACAACGAATACCAACTCACTAATTTGTGTAGCAAGCCGCATTCTATTAAACTACAAAACTATGCAACATTCATTTAACAAACGAAATGCATTTCTGAAAAGAAAAATACCAGTTTATATTTTTCAACAGAAGGGGAACCTACAATCTCGTTTCAACAAATATGTCCACTGTGTAAATTCATTGTTACGAGAAAATTTAATGACACTATCTCTCCCCCAATGCATCTTGCAAAATGCATGCCGCAAGTATGTCCGTTGACAAATCTGCAGCGAGGCAATCTCATTTTATTTTGTCGTTTAGTACTTTACATAATATCCTATTAGCCTGAGGTTTTTTTTTTATATTGCTATGAATTTGACGCTCTTTGTCTTTGAAAGTTAGGGATCAGATTTTCGATATTGCTCTTAGAGTACTTAAGTACTCGTACATCTAACGTTATAAGTAGCAGAAATAGTATCACACAAAACCCTTCCCTATGATTCTAGTCTCAAAAAAAAACGCAGAAAATATCTTGTTGCACCAGAAGTCTTGATTAAACCTCATATGCGAAAAGGCAGTTCACCAGATAATCCGCTGTTAACCAACAAAAAATTAAATAAACTTTTACATATTTATCCTATGATTTATAATACATATGCTTATTTACCTATAATTATTTATTTCAAACACATTTTAATCCATTTAATTCGATTATTTTATTCACACCTATACCACTATTATCATAATTAGATTAATCATTTATACAATATACATTTATCTATTTAAATAATCAAGTAATCAAATACACAATAATCTTCTAACAGGAAAATTTCCAAATGCTAAAATTTTACTGTAGAATACAATATTTAAATTGCGGGTATACTTACATTTCACTCCGCACATTTCACTTTTTCACAACACCAATAACTCGTATATATATGTCATCTACTCGACGTCCGTATGTCACTGCAGGTATTCAGCAGAATATCAGCGTCAGGTGTATTTGCCTGGCACATGCTGAGCTGGACTCCCATTTGGTGCAACCTTGAGACGCACACCGCACTTTTTTATGTTCGTTGTCAATCCATTATTTTAAAGTGTGTCATAGCCAATAGTATCATCTCAATGTCTTGTTTTCTTCCTTTTTTATTTGTTTTTATATTGGCACCTTGCAGCTATTTCCTAATAGCTAATTAGTAATAATTTAATCGTTATTTTGTATGTTGTGCTGTTTTTTGTGTGCACTAAATAAATGATTTATCTATCTATCTATCTATCTATTTATCGAGGATGAAAGAAATATTCAATAGACTGGCTAAAATTTCATTTCATTTCATTTATTCAATAACAATTTATATTGTGTCTGAATGTTTTACAAATATACCTACACAAATAATTAAAACAATAACAAATTAAACACAGAATTAAATTATTTCCATACAATGTCATTGCCTACCTACATTAATATTATGTACACTCATAAAAGTTCAAAATAATTAAAATAAACAATATTTTATCTAAAATTCACTAAATTCATCCAAAATGCAAGAGTTATGACGACATTGAAACTCTTTTACAAAGTATCATATGATAAGTTAACGATAAGTGACATACACAGACACGCGGACGCACCCCGCACAAACACACAGATCCCACACACACACTCCCCACACACATACACACCTCCACACACACATACCCTCCTAGATTTAATTTGAATTTCTTTTTTGTATCTACACTCCTACATTATTATTGTTACTAGTTTTAGAAGAGCGGGGTCTCCTAGCACCGGTCTTTATCATACTTAAAAGACCTCTATGTAAGATAATTATTGTAGAAGTTTGTAAAGTTAACTGAAATAAATGAAATGAAATGAAGTAGCTATCACGAAGTTTTATTTTGGGTAACGCGAGACTCGGAAGAAAACAAACAACCACTAATTAAATAATTCAATCAATTAAGAGGCGTCAATTAGTCTAAAATGTTATTGAAAACTAAATAAAAAATGAGCCGCTCAAGACAAATCGCTGAATCTATTTATTTACATACGTTCAACTCGATTTGCTAATTTTTGAACTTTTTGTGACAAATATCCAAATTTTTTATGACACGGAATCAACCAACTCACTTTGAGCGTGAACAACACTGGGTTTCGCTTGTCTATCTAAGTTTATTACCTTCTAATCTAACTACGACGCTTGAATAGCCTTGACCGAACCGATCTCGATCGAACTTAATCGATTCGATTAAAGCTATGGGATACATCCCATATCAACCATATGAACGAATTACTACTAATTATACCACTATAACTTAATAGCACTTAGAAAGAATATCATGATAATGTTGGCCAGTATAGGTCAGGTACGGAATAAATAAATACAGAAGAATATGTAAGTCGGTACAGTCATCGCTCAACATTAAGTTGCCGAAATTACGCCGTATTCACAAAACACCGTGGTTTCTTAGACAAATTGATGACCAAATTAAGTCGACCATATTTAATCTTTGATTTTTTTGCGATAACGCTCGTCTGTCGGACGTTCATCTTAATGCTTTCCATACTAGTAAAAATACTCGTATATAAGATGCACAGCAAAGTATCTATGAAATATATCTGCGTAGCCTTTTTCCAGATATGTTGGGGTCGGCTTCTATTCTAACCGGATGCAGCTAAGTAAAGTACAAAAATAATCTTTGTGTACACTCTCTTCACAGCAGTGGTGGTACGGTGGTAACGGCCGCGACTTACGAGTTGTATGTCGTAGGTTCGAACCCAGAGGCGCTTTACTTTGTGTAAATTATTTCTTTACCACTGGTCTCAAAACGGTGAAGGAAAACATCGTGAGGAAACCGGCATATCCTAGAACCAAAAATTTGAAGACATGTGACATCTAACAACCCGTACTGGGCCCGCGTGGTGGACTACGGCCCACTCCCTCACCCTGAGAGGCGGTCTGTGTCCCAGCGTTGGGAATATTATAGGCTTATTATGCTTAATTACACTCTCTTCGAAGTCCACCATTTACATCTAAAATATAGAAACCTAAATCCGTTTGCGAAACTGCACGTCAGTTCCTAAACTGTCACTCACTCACAGCATTGTCACCATCACCGCAATCTGTCTGCGGTCTATTTATCTTGCAAATTGCTTTAAACAGCTCTAGGGATTTTAAAGGAAAATTTCGCATTGTTGCATATTTCGACCGGTGGGCTTGACTTTGAACGATAAGTAGCGGTTGCTACAGAAATTTAAATATGATCTGTTTTTTTTTTTTGGAACTCCACCGCCCTTGCGCCAGCACAACCACATACGGTCACTCTCATAACGCATGAGGAATTTTTTATAAGTCTGGGCGCCGATCAGTTATTGCCCACCCATATTTTTTTACCAATTGTGTAGTCACAACATACTCGTATTTTAATGAAAAAAATGTTGTAAAACTTCCGACTTTACAGGCCTTCAACAGAATAATCTCGTGACAACGGCAACGTCATCGGTGATTTCAAACAAAACCACCGAACCGATACCGCATTCGATTACACACGGAATAATATCGTACCGCGTGTAGGCTTTAAAAAGCATAACGTTACGCGTCATTACGTTACCAATAATTAAGATCATTTCACTGATTACATGTGGTGGTCGAAATTGAATTCCAATTGCACGTGACGATAATGTTAGGTTTAATCTGATGATTTTCATTGATATCGTACGGAAAATCGTTGGTTTAAATAGTAATGTTGAATGTTTTAATTTAATTGGTTTGTGACTAATGATAAACATATAAAACCTTTCAATAGAAACGTTTCCTTCTAAACAAGCTTTTTGTGGATGTAATGACGAAAAGATCCATGTTTTTAATACATGCCATGTTTTATAAAATGCCTCTTTTTAAACATCTGATCATCCAACCCGGAACTAAGAGTCCGGCGTTTCAAAATTTGCCAAAAATGTAAACAACAATGGCCGCTCGAAATTGTCTATGGTTTAGTGATGCAGTCGTATGATTTATAAGTTTTGGTGCTATTGATGTTACGATTTGTTTAAGTGTTCCATAAGTATTTTTTATATTGAGTAACTTTCAAATCAAAAACAATTTATATTGTAATTCCATTGAAATATGTTTATAATTTAATCCGTGATAGATAAAGATATAAATATACAATCATATTTTGCACTTTTTGCAAGACAAGTAGTCACAAACTGTAATCGAAATAAATTGATAAATATTGAAGTTAGATAATTTAATCAGGGGTACGCAAATATCGTGTTCAATTCCCAGGCAAGTTCAATGTTATTGTTTTTTGCAAATCGCGACCAAATCCAGTTTAAATATTTCATTGAAAATCGTATTAATTATGTAATTAATACGATTTTCAATGAAATATTGCGAATATGTATTCGCATTCCATAATTTGGGCACTATTATGATTTTATAGAATTAATTTTGAATTGTGTTACTATTGTTTTAGTTTCTGTGAAATTGCATCGTTGGTTAACTATTTGTGCTGAGTTAATTATATTTATATTCTAGGTAACTATGTATTTCAATAAATTTTGTGCTTACATTGATGGTAAATGAATCTACATCGTCTGACCTTACGAATTTGCATATTTATTTTTCATCATGTCAAATAACTAGTTATTATTATTTTGCCGAAATCCAACTTCGAGCTATTTTATAATAGAAGGCTCCGCCATCTGATTCTGTGTAGAGTGTGGATCCTTATGCATACCTACTAATTATTATTAAAGGAAATTGACTCAGTCTGTATGTCTGTCTGTTATCTTTTCACACCTAAACCATAACCGATCGTTATGAATTTTGATTATAGATCCTGGGTGTTAAAAATCAATGAAATGCAAAATATGCGCTGACGAAGTCACGGGTAACAACAGCAGTTAGTTTTATCTAATTTCTAATAGGATCTCTTCAAAGCACATAAGACATTTTAGGTGTAGAACTACGTTTTTACGTAGTTCTACACCTAAAATGTCTTATGTCAGTACCGCTTACCTTCGCGACAACACCGTTAAATGCGATATCTACTTTACATACATAACATCACGCCTGTATTCCCTGAAGGGTTAGGCAGAGGTGTACCCACAGTACAACCTTATTTCGCCAGTTATGTTTAAGTCCCATGTAATAGGGGGCGAGCCTATTGCCATCAATTGGGCACAAATCCAGCTTCCATGGTGCTACTGAGACATTCCATATAGAAAAACCCAATCACACTTTGCCATGTAGTGACATCTACATCGCCACATGCAAACTACGCATCAAAGACCTAACGTCACACAAAATCCTGACGTCACACAACTCCTGCATCGCGCAATTAGAGTTTACTGCGCGAATACCATATATATAACTTCCCCGACATCAATTGTTGAGCAGTTGCCCGCCAAACACGACACCAGCCTTGTCGGAGGATCCTCCCTTTTCTATAGAGGATGAGTGAACTTTACACCCTGTTCCTAATACCTCTAAAGCCCGACCCGGGAATCAAACTCAGAACCTCATGCTCCGCAGTAGCACTCGCGACCACAAGACCAACGAGGCAGTCACGAGGATATCTACTTTACATATGGTTATAATATTACATGTTATTCGTGGACCATCGGAGGTAGCTTTCAATAAGCCTATAGTTTTTACTGTAAAAAAAGAACCTACTTTATCCTAAAGTAAACATATTATAAATAGGCCCATGAACACACCAGGCGAAAAATCCGCTATTCAACAAAACAAGAGAAAACTCGGCAGGAACCTCATACAGGCACACAATAGGCTACAATAAGGCTAGGAACTAGTGGCCTGCAAGCCTAACATGACACACGCGACAATATTAGGGGTTTATGGGTTCCATAAAGGGGGTTGAAATTTTATTTCCATTATTTTTGCGATAGGACACACCATTTCCGAGATATAAGCAAAAGAAAAGAAAAATAAGTCGAGGTGCGAATTTCATGACAATTAATTTCCACACCTTTTTAAACGCGATTAAATACTTAGACAATCAACATTTTTGGTGAAAAACGTAAAATTAAGAATAGCCAAATTGCCATTTTCACTAAATTAATAACTCAGTGCCATCTTAGTGCCGTCAAACTAAAGTTAATTTGTGTCACTTTAGTCTATTTCAGAATGGGAAATCGTCGGTTGACTGGAATAATCAAAATTTTGGTAATTTTTAGTCTAGTTTAGAGGTATTTGTGACAAGAGAATCGGCACTATTGAATGAATGAAACGGAATGCCAAGCCGATGTTGCTATCACAAAAATAAATTGTTTTCAATAACTTGCAACATCGGTCTCTCGTCGCGAGATATAGAAGTGTCAAAATGCCTTTTTCGAGTTTACTCGTCGTTTACGGTCATGTTAGCGATAAGAATGACGTCAAAATCGTAGATAAATGTCGACAAAACGAGAAAAAGAGCGTTCTCGCGCTTGTCATGTTAGCCCTGCTGAGATCAAAAGAGACGAAATATATTGGTGTAGTTGTAGAAAAACTGTTTTTATTGTTATTAGAAGCGTGGTGAACGCAGTCTTGAAATAGCTATCTAGTGTACACTACTAAATTAGTGCTGGCTGTTTTGGACGTTAACGACCTACAACTTATTTCATTATAACTCCCAATATCTACTGTGATAAAGTGACATAATGCACATGACTATTGTAATAATAGTCGTGTGAATTACGTTTTTTCAAATCCGATAATTATGATCTGATGAGTCATGATGTATTCTAGAAATATCCTACAAAAGTGAGGCGTACTGGTTAGTTCGGTTCGGGATAGGGACAGCTGGGCGTTAAAAATCAACTGCAACATGCCAATTCAGCGAACGAAGTTTGCCGATCGTCAAGAGCCAAATTAAAGCCGAACATTTTTATTTATATAGCTATTGCTTCGGTTTGGCTTTGTTTTTCAACAAATTGAATGTGCCGACGTGGACTAGTGTCTAACACGCCTCAGAATTAAGTTTAATTTCTTACAAGTATTCACTACCAACCCGCAAAATAACATCAAATTCGCCATCCGCATGAACTAACAACCTCTTTCCTTCACCACAGGCGTGACAGAAGCTCCTCCGGACCCGCCACTCTACTCCGCCATTGCTCAGCCAAAGAACTCGAGCAGCGCACACAGCTTGCCTCGCACTCAGACGCCAGTGACGCCCATATCGTCGCACGCGCACTACACTGATATGCAGGTTAATTACTAACGTTATCAACTTATTAGTTGTGCGTGTCAAAACGACTGAATGTTTTCATTGACAGCATTTCATTTTATTGTCATGATGAACACAAACAGTTCACTCCGTGAGTCGATATAGTATTTTTTTACTACTACTACTCGTCTCCACGAACACATTTACAGAGTGTTTGTACACTTGGTTAACACAAGTAAAGCACACGTCGCCGAGTCGCTTCGTGAAATAAAAATACTAAAACATTGAATACTTAATACATACAGCGAAATATTTGACAGCCATTTCTGATATTGTCTTTCAGAATGCACTTATATAATATTACGCGTTACCTAATCGAGTTCTTTTGAAGAAGTCGATATAGATAACGCACTGGTTCAAAAGTGTATCACTATCCACAAACGCTTGTGATTACATAAAGCGTCATCATCTCAAGAACTTGACCAATTATAATAGATTATAGTACTGGACTTAACTTAAATAGTTAAATATACAATGGTTCGCAAGGGTTAATATGCTTAATTAACCACTTCGTGGTACAAACACAAAGTACAATACTTAACAGAAACTCCACTATTTGCAAAATGTTTTTGAAGTGAAAACTTCTTTAGCGGCGTTGTGCACTTTTTTTGTGATGGGTAAAAAATGTTAAACTCGCGTCAGGACACGTGACCTGTTCGAAAATTCGTAAGACGGAGGGAGAGTAGTACCAAAATATCAAAAATGCACAAACGTTAATATTCAAGTTTTCACTTCTGCCGGCACTCCCGGAGTGCAACCCGTTATTTTTTTTTTTGTTTTGTTAGATAGCGATTCGATACTTAGTTCAAATGGGCTTAGTTGAAAAAAATCGCGTCCATAGTAGAAACGAAAGTTGTTCTATGTTTCATTTGAATGAATTCCTAATTCTAAAGCATCTTGTTCAGATAACCTTTTGGCCTCGTAAAGGACTTTCTTTTTTTTCATTTTTATTTTTTTAAACTTTAGTTGATGATGATTGTGTTTGTTTAGATTGTAATCTTCCTGTGCGAGCCCCAAAAAGTACGTTTTCTTTCTTTACGTTTTACTGCATTCAAAAAATCTTTGAAAGACCTGTCAATTAATGAATACTCCTACAGTAAAGGCTGGCAATCAATTATTTCTGTAGACATGCCAACCCCTTTGACCTAACTGCATAGTGGCTGAATAGCAAACCGATGCTCGTATTTAATTTGCAATACAAGGCTTTACTAAATAATTGCAGCAATAATTTAGTGTTTATTGGAGAAGTTTCACCAAAGGGTTTCGGCAAACTATTGGCAGACTGCTGAACATTTCGCTTAGTTAGCAGTACGGAGTAACGTTTATCCGAAAGCCGATTCGGTAAATAGTTTTATTTGTTTGCGGTTCATTTCAATGTATTCTGAAGCGTACTGTGGATATGGATACAAATCGTATTTAAAATGTTTTATCGAATGTCTGGCAATTTCCTAATGGCGTGATAATATTGAAAAGGGTCTAACTGCTATTTATTTTTTAAATTTGTGCCCGATTAATGCAAATAAGCTCACCCCATAATAAATGGAAGTTATGAGAAATGCAGACGTAATAATAACTGAATTGTTTATGAAAAGCGGTATTTTCTACCTCTAATTCTAAATTAGTAAATGGATTTTTTTTTATTCTCAGAATGATTCTGGTCGGAGTATGATCAACGGTGCCATGAGGTCGCATCGAGAGATTGTCACGACGAGGACGCCATTGCTAGCAGCACACCAAGAAAGCTGCGTATAAACCATATTCCAATTTATTTTATACCATTATATTTTCAAAAAGTGAAAAAAGCATATTAAAATTATCCGTTAAAATTATCAAATTCATTGTTATAAATATTTCATTTTTATAATTATTCGATTAATTACGATATCAATAATGCGTTCTAGCAGTTGTAAAATTAAGACAATGACTGATGAACAATTATTAAGTAAAAGATTATTAGAAAAATTATTGAAATAACTTGTTCTAATGATATTAATAGTTAGATACTCTGTAAGAGAAATGACGGAAGGCTCTAAGCTATTCTAGTATAAATTTTAGAGAGGTAAGGTAAAACTGTAAATAATATTAACTATTGAAAATTGTGTTTCGAGTATTCACATACGGAATTTCATTTCGCAATGCACTAATAGACGATTTAAATGTAATTATTACAGTTAAATGTAAAAAGTTAACGTCGTAAGTGTCAACAAAAATGATTCATTCATGTAATACCTACATTAAATAAACCAGTCCAATTTAATTTCGATTGTTATGAGAACGTTAATTATTTATTACGTCGTTGCAAATTAATAGATTGTCAATTAATATTTATTAATTAGCCTTAACTGTGATCTGTTAATGGTTGGGCTTTAAGCGTTTATAGTTCTCTTATAATTTGTTGTTGACATAGTAAAGCCTATTCCTTCATTTTGCACAAATCTTGACGTGTGTATAGCGATTCGCACTGGACACAACTATCTCAAACAATTAAGTTTGAACGGAAATCGAACTTCGAATTTTGTGCCGATAGAAATGTGTGTGTTAATGGTAACAGACCACCAGAGAGCCACGCTAATAGGTGTTGTTATACAAGGTGTTAAATATTGAAGTTACCTGCAATAAAACATATTTTTTCTTAGGAATGTCTACAGAGAGGATTTTATCGTGGAAAGTATTCTAGTATTTATTTACTCACGATACCTAATACAATGGATGTACTTTATAAATATCGAAAGGAGCCTGTCTGTATTGCGGGTTACGGAACAACTGAGACTCGCTGCGAATGTAGGTGACTTTAATCATCTACAAAATGTGTGCGTCAGCGTGCCTCCACCAGTTTGAATCGAAAACTGTAGACCTTTATTTGAATAAACGATACTCCATCGGATTATATGAATATTTATTTTTATCGCCCGGTCTTAGGAATAAGTCGCGTATTTCTCAACAGAAATATAATAAATAGATAGTTTTGTAAAATACGAATATAGGCAAATTTAATTCCAAGTGAAATTCTGTTAAAATGCACTTAAGTTATTTTCTACCTTGTATAACAATGCCAAATAGAAAAATAATTATCATATCACCCTATTGTAATTATTATATTGTTATTGTTATAGTTTCAATATGAAACTTTTAACTTATTTTGAACAAGGACATATCAAAATTTGTCGATCATGTAAATACACAAATTAAATAGGTACCGTATCAAATTAAATTAAATTAACAATAATATTTATTATTTTAATATTAATAAAATTATTAAGTTTTATGTAATTATACCTAATATTATTTTACCATGTTAAACTTTCCCGGACTGGTTGTAAATATATTACCTAAATAAATAAAAAAAAAACAATAAAAATTTGCTCATTCTAAGGAATATAAAGAATTTAATGTACCAGCACGAGATACGTTAAGTTGTCGGTTGTCTAAACGAATCATTGTGGGAAGAGCAGTTTTTTAATACATGTGACTCAATAAAATGTCGAAAATTGATTGTGTTTAATTATTTAAAAAAAATCTCGCGGCATTATTAGAGTCCGACCGAATTTTCGTTTAATTTTTGTTTACGGTGTAAACAAAAACGAAATTCGGAAATTTTCAACCGAAATATCCCTTTTCGGCAACTTTTGAGGCCGAGAATGATGTAAGTTTCTTGCATATAAAATTTGATTGTTATTAGTAATTATGACTTTGAGAAAAGTATAAGGTTTCGTGTGATTTAATTATTAAAATATTGACACTGTATTTCTTTTAATTTTAGAAAAGAAAAAAAATGGTTTTCGGTCGGACTCTAATAATTATGCCTGTAGTACTTCATCAAAGTGGTATATCTAGTTTATAAATTACATCTCCATTTCGTTTATGCTTAGGAGCGTTTATTCAGAAACTGGGCAACGTGTCAAATATTTCAGTGTTTTCATTAATTTGGAAATATTACTGTATGGAAGTATGAAATATGGCTAACTAGTGAACTAATATTGATGATGAAATGCATTAATTAATATCGTAAAATATTTAGTTTTAGATGTAAACAAGTATTTGAAAACTTTTCAAATGCCTTTTTTACACCTAAAACGTTTACAAAATCAAATTCAGTGTTATAATTGCAATTCATTATTAATATTTTTGTTCACTATTTAGCGATATTTTATATTTCCATACAATAATATTTCCTAATTAATTAAAACAGGTAAATATTTGACAGCTATTTGCGACGTTGCCAACTTTCAGAATGAACGCTCTTAAGTCCCATGTAGTCAATATAGGGCGAACCTATTACTACAAACCGCAAATCCAGACTGGACTGCCAATGAAAAATTCTTGATGAATTATTTTTAGCCGACTTCTTCTTCGTGTTACTGGCAAGACAGTATTTCGATCTTGTTGGCCCAAAACTTCGCCACGTTCACGGCGTTGTCGGTGCCAGCGCAGAGGTCACTTTAGCAGTATGTTAGTCGACTTCAAAAATGGAGGCGTTTATGAACTTATACGGCTAGTTTTTTTTATAGGTGCACATTACAAAGGTGCTTCAAGAATTTCAACGACAAAACAATCGACGGTGATGAAAATAATGTATTATTGAATTTCAAACAAGCGTAATATCGCGTTATTCGGTTAAGTGGATGTGTGGTTACCCACAACCAATCAAATGTAGTAGAAATTATTTATTTATATTCACAAATACAGGTACATTATTTAGCTTAGCTTTTATCAATAGGGTGGGCAGCCTCTATTCCAATGCGTTTGTTACGTGTAAGGTAGGTAGGCTCTGCGTTTGCTAGTGTTTAAGTAAACTAAGCCCCATTTACATTATGCAAGTTTATTACCTGTGGCATACAATAAAATTGAAGCAACAAATGACTATTGTACGACTATATACACTACTACGACTATATACTATGTTGTATTGTATGACTATTGTAGCAATGAATTTAAAAGCAATATTATACGCACAAGATCTCAAAGGAACAATAATATGAGAAGATTTGTTGTGCCCACTTGTAATAATAATAATTATGGTCGAAGGTGTAGAAGTTTTTTAGTCCCAACTATTTTTAATAACCTTCCAGCCGATATAAACAGTTGTATCACAAAAACTGCCTTTAAAAAAAATACACAAGTACCTGTTTAACATTTTTTGTCAAAGCCTCATTGAAGAGAATATTTAATTAAAACAAAAATATTAATAAGTCTGTTTTTTTTAAATTTAAGAAATGAAGGAACAGTAATTTACCTTTATGTGAAAAAATGTCATTAATATAAAAAAATATATATATGTTATGTACAATACAAAAAAAGGAGCTACGTCTGCCAACAAACTGCTTTGTAGTTTGGCAGAAGTAATAATGTTTTGGAAAAAATATTTCTGTGAATAAACACTTTTTCATTTTTCATTTCATTTTCATTTCACTCATTATTGCTTTAAATTATGGCACAGGCAATTAGATCTTATCATGTAAACCAGGCTTAAGGTGGATGCGCCCACCTTCTTACGTTTTTTGCAATCTGCAGATCAGTGTCAGGTTGTATGTTAATTATAATGTGTTTCGCGACTAAAACAAATATAATTATCACCATCAAAATGATCTATACATCTCTCTTAGTTAGATTTGGTCTCAAATGTCATGATTTCATGAAAAAGTCATTCAATAGGTTAATAACTTAGAGAATTTTATTGATGGCTTTAATAATTATTATTCTGTAAATAACTACCTACCAAAGAAATCAAAAGAAGAGTAACAAATGGATGGAAAATATATTGGTCATAGAAAGAGGTTATGAAAGCAACAGATCGTAGTAATAAAACTAAGTGCAAAGTCTAACACCTGTATTCTTCCTTGCCTTATTTATGGATGCGAAACCTGGGCACTCCAAACACCACAGAAATATGTTAAAGCACTGCCAGAGAGCTATGGAGAGGAGCATGCTGATAATTAAGAAACTAGACAGAGTAAGGAACACATTTATAAGAACTAGGACAGGAGTGACAGTCATCCTCACTAAGATAGACCAAATGGAGTGGAGATGGGCGGGTCACATGTTACGGAGTCCCCAGGATAAATGGAGTAAAATGTTGACAGAATGGTACCATAGAGATGGCAAACGAAATAGAGGACGACAACGGAAAAGATGGGAGGACGTATTCAATCCCACAGCAGGTCAAAACTGGAGAAGAGTTGCAAAAGACAAAGCAATGGAAATCGTTAGAGGAGGCCTTTGCCAAGAGGCACACTGAACTCCAAGATATATTATAACTCAGGAAAGAAAATAACAGCAACTAAACTTGCACAAGAAAGGAAATTCAGGATAAAAGGGCTATTGTATTGTATTGTACGAGTATTGTATGTGTTGCGGTCGTGAATCATATTTTTATCAATATACAACCTGATACTAGCAAATTGTAAAAAACGTAAGAAAATTTAAATTTAAATTTTAAATTCGCGGGCTACCTATGTGCATCGACCTTAATTCCAAATACATTATTTGATAGGTAGTTGCATACCCACGATGTTGAGAAAACGAAAGAAAAACTTTTTTTTTGTTTTCTTTGCCAAATATACTCGTATAGCAGTGGTAGCCCAGTGGTAACGGTCACGACTTACAAGTAGTATTGGTTCAAACCCAAGCGGGCACACTTTGGGTAAATTTTTCCATCGCCACTGCTCTCAAAATGGTAAAGGAAAACATCGAGATGAAACCGGCATGTCCAAGAACCAAAAATTCGAAAACATGTGACATCCGTCAACCCGCACTGGGCCCGCGTGGTAGATTATGCCCCCCCTTTCACAGAAAGAGGAGGCCTATGTCCCAGTAGTGGGAATATCATTATTTTCCAAAACAATTTTGTTTTCCTCCTAGCTTCGCTGCCAACCCTCACCGACCTACCTTTCCATCACACCTATACGATAAAAAAGAAAAAAGCGATTACGATATCCTGAATTGAATAAAGGCACAACTTGCAAAAAAATACAAAGCCTATTTCCCTAAAATAAAATTATAATCCAAAGAAACTCATCAATAAAATAGACGTATTATACGCCTTAAGAAAGGTCGATATCTGAGGCATTGTGCCCGTGATGCAGGTCAGTGGCACAAAACGGTTGCCCCGCATCACGGCGCCGAGGCGATATAACCATTTGTTACGTATTCAATGCTCGCTGTGCCTAGCTATTTATCTTGCAGCTATTGACTGGGCGAGTCGTCGATCAATTCTAAGCGTTACTATCGTCGATTAATCAAACGGTAAGTCGGTGTTTAATCTTAGTGTCGGGATGGTGTTGGAAATATTGTAATAATCGTGAAGGCAATGTTTTGATGTTTATAATATGGGGATTTATATACGGTGCAAAGGACATCGACGAGAAAACTATAACCATAAATTTGAGCATAGTTCTAGACCCCCGACAATAGGGTAGAAATTATTAGTAGGTAAAAAAAAAAATCTGCTGTTTCATACAAAAGTGCAATATACCTGCACCAACACAATGTATGGAACAGTATTTTTTTAAAACTTTTTTATTATTTTTTTTTTATATTACTACACTGGTGGAAGAATCCGGTACTGAATTCATGCTAACAGTTTACACTTCAATATACAGTCTGTATATCTATATCTCTGCACAGCCTTTCGGGCATTATCATCACAGGTTTCCCTAGAATATGGGATAACAGTAGAGAGTTGCAGAGGTTGGACTTATTTCAGGAATGGGTATCACGCAGACAAACGAACAATAATAATAAAATAACACTGTTAGAATTATCAGTAATAGAGTCAGCTATTCATTTTAACAACGTATTAATAGACACGTCGTATTTTTCAATGTGTGTTACCGACAGTTTAAAATTATTTGCAAAACAATAGTTTTTCAATTGAAAATCTATGTTTGAACATGGTTTAAACAAATCGAGCCGATTTTAATTCGGTCAAAAATCGATCGCATACCTCACCATCTACGTAATCGTATTAGTGACCGTAGGAAGTTTACTACGGCGTAGCTAGCTTACTACGGCGTATCAATTTCGCTACAGACGTAGCCCTCCTGCATGTAGGAATTTGAATACTGAAATTGAAATGATGTCATGACTAATAATCATGGTAAATGACATATGAGTCTTATACACTTCAGTGATTTGGTCAGTACATTGTAAATAATGGAGTCAAAATAAAAAAGGTTCTGTTGCTATTATGTCAATTTAGAATTATCTCATTCTTGGTTCGAATGACTTAATTACTATCATTGTAACCTAATACAAACAAATCAATTATAATTATCGAAGCAATCGAAGTACGATAAACACAAAAGTAGTTCAAAACAAATGTTAACAGTTTACAAAATAAACAACTTTGTTTAACAAAAAATAATAAGCACTGCATCACACCACCAATATTCCTACATACATCATTTTGATTATGTAAAACAGAACAAATATACAGGTGTGAAAACCCATTCAGTTCATGTAAATACGAATTCTTATAGCAAAATTGCTTCCTCAACTGTTAGGGCACATTTGCTCAAATTAAGGCAATAACAGGAGGCACTAGCGGTATTTAGGATAATAAGCACACATGCTTCTTACCGATTCAGGGGTATTACCGGCAGTGCGGTCACAGAATACTTCAGAAGGTCGGCTCCATAAAAAGAGCGAAAACAGGCACACTCACACATAGATGCATACGTACGGTGAACTTAAGGTGGGATCCCTTAATGTGGCCCGCACAATTCAAAATTGCATTACGTTTTTTTGCAAATTGCAGCACTGTTTTACGTAGTTTTTCGATCAAAATTCAATATGCAGCAATTATGATAAAATAATGGCTAAATTGTAGTTAATTTAAGTGAATAATTACTCATGGCAAAGTACGAGTATATTAGAGATTTACTGTACCAATTTTTCTACTAATATTTTTTTTTTTAATGTATCATTTAGTATTTTGGGTCGATTTTATTTAAATGATAAAATTTTTGTAAAATATATTTTATCATAATTGCCACGTTATGCATTTTGATCAATAACGTCATAAAACAACATCACGCCTTTATTTCCCCGAAAGGTTAGGCAGAGGTGTACCTACCTATACACTCACATTTCGCCAGTTATGTTTAAGTCCCATGTAATAGGGGGCGAGCCTATTGCCATAAATCGGGCACAAATACAGACTTCGGGCTGCTACTACTTTTCAGATGGAAAACCCAATAACACTTTGCTCGACCCGGGAATCGAACCCGGGACGTGATGCTGAACAGTAGCACTTGCGACCACTACACCAACGAGACAGTCATTTTGATATATATACAATGTTAAACAGCGCCGAAATTAGCAAAACATAAAAATTTTGAATATCGTGGACTACGTTGAAGAAATCACATTTAACGGTCAAACGAGCATACCTACTGTATTTGTCTATTTTGTGCCCTGGCTGGCCAGAGAGGATACACGCATGCGTGAACCACGGCTCGCTGTTACTTGAAGCTACGTCGCCAGAATTGCCGGACCGTCGGCCGGTTTAGTCGTGCCGAAAGTCCAGTAGTTCTAAATAAATTTCTTTCACTAATGATTAGATGAAAGAAAGTTTATTTTTTTTGGTCACAAGGACATAAAAAAGGTAAGTTAGCTTAAATAGTTACTTAGTACTGAAAACAAAGCAAATATATAATTAAAATCACAGGAAAAAAGAAGTCAGCAGCTACACGTCGTGGCTGTGACAAAAAGGTTTCCGACCAGCATGAGGCTGTGCTTCATTGAAGACCCCACAGCACAGCGCTAATTTTCAATTACGTACTTACGGAAACCAAGTCAGGTATTCAAAATTTAACAGATTTAAACAAAAAATAAAGTAAAAGAAACAGTTATTAATAGTATTTAGAATTATTGTAACGATAACCAATAGGATGAATGTATACATATACTATAAAATAAAATGTAATGAATACAACATACTTAGTTGAAATAGATTAAAATAATCTGAAATGCAATAAGAAACGACCCACCAAAAACATTTTCATGTAAAATGTTGCCAAGACGAGACCATATGGCTCGCACTGTCAAAAAGTTATCCGATCTCATGTAGAGACAAGCTTTTAACTCTACACGCCCTAACTCTAAAAGAACTTTACAAACTCTACACCTTAGTCAAAATATGTGGCTTAGCCGTTTCTGGCCCGATCGCAGTCGATTTATATTGGTGTCGGACATGAGAAATAATTAACTAAATGAATGAATGAAAAGTAATGAACAGTGAATACATTTTTCACCTTACGCCCATGTCACGGTAGCAAAACGGCCAAGCCTTAATAATTATTCTAAATTTTTATTTAGAATAATTAACATTGTCATTTTTATTAAATTACTATGTGACATAAATCATGATGTTTTTGATGACATTTAAAGAAAAAACTGACTGTGAATTTGAGTGCCGTGCAGGCTAGATTAAATACGTGATTTTTTTTAATGTCTGGCGGTTTTGAGTATTTTGTATATGGCGCAAATGTCCTGCAGATCTGGTAGCATCGTGTGACGGGTCGTTGAACTCCCAAAAAAATGGTTGAGCTACACTATGACTGATGCATGTATGCCGTCTGTTGGGACCGGTCAACTCAAAGCTCTTTCTTCAAAAAGTCCTTCCAGACATGGCCCTGCATTGTCAGACTCTTAAAAAATCCTTATAATTATAGGTTTTGGACTTTAAAAGAGACCATGACCTCTGAGTTTGTTTCGGCACGTCTTCTCAGGGATCAGTCAGCTAGAAAATGCTGACGTTTTAAAATATTGTATATTATTTTCATTTACTAATTGATTTGTCCATAAATTGTTAGTTACAAAGGTCTTAAAAACTATGTTAATGGCTAACATAGTTTCATTTATAAAATTCAAAATACAAATATTAACAAAAATCAAACTATCATCTCATCACGTGAAGCTGGATGAACCTACCCAGCACTGCAGACTCTGGCCTCTCCGAGATCATCCTTAGGATTCTGTTGGTTAATATTGACGTGTAAAAGTGTCCTATAAGATCTACTTACAGAAATAAATATTTCATTTCAATACCAACTCGAGTTGATGTCGTAATACTGTGGTTCGCAATATAGGCTGAACGCAAAGTTTGGCTCGGAATTACCCGTGGTACTTGCAATATAGCAAGTTAACAACTATCGTAACAGCTGTTCGGCTGCTACATATTACTTCGCCAGACACAAATATTTATTCACCAGCTTTGAATAGATAGGCCGGAGAAACATACGGGATCGGGTATTACGGGTTTATGATTTGCGAGATCGCTCGGACCGATTCGAATTTGGAAGTAATTTTCGTGTACCTAGCCGTTTTGTAGTGAATGCCGATACTAATTAATAATAGTTTTTCTATTTAAATCTTCTTCAGTCAGTATATTTTTTTGGAAATTGACATGTTTATTAGTAATGCCTGTGTCTGTATTAAAAAAAGCTTATGACTAGCTAAAACTTATTTTGATCGGCATATAATGTAGTTAAACCTACACTTGCTTATACCTATGTAGGTATATAGAATTTATCCATACAACGTGAAATAGAATTTTTATTTTAGTTGCCTTCTGTTTCTACGTAGTAGTTGTAATTTCCAAATAATTTTAAAATTGATAATCTGAGTCAATCAATCTGCCTAGCCTTTTCCCAACTATGTTAGGATTGGCTTTTGTTGTTGGCTTCCAAATTGAATTGAAAATTGATAATCTGAGTGAAGTTTTAAAAATCGTTCTTGTGAAAGAGTTTACGCACGCCTACATAAAAAACAGTAATTTACGAGTAAGTGAAGTTCCTAATCGACACTCAAAAGCAATCAGTTGTCCGAAGACAAAAAAGAAAATAATTTATATTGCCACAAACCGTAGGATCCTTACCCGGGACTCGACTTGATTTGACAGCTTTCAAATAAGGATCCATTTTGATCGATCTCAGAAATGAACCAAATCTTTACCAAATTTTTTTTTTCTTCATTTCAGGTCATGTTCACATTTGCATGCGATATTTTTAATTTAGTTTATCACGTAAGTGTCTATAGATACGTAAGTATATGGATAAACTAGAGATAAGCTGTTTATTAATCCATTTTTTTACAAAAAACTGCTCATTAAATTAAATATAAGCAAAAATCTTTTTAAAGACAAGTTTTTGTTGAACTAATAATTACTTAATAAAACATACCTTAACATAGAAGTTTAATATTTTCTTAAAATAAAGAAAAAAATCATTCTTTGATTGGGCAACCAACAGCGATACATATGTTACAGAGTACAGTATTTTATGGCTAATAATTAATGTCCCTGTAAGTATAAATAGGATATGTATAAAACATGCGAACTACAAAAAATATTTAAATGCAAAAGTTGCAATTAGGTATATTACTTACAGTTAAGCTTAAAATGTTAAAGAAAAGAAGTTCAGTTTAAAAAGTTTGATTACTAATAAGAGACACTGGCTGACCCAACAGACTTTGTCCTATGCAAATTCCAATAATTCATATAAAAATCCCATACAAAAAACACTTTCAGTCTTTTCCGAATATTAAAATATTTCGGGAAACTTTCTCAATGTTACTTTCCAAAAATAGGGTACACCGGGTCCTATTAGGGTATACCGGGGCTTGAACGTTTTTTTTTTGAAGCCCCCTCTGTGTGTCGGGGGGCTTACCGGTTTGCACTATTACGAACATTTTGAAACAAAAAAAATATCAAGTCGGTCGAGCCGTTAAGTAATGCGCTTACCAATGAACAGCATTTCATTTTTAACAGGTTTTTAACATGTTTTCAGGTTTCATACATTGATAGAAAGGATTTTTTTTAAACTATTGCACGACTCGTAATGCAAAGCATTAGAGAGTTTTTGCACTCGAAAAAAATATTTTGCTTCCTTTCTGCAACTGTTTTTATTGTTACACTCCTGCTAGTACAAAGAACCTACTTAATTTATATACCATTGTATAGATAATTTTATGAAGATTAATTATGTACTTTAAAAAAATGGATTGAATGCAGCAGAAACGAAAAAAACAAATAGTTTTAATTTTTTTCCCGTCAAACAAGTATGAAACCTAAAAACATTGTATTTTGCAAAAAAAAAAAACAATTCATTTATTATTAGATAGAAATATTCTTTCAGCCATAAAATAATATTTCATAGATTATTCTTTCAGCCATAAAATAATATTTGGTGCACGATCAGTATTTTTCGGGGAAGAATAAAATAGTTATTGTTACAATAGAATATTTGCAGCGCACTACAATAAAAAAGTGTTATATATCTTGGTGTTAATTTGGAATTTGTTTGATGTAACATATTTTGCTGACCGAGTAGTTTAATTATAGTAAAACAATGAAACGGGTGTAATATCAATATTTTAGAAATGCATACATAGATGTACCTTTAGATTTTTGGTGAACACAAAAATATTATCCTAAAATAATCATCTTCCTATCAATAATTCAAGATACAAAAATTTTGATCGAAAACGAAGAATTTACGTTCGAGTGATACAGAACCGTGCACGCAGCTTCTGACCTTTCATAAGTGCCCTTGCAGGTTTATGTGAAAAAATATTTTGAATTGAATTGAATTGACAGAGTAGAAATTAAACTACAAAAAAAAAACTGCCTGGTCCCCAAATCATTTAAATAACAATGAATATTCCATATCAATTAAAATTCCAAAAAAAGGATGAGAAAAAGCCATAAGTTCCCATACGAATTTCAAGAAATTTAATTTAATATATTAATAATTTAATTTTTATAATTTAAAAAATAATTAAACCTTGAAAACTATCAAGAATCGCGGAACATACATGGGGTATTTTTAGATACCCCTGGGCATGAGGTATATTTTTTTTTTATGATGTCACTATTTCGACCACCTATTTTAAAGCTTAAAAGGATTTTTAGCCTATCCACCTTCCAAGGCCAATTACAGCAATTGAAAAATGTTAAGTACTCATTTTTTTAATGTTTTGGGTAGCTTAGGGCCCTGCATAGTTTTTAAAGTCAACTAGAATCTATGGAACCTGATTTTTGTATTTTTAAATTGAAGTTGATTTCAGTATTACCACCAAAAACTTAAATTCCTGTTATCGATACTTTTTTGAGTAACTTGCAGGAATGTTAGGAAGTTTATTATTTTATCTTTGACAGTAATATTCAAGACGATATAGTCGCAAACAAAAAAAAACTGAAAAACACTTACTTAAAAAAAAGATATGAAATTTTGAAGCTCCACCAGCATAAAACTCAATAAAAACTACAAAAATCGCGGAACATACATAGGGTATTTTTGGATGTGAGTTGATTTTTGATGAGAGTTTTTTTTTATATAACGTCTCTTTTTGGTCAATCCTGTAGGTATATATTTCCAACTTTAACGCTTGTCCGTTGCCTAGCAACCAACAAAGCAAACCTAAATAGTCTTTGACAGTACGTAAAGATTGTGAGAAATTTTACCCATATTGATGGGTTAATTTTTTTAATGAGCGTTATGAGTCGTTCCCTTTTGTATTTTTCAAATATTTTTACTAACTTGTTCAAACTACCACTGTAATAAGAATCCTAATGAGATCCCGGAGCAACTTTTTCAAGTCCTGCAGAAGTCTTATAATGATACCTAAGTCTCGGATATCTACCCATCAGGCCTTGATTATGTCGCGTATTTTTTGTAAAATAATAAAGCAAAAAGCAGCCAGATTTTCCATCGCGTCATTTGTTTCGATATACTTAGTTAACTCTGTACCTATCAAAACAAAATTAAGCCAAAAGTTATGTTAGCAAAATATCTAGAGTGGAAAATCAGTAAAAAGAAACATTATATTAGCTACCTTATTACGCGAAAACCAGGCATACTTATAAAATTGTACGTCATACCGTATTCCGAGACTTAGGTATCATTATAAGACTTCTGCTACGTACTTGAAAAAGTTGCTCTGGGATCTCATTAGGATTCTTATTACAGTGGTAGTTTGAACAAGTTAATAAAAATATTTGAAAAATACAAAAGTGCACGCCTCATATCGCTCATTAAAATTTTTTACCCATCAATATGGGTAAAATTTCTCATAATTACTTTACTTTTATTACTTTAAGAAATGTCAAAGACTATTAAGGTTTGCTTTGTTGGTTGCTAGGCAACGGACGACGTCGATTAGTTTTTGTTTTTGCGACTATATCGTCTTGAATGTTACTTTTATAGATAAAATAATAAACTTCCTAACATTTCTGCAAGTTACTCAAAAAAGTATCGGTAGCAGGAATTAACGTTTTTAGTGGTAATACTGAAAATTTTAACTCCAATAAAAAAAAAATGAGGTTCCATAGATTCTAGCTGACTTTAAAAACTATACTTAACATTCTATTATTTGCTGTAATCAGCATTGGAAGGTGGATAGGCTAAAAATCCTTTTAAGCTTTAAAATAGGTGGTTGAAATAATGACGTCATAAAAAAAAATTGTCCTCATGTCCAGGGATATCCAAAAATACCTCATGTATGTTCCGCGATTCTTGATAGTCTTCAAGGTTTAATATTTTTTTTAAATTTCTTGAAATTCCTATGGGAACTTACCTATAGCTTTTTCACATACTTTTTTTGAAATTTTCATTGTTATGGAATATTCTTTCAGCCACAAAATAATCATCTTCCGGTAATTAATTCTAGATACAATAATTTTGATCGTTAAGGAGGAATTTACGTTCGAGTGATACAAACTCGAAATTCCTACTTTAAATAAAAATAAAGTACTACCTGGTGCCTAAATCATTTCAAAAACCTAGGCGGGATGTAGGCTTGCCCAATATCACAAAAAAGGTAGTACTTAATCGAGGCGAAACATTCATTCAAAATGATTGTCGACGGCCGCCGCCGACACGTCTACGGCTGACGTCGACGAATGTCGACGGCTGCAATTGCCTCTGCGTTCTAGTCAGTGCTCATCACTGACTAAACAAAGGGCACCACTTTTTAACCTGCACGTTAGGTCGTTGCGTCAGTCGTTCACTGCCATCACACAAAATTTGTCTAGGCCCTTATAACAAAGCGAAAGTAAAAAGTAATAACTATATCGGAAAAAACGCCAATAGGAGTGTAGTAACACGTTTAGTTAGTGAACAATTAGCATCAAGAATAACAAAAATAAGCAAAATCACATGAATGATGTTTATACGAATGAAAACTTTTCACACAAAATTTGTCTAGGCCCTTATAACAAAGCGAAAGTAAAAAGTAATAACTAAATCGGAAAAAAACGCCAATAGGAGTGTAGTAACACGTTTAGTTAGTGAACAATTAGCATCAAGAATAACAAAAATAAGCAAAATCACATGAATGATGTTTATACGAATGAAAACTTTTGTATCTTGACTTAATGATAGGAAGATGATTATTTTATGGCTGAAAGAATATTCCATAACAATAAAAAAAAAAAAATGTGAATTGTTTTTTCGCAAAATACAATGTTTTCAGGTTTCATACTTGTTTGGCGGGAAAAAATTTAAAACTATTTTTATGTTTTTTTCGTTTCTGCTGCATTAGATCAATTAACGAAGTAGAAGAAGTACAGAATTAATTGACATTAAATTATCTATACAATGGTATATAAATTAAGTAGGTTCTGTGTACTAACAGGAATGTAACAATAAAAACAGTTGCAGAAAGGAGGCAAAACAATTCTTTCGATCGCAAAGCACTCTCTAATGCTTTGCATTATTAGTCTTGCAATATTTTAAAACAAAATCCTTTCAATCAATGTATGAAACCTAAAAACATAATATAGTCGAAGTTGGAAATCTGATCTTCCGTTGTCTAAATAATCTTTGACATTACGTAAAGAGGGCGAGGTGAGAAATTTTACCCATATTGATGGGTAAAAAGAAATCAAACAATACTTCATGACAAGCATCATACCATTACCATTGTATAGATAATTTAATGGAGATTAATTCTGTAGTTTTCAAAAAATGATTTAATGCATTAGAAACGAAAATATATAATTAATAAAAAACTAACTAATAATAGGTCTTTACCTATGAAATTGCCGTTTTGTATGAAAAAATTTAAACGATTTTTTTCATGTATTTTTTATTTGTATTAATCGAAGTAATCACCCATGCAATCAATGCATCTTTGCCAACGCAGTGGCAGTTTATTGATGCCCTTCTTAAAGAAATCAGCTGGACGGGAGGCAACAAATTCTTCAAAGGCATTTTGTACTGCCTCTCGGGTATTGAATTTTTTTCCGCCAAGAAGTTATCCAAATTCTGGAAAAACTAGTAGTCTGTAGGCGCAAGGTCTGGTGAGTAGGGCGGATGACGGAGAGCTTCCAACCCCAGTTCTTGCAACTTGGAGACCGTCTGCTGTGCAGTATGAGGTCGCGCGTTGTCGTGCAGGAGCAGCGGAGACGAGCGATTGACCAATGCTGGTTGGAGATGTGCCAGCTTCTCCATCATTGTGTTCAGTTCTTCACAGTACACATCTGCAGTAATGCTCACCCCGTTTGGTAAGAAGCTGTGATGAATCACACCGGCGCTAGACCACTAAACAGTGACCATCACTTTTCTAGGGGTAAGTTTTCGTTTAGGGTATTGTTTAGGTGCTGAACCAGAATCCAACCAACTTGCTGAGCGCTTGCGGTTATCAAACAGAATCCATTTTTCATCGCAGGTAACAATGCGGTTCAAAATTCCTTCATTTGTGTGTCTGTTGAGCAGTGCAAGGCACGTCTCGATGCGTATTTCGCGCTGGCGATCATTGAGTTCGTGGGGCACCCATTTGTCAAGCTTTTTTACCTTGCCAATTTGACGCAAATGGACCAATATTGTTTTGACGCTAACGTCGAAAGCTGCTGTTAATTCAGCCGTAGATTGTGTATCATATCATCAGCTTCCACAATCGCCTTTAATTCGTCATTGTCGACCAAAGTCTTCGGACGACCGCGAGGTTCATTTTTCAGGTCGAAATTTCTAGAACGGAAGCGAGCAAACCAATAACAATGGTGGTGCGTTGGTTTGTAGTGTTAGCTCCGTAAATGGTACTCATATTCCATAATTACTCGAATTTTTAACATATCCATGATGACGAAAAAGATTGAAATGCGATGAAAATGTAACACTAATCAATAAACAAATGACTACATTTGGAAAAAAAATTCCATGTTTTTAAAATAAAATTAATTTGAAAGTATAATTCTTAGCCAAACAAAAATTATTTTGATTTGAAATGGCCAGTACTGCAGAACGGCAATTTAATAGGTAAAGACCTAATATAATATCTATAGATTTCCAACTTCGCCATCTTCCGTTGCCTAGCAACCGACAAAGTAAATATCAGTTAAAATCTAAAGAAATAGTCTTTGGCATTACGTAAAGAGGGCGAGGTCAGAAATTTTACCCATATTGATAAAAGCAATCAAACAATACTTCATGAAAAGTGTTTAAATAAATTGTTCATTTTTGTTAGAAACTATGTTTTGATAATAAATATACCTACTACAAAAAAAAAATGTTCTAAAGGCAATAATACTTTTTTTATTTACAAAACCTACTATGAAGGAGAAAATGTTAGGACTCGTGTATACGACGCCGCAGCCGTGCCGACACCTCATCGTGTTTACATGTAGACTAGACGCCAACGCGCTACGCGCCGTCTCGTATTCGCTTGATTTTGCCATTTATGACAGTACAAAAACGACACTGATACATCAATCGTCTCCTCACACACGAGTGCAACAACCATCGCACAAACACAGTTTCATGGACAGACCCACTCACCATCACAAAATCCGAACACACCATCATCTCATCATAATTTAACCAATTTCCAGGGATAGCACTTGGCTTCGGCCCGTACTACCCCATAAATCCGGCGCAACGCCGAGATACATAAAAGTAAAAAAAAAGAATAATAATAAAACGTTTATTTATAAAAAGGGGCACATTTACAAAAGGTAACTTAATAATTAAAATAGAGCACTGTTGCTTATTTGCCTGAACTAGGTTGAACCTGTGCTTCAGGCTAGGAAGTGCATAAATACTTAATGTAATGAATTAACAATAAGTAATATATTGTTGGGCTACTGAATTTTATGAGTGGATATTAAAGTAATTTTTCCAAAAACACATACCTACTTGTTTACATGTTTGGTAACTAAATTGCAAACGCAGGATATGAGCTTTTTGGCACAAATCCTGACCATCACCATTTGTTATTTTCACACATCGCTTCGATCTTGTTTCATTCTCTTTGTCCACTACTCCGTATCGTATGAAAGAAGGTTCCGGCGGCGTCCGTTATAAATCATCCAGATTATGTGCTTAGTCGTCTACCTCGTTGGTTCACAACAGCTGAGCGTCCGTACTGGGTTCGATCCCCGGGTCGGTCACGATGTTATTGGGTAATACAAATCAGAAATTAATAGTAAAAGGCCGATGTCTGGATCTTTGGCCGTTTTTGTCATAAAAGCTTGTCAAAGTCAAAGTCAAATCGTTTATTTCAAATAGGTCCTTGTAAGGCACTTTTGAACGTCAAAATTAACAAAAAAAAAAATTGATTCTAGTCGTCCCTTCCAAAAGGTAGAAAACTACCTTTTGGAAGGTATGGAAAAGAATGGGCATGAAACTCAACCGTTACTCTTTTAAAATATTTTGTATATTTTTTACTATACCACAATAGGTAAAAATAATTAAAAATGAAGCAACGACAAATAAATTAATTATGTGATAGATACGGTTCTCTACCGTGTTTCCTTACTTTTTATGCATAATCTAAAGTGCCATTTTTTTTGTCTTATTAGTCATTATTTTGTCCGAATGATAAATTGCCCGAACTTAAAATAAAAAAATAAAATTGAAATCCGTAAATACAATATGCCCTAAATTTGTTTCTCATAAATATTACAATCAATAATATACAAAAGACTTAAAACCGTTTTCAATAAAAGTTTAAAGCCCTAAATTAAAATTATTTAATGTTAATTTTTTTGTAATTAAAAATGATCTGATTTTGTATTACAATTGTTTATTATTTTACCAAATCCAACTGATACAATACATAACATACATACATGGTGTTAAAATTGTGGTATAAATAAATAAATAAATAGTAAAGATGCAAAAGCAATACGGCTTTTGTAACGGCTCCGGCGCTGCATGTTTTATCTCAATAAAACAGTTGATTGTGAACAACAAGCATATACCATGCATGCAAGCAAGCATGCAGCATGCAACCGAGCATGCAACACGCCGCAGGCATGGTTTCTGTCACGGCTCCGGCGCTGCGGGGCTCCAGCGGTCACGAGCTTATCGTCGCAGATGGTTTAACGCTCACCACCTGCTCCTCAACTCATGGGCCACCTCGCCCCTCCGCGCCTACGCGATTCTACATTACACTCTAGGGGCAGGGCAGACTAGACTGCGTGGAGTCGGATTTATAGCGATTCGTTTTTGTCACTATAAACTAATTTTTATCAAATGGACTAACAATTTCACTATAAATGAACATTAGAATAGAATAGAATAGAATAGAATAAGTTTTTATTTCTCTCAAAAAGGTACAATTTGGTGTATAGTATATGGGTTGCAAGCAAAATTCAGACCTTTGTGAGAGCTGGAGTCTGTACTGGGTTCAGGACCTGTATTACAGATCTCCAGGCTCACACCATTTAAAATTACACTATTTACTTGCGTTTACGAACTATAACTATATAATAAAAGCTCCAAGTATTGAGAGGAAGAGGGTTATCTGATAACAAAACAAAAGGAGATAAACTACATGTGTTCTTGGGAAGTGTTGTGTGTCCGTGGGTGCAGTATAGATCCTCACGACCAACAACGAGTGAGGGGCACTGGACATTCGGAATAATACACATTATAAAATACAATACTTAGGACATATGACTTTATTTTATACGAAATTAGGAGATTCAATTATTATAGTACTCGATTTTATGACAGAATAGTTTTAGAAGTAAAGATAATTATGTAAAACAAAATTTCGAATTTTTGAACATTATGGTTACTGAAGTTTATAGCAAACGTGTTATGGATAATGATTTTAGGACAATCAATTTTAGGAGAAGAAAGGCAGTACCGATAGATACATGTTGCTTACATATTTGCAAACATTGTAAAAGTAGACGATTTTCCTAAAATTGTACACTTGTGACCTGAGACTTATAACTATGAGGAAGTGTGGGTGCGCTATGCACTGTTGCCATCCCTTCGGAGAGCATGATGTTTTGTGTTTCAAGATTAATTTAAAGCAATCTATGAAGAAGCCTTTTACTGCCTCGTTGGTCTAGTAGTCGCAAGAGCTACTGCTGAGCATGAGGTCCTGCAGTTCGATTCCCAAGTCTTTGTGCCCGGTTGATGGCAATAGGCTCGCCCGCTATTATATGGGACTTAAACATAATTGGCGGGATGTTGGTGTACCTACTAAAGGTACACCTGTGCCAACTTTATTCTATTTTATAATATAATACAAACTTCTAGACTACAATAAGTAATTTACATTCCCACAATTCACGTAATTCTCTACATCTACTAATCACAGTCACGAAAAGAAAAGTCTTATCACTCAATTATCTACGTAAACAAACTTGGACTTTATTCATTAGCGATAAGGAAAATTATTGTTGAGCAAACACGGGCGCGGCGATAGTTTAAATTAGTTCGTATATTTGATCGGTAACATGCTATGGAGGTACGCATAAAACAATTGCTAAGACTCTGGTATAGTGTCAAATCAGATCAAGAATATCTAAGGCGACCCAGCAACTTCAATTTAACAAACAGTTAATTATTTCCTGCCTTAAAATATTGCACAATAGGTATCCTACATGGTACAATAAAATAATGGTTCAGTATTATTGAAATTCGCTCAAATTTTGCAATCATAGCTCAGCCTTAAATAAACCTAAATGGTCATAAACATTGCATAATTCTAAGAACCCTCCTCTCTTTTTCCCTAAACCTCTTCTTAGGAAGATACCATTATGGATGTGCATTCAGAAGACACTGTGGTGCAAGCCTTTCTACTACTTTTAGTACTACCTTCATGCCGTCTATATTGCACTGTGATTAGAATGAAAAAGAAAGGCTAGCCTTTTATTTCAAAAAAGGTAAGAAATAATAAAAAATAATTGTTCAAATTGTTCATCTCTTGTTAAAATTCAAAAGTCATTTATTCAAACTAGGCTGAGAATCAGCACTTTTCGAACGTCAAAATTACATAAGACAGTCCCCCAAAACGCCCACCCTTCACCACTTCCTAGTGCTTTAGCTGGGAAGAAGAAGTGGCGCAACAAACTCCCCAGCAGCACAGCTGTCTGTTCAGTTAGAAAAAAAAAATTCTACATAATAGTATGCAAAATGATATTTACATTACGCAACACAAAACATAATTTAAATTATAAAATTAATAGCCATATGACAGCTAGCACACGCCAATACACCAACCAAAAACATCGAGAACTATTTATACTCAAGCAGAAATAAAAATAACTTAGCGAAAACAATATCTAAATAAAAGCCTCCAGGCATAAAGGGCGTGCCCGCTTACATATAGCTGTAACTAAAAGTTATAATTGATAAACTAGGACCAAAGAGGTAAATTAAAAAAATATCGAGGTCGCTAGCAAACCACATATTGCAATACAACTCATAAAAAAACATTGTAATGAGTAGATTATGTCAACAATAAATTAAAATAAAATAAATTGACTTATAAAGTAAAATTATAAACAATTATATAAACTCATATAACCTGTCAGTAAGGAAGCTAATTCTGGAGAAAGAACATTTAAACATTGTCTTGAGTTAATCACAGCGACCAACTATTCTTATCATTTAAGTAGTCGTTGATAGAATAGTATGCCTTTGAACAGAGGTTGGATTTTACTTTAGTTTTGAACGCATTAAAAATCAAATCTAGCAAAGAAGAAGGTAGCTTGTTATAAAAGGTTATACCAAGCCCAACAAATGAGTAATTATGAACCTTATGAAGCCGGTGAAAGGGAGTACGTAGTTTGTAATCCTGTGCCCACGGATACAATCAGTAAAGACTTTTAAGCGAACAGAATAGAATGTAGTTATCAGCTTATATACTAACGCGTGGACAGACAGACAGCCATTGCGTTTAATATTATAAGGACGAATGATAATGTCTTATGTCCAAAGACATCTTAGTCGAACTCCCCAAGTAGCGTGTACCAATTTCACGCGGAGTTTGTCCAATCGTAGCGAGCTGAGGCCGTAATTATGTTCGCAAACACCAAGTTGGATGGCCCATTGCTTACAACTTCCAAGTTTCCTCGTTGATATAATGAACTAACGTGTCGGCCACATCTTCGTTATCCAGACAGTTTTTTTTTTCTGCGTAGGTATAATAAGATAGAAATGGAGTGTTTTTTCAAGTCAACCTGAAGGTTGTGGAGGTCTTTTCTTGGGTTTAAGCTTGGCAATTAGCTATGCAACATTTTCTTTTAAATTTTAACTTTATAGCTTAATCTTTGACCGTCTTTTTCTTAGCATGTCTTAGCAGCAAAAAAAAACAAACTGTCTTGAGGGTCAAAATGTTACTCTTTTTCTGTTTAGCTCTCTTTCGCCAAGTGTGTTCATTTAAAATGCGTTTCCACGCATGTCAAACTTTGACGCTTCTATTTATTACCTAACACACACATCCTAACAAATATTATAAATGCGAAAGTGAGTTTGTTTGTTTGGTACCCTTCCACGCTTAAACGGCTGAACAGATTTGGATGAAATTTGGCGCATGCGTAGGCCAAAACCTGGATTAGGACATAGAATACCGACCGGGACCGAGACTTATGCGGGTGAAACCGCGGGATAGTATTTCTATAAATAAACATTAATATCTAAAAAGTAAACTCCTAACAAAAGTGAAACAGCTGTCAGAATTTATATTTTATTTAGCTTTGTGGTCGAAACACTAGCCAGTTAATGGGGTTAATGGCTGAGGTAAACACTTGAGTGCACTTCACCGGGGGAGGCTATTCTCACTTAAAATATTACCCTTTCAGGATTACACGTAAGTCTTGTGGTAACTGCGGTCGACTGATGTTTTAAACGTTAATGAGTCTCGGATATCTTTCACGGTTTTAAATAGGAATTGTGGTTTAGCGTACACTGTAACAGTTAAAAGTTTTACGGTGTGATAAAATTAGCAGCCTTTTGAAAAACGGCATAATTATGTGGATTTTAGATTCAGATATCTTGAATTATCGTACGAAGTCGGAGAACATTAGCTTCGCGGATTCAGATCATTTAAATCATGGTATGGGCATGTAATGCGGAGGAATGAGGTAAATGTCGTGAGGGGAGTTTTCAGTATAAATGTGTATGGCTAGTAGAGGAAGACCAAAATGATGCACGAACTGTGTGAAAGATGAAATGGCTAGAAAGGGAGTGACTACCGAGATGACGACTAATAGAAAAGTATAGAAGAAAAAAAAATGTTTCGCCGACTCCAAATATATTGGGATAGCGGCAAGAGAATAAAAAAATAATAGAAAGATAGCGATAAGGATGCTGATTCAGCGTCTTTCACATAACGCTACGCACTGGGCTACGGCGTACCTTCCAAGGTGCTACGTCGTAGCTTCCATGGTGCTACGGCGTAGCAACCTACGCTACGGATGTATGTCTACGGACCTACGAAGGAATCTTGTTTTGTATGATAAAAAGCCGAACAATTTGTTACCAATGGAATTGTTTTGCCATTTTGCTTGAAATTAATCCGGATACCCAAGAAGCGTCGTGGTGTCACTAAGGTACTCTTATAACCATGAAATATCCTACAATTCTACATCTGAGCTTGAAGACGATAACAAAGTAAACAATAATTCATTTTTATTTTAGTGTTTATTAGCAAAACTTTGTAAATGGCAGTAATATCCTTATTTTTTAAGAACATCTATTTTAATATTATAAAGAGAAAATATTTGGTTTTTTGTAGTTATTTTGTTTCTCTTTCGTGCTAAAACGGCTAAATGGATTTGGCACATGCGTAGACTAGGACTTGGGTTAGGACATAGGACTTTTTATCCCGATATTCCCACGGGATCGAGGCTTATGCGGGTGAAACCGTGGGGCGCAGCTAGTCGTAAATAAGTTAGCTTCGTAAATAAGTTTCCCGAACAAAAGAGTATAAAATTAAAATAATGGTCTTTAAAAATCATCATAGTTTGTTTTTAGATGATAAAACCCCCAATAATATATTCGTCATCACTTATCTCACAAATTCTTTACCTCGAGTAAATAAATTACGATTCAAAAAATTGCGTCTAGGTAAACATAAATCTGAATAACAATCCCACGATTGCCTATAAACTAGATGAGATTTCTAAAAAAAACTCATCTCCCACAGATTAAACTTAAATATTGAATATCTTAAGAACCAGCGATCCTATCATCCAGATTTCCAATATCAGATCTTTGCCGTCTCAGAAATGATATTATTCAATCTCAGAAGAAAAAGTTTCAAATGGAACTTATCGAAAAGCGATGGAGCCTCTTTTCTATTTTAATGAATTTGATTTTGTAATCATAGCCAGAAAATATATTATTCTTTGTAGTTTCGCAGTCAATTTTCCTAAGCAATTTTTTGTAAAATATTCTATTAAGTTATTATTATTGCAAGGTGAGCATTGTACGGTCAGCGTAAAAAGGATCGAAGTGATCATTGTTGAAAGTTAATATTGAAAATTAATAAAAATGATAAAAATGTAACTTCGGAGTGTTTCATTTATTTTAAATTTCAACTTTCATCCACGTTTTCACTAACACTACGCGACACCTAAATGTATTGCCTTATAAAACCCCATTGTCGATTTTCAACGCTCGGCACAGCGCCGATAGTTGAAAATCCAACAGTGAGACGCTTAACGCCACCCCTGTTGAACATAAAACAATTTATATATATCCTGAAAATTAAAGAAATCATTTACAGTGAAGCGACTCTCATTCTACGACTTTATTTATTTATGCATTAATACAATATTCACTTAAAAATTAATCAAGATGAACAGAACAATAAAGTAAATTAATCATTCAATTCAGGTTCATTATCAATCATGAATACCTTTAGCCTATAGTAAGGAAATGGAGCAGTTAACATCTGTATTGTGTGTTGTTAACGTGTGTATTGAATACATGCGTGCAGAAGTGCTTCGTTGCAAGAGATGATGATAGACTAAGCTGTTGTATTGTATGATATCCTACTGCATTGTTATTTAATTTTGTAGGTATGACAGTTGATTGGGTCGTGTACTGACCAGGCATTTTTGTCTATTGTCCTCGACGTAACAAAGTTTTCGCCTTTTATCATGGCAATAGAGGTCATTGCCCTTTCCCTAATATCCCTCCGTGGAAACCCTAATAATATCACCATAGGAACCCAGACAATAAACTATTTATAGTTTTCCATTATTGGAACATCAGGAAAATCACGATAGATATTGATTCGGACTTAATTTCCGTTTTTGAAAAACAAAAGGCTGGAAATTTTTTGTGGGTCAATGACCACTAATTGCTATGCTAAAATACGTCAACTATAGTTTGTGATCGTTTGCATTATGGACGGACCGCCGTTGAAATACTGCGCTGTGTTATTCTGGCTGCTACATTGGTTATTTGAGTTTGTAACTGGTTACTCTCGAGTAGCGCCGTGGACGACGGGCCTTAGATGTTCAACAATCAGTCAAACTGATCAGTTACGTGTGTTTGTGCCTTGCTTGCTGTTTATCTACTGGGTGCTAGTTTGTAGTGCGTGCGTTTAATCAGCATTATGTTGTGTAAATATAAGATATTTGTCTGTCTATTAGACAGGAAATATATATAATTCAGTTGGCATGTCGATAGTTTGACACTTAGTGCGGATTTCACCAATGAAATTGAACGCGTTCAGTACATCTAAACGCGTTCAAGAGCTGTCAGTGTATAATATTCCATAACAATTTTGACACTGATAGCTCTTGAACGCGTTTTAGAAATGTTGATCGCGTTCAGAGTCATTGGTGAAATCAGCCCTTAGATTTTACTCATTTTAATTGAGTATACCGTAGGTACATGAAAGTTAAAGCAGCCTTCAGAATATGCAAGTTTTAGGACCCGATGTGTCTAGAGTGCAAAAAAAAACAGTACAAACAAACCAGTGAGTTTTAAAAACCAGTGCTAATTTTATGAAAAAAAAAAGCATAAAAGCCAACAGCTATCCGTGCCGCACGTGTAAACTAAATCTAAGTCATAACATCAATTCAAAACCCAACATAGTCACAGCAATTTTACACCGGACCACAATAGGGAGACATTACGTAAACGCACGCGTTCCCCGTTAAATTCATCAATGCCCAGATTGAATAATCGTGCCGGTCACCTGCCAATTACCCCGACCAGTTCGGACGCAATTTATTGTAAAGCTCACGGCACATCTATTATAAGCCTCTTTTTCCAATATGAGGAATTTTACGCTTCAATGAAGGTCCGGGCACGTTTAATTTCAGTGTTGAATTTTTCCGGCGAAAATATATTGGGAGGAGAGTGATGGAAAACTGACTTAGAAACGAGAAAAATGTAATAAATGTTGGTATGTGTTAAAGTAAATACATTGTAAATGGTTGATTATTTGTTTGATAGATCTACTACTGTACTTTACTTTATTTTACGGAGTATTTTGCGACATGTCGATATAATTCCATCATTTGGCAAGGTCAGAGGTCGATTTAATAATCAAAATATCAATGGCTTGGAAAATGGGCCCACTCCCATAGCGAATATATATAACTACGAAATTAAGCTTACAAACTTTTTGCAAAGAGAGAAACCTCAACACAACATTGGCATAGTAGACCCCTATGACAGAGTTCTCAAAGCACAAAAAAATGTGTCCGAGCAATATGTGGAGCTCACTTTTCAGACAGCTGTTTTTGAAATAGTGGCAACTGTTTCAAAAACTGAAAATATTGCCATTACCATGTCTGTATATTTTGGAAATTTGTATTTTTGTACTAAATAAATATAATCACAATAAATATATATATCTAAATAAGCGATCACGCCATATGTCTGTCTTTGGCTACGGTTGCCACCAATAAAATTAAAATTGTTTAAGAGAAATGTCTATTGCATGTCTATTATAATATGTAACCATTTTCAGAATTCCCTTGAGGATTTGCAATTGTGGATGACATTGTTCAAAAGAAGTCTCTTTAAACTATTACTATCTAAAAAATATTATACCGTTAAGGAATATTTGGAGGATAAGTCGATGGAACCTAATGTAAATTTGTAATAATCATATAATAATAATAATCATAATCAATATCATATGTATACATATTGAATAAAGATCATAATCATAATGAATGTAATTGATATGAAACACCGTATCATGGTAGGATATGCTGAAACTAAAATTACTGTATTATATATTGTATTGTGTGTTTGTTTTTTGTGTTTTTTTTGTTTTTTTATTTTTAATTTTCAATGAGTGTGTGTTTCGTTTAACTTAAGATCACCTGTGCTTATCTCAATAAATACTTTCTTTCTTTCTTTCATATTCTAGCAAATAAATATGTTTGATTTGATTTGATTTATGGTTAGCCTCATAATCTTTTACTCACGTCTTACGCTACCCACGGGAAGGCACGAGTTAGCGTGTTTCAGCCGGGCACCGAGCAACCCCCTAACTACCTTCTGATAATATAACATCCAATATAAGAATCGCGACGAAGGAAAAACATGATAGATATTTTTCTAACAGACGCCTGCTTATGAGAATATCCTCCTTATATTATTAGTTTCCCATATTCGGCTCAAGGGGCCAAAATTGAATCTTATACGGCAACTTTGCCTGGATCGATTTCAAACTTAATAAGTTTCTAGGGTGAAAACTGTCGAACTAGTTTACGATATTCACCCTAGTTTGTATAAACAATACTGTTAGTACCAAACACCACCTGAATACGTATTGTACAAAATTAATGTTAACATAAAACGAGAACTTTTCAATTGGAATAGAAATGAAAAATACTACTAATAGACAAGTGATTTCAGAGCATAACGCATTCCTACTATAGAATTTTAAATAATAGAACAATAAGGTACTAAGGTACAAAACAACAATTTAAACTGAATCGGCAGCCCGCAAAATTAAAATGTTCTTGTTTTTTGCAATTTGCACGTCAGTATCAGCTTGTATGTTGACTCAAATATGATTCACGACCATAAAAAATAAATGTTTTTACAGTATTATAATCATTAAAATCATTAATACATCTGTCTTAGTTCCATAAGAACAAATCTCATATGGAAAATTTCTTATAGAACAAATCTACTACAACTGTGGATCCACCTTAATGTTTACATTTTTGACTCAAACTCAAAGCATTTATTTCAATTAAACCATTTACAGGCACTTTTGAAGTATCAAAAAGTCGGTCAGTTAGTCAGAAAGTTGAAGCTAGTTGCCCATTACAAAACGTAGATCTCTATGGAGAAAAACGAGCAAGAAACTCCAAGGACACTCTTTTACATATAGAAATCACAAAATCCTGGGTACATTACTGTTGTTGCTTCTAAATGTGAGAACAATGTAAAAAAATAATAATAACCAAAAACGATTAAAAATAAGCCCTGGCAGATAAGAGATGACCAGTCTCAACCGACGGCGCCCGTTCACGAACATGACGCGTGGATCAGCACCATCCACCTCAACCATTTTCTAGGGAACCGAATGATCCAACAGACTCGCCACCATCAGCGAGACAGTTAAGTGAGCATGACATACTCTCAACTGCCATGCTCTTTCAAGTCAACATACAATATAATAACGTAGTAAACGGCTCCATGGTACTCACATTTACAAAAATTGCTAAAAAATAATGCTTCTAAAATATACAAATAGACTGCTGTTATTTTATCAATATCACTACTTTGCTATAGATTCACAGTTATGATCTTTGATTAACATAATATAACAGACTATTCAATAGTCTTATCGCAGGCCACACTGAAAACGAAGCGAAACGAAGTACGAAAAGAAACGAAGCGACTAAATGAGTGAAGCTAAACGAGCTTAATTTCGTTTAGCTTCGTTCTCAGTGTGGCCTGCGCTTAAGACTGTCGAACAGTCTGTTACATTATTTTAAATCAAAGTTTGTGTGAATCTATCATGTAGCTATCGCGTCTTTTCATACTTTGATTCACACTGCGAATCGAAGTATGAAAAGACGCGGTAGCTACGTGAGCGAAGCTAAACGAACTTAGCTTCATTTCGCTTCGTTTTCAGTATGGTCTGCACTTTATAAAATAAAAATAATTAGCCTGTATTGTCCCATTGCACGCCAAAGGTCTCCCTTTCCTATAGTGAGTGTTATAATACTTTTATCAATAAAACAAATTGGAGTCCATTGCGAGAGCTCCACGACAACGATATTTGAATTATCAGCCGGCAGAGCCAGGGCAGAGACAGAAGGCCTGGATAAGTGGCAATCACTTTGAAAGGGTTTTGATTTTCTACAGCACTTTTCAACGGGAATGACATAAGCTTTTCGCTAGCTTATGTCAGTGTGCGGAAAAGTCTCTCTTTTTACATTGTTCTCACATGTATAATTTTGGCATGAATGATGTAACCAATATTTTGTAAAAATTATTATGATTTAAAAGAGTGTCCGTGGAGTTTCTTACCCGTTCTTCTCCATAGGAACCTACGCTTTGGAATGGGCAACTAGCTTCATATTTCTGACTGACCAACCCCTTGACAATTCAAAATTGCCTGTAAATGGTTTAATTGAAAAAAATGCTTTGAGTTTGAGTCAAATATGTATAGAACAAACACACAAAATTTTTGACGGTTCCATCTTCGCTATATCGCTGATAGAATGTCACCTTGTCTAAGCCCTCATGTCAGTCTCTCAACCAACCTCCTGACTATCTAACCTTTGTGCTAGGTACAACTGAAACCTATTATTGTGACATCATGCTGACACGATAGAAGAAGGACTAAAACAAAGCCAAAAATGTACAAAACCTTAGTCACCGACAAAAGATAATTCCCTCCACATTCATCTTACGGACTTACTCTAATATTTATCACAGGATTTAACAAAGGAAAATCCCCAGTCACATACTACCGTCGCGTTGATAATGAAGAGTAATTATTATATAAGAGAAGTCGGTACCACAAATGATAATACGGGAAAAATTCTACCTGGATTTATCAAAGTTCCGGATAATAACATTTCGTGGCTGGTTGGACGAGCGAACGAATTTGTTGCTTTTTCTTTTTCAATTTCGCGGCGTTTCTGACTTTCATTTTGAACTGAGATTGTTTTATTCTTGAGGAATGCTGGAATATTTGGTAATGAATAATTGTTTTTCGACGTTGTGGTCATATTAATAGGTATTATAAATTAAGAGGATTCGGGATGCGCTGGGGTATTTCTTAACAGTCACTCCATTGGTAAGATTTATGTATCAGCCTACAGATGACCGCTGGGGCCGAAAGGTTCCGGAATGGCGACTGCGTACCGGAAGACGTAGTGTTGGAAATCTTCCCACAATGTAGACCGCTGACCTGCTGAAGGCCGCAGGAATCCGCTGGATGCGAGAAGTACAGAACCGGTCGAAATGACGGAGCTTGGGGAGGCCTATGTCCATCGGTGGACGTCTTTCGGCTGAAATGATGATGTATAAGCCTGTTATTATCTAAATTCCTATTAGCAATTGGGAAGGCTATAACGCGATGAAAATGTATTTTTTTTAAAGTAAAGTTCTCATACAAAAAGTTGTTCCTATAGAAATATGACGAGTTTTCAATCTATAACTCTGTTTCCTATATTCCTAACAAACCTCCTTCTTTTTAATGAAAAAATTTTTTGATTATTTAATTCACGCAGAAATACATTTACAAACATATCTTTTGAACTAACTTTCTGACTACGAATTAGTGACAGTACCTAGTTAGTTATTTGAGGTAGAATATTCAAACATTATCAAACTTCAAAACCGCGTAGGTAGATGGTTAGATACAAGTACCTTCGTATTAAATTCATCGCCTACGCTTCTAGGAAACTACTTCCTTTATTAACACATACTGTTTTAGAACTATTTGGGAAGTTTGGTAGGACTTTCTTGTTGTTAATCAAACTATTTATGAGTAAGCAGTAAGGCCCGTTTTCTACATCGATAATTTAGTATAAATCCCGACTCAAATAGAGAATTTAAGTAATAGTTTAATCGGTTAAAGGACACTGAACGAGAAATCATAGAAGGTCCAGTTGAAAACCAGCGTCAGGCACTAGATGCCTGGCATTTTTGCTGAACTGGGCCTATTTGGCGCAGCCGCGAGGCACACATTCCTGCTAGTATCTTACAACGCATTTTACACTTTTTATTTGTATTCTTTCTTTTTATTTTATTTATTTTTTGCTTGTGTGCCTTTTAGTCTGTGCTAAATAAATGTATTTTCTTTCTTTCTTTCTTTCAAATTTTGTTGCTATTACGCCTATAGGCGTTTAGTGCTCGTCAATGCCTTAAATTTATAAAATGTTGATGTGTAACATCTTTCCTCTCGCTTTCCTGCAATCAAAATCAAAATAAAAACCAAAATAATTAATCAGCAGCCTAATTACGCAACACATTTTATTTTTGATAGCAATTCTGAATCGAAACCAAGTCCAATTTATATTGCATGCCATATTTGGAATTACGATAAACATTTTTTACCAATCTACGGAAATTGAATAGGGTGGTACGTATAAATTGGCTATAATTTATTAAAAGACACGTTTTGTTCCACCATATAAGCATGATAAATTTTCATATTATTGTGCTATAATTTAATTTTGTTCTAATTACAACTGATGCTCTACTAGTGCTTATACATGAAAATGTACAATAATTGCCGAAAAATGAAAAACCAATTTTTAAAACACTTTCTACCAAAAACTACCATAATTGAAATACGTAACAAAACGTTTTTCTTTTCACGTTTTTGTTATCTGTGGCCAATGACAAAATCGTAGAAAAGCAGTGTTGTCAACTTAGAGGGATTTCCATTAAACCTGGGGGTTTGGACACCCCTACTGGCGAAGAAATGTTGCTTTTAGTGGCTGGTTGGTGGTTTAGTCTAGTGGTTAGTTTAATTCAATTTTTAGAAAACAATACAATCAATTACTAAAACTTTGACTCGAGAAAATATTAAAATAACAAGATAATGGCATGTTTTTTTGTTTGTCTAAAACCTGTGTCAGTGATTTTTCGTTTTATTTCTTTCAAATGCCGAAACCACTGCAGATTCGAACGCTGATTTGGAAAGAATGTTCAGCATGATGAATATATTGAAACCAAACAAAGGCTCCGCCGAGTCGAGATCGCAAAACGACGTCTTTTCAAAAAATAAAATCCCTCGGGTAAATACTACCGGGATAAAAAATCTGCCGTTAAGCCATTATTATCAATCAATCAATCAATCAATCATTTATTTCGGAAAATATCCATATTGTATTAGTGTTAGAACTTAGAAAAATATGTTAGTAGCATTAAAATTAAAAACAATATTACAATCAAAACCAAAATTTAAATTAGGATATTAAAAATAGAATTAAATTACATTACAATCAAAACAAAATTAAATCAAACAAACTATTATATACTATTTATTATGTATCAAACAAACATCCAAACATCTTCACTAACTTTTTCATTAATCATTGTGTGATGATGTTTAAAAAAATACTTTGATTACCTATGCTATGTTTTATTTTCATTCTCAAATCTTCAAATGGACCTCCAAAACAGCGACCGAATGTCGGTAACAGAAAAATAAAATAAAAAAATTGTGAGTAATCCATTTGAAATAAGATAAAAGAAATAAGATTTAAATAAACCGTTTTACAGTCCTGTAAAAAATCTCTCATCTTATTAATGGAGTATAGTTTATTTCTGGTGGTTTGAAGAACCGCTGCTACTGGAGTAGACATGGGCTTTTTTGGATTTTTACACAAACGGTTAAATATCCTATTTCAGATTATTAAATCGTTTTCAAAATCCATTTTTAGATATCGATTTCAGGAGAGGCTCCGGCTCGCAGTTTTGATCATCTCTAGTAATATTATTCGGTTGTAAGTACATTGATCAAAACTATTCAAACATAAACAAATACTGGCTTACGCAAAGCTGCTCCGGCCGTGGTTTTGTGAAATCGGTTTGTCTAGTTCGGATTATCAATACGATTCGATTTCTGACTGAAATCGGATTTTAAATTCGTTTTTATGTATCTGACGCATGTCCTATAGTGGACTTAGGGAAAAAAATTGGCAACACTGAATAAAAGTTGAAATAACCTCTGGAACGACGTGTTCAGTCGATATATAGCCTGTCTAAAGTATACCTTTGCTCCTCCAACCACATCAGAGTATAAGGAAAAGAACAAGAAAGGCATATAGCATCACATGTTAAACATCATTCTTTGAAGTCTGTTGAGAATACGCTATCAACGATTTTGTTTATATTTTGATTTTGTTGATTTCGGTAATATTTTCGTCTAAGCATTGTTTTGCCTTGAATGTTTTCAACATACAAAATTATATTTACTATTATCATACAGAAACATGGCTTACTTAGGCTGTTTTGCTCAATAGCAAAAAGAACCTAAGTCGATATTATCACTCCAAGTAAGTAAGCCAATATAAATACCTTCGTATCTCATTAGATTATTGTAGCTGTCCTGTAGGTACATTATTGGTGGGTCTACATACGGACAATCATTGCTTTGTTTCGTAGACAAGCATCTTACGTGAGGTTACTATGTCCGTCAACCTCACCCGCCCCTAAGATATTTTTGTACATAAGTAGATGCTGAAATAAACTACAGCAACCACTAACCATATAACAACAAACTACAAAACATATTCATAATATTTTTACAGACGGTGCTAGAACTGAAAATACAAGAATAGAACTCTACCCAACATCAATCTTGTCAATTTCCTAACAAAGAAGTTGAAGTTGCAAACATAGATTGGATAACCTATCTTCTGTATTAATCATTGAAGGTAAGCTTTTAGACACATAGTTATGAATCAAGCGTAGCAACTCACTTAATAATAAATTTATGAATGTATTTCCTTGACCGAACTTTCTTCATCATAATTATATTTTATGTATACCTAACTAATGTTTACATAATTAATTAGTATTACAAAATATCTGGAGACTGAAAAATCAGCCCTAAATAAAGAAGAAATTATACAAACAGCAGCAATGACTAGGCTGATTGCTTTTGTCCAGCCATGGGCCTAATGGAGGCCTAGTTGATATGCCTACTTTACTTTGCAACATAATGTTTAAGTACTTTATTTGAGCAGAAAATAATATCATTTTGTTTTAAAATTGTACAGTTCCTGCGTTCCAGTGTTTCAAATACGAAGACATGAAGGTAGCATGAATGATGTCGCCCCTGCTGCGTTGCCTCACTCTTCTGGTACTTCTGTTTTCAAGCTTTTCAAGTACAAAAGTAGAAGATTCTTGAAAGATAATAATTATTTTTTTAGAAAACTGTTGAGTCTTGTACGACAGCGATATAAATGTATGTTCCTATTTTGTTGATTGATAACAGTGTAAACTTTAATAAAGTGTTTTAATTATGAACTATAGAGGTACAAATAAAAATAACTTGTTATGAAATACTTAAGAATTGAAAACTGTTTTTTTATTTTTATAAACTGATAATTTATTATTATAATGATACTATTTAGAGGTATTTACCTTAATTAACATTCATTAGGTCTCGTTGGTCGAGTGGTCGCAAGAGCTACTGCTGAGTATGAGGTCCTGGGTTCGATGCCCGGGTCGGGCATAGTGTTATTGGGTTTTTCCATCTGGAATTTCTCAGTAGCAGACCGGAGTCTGGATTTGTGCCCGGTTGATGGCAATAAGCTCGCCCCCTTACATAGGACTTCAATATAACTGGTAAAAATATGTGGGTGTACCTTTTACAGGTACACCTCTGCTCAACCCTTCGGGGAAACAAGGCGTGATGTTATGTATGTTCATTAGGTTTCAGTAAATAGAGCGAAATAAATTATGGTAAACAAAAACAACTGTTTTATTATATCGCTATGACCGCATTTATTCACATTTATGAAATATTTGGAGATGGGGCAAAAAGAAATTGGAAAATAAGTAAGGATTAGTGAAATTTAATGTCTTCCTGTGGAATTCGTCATGGAATATGTATGTACTGCTTGCTAATTTTTGATGTAAACGCATGAGAGAGTTTAAATTATTCCTGAATAATTTAGTTGAGCTTGACATCTGAAATATAAAAAAAAGAATTGTAAGTAAATCCTCAATATATTCCATGATCCATTACATTCATCCACGAATTCTAATATGCCTCTCCTTTAAACACTTCAATGCACAATCTATTTACTTTATAGAACATCAATATTCTGCTATAAACAACAATTAGGTGCAATGACTTTATTTAAATGCTTAAAAGTTTATGTTTGATGGTGCATTTCATATTCACCAACATAACATTGTTGCTGTGCTAAACACACATTCAATGTTCAACATTAAGAAATAAAATAATATTGATATAAAGTAGGTAATGATGTGGAAATAAATCTATGTATGGTGGTGTGGTGAGTATGTTCATCGAAGTTCTTACATAATCCATTGACATACAATGCTTCAAACTATGCTTGTTTTTGTTATATTTGTTTCATCTTGTGGCTCATGATAAGTTTGATACAGTACGAGGTACGAATTTGTCTTTCGATAAAATGACCAAAATACCTCGTTTCAGAAATATCATAATATAATATTATTATCTTTAGTTTAGGTTGTAAGCACTTGTAACAGAAGATAACTTGGTCAGTCACTTGGTTCATTACTTTCACAATTATTATTAAAAATTGACCTCGCTGCTTCGATATTTAGCATACCACTAATATTGATTTATCATTGAGGTTTTACACTAAAACACATTCACAATGTATCAAAACGATGTTCACTTACATCATTTCGTAATAATTAAAGAGTAAATCCCAAAAATGTTACAAATAACATCAAATGCGACGAGTACAGTGCCTTCATATTACATTTGACAGAAGAAACAAATTACTCGTTGATTTTAAACCAACGGACCGCTGTCAAAATGGTTACGTAATTCGAAAAATAGCCTATTTATAGGCTTATCGTTCACTCTTTAGCGTCTCAAACAGAGTGCAGTTGATATCACAGATTTTAGAGTTACGTAATTCGAAAGTTGTAAAATTTTGCAATTTGAAGTTTAAATGATTACAATTCCGCTCAATTGTATATCGAAAATGTGTTGCGTAATTAGATAGCAGATCTGTGGGAGTAATTTCGTAAAAAGGGACGGAAGTGTGTCACTGTTGATTTGACCAATGAGCGCGCGCAGTTGCAGAGTTGGTTGTTAGAAACGACCTTGATGAGGCCCCGCCCCTTTAATGTTGCTTATTACCAAAGTAAGATGTCAGATGTCATCATATGCGACTATTGTAAGCCTCGCTCTTTTTTTTTAAATCAAGGCTAATGCTTTTAGTGTTTTTTTTTGTAAATACAGGCCTAATAGTCTAATGGACAGGAGTCCTTAAGACAACAAAGAATTCACACTCAAATGTTACAAAATAAAGCTAGAACGAGAAATCAGATATTTTTTTTGTAACCACCACGTTTGTCCAATTGATGATGATTGCAGTAAGATTAAAAAGCGTTGCCCATCCAAATAAACTGCAACTACTATCCATCTGCAAAAAAATGTGATATTGGGAATTTTCTTTTCAACCATTCATTGGCAAAGAATTTTCCCGAGTATATCGCAAGATAGTGTTGGTAGTAGATAGATGAATCAAAGGACTAAATAATTACAAAGGCCACATTATTTCATTATCAAATTAATCATAGTAGGAAGCCTCTTAAAACGAGGAAAATTAATTTCCCATTTCCAATTTCCCTAGGGAGAATTAGGAACAGTTTTGTCCTGCTAAATAATTCAATCTCCTAAGGTCGTAAACCCGTATTAATAGTTCGATAAATAACGGAGATGATAATTAAAAACTATCCTGTTTTATATAATTATAATTTCTAATTAAGCTCAAGAATTTAACGTCGCTTTTGTTTTTGAACTCATTAATTTACGAAAAGGTTTAATCAAAATTATAGATTTTACAAGATTCAAAGTTATAGTCTTGGAAACTCGAAAATTACGAAAGATTAAGCAGCATAACTTTTCTTGCTTATAATTACATCGTATTCTCTCGAGAGGAACCGCGGCAAAGAGCAATAGCGCCATAAATTATTCGAGGGTTTGAAATCTGGGCCAGCGCCAATTAGCCCAAGTATTTCGCTGCACTCCTGCTAAAACCTGTCAAAAGTAGAAACTAAATCGATGAGAACTTCTTCCAGGTTTGGCTTACTACGATCCCAATTTAGGAAATAACTAGGCCGGAAAACTGTATCGAGAATATCTAAACTTATTCGGTTTACCTGATTGCCAAAAGTTTAAACCGAAAATTTAAATGTTAGAAATGGTTTACCCGACTTTTGCGAAACCAAAAGAAAGGTTGTGGGCATCAATTAATTTAAAATACGTAATTTAACATTAAGCTCTAGTTTTTACTATGGTTTTTACAAGGACAAGATAATAAAAGAAATCCGTAACACGATTTCCCTCAGAAATTCTTAAGGAATTCTGGTCCTTCCTTATTGCTGTTGTAAAAAAGCTGCCTTTCGCTTCGACACATTTATTCCAATCTGTCACGGCTCATAAAAACGTTGAGAATACTCGTTTACATAGTCGAAAATCGTACAATACGTGTTCACCTTCCGCATATTTAAAACCGAAACGTGATACGAAACTCAACTCTACTGCGATGACAGAAAAAAATCGTATCTAGAGTTACCCCGTTCAGATAAAACGTCATTTGGAAGCAGCAATAAAAAGTTGTAAAATTGTCAGTCTGGATATCGTCAGAACCAAATGTTCTCGATACACCGAGACACGATTCGATTCGAATAATCGTTCCCTTGGGCAGATCCGTCATCAATATTTCAAGGGGTATCGAATGCGAGCTCCCGATTTGCTCGTTCGTTCCTTTCCTCAAATGTATGGAGCTGATTGGTTTGATGTTTCACTCATTTGAGTGGGAGAAACTTTTAGAGGATTCTTTTTTCCGGGAACTTTATGGGGAATACACAAGTTATCGCTCGTTTTTACAAATCCGTGATTTAAAAAGACATGTCGCAAAGTAAAAGTTTACTTTTGACAACCGTATCCTACACGAAACTAACATGATCATAAAAACATGTAATGCAGTATACATTTCAGGAAATTCAAGGCGTACTTTATTGCGGTATAAGCTGCTTATCTTCCAGAGCAAGCTGCAAGAGACAACTGAGGACATAAGTCAATATAATGTCCGTAAATAGGACCAGCAACTTGTCTGTATTTATGCCAATCTGAACATCCAGCGGTATAATTGCTGAACATAACTTCAACTTTACTGTTGGGATTGCATAGTCTTAAAACTTTCGCGTTGCATAGTTCGTTAAGTTGTTTTATTTGGGTTTATTTAAAGGTTTTCAATTTTTAATGTAACAAATTAATAACCATTTTTAGTTAATTTTCCTTTATTTAATAATTCTGAAGCGAATTTTATTATTCACAGTCAAGTAGAGGACAACGAATTGAGTAAGTTTATAAAATGCTATAATCTATGGTCTGCCCTGCTGTTTATCTTACGTGCTTGTTGGGCCATGCAGTCAAAAGTAAAGCATAATATTTCTCGCTCATAATACAAGTATACATTCTTATCCCTACACAAAAAATAATATCACAAAATAGTGTTATAACAGTATATATTATAAGAAATATCTCCAACCACAGCGTCATGCAGTTGCAGTTCTTTTTAATAAAACTGAAGTGGACTTGATTTATACGTGTTTTGTCTGGTTGAAACAAGATGGCGTCCGTAATATCTGCATGAAACTGGTTAGATCCGGTTTCCGAGCGCAATTTTTCGCTTTTACCCACTATCTAGCAGTTTGAGGCAAGCAGTTAGAGAAAGAATCATTTTTATTAAAGGCCGCTCGCTGTGCAATTTTGTGATATATTTTTTTTTCAGACTAGTTTTCAATCTAGGTTCCGCTCGTGTGGTGTTATGCGAGCGACAGATTAAAAGGATATGAAATTAAATGTGTTTTGTTCATCTATTATACACACAGAATACGCATACGTTTTCCTTTTCGAGAATCATCTTTAAAAAACAAAAATAAACGATGCAGCAATACCAAAACCATTTCAACTTATAAATTAGTAGATATTAATTATTATGATCTGATATTAACAGAGAACATTTCGAAACCAAAATTTTGCAACAATTTTATAGTATCCAGGCTAATACAAGTTTCATCATTATCTTCTACAAATTTATTTATTTATTTTAAAAAAGCACAGCCATAACACATACATCAAACTTATTCTAGAAATAATCTTAATAACTAAAGGACTAATGTACGTGACAATACATAGCATTAATAACAATATCTTGTTGCCTTGCAATTTCTTATACTAAACCTAAAATAAAATAAACTAAAATTAATTATTTAAATTATAAGTCCGACAGTTTGTCTAGCGTCAAAACAAACTCCCACTCCATTTACTTGACAAGCGCTTAATGGACTATATGAACTAATAATTCGCTAGATAAAAGAGAAGCTGTTCTACAAAGCAGAACTTTTCAATACCGTGTCGCTACATATTTTAGTGGAAGACGGTAACTTGTCGAACTTATCTCGGGAGGAGATAGCGTTGGGCGAATGTTTTTATCGATATCGATAGTCAGCTAGGTTGTTACTATATTTAGTTTTTATTCCAAGTTCCTAGAAAAACACCTCATTAAGTTTACTTAAAGGTATCTAAGTTGGTACTTAAAAAGCCTCGCTGCCTGTTCGCATGTTTCTGCTAATAATGAAGAATCTTGCAGTACCTTATATTGCTGGTTTTGTTACCACTGATGTGCGAGTCAATGGTAAAAAAAATAGTATTAAGGCCACAGACAGGCGCGATGCGACGGTGCGACGCGATTCTGGTAGAACCATGAAGTTTTCATTGAATTTGTTCTACTAAAGTCGTGTCGCACCTGTCTGCGTAAGCCTTTAAGCTAGCCTCGCTTTCTAGTGAAACTCCGTACTACGCTAGGCCAGGTTGAGGAAAGTGTTACTAATTACGTGCCGTCGACTGTACAAACGTCATGCTAATCCAGTTAGCATGTACCTTCCTGCCTAGCCTTTTCCTGTTTTAGTAGGTCAAAATAAATGTCATGTCATGTGTGTTAATTTATAGTGTAACATAATAAGGTTTTTTTTTGTTTTTGTCATAAAAAACGTTGCCCCACACTAGGAATTTCTCCCGTATTGTGTGCACATACACAAACAACCAGACCCGAAACCACTACAAATATTGGTTCCGTGCGGGAATCGAACCCGCGACACGCAGTGCAGCAGTCAATCGCTTAACCACTGCGCCAACCGTTCCGTGTTATACCTACCATGTAACTTAAATGGAGGACTTCTCAAATATTTTCATTTGTTTTGTGTCAAGCGTGGTCGTAAACAAATACATGCAATGAATCCATATTTTATAATATCCATTTCAACTGACAAGCTTTTTGTAGGCATGCAACTTTAATTGATGATCATTCTACTATTTACAAACATAGTTATTACTATCACTAAATATTATATATAGTCTATCGGAACGCGATAAACTCAAAAACTACCACACAGATTTGCATACGGTTTTCACCAATGGACCGTGATTCATGAGGAAGGTTTAGGTGTTTATTTCATTATGGTTTTGTGTAAATTGGCTGACATTTTTTTTGGAGATGTCGGAACAAATGATCGGAAGTAGCGCTTGCGACCACTAGATCAACGCGGCAGTCAATTTATAAGAAATTATTCAATATTTTATACAGAATCTATAAAGAACTTAATATTAAGATAAGATAATTTTATTATGCTTTTCCTTTGATGAATTCTGTAAAAAAATCCGCCCCCCCCTCCGTGTAATTTAGAGCGCTACATTATAGTGAATTTAATAATAAAATAATAATAATAGAATATTTCTTTTCTCACTCATACTTTCTGAGCAGTGGTGGCCCAGTGAGCAGTAAAGGTTCCAACCCAGACAGGCAATTTACTTTGTGTAAATTATTTCATCACCACTGCGCTGAAAATGGTGAAGGAAAACATCGTGAGGAAACCGGCATGTCCTGGATCCAAAATTCGAAGACCTGTGACATCTACCAACACGCGCTGGGCCCACTTGGTGGATGATGCCCACTCTCTTTCACCGATTGGAGGCCTATGTCCCAGCAATGGGAACTTACTAAAAGTAAACCATGAGGCCTTGTCCTCTGAGACCAATCCGGACACTCAAGAGATTTGTAGCTTTGATTGTACGATCAAACCCATCGTAGCATCATTTTAAGCATGTCCTGTGCTCGCGCGATGATTTTAGCTTCAATTAAGACACTCTAAAGAAATGGGTGTGTTTAACTCGTCGTGCGGCGAAATCGCATCGTTTGCTCGATCCTAGCCGATTAGGACGACGCCTGTTACTATTATGAATAACTTTAGTGACATCGATATTCTTGCCAAATTATATCGACATTTGTCACTCCCCCTGACGGACGCCACCTATGTATCTCACCCGTTTAGTACGTACGGAACTTCGGCCTAAATCTTCGGAAATAAACTCTACTTATCCAGAGTGTACTTGAGAACAAAATTTATGTGACTATCTTCAGACCTTTTTCAATCTCTGCTACCACCAGCCTTTTATATTGAGTCTCATCTATTCATATTGACCCTTGCTGACCCTATAGATACGGTCAGGAGGAGTACCCCAAAATAAGTATTGGTTATGACGGTTATCGATAAAATCAGGGCAGGCCTTTCAATGGTATCGAGATATCGAATCAAATATTAGTATTGATCGAGATGCAGGTCCGGAAAAGTTTCTCTCGAAAGTTGCTCCGACTGTTTAAATCATTTGAACGGGCGATAAAAAAAATACCGTTTTTTGTCTTAGTTTCATAATTCCTTGAAAACGCCTATTCCTTTCCTTTTGAACGCTCTATTGTTTTTATACTCTTACATACATACATAAACTCACACCTACTTCCCACGGAGGTTAGCAGAGATTACAGAACGCCATGTGCTATGATCCTTACATACTTCTTTTTGCCTTATTTACGTTCATACATCTGGTCATACACGCACGCTGGTTGCGACTACGAGCTTTCTGAAGAACATCACCAATAAGATTAGTTTTATGTCCTTCTAGAGCGTCCCCTCCTGCGTTACCACTCACATCTGCCTTTACTCGTAAGTCGCCTTACATCCTCTGAACAATACCAAATCATGTAACCATACTCTTTTCGTTTTTTGTCACTACATCTTCTTTTAAGCCGCAACGTCGCGTTATCACACCATTCCTAAGCCTATTATTCGTGTTTCCACAGCATTTATACTACTTTCATGCCTTTAATATTATTTGTAAATAATCGAATATCTCATTGACAGGTTTTGCTATTATTCAAGACAATAAACTTGATCATAGACCGGTGCATCGACGTTTTGCTAAGATCTTTTTAATAATTGTTCTTTTTGAGTAATTGGTTACAAGATATCATTATCATCACAGTGTTTAGTTTCAAGGATTATTGGAAAATACTTCCGAGTCTAAAAAAGGGTGGGAATGCTGCAATGACAAATATAATTTAACTATTATGTGACTAGGTGCGTAGTACTTGCAACCGGCGTGCGTATATGACCTACATGCCCTAATTGTGTAACAAACATTCAAGGATATTGCTGATTCAATGCTTCATGTTATGTTAGAAAAATTTGTCTGTTTAGCAACGTAAATAACGTAATGAATGTTGTTGAATTGTCAAAATGAAAGCCATTGCTACTATAACGCAATAACTCCGTTGGTTGTAAGTTTTTCAGAGTCCCATTAACTCTAGGAATTAACATTCAACAACAACCATAAACTTTGAATTAGGTATCATTGAAAAAGTAACCAATTAAAATTTGCCTAAAGATTAATAATCTAAAAACATGTTAGTATTTTACCCAATTATTCCACATTATGTACGAACGTAAACGAAACCAAAGGAGTATATGAGGATAGTAGCAGGTGACGTTTTGTAGTTTCTGCCTACACCCATGAGGAGCAGGCGTGAGTTTAGGCGTATGTATACTGTAGGTCTGCGTACTACGTCAGAAATAATCAAAACTATAGTATTCGAATCAGCAACTGGAAAGTACTGCTTGCAATACGCATAATTAAGCCAATTGAATCCAAACAACAAAACAGGAAATAAATGTTAAATTAACTGACATTTTAATTAAGTATTCAGATTTTATAATGTTGAAAACCAATCAATTATTGTTCTATAGTAATTGCATTGGCGTGATAAATAATAAAATATTTTCTATTTGTATTTTCCTAAATCAAAGGTAATATAACAAATATATTTTGGTAAGAAATTATAGAAATACAATCAAAAATAACTCTTTGAACTCCCCTAAAAACACATCGAACCTTTAACTTGACCCTTTCAAAGTGTAAAGCTATTGGCAAATCTTTTAACCCACCTGTTAAAGATATAAGACCTTTTATCTGAGGCAATTACGCCTGCTCCTCATGGGTGTAGGTGAGCTCGGAGTGAGCTGTCAGTCCCTAGCTGCAGGTGGAATGACAGCTCACTTCACGTTCACTTCACCTAGTTTTCACCGTGAGATTATTACAGAATAGACCGGCAGGAGTGCTATTCTGTAACCATCTCACCGTGATAACTTAGGTGAAGTGAGCTCGGAGTGAGCTGTCAGTCCCTAGCAGCTGGTGGAATGACAGCTCACTTCACGTTCACTTCACCTAAGTTTACACCGTGAGATTATTACAGAATAGACAGACAGGCCCGGGTCGTCGGCGTGTTGTGTTCCACGCGCGCCTCAAAGAGATGTCAGCACAACTGACGGGGTCCGCTAGGACCGATGCCTGCCGTGGCCCCTGGCAACATACAGGCAACTGAAGGAATGTTTTATCTAACGAGCTTGTCAACTATGTTGGGGTCGGCTTCAGTCTTACTAGATGAAGCTACCAGTATTTTACATGGAGCGACTGCTGAGCTCCACAACCCTGTTATTGGATAACACGATACCTATTAGTAAGACTGGTTGTCAGACTTTCGGGTATCTGATGACCCGTAACAACTGTCAAAGATCTACAAATGACAGCCGAGACCAACGAATTAACGTGCTTACGTACTGGAAAATCCCAGTAACACTTTGTCCGACCCGGTTATCGAACCAGTAGCGCTTGCAACCACTAGACCAACGAGGCAGTTATTTTTTTTTTCCCTGGACTTAAGACCACGATAAAAAATGGCGAAGTTATATTAATACTAGCTGCACCCCGCGGTTTCACCCTCATATGTCTCGATCCCGTGGGAATACCGGGATAAGAAGTACGAGTATGTCCTAATCTAGTTCATAGTCTACCCATGTGCCAAAAATCATACTAATCCGTTCAGCCGTTTTAGCGTGAAAGCGTAACAAACAAACCAACAAACAAACCAACAAACAAACTCACTTTCGCGTTTATAATATTAAATAGGATAACTTAGAATCGAAATAAACTGGTTTATTGATATTACAAAGGTCAGTATAAAAATATATAGTCTTTTAAAAAGTACTTTCAGATAGCGTGTGAACAGACCATAAGCCATTGGCTTAGTTACTTCCGCCACTTTTGCAAAGCGAAAAAAACAAAAGCTTACAGAGAATGAAAAAAAAAAGCTCCTTAATATAAAAATCTTCTAAAAACATGATTTTATCAAGATTCTCAGCTATCACTATTATTATGATAAACTTCAAGACGATCCCACTGAGCGTTCTAGAGTTTTTCATGCGTATACGACCGGCTGCAACATCTGTTCATAGCTTCCAAAAATTACTAAGACTAAGTAGGTACTGTAGACTCTTTAGGAGCCTATGGTACCGGCTGTTAAATAAATACTTATTCACGATAGAACTCGAGTAATTATTGGTTTTAGAAATCATTTATAACATTTTAATATTTTATTCTAGCCACTTGACAGATCGGGGGGCGACCGTCTGTTCTTTTTTCTATTCATTCTGCTAGAATGTTCGAATGTAGCCAAGGCTGTTTTCTTAACAGCCTGAACAGTACAAGGTTGTTTATCGCATAAAACCTTACAGTACGTACCATATTATGTATATTAAAATGTCCCAGACATTTAATAAAAGGTACGTACCTACTTAATCTACGAAGGCACAGACCAAGGTAAGAAAGTCGTCCACATTTAGCGTACAAATTCATTTTTTTTAACATTCCAACAAAACAGTGAAGTTTAATGAAAGCTATTAAAAACAATGAATACCCAATTATGACATTTTCTAGATAGCCAACGAAAGAGTTGAAATTCATAAAGTAAAGGGAAATGAATTGTTTTTCGCGCGATGTCACACCAAAAAAGTGAATTCAGAACCGTCGTTGAATAACAAAACGGAAACAATTTGCAATCACAGTTCCCTTCGGTGAATAAATTAGAAGTTGCCAGCATTAAATTAGAGGTTTTCGAATAATTGAGATTGTTACCAACAAGGTGGTTGGACGTGCCGCTAAATTGTGGAAACAAAATGTTTTTTTTTACGGTTGTAACTGAAAAGTTCGAATGAAATGTGTGGTCGAGGTTTGGGTAAAAATTACTCGTTGCTAAATTTTACTAAAGCGGCGATATTGCACAGCTAGTACCATTGTAATCCGAGATTATTAAAACCATTTTGCATAGTCCACAGTAGGTTAGAAATGGGTTTTTTGTAGATTGTTTTCCAGGTCCTGTGAAGCAGTGAAAAATAAATATATTTTATAATTGGCTAGACTTTTTTTTTTCGACTTTGACATCTAAGACTAATTGCCTTGATTTTTCTACGTAGTCAAGATTACCTACCTTATTAGAAAAAGGATTTACTTACAAAATTTTATGCAGCGCCATCTCCAAGATGTTTCTGGAACAAATATCAAACCGGCTGTAGCAATTTAGGTCCTTGGTTATCAACAGGTTCGAGCAATAGTATTTCTAGTTCCTGGTAAATAGATGCCACTGCATTAAAATAGTATTGAAACTTTTTAAATCACAAGCCATAATATCACTATTGTATAATGATAGAAAAAGATTTATGATTAAGTATACCTAACTGTACGAAATCTCATGGATTTTATATCTCTTTCAACGAGTCAGTAAGTAATCGCCATCTAGACACATTTGTTAGAACTATGAAATTCTAAGCTTCGCGTCCGAGGGTCAAATTCATTTCAGTACCGGGATACTGCTGCCATCTAGCGGCATATTTCAGATGTATATCATGGGGAAGGCCGTTTTACTCTCCTATTGGCAACGAACCCTCCCCAATGAAAATCCTTTCTTACTAGTTCATGGGATTTCCGAAAGATGTTGCTAGTATCAAATAACGTTTTGTTGCTATTTGCATTATCGCGTAAAATGTTTAATTATCTGGTTTTAGGGTATTTTTGTCTCGGAGACCTTAGAAATTTTGAACAATGATTACTTAAAACTACCTATTAAAATTTTGTATAAATTATATTTTACATTATTAATAACATCACGCTCGTAATATCCGAAGAATTAGCAGACGTGTACCGATATTACCCACATTTCGCCAGTTATGTTTAAGTCCCATGTAACAGTTATTTTCAAGGGGTAGAGTATACAGCCATCAACCAGACATAGATACTGAGAAATTCATGAAGGTAAAACCCAATACCACGTTTCGGATCGGTAACGGCAAAACAATCAACAAATCATTCGGACACCGAAACGATGGCCACAATATTTTACACAAACTTCAGTACTAAAAAGTTTCAAGTTACACACTTAAAGACACAAACGACTTATTTCCTGCTGCACACGAACTGATCTCCGCAAACGCTTACCACATCCAAGAAAAATAGCACCAGGAAAGCTAACAAAATCTATTTATTCATGATTTATAAAAAAAAAACATATATTTTTCAGGAAACCTACAGCAAGCCAACCAAAAATTAATTTGTTTACTAACTAGCTACAGTCAGGGCAATTAATTGTTAAGCAAATTGATACCCTGCGTCAATTTTGAATGACAGTTGTGATTTGAATATACGCACAATTATCGGTAATCAACTTGATAAACAATTGATTTTCCCGTCTTAACATAAAGTAAAAGTTTTACGAATCGGCAGTAGTCTTTGTCGTACAATTTATATAAGTAAACGGTATTATAGAGAGTGATTATCAGTACTCGTTTATAGGGTTCCGTAAACCGAACCCTATTACTAAGCCTCCGCTGCCCGTCCGTCTATCTGTCAGCGGGCTGTATCTCATGAACCGTAATTATTTTTTTTATTTTTTTTTTATTTTTTTTTATTTCAGGCATTAGCACCCGTATATAGGTAGACAGTTGAAATTTTCACAGACTATGTATATTGCCTACTCATCAGCTTTATATGGCATGTAAGGTGCTAACAGTACGTCAATTATTTGTTTTTAATGTAGTTTTATTCCAGCACACTGAACTTTATTTTAACCCAGTGCCTTCAGATAGGAGAAGAAAAGATCTGGTTTGTGCTAACTCTCAGACTAAACATGCTTTTGCTAATCGATTTTATTTATTTTCAGGGCCCTACTTGTATAACCAGTAAAGTTAAAGTTAAGAGACGTTTAAACTTCAAAAATGTATGGTTAAACAGGCGCTAATCATTACTTAACTTTAAGCAGCGTTTATAAATAAGGGGGTTATAGTTTAAGTTATAATAGGTGTAACCTACTAGTACAGGAATATTTAGCAAAACTCAATTATGCCGACACGGAAAAGCTACTAGAAATTTTAAAATAAAATTTTCTATCTATCTACTCTAATATAATTAATAATAGTGTCCACTTTATATACTTTAATATTATTCGTTAATTTATTTAAATATAATATATCTTACATAATCTAGTTTTAAAATAATATACCCAAATAGTTACTCTATAAGTCATTGAAAATATTATAATTATCTTCTTCTTAATTTAGCTTCTAATAAACTTATTGTTGTCTTTTTTTTTTAATGTTTGATGTAAATTGATGGCCTGAAACACAGGTTTTCACAAACCTATATCAGGCAGGTCTTAATTACAGTTAGAATTAAATATTACTCGAATGTAATTAATCTAAATCATAATTTTACTTTATACTTGAATAAATTTTATTTTTATTTTATTTTTTTATTTAGTTATTGCCGCTTTAACAACAAATTATAAAAATTAAATTAAATTAAAAATTAAAGGGGGTCCCCAAACAAGAAACGTATTTCGGCGTTTTTTGATCAATATTGTAGTACCGTTCGTATGTAAGTCCGACTCGCACTTGGCTGGTTTTTTTTAGCATCATCAAAAATATCAAAATAAAATATAGACAAAGTACCTACTCACATAAAGGTAGTCAAACATGAACGGCAGTGACGTAGTTAAAAAAAAAAACCATTCTTACAGTAATTAGGAGGTGCTCGGTTAGAGCGATGCAGACGGAATGGCTATTGGTACATATTTTATAAAAAAGGTTAATCTAAACGAACAATATTTCTGGAATGAACCACCAGCCTACTTCAGATAAACGTTAACTTAAGTGTTAGAAAAAGGTGTCGAAAGAGATGTAAAATAACTGCAATCGGTGACATGGCTAATTAACTAAATAATAAATCAAGAGATTAGAAACAGGGTTTCGAGTGATTTACTATGGGAACTGATGGTATGCATAACTAGGTACGAGTATAAATAAATTCTACAAAATATTTATTATTTACATAAAGTATAGAAACCAGAGACACACGACCGCACGCCCATTTTATCTGGCGTTCAATGTGTCAACACTTGAACGGTGGCCAAGTACACTCAGGTTTGGCACCGAAACACGCGTTTCATTTCCTCCCGACCTCGTTGGGGTCCTGGCAAAGCGGATGATTAGTCGGTTGGGCCCCTGAAATGTGTACGCGCGTTTTGATTTACATTTACTGAAGGGTGGGCAGTGAGTAGTTATTGAGTTACGTCCTTTGTTGGCCGGTTTTATTTAGTTTTGTGATGTTCTGGGTGGTTTAACAGGGGTTAAATGTGTAGTGAGTGACTGGCTTGTGGTGCCACTTGAGCTGCTTATACAGTTTGAATGTCATTGCTTGGCAAAATAATAGGTCCTACTTTTTCACATGAATCTGTTTTGTTTTAATATACCTATTCATTAAATCGACCTAGTGCGAAAAAATAATTAACAATGGGCTTGAGACTTTGTTTACTAGCGGTTGGTGACAAAAATGAAAACTACGGTGGTTATCAGACTGCGTTGGAGCTCAAAAGAATAAAACAATAATTCTATACTATCATTATCTTATTTAATAGTATTTAAATTTAAAAAACTAACGGACTTAAAATAATAATAATATGCACAAGACAAGTATATAAAAAAGGGGACGGGAAATAATCATAGAGCATCTAAAAATTCGTCCGCAATTCGACCTAAATATTATTTAAATTTAAATAATATTAAAGTCCTCAACTGTTCAAAAGATTTTTGCGCGTAATACAGGTCCAGCTCTGTCTCAGTTAGATACTAGGTTAATGAAATACTAGAACATAATAATAATCACAATTCGTGATAGATCGATTAGAGCATCGCACAATGATTATTGATATAGCGGTCCCGCATGACGAGAACCTCATGAAAGCTGAAAAAGATAAGCAGATTACATAAGTATCTTGACTTGGCTCGCGAGTTTGTCGACATGTGGGTTGTGGATACAACAGTCGTTGTGCTGATAGTCGTGACGGCCGATGGCATAATAGCCAAGAGCCTCGACCAACACCTGACGAGGCTCTCGTTAGGCAGCTGGATCAAGGGCTTGATCCAGAAAGCGGTACTTCTGGACACGGCGCGTATCGTTAAGAGTTTCCTGTCTCAGGAACCCTGACCACCGGTAGCTTGGCCCTGTTCCCGGTACCGGCTGGCTACTATTTTTAAAATGTTGAAATATTTTTATAAATATATTTAAAAATGTAAATTATAATCCTAATATTATAAATGTGAAAGTGAGTTTGTTTGTTACGCTTTCACGCAAAAACGGCTAAATGAATTTAGATAAAATTTGGCACATGGGTAGATCATGACCTAGGTTAGGACATAGGATACTTTTTATCACGATATTCCCACGGGATGACACTTATGCGGGTGAAACTGCGGGGCCCAGCTAGTATGTTTATAAATGAAAGTAAAGGAAATATACTAATTTTTATCGCTGGCTGCAGTTAATGACACCGTTATTTACTAGGCCAGGAAGAGACAAGTCCAGCTAATAATAAATCATAGGGCGAGGAACTTATGTTTGCTTAATATTTTTGCAGTACTTCAGGCTTTAACCTAGTCAGAAATATAATAGTTTAAATGAAAATCACGTGGTGATTGTATGTACTATCGAAGAACTTCATATATAAGTAGTTCGAAAACAAAATCCCGTGAACACGATGACCACATCTGATACCACCCCGGTTCTATAGCGGTCGAGCGCTGCAAGCAGAAATAGTCCTTACCGTGTATAGATATGAACTTCTTCGATAGTACCTATACCCCTGTCAAACCTTTCAGGGATTACAGGCGTGATGTTTATTTATTTATAGTTTATGATGTTTTATTTTCACTTGATGTTATGTACCTATGTTATGAAAAACAGCACTAACGGATAGACAGACAAAGAGATATTGTGTTTTATATTTTTGAGAATACATAGTTTCTCATTAGCTTTGATGTTTATACTTTTGAACTTAGGTAAAAACAGAAAAAAACCTTTACAAGAACAAAAGAGCTTTTAAGCTTCTAAGAATTACGTCAAGTGTAATGATTTCTTCAACTAGCACATTATTTATTCTACCTTCTTACAAAAAATTACAACAAGATTCTAAAATATATGTTTTATTATTTTCGAAGATTTTTAGAGAGAGAATATGTTTCAAAATAAAAGAAACAGATAGCTATGAGCTCGACAACTCAAGAGCAGCTTTGTTTATTTTATTGTATTCTATTCGAGAAACTTACAGCTAACTTACATAGTGTTCTTAAACAATATAAAATTGAAGGCCATTTACAATTCCGCTTAGAACACTATTGTTGTCAAATCTATCGCCTGCAAAAGGTTGAACACTAATAAGGAAAGAAAGAAAATATATTAATTTAGCACAGAAGAGAGAGAGAAGGCACAAACATTGATCACGACGCTTGCTCAAGGTTGGCGATTTCAGACTTTTATAAGTCCAGGTTTGGCCACGATGTACCAATGTTGTTACCAATGTTGGTAATATCCAAGATAAACTCAGAAAGTCTGTAAGAATTATAAAGTCACTTGCCCGGATTTGAACTTACAACCTCGAATGAGAGGCGAGGCCATAACCACTGAGCCATCACAACAAATAAATAGCCATTATAAAACTGGCGAAGTCATTCTAATCTCTAATCATATCTTTGTAGCCATATATAGAACGAATCCTTTAGTGAACTTCAAAGTCATCCTTACATAACACGCAAAGACTAACAAAGCGCCCACGAGACACACAATTCTTTATAACTACAATCCTTACACCTACACCCTCTATGATTAACAGCCTCATTCCTCACCCAGAGAAGCTAATGATGCCATTCTTTGTTACAGTATATAGCCGGCCAATGTTGAAAACGGCCATAATTTACGGCCGTATCGCTTCAGTCCACTCGCGTTGATCCCGGTAACGTATCGGCCGCTATTCACTCTTACGAGCTCATTTACCATACTAACCGGGTATTGTGATAAGAATTTAAAATAATGGTTAAACTGTTAAAGTTTATAAAGATTTTTTTAAGTTTTTGAAGTGAATCTCTTTAGGCGGCGATTTGATAAGTCGACGAGAATAGTGTCAAGAACGCGTCACGTTTGGGCACATTGCGTTACATAATGAGAGAGTAGTGAGAGAAAAAAGATATTACTCTCTCTGTCTCTCACACATTGTGTATTAATTGTCGCTATAGCAAAATATAATAAAAATAAAATAAAGTTAAAAATTAAAGGGGGTTCCCATTTAACAATATATTTTTATAAAGTATTTAAAAAAATAATGTAGTTTTACCCTTCCTGCGCGAGTCCGACTCGCACTAGGCCCGTCTTTTTATAAAAATATCCAGGATGAAAAGTAGCCTATGTCCTTTTCCAGGCTACCTATAGGTAAAATTCATAAGGATCAGTTCGGTGGTTATGGCGTGAAAAGGTAACAGACAGACAGTTATTGTTACATGTATAATATTATTACTAGCTACTGCCCCCGGCTTTACCGCATTTCTAAGATAAAACTAAGCTACTCCGTCATACAGACACACAACAATTAAGAAAATAGTTTTTTGTTATAAAAACCGTTATATAAATAAATAATATTTAATATAAATCATTTAGTAAGCTGTTATTTTGACATTATGAACAGACACTTAAATTTTATTTATTTGAAAAAAAGACGTCATAAAAAAAAATTGACTTTTCATGTATTAAAAAAATACCCCATGTACTTGTACATTGTACTTTTTTTGTGTTTCTGCCGGTGGTCTTTTTTTGTAGTAAGTGTTTTTCAGTTTTTTTTTTGCGTCATTATCTTCTTAAATGTTACTTAAATACGTAAAATCACAAACTTCCTAAGGAATTTATGTTTTTAAATTGATCGAGACTTATGCGGGTGTAACCGCGGGGTGCAGCTGGTGTTGAATAATGTTAAAAACCAGTTACAATTCTGCTCATACCACAAATTAAAACAAGAGTGAAGGGAAGTTAAAATACGTGCCACGTATAAATAGCAAGGGTGAAGAACTGACGACATCTCGACATGCTCTTTGAGATACAACGGACATGCCTTATGCATAATCAGTGATCTACTCAACCCTAAGACTTTACATAAATATACATACATGACATGTTTAAGGATGATGTGCAGTTTTGAAAGGATATTTCTTGTTTTTAGTGTTCCATGAAATTCATAATTTATGTCATTTATTCAAAATAGGCTGAGAATCAGCACTTTTCGAACGTCAAAATTACATAAGACCAAATCACCCACCCTTCACCACTTCCTAGTGCTTTAGCTGGGATGAAGAAGTGGCGCAACAAACTTCCCAGCAGCACAGCTGTCTGTTCAGTTAGAAAAAAATGATTCTATATAATAGTATGCAAAATGATATTTACATTATGCAACACAAAACATAATTTAAATTATAAAATTAATAGCCATATGACAGCTAGCACACGCGAATATACCAACCGAAAACATCGAGAACAATACTCTAGCTCTGTTTTTGTAAAGAGATTTTTATTTCTATAAAAATAACTTTACAAAAACAATATCTAAATAAAAGCCTCCAGGCATAAAGGGCGTGCCCGCTTACATATAGTTGTAACTAGAAGTTATAATTGATAAACTCGGACCATCGAGGTAAATTAAAAATTATCGAGGTCGCTAGCTAACCACATATTGCAATACAACTCATTAAAAAAAAAATTGTAATGAGTAGATTATGTCAACAATAAATTAAATTGACTTATAAAGTAAAATTATAAACAATTATATAAACTCATATAACTTGTCAGTAAGTAAGCTAATTCTGGAGATGCCATCAAAAAGAAAAACGGACCCTTATAGGATCACTCGTGTCTCTGTCTGTCTGTCCGTCTGTCACAGCCAATTAGCTCTGAATCTAAAAGACCAATTAAGTTGAAATTTGGTACACAAATGTATTTTTGTGACCCAAACACGGACGTGTAACGTACATAAATTAATTTTGAATATCACTTTTGGGGGGCAAATAAGGAAAAAAAAAAAATGGTAACTGTACCATGTGACAAATAAAATGAAAAGGCTTATTGCGAAGATCTCTTAAATACTTATTTTATAATTTTATAATAAATACTTTTATAGATAAATAAAAAAGGTGATGAAAATTGACCATTTCCCTTTTATCTCCGAAACTACTGAGCCTACAAAAAATACAGGGAATGGTTCTTTACTCATACTTTACAAGAAATTCTAAATCGTTATTTTTATTTTTGCTTGAGTATAGTTCTCGATGTTTTTGGTTGATATAATGGCGTGTGCTAGCTGTCATATGGCTATTAATTTAAAATGTAATTTAAATTATGTTTTGTGTTGCGTAATGTAAATATCATTTTGCATACTATTATATAGGTTAATTTTTTTCTAACTGAACAGACTGCTGTGCTGCTGGGGAGTTTGTTGCGCCACTTCTTCTTCCCAGCTAAAGCACTAGGAAGTGGTGAAGGGTGGGCGTTTTGGGGGACTGTCTTATGTAATTTTGACGTTCAAAAAGTGCTGATTCTCAGCCTAGTTTGATAAATGACTTTTGAATTTTGAAATTTTAAAACCTATAAGAAGTCTATGGTCTTAAAATAACATGGTAAATCTCTCAATATTGTATGTACAAACTTACATTTGCATTTGGAATTTATGAATAAAATCACGCCAAGTGCGTGTCGTCTGACACGCACTTGGCCAGTTACTACTGGCTACTCATTATTGTACGGTATACATGAAAATAATATGCTTAGCCATGCTTCTACTACAACTATCTAAAGCCGCGGTCGCAGCCTGGCGCGTGGCCACGCATGTCGAGGCCTGTCACGGCCCATGCCGATCATTCCCACCGCAGGCCTCATCGGATCGACGGTTCCCACGGCCTGTCGGCCTGGCCTAACACAATCTGGCCTGTGAGAAAGTGGGCCGAGGGACTGCAGAATTATATTAGTCGCTAGTTCCAGTAAAATCAGATACAAAGTTAAATCTTTATAATAGACCATAGACACAAAGAAGAAGGAACATAAACTAATCCAAACCACTTTATGAAAGCAATTTTCATTTTAATACGAGAAAACCACGTATTAAGTGTTTCTTAACAATCAGTGGGTCATAAAACAGAATTAGTGCAGTAGTCGTTGGCTTTAACTGTAGTTGTAGCACTAAGTAGGAAGGGACAGAAGGTTCATGTAAGTAGATTCAGTCATGGGAGCAGTGGTGGCCCAGCACTAACCCCGACTTACTAGTTGTAGGTCGTAGTTTCGAACCCTGACAGGCGTTTTGCTGTGTAAATTATTTCATTACCTCTGCTCTCAAAACCGTGAAGAAAAACATCGCGAGGAAATCGACATGTCCCAAAACAAAAAAATCGAAGATGCAGAATTTATGGCGAAGTAAAGTAGCAGGTATAGTCGACCTCGTAGCTGCTTATTGTCTTTGTAACAGTAAGATACTTTACCTTTAGTGAAGTTTCAATTTTGAGAGAATTGTTGCTTAAAATAAAAAAAAATACAAGAAAGATGAATCTACTAAGCATAACCAGCTTATAATGATCCTCTGCTCTACCACGCAGGCCCAGTGCGGGTTGGTAGAAGTCACATGTCTTCGATTTTTTGGTTCTAGGACATGCCGGTTTCCTCACGATGTTTTCCTTCACCGTTTCGAGAGCAGTGGAGATGAAATTATTTACACAAAGTAAAGCGCCTCCCTGGTTTCGAACCCACCACCTAAAACTCGTAAGTCAGGGCCATTACCACTGGGCCACCACTTCTCACTGGGCCACCCCTGCTCACTGGGCCAAATAACAATGCCCTTGCATTTTGACGTACGGAGTTGGCCTACTGTTTCTCTTTTTATAAATTATGGCTACATTGAGTTCGTAAAATATCTAATTAACGAAGAGCTTGTAAAAGTTCAGTACGTATTGTATTAATTATGAAATTTGAATTATATGGGTATTATAGAGTATTCTACTTTAGTAATAGTTTGTTCTAGAAATAAATTAGTTTTCTTAAATAATGCTAATGAGAAAACTTGAAGTTTTAAGTAGAATTTGAAACTTCTTTCCGTTTAATTACTTTATACCTTGTTATAAACATAATTGCTATAATTTACGTTCAGCAAAATGCTTGTTTTCAATCGAATTATTTTTACCCAACTGCGGCGAAGTCAAAAAAGAGAGTTATGTTTACCTGTATGTATGTATGACCGTCCCTATGATCGCTCGTAACTACTAAACGGGTAAAACGATTTCGATGAATGATATGTTGATTAGATTGTTCAGTTCGTCTTTATTGAGCGAGTGTCACTGGATATATAAAAAAAAAATGAAATGCGTTTGTAAAAAAAAAAAAAAACTCCCAAACCTATCCAGTGGAGTATCAAAATGAAGGGTTTTCAAAGGTGATTACAAAAATATAAACAAATTATATATTTAAATGTAATTTGGAATGAGAAATGATAAAATAACTAAAAAGCGTAAAAAAAGTTTGAAATTTACTTGTTTGCGTATTTACTTGTAGTTGTCGCGTTTATGCATGGCAATTGTGGTATTTACCCTTTGTCCCTTATATTTATGAGTAGTAACAATAAACTATGTATGGTTTTACGTTATTGGAACATGTTGAAGATCACGATAGATTGATTCAGGACGTTAACGGACTATATATATTTATAGTTTTTTAAATAAAAAAATCTAGAAAATGTAGGTGGGTCAATGACCCCTTTTGCGTTGCTAAAACGCGACAACTATAGTTATATTTATCCTTATTTAAAGTTTTGTAATAAGTCATTTTCCTTTTTATTAACTTTGTAATATGCCTGTGAAACAAATAGGTACAATTTATTCAGCATCCTATACCTATTAACTAATTGGTGCTGGATGGCGATCCATTAATTTTAAATAATTGAATTGAAGCCAACACTTTACCGGCACTGAAGGGTTAGCAAACTTTCTAATTTAGCTCCTGAAGTCAGTTTTTAGTTATAAACAATTTAGAGTTAAACTAATTATGTATTGAAGTTTAGGGTTCAATTAACTCCTGAAACGATTTCCAATGTTATTTGTTTTAGTAAAGGAAATTAAGAGGGAACAGGGCCTGAGAGGAATTTGGAAAATAGGTATTTGAAGAAACTATTGCCGTCGTCTTACCTCAAGTCTGACCCCGAAAAATGCGATAAGGACAGCTGCAGTTGCGACCGATTATATTACAAAAAAAATTGTCGAGAACGACGTTTCGTATTTCCCTTTTTTCTCCTCGAAAACTGAGCCAATTCAATTAATTTTTACATTCAAATTAAAAAAAAGAATATGTCTAGGTTCCTATCATTTTCTTTTATGTTAAAATCTTTTCAAATTTGTTTGATAGTCCTCTAATCACGGCGGTATTTTCGTTACCAATACGTTGCTGAAAAAAAGAAAATAAATCAGACCTTGACTTTATGAAAAAATAAATTGCTGTAGAGGCAGTATTCGGGAAGAAAAACGGGGAGTACATTTATATGGAGAAGCGCAGGCCCTGTTCCCTCTTAAGTAACTATTATAAATTTTAAGGAAAGATGTGTCAATCTTCTCATTAAGTTCAATAAAAACAATATGAATCGTTATAAAGTAATTATTAACTAGCCGTTTCCCGTTACTTCACCTGTATGTACATATGTCTTTTGTGTTTCATCATTTTAATACAAATATTCAGGATGAAAATTAGCCTATGCACGGCCTTCTCTCAGTCCTAGGCTACCTATCTGTCCAGCACAACGATCAGTTCAGTGGTGTAGGCGTATTATAGACAGACAAACAGAGTTATTTTCACATTATTTCATATTTCATGAAAGTAAGTATAGATTCTGCACTAAAACGTAGATCTAAGTGAGAACTGACATTATTATTTGCGTCTATAATAACGGCATTAAACAGGTCCACCAACTTATTTCCGTATAAGTTTAGACAGGGAATGTCAAAACCGATTCACAACGAACTCTTTCGGGTAACTTCGTTTCCTGCCGTCACTGTCCAAACTCTCAAGAGAGGAGACCGGACCGAAATGACACCATCTCTGCTCGGCGTTCGCAAATTGAAACGGAAGGTGTCCAATAAATTCCACATTCCCCTTCAAGGAATTCGGCCGACAAGTCCCTTTCGTTGTATATGTGAATATTTTATCAAAGTTGTTTTAGCATTCCGTGTGGGTAAGTATACTATACCTTTTGTTATAGTTCAGTTAAATGTTTGATTAAAGCTATCACTCGCATATTACATAGGAATTTGTCCTACGGTATTCTGCTGTGGGGCAAAGCTGCTGATATTCAAAATATATTTGTCCTTCAAAAACGAGCTGTTCGAGCAATTTACCAGCTAGGTGCCAGAGTTTCTCTGAGAGGTTTTTTCAAAGATATCGGTATCCTCACAGTGGCATCACAATTCATTTTCGCCAACATATTATATATTAGGCAAAATATACACTTATATACTAAAAACAGTGATATTCACAATGTTAACACTAGAAATAAGGACAAACTACGTACTCCCTTTCACCGGCTTCATAAGGTTCATAACTCATTTGTTGGGCTTGGTATAACCTTTTATAACAAGCTACCTTCTTCTTTGCTAGATTTGCCTTTTAATGCGTTCAAAACTAAAGTAAAATCCAACCTCTGTTCAAAGGCATACTATTCTATCAACGACTACTTAAATGATAAGAATAGTTGGTCGCTGTGATTAACTCAAGACAATGTTTAAATGTTCTTTCTCCAGAATTAGCTTACTTACTGACAGGTTATATGAGTTTATATAATTGTTTATAATTTTACTTTATAAGTCAATTTATTTTATTTTAATTTATTGTTGACATAATATACTCTTTACAATGTTTTTTTTATGAGTTGTATTGCAACATGATAGTGGTTAGCTAGCAACCTCGATATTTTTTTAATTTACCTCTAATGGTCCTAGTTTATCAATTATAATTTCTAGTTACAGCTATATGTAAGCGGGCACGCCCTTTATGCCTGGAGGCTTTTTATTTAGATATTGTTTTCGTTAAGTTATTTTTATTTCTGTTCTCGATGTTTTTGGTTGGTATATTGGCGTGTGCTAGCTGTCATATGGCTATTCACCCAAATTTAGATTAACTAAAACTAGTAAGTCATTTGTAATAAACAGTATTCGATTTTATAACAAGTTGCCAAAGACGGTTACAGAACTTAGCGATGGAAAGTTCAAAACCCACATCAAACGTGTCCTTATCAAAAAAGCATATTATAAGATTAAAGACTACGTTGAAGACAAGGAAGTTTGGCAATAATTCCTTCTGCACATGTGGCTTCCCTGGTACCTCATTAACGGCATAACTATGTAAATTTATATTAACGGCTCCCAAATTATAATAAGATGATTATTTTATTTTATTTTACCTTTTTTATTTTTTCTTTTATATACTACCTTGACATAATCTCTTCGTTATTTGACATTATATACCTAAAATATATATTTTTTTTTATAATAAATAAGTATTGTTAGATACAGCTGTAGTGGCAATCATGTCATTTGGTCTAAATAGCTTTTTATTTTTATTATTCGATTTTGCTTTTATATAGATTCTTTTCTTTTAGATTTTGTGAATGTGAGAACGTTGTAGGCTTAACAGACTTTAGATCTGTCGACCATTTTCTATCTTGCTAAGTACCTGGTACTTGTTGATAGGCCTACACTGTCCTCTCATACCTATTAACTCTATAATTTGAAAGCATTGTAAAAGAGTAACCATGGAGTTTCTTGCCGGGTCTTCTCCATAGGAAACGACCAATTGGAACCGTGCATCTAGCTTCTGACGTTTCATAAGTGCCCTTATAGGTTTATGTGAAATAAAATATTTTGAATTTTGAATTTATTAATTTTATAATTTAAATTATGTTTTGTGTCGCGTAATGTAAATATCATTTTGCATACTATTATATATAATCATTTTTAACTAACTGAACAGACAGCTGTGCTGCTGGGGAGTTTGTTGCGCCACTTCTTCTTCCCAGCTAAAGCACTAGGAAGTGGTGAAGGGTGGGCGTTTTGGGGGACTGTCTTATTTAATTATGACGTTCGAAAAGTGCTGATTCTCAGCCTAGTTTGAATAAATGACTGAATTTTGAATGAGATATTCCGTGATCCTAACTATACAAGGTCCCATTAAAATAGATGGACAAATTTTAACACAGCGTTCAGTACGTCTAACCAAAGATATCCAAGCAAAAACAAAACATTGATTAAAGTGTTTGTATTTTGACCTAAAATAATAAATGGTATTGGGTAACCAACATTTTTAGTGTATTTTCGTTAGCTGATTTATTTATCTTGTAAGAATCTAATGCATTTTTCTTATTATTTTTTTTACCATTGTACTTATTTTGGCAGTCTGAATGATTTCTAAAAGTTCGTCCATCTATTTTAATGGAACCTTATATAATACAAACTAATATTATAAATGTGAAAGTGAGTTTGTTTGTAACGCTTTCACGCTAAAACGGCTGACCGGATTTGGATGAAATTTGGCACGTGGGTAGACCATGAGCTGGAAAAGGAAATAGGCTACTTTTATTCTCGATCGCAAACGAAGCAGTGAGCAACAGCTAGTAATTTAATAATTCTGTTTTATCAAAAATTTTGAAAATTTATTTGAAGCATAAAAACATTGCACGTGCAGCACCGTATACGTGATAGAAGTGATGCTTCTTAACTATGATAAATATTAATTACACAACGTGTGGTACCTCAGCTAATCATAAATAAATAGCATCTGACGGGTATTGAGTGTATCGGTATACGTCTCTCTCTTTTGCTCCACTCCCGTGGCGTCGTCGGAGTTATCTTTCTTCTAGCTCATGTGCATAAACGTGACGCGTCCTTGAATTTTCACTCTTTTTTTTTTTTTTTTACTAGTGCATCTTGCAGGTAACCACTAAGGTCGTGGCTGCTTAACCGGATTGTCCTGTGGCTGCCAATAGCTTCTACACTAAGGGCCTCCAGCCAGGGGCATAAACTATTCTAAATTAAAGTTAAGCGAATGCTCGCTAAGGGCACCCCCTGTGGGGTACGAACCTCGGCTTAGGGCATTCGCTGAGGGGAGGACAGCAAGTTCAGGGACAGGCTGGATCAAGGAGTGATCATTATTATTATAAGGGGAATTTAAGCTACACGCTCAGCTGCGGCGCGGGCTGGCGTTTCATCGGACAAGGGTCGGGGGGGAGTAATTACTCGGGGTGGTCGCGCACGCGGTGGACCTCTGCGGCGAGGTCGGAACGACGGGTGTCGGGTGTATTTGTTTTTAACTGTGCTGGTGGCCCTATTTGACTCCTGGAGGAGTGTGACAGGATCATCGGGATCTGAAAGGATGAATTTTCACTCTCTGTTCTCGTACAATTATCGAATCGCCAACTAAGAATTTTCACTTCAAATATTTGCAACATCATTCTGTTTTAGTCGTACATCTTTAAGCGATTGACACATGTTGAACGGTGTTTTAGTGATTTCGGTGCAAGTGGGCCTATAAGTTGACCCGGTAGACTCTTTTTTATACCGTTTGTGTCATTTTAAATATTATATTTGTACAAACATTTAGAAAGTCCCTTAGGCTCTTGGGCCTATTTGAAATAAATGATTTGAATGAATGATAAGGAACTTTTGAACTTCAAAATATACAAAAACAAAATTGATTCTAGTCGCCCCTTTCAAAATGAGAAGAATGGGCAAGAAACTCCACCGTTACTTTTTTTAAATGTTTTACAAAATTTTGTATGGGTACATTAGTTATATAATTATATGTTAAGACGATGCACCTAGAATAACATTACTTTAGCACAATAGGTAAAAATAATTAAAAATGAAGCAATGACAGATAAATATTAATTATGTGATAGATACATGGTGCTCACATATTTATAAAAATTGTAAAAGTAAACCATTTTCCAAAAATATGGCCGCATACGGTCTCAGCATTATGCTGAGTGATGGCCTTTTTGCGTGGATGTGACACATATTTTCCCCAACTTTTTTTTTTTTTGTGTTCTTACTTTGCGTCATGTTCACCGCAAATAAAAGTATTTTCTTTCTTTCTTTCATAACCAAAAATTAAATAAACGATGCGAGTTCTATTTTATAAAATGGACGATATATGTTTGTTATTTTTCAAACGTTGTCAAGCCGAAACAACTAGATTTAATGCAAATAATGCAAACAAGTAAAATACACACCAAAACCAGTTCAAACTGGTTAACGATTGATAGTTTTGTGTTTACTAAGGCCAGTGTTGTTGGTAGTGTTTAAGAGGAAATCATTTTGTCGAGTATTTAATTTGATTTCATTTGATTTTGGCTGTAATTTGTTTAACGGCCTGTTTTATTATTTCCGTACAAGTTTCACAAAACCAATGGCAGCAGACTCGCTTCCTATTACATATTACAAGACACTTGTATCTATCCCTTCGAGGAATACAGTCGTGATGTTATATTACACAAAACCAAGCTAAATAAGTCACGAGGCTATATTTTCATTATATTATTGTGTAGTAAATATAGCAGAACAGTTAATTACGGGTTACAAGCTGTATATCGACAAAATTGTAGAGGAGCTATTTTTATTTTCAATTTCAAATTAAAATCGTATTCTGTACAAAATTACTGCCATCGAGGTCTCGAATTGAAAAATTCATTCTGTAATACTTTCCACGTAAGCTGACCTGTGGCGATAAAAATAATTCTATACGAATTCTGACAAATAAAGATAATTAAAATAACTTTATTAAAAAACAATGATCGAAAATAATCTTGTGTGCAATATGAAACCCATGATGTTCTATCGTTTTACCCAGGGTTTTAGACAAAACTTTCAATCTTCGTTCTGCGCACGTCTACTTTCAAAACTATACCCCATCGTTGTAGTGTCTTATCTTTTTATTTACCAACTTGCCTTCCATGAAAACAATCACTGGTTTCACCGTTGTTTTGCGAACGCAGAGTATTTATTTTACTTTATAATCGCATTCGAAACAAAAGATGAGTTCACCTTTTTATGCTTTAAATATTTTCATGCCATTGATAGTATCCCTGGTGCAACAAAACTATACCGAAAATTGTCGATGTTAGCTTTAATGTCCATGATTTACTCTGTCGTATATACTTTTTCCGGAATTGTCTACGCACACGCTCGGAAGTTCTATACCTTAAAACCTGCACAATATGTTCTTATCTATTTTCTCAACTGTGCTATTGATATGGGAAGATCTACTATTTGTATGTGCTGCGGTATGCTATATTGTCGCACAAAAGTGGTGAAAATGGCTTTAGAATCGGATTTGTTGAACCATCCGCTTCGAAATGAATTTGATGTAAAGAGGCTCATACAAATGTATGTGGCACTTGAAGAGAGTTTAAGAAAAGTTAGACGTACTATGATCCTAATTGTAATAACCTAATTGATCTTAATTATTCATTACAATTTACTCAATACTTCTCATGATCTTCCTTGTATTTTTCAGACTGTGATTAGTGTAACGTGTGTAATGGCCAGAACAACGTACGAGATCTCTTTGAAACTAGCAAAAATAAAGCAATTTGTAAGTATGTATAATTAAGATTTTTTGTTGATGGAGGTGTTCCACCATTGAGGTGCACGTGGCTAAGTAATAACAGCCGCACGGGTCAATTCATCAGGTTAAGCTATGCTTGCCGGCGTTAGTCCTTGGATGGGTGACCATCTTTACATACCGAGACTCCTCCGTGCCTCGGAAAACACGTTATGCCTTTGGTCCCGGTTATCATCCGTTGATCTTTGACAGTCATTACGGGTCGTCAGAAGCCCGAAAGTCTGACAACAAGTCTTATCAAGGGGTATCGTATTACCCAGGGTTATGGAGGTCATATAGGCAGTTGCTCCATATTAAATACTGGTATTCAGCTGCATCCAGTTAGGCTGGAAGCCGTCCCCAACATAGTTGGGAAAAAGCTAGGCAGATTTTTGAGGTGTTCCCCCATTGCAAGAGGAGGACTCTCCGAACCGTCTCCGAACCGTCTGTAAGAACCAACGAATCATGGAAGTCAACCACACGTCATGGTATTTAAAAATTTGACCTTGAAAGCGTCTATGTCTTAGTATTTAGAGCGGGAACTCAAGTGTAATACCTACTTGAGCGAGTAGTAGTGGTTCAGTGTAAACGACCGTGACTTACGAGTTGTAGGTCGGTATTTTATAATCACTCCTCTCAAAACGCTGCAGGAAAACATCATGAGGAAACTGGTATGAACTTTAATAAAAAAAACTGACAAGACATGTGACATCCACCAACCCGCACTGAGCCCGCGTGGTGGATTACTACCCACTTCCTCTCAGAGGAGGCCTGTGTCCCAGTGGGAGCATTATATGCTGATTATGCTACTTTTTTGACCCTCTTTTTTAATAGGGCGCAGTTGCATCTGACGTTTTAGACTGGTTATTCCTTATCGGGCAACCAATCATATATCTCGCTGTGATTGCAACAGCGTTGGATTTGAGCGCTGATAACATACGTGATATCCAAGTTATATGTATCGAGAAGAGAATAAGTTGCACAAGTAAGTATTACTTGCATATTTTTAGATTATTAAGCGTTAAGCAAATTTTTCTTAGCAAAAAGTAACCAATTTAAATAATACTAAATTATGTTAACATAATTTGGTATTATTTAAATTGGTTACTTTTTCAATGATACCTAATTCCAAGTTTATGGTTGTTGTTGAATGTTAATTCCCAGAGTTAATGGGACTCTATGAAACTTGCAACCAGTGGAGTTATTGCGTTACACACTTCCAGTAGCAATGGCTTTCATTTTGACAGTTCAACAACATTCATTGCGTTATTTACGTTTGTGAGTAGACAAATTTTTAGAACATGAAGCAATGGATTAGCAATTTCCTTCAAAATCATTTAGATTGTGATTGAAAGTATGACACGCAAATAAGGTGAAGGTTGCAGTTCCTCTAAAAGTTTCAAGTTTAGTTATAATTATGAAGGGTATTGCTTAAGTTCAAAGAGGTATCAAAGTTTTTTTTCATGAAAGTTAATTAATACTCAAATTTTATTTCTTGCAGATGAACGCTGTCGCTGTGAAACACAACAATTGCTGCAACTACTAGAGCATCGTCCTCTGAGCCTCACAGTTTTGCATACTAACCCGCTCAGCATGTACCAAGTGCTCAGCTTCTTCTCTTTCTGTATCATCAATATTATCGCTATATTGCAGATCAAAAGCTTTTATACATAGACGGGCCGTGTGCCCAATGGGATTTTCCATCGGCAAAATTGACAAACTTCCATACAAACTGTTATTCAAATTCAAATATATTTATTTTGGGACAACTAGATCCAAGTTATCCCCTATTTAACTCCTTTAATGGATTAATTTTAAAAAAATCTTTCCTTAGTGCTCATCCCACTGGCTTGCTTATGGTAATTATCTTTGCGAACAAAAGAGGAAACTTTGTAAAAAGTGTCATGCTTCTCGACCTTACGGTTAAGGCTGTACATTGTCAGTCAGTGAATAAACAATATTTTTATTAAATAGATGATGAAAACAAAATTTAATTTTGAAATAAAGCCATTAAAAAAAAATCTTCCAGCGCGGAACGTCATTTACTTGCCTAGTATCTAGTTATGTTCTATAACTTCTGTATAAAGTACAGCATGTATTTAATGGAAACTCGAAAATTTGCACTCCTAAAAATATGATTTTTGACTCTAAAATAACGATTGCGCCTCTTTTTGTGAACCTAAAATAATTCCTATATTCCCCAATATCCTATAAAATACTAAATATGCAAGTTACTGCGACCAACTTGGAAGTAGCGCTCGCCGTTTACTGCCGAGGCACCGCTCGTTACGCTCGTTCAGCTCCCGCGCGGTTGGTCATAGCTCTCAAAATTAGGGTCATTAATGAGAATAACAAGATTTTCCTGCTTGACTAGAATTTACCTGAATTGTTTTTGTTAACGCGGTGTTGTAATTTTATAGGAGGGTATACATTTTGTCAAAGGTATGAATTGAAACGGTTTAGAAACTGTAACTCGATAAAATGATTTTTGTTTTAAAACTCGATAAATTTTCGTTACGGCGAAAGGAAAATAATGGAATAATAGTAACGAAATAATTGATACAGAATGAAATTGTGGAAGAACAGCAAATTGTTTGCTTTTAACTGATAAAAATGACGATTTATAGCAAATCGGCAACATTTAATCACTATTTTGGTGTTTGAATTTAGAACACACCAATATATTCGACCTCCATCTCAAAGCTATTCAACCTCCTTGCGAAGAAATACACGATAAAAACTCTTCGTGCAAAAAATACAGGACCTACAAACTCCATGCGCAAAGAACTCCTCGAGATTAATAATGATTTTGTTGATTAATCGTAACGAAACAGCTTTATCATAATAGGTTGGGGAAAAAGTTTCTTCGTATTTTTTAAGAAAATTCAAAACATTTTTTAACATAGTATGTTTACATTTAACTAAAGTATGTAGGTACCATTTTGTTCGATAACTTTTTGCCATCTTGTAGGTAGGGACATGATCCCATTGCTATAGAAATTTTGGGACTTCTGATCAAAATACCGCGACAAGTGGTTTTGGCAGTCCTCCCGTGATGTTAACCTGACACTGCCTAAAGAATTCTGAAGAGACCGAAACAGGTGGAAATCTGAAGGTGCAAGGTCAGGACTATACGGCGGATGCATTAACACCTCCCAGCCAAACTCTCTTAATTTTTGCTGAGTGGCTAAAGATGTGTGAGGTCTAGCGTTATCATGATGAAAAACCACACCCCTTCTGTTGATTAATTCCGGCCGCTTTCTCTCAACTTCTTGCTTTAATCTCATCAGTTGTTCGCAGTAGAGTTCAGAATCGATGGTCCTGCCTGGTGGTAACAGCTCATAATGAATAATGCCCTTCCAATCCCACCACACACACAGCATCACCTTGTTGCGAGTTAACCCGGGTTTTGCCACAGTCTGTGAAGCCTGACCGGCCTTTGACCACGACCTTTTTCGCACGTTCTTGTCGTACGTGATCCACTTTTCATCACCAGTTATCAGCTTCTTCAAAAATGGTTCGGTTTCATTACGTCGTAATAAAGAATCACAAATGAGTACACGGTTCATTAGGTTTCTTTCAGTGAGCTCGTGAGGTACCCAAATATCGAGCTTTTTTGTGTACCCAGTTTTTTTCAAATGCGCCAAAACTGTTTTGTGGTCAATTCCCAGTTCTTCAGCTACGTCGTAACTACTAATATGCCGATCTTGCTCCACTTTTTCAAAAATGGCATCCATTTTATCCGTAATAGGGCGACCAGAGCGACGTGCATCTTTGACATCAAAATTTCCGGATTGAAAACGCTTAAACCAAATTTGTGCTACTCTCACAGACACTGCACTAGGTCCATAAACATCGCAAATTTTTTTCGCGGCTTGCGTTGCATTTTTACCTTTTTTGTAGTAAAATTTTAAAATGTATCGAATTTCTCATCTTGACAGTACGAAAAACAAATAAAAATCACACATTTTCCTAATTTGAATTTGGAATTATGTTCTTTAAAATTTAAACTTTCAATGATACCAAAACCAGCCAGATACACATAGTATAGCCAAAGAGATTTTATTACAAGTTCATACATACTATAATGCGAAAAGACTTTTTCCCCAACCTAATAGAAAGGCAGCAATATTGCTATTACTACGAAATTTGGTCCAGTTTTGCTTTTACTTGATAATTATTATTCAACAATTATGTTCCTTATTTAACAGTAACACGACTTTCATAGAACTATTAGCTGAATAATTTGTGCATTAATCGCGTTAAGTAAACGTTAACTTCCTTTTTATACGACTTATTACATCTACTTTATTGAACTATGAGCTGAAACTGGAACGTAGTCTCTTACCATATTATTTTCAATATTAAACCATGCATTCATCAATGCCATGATTTTACATATGTTGAATAATGGCATAAAAATAGGGAAAACTAATCATAGAAGAAGAAAATTCATTCGTAATTTGGGTATGGCTTTGGTAGACAAACTTTGAGAAACCCCAAAGACAGTTTACGGATTCCGAAAAATTATCGTACGCACTTACATGAACTGCTCGGTGAAAAACCTCCCGAACTACCAGCAAAAATGAAATATGTCAAGATCCAAAACAAGATGTTCAGAATGTGACAGATCGGAAAACCGTTGTGAGAGATGTGAAGTACCTATGTAGGTATATACTTACTTTTCCTCAAAAATTTACTGAGTGTAACCAGCCTAGACAGATCTTTTAAAGGAGGATGCAAATCCTGGTCCCACCTTCCAATAGCTATGTGTGTTACATCGTTGGATAGGTATTTTTGAGCTGAATAAAAGTTACTATGGCGCCAAGTTCCAAATCTTAGTCCGTTCAGAGTTATTCTTTAATAAACATGGTAGTTTTATCAGTAGCCAAGTAATGCTATTTTTACGTAATAATTGCATTTGTGCTTTATACACGTAGTGTAGACGGTAACGCAAACCTTTTTATCGGTCTGTCTCACTCGCACTCGTTAAGTATGCTTAGAACAATGAAACTGGTTAGCGGCACGGATAGGCGGCGAGGGTGCGCGCAAGCGCAGGTAGTCGTTCGTTTGCAATACGTGTGTGACTACGTCTTGTCTTTCCGTTCGTTCTACAGTTTCTACTTGACCCCGGCTATCTCTTGGACTTTTTTGATACCTGTTTATAATATTGACATTCGGCTTGTAATAAGGATTATTGAAGTGCTTTTCGATTGGACTATTGTTTGTTACTATGGAAAACCAAAAAAGTTTAGTAAAAGTTTAGGAAAACCAAAAGAGTTTGTTTGTATTTCCTGTGCGTGTCCCAAATACAATATTTTTCTTTCTTTCTTTAAATAATTATGTTGCACTAGCCATATAAATTATTTGTTCAATTAAAATTAAAGTATCAAGGTTATCACCACTTATTAAACACTAATTTCAAGGGAACGATCGCTACTTTCGACTAAAATTATTCAAGATGAAGATTTTCTAGAACTGCGACATTGAACACTAATTTAAGAAAAATCTTTACGTGCAATTATCTCGCGTCTATAGTTTGTGTAGTTACGGTTGTCTAAGTTACGAGGGCAGACTACTTGAATGTGTATTTTAAATACGTTTATACATGTACTCACACCTGACATAAAAAATACAGAATCATTATTTAGAATACTGCGGAAAGACCTTACAAAGTTGAGTTATTTTTACGTTCAATAATTGTATCAAAATAGACTCACGATATCGATTTAAAAACACTCCATAAGTGTAATAAAACATAAAGGTTTTTGTAATTATTTTACCACAACACAGTTCAGGTACTAGGACTAAAGAAGTGTGCAGCAGTTTCATTTAATAAATGAAAATATTTAGTGTTAAAAAAAGAGGACATCATGATTGGAAACCAGCCAGTGTGCTACATAAAACCTATAATGTACTTTTGTTGTATCCTAGGATATAGTCAAAACCATCAATCATCACTACTACTATCAAAATTGTATCCAATCGTACTAGCTAGTATTATCAGCTTAATGTTTGGATCATTGGAATTTAACACTGAAGTTTCGTTTCACAAATATTTGACTTTCGGAGAATATATAGTTAACATCTTGGTCTCATTGCTAACTAAAGAAGATTATATGAATACATACTTTAAATATATACATACAATTGATAGTTTTCCTGGTGCAAAGAGAGAGTATCGAAAATTGGAAACGTTGGCCATGTTTGGTATATTTTTTGCAATCGGATTCAGAGTGTGTTGTATAGCGTACGTTTTCTATTCAGTCCCGGGTTTATTGTATACGATTCAGTCGATTGAAGTATATATTTTACTTTTCTTATTTTTTGCTAATGATATGCGGAGAATAACTATGGTTATGTGCTTTGGATTGCTGTATTATCGTACTACTGTTTTAAAAATGGCTGTAAAACCAACCGATTTAAACGATTTGCTTTGGAATAGATCCAATGTAGAGAAGTTAATTCAAATGTATGAGTCGCTCGTCAACACTTTAAAGGATCTTAAGCGAGATTTAAAGTTTTTGGTATGTGCAAGGTTCATAGAATTTTCTGAACAATCTGCTAACATAAAAAGATAAAATAAATAAAGGTTTTTTTTATTTTTCAGACTATTTTCAGCTTATTGTGTGCTATATTCAAAACTATGTACGAGACGTTTACGAGATTAACGTATATAAAACAATTTGTAAGTTTCTTTTACCTATCAATCATGTTGATATTTCTGAACTTTACAAATTTTAAATTTGAATTTATCATGTAGGCAGTCAATATCGCTGATGTGATCATCCGCGTAATTAATGCATATCTTGGCTGCCTACCGGGCCTAATGTGGAAAGATATATAACTTTTACTTTGTTTCAGGGTTCAACTGGCGTAGAAAACATCCACTGGGTGGCTATTATTTTTGGGCAACCCATCTTTTATTTCTTTATCGCCGCCATAGTGTTGGATTTGATAGCTGATAACATAAGAGATATCAAAATTAAATGTGTTGAGAAAACTATACTTTGCACGAGTAAGTTTTTCTTAGGGCCTTGGCACTTGTCCTTCTTCTCAATGAAGACCTAGTTTTGCGAACGGACGATTAGTATTCTGATGAGTAACTGACAAGCCTAATTTAAATAAATGTTTAGGCTTGTCTTTCTATGCTTAACTTGCTTCCCCTACAAACTACAAATTAAAGTTCAATACACAGTAAATAAATAGTAAAAATGTTGACATTCAAAGTTTCTCTATTCTTTCTATTTGCGCAATATCTTTGAATATACATATAGTTTTTATTGCCTCTTCTAACACACGCGGCGTTTGACGCTGAACGTGCGTCGATGGCACAATTAATAAACGCCGGTTGTTAGTGTAACTTTGCTGAGTTAGTATGTCTGAAAGCTAACAGTTAATTAATCTGTCTGTCTAAGCTTCGATTTTAGTAGTAGAACTCTCATCTAAACTGAAATGTATTAATTTCTTGCAGATGAGCGTGACCGCTGTGGAATGCAAAATTTACTGCGACTACTACAGCACTGTCCATTGGATTTCACAATTTTTCGAACTTATCCGCTCAGCGTGTATCTTATACTCAGCTATTTCTCCTTCTTTATCATCAATTGTATTGCAATAATGCAGATTAAAAGTTATTATACATAAACACAAAAAGCTTCCACGAGCTATACGTATATGTAATTCAGGAAAATTTATTGTTAAGCAAATTGAAACATCTTTTCTTTTTTTTTTTGTGTGGGAACTTATCAAATAACTTCTCCCGCTCTGGGTGGAGCAGGAGGCCGTGTCAGACTCTTACTGACTAAAACCCACCCGTGTTCCTTCAGTTGCTTGTACGTTGCCAGGGCCACGGTATCCCTTTCGGACTTTCCCGAAACCCCGGCAGGCATCGGTCCTATCGGACCCCTTCACTTGCTGACATCTCTTTGAGGCTCGCGTGGAACACAACGCGCCGTCGTCGACCCGGGCCTGGTTCTTATCGGACGGCGAGCTACCCATTGCTCACCGTCCGACAACCCGCGCCTGCGGTGGCCGGGAATCGGCCAGTAGGCAAATTGATACCTTACGTCAATTTGCTGTGTTATAACCATTTCATACCACTGTCAAAGAATGAAACTTGTGATTTGATTATAAGGACTGTTTAAGTTGGTAGTCACTAAGCTTAACAGTTTATTTCCCTGACCGACCGGAGCACGCAGGGCAGTCAGCTCCGCCACCACCTTTTTGACTGTCAGTACCACTACTAATGCGGCATGAGCACTAAAAGTTAGGTTATATTATAGGCCAGTCGTTTAAAACATCGTACCTAGTTCAGGGATGTTGTTAGATAGATAAAAAAAAACCAGACAAGTGCATATCGGGCCACGCACAATAAAGAGTTCCGTAGTTGGGTTGAATTTATCCCAAGAACAAACTTAACATTGTAGTTGAAAAACATGTTTTCTCCTACATTCCAAATGCAAATGTAGGTTGGTACGCAAGATATTGAGATATATAGGTACCATGTTATTTTAAGACCATAGACTTTCTATAAGTTTTCTTGTAATCTATAAGTATAAAACTATTCCCTGTATTTTTTTGGAGATAACGCGGGGGCATGGTTAATTTTCATATATTTTCTTATATAAATTTAAAAACGTTTTATTTTAAACTATACAAAAATTGAGACCCTCACAGTAAGCCCTTTCATTTGATATGTCTCAAGGTGGCGTTTGCAAAACTTTTATATTTTATTTTCTGATTTGCCTTTGATAACTTGCGGTTTTTGTATTAACGGTGACTGTCCTATTACTGTCGATACGTGTAAAGAACACCGATATCCTATTTTGAGTTTTTATTTCGTAAATGTATGCACCTACAACGTTTTTATCTTGAATTTTACACTTACTAAGATTAAAAAACTAATAACAAGTTTATGTTTTCTTTTCTACTTTAAAACCTTTTCCAACATTTTTCTAGATAGTGATCAAGTATGGGAGAGCACAAGTAGTAATATTTCTTTATTATCCGTCCTTCCGCACACAATTACTGGTGTGGCTACTTTATAAGCTCTTAGTGAAATATCGTCGTTAGATAAGTGAACGGTACGATGGATAGGACACAGTATTGAAGTAGTTATATTTTAGCATGTCTAACATTTTTTTTCGTTAAAAGCTCTTCATTCTACTTGCAGGAAAAATCAGGAGTCTGCGGTAACTTCTTTTCTCTGATTGTTTTCGGAAAGAAGTTCATATTTATGAGCAGATCAAAACAGACATAAAATAAATAGAGCAGCAGCAACTCTTAGGTCACAGTTAGGTTAAAATCTAGATAAAAAGTAGAACTAGAAACCAAGTTGTTGTGGTTGTTAAGCATGTCGACACATCAAGCAATACGTTTCTTGTATAAGCTTACGTTTCAATCAGCCTATCGCAGTCCACTGCTGGCTTCTCCCAGGCTGCGCCACTACACCCTGTCCTCGGCCTCCGCATCCAGCTTGTCCCAACCACCTTTTTGAGGTCGTCGCTCCATGTAGCTGGGGGGCTTTCCACGCTGGCCACTTCTGCTTGCTAACTCTGTAAGCTATGTCAGTGGCATTTTATTGTACCGAAAACCTTTCATCTTCTTCTAAGCGTGTCGATGGTAATCTAAATGTACCCGGCCTAAAATGTGGCTACGAGTTCAGCACCTTCAGTACAGTCCATCAGTTCCTGTAACGTGTGGACTACAGGACACGCTGGAAACGCCCAGCTTATACTGCAAGGTTAATATTATTATACTGGAAACGTACCTACATACATGCTTAATATGCTTATTCACCAAGTTATTTAGCACTTGTTAAAATGAGAGAACAAGGAGAAAAATAATAGCAAAATACAAAATAAAACACCTATTGTTAGCATACACATTAATCGACTATTTAACTTATATTATTTGTGGGTTGCAACTTTGTTATTTTTAAATACGTTATCCTTTTTTTAGTTATGGCAACCCATAGTTTTTTTTGACATATAGAGAAAAACCTGAAAAAGGTGCGAGAAAAAGTTTTCCATTTCTCCGATAAAAACGACAAAAGTGGTCTCGAGTTACAATTTAAGGTGTTAAGTACCAATAAAACAATTTGTAAAAGTATTCTAGTGTTCTACTCTTTCACTATGCAAGTTTTGGTACATATTTTATCAAAAGATTAGACATGGAGCTTGCAATCCGATTCCATTTTGTCAACCGCGTACCGTCTGTCACGGCGTACCGTCTACTCTGCTAGCACAAAGAGATTTCATTACGTAGGATACTTTTCGTTGGTAAAATTCTTAAATGGTGAGGTGAGTTTAGAATGCACAATGAGATTTGTAATTTTTTATTTTAGCTTAAAATTCAAGTAACTATAGTTTTGTTTAAACTAGAACTTCATTTTATTTGATGGCTTTAGTAATTCCCTTTAAAATTTTGGTCTCACACAAATTGAGTTTTTGTTTCATAAAAGAAAAACGAACGAAGAGAGTACAAGAGCTATCTTGGGTAATTGGCTGAATGTTTTTTATTAGATCCCTCGAAACAGAAAAAAATTAAGACACAGTAAAAAAAATGCTTATAAATATATTTATAAATTCAATTCAATTCAATTTATTCAGGAACAATTCACAATGTGTTTGAAATCATAAATAAAAAAATAAAATAAAAATAACACATTCATAACATAATACAATCAATTATGGAAAATAACAAAATAAAAATAAATTCAAAAAACATTCCAAATTAAACATTCAATACAATAACTAACATTACAGGCTACTACATACTAAAACTACCCGTATCAAACTTTTAAAAGGTGGATATGTCATCGTCTATCGAATATAGACATTTCTTCAATAGGAACGCTCTGAGCCTTGACTTAAATGAGCTCTTATAAATTATAGTTTTTAAATACGAAGTTGTAAGCATTTAACGCATAATCAATCTATAATGTTACTACTGCTGAAACAGAGGCCTTCTCATTGTGAGAGAGTAGACTGTAATCTACCACGCCGACCCAGTGCGGGTCGGTAGACGTCACATGTCTTCGAATTTTTGGTTCTAGGACATGCCGGTGGAGTTTCTTGCCCATTCTTCTCCATACGGAAACTACCTTTTGGAAGGGGCAACTAGAATCAATTAATTTTTTTTGTAAATTTTTGACATTCAAAAGTGCCTTATACGGGCCTACTTGAAATAAATGATTTGACTTTTTGACTTTTTTTTATGCCGGTTTCCTCACGATGTTTTAGTTTACCGTTTTCAGAGTAGTGGTGACGAAATAAATTACACAAATTAAAGCGCTTGCCTGGGTTCGAACCCATGACCTACAACTAGTGGGTCGGGGCTGTTACCACTGGGCCACCACTGCCGCAAGCAAGTCCATGATATACAGATGCCATCCACGGCACTGCTGCCACCTAACGTCACAGAAACGTTACTTCGCGCCGTTCAGTACAATAATCGCTTTTCCATTTTTGTACATAACTTATTATTTTTATTGTTTTCATTGTTTGTTCAGTAACGTCTTTAAAATAAGTAGGTAGGTATATTTTTGAAAGTAATCGAATACCATACCATATACTATTATATTTCGTCTCGCAACGAGAGAGAACTACTACATAGTTAAGTAAAGTTCAATCCTAAAGTTATGAAGCGGGATATATTCTATAGTCATACATAGCAGCCATTGTTCCTCGTTTCTCGTTAGTTCTTAGTTAAAAGCACCCTATTGTATCATCGGGCTCCAAATATTTAAGTTTTAACCAAGCTATTGTCAAGTGTGACCTTTTGAATTTCACGAGGGAAGGTAGATTAAATATGAGGCGTTGGAAACTAGGACTAGTGATGGGAAAACACTTTTTACATCTCCTACATACTGATTTAAATGAGTAATCTTAATCTTTGTGGGATATTGTTTAAAATGTTACAATTAAATACCTCTCCACATACTACAACTAAACGCACGGCACGGTTGGCGCAGTGGTTAAGCGATCGACTGCTGCACTGCGTGTCGTGGGTTCGATCCCCGCACGGAACAAATATTTGTATGACCTACAAGTAGTTGTTCCAGGTCTGGCTGTTTGTGAATGTGTGTTTAAATGTTTGTAAACGCACCCACAATACAGGAGAAATTCCTAGTGTGGGGCAACGATTTTTTCAAAAAAAAAAAATGAAACTATATTTTAATCTTGTATAAAACGCACACTATGCTGCCAAGCATATTATCAGCTGGGGGATTATATCACTGACAAAAATGCTTGGCTCAACGCTGGTCCAGCTCCACAAGAGCGCATAAACTAATTGATTAGCAAGCGAAAATATTATTGGACCTGCTGAAGATTGCAAAGATTATCTTTGAATTGTATAACTTCAATCTCTTAGTATTGTATAATTGCATAGCACATGTGTGAGCACTGTGACCATGTACCTTCTATAAAGCTACCGTTTACTGGGTACGTGTTTCATTGACTTGAATGTGCTCTGGCGGCTGAGAGTATGTCATGCTCACTGCAAAAAAAAATGTCTCGCTGGTGGTGGCGTGTGTGTTGGATCGTTAAGTTCCCTTCAAAATGGTTGAGCTAAACGCGAAAACGAGCTAAGTAATTCCAGATGGAAAACCCAGTAACACTTTGCCTGATCCGAGAATCGAACCCGGTACGTCATACTCAGCAGTAGCACTTGCGACCACTAGACCAACGAGCCTATCGAAAGAGATCAATCCATTATTAATATCGCGGGAGCGCCAACGCCTATTAACATCACTACGAGTATTGTAAACAATTAAACCATCGTTTTGTTAGACAAAACGATGGTGTTTATCGACTTCTGTAATGGCCTTTTGTTTTTAGGGTCCCGTAGTCAACAAGGAACCCTTATAGTTTTTCCATGTCCGTCTGTCTGTCTATCCGAGGATTAGCTCAGAGACTCTTTGTACTAGAAAGCTGTAATTTGGCATGGGTATACATATTAATCACGCCGACAAAGTGGTAAAATAATATAATGGAATAAAAAAAAAGGGCTACCTCCCCAACACGTTAGGTGGGGATGTTTCTTGTTTTCTCGTCTATCCCATAATAGGGTGTCGTTGAAAAAGTCATTCAAAAATATTATAAGTGTACGTAAACCATTTTTAGATTTTGGCTTCTCATAGTGAATATAATTACATACACCATAAAAATAACAGCAGGTAGGGTGTTATTGCACAGAGAGCGCGACAATAGGTGAGGCATCAACTGTAATGTGGCTCCACAGTCGCACTGTGCTTTGTCGGATTGAGTAAAAACTGGATTAAGAACAAGCTGTAATGATAAAAATGTAGGTAATCAAAATTGAAGTCAACGTATCGTATCTGAACTATTGTATTTTTCAAAAAGGAAGACAGGTAGGTACTGTATAAGAGTACATCCCAGCTAATATTATAAATACGAAAGTAAGTCTGTTCATTTGTTTTTTTGTTACGCTTTCAGGCTAAAAAGGCTCAACGGATTCGGATGGAATTTGGCACAAGGGTAGACCATTACCTGGGTTAGGATATAGGATACTTTTTATCCCAATATTCCCACGGGATCCAGAATTATGTGGGTGAAACCGTGGGGCGCAGTTATCTTCTTAGGAAGCCACTATGATCACTTCGAACTCCTTCAAGGACTACAAAAATCTACTCTACTAGCTAAGTAACTATATTATGTCAACATACGTTATAGTAATTGTTATAAAACTAACCGTGGTAGTTACCCACCCATGAACTTTCAGATTGTGTCTCTGTCTATACTGGAAATTAGGTTCTGAAACTTAATCGAAATTTAGACCTTCGGGCAAAACGTAAAGTTTTTGATATCTACTAGGCTGTAGGTAGAATATGCTTTGTAAATATCTAAAAGCATTAACTTTTGTTAAAAACTTTCTCATAACCTTGAAACTAATATAAAATAAGGATCCAGTGTTGTGTTAATTCTAGGTAGAATGCATAAACATGAATGAATAATCAGAAAACGCGTCAGAATCGTTAATTTAGAAACTGGGCGTTGTGGTGCTGTTGTGTAAAAAATATGTTATTCATCATCTGCATAGCCTTTATTCCCAACTATGTTGGGATCGGTTTCCAGTCTAACCGGATCCAGCTATTTTCAGTATTTTACATGGAGCTATTTTCAGTATCGTACATCTGGCCTCCGCAACCCAGTTACTGGGCAGATTTTTTTATTGACTTTAGTATTTTAGAAACGACTTTATTCATTAATATTTTGTGTTTTTGTATAGATTCTAGGTAACGGTTGGTTTCAGATTGAATACTCTTTATCTGGATGAGAAAGGTTTGATGTCAAAGGGGATTTTCTATGCCCTTTGACAGCAGTTATTAACAGCGTTTCCAGTCGCAGCAACAATAAAAAAAGAGTATTGACTACAACATGACTGCAAATTGTCCATGTAGTTTTGACTTTTCTGAAACGTACGTGATTGGCTGACTGTGTTGTCTGGCAAGATTTGTGTCATGTTGAAATTGAAGTTTTGAGAGATACCTAATACTATTAGTGAACGTGTCAAAAAAAATATACATGGCTCTAGTTTTTTATAGAAAAAATATGACACTACATACTATATATTTAAACCTCTTTTTGTCTAACAAAGTAAAATTAACCTACTTATGACGTCATAAGTAGGTTAAATGCGAGTAAATGAAAGAAAATCGTATATAAACTCAAGATACATAGGATAATTTTCGGTGACTACTTCGTAATCCTGCGAATACCTTGAACTACCAGAGAGCTCCAAACACTAATTTTATTTTAAATCACACAAACAATAAACAGTAGAATTTATCCGACGAGAAGCGATACAAAGCTTCACTAGATGATGCTGCTACATACAAGCTACAATCCTTGGTTTTCATCCCGCGGTGCGTGGGACGTAGCGGCAGTAGAACGAACGGACTGAGCTCACTGAGCTGGCTTTGTTCTGACAATTCACGGGATGATAATTGGCAGAGCATATCCTAACTACATACTATAATAGTATTACATAGAGACACGTCTTTCACCTCTCAAAAAAGCATCCCCAGGATGACGATTGACTTGTTGCGATCCCGAACACGACGTGTTGCCACGTGAAGCGCCGAACGCAATGTAAGCTAAACCGCCCAACAACCCCACTTATACAGGATTACTGCTCGGTCCACCTGGGCTAGGATCGTAATCAGTTCGATAAGGGGCGAACAATCGCAGCAAAGGTGACTTTGAAATACTCGTATTTAATTCGTTCAACAGTGTAACGTTTCCTGTATTATTTTTTGAAATTTCTAAACTCTCTAGTACTGAAAATCTTTTTTATTTGAAAAACGATATGGTTAGAAAGGGGGTGGCTACTGATACTGAGATGGCGACTAATAGAGAAGTATGGAAGAGACAAGCTGCGCCGACCCCAAGTAAATTGTAATAATGGCAAGAAAATGATGAGACGGAAGTTCAATATACAAACTATACCTAGGTAATTGAGTACAGTAAGAAATGTTTCAATTCAGCCAAAATTTTATACTTACTGCTTGATATTTTTTGAACAGTTACTGCAGTTGTTTGAAGCCGAAATCTTGCTGTAATATTATTAGAATCATGAATATGAAGAACTATAAGTGAAGATCTGGTGGAGGTTCGTTGTGATGATGCTTGGCTAATATCCAGTCCAGCAGTGACGACTTTTGTCTGAACGATGATTATGTGTTTCCTCATAGACCCAAATTAATTTTTTTTGTTCGATCAGTGTCGAACAAGATAAAACTCTTGACTCAATCTTGAAAGACAATACAATAACCAAAAATGCTCGACAATTTACAATTCCGTATGTTACAAAAGTTTTATCAAGAGCAGGTGGTCCAAGCTCGAATGATACCGCAATAACACTAAAATAAAAGAAAGCTATTGCATTCTCCTGAACTGACACTCATTCGCTTACAATGCCCTTTACGGTCTTTGCAATAAGAACGTTTATTGTGCTACACGAAGAAAATAATCGTATACCTTTTTATTGTATTCGTAATTTTGTCGATGTCGTTCTCGGTTTGCAATGTAATGTCTTGGAAAATGTTCATACTGTACTGAATAATAGGTATAAATTGCTTTCTATATAAACTATTGGTAATACTACAATAGTTTTGTTTTATTTGCATTTTAGATGTTTCGCCAGCGGTATGGTAGAAAGTACAGAAGTAAACAACACAAATCTTCGGCAGTTTTCGGTTTTCTGTACCTACACGTTGATATATGGCCGATTGCTATAATTTACGGCACTCTGCGCCTGGCATCGGTCGCGGACGGTCGTGCTGTGCAAGTGTTCTCCTGCTCCCAGCCTGTGGTATCCTGAGCTGCGTAACGTCGTGTATTCTCCAGCTATTAATTGCTGTCCTTTTCAGGACACAATTAATAAAGTATTCGATACCAGTTATCATCTAAAAACGTACTCGTCGCGTTCTTGGCCCCTTCCGGGCAAAAACCACAGTTTCGTGGTCCTCGGTGGATACCTATACGGTGCCAACGAAGCCGAGGGGGTGTTGACCCAATAACACCCGCCGAACTCCTACAGGGTGAGGCAGTCAATAGAAAGTGTCCGGCCTTGGGGGGTCTCCTAGTCAGCATTGGTGACAGTTTTCCCTTCACAGCGACTCACCTAGTGTCGGTCGGGTTTGTCTACACCCGGCGCACTAGACTGGTTAGGACCCCGTTGCACAATAAGGTAAGCAACGGGCCAAAGCAAGCTCAGGGCTCACCCTAGGTACACAACCTCCCTGTCTAACCGGGGAGATAGAGTTAGGATATTATAGGAGTAATAGGCTCCCACTATTCCCTCCCTCTTTTAATTTACCCCCTTACCATGGGGGAAACTATCCAGTCGCTTAGCGACAAGTTAGACGCTCTAAAGAGTGACAACGAGGCCCTTCTTACTATCCTTAACAGGATACTTAAGGAGAGCCCAAAACTCATCAACAAGTTCGGTAGCGATCTTTTAGTTCTCGCTGCTAAGCAGCAAGCCCCCAAGTCCCCCGATCCCTCAGATCTAATTCTTAACCAGTCCCTAGATGCATTTAGTGATGCACTAGGCCCCTCCCTCCCTACCCCTTGCAGTCCAATGGACACCAGTGAGCCGGCTACCTCAAAGTCGGCCCTCTCCCCTTGCACCTCCGATAGTGAGACGGTGCACTCTCGTTCTTCCTCAGGTTCCCAATCTGACGATGAAGGTTTCACAGCCGTCACCGGCAAGGGGAACAAGAGGAAGAAAAAGAGGCAAAATTCCTCCCAGGTGGCTAAGGTAGCCGCCCTGGAGGAACCCTCCCTCCCTCTGACCCCTCAGACTTACATACACCGGGACGCTCCCCCGGCTTCCCCCTTCTCCGTAGCAAGCAAAGGGATTTCCTCCCTTTCCGATCCTCCCAGATACCCGAGCGGCTAAGTCCCCAAAGACCTAGCCCGTGGAACCAACTCCACCATTACCAGGCTTTCCCAGCCATGGCCACCGCGAGACCCCCTCTCCCCCACACCCCACTATACTCTCTGATGGATCCGCGCATCCGTGCCCACCCACCGCCCTCAGCGGCCATAGTACCCTCCCCCCGCCTTCTGCCCCCCCCGCGCCCTCTGCGCCCCCCGCGCCCTCCACGCCCCTCTCGAAACCCGCTCCCGCTCCTGCTCATAAAGCACCGCGTCCCACTACCCATTCAGGGACAATGACACTGTCCCAGCAATTCGATGTCATCTCTGACACATTTCTGATCTTCTGCACCCCCCGTGCCACTCAAATGACAAATGACATTATGGCCGCTCGGGCATCCAGCGACATTAAGAGGATCCAGGACGTGTTCCGCACGTACCCTGACCTCACCCAAGCCCTCTCTGACTTCATGACCCCAACATGAATAATACACCCCCATGTAGATTCAAACCCCGATCCCTTTACTTAGGCGTCCTCAACGCAAATGGGTTAAAAGGTCAACGCGATGAGGTAGCGGAGTTCTGCGTGAAGCGGGTTGGGATAAGTTGTTGAGCGACTTGAGACCAGACCACCAAGCCTTCTGGGATCTCTAGAGGAAACTCAGGTCCCAGAGGGAAACCAGTATGCCCCCTTTAGTACGCCCCGACAAAACCATTGCTTTCGATGACATCAACAAGGCCGAATGCCTTGCCGACAGTCTAGAGGTTCAATGCTCCCCCAGCTCCTTACCAGTAGACCAAGCTCACCTCACTGAGGTAGACGTCGAAGTCGAACGTAGAGCATCCCTCCCGCCCGTTGATGACAGACGAAGTGCACGTACATAATCAAGGGTCTACATACTCGCAAAGCCCCCGGTTCAGATGGCATCACCAATAAGGTGATCCAGCTCTTTCCCGCTCATCTCATAATGCTATTGGCCACCATCTTCAATGGTGCGCTTAGCAATAACATCTTCCCCCAAGCGTGGAAAGAGGCCACTGTGATAGGCATCCTAAAGCCCGGAAAGCCCAAATCCGTTCCCACTAGTTACCGTCCCATTAGTCTGCTCAAGGTACTAGGCAAGATCTATGAGAGGCTTATTTATAAGCGACTCAGAAATTACGCCGAAACCAAGGGCCTAATTCCCAACGAGCAGTTCTGCTTTCGAGCTCAGCACTCTAGCGTGCATCAGGTCCACCGTATTGTCGAATACATCCATGGTGCTTATCACCGAGGATTGACGACAAGAGCGGTCTCCTTCGACATAGCGAAAGCGTTCGACAAGGTCTGGCACAACGGCTTAGTATACAAGCTATACAAACTCGGTGTGCCCGATCGTCTCGTACTCATCCTACGGGACTACTTGTCGAATCGCACTTTTCGCTTTCGTATCGAGGGAGCCCTATCCTCCCCCCGTCCTATCCGAGCCAGAGTCCCTCAGGGCTCCGTGCTAGCCCCCCTCTTATTCACGCTCTTTACGAGCGATATTCCTAAATATCCCAAGGTCGAGTTAGGTCTGTTCGCAGACGATACGGCCATATATTATAGGGCCTTCACCCATTCCAATATCATCCGCCAACTACAACGAGCTGCCAATAAACTTGGCATCTGGTTTAGAAAGTGGAGAATTGAAGTCAATCCCGACAAAAGTCAAGCGGTTTTATTTTCAAAACCACGAACTAGGCCCCCCCGTCCCTCCCAGAAGATCACCATGCTCGGCAAGCCTATCCCCTGGGAGAAGCGAGCCAAGTATCTCGGTGTGATTCTAGACCACCACCTCTCCTTCGCAGAGCACATAAAGTCGGTTCGCTCGCGAGCCGCTTTCGCTCTCGGTAGACTATTCTATGTCCTTAACGCACGCAGCAAATTGTCTCTTAAAGGCAAATTGCGCATTTACACAGCGTGCATCCGCCTCATCATGACCTATGTGGGTACAGTCTTTGCACATGCAAAACCCCATAATATTCATAGGATGCAGTCGATCCAAAACCGATTCCTCCGTAGAGCCACGGGAGCGCCCTGGTTTGTCAGAAACGAGATCCTCCATCTCAATCTAAAACTCCCAACCATCCATCAGTTCCTAAAATGCATGTCCAAGCGTTACTTTGAATCCGCCGCCCTGCACCGCAACCCTCTGATTGTTGCTGCGGCCAATTATACCCCCTCGACCCTCAGTCGACTTCGCCGTCCACGGCATATTCTTTCCGATCCCGATGATCCAACCACACTCCTCCAATAGTAGGGCCACCAGCATAAAGCTGAAGTACCAGGATTGGATGGTTCTGGGTAGACCAAGTACCGGTCCCGCTTACGACCAGATGTGTGAGTCCCGTAAAATTTTTAAAGGGCGGCTAAAATGGTGTCAGAAACACCGGGATCAATTAAGAATGGACGTAATTGCTAAACAAAGGGCCGAAAAAGATTTCTCAAAATTTTGGAAGTCCACTAGCAAGCTTGATATTAAGCCTGGCCTCCCTGCGAATGTTGATGGCCGGGATGACCCAGAGGATATAGCTAATTTGTTTATGGAGCACTTCAAAGTGCGCTCTCCGCTGGGTCCTTCGACCATTGTGTCAGATGGTGGGCCCACCGTGGCGGGTGAGGAACCTTTACTTAAATGTACCGCAAAGCAATTAAAAAAGGTGATAAGCGGTATGCGTAGAGGTAAATCTCCTGGCCACGATGGGCTCAGTATTGAGCATTTTAAACATGCTGGCGTACATGCGCCGAGGGTCATGTCTATGTTCTTCAATATGTGCATTAGTCATTCATACCTACCGGATGATTTGATGAAAACTACAGTGGTGCCCATAGTGAAGAACAAGACAGGTGACATAGCGGACAAGGGAAATTATCGCCCGATCTCGCTCGCGACAACTGTAGCAAAACTGTTGGATAGTGTGCTTGAGTCTTGTCTGGATAAGTACATAAACATACATGACGCACAGTTCGGGTTTAGACCCGGACTGTCAACTGAAAGCGCGATTCTGGCTCTTAAGCACACTGTCCAATACTACACTGAACGGAAGACCCCGATATACGCCTGTTTTTTGGATCTCTCCAAAGCCTTCGATCTCGTTTCGTATGAGGTGCTTTGGAGAAAGATGGAGGACAGGGGTATACCGCCGGAAGTATTGAAAATATTTCAATATTGGTACACAAATCAGACCAATTGTGTTAGGTGGTCAAACTGCCTCTCGGAGTCATACAGGTTGGAATGCGGGGTGAGACAGGGGGGGTTGTCTTCGCCTAAGCTCTTTAACCTGTATGTAAATGGCCTCATAGTCGAGCTCAGCGACATGCGTGTCGGTTGCCGTGTGGGGGGTGTTTGTGTAAACAACATCAGCTACGCGGATGATATGGTGTTGCTGGGCCCGACTGCGAGGTCAATCAGGGAGATGCTGAAGGTCTGTGAGAAGTACGCCGCATCACATGGTCTTATTTATAATATTGGGAAAACTGAGTTCATGGTCTTCAGGGCCGCTGGCAAGTGCCCAGACACCATTCCTTCAATTAGTTTGAACGGCGTCAATATAAAGCAGGTGAACAAGTTTAAATATCTGGGCCATATACTTGTCAGCGACCTTAAAGACGATGATGACGTGGAGAGGGAGCGCAGGGCGTTGGCGGTCCGCGGGAACATGTTGGCGCGCAGATTTTCTCGTTGTACTGATCAGGTAAAAATAACCTTGTTTAAAGCGTACTGTCAGGGCCTGTACACGGGGAGTCTGTGGTTCAGCTGTTCACGGGGGACACTAGATGCCCTGCGCGTCCAATATAATAATGTTTTCAGGATGATGTTGAAACTCCCTCGTTTCTGTAGTGCCTCGGGGATGTTTGCCAAAGCGAGTGCAGATGGTTTCCAGGCCATCGTCAGGAAAAAAGTGGCATCGCTTGTAAGGAGGATTCGGGGGAGTAGCAATAGCATCCTGAAAGTCGTGGCTGAGGACCCGGGAGCTCCTGTGCTGAGGCATCTCATGCGGCTTCATTGTCCGCATGAAATGCCTCGTAAGTACATGACTCATTAGTTTTAATAATTATAATATGTTTAAATTTGTTACTAACCCTAGTGTATAAGCTATAGTTTCTAAGGTGTGTACTAACAAAAAATGGTTCCTATGTTGTTCCCAATAAAAAATTTTATTATTATTATAAACACACCCAACACCCGTCGTTCTGACCTCGCCGCAGAGATCCACCGTGTGCGCGACTACCCCAAGTAAATAATAATACTCCCCCCCGACCCTTGTCCGATGAAACGCCAGCCCGTGCCGCAGCTGAGCGTGTAGTTTTAAATTCCCCTGATAATAATAATGATCTATCCTTGATCCAGCCTGTCCCACCTTGCTGTCCCCCCTCAACGAACGCCCTAAGCCGAGGCTCGTACCTCACAGGGGGTGCCCTTAGCGAGCGTTTGTTTAGCTTGTAAATTAGAATAGTTTGCATTTATGCTCCTGGCTGGAGGCTCTTAGTGAAGAAGCTAAAGGCAGCCACAGGAAAGTCCGGATAAGCAGCCACGACCTTAGCGGTCACCAGCAAGATGCAATAGTTAAAAAAAAAAAATTACGGACCGTTATTGGTTAAAATTAAGACTTGTATCTTTACCAATAATGAAGCAACGACCTCATAGCTTTGCAAAGCTTTGCGTAGCCTTCCATATGGAAGTAGCTATCACAGGTAAAATTAGCTTACGAATCCTTTTATATGTCCACTTTGGCAATAAAAAATAGTACCATTTGAGTGAGCTAAACGATTCGTTTTTGTATAAAGGAACCGAGCAATAATCAATCAGTGTCGTAAACTGATAAATATACGAGTACGTATTAGGGAGATTCAGTATCCATTTCTTCATTATGAAAGTAATCTGCATGAAACACCATCAAAGTATAAATACTTCTTATATAAATAACCATTGTCAACAAAAAGCCATTGTCTGAAAAACAAATTACAACGAAGCCTGCGTCATAAATATCTTCATCAACAAACACAGAACAGAATACAAACCGGTAATTCAAAAGCCACAACATTCGACGTCCGTAACAACGCTTCAAATATCACAAAGACAATGATGTCAACCAAAATGTGCGCTATACCTGAAGTTTTGTTTTCAAGTGAGCTCATTAAGGACACTCTTTTTGCACGAAAAATCTCATCCCCATTCTAAAAACAGGGATGCTAAAAACTGGGACAAGTTTGCAGAATAATCTTGTATAAAATTCGGCGGGCAGATTTGGTTTTTTAATCTTAACTTGTTTCAGGTTTAAAACTTGGACACTAATTTTAAACGATATAATAGACTAAGAATACTCTACAGCATTAATTTTATACTTCCAGTGATTAAAGTATATGTGTAATTTTGTATGTTAACATAATTATAATTATTCAGGAGGTAATTGTACTGTACGTATGTACTGTTTTTACAATTTTCTGTAGTACAGACACTTGCAATGTATGATGCCACTACGCTACCGATTAATAAGTGGGTTTCAAACGAGATTGGTCTCAATAGTAGGGCGAACTCTCGCCCTCTCGCCCTCAATAGATGTACGATATTTAATTTGAGGATGAAATAGTTTTGATAACTTTGTTAATGACGAGAACTTGGCAACACTGCACTGTCATGCATCCTATTTGTAGTGACAACCCTACAGAACTGCGTTCGAGTAAAGCCTACTCTGAAACGAGTGCTGTAATTAGTACTTAGCGGAGGCACCTAGTTGATAATACTGCTTGCACTTAAATAAAAGCATGACATGAAATCTACGTAATATGAAACGAAGCTATGCTAATTGTCAAGACATGGATGCTGGGAATGAGTTAATGAGTTTAGCATGATGAATATTGATGGTGTTTTTTTTCTTAAATCTGTTTTTATAGTACCATGAGTATACCTTCCTTCTAACTTCTCCCGCTCTGGGCAGGCATCGGTCCTATCGGACCCCTTCACTTGCTGACATCTCTTTGAGGCGCGCGTGGAACACAACGCGCCGTCGACCCGGGCCTGGTTCCCCGCGCCTACGGTGGCCGGGAATCGGCCTGTGATTCCCGACGCCCAGGGCGTCTCCTGCGGCGGCTAGGGACATGAGGGCGCGAAATTTGCCTCTCCCTCACGCGTTCTGCCTCCTCCTTTGTGAGCATTACTGCTTCGCAGAAGGAGGTGACGGCCTCCCATGCCCTCTCGCTCCGTATCATGGCTTGGACTAGGGCCGGACGCGAGAGTTCCCCGCCGCCGATTCCTTCTAATAACTTTGGTGGACGTCAAAACTTTTTGGTCGTATCGAGACTAGAAAAAAAAAAAAAAAAAAACTATACATATACGTACTTCCATATACAAATAAATAAAATTAAAGTGTCTGTTTGTTATGCCAAAATTCGGTAATTATAACAAAAAAAATATTTTTAATTTTTTGCCGGTCTTTTTGTCTGTTTGTTCCGGCTAATCTCTGTAACGACTGAACCAATTTCGACGGGACTTTCATTGGCAGATAGATGATATTATAAGAAGTTACTTAGGTTATTTTTATTCTAGAAAAATAATAAGGGTATTCTTATGGTAGCACTCAATCTCAAACTCAAAGCATTTATTTCAAATAAACCAATTACAGGCACTTTTGATTTGTCAAGGGGTCGGTCAGTCAGAAATATGAAGCTAGTCGCCCATTCCAAAGCGTAGTAGGTACCTATGGAGAAGAACGGGCAAGAAAACCCACGGACACTCTTTTAAATAAAAAAAAAATTACATAATATTGGTTACATCATTCAAGTTGAAGTTATACATGTGTGAGAACGATGCAAAACATTAAAAGCGTCCGTTAGAAATATAAATATAAACTAATTCAAACATTAAATTAAATTATAATCGCCGTGGCAGCTAAGAGATGACCAGTCCCTACTGACGGCGCCCGTTCACGAACATGACGCATGGATTAGCACCATTCAGCTCAACCATTTTGAAGGGAGCTAAAGGATCCAACACACGCGCCACCGTCAGCGAGACATTAGAGTGAGCATGACATACTCTCAGCCGCCATGGCACATTCAAGTCAATGAAAGACATACCCAGTACCTAAATGGTAGCTTTATAGTCGGTACATAGTACTCACACATGTGCTATGCAATTATACAATGCTAAGAGATTGAATTTATACAATGCAAAGACCGATATTGAAAACTATGGCAACTGAAAATAAAAATACCTAATAATAATAATTATTAATTTAATCAAATAACAATTCACAGAGACGTTCAACTATAAGATATAAAAGGCATATTTATGCATTTCTATAGTTAAACTCATGTTTTGAAGATTCCTCAGTACAGACTGAGGGACCCAGTTAATCCGCCATAAATCTGTAACGTCATATTCTAGCGAGTTATAATGAATGGAAGTTCTTGTGAAGATTGATACGCTTATTACCGACTTCAAAAAATAGCAACCAAAACCAAGGCAACGGTTGAAAAGGCGGCGCCCTGCATGCGCAGCGCCCCAGGCCCCGAGTGCGATTGCGCCGTTGTCGTCAAGAAATGACAGTTCCGTCAAATTTTATAAATAGTGAATTTTTTCGTTTTAGTTTATTTATCTTGTGTTTTTTTCTCTAGTGAGTGCGTCTGTATATAGTTTATTTCTATTTTTTTAGGTAAGTTTAAGTGTTCTATTTTATATGATTAATGCCAGCCGTAGCGACGTCGGAAATTGTGCCAGTCAACCTGCCACATCGCTCACAGGCACGTTTTTTTAAAGGCGAACGGGGCCTGAGGATACACTATGGCAGGATCCACAAATCTCATGGTGTATCTTTGTGCCCCTCAGCCGCATCCCCAACATCAACTCATCCAGATCAAAGCTTGTGGAAAACATTGGCAAAATTCAAAAATTCAACCCCAGTTCTAAAGAGAGTTCCTCGGGGCGCGAGACGGTCCGTTGCGCTGAGTTTGGCGCGATGTCTCCGTCTTGTGACCCAGGAGAACTCCCAAAGTGCCTGGGAGCAATTACTCACTTTCCCTTATAGGATTCTGCATGTGCAAAAAAATTCGGCGACCAAAAAAACCTTAACGAACCAAATTAAAGATAATTGCAACAATTCGACCCTTATTTTAGATCCAAAATTACCTGTTTCCAATAACCCTTCACGAAGAGGCTTATGTTCACATGTGGAATCCAAACTAAGTGAAGGTGATATCAGGGGAGCGGCCAGGCTACTGTTCAGTAGCGATGTGGTGGCGCCTTACTCTCCAGACACTATTTCAGCCCTGGAGAGTAAACATCCAGTGCCTGCCGATGGTCTCACCTTTCCCGACCCCCCCCTTCCTCCTGATCCGGATTCAGCAACTCAACTTACCGTTACTGCCCCCCAGCTGATTGCCGCCGTGAGCTCCTTCAGAAGTGGCTCCGCCGGCGGCCTCGACGGCCTGACTCCTCAACATTTAAAAGACTTATTGAGTTCAGGCGCCGGGGAAGCTGGTGAGTCACTTTTGAAGGAGCTTGTGGCTCTAATTAACCTGATGCTCAACGGCGGTGTGAATGATGCCGTCATCGATGTCTTGTACGGGGCAAATCTATGTGCCCTGCTCAAGAAGGACGGCGGCATCCGTCCGATTGCCGTTGGGTGTACCTACAGGCGTACGGCAGCCAAAATATGCTGCAGATTATACAGCGAAGCTTTAAAAAACAAGTTCCAGCCCCTACAGCTTGGCTTTGGATCCAAGGGGGGCTGCGAGGCTGCCGTACATGCCCTTTCCAGTTTTTTGAATTCCGGTAAAGGTGAGGTCATCCTCAAGGTTGACGTCAAGAACGCCTTCAACTCCGTTAACAGGGACACTCTGTTGGCCGAAGTAAAAAAGGAGTTACCGGAAATTTATGGTTTTTTGTGGCAGTGCTATAGGCACCCTTCAAAATTACTTTATAAAGACAATGTTTTGGAATCTGCAGTCGGATGCCAACAAGGTGATCCTCTCGGGCCAGTCATTTTCAGTTTAGCAATTCACCCCATAATACAACAACTAAATTCAAAATTCAATATGTGGTATTTAGATGATGGGACTCTAGGAGGTGACGTAGATACTGTTCTAAAAGATCTCCAATTCCTCAAGCAGCAGTTCCAATTCATCGGCCTCGACCTCAATTACTCAAAATGTGAAATTTACCCTTGCGGCAATATCGACAAACAATCGACGATACATAAATTCAATTCAATAGCCCCAGATATCAAAGTTTTGGAAAAAAGTTCACTGCACCTCCTAGGCTCCCCAATTTTAGAAGACAGTTTTTCACCTTTCGTTGATGAAAAAATTAAACATTTCAACGATATTTCGGATAGACTTTCTAAAATTAACTTACATTCGGCATTCACCCTTATCAGATACTGCTGTTTCGGTCCAAATTTTATGTATTTTCTCCGCTCTTCCCCTTTATGGAAGAAGCCACACCTTTTAGACAAAATCGATCAAATCATTCGAAGTACACTAACATCAATCATAAATGTGGCTTTGGACGACCGCGCGTGGCTGCAAGCTACACTACCCATTCGTTTTGGTGGGCTCGGCGTCCGCAAAATTTCTAGTGTGAGCTTACCGGCGTTCCTGTCCTCGGTCCACAGCACCGAAAAGTTAACCAGAAAAATCTTAACCGCTTCCCAGGTTGACTCTGACGTGCCGTGTTTGACTGATGCGATAAACGCCTGGAAAGTGGCTTGTCCGGGCACGGAGCAGCCCGAGAACCCGTCTTCCCAGAGACAGTGGGATGAGCCGCTCTGCAGGTTGGTACGGAATAACCTCATTAATACGTCCACCAACACTGCTGAGCGTGCCCGCCTATTGGCTGTGGGAGAATGGGAATCGGGCCTCTGGCTTCAGGCGCTACCTTCACCCAACATAGGCACTATGCTGGGTGACACTACTTTCCGACTCGCTACAAGTCTGCGTTTGGGAGCTCCTTGCGGAGCTCCGCATCGCTGTCAGTGCGGTGAAGCAGTCGACCGTATCGGACACCATGGTCTTTCCTGCAGCAAGAGCGCTGGTCGTTTGGCACGACACGCAAGCATTAATGACATTATCCGTCGGGCTCTTGTCACCGCCGGGGTGCCAGCTGTTTTAGAACCTAATGGCTTGGCACGCGACGATGGGAAGAGGCCAGACGGAATGACCATAATGCCTTGGAAGTTGGGTAGACCCTTGGTGTGGGATGCAACCTGTGTCGACACCCTCGCGCCATCCCATCTTCCTAGCACGGCGGGCTGTGCTGGAGCGGCTGCTGCGGGTGCAGAAAACCTCAAACGGCGCAAATATAATAACCTTATTGGTAGTTATATTTTCGAGCCGTTTGGGGTTGAAACTCTAGGGCCGTGGGGTCCCAGTGCGCATCGAGTATTTCGGGACATCGCCAAGCGGTTGGTCGAATCTTCACGTGACCAGAGGGCTGGCCAATTTTTAGGTCAAAGAATCAGCATTGCCATCCAACGTGGCAATGCTGCCAGCCTTTTGGGCACTTTTCCCACTGACAGCGATGCGGACGAATTTTTTGATGCCCAGTGAGTTCTTCATATATATATATTTTTTTTTTTTGCCTCTGTATACTTGTACATAATTTATATATATTAGTGTTAGATGTAAATTGTTTATGTTTTATAGTATGTAAATAAACCCTTTGGATAACTAATACATAGTAACAAAACTACTAGCCGTCGTATGCAAAGATAGTTTTTAAAATCTTCAGCAGCTGCAACGTTATTTTCAAATGCTAATTTTTATCAGCGATGTAATCCCCCAATTTATAATATGCTTGGCTGCATAGTGTGCGTTTAATATATAAGATTTAAATTTCGTTTCATTCGGTTGAAGTGTAAACTGTTATCACTACATAATATGAGATAGACCGGTTAATACAACGGAAAACTAACAATTTCCTATTAGGAAGACTACTTAGACGCGCCATGTTCTTTAAAGTGCGTTAAAAAGCATCGCGTACAGTATAGCAGTTAAAAATATATTCTCTCATAGAGCACTTGTTAAGAATATTCAACAGCTATTTCTGGAAAACACAGGAATGCTTTTTAGTCACAAAGCAACGGAATTTGTGGTCTCCTGGACGATGTTATTGAGTGAATAACATGTGGCCAGAACCTTTTGGACGAAAACCACAGGAATATTGAAACTCAATTTCAATTTTGCTATATTTTAGTTTTTCAATAGTTTTAGTTAAGTTTGAGTATAATTTTGCTATTTTTATTAATTGATTTGTAAAATATGTTTTTGTCCCCATAATGAATATACAAAAACTTGTTTTAATTAAAAATTTATTGACTCATTTTAATAACTAGTATTTCAATATGAAGATTGAAGCGAGATTAGTATCGAATTTTCTTTCAAGAAATGCTACAGGTCCTTCGTGAAGGACTTTACGTTAAAGTCATGTTTGGTAAGATTTGAGGTGTATCACTATGATTGGGATGGGTCTTAATTAAAATTTTCAAGGTAACAATTTTACTTCGTCATTCTAGAACCATTTATTTATTTTATTATTTATGTACACACAGAAAAATTTATACAGATAAGACATAATCATAATAATGAGTACAAAGGTACTGCTTATTTCTTAAGAAATTTCTTCTAGCAGACCTGCGATAGGAGAAATGAGAAAGAAATGTAGACAACTGTGTGAGAACAAGAAGAGAAAAATATAAATAGGCGAAGTCTTAAACTAAAATATTGAAATAAACACGCGTATAACGTAATAAATTAACATATACTTAAATAAATACATAGAGCTTAAATATATAAACATACATAATATAGGTATATAAATACTCACAGTAATAATCATCTGCAGTTGAACAACTTCTTAATGTGTGTAATAATATTAATAATGTAATAATAATATAATTAATAATATATTAATAATAATAATATTATTAATGTAATATTACAAATCTTGTCAGTTGAACAAATTTTTTATCCTATAGAAATTTAGCTTAATATAGCATAGTCAGCCTATAATGTTTCCACTGCTGGGACGCAAGTTTCCTCTTAGTGAGAGGGAGTGGGCCTTAATCCACTACGTGGCCCCAGTGCGGGTTCTCGAATGCGGTCTTCGAATTTCTGGTTCTAGTACATGCCGGTTTCTCACGATGTTTTCCTTCACCGTTTTGAGCGCATTGGTGATGATATAATTTACACAAATTAAAGCGCCTGTCTAGGTTTGAACCTACGACCTACAACTCGTAAATCGCAGCTGTTACCGATAGGCCACCACTACTCTCCTAATATAATGACTAATATAATGAATCCTAATACATTATAAATGCGAAAGTGAGTTTGTTTATTGGTTTATTTGTTTGTTACGTTTTCACGCTAAAACAACTGAATGGATTTAGATGAAATTTGGCACATGAGTAGGCCGTGATCTGGAGAAGGACATAGTATACCTTTTATCTCGATATAAACCTAGTTTGGGTAAACTCAATGCACTTTATGTTGTAACATATTACTGTACTTGTAACCTTTGTAAACATTTTACTGGAAATAAACATTATTTATTTATTCCCACGGGATCGAGACTTATGCGGGTGATACCGCGGAGCACAGCTTGTGAATGATATAGAATCCAGATACCAACACAAAAAGCGAACTTTCTTCTACCACATACCGCTTCCCCACTTAAACTTTAAAGTGACTCTTTAGAAGCGTCGAAGGTTATTAGAGCCGCGCAATATCACAGCAGAATCTAACGTGATTTAAAATTCATTCGCTATTGCCTTCCGGACACCCGCTTCTCCCTAACTGCCATCTAATCACGTGGTTTGAGTGTGTGCACATCAAGTGGCTTATTCAAACATCAAAGTCAACGCCTCTGCCAGTCAACCCCCAGCTATAGGGGCCAAGAAAATGATTTATTAGTTGCCTTAAGGGGAATTTTTTGGCTTCCGATACACCATTATTCTCGAAAATTCTGTCTTCAGAAATATAATCCCTTTGAAGGTCTAAAATAAAAATGGCTTCGTGTCTCCCTTAATTAAAGGTTTGAGAGGGCTTTGATGTTCGCACGCGGTGGAAAAAAATACGAAGCGGAATTGGTTCATGTGTTGTTCAACACAAGAGCTTGGTTTGTGGTAGTGTGTTGGGATAAACTTAACGTACCTACTTAACCAAATATAAATAGTACAGTCCAACCGAATTCCACGTAAAGTGGGGATGATTTTTTTTCTCGGCTGTCTCATGTTGTGGGGTGTCGTGTGGGTGTGTGGTATTTTTCGATCCAGGGATCCGTTTGCGAAATATTAAACTTTAAAGTACCAATTTTTGCTAGAGTCAAGTGCCCCTGCCAGCTAAATGGTTGTTTTTGGATACGTGAAAAAAATCTCAGAAGTAGAATATATAACGAAGTTAAAACGCGGTGGAAAACTATCACAGCTAAGTATGGTTTACAAGACTTAACGAGTAATAATCGACCAACTTACATTTGCAGTTGGAATTTATGGGAGAACATGTTTTGCAACTACAATGCTAAAATTTGTTCTTGGGATAAATTCATCTCAACCACGGAACCCTTCATTGAGTGTGCGAACGATGTCATGTTTTTTTGTTGGGAAGTCAAATCATAGAAGCGTTGGTAGCTTATAATATTTTCGATCACTAAAACTACAAGCTATCGTTCATGGTTTCTTCCTGCAGATCTACTTACTAAACTCGAAATCCAAAGATTCGGCCGAAGTTACGGGCGATTCCTACTCCTTATCACCTACGAAGATAAGATTAGCTTGGGGCCCGATCTAAGAACGAATGGTAGTGTCCAGGGTCTGATGATGGAGCCGGAAGGTGACCGTAGGAATTCCTCAGCCAAACAAGTTAGATAGCCCTGTTGTTTTTACGGCCGTCGGTTTTGCCTTGCCAAGTACTATAGCCCAAGGTGTAGTCCAGGGCCAGATGATGGATCTGGAAGGTCACTGTAGGAACTCCTTAACTAGACAAAATACCCCCGTTGTGTTTAAGCCATTTCGATTTATTTGTTTTCACAAGTAGGTCGGTTGAGAAGGTGTAGTCTAGGCTCTGATGATAGTGCCGGAAGGTGGCCACAGGAACACCTCAACTTTACACGGTAGCCCTGTTGTGTTGGACTCGTTGGATTTGTCTTGACAAGTAGGTACCTTACAAGTGAAGGTGATAGAACACATATTTTATCAAATTCTAATCCTAGAATAAAATATAAATAAAATATTTTTTTTAAACATGCTTTTATTGATCTAAAAAGTACTAAATAAAACTTACGTAAACATATATCGTTTTCTTTAAAAGCTTGAGGCGTGAACGTCGCTCTTTCACTTAAAGATAAGCCTCAAGCTTTTAAGAAAATATTTAAGTTCTATGTTTACGTGAGTTTTATTTTATACTTTTGGGTTCAATAAATGCTTGTGAAAAAAAAATTACACATAATAGAACTACTAGACTTAGACTGTCAATTCGGCTGTCGAACTTCCGCAGCCGTTCCAAGAGGAAAAGCCTTCCCCGCGATATCTCAGATCGAATTCCATATAAAAATGTAAGCCCTAGAATTCATAAAATAGGTGGTACTGCTGTTACCTTACCAACCGACTCCGCCCCGCCCGCCAGCTTTAAACTTTCTTAGACTAAGTACTATCTACCTGAGCTAATTTTATGATTTTTATTAGTAACCCACAGCCGCAATCCGGTTTTTGACTTTATTTTTATCATATTTTAGCCAATATTATACGTACGCGACTATTCGTTCCAGTAGCTTCTCAACTCATGCGCCCCTCTATTCTCAGAGTTTCTGCTGCACGGAGGTGCTTGGGGTCCAACGGACCCCTCGCGACTAATAGTTTAGTATAATTTTGTTAAATAAGTTTACATAAAAAAAAAAACTAATTTTTTATTACACTTACCTACGTTTGTATGCGAGGTCTAATTATAGAAAAACGAAAACCAAGTGTGGTAAATGCAACAAATTTATGTGTAATTAATATCAAACTAAACTTTGTGATTCATGTATTGTTCAATTATGTAATTGATAAGAATATTTCAATACTGTTTGACGAGTTTATATTATGTTGTTTTCTAGAAGCCTTATATTTTCATTATGTTAAGATGTTGTACTTAAAGTTCCTATATAAAATAAATATTTGCCCTTATTTCGACGGCTCCTAAGTATACTGAGTCAACTATACTTCTAATAACTTTACAGGAAGGCGATAAGAAGATCGAAATGGTTATATTTAAATTGTTAATACAACCAAGAAAAAATAACTAATTATAGTGAATTAAACATAATAAAGCCTCTCATCTGTAAACAATAAATTTCATATTATTTTATTAATTTATGAGATAATGTAGATAGACTAGTGTACGACGATTATTGTTTCTTAAAAATGGATCAAGTACCACTTATATTTTTATACGTCGCATTATTGAATCTACGTTATGGAGAAAAATTACTTTACGTGTGGCAAAAAATATTTTTATGTACTTATTGGATTTTTTATATATTATTATTATTTATCATGGATTTGTATTTTGTTAAAATATAATAAGTTGACTGCAAGTTGACTGATCCGCACACCGCGCTGTTTCGCCGTATACTGAGCCAGTTTGAACTTGCACCAAAATGAGCGCATTCGCGTCCCGCGTATATTGGTAGCAAACACTTGACTCAGTATACGAGTGCAAAATAAATAAATTACTATACTTGATCCAGTATACGCTATTTTTTTTTAGTTATTTATAAAGATATATATTTTTTTCTTTTACAGCTAAATAGAAAATGATTTAATTATTGTTAATATACAAAAAAGTGCAATTCTCAAAATTTGTTAGTTGACTCAGTATACTTAGGAGCCGTCGATTTTATGTTTCTTTTTCACATATACACTCTGGAGTCCGCACAGACCCCACGCGACTAACAGGCACGACTAGCTAAAGGATAATTGTTGCCAAAAAGTCTGTGCTCGCGAGGTCTGCTGTTTGCAGAACTACTTGTTTATTTTTGTTACACACCCCTGTTTGGGTTACAGAAATTCATATGTGTACAGCTTTTAACTAAATTGGTCCAGTAGATTCGGAGAAAATTGACTGTGACAGACGGACAGACAGCCAGCCAGCCAGCCAGACAGACACACGAGTGATCCTATTTGGACATACGGAACCCTAAAAACAATACACAAACAGAAGTGAAATCTTAAAACTATGTTAAAACAGTATTTTTACCATTGCCACTCGAAAAAGGGCATTTGATTCATCGATAACAGTGAATAAAACTGTCTTTTAGTCAATGAGTGAATGAAAACATTTTAAATTTGGAACAAGCACGAATTATACGAATTATGTACAAAAAATAAATAAAACATGCTGAAAGTACCTACTGGCTGGCTAAATGGAACTATTAGAGCTATGCAATAAAATATTTAAAAAATATATGCCACCAGTTTTAGTTAGGTTCTTTTCTATATCTGCTAACGTAGTTATTTTATGTCATTGGAAAATCTATTACCATAGGTATTTATAATAAAATGAATTCTTACAGTGAGGAAAATGTGACACTGACTCCGGAATCATTTCGGTCTAAAGCAGCAATTATAGATCCTACTACTATTTATTTTCTCGCAGTCATTGGTACAAAAATAGAGTACACAACTCTTGAAAAAAAAAACATCTCAGTCTTTGTGTCCCTTGCTCCGCTCAAGTTTCTAATCTAGAATCTAGTCCCTAGAATTAACTTCCCTTTTTTTTTACTTGTCTACAATTTTTTTTTTAAGAAGTGTTTACTTCAATTAAAAGTTTTCGAAATAATCAGTTATGATTTCATTTAAGGACGCGTTTACAAATTTGATAGGTATAGAATCGAACTACTACATTGACAAAGGTCACACACACAAGTGTACGCACGGTTAATTGCGGCAATAGTAGTCAAGTGAACTAATTTTGGTACTTTGAATTTTTTTTTCTCTATATTCTTTATAATACATAGGCAATCTACAAAAAATATTTCGTATTGTGGTTTGTATTTTTACTAAATAATACTTAGATACAAATGCCTACTTCAGTGACTGCTAGGAGGCACTGGAAGCCCTCTTCTGGTAGAAAGATGTGGGCTGTGGACTTTGGGCTAGTTTTACTAGTTATGATGAGACTTTACCTCCGGACTTGATGGAGTGACCTGAAGGTGTAATTCGGTGACTGCTACTGGTACTCCTCGACGAGTACAACTAGGTCTGCCGAGTTTGGGCTCGTTTTGTTAGTTATGATGAGACCTTACCACCGGACTTGATGGAGTGACCTGAAGGTGTACTTTGGTGACTGCTACTTGTACTCCTCGACTATTAGAATTAGATGTGCCGAGTTTGGGCTTGTTTTGTAAGTTATGACGAGACCTTACCTCCGGACTAGATGGAGTGACCTGAAGGTGTACTTCGGTGACTTGCTACTGGTACTCCTCGATTAGTAGAATTAGATGTGCCAAGTTTTGGCTTGTTTTGTAAGTTATGACGAGACCTTACCTCCGGACTAGATGGAGTGACCTGAAGGTGTACTTCGGTGACTGCTACTGGTACTCCTCGACTAGTATAATTAGATGTGCCGAGTTTGGGCTTGTTTTGTAAGTTATGACGAGACCTTACCTCCGGACTAGATGGAGTGACCTGAAGGTGTACTTCGGTGACTGCTACTGGTACTCCTCGACTAGTAGAATTAGATGTGCCAAGTTTGGGCTTGTTTTGTAAGTTATGACGAGACCTTACCTCCGGACTAGATGGAGTGACCTGAAGGTGTACTTCGGTGACTGCTACTGGTACTCCTCGACTAGTATAATTAGATGTGCCGAGTTTGGGCATGTTTTGTATGTTATGACGAGACCTTACCTCCGGACTTGAAGGAGTGACCTGAAGGTGTACTTCGGTGACTGCTACTGGTTCTCCTTGACGAGTAGAATTAGATGTGCCGAGTTTGGGCTTGTTTTGTAAGTTATGACGAGACCTTACCTCCGGACTAGATGGAGTGACCTGAAGGTGTACTTCGGTGACTGCTACTGGTACTCCTCGACTAGTAGAATTAGATGTGCCAAGTTTGGGCTGGTTTTGTTAGTTCTGACGAGACCTTACCTCCGGACTTGAAGGAGTGACCTGAAGGTGTACTTCGGTGACTGCTACTGGTTCTCCTTGACGAGTAGACCTAGGTGGTCACTCCATTGAGTTCGGTGGTGAGGTCTCATCATAACTAACAAAACGAGCCCAAACTCGGCAGATCTAATTCTACTAGTCGAGGAGTACCAGTAGCAGTCACCAAAGTACACCTTCAGGTCACTCCATCAAGTCCGGTGGTAAGGTCTCATCATAACTAACAAAACGAGCCCAAACTCGGCAGACCTAGTTGTACTCGTCGAGGAATACCAGTAGCAGTCACCAAAGTACACCTTCAGGTCACTCCATCAAGTCCGGTGGTGAGGTCTCATCATAACTAACAAAACGAGCCCAAACTCGGCAGACCTAGTTGTACTCGTCGAGGAGTACCAGTAGCAGTCACCAAAGTACACCTTCAGGTCACTCCATCAAGTCCGGTGGTAAGGTCTCATCATAACTAACAAAACGAGCCCAAACTCGGCAGACCTAGTTGTACTCGTCGAGGAGTACCAGTAGCAGTCACCAAAGTACACCTTCAGGTCACTCCATCAAGTCCGGTGGTGAGGTCTCATCATAACTAACAAAACGAGCCCAAACTCGGCAGACCTAGTTGTACTCGTCGAGGAGTACCAGTAGCAGTCACCAAAGTACACCTTCAGGTCACTCCATCAAGTCCGGTGGTAAGGTCTCATCATAACTAACAAAACGAGCCCAAACTCGGCAGATCTAATTCTACTAGTCGAGGAGTACCAGTAGCAGTCACCAAAGTACACCTTCAGGTCACTCCATCAAGTCCGGTGGTAAGGTCTCATCATAACTAACAAAACGAGCCCAAACTCGGCAGATAAAATTCTACTAGTCGAGGAGTACCAGTAGCAGTCACCAAAGTACACCTTCAGGTCACTCCATCAAGTCCGGTGGTAAGGTCTCATCATAACTAACAAAACGAGCCCAAACTCGGCAGACCTAGTTGTACTCGTCGAGGAGTACCAGTAGCAGTCACCAAAGTACACCTTCAGGTCACTCCATCAAGTCCGGTGGTGAGGTCTCATCATAACTAACAAAAACAGCCCAAACTCGGCAGACCTAGTTGTACTAGTCGAGGAGTACCAGTAGCAGTCACCGAAGTACACCTTCAGGTCACTCCATCAAGTCCGGTGGTGAGGTCTCATCATAACTAACAAAACGAGCCCAAACTCGGCAGACCTAGTTGTACTAGTCGAGGAGTACCAGTTGCAGTCACCGAAGTACACCTTCAGGTCACTCCATCAAGTCCCAGACGAATAGGCATTTATAAACTTTACTTACTTTTACCGAAATAAAAATGTGTGATTATAAAATTATCTTACCACAATATCAAGTATCAAATTTGGTCTACAGAATATTTTGTATTTGTACAGCGATCTTTTCCACACGAACCGCTGCAAACAGGCAACACAGGGTCCACTCACGACAGCGGTCTAGCGCGGACTGAGGTTTCTTTCGAAATGTTTGTGCAATAATCAAAACAGGAACCAAAAATAAAATAACCTTTAACGCAATCCATTAAGATTCATCCGTAATAGCAAAATATGTGAAAAAAATAGTTTTGGTTTTTATTTTTTTTGCGACTGTTTGTGACATTTTTAAACATTTTTTTTTCTAAGATTTAGAAATAAGTATGTTTGCCTACTGAAAGTATTTTTAAAATCTCAAAATATGTTGATAATAGAATAAAAACTGTACTGAAACTCGACCCAGTATCGTTAATTTTGTGGAAAATGGCATCGGAAGATCGTTTTTACAATATAAAAAACTATATTTTTTAACACAAAAGTTACTATAATTTGAAGATGAAGAACCAATCTATATGTGGTAGTTTTAGTTATATAAAATTCGGTTTAGTTTTGTCACAAAATGAACCGAAAAACAGCAGAATTTTGTCCGATTTGAAAACGCGCCCTTAATAAGTTAAATCAGAATCAAATTTTAAAGTGAAACTTCTTTAGGCGCGTAGGGGACAAACTTATGGATTTGCGTCACCGGCATGCCCGCGCCGACATGCTGTAGTAGCAGTGGTTTTAAAAACTAAGTGATTTGTGTGTAATCGACGGTAAGTGAATATTCATTTATATACTTAGTTATTACATCGTTGTAGACAATATTTTTTTAGAACAAATTCTTTAACGCGTCTTGCAGGTGTAAACTTGCAGAAATCGTCACGTGAAAAAGCATTCGTACTTGCGACTGTCTTCTTGTAATACACACTTTCACTTTGTGAATTTGGTCAAAATGAAAATTCAAGATGGAGACTGCGAAAATTTCAAAATTTATCATCATGAGTATTTTTTTAATCGTTTTCGAGGGTACTAAAGTCAATAGTGAGGTCAAAATGTAAATCCAAGATGGCGCCTGCGAAAATTTTATACATATTGTAGATCATACATGAGAAGGAACTTCGTTACTGACAGGGATCCCCCGACCGCTCACGTTTTTTTGAAGTGAAAACTTCTTTAGGTGCATTGAGCGATTTTTGGTAGAGGAAAATCTGTCATTGACATGCTAATATTATCAGTACCTATAATGTATCTATAAGTATGACCTGTTGCGCCTGTTATTGCTTGGAGTGTCGATAGATGTGAAAACCAGACTATAAATAATGTTATTAATTTTAATTCACAAAATCTCATTAAATTTTTGAAACCTACTACAATTAATTTCAATATTCAAAATTAAACACTGTTATTTCATACATTTAAGTTTCCGCTATTATCGGCAAAAAAAAGGCAGTCATGGGGACCATGACAGCCAATTTTTTCGGTCATGATCTGGTAAGTGCACGACCTTTTCCTCATGACCTGGTTGCAGTTCAATCGTGTGCACAGTTTTATTGTCTTTGTTTATAAAGTTGATTTCGACTCTGGATATTTTGAGAACTTTATTTGGAGGTGTCTTAGCATTTTCTAGTTTCAGGTAATGTGATAAAGGGAGGCCAAGGGCTGAGCGTACTGGAACAAAAAATAATAATTCAAGTTTCGTTCACAAATTTGAAACATACATAACATCACGCCTGTATTCCCTGAAGGATTAGGCAGAGATGCACCTTTAGTGTATCCAAATTTCGCCATTTATGTTTTAGTCCCAGGTAATAGGTAGCGAGCCTATTGCCATCAACCGGGCATAAATCCAGACTCCGGGTTGCTACTGAGAACTTCCTGATGGAAAAACCCAATAACACTTTGCCCGACTTAGAAATAGTACCCCAGCACCCTAATTACGTAATATACAATCAATCGGAATTTGAATCATTTGAAAAAAATTGCTAATCCATTGCTTCATAAGTTCGATAAAAAAATCTGCTCAACAATGTACATAACGCAATGAATGTTGTTGAACTGTCAAAATGAAACAAATTTGTCGTAATTGTTTACGAAAATGTGTTGCGTAATTAGATAGCTGATCTCATACTCAGCAGCAGATAGCGCTTGCAACCACTAGTTACGATAAGAATATTCCTGTTTATTCGTATTTTAGCAGGTATTCACTGGAAAGTCAAAGAAAGAAATATACATTTCGAATTTAAATTTAAATTACACAAAATATATTTTGTTGAAGCAAAACATCCTAATTGCATAACACAGTTGGAATGACAATCCCTTTTATGTTAACAATACAATAAAATCCATTGCTTAGATTTATTCTAAATTCTTCAAAATCCTTTGAAAATGTCTACATTTTTATACTCTTATTATTGATGCATAGTCAAAATGATAGGACATAACCCCTATAATTTTGTCTACTCTAAGTGTTACACAATTTTGGAGCAGAGCAAAGAATTAAGACATCTTTTATTTTAAAAGTTATTATATTGCTGTTGCTACCAATTAACGTAAGTATGGAAATCTGTTTTATTTCTGTTTTTTTTAGTAGATTTAAAGTGGTGTTTGTGAAATTTGTTTCATCGCCACTGCTTTAAATGAAGTGAAAACTTCTTCAGAAAACAAACATGTCATAGAAGTAATTGGCTGATAATGTTAGGTAAGATTAGAAAAAAAAATAAGTACGTACTTCGACGCACCGCTACTCTGTTTACAATATCAGAAAACTCCTTGGATATCACACCGATCATGCTTTTATTACCGAAAAAAACGTCCAAAGCACGGCCAGCGACCCGCTTCGATGGATTTCTGTCTTCTTCCATCATTGTACCATCACCCAAAATGATCACAGTAATGACGAAAATTATAATCGTTCTAGTATTATTTGCCACAATCATACTGACTTGACTAAGGCTGAATTCTGGCTAGTTCTAGCCTATAATTTAAAGGAAATTTTGTATAAATATTTAATCTTTATAGCGACAAAACAATTCATATCTGGTTCTAGGGGAAGTAAACATTGTAAAGTTTTGATAACAAAAAAATAGTAACAAAATTGTTTACGGAATTACTAATTCATGTGAAAACATCTTCATTGAAGCCTTTAGCACTGGTGGGGTGGACGTGTAATTCCCGACAGGAAAAAAAGGGTTCTCCCGTTCCGTTTTATTTCCGCCATTGTAGTTTAAGAACGCGTTATTAAATAAATCACGTCTATTTCTATTTATTTTCATTACAAGAATATAACTATTTGGTATTCGTAAATATAACCCGCTTATATTGAAGTTATTTGTAAATTGTAAAGGTATGTGTGAGTTTATTTGTTTCTGGTTACAAACAAGTGATATACTTGTGTGGTTCTAAAATAAATAATAACACTATTTTTTATTTTACAAAACATTAGTGCATCATAACTGGTGAAATGCGGGTATATAGCTGCGCCTCTGCCTAACCTTTTAGGGATTACAGGTGAGATGTTATGTAATGTTTTACTATATATTATTTTATTATTATAGTACCTGGGCGACCGAGCTCTGCTCTGGTGAAAATTTAAATTGCACATTTAATAGTATAGGATAGTTCATACTAACTCCATGTATGGTACATACTAATTCCATGCTACCATGATAGTAGGTAATTACTAATTCCATGCTACCATGATAGTAGGTACTTACTAGTTCCACACTGCCATGTCATTATTCTAAGGTAGCCATCTTGTTCGTTGTTGTTTGATTAGGAAAACAGGCGCGATGTAAATGTTTTATTATCAGACTGCGGCGAAGCCAAAACGGGAGGCTTATGTGTTTGACCTATATGTATGTGTGTATGTATGTACGTCCGTCTCTATGTTCTCTCGTAACTACTCAACGGCAGAACCAATTTTGATGAATGATGTCGTTAGATTTGTCTTTTTTGCGCGAGTGCCACTAAATATATTAAAATTATAAATATTTGGTATCGCAGTTGGGGACAAACCAATAACCTGAAATAACTATGTGACTTTTGTTTGTAGCCTGCCATACCAAAATTCATATATATAATGCTTGTTTTCCTCTTTCCAGTTATGTATTTTTGCATTCGGGTTCTATGTTCTATGTTCTATGTTAGGGGGTTTGGTTTCCGCACTTAGTCCGTCAGGTGGACCATTGTGCGTGGGCCATAGCGGCCGTTTGGTGGTTATTCCAACCAGCCCACCTCCCTCCAGAAGCTGATTAGGTCTCCTGGTCTGTTTAGAACGTCTGTGTATGATCTGGGTGACCCGAGGGTTTCTGTTCTAATCTGGGTGACGCCCGTACATTCGAAGAGTACGTGCGCAACGGTCTCCTCAGCCTCCATGCACGCCCTGCACAGAGGACTGTCCGTTATGCCTATTGTGTGGAAGTGCTTGTTTAGCGAACAGTGTCCCGTGATGGTCCCCGTCACCAGGCGCAGGCCGTTCCTGTCCAGGCGTAGCAAACGCCTGGTCAGCCTGCCGTCCAAAGATGGCATAGCCTCCTTTGACTGTCTGCAACCTGGTGTCGAGGTCCACCAACGTTCCGCTTGTGTGTGGGTGAACTTCTGCAGCCACCTGCGTATTTGGTTGAAGGGTATGGGTACGACAGGCTCGGGTCCGCAGACTGCCGTGCTGGATCCACGTCTGGCAAGTTCGTCAGCCGCGTCGTTACCTAGCGATCCGCTGTGTCCTTTTATCCATTGCAGTGTCACCGTGTTGCGGCTAGATATCGTTATTTGTTCTAGTGCATCGTGACATTCTAGTATTAGCTTCGAGGTAGTATATTTCTTCCGTAAGGATTGGAGAACTGAGGCGCTGTCGGAGAGTATGCGTATGTGGCTGTCCGTAACCCTCCTGGCTTCTAGGGCGTGGACCGCTTGTATGATGCCCACACACTCCGCCTGATAGACGGTGTTGAACATTCCCAGCGGTCTGGATATATTTATGTTGAGGTCATGTGAGAAAACTCCGACTCCGGTACCTGAGTCGGTCTTTGATCCGTCGGTGTAAACTCTCATCTCTTTTGGGCCTGAGTAGTCACACTGTTCTTCTGTAAGTGTTATATTGTAGTGCCTTTGAAAGTGGTGTGTTTTCGGGGCTTTGTCGCAGGGTGATGCCATCATTGGCTCACGTTTGATCGCATCCTCCTTAATGCGTATGTGCTTAACTCTGGAGTCGTTGCATAGGGTTCCTGTTAAATGGAGCCTAAAGGTGGCCAGGGCCGCCTCCTCCCGCACGATGAGGTGCAGAGGTGGCAGTCCCAGCATTGCCTGTAGGGCGGCGGTGGGTGCAGTTCTCATACTACCAGTGATTGCGACGCAAGCAAACCGCTGTAGTTTTTCGAGATCTTTTTGGGCTGTGCACCGGTCTGTCCTGGGCCACCAGACCAGTGAGCCGTATGTGATAATCGGTCGGATGACTGTGGTGTATAGCCAGTGGGTGACCTTGGGGCTGATTCCCCAATTCCGACCAAGCAGTCGTTTGCACTGCCACAGGGATATGCTGGCTTTTGTGGTGATATAGTTCGTGTGTTTTGCCCAGTTAAGTTGTTTGTCCAGATAGATGCCCAGGTATTTGGTTTCAGCTGAGAGGCTTAGGGTTGTTCCGAAGAATCGTGGCAGTTGTAGTGTTGTCAGTTTCCTCTTCTTCGTAAAGAGAACCAGTTCGGTTTTTGTAGGGTTTACTGAGAGTTGGTGGTTGTTGCACCATTCCTCTACTATTTTCAGGGCATGACGCATGAGGTTGCATAGAGTGTTTTCGTGGGTGCCGTTAATTATTATGGTTATGTCGTCAGCGTAGCCTACGGTGAAATAACCATTGTCGTTGAGTGTTTTGATGAGGCTGTCTACTACCAGGTTCCATAGGAGAGGCGAGAGGACTCCCCCTTGCGGGCATCCCTTCGCAACGATGGCTCTCGTAGTGTCATTTACTGTGACTTGTACAGCCCTTAGTTTGAGCATGTTGGTGATCCAGCCACTCAGTGTCGAGTCTATGCCGTGTCTGTCGAGGGCCGTGTTTATACTGTTGAACGTGGTTTTGTCAAAGGCGCCCTCGATGTCAATGAAGGCAGCCAGTGCCGAGCACTTGTGATCCACTGCACATTCAATTTTGGAAACCACGCTGTGGAGCGCTGATTCCGTTGATTTGCCTGTGGAGTACGCATGCTGTTGTTTGTGTAGTGGTTTTACCCGGAGAGGTCCGTCTCGGATATGCCTGTCACAGAGTCTCTCAAGGGTTTTCAGTAGGAAGGATGTGAGGCTTATGGGCCTATAAGCCTTGGGTTGCGTGTAGTCGGTTTTGCCAGGTTTGGGTATAAAAATGACCTTCACCTCGCGCCATGCGACAGGTACGAGCCTGAGTGCTATGCAGGCTCGAAATATCTCCACCAGCCATGGTGTGAGATAGTCCGCCCCCCACTGCAACAGGGCTGGGAAGATGCCATCCAGACCTGCCGACTTGTATGGCTGAAAGGTGTTAATAGCCCACTTTACTCGGTCATCTGTTATAATGTTGCGGGCTCGTGACCAGTCTTGATCCGTTGGGGTCCATTCTGGCTCAGCCTCCCACGTCCTGTCCTCCAGGACTGCACAATCTGGGAAGTGGGTTTCGAGAAGGACCTTACTGGTTTCACGGTCAGTCAGTGTGTATGAGTCGTCGGGTTTTTTAAGCGCGCCGAGGGTTCGGTCCTGATCGGTTGACAGGATCTTCCTTACCCTTGCGGCTTCATTGTTTGTCTCGATGGATTCGCAGAACTTACGCCATGCTGTCCTTCTGGCGGTTCTAATCTGCTTTTTGTATATATATTGGGTTTCTTTGTATAACTCCCAGTCGTCCGGGAGTCTAGTATTTTTGGCTCTGTTAAATTGCTTACGTAGCGCATCTCTGAGTTTACTAAGTTCAGCGTTCCACCAGGGGTTTCTCTCCTTCTTGGTCTGTGGCGCTCTTAGTTTACAGCATGCGTGGTATGCTTCGGTTATATATTCAGATAGTTTTGTTACGGTGTATTCTAATTGTGTTCGGTCTCTTATGGTAAATTGCATTAGGTGTTTAGCCAATAGGGAGGCCAGGAGGCGTTTGTACCCGGGAACATTGGTGCGCCTTGGGTTTCGCCTCGGATCGGGTTTTCTAGTGTTGGTAGTTAGTGAGAAGCGGATTCTTCTGTGATCAGAACAGGAAGGTTCGTCCGATACGTGCCAGTTTGTAATAAGGTTTGTCGCGTTTTCCGTAGCAAGTGTTAGGTCTATAATCGTTTGTCCACGGACTGTGACCCAAGTGGGTTCTGAGCCGCGGTTTATAATATTAAGGTTAGTAGAGAATAAATAGGTGGATAGTACCTCTCCTCTGGAGTTCGGTGCGTCGCTGCCCCAGAGTGGGTGGTGGGCGTTCGAGTCGGTGCCGATGATCAGGTCTAGTTCGGCGCGTTCACAGTGCTGCACTAGGTCGGCCATCTCTTTAGGCGGGCAGTCTAAGTCCTCGCCTGGCATGTATACCGAGGTCAGTACAACATCTGGAACGCTACCTTCGGTCAGGAGCCTGACAGCTGTCAGATCTCTGGAACAGAATTGGGTGAGTGGTGCGATAGGAATGTCTTTGGGTATGTAGATGCAGGTTCTTGGCTTATCTGAGCTGTGTGTGTTGAGAATTAGCTTACCTCCGATGTTACCGAGGCCACATATTCTATTGTTCCTGATCCACGGCTCTTGGATCAGTGCGATGGTTCGGGGCTTGACCTCCAGTGCCCTGCGTAGGTTAGCCGTGGCAGTCTGGCTGTGCTGGAGGTTGGTCTGGATGATGTTGATGGGTGTTGACGGCGATGGAGAGGAGTTAGTCGGAAGTGGATCCATCGGACAGCCTCTCCCCTACCTCCTCTCTGTATTTATCAAGTTCTACCCCCGGCGACGAGGCGAGTAGACGCTCGCTCCAGCCAGGTGATTCGGGCGGATTGGTGTCGGCGTCATCGGCCATGACCGCTCGGGCCATGACCTCCTCCAGCTGGTCGATCTCTGGGTCGTCTGTCTGTGTCAGCGTCGGTTGTGCGGTCTTAAGGTCGCTGTCGGTCTGGACGTCAGAGGGTTCGGCCGTGGGCCAGAAGCGTACGTATATCGACCCGAGCAGGTATGATATACGTCGCTCCCTGGCCCGGACCTTTACGGCTTCCTCCGGTGGCACACCCAGGGTCAAATAAGTCCCGTAGTTGTCGCCACCGACGGTAGTCGCCCTGTACAGTGACCACCTGGCGATGTCGTACCAGGTATTCTGACGGATCAGAATACCTTGGAGTCTGGCTACGTCACCTCTGTAGCGAGGGACAAATAGCGAGACTCGGACACGGGTGGGCACGTCAGTCTGTTTCAGTACCGTGAGTGTCAGGTCTGTAGCTGGGAGTCGTATTTTGGGCACGTTCTGGGTCAACCAGGTCAGGGCACAGTCATCCTCGCACCACATCTGCACGGTACCTTCCGCTACCCTTGGGTATCCGCGGAAAGCAGGGAGTGGCGCCGTCGGGTCCGTGTCCATGACCAGGTTTTCCAGTCCGGTCTTTATGAGTTCGGCCTCGTCCTTTGTCAGGTCTCTGGAGGGGGGTGGAAGGCAGATTGCTACGGCCAGCCGCGCAGGGATGTCTTTCGTGGCTCGCGCGTAGGTCCTCTGCTCCCTTTGAGCAGAGTGGATTCTCACCCGTTTGGCGTCCCCCTGGATCGCGCTCGGTGAGGCCGTGTCATCAGGGCGTCCCCTCTTCGCCGGTCCTGTACCGCTCGGTCCAGGTTGCGGCTTAGAGGTGCCAGGCTGGTTCTTTTTTGCCGGCGACGTCTGGTGTGAGGCACCACCCCGCTTGCCCCTGTTGTGTTTTGGTCGGTCGTTTTTGTCTTGGGGTCGGCTGTCGGTCCCGGCGGACTCGGTCGCCTGCAGAGGCTTTTCGCGCTGGGTTGCCCCTTCGCAAGCACGCCCCTGCAGGCGTGGTTCCGCGTCCGGCCGCTTTGCGCGCTGAGTTTCCCCTTCGCGCTCTCGCGGCCGGTCGCGTGCATCCGGCCCCTTTTCGCGCTGGGTTTCCCCTTCGCGGACTTGGGGCCGGACGCGCACCTCCCCTTCGACGTCCGATCGCGCTTCGCATTCGGGCTGCATTCGGGTTTTTTTAGTTTTTTTTTTAATATTATTTTGGGACTAGTACAACTAAAAGAAATAACAAGAATAAACTTTATATTTTCCTCATTCGTTAGCTTTTAATAAGTCGCTTTCTTATAACGTGCTGGTGCTAAACATAGTAAATAATTTACTCAGCAGGATAGCCATTAACAGTTTATTCTACTAATGACGTCATTAAAACAGGTGGCTTTTTATGGAATGAAGTCCATAAAAAGCAGCAAGCAGTTTGTGATAGCCTCGATTCAGTAGTATTTACAGAACAAAAGACAAGTCCACTTAAAGTTACATATTCAAAAGTACCACCATCCTATCCACCAGAAATCTGGTCGGTTGCAGATTCCATTGAATGTGGATTTCCTTCGACTGAAAATTCAATCAAAAGCTGGCATATGAGGTGGAATACACTGCTCGATAGAAAAAAAGATGTTTTTTTTTTAAACTTTGGCCGAAGTGAAAAAAGACAGAATTTTAGCTCAAATTGAGAAACCAAAAAGAAAAAACCAATTACATCAGAACGAAAGGCTGCAAAAACATTTGCTACTGAAAAATGATATGGATACAATTACGTTCCTAAGCGGTATAGCATTCGTTACTCACATGTCTAATCAATAAATAAGAAGAATTATTAATATTATATTACGATTTAAACTATCAGAAGAAATGATCAAATTATACAAAGATTTGTTACTGGTTATAATTAAAAACATTATTGATTATTAATTATATTTTTATTTTGTACCTAAAACCATAAAGCGAAATTCAATTATTACTGTCACATTTCAGAGTAGTATTACGAGTACATCGAAGGTCGTCGAAATAGAGATCCGCCGAACAAGTGCAAATCGAAAAAGGGTTCTGTCGAAGTAGTGTTTTTCGAAGGTGCTAGACGGATTATGTTCTATCGAAGCAATGAGTAATGATAATACTCGTATATACATATTGAAACTTTGTATAAAAGGAGATGAACATAAATACATTTTGGCCATAGTATTTTGAGAGTGGTCAAGCAAGATGACGCGTTTTTTGTTATTCCTGATACTTGCACAAACTCATGCTTAAAATACTTACATTACCCGAATTTTCAAGGTTAGTATTGTAACTAATATTGATTAAATTATTTAAAATTCTGTTTACAGTAGTCACAGTTTATTTTAATGTGAAATGAGGACGAAGTGTCAAGTCCATCTAAAAAAATACTTACGTTTGCCTAAAAAAATTGTGGGGTTGTGGCGCAACTTGGCTTCCCCCAAGTTGCGCCACAACCCCACATTTTTTTATTATTCCAAGCAATAGACTGCAATAAGTTATACTACCCGACCTTTTGATTATACCCGAAAAGACCTCGTTCGATAACCAATTATGCAACAAAACCTCCATAGAGTCCATATCACTATAATGGCGACCCGCTTTTGGCATATCACGTTTTTACTTCCCATGCTTGCATACCATGACCTGGACCAAGGCCGGACGCGAGAGATCACCGCCGCCGATCGCCTCCTCGAGGACACGGCACTTCCATCTTTGACATGTATATCATTCGTGATTATTTTCGTCAATATAGGTACTTTTAATTTCTACATAAATTCGTCTATTTTGTAAGTACGATTTGTAATGTCTTTCCTCTTACACCATAATGTTTGAGTTTAGTAAGTAGTAGTTGATAATTTATCGTGTCGAAAGCAGAACTGAGGTGGAGGTCTGCCCGGCTTGGGCGGAGCACGGCCGTGTCCTCGTGGAGACGATTGGCGGCGGTGATCTCTCGCGTCCGGCCTTGGTCCAGGAGCGAGAGGGCATGGAAAGCCGTCACCTCCTTCTACGATGCAGTAATGCTCCTGAAGAAGGAGGCGGAACGCGTGAGGGAGAAGCAAACTTCGCGCCCACATGCCCCTAGTCGCCACAGGAGACGTCCTGGGCGTCGGGAATCCCAGGCCGATTCCCGGCCACCGTAGGCGCGGGCTTGTGGACGGTGAGCAATGGGTAGCTCACTGACCGATAAGGCGCAGGCCCGGGTCGACGGCGCGTTGTGTACCACGCGCGCCTCAAAGAGATGTCAGCACAACTGACGAGGTCCGCTAGGGCCAATGCCTGCCAGGGTTGCGGGAAAGTCTGAAAGGGATACCGTGGGCGCTGGTAACACACAGACAACTGAAGGGGTGGTCAGTCAGAGTTGATAATTTCTTACTTCTTCAAAAAAATTAAGTATTACTTTTAGTACTTTAATTTTTTCATTTAATTTATTAACTATGTCATTTATTAAAGTATTCATAGCCTCCAAGGTACCAACGCCTTTCTGATATTCAAACTGTCTTAGATTGATAATTTAAGTTAATACCTAAATGTAGCATCAGTCTAGTTTTAATAATTTTTTCAAAGAGTTTTGATAAGGTTGGTAATAGTATTATTTGTTGGTATATAATTTTTCGGATCGAACGATCCGAAAAATTACCGCCCGATCCCTATTACTAGTAGTGTTCTTTTTGTGTATCGGAATCACTTTGGCCAATTTCAACTAATCAGGAAAGATTGCCTTTTCGATGCATTTATTGAAAAAATCAGGAAGAGGAGAAGCTAATACTTCTATATTTTCCTTTATAATCGATAATAGTAAATCATCGTCACAAGAAAATTTATTAACCATTTTACTAACGAACTTTATTATTTCCTTTGGTGAAGTTGGCTTGAAAGTTAAATCACTTTCAACTCATTTCATCGTATCCATCAAAAAAGTCACTGCTCTATCTTTATCTTTATTTGTTATTGATGATTTCAATACAAAACGTTCCATAAATATATTTGCAACATCCCGAAGATCTGAAAGATTATTTCTGAAAGTCAAACCTACAGAACGTAATCAGTATGCAGACGTATTTTATTTCAACATAATGTAACTTTTTTTTTTCGACTCGCAATCCGTTGGTGTGGTTTTCGTTAGCACGACCAGCAGTGTAATTGCTAAAACACTACAATGGCATTTTGACAATTCAATACAATTCATTGTATCATTAGCGTTGTCGAGCAGCCGACTTTTTCAAAAATATGACGCGGTGGATTAGCAATTTCCTTCAGAATACTTCGGATTGGAATTGAAAGTATGTTACGCAATCGGGGTGGTGGATTTGAGCCCGGTTATTGGCAGACACAGGCTTGACATATTTTGTACAAGTATTACCTATGTATTTTTATAGTCCCTAATTTTGTGATGATAAAAATATATCCTACTGACGGACTTCATGCAAACTGGTACCTGGAATGCAGTCCCTGCCGCTTGTATACCTAGTAGTTCTCGCTTCTATAAAGTTTCTGACTAACCGCTAAATAAAAAAGTTTAAAAAAATAAAGGGTTTAAAAAAATTAAATCTTTACTGCAAATGTTGAGAGTTGGATGTATTTTCCTTGTACCTAATTTCGGTTTGGTTTTTTTGAAGTTGTCACCCACAGTGGCATGTCAGCCCGTCACAATTTAAACTATTCTAAACGAAATCTACAAATCTATGCTAGTATTACTTTCATACAATAGTAACGAAGTCAAAATTACTGTACATCGAATATTTTTGAAAAAAAATATTTGCTGCAAGGTATGTATGGAAACGAGTTTTTAATAAATTAATAGAGTACTTTTAATCCCTGTAGATATTTTTTAATACCCGCGGGATATTTCACCTGCTTCAAAAATCGACTGGACAGATGAAACATCTCCAAGCTGTTTGTTACACACGCATCAGCTAATTAGCTGCTAGTGTGTCTAACCGAATAATAATAATAATAAAGCGGTACTCCTAGACACGGCTCGCATTGTTAAGAGGTTCCTCTCTCTGGAGCCCTGACCGCCGGTAGCTTGGACCCTGTTCCCGATACCGGTGGGCTACTATTTTTTATATTTTTAAATGTTTTTATATTTTTTTTATATTCTAATATTTAAAAATGTAACTTATAAGTGTTTAAGTGAAATAAAGGAATAATAATAATATTTTCCAAACAAAAGCTAGTACAACATAAATTATTCATCCAAACCAATCAGTAAGTAGTTTTACTATCTTTTATCGTGCTCAACTCTCTCTATCCTTCTTTTTTTTTTCTTTGTACTTTCCTTAAGTAGATGGTGAATGAAGAAAGGCAGTTTTGGTGTCGCTTAGTTTCAGAAGCGTTCATGAATGAAAGTATGTACATTATATGAAACAGTCACAGGCCCTTTTCTTTTTATTATTAAGCTGCTCAAATAAAAAAAGAATAAACAAATATTTGATTAAATCTGACTATCAAAACGCAATTGTTTGCAATAATATCTAAACGCAGAACCTGGGATGGAAGCTATGGAGTTACCATACTTACCGGAATATGGTATTTCTATTTCTATAATTATGCTTATTAGCAGGATTATGGTGGTAGTGGCTTCATCGTTTAACATTAAACAGACTATTAAGACTTTTACTACAACATTTTTTTTGAGGAGTAGCACAATATCTACCTTAATAAAATTTGAGGATATTGCAAGACAATACCTTAATTATTATTGATAACTCAGTTCTGTTCCATCAAATCTAAGACATTTTGGAGAAGCAGACTCCTGTCCCTTGAAACAAAAGAGCTTTGGAACCAGTGCCAATTTGTATTTGCAACATGTTTTAAATTAATAAATAAATATATTAGCTCAGTGTTGATAACTATTAAATAAATCCAATATGTATACGTTTTTTGGAGAATTTAGCTTCCATGGCAACATTAATATCTATTGATGTCAGCTTCAAGAAGAAGCTTCAGAAATGTCTTATTTGTCATATTTTATAATGTCACTACTCTGTATTTCTTGACGTGTCGTTGTAAATAGTTATGTGGATTAGATTGTTTACCTACTAGTTTTATTTGTTTTGTGAAGTATAGAATAATATAATATTGTACGTAATCCAGGTGTGTAGAATCTAAGTCTAATGCAATGTTATAGATTACAGTTGATGCTAAAAATCTTAGAAGAACTTCTTCGAATAACTGAGTAGCCAGCGCGGTCGTCATGCTTGTCGTCGGCATCACCATACGATGCTCATCGATGTGTGATGAGCATCGTATGATAACTACCTTTCTTCATTCACCATCTACTTAAGGAAACTACAAAGAAAAAAAAAAAAAGAAGGATAGGGAGAGATGAGCACGATAAAATATAGTAAACCTACTTACTGATTTGTTTGAATGAATAATTTATGTTGTACTAGCTTTTGTTTGGAAAATATTATTATTATTATTTGGTAAACATTTATTCGGTAATTTAATAAAGCATTTTTACTATATTATTATATTCTAATCTTAGAAGAACTTCTTCGAATAACTGAGTAGCAAGCGCGGTCGTCATGCTTGTCGTCGGCATCACCATGCCGTCGGCATGCCGTCGGCATGACGTCCGCGCAATTTGTATTTGCAACATGTATTAAATTACCAAATAAATGTTTTATTTTTGCTTAATGCATAATAGGTAGGAATAACATGATGAGATGCGCGGCCTCCCCAGCCTCAATACCTTCACAGGTCTTAAATTCTACATTCGCCTTTGAACCTTGCATAAATATAATAAGATATTAGGTTGGTATAGGCAAAAATATTTTTAAATACTTAGGTACCTAATATTGAAAATATTTATAAATGACATCACGACTGACAGTTGTCCCATTAAGCCCACTGACAAGTATTGTCAGTAATAACGCCACGTATTTACTGGACCAATGTCCCGCGGCACAAGTCATTTTAAATGTCGGGTGATTTCGAGTAACGTCTCTAGATACCCAAACCTTTTTTTTTTTGGATGGGAAATTATCGAATAACTTCTCCCGCTCTAGGTGGAACGGGAAGGCGTGAAAGACTCTTACTGAATAAAACCCTCCCATGTTCCTTCAGTTGCCTGTACGTGGCCAGGGGCCACGGTATCCCTTTCGGACTTTCCCGCAACCCTGGCAAGCATCGGTCGTATCAGACCCCTTCAGTTCTGCTGAAATTACTTTGAGGCGCGCGTGGAACACAACGCGCCGTCGATCCGGGCCTGATCCTTATCGGACGGCGAGCTAGCCATTGCTCAACGTCCGCAAGCTCGCGTCTACGGTAGCCGGGAATCTGCCTGCGATTCTCGACGTCCAGGGCGTCTCCTGCGGTAGCTAGGGGCGTGAGGGCACGAAATTTGCCTTTCTCTGGCCTGGACCAGGGCCGGACGCGAGAGATCCCCGCCACCGATCGCCTTCACGAGGACACGGCGATGCTCTGCCCAAGCCTGGCAGACCTCTACCATATGCTCCACCGTGTCCTCCGGGCGATCCACGCAGTGACGACACCCGGGCGTTTCCTCCCGCCTGATATGAAACAGGAACCTCCTGAAACAACCATGTCCGGTGAGGACCTGCGTCAAGCGGTAGATGAGGACGCCGTGGCGCCTCCCTAGCCACTCCTCAAAGAGGGGACTTATCGCCGCAATAGTGGCGTGCCCAAGATACCCAAGCCTCACGACCTTTTTCATCGTTTTCGATGTTGAAAGACATATCTAGGGATACGTGTCGTGGGAAGCTTTGTGCGTCGGAGCCTGTATGGCCGTGTATGGTGTACGGTGCATGACTCAAAGCGAAAACGCGTTGGTTTGCAGTTGCAGGTTAACAAACCATAGTGCGTAGTATTTTTTGGACGTATCCCTAGGTCGTATTTTCTTTATCCAAGGTTTATATGTGTGCCATCCAAATTCGTTCAGCCGTTTTAGCGTGAAAGCGTAATGAACAATCAAACTCAATTTCGCATTCATAATATTAGTTAGGCTGACGTTCACATTAGTAGTAATAACAAAAGACATTTTGTCAATTATAACGTAATAATGTACGCTTGCTTTGCATAAAATTGCATGGAGTTCAATAGGATATGACGCTCTTATAGAGGTCCAATGTGTACAGGCTTAATATATTATACAAAGTCAGCTCCTAGTGCCACTTTTCCCTTCAGTAGCCATTATTGGAACTGTTAATTTCCGCCATCTTTGAATGTCATTATACTGTTTACTCGTTGGTTTACTGCATAATACTCGTAACTCTTTGGTTTACTGTCATGGGGTCTGTTTATACGAACAACGTTTTTCTGGCGAAACCCAATATTTAAAAAATATGCTGTGATTACCTTGTATCTTAATTTGACCTAGATCTATATTTTCAGAGTATTTTTACGAATGTACGCGAAGTCTAAGTGCGACACCCAGATTACATGCCATTCTTTTTCAGAGTTGATTATTATTGCATGATAACTGTTATTTGCAAGACGTAACATAATTTTTCTTTTTTCCTAAGGCTCCATTTTGGTGGGTGAAGTGCATTGAAAACACTGGAGCACCCATGTGCTAGAGGCATACTTAGCAGTTTATAACACCCAAACTACCAACATTAAAATAATAACAACGCCTTATAAATCCAACATAAACAAGTTATAAAAATATTTTTCAAGGTCGTTTCATATAAAAGAAGATGTACAAATATTTGGACCTTAGTATCGTGAGACTGGTCAAGCAAGATGACGCGTTTTATGGAATTCCTGTTCATACTGTTACTTGCTCAGGCATTCGCGGCTCCAGGTTCGTACAGATCAAAATTATGTATTTTAAGATTTAATAAATCTTCAGGTTTAATGTGAAAAAATACTGTGTGTGGCCCGGAAAAAATGCCGTGGTTTATTTTCTTGTGACTGTGAGAAATAGTGATCAAAAGTGCAGGCGTTTGTTGCAGTAGTGTATTCTTGCTTAAATCCCTTATTATGATAAACAAGTACAGCTTGGAGCTGTCAAAATTGTAAGTTGTTAGTATTGAATTCACCCGCCCGGCTATCTCCTCAGTGTCCCGACGCCTCTTAAGAGCGTTTATTCTGAAAGTGGGCAACGTCGCGGATAGATGTGAAATATTTCCCTGTTTCGATTAATTTGGCAATATAACTGTATGGAAATAAGAAAAGTTCGCTAGCTAGCCAACTAGCGAACTAGAATAATAATAATTAATTGCAATTATAACATTGAATTTAATGTTGTAACCATTTTAGGTGTAAAAAAGTATTCGGAAAGTTTCCAAATACTTTTTTTACATCTAAAACTAAATATTTGGTGTTAAGATGTTAATTATTGCATTTCATAATCAATATTTTAGTTCGCTAGTTAGCCACATTTCATGTTTCCATACAGTAATATTGCCAAATTAATCAAAATAGGTAAATATTTGATCGCTTTTTGCGACGTTGCCAACTTTTAGGATACTTGCTTTTATTACAATACCAATTACACTGTAATATTTGACGTTGAAATGCGCACAATTATAAAAATCGGGTTTTACCTATTTACAAAAACTCAAAAATCAATCACTTTTAATTTCGCAGGACTGAACGTCTTAACCGTTATAATACTCACATATTCGGTTTAAATTACCCTTAGATGACCCCTTTAACATCACATTTTGTATACCAAAATATGCGATAAGTAAAAAAAAAATACAATTTAGAGAATATGCCTGATTGCTTTTGCGCCTGATATTATTAGTAGACATTATTATTACTCCCACTAGTCTTAAGTTGACTATAGTTTGTGTAATATTTAAACAAAAAAACAATAGTAACTAATTTGAATATGAGTAACACTTGATGTGACATCAAAAAAAAATTAAAACAGGTTATTTGACTCAAATTTTGTTAATTTTGTAATAATATCCGTATTGTTTTTTCCTGTTTCATCAAAATGTTTATTAACAACTTGCAAATACCATTAACGAATATGTTTTTGAGTTATGTCACGATGCAAGTGAATAACCTATTATGTCATTCTGTTTACCGTGTAGGGATCGTAAGTGTATAGGGCTTTGAAGCCTTTTATAACTGCTGCCAGGTGGCAAGTCATCTCAATTTTAATCGACCAAGCAGCTCTGTTTCACTACGTGATAAAATGGTCGCTTTACATCCTGTAGCTTTGGGTTCAATCCCAGACTCGAGCAAGGTGTTATTTGGTTTTCCACTTGTTTTTTCTTTGAGACAGTCACAAGGGACGTTAAGCAAAAGCTGGCGAAATGTGCGTGTATAATGTACTGTTTACATATCTGCCTCATAATAAAGATCTTATTTTGTCTGATTACAATTATAAAATAACATAAAACTATTTTCCAGCCAGTAACATTGGTACCTCAAACGCGTCTAAAGGCAGCATCGCGGTCGGAGTTGTGGAAGGCGCAACATTCGGCAGTGGAGCATTCAGTCTTGGAGCAGAGGCTACCAATGAAAGTAGCAACGACACATCCAGTCCATCGTAAGAAAATTTATTATTTTATATCTATCTAAAAACAGAAAACTCAGTTGGATGGCGATAACAGCTTGACAATATTGCGTATTTTTTTTTTTTTGAGTTTTACTTAACTATATCTGCGGCAATTTATATAGTAAGTAGCTCATGAGTTTTACAGTGCGTCAGTTAATTTCTGTAACAGTCTTTAAAAAACTGGCTGTAAGTTCATCTAAGTTAGTACGCTTTGTCTTGTCTAAACTTTAATAAAATACTTTAAAAAAGGTAAATCTGTGGAGGAGTCTACAGATTTATTTGATGACGATCGATTGGTCATCAAATAAAATCAAGTAGTAAATATGTAAGCAACAGATGATTGGCATCTTATTTTTGTCAAGTACAAAAATAAGATGCCAATCATCTGTTGCTTTTGACTTACTTACGATTTGTAGGTCGTAGGTTCGAACCTAGACAGGCGCTTTACTTTGCATAAATTATTTCATCACCACTGTTCGCAAAACGGTGGACGAAAACATCGTGAGGAATCTGACATGCCTGGATTCCTCACGGTGTAAGGGTAAGACTTTCATATAAGATGCTAGATACGATGTAGTTATTTTGTTTTTTATTTTTTTCAGGTGCGGTGTAATAAAAGACTTTGTTTCAATCTTTATAAAGAGTGTGAAATGCTGAGAAAATATAACTTGAGTTTATTAACACTAAGATTTGTATTTGACTTTGTATAAAAAGAAACTGGAATAGGTGTGTAATAATAAATTATGGAATAAATATTTATTAAAATGTGTTTTTTATTTTGAAATTATAAAATAAAATTAGCTCACAGAAACGTTGTGTATTTTTAGAGATTAATCCCTCTCACAGAATATAATTAATATATAATTACACAGAATAATAATTAATGTTACGTTTAGGTTAATTGCAGTCCATAGATACATTCAAGAGAATGCTCCAAGTTTTCCTCCATAAAGTCATATTTGTCATAATTCAATACAAGATTTTTCTATAGATCCAGGTTTACTCCAGGAATTATTCCAACAATGTTACAGTTTTTGAAGATGTTCCTTCAACGGGAGCATTTGCCTGTAATGTATAAGTTCAGATACAAGGTTTACATCAGTGAGTAGGTAGGATAGTGGTAATTTAATAATGCTCAAAATCAATCTTACAGACAAATGCTCCCGGTGATTCGACCGCCTTTAATTCAAAAGATTACTTTAAACCCGAATTTTAGTAGTTGGAAGAAGGTTCGAAATACAAAAACTGGCTCAAGAATTTGAGTTTAGAATCTACTAAATAAAATTCTTAAACTTAGGGTACTTACTGCTAATTGCTCCCACTAGAGGGCACTATTGCACTAAGGTTATAATAAAAAGGTTAAAGTTCTAAATAATATTTGTTAGTTGTAAATAATTTTAAAATTAGATCCATTTTATGAGACCGTACTATCGCATTAGATATTTAAACCTGTAATGATATTTATAAGGGGGATATAAATAAATAACGTAAACTGAAAAACATGAAGTTTAGGCCTCTTATGTTATCTATGGTTTAAAAAATATAAAAACCTATGGTTAGGTGACTGCTAGAGTCCGCGCAACCATTCAAGTCCGATAGACGCAGTGCTAGTGTCTATGTCACTGCATCAAATTGCATTCAAAAATGTAGTTCCACAACTTTTCCGCCAGACGTCAGTGGTGGCGCGGACTCTAATGTAAATTCCGGTGTATTTACAATCTACTGTTATATTATTTTAGTGATAGCCGTTCGACAGGAATAATCTGTAATAATAATGCATCAGTCAGTGAAGCAGTGGTGTGCCATTAGGTAGTATACTGCAAGAACGAAGGCGTTCATTGATTCGCTAAAAACGAACGTTGCAATCACAAAACATGAATGGTTTATAGTCAGAACACATCATATGATTTTAGACCTGAAAACTTTTAGAAATGAAAGATTTTTTTCATGTCAGAATATAAATCTAATCTAAAAACACAATATTTTTTGTGCTATTTACTTGAATGTAACGCTAACAGTATATTATAAAGTAGTTCAATAACACAAAAACATTTCAAACATAATATTATGTTTGAAATTCATGCATGTTCTTAACCTTTTGGTATTATTGTAACATACAATTATGGTAACTAAGATGAAATATAGCTGAAATAATCCAGCTACGCTTATCTGTGTTGAACAGAAACTTGTTTATTTTTATATTTGATGTTTGAGCCCGTGTATCAAGCGAACATTGAGTATGTTTTTCTTAAAAACCCACAAATATTTATATATTTATTGTACAATGTCTAGTTTTTGTAAAACACCTAACAGTATTTGACTTATGTTTTAGTTTTAATATTCTCATGTGAGTGAATTATTGTATTCTTATGAGAATAAGTGAATCTTAAACGTCATAATATAGAAAAAACGCTGAAAAATGTTGCCGTGTGCCTTTGATAGTTTACCTCGTGTCAAAGTGGCGCCATCTGCTGTCTTAGCTTTGCGTAATATTCCTTATTGACAGACAACGCACAGTCTAATCCACTGGGTCTACCATAAAGTTTAGCATAAGGGTCACATTAAACTATCTAGCGATACTCTGCAGACGTGTTGGTTCTCAATCTCTGTCTCGCTGATGGTGGCGAGTGTGTTGGATCATTCGGTTCCGTACAAAATGGTTGAGCTGGATGGTGCTGATCCACAAGTCATGTTCGTGAACGGGCGCCGTCAGTTGAGACTGGTCATCTCTTATCTGCCAGGGCTTATTTTTATTCTTATATTTTTTAATTTTATTTTTTAATCTCACTTATAGAAGCAACAAAAATAATATACCCAGGATTTTGGAATATCTATATTTATTTATTTATTTATTTAATACTTCAAGCACACAAATGTACAGAGGCGGACTTAATGCCATAGGCATTTTCTACCAGTCAACCTTCGGGTGATGCAGAGACAAACAGTGGTAGGTGCAATAGCGAGAAAAGAAGATTTTTTTACATTTAAATATAAAGATATACATATATACCTATTTAAAACTATAAATATAATATTTAAAAGAGTTCTTGGAGTTTCTTGCCAGTTCTTCTCCATAGAGATCTACGTTTTGGAATGGGCAACTAGCTTCAACTTTCTGACTAACTGACCGACTGTTTGACAATTCAAAAGTGCCTGTAAATGGTTTAATTTTAAAGTTTGAGTTTTTAGTTTGAAAATGATAAAAAATATAAAGATTTGATGGTTTTTTTTGGGGGTCAACAACCGCTGTTACGTTGTTATTTGAAGTATGAGTTGAGGAAATCTGTTTTTTTTTATTCAATCATGTTTACATAACGATAAACTTCATGACAGCAAAGTTTACAAAAAAAAAAAAACTGATTTTACTGCAAATATTTCAATTAACTACATTAACTGCTGTCGATGACAAATTAATTTATTTTTCGTTTATTGATATTTAGATATCGATACCTACTCATCACGTCTGCGGAGTTTGTCTAGGTAATTTAGTTTGACCCTTTATAACTAAAGTGAGCACTAAAGAAGGATTTTTGAAATATCGTCCCCTTGGCTTGTGAAGTTTTTGTTATAAAGTGTTATAACTTCAAAATCTTCAATTACAAAACAAGTCCTAAAACTTGTTTTGTAATGAGAGACGATTGAATTTTCTTTTCTTTTTTTTATATCTTCAATCCTCTCTCATTACAAATAATAATATTGGAGATTTTAAAGTTATAACAAAAGCTCTAGTTTGTCTAATAAAAATCACTCCGTGCCAGCCGCTATTGCTCCAAAACTTTGAATAAAGTGTCGTTGACAATTGGTTTCATTGGCTCCAGTTGGATCGTGTGAAATGTGCTGTTGTCTGAATTTATGAAATTAATTTCGACTCTGGACACCTGTTTGGTAGGTACTTGGTGTTGTTTTTTGGTGCCATTCTTTATATTTTCTGATCTATATCGAAGTACTGAGCGGACTGAAATAAAAAAGAAAGAAATAATTATTACTGCTTCATTGGTCTAGTGGGCACAAGTGGGACTTTTGAGCACGAACTCCAAGGTTCAATATTCAGGTCGGGAAAAGTGTTCCTAGGTATTTTCATTAGGAATTCCTCAGCAGCAGCCCATTGCTTGGATTTCTGCCACTGCTTTTGATAACCATAAGCCATCGCCTTAATTGTGGATGTAGTTATAAATGCACCTCTACCTAACCCTACGTGAATATAGGGATAATGTTATATTAAGTTAAGTAAATAAGTTAACGTCACTTCACTATATTCTACATTAAAAAAAATCGACATTACAAACATACAGTTAAAATAATAAAAACAACTGGAATTGTCGCCAATTCATAAAATATTTAATTTACCTGGTCGCGCCGTCAATTTGTACATAACATCGGCGAATTCCCTGGATATGACATCGATTGTACTCTTGTTTCCATACCAAACATCCATTGCACTGTTAGCGACCCACTTTGAAGGTCTATAGTCTCTTGGAGGTGGCCTTGGATCATCTCTCAGAAAGTGTCTTGTTGTATCACCTTCCAAAATTAAAAAAGTAATTAAGAGTAAAATTCCTCTGATTTTGAAACACGAGATCATCTTTGTATGCTTGAGACGTAACTGTGTCCAGTTGTGGGTCAAAATTTCAATGGAAAGTGTCTATATAAGTGTCTATACATCAACTGTATCTGTTTATTCGCATTGTTCTCTTGTTGATGGAAGAGTGATAAACGTGTAGTTTCAACAATAATCTATCAATGAAACTTGTGTACCTTCGTTTGATGTTATGGGGTCAATGTCCCAAACATCTTCGATACCAAAGAGGCAAGATAACTACTTTGTACAGTGATGTTTTTGTAAGACCAATCGTTATGCCTTATAAATTTATAAGGTATCGTTCATACTGCGACGCGTCCCCGGAGGGCTCTTTCAAAATTCGAATCAAAATATTTTATTTTACATAAACTTACATGGGCACTTATGAAACGTCAGAACGGAAACGAAGGTAGGTGCGGTTCAAACTCAAACTCAAACTCAAAGCATTTGTTTCAATTAAACCATTTACAGGCACTTTTGAATTGTCAAGGGGTCAGTCAGTCAGAAATATGAAGCTAGTTGCCCATTCCAAAGCGTAGGTTCCTATGGAGAAGAACGGGCAAGAAACTCCACGGACACTCTTTTTAAATCATAATGTTGTTACAAAATATTGGTTACATCATTCATGTTGAAATTATACATGTGAGACCAATGTAGAAAGACGTGCACGTAAAAAGCGTCCGTTATAAAAAGATAAAAACAATTCAAAAATTAAAATAAGCCGTGGCAGATAAGAGATGACCAGTCCCTACTGATGGCGCCCGTTCACGAACATGACGCATGGATCAGCACCGTTCAGCTCAACCATTTTGAAGGGAACTTAACGATCCAACACACACGCCACCACCAACGAGACATTTGTCGTTCCAATTGGTCGTTTCTTTACAACTAGCAGGGGAGGTACTGCTCGATTTATGCGATCAATTTTATAACGAATGAATTTCATTGCTAAGTTGTTAATTATTCAATAATCGTCAGAATGAGAGTCGGTCGTCGCACCCATGGGGGAATCTAAAGTTACCGCATGTCTTGTAAAAAAGACAAAAAATAAAAGTCCTTTCATACCGCTCCAAAACGGTATCGAAAGATTTTTGGGATATTCTTCATCCCAATAAAAATAATCTGCTGCATAGAAGTGAGAGGAATATTATGTCAGTCGCGACCACTCAATCCCGAGACAACTCGACCCCGCGACAATTTAATCCCAGGACAACTTGACCCGGACAACAGTAGTTCCATGCCATACCTACTTAGTGTGTACAAAAATGTGTTTTTATGAAGATAACTGTATTTCATGCTAACAAAGTGTTGATCTCAGTAAATAATGAGCCATCCATATTGTTTAATGCGATTCAAATATTGCTATCCAAGGGCGGACGGTTTTTGTCAGTAAGAGTCTGACACGCCCTCCCGCTCCACCCAGAGCGGGAGAAGTTATTTGATAAGTTCCCATCCAAAAAGAAAAAAAAAAGGGCGGACTGTTAACCTAACCTAACCTGTCTGTCAAACATGGTGATCACGCATTCATTGCTAGACCCATGTTGCAAGGCTGATGAAATGAAGATTAGTTAAGCACAAAATAGACTCCTCGACACTATTCGACTTTCTGAAGCTGGGTCTACAGTGCAAGGCTAGTGCTATACTGTGATTGTGTCGTTGCTCTAGAGGTCGCAATAGATCGACAAGACAAGATATGAGGAATTTTAAATTTCTATGGAAAACTTATTTTTCTCATAACTCGTCTTTAAATCAGTGTCCATTCAAAATATGTATTTGGGATCCTAGATATTCTGTAATACAATCGTAATAAATACACACTACCTAAAGAATATGTTTGATTTACAAATTATTTTGGTATTACGTTTGTATGAACTACGCATGCTCCGCCGGCCCGTTAAGAAAATAGTTATACTGTACCTACTTGTAGCTTCATACCTAAAATGTGAAGTGATATATCGGTATTCATCTGTGGTAATGGTTTTATAAGTTTGATATGCCAAGCCCGTCGTTCCAACCACGCTTGGCTCACACTGTGAAGCAAGCCTAAGTGAAGTTCTGGGAATACCACTTCTGATACACACATAATTTAATTAGCATATATTATTAAATGTGATGTTAGTTGTGGCAGCACCCCTTATAAATAATGTATGCCTGCAATCTGTTACATTTAGGGTGCTGTCTACAACCTTTGAGTTTGTCATGCTTTGTTTAACTTTGATAGTTGTGGCTCTGCTTTCCATATAGCAGCTGATGCGTGAGGAATGTATCGTGTAATATTCTATGTGGTGGTACGCTTGTTTAATTGGGGGATAGTTAAAATAGATTCTGAGTGATTTCAATTCACGTGAGTAAAGTTTATTTATTTATATATATAAACTTCTCGCACACAATAAGGTACAGATGTGGGCTTCATTATTATTATATTCATTTAATTCAGACTAATTGATTTGTCCATAAATTGTTAGTTACAAAGGTCTTAAAAACTATGTTAGTCATCATTTATAAAATTCAAAATACAAAAATAATAAAATCACTCATGTCAAAAATCATAGTATCATCTCGTCACGTGAAGCTGGATGAACCTACCCAGCACTGCAGACTCTGGCCTCTTCGAGATCATCCTTAGGATTCTGTTGGCGCTCCCCCGAATCCGGTGCATCAGAGAAGCTGTTTTCTTACGCATAATGGCGTAAAAGTCATCGACTCTTGCGTCAGCAAACATGCCCGATGCAGAATCGAGGGAGCCTCACCACAATCCGTGGTAGTAAGTTATTGTATTGTATGCGAAGAGCGTTGTAGGCTCACTGCGTGTAGTTGAACCATAAAGCGCTGGCGTAAAAGTTTAGGCAGTAGGCCCTAAACACTGTTAATTTTACGTCTACTGTACACCTTGCGAATCTATGAACCAACATGTTAGCAAGTACTGACAACGCTCTTCGTTCCCGCGTGAACGGAGAATTGCAATTCAATTCAAAATATTTTATTTCACATAACCCTACATGGGCATTTAAGAAACGTCAGAAACTAGGTGCACGGTTCCAATTGTTCGTTTCTTATGGAGAAGAGCCGGCAAGAAACTCCACGGTTACTCTTTTATAGGCAGCAGGAATAGTTGGCCGCAAAGCTGCGTGCGCCGCCGCGATAAACGTCAGGAATGACGCGGCGGTGCCATCCGCGGACTCCGCCTGCATTTCAAGCAAAACCGTGTAAAATCGCTTCTCCTTTAACGCTCTCATACAACGCCATATGTTTGAAAATAGTGCGGGCCGAGCCGCCTACACGTCGCGCAACGCCCCGCGTCTTCGTAAACGAGCCCTTAGGCATTCTCTACCAGTCAACCAAGGGTGGTGAAGAGATAAGATGGCAGGTGTTCTGATTGACTACGTATTAAGGAGAAAATAATAATAAAAATATTAAAAAGATAATGAAATGAATTGTAAATAAAATAGGTACACAAGAATATAAAAAAAAATATAAAGTTGAACCAGCTATTTGGAATAGGTATAGTGAAAAATGAAAAAAAAGAGTGTGTTCAGTAGCTTTTTAAGCTCGTCAGTTTTTATAAAAAATGTGACTGATATTTTAGTTTGTGGTGTCTTACGACTTCCACGCGAACGAATTCGCGGGCAAGAAGTATAAAATAATTGACTACTCAGCACGCTCACAACACTGTTTAAAAGTAGTTTTAAGGAAAGAGCACAGATAAACTCGGAAAAGGATCGTCACCGTATCAACTCGAGCCAGTCAGTATTCTTTGTATGAAACTCCCTACTGTAACGCACACTAATCGGAATCGTAACGTAATCGCCTCGCTTCGGGACAAGCTCACGAACCGCGTCGATACGGTGACGATCCTATTCCAAGTTGATGTGAGTGCTATGACCTTTAAGCACTCTGTTGGTATACCAAATAGCTTACGTAAGCAACATTATTGACGAGTGCATCCTAAAAAGGATAGTTCACTACTCTTTTTTTAACATAATGTGGGGGCTTACTTTTTAGGTCCGTCAACGAAGATACGGGCCCGTCCGCAACAGTTCGAAAGTTTCGGTGTAAACGAAATCAAATCAAACGGTCGAACGATCAAAAACACATCGGGAATAGGGAAAACTGTTAAATCGTGTTGTCATTCATTCACGATAGTTGAACACACCATTGAATTGTCCTGTGTTGAGCTCGATAAGCATGTTATAGTATGTGTATACAGACCTCCAAGTTACCAGAATCTATCTATGTTTGATTCTGTAATGGAAGATGTGCTAAAGAAATTAAATGCTAGTAGTAAGTCAATAATCATATGTGGTGATTTTAATATTAATCTATTAGAAAATAACTCTAATACTGTCAGACTACTGTCTTTTCAAGTCATTTGATTTGTCAAATGTTTTTATTGAACAGACCCGAGTGACAGCTTCTTCTGCCACTTGTATAGATAATATTTTCTGTAATTGTGATTACTTACATAAACAAAATGTAAATAAGTTGCCATCTGATCACAGTGGACAATCAATAACATTTTGCTCCTACATGCCTTTACAAAAAATTCAAATAAGGTTTAGGTCAATTACATGTAAAAATCTAGAGAAATTAAATAATGCTTTGGCAAGTAGATTATGTATTCCGAGTTTTAATAATATATGTCACCCAAATGAGTTCTACGCCGAGTTCTTTTCACTATTAAACAAGCAATTTATTGACACTTTTCCACTAAAGACTAAAACTATTTACACAAAGTACTTATTTAGTGATTGGGCGACTCCAGGTATTCGTAAAAGCAGGGAAAAACTTTTTGAACTTTATGGCCTAAAGCAACATAATACAAGATTTCATCAGTATGTTGCATAATATTCTAAAACTTTTAAAATTGTGTGCAAAATGGCTAAAGCTCTTCACATTAGCAATAAAATAAAATCAGCTGATGATAAAATAAAAACTACCTGGCAAATAATAAATAATGAAACCGGTAGGAAAAAACAACGTAATACTGAATTTAATTTAGAGACTGCACATGGCCCCTTCATCTCAGATGTGGAAATAGCTCAGGAATTTGAAAACTTTTTTGCTAATATTCCCCATAAAACTACTGAAGCTTTAAATTCCTCACCCACGCTTTCTGCTGCCTTACTTAGAAAGAATGTAAAGGCATGCCCTTTGGAGTTTAGGTTTCAGCATACAAACCCCCAGGCTGTCATAAAAGCTTTTAAAGATCTTAAAATTAAATCAACAGAAGATCTATGGGGAATGTCTGTAAAAGTCTGTAGATCTATCATCGAAACCATTGCGCCTTTTTTATTTAATACCAGTGTAGACCAAGGAGTCTTTCCGGATCTCATGAAACACAGTAAAGTAGTTCCTTTGTTCAAATTCGGTGATAGTAAGGAACCCAACAATTATAGGCCTGTGTCAATTCTGCCAGTTCTCAGTAAGGTGTTTGAAAAGTTGATACTCAATCAAATGTTACGTCACTTTAATAAAAATTCCATCTTTCATGATCATCAGTACGGTTTCACCAAAGGGCGTTGTACCACTGACGCCGGTGTCACCCTAATAAAGAATATTTTTAACGCCTGGGAAGGAGCACAAGATGCCATTGGAATCTTTTGCGACCTCTCGAACGCGTTCGATTGCGTAGACCATGAGACACTTCTGCTGAAACTGGAGCACTATGGAATTAGGAATACAGCTCTTGATTTGCTTAGATCATACCTGAAAGATAGAAAAGTTAAAGTTCAAATCAACGGCACAAACTCATTAGGGGCCGGAATTGTTAAGGGCGTTCCTCAAGGTTCAATATTGGGTCCATTCCTCTTTTTAGTTTATATTAATGATTTACCCCAATTATTTCAAAATCAACCGAAGATGGTGTTATTTGCTGATGACACATCATTGATCTTTAAAATAAACCGACGGTCACAAAATCTTGACGACGTGAATAGCTTTATTGTTCAGGTCCAAGATTGGTTTACGGTAAATAATCTTGTACTAAATAAAAAAAAAACCAAATGCATTAGATTTAAATTACCAAATGTTAGAAGTAGCGAATGTGACATCATATTGAATGGAGAAAAACTGGAATTTATTAATCAAACAGTTTTCCTAGGAATCACGCTAGACGAGAAGTTACAATGGGGACCCCATATAACATCTCTCGCGGGGCGGCTAAGTTCAGCCGCTTATGCTGTTAGAAAGACAAGACAGTTAACAGATGTAGAAACCGCGCGTTTGGTCTATTTTAGTTACTTCCACAGTATTATGTCGTATGGCATTTTACTGTTGGGTCGGGCTGCTGACATAGAATCTATCTTTATTTTACAAAAAAGAGCTGTCAGAGCCATTTATAATCTACGTCGTCGCGAATCTCTCAGGGAACTATTTAAAAAGATTAATATTATGACGGTACCTTGCCAATTCATTTATAAAAATATTATGTATGTGAGAAAAAATCTACATCTTTTTAACAAAATAAGATATAGACATAATTTTAATACTAGAAAAAAAGATAAAATAAATCAACCATTTTTCAGACTATCTAAAGTGCATACATCTTTTATGGGGTACTGTGTTAAATGTTACAACAGAATACCTTATGATATATTAGAATTAAATGAAAGAAAATTTAAAACTCACATAAAAAATACACTTTGCAAACAAGCACATTACAAATTAGAGGATTATATCCAAGATAAAAATGCATGGAAACATGCTGGTCCTGCTCCATAGTACAATTTAGAATCTAGACAAAATCTAACTGGTTGCTAATTTAATTGTATAATATATAATATATATTTTTTTATATTGGTTTTACATTCTGTGACTACTCGAACTCACACACTGAGTTATATTACTTGAAAAAATGCTAGGAATATCGTATAATTTTAAAATGTTTGTAAATATATAAAAAAAAAAAAAAAAATTATGTGAGCACCATGCATCTATCACATGATTAATTTATCTGTCATTCCTTAATTTTTCATTATTTTTACCTAACGTGGTATAGTAATCTTATTCTAGGTGCATCGTCTTCACATATAATTAATATAATTGATGTATACAAGATATTGTGAAAACATTTTAAAAGAGTAACGGCTCCACCGTTACTCTTTCTTGCTCATTCTTCTCCATACGAAAACTACCTTTTGGAAGGGGCAACTAGAATCAATTATTATTTAAATGTTGACGTTCAAAAGTGCCTTTTTTGTGCCTAATTGAAATAAATTATTTTGACTTTGACTTTGATAGTTTGGGTCCCTAACTAATCTTATGTCCGTAGGGGATACGACGTTTACCCGTAATTTAGGTCGTAACTACGGATTTCGTACTTTTGGGTAAACCTCCCGAACCGACGAATAACATTTATTTCAACAATGTTCATGGCTTAGTATAATAATCGACAAAAGCGACAAAGTATCCTATCCTATACTATTAAACGAGCAATACTTATATATATATATATATATACATATTTGTAACCACATTCTCGAAAACGGCTCTAACGATTTAGATGATAGTTGCAATATATAAAAATTGAGAGCTCGGTCGTCCAAAGTTTAAAACAAGATGGCTGCTTTAGAATAATGACATGACAGCATGGAATTGTAAGTACTATACATGGAATTAGTATGAACTATCCTATACTAATAAGCATTCTCTATTTTCACCAGAACAGAGCTCGGTCGACCAGGTACTTGTTATTAATTATGTTTTCGAAAAACGATTTTGTGTAACAATGTTTGTTATAGTTATATATTAATGAAGGACTATTAGGAATGGAAATCTCTTTATTTAAGTACCAGAAAATTAATACATTACTAAAACTGAAATTTATTTTAGTGACCAGTTTCTAACATAGCTAAACTTAAATTATATTTTAACGTTGCCATTTGAGTTGAAAGCACACACCGCATCTGAAAAAAAATACAGAAAAATTTAACTATGAGAATATAACATCCATCTTTTTTTTGGATTGGAATAATGCACATTCAATCATTTCAATGTTGAATAAACTCTAAGGCGGCCCCTTCAACTACAATAAGTTTGCGTACAATTTTCTTCTGATTCAATCAGCCCACTCAAACGAACAACTATTTTCACGCAATTACATTAACGGCCAATAAACTATAATGCAGTGAAAATATTGTGAAGAAAAATTTAAACTCGCTCGAACTTTTATTTATTCCATAATTGCCCAATCTTTGATGCTAACCCTAAGAGGTCAAAAAAACGTAACTATAGGGGCTTTATACACTATAATTGAGACTTATACACAATCAAGCCTAGCCTTTTCCTAACTATGTTGGGGTCGGCTTCCAGTCTAACCGGATGCAGCTAAATACCAGTATATACTACTACATATCTGACCTCCACAACTCAGGTACTAGGTAACACAATGCCCCTTGGTAAGAATGGTTGTCAGACTTTTGGGCTTCTGACTACCCGATAAGACTGTCACTGATCTACAAATGACAGCCACCGAAGATCAACAACTTAACGTGCTTTTAGAGACACGGAGGGGTCTCGATAATTATGTAACGGATGGTGACCCATCCACGAACCGACGCAGTAAGCGTAGCTTAAACTTCGATTGACCCGTGCGGGTAATAATATTTAGCCACAAGTAAGAGCGCTAACACACTGGGATGTTATGGCGTCGTTGCTAGCAACGTAGCCATGGCTACCTCTGGCTACCTGCCGTAGCCAAATGAGGTTACCAAATAAGTAGCCAGTAACACGTGGGCGTCTGTCCTGGCGATCAGTTGGCCATTGAGTTATAGCCATAACTAACTTGTATACAAAATACTGGTGACTTGGCTACGCGTCTCCAGATCACCAGAGTATCCACGTAGGGGTCGGTCGGTCGTGGCTACGCTTCCAAATTGGTGACGTCGCCAGACCGTAGCCAAGTGAGTTAACTGTCATACATTTCAATACGAATTGTTTGAATACGTAGCCGGAGACGTCGCCATGGCGGCAAGTATGTTAGCGCTCTTAGATTTAAACATACATAGTCTTATAGTCTTACTTATAAAAATAATTGTCAGTAAGACCCAATTTAACTTTATTAATAAAAAATTACAATTAAAAGGTAATCCGGATTTGAATCACGAACAATAATAGTAATTCGGAATCAAAACTTCACAAACATCAAAATGAACTTACTTCAACTCTTAGTCCTGTCCTTTACTTCCACAATTCTATCGATAGCCTTCGAGCCAGCCTCCCATAACTCTCTAGCGATCAAACTCATAATCGTTCTATTAGAGTAAACGAAATCCATTGCTTTCCCCACCCAAAGATCTTGGCGACTATAAGGTTCATTTTCATGCCTTTTCAAATTCTGTTTTAGATCTGCAAGTGTTTTAAACGAATTTGTTTTGTAGTCTTCTAGAATTATGAAAGCGAATATTGTTAGGAATAATGCTACTTGTGCTAACATGTTGTTACTGTTGCTACCCAGACACGTATACTAAGCAGACGAAGAAACTGCATTCATTGTTTGGTTGTTTCTGTTCGATTTCTTAGTATAGTGTAAGGAATTTTTCACATGATAAATATAAGTGAAGATAGGGGGTACGTGGAACATGTGATATATAATTATTTGTTGTCGTCAAAATAATTATTTTATTTAAAAAAATTAAACTCAGTCTAATACAAGTTGCAACTCTTATAAAATTATTCCTTTGCTCGAGTTTATACACTATCTCACCTGACGGTAGGCTCTCAAGTTCTTTAAAGGCCAGACTGGTATTATTTTTCAGGATAAAGCCAAGAGTTTGCAGAGGATACAAGTGGTTTCAGACTTAGGTTTAAGAATTAAAAGGGACAAACGGATGAAAAAAAAAAGTCATAGCATAATCACAATAGAAATGGGTTTTGTCGACGGAAGAATAGGCAAAGTGACAGATAAACAATCCAAATTTGCCATTTTATCTATTCTATACGTTCTGCAACCAGTAACAATATTATAAGCGTTCAATGTGCACGCAGCCCAATTATGTTCATTGTTCCAATGAGCAGAAACACAGTGTATTCCGCCAAGCGATATTACCAGTTGCCAATGCAAAGTACGTCATTAACTTGGTATTGTAACATTGCAAACAAAAGAGGTAGGTTCGTTAAATACTGCGAATTAAATCAATAATGGTTTTCCCGTATTTAGTTAAGAATTTAAATTTTTTAAATAGTCATTATTCTATGGTTATTGCCATAATTTATTTTTGAACATGTCTGTTAAGAAAACGAATTCTGCGCATCTACGATTCTTACCATGTTACGTGCCGGTGACTTTAATCATAGAAGTGACAATATTCAAAGAAGAAATAATTATATAACCACAATACTGAACATAAAATATAAGAAGAAGAAACAAATAGCAAAGGACACAGTAAACAAAACACTAGCAGTGGTAAGCGTTGCAATCAAAAAAACCTACATACATGGTTGGCACCATGTTGCTGGCAAGACTGGTCCAAACAAAGGACATACCAACCTTTGATTTTCCAACTGCGAGTCCTCACAGCAAAAGGCACGAGCATTGATCAACATGCTAGGTCAAGACGGAGTAGTGACTTCAGACTTGGATATGGCCAAGTAAGGGTCAAAATAGCTAAGAATATAACCTCACACATAAACCGCTTTCCTATAAAACGTCATAAATTTCAAAAAGCAAACGCATAGCAAAATCTTTGCAGAAATAAAATCCCAAAAATACGGAAGTGTATAACCATTTGCATTAAATTTTAGCTCATGTTTACGATGAAGATAAACCTGTTATTTGTGAGCAGCTGAAATATTTTATGTGAATATTTACTTTTTATTGTGTACACTTACATTATACTAACGCATCTTCTTGAATTATGGCAGAGAAATAAGTGAACATTTATGCGACATTTTTGTTTATGAAACGGATTGTGATAGGATTATTATGATAGCTGAGCCAGTTAAGAATATTGAAAGAGATGGAGATAGAGATGATAAATAAATTCATAGAGAATTAAACTCATATTTGCCTAAATAGTAGGTACTAGCTGTAAGATAGAAAACCTATCCATAAAGACTTATAAATTGTGGACAACATCAAAACCTATGGATTGATAAACGATAAAATAGTTAAGTCAGTAGATCTGAAGCATTGATGAGTAAGACATATTATTACTACTAACCCTTCTAAATGCCGAGGTCATCCCATTGAATATTTTGCAGCTACAGAGAGGGCTCATCCATCACAGAAAGGGCCATTTGCTGTCATTAACAGATTTATTAATAAACGAATTTTTATGCTTATATCTTTTACTTTGGTTAAAAGATATAAGCATAAAAATTCGTTCAAGTGGATTCTTAAAACTTATAATAACACTCTAAAACCGAATTATTATGTATTTGTTGCAAATCGGGTCATTGTGTCTTTTTTTCCATTGAAATATGGTTTGGATTGCAAAAATTAACCACTATAATATGAAATGCAACCACTATAACATTAAAATAATATTGAACATCTTGTTACAAATAAACTGTAGATACAAGACTAACTTTTCATGTTTTATTAAAATTGTTTTCAGTTGAAATTTTTAGGGGATAGGCAAATGGAATCCCATAGTCCCTGGTCGAATTTAGCGATGTTATCCCCTGAGTATCAGGATTTGCGTGACAAGTGGTCCAATACTTATGTACTGTGGATTCCGAAATTTCCCATCTCACTTTGGACTTCCAGTAAAATTTCGTTATGGAAAATTTTCATTCAAATAGAATACGTGAGGGTATTTTGATCTGTTTTATGGAGACGTGCGCCGGTTATAGTAGTTTCGTGATAGGGGAGTTAAGTTTTAGTAAGGTACGGTTCTCGTTTATGGTTCTCTTTAGCTAAATCATAAATGAGATTTTTTATGGATGTCCTTACAGCGTCTGCTACAGTTTTTTTTTACACTAGAATTTACTAGATCACAGAATACTGTCCTGGTTAATAATACAATCTCTGTAAGTCTGTGCGTTGTATAATTCGATGAGTAATATTCTGTTAAGTCAATTATGCACATCAGAAACATAAGTTTCAACGAGATCTTGCTTGAATTTCATCTTCATCTCAACTTCTATTCGTTACATACCCGTTACAACGTCAAATTCCCTTCTAAACCTTCCTAAAATACTATCAATGTTTATTTATATCCAGGTAGGTAGCATTCTTTCAAAAGTCACCCTTATTTCTATGTAACCAAACAATAAATTCACCAGCAGTTGCTCGGGTCTCCGCAGACTATCTGCGTCCCACAGACACGACCGTCGACCGTGAAGATTTGAAAGGATTGCTACACGACCCCAGAATTGACAGCTTTGGAGAACTAAAAGACCTGTTTTCCTGCTATAAATTAAAAGAAACTTTGAACGGATTTGTAAGTAAAAAATTGATTTTATAGTAACCTTTTTATTTTACTTTTTATATAATTTTTTATTTTATTTTTATTTTTTTACTGTTTGTATTTCCTGTGCGTGTCCCAAATAAATATTTTTCTTTCTTTCTTTCTAACCATAATTGTTATGTTTATGAAAAAAAATGAAGTGGTATTATTCGATTTTTTTAATGTATTGATTGAGAGATGCGCTGTATTTATGTGTCATTCATTCATTTAGCACCTGGTTTTCAGCTCGCATTGACTTAACAACTAATAACAACAAAACTAACTGCTTCAGACGAAAATCCCGGTCTTTAATTAACGAAATCGAAGTTCAATGTTGGTATAAAAGCAAGTAATAGTTTAAATAATTATAGTGTCGTATAACATAACATAACAACACGCCTTGTTTCCCCGAAGGTTCAGGCAGAGGTGTACCCACAATACACCCACATTTTGCCAGTTATGTTTAAAGCGGGGTTCTGACGAGGCGATTTTAGTTGATCAGGAAAAATCGATACGAATTGCGTTCTCACGCTCGCACCGATAATCGGACCAAACGGGCAGTTGCTTCAAAATGGCGTCAAACAATGTCGTGCGAACATAATTATATCCGCGAAATTAGAAATATTTTAACTGACGAAGTGAGACTTATTTTGCGGAAGGAAATACACTTTATAACCTTTTTTGTAGTAATTTTGGCCGCACGCACTCACTTTTGACAGCAAATAATACTGCCACCACAGATAAAAATCGTTTTTAACTTGAACGGATCGTTTTCACGTTCGACAAGTTGTTGCTTGCACGGTGACGTCATTAAAATGAACCGACTCGCACACCTAAAGTTGAGAAAAATCAACTTTTTGTTGTTCCGATTAGATTAGAACCGATTTAAGTTGATCAACTAAGATCGCCTCGTGAGAGTCCCGCTTAAGTCCCATATAATAGGGGGCGAGCCTATTGCCATCATTGGACACAAATTCCAGACTCCGGGGTGCTACTGAGAAATTCCATATCGAAAAGTCCAATAACACTTTGCCCGACCTGGGAATCGAATCTAAGACCTCATGCTCAGCAGTAGCGTTTGCAACTACTAGACCAATAAGGCAGTCAAGAAACAAGATATAGAAACTAGTATTAAAATAATCTCGACACCACTGCTTACTTCGCAAATCAAGAATACGTCCTTACACATTTATTCATAAACACCCACTGAATAAATAATACAAAACCATTACTTACCAAGTAAAATATTCCTAATTATGAATTCTAAAGAATCGCTAAGTTCGCGGATCACCGTCTGGGGCTCTCAGATAAGGCTTGCTTACAGACCCCGAGTTTATTTTAACACTTTTGTGTGTTCAGCTCTCTACGGATTCCATTGTTGACAATTTTATCGCGTTTTCATTTTTCTTCTTCTTTTTTTCGCGAACGCCGAGACCCGACTAGCAGCCTGATCCGGAATTTTCGGGCGTTTTCTACGAAAATACCCGATTCTGATATACTTTTTTAGGGTCAACTTTGCAATGTGTTTACTCTGATCTTTAAATGAAAAAAGCGAATTGTGTGCGAATATTCTGTTAAGTGATTTTTCAAAGAAACCGGACGAAAATAGCTGCTTTTGGTAACCTGACTCAGTATTTAGGATAGTATTTCTTCATTCTTGTCATTTCATTTCATTTTATTCTAAACACTGTTTCATGTCTTAATCGACAAACAGAAACACTTGAAACCACACACATAATAAGCCATAAAGCAGCAATGCCATTTGAAACCGCACAAGTTAAACAGTCTATCGATCATTGGCACCCGATATTATAATACTTTCATATTTAAACAAATCAACAATAAACAAGAGAAACTCATTGGCTCTAGGCCAGTGGTCGGCAAACCGCGGCTCGCGAGCCGCATGTGGCTCTTTGGTCTATAGAGTGCGGCTCTGTACAAATGTCGATGAGTGCGAGCGTAATTACGCGCGGGGTTCGAGGTTTCGGTCAAAATTCAAACTATGTTTCAAAGATTTATTTTCGAAGTATTTTCACCAAAAATTAACAGGACATCGAACATTTATCATTTACCTATCAAAGTGTTCCAAGGATAACTTGTCAATAAGTAAGATACCTTGATCATATTATTATCAGCCGATATGATGATGATGATGAAGGCATCCTACATCTTAGCAAGTTAATTTTAGGAAGCGTTGTGGAGTGAAAGAGATGGTCGTTTTAAGGATTAAGAAAAGTGTATTGAGACAGTTTGGACTCTCAGAAAGGATTGGCTCTCATAAGAAATCTTACTCGTTATAGTATTGATATTTGGCTCTTTTGACTAATGAGTTTCTCTCGTTTCAAAAACGAAAACAATTGATCAGCTCAATTACCTCATGTTGATAACGGAACAATCACAGGGGTACCCAAATCATTTGATTCATCTGTCTACAATTAAAGCTACAGACCCAGAACCTTTGTAAATTGAATCATATTATCAAATCCATGTCATTGCAATAATTTGCAGGAGGATTACGATCACATAAGCCTATTAACGGGTTCCCTCTATCTGGCAGAATTTTGATGCTCCGAAATTTATTTGGCATAACACACTTGGCATAATCTTCTTTAAACGAATATATATATGGCATAAAAATCATTTAATATAATTATTGTTTGGCCGAATGTTTATATGTCCGAATTTACAAAGGCATACTTTTAAGATGGCAGAATTTTATTTGGCATAATTACTTTTGGCAAAGCTTAATTTCGCATAATTTCGTTTCACATAACGTTTATTTAGAGCGACGATTATTTGGAATAATTTCACTTGGCATATTAAGAAGATGGCAGAATTTCATTTGGAATAATTTTATTAGGCATAATTATTGTCATTTCTATAAACTGTAATCATATTCTTAACCTTAAATTAAAATTAAAATATTGTCTTAAAAAGTCAATAATGTTGTACTACATACAAAAGTTAGTGAAGTGACAGAAGCGAATCGCTGCAAAACCGACTGCACGTAGTCTTGTCTGCCCTACCCCTAGAGTGTAATTTAAGCCCGCGTAGGCGCGGAGGGGCGAGGCGGCCCGCGAGCTGAGGAGCAGGTGGTTTTAACGCGCGCCGCCGCGGCTGAGGCTGGCCGGCCAAGCCGGCCAGCAAGCCGAAGCTGCTGTGGTGAGCGTTACAACCATCTGCGACGAGAAGCTTGCGTGGGACTGCCGAAGCCCCGCAGCGCCGGAGCCGTGACAGAAACCATGCCTGCTGCATGTTGCATGCTTGCTTGCATGCTGCATGTTTGCTTGCATGCTGCATGCTTGCTTGCATGCTGCATACATGGTGTGTGCTTTTTTGCATGTTTGCATTCTGCATGCTTGATGCATGCATGGTGTAAGCTTATTTGCATGTCTGCATGCAAACAAGCAATATGATGGTTCTACTTTTTAATTATTATGGATATGAAATGTATGCCTAAAGATGATTCTGACTTACAAAATTATGCGTTTTTAATGTATTATAAATGAGTGTATGCCAAACGATTTTCTGCGAAATGAAGTTTATGCTATGCGCTGTTATGCAAAATAATATTATGACATAAAAAGTTCTGCTATAAAGGGTGGACCCCCTATTAACATCTGACGAGGAAAGAGGCCTAATCGATAAAAATAGGGTCACGATTGTCGACATTATCTTCCGAGACCAAATGACTCTGTTATCGATTCCAATAAATGCCGTTCTTTTATTTCAGAAGCGGAAAAAAAAGAAATTACAGCGAGCAGCTGAAATTCTCATTAAAATTCCATTACAACACCGTCGACTCGAATAGGGAAATAAATTTTGATGGCGAAATTATTTTTATAACAACTTATGTAACGACAACGGGTCGTCTGTAATTTCAGTACGAGCTTCTGTACCAGAAGTTTTAGGTAATGATATAAAGTAAATGTAAGTAAGTGAACTGAAAGAAGTCTTAAGGTTAGAACAAGTTGGTACAAGTTAAGTATTTTTACTGTTGCAATTTTAGTACCCGTTTTGTTTCTGATGATTACGTACGTAGATAAACATTGATAGCTAGTCATTGTTACTTTTTAACTGAATACTTTTGGAAATCTAAAGACTGCAACAGAACTTGGAGACTTTTTATGGAGAATGCCACAGTGGAAGCCCGCGAAATTCAAATTTTCTTACGTTTTTTGCAATTTCCGTACGACCGTGTTTAGCTCATATAAATATATATGTGTACCAAATTTCAACTTCTTTCATTGTTCCATTAGATTCGGAGCAAATTGTCTATGCCTGATGGACAGACAGACAGACAGACACACGAGTGATCCTATAAGGGTTCCGTTTTTGTATTCGGACGTACGGAAGTCTTTGCAGTCTCTGTTCTTGTTATATCGATATGAGATCAACGCGATGTATGTATGTTATTGTTAATACAGATTTTTAAATAAATAAATACGACTTAATTATGAGAATATATCAACATATATATATATTGTTTTAAAAATCAATAGTAAAGGTGGACCAGGATGTAGATACTTACAAAAGTTATATACAATGGAGGCTATTTCAGTGCGTCTTCAGGGTATGCTTCCACTGATCTTTGTGGGGTACATTAATCATTCAATCGACTTACCGTGAGGCACCCTCAAGTTTCACCATAATGCGGGTTTTCGCATTTTCATTTAAACATGATCCTGGTAAAAAATAATGTTATTTACTACCATTTGGTCGGTTTATTTGTATAAAGAATGAATATTAGTGTAGCAGGATTTCACAATACTGATTTATGGTGTACAAAGGTGATAAAATGAAGCTCTTGCTTTTAGTACAAATGGATTTGGTAGTTAGACAAAGTTAAGCTTAATACATCTCTCAAACTTGACATCCACAAAATATGATAAAGCCTTGGGTACTCTGGTATCACACAACAAAGAAATACAATCTACTTTATCATCCCAAAAATACAAAAAGAGGATCAAATAGTCAAAGGAAAATGCGAATAAAGACCGAAACTAATAAGGCCTTTTCCTTGCATACACTCAGATATATTATTTCAAACAAAACCTTTTCAAATACGGTAAACTTGGGATTCTCTACCGGTAATCACGGACCCGATCGGGCTTTGATTGACCTTTATGCAAATTCCAAATTCACCCAGGAGTACAGAACCCAGGTTGTTTAATTGAATAATTAACCTGTCCAACGCACTTCGTTATAATTTTAAATTACTTTACAGCTTCCATTTGTACCGCCTTCAAAAATTTCGGGAAAATTATTGGTGATTTTTTGCGTTAAAAATACAGTATTTGGTATTTCTGATAAGGCGATTGTAATAACAACTTGGGGGCAGTAAACAGAAACGCTGATAAGTTCATTGAATAAAAATGGGCTTTTTGTTTTGGCTGACTTTTTTTTTCAATTCAAAAGTGCATAATTGGTAAAAATGGTTTAATAAAAATTAATGCTTGTAGTTTGAGTTTGATAAAACTACTTTGATTCTGACTGCAAATAATTAACTAATCAGCTGTCGTTGTTACACAAAATCAACATCAAATACTGCATCAATTCAACATCAACTAAACTGGCTAGTTAAGGGTAATTCAATAAGTATCGGTTCGATGCCAATAGCACTTAACCAGACGTACTTACTTGTTTTAATTTTCTATCCTCCAAAAGTATCAATTACCAGCTCAACGTTATTAGTCGAATCAATTCATTCGAAATCATACATTCAAAATCCATCTTCACTTATTCCGCGAACTCAGATCCCGACGTTTTCCTGTCCGTCCATTAAAATTCAGCCACTCGATAAATAAAAGTGAAATAATAACAAGTCTCAATTGATCCCCAATCTGTAAAGCTCATGAATCACAAAAAGTTAAAACCCCATCCCGTCCTAATTAGTTCTTTATTGATCCCGAAAATCTCGGGACTAGTGGTCTACCCTTTCCATTTTAATGAGACCGTTGTTAGTTACATGGACATGTTTCCCTATACATAAGCCGAATAAATATTTATGGATGGTGGTGTTTGTTTTAGTGTTGCATGCATTATCGGGAATAGGGTGGCCTTTTCTATTTTACCCGGTATTATTTAGGTTAGGTTTGATCCTAGCAAGTAGAGGGTTTTGCATGTAGGATTTTCTACTACGAGTGGGAAATACCATTATACTATTTAAAGTTGTTTTACAGATAACATTGTGTCGAAAATTTATTTGATTTTGATTTTTAAAACACTGGTAACTAAGGGTAAAATATCAGTCTACGACTTGACACCAACGTATAATACATATACTTTTAGAACCAGAATTCATAAAATTTACGACCCTATTTTCGGCAATCTCCTTTAAAATCACATAGACTTGACGCGATCAACACTCATTTCCATATTCCGATTTTAAGCGAGCTTCATTTGAAAATCAATACTTATATCCATATTTTGTTTGTATAAGTATAAATAGGTAGGATCCTTTGCAGAAACAAAAACTTTACGTACTAAATCTTAACGATCGTTATCCCGTAAACTAATTGACTAGCTAGTCAATTAGTTTATCGTTTGGCAAGACGTAGGCTGCAATAAACTCTGTCCACTCAATTTCCCACAAAAGTTATAGCACCAAAGAGATTTTGTTATAAATAATTTAAGGAATCATATTTGATTTACGTTGCCCATAAAACGCTCGAGCCAAACCACTATGTTTGTATTAATTTCTCGCCATAACACGCCTCCCGAAATAGCCGGGAATTTTGCTTTGAAATGTTTGATCCAGTGCAAGACGGGGTTGGATTTAAGTACGCTTTCTTTTTTAATTACTGACAGAGATCATCGTGTTTTTAACTTTTTGAGTTTACTTTGGTGTAGAAATAAAAAAAAACATTCACAGTTTTTCTCATCGTAGAGCGATGCGCAGGTATAAATTCAATTTGAAACTATATTTGATTCTGAATATCATCGTCTGGCTAGCCTTTTCCCAAATATGTTGTGGTCGGCTTCCAGTCGAACCGAATGTAGCTGAATACTAGTATTTTACATGGAGCGACTGCTTATCTGACCTCCACAACCCATTTAAGACTGGTTGTCAGACTTTCGGGCTTCTGACGACCCGTAACAACTGTCAAAGATCTACAAATGACAGCCGGGATACGTTTAAGCACGTTAAGCTGAGGCACGGAGGATTCTAAATAAACTTATAAATATATTTTTTCTCTAGGAATTGAATGCACTTTCGGGTTTCTGACGACATGGTTGGCGCAGTGGTTAAGCGATTGACTGCTGCGCTGCGTGTCGCGGGTTCGATTCCCGCACGGAACAAATATTTGTATGACCTACAAGTAGTTGTTTCGGGTCTGGCTGTTTGTGTATGTGAGTTTAAATGTTTGTAAACGCACCCACAATACAGGAGAAATTCCTAGTGTGGGGCAACGTTTTCTACAAAAAGAAAAGAAAGAAAGAAAAGAAGAAATAATGCGAGTATTGATATGTGCCCGGTTGATGGCAAGACTTAAAACAACTGGCGGAATGTGGATGTACTATAAGATAAACCTCTGCCTAACCCTTTGGGGATTGCAGGCGTGATGTCTTGGTATGAATTCAGCAATCAAAAGTTGAAATACAGTAAAAGCATTACTCATCAGTTTAAAAAACCAATGTTTTATCAAAAATACACTAGACGCCCCCTACATTTAACGTAAAGGTTAGTTGTTGGTTTATAACAAGTGAGTGAACAATGGTAAGCGTGTAACCTTAAGGTGGAAACTGATTTGTAACATTTGTTTGTAATGTATCGAGTTTTTGTTACGCGTTACAGTAGTCAGTGCAGCGAGCCGAGCCGCTCGATTGCAAGCGCCGCATCCTCCACTCGACTGTCGGCTCTTTCGTGAATTCCTTTGAAACGCGTTACAGTAGTCAATGCAGCGAGCCGAGCCACTCATGCGAGCATTGAGAGCTCATGTCAATCTCTACGTCCGCCATTCTGAATATAAATGGAGCATGCATGAGTCAAGTGCTCGCATCGAGCGTTCGCCACGTTTAGTGTATCGCCGTTTTGTAACAAGAAATGGAGCGCGCTTGAGCCATGTACTCAAAGCAACTGTTTGCCGCGTCTTGTGTATCGCCGTTTTGTAACCAAGCTCGCCTCGAAGGATACATTACAAACACACGTTGCAAGTCAACACTCACAAGCTCATATTGCCAGCACTAATTCATCTGCCAAGCGTTGTGACAACGATATTTAGGGCCATAAATTGTGTTGCGTAACGTATAAATATAGGCAGACCAAGTATTTACTATACTGTAGCACTCTGTCACAGTATAAAAAAGTAACAGTATTATATCTCGGCAGTGACCTTGAAATAATTACCTGCGGCCGCTCGGTAGATAAAGCTCCCGCGTCCGTTCCTAACTGCCGCGCGCTCAATACTGTAGCGTACACTGAAATTTTGAAACGCTTCGTTTCGGCTTTTTTCTATGAAGACATAATATTGTTACTTATTTATACTGTGACTCTGTGTTTCAGAAGTAAATCATCAATAGACTCGCGATTATGATGGTATAGTGTAGGTAACTAGTTCTCACATATAGAAGCAACAAAAGTAATGTACCCAGGATTTTGTAATTTCTATATTTAAAAGAGTGTCCTTGGAGTTTCTTGCCTGTTCTTCTCCATAGAGATCTACGTTTTGGAATGGGCAACTAGCTTCAACTTTCTGACTCTGACCGACTCTTTGACAATTCAAAAGTGCCTGTAAATGGTTTAATTGAAATAAATGCTTTGAGTTTGAGTTTGAGTAAGTAAGTATATGGCTATCGAATATGGGCTGATTTTTCAATTGCCAGATACCCTTCATCTGAAGAATAAGATATGACAGTTGAACTATTTTCTATGCAAAAGCTGTCAAACCCAATATTTATTATTCAGATAAAAGTTATCTGACTATTGAAAAATCGGCCCTAAATCATGTACACTTCTTATAACTTTAGTTAACGGTACTGGACTCACTTTCTCGGCATGGAAATCAAGGAAGGCAACTCAATCAAAATAAAATTTCAGGATATCCATTCAAAGTCAAAGTCAATTAATTTATTTCAAATAGGCACATACATAAACGGCACCTTTGAACGTCAAAATTTACAAAAAAAATTAATCGATTCTAGTCGCCTAAATGGCATTCGATATATTAAGTTATTTGTGAATAAAGTCACGAGTACAGCTTATATTATTAATGTGTAGAGACATGACCACACACTAAAATAGGGTTTTAATCAAGGGTGTCATATTTATCACATTAGTTCAAGCTCGTTATAGCCTTAATGGTTGTTATCTATATCTACGTATGTGCGACTGTCCGGAACAGTAATTAATTTGAGGCTAAATAATTATCAATAAGCATCTAGTTATGTTTTTTTTCTTGTCGTTAACAGCTATATTGGTTAGCTTTGACATTCAAAAGTGCCTGTAAGTGGTTTAATTGAAATAAATGCTTTGAGTTTGAGTTTTTTTTAATTATTGGCAAGATTTAAACCGAGGTAAGAGTTATCTCTTACCTCGGTTGACACTTATATGACAGCATAAATAAAAGATGGATGCTGGAGCTGGATATTCAACGATCGGCTAAGGCCCAAAAGTTGAAAATCCAGTGGCATACTTTTACTTAGGCGTTTATTTAGTTAAATTTGATCGACATTCATCCAATGCGTCAATCATTATTGAATCCGCACACCATCTACTGCACGGAGATAAGTATTATGTGACGTCACATGTTCGCTGCGGTCCTGCCCATAAGTAAAGCGAGGGTTTATGACGTCATTGAGTAAATCTCTTCTAGAGGAGTATTGACGATCATCGGTTTTGAACGGCAGTTGCTTATTTAGACGCAATTTGTCTTTTGGAGATTTAATACTCTATCAATTTTGATTGGCATCAGATTAATGTTCGCAATCTCGGCAGAGAATCAGCAAAGGTAAAACATAAGGTTGGGTCACAAACATTCTAATACACTAACGTAATTTTTTTTCCAGATTGACGCCTGAAAAAGTATGAGATGATGTACCTGCTTAATTCCTAACTGATTATACAAACTAAACACTGATTGCAACTTCAGAGAAAACTAAATCTTTACTAAACACTGATAGTACAAAGATAAAAATCTCTTTACACAAGAAAATCTGTAGCAAATTAATGAAAAAATGATTAAACAGACAATGACACCTAATTAGTCGATGTTATCAAACTCACAAAGCTGAATCCTATCACCGTTACAACACAGCATAATTGAAACAATTTTTGATTAAAGTAACTCACTCGTTAACGACAGAACAAGCGTATCAGATTCTAAAATGTATGTCAGCGTGTAAAAACCAATTTGGCGCCTGTGAAGCCACATGGGCACAGAGTAGATATATACAGAATGTCGCCTCAATACAAAGGCGAAAACGCACGCACACATGAACACGTACGTACACACAATGTGTAAAAAATCCATCACATGGTATCTACGCATTCTGTACATCAAACTTAGTAACATTGAGCAAAAATTATTGCTGGGGAACGATTTTTATTCTTAGTGTGAAAAATCGCTGTTTACGGCAGCGTGCAATGTAACGCACGCAAAATATATTGCTTATGGGTGCATACAATGGTACAGGGGTTGTGGGGGTATTTTAACTTAAGATATAACATTTAGAATTAGCTTACGTGAAAAAAAAAAAAACGTTAGAACTTTGACCATTAATACCTCCGTAACCTGAAGGTTCCCAGGTATGGTCCAGTACAAAAAAATATCACAATAACGGGGAGAACAAGAGACTCTCGGGTTCCTTAAACCTCAAACCAACCAACCTTAGATCTCAAACTAATGCCAGTCGCGAGTCGCTTAGACTAGCTGTACGTGAAGTGTGTCTCTGGGTGCGTACGTTTTCGCTCGTTGTTCTAGTATGGAGGCGATCTTCTGTATCTATCTATTCTGTGTCACTGGGGTATATTAGACTCCCCTGCATAGCAATTAATTCATAGTAACGCGAAATTTAATTAATCCTCCGATGTTTGGAATGATAATTGGGGATTGCCACGGAATTCCACACTTGGAAGGGTGATGGAATCGTAGGGTTATCTTAGGTGCGAATATTCAGACGTTTTCGTTTCTAAAATAAGATGTTGAATTTGTGGGCACGTTTTTGTAGTTCTCGTTATAATAGATAGTAGGTACCGAATTCATTTCTATACTTGGAGTTTTTTACTATTGAGTTTTTTTTTATCAAAATTACACAAAATTAAAGTGGTTATTTTCAAGTAGGACAACTTGTAGGTAGTCAGGGCCAGAACAGATGTAGGACGAGGAACAAAATAGGGGAATTCTACGGGTGCCGCTTTAGGTATTTTTTAAATTCACATCAGACAACACACTCAAAAACCCATTATTTCGTAATTTTCTATTCCCAATTGGTCCTACTGCTCAAGGGATACAACTATACCTTTTTACTACTCTGCCAGCAGGTACACTTTCTTTGAAGTTGCAAAGTACCACTCAGTAAGGGACTTGAGTTCCAAAAACTCACAGCAAGCGCAAGACGTTTTTTAAGATGGAGGATGAGAACTTTTCGACAAATACAGGATGTTTAACAGAAAGGAAAGCATTTGAAAATGTTTTCATTTTATTTTTTTGACCTCGGATTCTTAATCCTCTGTATCAGAAGAAGCTATATTATGAATATCTCTCGCAGATAAACAACTGCAGGCCAATATTTTAAGGTATTTTTTGACATTTAACTTTAGGTTCTTGTGTATTTCTTTGCAGGGTGTTATTGACTATGGAATATCTTATTGACCAAAACATTGGGGTATCAGTGCGTATTCAAGTCCATTTTTAGACCCAATCAAGTTTTATGTGTCCCGCGTCGGCCATATTTGATTTTCACAATATATTTGTCTCCGAGTGAAAATAATTTATTCATCTCTGTTCTCCTTTTTCCAGATCAGGAAAATATCCAAATATTTGTCCTAGTTTTTTCGAATTTTATTTACTAAGTAAAAGACCATTGAAAATTTACACCTTAATAAAATAGATTTTTGACATATTGAAACTTCACTTCACTTAAAATGCATTGACCATACTCTATAATATCCATTACCTTTTTGTATGCACGTGTTTTTGTGACAAATAAACTTATTTTTCTTGCTTTCTTTCTTTTAAATAAATAAAAATGAAATGCTGTTCGTTGGTCATCACTTGAGAACAGTTGTACCGATTTGGCAATTTTAATGTTTTAAATGTTCTTAATAGTCCAAATGAAAAATTGGGAAAGTTTCCCGGAAATTTTTAAATTCGGGAATGAGTGAACGTCCGTTTTTTTATGGGATTTTTGTATTGTAAAAGACAATGGCTGTCTGGGCAGATTGCAATCTTTAGTTCTGTGGCGGCATCTACATCGCCACATGCAAACTACGCACCAAAGACCTGACATCACACAAAGTTCTGACGTCACACAAATCCTGCATCGCGCTATTAGAGTTTACCGCGCGAACAGTATATATAACTTCCCCGACATCAATCGTTGGGCAGTTGCCCGACAGACACGACACCCGTCTGGTCGGTGTTTTCTAAGAGGATGAGTGAACTTTACACCCTGTTCCTCAGGCCTCTAAAGTACCTACTCCACAATCTCCTTAACTCAACATTTTTATTGTTTCGAACAATACAAAGAGGAAAATCCACAGAGCTGTCTTATGGAAATTCCTTTAAACTTATAAGTCACAGTAAACATCTCATTCCACCACAATCAGGTTCACTCAATTGCCCCTTACATCTAGAAAGGGACAATAAGCAGATAATATACACTTCGTATATCACTTATGACCCCTCACTAGAATCCCCTCTGTTGTTAAGCCGGTGTAGCACAAATCTCATGCACAAACAGAGTTGGAATAAACAATACTAAACACGTGTAATCACTTTTATTGACTACTTAAACAACGCAACATTGAAACACTCATAATACGCGTTAATTATGCTTTACTAGCTGAGTCTCAATTCCGTGGGAATATTGGGAGAAACAGTATCCTATGTCCTAGCCCAGGTCAAGGTCTACCCTTGTGCCAAATTGTATCCAAATGCGTTTCGCCGTTTTAGCGTTAAAGCGTAAAAAACAAACAAACAAACTCATTTTTGTATTTATAATATTAGTTAAGATAGTAAGGATTAGGATTAAATTGTGCAGCAAATGTCGAGTTATCGGTCAGAGAATGATGTCTATAGCTACCTATATCTTTTTAGTCCACTGCGGAAAATGTCTCTCCAATTGCACGCTACTAAGTTCGATCCTTACACACTCTCATTCATCCAATTGGTACCCTCCCCACTCTGTGAAGATCGTCATTATATCTGGTAGCCTATCTCTTCCTACTTCTTTCGTCTCCGCTATTTAAGGTCGGGTCTCTTCTGCGCCAAGTTATTCTGTCTTGGGTTCTGGCAATTGGGCTTTCTTGAGGTCTCTATTTATATTTGACCACCAGGTCAATGGCGGGCGGCCTCTGCCTTTCTTTTGTTCTGGCAGATTTAGTGAAATATTGTACCACATGATCTTCATTACGTCTTTTAATGTGTTTATACCAGCTTAAGCAGTTTTCGATTATATTATCAGGGATTGGTATCTAGTAGACTATGATAAGCTATTATTGGACCTATTTCCGAAACCTAATTTAGCACCGATATTTATCAGTCCCGTTCAGAGCATTTTGTAGGTCTCATATTAGGATATGTTGGTTGTGCCATGTGTACGGATTTTTGTTAGTCGTTTTTGCCAGACATATCACTCAAACTGAAAATAGCCTCTATCCATACAAAGGTCAAAAAGTGTAAAACGCCATCATTACGCGTCACATAAAAAGTGTACCACAGACTATCTTTGCGCGTATGAAATCCTACCTTTGATGTTGTTGAGTGGCCCTTCGCGAGTGCGTCTGGGGGAGTCAACAGCCCTCCCCTTGTGGGACTAAGACTTCAAACGTTCTGATTCGCTTTTACACCTTGGAGTAGGCAGTTATGTCGAGATCCAGACTCAGATTTCAACGGACAATAGGGAGCCGTCTTTGGATTTTTTAAAGCCCCTAATTAAAATGCTTTGATTATTTTCTTTTGGGTTCAGTTTTTTTTTTTTTAATAAGAGCCAACCGGTGTTTTGATAAGTTTGTAAAGTTTCTTTTAATTTGTAGGTTTGCTGTAAATTAAAAATGTTTAAATGTTTGAAAGATGATGAACGTGGTTTGATTAATGTCTATCTCGCTGTGAATTTTTTGAGCTTCATTTTATTATGATTCTAAATTATTTTTTGATTGAATCTCAGCAAGCTCAGCTTAAAAATAAATGAGAGTTGTCTTCAGAATTATTAACAAACACAAAATTTATATATTTTTAATGCTACTTCTAACCATAATTGTCATTTTTGGACTAGGGCCATTAAAAAGAAATCCCACGTCACGACGTATGGCAAATCCTCTGTCGATGTAAACTCTAGGCCTTTTAGTCTCATATTATTACATTTTTCAAATCACTCAAGCAATCATAATATATATTTCATACCAATTTTGTCCCATATTCTGTGAAACCCAAAATTGGTGTAACAACAGGAATCCCATCCACGTGGTAGCGCAAAAGTTTTCTCACATTCTTTTTTATTCCAGTAATGTTTCTCAAAGAGGAAAGACACCTTAATTTAGTTGAATTGTATTCTGTTCCCAGAATTTTGTCTCGGTAGAACAATTATTAAATAGTTGGTATCTCCGACGTTGTCACAGTAAATGGTAGAACGTGATATTTCTGAGTATTTCGAGGGGAAATAAGTGTCTCTGTTGGTAACATTTATGCTGTTATTCCTTTGATACAAAGTGCAAGATTAAGCTGCATCGGGACAAGTCATACAAAACCGGTTGGAATGAAGTTTCATTTGCTGTATATTATATACTAGCTGGCTGCACCCCGCGGTTTCACCCGCAAAAGTCTCGATCCCGTGGGAATATCGGGATAAAAAGTATTCTATTACCTGCCTTGATTTCCGTACTTGTTTTTCGGGTGACCACTGAAAATCAGCGCTGTGCTGTGGGTCCCCCACAGTACAGCATTATGCTGAGTGTAAGCCTTCTTGTCACAGTCATGACGTGCAGCTGCCGACTATTTCTGTTTATTTTAATTTTTATATTATTGATCTATTTTGTTTTCTGCTTACCTACTCTTGTCTTTTTGTATGCACGTGTTTCTGTGACAAATAAACCTATTTTTCTTTCTTTCTATGTCCTAACCTAAGTCATGGTCCACCCATGTGTCAAATTTCATCCAAATAAGTTTTGCATGAAAGCGTAACAAACAAACAAACTCACTTTTGCATTTATAATATTAGTTAGGATTAAATAATAGGCATAACGAAATAAATTAACAACGTTTGAGAGCAACGAAAAAAGAGGAGGAGCTCGTAGCTAAAATAAATAAATATATAAAATTCATTTATTTCAGGTACCACATATAAGAAATCTTTAAATCACACACAAAAACACAAAATTCAATAATTAAAATTCAATAAATCATTATAATTACCTCATATTCATTCATTACAGTAGTCTCTTACGAACGACACTGTATGTAACTTTTTTGTCACAGCAGTGTCGCACATAAGGACAGTCCAACCTATTTGCTATCATATTCAGAACGATATTGGAGCTGGCCCGCACTCTGTGCACAAGAGACGCTGCTAAGTAATAACAGCCGTACGGGTTAAGCTACTTGGCGGGCTTGATCCGTGGATGGTAACTATCTGTGCATACCGAGACTACTTGGCCTTGGAAAGCACGTTAAACCTTTGATCGTCATTCGTGGATCTTTGACAGTCGTTACGGGTCATCAGAAGCCCGAAAGTCTGACAACCAGTCTTACGCAAGGGGTATCGTTTACTTAGTTACTAACTGGGTTGTGGAGGTCAGATAGGCAGTCACTCCATGTAAAATACTGGTATTCAGCTTTATCCGGTTAGACTGGAAGCCAATCCCAACATAGTTGGGAAAAGGCTAGGCAGATTTTATGAGAGCAACGACAAAAAAAGTGTCGCGACGGTTAAAATGAATCACTTTTTTCGATATAGCTCTTCTTCGCCGAGCGTGCAGAGTATTATCTTGCGATAAGGAACTTCGTTCCAAAAACTGGTATCTAATCAACAACGTAACTTAAAAATAATCAATCTTTAACGTTTATTGACTAGAATTAGATCGTTGTCAGATGGTTGTCAGTCAAAAATGTGACAAACTTGAAACATATCAATTTTGTTGACATATGCTAGTCCATAAGAGTTAATAATTGAGTGAGGTCACACGGTCTCGGTCACGGTCGGATGACCTTGTGAAGGCCGCAGGAATCCGCTGGATGCGGGAAGCACAGAACCGGTCGAAGTGGCGGTCGGGAGGGGCCTATGTCCAGCAGTGGACGTCTTTCAGCTGACATGATGAGGTCACATCGTCTTACGTGTGGCATTAAGATTGTTTTAGGATATCAGTAGCGACAAATTCTTTTTCTCAGTGTGAATAATTAACACACAGAGTACTTGTGAGTTTTGATGCCTACCAGTTTTGATTGAACCGCAATTCGCTCCAAGCTCTTGCTTTTCATAATAAAATTTATGCAGTCCTAAAAGACGATTTAGTGCTAATAACCGACCACAAATCGATACATACTCTTTTTTCCTATAAGATAGAATAACACATCTAAACGATTATATAGTTTTGTTTAAAATTGTTTCAGAAAATACTGTGTGGATTATCCCTATCCAAGTCCATACGTAACGTAAAAAGTTTACCATCTAACGTATATTTACGTCGTGCTATCGCGCTAAGAGACAACAATTTGTCATTACTTATTGCGCAGTTTTAGCTTCAAACTCAACACTTATTGCAAACTTTCTATTACGTGTGGCACTATTTATTAGAACTGAAATCATTTACCAAGAAACTTGGAAGTTCGTTTCCTTTTTGAAAGCGGTTAGTGTAGTTACAAATAAATTGCTTCAATGTTTTTGAAGCGTTATTTTGTAGTTTTGATCAGCATTATAAAGATTCGCAATATATGTAGGCTTATTAGCAGGGAAATTATTGCGTAAAACTCATAATGGCAATTTATTGCAATGTTTTTTATTTTGACAGTTCAGACATATTCATTGCATTATTTACATTGTTGGTAGACGAATTTTTCAATTCTATCATCATCATCATCATCATTTCAGCCAAAAGACGTCCACTGCTAGACATAGGCCTCCCCCAGGCACCGCCACTTCGACCGATTCTGTGCCTCCCGCATCCAGCGGATTCCTGCGGCCTTTGCCGCAGGAAATGCCGCATCGGTCCATCTTGTGGGAGGCCTTCCAACGCTACGTCTTCCGGTACGTGATCGTCACTCCAGAACCTTTCGGCCCCATCAGCCATTTGTTCTGCGAGCAATGTGCCCTGCCCATTGCCATTTAAGTTTAGTAATTCTTCGGGCTATGTCGGTTACCTTGGTTCTCCTTCGGATCTCTTCATTTCTGATTCGATCACGTAGGGAAACTCCAAGCATAGCCCTCTCCATTGCCCTTTGGGTGACTTTTAGCCTTCTGATAAGGCCCATTGTGAGCGACCACGTTTCAGTGCATCGTAGGTCATCACTGGCAACACGCACTGGTCAAAGACTTTCGTCTTGAGACACTGGTATGTCGTACGAGAAGATATTGCGTAGCTTCATGAGCGCTGCCCAGCCGAGTCGGATTCGACGATTGACCTCTTTCTCGAAGTTGGACCTACCTAGCTGGACAGTTTGAAGCAATGGATTAGGAATTTCCTTCAAATCCTTTGGATTATGTCGGACAGATGTGAAAGTGTGTTATGAAATTAGGATGCAGGATTAATATGGTTCATGACGTTTGCCCTCTTATTTCAATTTATTTTAATAAAATAGCTATTGAAATAAACTCAGTTCTATAAATGAATCCTAACAGTATTTGAGGTTCTTGTAAAAGAAAAAAATAAGTTTAAAAAACTGTACTACGGACTACGGGAAAATAAAAGTGATGTAAAAATAAAAAGTACGAAATAAGAAAATATTTCAGACAGAAATCAAGACATGGGTACAAAAATGGTCAGGGTAAAGCCTGCAAGCATGACTGTAACCTTGTGGGTACCAGGAACACCTACAGAATTATGATGGTATGCGACGACGGCTTTACCCTGACCAAATAGCAGTGCTTTGAACGAAACCATAGCGCGATTTATTTCCACGCCCTCACCATTTATCGAGCTTCGAAGAATTCCAAAATATAAATATTTTGTCGTATTTGTTTTTCTTCTTAATGCCACTATTACAAATTGTTACTATTTATTATGATTTGAAAACCTGCGAGTCTAATTTTTGCTAGTTTTTAACAATTTAAACATATTAATTTAATTTAAAAATATAATATATTTACATATTTGTAAATTACTCGTCAAGACCTTTTGTTGATACCAAACATGTCATGATTATCTAAATTAAATTTTTATAGATTCTTTAAGAGCGTTTATCCTAAAAGTTGCCAACGTCACAAAAAGCTGTCAAATATTTACCTGCTTTGATTAATTTGGCAATATTACTGTATGGAAATATGAAATGTGGCTAACTAGTGAACTAAAATATTGATTGTGAAATGCAATAATTAATATCGTAACACCGAATATTTAGTTTTAAATGTAAAAAAAGTATTTGATAACTTTCTAAATGCCTTTTTGACACCTAAAATGGTCACAACATCAAATTCAATGTTATAATTGCAATTCATTATTAATAAAGTTCGCTAGTTAGCCACATTTCATATGTCCATACAGTAATATTGCCAAATTAATCAAAACAGCGAAATATTTGACATCTATTTCTGACGTTGCCCACTTTCAGAATAAACCGTCTGTCGTAACGGGTAGTCAGGAGCCCGGAACTCCAACATTCAGTCTTACCAGGATATCGTATTACCCAGTAAATGGGTGTGGATGTCAGATAGGCAGTTGCTTGTTGCATCCGGTCAGATGTTCAGCTGCATCCGGTTAGACTGGAAACTGACCACAACATAGTTGGGAAAAGGATAGGCAGATGATAAGGTTAGGTTATTAAAATACTATTTATCTAGTTATGAAAATATTAGTTTCCGCCAGCGGCTTCGCCCGCTTAATATCTTTATAAATGAGGAGTCCACGTGGACTACAAAGATGGGATACAATGACCGGCCAATGCGGGCCGAAATTCAAATAAATCATTAGCCAATGACATGCAATCGCGCCGCCCGGGCGGTAGCCAATCTACCGAAATCTCTCGAGCGAGCGACGCATATGCATCCGATGTACTTACGTCACAGGCACACATCGCGCATTTTTTGTGAAAATGAGTTCTATCTATTCGGAGTGTTTGGAAATGGTGCGTTTTTACGCAGCTGCTAGTGAAAATCTGGCGGAAGCTAGGTGCATGTACTCTTGGAGTCAATGTTGTCTTGGTGCACACGGAGTTAACCCGAAATCCGCCCCTCAGACGACTCACCACTGACCCGGATTCGTGGTAAGTTTTGTATTTGTCTTGTTCCTGTAATATATCCCAATAAATAAATAATACCTAATAAAGTTACGTTAAATACAATGGGTACCCGTACCTAGTACCTACCTACAGGACATAATTAAAACTATGCCTGATTGTACCTACCGTAATTTTGCACCTAGAACGAATTGATTGATAACATTAGAGGTCAGCCACCTCGCCGCGTTGTCAGTACGGTGCGTCGCGTCATGCAATCGTGCATAGCCAGAAATATCTACCAAAGTTTGCCGTACCAAGCCATAAAAATCTGATTTTAAGTAGCCACTTATCAGTGATAAAATAACTACCGAAGTTAACTTTTAACTTTTGTATTTTTTAGTAAGACGTACAAAAATAAGTACATTGCCCTGTAGACAATGCTGTATCCCGTGCGTGAGCCGCGCGCCGCGCCGAACTACTTTGAGACGCGAGCGCCGCAGTGTCTGTGTTGTAGGGAGTAACGATAATCCCGACATTTTTAACTTTGTCTTTTTTGTGTTTTTTCAAAAACTAATGTCGTTTTTTTATTATTGGATGCTGTAGAATTGTAGTAAACCATGGTCTAAACAACGTTTGTTGTAGCAAAAGTGTGATTCAAATGTCACCGTGTATTTTTTAAATTTATATTATAATTAAAAAAATAAATTGCAACCCACAGTAATTATTGATTTTGGCAACACTTTTTGGTTGGATGTCTAATTGTCATTGTGTAATGTGAACGTCAATCAAATGTATAATTCAATGCATTTGCGGCTGTGGTTTGCGTTACAACAGAACGGACACAAGTGATTTGAATTTGTTCGAGGTTTTGTTGTGTTATTTTTGTTCAAATTTGTGGATTGAAGTGTATCTTTATTTGTCCTGGCTTTTAATTTGGATTCTTTGATACTGCACACGATTTGGACCTTGATTCTCAGATGATGATTTCACTAATACCAAATAGAAATTATAAATACAATAAACCTAAATATTCATGCAAACGGAAATATCGCGATTTTAACAATGAGACAAGGGAATAGGGTAGTCTCTTGACTCATTGTTAAAATCGCAATTCACTACCCTACCCCATACTATATTGTAGTCTGTTATGACAACTGACAAGTGTGACAAACTTACTGACACAGGTAATGTTTTTATAGATTTCATTAGGTGGCAAAGAAATCAATGCATAGGTACAAATCATGGAGATAATTCGTTGGTTTAATTTTAAAGCCTAATAAAATATTTTAAAATCTAATATAGTTTTAAAATATTTTAAATAGCAATATGGTGCATAACTTGCATTAAAAAAAGTTTTTTCAATGTGCAAAAATAATGTTACGATACAATAAATATCTGGATTTAAAATATTTATTTATTAATTAATAATGGTGCTTTTAATATATTTTTTTGTTTTTGTAAGGCCTTCCTGAATAATTTTCCCTATCAGAAAAACTACACATGATATATGTTAAAAAAAATAAAAATTAAGCCCATTTCATACCATGTCCTTTGTTGGTTTGTAAGTTTGTATGTAGGAGTAATCTCCGGAACTTCCAGTCGGATTTGAAAAATTATTTTTGCATTGAACTCAATTCTTGAGGAAGGTTATAGGCTATCTAACATCACGCTACAACCCTTAGGAGCCGAGCAAAAAGAAGGTAAAGTCAGAAAGAACGCCAAGTGAAAACGAAGTAATAGCGCGATGGGCGATGGGATGCGACGTGGTGAGTCGGGGCCGAAATTTCACGCGGACGAACTCGCGGGCCGAACCAAGTAAAAGAAAAAAACAAAAACAAAGCTTTTTTAAACATAACAATCCAAAAAAACACGTTTCTAAACGGTATAATGATACTTTACAGAACTTTTTCCGCCAACATACCGTCCACTCAAAACTAGAACATAGCCGTCTGTTACTTAATAAGTTTTAAAAGCAGCCGCTTTCCACTGTGGCGGTAACTTTGGCAATTAGTGTTAAGTAGGTTTTAACCTAAATAAAACAATTGTTACATTGTTTACCTTAAATGTGTGGAGTATTCGTATTGTGGTTTGGTATATTTTTTACTGCCACGATCTATTTTGATTGCTGAAGGTGATTTTTCTCAGCTCAGTGATTTCATAATATTAAACCGATGAGCAGTCAATCAATCTGCTGATCCTTTTCCCAACTCTCGGTCGACTTCCAGTCTAATCGGGTGCAGCTGAATACCGATGGGCAGTATTGAATAGGAAAGCACCGTAGCCAACTGTTGAGGATATTGTTTTTCCAAATAATGACTTTAACCACAAATCAGATACTGGAGTATAGCATTAAACAATGTTTGCCCATTTTCGTGAATTAATGCCAGAGTTTGGTCAGATTTTAAAAAGAAAAAAGATTTTTAAAAGATTTTTAACTGAAAATCACTTTCAAATGAATTTAAATCAGTTTTAGAGAGTTCGGTAACAGCTATATCATTCAATGCAGATAAATGAATACTTATACAATACCATAACTACAGCCTTGTAGCTACTACTAAATATCTTTGTCTTTATTTCAATCAAAAGCCACCAAAGCATTTAATATCAACCAAACTATCAACTGGCATAAACGACGCTCTATATTATGTGAAAACCCTATTCTTTTCCAAAGAAATTCTACGTCTAAACCATAAGAACATTGTAATAACATATTTCATAAACGCGCGACCTATTTTCACACTCAATTGGTAAGAAAAGCGGCCATAATTCATTTCCGCTCCGAACCCACGTAGGGTTTAATATCATCTTAATTAAACGATTAAAATTAAGTACATCTTAAGTTCCATTGTCTCGAAACCGTGTGAGATACGTGTAATCCTGTCTTTGTGCTTCTGACTGTAAATGCGTGACGTAATTAAACGTATAGGTAAATACTTAATACCAGCCTATTATTGTCCCACTGCAGGGCAAGGCGGCTTCTCATACAGAGAAGGCACGAGCATTGATCACCACGCTTGCTCAAGACGGGTTGGCGATTTCAGACTTATATTAAGTCCAGGTTTCCTCACGATGTTTTCCTTCACCGATGTCGGTAATGTACAAGATTAACTCAGAAAGTGCTACAGTACTTTCTGAGTTAACACTGTATACAGTGTGTCTGGTCACCGGTGTCCGACTCGTTAAGGAGAAGCAACATGATAAATTTTATTGACAAATCAACCATAATAAGCTATTTTATTTTATTTTAAATTAAACGCCATTGAATTGTTATTTTATTTGATATTTTCTTTCTACTTGTAAGTTAAGGGTCATATTCAAATAGTCACAACTCCCTAAACTATTTGACTTAGAGCTTAGGTCTTTACATCATTTTTTAGGTAATATCTTAGTATATTTCAAAAGTTTAAAAAAGGTATGTCGTGGGTCGTCTAGATTTTTTGAAAACATTTAAAAAACAACCAAATTTTTTCACCAAGTATTAAACTTATTGGCTACTTTTGTAGCTGTCGAACAAAACCAGTTTTATGCCTGTAGGACCTCTACATCGGTAGATTTTGTAAAATAAATGAACCAACACGTGCACAGTAAAAAAAAAAAAAAATGCCTGCCATTTCAAAACAGTACAAAATGCCTTATTATGGTGGATTTGTCGATCAAATTTAATATGGAATGTTACGTCTTTAATACGTGTTATTTACATTCATGATTCTTTCAGTAGGCACTGTCAGCGATAAATCACATAACACTTGAGTTTTTTTCAATTTTAATTGTTATAATTAAACAGGAACAGACCAAAATTAAAATAATGTTAACTCATATACTTAATCGAAAGAAAGAAAAATAGGTTTAGCCATGCAACCAATAATTTTGTATCAATTTAGATGACGTGTAAAAGTCGCAGTATAATACGACTTTGGTCGCTGACCGAACCTCAAACTAAAATGGAACTATGTACAAAATCTATCTGACAGCAAAAGGTTAAAACTGTAATACTATGTAAGTATTAGTGGTTAGTGTTACCACCTAGGCTTCACGTAAGAAAATATTAGTAAGTACATGTATGTTTCAGAACTTAAGGTAGACTAAGGTACACTAGATGACTCCCTGTACTCGGTAAATCCTGAAACAACTAATATTAAAGACCGTAAGTTGGACGATATTATTTGTGTGTCTTCAGGGTGGCAGGGACATCGAAGCGAAAACTCTTACTATGGATTCACTATGGTAATAGTTTTTACCACCCTGTATAAAGTGAAATGACTATTATGACTGTATCATAGATCATATTTATGCATTAATCTTTCCCCATTGCCAAAATACCAAACTACTTATTCGAATCATAATTACAAACACTTTATTTACAAAACACATTAGATACACAAATGTTATTAGCAAACTACAAGAAAATTGGCTCCCATTCAAAATAAGATACCAGGCGCTCATAACTATAGTAGCAATTTGTCTTATCCTTGGCTAGAGAATGTTATTACATAGAGAATTATTGTTTGAGCCATAAAAAGTCTAAAGTTGTGGAAACGTATTATGGTGGTATAAATTTCATTCAAGTTGTCATGTTTTGCTACATAATCTTATCTTTCTTGCTGTAGCTGAGTGTTGTATTTACGGAAAGGATTCTCATTAAATAATTTGCAAAAGCGATAACTGGGCACATGGTTTTAAAAGGAGACTCCCTAAATTGTATGTTAATTTGCATTAATATTCTGAAACAGACACGCATAGGTACTATCAAAATGGATCTTTAGTATATGATTTATTGTATTTTTTTGCTTTCCATGTACAAGACTGTAACGTTATTGTAACATTTGCGCTCGATTCATTTTTTAAATGAAATGAAAATTTATTTTCAAGAATTGTAGTACATTACAGTTGGTCGGGTTATTTAAAAATTTCTAAAACAATTCGCTAAAACTAGCATTCAAACATTACATAATCAAATAAAAGAAATTATGCTAATCAAATTGGAACATACATCATAGATAGTATATGAATTAAGAATAAGAATGTCAATCATTTGTCAAATTATAAAAGTAAAATGTCAGTGTGAGTGTTTAAAGTTTAGGTACTCATTCACAGAATAGAATGATTTTTCTGTAAGCCATTTGAATAACGCTGTTTTAAAACGATTGATTGGCAGTTCCCTATAATCCTTATAACCATTGGAAAGCAACTTCTGTGATCTTTCTTTTTTTCTTTTCTTTCTTACATTCAAATATACGAGTACATACCGGGAACAGTTAATATTTTTAAATCTTTAAAAAGAGGTTTACATGAAGTCAATTAATGGTGGCACATCAAAAAGAGCATGGATACATTGTTTTTTGGGCTATAAATACCCTATTTATAAGAACAGAATTTCCCCATAGCACAATGCCGTATCTAATGTTAGACGCTACGTAACCATGGTACGCTAAGAGGGCTGTTTTGAGATTAGCGTTTATTCGAAAATGCCTATTTTAAAGATTACTCGGCGTTTATGTCTAAAATAAGTATTCACCGTAAGAAGATATAGTTTGTTACTCAGCCAAAATATTTTTTTTCTCTAGATCAATTATTACTTTAGTTATAAACGAAATAAGAATTGAGACTTACGCCACTTAGTTTCGTGATCGAAGAGACGCGATATTCATCTTTATTACTGATGTGTTAGCGTTTAGCACATAGTGGAGTGACGAAGAGCATGGGGGCGGAGCTTGTGTGGAAATTGTCCTTAGAGTGCCTGGTCTTAAGCACAGAATAGGTAAAAGAGGTGTTAAACTTATGATTTTCAGAGATGAAAAGCGTTCTTTGCGTACAATACATTTAAATCGCAAATTTACATGAAAATGTATCAAAGGGATATTTTATTTAATAAAAATGTGTATAAAAGTTACAAGTCTAGAGTGTTGCTAATAAACCTACTTTACAGGAAACAATAAAAAAACTAGTTTCCATGAAGAGAAAAGTCTATGTGACATCACGTTTTTAACTCTTTAATTTGGTGGTCATACAATCGAAAATCTTCGGTTAATAAGTCACGAAATCGTTGGGGCACAGATCGACAACTTAAAAAATAAAGACTTGCAACGTTGCAAATTAGAAACAAAATATAAAACACTCCAGCCGAATGTAAATTGAATTGCGCCACCAAATTCAATTTGGATTACCTTCACGTTCGCAAAAAAGTATATCTGAAACAAATTCTTGTTTCATCAATACATCACTGGAGCTTAAACCACATTATTACGTGCCGTTTATTTTTGAAAAATAAACCTTATTTCATTGTCATAATGAACTTTCTTTCTTAGATGGATTACCCTAGTTTGATTTGTATTATAAATTCGAGAGGGATTTGTACTGCTTTACCACTGATCTGCAAAGTGGCAGAATGAATAATGATGGCGTTGACGTATTATATAAACAATAGGTACGTAGTTATGTCTTCAAAAAAAGTATTTTTCTTTTGGCTGTGAAAGGAACGATGATGAACTATGTTTATTTAGGACACTTGGGATTTCCAAAAACTGTCTGATTTTAATCGATGGATGATTCCAGATTTATCAGGTTGGTATAAAATATCAGATAGTTCTTATGATGAACATTAATACTACAAATTCCATAATACCATTTCTAGAATCTCAGACCAAATAAAAAACCAAGAATGAAGACATGTCAACAGTGACGTGAGGCCGGTTTCGTAAACACGTGTGCACGTGTGTGTTATTAAGGTGTAGTTTGATTGTAAATGGTTGTAAATGTGTGTGTATTTGCACAGAGCGGAGGTGTAGTTTTGGTATGCTTCACTGTATTGTTCCCAGCGCTATGTCTTGGTTTTTTATTTGGTTTGAGACTGGCACTATTAATGGTGCAGCATTTTACTAATAGTGTCATAATGCTGTTCCTGTTGCAACGCCATATATTGAGTTTCAGGTTTTGCCCTTGCTACCTCACTGTATATTTAGCATTTGGAAAAAAAAATGTACAATGATAAAATTTTATATTCAAAAGGAATACAAACAAAACATTTATCAATATTCAGACGACTGAAACAATCTGTTTTTTGCCCATCACGATGGCTTCTAGTTTACTTTTAAAAAGATATTCTGTTCTCATTTTAAAATCAAATTATGAAGAACTTAGCTTGCTAACTTCTGATGGAAAAGTTTAAACAAACGGTACACTTGCAATTTTTCAAGATGGATTAACGTCTCATCCAGTATAGTAAGTTCTAACTTATTTTTAATGTTGGAGAGACTTAAGTTTTTTCAATGATGCTGTGTTGTTGGAAAGAAAACAGGTCTTTATCTTTACACATTCATTTTCTCAAAAGGAGATAAGCACTAATAGGGGTCAGTACGTAACAATAACGTCTACATTTTCGTACCTAATTTTAGTTGGAACTGAGTTTTAGTCTGTGCTAAATACCTAAATATATTTTCTTTCTTCTTTCTTTAAATAAATCTTATTTTCGTATCTAGGTATAGCCTTTCTATCTATAGCCATTTTGACATTTTCAATTTATTGGAAACTAGCTGCGCTCCGCGGTTTCTCCCACATAAGTATCGATTCCGTGGGAATATCGGGATATAAAGTAGTCTATGTTCTAACCTAGGTCATGGTTTACCCAAGTGCCAAATTTTATCTAAATCCGTTGAGCCGTTTTAGTGTGAAAGCGTAACAAACAAACATACAAAAAATCTAATCGTTTCTCTTTATAATATTAAGTTTAGGTTCCCACTAAATTGAAACTTCACTAAGGTTGAAACTATCTACCTGTTTCATAGACAAATAGACCTTGTGGTTTTCTGACATGCAAGTGACATTCAACGGTCGGGTGGCACATGTTTCAAAATAATCATCTATATCAAACAGTGCAATATTACATACATAATATAAGATAATAATAATAAAAACCATAAACGAAGGCAAATGACAAACTATAAATCATTTAATTTTTAATTTTCAAACATTTTTTCTTTCTTTAATATTTAAACTTAACTATAAGTAATATACCTAAAATAAAGCAATTATTATATTACATTAACATTGCACCTTTTAATTTATATATTTCTAAGTAGTCTGTTTGCATGTTTTATACTTATCCTAGTTATACAGGGAAACCTATTATTAGCCATACAATACTGTATCACACATACTCTGTAACATACTATATGTATCGCTGTTGGTTGCCTAAATAAAGAAAATAAATAAAATTAAAATAAGACTTCTTAGAGTACCACACGTCCGAATGAAAAAACGCAACCGCTAAAGGACCGTCACGTCACGAAACCGTCACTTGTGTATCTGTCTGTCCAGTTATCACAGCCAATTTGCTCCGAATCTAGTGGACCAGTTTAGTTGAAATTTGGTACACATATGAATTTCTATGACCCAAACACGGACGTGCGGCGAATTTCACTTTTCGGGGACAAATAGACAATGTGTTTTTTTTTTTTTGTAAATTTTTCTTACCGTGTGACATATCGAATGAAAGGGCTTGTTACGAGGATCATTTTTTTTTTTTTTTTTTTTTTTTTTTTTTTTTTTTTTTTTTTTTTTTTTTTTTTTTTTTGAGAGAGTGGCGGTACGTAGGCTGAATGCCAAAAATACCGCCCCAGGACCCGACGGCTTACCTGGGAAAGCCTGGGTCCTGGCCTTGGAGGCTCTCGGGCCTCGACTAAGGGGGCTCCTAAGCGCATGCTTGGAGAGGGGCCAGTTCCCACTTCGCTGGAAAACGGGGAAACTGGTCCTCATTAAGAAGCCGGGGCGCCCTGCGGACTCTCCGTCCGCTTACCGGCCCATCGTGCTGCTCGATGAGGTGGGCAAGCTCTTTGAAAGAGTCATTGCAGACCGCCTCGTCGGGCGGCTGGTGCGGGTGGGGCCGGATTTGGCGGAGAGTCAGTTTGGTTTCCGCAGGGGGCGCTCCACGGTTGACGCCATCATGCGCGTGCGAGCCCTCACGACGGGGGACGCTGTGTCCCGGGGTGGGGTCGTCTTGGCGGTGTCTCTAGACATCGCCAATGCCTTCAATACCCTGCCCTGGAGTTGCATCAGGGAGGCACTCCGGTATCACCGGATGCCGACCTACCTCTGTCGTGTGGTCGAGGCCTATTTGACGGACAGGGCCGTCATCTACCCCGGTCACCGGGGAGAATGGAACCGGCGAGAGATGTCGTGCGGTGTCCCACAGGGATCGGTCCTGGGGCCGCATCTGTGGGACATCGGATACGACTGGGTGCTGCGCGCTGACCTCCCTAGCGGCGTCAGCGTCGTTTGCTACGCTGACGACACGTTGGTCCTCGCGCAGGGGAGGTCGCACCAGGCGGCGGCCGAACTAGCGACACACGGGGTTGCGACAATCGTGGGCAGAATCCGGCAATTGGGACTCGAGGTGGCCCTGCACAAGTCCGAGGCCATGTGTTTTCATGGTCCTCGGAACGCGCCACCGTCGGGTTCCCAAATAACGGTAGGAGGAGTTCACATCGGCGTCGAGTCGACGATGAAGTACCTAGGACTCGTCCTCGACAGCCGGTGGAACTTCGTGGAGCACTTCCGACGTTTGGCTCCCAGACTGGAGCGGGCCGGGGCTGCTTTGAAGCGGCTCCTGCCCAATCTAGGGGGTCCAAACGCCTCCTGCCGGAGGCTATACGCGGGGGTCGTGCGGTCCATGGCCCTTTACGGGGCACCGGTTTGGGCGCGTTCATTGAGGCGGCGGCCAGCCCGCCGGTTGAACGCGTCCCAGAGGGTCATGGCCACCCGGCTGGTCCGGGGATACCGTACGGTCTCCGGTGAGGCGGCGAGCCTCCTTGCCAGATTACCGCCATGGGATCTGGAGGCAAAAGTCCTCGCGCACATTTGGGAGTGGCGCGAGGAGGCGAAACGCCGGGGCGTTACTCCGCTGCCGCGAGAAATCGCGGCACAGCGGACAGAGCTCCGGCGGGATCTCATGGCGTCATGGAGAGTGCGATTGTCGCAACCCAGTGCTGGGCACGCCACTATTGCGGCGATAAGTCCCCTCTTTGAGGAGTGGCTAGAGAGGCGCCACGGCGTCCTCACCTTCCGCCTAACGCAGGTCCTCACCGGACACGGTTGTTTCGGGAGGTTCCTGTTCCGTATCAGGCGGGAGGAAACGCCCGGGTGTCATCACTGCGTGGATCGCCCGGAGGACACGGTTGAGCATACGGTGGAGGTCTGTCCGGCTTGGGCAGAGCATCGCCGTGTCCTCGTGGAGGCGATCGGCGGCGGGGATCTCTCGCGTCCGGCCCTAGTCCAGGCCATGGTACGGAGCGAGAGGGCATGGGAGGCCGTCACCTCCTTCTGCGAAGCAGTAATGCTCGCGAAGGAGGAGGCAGAACGCGTGAGGGAGAGGCAAATTTCGCGCCCTCACGCCCCTAGCCGCCGCAGGAGACGCCCTGGGCGTCGGGAATCGCAGGCCGATTCCCGGCCACCGTAGGCGCGGGCTTGCGGACGGTGAGCAATGGGTAGCTCGCCGTCCGATAAGGACCAGGCCCGGGTCGACGGCGCGTTGTGTTCCACGCGCGCCTCAAAGAGATGTCAGCAAGTGAAGGGGTCCGATAGGACCAATGCCTGCCGGGGTTGCGGGAAAGTCCGAAAGGGATACCGTGGCCCCTGGCAACGTAAAGGCAACGGAAGGAACACGGGTGGGTTTTATTCAGTAAGAGTCTGACACGCCCTCCCGCTCCACCCAGAGCGGGAGAAGTTATTTGATAATTTCCCACCCAAAAAAAAAAAAAAAAGCCTAACATTTTGAAAAAATACAGATAATGGTTTTTTACTTATAAATTACAGGAATATCTATAAGAAGTCTATGGTCTTTAAATAAGAATGTTTTTGATTGATTGAAGTCTCTCAATATTGTGCGTACAAACTTACATGTTTTTAACGACAATTTTAAGTTCGATAAAAGTTTCAAAAACATGGTAGATAACATATTTATCATACGGAACCCTCACCACGCGATTACAACTCGCGCTTGTCCGGTTTTTTTCTAAAAAATAAAACACCCAAACTTTAACTATTTTTCACGAATAAATTAAGCACGAAACACGGACAGGAACACAAAGACTTCACCCATTTCTAACGCCACCACAAAAAAAAAGTTAGACACAAAGTCTCCGTTTGTCCTTAACAACAGAATCCAGCCATTAAAACCAGAACAATACAGAATACAGAAAATATAGGAACAAAAAAATCCCGTGAGTAGAAAATGGAACACTTTACCTACTTTCCTATGGCGATGATAGGCAAAGCCGTATGTCGGTAGCGATATCACATTGTGTGCTACGAGACACCATTCAAGTGGCTTTTTTAACATCAAAGGCAGTTTTTGCTTTGAGCCGTGGGCGTATCTGTTTTCCGGAAAGACACTTCTGGTTTTGATACTCTGTAGAGTATAGGGTGCGGGGTGCCTAGTTTTCACCTTTTTTTGTTACACAATTACGTACGAATACAAGGTAGAGACGACAGCAAATTCGACGTCAAAGGTGTTTTTAATTAACTCAATAAAAATTAAAAATAAAAACCGGTTTCGTTTTACGAGTGCCAATCGAGGGTCAGAAATTATCTTCTAATGTTTAACTACGAGGAAACCGAAGAAGTACTTCAGTAAAGGATAAGATAAACACACATAATTAAACATATTTGAACACACAGTCACACACACACACACACAGTACCTTAGCTAAATATTAAGAAATCTTTTTTATTATTTTGTATTTTTGCATGCTTAAACTTCTCATCCTTAAACTTTATTATTATTTTCTTTTGTTCATTTGACAGTAAATCTAAAATGTATTTTTCGTTTTGGCATAACAATTTGTGTAATGAAAATGGGAGAAAGCGCTGACATACAGGTTTTTACCTAGTTTGGGATTCAGAGGCTTCATATGATCTGTTACCTTATATTACATAATGTCAATAAAGATTATTGTATTAATTAAAGTCCGCCTCTATGACGACCCACTGATAAGTTTGTATATTTAATGACGTTCTTAGTCTGCATACAAAATTCAATCAAATATATCCAATAGTTTAGTCACTATAGCTGGTCAAATATTGGCAAAACCCATAGACAGTCCATCACTACTATTTAGTTTGTTTTGAAAAAACCCTTTTTTAATTTCGATGTTAGAATTTATTTGATCGTTCCTAAATACTCTTATGCATTAGTATAGCCAGTGTTTTCATTTATTATTGTATTATTGTCTCCACGTTGTATATGTTTTTTATGTGTATCATGTAATGTGTGCATATATTGCGACTTCTACATAATATGGATACAAATCAGCAAGTAGATACTGGCTCAAAAAATATATGGTTTTATTTATAATTACAGAGAATAAATTCATGATTTTCTATGAATAGAATCATTTAATAAAAGGAACATCATAATTAATTAAAAAAACCCACGCAGATTTACAGAAACAGAATTCTCAACAATTCCGGGAAAAACGATTTATACTTAAAATTAAAAATAAAATTCGCAAACAGAAAAACATTCATTAATTCGAATCGGCTTAAGCCATTCCGGAATCTCATCAAAACATCATTAATTTTTTTTCACCCAACATCTACGGACCAATCTTGCCAATACCGCGATCCTCGAAACGGGGAAGCGAACCTGTAATCTTTCAATTACAAATTCAAGTTCCATCCGTTCCAATTAACTTCAATATTGATCAGGGAATACGGTTCGCGATCACTTTTATCGGTGCTGCCAATTTAATAAAAATGTCAAGTGGATCCCCTGTTACGATTGGTATTGCCTGTATAGTGTATACCTGTGAATACGTGTTTTCAATATGAAAAATAGGACGTTATTTGGATGATACCTCTTATGTTTATCATTATTATTTTGGCTTCTGTTATCAAGTTATGAAAGTATATAGATAGAATACTGTATTATGTATACCATAAAAATTACAGATATAAATGTAGAAATGTGTTTGTGTGTGCATGTGTTTGTGTGCGAGGGTGTGTACATATGTGTGTGTGAATGTGATATGAATGAAGATTCTGAGAAGTACTCAGGCTTTATTGAGTTAAAGTGTGCTGCAGGTTTTTCAATTAATTATGCTGTCACAATATTATCTCGGCCTTTGTGGTTTCATTAGAGCCTTTTTCATCTCTTTGTCAACTTGAAGTTAATTAACTAGATAGTCAACGTTGCAATTACCAGTTACTTCTAAGTCAAATTGATATATTATATTTTATTACGAAGACATTTCAAATGACTTGGCAATGACAAGCTGGCGGCCCTTGAAGGTATGTGAAGCTCGATAATTGGTGGGTATGCAAAGTAATTCATTCGAAGATACTCGTTTACCTACCCTATATAGCCGTTCCGACCCTGGTAAAATTAAAATGTCATACTTTTTAGAGTCTTGCAAGGCGCAAGACTCTAAAAAGTATGACATTTGACGGACAGATAAATAACGGTTTTAGCTCTGAAAAATGCGTAAATGCCGATATGCCGTATGCGTATTTGCGACACCATCGCACATGCATTCCCATCCCAGAGTCAAAATTGAAATGTCCCTGGAATTGCCGAGTTGCCGTATCTGGCCATACCACTGTTAAACCCGCGATGGTTTGTGTGATATGTTTAACTTTTACATAACGTTTAACAGTTACATACATGTTTAAAGTTAAGCATGTATATATTGTATGTAAACTGTATGTAAATGTAAACTGTATGTATGTATGTAAACTGTTATTAATCATTAACAGTTTACATACATGTTTAACTTTTAATTAAACATACCACACAAACCATCGCGGGTTTTTAACAGTGGTATGGCCAGATACGGCAACTCGGCAATTCCATATAACAATTAAAAAAAAAAAAAAACCTTATTGTCCTTTAAACTGAAACGTGGATGCTGCTTAGCGACTAGTAGTCGCCCTTTCTCGGATGAGCTTTTCACAAAAAACTGTATAGTAATGTATAAATTGTACAATACACCAAAATGCTCAAGATGAGATACCAGGACACAGCAGTGTCTAATAGACTACACAGTGTGTTTAGGACCTTTAGCATTATTTTGTTATTCCTGACATTTAATTCCAATGAAACTATTTCTACGTGAGAATTTCCTCATTGCTAAATTCCCGTGTAAATGTTTCATCATCGCATCGTTACCTCACAATGGCGTCAGTAGTGGACACAATTTGCTAAAAGTGTAATTTGTTGCGACGTAGCGCACGGCATCAGTTCAGCGGTACTGCACTCCACACAGATGTAGTAACACTGACCAAATGGAACTGACATGAATTTTCCGTTTCGAACTTATAATTTTACACGCGTCTCATGGACGACGTACCTACTATTTACGTTAAGTTGCTGAAGATCTAAAATAAATAAATATATAATACCAGCCTATTATTGTTCCACTGCAAGGCAAAGGCCTCCTTTCAGGTACAGAGAAGGCAGTGAAGGCATGAGCATCTCCACGCTTGCTCAAGATGGATTGCCGATTTCAGACTTATATTAACTATAAGCCCAGGTTTTCTCACGACGTTTCCTTCACTGTTGTCAATAATATCCAAGATAAAATCGAAAAGTACATATGAATTGAAAAAGTCATGTTAATACTTTCCCGGATTTGAACCACCACGAGGTTGTGCTCGTGCAAGAGAGTTGAGGCCTTAACAATAATAAAATTGTATAATAAATTATAAATAAGTTTCCTCACGACGTTCTCGATATTTTGTGTTGAAGATCTACGGATTGTAAAGCTTCGTTACCACGAGAATGCTTTATTTATTTAATCGGTCATGTTTCGTGATTGCTCGAATGGTATCGTACTCAAACAGGTTTCAGTTCATCAACAGATAATGTAAACATGAACTGATACGAATTTTCTGTCCATTATTTATTACCATGAAAAAAAAAAAGATCTGTTAAAACAAAGAAAACTGCTAACATATGAAACTGCTGCATTAAAGAACATTGAATTTTCTTATGGTTCTTATTTATTTATTTATTTTATTAGTTATGTACACACAGAAAAATAGATACAGATAAGACATAATCATAATGATGAGTACAAAGGTACAAAGGTTCTTCTTTCAGTAAAACTTTAAAATTCGGTTGTTGATCTGTAAAACGCACTGCTGATGAAAAATAGGATTCAATGCTAGACAAAGTTCATCTACCCAATTAGTAAATTGAAATTCTGCGTAAACAACACCATGTTTCATGCTGCTGACAGGTCGGATATCAATATACAGTGTTAAACAAATACTTTGGATAATTCCTTTGGCGAAAAATTCCACTCTTCCAAAAAGTCCAACAGTGAAAATTTCTGAACGATTTATTATTACAACGAATAATTTTAAAGTAGGTATTTAATATTAATGCAGCTGTCAGCAATATTTATTTAAGTGTGGTTTTAAATTCTGTGACATCTGTATCTTAAAATAGGATGTAGGGACTCGTAAGCTTTATTAATAATGCAACTATGCCTACTTCAAAATTAATGCAGCAGTCAACTATGGCATTTTTATTTAGTAAAGGGAATATGGTTGAAAAGGGCTTGTTGTGAGGATCTCAATTTTGTTTTTCTATAATTTTAAAATTTTAAATAAATACTTTCAAAGATATTAAGAAAATTGACCATTTTTAAAAAAATACAGATAATGTTTCTTTACTCATAGAGAGTAACCGAAGTCTATGGTCTTAAAATAACATGGTAAATCTCTCAATATTGTACGAACATACTTACATTTGTAGTTGGAATGTATGTTTTTCAACAAATTCATTTCATCTACGGAAACCTTCATTGTACGTGGTCTGTTGCATGTGCAATGCACTTAGACTGTTTTTTTCTGGAATTTTTCTTATTTCATTCATATCTAGTTACTGACTTGATGTCCGTACGTATTTTTCGGGTGACCACTGAAAATCAGCGCTGTGCTGTGGGTCCCTCATAGCACAGAATTATGCTGAGTGGAAGCCTTCTTGTCACAGTCATGACGTGCAGCTGCCAAATATTTATGTTGTTTATATTTTTGTTATTTGTATGCACGTGTCTCTGTGACAAATAAACATTTTTTCTTTCTTTCTTTCTTTTATCCTAAAACAGGACGTGAGGACTGGTAAAGCTAGCTCATCAAACTATTAGGTTTGTTTCGTAAGATATTCTATGTAGTAGTCAGTGGTTTGCAACTGTATCTGATTTGTAGAGAAACATACTCGTCCATTGCACATGATATCGCAGGCCTATTTCTGGTACGATACCAAAACCGTATTCGGTACCTACAGAAAAAAGAGCCTTCCATATTAATATCTCAGGTTTAATTCTAGGAGGTACCGTTCCAAGTTTTACAATTTTGGTTTAAAACTAACAAATTCCACAGTAGTCTCAAGTTTTAAAACGAGATTCGAAAGAAAATGGAATTTCGCTGTATTTATAATTGTTCGTTTTTATGGAACATCCATCCGAACTTTAGCTCGCAAACGGCCGGCAAAGAAAAATGAGGCGAAGCTGCTACAACTGGAGTCACTATTTCTAACACCGCTGCTTTTACCATAATGGATGTTTGTGGCCATTATTCCACGCTCGTGTTTCAGTGTTAAGGTGTACTGGCATTTTTTCAAATTAGTCTTCTTTCCATACGAGATAAGGATGTTATTTATGAAGTCTTTAATTACGCTTGAGTTATAGCTTTAGGGTCACGTTTGGTCTGATTCGGCTAACGAGGATTGGCTAGACTTGTAATTGCTGGCTAATTTTCTTGCAAGTTGTTTTACTTTTGCTGGTTGTAAACGGTGTTCATTTGGGCAGGGTTTATTATTGTGTAAAGCTTAGAGAACCTACATATAACTGTCACGGGAAAACGAATTAGTTACCAATTTCCAAGTTATGACAATGAATTTTGCTTGTTTTGTATGCAGTTGCAGTATGTTGTGTATGTTGTTTGCAGTTAAAAAAAAGGAGGAGAAATAATTATAGGGCATCAATATTTTTATCCGCATCGCTGTCAACTGGAAAATAGCCTAAAACGCTGGCACCATTGCCCCGTTGTATGGCAATGCTGATTTTTTGGCCAAAAAATAGGCCAGCATCTGGTCACGTGAAGAGTCGACCAACCGCTTGACGATGTCTGTAAAAACTAAGTGGGCACTCGGACCCCATGGCTCTAGTGTTTCAACCTCAAACGGCTCGAACATAATTAATTATATTAGTCCCAATAAGATTGGAGTGTATGCGCCGTTTGAGGTTTTCCGCACATGCAGCAGCCCGAAATAAAAACCATTGTCTGCAAAAATATTACTATGCCATCACCATTCTTGCTGATTATTGCAAAATCCCACCCGTTCGATTCGTTCGCATCCAACAGAAAATCCTTCGCAACATTAAAATAATAAAAACATTGACTTTACCGTGAATCACAATCGCTTGCTACGCAGGACACAAAGTCAAAGCTACCAATAAAAATCATCCGTTTACGTATTATTTTATTTTAAAGCCACCCTTAAACCTTTTAACAGTCGTCAATTTTAACAGCCCCGTAATTTTAACGAGTAAAGCCGATGTCCGTCAGTAGCTTGTTACTGAACTTTGACAGAATCAACTAGGATATAAAATAAAATGGTTTTTATAGGCTTACAAAGCGACAGGTTGGGCCACCTTTCGCTTTACGCAGGAATTACTGGGTTACGTGAATATAAGGAAGCTCGTTGTTTGTTTTTATGGCTTGTTTTGAAATGGGCTCGACACATACTAGGATCTCGTTATCAATCGTTCTTCTTCTTCTTTTTGAGTCGATGGTAAAACATGTATTATGAGTTGAACCCGGTAGGTGGCCATGCTAATCCCGGCATCAGTGGCATATATTTGGGTCCTCAGAAGTGCAGGTGTGTGGACACTTTGGACACTCCAGCATATGGGGCATGTTTTAGTCAGGAGCAGCGCATTCACACTGGGTATTTGTCCTGGGATCTATTATCCCTCATTTTGCTAGATTTTGCTTGCAGCGGCCTTCTTGGGTCCGCATTCGATTGATTGCTTCCCATATAGACTCTGCAGGTCACGTCCGGGTGGCCAATGCTCCTGGGGCTGAACTAAGTCGGGTGTTGACGGGTGCTATCAATAGCTGCAATGAATGGTTGCGATATTTACTTACTACGATCGGAGATTTCACCAGCCTTCAAAGCAATAGTGAACAGGCATCATCTGGGCAAGCTCACTTTTCAACAGGCGAGATCGAGGTCAAGAGCAGGCCTATTATGCAATAATAAAAAAAATTGGTAAATGCATTTTGTTTTTTGTTTAAGAATTTTGATTCAATTTGTATATGACGACAATTGTCCAATTTCTAGAGAATGATTCACATTTACAAAAAGCGCCGATTAGACTATCCTTAGTTTAGTGATCTATGTTTCAGTTGCAGTTTAATACAATCGTGTGAGATTAAATTTCAATGTATCACAGACCGAGGTGTTCTGCGAAATAATGGTTAGGGGTCCAGCTTAGGTGAACACAATCTGCCTTCTCCTTTGAGAGCTCTTACGCCTCAACGCCGGTATTCGTATTTCGTAACTATATTGCATTGCACTACTTACTTTAATTCTATAAGGTGTTATCGTGGATCGCAAAAAAAAAACACTGTTCTATATTCATATTCATATTTATTTATTTGCTCAGAATATAGGTATTTACAATAGGGTGGTTACAATATTGAAGGATCCTTGTACATTCTACCATTTTGGCATGCAAACATTGATGCAGTACATCATCAAACATTGAAATATTGATACACTGGATACAACTAAAATTTATCGGCTAAAAAATCCGTTACAGAGTAGTAACATTTATTTAATAGAAGGACAGTTAGTTTATTTTTGAAAATTGTTACTGGTTCCTCTTTTATGGAATTAGGAATGTGGTTAAAAATAGCCGGTGCTATACCAAAAACACTTTTCCTCAACAAAGCAGTCCTGTATCTAACTGTGCGTAACAAGTTTTGGTATTGAGATCGTAAAGCTATATCTTAGTATAGATCTGCTTTCCGATAAAGTTAAAAATAGATGTTTATTACATTTAACAAAAAGAGAAATTTCTAAAATGTAAAGGCACGGAAATGTTAACAAATGATGAATTTTAAAAATTGGAACACAGCTGTCAGTAACTTTCAAACCAAATATTGCTCGTAGGCAACGTTTTTGGGCCTTAAAAATACTCTCTCTTTCAGTACAATTGCCCCAATATATAATACCAAATCTTAAAATGGAAACGACAAGACTATGATATGCTAGTAATACTGTTTTGATATTAATTTTTTTTTTAAGATTATAAAGTGCATATGCAGATGTGCTAAGTTTTTTACAGATTGCTTCTGCCTGTGCCTTCCATGTCAGTTGACTGTCAATTAAAATTCCTAGAAATTTTGTAACATCTACTCTGTCCACATTTTAAGTATTATAATTAATATTTATACATGTTGTCAAGTCGATAACGTTCCAACTGCTGGGAAACAGTTCCTCTCTTTCAAGAGGGAGTGGGCCGTAATCTGCCACGCGGGCCCAGTGCGGGTTGGTAGATGGCACATGTCTTCAAATGTTTGGTTTTAGGTCATACCGGTTTCCTCACGATGTTTTCCTTCACCGTTGTGAGAGCAGTGGTGATGAAATTATTTACACAAAGTAAAGCGCCTGCCTGTGTTCGAACCCACGACCTACAACTCGAAGTCGGGGCCGTTACCACTGTACCACTAAATATGTAGAGAAACAGATTGTTACTTCATAAATATACAGAGAAGGCAAATCTTAACCTTGCCTTCTCTGTATATTTATGAAGTAAATGTTTTTGTTAAAACAAACATCACCCTATATGAAATAGCTTTTAAAAGCCATTATAGGAAACTACGTGATCAAAATAAGTTAGAGCTTAAAGTACCACATGCGGGCACGGCTTTAATGAGGAAAAGCTTTTGTATGGCGCAAATATTTAATAAGTTACCTTGCTCAATAAAAAGTCAAAATTTAGTAAATTTCAAGCGTAAATTACGTACTATATTAATACAGAAATGTTACTATACTATCAATGAATATTTTGATGACAGCTCTTTGACAATATAATAATATTTGTTTCGTAACATGACTATTTATGCATGTCGACTCTAATAGTAATTCTGTGGACAATGTCAATTTTAAACATTTTTCTAATCAGTTACTTATTAACATTATAATTATTCATCATTGACATTATCGCATTTCATTAAATATTGACATTACCAAATACTATCTATTGCATTTTTATTAAATTACATTAAACATATTTTTTTAATATATTATTTAAAAATATATATATATAAATTGACATTGATACTACTGAATTATTATAAATTAAGATAATTAATTGGCAAAAGCCTCCCATAAATGTATATTTGTACGCCAAATGGCAAAACACAGAGAAACTATAATTATAACAATTGTAACATCTTGCACACTGTTGGAACCTATGTTTACAAATAAAGACTATTGATTGATTGATTGATTGATTGTTTATTGCTATTTTAGGCTCGGACCCATCGTAAAAGATGTTCATTATGATGAGTGAAATAACACTCAAAGACAACCCGCCCTAGGCGCTAACTATTGAAATTAAAACTATACTTTTATCAACATGCCAGGCACAAACGCAAACGCTGACGCAGAGTCTCCGGCCGCAGCTTGTGGGGGACGTGGTGAGCGCTCTGTTCCCTTCGAGAGGGGAACATGCCTCCCCGCCCATGGCTCCGCTTACTGCGGTGCCCGATGCGGATCACACCGCCGACGACGTCGACAATGCTCCGGAGGTGACCGAGGTAGAGATGAGAGTGGCGGTACGTAGGCTGAATGCCAAAAATACCGCCCCAGGACCCGGCGGCTTACCTGGGAAAGCTTGGGTCCTGGCCATGGAGGCTCTCGGGCCTCTACTAAGGGGGCTCCTAAGCGCATGCCTTGAGAGGGGCCAGTTCCCACTTCGCTGGAAGACGGGGAAACTGGTCCTCATAAAGAAGCCGGGGCGCCCTGCGGACTCTCCGTCCGCTTACCGGCCCATCGTGCTGCTCGATGAGGTGGGCAAGCTCTTTGAAAGAGTCATTGCAGACCGCCTCGTCGGGCGGCTGGTGCGGGTGGGGCCGGATTTGGCGGAGAGCCAGTTTGGTTTCCGCAGGGGGCGCTCCACGGTGGACGCCATCATGCGCGTGCGAGCCCTCACGACGGGGGACGCCGTGGCCCGGGGTGGGGTCGTCTTGGCGGTGTCTCTAGACATCGCCAATGCCTTCAATACCCTGCCCTGGAGTTGCATCAGGGAGGCACTCCGGTATCACCGGATGCCGACCTACCTCTGTCGTGTGGTCGAGGCTTATTTGACGGACAGGGCCGTCATCTACCCCGGTCACCAGGGAGAATGGAACCGGCGAGAGATGTCGTGCGGTGTCCCACAGGGATCGGTCCTGGGGCCACATCTGTGGGACATCGGATACGACTGGGTGCTGCGCGCTGACCTCCCTAACGGCGTCAGCGTCGTTTGCTACACTGACGACACGTTGGTCCTGGCGCAGGGGAGGTCGCACCAGGCGGCGGCCGAACTAGCGACACACGGGGTTGCGACAATCGTGGGCAGAATCCGGCAATTGGGACTCGAGGTGGCCCTGCACAAGTCCGAGGCCATGTGTTTTCATGGTCCTCGGAACGCGCCACCGTTAGGGTCCCAAATAACGGTAGGAGGAGTTCACATCGGCATCGAGTCGACGATGAAGTACCTTGGACTCGTCCTCGACAGCCGGTGGAACTTCGTGGAGCACTTCCGACGTTTGGCTCCCAGACTGGAGCGGGCCGGGGCTGCTTTGAAGCGGCTCCTGCCTAATCTAGGGGGTCCAAACGCCTCCTGCCGGAGGCTATACGCGGGGGTCGTGCGGTCCATGGCCCTTTACGGGGCACCGGTTTGGGCGCGTTCATTGAGGCGGCGGCCAGCCCGCCGGTTGAACGCGTCCCAGAGGGTCATGGCCACCCGGCTGGTCCGGGGATACCGCACGGTCTCCGGTGAGGCGGCGAGCCTCCTTGCCGGATTACCGCCATGGGATCTGGAGGCAAAAGTCCTCGCGCACATCTGGGAGTGGCGTGAGGAGTCGAAACGCCGGGGCGTAACTCCGTTCCCGCGAGAAATCGCGGTACAGCGGACAGAGCTCCGGCGGGATCTCATGGCGTCATGGAGAGTGCGATTGTCGCAACCCAGTGCTGGGCACGCCACTATTGCGGCGATAAGTCCCCTCTTTGAGGAGTGGCTAGAGAGGCGCCACGGCGTCCTCACCTTCCGCCTAACGCAGGTCCTCACCGGACACGGTTGTTTCGGGAGGTTCCTGTTCCGTATCAGGCGGGAGGAAACGCCCGGGTGTCATCACTGCGAGGATCGCCCGGAGGACACGGTTGAGCATACGGTGGAGGTCTGTCCGGCTTGGGCAGAGCATCGCCGTGTCCTCGTGGAGGCGATCGGCGGCGGGGATCTCTCGCGTCCGGCCCTAGTCCAGGCCATGGTACGGAGCGAGAGGGCATGGGAGGCCATCACCTCCTTCTGCGAAGCAGTAATGCTCGCAAAGGAGGAGGCAGAACGCGTGAGGGAGAGGCAAATTTCGCGCCCTCACGCCCCTAGCCGCCGCAGGAGACGCCCCGGGCGTCGGGAATCGCAGGCCGATTCCCGGCCACCGTAGGCGCGGGCTTGCGGACGGTGAGCAATGGGTAGCTCGCCGTCCGATAAGGACCAGGCCCGGGTCGACGGCGCGTTGTGTTCCACGCGCGCCTCAAAGAGATGTCAGCAAGTGAAGGGGTCCGATAGGACCAATGCCTGCCGGGGTTGCGGGAAAGTCCGAAAGGGATACCGTGGCCCCTGGAAATGTACAGGCAACGGAAGGAACAGGGGTGGGTTTTAGTCAGTAAGAGTCTGACACACCCTCCCGCTCCACCCAGAGCGGGAGAAGTTATTTGATAATTTCCCACCCAAAAAAAAAAAAAAAGGCACAAAACGCTTTCTAGGGAATCGGTTCAGTCATATTATAATGGCCATCATGAAAATCTGTCATTTTCACCAGTATTTGACATTAAAATGTCAAAAAACGCTCTGTATTTGGACAGGCGTTATTGTGTGGCCATTGTTCTCTTTTTTAAGAACCCAAAGCTTGAGTAGAGTTTGTTTATGGTCGGTTCCTACAGACAAAAACGAATCGTTTTGCTTACAATGGTAGCATATATTTTTTATTTTTTTATTTATTAAAATCTCCCTTACAAATATCATTACAGGTGTATTTACCCAATGTGACAGTGCAGTCATTTACAAATCTATACCTACTTACTAAATTATTTACAATTTAAATATACTTTAAAGGACTAAAACAATTTGTTACATAATAGGAACTTTAGCACAATCAACATTCACAACACAATAACATTCTATCGACATTAATCTATATTATAACAAAATAAATAAAGGTGTCCTTGCGAATCACTCAAATGACACGTGAAAACATCAATTTTGCCATGACGTTCGTTAATGATACGAATTCCCCGGGTCACAGTTGTTTTGGCGAGTAGGTTGGTCCTGGCCGTCGGCACGGCCAGCCAAACTGGGCGTTAAAATAGATACGTAAGCTTATTTTACCTGTGATAGCTACTTCCATATAGAGGGTCTACTATGCAAAGCTATCAGGTCCTTGCTTCATTATTGATAAATATACAGTCTTAATTTTACCAATAGCGACCCGTAAATTATAGGAATCGGCCATTAAACATTATCCAAATCTTTTCAAATGTAAGAAAAACGTTAACATTTTGGACAGAATCGAACAAAAACCTGAAAAACTAACGCTCAAAGTAAATTAGACTAATTGGTTGTGCTGTCAAAAGAAGTTTACTAGGTACTACATTAGTAGTAGTAAATTAGTGTAGTGTAGTATAGTGTAGTAGTGTAGTTAATTAAAATAGTAACAAAGGTATCGCGTCATTTATCCCTCGGCTCACGAATGTGGGCCATCGATTCACATTCACTCTTAATCAGCCTGAAAGGCGGAATCTAATTAAACTCTAATACAGAGTAAATAAAATCAGTGGGAGAACGGATAAGAGGATAAAGGGAAAATAAACACCTTTTGTGGTTTTTCTATTCTTAGTAAATGCGAGATTGTTGATTCTTTTTTAATAAATCTTTTTTGGTTGAATCGGGCCGAAAATAATAAGTTGGAACAAATCTTGATTGTGTTTCTCTGAAAAATTCTGACGGCAAACGAGTGAGAGACGAATTTTAAATCAAGTTAGAGCATATTTTTTTGAGGAATTTGTCGATGCCATATTTTTAGTTTATTGTTTTAGGATATTTTGTTTAATGTGTAAAAATTACTACAAAAAATAGTTGTAATAAAATTATTATGTGATACCTCGAGACCATTATGGAGTACATTAATTTGTAGTATACTGTTTACAAAAAAATGCTATACAATATTACGTATCAAGCAATCCACTCATTGTTACACTGTTATTTTTTACCCTATAACCTCCTATTAGTCTGGAAACATGAAAACAAAATACTTGTATCACTGCGGTGGTGGGCTTAACATTATTTGCATGCACTGGCTTAGTAAATTAAAAAGAAACGAGCCAGTTCATTGTGAGCCTTAGTTTCCGTTAAATTAGAGCAAATCAAAATAATGAATGAATGAGTTTACAGGTAGTCCAAAGCCCGAAAGTCTGCCAACCAGTCCCACCAAGGGGTAATTTATTACCCAGTAACTAGTTTGTGGAGGAGCTCGCGTCTAAGTAATAACAGCCGCACGGTTCGATCCATCAGGTTAAGCTACGCTTGCCAGGGTTGGTCTGTGGATGAGCGACCATTTTAATATACCGAGACTCCTCCGTGCCTCGGAAAGCACGTTAAGCCGTTGGTCCCGGCTGTCATTCGTGGATCTTTGACAGTCGGTACGGGTCGTCAGAAGCCCGAAAGTCTGACAACCAGTCTTACCGAGGGGTATCGTATTACCCAGCTACTGGGTTGTGCAGGTCAGATAGGCAGTCGCTCCATGTAAAATACGGTATTCAGCTGTATCCGATTAGATTGGAAGCCGACCCCAACATAATTGGGGAAAGGATTGATTGAACTAGGTTGTGGTCAGATAGGCAGACGCTCTATGTAAAATACTGGTATTCAGCTGCATTCACTTAGACTGAAAGCCCCTGTTCTCAAATATGTTGGGGTCGCCAACATAGTTGGGAAAAGGTTAGGCTGTTGATTTTGAATGGCGTATCGTTTCCACACGTTAGTGTATACTGCAGTAGCGTGTATAGTCTATCTCTAAATATTATCAAACTAGTATTTTAAGCTTTTCACGTTTGTCTGTATGACCGCGTTGTTCTTCTAAAATATGCAACGGATTTTAATGAAGTTTTCAACATCATTTAGAGAATGTATTCTGGAAGGTATATAAATTATATTAAATATAATTTATTATTTTAAATTAAACGAAAACGTAGTGCTGAAAGTTGACGTTTTGTCAAGTCGTGAAAAGGGCACTTTTTTAGCGCTTACTTGGCGTGCGCTGACTAAACCGTTACAGATAGATAAAAATTATGTTCTGCTAAAGTTATCACGGATTTAAAATCACGCGCAGCAAAATACTTATGGCTGATGGCGCACGGTGTGGCGCCATGACTGACACGGGTCAATGACCTTTCCTCAGCTATTAAAGAACTAGGATTATTGAAATTAATTTATGAATTGAATTACTTTATAAAAGTGTTTGGACGTCCAAACTCCACAAATGGAGAAGGGCTCACAATTTTTTTCATATATCCACTTCAACGAAATAGTGGGACCATCCATTAAACCAATTTTGTTTTTTTAATTGTAGATATTTTGGTACTGTATATATTTCATACTGCATTTTGTTTTTAACCGTATGAACATTGGGATGTTGACGTGTGCATCAGTACATTGCACCCGTGTGAAGCAGGGGCGGGTCACTAGTTAAAAATATATGAATGTGAATGACAGCGTGACAGTTGACACGTGTAGCGCCGATCCCAAGTTATATTGGAAAAGGGCAGTAAAATGGTTAAAACGATGATGTGTAGTTAAAAATATAATAGTTTTTTTTTATATTTAACTTTTATCTTATATTAGGTACTTACCTAAAAGAAAAACGTTTACTATAAAAAAATCAAAACTAAAGTTAATCAATAAATTAAATTAATAGTTGTTTAACTTTAGTTTCGTTTATTTTTTTCAGCTAATTTAAATAGAAAATCTTGGATCACTAACATCGAGTGGAGAAAAACGTTGTAGTAATATCTAATTTGGATTTGTAGGTATAAGAAAATTATATATCGATGTCAATTGAATGAATGACAGCGGTAGTGCTTCATGTGTGTAGTTTGTTACTTTGAAAACGCATTGAATTTATCTAACAAGAAAACAAAAATATAATATATATCTATAGTAATACAACATAACCTCACGCCTGTAATTCCTGAGGGGTTAGGCAGAGGTGTACCAATAGTGCACTTACATTTTACCAAATATGTTTAAGACCCATGTCATAGGGGGCGTGACTATCGCCTTCAACCGGGCACAAATCCAGACTCCGGTCTCCCACTGACAAAATTCCTGATGGAAAACCCATTAATACTTTACCCGACATGGGAATCGAACCTAGGAACTTATGCTTAGCAGCGGATGCGCCTACTAGACCAACGAGGTAGACGAGGCAGTCACGAGTATTTAGGTATAGTATACTACGAAGCTTTAAATTCCTCACCAGCGCTTTCTGCTGCCTTACTTAGACAGAATGTGAAGGCATGCTCTTTGGAGTTCAGGTTTCAGCATACAAACCCCCAGGCTGTTATAAAAGCTTTTAAAGATCTTAAAATTAAATCAACAGAAGATCTCTGGGGAATGTCTGTAAAAGTCGGTAGATCTATTATCGAAACCATTGCGCCCTATTTAGCTTTCATATTTAACACCAGTGTAGACCAAGGAGTCTTTCCGGATCTCATGAAACACAGTAAAGTAGTTCCATTGTTCAAATCCGGTGATAGTAAAGAACCCAATAATTATAGGCCTGTATCAATTCTACCAGTTCTCAGTAAGGTGTTTGAAAGGTTGATGCTCAATCAAATGTTACGTCACTTTAATAAAAATTCGATCTTTCATGAACATCAGTACGGTTTCACCAAAGGACGTTGTACCACTGACGCCGGTGTCACCCTAATAAAGAACATTTTTAATGCCTGGGAAGAAGCACAAGATGCCATTGGTATCTTTTGCGACCTCTCGAAGGCGTTCGATTGCGTAGACCATGAGACACTTCTGCTGAAACTGGAGCACTATGGGATTAGAAATACAGCTCTTGATTTACTAAGATCATACCTGAAAGATAGAAAGGTTAAAGTTCAAGTAAACGGCGTAAACTCATTGGGGTCTGAAATGGCAATGGGCGTTCCTCAAGGTTCAATATTGGGTCCATTCCTCTTTTTAGTTTACATTAATGATTTACCCCAATTACTTCAAAATCAACCGAAGATGGTGTTATTTGCAGATGACACATCATTGATCTTTAAAATCAATCGACGGTCACAAAATCTTGACGACGTGAATAGCTCTATTCTTCAGGTCCAACATTGGTTTACGGTAAATAATTTGGTACTAAATAAAAAAAAAACCAAATGCATTCGATTTAAATTACCTAATGTTAGAAGTAGCGAATGTGACATTTTATTGAACGGAGAAAAACTGGAATTTATTAATCAAACTGTTTTCCTGGGAATCACATTAGACGAGAAATTACAATGGGGACCTCACATAACATCTCTTGCGGGGCGGTTAAGCTCAGCCGCTTATGCTGTTAGAAAGATAAGACAGTTAACAGACGTAGAAACCGCGCGATTGGTCTATTTTAGTTACTTCCACAGTATTATGTCGTATGGCATTTTACTGTGGGGTCGGGCTGCTGACATTGAATCCATCTTTATTTTGCAAAAGAGAGCTGTCAGAGCCATTTATAATCTACGTCACCGCGAATCTCTCAGGGAACTATTTAAAAGGATTAATATTATGACGGTACCTTGCCAGTTCATTTATGAAAATATTATGTATGTTAGAAAAAATCGACATCTTTTTAATAAAATAAGTGATAGACATAATTTTAATACTAGAAATAAAGATAAAATAGATCAACCATTTTTCAGATTATCTAAAGTACATACATCTTTTATGGGGTACTGTGTTAAATGTTACAACAAAATACCTTGTGATATTTTGCAATTAAATGAAAGAAAATTTAAAGCTCATATTAAAAGTACACTTTGTAAACAAGCATATTACAAATTAGAGGATTATATCCAAGACAAGAATGCTTGGAAACATGCTGGTCCTGCTCCATAGGATAATTTAGAATCAAGACAAAATCAAACTGGTTGCAAATTTAAGTGTATATTTTATTATTATTTTTTATTATATGACATTCATTTTACTTTCTATGACCAATTCCTCGCACACTGACTTATTAATTGTGGAATCTTAGGAGGATCGTCTACTTTTACAATGTTTGTAAATATGTGAGCACCATGTATCTATCACATAATTAGTTTTTCTGTTGTTGCTTCATTTTTAATTCTTAATTCTTTTTACCTATTGTGGTATAATAATTTTATTCTAGGTGCATCGTCCTCACATATAATTATATAACTAATGTACTTATACAAAATATTGTAAAACATTTTAAAAGAGTAACGGTGGAGTTTCTTGCCCATTCTTCTCCATACGAAAACTACCTTTTGGAAGGGGCAACTAGAATCAATTAATTTTTTTTGTAAATTTTTGACGTTCAAAAGTGCCTTATACGGGCCTACTTGAAATAAATGATTTGACTTTGACTTTGACTTTGACTTTGACTTTTATTTTTAGATTGCCTACATAGGTCCAAAATTTGTAAAAAAAACCAGTAGGTACCTTTTTGATAGATACAAAATAATATTATAAACTTTTAGTACAAAATTGCACTTAAAATTAATTATTTTTTTAATACCCACATCAATGATAAAGCCAAAAGACGCCTTACATTCGTCAATTCAATATTATATTCGAAATAGTTTTAAAAGATTGTGCAAATAAACGAACTTTTAGTTTTAAGCAAACGTCTTAGGGCATGACTTACGAACATTTTACTGTAAGTTCACGAATCTGGCGTATAAAAAGCTACGGCTTGTTGGGATCTATTGCACAGATCTACGGTAAAGAATACAGACATTACTGATAAGGAACTCATTCCAGAATCACAGACGAAGCACCTGAGGGTGAATGGAGTGCGGGAAAGTCCGAAAGGGATACCGTGGCCCCTGGCAAGTACAGGCAACTGTAGGAACACGGGTGGGTTTTAGTCAGTAAGAGTCTGACACAAAAGGATGAATGGAGTGGCATAATAGACACTTGCTCATGAATTTTAAACGAACTGTGTGCAATAAACGGAAGTAGGGACATGTCATTCGACATAAAAAGGTAATACAGCATTCACGATATTACCATTAGCATTACGATACCAAGGGTTATCGTGTTACCCAGTAACTGGGTTGTGGAGGTCAGATAGGCAGTCGCTCCATGTATAACTACTGATACTTGGTATTCGGCTATATCTTTAATATATACATTTTAAATATTGATTTTACATTCTGTGATTACTTGAACTCACACACTGACTTATTAGTACCTATTACTTGTAAAAATGTTAGGAATAACGTATAATTTTACAATGTTTGTAAATATGTGAGCACCATGCATCTATCACATGATTAATTTATCTGTCATTCCTTAATCTTTCATTATTTTTACCTAACGTAGTATAGTAATCTTATTCTAGGTGCATCGTCTTCACATAGGTATAATTATATAATTGATGTAAACAAGATATTGTGAAAACATTTTAAAAGAGTAACGGTGGAGTTTCTTGCCCATTCTTCTCCATACGAAAACTAACTTTTGGAAGGGGCGACTAGAATCAATTATTATTTTTCTGTAAATGTTGACGTTCAAAAGTGCCTTTTTTGTGCCTAATTGAAATAAATTATTTGACTTTGACTTTGACTTTGACATCTGGTAAAGCTGGAAAACGACCCCAACATAGTTGCGAACGGGAGAGGTAGAAGAAAAACAAAAATGTTGCTATAACTGTCCAACCGAGCTTGACTACATCGCAGTTCAAAATGTTTTAAAGATTATAAAATGCGTGTTGAATGACTAGGAGTTATTTCTATGAGCAATTGACCAGATTGGTGGTATCTCTTATGTCGTTATAAAATTATTTAAAAATCAATCAAAATCTAAAGTCATTTATTCAAATATGGCTGAAAATCGGCACTTATTGAATGTCAAAATTACATAAGACAGTATCCCAACGCTTCAATAGTAAAATAGATAATTAGTATTCCAATTTCCCTTCTAAGTTCAATTATCTTACCACTTCTCCTTAAAAACTAATTCGTAATTCATTTCCCATTTAAACAAACAGTCTTTCGAACCAATAAAAGAGATCGCGCAATGTATAACAGCCATTACGCTAACTTTGACAGCGATGTAGCGGCTGATCGGTCATTACCCGCCCATCGGGCCCTCGCGTGACTAAACCTTCCTTACTTCAAGTTGCATGCTATTTAACACGGAAAAATTTGCTTTCAGTCCATTTTCGAATAAAGCGACTGTCTAAAATGGATTAAATTAGAGTTTACAGTTACTTATATAAAGTTTTTAAAGGTTTTTCGTAAGGGAGTAAATTCTGCTGCAATGAGTAGGTAGGAAGTAGATATTGTGTTTACCCCAAGAAATAATCACCACGATTGAAGTCGTATATAATACTAAAATAATAATGTGTTTTTCTCATTTTCTTCCAGCAATGTAATTTGGTAATATTAACATTTTCAACATAGAATTCCGCCTTTTCCTGAGTATTCTTCAGCTATGTAAGAATAACCTTCCAAAAACAATACAAAAGTACAAAAAAAGTCTAAAAAGCAAAGCGATTAGACAAAGGTCCCATGTGTGTGTACCAAAACAATACACCATTAAGACATTCACAAAAGAATATAAAACTGAAAAACTATTTTTAGAAACGTTCTAAAAGCTCAACTCTAAAGCTTTTGAAAACAAGCCAGGAAAAGAAACCTTTTGCATTTGCCAAAATTTAATTAAAAAGATATCTTTTGTTGGCTCGATTTCACTCTGTGTATTCTTCTGAATGGAAATACAGTTATATTTTTCAGTAGAATTTCTAAATATATATCTATAATTTTTATGGTGTACATAATAAAGAGTCTATCTTACTATATATATACAAAAAAAAGTTACGAAGCCAAAACTGTACATTGAATATTTTTGAAAAAAAGTAATTGCTACGAGATTTGGGACCGATTCTAATACCGAATATAAAGTAAGTATTTAGAATTTTGTTCGTTTTTCTGTTTGTCTGGATGTATGTTGCACAAAAACGGCTGAACGGATTTGGATGAATTTTGGCACACAGATAGTTTATAACTTTTAATTCCAGTAGGTTCCCGTGGGATATTTTCCGACATCCACGCGGGTAAAGCCGCGGTGCAAAAGCTAGTTATTAATACAAAAGACTTAAATACTAATAGTACAAAAGTATATTGGTACTAACGAATATAAAACTACACTCATCAAATTAATGATCTTAAAAGAAGATCCATTTCAGCAACAAACTTGCCACGTCACTCACCTGGGATCCTGTACCACATACTTAGATCGACATCTAGCCCACCACTATGCAAATCCCAAAATATATTAATCCTATAAATAACGAACATTATTCATCCTCTACAAACAAAACACAATCGATTCGATGCGATATTAATGCAAAATTGAAAGCGGCTGTTTCGTCCTTCGGATAGCCAATGCTTTCAAAACAGCGCTTTCTGAATGCAAATGCGAAGATCGAACGTAGTCAATTTGGTGTTCAGTCGCGTTATTGTTGATGAGTTAGACGCCCGGGATTTCTATGGTGTCGTACTGAATGGGACAGTGGCTGTGGCTAATAAATGCTGCTGCATTGGAAGTAATTTGGGTCAATTTGTGTTGAATTTTCTGTTTGGTTTTGAATTATAGCATAGCAACTGGAACAAGTGTTATTGCTAGAAAGTTTTTGCGTTATCCAGGTACATATAGAATTTCGACTATACCGCGAGCTGCACGCATAGAATGACAACCATAGAAACGGGTTTTCTACGGGTTATGTCGAAGGAAGAATATACAAAATGACAGATAAACAATCACAATCTGTCATTTTGTCTTTTATTTCTATTGTGGTCATGCTAAGCGTACAGGAAACGATTTCTAGGGCATTGTTCTATTGCGAGTTGATATCATTCTTTCCAAAATGTTTAATAATGTCGATTATTGAGTTCTTTATTAAGATTAGTGATTGTTTGCGCCATATTTGTACGTCAAAGCGAAAAGGCTTTGCCCAATATTTAATTTAATTTCATTACCATATACCATATTTATTTTATTGTTCTATTACGTCTTCATTAATAGGAACTTAATTTGACTTCACTTAGCAATATTCATTTATTCGGTAGTAACTATTTCGATTATTCGTGCCATTGGCATTAGGACAAGATACTGCACTTAAAATTTATTTAAATTGATCCCTTAATTGGGTTTCCTTGCCTGAAAACTCATGAATAATGGTCATTTTATTTGAGAGTTTGTACTTAAGCTTTCAGGAAAGCAAGTAGAAAGGTTTACGAAATAAATAATCATTGAGTTCGTAAAGTGAATTTATAACACGGTTAAATTATTATAACCTCTTTTGACAAGAAAGTAAGTTTCATAAGTTCAGTCATCATCTGCCTAGCCTTTTCCCAACTACGTTGGGCTCGGCTTCCAGTCTAACCAGACGCAGCTGGATACCAGTATTTAACATGGAGCAACTGCCTATCTGACTTCCACAACCCGGTAACACCATACCTCTTAGTAAGACTGGTTGTCAGACTTTCGGGAATCTGCCGACCCGTACGACTGTTAAAGATCCACGAATGACAGCCGAGATTAGGGTTTTATTTTACGGTTAAGACAGACGTGCAGCCGGCGCTAAGATGCGACAGGCTTTTTGAATTTCCCTAATAAATGTACAGTTGAGTAAAGAAAGGCATGAAAATAGAGTCGGTAAAAGCGTTATTAAGTAGCCCAAGTTTGTGTGAAAAATGTATATTTATATTTTAGAAAAATATAAATATTATATTTTAGAAAAATATAAATATTTTATTTTAGAAAAATATAAATATACAATCTCAAATCTCAATATAAAAATATTAAAAAAAAAAAATATTTTTGAAATAAAAAAATGTCTTCGGTAAAATATTACACTCGAACACTCCTTTTTTCTCAATTAGTTTAGTGGTCGAAAATTGATCATACTTTTCATTTTGAATAGATGTCAGTCCTTAAAACTATTATTTTTATTTTAAGATTCCCAGTTATTTTACAATAGACAGGTATTTTTCTGAAAAATGTGTCATTTGGTATATACTTGGCAGGCATCCTCCCATATATAGATCGTAACCTTAGCCGGAAGCAACGGTTTATCGTGCTTTCCGAAGCTCGGAAGAGTCTCGGTATGTAAAGAGAGGGTACTTATCCACGGACCAACCGCGGCAAGCGTTGCTTAACCTGGTCAATCGACCCGTGCGGCTGTTATTACTTAGCCACAAGACCCTTTGGATCGGTTGTAGGTTGAGTTCAGCCGTAAAAAAAGAATATTATGAAACATTTTCATTTGAATGCCCAAATAACAGTGTGTTAATAATAGCTAATCAATCAATCAATCAATCAATCAATCAAATCATTTATTTGCCTAATGAGATCACAGTTGAAAAAAGTCGAGATTTATAAAAATGCCAAGATAAAGAACAGAATCTATCAGTAGTTCTCAATATTCTAAAATTATGTTCGTATCAAAAGGTAACAATATTGTTAGTTCTATAACCCCACCCTCTCTAAACCCACCTAGATACTTACTTCACCTAACGTAAGTGAAAAACCTTGTTCGATACCCACATTCACATGAACACTCAAAGCTTGAACGTTCTAGAATACTCAAATTACAAATTTACGCCGAAAATACATTTAGTGCCGCACTTAGAGACGTTACTTATAAATAATCAATCATTAACTTTAATTGACCTTAAATAGAAAGAGTGACAATACATTCAATCAGCGATAACGATGATGGAAAAGTCAAAATGTATGCTACTAACATAAGCTACTGAAAAGCTAAGGTTAATCCTGTTAAAAGTTGTTGTAGAAATACGAAACGCTTTGAAAGTTATTGGCACTCTTGCACATCGATCCACATGTCGACTAGTGTTAAATACTGGTATTCAACTGGGTCCTATTAGACTGGAAGCCAACCTTGACATAGTTAGGAAAAGGCTAGGCAGATGATCTTATTGATCTTGGCACATAACAATATTACACTAAATCTGTCATGTTTTTGACAGATACCGTTCCAATTTGTCAATCAAAGATAATAGGTTGATTAATGTTAAGGAACGTCTCTGGTTACCGAGGTACGAGGTAAGTGTCTTAAGTAATTGAACAAAAATTCTATTCCGTGTCTGTACAAAGTGTAAGGTAGCCTCTCACTGTCTGCCAAACGACCCCTTTAGATTCTTAACACGCGTCCAGTAATGTTCAAAGACGGGTTATTTGTACTTTCTATCGATTTTGCTGCCTCTGCTTTACTTTCTTTAACTTCCGTGCTACGGTACAATCTTGTAATCAAGTTTTGAACGGGTTTTCGTAGTGATCTTTTGTTTTTAGATCCCTTTGAATGTGTTTAGAACCTTTTTTGGGTTTGAACTTTTTCGAATCTACATATTTGGGACTTTTGATTAAATTCTTTGTGAAATATTCGATTCTTCAAAACGTTGCGAGGAAAGTTTTTAGTATGAATGTCGATGGCTATAAGAGTATGGGAAGACGATGGATGGACTGTGTGAAAGATGACATGGCTAGAAAGGGGGTGACAACCGAGAGAACGACGCATGGAAGAAAGGGACAAGTTGCGCTGACCCAAAATAAATTGAGATATGAGATAAGGGCAGGAGAATGATTATGAGTATTATATCCAAGATAAAAATGCTTGGAAACATGCTGGTCCTGCTCCATAAGACAATTTAGAATCTAGACAAAATCTAACTGGTTGCTAATTTAATTGTATAATAATTTTTTTTTTTTTTTAATGTTGATTTTACATTCTGTGATTACTTGAACGCACACACTGACTTATTAGTACCTATTACTTGTAAAAATATTAGGAATATAGTATAATTTTACAATGTTTGTAAATATGTGAGCACCATGCATCTATCACATGATTAATTTATCTGTCATTCCTTAATCTTTAATTATTTTTAGCCAACTTGGTATAGTAATCTTTAGTGTCTTCACATATAATTATATAATTGATGTATACAAGATATTGTGAAAACATTTTAAAAGAGTAACGGTGGAGTTTATTGCCCATTCTTCTCCATACAAAAACTACCTTTTGGAAGGGGCGACTAGAATCAATTATTATTTTTCTGTAAATGTTGACGTTCAAAAGTGCCTTTTTTGTGCCTAATTGAAATAAATTATTTGGATTTGACTTTGAGTATGGATTCTGTACTTTGGGAAAATTGTAGAATAGTATAGTATACGGGCATGGTCACAGAGATAGTTAAATTGAAAGTGGGGTACTTGCCAGTAACCACATTCAACACAAACAGGTTCATTAACAGCTTTACCCATACTTAGAATACCCTGCTAATTAATTAACGACACACTCAATTTATTCACACAACTAGCTGCGGCCCGCGTTTTCACCCGCAGATGTCTCGATCCCGTCGGAATATCGGGATAAAAAATATCCTATGTTCTAATCCAGATCATGGTCTACCCATGTGCCAATTTTAGCGTGAAAGCATAACAAACAAACTCACTTTCGCATTTATAATATTGGTTAGGATTAAATGGTGTTTTACTGGGTCAAACTAAAAGAACAATAACATCAACAGACTTTAATAATTTAACCCAAAATTTTCGAAGTACCAAAAGATTCTGCAGCAAGACCAAAATCAAAATAAATCAAGCAAAATAGACACGCGGTTTACGCCCCGACAAATACTGACTATACGCAAGAAACAAGTCTTAGAAGGTACAGAACTAAATCTTTATTTTTCCTTGTACATATAAATCTTCGGGATCGGTTCGTTGCACAGATTACTTTGGAATCCCTCTTAGTAGATGCAAGACGGATAACTGGTGGCCATGTCGCAGGATCCGCTTGTAAGGTCTTCGGTTTTATCTCAAAGAGATAAGATTGCTGTTTTCTTGTATTATAAGCTTGAATAATAAGAAAATTCTATTTTTTTCCTCAAAATTTTTCCATGTCAAGCTTACAAATATAGAACCTAATAATTTTCCACAAGCACGCTGATTGGTCATTGTTCATGCCTGTAAATCTTCAGAATGCCACGGAGCTCGTTGGTGTAAACCAAAGCGCACTTTGCAATAAAATAAATTGAACTGACATTTATAGATATTTGTGGTTCATACTTAAATAATGCTAGGAACATTTTTATAGCCTGCTGATGAAAGCGTTGCATTGTAGCTACGTCCCGCCAACACACTTGTGACATTATTTTAAATTCAAATTTATATTTTACAAATTTTGATTCTGAATAAAGATTTATTATTATTCAAGCTATTAACTGAGCCTGACTTACACGGTGCAATTTAATTGCCAGTGGCATACAGGCAAGGAACCTTTTTTTTTTAATGTTTTATAAAAAAAAATGTTAGGGAAATTTATAACCGGAATACGTATGACAGTCCCATCATACCCTAAATAAATAACAAGAAAATACACACTGCTATGGATTACATTTGGGCCATAAACCTCAAAAGACTCTTCCGCATGATTAAGCCTAAATCGAAATGAATCGATTATTTGAAATTAATAATCGAACACAAAAGAAATGACATCGTTTCTATCAGACTCATATCATACACAGTCCATCAATAAGTGATGTAAATCTTCCACAACTCCACACTCCACATAAGTAGGGCGAGTTAGTTTGAGATAAACTTGCATTGTGTAAATGGGACTTATAGTATCATTAAAGCCCCATTTATATGATGAAAGTTTCATGCTCGTTGCATATAATAAAATTGAAGCAATAAATGACTTGCATCGTCTAGGCACTGTTTAGACTTAACTTTATATTGTTACTTCAACTTGTGTTATGCCACAAGCAATTAATATTTATTTATTTAAGGAAAAACAAACAGTAGTACAATAAGTAATTGTCTACCCACTACGTGCTCCACAGATTACAATTTAAAGTATTTAAAACTAGCTAGTAACACAGATACAATACCGATACGATAGTCATTGTTCTAGAACTCATATCTGGATTTTTAAATTTATAACAGAAAAAAAAGAAAAGGCAAAGAAAATTAGTGTGCGTACATAATTAAACATTACGTTATTATACTAAATATAAATATTATTATAAATTACTTTGCTGATCTTTTAGGGTTGCTTGGATTTGCTTCTTATATATATGTTTACTAAGAAATAGAATGCCGATTGAATTAAACTCATTATTATATATCTCAACTAAACGATGAAATGGTGAGCGCGAATTAAATCTCATAAGGTAAGTCAGTATTAACACTTCATGTCATTCTAGTAGCTAGGAACAAAAATGAGTTTGTTAAAACTCAAACCATTATCCTGTCTCTTCAAATCTTTATAGTAGATGTATCAAAATATTTCCTTTGCGAGGATATACGATTACACAGACGGTAAACTCTGAGGCAGCGAGGCTTGATCCCAGCACACTACATTTACCCTGATACTCTTGAAGTACTTGCTACAGGGGGATTACGTTCCTTACAAAGTATATTATGTCTTTTTGCTGATGTACTTTTAATTTGCGTATCGTTGCAAGCTTTTTGTGGATGTAATGCAGTTTTTTTTCGATTTTACTCTTTTTGAAAGGCTGATTATTAAAAAAAAATGGCAACGATGGCTGTAAATTATTTAAAAAAAGTCATCTTTAAGTTTTTGTGTGAATTCTTAGCCACAATCTCTTGCTAACATACTTATGAATTCTTCAAGTTTTAGGGGAAGCAACACAAGAATTGTGTTAAAAATGGTAGCAGTTTTTTTTTATAACTTTGTAGAATAATAAAAGCTCATGGCTAAGTAATAACAGCCGCACGGGTCGATCCACCTGGTTAAGCTACGCTTGTCGGGGTCCGTGGATCCTCCGTGCCTCGGAAAGCACGTTAAGCCGTTAGTCCCGGCTGTCATTCGTGGATCTTTGACAGTCGTTACGGGTCGAAGGAAGCCCGAAAGTCTGACAACCAGTCTTACCAAGGGGTATCGAGTTACCCAGTAACTGGTTTGTGGAGATCAGATAGGCAGTAGCTCCATGTAAAATACTGGTATTCAGCGTCATCCGGTTAACTGGAAGCCGACGCCAATATAGTTGTGAAAAGGCTAGGCAGATTGATTGTAAAATAATAAAAGCTCCAACCGAATTGTGTTCTAACTAGGTACATATTTCAGTCAATCGAATTAAACGAGCTTTCTGAGCGATAATGTTACCCAAATTCACTATCCGATACTCGCAAATACCATTCGACAATGTTCTCTAGTCATATAATGTGTCTCGAATGGTAATACAATACCATGATGCGTGATTAGGGTGCAAAACCTCATCGCATTTAGACCGTCGAGATCCATTATGTCAAAGGTAACAGAAACTGCGGGATTTGGTAATTGAATGCCCTACATGTCACAACACAGATTCATCGTGCACACATTGTGCAATGTGTTTGATGAAAGTTAAATTTGTACGGATTAATTATTATTAATAATAATTAGAGCATATACATTCAACATTTTGCTTACCATAGTATATCAGGAAAAGTATGACCTACTGCTCATGTATACATAAAAAAGAGAATAAATTATTATTAATAGTAATTTATTTAAAAACGTTTACAAAAAGTGCACATTTTGCCACAGTTGTATACCCACAGAGTGGCTTATTAGTGCTTCAAATTAAACTTTAAAATTAACCTTAAGTTAGATTTGTTCTCAAATGTTATGATTTCATGAAAAAGTCATTCAATGGAACAAATCTAATTAGAGAGATACATTAATGATTCTAATGATTATAATTCTGTAAATACATAATATGTTATGGTCGCGAATCATACTTAGATCAACATACAATCTGACACTGACCTGCAAATTAAAAAAAAACGTAAGAAAATTTGGATTTCGCGAAATACCTTTGCGGTTCCACCTTAACCAAAATATTTTCATTATAGCTGATAATGATAGTTCTGAATTAGATTGTAAAATAGCTTTTTAGGATTACTACATTTACTGTAATACTTACTTAGAGATCGGATATTCACATGCATATTTACCTAAAGTCGAGGTTGTGTCTATTATGGAATGCACTTTTGTATTGAAAAAATATCTGTATTGTATCCCATTATTAATCTGTGAACAGCGTTGTGGGCTGCAATATTGTATATATGTTTTGTGTATTTTTTGTTCCTATGTTTTATATTGTAGCTGTTTGTTGTTCCTCTTGAATAAAAATAAAAATAAAATCCCGGGATCCCGGGATCGACAAATTTAGAGTTCTGATTATAGAATTGAATGTATATTTACTTACGCTCAGATGTTGGCTAATATGGAATGCACTTTTATATCGATCGCAAAAATCTCGCGATTCCGAAATTGATAAATTTTGTAAAGTAGATTGCCAAATTGGTATAGTGCATACCAGCAAACAACTCGGTGCCTTGAGTTTAAATGTTTACAGTAGGTATTTTTTGTTAACACCACAAAAGTAAGCTTCAAAACAGGGCTGCTAAGTCGTTTGCATACCATGTATCCGATTAGTTGTGCATTCCGAGATTTTATGGAATTTCGGGATTTATATTAAGATATTTTCTTATTAAGAAACCACTTCCATAATTTCTCAGACAAAAATTAACTAAAAAGAAAGAAAGAATTATATTTACTTAGACACAGTTCGTGGAACATATAATAACAAAATAAAAAGTGAAAATAATCTTATTGCAATTTAATCTATGATTAATTTTTCATAATCACAACTGCTTTTTAACCGGCTTAAAAAAGGTGGAAGTTATCTGTTCGATTCTTTCTTACCGATGAGCGAAAAGGTAGAGGTTCTCTATTCAATTCATGTTTGCCAATGAGAACGAAAGACATGACATTATCCCCTTGACTCAAAAAAACCCGGAGTTCGAATAAGCGTAATTCCGTATTTTCTACATCCCTAATAACAAAGCTGGCTTCATAATAAATATCCTTTGACTAACATACCACAAGTCTATTATTATTTCCTGCACATTTCCATCGAATATTTTAACGAAAGCTATAATTCTTCTCCCCCATTTTATTATAATGAAGGATGCAATAGATGTTTTCTTTGTGGGTAAAGTTTTTGAAATACGTGAAATATTGCAACATTTATTACTATTTTTATAGTTTTGTATGCAATAAATAAGGGGCAATGCACTAGGGTTGACATGTTTAATTTATTCTAGGGATCCGGATATGGGTTTAGCGGTAATGTAATTGTAAGTCTATGTTGTTTTGGTATTTCATAAGCAAAGGGAGCTCTCTGATAAACTTGAATGGTATTAGGGAGGTAAATCAATTTTATTCGGTGCTGGTGATTTTTTTGTGTTTATGTATATTTACTTATTTATTAAAGAACAACAAGACCATTATACATTCAACATTTGCTTACAATAGTATTTAGGAAAGGTACTGCTAATTATTTATACATAAATTATAGGTGTAGGTACATAAAAAAAGAATAGACATTTGACACAAGCTGCTTATAAACTAGAAGTAAAATTAATTAATGCATAAAATCAAACCAATGCATTAAAAAGTTTTGATAAAAATGGTGGTTTACTTCAACAAGTTTACATTTATACATAATTTTATTTTTATAGGTACCTACCAGAACAATCAAACGATAAGGCTAAATATAAATATAAATATTATGTCGGAAATACATCAATGATTTGACTAAGCGGAGCGCTAGCGCCGCCTAGTGGCGCTCGACAGAATCTACAACATAGGCTTCGGACCAGCCGGAGCTAAGCAGAGTTCATCGGTGGCGGTCAAGCAGTGAACACGTTTAGAAACTGTCTCGCGTTCCGTTTCTAATGTGATTCATGTGATAATGTGATCTGAACTGCAAACTGTTTTTCTATTGCGCAATAACCAACACTACCCATAGTACGCCTACAGTAGTTAAAATATGGCTGATAACAACGCAAGAGACACATACCCTCCCCTTCATATAAAAAAAACGTAGTATTCGCATCCGGGGCGTATGTATGACCAGATGTATGATGAATGTGAACGAAGGAGTATGTAGGGGTTCAAAGGTAGCGTTCTGTAGTTTCTAGCTACCCCCATGGGAAATTGGCGCAAGTTTGTGTATGTATGTATAATGTATATAACAAAAAAAAACAAAATCCTTCAAACAAAAACGAAACGCTTATTTGAAACAGAAAAAACTAATTACAAAGCAATAAATACACCCACAGTTACTTACGATTTAAGGCTCGTGCAGACCAGCGTGACGCGACTCGAACAATACAATTTCTAAGAAAACTTCACGGTATAACAATCGCGCTGTCGCGCTGTCGTGTCGCGCTAGTCTGCACGAAGCTTTAAAATCAAGAATATTCATTCATATTCCCGGTTGACATAAAACATGGACAGATGATAAAAATAAAAGGTAATTTAAAAAACAAATATTTTTTGCCTACATTTGGGACAATGTAACCAACGAGGCAAGAAAATTTTACGGCTTGAGGGGGACTTGGGACAGACAAACGGTCTAATTATTGTCTTGTTACCCTAAAAACGACATTTTCTGTTGCATGTAAAAATTTGGGTCGAAACCATATGTCTCGGGGCACGGTTTAGGTTTTTACGTGAAATGGTCAGAACAAGTTTGAAATAATTAAGGATGCATATCAAGATGGAAAAAAACTCACCCCCGATTTGTGAGATAAAAATATGCTAAATAGTTGCCGCAACATGTGACGGAAGACGACTATTTGCCGGGAAAAAGAACGAGGTAAGTGCTGAAAGGGTTCTATCGTAATAAATTCAAAACCAAAAGGAATTTCTTAAAAAGCCTGCACAATGTTTTTGTTGTATTAATACAAGTACCTATGCGACTGAGATATTAAACCAGATACGAGTCAGATCGATTTTTCACCCCCGTAAAACCCCTACTATATTGCAACTTTCATCAAAATGGTTAAAGCCGTTTCGAGAACGTGATTTCAATTATTTATTTTTTATATATTTTTTATAAATATATAAAAAAAACCCTTTGTATACAAGGTCCCATTAAAATAGAGGGCCAAACTTTTAGAAATCATTCAGACCACCAAAATAAAGACATTGGAAAAAAATAAATAAGTAAAACGCATTAGATACTCTACAAGAAAAATAAATCAGCTAACGAAAATACACTAAAAATGTTGGTTACCCAATGCTATTGATTATTTTAGGTCAAAATAAAATCACTTTAATCAGTGTTTTTTTTTTTTCTTGGATATCTTTGGTTAGATTTACTGACCATAAAATTGGTCCACCTATTTTAATGGGACCTTCTATATATATATATATATATATCTTCAAAAATATAGCTCACTTAATAGTATAGGATTATTTAAAAAATATATAACTTAATATAAAAATATAGCTTCGTCATGTTTTTCTATTCAGCTCCATAAAAAGTTTGTTATTATAATTTTAATTTTGTACCTAAGTTTTAATCTTAATCAATTTAATGAAAAATCTAATTTATGATTGGCAACTTTACTTTCGGCCCGCTCTTACAACTTGGAAACGTAATAATCACATCATGATATGTGGAGACACACGTAACATTTGGAGTCATTTTAACAAACTGTAGTCATCTTACCGCTTAATTGTGTCACTTAATTTTAAATGCCTTTCTTATTTAACATAGATAACCTCTTAGTCCCAAAAATAACCATCAACTATTGTACAGATAGAACCATAGTTTTTAGAGTCTTCTGCAATAAACATTGCTTTTATTATTTAACTCCATTCTTTACAAAACTTTTCTGTAAATGAACAACATAATTAACTTTTACGCAACACAATCTTTCACAACAGGTTCGACGGTACAATGAATCCAGAACGAATAAAGAATACCTTAAATAACTCATAAAATTCCCGGTCTCCATTACGTTTAATTTGTCTGTGAAAGTACAGCAGTTCATATTTAAGAAAATAACTGTGACTAATAAAAGCGAAAAAATAAAATAGACATTGACTTCCTGGTAGAGAAGCAATAGCGGCAATTCAGAATGAAAAAAAAAGAAAAAGGTACGAAAAGATAAATTTTTCCTTTTGCATTTTGTTTCGCGCTACTCTCCCATTTCTTTTGTTCCGAGTGATTTATGTAGTACTGGTAACATTACAAAACATTTAACATACAAAGAAAGTAAATAAAAATTTAAATAGAAAAGCGTCAGATATTTTTTTGAATGACTAGCGTTCTGAACTTGAACTGAGTATATTTCTGTTTTGTCCATTATCGCTGTCAGGTTTTGTATTTTTTTAGAACTGAGTTTAGTGTTTCAATTAAAAGAAATGCCTTTCCAGTACTATTTCCACTACTTTGTCTCCAAGAAAGTTAAGTTACAAATATGGTTGACTGTTGAAATATGCACTATCCTAAGCACCCGTGTAAGTAGGTATTTTGCTCTTTTTAAAATACATAGATGAGTGTATTTAAAAAAATCAGCTGTTCCATACATTTTGACTGCGTAGGTAATGAAATTTTCTATGAAACAGAAGATATTTTCATTAATAACCGACGAAAAATTTCAACGCGCGGGGAGTTTTAGAATCATGTACTGAATACATGCAAACATGGTAACAATTTGCGCGTCAATGTCCCTGCGACCCTGTATAGAAAAATACAATACCTGAATATATTCAGACTGGTTTATAACCTACCTAGGAGAGTGCTCGCCCACGATTGTATATATAGAATTTATTATATATCTCTTTAACATGAAAAACACACGTAAAATGTTAGAAAAACGCAGGTGAGTCCGCGATACCGAGCGCTGTATGTAGTCAGGTATTAATATTCATGAACTACAAATTGGAACAGTGAACCAAATCACTGGGTTTGCTCAGGGATCATTTATCGACATTCCTTTAATTTCATTCTGTGATTAGATTTTATTGGGTAAGTTTTCGACGCCATTTCAATAAGTTGTTTGGGCTTGAGACTTTAGGTAATTTCAAGTTAGGTTTGTTTTGTTTGGAGGTAAGCGCGAAAGTTATGAATTTGTAATAAGTTGACATAATTTTAATAACAACTATATTAATCGATAAAACTGCTTTCCGTTTGACAGGAATAAAACTCTTAAAAAAAATAATTAAATCTAATTAAAATAGAAAATCGAACGAAAACAAGATTTTCATTATTTACAAAATGAAAACACAGTATTTACACTTTCTTGGGATTGTCCGGAGGTAAAAAATATGCTGCCACTGCGATGCCAACTGCGAACATAAATAAGTGTGTTCTGAATACGTTTATAAATGGGACGTGTAGTCTCGTCGGTGTAGTAGTCACAAGCGCTACTGCTGAGCATGACGTCCGGGGTTCAATTTCCGGGTTGGGTTATTGGGGTTTTCCATGCGTAATTTCTCAGTAGCAGTCCGGAGTCTGGATTTATGCCCGGTTGATGGCAATAGAATCGCCCCCCATTACATGGGACTTAAACATAACAGGCGAAATGTGGGTGTACTATAGGGACACCTCTGCTTAACCCTTCGATACAGGCATGGCTTATGTTTTAAATGACCACTAGGAAAGTGAGGATAAGAATATATTCCTATCCTCAATCCCAATCAATCTCATTCATCATCAGAGGTGTCAAGTAAGATTTGGTCTAATTATAGACCAAATATCACTAGACTAAGTGCGGATTTATTAATTGACATCAGCAGAGGTGTCAAGTAAGATTTGGTCTAATTATAGACCAAATCTTACTAGACTAAGTGCGGGTTTCACCAATGAAATTGAATGCGTTCAGCACATCTAAACGCGTTCAACAGCTGTCAGTGTACAATATTCCATAACAATTTTGACACTGACATCTCTTGAACTCGTTTTAGAAATGCTGATCGCGTACAGTTTCGTTGGCAAAATCAGCCCTTAGATATAATACCTACTTCTTTCTTCCATTAAAAGTGGTAAAAGATAACTAAAGATTGATAAGAACATAGAGCTACATTTCCTTATAACTTAATAATGATTATTTATTTCTACGCTTAATTGAACAGTATACGCTGATACTTGCAACTATCAGCCATAATATTAGCCTCAGACTCAATTTTGATTGGCTAAAAGCTCGCACACATTTAAGAGGCCTGCGCCGCAACGCAGCGCATTGCAAAATCTTCCTTCATGACTTTCGTATATTTTCTATGTACCAACGCACACTACAGGCGGGCCGCATCGTATTTTGTTGTATGAAAGTGCGTTGCGCTGCGCCCCGTTGCGGCTGTAATGTGCGCTTGGCTTTAGTGTGGAAAGAATTGAAGTATAGATAAAGGTAGTTACTCAGAAGGTAAGCACTGAAAGCGTAGAAGGTCATGGCACAGTTCGTCATCAGAAACAAGCCGAGGAAGTTGACACCGGCCAGGCCGCTGATACGAGCCACCATCACGCCAAGACAAGCAGCCATGCCCCTGGAAAATTATAATTTAAATATAGGATAAGCATCCGTCTTCATGCTAACTTATCAAACGATTGATAACTAGGTAGGTACTTTCCAAGGTACCTAGGTACAGTTAGCGTCAAATAACTGCCGCTCTGAAGTAGACTACAAATGACTGCGCAGCAGTCAATATTACTTACCTATAAAACAGTAGTGCGCATGCCAGCACGCATGCGTAACCTAACTTCAGAGCGGCAAAGTTATTTGACGCGAACTGTATTCAAACTCAAAGCATTTATTTCAAATAAACCAATTGCAGGCACTTTTGAATTGTCAAGGGGTCGGTCAGTCAGAAATAAGAAGCTAGTCGCCCATTCCAAAGCGTAGTAGGTACTTATGGAGAAGAACAGGCAAGAAACTCCACGGACACTCTTTTAAATAAAAAAAATGGTTACATAATATTGGTTACATCATTCAAGTTGAAGTTATACATGTGAGAACGATGCAAAACATTAAAAGCGTCCGTTAGAAATAAAAATATAAATTAAATTAAAATCGCCGTGGCAGCTAATAGATGACCAGTCCCTACTGACGGCGCCCGTTCACGAACATGACGCATGGATATGTATAATGTGTTGATCAGTACTGATCAACAATATTTTTTGGTAAAATAAATTATTATTATTTTTACGTCTCTTGTCATTTCTCGGGACCCTGGGGTCTCGGACCTTTAGAAGGCGTATGAGGGGCCGAAGCCAACTCGCAGAGGCCCGTTAGACGTTTCTAATGAAATGAGGCACCAACCGACGATTATCCCTGTATGTACTATGTAAGTGCACTCAAGAACAACCCCCGGTTGGTGTAGGACTATTGCAGGATATGGAAACAAAGATAGTGGACTATGGGTTTGGGTGGGACCTGAGCTGCTAACCGAAAAAACAAGACCTGACTTTCTGAGAACGATACTACTAAAAAATAAATACATCTTACCAAAGTTCAATGATGTGTACGGGATGAGGGTTGCAGAATACTTAGTACCTTTTTTCTGTTATAAACTTCCAAAAACACAACAAATTAGAAAAGTTATAAGTACAAATCAAAACGTTTCCTTACACATAATTTCTCCTAATGTATGTACTAATGTACCTACAAATTATTATCACCATTTGAAAAGTATTATTTGTATCTTTGTAGTATGTAGTTAACATGTTTGTAAAATGTCAAAGTGTAATAGGTTAAGTGTTTTAGAAATGAATAAATAATAATAATAATTGAGACCACTCACCGATAAGAGGTAGGGAACAGGTCCACATAGTACGCAAACAGTACTCCCATACACAAATTCGTCATCATTATTCCAACATATAATAGCAGACTTGCAATATTATTCTGGTTAAAGACTGCCCCTAAACTGCACAGTAACGGTATTAAGAGAAATGCTATCATCATAGCTTTCTTTCTAGAAGCAAATTTTGATACAGCGAGGGTAATGCCAGCGAAGACCACGCCGTGAGTGACGCCTGATAGTAAGGTTCGTGCTTGGATTGATGATGAGCAGGCGATCTGGAATAAATTGTTTAATTTAGTCATAAAAATCACAAACTCAAACTCAAAGCATTTATTTCAATTAAATCATATACAGGCATTTTTGAATTATCAAGTGGTCAGTTAGTAAGAAATATGAAGCTAGTTGCACATTCCAAAGCGTAGGTTCCTATGGAGCAGAACAGGCAAGAAACTCCACGGACAATCTTTTAAATCATAAAATTGTTACAAAATACTGGTTACATTATTCATGTTGAAATTATACATGTAAGAACAATGTAGAAAGACGTGCACGTAAAAGCGTCCGTAATAAAAACAATTCAAAAGTTAAAATAAATTAAACGCAATGATTTCAGTTCCGTAAAACAATAATACAAATCGGCATTCATAGCGCACAATCTTCCTAAAAACTTAACAGATTTTGTATTCGACATGTAACTTTTCGTTACTTGGTGTGCAATAAAGATAAAGAGTAGGTAGGTAGGTACCTACTATTTAGAGGTGGTAAAAATAGGCCAAGATAATTAATGTGCTAAAATTATTTTTCAGAATCTTATCAGTTCACATAAGCTTACACTTTGGATAAGGCGGTTTCGAATCTATTTATGTAGGTATCCTAATATTTTGTTTTATCAAAAACATTTCTACTTACTGCGTCATCATTAGAAGAGGCTGTATGGTTTGATATTCTCATAATAATACTGCATAAACTCCCTGATAGGGCTTCCGAGCTGACACCTGCCGAGAAAGCCTCCACAATGTGTGGCATCCACATCACAAAACTGTTGTTACTGTGGGAGATAAAATAACATGTTATTATGAAAAAATAAATAAAGTCTGTAACAAAAATGTAACAGATCAGATGTGACTTCAATAGTCAGAACTGTAAAGATCTGATCAAATTCTTATGATGGCTATCTCTTTATTTTCCGACTCATTTTTTTTTATATGTCCCGTATTGATCTATCCAATAAGGAAAAGGTCAAAAAAACTGATTTTCTTTGACATCATTCTTAGTTGTTTAAGGCGTCAAAACTTTTATACGGGAAATCTATGGGTCAGCCACACCAAAAGGTCGCTGGATGTCCTGCGCGTCCAGTATAATAACATTTTCATCCCACCATCTCGGAAAGAGTATTTTTAATCTTCAATATCTGAGTGGAAAAGCCGTTTTTATTCTCTAGAGGATAAAGTAAATTGAATTTAGAACATCGTGTGCACTAAGTTTGTGAATTAAAAAAAACATTAAACCTATTTACTGCTACCTCTATGGTGCCGAATATACACACATCAACACGGTCTAGGGATATTTTTAAAAAAGCGAATTACTATCAATGTGTTAATTATTTATATGACATGTATATATTTAAAAGATACGTTATTTAATATTCTACCATTTTTTAATAATGGTTAAGGTACTTCGATTAAAATTTCAGGATTTTATGGAAAAAAAATGAAGCATAGACGGAAACCGTATGTGAATTAACTTTTAATTTATGAGTAAAAACTGAAAAAAATAGAAAAATCATTTAATTTGTGTTTATAAACTTGAAGTTAGTAGTCTGAGAAAGCGCCCATGATGTTCATAACACATCGGCAACGATTCGGCATGCTCAGAACAAGGTTGTCAATGTCTTGCTGCGGAATATTGTCCCATGTCCTTCTGAAGTGCGCAAAAAGTTGATCTTCTGTAGCCAGATTTTCAGGAACTTCCTTCAGAGCTCTTCTTTGCAGCATATCCCACGCATGCTCAATGGGATTTAGATCTGGCGATTGAGCAGGCCAGTCTCAGGCCCTAACATTGTGTGTATGTAACCAAGCTGCTACCGTTCTCGCCGTGTGTGCCCGGGCATTGTCGTGCATGAGCAGGAAATCTTGCCCCATTTGTGTTCTGTGGGGCAAGATTACGTGCCCCAGCACCTGTTGGACGTATCGTTTTGCCGTCATATTGCCCCGCACCCAAACGAGATCCGTCCGTCCTCCAAGACGAATTCCTGCCCAAACCATAATTGTTCCTCCTTGGTATGGGTGAACTTCCTGAGGGTTCTGAAGACGGCTCCATCGTCCAGGAACTCGCCAAACACGCGTCCTTCGTGAATCTGGATGGAAGCCGAACCTGGATTCATCCGTGAACAGCACATTGGACCATTGCTCACGGCCCCAGTCCACGTGGTTCCGAACCCATTCTAATCGTCGTCCACGATTGCCTCTCCGTAAAAGTGGGACCCGGAGTGGTCTACGAGAGCGTAGATTGCTTTCATGCAGTCGCCTTCTTACAGTTTGGTCACTCACAAGCACTTGGTGTTCCACTCGCAGCCTTTGGACCAATTGAGTCGCCGTTGCATTTGGTTGAGCTCGCGCAGTAATTTGCAAAAATCGATCTTGTCTGGGGGTAGTGATGCGACTTGGCCCCGGTGCCTCTCCGCTACTTCACCTGTGGCACGATAGCGTGTCCACAATCTTGAAATTACATTTTGATGGGTCCCTATGGCCTCAGCAACATTACACTGAACAGACCCAGCTTCCAGCATTCCCACAGCTCGTAACATCTCCGCCCTCGTCAAATGTTGGCGTTGCATGGCTACAATAACTCAATTTTAACTTTATCTTTCGTTTAAAAATGAAAAAAAAACTGTAACTAAACGTAATTCGTATTGTTTTCTAAATTTCGCACAAATGAAAATTCCCTCTCCTACACATCAAGACATTTTTATGCCACCGAAACAAAAGAATTTTCAAAAATTTGAATTTGGAATTAGTCTGAGATAAATTACAAACAAATCGGTGTATGAAAGATTACAATGCGGCCAGTACTTTTCGAGTTATTTAATTGAGTATGAAATATCCCTAGACCGTGTTGATGTGTGTATCATACAACTTTTTTTTAATTTGTTAAAAACTCAGACTCGGAACCTTCTTGGTGTTATTTTTTCAATTTGCTTTGTACGCGGTTCTTTACGCGGCATTTTTTCACGACATTGTTAAACCTTATATTAAAAACAAGAAACTTGAAAACAAGTGAAAAAACTAAAATGAGTGATTCTAGCGACGAGGAAGTTTGCTTGACGCCAACAGAATTGACTGAAACTGTTAATAATGCGCAAATGAGCTTTCTCCCTCAACAATCACGCGAGAAGTATTTAAAACAGTACGATATGTTCAACACGTGGCGACTAGCAAAAGGAGCCAAAACTTTCTCAGAAAACGTTTTGCTGGCATATTTTATAGAATTATCCGAGAACAAGAAAGCAAGCACTCTATGGAGTACGTATTCGATGCTAAAAGCAACAATAAAGATGAAAAAAGACAAACATATCGATACCTATCCTAAATTAGTGGCATTTTTAAAAAGAGCCTCATCTGGTCATCAACCAAAAAAATCGAAGGTTTTCACAGTATCTGATATTGAAAAGTTTCTCAACGAAGCACCCGATTCCGTATATTTGGCGGCAAAAGTAAGTCAGTTGCACATTCAGTATCTACTTAAGTATATTAATCTCAATTAAATAGTATACTTAGTAGATGTTGATAGGCATAATTATGCGTTCATATCAATTTTATTCATTTATCTACTACAATACTCTTTACGTTACAGGTTGTTCTTATTATTGGAATAAACGGAGCATGTCGAACTAATGAACTAACACAACTTAATGTCAAAAACATTGAGAAACATTCAGATGACTTACTATTAATTAATTTACCTAATACAAAGACAAAAAGAGACCGCAACTTCGTCATTCGCAAGGAATACGTAACGATTGTTGAGAAATATCAAGCCTTACGCCCGCCTAACACTCCAATCAATCGATTTTTTCTACAGTATCGCAATGGAAAGTGTGTTAGACAGCCTATGGGTATTAATAAAATTGGCAGTATCCCACGAGAAATAGCAACATTTCTTGAACTTCCAGAACCCCTGTTGTACACGGGTCATTGTTTCCGACGAACTTCAGCCACACTTTTGGCTGATTCCGGAGCTGATCTCCTGTCCCTTAAGCGCCACGGAGGCTGGAAGTCCAATGCAGTTGTAGAGGGATACATAGAGGATTCCATCCAAAATAAGTCTAAAATATGTGAAGGCATCGTAGGAGCCATTACACTGAAAGAGCCTCAATCGGATCCTTGGACTGGCCCTTCTACATCAAAAATAAGCCGTTATGAAACACCTAACCATCTCCCTCTCTCTCCAACATTCACGCCAAGGGAATCCGATGAATCGGTACAACTATTAAGTATGACAGATAGTTTACCGAAAAACAGTACACAAGTGACTAACACCAATATTACAGTACCAAACAAAAATATTACACTCAATTTAAATAACTGTAGCAACGTTACTTTAAAATTTTCTTAATTATACCTTAGTATTATTTTGTTATAATTTAAAGATTATTCTGTAATACTTACCTGTCATAATGTAGTAATTAATACCTAAACTGAAATAAAAGTGTACCTATCTTGTGATTGTAAACGTTTTTTTTTTTGCATTTAGTCATTTCCTCGCTGAGGTGGAATGAAAAGTTACGTGTTGCACTCGAGTGCAAAGATTTTTCACCTCGTGCTCTTTTGATTCCCTCGCTAACGCTCAGGATTCTAATTTTGAATCACTCGCTGCGCTCGTGATTCAATTTTAGAATCCTTCGCTTGCTCGGTCATCAAAATTGAACACGCGGTTAACAAGCAACTTTGCACTCTTGTATAACAAATAACTATTTTAGGATGATATTAGGGCTGCCTCGCTTCTGTAGTACATCAGGGATGTTTGTGCTGTATCGCACTGATGGCTTTCATGCCGTCATCTGCAAGAAAGCGGTATCCCTGATCCGCAGAATGCGTGGCAGCTGCAACGGAATTCTGAAGACTGTAGCGGACAGGGTCTCTTCTCCGTTATGGAGAACCTTTGTCCAGAGAGTAATTTGAATTGTTTTTTTATATTTTAGTTGTAATTTTAATTTTAAGCTTATTGTATGGATTTATTTATGTGAATTAAATGATTTTTGTTTATTTATTTTTTTATTTAGTGAGTGTTTTTTTAGAAGAATTGCATGAGGTAGGAATGAATATTTATATAGTAACTCACATGCTATAGATGACGGTAGTTATAAAAAAAAGCTGTAATGTCCTCCAACGTAATGGCGGTTTGAATAACGGTATCGTTTGTCGCCAAAGTGATATTAATAAGTTTGTTCTTTCATCATTTACTGTTCTAGCCTTTGCTTCTTCTTCTAATATCACTCTATGAACCTGAGAAAAAGGAAAATGTTTAATTAATGTTGCTATATTTAATCTGGCACTCTAGTTGGAAGTTGAAGTTACCGTTCGAAACAGATAAAGTCAATTATAAATAATCAGTCTATTATGTTCTCACTGCTGGTACACAGACCACCTTTTGGTGAGATCTACCATCAACCACGTGGGCCCAGTGCGGGTTAGTAGATCTCACATGTCTTAGAATTGTTGGTTCTATTAGGACATGCCGGTTTCCTCGCGAGCAGTGGTGATGAAATAATTTACACAAAGTAAAGCGCCTATGAAGGCCGCAGGAAACCGCTGGATGCGGGAAGCACAGAATCGGTCGAAGTGGCGGTGCTTGGGGGAGGCCTATGTCCAGCAGTGGACGTCTTTCGGCTGAAATGATAATGATGATGATGAAAGCGCCTGTCTGGGTTAGAACCTATGACCTACAATACGTAAGTCACAGCCATTGCCACTGGGCCACCACTGTCTCTGAAGTTAATTATACTAATTCATAAACAAACTCACAATAGTACAAGTGAATTTAGATTTAGTCAGAATTCAATTTAAATCATGAATAACATTGTTATTTTGCGTGATGATATTAAAGTCGAGTCGTACAGGAAGATATTTCCACGATTGTTCTAATTTGTAGGTCCAGCAAGTCTGATCAAGCAGTGGACGTCTTTCGATTGAAATGATGATGATTTAGCATTGATAGTCAGTGGTGTGACCTTCGGACTGCTAAATCCTAGGTCTTGAGCTCGAAACCAAGGGACAACCCTCTGATTTTTCGGATTCATGTGCTTATTGAATAATAATATCACTTGCTTCAAAAACGGTGAAGGAAAACATCGTGAGGAAACCGGCATGCCTGAGAGATATTTCTCGACGGAATGTGAAGTCAAGCCCTTGGGTGGCTTAAAAACTCTGACACTAGGTTAGTCATTAACCACACGAAAAAGAAGAAAAAGCACTTGATGGTATTCATACAAAATAAGCACTTTATAATCATCTCATACATACCGGATAATCATGCACTTTTCCTCCATTCCTGACCCACATTTTTTCAAGATACTCCAAAGCCTCTTTTTCACGACCAGCATTGAGCAGAAACTTGGGGCTCTCATAGAAGAAATGAAGAAGACAGGCGCTGATTCCGAGTGGTGCTGCCATTACGAGAGTTAGGAGCCTCCATGGTGTAAATTTGATGAAGATCAGGTCGCACGCGAAGTTTAGATGGAGAATGAAGAATCCGGGAACTGTGGAGAATTCAAAGACACTTAGAACATATAAAAGTTTTCCATGGGGCAACGGAAGGTTAAAATAATATGTATAGGTAAGTACAAGTAGCATAATTTCAAATCAGAATAAAAAAAAAAAATATTGAACAAAAAGCCGTAGTGGTGGTAAGCACTACAAAAAAAAACAAAAGAGGGATTCAAAAATCATACCAATAATTTTAAAAAGACGGATGACTTGGATAGTTCTCGTAGTTAAAAATAAGATTGATGTCCATAGTAATTATGTTATGCTAAAATATGAAGCAATTCGTCATAATATTTGACAGTACGTCGATAAATGCAAAAACAAAACAAGTAGCAATATTGTCACTTTAACACGATTAGCATAAACTATCAATGATTTAGCTTCAATAAAAATGAACGGTATTTATTTTATTTGTAAGCTAACGAGTCAATTCTAAAGAAATGTAATTATGAAAATATGTTATGAAAAACATATTTTACTAGTGACTACAACCACAAATGGTTCACAGATGGTTCACTCCACATTTGAGGTATGCAGCTACAAGTACACGACGGGCCCGACTGAGGCAACTTCTAGGTGAATATAACTGTAGGTAATTAGCGCTGTGCGACCTGAATTACACCTTATTGTGTCATAGCAAGAGTTGCTTTTTATTTAAATGATTTTGCGTTGTGAACCATCTGTATTACTCTGTGCTACTACACACAAATTTGACGAGTATTGTTTCATACAATAGTAAATTAAAATGACACGTGCAAGGAAATTTTAAATTTTACATACTACATACATTTTACGACTTTCATCTGTATCTTCAACAAAAGAATTATTTAAAAAAAAAACTGTTTCAATTTAACATGTCATTAATTTCCGCTTTTATAAGACGTGGGTAATATTTGCCTCGTTATTCCAGCGATTGCAAACGTTACTGCTGAGTATGGGGTCCTGGATTCGATTTCCAGGCCAGACAGTGTTATTGGATTTTTCCATCAAGAATTTTCCTGTAGCAGCCCGGAGTCTGGATTTGTGCCCGGTTGCTGGCAGTAGGCTCACCCCCTATTACATGAGATTTAAATATAACTGGCGAACGTGTGAACTGTGTGCGTACATTTCAGCCTAACCCTTTGGAGAATACAGGCGTGATAATAATATATGTATGATGTAAAATAAAAATGTTGATAATCATTACACTCCCGATTATATCTTTGTCACAAACTAGAAAACTCTAATGTAAACCATTTAAATAAACTAACCAACGTAAGATAGAAGAAATAACATCAGCGCGCTAGTCATTATAAGCATGTAGAAACCCTTGACCTTGGCCGAACAGGATTCACCAAGAAGCGCATAGGCCCCTGATTGGACTGCGCTGCAACTATTTAGAAAAGGAAGTCTTCTTAATCAAATCCAATCAAATAATTTATTATACAGATCATAAAATCCAATTAGTTAGTAATTACATACACATCTTAAACACTAGTGTTAGTACACATATTTGGCAAATTCTGGTAATAATGTCAAAATCATTAATAATAATGTCAAAATCATTAATAATAATGTCAAAATCATTAATAATAATGTCAAAATCATTAATAATAATGTCAAAATCATTAATATCACATTAACCAAATACGCAGTAATTAAAAGCAACATTATTTCAAGGCACGATTTGAAGGTAACACTTGTGTCCTGGTCCGGTGCCTGAGTATTAGACCGCCCTATCAGCTACAATGACCAAGAGTCTGTTGGCGCTGCCACGCGCCTGCCGCATCGGGAAGGCGCCATGCTTTCGCATTATTGCATGACGTGCCTCTGCGAACATTCCTGATGCGCTATCGGGTCGTGGCAACCCCAACAGCGCAATAGTTTCATAAATGAATCATGAATGCATTTATTTTAATACAAATAACATACGTTCCACGCTTAGAAAAATGTTAAATACCTCAATACTAATGTACAATTCGTAAATATTCACAATTCTCAGAAGATAAGGCCCAAAATAATAATTTCATCTGTTTTTGAGACCACAATTTATGTTTGTCTCTTTGTTATTATTTATTCAGTAACATTCTTATACGAGTACTTGCTCAAATAATTTATAATATTATGTCAATTTGTTTTCTCCTTCATCTAAAAAAATAATACTCACAAACAAGAACTAAAAACCTTGAGTACAGCCAACATGATCCAGTTTGAGGAAAAGGCGCTTATAAAAGAAGACAAGAAACTTCCCCATAAAGCGATCAACAGTGTTTTCCTTCGACCTTTTGTATCCGATATGTAGCCCCAAGGTATTGACATTACAATTGGCCCTGGAATAAAATCGGGATTGAAAGTAAACACAGTGATAAATATAAAACTATTAGAAGTAAAAAATAATATTGGTAACCAAGTAGATGAAGAAACAATTTCTAATGTCGCTGAAGACTTAGTTTTTGGGAAATTCGAAAACGATAATAAATTTATTGATTTGAGTGGAGCTGCAGTTAGGATTGTCGAAAATGTAAAACTATTTTGAACTGAAGATACCAAAATTAATAAAAAAAAAAACTGCAGATTATGGATACAGTTTTCTTGCGGATGACGGCATGAAACCCTTCAGTGCGATACAACACAAACCCCCGATGCACTACAGAAGCGAGGTAGCCCCAACATCATCCTGAAGATGTTATTATACTGGACGCGCAGGACATCCAGCGATCTTTAGTTTTTTATCCCAAACATATTTTTTTTATTAATATTTTATATAAGTAGAAAAAAAACTCAATAAAAATGTTAATTACAATATTTCTCAATAACTATGTTAGTAACCTTCTTCCATATACATACTTAAAACCTAAGACTGTCATAATTATTAGAATAGCTATTATTTAAATATAAAAAAATCTTCAAATCTCTCTGTTGCACCTACCATTGTTTGTCTTCAAGACTGCCTCTGTACATTTGTGTGCTTGAAGTATTAAATAAATAAATATTATTGATGAAGGATCATCATCATTTCAGCCAAAAGACGTCCACTGCTGGACATAGGCGTATTCCAAGCACCGCCACTTCAACGAGTTCTGTACTTCCCACATCCAGCTGATTCCTGCGGCGTTCACATCACACAATGTCATCGGTCACCCTTGCGAGAGGCCTTCCAACGCTATGTCATCCGGTACGCAGTCACCACTCCAGAACCTTTCAGCCCCATCAGCCATCTGTTCTGCGAGCAATATGCACTGCCACTTTTGTTTGGCAATTCTTTGGGCTATGTTGGTTACCTTGATTCTACTGCGGATGTCTTCATTTCTGATGAAGGATCGCGCAAAGATAGAAGTAACCACTTACCAACAAAAGGCATGGATAGCATTGTACTCTTCTGCCACAGTTCCAGTTGGAAGTCACAGCTGCAACCAGTAACGATGACTGAGAACCCGAAGATGTCTATACCCATTCCTAACAGTCCTATGCTAAGAGTCGTGAGAAGACCACGGTTGTACCAACCGTTGCCTGAAAATTTCAAACAATTTGGTTCATCTTAATATACTTCTACATTATACAGGGCGTCCCACGGATATGCCACATGGAGGGAAAGTACCTTGAATATTATAGATGGAATATTTTACTGAAAGAAGAAATGTAAAAAACAATTTAAACTGCATCCATAGATATTTAAATAATTACATGGTTGAACCGGAAATCGAACCCGTTACACGAGAAAAATAATCACCCTGTAGCTTTATCATACCGATCAAAAGGCTTCATCATAAGGATTATTTTTTGTTAAATAACATAGTGTCAAAAATAAAAGGAAGACCATGAATTTTAAATTTTTTTATATAAAATTAATCAATTTATCAAATGCTCAAAATGAGTCCCTTTCTTTTGAATACAAAGTCGTGGGACGTCCTGTAGATAAAAGTACTTTCAACAATAAACAAATACAATTCATAGATTTTGGATTTGTAAGTGGACTAATATTAATTGACATCACATTGCAGGTTGAGTTCAGCTGTTGCGAATTGAGTTCAGTACCTCTGATAATGAGTCTTGAAAGTCCTTAAGAGGCTTACAACAGCTGAACCGCGGTCAATGTCGGTCTGCATAGAAAAAAAAAGGGAAGCGTGATGATAAAACGCAGATAATTTATTGCTAAATATGAAGTAATTATGTATTTACAAAAAAACTATTCATTGGACAAAATAATTAAAATACTAGTACGGTAATATGTTGCTTCTAGAATAATCTGACAAAAAATCAAAATGATTGCATGTAAATTAATATCGTATCAAATTAGTTGTATTATGTTTACAATACACTAGCTTTCTAGCATATACCCTGAAGAATATCATATATTTTTCTGATTTTGTTTACTGCAGTGGATCATAATTACACGTTTAGGCATTATAAAACTTGCGTTTAGGCATGTTTAGGTCCCGTAGTCCCTTTAAGGACCTTTCCATTAGGTTCACGCCTATTTACTGCTTATGAGGCAAGGGTAAGCAGCATTAGTGTACAATTACAGCTTTTTTTTATTTACCTGTCAGGTCAATAGCTTCTTCATATTCGTATATTTTTTCTTCTGAGTTTTCATTGTGTTCTGGTTTTGCACTTATTACACTAATTTCTAATTGATTTATTCTATTTATGCTATTCCAATTCCAAACCATTTTTTTAACGTTTGATAAATTATTTTATATTTTTCATAATTTTATTCTTTTCATAATCGGTACTTAAATATTTAACAATATTACAGTAAAATTAATTTGCAAAAACATATTAAGTAGGTACAACTAAAATGAAATAAAGTTCCCATCTACACCGCCGCGATACAGGCCAACAGTAAGTAAACTATTTTATTTCGTAATTTGCACTATCTATAATCTACTTCTCGTGTCTTTTCGCATTATAATAAATTATCATAGTTTTAAGGTGAGTGTTTACTTATGAAGATCGTGCCTTTGTTTTTAAAAGTAAAAAAATGACTTTGTTTTTTTAAGACAAAGGAGAATTATGATCCAAATGTTCACAGCTAACGAGACATAAACAACTGAATAGTTTATTAAATAAGGAGTAATTTTTATTATGACACCCATTAAAAAATTCAGCCAGCCAAAATTGAAGCTAAATGAAAAAATTACATATTTATACAGATTTTTAGCATACACAGCTCGAATGATAAAAAAATGGTATCATAAAATTTCTCTTGACACCCTGAGTGATTTATACACCGTGACATTTTTGTCGTCTTACAAAGGGCCACTCAATGTACCAGAGATAAAATACCTCAAAAAGCATTTTTTATATTTATTTTTTATGTATATTTAGTAGTCATACATGAAGTGGGCTGCTTTGTCACGGTATATATTTTGAAAAAAAAAAAAAAACATTATGGCGGATTTTTGTATTAAAATCTAAAATAAATATTTTCCAATAAGTGCATTCCTAACCTTACAATGACGAATCATAATTCAATTTTAAAAGACAATGCATGAAATATAATTATTCAGACTGTAAGTACTCTACCTACAGACTTGACGTCTTGATAATGTTACAAGCATAATAATAATATAATTATTATTAACAAATCAACTATTTTGAATTGCCTAGCGAGGTTATCGACATGTGGGATGGGGACTCAGCGGTCATTGTGCCGATTGTCGTGACAGCCAATGGCTTGATTGCCAAAAGCCTCGACCAACACCAGAGGAGGCTCTCGATGGGCAGCTGGATCAAGGGCTGGATTCAGAAAGCAGAACTTCTGGACACGGCTCGCATTGTTACGAGGTTCTTATCTTTGGAGCCCTGCCCGGTACTTGGACCCTGTTCCCGATACCGGTGGACTACTATTTTATATATTTTGTTTTTTATAAAAAATATTTTAACATATAATTTATAATAGTAGTATAGTATATTTTATTATAGTAGTGTTATGTATAATTTCAATGTTATTCCTTAATTCGATTTTTGGATATCACATTAAATACAATCTTAAAAAAGAATTTGCAGGAAATAAACAAATTATTTAAATTATATGAATATAATTTAAATATGAATATTATTATATATGAATATAATTTATAAAATAAATATTATGTAAATTATTCGATTATCTCTTATATAAGTGCTTCTTACTCGACTAATGATTGTATGATTGAAAAGTTGACTTAAATAAAAGAAATAATTATATTCTTTTCTTATTATCTGTTTAATTTAATCTTTTTGACATTTCCTACGGAGATATTTTTAGCATGTAATCGAGCATTCTGCTGGCATTTTACTAATTGTTAGGCTAGAATACTTATTAACCGTGGCCACAAAGCTAATTTATTCAGTATATTGCAAACACGTGTAGTGATACATCAGTAAGACTTGTGCATTGTACTAAAATATTGGCTTTAAGAACGTGTTCATATTGTTTACCATGTTTAATAAATAGGTAGTAGATGTGAATTTAAGTCATCGCTTCGTCATGTTTACCCATAAACGAGCTTTGGGCCCTTTCCGCCTGCCCAAACTGTTCGATACAGAGCTTCAGTTAGCCAACAAAGTCAAGTACCTCGGGGTCACTCTAGACAGTAAGTTAAACTGGAGTAGTCATCTAGACAATAAGCTAAACAGGGCCTGCATCACCTTCTGGCAGTGCAGGAAAATGATAGGTAAGAAGTGGGGCCTATCCCCCAAAATAATGCTATGACTGTACACTGCAGTGATCCGCCCCATGATAGCCTACGCGGGCGTGGTCTGGTGGCCCTGCACCCAGCTGGTTACAGCCTCCATCAAACTACAGCGCATGCAAAGACTGGCCTGCATGGCGACCACGGGCTGCATGAGAACTACTCCGACTGCAGCTATGGAAGCCTTGATGGGATTACCACCGCTGCACCTGTTTATACAGCAGGAAGTGACGATGGCGGCAGTGCGTCTAAATGCAGTAAATCTCTGGGATAAGAGAAACACACAACACACCGCGCTGCTTGAGGGACTCAGCAAGGAGTTCCCCATTACGAAAGCCATTAATGACCGGGTACCCAAACAATTTATCTTCGATAAAAAATACAGAATCCAACTTCACGAGGATCGCCGATGTGAGGGTTTGCGCCCAACAAAGCTGCGCATCTTCACGGATGGATCCAAAACAGGTAGGGGTACAGGTGCTGGAGTCTTCTCGGAGGACTTCAACATCCACATAGCTATACCATTGGAAGTCCATAACACAGTGTTCCAGGCCGAATGCTTGGGTATTTCTCTTGCCGCTTCAGCAATTCTGGCTAGGGAAGTTAAGGACCACTCGATACGTATACTCTCAGACAGCATGGCTGTTCTGCAAGCGCTGAACAGTCACACTGTGGACTCTGGGCTAATATACGAGTGCCACCAGAACCTTAACCAGGTGGGTGACCTCAATAATAACCATTCAATGGATCAAAGGACACAGCGGTTCGCTGGGGAACGATGCAGCTGACGAACTTGCTAGAAGGGGGTCGAACATGGCACCAGTGGGGCCCGAACCCATTGTACCACTCCCCTTCGGTTACCTGCGCACTCCGGTAAGAAAACGAACTAGGGATCAGCATCACAAACTATGGTCGGACCAAGGTGAGTGCAGGCAGGCTAAGGAGGCACTGCCTTCTATCGATGGCCGCCTCACGAAACAGGTTCTCCGATTAACTAAACAGCAGCTGCGCACGGTTACAGCAGCTATAACTGGCCATGGGTCATTTAATAAACACCTCTTTGTCATAGGAGTCACAGGCAGTCCGCTCTGCAGAACCTGCGTGGAGGACGACGAGACAGCAGCTCACGTGCTGTTAAACTGCCCGGTGGTCGCCACTTACAGGGCAAAGTACTTCGGTAATCCAGGTACCCTACGCGAGATTGCCAGTAACACCAAGGCGTTGCTGGCCTTCTTTGAGGAGCTGGGGTGGGTCGAATAACAGATTTTTCCCACCTGTACGCAAAATACGCGCTTTGACGTGGAGTTGCGGAAACCAGCCCGTATTACCTATTACCTACCTAAGTCATCGCTTCGATAAATGATTGGCGTAAAACCTTTTTTTTGGCTTTGGTGTCCTATTTTATGCTATATGCGACGTCTGACTTGAGCGTGATCGTTCCGATCGACGTCTGAACGCAACGCACAGCGTTGGCGGAAAATACGTTCGCAGTGGACCACGACGCTTCAGTCGTTGCTTTGCGAGTGGTCGTGTTGACACTTGACACGAACTAACGCTGCAATGTTTCGAAATAACTAGAGACGTGACGCCCACGTCGGCGTGTGAAAGAGACCACAATAGTAGACGCTGTAAGCGGCCGACGGCGTTTATAGGAGACCATAGCCTAAGCGACCAGCCGCGTCCTAACCGAAGCAATCGTCGCGAGAATACGTGACCGTCGCGTTTATTTTATCCTGTCGCTGAAAGTGACCGATACACGTGTACGCGAACGTCACGGTCTTTTATATAAATATGACGAGCTCGCGAGAATAATCATGTCACGTTTTTTGTCATAATTCATACAAACGATCAAGTCGATTTCGTACTCGTCCGACGGCCGCTTTTGGTTAGGACATGGGGTTCCGCGAACCCGAATGCAATTCGTCAAGAAGGCGCCTTCCGGTTTTCCGAAAAATTGGGGTACATAATGAACGTGAAGATCACGTATTCGTTCGACCGATCGCTTTGGTTAGGTCGCAGGGTCCAGCGTGTACCAGCATGTGGAATATAGACTTAACAATTTATAATGAAATGATAGATGTAACTGGGGTAGATACCAACTATAACTAATGTGGTTAAATTAGTTGCTCGAAACTCAAACCATTTACGCAAGGCCACAGATGAATACAGGGTTACCTACATTTATATTCACCTAGAAGTTGCCTCTCTTTCTATCGTAAGACACTCATTGAATTGGCCTGACAAGACGGGCCCGCCACGTACTTGTAGCTTCATACCTAAAATGCGGGGTGAAAAATGTATTCATCTGTGACAAGGCAGCAAATCCATTTTATCATTTATCCAGGCATCCGTCGCTGGCAGTATGCACTTAATTTATTAGTCCAGTGATGAAAACAGAATTGAACTTTTTTAGTTTTACTATTACCGAAATTTTAATAGGTAGGTAAGTACTTTATAAACTACCTTAAAATATTTCTATCTCTAAAACTCAATTTATTTACGAAGCCTATCAAATTAACCAACTTAATAAATGTTATCGTTAACTGAGCAAAATCTAATCACGGAGTGAAATTAAGGAATTCCGATAACTAATCCCTAGGAAAGTCCGGTCATTTGGTACACTGTCCCAATTTGTGTTTCATGAATATTAATAAGCCTTACGTTCGACCACGCGGCGTTGTCTGTTTTTTCTTTTACTTTTACATTTATTTTTCTTTATAAAACGTTTTGTGGATCGTTATATTTATTTCGGTAGCATTTTAACACTGTTTGTCCACCGCACCGTGAAGGACGTCAACGAGAAATGAGATTACGCGGTCATAGTAAATGTACTGTCGGTATTTCAGCATTGTCATCTGGTTCGCGTTGACGTCCCGTTCACGGTGCGGTGGACAAACGGCCTTAGAATGTATTTATAGAAGACTGACCATATTTTTTAATTCTTTTGAAGCCTTTTTCCGGCGTTTTGGCACACATAAAGCTAAGACAATTACTTTTACATTTTAAAATATTTAGTTTTATAATATCTGTATTTATTTATTTACTGATTAAGAAATTATACTTTTAAATAATTATTATCTTTTCCGATATTACAATGAGATGTGTGATCCCGCCCAAATTGCAGTAGGTACTTTTATTTGCACACATGCATAATGGATGCATAAGAGCAGTGGTTGCCCAGGAGTAACGGCCGCGACTTACGAGTTGTAGGTAGTAGGTTCGAACCCAGACAGGCGCTTTACTTTGTGTAAACTATTTCATCACCGCTGCTCTCAAAACAGAGAAGAAAAACATCGTAATGAAAACAGCTTTTGTCTTACAACCAAAAATTCGAAGACATGTGACACCAACCCGCACTGGGCCAGCTGCAGTGGAAACATTGTAGGCTGATTAGATATACATAATAGAATGGCTATATTGTAAGTTATTGGACAATTTTATCAACTACGTTACAGTCCATGTTTGTCCTTTTTTCAAAATAATAATAATTTGTCAAATTCAAAACTGCATCGCGAAATTGAAAAAAATATTACCACAGGTGAACGTACGAGTAATTTGATGTAACGTGGTGGCTTTTTTGGTAACGTTCAAAATAATATTATTTTCAACTCGAGAAGTTGCAGGTACAGTGAGTGATTGAACTCGATGAAAACTTCGTTTTTTTTTATCTTATGAAAAATTTTAATTTTCAAACAATATAATATTTACCTATTATACTTATACCTTTAGGAGCCGAGAAAAAAGAGAAAATTTCTGAAAGAACGCTAAGCGAAAATAAGTAAAAGCGCGGGCGAGCGATGGGATTCGACGCTGTGGGTCGGTGGCCGAAGTTTTGCGTGGACATGAAGTTGCGGGCAGAAGCTAAAGTCAAAGTCAAAGTCAAAGTCAAATCATTTATTTCAAATAGGCCCGTATAAGGCACTTTTGAATGTCAAAAATTTACAAAAAAAATTAATTGATTCTAGTTGCCCCTTCCAAAAGGTAGTTTTCGTATGGAGAATAATGGGCAAGAAACTCCACCGTTACTCTTTTAAAATGTTTTACAATATTTTGTATAAGTACATTAGTTATATAATTATATGTGAGGACGATGCACCTAGAATAAAATTATTATACCACAATAGGTAAAAAGAATTAAGAATTAAAAATGAAGCAACAGATAAACTAATTATGTGATAGATACATGGTGCTCACATATTTACAAACATTGTAAAAGTAGACGATCCTCCTAAGATTCCACAATTAATAAGTCAGTGTGCGAGGAATTGGTCATAGAATGTAAAATCAATGTCATATAATAAAAAATAATAATAAAATATACACTTAAATTTGCAACCAGTTTGATTTTGTCTTGATTCTAAATTATCCTATGGAGCAGGACCAGCATGTTTCCAAGCATTCTTATCTTGGCTAGTAATTAATATACATGCTTACAACCTTAAAATAATAATTTTCAGTTTTTATGTGTAAAAGTAGTAATGTTAACCGACTTACGTCGCTGAAGGTGCCAAATCAGTCGGTTCTGCGTATTTTCGTCCTGAAACTACATAGGTAATCGAGATACTTAATAAACTGACATCAGTCGTAAATAAATTCTTATATAAGGTACCTAAATCTCCAGACTCGTGTTTCCACTGACCAATTTAACTTTGATCTTTTGTTAATTGACTGCTTCCCTGGGGAGCATCAGAGTTCCAAACGCCGCACATTTACAAACTATAATTTTCTATCTTCTGCTCTTGAATTTCAGTTTTAAAATCGAAAATTACGAGTATTCTTGTTCAAAACATGCACCATTTTCTTATTTTATACATTGCGGACACATACAGTACGAGAGGTGATCATTAGCTACGTATGAAGTTAAATGACAGCATGGTAAGATAAGATAAGGTATCGTCCTATTTCTGCCAATCATTTGAAGGTGACAGAGACACAATAATTTTTGAATGTGTATTTTTAAGAGGAGACTACCTAAATTGTATGTTAATTTCCATTAATAATATTTTGAAACAGTCACGCATACAATCAAAATGAAACTTTAGTATAAATATATGATTATGATTTATGGGACCTTTTTCTTCTTTTTCAGTTACGTAATTGTAACATTTTCGCTCGATTCAATTTTTATTCAAAAATCTTCTTTTTTAAAAGATTATTTAAATAAAATGAAGATTAATCGGCTTTTATGTCTGAAATAAGTATTCACAGTAAGAAAATATAGTTTATTATCCAGCCACATGATTATTTTTATTTAGATCAATGATTCATGATTAGTTATAAACGAAATAAGAATTGAGACTTACGCCATTTTACTTCCGTACTCGAACACGATCAAAAAGCGCACGCGATATTCAACTTTATTACTGATGTGTTAGCGTGTAGCATATAGTGGAGTGGCGGGGTGCATGGGGGCTGAGCCTGCGTGGAAATTGTCTTTAGAGTGCCTGGTCTTAAGGGGGATGCGCTAAGGTAGCTCGCGAAATTCAAATTTTCTTTAGTTTTTTGCAATTTACAGGTTAGTGTCAGGTTATATTTTGAATAAAATATGATTCACGACCGTAAGAAATTTGGCTTTATAGAATTATAATCATTAGAATCAGGAAAACAACAGTGGTTAGCTTAATCCTCAAATGACATGACTTCATGAAATAGTCATTCTATAGGATTGCATGAACTTAGAGAGTTTTATTGTTGATTTTTATAATTATAATTCAATAAATAAACAATTGATGCGGCCGCGAATCATATTTAGATCAACATACAATAGCGATACCGACATGCAAATTGCAAAAAACGTAAATTTGAATTTCGCGAGCTACCATTGCATTGGCCTTAACGCTAATTGTATTTAGTGATTTGTGGTGCAGGCGGGCCTTTGGTAGACTATTTAATTGCATGCCCGAAGCTTTTGTTGCGTCAGATCTACTTAAATATTTAGAATTAATCTTTAAATTATGCTCAAACATAATTAACATAACATAAAATTACGCATGTATTCCCCAAAGGGTTAGGCAGATTTAGTTAGGTTTATTGCACAAACAGGACATTTATTACTATAGTTATTTATTTATTTTATTCGTTATTTGTAACATCACAAGTAAAAGTGACATTTGTTAAGCTTATAGTGAAGATCACAGTCTATTAACAGAAATTAGAGCTTCGGTTTCTCTCTTTTGTTCCTCGAACCCTCCAGGTAAATATCACCTAATTTAATTTACGTGGAAGTTAATGTCATTCCATTTCACCGCAGAAATCTAATATTCTCTAGCTAAATATCTTAATTACGTCAATTTGGACCCCATGAAGACGACAAAAGACGCCAATGAAGGAACGTTCAAAGCACATTAAGCCGTGGTTCTTCTAATAAAATTTGAGTAATTATGTTATGGTATTACGGAATAATCTCTTCAACAATTCCTTTGACGATTTCGTTTGAAAAATTTTACTGGAAATTAACCGACATTTTGGGCTAAGTATACATTGTGCAAGAATTAACTTTATGTTTTGAAGTTAATGTAGCCATTTTGAAGAACTAAATGGTAAAGCGAGGGGTTATCCCTGTCACAGGGTCGTAATAACTTGGTCTCGCGCATTGCCCAAGCTGCAAAAGTGTTATAAGAAAGAAAGAAAAGTAGGTTTATTTGTCACAGAAACACGTGCATACAAAAAGACTAGAGTAGGTAAGCAGAAAACAAAATAGATCTATAGTATAAATGTTAATATAAACATAACAGAAATAGTCGGCAGCTCCACGTCATGGCTGTGACAAGAAGGTTTCCACTCAGCATAATGCTGTGGTATGTGGGACCCATAGCACAGCGCTGATTTTCAGTGGTCACCCAAAAAATGCGTATGGAAATCAAGTCAGGTTCAGTGATTTGTTTGCACATAATATAAGTAACAATTTAAAATAAAATGAAAAGTACTTAGAATATAATACAACAATACAAAGAAGTTTAAAAAAAAAAACAATATAATAATTATAATTTTGTTTATCGAACGGAGTAAACGTAATGTAGATTCTTTAGATTTTAAAATTGTTTATACTCGTTTCGCACATAATATTAACTATTAATTTAGTTTATTCATATCTATTAGTGATACTTGACCAAAAACTCTATAGGATAGTTGTATTTTCGATTCAAAAATCGTTCAAATTTAACACTTTGACCACAGAGGCGGTTCATTTCTGGTTAGAGAAGGTTTTAGTAAGTACATAATAATATTCTACTAATTTAATACGTTCTTGGAACTACCATACAAAGATAACGTTATTTACCTACTTATAGTTAAATATGAGTTAAGATACACGTGACCCAATGACCATTAATCATTGGTAAACTAAATAAATTGGACTCTAACCCTAATTCCTTCCTCCAATTTATTATTCAAACCAAACACATAGGTACATAAACCATTAGTTTTTCAACTGCGATCGATTTACGACCTACATACGAGTGGTACTAGCGCTGTTTATCTTGAAAGCGGCTATTCTCGAAACTTAATGAGCGAGAAATGCGCTATAAAGCATACAGAGCCCGAAAAAGGGTGAGACCGTGACGATGCAAAGACCCCTAAACCTATGGACTGTTTCAAAGACTAAGGAAACTATACATAAGTGAAACTGACGTAAGTACATAGTTTCCTATGAACGTATCTCGATAAATATCACCTATCACCCTGCCACGTTCTGCGCAGCTTGCCTAGACTTGTGGCGATATCGACATGGTGAAATTGAATTCATGGGTATCCTCTTAATGGGCCATACTAGAACAACCCTGAAATCGCGAAACAAATCAGCTATTTCCTACATTTATGTTCGCATAGCTTGTCAAAATGCTACAACAGAACAGCAGACTTTTTTCAGGGTTGGTCCCTTTGTGAAATTTTTTCATAATGATGAGTACCCCTTTTTTTTTTTTTTGGGTGGGAAATTATCAAATAACTTCTCCCGCTCTGGGTGGAGCGGGAGGGCGTGTCAGACTCTTACTGACTAAAACCCACCCGTGTTCCTTCCGTTGCCTGTACGTTGCCAGGGGCCACGGTATCCCTTTCGGACTTTCCCGCAACCCCGGCAGGCATCGGTCCTATCGGACCCCTTCACTTGCTGACATCTCTTTGAGGGGTCATTATGAACAAATTTCTAATTTTAATTCAATTTCACTCTGTATAACGCCACATACAAACTACATACTGCACGTGACGTCACGCAAATCCTACATCGCACAAACAGAGTTCAAAGTCAAAGTCAAATAATTTATTTCAATTAGGCACAAAAAGGCACTTTTGAACGTCAACATTTACAAAAAAGTAATAATTGATTCTAGTCGCCCCTTCCAAAAGGTAGTTTTCGTATGGAAAAGAATGGGTAAGAAACTCCACCGTTACTCTTTTAAAATGTTTTCAAAATATCTTGTATACATCAATTATATAATTATATGTGAAGACGATGCACCTAGAATAAGATTACTATACCACGATAGGTAAAAATAATGAAAAAGATTATGGAATGACAGATAAATTAATTATAGATGCACGGTGCTCACATATTTACAAACATTGTAAAATTATACGATATTCCTAACATTTTAACATGTAATAGGTACTAATAAGTCAGTTATCGGCGCCATTAACATACACACCTCTATACAGAAACCCAACAACAACAGTTGGACCCGTCTGGTCGGAGGATTTTCCCTTTTCAACTGCGAAATAGAAACTTTCCACCCTATTCCTCATACCTTTAAACTGGTGAACAGGTCATCGTGATTTTGAAAATAGAGGTAAATTTAATAAATAATCGACGATCTATGTTAAGCGTTTATTAGGTCCCGAAACAGTTAGTTCAGGTTCTCACGTTATTTTAACACTTAGGCTTAGGCCTTTACCTTCTACTCATTATATGCGCATGATATTCGCTTAAGGTCGTACAGGTTTACGCCCCGACCTCGTCACACCCCGATTATGAGGTGGAGACTATGTATGAAGATATTTCCAGAGCCATTTATGGCTCTAAAACTCACTTCACCATTGTCATGAGGGACTTCAACGCGAAACTGGGCAAACGAAACGATGATAAGCTCTGAGGGGGGGCAATTTGGAGTTGTACGTCGGAACCATCGGAGTCACCTATTGGCCAGTTTTCTGGAGAAGGAAGGTCTCTTTATGATGAACTCCTTCTTCAAAAAACGTGAGCACAGAAAGTGGACCTGGCAGAACCCTGATCGTGAAACAAAAAATGAGATTGACTTCGTTATGTCGACGAAGAAGCGAGTATTCAATGATGTCTTTAGAATGTATTCGTAGCAGGATTACGCTTCTGTGCATACTTATTCTATGGCTAAACCCATGGACTGTACTCAGTCCTGATATGAGATTAGTTGGGATAAAAAAAGGGGATGGAACATGAATATTTAAAACTGAGTTTTGTAAAGAGGCCTGCCAAATACAACCAAGTTTTACTTGACAAAAGAAAAGCCAAAGGGAAGGGTCTGGAAGAAGGAATCTGGCAGGCTATAATGAGAAATCTTTTAATAATAATAAATATGCTATAATATATTTGACATAACGGGGAAATGAAAATGGCGGATGAAATTGTAAGATGAAGTTGTATATTGGAGATCGAAGTAGCCCGATGGGGACTACATACTGAAGAGGGGTTTTTTTTTAATCTTTATTTATTTACAAGAGTATCTAAGGATCCGATCCTTAGATAAAACCCTTTTAAATAAATAAAGATTAAACATTTCCGAAATACCGTTCACATTGGGTTTGACCGAACTTCGGTGGTTGAACTTAACTTCGTCATTTGACCGAAATTCGCGTTAAATGCTGAACATTCGATACAAGAAAATATTTAAATAACTTAACTGATTTTAATAAATTTATAAAACTGAACCAGTAAAATATAATCATAAGCATTTACTTATTGTGTGTTAGTTGTTATTTATTTATTTAATAATCAAATGTATTCTAAGCATTATCAGAATATTAACATCTAAATATTAAAAAACTGTCGCCAAAATCACAATTTTTATTTTTTTAAATGCCTTAAATGAAATTTTATTACTTTACGGTATTTAAAATTTAAGTTTTTGGTGCAAAAACAACAAGGATTCTGCGTTATCTGGCAGAAGTCTGTTACGTTTTTGTTCGTATATATTTCCTGCTTCTGAGAAAAGTTTATATAGTGTACGCACCAAAAAAGGCTTCCGCAAACAGGTGCGACGCGACGCGGACGACGCGACGCGACACCGCTAATTGTTCTACTGTGAAGTTTTCTTAGGAATTGTTTTATTACTCTCGCGTCGAGATGTCGCGTCGCGCTTTATTTGTGGGAGCCTTAATTCGAGCGCGTAAACAAGATTCGACGTGTCACTCTCTAAACTCTTTAATATTCACTTTTATGATGTAACAATTGTGTCTGCTACTTGTCACAACAATGCCACAGACAGTAAAAGCATAGACAAGTAACTGATGTTACGTCGGGTGCTGACACGCGGACAACATTATGTTTTATTTTTTAATGTATTTAATACATCTGTTTAATTACTTTTATTTAGTATTTTTGTATATGAATCTTTCTGTCCGTGACATCACTGCAGGCCCTATCAGAATACCAGAATACCACTGCGACATTTATTATTAAATGTCGCAGCATCATGCGAGATAGGAGCCTTTTGGCCTCGCACAGGACTTTCCACTTTATATTAATTTTTACTCTGTTTGTTTTTTCTATTTTTTTTTTAGTGAGTGTGTGTTTAGTTTAATTAAGATCTCTTGTGCTTATCCCAATAAATACTTTTTTTATTTTTTTATTTCTTAAAAAGCGCGGTGAAAATAACTGAAGTTCGGCTGAACTTTTTATTTTCACCGAATGTTCGTAATCGGTTCAAAGCACGTTCGGCCCATCCCTACAATTTTATATTTATTTGAAAGGTTTTTTATAACGTAATGATAATTTCACCAGAACAGTCGACTAAACATTCTAGCCTCTTCCGACACCGGGGACGCTAAGATGCTGTTAGATATTCCTATGTCAAATCCACCATCAAACAGATACTTTGTATTTCATTTTATTTTATTTATTTATTTAACAGTTTATGTACACACATATAAAGAGACAAGAAAAAGGAACAAAAAAATACGTACAAAGGTGATGCTTATTTCTAAAGAAATCTCTTCCAGCATACCTGCGATAGGAGAGTGGATAAAAATAGATGTAGACAACGTGTGTAAGAGTAGAAGAGAAAATAAAATACATAAAATAAAAACATTTAACCATTCACTAATATAAAATAAATCACTAATTCATGTATGATCCGACTACATTTCATTAACACGTGATAAAAAAAATAGCTTTTATCTATTGCTTAGTCCATTTTTACTAACATCTTACTAAACAACTTATAGACAAAGATATAAATATGTCTGGATAGACAGTCAAAACTGTGAACTCGTCGAAAAAAATTGGCGTCCAGCTCTTGGCCAATAAATGCACGTACACTAGGAAAAAGCAATGACGTGGCGCGAGTGTAAGACATAGCTGTCATGCACACCAGCAAAACAAATTAGTTTTTTTTTGTTTTAGTTCTTTTGCAGCGCGACACTAACTAGACATATAAATAATCAAATGTTTAGTGCAAATTGGCATTAGTTTAGTAGGTAGGTACTTCCCTGATGAATACGCTACGTCACATATTATGTAAAATCACATCTACTTCCTAGTAGGTACACTCAAACAACGTAAGATCGAATCCTCGTCATCAAACTATCGTATTACAGACTGTAAATCAAGTACATCCTTGTTAGCCAATGCAATTTGCAGGAGTCAACTAGATGAAATGCAATAGTGTAACTGTTGGAGCCATTGGTCGTGCAATCTATTTCTCTATGTTATTTGTTTTAACTTGGAGTGAGTTGCTTATACAGAATGGCGATGGTTATCACATTTTGGTAATAAAACCACGTAGATGACGTTCTATGAAAATACACCAAAAAAATACGATAAAAAAAAGATGTACAATAAAAAAAAAAAAAATACACAAATATTAAATTATTAAAATACACAATTTAAAAAAACAGCCTATTATTGTCTCACGGCTGGGCAAAGGCTTCTTCTCATACAGAGAAGGCACGTGGTTTGATCACCACGCTTGTTCAAGAGGTGCTGGCGATTTCAAACTTATATAAGGTCCCATTAAAATAGACTGATGGACAAATTTTAACACAGCGTTCAGTACGTCTAACCAAAGATATCCAAGAAAAAAAAAACACTGATTGAAGTGATCTTATTTTGACCTAAAATAATAAATGGCATTGGGTAACCAACATTTTTAGTGTATTTTCGTTAGCTGATTTATTTTTCTTGTAAGTATCTAATGCGTTTTTTAACCGACTTCCCAAAAAGGAGGAGGTTATCAATTCGGTTGTATTTTTTTTCTTATATATTTTTTACCACTGTCCTTATTTTGGCGGTCTGAATGATTTCCAAAAGTTTGTCCATCTATTTTAATGGGACCTTATATATATTAACAATAAGTCCATCAACGTTTTTCCATCACCGATAACAAAGATAAACTACTGGCGCGATCTGGCCTGTGAGAAAGCGGGCCGTGGATCCGCAGCGTTACAGCGTAAAGTTTCAGGCATAAATTATCTATGCAAAATTAAAAGAAAAACAGCGCGGTGTGTCTACTTGGTTGTTTTTAGTTACATAGTAGATTTTGATCCCGTTTTCATCATTTTAGGTCACTACATTTTTAGGTAATTAGGTATATACAATTTAAAGTTCATAAAATGTATAGTCCCGGTAAAGACATTAACTCCTGAATTTGTTTTTGCGTTCGTTCTCAGAGGCTTAATACAAAACGCCACAATATACTAGGTACTTATTTTAAAGAAATTCGGCTTTACCTACTAGAATTATTTAAAAATCCAATTGACGACGGAGTTTACCGTAAATTAGAGATTTTTAGTACGAAATCCAATTGAAACAGAAATCTACCCGATTATGTGGGTAGCTCCTACCCAATTAGGTAGGTTCACCACGTACAATTGGTAGGCACCTACGTATTGGTGCCAGTAGGTTAGGTGATTAGAGAATATGTAGGTCGTGAGTTTAAACTCCTTCTGTTCTATAATAATGTGAATTGATAGAAATTTATTTATTTATTAAGTATTAAACTAAAATTGTATCAAATTGTCTTGTCATTATCTAGCCCTGTACGGAAGCAGAATTGGAAAAAAAATATTGGTTTGGAAGTTATGAGCGTCGAAACTTCCATTTCCATATAAACTTCCGTAAATAAATAGCTTATGTAGTAAGAAAATGGCAAAATAGAAATCGTACAGGGATAGATAATTTATTCAATAATTCAAATAATTTTATTTTGAGTAAATACATTCAGTCGTTTTTACATTTTTTTTTTTTTAGCTTTGTTGTTAACTTTATTGTGCATGGTCTCCTATAAGTGAAGGGGTACACCTACTTAATACCTAATATTGCCCTTTAATAATATGTCATGTACTGTGTATATATTTTGTTGGAGAACCTTAAGGTAGGTAAGTTAGTAACTAATATGCATGCTAATTATTAGTCTAATTATTTATTTATTTAGTTTTATTTATTTAGTATTTATTTATCTAATTTTTATCTATTTATATATTTATTTAGTGAAATAGACGATGATTTATAACGAAAACGAGCGCGTAAAATTTCATGAACAGACTTTTGAATGTAGGTATAGGTATTAATATTAGTTAAAATGGATTGGAAACTTAGACGGTCTTATTTCAAAACAAGATTTATTTTTATTAGACCCATGTTTAAACCGACGAACCAGTTTTGAATTTCGAATTTTATATCTTCAATTTATTGTTCTAAATACAAAAAGTGATTTTAAACCAGTGATTTTGAATTTTATCGTGTTTGGAATAAAGTTCAAAATACTAAAACTAAACAAAATAATAACTGACTTGAAGGTTTAAGTTCCCTCGAACTTGTTTTGTAATGAGACGAAGCAATAGGAATTGTGACCAAGTCTTATTTAGACTAGCTCTCTTGGCAAATACGTCATCGGCCAAATGTAACTCATAACATATACTACCAGAAATCTATATATGGGGCATGGGGTTGGTGTGTCACATGTTATCGATTTTTTTTTCCTTACGATGTTTGCCTTCACGATTTTGAGAGCAGTGATGACGAACCCACGAGCAACGATACGTAAGTCCAGAAACCTAATGTCAAATCCCCAAACATGCACATAAAGAATTCATCTAAAATAACTTCTGACACCATAGCCACTATCTCAGATGACCGATGACATCACAGAAGCAACTTATGGCTACGCATAAAATTATATTTGTCAATTTGTTATTTTCACTTTGGCCGTCACGTCGAAGGGTTGGGGGATCGTAGCGACATACTAAGCTATAATTTCCAGTATAAGCTGGCCCCTTATTGTAGGAGAAGTAGTTTTATTCAATCAGACTACAATAAGGTCCACAGTGTTACTAACAAAATAACTTAGCCAATATTAGTAATTAATAACTAAAACAGATCGGGCTGCCCGGCTGGCTATTGATTGCAGAACAATTTGGAAACTGTCCCGCAATCTGTGGAGTAGCGATGGTAGGAAGAAGAAGTAGATTTCTACGCAACAGCGCATCAAAGTCAGTTCGGCAAACAACGCTGAGGCACTACAAAAGCGCGGCAGTCGTCACTAGACCCTGAATGCATCATGAATTGGATGTCGCAAAGCATTGTAAGCCTTTTGGTTATATGTGAACCACAGGGCTCCTGGGTACAGTGAAGTGCAGTATGCCTTAAAGAGGGCTATTTTAATTACGCATCGGAAGAACCTGCGGGTCAGTATATTCGTCCTAAATGACAACGCTACGGGCCCTTCTCTTGATTCTATCCAGTGCGATGTCAGCTTATACTGGATATGAAAGCTTGATGTATCGTCATGTGTACTTACGGTATGAAAATTTAAGAACTTCTCTAGTCGTGTTACTTTCTACGGTAATGGCCGCACCACGTGACGAATTCTGTGTCGTAAGGATGTGGAGTTAGAGAGCGTGGAATAGACAGTTTACCTAAAGAAAAAAAAATTGTAATATTGTAGGTATATTCGATTTCTGAATCTCTATGATGAGGAACTCCTGGCTGAGTAATAACAGTCGCACGGTCGATCCATCAGGTAAAGCTACGCTTGTTGGGGCTGGTCCGTGGATGGGTGACCATCTTAACATACCGAGACTCCCCCGTGCCTCGGAAAACACGTTAAGCCGTTGGTCCCGGCTGTCATTCGTGAAGTTTTTACAGTAGTTACGGGTCGTTAGAAGCCCGAAAGTCTGGCAACCAGTCTTACCAAGGGTATCGTATTACCCAGTTACGGGGTTGTGGAGGTCAGACAGAAGTCGCTTCATGTAAAATACTGGTATATTGGGAAAAGGCTAGACAGAAAAATTCGACCTCCGAATTGCTTTACCATTTTTGATAAAAAACTCCCAGTAAATTCAAACTTCACTAATGTTGAAACAGACTTTGACCTTTAATGAAGTGCAAGTGACTACGAGATCGACTACACCTACGAGTTCCATTACATACTTATGTATATTTAGCTTGACTGTATAATACAGAAACAAAGAAAAGAGCCGTCCTTAAGGGACAGTACGTGTTCCTCAGTGTGAACAATTCACTATTTTGTTTAATAGGTTATGCCCGTGACTACGTACACGTGAAGTTTCGGCCCCAAACTACCGCGCTCATCCAATCGCCCGCCCGCGCTATTAAATTTACATTTTTAAATCCAATAAATAAAAAAATATATAAATAATTTTTTAAGGTCAGACAGGTCCGTGGTTTTGCCCGCGTGGATGTTTGAAAATAGCCCACGGGAATGAACTACCGGGATTAAAAGCGATGAAAGCGCTGCGCGTAATTTTGAATCCTTGTTATCTTTTAAAGTATTTATTTAAATGATATGATGTCAAGGCATATTTTAATCTAAATTAAATTCCCATTTTAAATAACATTATTTTATTGGATAAGGATTAATATAATATTGATCAAAATAGCTACGGAAATATCAATAAAATTTATATCAAATTTTGAAAGATAAAAGTTATTATTGTGGGTCATCCTTAGAAGATAGACATAATATGCTGTCACGGATTTTAACTTTTATAGATGTACAATCCTGCAGAACATTAATTTTATGTATCTCTTACGGTTTACGCAGCGCACGCCAGTAAAGCTCCCAGTCGGTATGATATTTTTCCGTCATCTTCAACAATAATCGTCATATTCCAGACAATTAAAAAAAAAAAAAAACCTTTATGAATTATACACTGAAACGTTACTCCGTACAATGGTGAAAACCGTTTGAAAATCCGTTTGGTAGTTTTTGAGTTTATCGCGTACAAACAGACAGACAGACGCGGCGGGGGACTTTGTTTTATAATATGTAAAGATGAACAAAATAATGTGTCACTTAACTATTAGGGTTTCGACATTGTGATCAAACCGGTACATATGTGGTAGAGTTGTCCAAGATCATACACAATACAGTCTGTGACAATGGTGTGTTCTATTGAAAATTAATACAAGAATAGGTCAATTCAATTGCTGATTTTGAATAGGACCAGTCGAAGGCACTTTTGAATTGTTATTTACTGAATTGGCATATTGAAACATTATAGACATATAAACAATAACTCCTATCTTAAAGGCCGCTCCCAGCGGGTTCGTCTTGAAGAATCTTCTTCTGGCTGGTGTTCTCTTACCGCGGGTGTGCCTCAGGGTGGCGTTCTCTCTCCTCTTCTCTTTTCTATTTTCATTAACTCTGTCACCAGAATCATCTCTTCCCACTTCCATCTCTATGCCGACGATCTGCAGCTTTACACTCACTTTTTAAGGCAGGATGCGGAAGCAGCGGTGTCAGCTATGAACAGTGACCTGGATTTGATTAGCGAGTGGTCGCGGTCCTTTGGACTGCAAATCAACCCTAAGAAATCCCAGGCCATTATTATCGGCGGAAGATATATGCGGAATAGGCTCGACGTTGCGTCGCTGTCTCCACTCTGTCTGAATGGAGTTCAGATTGAATACGCAAATTCCGTAAAAAACCTGGGGGTGACCATGGACTCTTACCTGTCGTGGACTGCCCATGTTGGTCAGGTCAGTCGTAAAGTGCACTACACGTTCCATTCGCTGAAATGCCTCCAGAGCTTCTTGCCCTTGTGTACCAAAATCTCCCTTGCTCAAACACTCATACAGCCCATCATAGACTACGCTGATGCCTGTTATTTTTAGAGCTTTTAAATAAACTTGAACGGTTGCAAAACATCTGCATTCGTTTTGTTTTTAATCTTAAAAAGTATGACCACGTTTCTAACTTTCGCAAAATACTCAAGTGGCTCCCAATTCGACTTCGCAGGAACTCTCGGATATTATGTCTGCTATTTAACATCCTTCACAACCCTAAAACGCCATCCTATCTGCGGGAACGCTTTTCCTACGCCCGTCCTTCCTGATGCTCCTTGCAGGTCGCATCTTAGAAATCTCCTTAAATCCCCTCCCCACTCAACCGACTTCTACTCCTACTCCTTTAGTGTGCATGCGGTACGGTTGTGGAATTCACTACCGCCTAACATTAGGGACTGCCAAACTGTTGCAGTTTTTAAAAGAAGAGTAAAAGAACACTATCTTTCCATTTCGTCATAGTTGCATATTTTGTATTTATATATTATATATATATATATATTATATACCTACAAAATTATATTTATTAGTATATTATATATTTAAGAGATATTTATTTTGAAAATATGTATGTAAGTATATTCTCATATTGAAGGTCATATTTTATATTAGTGAATGGCTAAATGTTTTTATTTTATGTATTTTATTTTCTCTTCTACTCTTACACACGTTGTCTACATCTCTTTTTATCCACTCTCCTATCGCAGGTATGCTGGAAGAGATTTCTTTAGAAATAAGCATCACCTTTGTACGTATTTTTCTGTTCCTTTTTCTTGTCTCTTTATATGTGTGTACATAAACTGTTAAATAAATAAATAAAAAAATAGATTTCGTCTACTATTATTATAGACACTGTCATATAGTTGTCCCAAAGTAGAATTCTATTTTCAAGACAAGTTCTCTATCTATCTCTTCTCCGACACAAAGTCAGAATGGCAATGTCTTTTTGAAGTTCAGACTGATGAAAGACAACTTCTAACGTACGCAACAATTCTTAAGAGGGCGCTTTCTGAAAGTTGGCAACGTCGCAAATAGCTGTCAAATATATCGCTGTTTAGATTAATATATCAATATTACTGAATGGAATAATGAAATATTGCTCTGTAATGCATTAAAATATTGATTGCTACATTTTACCCACTACTTCGCCCGCGTGGGGGTCGAAATTATCCCACGGGAACTTACTACCGGGATAAAAAGTATCTTTTAATCTAACCTAGATTAAGCTCTACCCATGTGCCTAATTTCATCTAAATTTTTTGAGCTGTTTTAGCGCGTAACAAACAAACAACTCACTCACTTTAGCATTTGTAACTTAGGATATTAAATTGCAATAATTATTAAATACCGAAATATTTGACAGCTATTTGCGATGTTGCCAACTGTGAGAATGCACCCTTTTAGGTCCCATATTCATAGTCAGGTTACATAATCATGAGTCGATAGAATTTCTTTGGTTAGGTTGAGGTTCTGTGACCATTGAACTTTAAGCTAGCGTGTACTAGTTTGTACTAGTACATACGAGCACAACATTGTACTTATCTGGGTAGGTACCTATTACAGCATTATAAATACTACATTTACAGAACACACTGAGTAACCTATTTGTAGCTGCCTGACTCGATTTGTGGAACTTCTATTCCGTAACGTGGTTGCATTTTGTTATTTTTATAAATACCTACTAAAGTAGAGTGCACTTTCCCGTTGATAGAATAATAATTATCATACTTTTTGTACACATAAACATAAACTCACTTCTCCTTCCTATACGGGTAGGCAGAAACTACAGAATGCCACCTGCTACTTGATCCTTACATACTCCTTTTTGCCCGACTATGGCAAAACCAAAAGGAAGGGTCATGATTTTAGCAGTTATGTATGTATGTTTGCTTTTACGTGTGTTCCACCGTAGCGCCTAAACTACTGAACCGATTTTGATGAATGAGATATCAATAGATTTGTAATAATAGTACAGGTGACATAGGCTATATAAATCTTCCCTAAATTTAATACGGTGGACTTTACACGTAAATTTCTATACTCGAAAAAAATATTGAGATCATCATGACATGTTTTGTATCAAAAGAAAGGTCTTGGAGGAGCACATTACAAATATGTATATATATCATATTTTCAAAGTAAATAATTATGTTTAAATTGTTTAAAACTAGCAAAAGTCAGACTGTGCTACGTACGGCGCGAGATGATACCAACACGAAGTTAATCAAATCGTAGTAAATAGTAACCATTTGTAATGCCACTCTTAAGAAAAATAAGTTCAACAAAATATTAATATTTTATATAGATTTCTTCGAAGCTCGATAAATGGTGTTGGCGTTGAAATAAATCGCTGTATGGTTTCGTTCAAGGCACTATGCACTGCTATATCAATTTAAAATAGGTCAATTACTGAACTGTTGTATTACTCTTATTTACGTTGCTGTAACGTTTATTAAGCGTTAAAATGGAAAAGTATAAAATACACTCACAATAAAATATACAGTTTATTTAACTTATTTTTTTATTGTAAATAGCATGTTATCCTCAATGTTATAAAAAAATATTTATAGTCAAATAATAATAATATATATATATATATTTTTTTTTTTTTTTTTTTTTTTTTTTTTTTTTTTTTTTTTTTTTTTTTTTTTTTTTTAAACGTTGCCCCACACTAGGAATTTCTCCTGTGTCGTGTGTGCGTTTACAAACATTTAAACACACATACACAAACAGCCAGACCCGGAACAACTAATTGTAGGTCATACAAATATTTGTTCCGTGCGGGAATCGAACCCACGACACGCAGCGCAGCAGTCAATCGCTTAACCACTGCGCCAACCGTGCCGTCAATAATATATAATAATATATAATAATAATATGTACAAGTATATAAAAAAGGGGGGAAATAATCATAGAGCATCAAAAAATTATCCTCAACAAACCATTTTCAACAAATTACAGTGTACCTAAATAGGTTACATCTAAGTACATAATTAATGCGAACTATTAATTTCCTTAGATGATAAATACGGCTTACTAGCTGACCCTGACCCAACAGACGTTGTCCTGTCCTACAAAATTCCCATGCACCAATTTTTCTGGCAACTTTTCAAATTTTTCTTTCCGTATGAACATTATTAGGACTAATAGGGACATTTTAAAACAATAAAATATAGCCAGATCAGTCTAACATCATTTCATTTTTATTATAGAAGTGAAAAGAGTGAAAGGATCTATGAGTATTTCGCGTATGTTCGTGCCTCGCTCAGCCAATCGACTAAACGAAGCACAGCTCTAGCGCGGCGCAACACAATATGGCGACCATCTCACTTCTTTCTCCCGTTAATCAAACAACAGTCTAAGATTTCATCAACCTAACTGTTTTCCTGTAACTAAATTGCCTACAAGTACAACATTGTAAAGACAAGTAATTATACCCCTTTATTAACTTCAAACGCTCTTCATCTGACCCAATCTTAAAAGAAAAATCTTATTCTTTTGTTCCATCGCGAATACTAAAAAATGCAGAGGTTTTGCAGTTACACTTGGAATATCTTTAATTTAATATTGCAATAATGTTCATTGCACAGACTATAATTAGGCACCTGTTCCACCGCTGGCAACTAACAAGAAGCGAATAGAGCTAGCAACTAAAAACAAGTTAACGAGCAACAAGCAGCAAATGTGCGACGGTGACGAGCAATTTCTCGCTAGGATAATTATGTACCAAGCGTGGGCGTCTCTCAGCGAGTGTTTTGCCCGCCAAGCGAGCGTTGCTGAGCGAGTACTCTCTTCGATATCTCTTGTCACTGCGACAAAAGAGTACTCACCGATGGTGTGAACAGTCAGTGATCAACCTGTATCAATCTAAAAAACATTCCTCCACCGCTTTTTGTTTTAATACGGTCAGATTGGTCATCCATATTCGCTCGTTAGTAATAGATAAATGTTTTGCTTCTTACCCTCGTTGTTGATTTTGTTATTGTTTCATTTAATAATTTAGAACTTAAGTTTGTTCTAATTGTCTAAATTATGTGGTCGATGATTTTGGTGCACGGTAAAACTCTAATGAGTTTATGTTTGCTCCAACTTAATATGTATAAAGATGTATGTATACTACTAAATGAATAAATGAATAATATAATAATAATAACTATTTATAAAAATGTTTCTCTTTTAATTACACGGGATCTACAATCTACATCTCGTTTCTTGAGCGAGTGAATCGTTGGCACTTTCTCGTCCACGGTTGGACAAGTGTCTTAAAATCTCGTCAAAAAATGCCTCTTCTAGCATTGAATATCAACGTAAACAATTTCGATATTCGATACATCGCAGCCAATATATTTACGATCGTATTTTATTTCTGTGTTTATGTGTGATTACCTGCTCTCGTAAACCCTTATTTACTTTAACATACGAACGCATTACCTTTTGATTCTGTATACTAATGATTGGTAATTCAACGGGAAGAAATACGGAAATAGCTTGTACTAGCTTTGCCCCGCGGTTGCACTCGTATAAGTCTCGATACCGTGGGAATATCGGGATGAAAGTATTCTTTATCCAAATTCAGGTCATGGTCTACACATGTGCCAAACTTCATCTAAATCCGTTTAGCTGTTTTACCTTGAAAGTGTAACAAACAAACTCACTTTCGCATTTATAATATTATAACTAGCTTCGCCCCGCGGTTTCACCCGCATAAGTCTCGTTTCCGTGGGAATATTGGGATAAAAAGTATTTTATGGTCTACCCAATTGCCATATTTCATCCAAATCTGTTCAGCTGTTTCAGCGTGAAAGCGTAGCAAACAAACAAACTCACTTTCGCATTTATAATATTAGTTAGGATTAGGATTGCTTAACATAACATCACGCTTGTAATCCTTGAAGGGTTGGGCAGAAATATTGAATTGGTTTCTTGTTAGTTGTATGTCATAGAAATAATGGATTCTAGAAGTACTGGTGAAGTAGGTAAGTTGATCAAGTATTAAACCATTATAAGAATAAATTGATTGCCTCGTCGGTCTAGTGGTCGCAAGCGTTACTGCTGAGCACGAGGTCCTGGGTTCGATTCACAGGTCGGGCAAAGTATTATTGGGTGTTTCTATCTGGAATTTCTCAGTAGCAACCCGGAGTCTGGATTTGTGCCCGGTTGATGGCAATGGGCTCGCCACATGTTACATGGGACTTAAACATAACTGGTGATAATTTTATGTTGGTGTACATTTCTATGCATGAGGCCCTGGGTTCGATTCTGGGGTCGGGCAAAGTGTTATTGGGCTTTTCCATCTGGAATTACTGAGTTGCGTCTGGATTTGTGCCCGGTTGAAGCCAAAAGGCTCGCCCCCTATTATATGGGACTTAAACATAACTGGCGAAATGTGGGTGTACTATAGGTACACCTCTGCCTAACCCTTTGAGGAATACAGGCGAGAATTATGATCGAGCAATGATCATCCCAGGGCAAATAATAACCCTATTGACGCGCACTGCAAACAGGAACCATATTATTATTTTCCCTGCCTGAAGGCTTTCCGAACTCTAATACAGGATGTATCCTAGACAGCCGGATACATTTAGGAAAATCATAATATTGCACGATTTATCAAGGTTTTTTGAAGTGAAAACTTCTTTAGCGGCGTTGTGCACTTTTTTTGTGATGGGTAAAAAATGTTAAACTTGCGTCAAGACACGTGACAGGATCGAAAATTCGTAAGACGGAGGGAGAGTAGACCGCAACGTTAATATTCAAGTTTTCACTTCTGCCGGCACTCCCGGAATGCAACCCGTTGTTTTTTAACGGTGTCTTTAATAAGAGCTGTCTCTGCTCGCAGATTGATCAGTTTTCTTGAATAAAATACCTGGGAGACTAATCGATGAATATCTAATATGGAAGTCAATGTTAAGTTACTGTGTATCAGTCTGGGGAGCAGCAAACAGCGCTGGAGCGAGCTAAACGAGCTATTCTAAAAATAGCCTACAAAAAACCTTGGCGATATTCTACTGACGCCCTGAACTCAGAATGTAGCCTCCTCCATGTGAAACAGTTGTTTTTTGTTTCGACTCTGCTACGATTGTATAAGCATGCTAAAGAACTGGCACGCCATTCATCCAGAACGTTAAAGTGGGATCGGCCAATAGTACATTCTTCTTTTGCGCGCAGGTTTTTTGCATTTCTTGGGTCACTCTATTCAAAATTATACTCCCACATTAAAACTATACTGAATTTAACGTATACCAGCTGTCAAAATACTATATTTAAATGGCTGCATTCTAAAAATTATGACCAAACAGAAGACCTTCTGCACAGACAGTCGTAATATCTAACATATCAATAAAAAAATACAACACAACACGCGCACCGATTCGGGGCTGGGAGGTTGTGGGGTGTAAGTGGTGGGTACTAAAAAGTGGGTACTTTCACCACTGACACCCTCACACACACCCCACACACGCCCACAAACACCCACGCACCCTCACACACCCCACATACCTGCACACCCCCACACACCCACACAGCCCCACACACCCCACACATGCCCACACACCCCCACACAACCTCACACACGCCCATACACCCTCACACACAACCCACACTTCACACACACTAACACCCAAAAGCAGCTGAACATCTTGGTCATCCAACCGTCTTCCTACAACATAGTAATTATAGTTTACTTTTTTTTATTACTTTCTACTTCATTGTTTTTAATTATTTTTGCTTTTAACTATTATTTATTTTGTTTTTTATTTTTCCAAATTAATTAGTTCACCTAAATAAATAATTGTTTGCCTTACTTGGGAAGAAACTGGACCCCACGACATAGAATTCTCGTGGGGTCCAGTCTCTTCCCTAGTATGGGGTCCAGGGATATTGTAAAAATCAAGCACCTAAGGTTCATATGTGATCTGTTACTCGTTTTTTATATTGTACCATGTGAACTGTAAAACCTTTTTTACTTTACTTTTTTAAAATTCATCCTAAAAAGTAAAACTCCCAGAGAGTATGTAACCAAAGTTTAGTAAGAGCTACGCCGTAGCAGTATGCTACGGGCTACGAGCTTTTGTTGGGGCGGTCGTAACGTGGTACAGTATTTTCAATCTCCCGAAGCGACGCGCGCTTTACTTGTGGTTACCAACTGTAAAAACACTCTTTGAATGCGTGAGTAAGCGCAGGATCTCTTGGTACCGTCCGACACAGTGTGGGTGGTGGTGGTGTGCGCGTGTGTGTGTTATGTGCTGACGTCACTGGTCTTCACACACAAATTCACAGTGTGTTTGTACACTTGTTTACTACAAGAAAAGCGCGCGTCGCTTCGTGAGTTAAAAATACTATGCAGGTGTCTACGCTTTAAAGGTGTTCAGAGATTCATATATTGGATTAAGTTAATGAGGTATTTATTTGATGAACCAAGTGATACAAAAAAAATATATATGGATACACGTACTTAATCCCTGTTTTAAATTGTTTTTCCTAAAACTGGATAAAAGCCTTTATAATACGGACGAAATCGTTTAGCTAAAAACATACCTCAGTACCGAGTATCAGATGACACCCACGTAATTGCTTGTTATATCGCTCCCCCATTCAAAAGTCTATCAGTAACCTATTCAAATTACATAAAGAACTGAATAAAAAGATTGGAACCTTTTCCTCATTCAAACAGTCACCTAACAAAGTAAGCCTTTTTCATTACATCCCGTTTTACATACGACAGTATTCCTTTTCACGGCCAAATTCAATACGGGGTTCTTTCTAAACACGTATATTGGAACGCTTCTCTTTAAGGCATGATTACACGTAGAGTAAAAAGGTATTTTTTTTTATTATTAAGTAGATCCACGATCTTATAATATATTAATGCGTGGGAGTTCTTTTCATTACGTTGGTAATGAAACTTCTTTATTCTGTTGTCTTTAAAAGATCACGTTTTGCCATTAAAAAAATGAAAAAATTCAACATTTATTTATCTGTAATCAGCACAGTAGCAGTATTAGCATTATTTTCTATTCTTTATAGAAAAAAATAATCTTTTCATTAAAAGTATTGGCAAAGGTTGTCACTAACTGGATACTTGAGGGAGGACAATGGTCATTCACGGTCGACCGCAGTGAAGGTAGCGTGACGACCTAGACGTGTTTTCAGGACAGACGTGCCGCGAAATGGAAGGCAAAAGAAAGGCTTTGTCTCTGAAGTGGGATATACCACATAATCTTTCAAAATTGTTGTAACCTAATCTCACTTAAACAAGTTTTCGTTGAAATGAAGTTTATACTATCTATAGTTCATAATTTCTTTCCAGATATATTATGACTTCACATTGCCACTAACGTCCTATAGTAATACAATACACAGTCACGTGAACGAAGCCGCGGTCGCAGCTCGTCTTACATACATACATATACTCACGCCACCTTCCGATGGGGGTTGGTAAAAACTAGGGAACGCCACCTACAATCCTTACATACTCCTTTTTCTTCGTAAACGTTCATACAATCTGGTCATAAACGCACGCTGCATCCAACTTTGTTTCGACCTTGTGACCTGGTCGCGCGTGACTTTTTTGAAGAATATCACCAATAAGGTAATTATAATAATAATAGTGAACCTATCTTGTTCTTCATCTCTGGCTTGCCTTTATTGGCTGGCTGTAGTAAACACTGACGAGGAATAGAGCACCTCTTTCTTGCCTTTATTGGCCGGCTTGAGTGGAGATTCGTAAGAGCAAACATGCTCGGAGGAAGGAAGTATTCCAGTAAAATGCTGGTAGGGACCTTGACCGTACTCCCGTGATTGTCCTGATAGCCGTGGAATACCACTTTACTCCTTATAAGTACCTCAGGACATGTTGCCCCCTTGTCGCTACGACACTTTGTGGTAGCGACCGTTTTCGGGGGCCCATCATTGAGTGTGCAAGTCACCCCCTGCCATTTTACCTGTGTATTTTATATAAAATATTGGTTAGGCAGGGGCCTAGTCTTTCCATAGTTCTAGATAACCAGTTTATTTAGCCACCCAAACCCATAATCCAATATCTTTGTTTCCATATCTTGCAATAGTCCTGCACCAACCGGGGGTTGTCCTTGGGTGCACTAGCATAGTGCGTACAGAGATAATCGTCGAAGGGTGCCTCATTTCATTAACCACGTCTAACGGGCTTCTGCGAGTTGGCTTCGGCCCCTCGTACGCCTTCCAAAGGTCTGGGACCCTAGGGTCTCGAGAAATGTCAAAGACGTAAAAATAATAGTGACATCATTGGTTATGTTCTTCACGCCCTAGAAGGACATATTATGTTCTTCTAGGGCGTGAACCTGGCGTTTGCCCTCTGTTCTATAATACAAACTAAACATTAAAGCTAATTTAAAATAGATAGTAAAAAAACAAAACAGCAAATTCAACTTCATTTAAGAGTATTTTAAAGTAACGAATTAAAACTAAGGCATTACAAAAATAGCCTCTAAAACAACCTTCTACCAAAATATAAATCTAGATAACAACCTTCCAAAATAATTTTAGTACTCGTATAACTAAAATAATAACAACATAGTTGCGTTTATTAAAAGAACACCCGCTGTTTGTATTTGAAATATACCGTGTAAAATTTCCGGAGCCTTGATAATTTATTGCAAGAAAGGTTTTAAGATTAGGCTCCTAATGGAGGTCATACATAACCCCCTGGAAGGCTTCCCCGCCTGTGGTTACCCGTCATACCCATGTGACAATGTGGGTGGAGGCTGGGAAATTTTTATCTTTAATGTTAGAGATTATGCGCCTATTACGAGCATATTTTAAGAGCCTGCAGACAGTTTTAATGGAGCTATTAAAGTCACGTTGGATGTATGGAAAAGTTCTGTTCCATTTAGCAGTGGGACGTTATTTAAGATGATTGTTATATAACTGGTACTAGATTTCGATAAAACCATGTTTATCAGATGTTTAGGGTCAACTACTGCAAAACAAAAATGTGGTATTTATTTTGACGTTAGATTGGAATTAATTATTATACATGAGATGAACAAATGCCTACGAAGTGTTTAAAAATATTGTAGTATAAAGGTGTGAGGAACAGGTTGTAAAGTTCACTCGTCCTCTATAGAAAAGGAAGGATCCTCCGACCAGACGGGTGTTATGTCTGGTGGGCTACTGCCCGACGATTAATGTCAGGAAGTTATCTATATGCTGATCGCGCGGTAAACTTCGCTTGCGCGATGCAGGATTTGTGTGGCGTCAGGTCTTTGATGCGTAGTTTGCACGTGGTGTTGTAGATGCCGCTACATGACTCCCCCCCGGAGACCGGAGGTCGATAGTGAGCTGAGCCTTGTATCTTGCGATGCTTGCCAGTGCCAGTTGAGGTTCCAGTGAGTCGAAACCACGTGCCGTATTTTTGCTAGAGATAACAGTTTCGTTATTTTCTTCTTTATTCGAGGTCCCTAAATTCTAAGTATATTTTGGTTTCTAGTTTCGATCACACTAGTATCATAACATGTGGGAATTCGGCGAAATATAAATGAATAGGTTTCTACAAATTACAGACAAAATAAACATTCCTTTTTGAGAAAACGTTCCCAGAATTTGTATCGTTTACACACATACATATATAAACTCACGCCTTCTTCCCACGTGGTATAAACTACAGAATACCACCTGCTACGATCCTTACATACTTCTTTTGCCTCGTTTATGTTCATACATCTGGTAATAAACGCAACTATGTTTATCATAACGTATGCGAGTTAGGCGAAATATAATTGAATAGGTTTCTACAAATTACAGACAAAACATTCCTTTTCGAGAAAATGTTCCCAGATTTTTTATCGTTTATTTATAACGAAATGCTATCGACATAGAGTGTTATTTTACAATGTAATATAATTCAAACATGTCTAGACGAAACCGTTATACGTATTTTTAGTATCACACTTCGGTCTGTTTACTTTGATATTGATTTGGTAATAAACTTTAGTTTTCTACAGTGAAAAAATAACTAGAATTGAATTGGATACCCGTGGAAATTTCATTATTATAAATTACTAAATATAGTGTACGTAAGATTTAGGGTCAAGTCTTTCATATCTTTGTCAGTTTTCAAATTCTTTACTTCATCAAGTTAGGACGCATTATACCTTTTGAAGCTACGGCACAGACCCATAGAAAACTAGATTTCATTACTTGATAACAAGGGTAATAAAAACCGGCCAAGTGCGTCTTGGACCACGCACAATGAAGGGTTCCGTAGTTGTGATGAATTTATCGCAAGAAAAAAAATAACTTTGTAATGTAAATATGTAAATATGTTATAGCACGGAATGTAAGGGAGAACATGTTTTTGGAACTGCAAATGTAAGTTGGTCGATAATTACTCGTTAACTTGTAAAGCCTACTTAGCTGTGATAGTTATCCTTTTAATTTCGTTATTTAAACTACTGCGTGATTTTTTTCACATATCCAAAACTAACCATTTAGCTGGCGGGGGGAGGGACACTCAACTCTAACAAAAATTTGCACTTTAAAGCAAACGAATCCCTGAATCCAAAAATGGTTTTTACAAACTCACCATGGGATAAATGAGAAAAAAAACATTCCCACTTTACAAGTAGGATTTTTTCGTGATTTTATCACTTTGTCGGCCTGATTAATATGTATATCCATGCCAAATTAAAGCTTTCTAGTACATAGAGTCTCTGAGCTAATCCTTGGACAGACAGACAGACGGACATGGCGAAACTACAAGGATTCCTTGTTTACTACGGAACCCTATAAAAGAATACATCTTTGGTATATGTCAAGTTCGCGATGGGATCTGGAGGCAAAAGTCCTCGCGCAGATTTGGCAGTGGCGCGAGGAGGCGAAACGCCGGGGCGTAACTCCGCTGCCGCGAGAAATCGCGGCACAGCGGACACAGCTCCGGCGGGATCTCATGGTGTCATGGAGAGTGCAATTGTCATAACCCACGCCACTATTACGGCAATAAGTCCCCTCTTTGAGGTGGCTAGAGAGGCGCCACGGCGTCCTCACCTTCCGCCTGACGCAGGTGTTATAGCCTCGTTAGTGTGAGTGCAGTGTACCTAGGTATGAGTGCCGTGTCGTAAGCACATGCAGAGACAGACACTTACTCTCGTTCTAAACTTTAAGCTAGATACATGTAACCTTTTATAAAATAAAGTATAATAAGATACACAAAACTTTATATCCAACCTCACCGATTGCCCCAAAACCATAATTGGCGCAGTCGACAGGATTGTTGTCTAGGAAATCTGAGCTTTTCAAAAATCAAGAGCTTTGAAACTTCCTCTTCAGTTGCAACCTTGTTCCTGATAATTGTGGCCTTCGGTGACAAAAGTGGTTTCGATCATGAGACTGTGGACCTGGATTTTCATCAAATCGTAAGTCCAGATTTTTTCGATTTTGTGGATTTAATATTGTGGAGATTTTGGGAACTTCAGAAAAAAACATATATTTCTTATGTAAGATATATTTAAAACTTGTTTGTTAGAAAAATAAGTAAGTTCATTGAACGAGGGTCAATTCGTGAATTGTGTTATTTTATTTTTATCAAAACTGTATTTGTTTGTTATTATTAATATTTGCTAATATTAAGTGTAGGTATAATTGTAAACAATTATTTTACAAAATGGATCCTACAATTTTATCATGTATTAAAACTGCCCTATTGATAATTCCTAAATATGATGGAAATCCAAACCAATTGAATAGATTCATTACAACTTGTGAAACTATTTTGACTCAATTTTATAATAGAACTGAACCGAATTGTTTTAGCAATACAATTATATTGCACAATATTTTGAACAGACTTGAAGGAAAGGCAGAGGAAATAGTTAATATCCATGGTGTATCCTCTTGGGAACTCATAAAAAATGTTTTATTGAAAAATTTTGGTGATCAGAGAGATGAAAACTCTCTTAATAGAGATCTAGTTAATATGAGACAAGAGAACGAGTCACCCCAGGAGTATTATAACCGTTGCATGCATATTTTAAGTACTATTATTAATTATGTAGATTTACATGAAGCAGACCAGTCTGTAAAAGATTGCAAAAGAAGTTTCTTTCAAGCCCAAACACTAAAGACTTTTTTAGCTGGTTTGAAAGAACCTTTAGGTACATCTATCAGAGCAATGCGGCCCTCAGATATGCCTACAGCGCTTAATTTTATTAAGGAGGAAGAAAATATTCGATACGTACAGAAAAATTATTATAGTAATAAGCCGTTTGATAATAATAAACCATCTCAGAACAACAACAATAATTCAAAATTTTTACCATTTCCGAACATAAACAAGCCCTTACAATCTCCTAAACCTAATAATAACATGCAACAATTTAGGCCGTATTTCAATCGAAATAACAATCAGTTTGGCAACCCAAGGCCAAATTTTAATAAACAACAATTTAATAATAATGCGTGGAATAGACCCCAGTTCCCATACAGGCCAGTACAACATGGCTCGTATAACATAAATACGAATAATAAACCAAAGCCAGAACCCATGAGTGGAATATCCTATCAATCTGCTCATGCCCCTTTGCGACAACCGGTAGCAAATTATCATAGTACCAAATATCCAAGTGCAGCTGCATGCAATCAGTTCGATGTAGCCGAGCCTAACCCAAACAACGCCCACGCTGAACCGAGCTGCGATGAACTATTTACTGATAACGTTGATCCGTGTACAAGTTATAATGAGTGTTATGAGCCTGTATCTTACAATGAACCGAATGATAATATACAATTCAACTCTGAAAATGTTGTCGTTTCGGATGAACAAAATTTTTGTCAGGATTTGAATATCAACCCCGAAACCTAACAGAAATAAATACTCATATACAGCGGCAATTACCATACATCGAAATTAAGGAACCACCTCTAAAACTGTTGATTGATACCGGGGCTAATCAATCATTTTTATCCCCAGAAGTAATCGAAAAATATTACCAACACATTCCTCCCAATGAGGAGCCTTTTATCGTAACTAACATGAACAGCTACACTACTGTTAACAATTACTCTATAAATATACCTACCTTTTCCGAACTAAATGAAAACTCTTTCTCTAAGTTCTATATTTATAAGTTTCACAATGTCTTCGACGGCTTAATTGGATTTAAAATGTTAGAAAATTTTAAAGCAAACGTAGATCTCCACAGGAAAAAAATAGTTACACCAAATGCGGAAGTGCCTATAAAACTTTTAGACAGTGGAATAAATAATCTTTTTGAGGCCTTAGTTAGGTCAAAATCGTCGCAAACAGTAAAAATCCCTGTTAGTATTTTAAATGGTGATATTTTTGTACCGGAGACTAACATAAACAATTGTCGCATACCAACCACGATAAGTCGAGCGCACTCTGGTTATGCATACCTGGAGATAACGAATCCTACTAATAATGACATCATCGTGAGTTTAGTTTCGCCGCTGAAGGTTGAAATATTACATGATCATTATGATTTGTTTAATTTTGAATGCATTAGTGACGATAAACAAAATAAACAAATAATAGATTCTTTAATTCGTACTGAACATCTTAATTCGGAAGAAAAATATAATTTAATAGAGTTATGCCGTAAATATAGTGACATATTCTACGTTGAAAATAATCAGTTGACCTTCACAAATCAAATCAAACATCAAATAAATACCACAGACGAGATACCAGTTTTTTGCAGATCTTATAGATATCCTCACGTACATAAAGCAGAAGTAAAAAATCAAATAGAGGAAATGTTGCATCAAAATATTATTAGACCATCAAATAGCCCCTGGTCTTCACCAATATGGATAGTACCTAAAAAACAGGACGCATCTGGTAAAACAAAATGGCGCTTGGTGATAGATTTTAGGAAGCTCAACGAAAAAACTGTAAGTGACCGGTATCCAATCCCAAATATTAGTGATATCTTGGACAAATTGGGCAGAAGCCAATATTTTACAGTGTGCGATTTGAAATCTGGCTTCCACCAAATTGAAATATGTCCCAAAGACATTCCAAAAACTGCATTCAGTGTTGATGACGGATATCGTGGCCACTACGAATTCTTGAGAATGCCCTTTGGGTTAAAAAATGCCCCATCAACATTCCAAAGGGTCATGGACAATGTTCTTCGCGGTCTTAAAAATGTTACTGTATATATGGACGATATTTGTATCTATAGTTCATCACTGCAAGAGCATATTCAGGACCTGGAAGCCGTTTTCCAGCGGCTTCGAGAGGCAAACTTCAAAATCCAACTTGACAAGACAGAATTTATGAAAAAAGAGACACCCTTTTTAGGTCACATTGTTACTGCCGGCGGAGTTAAACCCGATCCTAACAAAATCAAAGCCGTACAAAAGTTCCCCATACCTCAAACTACAAAAGAAATTAAGTCCTTCCTTGGTTTGATCGGTTATTACAGAAAATTCATACCCAATTTTGCCCATGTAGTCAAACCTCTAACTATGTGTTTAAAAAAAGGTGCAAAAATTCAACTTACTCCAGAGTACGTTAATTGTTTTAAACATTGTCAAAATTTACTTATTAATGATCCTATATTACAATACCCTAATTTCGAAATGGATTTTAATTTACGTACAGATGCCTCCAATGTTGCATTAGGCGCAGTTCTATCACAGGGTCCCATAGGCGCTGATAAGCCAATTGCATATGCATCACGTACACTCAATGACAGCGAATCAAAATACAGCACTATCGAAAAAGAGTTGCTTGCAATTGTGTGGGCAACTAAATACTTTCGACCATACCTGTATGGCAGAAAGTTTAATATCATAACAGATCATAAACCTTTACAATATCTAATGAATATTAAAGAATCTAATAGCCGTCTGACTCGTTGGCGACTTCGTTTGGCAGAATTCGAATACAATATTATATATCAGAAAGGCTCACTCAATAAAAATGCAGACGCTCTTTCAAGATTAGAGATTAACAATAATGATATCGAAACTATGTCCCAGAGCAGTGAGGAAGACGACACACCGCTTTCGATGTTAGTAAATCAATCAAAAAAACCTATAAGTAACGAACTACCTGACGATAGTAATACCGTCCATACTGAATTAGAAAACCCTATCTTAGAAATCCCTATTTCTGAAAAACATATTAACGTTTTTGACAATCAAATATTCCTAAATTTTGTACATCATTCACCTAGTAAACCAAAAATAATTGAAGTCTTCCCGGGAAAAAAGAGATTATTAATACAGGTAGATAAGAGTGATTTGGAAAATAGTATTATAAATATATTCAAGGAATATATTAAACCAGGTATTAAATATGGCATATACACTATTGAATCTAGATTTATCCCCTTAATTACTACTGTATTACAGAAAACATTCCAAAATTCTGCTTATAATTTAACTTTTTGTAAAACTAAAATTGAAGATATAACATGCCAGGACAAACAATATCAAATAATTAAAAACTACCACGAAAGTAAAAATAATCACCGCGGAATACAAGAAGTTCAACAAAGAATTAAGTTACTCTATTATTGGCCTAATATTAAAAATCAGCTAACAGAATACATAAATAATTGCGATATTTGCCAAACTTGCAAGTATGAGAGAGCCCCAAATAAACAAACTTTTCAGTTAGTTCCTATTCCAGATAAGCCCTTTGATGTTTTGCACATTGACACTCTAACTGTTAATCGACAAAAGTTTTTAACCATTATAGACGTATTTTCTAAATATGCCCAAGCGTATCCCTTAGAATCGCTTACAGGAGTGAGTGTAATGAATGCCTTGTCAATATATATATCTCATCATGGTGTACCAATTAGTGTAACTGCCGACCAAGGAACTGAGTTTAAAAACAAGCCTATACAAGAGTTTGCAAACTTACACAAAATTAAGTTACACTTTATTAGCGTCAATAACCCTCAATCAAATGGAGCTATTGAAAGGTTTCATTCTACTATTTTAGAACATATCCGCATATTGTCTATTACTCATTCTGAATTGTCTACAAACGAGTTGATGTTATATGCTGTCATAGGATATAACAATAGTATTCATTCGGTTACAAATATGAAACCTATGGAAATTATAACCGGGCATACCAACAACAACGATCCTTTTGATATAAATTTAGAAAACATATATCTTCAACATTATGTTAATAGACACAAAACTGTAACCATGGAGTTATACAGTGAAATTAATAAAAAAATACACAACAACCAGACTAAGACAATGTGTAATGCTAATAAAGACAAATCGGAACCCCTTCAATACGAAGAAGGTAAGGCCTTATACGTACAAAACCCTCTTGCGGTTCGGCATAAGACCAAACCTCGTTATCTAGGACGTAGAGTTAAGAAAAACTTAGATGTAAAGGTTATAGACGATAAGAACATTGTTCACCATAAACGTATCTTGAGGAAACCTCTAAGATATCAAAATACCTTGTTCCAGGGTCTTGGCACTGATCCGGGCTGAACAAATAGTGACCACGGAGCTGGTGAACAATCCAGGGATACTTCCTTTTAGGTTAGGTAGCGTTAAGTTTCAAAAGACAGAACATGTGTTCTTACATTATTATGAGTTAGATAGAATTAAGGATAGCATTAATAATATAGAAAGTTATTTAGGTAGCTACATAGAGTACATTAGGTCATCAGACCAAACTTACTTTAGCGATACCTTATTAGTTACTAATCAAGTACTCGTAAGTATGTTAGAAACGATATACAATAGGTTTAACTCTTTCTTTAAGCAATCCAAACAAAAACGTGGTCTTATCAATGGTTTGGGCTCAATCATAAAAGGAATATCAGGTAACTTGGATCATGACGATGCATTGTTTTACAATAAAGCCATAAACATTTTGCAAAATAATCAACAGACTTTAACAGATAAATTAAATACAAGAATTAGTTTAAACAAGCAAATACTACAAGCTTTTAACATGACCTTATCTACTCTTGTATCAAATGAATATAAAATACATGCAAAACTAAATGATGTTATGAGTACTGTTAATATGACTAATTATAGGTTAAGTGATTTTGTTAATATTAACGGATTGTTTAATTTGTTAAAAATCAATTTACAAAATATTTTAAATTATGTAACATCTTTGGAAAACGCCTTGAGTTTCTCTAAACTTTCCATAACTCATCATAGTGTAATTAGTTCTGAAAATATCTGTTTTATGCTCGATGTGTTACTAAACTTGTATGATAAATCTGAATTAATGATCGACGAATATACTGATGTAAGAGACATTTATGATATTATTGTATGTGGTTCGTATTATGTAGACAATACTGTTGTATTCATTCTGAAGTTCCCCATATTGCATTCGAACATGTACACTTATTACCATCTTTTCCCTACTCCAACTGTTAATAACACAATATTAATTCCACCTAAACCATATCTGGCAATGAACAACAACGACCATCGTTATATGGACAAGGAATGCAAAAGGTTCCACAAAGTATATTATTGCCAAGAAGGCGAACTTACGACCAATACAAACCCAAACGATTGTATTTATCAATTGATGCTAAAACAAGAAATAATGAGCAGCTGCAGTTTCATACAATTCAAGGCCGAATCTGAGATTTTACAGAAATTAGATGATTACCACTATGTTTTGTCATGTACCAGAAACACCAAGGTGCAATTGCATTGTGACCGAGATGCATACCAGTCATTACAAGGTACATATCTGATCGAAGTACCGGAAGGTTGCAATTTTACTACACATCTCCATCACATACGGAATTATAGGAACAAAATAAGAGGGACTCCAATAAAGTTGCTATCCTTCCATGTCAATAACATAACCATAAAAAATAAGGATCACCCATTATTATTGGAAAACGTTTCATTAGATGAAATGCACAAATTGGAGAACTTGGTAGAAAAAGAAAATGACCTAGAATTGGATAAATATCAAGATAACAGTTATCATTTCTGGACTGCCCCGATCTACATTATAATGATCCTAGCTGCTACCCTTTTTGTTGTCTACCGATGGTTGAAGACAAAGAAGACTAACCCAGTAACAGAGCAACCTGAATTGCAAAGTGGCGGTGCTCAGCTCTTTTTCTCTGGAGAAGAAAGAGCTTCGAACTAGTGCTGGGGGTGTTATAGCCTCGTTAGTGTGAGTGCAGTGTACCTAGGTATGAGTGCCGTGTCGTAAGCACATGCAGAGACAGACACTTACTCTCGTTCTAAACTTTAAGCTAGATACATGTAACCTTTTATAAAATAAAGTATAATAAGATACACAAAACTTTATATCCAACCTCACCGATTGCCCCAAAACCATAATTCAGGTCTTCACCGGACATGGTTGTTTCGGGAGGTTCCTGTTTCGTATCAGGCGGGAGGAAACGCCCGGGTGTCATCACTGCGTGGATCACACGGAGGACACGGTGGCGGGGATCTCTCGCGTCCGGCCCTAGTCCAGGCCATGGTACGGAGCGAGAGGGCACGGGAGGCCGTCACCTCCTTCTTCGAAGCAGTAATTCTCGCAAAGGAGGAGGCGGAACGCGTGAGGGAGAGGCAAATTTCGCGCCCTTACGCCCCCAGCCACCGCAGGAGACGTCCTGGGCGTCGGGAACCACAGGCCGATTCCCGGCCACTGCAGGCGCGGGCTTGTGGACGGTGAGCAATGGGTAGCTCGCCGTCCGATAAGGACCAGGCCCGGGTCGACGGTGCGTTGTGTTCCACGCGCGCCTCAAAGAGATGTCAGCAACTGCAGGGGTCTGACGATGCCTGCCGGGGTTGTGGGAAAGTCCAAAAGGGATACCGTGGCCCCTGGCAACGTACAGGCAACTGAAGGAACACGGGTGGGTTTTAGTCAGTAAGAGTCTGACATGCCCTCCCGCTCCGCCCAGAGCGGGAGAAGTTATTTGATAATTTCCCAAACAAAAAAAAAAAAAAACTATGTCGAGTTGACATCAAACTAAAACCTTTATAATGGCTTTGAAATTTAGTTGTCACGTCTCTCAGTGTCATATTTTTATTCGATCTGTCAGACCGTATTAAAAATATAATATTGATAGTCCAACAAGTGAAATTATATTAAAATTTAAAAAGCCCTCGACACAAACATTTCCTCATTTCCATTTCCTACTCCATCATCAGACCCTGTTCATCATCTATCTATAACCTATTGATTTAGGCCATTCCAATGAGCCCAAACACAATACCTGTGCTGTAAGATGGATTTCCTGCAAATTCCAGGTGATGCTGCAGCATCAGTTCTATTTTACTACTCGTATGTTTTTCTAATATCATTGAAGTAACAGAATCCCAAATTTAAAATTGAATCGAAACAGCGAAATATTTGTCATCTATCGCGACGTTGCCCACTTTCAGAATGCACTTAAGGTTTCAAACATTATTTTGAATTTCCGAAATTATTGTAATAATTAATCTGGCGTAGATTTGGCCACAGCTGGCCTGTACATTTAGGGATTGTAAAAAAATCATATCTATGAGATGAAGGATAGTTTCACCCTCACGCATGTATGTATTTCCTCGGATTAAGCACTGTGATGGGTTATTTAATTCACCAAATTAATGAAGACTGTGCTCCATACGACAGATTTCTCTTATATCCACAGTTTGGCTTTTATTAATCGGTTTGATTCCAAGTAACACCACATAGTAATCAATTAAGAAGCTTTTTTTTTTTCCAGGAATCTAACACAAAACCGGTTCAAACTCAGTTTCTATGTATGACTAAGGCACATACGATAATTGTAATGGTTTCTAAGATAACAACACTTTGACTTACACCACGCGTCTAAGAATTAAGCGACGTTAAACATTCACGAAATTCAAATCAGAGAGGTCTAAATGCCTCAGAACTTTGAAGCTCTCTTAGATAAAACTTTACAGTTAATATCGTTGAGTCTGATAGCAGTTTAATTGGTCATATAATACGAGGGTACAATCTTGACTCAATTTAGTCTAGATTGGCTTTAGAGCTGTGATAAAGTGATAACAATTTGGAGAAAAAAGTGAAATCTCTCAGCCAGACTTATTCAATTCACTCACAATCACTTTTGAATGTGTGTCGTTATTAATTTAAAACAATTCCATTAGGTATGTTGTCAGCCTTTGCCTTTTTTATTTTTATTAGAAGAAGTCATTAATGTTACTCCGTACAATTTATTATGTGTTACTCAAACAGTGAGAATTTGACACGATCACTGAATAGGGTAAATATAATAAGGATTGGCAGTTCTTCTTCTTTCTTTTTCATGTGGTTAGTGACCAACCCCTAGGATTAGCAGTTATCATTAGATATTATGATAACTGCTAATCCATAACATATTTTTTATGAAAGTTTTTAAATACTTCATTAATTGGTTTTACTGCTTTCATGAATAGATTGCAACATCGTGATCAGTTATGATATCCCAATTGCACAATTGCGCAATTGTTCATAGTTTATTGTTGTTGATTATTAAAATAAAATCTTAAAATTGTTTACTACTCTCATATCGTAAAATTCGAATTAGTAACTTCAAAACGAGTTTATATTGACATACTTTATAAACACAATACCGAAATTTAAAAATATAATCATATTATAACACTTTTTCTCTAACAAAATTATGCTATAATAGTAGATTGTGTGCCTAGGGAGCAAACAACCATTTTTAAGGCGAGAGTGTTTCTTTGAATCCCGATTGTAGCGATGGATTCTAAAGTAGAATCCTGAGCGCTGGATTCAAAGTACGTCACTCGAGCTCAAAATAGTGATGCTCCCGAGGTGCACATTTTTTATCACCCTCTATGAGAAAAAAAAACGTGTGCGGTCCGATCCCCGGCAGAAACGAAGTTCCTTCTCACGTATGATTTAAAACAAAATTTTCACAGCCACCATCTTGGATTTACATTTTGACTTTACTATCGGCTTTAGCATCCTCGAAAACTATGAAAACGACACCCATGGCGGAAAATTTCGCAGCCACCATCTTAGATTTACATTTGACCTCACTATCGGCCTTAGCACCCTCAAAAACTATGAAAATGATACCCATCAAGAAACATTTGAAAATTTGCAGCTGCCATCTTGGATTTTCATTTTAACCAAATTCACACTTTCTCTCTCTCTTGCCAGCCTACTTGTTCATACAATGTTCGTAATTGATCTCATTGGTGATTGGAAGTTTAACTAACAATATCCGCATTCCAAATTCAAATCACTTTTAGTCCCTAGGCATTTAAAAGCTATTTTGGGCCCTGTTTACGATGAATAAACTAGCTCTTTTTGAATAGATGTGATATTTTTTTTTAAATCAAATCTATTCAAAAAGAGACAGAATTTTGATGTTGTATGAAACTGCATATAACTTGGTATTAAAACCCTCGTGTGATACTATAAAAAACTTCGCCTAAGGCTCGATTTTTAAACACAAACTCATGTCTTAATACCTTAATACCCTCATTATGCAACAGTTACATAAACTACTATTCGAATGACATTTAAATAATATCTATATACCAGATTTATGTTGTGGCAGAATGTATGAACTTATAAAATTAACATCATACTATGTAAAACTATATTCTTGCAAATCAATAAATTCTGATACTGATGGCCCATGGCCACATAATGTCGCAAACTTAAGGCCAAGTTCTCGGCGGCAGCGGGCAGCGAGGCAGCGCGCAGGTGGCAGCGGCGCGAGAGCGACGCATTCAAATGCATAGTTTTTTTATGGAACTTTCCTCAATCCCCGCGCCGCCGCCGCTGCCATCGAGAACAGTTCCATAAAAAACTATGCATTTGGACGCGCCGCTGTCGTCCCACTCCCGCCGCCGCCTCGTTGCCTGCTAACGCCTAATGACTGCATTCAAAACAAGAACACCATATTATATGTCCCAAACAGCAGCACAACAAAACAAAACAGGACTTAAAATAGACAGAAGATGTTATTCCCAAGCAAGTAGATGTTGTTTTCCATTCTCTTGACATAATCTACCTTACTTTCCAACTAGAGAAGCAATGGACGGTTATTTTCAGAACAATATACAAGGCAATGTTTAAGTTATTTTGGTAGCATCGTGAACGGGAGGAAATGCATTATGGAGCTTGTAAACGGTAGACTTATTGTCGCTGCAGTTGTTATATACTTTGAAATTGTGAGACTGTTAAATTTTCTGTCTTTGGACAGTTTTTATTCATTCAGAGGTTGTGAATTGTGGATTTATTGTCAGTGTTGTTTATAAAAAAGATAGGAGGAACTTGTTACTTAAATATTTAGTTGATTAAAAGTTTTCTTTCGAAACATTATCACGTTATCGTCTTCTAGTTGAATATAACTGTCTACTCTATGAAAAAGATAAGTCTTTCTTATTGAAACTATAATAAACGACCGATCGTGAGAAAATATCAACTCATAACGCTTAGTGTTCCTAACCTAACATTTAGTGGTTCTGATTACAACCTACCAACATTACCCCACTTAAAAACTTTACTCATGGTCACTGGTTTAATTTATTCCAATTCTTGGTTCTACCCATTTCAGTACAAGTCATTTGCCTCATCTAAATATCTTATCAATTTATTCATATTTCGTCCAATTCAACATCCGATATCTTAAGTCTTCAATAAAAAACCGTCTTTGTATCTCTTTTCTTTGATAAAAAATTTAGTAGCTTTATTTGGCGGATGGTCCCAAGAGAAATATTGGTTTTACGTGACAAATGCGATCCGTGGACCCATGAAAATATACTACGCGTTTGATATATCGTGAAACCGAGACTGGGAGATACGATGCATTGTTTTGTGTTTACGTCAGGATGCTATTTTTTACATGATTCGGTGTTTTTGTAGTTTAATTATGTATTTTGAAACTTACTTCTAAGTAAGCTGTAGCATTAAACTTAAAGTTTTATGTAATAGGATTTATTTTTAAGACATAACCTTCCTTCGGGCTTTTACATAGTGATCCATAAAATACTGACGACCCCGTGCCTAAACACGGCGTATAAATCGCGCCGTAGAAAAAACGTGTTTGTCAACAAGCTTCCAAAATGATCAATACAACACTGACGGCCATGCCTAAGCACGGCGTATAAACCGCGCCGGAGAAAAAACGTGTTTGTCAACAAGCTTCCAAAATGATCAATACAACACTGACGGCCGTGCCTAAGCACGGCGTATAAACCGCGCCGGAGAAAAAACATGTTTGTCAACAAGCTTCCAAAATGATCAATACAACACTGACGGCCGTGCCTAAGCACGGCGTATAAACCGCGCCGTAGAAAAAACGTGTTTGTCAACAAGCTTCCAAAATGATCAATACAACACTGACGGCCGTGCCTAAGCACGGCGTATAAACCGCGCCGGAGAAAAAACGTGTTTGTCAACAAGCTTCCAAAATGATCAATACAACACTGACGACCATGCCTAAGCACGGCGTATAAACCGCGCCGTAGAAAAAACGTGTCTCTCAACAAGCTTCCATAGTGATCCATACAACACTGACGGCCGTGCCTACACACAGCGAATAAACCATAGTTTTTCACGGTAAGAAAAACGTGTGTGTACAAAGGGCCTCAGGCCCCCATCATGGCCACAAGATACACGTTCTAGCGACACGCGACTTACGTCAAGCGATACGCTCGCGCGTCTCTTGTGTCCACCTGTCGCTCCGCCGCGTCGCGGTGACTTGTGGCATGCTCTAAACAACTTTTTTAACGTGTATCTTGTGACCACAGGGTTACAACATGACCATAAGATTAAGGGTAGCAACGTAGGACAAGGAAACTGAAACGAAAATATTATAGAAAATTATCCAGGTCTTTCTTACAATTTAAATGAGATAACATGTAAAATAGGTTTTCACTAGTAACAACATCTATTTATATGGTTTTTACTGTAAGCAGTTTCGTTCTCTCCCAGTGTGAAATTTGACGCAGGTAAAAGAGAAGCCCAGCTGTTTGACGTTTTATATATTATTAAAGTTTGAATGATACTTGGAACGCTTATCACGTCTCGGCATTTATTGTCCATCCAACTGGACATCTCTACCTACTAGCAGCTGTAGCGTTTCCTTACGTAATATAAAATGCAACGTGTCTCTTTCTCTCTATTTGTTGTTAGTGTAATTCTAACTTTTGTAATCTATCCAAGTATTTCAATACATAAGATATTAGTTTTTTTTTTAATTTAAAATTGGTGAATTTGAAGAAATTGCCCGCTAATCATTACAAAATAATCGAAAAATAGAATGGGTACATAATTCCCATTAACTTTATTGAAATTGACATCAAACCATCAAAGCTTATCTCCAAATTGCCGCTAGGTATGAAACATCAAACATCATTAAATTCCCGGAGGCATACTGTTATGAAAGCGTATGTACATTATATTTAGATACTGAAGGTACTAGGAATATCTAAGCCTCTATAGAATTGGATACCATATAAGGGGACACTACAAACGCTCGACACAATTTTCATGAAAACCTGTTAGTTATTATTCTTCTCCCGTGTAGGTACGAACTATGGTCTGTTCTAAAAAGATCTGATTAAAGTGTAAACAAACTCAGTTCAAGTGTTCTGGTTAAATTCTTACGCAATCAATCACTAAAGGGAATTAGTATCACATTCATCTGTATTTAGAAGCCTTCAACTTTATATCTCACCACTTTGTCCACCAATTATTGTTTAAATAACATTACAAAATTGTACTTGCAAATAAGATCGATGAAAATTGAGGTTAAAAAATATGAGGTAAATTTTAAAACCTCAATTTTCGTCGATCTTATTATTGAAATTGAGTACAATTTTGTAATTTCAAATTAAAGACATATTTACGTTGATTTAAAATTAGAATTTCGGGTTTGAGTATTTAAATAATCAAAGCACTCCATTTGTAAGTGGCACTTTCAATTGGCATCCACAGGTACATTTTTCTGATCCATTTGTTTACGTTTTTATCAGATACTTTTGAAACAGATTACTTTTACATATATAATAATGTAAGAATACCGTTGTAAAAATATATGCGAATCAGCAAGATGGTAGCGGGGCTGACTGCTTCATAAAAGTATCACTACTTGTGAACGCTATTTTCATTAAAAACTTAGAAGATATAGCGTCCAACTTAACAACATTAATAACATAACTAAAGCTACAAATGTCTTAATTAAAAATAACTGAGTCAATTTAAAATGCATTTCTGATTTTATTTACTGTTGGAGGTAGTGACCTGAATATTGTGGACTCAGCAAAGATTATATTAACGCCGTCGCTTCAGCGAGTCAAGTGCTATTTGCGTCTAAAAGTGAATTTACGATGGCGCAAAGAAAAGTCAAGAAATAGGTAGGTATTTGAGTGCCTTCATAAATTTACTTGCTTTAGAAAAATCTGTCTTAATAAATACCAATAAATTGGATCCAACTTTTTAGGTTTAAGCGATGTAATTTGAATGTGTTGTGAAATTTGGAACGGGTGATTTATGGTTTCGGTAAAGGTTCTGTATGAGTAATTTTATACAATAGGCGAGTGATGTAATTCTAAAGGCTACTCTCATTACTGATTGCTGTTTAATGGAGTTCTTTGTAACCTCTCAACATGCCTGTTCTAGGATTACGCTTATGTTAATTATGCAATGGATTGGAAGGGAATTCATGAGAAATCATTAATTCCCATCCAATCCAAAGTCCAGTCATTTACCTAGCGGTTAAGCTAATGGCCAAAAGGGTGGCCTTTTGACCATTATCTTATTGCCGCTAGGTATTACCTCTTTACAGCTGCAATGCCTCCAATTTTGGTACCAAAAGGTTCCTGCGGAGCGGGCCGAAAGCAATTTATCGAACACTATTCCGACCGCAGGCGGTTAAACAGAATTTTGCAACCGAATTGCCGTTCCGGAGTTGGAAACTGTTTAATCGTTGGTTCAAGATTTTCAGAAGAAATACTGATTTGAATTTTTTTTTTCTGTTGATACCTTTGGTAGGTCTCCAAAGAAGTCCAAATAATTAAAATAGGGAAATTGTCTTTCGAGATGTTCAACAAACTTAATCAAAGTTACATGTTAAAAATATTTACATTTTACATTGGAAACGGGATCAAAGAGAAAACAAAGATTTTTTACATAAATAAAATAAAAATATATGGACTAGATGAAACTTTTCAAATATGTAGCGAATTTAGCTTTTGAAAAATAATATACAATTCTGAGTACTCCCCAACAACATATTTGGAAAGTTTCATCTAAAATAAAGTCACCACAAAATTGTGTAAAAAAAAAAGAAATTAAGTAATGCGACATCAAAGCTAAAAGAAAATTTTAAAACTATATGGGAATAAATTCTGTGGTACCGAAATTCCGAATCGGATTACTGGGGCTCTGATTTCGTAGCATTTGTTATAAGCTATTTTGATGAGAAAAGTATTTTCCAGAGAAAAACTTTGATTTTCCAGTTAGTCGAGATCTATGTAAGTAAACTGCCTTAGTTTGTAATCATCTCCTAACAAGATAATGACTATGACTATATTTACGCATTAGCAAGGTCAAAAAAAATAATTGAGGAGCTCGTGGCTAAGTTATAAAAGCCGCACGGGTCGATCCATCAGGTTAAGCTATCCTTGCCGGGGTTGGCCCGTAGATGGGTGACCATCTTTACATACCGAGACTCCTCTCAGCCTCGGATAGCACGTATTTCAAACACGTGCTTTCTTTGACAGTCGTTACGGGTCGTCAGAAGCCCGAAAGTCTACCTACCAGTCTTACCAAAGAGTCAGTTACTGGGTTGTGGAGGTCAGATAGGCAGTAGCTCCATGTAAAATACTGGTATTCAGTTGCATTCGGTCAGGCAGATTGATTTAATTTAGTCATTTATCTCCTTTCGGCAAAAACGCTAAACCATTTCTCTCGAAAATAGATCGCTTAGCAACGTAACTTACATCAATAGGTACAACTTTCCACAACCACTTAAGCAACAATATCAGTATCTTAACTTAGAACAGATGAAATAAAGTTACTATAACTTTCTAAGTAACTCCAAGAATTTCCCCGTATGTCTTCAATTACGAATCGATATACGTATGAAGCTATCAACTCACGCGTACACAGGATAATCTCGCTTCCGACTCGTTTGCTGTCAAAGTTTTCAGCAATACTGTTAGCACAATACCCTTGAACTCGATTCCGATAGCTACATATTGTGAAAGTGAACTGAATATACGAATATACAAAGTTTAAGTGTGGGATCTTGCTGATCGGGACGGATTTTGTATCAGTTGGTGAATATGCTGTGTAAATAGAAAAGTCCTTGAGCTTTCTTCAAGGATTTTTCGAACTGGTTTTAGTGGGAGGAGTGTGTTCTAATTTTTGGGATAACTTTATACTTTTCTCTACAAATTAATACGATTATTCAAAAAGAGATAACTCTATGTGAATATTCGTTTCTCTATGTGAATAATCGTTTTAATGTGTAGGTTATTAGAATTCTAATGAATTAATATTTTATGGAAAGAAAGAAAGAAAAAGAAAGAAAATACGTTTATTCTGCACAAACAAAACGCACATTTAAATAAAATAAAAACACAAAATACACATACAAAAGTAGCCAAAAGCCTCGTATTCAGCCAACCAACAAACGCTAATTATAAAATTGATTCATTCATCGGTTGATGTCAAGGCCACAGACAAAGACAATATTGCGTAATTACTGTAACAACATTACATACTCTGTGGTTGCGACATTGGCAAATGACAACAAAAACATAACAATAACAAATGAATGGAGGTTTACAATAGGTACTGAGGTAAAACATCAAGTTAAAAAAATGTTTTCAATACCAGAATAAACTGGAAATTAATATTGATAGTAGATGTCGCGGTTATTTCGTGCACAACCTAAAAATTTATGAAAATATCAAGCGTTAAAATCAAACATTTTAAGCAAGTTTTAATTAAAAAATAATCCATATCCAAACACCGCTACATTGTAATCTAATCCGCCAACTTTTATATTAACCCAACTAAGCGCCGAACTATTTGATCAAATTACATTCATTCATCACTCCATAGTTGGTGTAACATTAGCTTGCAGTTTATCATGCGAGTTAGAAGGCCATGGGAGTTTGACATACTAAGGGCGGGTTTCAAAGCGTCGGCAATCAAAAGTTATGTTCGTTAAAATTGGCAATTAGTTTATTAGCTTTCGTTTTCGGTAACTTCTTTCATGAGGGTTGCATTACTTACAATAACTCTGGCCTCCTTGTCTCTCACAGCCTATTCATGTCTTTGATCAGTCTGTTAATCAACTGTCAAATTTCATAAAATGTGACCGAAATTGATTGACTAAAATGACAAAAACAAATTTTATAGAGAATAATTATTAAACCGATGATACTAACAGTTAGATAGATAAATTAAAGGGTTAGCAGTCCTACCTATAGAACTAAGACATGAGTGAAGATTATCGTAAACTTTGTATTTTGTTAAATGCGACGCAGTGACTTTCATAATTCCGTGACGTCAGCGACATTTTGAATGTCAAATTAAACGTAAGTTAGTGAAACTGGCCCTTATTTTGCGATATGCATAAACAATTCCAAAGTTCGTTGCGTGTACGCTGTTGTGTATCAGAATGAAGTATACAATGTATTGTTTCAAAGTTGTGACAGTGGAAGCAAAGTATGTGGATGAGTTGATATCAAGGTCCTATTAATGTTCGGGAGAAATAATGGTGTTAGTTTTTAAAATGTTTCTTTGGCAAATTGTTGCTTTTTTGTAGTTTTTGATTGTCATAGCTCTCTAAACAATGACCGACCTTTAATTTTATTTGCTACAAAATACCCAGATTACAGAGACGATATCATCATTTACCTAGCCTTTTCCAACTATGTTAGGGTCGGCTTCCAGTCTAACCGGATGCTAGTAAATACCAGTATTTTACAAAGACGACATTATGGACATTTGTCGTCATTTTGTAATTGGACACAATTTAATATATTTAAGTCATACTAGTACTTTCTCGGTAAAGTCATCCCGTGTAAAGAAAATATCACATAAAATCGAACATCTATCCTATAACATGATCATATATGAGTAAATTACACTAATAGCTATGCAACTATGTGTACCACAGTTTCCACGACATACACGGCAAAGCCCTAAGATCGCATAAAAGCGTTACTTAATAGGGTTTATTATGAGGCCTTCTCTTAATTAACAGTGGTGTATATAATTATGGTCTTATGTGTAATACAAGCTTATGTTTAGTTAGGTGAAGCGTGAAATTGTAGAGAGGTGTGGTAAATGGATTTTGCACTAATTTTACTGATAGTGGCAAATTGAATTTGTCAATGAAGAGATTTAATGGGATGTGTTAGTATAAGTATTTTAAATCATCATCAACATTTCAGCCGAAAAACGTCCACTGCTGGACATGCCAGTTCTGTTCTTCTCGCATCCAGTGGATTCCTGCAGCCTTTACCAGGTCATCGGTCCAACTTGTGGGAGGCCTTCCAACGCTATGTCTTCAGGTACGCGGTCGCCACTTCAGAATTTTTCAGCCCTATCAGCCATCTGTTCTGCGCAATGTGCCCTGCCCACTGCCACTTAAGTTGCACTTAAGACATAGGCCTCTCCCAGGCTGCGCCACAACACCCTGTCCTCCACCTTTCGCATCCAGTCTTTCACAGCCACTTTTTTAAGGTCTTCGGTCCATCTAGCTCGGGGGCGTCCCAACACTATGCTTGTCAATACACGGTCTCCACTCCAGGGTTCATAATATCAATGGAGAGTCACGAGAAGAAATACGCACCTAACTCTTTTTATACCTGACGGCAAAATGGTCAGCGTCGCCTATCATAGACATCTGCTATAAAAGATACGTTGCCATTCCAGAGACACAGTTAAAATATCCGATGTGCCTTTTTAACACTGGTTTTCAATATTCTAAAAACTTTTTAAGTAACTACCTGGTACTTTTTTTATTGGGCTACCTATACTGTCTTGCCTATGAACACTGTAATATGAAAACATTATAAATGCCAATTATTAAAAAAAAAGTAACCGTGCTGTTTCTTGCCGGCTCTTCTCCATAGGAAATGACCAATTGTGCACCTAGCTTCTGGCGTTTCATAATTGCCTATCCTTTACTATCAAATGAACAATATTTGTATATACCTATATATTTTGTAATCACGTTCTCGAAAACAGCTCGATGAAAGTTGCGTTATAGGGGTTTTTGGGGGTGAAAAATCACCTTCACAGCCTTGAGAATGCGATACAACGTTGGTATACCGGGATGATGTGTTTATCTATTTTCACCCGAGCAGAGCTCGGTCGACCAGGTCTTTAGGCTTATGTGAAATAAAATATTTCAATACTCAATACTCAATATCCTTATTGCTTTACCATCTATGTTCTATGTTCTATGTTAGGGGGTTTGGTTTCCGCACTTAGTCCGTCAGGTGGACCATTGTGCGTGGGCCATAGCGGCCATGCTTTACCATAATGTGTACTTAGTTGGTAACTATATAATTTAGATCATTATGGACCTTGTGGGGTACAAAAGGGTAGGAGAGAGGAAGTCCTGTTTTACGAGATAATTAATTAAGTTGTTTTTGTGGGAACAAGTTTAAACTTACATATTATAATAATCAAAGTCAGGAGATCGCGAATAAGATACTAAGTATTTCACTTATCTATTATTTATGTATTATTTTATCTGCAAAATGTACTTAAATGTTTTAGATTATTTTATATACCTGTACATATGTATTATAATTCTGTTTATTTATTTATATAAATTGTATTTCTTTGTTTTTTTTTTTGTTGTTTTTTTCATTTTGAGTTTGAAACTAAAACACAGCAACTTAGCTTAGCGGCAGAAATGACGGCGTGGTGTTAGTTTTTCTACGGACGACTTCTTTCACAAAGAGCTCTTATACTGCTACTAAAAAGCTATAGCTAATAGACATAACATACATAGTCGATATTAGTAGTTCCATAACATAACAACACACTTTATTGCCCCGAAGGTTATTAGGTGAATCTATAGTACATTCACATTTCGCCAGTTATGTTTAAGTCCCATGTAATAGGGGGCGAGCCTTTGCCATCTAACGGGCACAAATCTTTATGAAACTTTTATGAAAGAAAATAACTACCAACCCAACCGTTGAGTTACTTCCTCAAACAGCTTACTTTCAGGAAAATAAGCCACGTGCAGAATAAAGCATGCCAATAGTGAATATCAGTGCTCCTGCAAATATTTTCATTGGCCCGATTGATTGCAATCCGTATCAGCTCAGTTTAAAAGCAGGCTTTTTCAGTTAAATCGCGTTTAATGGGCCGCTCAAATAAATCAACGAAGATATGGATACTGGCCTCGTACATGCTTGGTACGGTAAATGGGGATTATTTTACGAAATACCTATTTTTTGTAGGCAATTTTTGAATGCAGTTTTTTACTGAGATTATTCAACCTATTAATTGGACTGAATGCGAAACAGTGATGATCATTTCGAATGAGTCAATCAATTATTAGTTGTTTACTTTTTAGTTATCGGAGTTTAGCAGTTTATCGCAGTTTTTCTTCTTATTTTTTTTTAATATGACGTGTAAAAGTGATTGCAATATCCTATTTACAGAATAAACAATTTCATTTCATTTCATTTCATTTCATAGCATGATTAATAACTATGAATGCTAGATTTACAGATCACAGACCTCTGCCTAACAAGGCAGAAGTAAGTGGAAACGTCGGGAGAGGACGCCCTAGGACATATAAACTTTATTGGTGATGTTCTTGAAAGGTCAGGTGCGTAGTACTCGCAACCGGTGTGCGTGTATGACCAGATGTATGAACATAAAGGAAGCAAAAGGAGTATGTCAGGATCGTAGCAGGTGGCAATCCTCGTATTATTAAAACCAAACTTTACCTCGATGGTCCTAGTTTATCAATTATAACTTCTAGTTACAGCTGTATGTAAGCGGGCACGCCCTTTATGCCTGGTGGCTTTTTATTTAGATATTGTTTTCGTTAAGTTATTTTTATTTCTGCTTGAGTATAGTTCTCGATGTTTTTGGTTGGTATATTGGCGTGTGCTAGCTGTCATATGGCTATTCATTTTATAATTTAAATTATTTTTTGTGTTGCGTAATGTAAATATCATTTTGCATACTATTATATAGAATTTTTTTTTTCTAACTGAACAGACAGCTGTGCTGGTGGGGAGTTTGTTGCGCCACTTCTTCTTCCCAGCTAAAGCACTAGGAAGTAGTGAAGGGTGGGCGTTTTGGGGGACTGTCTTATGTAATTTTGACGTTCGAAAAGTGCTGATTCTCAGCCTAGTTTGAATAAATGACTTTTGAATTTTGAATTTTGTAAAAAGTGTACTATAAAATTTCTGATTATTTAGAAGATAAAAAGGCTTGGGATTGAGCTGCTCGCTCTGCTAAGTCTTGTGATAAACTTGACATTTTAATTATTATGTAAAGTCATCAAAATATACCAGTTTAATATACGCGTTGACTTTGTTGAAAATTATATCCAAAATGACATGATTACTTTGTAAAGTATTATATCATTTTAATAATTGTGAATCTGAGGACACGTGATTATTTTATTTTTTTCTCAGTTAGTTTTAATGTTGGTCTTGCAGTTTGAGTAGTTTATGCGGCCAAATGGTCCAATGTCCTTTTTTTGGTATTATTGAGTAAGACTTTGTGGAGCTCCTTAAGAAAAATTACAAATTCTTCCACTGACTGGACAGGTCAACTCAAATCAGTGTGGTTCTTTCCTGAAAATACCATTTCAGACACTAATCTACATGGTCCTCATATGGCCTGACCAAGATTATGTCTGAACTTTAATAGAGACTGCGACCTTTGAGTTTGTTTCGGTCTTTCTTCTCAGAGTAGTCAAATAGGAAACGCCGAACTCATCTAGCTTATTTTTTTTAAATATGGCATGTAATAAGTGATTCCTTTATCCTATGTGTATGTACCATTCTCTAACCTTTCAGGGATTACACGCGTAATATTTAAACTTGATTAAGACACTTCTCTTAGTGTGATGCACTCAAGTTAAGTGCATTTATAACAAATCGTGCCTACATTAATGCAAAAGCATTACACGAAGCGAGCTTTACTGTCAGTCAGTCAGGCTTTTCTTTGAAATTTTCCCTTCTAAGTCCTACTTACAACAAAAAATGTACTTAACCTGACAAATGTCTCGTGGACCATAAGAAAAGTGCACTCCAAAAGACAATAAATACCTAGCCTTTTCCAAATTATTTTAGGGTCGGCTTCCAGTCTAAACAGATGCAGCTGAATTTCACATGAAGTGACTGCCTATCTGACCTCCACAACCCAGTTACTGGGTAACTCCATACCTCTTGTTAAGACTGGTTATCAGACTTTTGGGTTTCTGACTACCCGTTACGACTGTCAAAGATCTACAAATGACAGCCGGGACCAATGGCTCAACGGGCTTTCCGAGGCACGGAGGAGTCTCGATACTCGTATTTAATGGATGGTCATCCATCCATGAAACGATCGCGGCAATCGTAGTTTAACCTTGGATCGACCTGTGCAGCTGTAATCATTTAGCCATGAGCCCCTCCAAAATGACAATAAATATGATCGTGAAAACCTTTGTGAGCGTAGGAGGAAACAGATTCTAATGGGTCTGTAGTCGGCAAACCACGGCTCGCGAGCCGCATGCGGCTCTTTGGCCTATACAGTGCGGCTCTGTAAAATTTTTTCAAACTATATTTCGAAGATTTATTTCCGAAGTATTTTCACAAAAACAAATGTTTTCAAGGTTAACTTGTTAATAAGTAAGATCATCATATTATTATCAGTCGATATGATTATTATGATGAAGACATCCTACTTCTTGGAAAAGTAATTTTAGGAAGCATTGAACGAAAGAGGAAGCGAGTTTTAAGGATAAGAGAAGTGTATTGAGACAGTTTGGACACAAAGAAAGGATTGGCTCTCATATTCATATTCATATTCATTTATTCATCAAAACATAAGCTTACAGTTTACAAACCAAGTCGCTTATATCTATACTATAGGTGTTATTCATTTTAATTGCATTACAATATTATAAGATAATGTCAAAAAATAATAATACAATAATTAAATATTCCAAATAATTCAATAATCCAAATAATTAAATAATCCAAATAATTCAATGATGATGATGATGACTAATTATAACTAAAAATATATTGTTATTATTAAGTATTATTTCCAATTCAAATACATTAAAACATTATAATTTACAACACGTGGTGGATCGAAAAATATATCTGCATCTGGATTCGTCTGAAGAAAACTATTAATGAGCTTAATAGCTCTACCAGTGGGAGTGTTGTCTGCTAGGCGTAAGGACCACTCAGGTGGATGGGAGAAGAGTTTATGTTGTCGCCTGTCAATGCCACGCATATATTGGCTAGGCACATAGAAATAAATGCTCTCTCGTATTGCAGGGTTGTCTACTTTGTTTGTGATTAGTAGATAATAGTGCATTATTTTCATAAACTCTCTTCTAAATTGTAAAGTGTCGAGGCATACCATCCCTGACACAAACATCGACGGATATAGGAATGGATAGTATCCATACTCATAAGAAATCTTAGTCATTATAGTATTGATATGTGGCTCTATTGACTAATAAGTTTGCCGACAACTGCAGTTAGGTGATCGCTTGGCGAAAATAGCAGATAAAACTAAGAAACAGTTCTCAAACCGCGATACATTACCCTGAGAGTGGGTGCCACAAACTTGCAAAGTATCTATTTACTCGAGCAAAGTAAACATCTTCAGTAGGAAGTTTAATCACTGCCAGCTATTAAGTTTTCCACAAGGAAATAATGCTTCATTAAAATTTTAACACAGCGGTTTAATTTTCTATACGAGAAGGGATTTTAATGAACCGTGCTGCGAGACAAGAGTTTTAATCTACCGGTTCTTGCTTCACGGGTAAAATATAGAACGGCTTGCTAACAGGTAGTGCTGTAGTTTTTATTTGTTTTTTTAAGTTTAGTGTAGATGAATGTTAGAGCTTTAGGAGTAAGTTTTTCGTTTTTAGATACCTAAATATTAAATGATGTTGTTAATAAAAGTTTACGTAATGATTTGTGTAACTATTAGCATAATCAATCAGCCTATAATGTGCCCACTTCTGGCACACAGGCCTCCACTCGGTAAGAGGGAGTGGGCCGTTATCGACCACGCGGGGGCCCGCGTGGTCGATAACGGCCCACTCCCTCCGACAGACAGTGTGGATTGGTAGATGTCACATGTCTTCGAATTACCTGTTCTAGGACATGCCGGTTTCCGTACGGTGTTTACCGTATTGAGAGCAATGGTGATGAAATTCTTTACACAAATTAAAGCGCCGCTCAGGGCTCGAGCCTACAACCGACAACTCGTAAGTCGCGGCCATTGCCCTAAATAACCCTAATAAATTCCTACTCAAATTCTTTATTTATTAACCATTATGTAGCTATAATATAAAGCTAAATATACCCCAACAAAATAACTAAGCAACGAACCAAGATTAAGATTAACTAACAACTATAAGATTACCCAAGGGATTTTATTTGCTCGCTATAAAGCTGAAAGAGCTAAGGCATATTAACCTTATCTCTGGAGGACTGTTTATCATTAAAGTGAGGATTGACCCGGTAGCAACGTTGTAAACAACGGATTAAGTTGAAACAAAAATAATTCTGAATCTTATCAACACTTTATTTGTTGTTTACAGGGGAAATTTTGTTTAATCAAACATTGTGGATTAACTTTGTCGTCTTGCAAATTTTATTTAAATTCTATCTGACTGAAGGATAGTTCCGGGGTCATTACTTTTAGAAAAAGTTATCTTCTCTACCCCCGGGAGTGCAGCCAGTAGCAAGAGTGCACGCAGAAGCGTTCGACGTCCTTCTATTAAATTAACCTTTAAGTTTCCTGTGTGGCCTGTGACTTTGATTTAATGTAATTAATTAGAAAATGAAATACAATTTTACATTTGATGATCAGTAGTTATGCATTTTCAATTCAACATGCATTATGCAGCTGTTTTGTCTCCAAATATTAATCCGATCAGTACCAAAATACACACCAAAACAGGTAATCGATTCAAATTCCCTACACCAATCACTCACTCTTCTTTCCTAACTCCCCAAAAATATTTCCTTCCACATCCCAATAGACACAAATACTGCAAAAATCCCTACAGCCGTTACTCAGGTACGCCACTACATAAGAAACGGGCATAAATTTTCCCCGTACGCCCAGACTCACCCATTTTCATATGCCTCCAGAATATGGGGTATTCTCAGACCGTTGCCTGATAGATTCTGAGGTTTACGCAAATCCTATCTCTTTGTGACAGTAATTTGTCTCCCCGGGACCCTTTGTTTTGTCCGTTTGGTACGGTATGAATTCAATATATTCTGTTCTGTTTTTATGCATTTGACAGATGTAATTGATGAGTGAGAGAACAACGTGTTTTGAGGAGTAAATAAAGTACAATGATACAATTTATTATGTAATCGATTGCCAACGATATACATTAGCTTTTTTCTGTTACTATGGGGTCGATAGAGACATAAAAGCATTTATATCTCTAAGGTTATTTTATTTACCGATGAACAGGAAATCCCCCTTCCAAGAAAACACAATGTTGGTAGATATGAAAACATTAAAATTTTCTATCAACTAAATTACATAAATGTACATTACTGCTTATATGAAGTAGGTAATTCGAAGAAAAGAGATCTTGAGATCGTTATCCTAAATTTATTCGGTACAGCCAAAGAAAAAAGTATCACCGCCATCTCGCCGATAGCGACAATTGTATAACACAACATTGAAGAGTAAATATAACAAAATTTTTCTTATATAATGCCCAAAGTGAAAATTGAATCTTATTATATACTGGTCACGGGCTGACGTCGACTTTTGAATAAGAATATTTTCTTACGTCGCCTCGACGTAGCATCAGTTATGTGCCATAAGTTAGAAGAGGGACCAGGTGCGAGTTAAAATAACTGGAATCAAAAAGTAGCTACTACCAAAATATAAAATACCTGTCTAAATGAAAAAGAATACGGATTTATAGACTTTAATCAAAACTATAACAAAAGCTATGGTTTGGATTAGAAAATTTTAAAAGAACGATAGTAATAAAGCATTACAAGCACAGTCTGAGGTTGTTGTTCTAAAAACCGATTTAGGAGCCAACGAGTTCACAACTAAAGATGGAATACATGAATGGACAGTCATGGAACTTTTAATACAAACCATTGGCACAACGCCAGATGAAAGAACTAAAGAAAATGTTGTCAACACAGTCCCTTCGAGTCGTTAAGTTTGGAACCCCTGAATGGAATACTTTCTTGTCTTTCACCGCTGCAGTTCCCCACATGCATCACAACATTAGCATAACGTGAACAGGTGCGGGCGAATAACTGAGCCGTCGCAATGCGGTATAGGGGATCTTATATTCATATTATTGTAGCGACTGAGCCGCTGGCCGGGCGGTGACGATTTTAAATTCAGAAATCAAAAATGTTTCAATGTAGACTTTTATAGTATGCGCGCCTGGTACAAGTCAATACGTTGCATGTTTTTTTCTGATTTTATTTATTATACTAGTTGCCCGCGACTTTTTTCGCCTGGAAATCGTAAGATACTAGAATATACTATTCATGTGGTGTTTACCTTTAAGTAATTGTTACACTGTTCAAAGTTTTTAAGGCATTACTTTTATCAAGATGTTAGTGTAAACAATTGTTGGTGAACCAAATAAATAAATAAATATACTAAATTAACAGCCACACACATTTTTATAAAATTTCCTTGTGTACTATGTTTGTAGTTTTGGTTTCAACAGTCAAAATACCCGGGAGCAAGCCACGTACTGCTCGCTCAGCTCGACCTTGTAAATACATGTGATTTTCTATAAAGATTTGAATTTTGAATTGACACCCGCAGCCATCAGTTCCAATTTCCCATTGCTCGCGAAGTTTTTCGTTTTAAATGAGTTAATATATTCTGTCCCAACAGCTATCACTAAAATAATGTAACAATAGATTGTAAACACACAGTATTTCACCCATAGATATTTCTTTTGATTTCGCTACGATATTATCACATGTATAGAATACTGCCTCACGAACTAGAGTTATTGCTTTATTGAAATCAATTTTTCATTCGATCTCTATAATCGAGATTGGAAAAAACAAACTATGAAGAAATCAGAACAGACTTATAAAAAATATAATATTTTATTATGTGACCTAAATCACTAGGAATCCATACAATCCATCTACCCTGATAAGACAACATTAACTCATCGTGAGTACTTCAATCCGTAGTCCATTAAAACCATCTATACTACCTACCTACTTATCCGATCTCATCGACGTCCTAAATGTCCCACTGCTGACAAGGCCTCCCCCGGTCTTTACACGGCTCCCGATTCACTGAAACTAATTAATAGGGTCAGGAATACGGCCCAGCGCTCCACGACTTAAATTACTGTTGCAGCCGCTATATTCAAATAGGACTCCTCAGTCGTCGTCTGGATTTTACATTTCTAATAAAGACCCTTATGTTTCTAGAAATTACAATTGCCATAGATATTGTAGCACCGCGCACCGTTACAATTTCAAGATGGAATTAATCAAATATTTGACTCACTCCCAAAACAGAACCCCTTTTATGAATTTTTGTCCCCATATAAGCCCAATCCTTTTATTTTTAGAAATTGTGCAGAAAAAAATGATACACTCTAAAAGCAAAGCAGCATAAAAACAGCTCTCATTTTAAATGCTAAACGAGGCTTGTAAACACAAAAAAGTGTCCTCAATATCAATACTTTGGAGTACATTTAAAATATGAACACAACGTAAACGTCAGCTCGGCTAACAAGTACTGGGTAGCTGGAATAAAATATGACCTTCTGGCGCAGAACCACTGAAACTGTTACTCCGACCTGCCTTGTTGAATATTTATGTGTGCAGAAACGTCGTGGTTTTCAGTGCTTTGTATGTGGATGATTTCATCACTTTTGGATAGTGATTAATTTTTATAATATTTATTTTGTTGTTTTACAGAGTTTATATTAAGCTATTTGATTGGTTGTTATATTTTTTGATCTTTACATAGTTTAAGCATGACGTGCTTTTAGGTCAAACAGCATGTACTGCTTTTGCCTTTTATTTTTAATCCATTAGAAAACAGTAAGCATAAACAATATCCATATTTACCACAAGTAGGTCGAATAACAAAACTATTCCTAAAATCCTGAAACTACAGACTAATAAATAATGCTCATCATTATCCTCGCCATACTTTGCGTACATTAACTAACCAACTGTTTCGTAATTATCATGATATTGAGCAATTTTTTAATTAATTTACGCTCCGGTTTCAACTAATGAAACTATTCATGGCGTTTCGAGTAAATTGTTTTCCACTGTGCCGTTGAAGACAGTAAATAAGGGTGACAATGTTTCAAGCCCGCAACAGTTCGCTGTCATGACCGAACTATCTTCGTCCATCAGTTTTAAATGTCCAGTATGACATAAAGATTTTTCCAACTTATTTCACGTATTTTTAGAGCTGGTTCTTTATACCGTCCAATTGTACCTGTGTTTGAAGTGAAATGTTTGTAGCATCCTTTGGGATTCAGTTTTCTTGGAATCTTGTCACATACTCAACAGTCTAAAGTTTTTGTGTCCTATGTTTAATGCAGGTTAGTACAGTAGCGACGTATTGTGGATTATTTTAGCTTATATTTGTGAGCTTCTATCATCAGTCAGGACCCAACTTTTTTTTTTTTTGGTTTGGAAATTATCAAATAATTAATCTCCCGCTCTGGGTGGAGCGGGTGTTAGACTCTCGCTGACTAAAACCCACCCGTGTTCCTTCCGTTGCCTGGACGTTGCCAGGGGCCACGGTATCCCTTTCGGACTTTCCCGCAACCCCGGCAGGCATCGGTCCTATCGGACCCCTAGGACCTAACTTGGCCTTATTTTAAATCAGGGACAATAGGGATATGAAAAATATATCAATGTATCAGTATATATGACTGCCAACCTTCAAAAAAAGATTTTAGCTAAAGGTTAACAGTTACATTAATACATTTCTTTATGCCTATCCTGGTTTATACCTGACCAAGGTTCTGATGATAATATTATGATAAATAGCTGGAAGTTTGCCCCTATTGTCCCTAATTTTAAACTTGGCCAAGTTTATTCCTGAGTGATGGTTATTCTGTCAGCCATGGGCCAAAAGACCCCATACTTCGTCGCCACTCTACACTAACCTGCTTCATCTATTGTCCTGACTGCGTAACAGATGACTGGCCAACTGCCACTTGAGTTGAGAATAGTTTTAATATTTTCAAGCGGATTTGAAAGGAAATGCGGCATTCCTCAACCGAACAATACTCCAAGTAGGACCGTGCGGAATTTTTACCCGTGCCAAAAAACTTTTATGCTTTACTGCGTACATTCCCATCGGTTCGTTAGTCGAATTGAGCTGGGTATTTAAGTAATTGAGTCAGATTGCGGGATTCGAAGTGCTCTTTTGAACTAGCTCTTTTTGTTTGACTGGGAAATTATCTGGCAGCACTCGATTGAATATTGTAATATCAGGGAGGCGAATTAAGTTGTTTTCGGGATTTTTTTAAAGGTGCGTACATAGGTCGTCGACAGTTTAGTCTTTATTATTTAGTTTTTTTTTTTTTTACTTTTGTCAAGATAAAAACAATTAATGGTAGTTAGGTAAGTACTGAAGTTTAATAAGTCATACATGGTCTCCATAAGTCAGCGTACAAAATTTAATTAAGAATCGCGAATTGTTGTTATTTTATATAAATACCTATAATAACATAAACTAATAGAATAAGACGTAATCAATAAAAATACTCATCATCTAGTTTACGGAAGTAGGTTAGGAAACTTATTCTAAACTCAGGACTTTTCCTGTTTTGCGGTAAATAAATCGAACCGAACCGTGAAATTAAGAAGAGTTCTACTTTCGGGTCCCGACAAACAACGGGTATCCGAAAATTTGCTAAAATCCAATTCGATAATTGTTTTTCTTCGCAAACATTTCAAAAGTTTCCAAAAACTTTCGTAACTCTTTTCTAACAGTTGCTGAAGTTCCTTGGGTACCAAACGCCATTCGCAGAAAATTAATGGCGATTTTTTCCTGCCTTTAACTTCCATTTTTCAAACGTTGAGTTCTCATTATTTTAGTTTAGCTTCGGCTATTTGGAACAATTCTTTTTGTATAAGTTTTAGGAAGTTTTTTGTCGTAACATTTCGAGGTAGGCATTATTATTTTTTCTTCTTGAATAATTCAACTGAATTTAGGTTAAACATATTCAGTAGGTACCAAATCATAATTCGAAACAGAAAGAAGATATAAAAATAAAGTATGAACCATTCACCAGAACTTATTACAATCAGTATTCACATTTTTTATTCCCGAAAAACAAGAACTGGATTTAGTTTCATACAAAACGAATGAAATGTAACAAATAAAAACATAGAAAACACATAAAACATAGTAATATAAGTATTAAAACATTCCAAGACAAACACATTCTGTTACTCTGTCTGTTATCATTCTAGGAGTAAATATATCAAGAATTAATGACCTGGAAATAAAATATAACGTTTGTCGTCCGCCCTTGTACTTATAGTTTGTTTGCTAGCTGATACGTTCAGATCTGCGGAATTATTTTATTACTTTAGGAATGTGGATTTTTACTTATTTATCGCCTTATGTTCCATGTGAGAAAGTAGAGACATTGAAAAAATCATGTATCAAGCTTATTTGAAACAGAAAAATTACTTGAGGTAGCCAAGTAGGCAGGCTAGGTGGTATATATTTGCGTACATATTTGTTAGGTAATATTATATATTCATACAATACTTATTATGCAATAAATATATACATACTTATATTTTATACACTCACACACACACACACACATACACACACACACCATCATCAGGTTCGCACTATTTCCACGTTGACAACCACTATTTATGATGTGATGGGGGGCTTGGAGTTCTGAAATACAGGCCTAGGCTTAGTTTAGGCTCCAGATCTCCCACAAATTACAAGTTTTTGCCAAACTACCTGTCAACCTATACATATTTATCGATGTAATCGATATCGAATAAACGTTTTTTTATTATTTTTTATTATTATTATTACTTTATCATGTTCTTAATAAAAGTTTACGTAATGATTTGTGTAACTATTAGCATAATCAGCCTATAATGTACCCACTGCTGGGACATAGCACTCCTCTCAATGAGAGGGAGTAGACCGTAATCCACCACGCGGACCCAATGCGGTCTTCGAATTTTTGTTTCTAAGACATGCTGGTTTCCTCACGATATTTTCCTTCACCGTTTTGAGAACAGTGGTGATGAAATAATTTACACGAAGTAAAGCGCCTACCTGTAACACACTAACAGTCATTATTTCGTGTTGCCTAAAAATAAATGGTTGTTTCAATTTAATGCAACTTTAATCTCAGTCTGATGGCCACGAATTCATCAATTCTAACTCCATCCGTCGTATTGACTGTCAGATACCTACCTTATGTAATACCTACATTATGTAACTTTGTGGGAGAGGTCAACAGAAACATTAATACTAAGGTACAACCAACATTGTTAGAAGCCTTAAGGACAAATTTTAGGATGGATACTTTAAATAACGTTAATCTGACTCTGACCTGTTTATTTTCTAAAGCTGCGTGAAACCCCTGCGTGAATTTTTTTCTCAAATATCAAAGAATATTTTCAGCCAATTCAAAAAGTACTCAAATTCAAATTCAAATTCAAAAGTCATTTATTCAAACTAGGCTGAGAATCAGCACTTTTCGTACGTCAAAATTACATAAGACAATCCCCCAAAAACGCTCGCCCTTCACCACTTCCTAGTGCTTTAACTGGGAAGAAGAAGTGGCGCAACAAACTCCCCAGCTGCACAGCCGTCTGAATAGTTAGAAAAACTTGATTCTATAAAATAGTACCTATGCAAAATAATTTACATTACGCAACACAAAACATTAAATTAATTTATTTTCTGTATGTCACCCAGCACGCGCCAATATACCAACAAAAAAGTAAAAAGAACTCAATACCCGAATGAAAGCCTCCAGTTTACATACAGCTATTAAAGCTGTAACTCGGAAATCACAGATGATAAACTAGGACCATCGAAGTAAAAATAAATAAACAGTTAATTACTAATAACCACAACAAAAACCATGGTCAGCAAGACGACCAGTCACCACAAGCAGTACCCGTTCACGAGCATAACGCAAAGATCAGCTCTTACCCCCCTCGCCATATTTGAGGGAAGGAGGCAACCCGACCCCCGACGCTACCGCAAGCAGTGACATCTAAGGGAGCATGACGAACTTGCTGCCGGTTGCTCAGGCAAGAATAATATGATCAATTTTCGAGGTCGCTAGCTGAACATATATTACAATACAACTGATAAAAAAACAACAGTCTAATGAGTAGATTACGTCAATAATAAATGAAAACAAAATTAAAATAAATTAAATTAAAATACTAAATCAAATACTTTATCGCATACCGCCATTACCAACAAACACAATAATAATAATACCATTTATTTCAGGCGACACAGGCCCATAGAAAAATACCTTAGCCTAAACATACATATTTTAATATAAACAAAAACGTGTGTTAACAAATAAGGCATATACTATGTTAGTAGCACTTCACTTTGCAAACACCTTTGAATTTAACTGACAATGATAGCTACAGTATCGTAAAACCGAATAATATCGTTCCATTTAAAGCCATCAGGTGGGGTTGCACTGCATCCTATACGTTTAATGGCTATCGATTTGCCATAGGCCGAGCATACGAGTATATCCGTATCTCGACTGGGATCTGGAAATCGAAATTGGGTATATCGTTATAATTTATTCATTCGGTATGGTCGGTGACTTAGATATGTTTTTCCGGTTATTTATATCATTTTGAGTTATTGGGTTATGGCGACGAATGATCTATTACCGGTTGCTTTTGGCAATGAAAGAGCCTTTTTCTATTACGCTGCTAAGCATTCTCCCGGCACATATTAAGTGCATGTCCAAAAGGAGTTTTCCGCGCGTACGTAGTGTCAGGATACGTGCGTAGTACGAGCGTAAACTGGACTCAACCCAGGCTCGAGTTGCGTGTAATTATGCAAACAACATGCTCGCATACGTGAACGGCAAAGCATCTAATGAGCCGCAGTATCTTGGGTATGCTTATGTCTGTATACGGTACGTGTGCACTCACTGTCGCTAATATTACAGCCATACTTTGCAGTAGATACTTTTATTTTGTTACAGCTATCAAAAAAAGTTAAGTTGCGTAAATATAAAGCACATCAATACGACTTTCTTCTTATTATTATCGAGAAATGTAATCAGGTTCATTCAGTCGACTCAAATACAAATAACACGATTGGAATTCGGTGAAATGAAGCACGATATCTGTATTTAAACAATAACAATAAAGAGATTTTGTGTCTTCAGTATTTTAAGAGTATCGTACTGTCAAAGAATAAGAATATTTATAACAGAAACTTCGCTTCAATCGCATTACAAAATTCTGCCTACATTTCCAAAGCGTAAGAAACGTTAATGATACTTGTAAATTTGTTTAATAAAACACTTTTACACTTGTCAAAAAGAAATAATCAATTTTAAAATCAGATGTGATTGGTTGTTTCATAACCGACTACTCTGAAAAAAATACCAAAATAAACTCAGAGATCACAATATCTTTTAGAGTCCAGACATAATCTTGTTCAAAATAGTCAGAAGTTAGAAAGAATGAAAGAAAAATTTGTTTAATTAGCACAGAAACAAGTCCATATAAAAAAAATAAGTAACGCGTAAAAAAATAAGTAAAAGCTAACACGAATAAAAAATAAAACGAATCTATAATCACGAGCACAGAACAGAAATAGTCGGCAGCTGCACGTCGTGGCAGTAACATGAAGTCAAAAAATTCAGGATACAATAATTTGCTTGGACAACCCTGTATTGAATCCATAACAAGGTTGTATAGCCGTGTACGAACTCCTCCGTCCTAACAGACCTCTGCGGCGAATGCCACTAACCTGGCAGCCTAACAGATTGACACTTATGACAGGAGCTTGCTAAGAGGCCCCGGCATGGACACGATAAGTTGTAAAATGTGTGGCATCCCCACTCCGACCACAGTAGTCAAAATTAAATAACGATGGACGCAGTGAGGTGGTAAAGAGCGGTAGATGATTACTTAGGCGATGTCGGCACATGCCAAACGAAAGTACGTACGTGAGTTTCGCTTCCATTCAAGTTTTCTTAATCTATGATAGAGTTCGAATGCAGGCTAAAGTGAGAGGTATAAATCGAATGGCAGCCGTATGGTAAGTGTTTGTCACTCGATACGGTGGACGCACGATGGTAATACACGCTCTATGTGGCAGGTATTCCTAACGGCTTTGGTCAGGCTTTGTTTACTTCTAAAATGTGAGTCTATAGAATTTCCTACGGTATCCGAACAAATATTTAAATGTTCGCCTTTATGGCATAAAATGGAATACCGACATCGTTGTTTTGTTAGGCCACGGTATATGGTTTTACACCTGTATTCAGGAGCAGCAAATATCATATAAAATGTCATTTAAACTATTGCTACACAACGGATTCAATGACATTTTTTTAAATATTATATAATACCTACATGATTTTTTTAGACTTTCACTGAGAAAACCTAAATAACGAAAGAGCAATTGCAGTGCTTATTAGGGTTTGTTCATGACAATGATTTTAATTATAAGGTCTATAAAAGTTTAGCCAGCCAGCCAGACAGACAGGCAGACACACGAGTCATCCTATAAGGGTTCCGTTTTTTCATTCGGACATACGGAACTTTAAAAAAGTCATAATTTCTAGACGAATGCTTAAGAGATGAGCGGTCTATAGAGTACCAAACTATTCCGAACTATTCTGATACTAACAAATTGCTTTGACTTGATTGTTGTAACGTTGTATAATTTGCTTCTTTGACAATATTATAATTACAAATCATAATTAACTATTTAAATTCGAATTATTTTGACATTTACTTAACAAATAGCTTTTGACTTAATTTACCTCTTTGACAATATTGTAATTACAAATCCTAATTAATTATTTAAATCTGAATTATTTTGACATTAACTTAATTTGGCATCTTGACTTAAAATACTGTAAAAATTGTAATTCATTATTTTTGTATGCCTATAGCAGGCAGATCATAGCGCACTTTAATACCAAATATGACCAACCACTGTACCTATGTACAGATACAAATACAAATAAAATATTTCTGATTTCTGATTTACCCAAAGCCAAAATACCTACTTCAAATTATGTAGCCAATACGACTTTCTTTCATACTCCTCTTGGTTTAATCCTGAAACCAATAGCTTCATTACACAACACCAACTCTAGCTCCTAACACGTAACACAAATAACAAAGCTTAGGCATATTACACAATAACCGAGTATTAACACAAAAGACATTTAAGCCCGCCTGCTGTGTAAAATTGAAGTGCAATTGAGCGGACAATCGCATCAGCGGAAACCGGGATTCATTTTGTTGAGCACATTGACCTGGTCTCAGAAATGGAGCAAATATGCAATGCTGTAGCAGTTTGCACTGCGATTTTTATGGAACGATGCTTCAGTTTTGTGGTTACTTTCACTGTAGCAAACTTTGAGATTTTTTTACGTGAAAAAAAGACATACATACATAAACTCCAGCCCATATCCCATGTGCTACCCCCCATTATAGAATGCTGCCTGTGTTTTAGTCCTTAGGGAAAGTCTCCATCAGGGGAAGGCATAGAAATAAACACGTGCACAAAATTATAATACGAACATGTTATATTGACTAAAAACATACAGTATATAAAAATCTCTTTGGGATTCTCTCTAAGCTGGGTTTCGGCTTTAGCCACAGTATACTTTGTCATAAAATAAGGCTTGTCATGACTTCAGTTGTAAATTCAAGCTTCATTTGACGTTTACGGCCTGATATTTTATGACGACTCACTTCAAGTTTACACTTGCATGGGCTTTGAGAGCGCTTGAAGCTACACAAATATGTATATTTTTTTAGGGACATGTAATGTATTTATACCAAGTTACCAGTTGTTACAATCAAGCATAAAAATCATCAATCCCAGTTTTTACTGACGTTACCATATAATTCCACGAACACCAAAAATAAACCTTCTTTTCCTTATATACCGGACCTAAATATCATGGTAATGGTAACCGATCCCCACTATTGGGAGTCTCTTACGAAAATTGGATCTGTGAATAGATATCATCTGATTGAATTAGTCGGTCTATCGACGCTCTCCTATCCTCCTGAGATGCTAGGTAGGTAGGTATACACCTGGATACAGGGTAAAATAAGAATTGAGGTGGGAGTTTCATGATGCTTGTCCGGATTTTTTTAAATGTATTCCACATTATGGAGCTAAAATGGATGATGCATTTTTTAAAGACTATTCAGATTTAATTTGTTATAAGGAGCAATTTGGTAAAATGTGTGGGCTGTTAGGATGCTTTCCTAAAAGATACTCAAACTAGACTTGATTATGTCTAGTCATTACTAGACATAATCGACTGCTGAACTGAAAATTTCAGACGTCTTTTATGGATTAATCGACTTCAAACCTTACCTGAAAACATTGAACCTTTTGATGCACTGCAAATGAAACCGAAGCGGGAGACTAGTAGGTATTGTGTCATATTTGCCTATATTGTGTCATGTTTACCTAAGGCAGCACTAAGACAGAAAATAGCGTTATTGTGGCGTGTTGGCCTCAGTCCTGTTCAGAATGAGATTCATTTCGTGTATAGTACGCGTCTAACTTTATGACGGCTCTGAAGGGCGCTACTCGTTGCGCAGTACCCCACCCCTCACCCCTACTGACACATGAATTTGTTACTGCGCAGTGACTCGCCTCATGTTCCGAGCCGCCATGAAGTTTGCATCGGGCTGTACTACAGAACCTTATGACGGTATTCACTATGTGACGGGTATAAGTAACCATGGTATAGATAACGGGTTTTTCTTTATTTTAACACAGACATTTTGAACATCAGAGGGGCAAATCCCGTATTTTTATGAATCCCAATTCAGGGAAAATAATTTCGAATTTATCGTAATTTTTTTGCAATTTTTGACATTGATTATCGCTGAGGTGAGATTAAGTAGGACCTGAATGACTGCAAGTGACCAATTTTATAAGCACTGCCTTAATACTAGTCCTCTAATTGGTATTAGTATTATCAAATTACGCTGCATCTGCCTGCTAAGTCCTGTATGTGAGACAAATTTGTATGGACGTTGGAATGAACCCACCAACGTTGTTGTTAACATGCCTAAACACAACCACAGTCGAAAGTCAACAAATTAACAATAATACAAGCATACATGCAAAACTCATTAGTACGTAAATTTAATTCAATAAAAAGTCTGAGAAACACGTACCTCCTCATAATTCTTGTTGAGTAGATACTTAAAGTAACTTCAGAAAGCAAGTACTTGTTATGTACGGTGTACTTACATTTATTGCGAACGCGGACTTTCTCGCTTTTTTTTTGTTAAGAAGTTTCTGAGTTGTAATTATGTTTTCTGTTCGCCTTGTAAAAACGACGATTGGTGGTGCGATTGGTAGTGCGATGAATAAAGTAAAACATCTTGTTTTAGTAAATGGTGACCTAGATATTTGTAATAAGTAGATTTTAGGCATTTTTCCCTGAAAAGGATTTAATACAGTTATTTAATTAAACATCGAAATTCTTAGTTTCACTTTGGCATTAGGGATTTACTTGAACCCTTCGGAATATCTGTTTTAATTTTATAACATTTATAACACTACAAAATACGTCAGTGTCACGGCGGCCGACGTTGAGCCTCTATAAAATATTACGACTCACGGCCTAAAGGACGTAGAACGAATCTGCAAGCCTAAAGTGTGATATTGCAACAAAATGTTACAACGAATGAAAGCTCTCTAGCGCCTGTCTTTATTGTTTTCTTTATTTTTATGATAACGAAGTAAATACCTATGAGTTAACACAAAAACTCAGGAGTAAAAATATTTAACTAAAAAAATCTTGATATTTTTTTTTCTTGTAAAAAAAAATATTTCTCGCTTTTTTGTGGGTTAGTTTGTAATTTATCTAAGTTACAATAGCTTAATGCCAACTGCTAATCACCTTTCATAAAATATTACTGTTTTCCTGATGCAGGGACGTTAATCGTTGATTAGTTCTCCTGGTACTTTGCCATCAGCTCCACTTCTCCATATGCATTGTGACGAATATAAATTGCTAGGCAACCATATTAAAGTAATCGAATCGCAACCCATGAAATGCTTATTATTGAGTAATTCCGGTGGCCATCCGTGGTGTACATCATCAGTTCCACTCCACCAAATGTTTATTTCCGAAAGCAACAGCACTATAAAAAATACCCGAATCGATATAGGTGTGCCTATAATGTTTGAAGAGTTCCCTTGATTTCTCCAGGATCCCACCATCAGATCCTAACCCGATGACAATAGGACCATCTCGAAAGTATGCCATTTCAAACAAAAAAAAAAATTGCAAATCCGTTTATATATGACGTAGTTATGCCCGGATATACCTACATAAAAAATAAAATATAAACATCCGAATTGATAACCTCCTTCATTTAGAAGTCGGTTAAAAATAAAGTGTGTTAAAAAAAAAACTAATTCCTACGTTGCATAGACCTCGACAAAAACCTGTGTGACAGATGAACAAGAAGTGACCCTAAAAACGAATATACCTAATACCATAATGTTGCATAACACAAGAAAATCATCATAAATTATTACCCACAACGTTTCACAGATCATTTTGATTTAATTTCGCGTCTTCCAACAAAATTCGATCAAGAAAACGAAACATCCAAATCAATTTACCATACCACCCAAAACTCATTGTCACCCTTATCCCGGGTGAAACATTGGTGAATTTTCCGGCACGTAACTCTCAGATTTAATGTAATTTATCTGCACTCATGAAGCACTCATTTGAAACGATTTACGCGCGTGTACTCAACACTCATTCTGCCTTTATATTACGTGAAACACTTGTATGAGTCGCAGAGTTCCTGACTAAGAATAGAGCTCTTGGCGGCTCTAAGAATAGACCTCTTCATACTGTACTAGAAATATAAATTATTAGCAGAATTATTTAATACACTGTCTTACTGATCGCATCAAATTATCTTACATGGAAAAAAACGCATAAAAGCTTGTAAAAATGTTAATAATGGACAGGAGGATTCGCAATTGCAGTCGTAACTTGCACTAAAGCATTTTCATGACCAAAATAAAAAAAAAACCCTCATAGAAATTAATGTGTAGCATTGGTACCGACATAAAAAGGGAAGGTTTGACTCACAAACAAGATAGTGTCGGGGTTTCCGTCTGTCGTGAGCAATTGTTAGCCATAATTTTGACTACAAGGAAATATGATTTATCTATATTATCAGCCGTTTGTATTCCAATGCAGGGCAAAGACTTCTCTCATCCCTCCTTCCCTTTATCCCTATCAACTGACGTATGTGACCAATCTAAACATCAGCTATACAAATAATCTATACATCTACACAAATAAATAAAATTGAAGCGTCTGTGTGTAATGTCAAAATAACAGCTTTTTTAAAGTAAGTAAGGTACTTATAACAAAAACATTTTTTTGTTAAATGTCTGTCTGTCTGTTTGTCCGGTTAATCTCCGAAACGGCTGGACCAATTTGACGGGACTTTCGCTGGCAGATAGCTGATGTTATAAGAAGTAATTTAGGCTACTTTTATTTTAGAAAAATAATTTGTTTTTTACCCGTGGGTAGCAGCTAGTCTGTAATAAAAGAGTTGAGTTCAGCCGGCCATGGCCTCCTAGGCCTACTGTGTTGCCGTTTGCTGCTGTTTGGGACCCACTGTGTGGTTATAAAATCCATAGCTTCTTATAAATGGTAGCTTCATGCGACAGATGTGGCCTGCCCAGTTTAATTTAAGCTTGGCGGTCGTGAGACCTACAGCAGAAATTTGAGGAAATAATCAGCATAATAAATAACAACCAAGACATATTCAGTGGCAACCACTGACGGGTGTAACATTACGGAATTTAGTTGCTGAATGCAACACGTTAATGGCTATAACCTATATTAATTAGGTTTATAAGCCTGCTCGCATATTGGTTTGATATTATATTAATCGTGTTTACTATGTAACTACCAGTTGAATGGAGTCTGTTTCATATTGTTTCATTGGTTTCATTCATTGTTTAATGTTGACTAAGCGGTCTATGTGGTAATTTAACATTCTGTTTTACTAGGTATAATATAATAGTGTCAATAATTTAGTTATTAATTGAATAATTATTATTTACTTTTGCACGACTCATAATGCGAAGCATTAGAGAGTGCTCTGCAATCGAAAAAGTTGTTTTGCCTCCTTTCTGCAACTGTTTTTATTGTTACAAAAACTCAAACTCAATCAAAGCATTTATTTCAATTAAACCATTTACAAGCACTTTTGAATTGTCAAAGAGTCGGTCAGTCAGAAATATCAAGCTAGTTGCCCATTCCAAAACGTAGTAGGTACATATGAAGAAGAACGGGCAAGAAGCTCCAAGGACACTCTCTTAAATCAAAAAGTTGTTACAAAATATTGGTTACATGATGTAACCAATATTTTGTAACAACTTTACAAACCAATGATGAAATTATACATGTGAGACCAATGTAGAAAGACGTGGACGGTAAAAGCGTCCGTAATAAAAAGATGAAAACAAAGAACCATTCAAAAATTAAAATAAGCCATGGCAGCTAAGAGCTGAGCAGTCCCAACTGACGGCGCCTGTTCACGAACATGACTCATGGATCAGCACCATTCAGCTCAACTATTTTGAAGGCAGCTAAATGATCAAACACCCGCACAACCATCAGTGAGACATCTGAGTGAGCATGACATACTCACAGCCGCCAGGGCACATTCAAATAAATGAAAGACCCGGTAAATGGAGCTACCATTTACCGGGTACTCACACCTGTGCTATGCAATTATATAATACAAAGGAGATTGAGTTTATACAATACATCGATGTTCTTACAATCTTCAGTAGCTCCAACAGTTTTTTTAAAGGTTAATCAATTAGTTGTGGTTGTGAAGCAGGACCAGCAATGAGCCAGGCATTTTTATCAGCGATGTAATCCCCCAACTTATAATATGCCTGCCTACATAGTGTGTGTTTTATACAAGATTTGAATCGGTTCGTCGCTCATCGTCTCATTCGGTTTAAGTATGTGGGGAGGAATTTTATTGTAACATTTTAAACAGTACCTAATGAAAGATGAGTCTACTTTAGCCAGTCTGAAACCTGGTTGAACTAATAGGTCCCTATTTCTTGCACTATAATGATGTCTATCACCTCTTTTACTAAAAAGATGTAAGTGTATCTTACGTACATGGTGTTTTCAGAGATATATTGACAAGGTATCCTCCTGCTAGTACACATAACTTACTTAATTGATATACCATTGTTTAGTTAATTTAATGGAGATTTTTTCTGTAGTTTACAAAAAAAAAAATAATGCAGCAGAAACGAAAATATATAATTAATAAAAAAACTAACTAATATAATAATATCTATAAATTTCCAACTTCGACCCTTTTCCGTTGCCTAGCAACCAACAAAGTAAATAGGTATCAGTTAAAATCGAAATAGTAAGTTTTTGTGGCATTACGTAAAGATTGCGAGGTGAGAAATTTTACTCATACGAGTATTGATGTGTAAAAATCTGTCAAAACATACTTCATGAAAAGTGTTTAAATTAATTTTTCATTTTGGTCAACTATGTTTTAAAAATAAATATATCCACTACAAAAAAAAATGTCCTAAAAGCAATAATACTTTTTTTTTTAAACCTATTTGAAGGAGACAATGTTAGAGTTCGTGTATGCGATGCCGCAGCCGTGCCGACAACGCATCGCGTTTACATGACTATTCAAAATTCAAAATTCAAAAGTCATTTATTCAAACTAGGCTGAGAATCAGCACTTTTCGAACGTCAAAATTACATAAGACAGTCCCCCAAAACGCCCACCCTTCACCACTTCCTAGTGCTTTAGCTGGGAAGAAGAAGTGGCGCAACAAACTTCCCAGCAGCACAGCTGTCTGTTCAGTAAAAAAGATTCTATATAATAGTATGCAAAATGATATTTACATTACGCAACACAAAACATAATTTAAATTATAAAATTAATAGCCATATCGACGGCGAAGTGCCAATAACACCTAACTGACAAAATAAAACATTTTCATTTAGATTTCACTAAAACATGCGAATAACACCTTTAAATTCAAAACGACAAAAAAGTGAATTTCTCGAAAATTGGAGACTAGACGCCAACGCGCCGCGCGCCGTCGCGTATTCGCTTTATTTTGCCATATCACAGTACAAAAAATCTAAATATTTAAATACTAACGGTGTTTTGGTAGCGGCACGGCAACGAGAATGTCGGCCTGAGCCATTGCAATGTCACTCATATCTCGGTAAGGTATAAATTAGAACAATTGTAGAGACTTTTATCCAACTCACGGCAATAATTCTAATATAAACTTTATTTCAATGAGATAATAGTTACATTGCAATAATCTACTGATGGTTTTTCGTCATTCAAATTTGACCATGAATGACCTTACTTTCCAGTTCAGTAGGTACAGCCGGCAGGGACGGAAATGGAAGATAACGTTTTGTTGAGTAAAAATACAAATAAGGTTGAAAATCTTAGTTTTATTTCATACCAACAAAAAATCTAATGTTAAAAAAAGTAACAGTTTGCCCCTCAATATCTATCAATGACTTATTGATAAATAAATGATAATGATTTATTTTTGTAAATTTTGAAAAAACACTTTACACGTCAAATATAAATAATTATGTTTTAATCTAGATCTAGTCGGTATTTACAATCCAACTATTCAGCGAATAACCATTTTTTTATGAAGGGCATCCCGCATGTTAACCTAAGAGGTTGTCGTCTGCTTAACCGGGTTATCCTGTGGATAGAAGTGATTAATATTAATAGTAGGTAGGTAATAGTAGTTAGGAATATTTATTTGTAGGTGATCTTGATGAGCACTGGCATCCCTAAATCGGTGGTAACCCAAGTAATTTAAGAAGATGCATTTTACTATGGCGGTCACTATTGCTAACTGGTACTATCTAATGTAGTTGGATAATACGAGAAAACAATAACAAAAAAACGCTTTTATTTTGCTCCGGATCGGACAATAAGGGGTAGAAATAACGATTTTTTGGGTTTAATGAACTATTTGTATGATAGTTTAATAACATTGCAAAAAAAGCAAGCTCACTTACCGATGAAATGTCTTCAATTTTGCGCTCTGTGCGATTCATACATCCAAATACACAGCAACGCCCCATAATATCACTTTAAATATTGTATTTGTATTTGTACCCTATAAATAACATTCACTGAATTATGAAATACGCGCCACAAAATCAGTTTACCGAAAAAAACGTACCATAATAGCAGTTGACAGCCGTTGTCTGTTGGACCACAGTCTATGGCTAACCAATTTGGTTTTTTACAAAAAGTTCGCATACGCAAAGGATACAGAGAAAATATAATTATTTTTATCTCGTTACAGCTTTTATCACTTGCTCCAAACATCGCGTTTACATACAAGTTATTGTGATACTTGTTTTCGACAAAGCTTGTAAAGCTTGTAAAAACATATCGTGTATCTATAAAATATGTATCATTCAAAAATGTATTGTTAACCATTTTGTTCACAAAAACTGCTCTCGAAAGTATAATAACCTAAAACACATAATATTATTAAAGTTACCACTACGAAATAGTTCTGACATTTCGGATTCAGGTGCGAATTGTAATAAAATAATTATCACTTGCTTCTAAAACGGTGAAGGAAAACATCGTGAGGAAACCGGCATGCCTGAGAGATATTTCTCGACGGGTCACTAATCACATGAAAAGAAGAGACTATGAAAAAAACCGACACTACCAAGTAAAACATTCTATAAGGCAAGAAATATAATATAAGATAATATAAAGCACGAAATATTAGTACCTTAAAATACCAGTTTACAATAAGAAACAGAAGTAAGGTTCTAAAGACTCGACAATTTTCTGCTACACACAAATAAGCCACAGAAAATGGCTGTCTCACACAGACGTCATTTTATTTCAACCATTACGTGCAGAAAACACGGAAAATTTAATTTAGTGCACACTTAGGTGATTCTTTAAAGATGGTAGTTTAAGTTTTAACAAAACCTGAAAGCTAAACTGTCAGTCACAAACGAGCTTTAAGCAGGCAATTATTATCAGCTAGCTCAGTAAATTGCTTGATGACCATGATACACACATTCACATCGTCATCATCATTAATTCAGAGAGCAGTGATAGCCTAGAGGTGTGACCGTCGAACTGCCAAGTCATAGGTCTCGAGTTCGAACCCAAGGTTCGAAACACCTCTGACTTTTCGGGTTCATGTGTGTATTGTATAATTATCACTTGCTTCAAAAACGGTGAAGAAAACATCGTGAGGAAACCGGCAGCTTGAGAGATATTTGTCGACGGCATATGAAGCCAAGTTAGAGGCCCATGGGCGGCTTTAAAACTCTGACACCAGATTAGTTAATAATCACACGAAAAGAAGATCATTCATTCACATTCTTTTACTGGTCCTGATAAAAGACAATGTTCCTTGATGACAGCTGCACCTAGGACAAAGACTCCTAAAATGTATTTAGTAGTTCCATTTTTCTTCTGTTAGATTCAAAATCCTTTAATTTAATCTATCAATCTTTTAAAATACACACTTTCCTACCGTAGACAATGTCTTCGTAATTCTTCAGGGCGACCATATTCACATTTTCGTATAAGGGTGTTTAAAACACGCAGCCAGTGTGAGTAAGGCGCCAGTAAGCATACAATTATAATTTCGTATTCGGGACGCCGTAACGCAATAATTTAAGCTAACGAATACAATTTGTACGTCAGGGGAAACGAATGAACGAATGAAGTGAGCGGAGTGAATAATTTTGTGTACAAGTGTTGCGTTGACGGGGTTTTGTTGCGTACTCTGTCACCTGTGCCAAGTAAATTACATTTTTAGAGCGTAAATTTAATTATTTAGTGACATTTATGGTAATGTGGGCTTTAGGTTTTTAGAATTGTTTCATATTTGTTGTTGGTTTTGTAAAAAAAAATACGGTTTCAGAAGAATCTCATCAGGCAAATTAGTGTTTTGTCTAATAAAGACAGACTTTATTGTCATTGCTCTGTTTAGAATTCCAATGTGTTGTGATATGGGTTGAAATTAAATTACTAAGGTGAAGGCTAAGTAATTTCATTTCAACAGTTATTAATTTGAAACTCGCAGAATCATTTCACTTATTGCTTGATGAAACTATGTTTTCGTCAGTTACGTTTCTTTACAAATAGATAATCTACCTTTTTGGGAACCCTGAAGAAGTATGCCACTTGAATAACGTCGAAATAGGATGTGCTTTTCAAGATGAGTAACACTGTCTTTAAATACTTCAATCCTGGCAGTAAACTTGAGTTAGATAGCCTATAGTTAATAACATCACGATTTTAATCTCCCCGATGCGTTAGCCAGACCTGTAGAATACACGGTTACATATGAAGCTATATATTTCCAGTATAACCTGACCTCTCACTGTACGGAAATCTTATACAATGCCAGATCAGAATAAACTGGAAATGTATAGCTTGATATGTAGCCATGTGTACACGTACATTTCGCCAGTTAAGTCAAGTCCCATGTAGGTATTACGGGGTGAGACTATTGCCATCAATTGGGCAGAAATCTAAATTTCGGGCTGCTACTGAGAATTTTCTGATGGGAAAACCTAATAACACTTCACTTGACTTGAGTTTGACTTATTAATCATCGAAATCAGAATTTATTACATTAAAAAGTACCGTTCCCTGACTTTACTGCCTAGTATTGAACTTCTTCGTGTAGATATTCCATTAAACACACTTTCATCTTGAAAATCGTTCAATATAAAACAAGTAAAAGCGAGAACAAATATGAAAGAACACTAAAGTTACGAACTATAGCGTCGCGGATCAAAGAAGTTTACACAGTTCGTTGACTGCGAGCATTTCGTTGCTTTGAGCGTATGACGAGTACCCATCGATTGTCTTGCCTTTACGTTTTTATTTGAGTAAGTCGGTAATGCAAGCGGAATACTCTTTATTTTATCCTTTTTTAATATCTTTGCTTGTTTCCATGTTTGGGTTTTTCCTTTTTTCTTTCATATTATTCACCTTCCTTTTAGTATTATTTGTCTGAGGTTAGCTGTTGTTAAAAGTAGTTAAAAGGCCATGGGAGTTTGACATACTAAAGGCGGGTTTCAAAGCGTCGGCAATCTAAAGTTACGTTCGTTAAAATTGGCAATTAGTTTATAATCTTTCGTTTTCGTTAACTTCTGTCATGAGGGTTGCTTTACTTGCAGGAGACGCCCTGGGCGTCGGGAATCGCAGGCCGATTCCCGGCCACCGTAGGCGCGGGCTTGCGGACGGTGAGCAATGGGTAGCTCGCCGTCCGATAAGGACCAGGCCCGGGTCGACGGCGCGTTGTGTTCCACGCGCGCCTCAAAGAGATGTCAGCAAGTGAAGGGGTCCGATAGGGCCGATGCCTGCCGGGGTTGCGGGAAAGTCCGAAAGGGATACCGTGACCCCTGGCAACGTACAGGCAACAGAAGGAACATGGATGGGTTTTAGTCAGTAAGAGTCTGACACGCCCTCCCGTTCCACCCAGAGCGGGAGAAGTTATTTGATAATTTCCCACCCAAAAAAAAAAAAAGGTTAGCTGTTGTCTGCGACTTCATTTGCGTGTATTTTGTATTTCATATTTTTTTGCAAACAAATATCCAGGATATAAAGTAGCCTATAGTCTTCTCCAGGTCCCAGCGTACGTATCTGACAAATTTTAGATCGGTTCAGACGTATTGGCGTGAAAATGTAACAGACAGATACTTTTGCATTTATAATATTAGTATGCATTTGGGAACCCATTTTTAACCAACTTCAAAAAATGAGGTTCTCAATTTGGATGTTTATATATTTTTTTTAAATATGTTCGGGCATAATCCGTGTTATATAGACGGATTTGCAAAATGATTTGTTAGAAAGGTTGTTTTGTTTAAAAGGGTATGCTGACGAGGTGGTCACACATAAATTTGATTAACTTTGCTTGGGTACTTTTTGAGTTAGCTTCAATATTAATATGTATTTTTCCCACTTAGTCTAAGTATATGGATGATGTTATAATAACTTCTTGTCAATGTTATTTACATAGCAGGTAGTGGAAATTCGAATTTGTGTGGGGTGGGTACCACAACTAAAAAGTGAAAAATAAAAAATTTCTTACAAAAAAAAAACAACCGACTTCCTAAAATAAACGCTACAAAGTGAAAAATAACTTTATTTCGGAAGTCGATGGTAAAAAACGAGAATTCAAAACCAAAGAGACCGACTTCCGAAATAAAGTTATTTTCCGTTTTTATCTATGAATAGGTAATACTGTCTACTTCTTGGAAATGTCAATTTTTTCCTCGCTTTCATAGCAACGTTGAAATGCATCTTCTTACCTTTCCCATTGTGTGTATCTACGTAATTTAATCAAAACTAAGTAAGTATTAAAAATATGGCTTCATCAATTTGATGATCTTCAATTATTTGCGTGATAATCGTACCTTTTATCTTCAATGGCGTCACTTACAGAAAATGCATGGGAAGATCCATTATTGACCGAAAAACGACAAAGTGATCACACTTGGAGTTACACAATTCCAACTTTGATAAAATGCCTGTTAACCTTATTAAGTCGTGCATCAATCTAACAATATCTGGTTTTCATACGATGCTGTCAATTTTTTTCCAAAATTATGTATAAATATTGAAACAATCAACGTAGCACAATCAACCTATAATGTTCCCACTGCTGGGCACACACAGGCCCCCTCTTGGTGAGAACGAGTGAGCCGTAATCCACCACGCGGGCCCAGTGCGTTTTGGTAGATGTCACATGTCTTCGAATTTTTGGATCTAGGACATTCCTCACGATGTTTTCCTTCATCGTTTTGAGAGCAGCGGTGATAATTTACACAAAGTAAAGCGCCTATCTGGGTTCAAACCTTTTACAACTCGCAAATCTCGGTCGTTACCACTGGGTCACCACTGGTCTCCACAATTAATGTAATACGGCAAAATATAAACCCATCAGTTTGCGTGTCATCATCAGCATCATTGGCAGCCTAAAGCCGCGCGAACTTTGAATGCGTTTTCGTACCAATTTCACTCGTGCGTACACATACGAAAACGCACGAACGATCCCGACCTTCCAAGTACAAAGGGAGCGCGCGACTTAGTCGTACGTATACGTACGTATAGTTCCGACGTCCGAAAACAATCCGAACTTGTTGGGATTTTTCGTGTGTTCAATGCGATATCACTGGAACACTACCTATTTGGAGAAAAACGTATCCAGTGTACACGCGCACTCTATTCGTACGACCATGGTCGTACGCAAAGAACGTGTACGCACGAGAGAAATTCGTACGAAAACGCATCCAAAATGCGCGCGGTCTTATTCTACCCAAGTATAGGCCTTCTCCCTTTTGTGTCATGCTTCCCTCGTCTGTGCGATTCCCTTGTCTTGTCGTAAATAAGGACTAGCTTCATAAATTTGCTCCCTATTCATAGCGACCTTTAGAAAGGGGTTAGTGATGTCAGGGTGCTAATCCAACTGTGTCACTGCAAATGTCAGTAGAACCACCTTTTATTGAGTGTTTTCGTTTTAAGCTCATAGATTTACATCGTAAACCTCTGGCGTCATGCTTGCCTGGTACTTGTAATGTAGGAAGCAGGTACAGTCAATAGCAAATCAGTGATTTAAACTATGAAAATTGCCATTACTGCTACAATATAAAGGCGCTGTCTATGTCAAATTGTTTCCACTTTTGTGCGGTTAATTTTATTTAACATCAAGCTAACATCGTGGAAGTATGTTTACAAGTAATTGATAGATATTCCTAGTCTGTCATGGTATTTTTCTAGAGCTAGACCTAATCTTCTTAAGTGCCAGCAGGCACCATCCAATTGTTGGCAATCTTTGGCTAGAATGTTTGTTTTGGCAAGATAAAATGATAAGGCATATTTGCCTAAAACATGGTAAAGTCAGCCTCAAAAACGTGTTTACATCGACAAGATTTATTTAGATTGTCTGCAATCTGAGTTCCATAATATTATATCAATGTGTAATACGTACCTACAATTGAGTACCCAATATGTAATACATTTTTTGGCTACCCATTGGTACAATATTTTGGAACAAAGAATGAATTCTTGTTGTATACGCTTTTTTACGGCAGACTGTACCAACATTTGCTAAATGTATTTCTCTCGCAAACAGTTGCCATTAGTAAACAGAGCACTAGGATTTAGTAATAACTTATTTCCACGAAGACTAATTAAATGAAGTGGCGTTTCAGTCCAGAATCCCTGACCAGAACTGTGACCACCTCAAAGAGTACTAATTATTGTTACTTTAGAGTCCCAACAGAAATTGCATATAAATTAGTAACGTTTTGGTAACGTTATTAGAGACACGAAAAGCCACTGACATAGGTTCATTATGTAGGTTTAAAAGGTATAAAGTGAGAAGGACCTGCATTTGAATTTGTAACCAGGGAGGAATGAAAAATAAACACTTTTCTTAATTGAATTTTAAGCCCTGAAAAGGTACATTATCAAATTTGCTTCAAATTTCAATACATTTAAGATCAGCTGCGCCCCACGGTTTCACCCGCATTAGTCTGAATCTCGTGAGAATATCGGGATAAAAAGTATACTTTGTCCTAACCCAGGTCATAGTTTACCCATGTGACAAATTTCATCCAAATCCGTTCAGCCATTTTAGCGTGAAAGCGTAACAAACAAACATAAACAATAGGGACTATATAAACTATGTGTATACAACTAACTAAGTATTATACAAACTAAAATATAGCGTCGAAAAATTCATCCGCATCACTGTCGACTGGTATGTACCCAAGAGACTGGCCGCATTGCCACGTTGTATGGCAATGCTTAGCCTCTGGCCGAGGTAAAAGCCAGCCATTGGGTCACGGGAAGTGTCAACCAGTCGTTTGAAGATTTCATTGAACAAACCATGAGGAATCGGACTTCACGGCCCTAGGGTTTCAACCCCAAATGGCTCGAAATTATAGTTACCTATAAGGTTTATTATACTTTTGTTTATGTTAATTATAAATAAGACAAAATTATTAAATTTCTTATTACAAACAAACAAACATCAAAATCAAATCTTTTCTCTATATATTTTTATAAGTTTAGACAAGTTAATGCGTTGCAATGCCTTTTTTTTGTGTAGCCTGCTCCAGCGCATACGCAACAACTTCCTAAAGTTTCATCTTAACTCAATCGGTCGAGCAATTTTCGATTTTTTGCGAGACTCACGCGCGACAATTGATTTTAAACCCCCCACGCAAAAAGAGGGGTGTTATAATTTATAGATAGATATATATATATAGAGTAGATCTTAAACAGGTGAACAGATTTGAATGCGGTTTTTTTTTATTTGAAAGCAGCTATCTAATTACGCAACACATTTTCGTAAAAGATTACGACAAATTTGTTTCATTTTGACAGTTCAACAACATTCAATACGTTATTTACGTTGTTGAGCAGATTTTTTTTCGAACTTATGAAGCTATGGATTAGCAATTTGTTTCAAAACGATTCAAATTCCGATTGATCGTCTATTATGTAATTAATTGGTTTTCTAGCGATGGTTCTTAGAGATGTTTTATCAAAATCGGTTCAGCCGTTTGAAGATTAGGTATCAGCTCTATCGATCAGGTGTCAATAAATAGGTTATAGATAGATGATGAACAGGGTCTGGTGATGGAGTAGGAAAGAGAAATGAGGAAATGTTTGTGTCGTGTTTTTTTTAAAATTTAAATATAAGTTCACATGTTATATTTAAAGATAAGTAGAAGATAGATAGATTGACATCCTAGTACATTGCTTTATTATTCGTTTCATCTACCACACAATCCATACGTAGATTTTTTTAACCTTCTGGTCAAGTTTCGCATAACTCATGTACCATTTTTTTGCGTACGTTACTTCGGTCGCTGCCGTAAACAGCGATTTTTCACACCAAAAATAAAAGTAGTTTCACAGTTTTATTGTTCGATGTACAGAATGCTTCTTTGAATGAATCTTTTTACACCCTGTATGCAGCCACAAGGAAAACATTCTCAAATCAAATCAAATCATTTATTTCTTTGCAAACATGGGTATAGTAAATTGGTGTTTTTATAATAAAGTTCTCCATATTTTACCGTCACGTGGGCATGCAAAGCTTTACAATTCAACATCTAAATTAAGCGGCAGATCATTGGAAATTATAAAAAATATATATATATATATATATCAGTGTGGTCACAGCAATAAAAAATATAAAATAAAATAAGACTATATAATGTCAAACGGAAACAAAAAGTAAGTGAACCAGGATCATAATAATAATTGTCAATCAGAGTAACAGCATGTCAATCAGTTAGTGAATCATCATTAAGAAAATCGTCAATCGTGTAATAAGTTTTCATAGTTAAAATTTCGTTTAGCACCCTTTTAAATTTTAATGTAGTCATATTTTTTATAACATTAGATAACTCAAACTCAAACTCAAACTCAAACTCAAAGCATTTATTTCAATTAAACCATTTACAGGCACTTTTGAATTGTCAAAGAGTCGGTCAGTTAGTCAGAAAGTTGAAGCTAGTTGCCCATTCCAAAACGTAGATCTCTATGGAGAAGAACGGGCAAGAAACTCCAAGGACACTCTTTTAAATATAGAAATTACAAAATCCTGGGTACAATACTTTTAATGCTTCTATATGTGAGAACAATGTAAAATAAAATAATAATCAAAAACGATTAAAAATATAAGATTAAAAATAAGCAATGGCAGATAAGAGATGACCAGTCTCAACCGACGGCGCCCGTTCACGAACATGACGCGATAATTAATTATATAAGAGTGGGACAATACCAAAAATAACTTTTTTGCATTAGCGCCATTTTACATTTTGCTTGACATAATTTATTGATGTATTGAGTCCGTATTGAATTTTTCCTGACCTCTGATATTTTTTTCAATAGATATGGGTTACATTTCACAAACAAAGCCGTTTCCATTATATATAAACAAGGCAAAGTTAAAACTCAATTCATAAATGCCTCCTAATATGAGGCCTTATAAAAATGTCGTCCCAAAATAATATACCACTGCCTCAATAACTGCCACCGATGACACCTCAAGGGCAACCGCTCCTCAAACATCTCGAAAAGTGTTCCAGCGCTGACGATTCACTTGAAATAAATTCTCCCTTACAGTTTAAGCTTTCACATCACGCGTTGCTGTCAAAATTCTCATACGTTTTGATCGCGTTATTACGTGCGTCGTGCAAAACAAATGAGACGGCTCACTTGGACCTATTTTGCTGGATGGGACCGGTATTTTCAGAACAGCGTACTTATTGATAATTATATCAGCGTAGCTTTTGCAAAATGTTGAATATTTATTTGATGAATGTAGATGAGCATTGGTATGATAACATAAAGTGCGTACTTGTTAGTAAAAATGTTTATCTATATGGAGCTTGTGCATATATAAATAAATTATCCTGTTAATGTGAAGCTGTTTATGTAATGTAAATTAGGGCCCATGTTTGGTGATTATAATGTAACTAGAACTAAAGTCAAAGTCAAATAATTTATTTCCATTAGGCACTTTTAAGGCACTTTTGAACGTCAAAATTTATAAAAAAATAGAATTGATTCTAGTCGCCCCTTCCAAAAAGGTAGTTTTCTTATGGAGAAGAATGGGCAAGAAACTCCACCGTTACTCTTTTAAAATATTTTACAATATTAATTATATAATTATGTATGAAGACGATAAACCTAGAATAAAGATTACTATACCAGAATAGGTAAAAAGAATTAAAAATTAAGCAATGACAAATAAATTAATTAGGTATATGACTAAACTTGTTGTTGAATGTTCTTCAGAAAAGTCAGGTGCGTAGTACTAACAACCGACGTGGCGTGCGTTTTTGATCAGAACTATGAACTTAAATGAAACAAAATGAGTATGTAGTTGCGGGAAAGTACAGGCAACGTACAGGCAACTGAAGGAACACGGGTGGGTTTTAGTCAGTAAGAAACTGACATGCCCTCCCGCTCCACCCAGAGCGGGAGAAGTTATTTGATAATTTCCCAAGCAAAAAAAAAGGTAACAGGTGACGTTCTGTAGTTTTTGCCTTCCTCTCATAGGAAGAAGGCTTGAGTTTATGTATGTAGAACCTTGACGTTCCCCGTTCGTCACCCGTTCTGAATGTAATCAAGTAGGTACTAGTGTGACTACTGCCTCAGACTCCGCCCTTCAAAAGATATTTATAGAACAGTGTTAAGTCACTAATTACTAACATTACTCTAGACATACACAAATAGCATACCATCACATAGCATTATCAGTGAACGCAAACCCGAACACATTCAATCCGGTCTAATTCAGGTCAATAGCCTAGCTACGCTCCGAAGTTCAGCCGTTCCAGTTTCTCTATATCAACGTTACAGGTGAGTGCGTCAGCCCCGCTCACGTAGAACTGACTGACTCTGAATCACAAGTGCGAGAAGTATCGCACTTAGATATAAAATATTTTTCATTCATAAACTACTTTGTTATCGGATATGGAAAAGATGGAGATGAAGGGGCTGTAGGAGCGGGTCTTGGAATTTGATTGAGTTTTGAATATATTAGCTTTTTTGTGTATTGGATATAAAATGGAAGAATAATGAAGTAGGCTGTTTTACAGAAACGACAAGGATAAGATGTGATTTTTGTAAAGAATAAAATTGGATCCTTAGCATAAGCATAATCAACCTCTAATGGTTCCACTGTAGGGACACAACCATCATCCACCACGCGGGCCCAATGCGGATTTTTAGATGTTCCTGCCGGTTTCCTCACGATGTTTTCTCTCACCGTTATAGCAGTGGTGATTAAATTATATACACAATGTTAAGTGCCTACCTAAGTTCAAACTCACGACATACAACTCATAAGTCAGGGTCGGTACCAATGGGTCACCACTGCTCTTTGCTCATTGGATCCTTGTTTGCCTTTAAAGGTTAGGTACCTGGGCGACCGAGCTCTGCTCTGGTGTAAATAGAGAATGCTCATTTAATAGTATAGGATAGTTCATACTAACTCAATGTATAGTACTTACTAATTCCATGCTGCCATGATAGTAAGTACTTACTAATTCCATGCTGCCATGATAGTAAGTACTTACTAATTCCATGCTGCCATGTCATTATTCTAAGGTAGCCATCTTTTTGTTAACCTTGGGCGACCGAGCTCTGCTCGGGTGAAAATACGGAGAAAATTAATTTTCCCAGACATGAGGCCAAGCTAGATTGATTTTTCGCCCCTTAAACCTCTATGTTGCAACTTTCATCGAAATCGTTAGCCGTTTTCGAGAACGTGATTACAAATATATATAATTACTCGTATATACCTATACACAAATATTGCTCATTTAATAGTATGGGATAGAATACTCTACGGTATTCTTTGCCAAGACCCTCACGAAAGTTTAAACGTATTCTGACTTGCTATACTTTCCAGTAATTCGCCATAAATCCTGAAAATTCAAACATGAACTCGATAACCACTAAATAACAGAACAAAATCGCATTATTATTCCGATGTAGCCTTAATCACAGTTCGCAACGCATCCCAACAATTTATGAACCTAATGTATTTTGCTTGATCCCCTACATCACGCAGAAATGATTCATTGTTATGCCTACACGCATTGGTTGTTGGCTAATGAAATACGTCCTTTGCTGTGTTTGTAATTTGAATATCCATAAATGTATTAGGTAAATCAATCAATGGATATTGCATAAGTTCCAGTAGGTATGCTATTGGGCCAACTTTTGGGCAAATAATCAATACTAATACCGTATCAAATTGTGTGAAGATAACTGTTGCAAACTCAAAGCATCTATTTCAATTAAACCATTTACAGGCACTTTTGAATTTTCAAGGAGTCAGTCAGTCAGAAATATGAATCTAGTTGCCCATTACAAAGCGTAGGTTCCTATGGAGAAGAACGGGCAAGAAACTCCACGGACACTCTTTTAAATCATAATATTGTTACAAAATATTGGTTACATCATTCATGTTGAAATTATACATGTGAGAACAATGTAGAAAAACGTGCATGTAAAAAGCGTCCATAATAAAAAGATAAAAACAATTCAAAAATTAAAATAAGCCGTGGCTGATAAGAGATGACCAGTCCCTACTGACGGCGCCCGTTCACGAACATGACGCACGGATCAGCACCGTTTAGCTCAACCATTTTGAAGGGAACTTAACGATCCAACACACACGCCACCACCAGCGAGACATTTGAGTGCGCATGACATACTCTCAGCCGCCAGGGCACATTCAAGTCAATGAAAGCCGTACGGTCCAGTAAATGGTAGCATTATAGAAGGTACATGGCCACAGTGCTTACACATGTGCTATGCAATTATACAATAATATTTTAGTTGTAGTATTACTTTAATGGAATTATATCCTTTGTTGTGATTTCTGTAATTTAAATATTTAATTTTGCGGGAAAGGTTGAGCGAGTAGCTGCATATATTTAATTATAACTACTGGGTAGGTTATTTTGAATTATAATTATGTACCTATTTTAGTAGCAAACGATGATACAGAAGGAGGTATGAACGAAAAACAAATAATTTTAATGTAACGGTTAATTATTATGACAAGCCGTGCATCCGAAGGGATTTCCCAACCCCAAAGAAACTTTCATCCCTATTTAACCCCTTAGCATAACCACTGCTGGGACATAGGCCTCCACTCTGTGAGAGGGTGTGGGCCTTACCACGCGGGCCCGGTGTGGGTAGGCGGATATCATATGTCTTCGAATTGCGGCTGTAACCAGTGGGCCACCACTGTCTTTAACCCCGTAAGGTCCACAAATGTTCAAAAATCCAATCTTAGCGCTCACCTTTGTTATAAAAGGAACTCTTGTGCGAAATTTCATGCTACTAGACCCAGTAACTAGGCTGTGCGTTGTCTATCAGCAGAATTTATTACAACAGAGTGAGGCAGGGTGAGGCACTAATAAACATAATAGAAAAGCCATTATAAACACATAGAGACACGCGATTTCAAATACCTCCTCTTATTTTATCTTGTACTAAGTTTATATGAATGCCAATTATATATGCAATAGATGCAGTCCTACAAGAAGCAGCCTTAATGATCTAAGGTAGCACTGCTATTCAGTCGGAAGCTTTTACATGTAAAATAATATATCATATTACTTAACGTAGGTACGTTAAGTAATATATGAATAGGTATTCATAATCATTTATTTTCATACCATAATGTTTATAAAAGATGTTACATAATGTTTAAAGCTAAACTACATTTAAGGACCCTGTTAGGGCACAGCAACATGTAACTTACAATCAAAATTAAAATTCAAAAATAAAATCTAGAAAATAATAAATAAATTCTTATATATTTATGTAAGCTTATATATTACGTATTAGCAGTAATAGTTGTTGAGAAACAATGTTTATGTTTTTGTTGATAATAATGTTATTAAATGTATAGTCTTTCATTTAAGTATTCATTTACATTATAATAGCTTTTGTATAATAGAAATAGTTTTAATTTATTAATAAAAATATTGTATTTATTTATATTTCTTACTTCTGGTAACTTATTATATTTTTATCGACATGACCTAGGTATTTGAGGAGTGCATTTTTAATCGGGATGTAGGTATGTTTAGTCTATTTTTATGTCTTACCTAAGTCAAAGCTGCGGCTGTTTGTGTATGTGAGTATATATGTTTGTAAACGCACCTACGATACAGGAGAAATTCCTAGTGTGGGGCAAGGTTTTTTTTAAAACAAAAACAAAAACAAAAACAAAAACAAAAACAAAAACAAAAACAAAAACAAAAACAAAAACAAAAACAAAAACAAAAACAAAAACAAAAACAAAAACAAAAACAAAAACAAAAACAAAAACAAAAACAAAAACAAAAACAAAAACAAAAACAAAAACAAAAACAAAAACAAAAACAAAAACAAAAAAAAAAACAAAGTAGTGACAACACGTCATCGATTGGAGGTATTCTTGCTGACAATATTTTCAAAGCTTTTTTCTTGCACAGGTTACTTTTTGGGATAATAATTGCCGCACAGGTCGATTGAAGGTTTGCTGCGCTTGCGGCGGTCGGTTCGAGTATGGGTGACATCCATTACATATCGAGACCCCTCCGTGCCTCGGAAAACACGTTAAGCCGTTGGCCCCGACTGTCATTCATGGATCTTTTACAGTTGTTACGGGTCGTCAGAAGCTCGAAAGACTGACAACCAGTCTTACCATGGTTATCTTGTTACCCAGTAGCTTGGTTGTAAAGGTCAAATAGGTAGTCGCTCCGTGTAAAATACTGGTATTCAGCTGCATCCAGTTAGGCTGGAAGCCGACCCCAACAAAGAAGGAAAAGGCTAGGGAGATTGATTGTATAATTTTTGACAAGAAGTTAATCGGCTTGGTAATTGCGTACAATACCTACGTTAAGCTTCCTATATAATTCTTATAATCTTCATAATTCTTGTAATTCTTCTAAATCCTTATAATTCTTCCTTCTTATAATTGCTATAAATAACGCTAGCTACGTACTTTGGAGATCAGGTACCTTATATTAACAAAGGTTAAAATTGAATTTATCCTTTTAACTAAACAGTCTCGTTATTCTTGTGATCCTCTTCTAAAGGTTAGCGATGTTTCTGGACTGTGCGTGTTCTGTTGTTTATTCTTCATTTACCTTTTATGGCGGTATTAAAACTACCCTAACTACCTCGGTCTACCTGGTCTAGTGGTCGCAACCTACTGCTGAGTATGAGGTCTTGGGGTCGATTTCCAGGTCGGGCCAACTGTTATTGGGTTTTTTTATCTAGAATTTTACCCTTCAAGGCGATGAGGCGTGATGTTATGTACGTAATCGTTTTTAATTACATTATTGATAGATAGTCGGCCAGATGACTATAATTATTATTCATAGCATAGTTATTGTATACAATTTTTGACAGTAAAAAGCGTTACTGAAGGTATCATCACTCTTTCAAAAATCCGGACAAGTGCGAGTTGAACTCGCGTAGTTCCGTATGATAAATATGTTATCTACCATTTTTTTTATCCTAAGAACAAACTTAAAATTGTAGTTGAAAAACATGTTCTCCCGTACATTTTAACTGCATAATTATGTAAGTTTACGCACAATATTGAGAGTTTTACCATGTTATTTTAGGACCATAGACTTCTTATAGGTTTTTCTGTAATTTATAGGTAAAGATGCACCATCAGTATTTAAAAACAATTTTAGGTTCTACAGTTTCAAAGATAAGGTAAATTCTCATATTTTTCCTTTAATGTATTTATTTAAAAATTGTACCTATTTAAGATCCTCACAACAAGCTCTTTCATTTGATATGTCACAAGGTACAGTTTACAAATCTTTATTTTTTATTTACCAATTTGCCCCCCAAAAGTGACCCTTATATTCAAAATTCATTTATTTACGTTACACGTCCATGTTTGGATCATAGAAATTTATATGTATATCAAATTTCAACTTAACTGGTCCAGTAGATTCGAAGCAAATTGGCTGTGACAGACGGACATTTAGACAGACAGCCAGCTAGCCAGATAGACAGAGACACGAGTGATCCTATAAGGGTTCCGTTTTTTTTATTCAGACGTACGGAACCCTTAAAAGAAATAACCGTTACAAAAGATTTTAATAGTCGCGCGCAAATTTTGTATTGTACTTCAGATTCCACCTCCTCCAATTTATAACTCTTTGAATAAAGTCTAAATATTTTAAGGAGCAAATGAGTTACTTTTACCGTTGAACATGAAAAGTATGTTAGCAGAATATAAACCGAGCTTATATTTAATTCAGTGGAGCATAAAAGACTATCTGTTTACCCCCGCGTTGACTGCACAATCAATCATTCAAGCCCAAATTACTTCTAGGCGTCAAACCGTGCTGAGGAAACTTCCATTTTGACTCCACATGAGCTATAGCCCAGAGAGGTAACGAAGTCGATTTATAGGTAAGGATTCGGTCAGAGGTGGCTTACTCAATAATTTAGCCGGATAATTCGTTCGGGAGGGAGGCAAATGTATCTATTATTCAATGGAAAGTCCGAAACCCGTGGGAATGGTCTAATGCATCCGAAAATGTTTTCTATTCCTGACCCAGTTTTCGTTTGATGGATCGCTCATACGAATTTTGTTATGATTTAATTTTGTACGATTGAATCGTTGTTTGGACGTGTTAAAAGATTGATGTGTCCTTTGATTTCTACGGGGAAAACGTTTCTGAATAATCTTGATCCAAGTTTATTCTCTGCCGTTTTGTGATAAATTATATTTTATGTCAAATATTCTGTTTCAGTTTTTTCCTATGATCTACAAGGGTATTGACTTTTTGTTACAACAAGAGCCTTATTAGCATATCTGAAGAGCAGTTTTCTTTGCGTCATATTTACCGCAAATAAACGTATTTTCTTTCTTTCTTTCTTTCTTTAGCACATAGAAGAACATACCTACCAAGTTTAATTTTCTAACGACTAATTACTTACCTAGCTCAAATAAGTTAATTTAATGCCAGGACACGTTTAGCGTGATAGCACCTTCCTGGTATGCTTACTATGAACCACACCACTGCTGCACCATAGACACCACGACACGTTTCTCACTTCCAACAAAATAACTAGGTATAAAATGGTAATTGTTCACGTCCATTACAGCTTTCGAATCAAGTTCTTCGACTTTCTCATCTAGTCTACCTCACCTTCATTTAGTTCTAGCATATGTAGAAAAGACTCCATCATTTTCGAAGCCTCGCTTCCCATGATCAAACGAATATTTTTTTTAAGGCCTTCACAAAATATGTCTGAAAGGACGGTACTGAATACTTACTAGGCGTAGGTATTCAGAACCCTTTCAAGTTCTAATTTCACAAAGACAAAGGTATTAATGATAATGAGGTCGGGCTTAGTGCTGGCTTGAAGGAAGAGGAGGAAGCGATTTTTGAATATTATTAGTATTATATTTTTTATGTCTTTGACATTTCTCGGGACCCTAGGGTTCCGGGCCTTTGAAAGGCGTACGAGGGGCCGAAGCCAACTCACAGAGGCCCGTTAGACGTGTTTAATGAAACGAGGCACCAACCGACGATTATCCCTGTACGCACTATGCTAGTGTACCCAAGGACAACCCCCGGGTTGGTGCAGGACTATTGCAAGATATGGAAACAAAGATATTGGATTATGGATTTGGGTGGCTAAGTGAACTGGTTATCTAGAACTATGGAAAGACTATGGCCCCTGCCTGACCAATATTTTTTATAAAATACACAGGTAAAATAGTAGGGGGTGACTTGCACACTCAATAATGGGCCCCCGAAAACGGCCGCTAGCACAAAGTGTCGTAGCGACAAGGAGGCAACATGTCCTGAGGTGCTTATAAGGAATGGAGCGGTATTCCACGGCTATCAGGACAATCCCGGAAGTACGGTCAAGATCCCTACCAGCATCTTACTGGAAAACTTCCTTCCTCCGAGCTCGTTTGCTCCTGCAAATCTCCACTCAAGCCGGCCAATAAAGGCAAGAAAGAGGTGGGAGCTCTGTTCCTCATCAGTTTTCACTCCAGCCGGCCAATAAAGGCAAGCCAGAGGTGAGAAACAAGACTTCTTCTGGGAGATAGGGTCCGTGGGGTCACTACTGCCCAACAGTTCGCCACATTATTAGTATTATTATTAGAAATACAAATCATTCTTTATAATGATTCTATCATAGATTGTTGCTACTGCTACACATTCGCAACAGTTTTAAACAATGCCGTGTAGGTACCTATCTACCATATGAAGGTTGGGTCACAGGACAGTCACACCATTTTAGAGAAAACCCACAAGAAATATGTATAATTTTTACAACTTCATCTAGTTATAGATATAGGATCAAAAAAGATTTAAAGTAAAGTTCAGTTTGACATAAATCTTCAGAAGGTCTTCAGACATTCTTGGTACAGAGCATGAACATTTGGCAACTATATTAATTTCCCATTCAACCTAATAGTTGCGCCAATAACTTGTTACTTCCGTCAAGGAATAAGCCCAAAAGGATTACAAGGGACCCTGTGAGTTTAAGCTTCAATAAATATGCATAACTGGAACAGTCATTATTGTGATATTGCGTTATAACTAGATACAGATACAAAGTAATTTATATTAGTATAGTTGACAAACAACATATAACATAAATCACGCCCGTTTCCCCCAAAGGGTTAGGTAGAGGTATACTCATAATTATGGTACTCATTCATTCAGCCGAAAGACGTGCAGTGGACGCTGGAAATAGGCCTCCCCCAAACACCGCCAATTCAACCGGTTCTGTGCTTCCCGCATGACCTTGTGAAGGCTTCAGGAATCCGCTGGATGCACCTTGTGGGAGGCCAAGGTAACCAAAATAGCCCGAAGAATTGCCAAACTGAAGTGGCAATGGGCAGGGCACATTGGTCGCCCAACAGATGGCCGATGGGGCCGAAAGGTTCTGGAGTGGCGACCACGTATCAGAAGACGTAGCATTGGAATATGGTACTGGTAAGGAAAAAAAAACAACGAATACACAACGATCCTTTTTATTTTAGGAAATTTCACAATAAAAGTCTTGATTGGATCTTATCCATAAACGGCAATATGCACAGCAAATATTATACTAAAACCTTAACCTAATTTAACAAAAGAAACTTATGATTTTAAATCCATACAAATATTTACAATAGCCCTTATTCATGAACGAATTTTTACTGAAGCTTTAACTTAACCTATTGAGTACTTCATACGGTAACTATTTATTACATTTTTATTAAAAAACCATGAGTTTTGTGCTTTGTTAGTTTAGGATCGAACAGATTGGTATTGAAGCCAAAAAAATAAATTCACGAATAAGGGCGAACTTTTTTACAATATTGTCCAAAATTCATACCGAACCGTGGCTAAATTGAAAATTAAAGTGAAAACTAAATTCGATACCCTGTTTACGAAAGGACCTTTGCATCCTTCCTTGAAACACGAAGTAAGCATAAGATTAAAAAATATTTTCAGAATATGACACTCAATTTTGACTATGACAGTTTTTTTTTTTTAATTTGGGTTTCTAAATAATATTATTTGTTATTTAGAGTATTCCATTTCGTTGTCTGTTGATTGATAAACAATTTTTGACTAAATAAAGAAACTGGAAGATAGGTTTAGTCTAACAATGCTTTTAATTATTCTGAGTGTCGTATCTTTATTATTTCAAATGTAACTTTATTTTAATAAACAATTTTTAACTTTGTACAGGTTATACGTATATCGTCTTTGGAAATAATTACATCTAAACAAAATATTGCATTTTGATTAAAATAAATCATTAAAGTATTAAAATTAAACTAAAACAAATGGGCTATAATATTTTTAAGCTAAAACTTTTCATACATGTCCACATCTTAAAATGTATTGTTTATAAGCAAATGACAATATTTTATATTTTTAAAATATCGAACGACCCGTTAACCCTGTAACTAAAAATCATGATCTCCATTAAGAAACATATATAAGCTTATTCTTTTTCAGAATACAAGTTTATAAAAAAGAATAGATTGATTTCAGCGTTCGACATACCATTTGGAAGTTAGCTTTTTCTTAAAACATTGATTGTCATCAGTATTATAATAACTAAAAGCAACTCCAATTATGTAACTCTATACAATAAAAATGCAGCTTACAATAAAATTCAACATTCAGTTTTAAAACATTTATTAATTGGAATTAAACCCCTAACAAAAAAAAAAAAAACTATACAGACTCAAACACACATTCAACAGTTACCACTCACGATTCTTTCCATACCTATGTCCTTTTTTAGGCCCATGACCACACCGCTAACTACCAACATAGTCTGTACATTTTCTTTCAAAGAAACATTATTTATTTACATATTAAAACTTTGGTTTACGCCGTGAAAAATATGATTGAATTACCCAATCCATACGCCAAGATTAATTATCTATTTTTTTTTATTCAATATTTTTTTTGTTGCTTTCAAACACGCACGTAACTTAGTGTATTACACGTAAAGCTATTTTTATTTCTGCATGACAATACAAAACGGTGTACCTAAAGCTGTTCCTTCATTAAACCTATTTGGTTTGGTTTTGGTTACTTTGGTTATGACTAGAACTATACGGAATGTGTCAGTAACAATAAGCCTTACTTCTATTTCAGAAAATTATGCTGAGAATGTCAGTTTCCATTGATATTGAGAAAAAAGTGTATGACTATCAAACGTCATATTAAGGTTGTCAATTAGACTGACTATGTCTCTTCATGAGACATACTTGGATGATAAAGTAAAACAAAGTTGTATTATTAGATATTTTCATATGAACGAAATATTTTTGCTGACGTGTCTATGAGTCGGCGAGAAATGGAACTAGCACTGATAAACAAGCCAGCGTAAGTGCCATAAAGAAGTTCACCTCTGAAAAAGAAAAATACAAAACATATAAAAACAGTTTTATTAAATACAGATTAAAACTATAAAACTTTTGTTGTGGTATTGCTTTTCAAAACGAGAAATATGGGATTATAGTAATATGTGTGGTTACTGAAACACACAATAATTAACAAAATAGTGGTTGATTGCTTTGTGAAATTTTCTGAATATTAATGTTTAATCTGGCTAAAGCACTTGTTTGACTTTCATTGTAAATATTAACTAGTAATTTCGATATGAGCTGAATCATAGTAAATAAACTTCATTCAGTTTTTGTAACCTTATACCTACCACTTTAGGAGTTAAAATTACAGTGAAAACGAAAGGTAGTAAAATGGAAAATAGTAAAAAAGAGAATGAAGATAAACTACCTCTAGAACTAACTGCTGCTGCAAGCTGCATGTCTGCCGCAGTGGGCATCTCAGGAGTGGTGCTTATAGGCCCTGAAGACAAAACATAAAATTCAATCATAACATAATCAAGTAGTTTAAACACAAAATGGAACATTGTAACTCTAGGTCGAAGAATCGTTTACATCAATTACTAAAACAATTGCATTATTTTGAGTAGATTGCGAGAACGCTTACCATCACGTTACCGTTTACGTACCGAGACTGTTACATTCTTAGTTTATGTGGGGAATATTGCTACGAAGTTTATTAAACACAGCAATTTATTATGTAATGATTTGAGAATTGTTCGTTTCATTTAAGCATTATTAGGTTTATTGGCTTAAATAAATAATAATAATGGTTGTGGTTTATATGGATGATTTCTTAGTGCTCTGATAAAAGTTTAAGACATTTCTTAGAAATTCATTGGCAATTAGTCATATTATTCCTAATCAACTCTTATGCTTCATTGCAGGCCATAAGTCTATCTTGCGTTATGCTATGTTTTGCACCCTGCATCCTTAAATTATGCAAGTGTAATTACACCTGCATACAGAATTTAAGGATGATACTGTAAAATTTTACAGTATCATTAGCCTATCTCGTCGCTGCACGCGGGTTGACTTCATAGTAATATTTTTCGTAATTAAATCACCCGTTCCGAGCACAAAAAATATTTCATAGGTAAGTTAATTTACTTTTGGGACACGGTTTAAATTCGTTGTAAAGCTTTGTTCATTATATTATGCTGGCTCATTCTTGTTATGATTTGTGCATGTAGAATTTATTTACTTTGACCAAAGTAATAATAATGACAAACAATAAAAACATCACTATACAGAGTTTGAAAATTCTTAATATTACCATTTATGACTCGCACATATTTATTGACTATATAATAATTATTTATAACATAACAGTACCTTGTCGACCAAGCTCTGCTCGGGTGAAAATAGATAAACATATCATCAAGGTATAGGTACCAACGTTGTGTCACTTTCCCGAGGCTGTGAAAAAAGAGAAAACAAATTTTCCCATATATGAAACCTAGCTAGATCGATTTTTCACCCCCATAAAAATTGCTACTTTCATCGAAATCGTCAGAGCCCTTTTCGAGAACGTGATTACAAATATAATAATGATATTATATTGTTATAATATTATTATTATTGTTGTTGATTTTTATTGTTATTTCCTTTATTTAATATAATTACATTTTTACATATAATTTACATTTTTAAATATTTTTATAAAAACAAAGAAAAACAAAAACATTTAAAAATATAAAAAAATTGTGTTCCGCCGGTGTCGGAAGCAGGGTCCAAGCTACTGGTGGTTAGGGCTGCAGAGACAGGAACCTCCTCACAATGCGAGCCGTATCGAGGAGTACTGCCTTCTGATCCAACCGCCTAACGAGAGCCTCGAAAGATGTTGGTCGAAGATTTCGGCCATCAGTCCATTGGCCGTTACGACAATCGGTACAATGATAGCCGAGCTCACATTCCACATGTGAATAACCTCGTATGCTGAGTCGAGATATTTTATTTGCTTCTCTTTCTCAGCTTTCACGAGGTTCTCGTCATGTGGAATGGTAGCATCGACTATCATTGCTCGGCGCGCTGATCGATCTATCACTACTATATCAGGCTTATTGGCTACAATAGTCCCGTCAGTAATGATAGACCGATCCCAGTACAACGTAACATGGTCATTTTCAAGAACTGGTTCGGGCACATACTTATACGGTTCCTCAGAGTCAACAAGTTTACATTTCAAAGCAAGTTGCTGGTGAATATTCCTGGTCACTTGGTTATGCCTGTGCAAGTACTCGTCGTTAGCCAGACGCAAACAACCAGAGATAATGTCTGATGGACTCACCCGGACGATGGCATGCCCGACACACGTCAACCGTACCGTCCTTCATAATATGTATCCGGTAGTTATTCGTCAAGATAACTTCATCCATAATTGCACAGACGAAACCTTCAGTTTCCCCAAAAAGGTCACCGAAACGTAACCAGGATACGGACGCTAAGAAATCTATACTGGGTTCATGAACAGCCCGATAGAAGCGCCCGTGAAGCTCGTTGCTTTGCATACCTCCTTGCGGTCATCTGTAGTAAGCACTACAGGTTTGCGCCAGTTCTCTTTAGCCATGGAGAGCGGGGTGAGTCCCTTGTCCACTGCAATGACATCACGGTGCATACCTACTTCAGCTTTAAAATTTATTGTTATTATTATTATTATATTGCTCATTTAATAGTATAGGATAACATGACGAAGGGTTAGACAAAGATGTACCTGTACTACATCCCGGTTCTGTAATAGGGGGCGAGCCTATTGCTATCAACCGGGCATAAATTTGAGGGGCGAGTCCAAAGCTATATTCACGTAAACATAGAGATTTGTTGTAATTCCAATCACGTTCCCACCAAACGTAAAATAAAAACCAAATGTGAAAAAACGCCCCAAGTGACATCCAATAGTTTGTCAACAGTAAATTGGTCGCGTACCCTCGAGACGTCACTATCGATGTAACTAACTAAAAAAACTCTATCGATCATAATCCATCTTTCAATGTCCAATCTAAAAATATTTTTCGGAGGTAAAACTTCCAGCGCTTGTTGACTTTTCATTAGGATCATAAGGAACAAATGCTGAGAAAAAATGTTTGAGCGCCCACCGATATTCTATTAAGCGCATTTACCCTCCACAATGGACTTAACGAAGCATAAAATTATTCACGAGGACTGTAGGAAACGTTCGTCTCATGTACTTTAGATAGCTGTGTACACAAACTTTCTACTGATAAAAAGCTTAGAATGCCCCTCTCGAAAATTATTCCACAAAATTGTTATTTTCATGGCTCCCGTTAAAAAATATAGGTACCATTCCTTATTCTTTGCGCTCCTAGAGGGGCACAATAATGACGTCCGTAGACTTATAAAGCGATTAAGTTGCTTTTTTAAAATAAATAAACAGCTTTTAAGCTGCTTTGCCGTTATTTTTTTTCATGATTTTCAGCTTTGTCAGCATCTTTCAAATTTTAACGTGTTTATTCAAGACGTTCTTTCTATACAAAAATGTGTTTTTTACGATCCATAAATAGTTTTTTAAACAATAGCTACTTACATTATAATAATAATATTTTTGTTTTTATAAAAATATTTTTAAATATAATTTACATAAAATTTATATTAAAGGAAAAAATAATACCATATATTTCAGGCGACACAGGCCCATAGAAAAATACCTTAACCTTAACATGTCATGTTGAACATGTTTGAATTACGGAGTACCTAGTTAGCCTCTGTGATAACTAAAGCAAATTCTACCAGTAGATACCTACTCAATTTAGTTGACGGATTTATTATAAAATTGTATTGCACACGCACGCTGTGAGTGTGGACGACTTGAATAGAAAATCAATTTATCATTTTTGTCACAGCATAAAAGCATATTTTTAGTCAAACGAAACTATTTTGTAGCAGAACGGCGAATTAAAGAGAATAGAGCTATTCGAAAGAATTTTCCACTGGAAATGTTATTCGTATCTTTATTATTCCATTGAGCACTATTATGCAAATTAAAAACATTTAGAATTCACTCGCTCACTGTTGAGTGCTAAAACAGTTTTCGCATATATTTTAAAATCAGGTGATGCCTGCTTTTTTGAGTACCTATACAAAACATTTTAGGTGATAATTACATTTAAATGTTCATGCACGTTTTGATGGCTGTATAACCTAGGTATTATTTACTCTCTGCTTTACATTGTTAGAAATGATAACAAATGCTAGACATCAGCCGTAAATTTTCTACCTTTTGTTTTCCATCTATTTTTACATAGATTTTGGGCAATATAACACACAGGCTTTTTCTATTACATGTTTCTGCATAAAAAGTGAAGTAGTACTTATAGGTATACCGCGTTCACGATTTAGTTTCCAAACATGTAAACTGATGTGTGTTTTCGAAAAACAACTTTAAAGCATACATATAAAGTTCAGTTTGCGCTACAACTTCACACAAATTTATGACTTATTTAATAGTACCTCATTTCGTCAGTCATTAAAATTTCAATCAAGTTAATTGACATAAACATTAAATTGCTTTTAAGTGGAAATAACATCAATTGAAACCAAGGATTTTGTATATACCTTAGGTACGTAAGGCTGTAATAATATAAGGGCTGTTACCTGGATAATAAATTGCTTCTTTTCTCACGGCGTATTTGGCCTGTGGTATTCTTAGTGTGCAGATGAATTCTGCTGGCGAAGGTAGGTCCACATCATTGAGGGTCACGGACGAGACTGCCGAGTACCTTCCATTGACTATATTTACTCTGTGGTCCACTCCTTGTAGGTGCCTGCGTAAAAGAAACAACATAATGATATTAAAATCAAAAGTAAATGTTGAATTTGTACAGTTTTGAAAGTGTAATAATTATGATTGGGTACTTGTAATCCATGACCATGTTGATGTTGTCAGCAATAAAATATAAGTTTACTAGAGTAACAAGTCTTTATGACAAACTCTAATAAAATATTATTTTATTTCTTAACGAAATACCGGAATAGTTATCGACATAAGCTGCACTCAAACGCATTTATTTTTATCTGCTATCATGATGCATCGCAAATAAATGGTCAATAAATAAAATAATATATTTGTGCTAATGGGCTATAAGGGCGAGTTTATAATGTATTGTAATATTGTCAACCAAAACCAAAAGAATTCAACTTAGAAAAGAAAAGAAACCACAGGATTGATGAAACCAAATGGTGTTACAACTTTGCGAAAAAAAAAACAGTGTCAAAATGTCTGATCATCAAATTCGATGGTTTTTCACAGCAACCCATCATGGATACTTAAATAGCCCTATTACATTATTATAACGGTCCTTTTATATTTAATCCTGATATATTATTATCTATACTTTACCCGGGCGCGACTATAAATTTCGGGTTAATGCCGTCCAACTCAACTGGGACTAATATTTAAGTGTATCAGCGCCATTCGAAGCCATTTTGATCTTACTCGTACATTGTATAGAAACTATGTGTACATAGGCAACCATTTTTTTTTTAAACACTATTTGCTTTAGAGACAGTTTTTTTCTTGACTACAACACAGCTGAAAGGATGACTAATCAATCTGAGAAATTAGGGTTAGGTTGGTGTGATTGGGTTTTCCATCAGGAATTTCTTAGTAAAGTCAAAGTCAAATCATTTATTTCAAATAGGCCCGTAAATTTTTGACGTTCAAAAGTGCCTTACACTTTTGAACGTCAAAAATTTACAAAAAAAATTAATTGATTCTAGTTGCCCCTTCCAAAAGGTAGTTTTCGTATGGAGAAGAATGGGCAAGAAACTCCACCGTTACTCTTTTAAAATGTTTTACAATATTTTGTATAAGTACTTTAGTTATATAATTATATGTGAGGACGATGCACCTAGAATAAAATTATTATACCACAATAGGTAAAAAGAATTAAGAATTAAAAATGAAGCAACAACAGATAAACTAATTATGTGATAGATACATGGTGCTCAGTAGCAGCCCTAAGTGTGGATTTGTGCCCGGTTGATGGCAATAGTCTCGCCCCCTATTACATGGGACTTAAACATAACTGGCGAAATGTGGGTGTTACTATATATAGGTACGTCTGCCTAACCCTTAGGGGAAACGAGGCGTGATGTTATGGAATGTTCGACTCATTTCACAGACTTTTCAAAAAAAAAAACTAATCTATGTTTACCTAAATAACTTTCATTTTCCTGTATTTGCCTGCTTTCGCCTCGCTATCGCTTTTAATGTTACCCTTCGAGAGTATTTTAGAACAAGAACGTATCGATTTTCTAATTATATATAATCAGACCTACTATTTGAATCAGCCTTCAAAACAAGAGTGAATAGACATCTTCTGGGCTTGCTCGTTTCATCATAAAGAAAAAGAAAGAAAGAAAATACGTTTATTTGCGGTACACATGACGCAAGGAAAGAACAAAACAACAAAAATAACAATTTGGGGGAAAATATGCATCACATCCACGCAAAATGGCCATCGTTCAGTACAATGCTGCGACCCTGTGCGAGACAGAGCCCCCGCGTTGGTTTTCAGCGACACATAGACCTCATCAGGTAAGATCGAGGTAAACAGCTGGCCCATATCGCAATAAAAAAATAAAAAAAACAAAGCAAGAAATAAAAACGTGTAAGTATATTAAGGCTGTAATTAAAATTTCTGTTCACAACACAGCTCCACCATTTCCATAGTATGGATCATTTGTTATTCCAACCAATTTTATTTTTATACAATTTGGTGGAAAATCAACGCGCCATATATGAATACGAATCTACCACTTTCACGCCAATCTTATTTCGAAAGAACAAAAGTAGTTTCAGAAATATAGTTTTGTCAAAGACACAGTGGAAATCCAATTTATAACAAATATAACCACTTGTATTCTGGACAATCTCGTTTGCAAAAAAACACTAGGTTTTTATCATCACATTTATAAGCAAAATCTCACTTCATTTTACATACCTATGTAAATATTCAAAACATGAAGCATATTATTAAGGCTTTGTAAAAAAAAATACAAAAAATATGCATATTCTTGCCAAGAGTCACAAAGGCAGATAAAAAGTATGAATGGAACTACAGCAACCGAGATTGCATTTAATTTAATTTGCAAATTAACATCGCTCAAGCGTCTACAGACCTTTCTGAAGAACATTATACACTATTAGAAATCTAAGACTGAACTTTGATTGTAGCAATTAGTTCAACTGTGGGTGAGAACAGGAAGACATGAATGACATCTATAATATAAGCCCGTCTTTCAGTCGCTTTTATAGAGAAAATATTAATAATGTTTCACACGGTTGGTCCCTAATAGCGTCTACACAGCTAAAGTCGTACATAAACCTATTCTACAGCGAGTCTCAAGAAACAACACACGAATATTTTTATAATGAATGTACAAACTAAAACGATCTCAACTTTCTAATTTAACTTTGTGTAACCAACATTACAAGCGGCGACCACATATTTGCCGGGAACAATGAAGTTTACCCTCCTCGGGGAAATATGTCTTGAAACTAACAACAAAATTTAATCAAAGCTAAACTACGTACATAGACTCGGCGACGCTTTGAATTATTTGCGGTGATTTTTTACTGCGTGCTCCCTATCTTTTAAGCAAAACATCGCATTCTTCAAGTAAAAAGTCAGAAAATGCATTTTCCTTTTTGTTATCCTAGCCGTAATGAACGCAGGGGAAAATATTTGTGCAGGGAAATTTAATTATAGCATTTAGAGCCTTGAGCGATGTTAATTTTGGAAATTTAATTAAATGGAATGTCAGCTGCTGTTGTTCCATTTTTATTTTTCATCTACCTTTTTGACCCTTAGAGAAAATTAGCATTCATTTTTGAAAAAGTTTCACTTTATTATATTTTTATTATTTGTTGTTATAGCGGCTATAGCTATAGCTATATACCTATTACGGTTCATAAGATACAGCGCTGTGATGGACGGAAGGACGGACGAACAGCGGAGCCTTACTGAAAGGGTCCCGCTGGCACCCTTTGGGTACAGAACCCTAAAAATGAGCAAAATATGCCAATAAAAATACTCGGCGACCAAATGAAATTTTTTAGCAAAGCATATTTTATAGCCAGGTACTTGGCAGGTGTACCAGGTGGTAGCCAGCCAGACCAAGTTTAATCTTGGTCTCAAACGCTGCCAAGTCTTTTATTCCCCTATAATCAATTGTTCGAAATGTGATATTATTTTAAAGTATACCCTGTGAATTTTTGAAAGATTGTAAAGTAAACTTTTGTAACGCAGTGAGGTGTCAAAACGTTTCAAATTGCCTTTTTAAAAGTTGGAATTCAATCTTTTGGATTTTTTTGTTATTTGTGTGGTCTCTAGATACCTTTAGTCTATATGAACGTAGATATAGATATATTAATACATACGCGACAGGTCACATGGTATTGATAATACCGGTTACAGGCTGATCGGTCAACTTGACTTTTTTTTTTGGGTGGGAAATTATCATTATAACTACTCCCGCTCTGGGCGGAGCGGGAGGGTGTATCAGACTCTCACTGACTAAAACCCACCCGTGTTCCTTCAGTTGCCTGTACGTTGCCAGGGGCCACGGTATCCCTTTCGGACTTTCCCGCAACCCCGGCAGGCATCGGACTCGGACCCCTTCAATTGCTGACATCTCTTGGAGGCGCGCGTGGAACACAGCGCGCCGTCGACCCGGACCTGGTCCTTATCGGACGGCGAGCTACCCATTGCTCACCGCCGCATCTTGACATACCTAACCTCAGATTTTGACCCCGCTAGGTCAAATGGAAATAAGTCTATGTAATTAGTGTTATAAGGTCACGATAACGTAGACACCTACGATGATTACTCAGTCTGTATTTACGAACTAATCACCGTAACACATAAATTACTGATTACAACATCAAATCTAGACAACCGTGAGCGATATATTTCACATCGTTGGATTTTATTGCTGCGTTTTAAATCATAAATAACGTTAACTCTTTTTACGACTAAACTCTTGTACTAAGGCCCTTTCCTCAGTGGTTGGTACGTCAGCGGTGCGGAATTATACCGAAAGCTTACCGAGCGCCTTTATTATAATGAGCGTTTCCTGATTGGCTCGGTATACGCGGGAGTGGGGCGGGATCGTTTCGGTTTACGGCGTCTCGGTAGAAACATCCAGTGCGGTATCCGCATACGTCACGCGTTTTACAGCATGCTCGGTATACTTGGTACCGAAAGCTTACCGAGCGCTTATATTTCAATGAATTAAGCGGCACTGGACAAATTATACCGAAACATATCGTCGGTCCGTAAATGAAAGCAGTGCGGTATTGTTTCGGTATACAGACCGCACTGCTGCTTACCGACGAATGAGGAAAAATGAAAGCAGTGCGGTATCGTTTCGATATACCGAGCATACTATACCGAAACCCAACCAATGAGGAAACGGCCTAAAAAGGTTGATATTTTACATTTTTATCAACACTGAACTTTATACTATTTTTGTTAAGCACACACGTGCAGTTATAATTGACAATTTTAAGTGTTCAGTTTGACTATTCAGATAAATCGTAACGTGTGTAGAAAAATCTATAAACTTTACGGTTGAACTGTTAACTAATCAAATTATCACTAGATAAAACTGATCAGTTAAAACATGTCTGTAGCAGAAAACTGTGCAGTTGTCAGTTTTGCCATAGCAACCGTAACGAGTATACGTATTTTTATTCGTCACGATCCCAGTTTTTCGCATCTAGCGCGATTTCATCGTGATAATGTCGAATCAACGAAAATGGTTAGAAGAATTAATATAAATTTTATCAATCTAATAAAAAAGCCTATCTTTACACCACACTATTCTCCTTCGACTTTTATAGTTTTCCAAAATGCACAGAAACCCAATAATTGCCACGGCATCATCCATCGATGCCATGATTCCGCGGACACGTAGCGGACGGTAGCAACGAACGCCAACAGATTATAAGTGAAGCAAGAAACAATAAAACTCATCGTGTGTAGACAAAAAGGGTGTTAGTTATAACTGTCAGTTAAAACTGAATAGTTAAAACTGTCAGTTTCAACAGTTATAACTGCACGTGTGTATCCTGATTTAGACGCAAAAGCATCAGAAACAATGTATATTTTGTTTTTCGGTAGAGAATTTAACAATAATGTCAAGAATGCGCAAAGAGGATAAATTCAGAAGTAAATATTCGCCAAATTGCCAAACAACATTACGTACGACGAAATAGACAATAACCGTGAATTGATCTAACAATAGAACAAGGAAACAATACGAAACTAAGCACCGTGAACCGTGAAACACTTCAAATCCCATCGAAATGGTTCGGGACATTCCATATCAAATTGCGCCCAGCACATTACATGGACACTTCCCGCAGTGCGGTTGCTATGTGCCACGGGTAACTTCATACACCTATGAATGACCACCTCACATAGATACCTAATACTACACTTACCAACCCTTGTGACATCAGCAATCGCATCGACAAAGGGAGGTGAGGGAGGTCTATCTAAGATGGCCGCCTCGCTTCCTTATCAAGAAATTGGAAATGGTCGAAATTAGAGGGAAATCAGAATACTGTTCTATAATTCCTCATCTTGCAAACTATTGTGGTTGGAACTTGGAACCGACCTTTGTAGAAAACAATTACAACGTATAATCAAGAAATTGTAGAAAAATATTTAGCGTTGCTGTAGCTCTTTATAAAAACCTTGATTAAATTTACACTTTTCTAGGATAAAAATAAAGCGTCGTTTTATTTGGAAGCTTATTTTTTTGTTCTAATTATGTAATATTTAACGTCTTACGCTCGGATTACCATGAGGAAAGCCTATTTAAATTTTACTTTGAACATGAAAACAGTACTATAATCTTTGCTGTTAGCAGGGTAACTTAATTTTGTTGAGTTTATTTATATTATTGAACAGGCTATATCTACTAAGAATGAGTAGAAACAATGTGGAAGTGTTTGTGGTCCGCAGAATGAAAAACCCATGACTTCATAGTGTTATGATGAACAATTAATGGATGTATCAACATAAATGCAAAGGAATATCCTGGGTTTGACGTCACGGGCACTTTTCATTAGGAAATTAAAGATGATTAGTCCAGAGACTGGATTTGTGCATGATTATTCCCTGCCTTTTTAGTCCTGTTATATAATGAGATGAATAACATAATTGGCAATATGTGGCGGCACATACACCTTAAACCCTTTGGGAAATCAAAGCGTAATGTTAATATGTTGGATTTAAATAATTACCGTAGCACAATTGTGCATAAATAAGTCTAAACAAGCTTAAAATATCCGAACTGCAACGAAGGATTGAAATCTGTGTTGCATAAAAGCACATAAAATTAACCAGTAACCTACATTCAAAATACGCTTTAGAGGCATGAGGAACAGAGTGTATCATCCTCTATAGAAAAGGGAGGATCCTCCGACCAGACGGGTGTCGTGTCTGGCGGGGAACTGCCCAACAATTGATATCGGATAGTCTTATATATTACGTTCGCGCGGTAAACTCTAGTTGCGCGATGCAGGATTTGGGTGACGTCGCGATTGTTGTGTGACGTCAGGTCTTTGATGTGAAGTCCGTATGTGGCGATGTAGATGCCGCCACAACTACAACAATTTCAGATACCTACTCTTAAATTTTCCCACACGCAAAAAGAAGGAAAAGAGTAGTTAGTCTTGTCTAAATTAGATAGACTGATAGAATACTCTTTATTATACACCATAAAATTACAGACATAAATTTAGAAATTTTACATAGGGTGGCACAATGGATAGTGAATTTTCTTAAGCGAATAATTTGCGGTTGGAAATTTAATTACTACGAGTTTTTAATTGCATAAATATTTCTAGTGATGATTTTCAAAGAATTTTCTGGTATCGTTGAGAGGTATTGAATTATAGTTTTCGCATTCCAATTTAATAATTATAGTAGCTGCTCATTTTTATATTTGTTTTATAGGCCAGAAAAATACAATGAGGAAAGAAAGATAACTTTTTGTTTGTTTAAGCACTTAAATTAACCTGTTCACATACAAAGGGGCAGGAAAACAGGTGAACATCCTCATTTCTCCAGTTTTAAGTCTCATCTAAAAGGGAGCGAGCCTTTTGCCACTAACCAGATAAAAAATCAGGCTTTGAGATGCTACTGAGAATTCTGATAGCTCACTCAGCAGTCGGGCTTGCGAGTATTTAACGAGGTAGTCTAGCAACAGTCAAAAACAATAAATTTCAACTATGAACTAATAGTTGAAAATCTTTGTAAAGAAAAAAGGGAGGGACACCCCTCCCTCACTGTTTGTTGGCTTAAATAGAGTCGAAAGATTTTATTTTTAGTTTATTCCTGTCAGATATTGATTGGGTCAAAAAATAAAAGTTACCCTCTAAAGGTTATTTATAAGGAGCTACTTACTTTTCTGGTGTTGCTATGGTGAGGTTTGGCGAAGGGAAGGCGCCATCCGCCGCACAGATGACGTTAACCGTGTCGTCATCGGTCTTGTTCTGGATCAGCCGGAAACTCGTCTCCGGTACTGGAATTTGATAGTTTTGTACACGACATTAAAGGTTTGTTTGTGGAGTTTATGAGTGGTGTTGAGTTGGAGGCAAAACGACGCATTATGTGTGTGGTGAGGACTTTGTGAGAGCGTTGACGAGGCAAAGAGAAGTGCTTGTTTCAGCTATGATAATTCTGCAAGTGTGAGTTCAATAAGGTCGCGGTATCAACTTTAAAACGTTGACGTTAAGACTGCCCTTCACTATAAGGTTCACTGCAACATAAATATTGTTAAGTACGTCTAAAAGTTAAGTCTCTATTGAGTATTCGTGGGTCAGGAGGCCATGGCATACTTGACACATTTTAGATCAGACTAGTCAGATTTTAAATATGAAAAAAGAAAACAAAATATCTCACAATTTCAAACTAAAAACTCAACAGACTACAATAAGTCAATACATTTCTCCCCCACAATAAAAACGAAATATAAATAGTTGCTGAATACTAACTGGTTGTTAACCGACCGTTAACGATCTCTATTAAATTATTCTTCCCTCAGTTAACTCATACAACTTACTTTGAACACGCAGCTGATACGTTTTCTTTCTTTCTTTCCTGCTTGTAATAAATGAATTGGCCAAAGTGCATGTCAATTCGAAATTAGGTTGGGAACTGGGCCAAGTTCCACCAATTGTGTTTATAAACGTTGTTTCTTAGACAGAATGACCAAAATAAAACGGTTGCCGTCCTAGGGAAAAAATATTCGAGTAAAATGCAACGATTGAATATTAAACAAGGTTTCAACTAAAATGTTTGTTTTTCTAGAACATTTCAATATAGATTATCAGGTTTTTAAGATTCTATTTGACGAACCTCTTTGGTTAAATGTAACATTATTACATGCCCTACCATAAATTCACACTTATTTGTTTTTCTTTACATTAAAGTAAGCTACATTCTAAAAACCTGCAGCATTTTCCCATGCTGCCAGTATACATAACCCTATTGTATAAAGTCGAATCGGAATAGAGCAATTCAGTATAGTTTTATTTGGCCGGAAGGCTTACAAGTGTCATTGACACAAAAAGAGCGGGCTGCGGATAGCAGATGTTGAATGTATAAAACTAGCTTGGATAAACAAAAAGGATATCTGATTTAAGGGAGAAGCTGTGGCGAGTACTAAAGGCCAAATTGAAAACCAAGCAGACAAAGTAGATAAAAAAAATATAGTAACAATTAACAAAGGAAGGAAGGAGATAGATATAATGCCCTTTATTGTACACCATAAAAATTACAGACATAAATTTAGAACAAATACACAAAGGACAAAAGACACAAAGGTTGATAAACTCGATATTGATTAAAATGGATCGATATCAAGTGTTAATTTAATACTACTTTAATAATCCACGTTCGTTTAACCAAGAGCTCTATCGGAAAGAAGCATCAAGAAAACATTTTGTATTTTAGGCTATCCAGGTATGGATAGCCTAAAATACAAAATGTTTTCAGTAGAACAAACTCTTAAGTTATAACTCTGTTATACTCTAACCTAGATTAAACGAGGTCATCGTGAAATAAAAAACAATAACAACATCACAAACAATTGTTTACTTAACTTGAAATGAATGATAACAATGTCTAAGTTGCAATTTGTACGTAATTTATTCTTTAAATAACATTAAAGATGCCTTCAACATTATATTTGTCTCTGGCAAAATTTAATACAACAAGTTAAAGTAAAAGTAAAAAAACTAACCAAGTGCGTGTCGGACCACGCACAATGAAGGGTTCCGTAGTTGGGATAAATTTATCGCAAGAACAAACTTAACTTTGTAATTGAAAAACATGTTTTCCCATACGGACTGTATCGGAAAACATGTTTTTGCAACCGCAAATGTAAGTTGGTCGATTATTACTCGTTAACTTGTAAAGCCTACTTAGCTGTGATAGTTTTCTTTTTAATTTCGTTATATATACTACTGCCGTGAATTTTTCACAAACCCAAAACCCACCATTTAGCTGGCGAGGGGGGGGGGGAACTAGACTCTAACAAAATTGCACTTTAAAGCTTAATATTACGCTAACCGATCCCTGAATCCTAAAATGGTTTTCACAAACTCAATATTTTGGAACGACTTTTTCAACAATACCCCGTAATATGAGATAGTTGAGAAAAAAAAACATCCCTACTTTACATGTAGGGGAGGTACAATATTTTTTATTTATTTTTACCACTTTATCGGCGTGATTAATATGTATACCCATGCTAAGTTACAGCTTTCTAGTACAAAGAGTCTCTGAGCTAAGCCGCGGACAGACGGACAGATAGACAGACAGACAGACGGAGGATGGCGAAACTATAAGAGTTCCTTGTTTACTACGGAACCCTAAAAAAAGCTAAGCAAGCAAAGCTAGTAAAACATAACAGCAGCGCAGACTGTACTGTGGCTAAACTAATCAGCCTATAAATTAGTTTCACTTACGTAATTATCTATTATTTGCTAGGTTAATCAACTATTACCTCATCAAACGAAGCTAATACACATAGCAGGAATGGGTTAACCACAGAAGGGTAAAAAGGGATAGACATAATGAACTTTCCAATAGCCAGTAACCTCTTTCAAACGTCGGGCTGTTGGAAATTTTGTAATCATTATAATTACACATAAATCTATATTAATTAAGCCGTATACAAAACATTCAATTGAATAATTTCAAAGTTCTAATTTGACACATCATCTGCCTAGCATTTTCCCAACTATGTTGCAGTCGGCTTCCAGTCTAACCGGATGCAGCTGAATACCAGTATTTTACATGGAGCGACTGCCTATCTAACTAGGTAACACGATACCCCTTGGTAAGACTGGTTGACTGGTATGACTTTTGGGCTTCTAACTACCCGTAACGACTGTCAAAGATCTACAAATGACAGCCGGGACCAACAGCTTTTTTTTTTGTTTGGATTGGAAATTATCAAATAACTTCTCCCGCTCTGGGCGGAGCGGAAGGGCGTGTCAGACTCTTACTGACTAAAACCCACACGTGTTCCTTCAGTTGCCTGTACGTTGCCAGGGGCCATGGTATCCCTTTCGGACTTTCCCGCAGGAACCAACAGCTTAACGTGCTATCAGAGGCACGGAGGGGGTCTCGGTATGTAAAGATGGTCACTCACCCACGGACCAACCGCGGCAAGCGTAGCTTAACCTGATCGATCGACCCGTGCGGCTGTTATTACTTAGCCACAAGCCCCTCATCAAGTTCCAGTTTGACACATTCTAGATAAAGGACATGAAACTGAATAAAGTGAAGAAGGAATATTTTCAGAGCTTTAACATTATACAAAAAAATTGAACCGATTTAAAAAAAAAACACTAAAAAGTGCAAAATAACTTTTATTTCGGAAGTCGGTGTCTTTGGTTCTATATTTTAGTTTTGTGCCACCAAGTGACCTACCAAACAAAAACAGAATCATCAAAATCATTTCATAATTGGCGGAGTAAGCGATACAAACACACACAAAAAAAGGGCCGCAGCAATATGCTAAGCGATAGCCGTTTTGCGTGGATGTGCCGTATATTTTCCCCCAACTTGTTCTTTTTTGTTTTGTCTACTTTCTTTGCGTCATGTTTACCGCAAATAAACCTATTTTCTTTCTTTCATGATGATAATATGACAATATTACTGATTTAGTTTCTGTGGAGTTAGATTTTTAAATATACCACTTACTTTTACCCTATGGGTACCTACATGAAATCTCATGTCTTAAAGTTAACCCAGATACTATAATAAATAAAAAATATTATATATCTCGAAATTCATTTATACCTTGCACCACTTCACTTATAACTGTGTCAGAGGGACTCACTACGTGTTATGCGGGAAAGTAAACGGTTTACGAGGAAGGAACCTTCAAATATGAAATTCAATGTTTTCTTAGTATGGATTGGATGTCTTGCCTTCGAATTTTATGTAAGTTTAACACGAATTTTCGAGTGTACAGTCGTGGCACGTGTGTATGTAAGTGGAGGAGTAGAATGTATAGAAATGAAAATATATATGGGTGAAACGGGCCTTGCATAAAGGTTAAAATAATATCGATAGTTAGTGTACCGTACTGTAGTGCGAATTTGAATGATACTTTGAAAAAAAATCTTACGCAGTATTCATATCTTTTTAGGAGTCCATAAATATAAGGAATATTTATGGATTCCTAAAGAAAATACTTCTTGTAAGTTTTCATACACACAAAAAAAACTTCCTAAATTAAAAAAAAAAATACTCACCAAAGACCGTCATATGTTTACTCTTGACATCTTCATCAAGAAACGTTGACACTACACAAATATATTCTCCAGAAATGTCCGTATCTAATTTAACTATTCGAAGAGCTCTATACATTTTTAAGGGATCATCAGACGCCTTATAATTTAAGTCCACGCGACCCCTCAATATGCCTATATCCTGGGGTTTTTGTGACACTATCCACTGATACACTGGTTTCGTTTTGCTTCTGAAGAACCATTTCACCATCAGGCCTGGAGTTCTGTTCCCATACGTGTAATCACAGTCTAATATTACTGAGTCCTGAACACCATACTGAATTATCTCTGGCACTACAAACTTCACTATTTTTATTGCATGTAAACCTGAAACAAAGAAAAAGTTTGGTTAGAAAATGTTTTCATAGCAACGAAGCCTAATTTCAATAATTTGATGGTAATGCGATGTTCAAACATTAATAAGGTAGCTATTAATATTCAGGAATCTGCCTACATTCTCACGCTAGACCCAAGTTTAATATAAATGGAACGAAATACAAACGGCTTCTCATTAAAGACAGGCTTTGTACCGACGAAGCATTAGAACTCTTGTTTACATATTTATTTATTAGGACTAAAACAGTAAATACAAGAGTGCTCGCAAAGATAATAAACTTAACTTGAACAGCAAATTCTCTGACTGACAACGTCGCATTAGCGTCGACAGGAACAATAATAAATCGGAACACAATATTGACGGAAAGAGGGCATCCAACCGTTTTCTCTGTAATGTAAATGATTAATATTCATTGGACAGCAACAAACAATTTGCTGAGGACACGTTGTCCCCTCAAGTTGCTTAAAGAAAACTTCCTCCGGCTAATCCATATCCATCAGTCTTGTAGTCCACGAACCATTAATATTTATGCAATTCCAAGTCAACGCTGTTGAAAGCTCATTTAAATTCATCCTTGGTTCTACTTAAAAGCGAGAGTAGGCACGACCTAGAAATTTGATTCGGTAGCACTTAAATTTTTATTAGTGAATGCTTTTAGAGCAAATATAGCCAAGTGTTAAATAACAAATTCATAAAGAAAAGCTCCTAGATATGGAAGTTTGTTTTTTCGAAATATTGTACTGTAAAAATTTTTGTTGAAGTGTAAAGGCAAGTCTAGAACTTTGTGTTAGTCAGGGTTGACGGAGAGCGGGCTTGCGGACGGTGAGCAATGGCTAGCTCGCCGTCCGATAAGGACCAGGCCCGGGTCGACGGCGCGTTGTGTTCCACGCGCGCCTCAAAGAGATGTCAGCAAGTGAAGGGGTCCGATAGCACCGATGCCTGCCGGGGTTGCGGGAAAGTCCGAAAGGGATACCGTGGCCCCTGGCAACGTACAGGCAACGGAAGGAACACGGGTGGGTTTTAGTCAGTAAGAGTCTGACATGCCCTCCCGCTCCACCCAGAGCGGGAGAAGTTATTTGATAATTTCCCAACCAAAAAAAAAAAAAAAGGGTTGACGGAGAGGATAACATAGTAGCCTCTTAACTGCCAAGTTTGGCTACAGCTTTCAACGCCATCGAATCTCTTGACGTACAAAATAGTTGGCATATTTATGTGCCCCAGTTTCAAAGATAATATTAAAACGGTATAATTTAAACATAGTTCTGTTTGAAGATCTTCCCTTTCAGCAGGTAAGTTATTTGATACAGTCGTTGATATTAGATTTGAGTAGAAATTGAATTTAATAATCTGTGTTTATTTTTACAGTCTATGTATTTGATATAACATAATGATGTTATCTTGATGTTTTCTTTAGAGGGGCTTGTGGCTAATAACAGCCATATAGGTCGATCGATCCTAAGCTCAGACTCCACACAAACTCATAGAATTTATTTCAATTAAACCATTTACAGGCACTTTTTAACGGTCAAGGAGTCGGTTAGTCAGAAATATTAAGCTATTTGCCCATTCCAAAGCGTAGTAGGTACCTATGGAGAAAAACGGGCAAGAAACTCCACGGACACTCTTTCAAATAAAAAAATTGTTACAAAATATTGGTTACATGATTCATGTTGAAATTATACATATACATGTGAGCACAATCCAGGATTAAACAATCAGCGAACAAAACTGGGTTGTGGAGGTCAGTTAGGCAGTCGCTCCATGTACAATACTGGTGGTGGTGGAAATTCGGTTAGACTGGAAGCCGACCGGGAAAAGGCTAGGCAGCTCATGATACATGATGTTATCTGGGAAACTATACATGTTTTTTTTAACCAAAACTTTGATATGGTTAATAATATTGACTTTAGTATTATTCGAGGTATTTATTTTTTGTTAAAACATTCCGCAAAAAAAAACAAAGAAAATCACCGGAGAAATTCAAAACACGAGTGATTTCTTCAAAATGTGACGTCGTTACTCGCATTCGTCTGCTTGTCCAAGAGCACTTGCGGTTGCCATAGGACTTCAAAATTCGCACTAACGAGGTGACTGTCCTATAGTTGTCACATTTGAATGAAGGCAACGTGAGGTCAGCTGAACGTTAGTTTGGGTAGCGGTGTTGCGGTTAGGAGGCTTTCTAGTGACCATTGTTGCGAGGCGATAACGTCAGTTACTCCGCACAAAAGTTCCCCGACGAATAAAATATAAAATGAAAATGTTTTTCGAACATTTCGGTTTCAATAAAACACAGATGTTTTCCCGTAATCTAGATTCGGGATTTAGTTTAGGATTAAAATGTTTATTGAGGCTCTATTTCGACCGAAACTTTTGTATTTCAGTTTTTTATTATACATGAACTTGTGTACATTTTTTGTAGCTTGATCTAAAAAGTGTCAGACAGAAACAAGTTTGGGTCAACATTATTATACAGCTAGTCGTATCTTCAAGTTTTCAACGTTTTTGTGGCAAAGTTCTCTCTCTCTGTCATAACGTAAAGCCACTGTTATCATGTGACAACAGCCGGGACTTTTTCTTTGTGGTATTCATAATGTACACCGACTGTATAAGAATAATAAAAAATTGTGTTCTTTTTTAAAGAAAACGTAAAATTTGGCTATTTATGTTACTACGTGTATTTGCGTGGTTTGATGGGTATTCCTTATGACTGCGAAATCTGGTAAAAAAGTAATTTTAGTAGTGACATGTAAAGGAAATAAAAACAAACACTGTTTTAATTTCCTTCACATGTCGAGTTTATCACGTCGAGTCCGTTTTACTTGAATAATTACTTGAGCCACAAACATTTTTGTAGGCATGTTTTGCAACACAAAATCCCATAGGAAATCACAATTTCAAACCAACAAAGTTGTGAACATACGAAGAGAAATCTTGAACAACTGGGACAAGAGCAAACCCAACTGTTTCTTGTATCTGGTAACATGGATTGTCTAATTAAACTTGGTTAACTCATTTGCCAGGGTTTTGTCTTTGTGCAAAACACGTCCGCGAAAATTAATGTTAACTATTGAAGACTGTGTTCAATTTGTATTGGCAAAATTTGACAACGATGTTTTGGATACAAACCCATTAATACTTAGTTCTATTATCTTGATTATATTTCTCCAACAGTTAGCAGTAATAGAAATTGGTTTCATTTAATTGGCTTCGTTGACAATAGTCCATTTTGTGGATACTTGAATGACTACCGGTCCATTCGTACACAAACGGTCACTCGCATTTGTAATCCATCAAAGGACGCTGAAGTTGGGCCAATATTGGCAATTGCGTACACAACAGGAGCCATTATTTCAGGGTATTGACGAAATCTCATATGTCGTGGATCGACTGTTTACAAAACTATTGGAACTAACCAATTTAGATGATGCATCGAAAGGGATCGAAGATTATGGTGATTCTGTAGGTTCGTCAAGTTCAAGTGCAAAAAGGAAAACAAAATAAAAAGCGACATTAGGTCTATGAAGAGAAATCACCAAATTCTGACTACTAAACCATCCTGACTACTTGTTGATATTGAACTTCGATACCTAACGAAAACATTGGTTCAGTATAACTTACTAAAACGACATCATTTTCTCCAAATAATCTTTAAGATTACTCTCAGACACTCGAACGTTTCTTTTACAAAAGTTCTAAAACCGGTGAACACTCCAAAAGCCTTATCGGTAGAATAACATTGGCAGTATTGAAAGGCGTTATTATTTTTTAATTCGATTCTGAATCCCTAGTCGACCCTCCGATCTTATTTATATTTAATTTCGTCCGGTGAACACTGCAGGCCTCGTATTTGTATCTGAAATCGAATTGGGGCTTCGAATGGCAGTAAGAACGTTAAACTTTATCAATTTTCAACACTAGAGCAGAAAATTAATTGGAATTGTTTTTACTGATGATTCAATAGAACTGTTCACCTTTAAATATTCATTTTGAAGATGTTTATTATTGAGTAGGTATTATGCTGTTTGGTTAATGTTTATTTATAGGGGATTTGATATCAGTTAGCTGTGATACTAAGGCCGTTTCCGCATTGGTCGGTGCGGTATCGTTTTGGTATAGTATGCTCTGTATACCAAAACGATAGCTCACTGATTTCATTTACGGACCTGACAATTATGTTTTTGGTATAATTTGACCAGTACCGCTTAATTCTTGAAATATAGGCGCTCGGTAAGCTTTCGATTCCGAGGATACCGAGCATGCTGAAAATGCGTGACGTGACCGAGTACCGCACTGGATGTTTCTTCCGAGACTCGGTCAACCGAAATGATCCCGCCCCGCCACTAACGTACCGACCAGTGAGGAAAGGGCCTAAATTTGAAATTTTTGAGCCTGGAGGTTTTAACATATTTAATGTAAAGTTCTATCTTTGTTTTCAGTCAATTTGCTAGTCACTGTGTTATTTGTCCTAGAATAGATCATGATTTCAAGTAAGATGGGTTATGCCTAACGTGACCATTTATTTTTCGACTCAAAACGGGACATCGGTATATTTATCTCAGTTAGTAGGACCGATGAAACTCAATTTTGAGAATACCAGCCTAGGTTATCAAAGAAAAAAAAAAACTGTTTATTTTTTTATTTATCAAAATTATTTATGACAAATTTGAAAAATTAAGCAAGACAAATTTTCAGTCATTTTTATATTTGTCAGCGATTTTAATTGAGAATCCATAAGGACGCCATACGGACCGGAACCTGTATCTGGGACCTTATAGTCGTCCACAATTTATTTCTATTGGTGCATTATTTTGTGCCGGCCGGAATAAAATATATTCAATTAAAATACAAAAGTTTTCATGGTCAAGGTTGTTGTGTGGAAAAGGGATGATGAATGAACATTTTTTTTTGTCCGTCCGATAGTTTATTATAAAATATTTGACACCGTATTTTTTCATTTTTTACGTAGGTAATCAAAAGATTACGGCGATACATTCAGTTAAAATGTGCCATGACGTCACGAGTATGTAGATTTTATACTTACTTGTGACGTAGCAACTCCCACTCCCCAAGTTTAATGCGATTTATCGTAGTCATTTTTTAGTAATATGATAAAGCAAAAAATACGTGTCATATTTTTTTATTATTTAACTGACGGACTAAATAGAATTTCTTTTTTTACACAGGCATCATCCCTATTGTTTGAAAACTTCCACCCAACGACGGTTTCTAAAAACGGGACAATTTTGCATCCCCAGATTTTTTCGGGGACACCGGGACGGAGAACCAAAAAAAGGGACGATCCCGTTCAAAACGGGACGTATGGTCACGTTAGTTATGTCCATATACCTTTTTTTTTTTTTTTTTTTTTTGGGTGGGAAATTATCAAATAACTTCTCCCGCTCTGGGTGGAGCGGGAGGGCGTGTCAGACTCTTACTGACTAAAACCCACCCGTGTTCCTTCCGTTGCCTGTACATTGCCAGGGGCCACGGTATCCCTTTCGGACTTTCCCGCAACCCCGGCAGGCATTGGTCCTATCGGACCCCTTCACTTGCTGACATCTCTTTGAGGCGCGCGTGGAACACAACGCGCCGTCGAAGTTTTCAACGTTTTTGTGGCAAAGTTCTCTCTCTCTGTCATAACGTAAAGCCACTGTTATCATGTGACAACAGCCGGGACTTTTTCTTTGTGGTATTCATAATGTACACCGACTGTATAAGAATAATAAAAAATTGTGTTCTTTTTTAAAGAAAACGTAAAATTTGGCTATTTATGTTACTACGTGTATTTGCGTGGTTTGATGGGTATTCCTTATGACTGCGAAATCTGGTAAAAAAGTAATTTTAGTAGTGACATGTAAAGGAAATAAAAACAAACACTGTTTTAATTTCCTTCACATGTCGAGTTTATCACGTCGAGTCCGTTTTACTTGAATAATTACTTGAGCCACAAACATTTTTGTAGGCATGTTTTGCAACACAAAATCCCATAGGAAATCACAATTTCAAACCAACAAAGTTGTGAACATACGAAGAGAAATCTTGAACAACTGGGACAAGAGCAAACCCAACTGTTTCTTGTATCTGGTAACATGGATTGTCTAATTAAACTTGGTTAACTCATTTGCCAGGGTTTTGTCTTTGTGCAAAACACGTCCGCGAAAATTAATGTTAACTATTGAAGACTGTGTTCAATTTGTATTGGCAAAATTTGACAACGATGTTTTGGATACAAACCCATTAATACTTAGTTCTATTATCTTGATTATATTTCTCCAACAGTTAGCAGTAATAGAAATTGGTTTCATTTAATTGGCTTCGTTGACAATAGTCCATTTTGTGGATACTTGAATGACTACCGGTCCATTCGTACACAAACGGTCACTCGCATTTGTAATCCATCAAAGGACGCTGAAGTTGGGCCAATATTGGCAATTGCGTACACAACAGGAGCCATTATTTCAGGGTATTGACGAAATCTCATATGTCGTGGATCGACTGTTTACAAAACTATTGGAACTAACCAATTTAGATGATGCATCGAAAGGGATCGAAGATTATGGTGATTCTGTAGGTTCGTCAAGTTCAAGTGCAAAAAGGAAAACAAAATAAAAAGCGACATTAGGTCTATGAAGAGAAATCACCAAATTCTGACTACTAAACCATCCTGACTACTTGTTGATATTGAACTTCGATACCTAACGAAAACATTGGTTCAGTATAACTTACTAAAACGACATCATTTTCTCCAAATAATCTTTAAGATTACTCTCAGACACTCGAACGTTTCTTTTACAAAAGTTCTAAAACCGGTGAACACTCCAAAAGCCTTATCGGTAGAATAACATTGGCAGTATTGAAAGGCGTTATTATTTTTTAATTCGATTCTGAATCCCTAGTCGACCCTCCGATCTTATTTATATTTAATTTCGTCCGGTGAACACTGCAGGCCTCGTATTTGTATCTGAAATCGAATTGGGGCTTCGAATGGCAGTAAGAACGTTAAACTTTATCAATTTTCAACACTAGAGCAGAAAATTAATTGGAATTGTTTTTACTGATGATTCAATAGAACTGTTCACCTTTAAATATTCATTTTGAAGATGTTTATTATTGAGTAGGTATTATGCTGTTTGGTTAATGTTTATTTATAGGGGATTTGATATCAGTTAGCTGTGATACTAAGGCCGTTTCCGCATTGGTCGGTGCGGTATCGTTTTGGTATAGTATGCTCTGTATACCAAAACGATAGCTCACTGATTTCATTTACGGACCTGACAATTATGTTTTTGGTATAATTTGAGCAGTACCGCTTAATTCTTGAAATATAGGCGCTCGGTAAGCTTTCGATTCCGAGGATACCGAGCATGCTGAAAATGCGTGACGTGACCGAGTACCGCACTGGATGTTTCTTCCGAGACTCGGTCAACCGAAATGATCCCGCCCCGCCACTAACGTACCGACCAGTGAGGAAAGGGCCTAAATTTGAAATTTTTGAGCCTGGAGGTTTTAACATATTTAATGTAAAGTTCTATCTTTGTTTTCAGTCAATTTGCTAGTCACTGTGTTATTTGTCCTAGAATAGATCATGATTTCAAGTAAGATGGGTTATGCCTAACGTGACCATTTATTTTTCGACTCAAAACGGGACATCGGTATATTTATCTCAGTTAGTAGGACCGATGAAACTCAATTTTGAGAATACCAGCCTAGGTTATCAAAGAAAAAAAAAAACTGTTTATTTTTTTATTTATCAAAATTATTTATGACAAATTTGAAAAATTAAGCAAGACAAATTTTCAGTCATTTTTATATTTGTCAGCGATTTTAATTGAGAATCCATAAGGACGCCATACGGACCGGAACCTGTATCTGGGACCTTATAGTCGTCCACAATTTATTTCTATTGGTGCATTATTTTGTGCCGGCCGGAATAAAATATATTCAATTAAAATACAAAAGTTTTCATGGTCAAGGTTGTTGTGTGGAAAAGGGATGATGAATGAACATTTTTTTTTGTCCGTCCGATAGTTTATTATAAAATATTTGACACCGTATTTTTTCATTTTTTACGTAGGTAATCAAAAGATTACGGCGATACATTCAGTTAAAATGTGCCATGACGTCACGAGTATGTAGATTTTATACTTACTTGTGACGTAGCAACTCCCACTCCCCAAGTTTAATGCGATTTATCGTAGTCATTTTTTAGTAATATGATAAAGCAAAAAATACGTGTCATATTTTTTTATTATTTAACTGACGGACTAAATAGAATTTCTTTTTTTACACAGGCATCATCCCTATTGTTTGAAAACTTCCACCCAACGACGGTTTCTAAAAACGGGACAATTTTGCATCCCCAGATTTTTTCGGGGACACCGGGACGGAGAACCAAAAAAAGGGACGATCCCGTTCAAAACGGGACGTATGGTCACGTTAGTTATGTCCATATACCTTTTTTTTTTTTTTTTTTTTTTGGGTGGGAAATTATCAAATAACTTCTCCCGCTCTGGGTGGAGCGGGAGGGCGTGTCAGACTCTTACTGACTAAAACCCACCCGTGTTCCTTCCGTTGCCTGTACATTGCCAGGGGCCACGGTATCCCTTTCGGACTTTCCCGCAACCCCGGCAGGCATTGGTCCTATCGGACCCCTTCACTTGCTGACATCTCTTTGAGGCGCGCGTGGAACACAACGCGCCGTCGACCAAGGCCTGGTCCTTATCGGACGGCGAGCTACCCATTGCTCACCGTCCGCAAGCCCGCGCCTACGGTGGCCGGGAATCGGCCTGCGATTCCCGACGCCCAGGGCGTCTCCATGTCCATATACCTTGTTGTGTAAAATATAATAAATTGGGATTACTTAATTTAATATGGAATGAATATTCTAAACCGTTCTGAATACCTACTTGGCGATTTTATTTAATTACACAATGTTTATCTTCAAGATTAAAATTTTTAATCGTAATAATTAAGCGTAAAAAAAGAAGAATAGACAAATTGACAGATTAACAATGACATTGTGTCATTTTGTCTATTCTTCCGTCGACAAAACCCGTTTCTATGGTGGTCATCCTACGCGTGCTGGAATAGAAATAACCTTTTGGTATTATCAATAATTATTGTTTATAAAGCTTGGTGATCAATGCTCGTGCCTTCTTTGTATGAGAAGAGGCCTTTGTCCTGCAGTAGGACAGTGATAGGCTGGTATTATTAAGCTGTATGTGCTTAATGACTTTCAAGAAAATATCATCCATGAAAACAAAACAAACAATAGCATAAACATAAACCATTCAAAATTACAAGGAAACTCCCAAAATATTAACCTTAATACATTTAGAATCAAGCTGAACTAAGCAGAGTAACATTAGGAAAATATTTTCGAGTCCCAACCGGCATCAAAAGGCCACGATATATTATTTCCCAACGGCAACTTCTGGGCAAGTCTGCGGCTATTAATAATGGGTTTCCTTTGCCTACGGTATATGTATGTGACAGTAACGACAATGCTTTTACCGAGTCATTTATCGTGTCGCGTTTTTTTTTATTTAAATTCTTTTTTTTTTTTGTTTCTTTGTTTGTCAGTGTGGAGTGCTATAATTATCTTATTGATGGTCGAGAAGCTACTGTTTGGAGCTTTTTGTGGGATGGTTATGCATTGGCTACCTTGCAGTCTTAACGCATATATATTTGGACAATGTATTTTCTACAGATTTTTGATTTTTTTCTTCTTGCACATAATATTGATAGATGGAAATTGAATTCAGATTCACATGTATTTAAAATGAAGCCTGATTGGAGAAATAAATCTACGAAAAATTTCTTACTTAAAAAAAATATTCGCTGATCTTGAATTTATAATGCTAACCTATGCTTTTTTGTTTTTAATATTTTGTATAAACATTTTGCTGGCTTAAATATTTTATAGTACGATAGCAATTTGACTATAAACTATAGCGTATTCTAAAGCTGTTAAGTCGAATGAATTGATGCTTTATTTTGATTTATAGTTTCACCTCGAATCTAAATTAGCATAACTAGCAGGAAATTGTTTGAAATTAAAACAACGTTACACAATGAAAATGTATGGTTTTCATTTTTCGCTGGAAAGGAATAAAAGTAGTAACATACTGTTAGCAGGTTATGAAAAACAACTGTAATCACCGATCTTTATCTCAAGCTTGGCAATTTAGAAAAAAAAAACGTAATTAAGAATAAACAATGAGAAAAATATCATAAGGAATTAGTACCTAGATTTAAATCAATATGTTTTGATGATTGGAAGCAACTATTTGATAGTAAATCTATAGATAAAGGTATATGGTATAAAACCATACAGGGTGAGCTTCCTCGTGCCCCTTGGTTTGTTGGCATTAATTTGAGTAGAAAGTATGTTAAACTAGCTTTTAGACTTAGATCCGGACACTATCCATCAGCAAAGTATACTTTCTTAATGAAAAAATCTGATTCTCCCAATTGCTTAACTTGTAATCAAATTGAAGATGTTCAGCATTTGCTGATGGAATGTCTCCGGAATAAAGATGAACGCGACTTGATGCTGAACGAATTGAATTTAAATAGGCTGGATGTAGGTCTGATTCAAAGCATTTTGGCAAACCCTAAATCGGAAGCAGCCAAAAAATTATATAATTTAGTATTAGTCGTTCAGCAGTGAGCAGCAGTCTTTTAGTATTACAATAATGTAATTTTTTATTTGTTTCCCCTTGTGTATTATATCTAAGTGTATTTACATTGTAATAAGGTATGATGGGGTTGACATATCCTTTTTGGACAAAGACACCTATTAAATTTAAAAAAAAAAATTGTAAGGAAAGTTTAAGAGTATGAATGTGGAAGAGCAGGGGAAGACCAAAGAAACGATGGATGAACTGTCTGAAAGATGATATGGCTAGAAAGGGACAACAGTCTGCAACGCAAACCTGGCTTCGAACAAAATGCGCCAACTAAAACGAGTCCGGAGAAAAAACCCAGTGAAGAGTTTCCACGAGAAACATCTCCATGGTTACACTAAAACTCCAACTTCTATGGTAGTTGAATACGATTCCTCGTCTACAACTGAAGATTTAGAGGACTCCACTACCACAAAAACTAGGCCAGTTTCTCGTCCTTCAGGATCCCCTATACGTCAAGTCTCTAAACCGTCAGATGATACTCGAACTAGACAAACTTATCCTTCTGATAAGAGTCCGGAGAAAAAGCCATTGAAGCCTAAAGAGCCATCCCCGTCAAGACCTGGTTACATGAAAACTACTACCTCTTTGACGTCTAAGTTTGAGACCAGTAAGGGACTACCGAGATGACGACTAATAGAGAAATATGGAAGAAGACGATATGCTGGTCCTACCCTAAATAAATTAGGACAAAGGCAAGAGAATGATTAATAATAAACGTGACAGGCGCAGAAGAACTGCTGGCTATAGGAATAATTCTAGTATTGATAAATATTGACTAAAAAAATTATCGACGTTTAAAGGAAACGCGATCAGTCGTAGTTTGAATAACTTAGAACCACTTAATGAAATTGAACTGAGAGCGAAGACCTTTATCGATTTTCGGCGGAAAGCCGTTTGGGCAATGTTACCTTTTATAGGCTTAAGTAGATATAATTAGTACGTACTTACTGAGCAGATGACCCTACTTAGATGTTCTCTTGCTGTCATAAAAACAGTGTCGTTAAGATAATATTATTCTTTCCATTATCATATTGTGTCTTTAGCGTTATCATTTTTGGCGCACAGAAAATATTTGATAAACTGTACTATTTATTATTACAGAAAGTGCGATTTGGATTTTATTTATTTCTTCGTTGTATGTTACCGTCATTTTGCAATCACCAAGCTGTTAGTCTAACGTGGCGATTTATGAAAATCTTATAATGACCTGATTTTGAAGGTCAGTATATAATTAATTGTTCATCAAATTCTCTGACTACGTCATGTTGCCGTGTTATAGCCATTTCATACAACCGTCAAAGAATGACAGTTGTGATTTTAGCAGGTAGTATTTTATTTTAACAATTAAGTTCTCTGACTTTATAAAAGCCATGATCAACAGTCCAAGTTTCCTTCCTTTATCAACAGTTAAGTTGTAGCGCCAAATGAACAATATGTGATGGTGTTAAAGTTATTTTACCTAAAACTCAAAATTGCGCACCAAATATATGTTCATCTTTTAGTTGGTATCTCAGTACCAATTGTTCAATATCTCATATTATTTGTACGACAATATGGCTGCATGCCGAGGTAAATAGAGAAGCCAGTAGCAATAGCAAGGTGCCCTAAGTCTTACGTCACCCAAGAATCTATGTATATCGTGAAATCCTTTATTCCCTAGGCCTATAATCTGAATTGGTAGAATCCAATACGATAATGGCCTATTTTAGGCCAAAGAAACAGCATTGCCAACGTGGAAATGCTGCCAACCTTTCCCATTCACAACAATCCGGACGGATTTTTTGATGCCCAATGAACTCTTCCCTTTTCAACATACCTATTATAAATTCGAAAGTAACTCTGTTTGTCTGCATATATGTTACGTTTTCACGTCTAAGCCACTGAACGGATTTTGACAAAATTTGGCAATGAGATAGATAGCATCCTGGGGAACGACATAGGCTACTTTTTGTTCCCATAGGATTATTTTTATATATTTGGATATGAGATGAAAGTTTGTATGGGAAACCCAGCATTTCTTAAGTTAGGCATATGAAAATTCAAATTTATGCTTTTGATAAGAAATATGAAATTATGTCTTCCAGCGTATTTGTACAATCATCCCCCAAGGGGGTAAAATAGGGGATGATTTTAAAATTTACATATTTTTTATATTTGATTAAAAGAGATTTACGCGATGGGAAATATAGTCACAGTCCGTAACTTGAGATAACATATTTTAGTCTTTATTTCATTAAAATCGGGTAGGTCATAGGATACTTTTATCCCAGTAGTACGTTCCCGTGGAACGATATCCGACATCTTTGCTGGCGAAGACGTGGGCAAAAGCTAGTATATTATATTAATGCTAGTTAGCTTATATACTGCATTTAAGATTTTTTTAATTAAATAAGGCACGTTTAAATACGATATTACTCAGAACTAAACCTTTAATCTTATCAAACATTATCGGAACAGTAGGTATTGATTTAAACGTTCTATATTCCTCAATTAACACTACTTTATCGACGCGATATCGGGTTAATGAACATAATTGATAGTGGCAGTTATGTCTTACAATCTAAGATCTATTCAAATCCTTGTTTCCAATTTGATATAATTTCCACTTATATAAGAATCAACTTAATAAAATTCTAGTATTAATTAAGTTGATTTTAGAATGACTATAAGTACCTCAAAGTCATAGTGTTGAAGTAGTAATTGTTGTTGTGTTCATTTGAACAATATTTTTTTGCCTTAATTCATATTTGTTTACTTTTTTGGAAACTGAACTGTGACCGCGGATTAGGTTAAGCTTTTAGACGACTTGTAACTAAGTTTGCTCGAGTTACAAGATTTAGTTCTAAGTGCTAAAATTATGATATACCTTCTCTAAAACTAGCTTAAATATCAACTATTATATTAATTTGCATATTTAGCGCTACAAGCTTTCGTAGTAAATCGATTTAAATTGGGACAATGATCATATCAGTTTGTTGTATAAATATTTATTGCTATTAGCATTCCTAAGTAATTATAGCTAATAGTATAGTTAGTAGGTCACGAGTATTTACTATTACACGAGTGTTTGTGGTTTGTTAGTTAATTTTAATACCTATATTCTTTTATTTCATTTTCAATACTTATTATTTACACTTTTAAATATTTTTATAAATATAGCTCATCGGCATCAGGAACAGGGTCCAATCTGCCGGTAGTCTGGGCTCTAGAGAGAGGATCCTCCTCTCTATGCGTGTCCAGGAGTATCGCTTTCTGAATCAAGTCCTTGACCCAGTCGTGCGAGCCTCCTGAGGTGTTGGTCGAGGCTCTCCGCTATTAGGCCATTAACCGTAACGATTATCAGTACAATGATTGCAGAGTTCACGTCCCAAATGTCGACAACCTCGTGTGCTAAGTCAAGATATGTACTTACTTGATTTTTTAATTATTATTATGTGCATTTAAGGTCAGTAAATAACCATAGATTTTCCTTTACACGCACATCATATTACGGCCCACTCCCTGTCACAGAGAAAAGCCCTCTGTCCTAGTAGTGGGAACGTTATAGGCCAATTATGCACATCATATTAAAAGCAATGAAAATTGCTAAAAGCAGCGGTTCCACGGCTCGCTTTCTCACAGGCCAGATCGCGCCAAGCCAGGCCTACGGGCCGTGGGAACCTTTGCATCCAATGAGGCCTCCGGTGGCGTATCGTCGCCGTCGGATCCGTCGGGAGTCGGTAAGTTCAAAGGCACGGCGTGGCGCGGCACGAGTGCGCCTCTTCTGCTTTGTTTATCAAATTAATGTTGTTAACCACTCAAGGAAATCATAATAATGGCTGCACATCCAACCATGCACTCCACAACACTTGAAATGTTGGAATACCGGCCAACAGGCCGCACTAGGCCAACACACGCCGTGGGAATGCTCGGCATGGGTTGGGACTGGCCCTATATAGGCGTGGCCACATCTGATGCTGCCTCTCAGTTAACGGACCGAGGGGCCGCAGTTTAAGGATTACTCCTAATTATTCAAATAATGATTACGTTAATGTTATTATAAACCGATACTGTAAGGACTTAGCTTGTTCACCTAAAACCTTCATAACTTTTGACATTATCAATACCTTTAAACCTTTGGAGTTTGGACCTATTTAGAATTCGTAATAGTGTCTGGTCTTAGATTTGATTTCAAAGTTAGACAATTTAAGTACTTAGTCCTGGATTAAAGCGTGGTGCTACTAACAGGTTTTCAAAGACATACTCAAAGCTTTTATACAGCTTAGTCAAAATCAAAATCCAAAGTCATTTATTGAAATTAGGCTGAGAATTTTTGAACGTCAGAATTACATAAGTCAGTCCCCCAAAACGTCTGCCCTTCACCACTTCTTAGTGCTTTAGCTATGAAGAAAAAGTGACGCAACAAACTCCCCAGCTGCACTGCTGGCTGTTACTTATATTAAGACAATAAAATAGGTTTTACAGTTACTAAATGTTTTGATCTACTTCTAAGTCGTTTAAGGAAGGTTATTTTCGGCACGGTTAGCGCAGTGGTTCAGCGATTGACTGCTGCACTGCGTGTCACGGGTTCATTTTCCATACGGAACAAATATTTGTATGACCTACAAGTAGTTGTTCTGAGTCTGGCTGTTTGTGTATGTGAGTTTAAATGTTTGTAAACGCACCCGCAATACAGGAGAAATTCCTACTGTCAGACCAACGATATAAAAAAAAATAAGGACAGAGTTTTCCAACACAACATGTCTTTAGGTAAAAATATAAGCTGTCCCGCTTCAATACCTACAATAAAACTCCAATACCTACTTGACCCAAATATATGGGACGGCTGATAACTTATCTCGATAACGATGTTGGTACCAAGGATAAAGTTGTTCAGTTTGATGATCTGTACCACACCCTTAAATTTGACCACACCTTACTGATACACTCTGTATAAAAATCTCACCGTGAAAACTTAATCACAGGCGGCAACTGCAGGCGACGACGTGTTGCCGCGACACGACTGGTTTCTATGAATTTCTATGAAATACCTTCCGTAGCTAGCGACACGTCGTTTACAGTTAAGGGCGAGCGACAGACGACACATGTAGCCCGACCGCAGACCACCAACGCTTGAGCGATAACACGTTTTTCTATCTTCTATCTTCCGACTGGAATACGGTCTGCTGCCGCCTGCGGTCGGGTTCGGAATCAAGACTGCAGCGACACGTCGCCTGGAGTCGGGTACGGAATGGTACGTTTAGGTGAAGTGAGCTGTCATTCCACCTGATCATTGAAACTATTGACAGCTAACTCCAAGCTCAGTTCACCAATGTTTTCTCGGTAAGATCTTTAAGAATAGATCGGCAGGTGGACTGAAAGCTCACTTCTTCTCTTCTACTAATTATCATGGTAAGATTTTAACAGCATAGACAGGATAGGCAGGTCTATAAACTTACATCAAATACGCATTTTTTTATTACAGAATGGGCCTGTTCTTGACCCCGATCTCGCCTGATGGAAAGCAATAGATGAGGTCTATGATGGAACAAGCGTGCCTTAGAGATGCCTGTTCAATTTTGTTTTGAAGGCAGATGAGTTATACATGGAATCCAACACAGACGCTGGCAGAGAGTTTGGCTGTGCGCATAATAAACGTGGAGGGCAAGCACTGAGTATGAATGAACGGGATATAAAACAAGTGCGGATGGTATTATGCAGGACGTCTGGTAGTCTGGTAATAAAAGGGCAATGGTGAAATCAGGACGTGAAGCTCCTGCGCACACTCTCCGAAGTACAGTCTGTAGAAGACCGACAGGCTAGCAACATTGCGCCGATGAGCCAGGCTGTGAAGCCTAGCCACCAATATTTCGTTGCCTATAATCCTTTTTTCTCTGCGTTCCACCAAGTCAAGTGCAGCAAGTTGGTATTTTCAAACCAACTCCTTTTAAACGACACGCCTGTGTTTTCAGAGCAGAATTGAATTTTACCAGAATTTCGTCGTCCCACTGGAGAACGAGATTAAAGGTCAAATTCATTCGCTCCACCATCGCTTCTTTAAGAGTAGCCGCTTCACAATATAATATTTTCGATAGATTGCAGCTTGTATCTCCACGAAGCTTATTTCCTACTTATTCAAATGTAGACGCACCCAAAATCACCAACTTCTTTGAATCTACTCAAAGCGTTGATTACTTCACAAAGGTATGCTATATTATTTAAGTGGGTCTCTCAAACGCGATTAACTACAATTTGCCCAGCCATTCAGCTTTGACAATAGTTATTGAAGTGAATGACAAATTTTAGATTAAGATTGAGTGTGGAAATAAAATGGAAGCGAATAAAGTGGGCTGAAAAGATAGCTGTATCTTTCCCAGGATTCTTTCAAATGATCAGGATATTTTCACTGGTATAAATGTGAAATCTACAATTGATTTGAGTCTGGGAAATAAATTGTTTAGGAAATCGACTACCAACTACATTCTAAGTACGTTAATTTATAAAAATATATGAAAAGTCATTCAGATAGCTGGGATAAACAACCATGAACTTAAGATCAATGTACAAAGTTTGCTGCACGATCAAGACTACGCTCAAACAGAAAAATTACTACACCACCAGCAGTAGGCGTATTTTAATATATAAACCTGTTCTACTGCTGTTTGGAATTTTCTCTTTATTTGGAACATATCAGCAACACATCACATTCTCAAACACTTCAACACACCCTCAAGCAAACGCTAAATACTACTACACAAATACTCACATACATCCCTCACTCTAATATACACACATATACACCGTAAAAGTCGTTTCCTATATCCCTTATTCCTTCGTTGTTGATTGTATTATACATACTTTGTTAACCTGCACTGTCAATGACTATTTTTGTAATGTTCAGAACACAACTTAAAAAGCTTTCTGGTATCACAGTGACAGCAGAACACTGACTCCTAAGTCACAGGATCACCTAGTTTAGGGGTCAGGGTTTACCTTATCCGTATGACCTTTAGCTAACCATTTCATGTATCCTAGTCTTAAGCAATGTCAAAGGTTTTTGTATCAATAAAGATTTTTATTATTTATTTATTATTATTAACTTCAATTGTCCGTATGTTCAAATTACAGTAGTCATTCTTCGACAGTTGTATGAAATGGCTATAAGCACGGCAAACTGACGAAGGGTTGCAATTTGCATACCAATAAAATTTCCTGACTATATATTTGAAAAGCCTGTCTGCAGCAGTGGACGTTTATCGTTTCAAGTGATGACTATGATGAATTTTTTTTTATCACTTTGTTTTTTTTTTTTTTTTGTTTCGTCAGTTTTGCGCAGTACACAACTATTAATTAGTTATGTTATTTGCTGTTCCTGTGTGGTTTAAAAACAGAGTTCATAGTATTCAAACTCAAACTCAAACTCAAAGCATTTATTTCAATTAAACCATTTACAGGCACTTTTGAATTGTCAAAGAGTCGGTCAGTTAGTCAGAAAGTTGAAGCTAGTTGCCCATTCCAAAACGTAGATCTCTATGGAGAAGAACGGGTAAGAAACTCCAAGGACACTCTTTTAAATATAGAAATTACAAAATCCTGGGTACATTACTTTTGTTGCTTCTATATGTGAGAACGTATAAGTATCAATACCTATTTCTGTTTCGACTAGAATCCGACTACTGAATTCAAACTCATCAGTCGGTACTCATCTTACTTACACTCAACACAACGCAGCCTCTCGTTCCAAAGAGAAATCAGCATAGACGACCATTAGTACCTATACAATGGCCATTCACCCAATTATTGGACACGACGGTCCTTGCTCTACCGCAGTAGTGTCTAACGATCTAGGGCTAGGTTAAGCTGGCTGGCTACGAGTACGTTGTACTGGAATCTGTATCTGATTTAGTTTTGTTGGATTCATTTTCTTAACTATACCGATCGTTATTTTGTTTATTAAGTATGTATGTATTTATTCTTTTATATTAGGTATGCCTGCCGTGTTTTGTCTCTGCATCAACCTTAGGCATCATGATGCCTAAGGTTATTGCTACGATTTTCGCGCCTGTGGTATAATTTGATAGCACATCGTGACTATTGCCATGATTTTCTCGTCCGTGCAGATGATGCCTAAGGGTGAAGGGTACAAAATGGCTCAGGCATTAAGTCCTACACTATATTTTACTCGTGCATAGAGTTGTAATAAATAAAGAAAGTGCTTTTCAGTTGTCAAGAAGCAGTGCAATATTCGAATTGAAATCTTGTATTTTTGTTAGTGGATAGGTATTTTGTTGATGGATGCTATCTTTCTATAACCAACAAAAGCTTTTATTTAATTGTGATATATTGAACGACATCGATATTTTTGCAATCACAAAATTTATAAAATTATCTAAAGTCGGTGGACAGTTTTAAGCTACTTATTTAATGATTATTAAAACGAAACCAACAGAAAAATCCATTAAAGCAGTGGTGGCTCAGTGGTAACGGTCGCGGCTTACGAGTTGTAGGTCGTAGGTTCGAACCCTGACAGACGCTTTACTTTCTGTAAATTATCAAAACGGTGAAGGAAAACATCGTGAGGAAACCGACATACCCTTAAACCAAAAATTCGAAGACATTTGACGTCTACCAACCCGCACTGAGCCCGCGTGGTGGATGACGGCCCACTCCCTCTCACAAAGTGGAGGCCTGTATCCCAGCAGTGGGCACATTATAGGCTGATTATGCTAAACCAACAGAAAAATGGGCAAAAAGAAAAATGGGCAAAAGAGTATCTTAACATTCTAGACAAAGTGTCTTTCAACGATAACGATGATGGAAAGTCAAAAGTGTATTGGATTGACATAAGCTACCGAAAAGCTTATGTCAATCTTTTTGAAAGCCATTGTAGAAATACAAAATACTTTGAAAGCGGTAAGCAATTATTACCAACCATCGTTCACTACTAAAAGAATCCTCTGCCGAACATAAACAACATCAAATATCATAAAGGCGCGTACGCACAAACGAACTTGTGAACAATTTGTTTGCATGTGCATACCACTAACGGACATCAAACACTGTGTTCGTCAAAAAATTCGTGGCAAATCTATGGCCACTAAAGAGAGCGGAGCGGTTGACCGCGAACACAAGTCGAATTGTGTTCGTGTTCACTTTGCTCATTTACGTCCAATCGTACGAACCAAATATTCCGTGTTCGATGTTCGTGTTCACCATATTTTCTTCGTTCGTGCGTACACGCCATTCAATTACATGAACTAATAATTCAAAATAGCTTCCCGCATTCCACAAAACAGATTAGTAATTCGATACTATATACAACATAGTTCAAACATTTCTCTAGCTGGTTGGATAGGTTTCAAGTCTGCTCCGTTTAATTTGTTACCTAAGTTACTAAATACAATAACTATCACTCGACTAGAAGTAGGGTAGTCTGAGTTTCGACTAACAACAGCCATAAAGGACTTGATTTAGATTTTAGATAATTAAGTTTGTAAGTAGAATAAAGTAGAGAGTCTTGTGGAAGTTCGTACATAATTATATATTAGGGTGGAGAGAGGTGTACCTAAATCACTGGTTTGTTTACTTACCCACTTCTGTTAGGAAGTAGCTATGTTTTATTGTTATGATGATATTATATACTTACATAGTCCTAGGGAAAATTGCAATTTTTTTATGTTTTCAATGCTCACTCAATGGCTGCTCACTTTTGACGGAAACCTTACTCCCCATTTCATCCTACAATAGAAAGAAATTAAAAAAAAAAAGTGCCAAAAATGACGTAACATTTTTCCTGGCTGTCGACAAAACAGACAGTCATTTCGCTGCTCACTGTTTCCGTAAACCTTACTCCCGTTTCATCCTATAATAGTAAGGACACTAAAAAAAATTGTTCCAAAATTGACATAATATTTTTCCTGGCTGTCGACAAAACAGATAGTCATTAAAAAAAAAAAGAAATAAAAACATATCAAATTGCCACCTCAAAAATTGTTCACACAAAGATGGAACACGCTACAGTTTTAATTAATTAAGGCCCAAACAGCGGATGTAGAACAAAGTAGCTTTTGCCACACAAAAATATCGTTGTTTCTGGGAGATGGAAACGAGCACAAAATGTAGGTCAGACTGTCGTGAAGTAACTTACAAAGATGTAAAACTGTGTCGTAAGTTATAAGCGTTAAGAGAATGATGGAAATGAATTTGTTTATTCTGCAAATAGGATAATGGAATCACTCTACACGTCATCTTAAAAAAATATATATAAAAAATTTGCTAGATGAGTTCGGCAATGGCATAAGCTTTTTTTGTACGGTGGCCAACGAAAGTTGGTTAGCAATGTTATTTTTTTTAAATCTAAAATGTAAATTAGTTTGAAACGTAATTTTTCTAAAACTCGAAGTGTTAACCTAATTTCGTTGCTGGCTGTATACACCGCAAAAAAGTTTCTAGTTAAAATCATTTTATTGCAATATGCATAAATTTTTTATTACTCTTGCATCCGAGATAACTTTTTAAGCACAAAACAAAACGCTCAAATGAGACTTGGCCACACGCCCAACTCCATTAAAAATCAGTTGCATTTAGCCACTACATGCTATTACTTTTGTCCATCTTATACAAAATATTTCAAACTTTGTCCAAATAAAATCTTTGGCGAATAGTATAGATAGATAATCACCTTATTTACTGTTTTTATATTTATGAAATATTTTAAGAATTAACCTGAAATAAATATTTAATTAGATCTGTACATTTATGTATGTAACCTATTCAAAATGAGACAGTACGCTAGTCTAATGGCTATTAACACTTCAACCTCTTTACTATCCAATAAACAAGAGAATAATTCGAAATCCAAACACGATACGATATTATAACTGCCTGACCACAAGTTGAAGCGACTATAAAAGTTGCGTCGTCTAAACATTGTCTAAACGATGCAAGTCATTTGTTGCTTCATAATTATTATTGTTATTGTATGCCATAATATATGCATAAAACTTGCACCGTTTTAATCGGGTTTCATAATTGTCTCGCTAACTTTGTATTATTTTATATTATTGAATAGTTTGCATAATAATAAAAAAAATAAAAAAAAAAAACCTCTGACTTTGCTGGCCGGGAGTCTGGATTTGGGCCCAGTTGATGGCAATAGGCTCGCTCCCTAAAATGAGTACATGGGCCATAACTGGCGAGATGTGTATTATGGGTTATTCTCTGCCTAACACTTTGGAGAATATAGGCGTATTTTTTAAAAAAATCTCAAAACTTGTACCATACTTAAAAGCTGCAAAGCGTGTAATTTTACGTGATCTCAAAACGTGGGGCGGTCCGTGCCATTCCGTTTGTCTCTTATTTTGTTAATATTATGTGTTCCCGTTTTTCATGTACCTACCCACATTTATATAAGAGCGAACGATGTAAAGGAAACTTTGAATGCGAACCTAACTATTAAAGCATTAACTGTGTAAAAAAGCGTGAGTTTTTGGTTTGGAATGAAAGAAATATGCCTTGATAAAGTTAAAGGTAATACGTACTTTGACCACAGGTTAAGCATTGCCATACAACGGGGCAATACCTGTCTCTTGGATTACCAGTCGAGAGCGATGCGGACGAGTTTTACGACACCATATTTAAGTTAGCTAACAGTTTTAGTTTAGTTAGGATACCATATTTGTATTTTATTAATTAATAGTTAACTAAAAGTTTCAAAGTATTGTTAAGGTGGACTTTCGTAACAAAAACTTTTCAAGGATCATGAAGATTGCTGTATTACCAAACGTTATTTTCACAGTACTTTTTTGAGCTTAGCGTTTAGATAATCTTTCTCGTTTTTTTCAAATCATTAGTCGTGTTTTGTCAACCCAATTCAAATTATGGGTTTCTTTAATTAACACCAAACTATTCCCCATTCTTGGCCAGTTCAAGTCCTTCTACCAGCTTATATGATTGTGTTTACAGAATTTCCTTTTGTCCCAAGAAAGACGGCAGTTTTCTTAAGTCATTTGGGTAACTAGATTCTCCAAAATAATACTCTCTATTGACACGGTTTACCTAATCCTAACTAATGCGAAATAAGTTTGTTTGTTTGTTTGTTAAGCATTCACACTAAAACCGCTTAACGGATTTAAGTGAAATTTGGCACACGAGTAGACAATGACCTGGAATAAGAAATATAATACTTTTTATCCCGATATTCCCACGGGATCGAGACTTATGCGGGTGCAACCGTGGAGCGCTGCTAGTACTAATATAATGGCAACAGGAGTAATATCACAGTTTATCGCTCTGTTTATAGCTGTCTTGACATGTTAAAGGTGACTTTTTATAGAACGTTTATTACCCGGTTTTTAGAGGTGGCATCAAATCTTTTATAGAACCTGTATAATAATATGGCAAATAAAAACGATACATGGAATGATAGATATTAGTATTGTTTTTTTCTTGTATGTACATGATTGCATGTCGTACTGATTTGCACAAATTTACCATGACCTTTTTGACAAAGACACATAACTCAGGTATTAAAATTATCGCGAAAATGGCGAATAATCCGCATTAAATATAAAATAAATAATCCAGACATGATACAGGATAGTCACATTGCACTTAACCACCCAACCCACAAAACACAGATATAACGGAAAAGATCACATCATTATCAATAGTTTTACCAATTATAATTTATGCGCAGTGTTATCCGCTTACGATAAATAATACAATACACTTTTTTTATTGGGTAGCGATAAAAAAAAGAACTTTACTGATTAGAGCGATAATATATCGCTCTAATCAGTAAAGTTCTTTTTTTAAATTATTATTACATGGGTATGGTATAGGCTAAGGTTACAATACACTTTATCATTGTAACCTTTTAAGACATGACATCCGTGAACAGATATATCGGAATAAGGTCACGTCTGCAACTGTACTGATAATGTCTTCCAAAGATAGGAATAATTAAGATGAATTGTATTTTTGTTTACGTGTTCGAAATAATCGTTGAATCTGTTGAAATTGATAAGGAAGGTTAAAGGGAAAGTTGTTTTATCAAACATGCATGGAAATTTGAGCATTATTTTAACAACCTTCTTTGAAATACATTGAAAATGCTGTACTGGTCAAATACTTGCAAGTAGGCGGCCGGGAATGCTACTATGAAAATCCATATGTATTATGTCGTATTTAGCGGCCGAATAAATTACTATGAAAACTCATTTCTGTCGTGTAATTTAAAAATGGAACGAACTTCGACACATGGCAACCAAGGAGGTAGCTTATCAAAGATTTTATTTTAATTTCGATTTGGCTTGCAAATGAACATATTATTGGCGCGTGAAAAACTATCGTTGTTCGTCATTGATTCTAGAATTTATAATTAACTAGCTGCGCCCCGTGGTTTCACCCGCACAAGTCTCGATTCCGTAGAAATTTCAAGTTAAAAAGTATCCGATGTACTAAGCATGTTCCAAATTTCATCCAAATCCGTTCAGCCGTTTTAGCGTAAAGCGTAAAAAACAAACTTTTTTTTTTCTCTATATTATTACTAGCTGCGTCCCGCGGTTTCACCCGCATAAGTTTCGATTCCGTGGGAATGTCGGGACAAATAGTATCTGATGTCCTAATCCAGGTCTTGGTTATTTATGTGCCAAATTTTATCCAAATCTGTTTAGCCGTTTTAGTGTGAAAGCGTAACAAATAAACATACAAAAATCTAATCTTTTCCCTTTATAATATTATCAGTTTATTTAGATTTAGATTTATACTTCACTTACTGTGGCAGGACACAATGATACCCACATTATAAATTTTGTAATACCGATCTTGTAACTGTGAACACAAATAAACGTATTTGATATAATTTGATATGATAGTATTGTCTTGATATTAATTTATACGTGGAGCAAGTTCACGTACTCCCATGCTTTCATGATCCTACACAACTTTAAGACTATCTACGTTTGGATAATGTGCGAGAATCAAACTGCTAAGGGCAATATCACACTGGCGATTTAAGAGCGAGTTATCAGCGAGGCGAATATCCAACGCGCTCGCACGTGTGCGCAACAAGAGCGATTGACGTGAGTGTACAGTACAAGAGAGAGCGAGATTGTGGAAACGCGGAGAACACGTCACTTAGTCGCGACTAGCTCGCTTCGTACCCGCAGAGAGCACGTTCATAAATCGCTAGAAACACGCTGCCAAATAATTATATACTTATTATATATTTGCTGACATATAGCAAGGGCATGTTAAAGAGCGACGTGGTATTTGCTGTTTTATTCATTTATGTTATTATTTTTATCCAAAATTTGCCCTAAGCCTTGCTATTTCAGTTTATATTTTATATTATTCATTTTCGATATATTTTTAATTTTAATTTTTATTTGACATCGTATTTATGATTTGATGACATTGTATTTATTTATATATTGTGATTTGTATTTATCTCGTGTTTCGTAAATTGTGATTGTAATATGGGAGAACCTGAAATAAATTGATTTTATAATATTTATTTATTTAAATCGTCAGTGTGATAACGCTCTAAGACTGGCTTACCTACATAATAACAATCGATTCTAGTATTAAACCCTGAATAACTAAACTTTGCTTGTAAATGAAAGTTAAATAGTTTTCACAATAGGAGCCTAAACTTCCAAACAGATTACCCCGCTCAAACTTTTTTGAAATAGTTTTTGTTTATGTTTATGGTAATTTCAACCTGTACCTACTGCCCCATTGCTGGCTAAAGGTCACCTCGTCTTCGTGTTGCTTTACCAAACAAACTTTTCTTGTTTTCTAAACAAATATTATAAAGAGAAAAGATTTGTATTTTTTTTTTGTAATGCATAAACTCAAAAACTACGGGACCGATTTAAAAAAATCTTTCACCAGTTGAATGCTCTATTATCACCAGTGATCGGAGTAGGTAGATTGAATTGGGGTCATTGATCCGAAACGTATATATGAATATGGACATTCCTCAGGAATTGGTTAATTATTAAGAAAAAAACCGGAACTTAGATAGGAATTGTATTCAAATGAGCAATATTATAATCTTCATAATTTTTTTAACGGCACACAGTCATGATTCCAAGCTTTGGTAAGTAATATTTTACTTGTTACAAGGAGTTTAAAGCACGTTTGGATGTACTATAAGAATATTTTTAGTATTGTGTTTGTTTGCTTAAGCTGTTGAACATACCATCACCAACTTTGAATTGAGTAGTAACAATATCACTACCAACATTAAAAAAAAATATTTGAATCCGGTAATACCGGAATTGCTTTCCGGAAAAATGGCTTATCCATGTTATTCTTTCTGTGTGCATTTATGATACAAGTACCAAAAATCAATCTACCTACTCCGATCACTGATTATCACTGAGTAACATAGGCTATAATTTATAAAGATATCACACGGGCGAAGTCGCTGGCGGAAGCTAATGTTTAAAAATATTGTCAATATCCATGCTATCCAACATTCACCCCCTAAGATAAAAATAAAAATCAAGAAGCATTAAGATAGACACACTTGACCTTCACGACAAATCGTGTCAAATGTCAACCTCTACAAAAAAAAGTTACGAAACCCCACTTCATACATATTGTATCCCGTCACATCAACACAAGATACATCATTTCACATTACACGCGGGTCGCCGTATAAAAATAGCGAACGTATACTGCCTTGCCAATTTTCTTGAAAGCGCGACGTATCTTGTCTGACATTTGATACAAACGAGGTCACTCTACTACACTTTGATAAGTATTGACCGGGTTAAATAGTTCTTGTGTAGATCACTTTTTCAGACAAACGGGGTGGCGGCGGAATACGAAAATGTTGTCAGACGAGAGTTTTAAATTGTTTATGGTACAATCAGTGCTCTGTATAACCCGACCCCTCTTTCCCTCTTCTTCTTTCTAAGAAGGGTCAGGTAATTCAGAGCACTGACCGTACGAGGAACGAAAGTGGACAATTGTTTTCTGGTACTAGGTACATAACACATAATATCACGCCTGTGTTCCCTGAAAGTTTAAGCAGAGGTGTGCCTATAGTACACTCACATTTCGCCTTTAGGTCCCATGTAATAGGGGGCGAGCCTATTGCCATCAACCGGGCACAAATTCAGACACCGGGCTACTATTCAGAAATTATGTCGCAGCATCATGCTGAGATAGGAGCCTTTTGGCCTCGCACAGGACTTTCCACTTCATATTAATTTTTACTCTGTTTGTTTTTTATTTTTTATTTTTAGTGAGTGTGTGTTTAGTTTAATTAAGATCTCCTGTGCTTGTCCCAATAAATACTTTTTCTTTCTTTCTTTCTTCTTTAAATTACTGATGGGAAAACCCAATAACACTTTGCCCGACCCGGGAAAGGAACTCAGGACATCGTGCTCAGCAGTAGCGCTTGCGACCACTAGACCAACGAGGCAGTCACTACTGGTACTAGGTATTTAAAACTAAATTCACTTTTATTTGGTGCATGTTCAGTTCATTTAATTTTGTCGCTTATAATGATCAAGCAAAAGAAGATAAGCAAAAGCATCGGCTTATTGGTTGATTCGCACGAATTCAGTCGCCCGAAACGACATTTTTAAATAATATTCGTTTTTCTATAGGCGATTCGCACGTTAATTTATTTGTGGGTGAATCAATAACTCCAGAAACACGTAATATGCAATTGACACATTTTGAATTGTATGCAATAAAGTTAAGAAAAAAGTACACTAACTTTACTTTCTTTCTTTTTTAAATATAATCTTGTGCGAATCGACTAATAAGCCGAAGCATCATCTTACGTGTCAAAAACGTGATTACTATTAACACAGATGCATTGCCAAGCGGAACTATAAAGCAATATTCCCTTGTACTGGTAAATTCAGTAAACCATCCTTTTATGAGCAGATATGGCAAAGCATTCTGCAAATGACATTTTTGCCATTAACACAAAGTGTTCAGTCGATCGACTCAGAACCTAAGATTCAACTGAGAGAAATGGGTCGTTATAGTGCAAGAAGTGGGTTGGAAATCGATTTTTAGTCGCGATGTAAGACTCAGTCTTTGAATGGCAACTTTATACACTGGAAGAAGCATGCTTGTAATACTATGTTAGATGTTTAAGATACGATGTGATAATAAATTGGTCGTGAAATGTAGGTACCTGTGTGATTGTCAATTGTGTAGGTTCATTTATTTATTTTTTAACTGCCTTATGTGTGTGTATCATTTTTGATGTATTGTGTTATATATTTTCCATGAGAATGCTTGTTTTTTTTTTTTTTCTATTATACTTTTCCCATTCTTTGGTTAAGATATAGAGTTTTTTCCATGTTTCCCAAGCCCAAGCTTCCTCAAAAAAATATCTTTTTTTTATTCTGTTACAATTGTAAATTTTATATTTTGAAAGCAATTCTAGGAACCATGCTTGACCTAAGGATTTCTACGGATCAGTAGTGTCTTATGCCAGTTTGGCATACGACATCACAATCCTACACAATTATTATTAGGCACCAAAACTAGTAATATTCACCAAAATAAATCTGTTAATATCTTCCACTCAGTAACTCAGTTTCCAGGAACTGCGGAGGCTGATAAGTTCATATATTATAGACTAGAGATACCCAAAAATAACTTTAGCGAGAAATCAGTGTAAGGAGCAGCCCCAATCCCTTTTACCCGCAGTGCCTAAATTATTAACATCAGATAGCCAACATTAGGGAGATAGAGATCCCACAGGAAATGAAAAGCTAATTCATTTTTCATGTCCTGATTTGAAAGTTTTAATAGGTTTGTGACGTAAGCTGAGTTCTAGTTTTTTTTTTTTAATATAACAAGTAACGACTTTTCTGAGTTCTTGAAAGTTACCTTCTTTTAAATCATGGAATTATAATTTCAGAATTAGAGGTCATTCACCTAATGCTTTAGTTTTCTGAGAACCTGAAAAAGTTCGTGCTTATGTGAACTTCATGCGGAATTTGGAGGAATCGTCTAAGAATGGGGAACGCCATTAAGGTAAGTTTATTAAAAATATAATGTTATTTAATATAACTTGCTGTTCATTCCTACAAAACTTACAGTATCTGGGATAGGTACCTTTGCTTGAAGGACACAATTTGTACCAAGTTTGTTGCTACGATAGGAGCGCTGCCTGACTTTCCAGTTTGTGCCTAAAATAGCTGGAGAGCAAAACTTGTTCCTTAAGTATTCGGTCACAGACAAAGGTATCTGTATACCGCTATAGTTAACAGTTTCTGGAATAATCATGCCTGGTAGAGTCTTACCAACGGGTAACGCCAGTAACTGGGCTGTGGAGGTCCTAGTTTATCAATTATAAATTTTAGTTACAGCTATATATAAGCGGGCAGTTTTGACGTTCGAAAAGTGCTGATTCTCAGCCTAGTTTGAATAAATGACTTTTTTGAACATAGGCAGTCGCTCCATGTAAAATACTGGTATTCAGTTGCATACGGTTAGACTGGAAGCCGACCCCAATACAGTTGGGAAAATGCTAGGCAGATGATGATGAATCATGCTTTATAACCAGATAAGGTGATCAGAGTAAGATGATGCTTGACCAAAAAACGAGCGAGCCTAACAGTAGTCACTCAAGATGTGTAACATCTGACATCTCAATAGTAACATCCTTTCGGAAAATAGGTTAGTGGCATCTGACAGCCAACTCTAGCTCCGCGCGCGCTCTTTTTTCAAATTAAATAGCGCCCGCTTCCTGTTACACACTTCCGTCCCTTTTCACGAAATCAGTCCCACAGATTGCAGGAAAGCGAGAGGAAAGATGTTACACATCAATAAAAATAAAATTAAATGTTTTACTGACATTATTTAGGTACCGGTGCCTACTGTAAAACTAAGAATATTCAATGCCACTGGAGATTGAAAACCTCACAAATTAATTCAAATTAAATGCGTAGGATTGAAAGGAACTGCTTTCAAGGTCTAAAAATGTCGTTTACCTTTCTTTTAACGTTTTGTTCTAACTGTAACAAATTGAAAAGAATATTCATGAATGTACCTAAGCCAGGATTTTAGGTATTCAGTCAGTTGTTTTTAGATTCTTTGAATGAAAAAAGTGTGGAATGCTTTTTAGGATTTTTCCTAGTAGTGATTCTGTCGAATTGCTACCACGAAAATGTAGTAAAAAAAATGTTTTAGTTAGTAGTTTTCTATTTCAATACCTATTGAAATTGCTTTTTTTAATTGTTTAAAATATTTGCCCTGAAGGAAAAGGTAGGTATCCGAAAATACCAAATATTACCTTATTATTATTTATCATATCATCACGCCTGTTTTTTCTTGAAAGGTTAGGCAGACCCAGTGATCTACAGTAAACCCACATTGCGCCAGTTATGTTTAAGTCTCATGTAAGATGGGACAAGCCTATTGCCATCAACCGGGCACAAGTTCAGACTCCGCAAAAATTCAGTATTATTGTGCTTTATCTCTGGTTGTATTCGAAATATTGATTTTTGATACTTTACATAGCATTTAAAAAATAAACGAGACTAGACAGTTGGGTTTTAAATTATTGACCCATGTTTAAATTCACCGTAAAACATCCGATTGTATATAAAGTAAAACCTTCCGTGCAATAGTTTCTTACGACACAGCTTGTTTAAAAGACGTTTTGTTTCTCGCTTCCGCACAGCTTACGTAACGTGACCTGAATTAATTCAGCTAAAGGTTTCAGGAACTTTGCAATTTATAAGTGTTCTTATTTAATCATAATTCTAAGGTGTGTTGTGTAATAAGTAGGTGCCGATGAAATGCTACTTATAGTAATGTACGGAAATGTTCTTCGATGCTTTGAAGATTTGATTTGAGCTTTACTTAATTGAGAGCGAAAGGCTCCTGAGTCTTGCACTACAAGGCCATTTTTCACATTTTTCTGCATTAATTTTAAGGCTTCCGTACCAAAAGGGTGCCAAGCGGAACCCTATTACTAAGCCTTCGCTGTCCGTCCGTCTGTCTGTCAGCTGGATCTCATGAACCGTTATAGGTAGACAGTTGACATTTTCACAGATTGTGTATTTCTATTGCCACGCAACAAATAATAAAAAATATTTTTTTTACAAGAAACGTGTTTTATACGGCAGCCTTGTGGTGTGACCGTCAGACTGCCAAGTCATAGCTCTCGAATTCGAACCCAAGGCACGCACCTCTAACTTTTCGGATTCATGTGCGTATTGTATAATTATCACTTGCTACAAAAACGGTGAAGGAAAACATCGTGAGGAAACCGGCATGCCTGAGAGGTATTTCTCGTCAGCATGTGAAGCTAAGTCAGAGGCCTATGGGCGGCTTTAAAACTCTGACACCAGGTAAGTCACTAACCACACGAAAAGACGAAGACGGCGTATTTTGCTCGATCTTAATACGGTAAGGAACCCTTCGTGTACGCTACCGCGTTACTTGGCCTGTTTTTTTTGTAAACTCGAAAGACACATTTTGAATAATCTAGATTCATATCTTCGGATACATTTTGAATCTAGGTATTATTGTAGATATGTGTGCTTTTTAATAATAAAGGTCACAGAATAAAATTTATGAGTGCTAGAATTCAAACGAACAAATTAATGTGTTCCAAACTTCCAAGCAATCAAACGGTTTTGGTTCTTCTCCGAGCTAGTAGTAGGTTCCCAGCAATGAAAGCAAAGCTAAAAACCTGAAAGATTGAGAAATAACCAACAAAAACGATGTGAATTCCGTAACACTCAGATAATAATCCCTTGCCACTTCATTTCATACAACTAGAAACGTGAACAGAAAACCTTGCAAGCAATACTTATAGCACGTTAACTTGTATAAAAGACGCAACGCTCGCTTGCCTCAGGGCAGTTCAAGTTAAGCTGAGCCGGTCTTGCTCAAAGGCTAAAAGGCTGAGCGTTTCATACTATCGGATGGCTGCGGCCTGTCCAGGTAAACCCTCAAAGATAAAATAAAAACATGCCAGAACAAGGCCCTGTCTTGCTGGATCTTGTTTACATTCATATGGATGTATTATTTCTAGTTAAGTTATAGCATTTTTTCGTTTCATTTTTCGAATAAGCTGGTATGGCTGTTATTTTAGTTAAGGTTTGTTTTGGTTGAATATTGGTAGATTTTCGGTTTGAGAAATCCTAACTTATCCTAATCCTAACTGAAAAATCTGAAACCCTTGAAAGTGATTTTGTTTCTTTTTTACGCTTTCACGCTAAAACGGCTGCACGAATTTCGATGAAATTTGGCACATGGGTAGACCATCACCTGGTTGAGGACATAGGATACTTTTTATTTAGTTATTCTCTGGGAATTGAGACTTATACGGGTGAAACCGCGGAGCGCACCTAGTATTATTATACTCGTAACTACCTGGTCAATGGAGCTCTGCTCGGGTGAAAATAGATAAACATATCGTTCAGGTATTCAACATTGTATCACATTTCCGAGGCTGTGAAAATAGAGAAAACGATTTTTTCCAGATATGAGGCCTAGCTAGATTGATTTTCGCCCTATATTGCAACTTTCATCGAAATCATTACAGCCGTTTTCGAGAACGTGATTACAAATATATATAACGAATACTGCTCATTTAATAGTATAGGATAGGAAATAAATTGAGTACCTACTTTTGCCTAAGTTGTATCGTAAAACCAAATAGGTACACTTTTATTCAAACTTCAACGAGTATATAATAGTAAACGAAAATGTCTGAAGTAGATCATTAAAACAGCTCTGCAATGTAGATATAATGCATTAATAATATTCTTGTTAACTTCTCCAGCCAAGCTGAATATCTTGCTGGACGTTCAAATAGAGTGAATTTAATATGGAGTGGAATATTATGAATCTTTAGGTAGGCGCTGACTTTATTTATATTACAGATTACGTGTTTTCGTTTCACTACTTTATTTAAGGTCACGTTGACTCTACTCACTTTTAATCTAGTAATCCTACTTTTTACATAATATATTTAATAACATGACATAATTATCTAGTCCCAAAGAACAAATAAAAAATAAAGGAACAAAGAAAAACTAATATATACATACATAAGTTACAAATTCAATACAGTTAAAAACTTAAATACCGAAAAACCTTAAAACACGAAGACAATTACTGCGACCACAACATCCAAGCACATTTTAAGGACATAAAATTAAAATAGCACAAAAACCACTTTAGCGTATCAGTATTCAACACTCATAATACAAACGACTCCACTTTTCCCCGGCTTGGGCGAGCTAAAATGACAAGGCATGACTCTGCTCCAACTCGCTAAGTAATTACATACACGTCATGTGAGCGGAGCATATTCAGCGTAAGCGTAGGGTCGCTATGTTGATTCGTTTTGGGAGACTGATGAGGATTAATTTTTCACAGGTGTGTCAAACATGAGGTTGGTGTTTGTTTGACTGGTCTTGCCTGGAAGCCTAAAGGCGGAGACTGACTTTGTTGACTAAAGATCAAGTTTTTGTAACGTGTCACACTAGTTAGTACAGCAAACCGAGCCGCTCGATGCGAGCGCCCGATCCTCACTCGACTGTCGGCTGTTTCGTGAATTCCTTTGAAACGGAAATAAGAGAAACGAAAATTTCATGGAGCTACAAGCGAGCGTTCGCCTCGTCTTGTGTATCACCGTATTGTAACTAAGCTTGCCGCGATTGATACATTACTGATAGATTACAAACAAATGTTACAAGTCAGTCTCCGCCTTAAAGTTAGTATCAATAGTTAGTGTAGGAGATTTTTTCATGTTTAGGGCTTTATTATAAAAAATAAGCTTTTTCTTTTAGCTGAAAGTTTGACTGTAGATAATTCCCCATGGCATTAAGTGCGGTGGTTTATTGTGATATAAAAGTGTGAATAATTAAATAAAAGAAAGAAGAGAGAGAAGTGAGATGAATATTTTAGAATAGGCTTTAGTCAAGGTTTACACAGCTATAAACTTCTAGTAAATTGAATTTTCGCTTCTTTATGGCTATCGAAAAAGTAAAAATAAACGTAAATATAAAACACTAACTAAATTTGGATTAATTAAACAAGGCCGGTGTTCACAGTAGAGTAAGAATTCGTCTGAATTTACGGGTTTTTGTAAAATTTTGTCAAAAAGCTTGCTTTTATCACATAATTGCAAAATCCTATATAAATGTAAATACTTCCGAAAGCGTGGAGCACCGTAATTGCGCAACACACGATCAATCACAATCTGAATAATTTTGAAGGATTTTGCTAATCCATTGCTCATATGTTCGAAAAATGTGTCTGTTCAACAACGTAAATAACGCAATGAATATTGTTGAACTGTCAAAATGAAACTTGTTCGGCACCGCGTTTCCCCAGTATAATTAAAGTTATTATGAAATAAATCTTTTTATACATCATTATCATCCGCCTAGGCTTCTCCCAATTACTTTGGGGTCGGCTTATTATTATAACGTCGAATACCAGTATTTTACATGAAGCGACTGCCTACCTGACCTCCACAATCCAGTAACTGGGTAAAACGACGCCCCTTGGCCAGACTGGTTGTCAGAAATTCGAGTTTCTGACTACCCGTGACGACTGTCAAAGAACTACCAATGACAGCCGGGACCAACCGCTTAAATGGCGTTTAGTCACTTACAATATCAACCTATAGCGCTTGCAACCTTGCTTGGTTGCGTACACCTCTTCTATCAATAGCCCTTTAAAGAAAAAGATGGATTAAAGTCTCTCATTCCTCAAAATCATGGCTACCATATTTCACACATAATTCATTGGTTGTGAAAGCAAGAAGCTGACTTGTAAATAAATAACATAATGAAAAGCGCTCATTTCGTAACGGTCTGATTAAATAATCTAGTAATTGGTATTACAGAAGATGAGTATTTTATCTCGTGAAGAATTTTGTGTTCAAGATATCATTATGACTTAGTGAACTTATTAATAATTAAGAGATGAATATGTGAGGTGCTTTTAAGAGATTCATTTGGTTAAAAGCTAATGTCAGTAAATTATTTACGTAGTTTACGTTCAGACAGCTACGTTAATTTAGTACTTTGACAACTATAGAAAGAGGCATCGTCGCAGTGTGTGAGGCATACAACCAATATGATCTTTTACGAAATAATAAAAGAAAGATTATTACATAACATCACGCCTGTATTCCCCGACGGATTAGGCAGAGGTGTACCTATAGTACACCCACATTTCGCCAGTTATGTTTAAGTCCCATGTAATAGGGGGCGAGCCTATTACCATCAACCGAGCACAAATCCAGGCTCCAGGCTGCTACTGAGATATTTCAGATGAAAAATCCGAACCTCGAACCCAGGACCTGGAGGACTTTTTTTATTATAATCATATTTTTGTAAACTTGGCAATCCTTTGTCTTATGCAGCTGTTAACATATTGATTTTTATCCCCTGAAAACTCACTCCATAAATTATTTCAACAAAATATTTTTCAGTCATACATGATTGTGCCATGTCAAAAACTTTTTTATTTCTAACGCCATGGAACATTTTAGCTACATTTTCGTGTGAACTTTTAATTAAAATGTCCTCTACTATTTTCATTAATTCCGGAGAAGAGCTGCCCTCAAAAAAAATTGTTGCATTTTTTCCAATTCCATCGTGTATGATAAAATTTGTTTTCTGCGCGTTGCACATTTTCTAATTAAGTAAACTGAGTTCTCTAGTTAGTTCAATCTACACAATAACTTTTTCTCAACAATTTTTAGGGTCAGCTTCCAGTCAGACCGGATGCAGCTGAATACCAATATATTACATGGAGCGACTGCCCTAGACAGACCTCCACAACCCAGTTACTGGGTAAGACTGGTTCTTAGTTAGTTCAACGACATGAATAGGTACTGTTCGTTAATAACACTAGGCTTTGCAAAAACCATCCCAAAAATTTATACATAGCTTATTGAATATATAGGTAAGTCCATCAAGGGATATCGTATTACTCACTAAATAGGTTGTGGAGGTCAGATAGGCAGTCGCTCCGCGTAAAATACCTTCTTGTATTCTGCTGCATTTGGTTAGACTTGAAGCCGACCCCATTAAAGGTAAAAGAAGGAAGTTGGGAAAAGGTTTGGCAGTGCTTACTTATCAATTAAATTAGTAAACGTAATCGTCTAATATAAACCTACTATTAATTATAATTCCTGGGTGACCGGGCTCTGCTCTGGTGAAAATAGAGAATGTTCATTTACACTAATTCCACGCTGCCATGATAGTAGGTACTTACTAATTCCATGTTGCCATGATAGTAGGTACTGACTAATTCCATGCTGCCATGTCATTATTCTAAGGTGTCATTATTTTTATTCTTAACTTTGGGGGCCTAGCTCTGTTCGGGTGAAAATACGGAGAAAACGAATTTCCCCAGATATGAGACCTAGCTAGATCGATTGTTCGCCCCCATAAACCCCTACATTGCAACTTTCATCGAGATCGTTAGACCCGTTTTCGAGAACGAAATAGAAATATATTATACGAGATATATACAAATATTGCTCGTTAAATAGTATAGGATAACCTATAAAGTAATTATACCAATAATATTAAAAGTAGTGACAGTACACAACAAGTAAGTACATATTTGACACGGGCCTAAAATTCCATTAATCACAATATGGCCCAGATAAGACGCCTTATACTTAATTGACGTCAACAAAATAATAAAGAATTCAGCAACAAATTATGTAACAGCTTCCTCCGCCGTCACTTCTAATGGCACATGACAAGGATCTACCCACTTAGATATATAATATAATCATTCTGTTTACTAAAGTTAGGCTGTTGTTCGGCTCTCCTATTTAAAGCTGATAGTATTCAGGACGGGAAATAAGTTAAACAAGGAGGAATCATAAAATAAATTGCTAATGAATTTGCAAATATTCAATAGTTTTGAGTTAACTAACGCTTTGGTAAAACGAACAAAATTACCTAGGTTAAAAGCTACCTACGCTACGCTACATACCAAACTTTAACTGGAGGTCAAAGTTTTGTCATAGAAACCTGAAATCAATACTTCAGAACTGAGAATCTCACAAGATACTCCAACTACATCAAACTAGGACTTACTACTTAACAGTCTACATGCGAGAATAAGGAACTTATATACCTGCAATCTTGGAAACTAGAATGTTCCATTTAGCTGCGAGCATTCCCTTAGCATCTGTTTCTCACAGCTGGAGTTCCATCTCTTGGGAAAAGACAACATTCATAGTCGGAAAGCTTGATACATTATTAATATCTAGCCTCTCGACCGGAGCTAAGCGTTCATACTGCAAATCGGCTGACCACGAGAATTCAACAGTTCTGAATTCCAATTTTCGGGAATATTCGGGAGTCTTTGCTCCGCTGTTGTATCTCAATTGTTTCGTTTCGTCAGTCTGTATTTGTAGGTCAATTGATATATTTTATATTGGATTCGATACTGACTACAAAAGAGTTTCTTGCTGACGAGCTTAGAATGCTTTGGGCCCAATCAAACGGCAGTGAGTAATTGAGTGTTTGAATTTGGGTTTTAAATTGAAGTTCTGAATTAGAATTTCCTGTGTAATAAATCAGAACCGACCCCTATCGTGATGAATAGGAACAGTTAATTTGAACACATGAATACTATCTACCCCGTGGGAATTAAAAAATAGGTCTATAAAAATATCACAAAAGTAATTTTTCATGTTCACACCGCAAAAAGTATATTACCTACGTTTGCATACCAATGTCATAAAAGGTTAAACAAATTGTAACGAACAGGAGTTACAAATCATTATGCCCTGTGACGTCATCCGTTCACGTCACCCCACGTACGCTGCGGTGCAAAAAAACAACTCCAACAAATGATAACAGAGGGAACAATGGAAAACAAACATCAATAACTCTGAGCCACTCTGTGACTCTGTTTAAACTCTAATAGCTTTTGATACTCAATTATTTTGGGATTATATTTTGTACATCAAATGTATATTTGTAAAGGGATTATATTTTAGGATTTAGTTCGTAATCCGGGAATGTGAAAATAACGGTGTTGGTGTTCAGTTTTTTATACCTTTTTTTTATTTATTTTTTATGGGTGGGATATTATCAAATAATTTCTCCCGCTCTGGGCGGAGCCGGAGGGCGTGTCAGATTCTTACTGACTAAAACCCACCCATGTTCCTTCAGTTGACTGTACGTTGTCAGGGGCCACGGTATCCTTTTCGGACTTTCCCGCGACCCAAGCAGGCATCGGATCTAGCGGACCCCGCCAGTTATGCTGACATCTCTTTAAGGCGCGCGTGGAACACAACGCGCCATCGACCCGGGCCTGGTCCTTATCGACTGGCGAGCTACCCATTGCTCACCATCCGGAAGCCCGCGCCTGGAGTGGACGGGAATCGGCCTGCGATTCCCGACGCCCAGGGCGTTTCCTGCAGTGGCTAGGGGCGTGAGGGCGCGAAATTTTCCTATCCCTCACGCGTTCCGCTTCCTCCTTTGCGAGCATTACTGCTTTGCAGAAGGAGGTGACGGGCTCCCATGCCCTCTCGTTCCGTACTTTGGCCTAGACCAGGGCCGGACGCGAGAGATCACCGCCACCGGTCGCCTCCACGAGGACACGGCGATGCTCTGCCCAAGCTGGGCAGACCTCCACCGTATACTCCACCGTGTCCTCCGGGTGATCCACGCGTATCATCATTGCGTTTCCTCCCGCCTTATCCGGAACAGAAACCCCCCCGAAACAACCGTATCCGGTGAGGACCTGCGTCAGTTGCAAGGTGAAGACGCCGTGGCGCCTCTCTAGCCACTCCTCAAAGAGGGGACTTATCGCCGCAATTGTGGCACAATTAATCAAATAATAATAATCCTCGCGCCACTCCCAAATGTGCGCAAGGACTTTTGCCTCCAGATCCCATGTTGGCAATACGACAAGGAGGCTCGCTGCCTCATCGGAGACCGTGCGGTATCCCCGGACCAGCCGGATGATCATGACCCTCTGGGACGCGTTCAACCGGCGCCTCAAGGAACGCGTGCACACTGGTGCCCCGTAAAGGGCCATGGACCACACGATCCCCACGTAGAGCCTCCGGCAGGACGCGTTTGGACCCCCTAGATTGGGCAGGAGCCGCTTCAATGCAGCCCCGGCCCGCTCCAGTCCCTAGACTTCGTGGAGCATTTCCAACGTTAATGAAACGTCGGAAATGAAATTCAAAATTCAAAAGTCATTTATTCAAACTAGGCTGAAAATCAGCACTTTTCGAACGTCAAAATTACATAAGACAGTCCCCCAAAAACGCCCACCCTTCACCACTTCCTAGTGCTTTAGCTGGGAAGAAGAAGTGGCGCAACAAACTCCCCAGCAGCACAGCTGTCTGAATAGTTAGAAGAACATGATTCTATACAATAGTAATAATTTTCTTTACGCAACACAAAACATTAAATTAAATTATTTTCTATATGTCACCTAGCACACGCCAATATACCAACAACAAAAAAGTAAAAAGAACTTAATACCCGAATGAAAGCCTCCAGGCATAAAGGGCATGCCAAATCACAAATGATAAACTAGCGAACTAGCTAACAATCGAAGTAAAATAAATAAACAGTTAATTACTAATAACAACAACAAAAACCATGGTCACCAAGACGACCAGTCACCACAAGCAGCACCCGTTCACGAGCATAACGCAAAGGTCAGCCATTACTCCCCTCGCCATATTTGAGGGAAGGAGGCAACCCGACCCCCGACGCTACCGCAAGCAGTGACATGCTCCACTAAGTTCCACCAACTGTCGAAGACGAGTCCCAAATATTTCATCGTCGACTTGACGTCGCTGTGAACTCCTCATACCGCTATTTGGGAACCCGATGGTGGCGCGTTCCGAGGACCATTAAAACACACGGCCTTGGATTTGTGCAGGGCCACATCGAGTCCCAATTGCCGGATCCTGTCGAAGATTGTCGCAACCCCGCGTGTCGCTAGTTCAGCCGCCGTCTGGTGCGACATCCCCTACACCAGACCAACGTGTCGTCAGCATAAAAAACGACGCTGACGCCGCTAGGGAGGTAGGTGCGCAGCACCCAGTCTTATCCGATGTCCCACAGATGCAGCCCCAGGACCGATCTCTGTGGGACACCGCACGACAGAGGTAGGTGATACCGGAGTGCCTTCCTGATGCAACTCCTCCAGGGCAGGGTATTGACGGCATATGCGATGTCTAGAGACACCGCCAAGACAACCCCACCCCGGGCCACAGCATACCCCGTTGTGAGGGCCTGCACGCGCATGATAGCTTACTCCGTACCGCCCCCTGCGGAAACCAAACTGGTTCTCCGCCAAATTCAGCCCCACACGTACCAGCCGCCCGACAAGGCGGTCTGCAATCACACCTTCAAAGAGCTTGCCCACCTCGTCGAGCAGCATGATGGGCCGATATGCGGACGGAGAGTCCGCAGGACCAGTTTCCCCGTCTTCCAACGTAACTTTTACATAACATATATGTAATGCATGACTAGTTTTGAATTCGAATGGACTTTTTCATTTTCATTAAAAACGCAGTGAATGCGTAGAAATAGAAAATTTAAAAAATAGAAAATTACTTTAGAATTTCCATTGTCTTTGTTTCTAGTAACTATTACAAATTGTCGAAGTTTCGAACTCTAACCTATAACTGAATGACTTCGGGATATAATGGATTTTACGTCAACACTTTCTGCTGGAATTTTAAGTAGGTACCAAAATATTTGTCATAGAATTACACAAGTCGGTCTTTTTTTTGTTGCCAATCTAGCCTATTATATGAATTTTTATCTTTAATGTCACTAGTCGACGGCTCCAACTTGTTGGTGGGCGTGACTTATATGCATGCTAATTCGTCTATTTATTTATTTATTTCGTTTTATTTATTTAGTATTTATTTATCTAGTTTTTATTAATGTGTTTATGAATTTATTTAGTGAAATAGACGATGATTTTTAACGAAAACGAGCGCTTCAATTTCAATAAACAGACCTTTGGACATATAGATATTATGTAAAAAGTACTGGATGTATTTACTCAAAATATAATTATTTGAACTACTGAATAAATTATCTATCCTTGTACGGTTTCTATTCTGCCGTATGAGTAAAAATAGTTAAAATTTGTGTTGAAATATGGAAGTTTCGACGCTCATAACTTCCAAACCAATTTTTTTTTCCAATTATGCTTTCATATAGGGTTTATATTTTTTTTAGTTTTGAACGTACACCGCCAAACAGACGAGTTATCACCATACTACGTTTGTATGGAAGAATGACCGACTAGCGTACCCTTAAATGAAACAGCAAGGAAAGGAAGCCATTTAATAAATCTTCGAAGACCAAGGACCCGTATCCCAAAATGAATAGGGCACAAATTAGTAAACATTTTAAGTTCATCAAAGAAAGTAAATAATTATATTATTAACACGAAAGTTCAAAATTAAATACTTTGACTGAGACCTTTATAAAATAACTTTTAATTGATCAAATAAAGTTTCCGACAGTTTAACTGTTAAATTCAATATTCAAACGACATTTATTAAAAATTTATTTGACATATTCTGTTTACAAACTTTCCGTCGGAAATTACATGATTTTAACAGGTTTGATTACTCGAAAAGTTTGTTTTGATATAACGGTAAAATAAATTAATCAGAAGTACCTGACTTAACAGAGAAAAGTCCTGCGTTATAGAAAAAATCTTAAATGTATATCATCCTGGCATATTAAAATAGAATGTATGTACGATATCATTTGAAACATTCTAGTAGAAAATTTGATACTAGATACTATTTGTTGGATTGTCAATGTACAAGTGGCAATCGCCTTTAAAACGCTTCGTATTTCATTCTACGACAACTATCAACAAGATTGACGTGGGCTTTTCGGTAGCTTATGTCAGTCCCATAAATAAATTTTACTTTTTAACTTCGTTCAAAAATATAAGTTTTTTTTTAAGTATGTTCCCCGATTACTCGAAGACGGCTGGACCTATTTGGATTTTTTTGTTTGAAAGGGTATACTTCCTAAGTGGTCCTATATACATTTTATTAACTTTGCTTGAGTAGTTTTTGAGTTAGCTGCAATCATACGTATTTTTCCCCACTTAGTCTATGTGGATGACGTTATAATAACTTCCTGTCACTGTAATTTACATAGTAGCTAGTGGAATTAGAATTTGTATGGGTACCACAATAAAAATTGACAAAATAACAAACTTCTGAAATTAAAGTTATTTTTTTTGGAAGTCGGTTGTCCATCATAGTTATCGTTGAAAGAATGTTACTTTGTCTAGGTCTTCAGGTGTCTACTCAATTGTCAGAAATTGCCTAACATTATACTTTAATGACATTATAGATTTTATTAGCGTGGAAAATAAAACGAGGTGTCTTACAACGGATGTTTGTACTCCCACACTAGTTCAAGGCAACTGTTACATATGTCGCTTACTTGTGAGACATGTCACATTAGTTAAACAATTTGTCACTATTTGAACCAATTTAATATCTGAACCGTGTCTTGGAGTAAGTGATGCAGTGCCGACGCGTCCGCTTGCGGTGTGCGGTCTTTGGTTCATTTTCCGTATGAGATTAATGTTTTGAGGTATTACAGATATTGAGTTGGAGTTTATATTACGATGTTTTGTCGCTTTGGCAGTATCTATCAAAATGTATGAACCTTTTCCGCACACAGTTTGAGACTAATCTTTTCCCAAATAAAAATACCAGCATATCATTGTCCCACTGCAGCGCAAAGGCCTGTTCTCATACAGAGAAGGCACGAGCATTGATCACCACGCTTGCTCAAGACAGGTTGGCGATTTCAAACTTATATTAACTATAAGTCCAAGTTTCCTCACGATGTTTTCCCAAATACACGTTCTAAAAAATTTTTAAGTGCTATAAAAGAGCTGTTTATTACCTAACTCATGAGAAGTTTTGCTAACAATTTTACTTATAAGTAATTGCTGGCTTTCAAGACCATAGACTCTTCATATAAAACATGTTAATATATAATATGACAGCAACACAACTGAAGTAGCTAGTGATCTGACATCTTTAATGACAAAACCCCGTAAACACTGTCTACTGCCAACTTAAAACGATCAACTTATTTAACAACTTCCCAGTACAAACAAGGTAACCTTCAAGGTAAAAGGAAAAATGGAGATTAATGACCCAAGAACTAATAACCCAGCTTTTCATTTTCAAATATTTAAACACATTGACAACACGGCAGTCGCAATAAATGTGTCACTTTGTAATCGATAATCGATAAACACCAGTTACATTTTGTGTAATTTATCACTATGTGACGTGTTGGGCTATGTTTGGTGATTAGCACCCCTAATGGCACCAAATATAAATGTGTATATACTTTATTGTTCACCGATGTGTATATTTCATACGAGTTTTCGTTATCATATTGGTTGTCAAATTGACGGGTGTATGTAATTTATCTAAAGTGTATCCTTTGATATTATGTACATGTACATTATAGTCTTTTCAATTGTTTTACTCCTAACAGCAGCAATTTAACAGCAACCTTATTGTGACGACATTAAAGATCATTGTGATTTTGATAGACTTGTTTAGTGACCTTACAATCAACAGCCACTCTGATATTAATATCAATCACTGTGATTTTGATAGTGATGCAAAATCAGACAACTACTACAGAAGAACTGTAAATTATACATAAGTCACTGCAGATGAAAAATATCTGTGGATCCAATAAACGTCGGGTTCTGTCGGTAGGTAACACAAAGTGGGTCACTGACGGTTCCCCTATTGGAGGTTCCGTTTGACTTATTTTGTCAACGACAGGCGGCCAGTTGGCCGGAATGTCATGTCCATTGTCGTACATTCTGTTTTTGTCGATAAAAAAAAACATATTAACCCTTCTTCGCAGTTGAATAAATATTGGCTACCGTTTCTGAGTTGTATGCGTTTATATGAATAACTATACCTTACTTCGTGACCCTAAACTATTAAGTATTGGTTGTCAAATGCCCTTAGTTAGCTAATGCTTCAATGCCTCTTTTTAAGAACCTCCGGTGCGCACACAACAACTTACTAAAGTTTCATCACAATCGGTAGAGCAATTTTCGAGTTATAGCGAGACTATCGCACGGTAATTGATCTTTATATAGATAGATTGTTGTAAAAGATCCTTTTTTTGTGTTGGAAATTATCAAATAACTTCTCCCGCTCTGGGCGGAGCGGGAGGGCGTGTCAGACTCATACTGACTAAAACCCACCCGTTTTCCTTCAGTTGCCTGTACGTTGCCAAGGGCCACGGTATCCCTTCCGGACATTCCCGCAACGTTGTAAAAGACCCTCAGTTCAAATTAAATATTGTAATGTTCCGATCTCAGACCAAATAAAAAACCAAGACATAGTTTTGCGAACAATACAGTGAAGGATGCCAAAACTACACCTCCGCTCTGTGCATACATGCTCACACACACACATTTGCAACCATTTACAATTAAACTAAAATGAAACTACACCTGACTAAGTGCACACGTGATGTGAGGCCGGTTTCGTAAACATTACGAAACCGGCCTCACATCACTGTTAACAGCACTGTCTTGGTTTTTTATTTGGTGTGAGGTTCCGATGTAAAAAGAAGGGGGTATCATTTGGGCGCTATGCTTTTTTAAAACTTGTTTTGAATTTATGATTAAGATAAAAATACTTTACAGAGGTTCGTTGTCATGCAAAAAACATCCCACAACTGAACAAGAGCCAGAACATCCGATCACACAATCCAACCATTCGATACTAAAAAAGTACTTTTGGCGCGAAATAAAAAAAAAAAGGAAACAAAGCGAGCACATAAAACTTTTACCGGGCAACGGCCGGAACAGAGTCGGACCCGAGTCCATCGAGGCGTTAACGCCGGCACAACATGCCGGATGCCGGGGTCCGGTACGACATTAAAAACGGCGGTTACGTTATCTCTGGCCATTTTTTTCGGACAGATCCAGTAACCTCTTTTTACGTTTGTTATCTGTGTAGGTTATAAAGGGTTGTAACGTATAGGTGTGTATAAAAATAGTAGATTGCATGCAGTCTTTACTACTTAAAAAAAAACGACCCAAGTTGGTTGGTTACCTCTTCTTATCGAAAACTTAACCGCGTAATCATAACTTCAGACGAAACGACAGAAGTCCATATTTTCATCACGACTTCTTTTAGATCAGCGGTTGAAATCAACTTAAATTATTTTGAACAGGACAGAAGATACGAAGATTCTGTTCAACCACCATTCCGGGAAAAGAGGTCGGTAACCCATAAATTGTTTATTCTGTAAATAGGATATTGGAATCACTCATAGTCTGAGGAAATGATTTTCTTTCGTGTTTATTTTTCAACATTGTTATTCATCCTTCTAAAAATCCAATAAAATCAAGTATAGACTCAGCAGATATTTCTTGCTCTGAACTCGGTTTTATTACTGACACAAGATGATACGCAGCTGGTGCATACACTGCGGTTTTGTTACAATCCCAATTTACATGGAAACTGCCTGTGTCAGCCCGTAAACGACGCTGGACATTGCCCTCTATATAAACTATACTGCATCTGGCGTAACATATGTAAAAAAAATACAGGCCTAAAAAGAACTATTTAATACAAGACTACAATGATAATAAATAAAAGAGTAAATTGGCAGAATCATTCGAACTTTTTCTTCTTATAGGCTCGCAGAAGGAAAAAAATCGACATCGAAAAAAGTCACTACAATGTGAAAAAGAACTTTAATTTCCAAAGTCGGTGTCTGTGGTTTTATATTTTTGTTTTTTGCCACCGACTTGAAATAAGTATTTTTTTTTTTGTAAAATGTTTTTTTTTTTTGTGGTACCTAGCCCACACAAATTCGAATACCACTACCTGCTATGTAAATAACAGTGATTGGAAGTTATTATAGCATCATCCACATAGACTAAGTGGGAAAAATACGCATTATAGGAGCTAACTCAAAAACTACCAAAGCAATTGAATAAAGCATATTACGACATTTCGGAATTTTTCACAGACAAATTGTAATTACTGTTTTTTGACCTAGTATGTTATAGTTCAATTCCATTTGACATTTCACGTGACATTTTGTATTATCTTAATTATTATTTTGTCGCTTTTTATATTTTATTTTATTTGGACATTATTTTATATTTTTCTTTTGACATTTTTTTTTTTTTTATATTGTTTTTATTTTGAATTATTCTATTATCAATTTCAATATTAATGACTTTTATAAATATTTGTACACCTTCGGGTATATCACAGCGCGCCTGCAATTTTATTTTATAACAACTTTTTATTGTACCTGTGTGTAACAAATGATTAAATGACTTATGACAAAGTTAATAAAATTTATGTAGAAACCCCGCGCAAGCTTCCTCTACCAAATGATTTTTTTTTTCTAAAATAACGGAAAATATACATTTTTTTTCTTCTTTAATACGTTCAGACAAACCTTGTTTTTTGAAGTCAGTTAAAAATAGGTTAAAGCAATGTTATGAAACTAAGTCATAGCGTAGATAGCCATGGCATGAGCTAGTACGGTATAAAGTGTTTTTTTTTCTTATTTTTATTGACTAACTTGTAGCTGTCATCAGGGAACATTTTCTTTTATCAGGACCAGTAAAAGAATGTGAATGAATGATGTTCTTTACATGTGGTTAGTGTCTAACCTGGTGTCAGAGTTTTTATGCCGCCCATGGGCTTCTGACTTGGCCTCACATGCCGTCAAGAAATATCTCTCAGGCATGCCGGTTTCCACACGATGTTTTCCTCCACCGTTTTTGAAGCGAGTGATAATTATACAATACGCACATGAATCCGAAAAGTCAGAGGTGCGTGGCTTGGGTTCGAGTAGACAAGTGCACACATGCGGGATCCATCTGACGTAGGTACTTTTAGTATCACCACTTGTGGAGACCTTTTTAATACACAGACTGTGAATCGAGATTGGAAGATAGGTAAGAATTTAGCTAAAGCACTAACTATTTAGACAAAGTACTGCTTTCCATTGCCTTGACGGTATCCCTAAGTAACCATTACGACACGTACAGGTGGAAAGTGGCCTATTATTCGCCTTTGTACATAGAAAACAGAAACAAAACACTCATACATAATTACTCAAACATACATTATACATGTCATATCCCAGAATATGACTCAGCTTGTATCAGAAGGAACGTTCTATTATTCAACGAAGGCTGTTTGTCGCAGATGTGGGAGACACATAAAAATTCGCGTGTCATTGCAATATGTGTTCCATTCCAAATGCGACACCTCTCGCGATAGTTCTGGAAATCTGGATGAAGGATGCAACTGCAGTTATTCGTAGCGGGTCGGAGTTACTCGTGCATAGCGATTTGGGAAATCTGCTTGGAGAACTAAAAACAGGTCAGTGTATCATTTTAAAGTCTTCTGATGAAAATGGGCCTCCATTAAAGAACATCATCATAAAAAATATAAGCGGTCGATTGCCATCATCACTACATTGGCTAACCAATTGATGATCGCAATAATAATGTTGGTTTGATACTGTCACCAGCACCAAAAATGATGAAATAGCTTATACATATATTTTGATAGTCTTTTAGTTTTTGGTTCGTTTTTCTTTTAGTTCCTCTTAACAACTGTTTTTTGGACCTAAGCCATAATATCTTCTAAAATCATCATCAGCCTGTAATGTTGTTGTTGATGTTGCTGGGACACAGGTATCTTGGAGTGGGCCGTCATCCACCACGCGGGCCCAGTACGGGTTGGTAGATGTCACGTATCTCCAAATGTATGGTTCAAGGACATGCCGGTTTCCTCACAATGTTTTCCTTCACCGTTTTGAGAGCAGCGGTGATGAAATTATTTACACAAAGTTAAGCGCCTGTCTGGGTTCGAACCTACGACCAACAACTCGTAAGTCCATAAGTCCTCTTCAGTCCAACCCGTTACCACTGGGCCACCATTGCCCCTTGGGTCTTTTAAAATCACGCATCAATACTCTTTAAGAAAAACTCTAATGCCGGCTAACCATCACAAAATACGGACGACATTACCGTCTCATTAGCTATAACTAAACTTAAAATAGGGACCCGGCGATATGTAAAGTGACCGTACTTGGTATAAGTGGCCCCTGTACGGCATTATAATAACATATTTTACGGACCGGCCATCTTGCTTCTGACATTAATGACTGTTACCGTAAAATATGAGGCTTTTTCAATCTTGACAGAACTTTTGGGAGGTAAATTTGGAGTGCAAAATTTTAAAGAGATTGTATGCAAATTAGTTGATGTATATGTGAAATTAGAATATAAGTGAGGGCTTTGAACGGGTAGCTACAATGTTATTGTTATTACCTACCATGTAAGGTTATGAGTGTGTAATTTTCACTGCGGGGCAGAGGCCTGAGAGAAGGTCGTAAGATGAAGCATTGTTCACCACGCTCGTACAATGCATGTTGGTGATTTCAGTCCTCAGACCAAATAAAAAACCAAGACATAGCACTGGCAATAGTGACGTGAGGCCGGTTTCGTAAAAATGTAAGCACTTTGTGAGGTGTAGTTTGATTGTAAATTGTTGTAAATGTGAGCGTGTATACACAGAGTGGAGGTGTAGTTTTGGCATGCTTCACTGTATTCTTCGCAGCGTATTGTTTACTTGGTCTAAGTTTCAGTTCTAAATGTCCAAAGCTTCCTCACGAATCTATTCCCACTGTGAAAGCACCAATGATTTTGTAATAGTCTATTGGTAATTGCCAGGTTTTGAAACATAAACCTTCAATCTAAATGCGTAGCACACATTCAATAAAAATCCGAAAAAAATGAAGGAAATTGCTAATCCATTGCTTAATTATGAAGCAATGGATTAGCAATTTACCTCATAACTTTTTTTGAAAAATTCTCCTGCTCTACAACGTATAAAACGGACTTAATGTTGCTAAACTTTCAAAATGAAAGGTATTACCATTTTAATGTGTGATGCAATTACACTGGTGATTAACTAAGAGTTCTTAAAAAAATTGGTTTAGTTTAGCATTCAATAAGCTTAAATTGAACCGAGGTACAGTATAAGAAAAAATAAACAACTTCATGGACACAGTATTCCATCAACCAAACAGAAATTCCTATCTAACAAATGAACCTTTTGTTTTACAATATCAGTTTAAGTTAAAAGCTTCGAACTTTCTTTACATCGAGAAACCAATACCATTTGTACAAAATGCTTCACCTACTATTCTATAGTAGGTACAAAATGATACATAGCAATTGAGTTTTACAACAATATATAAAAACAGAAGGCGATGAGAAACTCAAACTCAAAGCATTTATTTCAAATAAACCAATTACAGGCACTTTTGAATAGTCCGACCCCTTGACTATTCAAAAGTGCCTGTAATTGGTCAGTCAGAAATATGAAGCTAGTCGCCCATTCCAAAGCGTAGTAGGTACCTATGGAGAAGAACGGGCAAGAAACTCCACGGACACTCTTTTAAATAAAATAAAATGGTTACATAATATAATGAGAAATGGATCCATGAAGTTTTTCTTCACGAAAAATAAGTGATATTGTGATGTAGATGTAATGTGTTATGCTTCAAGCAAATTTTACAGAATATCACATATCGTAACATCACGCCTGTAATCCCCAAAGGGTTAGGTAGAAGTGTACCTATAGTACACCCACATTTCGCCAGTCAAGTTTAAGTCCCATAGTCCCATGTAATAGGGGGCGAGACTATTGCCATCAACCGGGCACAAATCCAGATTCCGGACTGCTACTAATATTTCTAATGGAAGAACCCAATAACACTTTACCCGACCTGGGAATCGAACCCAGGACCTCATGCTCAGTAGTAGCGCTTGCGACCACTAGACCAACGTATACAGAATATCAATATGTATGTAAATGAAAATGTTTATTCTGTAAATAGGATATCCGAATTACTTTTACACAACATAAAGTAACTATTAAACGAAGCAAAAAGAGTATGTAAGGATCGTAGCAGGTGGCGATCTGTAGTTTCTGCCTACTCTCATTACAAGAAGGCGTGAGTTTATGTATGTTTTTATACATAATTGTATGTTACTACAAGTGAGTTCCAGTACTTAATATTTTTGTTAGAGCCATATTAGACTGTCATAGAAATATGATCAGAGATGTATGTCATTTTTATATGAAGAACCTATGACGATATAATAACTACATGTGATTCATATTGTCTATGATCATAGTTAAGGGATCCTAATTGACAGCTAGCGTACAAATATGATCATATCCGTCTAACCTCAAAAATTGCTAAATCGTTATCCATCTTGATAAAGTATGACGTTTATATGATCATAAGTTCATTATGTAAAACAACTAAAGCCCAACTACGACAATAACGCCAACTAAAAAGGTATAAACAAGATATAAGACGTAACTAATTAAGCCCTTTCATTTGATACCCAACATGACATCATTAACTTTTTTATTTAATTACTTTATATGTCCTCTAGAGGGCGCCATATTCAATTTAATGTAACGTCACATATAACCAGTGGACGATCAAGACGCTTCTAATGATAATTAATTTTTCTAATTATGTTTTTTTTCTAATTATATTATGTTTAGAAGTTATGAGGGAACAGATGAACATACATACTTACCGGTCAAAATCATAACCCTCCTTTTTGCTTTGCCGTAGTCAGGGGTAAAAATGAAGAACAGCATCAGTTAACTATGATCATAGAATTTGACAGACATGAAATCATATTTGTATGATAAAAATATAATTGGGGCCATAATATGTAATTGGGGCCTTACAAAAAAGCATAAAAAAATTCCCGGGATATTTCAAAGTCAAAGTCAAAGTCAAATCATTTATTTCAAGTAGGCCCGTATAAAATAAAATATAAAATAAAATTTACAAAAAAAATTAATTGATTCTATTTGCCCCTTCCAAAAGGTAGTTTTCGTATGGAGAAGAATGGGCAAGAAACTCCACCGTTACTCTTTTAAAATGTTTTACAATATTTTGTATAAGTACATTAGTTATATAATTATATGTGAGGACGATGCACCTAGAATAAAATTATTATACCACAATAGGTAAAAAGAATTAAGAATTAAAAATGAAGCAACAACAGATAAACTAATTATGTGATAGATACATGGTGCTCACATATTTACAAACATTGTAAAAGTAGACGATCCTCCTATTTCCTATTCATACCATCGCAGTTACAAAAATACTTTTTCTATTGAATTTTTTGGTTTACTTTTAGCTCTATACGCTCTTATCGTGCATCATCAAGAATAGATCTTCTGTTTCCCTATCTATTTTATGGTCCTACGGTCCTACATTTAGATAGCTCGTGTGGTATTCAGGGTCAATTGAGTAGGGACTACAGGGCTATTGACCTTGGACACCGGCCGTTGTCTTTATAATGCCTACTTTTGGTACCCTGCAAATTCCTTGGCCAATTTTGTGAAGAAAAACTCAAAGGTAGGTTTATTTTTATAATTGATTGGTCTAGACAAGATAGAAGCTGTTTTCCAATTAAAGTTGTGGATTAAGATGAAATTAAATTCTGGTCATAAACCAGGATTTTATTTGCATAATGTCCGCCGCATGTAAGATTAACTGTGGGCTGATTGGTCCTTTTAAATACTATGTGACATCGCGGCAGACCAAGACGAAGATGGAGGAACGAACTTGAGTCCTACCAAAAGGACTAGCCCGGAATGAAAGAAGACAGATGTGTGTGGAAAAAGGAGAGGGCCGCCTTTGCCCAACAGTGGGATATTACAACCTAAATATACAGGGTGGCAGGGACATGAAAACTGTTACCATCGACGCGAAAACTATTACCATGGATTCAGTACATGATTCTGAACCCCCTGCGTGGAAACTTTTCTACGCAGGGGGGTTCAGAAATAAGAATGCTGTTTCTTAGAAAAGTGCAATACCTACGCGGTCAAAATAGAATGAACAGGAGTTTTTTTTTTTATAACCGACGAAAAATTTCTACGTAGGGGGTTCACAATGTTCCGGGAAAGTCTGAGATGCGGGAAAGTCCGAAAGGGATATCGTGGCCCCTGGCAACGTACAGGCAATTCTAAAGGAACATGGGTGGGTTTTAGTCAGTAAGAGTCTGACACGCCCTCTCGGTCCGCCCAGAGCGGAAGAAGTTATTTGACAATTTCCCACCCGAAAAAAAAAGGGGGTTCACAATCGTGTACTGTATCCATGGTAACAGTTTTCGCGTCAATGTCCCTGCCACTCTGTATATAAATAGAAACACAGGCAATGTCTTTGTAAAAATATTTTCATAATGAAATACCTACGATTTAAAAAAAGCTGTAGGTGTCAGTCAGAAGTTTACACCGTCATCTAGTACTTTTCTATCAAAGTAATCTTACCTAAAGATAATATGGAGGTCGAGACCCTGTCCCAGCTCAATACAGAGTACCTACATTTTGTGTTTCTCGTCAATCAGTCAAATAAAGAGAATTTTCTCTTGTCTCTTTATAATTATACAAAAGGTCCCTTTAATTATTTTGTCCAATTATAATTATTGAAAGACGAAATTCCAAGAGTTAATTAATTATCCCATAAGACGACGATGAAGTAAAATTATATTAATATAGTTCTTTTGAATAATTGAACAAAGAGTTGGCAAATGTCATTGGCTTGCAATTTTATAAAACCTTATAATTATATTTAATTTAATTATATATTTATTCAAATAATAAGAAAACTAACTAGAAAAATGTAAGCGTAGGTACTATTTTGCTCATTCAATGAAAATTGAAGGTCAACACACGTTCTACCAATTATTAAATCGATTCTCAGAAATTCAGCACTGAAACACCATAGAATTAGAACCAATCAGAGAACAAATGGCATTTCATTTATTAAGTGGTATTATGATATTAAATACAATATGACCGCGGCTAACCGCCACATCATAAAATTTTACATACTTACATTTAAGGTAAGAAAAACCTTCGAAGTATTTAATAATAAACACAAAACATAACATCACACCTGTATGCCTCGAAGGGTTGGGCAGAGGTGTACCTTTGTAGTACACCCACATTTCGCCAGTTATCTTTAAGTCCCATGTAATAGGGGGCGAGCCTATTGCCATCAAACGGGCACAAATCCAGACTCCAGGCTACTACTGAGAAATTCCAGATGGAAAAATCCAATAACACTGCCCGACCTAGACATCGAATCCAGTACCTCATGCTTAGCAGTAGCGCTTGTGGCTACAAAACCAACGATATACTATTTTTGCTAATTCAATGAAAATTGAAGACAAACACACAATCTATGAATTATAACGCCGATTCCCAGAAAATAAGTACTGAAACACATAGAATTAGAACCTACATTTAATTTATTCAGTAGTAATATGATATTAAATACAATATGGCCGCGGGCTAACCACGACTTCATACAATTTTACTTACATTTACCAGCTAATGGTAAGGAAAGCCTTCGAAGTATTTAATAATAAAGTTTGTGTGAAATAGCAGTTATCAGCACCTGGCTATTCGAAAATGAATGGTTTGCTACAAATTGACAGGTATCGTGGGTGACTGACATAAAAATACTTGGTTATTCAAGGGTAGTTTTGTAAGGAAATAAAAGTTTTAAGTGTAAGTTTATTGTTTTTATATTTCCAACCTTTTTGATAAGCTCGGTGAGCTCGGAAATATAACAATTTATTTTTTCGGGCAAGGTTCAGACTAGCACTGCAGTAGATTAATGAAAATAAGCTGCTGATTTTTTTTATCATTTTTTATTATTATGGTATTATTTTGCTTGCTTTATTCACAAAGATTTATTTATTATAAGGTAGCTTCACAGCTGACAGTAAGTATAACATTAATTATTTTAAACATTACGCCAATTACGAAGTACACAGAAAAATATGAAATACAGAGAGTGAGATAATTATTAATATTTGTAGTGTGTGCGGGCGTGTATCTGTGCGGTGTAGTGTAGGAGTTTTAAATGTGTACGAAGGCGTGTGTATGTGTCTATGTACAATTGACTAAACTGACACTATTGAGTTCATTGGGTATCCCGCATTTGATCGAGGATATGAATAATCTCTTTCTTTCTCTCTCTCTCTCTCTCTCTTTATTTGGCATACTCTCAATCAGACACATCCCAAATATTCTCATTTAGTACACTATCAATGTGTTTTTGAATTAAATTTCAAAATTTCTGTACAAAAACTATAGTCGGTATGAATTATTCTCACCCATAATTTCAGTTATTAGTCCACTATTACGATTTGAATGGTGTTCATTAAAAATATTTTATTTATCATGTATCTTCGTTTTTGTTCAACCACCAGAGCCGTAGATTACATGGAAATTAGCCCAATTATTTCGTACTCGATCGATTCAACTCAAATCTGAGAATAGGAGCACATACATTTAAAAGAGTGACCTCAAACGTTGAGGTCATCAGTTAGCAGCTCATGCCGTGTCATGACGTGGCTACTGTTAGAAGTAATTGTATGTGGCGAAGTAGAAAAGTTTCGCAGGTGTACGTTGGCTTTTAGTATAAATAATTGTGTATTTTAAGTGAGTAATTTTTTGTCTAAAGGTCACTAGACTAGTTTTTTTGTAGGTACATTTAACATTTTGTGATTTTAAACAATATATGATTAAATTCAGGTAATTCAGTTATTTATTATGTTATTCCCAAAACACTTAGCCTGTTTTACAATTGGTTTTAGCCACACAACGTAAACATGCTGTGCTGGCGAGCTGATCATTTAAATCTTAACAACAATGATGCTTACAGTATAATACTTTAATAACGATAAATATTTATTTATAGGATTTACACTAACTGGTTTTTTTTTATGTAAGGAAACGTGTTTGCACTTAAGTATAACTTTTGGAATTCTTATTGAATAACCGTTTGCAAGCCTTCTGGAAGTTTATTAAGAAAAAAAAGGTACTAAAAAGTGAGTGAACTAGTTGAATAGCTACATAATTACTTACGAATACATAAACGATACTCAATAGCTAACCTACTATGCAAATCTTCGTTTTATGTGGCGTATTTAGTACTATTATTAAGTTGTGTGGATTGGTTTAATTGAAAAGTTTCAGTAATTTAAATGACGAAGTTCTCGGAATCAGACATAAGTAAACATCGTTCAAAGTCAATGAACCGAATAAGCTCAATGACGTTTTAATTTTAATATGTTTCCATTATGTATAAGCACAATTATTGATCTCAAAGAAGTATTTATTTAAAATTCATAACTAGCAAATTTATTTCAGATAAATCATAATTACTACGGATTCACCGATTAATCAGCGCGCATGTAATAAACCGCGTTTTAAATAAAATGTTCATAATCCAGAATTTATAATTACTGATATGGTCACAGCATACTCATACAACAGCAGTATGTAAAGAATATGCCTTATCAAAAACCACTTTTCACATGCAAATTACATGGCTATGTTAATTCCGTACATATTTAACGCGACCATTACACTGATTATAAAGTTGTAATATTCTTTATAAGACTGCTTCATAGCGTGTGTAGGCCACATAAAACTATAATGTATAGTGGTATTGAATTTATTACTATAAACAAAGTGACGTTAACGAAATACTGACGGCGACAGATCAAAAAAGTGGAAACATACGCTAAGCGTGGCGGGAACGGACGCGTTTTTGTTTTCGGCACTTGTGAGGTTTTGTGCGGTGCCATTTTAGTTTACGAACACAGAATACCTAGGAATTGGCGAGAAGTTTACACATATTTTTTGTGGTTTACTTACTTCCTCGTTTGCATTTCATAACAGCAGTTCTTTGTTTTAAGTCAACTCAACCGAAGTGTCAGTCAGCCTTCACATCAAAATATTGCGAGTTGTCTCTCAAAAATGTCTTAGTAGCAACCAGGAGATCATAAATTAGATTAAAACTTAATTAACCAGTCCTTGACCAAATTATCTGCTTAATATCTTGGCGAATCTTCGAAGTCTGAAAACTAGATACAAACTAGATACCTACAACAAGGGCTTAAAACTTTCCAGTAGGCAAACACTTATTAACTTACCCACAAATATACCCTATGGTACTTGGCAATTTAAATTAACAAATTTTACCTCTTTAAAGATCAAAATCCATGCTATGCAAAATCAACAACGATTCCATTCCTACCGTCCTAGCAGTATGTTTCCACAATGATTTAACTGTTACGCGGTACTCTGTGGTACATTATAGATGAGATGTGATTTCTTTGATCGATGGGACCCGATTTGGACGACGCTCGTTTAGAACTCTGGCCGACTAATATTTTATTCACAAAATGGCGCTGTATACCTACCGACTGATAGATACTTAACCTTCCAATTTTATAGGATTTTCGATTATTCATCTTACGGTTTTGTCGGTATTGTAATTTTTTAGGGTTGAATTACGGGTTTTGACCCAAATTATATGATTGATACGAGACGAGGATGTAGATCGAAATGGAAAGGTTTATAAAATATTGTGTGTTGAGGTAAATACGAGACAGCGAACCTTTGAATAACATTTCGTAAAGAGTGCTTGAACACAGTATTCGGAATATTCAGTATTATTTGTTGAACAGACATTTTCGCTTAACATAAAGATTATAGAAATGTTAACATAACATAACATCACCCCTGTATTCCCCAGAGGGTTAGGCAGAGGTGTACACCCACATTTCGCCAGTTATGTTTAAGTCCCATGTAATAGGGGGCGAGCCTATTGGCTTCAACCGGGCAAAAATCCAGACGCAACTCAGTAATTCCAGATGAAAAAGCCCAATAACACTTTGTCCGACCCCAGAATCGAACCCAAGACCTCATGCATAGAAATGTTACTATATAATCTTTCACCGTTTTGAGAGCCGTGGTGATGAAATAAATTACACAAAGTACAGCGCCAGCCTGATATCTAACAGTGGTGGCCCAGTGGTAACGGCCCAGGCTTACAAATTGTAGCTCGTGGGTTCGAACCCAGGCTGGCGCTGTACTTTGTGTAATTTATTTCATCACCACGGCTCTCAAAACGGTGAAAGAAAACATCGTAAGGAAACCGGCATGTCCTAAAACCAAAAATTCGAAGACATGTGGCATCTACCAACGCGCACTGGGCTCGCGTGGTGGATTACGGCCCACTCCCTCTCACAGAGAGGTGACTGTGGCCGTGCTGGGACACACCCAGCAGTGGGAACGTTATAGACTGATTATATTATACATTCAGCCCGTAATGTCGCACTGCTGGGTAAAAGCCTCCCTTTCCTTCCACACGCGTCTGTCCATTGCCTTTGCGGGCCAGCTTAAACTAACGTCAATAAAAAAGCAAGTTTCTAAAAAACATACCCTATAACCCTAGAACCTGCAACAAACTCCATGGCTACTAAAATACTAAGCATCGTAAAAATACTTAACGCCATAATTCAAAATAACAACCGCTTTACGGTCACCTGAACTAACTAAAGCAAGTTAAAAGTGGTTTCTAACTACTCTTAGGTTTAACGGAACTTTTACATCTTACAAATAATGAGCCTTTTAAATATTAAGTAGAACATGTTTATGACGAAAACATAAAATATTTCGGTAGTACTAATGAGTTTATAACATTATGTTGTTGAAGTTAACAGCACAGTATAAATAAAAAAAAAATGCAATTTATAAATTACAATATACATTTTTTTTTAACTCAAAAACCAGTTGGTCGATTATTTAAAATAAAAAATATATAATTTTTATGCTGAATTTACTGGTTATTGAAGTAGTCCAAAATAACTATTAGGTGTCTATGTGCAAAATTGTGTTTGTATATAGTTACAAAAAAAAATACAATGATTCCTGGATCGAGTGCATTTCAAGCAAAAGCTATTATTATAATAATATAATCCGAATAATAAAAGTAAGTAAGAATCTACCGATAACAAATGAAACTTCAAACATTAATATAATAAAAAGTTACAGCAAGAAGCAGCCAAGTTATTTTATTAGCCGTAAATCTCAGTGAAGTAGTGAGATATATCTACTGAAGAAATTAAGTAGTAGATTTTTTTTTTTTACAACCCACTGAAGTGATTTACGAGATCAGATAAGTAAAATACGAGACGAAAATTATAGGGGATTTTCTCGAAAATGTATCAACAATTTTCAACGTGTAAGTAGTACAGAATATTCTGAAAAACTCCTTCCTTCGGTGTACTTTATACTAATATATTAAAATGATGCTTACAAGTTTCACTACTCCCAAAATTTAATTTCAATTTCACCATAATAAATGTTCTTATTGGTGGTATAAAAATATAAGCTCAATATTACTAGGCAGTCGTTGAAGTAAATCAATTTTTTATCTAATTTTCTTCTAAGATAGATAGGTACTAAATCAATTTGGACTAACGAGACATCATTTGATTTATCTTAATCTGGGCCGCTACCAGTTTGATAAAACGGTCCCTAAAATTTGGAAATTAAATTCTCTCAATCTGTTTTACTGAGAACTGAGTTGAGTAATTTTCATCACACGAAAACACAGAAACATTTAAATTACGAAGCTAACGTATTTATTTTTACAGAGGATGGCTGTAAACGAATGCCGAAGAATTCATGAGAAACTAAAGCATTAATGATTGAAAAATCATCTTTTTAATCAATCAAGTTTTGACGACAACACTGTTAAACACGTACAATATCTGTGAGCCAACCCAACAACCACACAATCAAAAATAATCTTTACCCCAGTTCATTTTAGATAAAAGTTTTATGAAGCAGTGATAGTTCAGTAAGAAGTTAAGGCGACACTTACATCAATTAAGCAGGGAGTCAATGAAGCAGACTTAATCTGGGGTCTTCCAATCGTTATGGGATGTCGTAAGCTGAACCTCGTCTTAGCATAATGCACGTACGCTACGATTAACGGGGCACGATATTTTTGTTTGGGCGAAGAGGGACGATGGCGAAGTAACGTCCGGTGGGCGATACTATAAATCACTTGTTCAAACGGCAAAGTTAAAATTTAAGGATTTATTATGCCTTTTGTTTTTGATAGTTTGTGAACGTATTTTCCTTTTGTTTTATTTAAGGAAGTAGGGATTTATACTGTAAATAATAGCATTCTGTGTAACTGTAGGTAAGAGAGATTTAATAAGAAATGCGTAATTGCAGGACAAACCAACGTAATAATATTAAAGACTATGAGAATGAAGAACAGAGTAAAATACGGGTATATTTATGTTAAATTGGACAGCAAAAAAAACATTGGTAGATCTACTAGGAGCCATTAAGTAGAGCAGCAGCAGTGATATCCTAGTGGTGTGACAATCAGACTGGGTCTCGAGGTCGAACCCAAGGCACGCACCTCTGACTTTTCGGATTCATGTGCGTATTGTATAATTATCACTTGCTTCAAAAACGGTGAAGGAAAACATCGTGAGGAGAGAGATATTTCTGATGGGCGGCTTTAAAACTCTGACACCAGGTAAGTCACTAACCGCACGAAAACAAGAAGAGTAGGAACAGATCAATTTCTTTTCGTAAGCATAAATTTTCATTATACCTAAACAACTAAATAATACCAATATGAGCCCCCAAACGATTGCGAAATAAGCAAAATAGCTTGAAACGAAGAAATAAAGAGAAATGTTTGGCTCGTAAGTGATGAGCAAAATATTAATAATCATGTTTAAAGATTCATTCAATAAAATTGATTAAAAGACAAGATTTCCAAACCTATTTTATATCTATGTTTATATACTCACAGCTCTATTCACAATATTTCCCGAAATTCAAATCGAGATCGCTTTTTTTCCTTTTCAAGATCGTATCAATTTCGCCGAAAAAAAGTTGGCAACTAATTTCAAAGAGAATAAAGAAAGAAAAGGTAATGGCCGAGCTCTTTAGAGTTTTGGAGCGCTCAATTTCAATATCCACGATATTTATTGTCAAAAACATTAATATTTAAAGTGAAAATTGGAGAGCGAAGTAAAAATTGTTTAATATAGTTTGAGCTACAATTTAATATTCACGAAATTAAAAAAAACGGCGAACTAGTATTTCGCCTCAATTTAATTTCATGTTTTCCATCAGGTACTTTTATTTCGGGATATTTTACTCGTAATTGTATTACTTTCAACAAGTTTATTTTTGTATTCAGATAAATAAGTACCTACTTAGGTGTTTTTCATATTCTACTCTATTCGGTAATATCCTGTACCAGGGTTTGTACTGAGGAATTCTGAACGAAATTAAATGAAACTTAATTTATATGTAAGTTTTAATGAGGAGTCTCAATTTTGTTGGTTACCAAATATGACGTAAAAAAGGTTGCCATAACATGTAGATATAACCTTCCAATGTATTCAATTAATTTGACAGTAATACTTTGGTTTAGGATGATAAGAAAAAATTAACCTCTTATTTGATAATATATTGTTATTAATTAAAAATATTATCTCAGCTTAGTTTTGGCAAAACGAACCCACAATCTCTAGCAATTTCAGTTAATTACGTCAAACTAATCCGATTTTGCAAATGTGGTAAGTATTTATCACTATCCAGCAGAAATAGTTAAATATAAGAACCTAGCTACAGCAAAAAGTAATTTTGCTTGCATTCAAATTAGTATTACTAAGCGTTAAGGCGACGATAACTGACCTTTAATGATTTTATATTGAAGATCACGTCCAAGTGAAGTCAATGAAGTCCAGTGTTGATGATTTGGAAAAAAATATATGTTGAATTAGAGCATTTTCTTCATAACTTAATATTAATATTTTAGATTATGTTTATATTACATAGTGAAATTAATTTGTAAAATTATGTCTAACACGGATAAAAAAACGGAGAATCACGCAAAATTTATCAAGCGTATTTTTCTGAAACCTTTACAATTTAAAAATAATTTCAGTTATTGATATTTTATACTATACTAAAAGATAGTATACGTGTTTTATTAAAATACCTTTTTTTATGTATAATAAATTAATAATGCGTCTAATTTGGGACAGCGCTCCTTGATGGGCGAGTCCCATTACTGGCTGAACGTACGACGCGTTGCCTGAGCTCAGTACAGAACACGCAAGCTAACCACTCAAGGTCACTGGCATATATCTGCGTCTTAACTGACCAAAATCATAATAATTACTTTGGATTATGGATTTTTTTTGGAACAGACGTAGGACTACGGGTAGCGGCTTTGAAATAGACCTCCATTTCAGAACCACTACCCGTTTAGGGTTTGGTGGGTATAACACTAAGGGACTAGACGTGGTGATAGCAGATGGAGCAGAGTCCTAACGAAATGGGAAGAAGGAGCCGAGAAGCCGAGAAACCGTAGAAGGAGCGTTGGCAGACCAATAGCCAAGGTGAGTGGACGACCTACAGAAGCTGGCGGGGAATTCCTGGATGATATTCGCACAGACCAGGGAAGCTTGGCACAATAGGGAGGAGGTCCATACTCAGCAGTGGGTGGAACAAGGCTGTGAATGTTGATGATGATGGGATTTTTTTTTGTGTGAGTTGGTTCTTTTTGGCTAAGGTTAGTTGGTTTCTGGGCCCATCTGCTATTCTCTCAGAGTATTGAATAAAATATAATTTAGTAATAGATACTTGTGTAATATGTCAATGTATGTACCTACTTACTGGTATTCATTCATATTTTTTGTTGAACTCTATCGCATCCAATTTTGTTAGAGTGCTTTTATTATTTTAGATTATAACCACAAGATATAAATAATTATTTAAGTGGTAGGTATCATTTTCTTTTTATACATCGTTCTATTTCAATTTGATCAACGTAAAAAAATATAAATAAGTACCTAGTCATTTTTTTATAAATTTAATTGTACATAATCGTATTTGTAGTTGAGGTACCTTTGTCTATAATACTAAAATCTTCTGGTATTTCATTAATATTGTCAAGACACAGTCTTTTACCAAGCAACAGTAGAAATGCTTCAAAACAATTAAAGCCTAAAAACACCTATGCATCTTGGTTTAAAGATACAGAAAAAAGCTTCAACATTTTCAACGTACCTAATGAAATAAAACTCAGTCTCACATGAGTGCATAATTCTTAAATGAAAACGCATAATTTCGGTCGGACCTCTTTATCAATGATAAAGCAGCGATTAAGAAAAATACTTTAATATTCTAACGTGTTTTAACAATACTTCAGATGAAAAAGAGACGGTACTCTTTCGACTAATCGTACAGGACTCTCTATAAATGGAAGAGAGAACGCTTTATATATGCTTTCACAATCAACAGGATCATAAGAGTGATAGATACATTGTCAAAGATTACAACAACAACTTAATAGAATACAAAACGAATCGTTACCAAATCAGATGAGAACAATAACAATTGATTAGTTAATATAGCTAACATAGCAGGATGTTTTGACGTACAAAATTTGTGTATTTGACACAATATTTTTAAGTGCTTAGTTACTGTCAATATTTATTCAGATTATAATATTATGTAGTTTGTGCGATTTCACCAAAAAGCTAAAAGTATTTTTTTTCCAACCTATTGCTACCATAAGACTCGTCATTTGGACAAATCCTTAATCTGCAAGTTATTCCAGCGAGAATTAGCTATTTGAAACTGATGACTTTGAAATGAGTTCTTCAAAAATGGAGATGGAAGCAGTAAAATGATCTACATAAACATAAAACTGAAATTCAGATTAAGGCTGGTAACAATTTTATTTAAATTGAACAGACTGATCTTGCTACTGAATCTAAAAGTAAGGTAATCGCTGAAAACGTATTTAGCTCAAAAGTGTCAAAGTAAATAAAAAATAACCAGTTTAGTTTAGAAGTCATAACGAATTTTTTCATCAAGAAAATTGAAGTCTATTTCAAAACTGTTATCAGTTATACAATCGTCATAATTATTTCATACCAACTCTCTAATGGCTCTCCATAAATATGAAATCATTATAGCATACTCCACTCAATAAACTAAATTATACCTACACGAAATGGCCCATAAAAGACAGCCATCAAATGAAAAGCTCGATAAACAAGTTTTCAATTACAGAATAAACGAACATAAACCTTTCATGTAAACGGTACACTGCAAACAGAATTTAATTTTCCATGCTTTGGACGATCATTGAATTCACATAACTCTGAAAACATATCCAGTCCAAGAATTATTCAGAAAGCCCAACGTTTTTATCAAATTAACTGCTGAACGAGTTTAAAAAAATAATTAAATTACGAAACATACGTTTTAAACGACAACATCATTCGGACTACAGAAACTTTGTTCTAAAATAGAATAATAAGGTTAAAACTTCGTAACGGTCGAGACCACCGAACCGCATCGAATTACCCCACAACCCCTTTTCGTACAGTTTGACCCTGGGTTCCAAAACTTACCGTTGAAACAGGTGACCAACCACAGTAGGGTGGTGCAGGCATGCATGATGGTCACTCGCTTCACACCTCGACAACGCACCATCGCACTTTTATAGAATCACCATCCCACAGAACCAATTGATGTATTACCCTCAGAAGGGACACTATTATCTACGATCAGAATTTCACCCTCGAGCCGTACGTGTGACGTAACAGAAAGTTCGTGTCGTCCGTGTTCTCAGACGAGGCAGCCGCTCTCGTCGGAGCGTCCCGTTCGACTGAACTGAACACGCCGTTAAGGTTCCAAGGGTGAGGGGAGGGACGATATCAAATGTTTTGTATCCTCACAGTTATTTCCCTCCAAGAGCGGGCACCACGTGCCGTGTTTAGTCAATTTTCGTCAGAATGGCCCGACGGCTATTTGTATTTTTATTGTTGTCATTAAATGTAACATAATTAGTGCCGGTCGTACTTTGTTGATTGGCTGCTACTGTTCAAACGAGTTTAATTGAACAGTTTCGTTCTTGTTAATTATAAATGCTGGTGGTTCTTTTTTGCCAACCGTCCGTTTCCTAACTGTTCGGGTTGAATTGTGATTTCTGGAAAGCAGAATCATTTTAGTGTTACATAGATCCATTGCAATGGGAGCTGACCCCAATTTAGTTGGGAAAAGGCTAGACAGATTGATAGATACATTGCAATGATGGTTGATATTCTTAGTATACCTGCCCCAATAAAGAAAGTAAAACACGTTTCCGATTTTATAACGATAGCGTCCGAAATACGAAACTCGTATTAAAGTCGGCGAAGATGGGCGAAGTTTCGGCGGTTTCATGCTAGGCCGTCTTGATACAAGGAGTTTTAACTTCAAGCCCGCCCGCGACTCGTCTCTGGGGGTTGATACTCGATTCCGGAACTTTATGAACTACTAAAAAGTGTGAAGATTTTATTATTTATTTGGTAGTGACCGGAATGACTGTTCGTTTTGGGAACTGCTTGTCAATAATCTGAAACATAATTAAACTTTAACCAGATATAACTTTTAGTTGTAATTTTTTGGGTTAAAGTTTTATAATTTATTGTTGTTCAGTTCAGTTTACCGTTCAGAACTTAAGTTGACTCGAAGGCGTAGCACTTACAAATGTTCCCGCTACATAACTGCTGTTTCAAAACAGTTTGTTTTAGGAAGTATATAATTATATAGAATAGAATATTCTTTATTATGTACACCATAAAAAATACAAATACATAAATGTAGAAATTATACATACGGAGACACAATGTATGGCCTTACCCAGTCCTTAGAACTAAAAAAATGTAGGAGGGTATATGTCTATTTTTTGAAATTTTATCAAGTACTCTGCGTAGGAGGTAAATTCAAGTCAAGGACTGAAAAACAATATGTCAAGGGCTACTGACAATCTAAGAGTTAATAATTTATCATTATGTGGAAGTCAAATTACTACCAAACTGGCTCAATTACACTAAACACACACTATCGAACGCTAGGTCTCTATTTTGGTCCAGATCAATATATCAACTTAAAATTTAAATATAAATTAGCAGTAAAATATAAAATATTCTCAACAATTCAAACTTGGCTTTTACCTGTATTTTCAGAGGTGATTCAGAAGATTTTGTTTTTACAAACGAATGCTGTTGCGTAGATAAATAATAAAGATGTTGCCTGGATAAAAAAAAAATGGAAATTGTGACGTAGCGAGACCCCCATCGCTACGTCACAATTCATTATACAATCTACCGAAGAGTGACGTCATGCCACTGTATTGTAGTAATCTTTTCATTAGTAAAAAAAAAAAACGTGTCCATAATTTTTTAATAATCATCATCTTATTTTAGTTTCATAATCAAAGTAATTTGTAGGAAGTAAATCAGTAGAACAAAGGGTGGGAAATTATCAAATAACTTCTCCCGCTCTGGGTGGAGCGGGAGGGCGTGTCAGACTCTTACTGACTAAAACCCACCCGTGTTCCTTCCGTTGCCTTTACGTTGCCAGGGGCCACGGTATCCCTTTCGGACTTTCCCGCAACCCCGGCAGGCATCGGTCCTATCGGACCCCTTCACTTCTGCTGACATCTCTTTGAGGCGCGCGTGGAACACAACGCGCCGTCGACCCGGGCCTGGTCCTTATCGGACGGCGAGCTACCCATTGCTCACCGTCCGCAAGCCCGCGCCTACGGTGGCCGGGAATCGGCCTGCGATTCCCGACGCCCGGGGCGTCTCCTGCGGCGGCTAGGGGCGTGAGGGCGCGAAATTTGCCTCTCCCTCACGCGTTCTGCCTCCTCCTTCGCGAGCATTACTGCTTCGCAGAAGGAGGTGACGGCCTCCCATGCCCTCTCGCTCCGTACCATGGCCTGGACTAGGGCCGGACGCGAGAGATCCCTGCCGCCGATATAGCTCCAGCCTTGATTGAAATGTTTATAAAGAATGCAAAATTAAATGGATATTCTTTACTTCTATTTCAGAAGTCAGAACTACCATTCCGTCGGGCAATACCTAGACAAATAAATTGTCATTTCCCGGCTCCCTTTACCACTTCTAAATTAAAGTAAAAATATTTCAAACCTTATACTGCGGTACAATTTTATTGGATTTATAAATAGGAACGTGTAATCACAGTCAGTTCCCAATACATCCAATGCTAATGCAGACTGGTATTCTATGTCACAAATAAACGTATTTTCTTTCTTTTCTTTCTTTCTTTTCTTTCTTTCTTTTCTTTCTTTCTTTTCTTTCTTTATTTTCTTTCTTTCTTTTTTTTATGTCTGAATCATATTGTTTGTGTATGTCGGATAAAATTCATCTACAATGTCAGCACCATCAACTCAACAAGCAGATATCAACTGCTGGACTTAGGCCTCCCTCTAAATCCAAAATTCGTTACAGCTTACTCTTGTTGTTTATTTTTTACAAGAATTGATAAAAAATGTGACAACGAGCAAATCATAACTGAATAGAAAGCTGTGCTGGGGGAGTTTGTTGCACTACTTTTCTTCCCAGCATTAGGAAGTGGTTAAGGGCGGGCATTTTGAGAGACTGTCATATGTAATTTTGACGTTCGAAAAGTACTGATTCTCAGCCTACTCGTAGTTGAATAAATGACATTTGATTTTGATCAAAGGCATTTTTCACCGCCGATTCTATCAAACTAAACTTGCTTGATTTTTTCCAGTAAATGACTAGAAAATGGTTCCGATTGGACCATAATATCATTATTTATGTATGTATGTCTGTGGGTATGGTTTAACATGTCGTGTAACTTGTCATTTGTGTTATCGCCGCATCGTTTTATGTTCTCATCGCAATTTTTCTGATGGGTGACATTCGTTTTTATATGGATATTGAGGTTTATTGGATCGTGTGTCGGTCAGTTATTGTTTTTTTTTGTTTTTTCAACTTATTGTTATTCACGGTTTCGTATTGGTTGTTTATGGTGATATATTTTTATCGACGTGGCACTGAAAACGGAAAAGTATTATAAGGATTTTAGACAGTGGAGGTAAAAGATTTTGGGAATTATTTCATTGATCCTCTAAAAACTTATTGACCTTACAGTGCCGTAAGCTTTTTTAAAATAAATGTGCCTCTTTTTAACGTTCTGGTCTTTTGTCAAATTTGGTCGCATTAACTAAGCTAGTCCACCCCGACCAAATGGGTTAGGCTCGGTTAGAACTGCGAAACAACCGCGCGCGAGCTGAGCGAGCATAACAAGCGGCGCCACGACAGTGACCGGTGAGCGCTACATCCAAGTTGGTCGCAGTTACTTGACTATTAATTTAGTATTTGACGACAGCAAAATTGGAATTATTTGAGGCTCACAAAAAGAGGCACATTTATTAGGTACATTAGATTATACATTAATATTTTTAGGAAATTAAAGTAGGCATTATTTGGGATTCGAATCAATACATAAAAAAAAAACATTCAACAAGCATCAAAATAATTATGTTTTTTCAAGATGTAGGTACAATGAAAATCTAATTCGCAACCTTTCACTTCCCAAACGATTTAATGATTGTATAGAAAGAAAGAAAGAAAATACGTTTATTTGCGGTAAATATGACACAAAGAAAAAACAAAACACGAGAATAACAAATTGGGGGAACATAATATGCGTCACATCCACGCAAAATTTAATGCAAACTTACATGTTTATCATTATTGTGATAAACATGTAAGTCCACCAAATATCATTCGCTCCAATAAACTTAAAATGTTTTAAATCGTTTTTACTCTTGAAAATCGGCGCAAACTGCCGACTGATCGCCAAGCGCGTTTACGCACGAGATCACTTCAAAACGCAATCAGTTGAGAGAAAAAAAACCCAAAGTGATAAAGTGCTTCCAAAAGTACTAACAGCAATACCGACTGTACTGCATGGTTTACAAACACACAAACGGTAAAAAATAAAAGTTTCACAGCAATGAAATTCGAATTTGTATTTTTAGGACTGAAAAGGGACGTTTTGTTATGTGATCCTTGGTTAAGAGTAATGACGTCAGCAATAAGGCTTTATATCTGTTTCAAATGAGATCGAAAAATAAAGGTTAGCACAACCTTTATTTTTGGACCTCCTGACCTGATGTCTAATCAATGTGACCTCGTTGCCCCTATTGCAGTTGACGTTATCCTGTGGACCATCTGCAAATTGCATTCCTCACCCCGCTTGCAGATATACGTTTAACATAACGACGACGACCGAGCTCTGCTCGGGTGATAATAGAGAATGCTCATTTAATAGTATAGGATAGTTCATACTAATTTCATTTATAGTAATACTAATTCTATGCTGGCATGATAGTAGGTACTTACTAATTCCATGCTGCCATGATAGTAGGGTACTTACTAATTCCGTGCTGTCATGTCATTATTCTAAGGTAGCCATCTTGTTCTAAACTTTGAGCGACCGAGCTCTGCTCGGATGACAATACTTAGAAAACGAATTTTCCCAGATATAAGACCTAGCTAGATCGAGCTTTCGCCCCCGTAAACCCCTACATTGCAACTTTCATCGAAATTGTTAGAGACGTTTTCGAGAACGTGATTACAAATATATATATATATATACAAATACCTATTACTCGTTTAATAGTAAAGGATTCACATACATAAACTCACGCCTTCTTCCCCCCATGGGTAAGCAGAAACTACAGAACGCCACCGGCTATGATCCTTACATACTCTTTTTGCCTCGTTTACGTTCATACATGCGCGCCGGTTGCGAGTACTACACACCTGACCTTTTTGAAGAACATCACCAATTAGGTCACCTTTAACGTTTTGCTGTAATAAAATATTATGTTATTACGGTCTTCCATTCAGAAAAACTGATCCAATGTAATGTCAGTCAACATGATCAGCCTTTTCCGCACATTCCACTTTTCACAACACCAATAACTCGCTTATATATTTCATCTACTCGACGTCCGTATGTCACTGCGGGGATTCAGCAGAATATGAGCGTCAGGTATATTTGCCTGGCACATGCTGAGCTGGACTCCCATTTGGCGCAACCTTGAGACGCACACCGCACTATTAATGTTCGTTGATCCATTATTTTCAAGTGTTTCATAGCCAATAGTGTCATCACAATGTCTTGTTTTCTTCCTTTTTGTTTGTACATTGATACCTTGCAGCTATTTTCTAATAGCTTTTGTGTGCACTAAATAAACGTTTTATCTATCTATCTATCTGTATTTTTATACCTCATAATATATTTACAAAAATACAATAGAAAAGTAGACATGGCCAGGTAGAAACTGGTACAATCACAACACTTCCCAATACGAACCACATACATACCCATTACTAACTGGCCAGCACAGACATTTATGTATTAGAATAAAATATTGTCGGACCCCATTACGTAATGCGTCCATAAAATGTTTCCGCGTAATATCACTGATATATTATCCGAAAAGATATATTTCGAATAGTGTTGTAAAAACTGGCGTACTGTTTTTATGGAAATTAAACTGAATGGTCTTTTAGTTTTATGATATGAGCAGGTATATTTTGTTATTATTTTGTGGTTTCGATTAAAAACCACAAATTATATACCACTACGCTTTATTGGGACATTTTGCAATGTTCGTAAAATAAAAAATTGTTGTACGTTTATATTTCACAAAATGAAAGTTATTTCATTGTGTTGTGTCTATCAAAAGTAATTAACACTGAATAATCACTATATAATTATTACCCATGTTATTCACTGCCGTTTTGCTGAAAAAAGCATTCCTCAAAACGGAAAATATTGTTTTATACGTTTGAGACAAAACAGCCTTTTTCATTTGGATGGAAGGACGCAGGATTGCAGTACCTTTCCCATTAATCACAGGATGCAATTTAATCAAGCTGGATTTTTACCTGACTACGGCGAAGTAAAAAGGAGGGTTAAGATTTTACTTACTTTACTTATCATAACTTGTCAAATAAGGTATCGTTGGAAGCGTCTTGATCTTCTGCTGGTTATAGAGTCGAGTAGATGTGTATGACTATATGTGACGTCACATTAAATGAACATGGCGACTTCTAGAGGACACAAAGGCATGACAAAAAACACCGGTCTCAAACGTAATCTGTTCGATTTATAACCTTACCTAACCTAACACGACGTGTGACTCCGAATTATAAATTCGTCTGTCTGTGCTGTCTTGTTTATATCTTTATAGTTGGCGTTTTTGTCGTAGTTGGGTTTTAGTTTTGAAAACTTTTATTTTAACATCTCGTTACAATTATTATAATATATAAATACATTTATTATCGTCTTACTTCAACATTGATCCTGGTTCCTCATCTCCATCTGGGAATTATAGGCGGAGCTCCTCGAACATTTCGATGCAGAGTTTTTATAACAAACTTATAAAACCAGTACCTACAATTGTTTACCATTTGTAAACAGTACCCCTGCCCTCAGTTATTTCCACGCACTATTTTGTCCGCCGCGTCACGCTTGGCTAGCGAACACCCTCATATTGAATTGCCCTCAATAACGTCACATATGGTGTGTCCTGTCAATAACAAAGCCTATAGATTCTTATTAAATAGTCAGTCAACCAAAATACTTGATATTGTAGAAGGTCCCTCACAATTTTGTCAGGAACACTGACTAGTTCTTTAAAAAAAAAAAACATCCATATCTTAGGAACTCTTTGCCTGCATCTCACCTGATGGTAAGTGATGATCAGGCCGAAGGTGGAAGTGAGCTTCACCCGGAATCTTCAACCACAGAGGAACTGGCTATCTTACCTCTAACTGCCGAAACACAACAATGCTGTTAATATTGTTGTTAGGCCGTTTGCTCATTGGTCGGTGCGGTTTAGTTTTGGTAAAGTATGGTATGTATACCGAAACGATACCACACTGCTTTCATTTACGGACGTGACGTTATGTTTTCGGTATAACTTGTGCAGTTCCACTCAATTCCTCGCGAGAAAATGTCATCTTCGAGTGATGAAGATGTTGTGGCGTGTAATATTTTACTCCGTTTACAAAAAAATCTAAAGCGGTATTGGCGACATCTATAAATTGAAAAAAATATTATATAATTTAAATTAAACCACGTGACGTGTCTCAAAACACCGAACGGGTACTAAATGTTTCCACCGAGGCGAGGCGCGGTATACCGAAATGATCCCGCCCCGCTCCCGCGCATACCGAACCAATCAGGAAACGGTTCTTAAATCGAATTACCAAACGTAATAATAATATCGTATTTAATGGCGGTTTATCAGAAGACCAAAATCATATTCGGTGATGCTCGTATACAAGTTTATATTATGATTTCTATTAAATGGATGGTCAGATCCATTCGTAGTTGTGTCTTTCAGTAGTTATTGACCACAATATTCAACGATTTTTCTGAGCAGCAAACCGTCTCTTGATGCATCGGAACATGCTATAGCAAGTCCACTTACAAAATTCCTCAATAAGTAAGCTTTACAGTCCAAAAACTCTCAACTTAATAATCAACAACATAAAAATCCTCATAAAACAAATGCTTGTTCAAACCCTACTGTAACAAGAACTCGTATGCAGAAGTTTTCTCATAACTTTCTCGGCACCCTTATGACTGTGTACCCGAAACTTCTCACGGTCAATGCCCCTTTAAAACAATACCAAGGTGATAACAATAACAATAATTCAGAGATATAAATAGCCTACAATTGCAATAAGGACCTTACTTCCAACGTACACAGGGAACATTGGACCGGCCATGTTATAAAACCCATCTGTGACCAACGGCAATTCGCTCCCAAAAATAGGCAATATTTCTTGTCTGACGTAGTATGGTTGTAAGTGCTAAACATTAACACGCTATTATATAGCTTTTGTGAAGATTAGTTAGACGTCTTTATTATATTATATTTTCTTTAAAGCATAAAAATGGTCTTAATCTTTATTAGCTGTCAAAAGTAAGCTTTTCTGTCAATTTCAGATTCTAAAAGTTTTAGATTTAGATTTTCTTCACTGAACAGACAGCTGTGCTGCTGCAGAGTTTGTTGCGCTACTTCTTCTTCTGAGCTAAAGCACTAGGAAGTGGTAAAGTGTGAGCGTTTTGGGGGACTGTCGTTATTTTGACGTTCGTAAAGTGCTAATTTATTCTCAGCCTAATTAGATATGACTTTTGATTTTGATAGGTCAACTTAGGACCGGACTGTTCAGTTCAATTTCCATCACAGAAATAATTATTATTTAGCTTTTATCTATTATACATAAAAGCAAAATAATAATTTCTACAAAAAATATGAAATTTATAAGGGCAGCCCACTGATGCTTTTAAAAAAACCATGTCTCATTAAGTATTCCATAATATTATTAAATATACTTGGATCTGGCCAATAGAGATATTTTTAGATTTCGTTTGTGCTCATTCGGGGGTTCATTATAGCCAGTCGAGCAATCCTGCCCATTTTTGGGATCTTATTTATAGGAATAGGAGGATAGTGTCTTTGAAATGTTTGCAACTGGCGATAGAGTTAGGTGGTAAAAGCAATGAACAAAACCTATTTTTTTTCTGCTGGATTCTGAAATATTGGGATTTCAGCACATGGTCTTGCTATACGTACTACGTTGCGAGGTCTTTTTGATTGTCTGATGCTCTGATGACCAGCTCGTAATTATCCATTGTTGAAAAAGTCTTAACTCTACGGGTAGACCATGTCTTATTCACTATGCTTGTCAAATTGATTGGTCATTCTCCTATTGATTCTCTTTTGACATATACCAACAAGTTGAGAGATACAAGCTTCTTGTTTGTAAGAAACCACTCGACCAAGGATTGCCTTAAAGTTACTTAATACACATTTTTCACTTCAAGAAGAAAGACGCTAGTTTCTGCTTTCCAGAAACCACGCGACCAAGGTATACGAATGTTTTTGTGAGTAATATATATTATACCAAATCTCAACCCGAACAAGTACACCCACAGGCCAGTAATAACAAGGCCATCTTTTTTATGAGGCAGCAGAGTTTAATGTTATTAGTTCTGGACGGTCCTGTGATTTACAAGGATAATGTCCTGACCTTAATAGACTGTTCCTAATGTCCAAGTAAATGGTGGTCCCATGAATTGTTTTTTGGGATGAGGTTAAGTCGTGAATGTTTTTTTATAGATATGAATATAATAGTGGAGGTTTTTAAAAAGGTGGCTTGAACAGACTGAACGCGGAAGCTGTAGTGAGCAGAACAAGGTGTAATGATGCAACTTTAGAGAAGCTTATTTCCTGATCGATTAAGTCTATTACATACATACATACATAAACTCACGCCTTCCTAAGGGGGTAGGTAGAAACTTCACAACGTCACGTGCTACGATCCATACATACTCCTTTTGCCTCGTTTACGTTCATACATCTGGTCATACACGCACGACTGACCTTTCTGAAGAATATCACCAATAAGGTCACTATAATGTCCTCCTTAGGCGTCCCCTCCTGACGTTTCCAGTCACATCTGCCACTAAGTCTACTATTACTGAATCATATCGGTCTGGAAGCATATTCCACCACGTTCCTTTACTACATATTGACGATTTTAGATCTTTCAATAAAGGATTACTTTCCGAAGTTTTTCTTTAACATCGGACACTTGGCGGAGCCACTTAGGGTGCCCCCAGATAGGGAGTATTTGGCACCTTCAGTAGTGTCCATCACCTCCTTATCTTAAGGACAATGTATCTTACATTAATTTAGAATTTCTAAAGGGTGCTCCCGTGGGCCTAAAATGTTTAGACTTCTTGTTACTTAGAGCTAGTTTCAAATTGTTTACTGAACATTTAAAATAAGCAATTCTAATTATTAATGCCATAACATTACGCTTCTATCTATGTAAAGAAATAAAAATATTATTACCTTATCATAGGAAAACAAACAGATTATTTCTCTGAACACGTTCAGACTAAACATCCTAACACGAGGGCAAAATAAATGTTACATTACCGTAACCGATATTGCTTTGTTCCCGGCTAACATGTAGTTAATGGCAATTAAATCTGACATAATTAACCTGAAGCATTTAATACGAAATAAGCTTTGATTAACATCCAGTTTTGGGATATCAATAAATATGTGTGATGTGTTTATTTTGACACTGGTAACGTATAGATCTAACTACACGCCTGTATTCTTGGAAGGGGTAAACAGAGGTGTATAAAACATAATCAGCTTATAATGTTCCCACTGCAAGGACAAAGGAAAATCTCCTCTCTGTGAGCGGCAGTGGATCGTAATTCACCACGCGGGCCGCGTGCGGGTTGGTAAATGTCGCATGTCTTCAAATTTTAGGTTCTAGGACATGCCGGTTTCCTCACGATGTTTTTCCTTCACCGTTTTGAGAGCAGTGGTGATGAAATAATTTACACAAAGTAAAGCACCTGTCAGGTTTTAAACCTAAGATCTACAACTCGTAATGCGCGGTCGTTACCAATGAGACACCACTGCTCCACTGCTGGTGTATTTAAGGGTGCAGAACAACTTTCTCCATGAGACCAACATTCCATGGTGATGGTCCCAAGAAGAAAGTTGTTCAGTATGATGGACTGAACACCCTTAAATATGATCACACTTTTCTGATACATGCATTCGCCAGTAATGCTGTAATTCCCAAGCGAAAGCCATTAACCGGGCAGAGATCCGAAATTGGGACTGCAACTGAGAATTTTCTAATGGAAAACCCAATAACACTTTGTCTAACTTAGGGTTCGAACGATGGACCCTCAGCTCAGCAGTCGCGCTTTTGGACTACTAGACCAACGTAAGTCATGTAACCTAGTTCCCGGATAATAGATCATTGCTACACCAACCGTGTTTAAATGAAATGGTGAAATGGCATTTAAGGCCCAAAAACAATGTCTTCGAGCCATATGTTTGTTAAAAACCACCGAAAGTTGCAAACCATTTTTCGTTAGTTTAAAAATACTTACGCTTCCATCCCTCTATATTTATGAAATTTCAATATTTGTTAAGGAGAATCTGTCTTAATTTTAACCTAATACTAGACGTCACCAAAGCACACTAAAATAAAAAAAAAAACACAATACTGCACTTTTCTCAAAGAGTTCTCTCGGCATGGGTTCAAAGATTTACAATAAACTACCAAAAACTTTTAAAAACATGACCAACATAAACCATTTTAAATCGCAATTTAACAAATTCTTGATTGAAAAGGCTTACTACTCTATCAATGAGTTTTTAGATGATAGAAGCATACAATAAAAAATGTCCGATCCACTTGTTATTCTGTCTTGTTTACGACGTTACTTGTTTGAAACAGTTTTATTTAGTTTGTAGTTTTTTACGCCTAATTTGTACGCCTTGCAAGGCAAAACATAGTGATACAACGCAAATTTTATACCATGTACCATATAACCTATGTTCAACAAATAAAATACTTTGACTTTGACTTCAAAAAGGAACAAATATTTTATTTCGCCCATATAGTATTGTTTCTGACATTTGGGAGTTTGTGTATATGACATATTTTGTGCTTGTAAACGCACCCACGCTGCAGAAGAAAATTATAATAGGTCCCTACATTTAAAAACAAAACTGATGACTTTGTTTGTTTTTAAACGATTATTAAATAAACATAGGTAAGTACACCAATATATACTTAGTTGCAGTTGTATAATAATAATGTTGTATGAGGCAATTAATTTCCCTCTTGATCGCTCATTGCAACGCTCTAATAATTAGGCGACCCGTATTCAACAGAAGAACGTCAAAATGTCAAATATCTACCATGTAACAGTATTATAAATATACTGTAGTAGTGTGGTAGATGGGTAGGTACCTGTCTAAAATGTTTATTAATTATTTACTAGCTTTTGCCCGCGACTTCGTCCGCGTTTCCGTCGTTTTTCGTAAAAAAGTACCACATGTCCTTCCTCACGGTTCAGTGGTTTTGATGTAACAGACAGATTAACTTTCGTATTTTAGTAGGGAAATATAATATGTCAATCCACAATACTGTTGAAAAATATCGCAATAAGGAACCGCAGAATATTATTATTAATAGCTGTGCCCGCGACTCCGTCAGCGTGTGACTCCTTGTATGTTATCAAGTTAATGTATTGGTAGTATTGTTTAGATCACTTTCACATGAGGCTTAAGTACCTATAGAACGAAAATACTTCAGCGCAAAGCTTCCGGGTAAACTATGTTGAAAGTTGACCCGTCCGGCACGTGAACATAAAGATTTCTAGAACTGCTAACCCGGGAAAGAGCGACATATAACTGACCATGCGAGAAACAACTGACACCGAGATCTACTCCAGCAACACGAAAAGTCTGCCCTTGAGCCTTATTAATTGTCATTGCATAACACACCGATACCTACTGGGAATTGCGTTCTTTTAAATTGGAATGGAAAATTATTTGGTATTAAGGGAATTCTGGGAATAAAGACGGTCTCTCCTGCACCGCAGCCTGTTAAAATTTGAGCCTCGATTACATTTTGTTGCAACTGGGTTACTTTTAGCCGAGTTCCATTGCAAAGTTGTGGTGGTCCTAAATTTCGGAGCAGAATAATCGGAATGCCAATTTTTAAACAAATTTCATGAGAAGGAAGTCCGGGCATATTTAAAGAATTTAAAAATTCTATCGGGTAATTAGTGGTTTCTTGTTCATCGACCATTCTATTTATTGAACTATAAACTTTGCTTTCCCCATGGATATTCGACAGTATTTTATTATTAATCTCAAATGCCTGGTCATTGCGAGGAGTTAAAATGGACCTTTCGCATAGCCAAGAATTGTGCCTGTTTAATATATTTGTTACGTCACCGTAAACCGACGATATAAGATGTTGTTGGGATTGCACTATACAACATAACTCAGGCGTCAGAATAAGTTTTCCTTGGTGTAGTTGTGGATAGGTACCTTCACCAATCTTTAATAATATATCAGAAAATTCGCGATCATTCGGGTTATCTCCAGTTCTCACTCGCATGTTTATAGTCAAATGCACCGATTGTATATCACGCCACAAATAAGAGCTTTTCAGGCAAGCCCTAACCTCATCAGCTCGGGTTCCCCGTGGTATTACCGGTAAGGTTTGTCGGAAATCACCACAAAATAAAACTGTGATACCGCCCATTGGTCGATCATTTTGTCTTATATCCCTTAAAGTTCTGTCTACCGCTTCTACTCCTTTTCGATGGGCCATCGTAGGTACATTCATCCCATACCTTGTTCCCCTAAAAGTAGTGATTTCAAAGGTTCCGGTGGGTCTTCGAACAAAGGCAAATTTATTTTACCTCCGGTCCTAACTATAGCTACCTTACACTTAAAATCTAAGTGCCTATTTAAAATAAAATATTCTAATAGAATTATACCCAGAAATATGTACAACTTACAACAAAAAAATAAATGAAAATAAAGCTGAAACGCCTGTGCAATACTATCTACCTATACCTACTTCACTTAATAATAAATACCTATAACTACTATAATTAATAAAAAGTATCTACGCTTTTACCTACTTAATAAAAAAATAAAATTGAACATAAATTAGCCAAAACTTACCTATCGGTATCTAAAAATCTATGCGTCCTACTTCTACTTCTACTACTACTTCACCTAAAAAGAAATAAAATGCAAACTATTAATAATTTGTAATTTGAACGAATATTTAAACACTACCAAAACAACTAATACCTATTTTATAAAATAACAACAAAAGAAATTCAAATAAACTATTTAAAGACTAAAAGTCGCGCTGATAAGCACGTTAATTCGTCGCAATTATTGTCTGTCAATAAGGTCGAACGCTCTGAACGCAACAACTACCGCCACGACCCGCGTCGAGCGCGGCAACCGTTACACAAAAATAATCCTTATGGCATGATTCACGGCGCGATGGCTTATTAGCGTATTTCATGTATAAGTAAATAAAGTAAGTAAGTAAGTAAGTGTAAATAAAGATTGATTTGATTTGATTTGATTTGATTTGAAGTTTGGTGTTTCTATACCGATTACTATGATTCTTTTTTTATTGAATAGGTAATAATATTAACTTCTTTTAATTAGGGATGAGTGAGAGTATTATAAACGTTAGAGTAAACAAATATAATCAGAAAGCTCCGAACTGCTAAGCTATCGGGAGTTACACGTGTTATTGTGAGTCAACCATAAAAGATAGACATATGCTGTTGTGGGATATTTTTTAGATAATTTTATGTAGAACATTTCCGTCATAAATGATTTCTATGTAGCTTTAACCATTAAGGCTGCACACGCGACGGAAGCTTAAAAAATGGAGCAACTTCTCCCGTTTTCCCAACATTTCCCTTCACTGCTCTGCTCCTATTGATTGTAGCGTGATGAAAAGTATACTATAACCTCCCCAGGAGTATGAAGAATAATTGTACCAAGTTTCGTTAAAATCCGTCGAGTAGTTTTTGTTTCTATAAGGAACATACAGACAGACAGACAGACAGACAGACAGACAGACAGACAAAAATTTTACTGATTGCATTTTTGGCATCAGTATCGATCACTAATTACCCCCTGATAGTTATTTTGAAAATATATATCATGTACAGAATTGACCTCTCTACAGATTTATTATAAGTATAGATAATAACAAAACCAAAAAAACGAAATGCTTTATTCTATAAAACTGCTATGAAGCCCGAATTTTTATACCCACGATGACATGATGGTAGAATATACCAAAAAACGCGAAAAAAGTGTAAAATCTGGAATAATCAATGGCATGAATATTATAATGGGCACCACGTTGACACATTTCGCAAGTCATGTGAATAAATGGGCTTCACTAAAGGTAGTCATTACTGGGTAATCTAAAAATTATATCGGATCAAGTGAACGTAGGTTGAGAAAATACTTTTGAGCTCGTTTTTCTCTAAAAATAATGAACCGTCGACATTACAAGTGCATAATGCTGAAACTCATGGTAATAGATTGCATTAAGGAAATTTTTCCTTCTACTTTGTCTTTAAGTTCAGATAAAGAGTAATCGGGTATTTTTTTCTTATCCTTTATTGTCCCACTGCTGGGCAATGGCCTACTCTCATTCCTCTCTATTATATTTGGATTATAAAGACGTTTATTTTGAACTAGCTGCGCCCCGTGGTTTCATCCGCATAAGTCCCTATCCCCTTGGAATATCGGGATAAAAAGTCTCCTTAGTCCTAATCTAGGACATGTTCTACCCCTGTGCCGAATTTCATCCAAATATGTTCAGCCGTTTTAGCGTGAAAGCGTATCAAACAAATCAACAAAAAAACTAAATTTACATAAATAACAACTTATACCTAATTCATTAATAAAAATGACAAAATAATAATCTATTTGGGTTATTAAATTATTCGCCTGCACTTTTCATTTTTCGCCTTTGGGGAGAACAGCCGTCATGTATGTTTAAATTATAAAGGTGTGTCGTAACATTGAGCGGCAAGAGTAGTTAGAACTAAACCAACGAATGTTTAAGCGGCAGTACTGCGCGGCACATCCGAGAGACGCCGTGCACTTCAGTTGGCAATATCCATCTGCCTAGCCTTTTCACAACTATGTTGGGGTCGCCTTCCAGTCTCACCGGATGCAGCTGAATACCAGTATTTTATATGGAGTGACTGCCTATCTGAACTATGTGACTGGCAATACGATACCCCTTGGTAAGACTGGTTGTCAGACTTTCGTGCGTCTGACGACCCGCAACGACTGTCAAAGATCTACGAATGACAGCTGAGACCAACGGCTTAACGTGCTTTCTGAGGCACGGAGGAATCTCGGTATGTAGCGGTCACCCATCCACGGACAAACCCCGGCAAACGTTGCTTAACCCATTAAAAGATCCATACATTTCAATCAAATGTCAATGATCAAACGTCCAGACATACATACCTTTAGAATTTACGGTACTTCATTTTTTTCATCACCTACATTATTTGGTGAACGAATTCCATTCGGAACTTAGGACCAGAAATTGGAATTCAGTGTGTAATCCAAGGAAGTATTATCTGATTTCAATAGTGCTATAATTTACCAAACCAAACTTCCCTTCAATATGTATGATAAAATGCTAATACGATAAAGAACAACACTAATATTTCACAGCTATCATGATCACTAATACCGCCAAAATATTATACGTAGCATACCATATTACGGGATATAAATTGCTAAGCATTACCCCTGTTTGTTTTAAAAACAAAGGCAAAACGAACACGCGTTTTGTCTTAAAAATTACGTGTCTTATAAAAAATGTTGTAATATTTTTATAAGACACTTTCTGTTAATAGAGTCTTTTAAATCTAGCAGAGAGACGAAAGAACGATGTAAAAAGTGGTATGCGATTTATACCCCGCCGCAGCGGGCAGCAAAGAAAGTCGTTTAAAAGATATATTAACTGAGAAAATGCAAGAGAATATGGGACCACGTTATGCATCACGAAAGCGCTTGATTTAGAGAAGCTCTTTATTACCAGAATAATTGAGAGCCTGGAATTCAACGTTCACAGAAATACTTTCGTAAACGTAATAGATTTTAAGGGCTTTCGAAATTTCAGTAAATTCAGCTGTAGCTTTTGGGAACAAATCGACTATCATAGAATTTACGCATGGCAAAGCTCAAAAAAAGTATACAGATTTATCTCAAAACAGCGACGATACCAAAAAACCATTGGAAACGGGCCAGGTTCGTAGTATTTCGGATAAGCCGTAACAGCGCCGAAGGCTCGCTTGCTATTTGTCCACATAATTTGCCACTGGATGACCAAGATAGTTCCGCATAACAAACTTTAAGCCTCAACAGTACCATACGTGTTAAATTGCACCGAACCGCCCAGGAATATCCAAGCCATTTCGCACCCCGTAACACAGTGGCCTCTATAAATTACTTATATTGTGTTCCTTCGATAAGGACGATAAACAGTGCTGCATCCAAACTGATATCAGGTAGTGCAACGTTAGAATACCAGCAAACAATTGAACAATCTATTTTTTCTTCAGGGTGATTTACAGACCACAGTTGTCAGTCTCGGGGCGAAGACACTGGTATTTAAGGTACTTTAGCAGTAGAGTTACAGTAAAATAAGTTAATGGTTCCGTGATGACTTTAATAGAGTTGTTGGAATATTTTACAAGTTTTATTTGAAATTGCCTTTCTAGAAAGGGAAGTTGCATGAGTATAAAAGCTTTTTAAGTGTACTTTTTAAAGTGAACAAAACTGTTGAATGCTGACATCGTTAAGAGTTTTGGTGACGTCACTAATAAACTTGGCTGAGCGAAATCGTGTTCGTTAAAAGCCTTTTATCGTTTTCCATTTCAACCAATAAATTTATGTAAAAATATGCCGAAACGATTATTTTCTATTGCTCTTAGGACTGTAAAAAACTTGACTGTTCAGCGGTAAAATAATATAGCTATACAACAGACATTTTGCATGCCAAGTCACGCTCCAACTAAAATTTTGTTGAATTTATTAAAAAAATCAGACGATAAAAATGCTATGTTGGTTTTCGCTTTTGAATATTTGCTGTGCTGGCGATGTCTCGACAGATTAAAATCACGACTTACATTTGGTCCATTTTGTTTCTCGTAAACCGAATTTGCAAGCAGACAAGTTTCTAGGCAAAGAAGTACTGGATTAATAGAATTTACTGTTACTGTACCGAAATGTATATTGTAAAGTTGTATATGTGTAAAAGCAACTACTGCATACTAGGTTTCCGGGTATAATCATAAAATTAAATTATCTAGATGTAGAAATGGTTACAAGTATCTATGCGATATTGTTAGGAGCTCTGGAAATTACTTGAGGCAATGTAGTTGTGCATTTTAGCCAAAAACTCAAGTGCCGTAGTCAGGTCAATGTTCTATGCAGCAAAGCACTTCAATAAAATCCAGCCAAATGCGTATCACAATGCATAACGAAGTGCAGTCATTACACAAATTGAAAACTCCACACTGAACGATGCCAAATATCCTCCATTCCAGATGACAAGATATATTACGTTACGTAAAGCATATTCACAAGTTAGAGCAGTTCACGACCTCAATTCGCGACCAAACAGTTTTTTTGAACTGACAAAGCGACCACAAACTCCGATGTCGTATGTTGGGTCACGGCCTTAGTAAATCCTGCGGATGTATGCAAAGGCCACGAATGGGAGTGAAATCTGATCAAATGGAACGCGGAGGATTCAAACTTTGAGGTTCGATGCCATTTTGCGGATTTTACGCCCTCGATGTGTTCCTATGTTTGGTCTAATCGAATCAAATAGTTTGGGACACTTGCGTATCTGATATTCAAGTTTTGGTATTTTGGCGTTTGGGTATAAAAGGCCTGTTTGTTTATACCAGATGCTAGTGATTTTCCTTATGTTTTTTATTTGTGTGATAAATATTTTTTTAAGCCTTTTGCCTTCGAATCTCTGGTGTCACTGCTGCTTTATATATTGACGGATTATAACTACCTCTTATTATAACTAGAACGATAAAAGTAAAATTCTAGCCTACGCGACCATCGCACCATCTTCACATGGAAAACAGAAGTGAAAAATATATCCCATAAAAAGCATAATGGTCATCATCCTGCACGTCTTGCGAATCAATTGGAGGAAACAATTTTGTTATTTAATGGGTATATATCAAAGTCGGTTCTAGGCGACTGCGTGATTCGACAACACTTATGGCGTAGGTACCGTGACCTACATTTCGATCAAATTAGATACTGAGTCACAGTTAAGTTTGAAAATTGTAAAGTCTTTGGGTCTAAATAGTACCGCGTACCTGTTTGATATAATTATTATGTTTCTGTTTTTTGAAGAGCCTTAGCCACTTATCATTCATCATTCCTTATCCTTATTGATTTTACAAAATTCCGTAGGGTTGTGTGTCCTGACGAGAAGCTTTTAAGTCCTTACGACTCAGAACCTATTCCATCATTTAACTTTAAAGTAAACTTTTAACAATATTTATTCACTACATTATTTGTAGGCTTGACTGTAATTTGGTTCAGTGGATCGTGTGAGCTACACGCTTCATATAAAATTCAATTCAATTCAATTTATTCAGTAACAATCTACATTGCGTTCGAAATAATCCAACATGAAACATAAGTATAGACTAATATTACAAAATGACAATGATTATTATTAAAATACATGCAATTCAAATTAAATTACGAAATATTATCTAGATAGAAATATTGTTTTATAATCTGTTTGCATGGTATTTAAAAATTATAAAATACCATGCAAACAAATTAAAAAACTATATGCCAAATAAAAAACAATAGTCAATAGCCAAATAAAATAAAATAAAATTAAATTACACGCCACTGCAGGGTGTAAGAATTGGACATTTTGGGATTTTACGAAGCAATGTCGCTTTGAGCCTTTTAAAGCTAAAATAAAATCAGAATATATTGATAAAATCCCGCATAGAGTATAATAATAAATTGGCCTACTGTTTTTTTTTTAATATTAATCTTATTGGAAGCAGAATTAGATTAAAAAATTCGCTCAGTCTACACTGCAACTTTGTTGCTATATATTTGGTGAATACTAAAATTACGAACAACCGACATTTATGACGTATATAACCTAAAACTTGTTTGGTATTCCATACTCAGTACAAATTTCACAACACAATCACAATGGCCGTCTACCTAACGGGTGTTCGGAACACTCCAACTTTGCGGCCAGTTTGTCACTCCAAGTCAAAAGTTCCCTCCACTTCAAGCGATTCGACTCGGACTTTGCGTGATTCGGAACCAAAGTTTCCCGTCCTACGCCTTTTTATTTTATGACGGGTGTCAATTACTGGATATCTTTTGTTCTTTTGGTAGAGTTTGAGGAGTTAAACTTTCCGACTGTTGGATGTTTTTATTTCAGTTTGCTAGTGTATTTTGATATCATAATAAGGAGAACTTTCGAGTTGTACTAGTATTAGAGTTTGTAAGTGTGTTTTTAGGACAAAAAAATCTGGTTTTGAGGAAAGTTCTCGTTTTATTTGTATCGTAGAAGCTGGGAGTAGTTCGTAAGGCGACGAGACGCGGAACCTTGGGTGCTTCCGCCTTGCAAGCGTGGTATAGCGTTGATGTGTTCCGGCTGTAAATTAAGGGCGCATCCCTCCAAATGGCTGTAAACATTTGCTGCTATAGGATGTGGCACACTTTTTGGTATTCGCGGGTGGTTTCGAGCAACGTATCAAGCATTCTTTATTAAGATTGCATGACAATATATTCGTGCATGATCGGAATGTGAGACGAGACTGAAATCCAAAGGCCGGAGTTATATTTACGTCTATTTTGTATATTTTGCATGACTACATTGTGCATAAAGCACATTAAACCTACTGTCAGCTGTCAACATAGCTTGATCACCTGCAAATTGCCTGCACATTGACTAAGCTGATGAAATTATAGTCACTGATCTGTACTAGGCTATTCTCCATTAGTTAATCCCAGATTATGTTCGCTGACGGTTTGCAGTTAGCTTTGAGCAATATCTGGCTTCAAACTAATATCGTGGTATTCGCTGCACTTAAACTGCGATAAGGAGCAAATTGCTGAATAGCTTTCAGTTCATTCAGCCGACTTTACCAGCACTTAACAGCTCCTTTCTCTTGGATGTCAAGACACGGAAGTCAATTCAGCTTATTAATAAGCCATTACAATACCCTTGGATCCATTAAACCGCTAACGACTCGGACAGAGAGCATAAAAGCCGCGCCGCGACGGATAAAAACACGCCGTTCTAGGCCGCTCCTGTATAATCCTTGCAAAGCCGTGGCAGCCCCATTTTATTGTACATTTCCCTGCAAAGTGCCTAGAAAGGCTGAAAGCTGAGCGAACATTCATTTCCATAAAATGTTACAATATAATGTTGCTTTTAACTCGCCACCGCGAGGAATGCTTCATTTTGTTCGAGCAACAATAGGTTTTTAACGAAGCTGATTGATGGAGATGAAATGGCGGGGGTCGAGTCAGCGGAAGAACGCTAGGGGTAAAATACACAAATTATTGGGAGAGAAGAAAAATCGGTAGCGACACGCAAATATGCTACTTTTGTTTACGCTTGTCCTTTGAGTGGAGACCCAAAGATGACTACACCCTTTCGGAAAGCGGGAACCCTTTACGGGAAAAAGGAAAACATGGGTTCAATGTTTTCTTACTGAATGTTGTGCCTACGTATGAAATTAAAGTTAAATTATGGTTTGCTTAATATAAAACATTATAACGGTTAAATATAAATACGAAAACGTAAATTTACTTCCACTTGCACAAAGCATGTAATTATGGCAACACAGTCTTTTCGTACAACTTGTCAATTCCACCCTGATTTCCCTCTTCATCATAAACCCAGGGGTCGCCAACATGATTTTAATAGCAAGGACCCTTCACAATTTCCTAGGAGCTTACACCTGAATAGCTGGATATTATCTACCTACGTTGTACAGTAAATTGCAAACACAAATACACGCGCCACTGTTGTGCAAACTGTGTTACTTTGAATTAGGGGCCGGACAAACAAACAGACAGTTGAGGCAAATTGCCGCTGGCCTTATTTATTACGGGACCCTAAAATAATACGGTGCGAATGCCTACTATTGTCTTGCTTTCTAAGATGGTTGTGAATTTTCATCTGAAAAGGCTATTTTCTTATTTTATTTCATAAAATAAATGAAGTAAAAATCTTGGTCCTTAGCTCCGAAATATGAGAGATGGAGCTACAAAGGATCACTTTGTGGGTTTCAAACTAAAATTCTAAAATGGAACAGGCATTCACCTACTTTAGCATTTTAAAAATGAGTTTCTGACTGTGCCTAACGAACGACGATGTTACGTCTGCGTAAAAAGAATTCAACACTGCTAGACTAGTATACTCCATTTATTTGAGTAAAGAGACCAATAAGTACCGGCATTAGACAAATAACGACTAAATAACGACAGTTATTGTGTAATATTGTTGAAATGACTGCACCTTAGAGTTTTTTTTTAATGTAAATGGTATATATATATAACGTAGCTTTGTATTTCTCGTGAAATAACGGAGTTTATAATACGTTTATATCGAAATAACAAAAGGGTGATAACCGTTATTTATCTAATGTTATAATAAATAGAGTGTAGGTACTCTAAAAATTAAGGCTATTAAAAATACAGAAGATTTAGCAGAAATTTACTTACGGTTAATATTGACTTACATACAACCTTAACCCACAAAATAAAGCAATCTGGCAACATCACGACTGCATTCCTCGAAGGGTTAATCAGAGGTGCATTGTAGTGCACCCACATTTCGGCAGTTATGTTCCGGGTATGGGACCATGAACAGAGAAGGATGGCGTCGCATCGTGAGGCAAATCACGGTTGTCCGGAAACTCACTGCAACGTGATGACCGCGGTGGTCATCTCGTTGCAGTGAGATTCTGTCAAGAGTGCACCGACAAAGAAGATCTGGCCATGCTGCTACTGAGAATTTCCAGATGGAAAAACCTAATAACACTTTTCCTGACCCGGGCATCGAACCTCATGCTCAGCAGTAGCACTTGCGACTACTAGACCAACGAGGCGGTCTACCAGCTAATAAACCGAAAACGCTAAAATAAAGAAAATAATACGCATCTTTCAATTTATTCTCTCCTAACTATAACTTATTCAAAGTGCTATGATACTGACATTCACAATAATTTCCTGACATTATGTTCCGTTACAACTTTACTTACGACATCATAATACATTTACATACATACCAAAACTATGTCTCTACAAAACGTTTGTTGCCAAAACAAGAAAAATAAAAAGCGGCCTGGTACGAGTTGGAATCGCATGCGAAGAGTTCCGTACCACCTTTAATTTTTAACTTTATTTTATTTTTATTATTTGTTGTTATAGCTCAAATAATCTGTAAAGTTTTTCAAGTATCTACATATTACGGTTCAAAAGATACAGCCCTGTGACAGATAGACGGACGGAAGGACGGGCGGACCGACGGTCGGACAGCGGAGCCTGAGTATTAGAGTACGTAACTAAGGTCCCGCTGTTAGACCGTTGGTGTCCTTTGGGTACGGAACCCTAAAAATTATATAAGATATTATTTTTTTATTATACCTATGCTACTGTTATTCTATTCCGTTGTCGTCGACTCCCTTTATGCTTCATAAAAATTTAGTATATACTTATATTTCTGCTTACTAGTTATATCAGAATTGTATTACTGTTTATGTACCTAACATTATTTTTATAGGCGTAAGCCTTTCCCGATGTTTGACGACTTTTTTTACTTTTTTGATTAGTAATTGACTTCTTGATGCTGTTTTTATGGAAGTTATTGCCTGTACACTGATATCGTGTTATGTTACATGTAAACGTTATTGTGTAAGGTACACTTTGTATATTGACTAGAAAATAGCTTATCCAACTGCCTACGACATGCTGAACTTTTTACCGTTCTGATTTAACTATTTTATTTATTGTTATTTATGTATTTATTTATTTTATTTATTTATTTATTCACTTCAAACATAAAAATATATTTACAGGCTAGACCCAATGCGATATTGTAGTCCACTTAAAAATTAACTGACACTTAAACTGATTTTAAACCCACGGGTAAAATCCAAGGTTATCTTAGCTTAAAAATTTCGTGATATACCTAAATACAAAGAATTCGTCTGAAAAAAATCAGTAAATAGGTAGATTTTCAGAAAACTGTCATCCAATATCCAACACGTCTTGCCAAAATTGTATACCTGAGCTCACACGGTCCAAAACCCTATCTCACGCGAAAAAATCCCCGACCTAAACAAACACATTTTTATCATTAAGCACCCATATCCCAGCACTATGTACCGAAAAACGAATTAAACGCCAAATTAAACACTAAGAGAACTCGGAAAAATCCCATACAAATAGACTATTAACGTAACTTTTAATGGCTACTACGGGTTACACGCGGTTAATGGAGTGCCATATTTGGCACCCTCAGTTATATCTTGAGCCGTTCACGCCGAGGATTATACGTTCGAATCCCACGCGAAACTTAATTAAAGTTTTAATGAGCCGCGCAATATATGTATTTCGAAATACTGGCCTAGATTAAGCCTGGAAATGGCGGAGATAGGTGAGGGCTTTGATATGTGTGGATCAAAATTGATACAGTAATTTTACCTAATGGTTTTTCCAAAGCTATCTATTGAGCGTTGTCTTTTATTTTACATGGTTACAGGTACCTCTAGTTTTCTGGACATCCAATAATACCAAAGAGTATCGTATTACCGAGTAACTGGGTTGTGGAGGTCATATAGACAGTCGCTCCATGTAAAATACTAGTAGTAGTATTCAGCTGCATCCGGTTAGACTGGAAGCCGACCCCAACATATTCGGGAAAAGGCTAGGCAGATAGACCTCTAGTTTTCAGGAAACCTAGGCTAGAATGGTCAAAATTACCAAAACATTGTGAGCAACGTGGTGATTAATGCGCATTCCGTCTCTAAATGGGAAGATACCTTTTTCCTGCGAAGCGACAATTACAGCCCAAAACAATAATTTATTTAGCCTTCTATTTTCTTGTAGCCTAAGCAGAGATACTTATCATTCCATATTATCATTTCATTGGCCCATAAGTGTCTAGCCTATGCATAAATTGCTACAATGAACGATCGTGAAGAGATATTGCCTCGGTCATTATTCACAAAACTTGGCAGGCACCTAGGATGAATTGTAGAAAAATGTGGAGTACCTATTGTTTTTAGTTCAGCTGTAGAATGAAGTTGCAGCTACTGAACTCACTGGTTGTTGGCAAGGAGATCGATACTAGAGATGTTTTCTTTGATACTAGCTCCCTCTAGCGGCTTCGCCCGCGAGATGTCTTTATAAATCATAGCCTTTGTTACTCAGTGATAATACAGCATTCTACTGGTGAAAGAATTTTTAAAATCGGTCTAGTAGTTTTTGAGTCTATTCATTACAAACAAACATACAAAAAATGTAGTCTTTTCTCTTTATAATATTAGTTTAGTAGATATGTTTTTCTTTTAAAAAGCCTTTGCATTTAAAATGTTCCATATATGGTGTTTCTTTTAAGTATCCGGAGGGAAGCTCAAGCCCTGCAAAATTATGGCGAATGAAGAGAGAAAGAGAGAGAAAGTATCTGATGTTATTAAAGCAATTTTTTTCTGGTAATAATAAAGCCTTCAGAATCATTATTTCCAAATCTAACCTATATTTCCCACAGAAGACAACAAAGATACAAAACAAAATTCTTGTAAAACATTCCGTATTCTTTTGTCCGACTTATCTAAACTACGAGTACATCGGCTTACTTGGCCATATTCCAAAGTCCGTTATTAGTACAGGAGATTTGCAGATTCACCAGCCCTAGATCTTAAGAGTACTTAGCACCTTTGACATGCTAAAACTAAGAGAGACTTACTGGCTTTAATCGGGATAGACGTGTTACATCTGTGATGCATTTACATAATTGTTTGTAATTGTGTGTGTGCTTGTTCTGGACTAACTGCAGAAGGTCTGAAAAAATCTTCTTCGTGGTCGCGTACTTCATTACTGAAAGTCGTGGCCCTGAAAGGCTTTCGTGGCATTATGAATGATGTTCTTCCACTTCGTTAGGTTCTCAGCTTCTCTCGGGGCGGTTGTAGAATCCAGTGAGTGCGATTACTTGGACCAGCGGTTAGGTGACAGGTTATCACGAGGTATTTTCCCATCTATATATACCCATCTACTACACTATGACCAATTCAGTTCAAAGATAATTTGCACTTCATTTATTTAGGTCAGCGTGTGTATGTTTTGGATTATCTATAAAGTTTAATTTGTAATACTAAAGATAGGTACTAATTTCTAACCTAAATCTTAACGAGTATCACATTATCTTAACTATTTTTACATTTAATTTACTGAATCACGATGGATTTACTATTCTATTTCTATGAAAATTCATCAATCCCAACACGTTACTAAATTTCCGAGGAGTGTCGAGTCTGTGATCTATTTCAAACCGACCAGCTTTATCTATGCCTCCAAGTTTAATTCTATGCAATGAGCGATATTCAAGTTAATTTAGATCAAATATTACTGAACCTATTAGCCTATCGTTTGGTTTAAAATTTACGTTATTTGTGGACGGTCGGCTTGATTGTGTATAAATTCAATATTGAAGTTGTGTTATGTTAGTTCAATATTTATGATAGGTACTAGGTAACTGGTTAGTCTGGTCGATGTAATAAACAGGCAATGTTCATTACCTGTGTTTTAATTTAAATTAATTGGTTTTAGTTCCTATCAGCTGATACCGTGAGTTTTGTTTCATTAGGGGTTGTATGTGATGAACTTTTTGAAAAGAAATTAATTCATTCGCAAAATTCACGTAGGTATTTGTGTGTAGGATAATAATTTAACAAAAACATATTTTTTTTTTATCCGACCTTAATTGGTATACTCTTCTCCACAATATAGAAGACATAAATAAGTAGTATAAGGGGTCGTGCCTAAATAATAACAGCCGCACGGGTCGATCGAAGGGTTATGCTTGGCGCGGTCTGTTCGTGGATGGGTCCGTCCCATATCGAAACCCCTCCGTGCCTCGGAAAGCACGTTAAGGTGTTGGTCCCGGCTGTATTCGTAGATCTTTGACATTCATTATGGGAGGTCATAAGTCCAAAAGTCTATCCAACTAGTCTTACCGAAGAGTATCGTGTCACCGTGGTTGTGTAGGTCAGGTAGGAATCGCTCCATGTAAAATACTGGTACTCCACTGCATCTGCAGTTAGGCTGGAAGCCGACCCCGACACAGTTGGGAAAGGGCTAAGCATATTAGGAGCTACACAAGCTTCCTCCCGTCACCTTCGACCACGTCGATGTAACGAGCCTTCTGAAGGACATTGTCTTTCTGAAGGCCCGCCTCGCGGATGTGCTAACGAAATTAGATGCATCCCAAAACACCGTCACTGATTTGCGTAAAGAAGTGAGTGATTTGCGCAATAGCGTGGCGGTAATTAGGTCACCTGTCGATGCGTCAAACGTAAACACATGTCGCGGAGCCGGCCTCGATATATCGTCGTCGAATTCCGCGTCAGCAGTTTCGTCGCCAGCGCATCCGTCGATTGCTGAGCTTGCAGAGCTCCCCGCCACCGCCGGCGCACACCGAAGTCCCACGCACGTCATCGCGGCTCCTCCGCGCAGCGCCGCCCACGCCCCTTGCCCCGTCCCGCTGCCAGTTACTGCAGCCCTGGCGAAACCCCTACTAAGGAATTTTGCTAGCGTTACCGCGAGTGCCCCTGGCGCTCCTAGTATCAAGCCCATGCCAGAAAAGGCGCCGAATAAGGCTGATATTGATGGCGGTTTCGTGACGGTGCAAAGGAGGAAGCGCCGATCGCGAACGAACAAGAACCGCTGCGGCAAAGCTCCTATGGACTCCGAAGTGAGCCTGCGTGCCGCAAAGCCGAACACACCGGTGTACATCTCCCGCCTACACTACACCACTAAGGCGGAGGACATCGTGGAGTACGTGCGCCAAAAGACGAGGTACATGCCGAGGGTGCAGTTACTAGAATCGCACCGGAACGTCAACTTCAAGGCGTTCGTCGTGCGAGTACCGAACTGTTATCTGCCTCTCGTCATGGAAGAGGACTTTTGGCCGCAGGATGTGGTGTTCCGTCGCTTCCGCGGACAAGTTCCACAGGACAGCACAAAGTCAAGATAGTGCAAAATGAAGTGCTACTAACATAGTCTAAGCCTATTTATTAACACAAGTTTTTGTTTATATTCAAATATGTATGTTTAGGTTAAGGTATTTTTCTATGGGCCACTGTGGCCTGAAATAAATGGTATTATTATTATTATTATTATTATTAGAGTATTTTATGGATTTTTATTGTGTATGAATAATTGAGTTTTGAAATAAATTAATGAATAAAAATATTGCCTAACTATTTTTATAGGCGAGAAAATTCGTCAGGAAAAAACGACCTAGTAGAAATTGTGTAGTTTATTTCCCAAAGTGGGTAATAGGTATCTTTCCTCACACGCAAAGCGGTAAAAGCCAGCAAGCTATAAGTGTTAGCCAAAGGAAGTGAATTATTATGATACTTCTGAGCTACGAACTTGTTACTATTAAAACTTGGTGCAATATGAAATGTGCTATGTTTATACTGCACCTGTTTACTTTAAGTGTACTTATCTTTAAGTTTACTTAGAGTTATGTTTCCTTAAGATGAAATAGGTAGGTACTTTCTGGCATTTATCTTTATCAATTCCTTGTGATTACAATACGAATTCAGGACATGAGATGTGAGGTGTTCTTCATGTTGGAAGGGATGGAGACCTATTCTGATCACCGGTACATCCGGTTTGACTTCTCCACCCAGACCTTGAGTGCGCTAGACCATAGATTGCTGCTCAATAAAATTGCGTACAACGGTATCAGAGGCGATCTCTTGCGTTGGTTTGTCTCCTATATAACGAATAGGACCCAAAAGGTTGTGATCAATGGTTTCGAGTCAAGCTGTATTCAAGTTACATCAGGAGTCCCACAAGGCTCAATTTTGGGACCTCTGTTATTTATACTGTTCATAAAGATGTAAAATATTGCTTTCAAAATTCAAAATTTCTCTTATACGCTGACGATTTAAAAGTTTTTAAGCGAATTTCAAACGAACAAGACTGTGTTGAGTTCCAACGTGATCTTGATCGTTTTTCAGACTATTGCTCTTATAATAAACTATACCTTAGCTTGCCTAAGTGTCATAGAATATCGTTCACTAAAAAGAAAAATATCATAAATTTCAATGATCAACTTACTAATAGTGTTATTAACAAAGTTAGCAATCTTCGTGATCTTGGTGTGCAGCTGGACTCGAAACTTCATTTTGATATTCATGTAGAAAACATTGTCAATAAGGCATATCAGATGTTTGGCTTTGTAATGAGAGCATCTAGAGATTTCCATCGTCCCTGCACCTTCTCGCACATGTATATGTAAGTCCATAATTAGGCCGCAATTAGAATATGCGGTTCCGATCTGGAATCCTTACTATGGGAAATATATGGAAATTACAGAATTAGTCCAACGCAAGCACCTTTGTGCTATGCAATTTATATGTTTTTGAGAGAAAACATCATACCAATCGCTACTTAAAGAATACGACCTGTTTACATTACAGTCAAGACGCGTCCTTCTCGAGACAATGACGTTATTTAGTGTATGCCGATACAAGTTTGATTGCTCTGAGTTGGTGACTGGTTTGTGTTATCTGGTTCCTCGAACAGTACATGAACGGGAGGTATGCACCAGGCGACTGTTCGCTACCAGCTTTTGTAGATCCAATGCTGGTATGCGCTCGCCGCTATATCGCTTATTCACATACAACACGCGTTTTGGTGCAATAGACATATTTTTCTTAAGCAGATATAAATTTAAAAAGGATATAATTAAGATTCTAAAGGAACGGCAGTAGGCTTCATAGGTTTTACGCAGGTATTTTTATGTAGGTATAATTATTATTTGGCTATTATTAATTCCTATATGATACATCACGCATGTTTTTTTTTGTGTTTGTTACATCTTCTATAGAATATTGTGTATGTTTTTTTTTTCTTTTTCTCTTTTATTTATTTTTCATTAAGTTAACCCTGATACACTTAACGTTTGCTAACAGCTTGTTTTTAATAGTAATCTGTGGAAAATGTTGTGGGTAGTATATTTTTTAAGTGTAATTTTAAGATTTTTTTTTTTTTTAAGGAGTCGCTCGGAACTTTCAACAGGAACCCGTGGGGACGCCCATACAAGATGGTGCGAGAGAAACTCCGCCCATGGGCTCTCCCACTGACGCAGTGTCTCCGTTTGGCAGCTGGTGCAGGTGGGGCGAATTTGGCGGAGAGCCAGTTTGGTTTCTGCAGGGGGCGCTCTACGGTGGACGCCGACGGACGGTGGACGATCATGCGCGTGCGGGTCCTCACGACGGTGGATGCTGTGGCTCGGGTTGAGGCCATCTTGGCGGTGTCTCTTGACATCGCCAATGCCTTCAATATCCTGCCCTGGAGTTGCATCAGGGAGGCACTTCGTATCACCAGATCCCGACCTACCTCTTTCGTGTGGTCGAGGCCTATTTGACGGTCAGGGCCGATCTATCCTAGTCACCAAGGAGAATGGAACCGGCGAGAGATGTCGTGTGGTGTCCCGCAGGGATCAGTCCTGGGGCCGCATCTGTGGGACATCGGATACGAATGGGTGCTGTGCGCCAACCTCCATAGCGGCGTAAACGGCGTTTGTTATGCTGACGACACGTTGGTTCTGGCGCAGGGGAGGTCACACCAGGTGGCGGCCGAACTAACGACACGCGGGGTTGCGACAATCGTCGACAGAATCCGGCAATTGGGACTCGAGGTGGCCCTGCACAAGTCCGAGGCCATGTGTTTTTATGGTCCTCGGAACGCGCCACCGTCGGGTTCCCAAATAACGAGATAACCCAAATTCGAGTTGACGATGAAGTACTTAGGAGTTTTCCTCGACAGCCGGTGGAACTTCGTGGAGCATTTCCGACGTTTACCTCCCAGACTGAAGCAGGCCGGGGCTACCTTGCAGCGGATCCTGCCCAATCTAGGGGTCCAAATGCCTCCTGCCGAAGGCTCTACGCGGGGGTTGTGCGGTCCATGGCCCTCTACGGTGCACCGGTGTCGGCGCGTTCCTTGAGGTGGCGGCCAGGACGCGGGTTGAACGCATCCCAGAGGGTCATAGCCATACAGCTGGTCCAGGGATACCGCACGGTCTCCGGTTGAGGCGGCGAGCCTCCTTACCGGATTGCCGCCATGGGATCTGGAGGCAAAAGTCCTCGCGCACATTTGGGAGTGGTGCGAGGTGGCGAAACGCCGGGGCATAACTCCGCTGCCACGAGAAATCACGACACAGCGGACAAAGCTCCGGCGGGATCTCATGGCCTTACGCCCCTATCCGCCGCAGGAGACGTAGGCGGGGGCTTACGGACGGTGAGTAATGGGTAGCTCGCCATAAGGGCCAGGCTCGGGTCGACGGCGCGTTATGTTCCACGCACGCCTCAACGAGATGTCAGCACAGCTGGTGGGGTCCACTACGACTGATGCCTGCCGGGGTCGCGGGAAAGTCCGAAAGGGATACCGTGGCCCCTGGCAAAGTACAGGCAACTGAAAAGAACACGGGTGGGTTTTAGTCAATAAGAGTCTGACATACCCTTTAGAGAAGTTATTCGATAAATTCCCAATCAAAACCTAAAAAAAATGTATTGTGATCTCTAAAGTTCCAATATACAATAGGGATGACGGCAAAAATATATTTTTTCCCGTCAGATATCTATCTGACGGGAAAAAATACTGGACACGTATTTTTTCTTTTCTTATGTATTCAAAAGATTACAGCAATACATTGAGTTAAAATGTGCTTTTATCTAAATATTTGTTTTATTAATATAATAAAGCAAAAAGTAAGTGTGTAATATTTTTTTATTATAATGACTGAAAACAATTTTTTTTCTAGGCGATTTTCCTATTGTCATAGACTCAGGGTTTAACCATTCACAGAGTAGGTACCTACACTAAATAAAGAAATCGCAAAACAAAGAAGTCTACTATTTTGATTTACCTACTGTACCACAAGTTATGAAAAATAACTGAAACTTTGAAAGTTAATAAGAACTTTAAGAAATATTCTTCAATTCAATTACCTATGTTTCTAACTAATGACGCACTACTAACGACTGAACATTTAATGAAAACAACTGTAGTAGGACTTCTCCAAAAATCAATAGAAAATAATCAAATTAAATCAATGGAAATGAATACGTAACAGAGGTGTGTGCTTGGCGTCATTCCAAAGTTCCGATGCCGTCTGTTGCCAACCGTTTAGAACGGTAATTACACCAATATTTTATACAATGCTTTCCTGAAATCATTTGTATTAAATTTGCTTCGTTTGGCTAGCAAATTACAGAGGTTTGGGGGTTTTGATTAATTTTCATAGTAACAATACCTATTTCATCTCGTTACATCTCGGAGTATTTCTGAGATATTTCGAATATTTGCTTCGTAAACCCTTTTCTGGTTTCGCCTGTAGACTAACTTAGGTACTTACTTTAATTACATGATAGTTTTCTGAATAAAGATTTTTGACTCAAATGGTAAAAAATATCGGTTTGACTGTAGCCTTATATGGTGTAGTAACAGTTCCTGTACGAAATAGTAATTTTATTTTATTAACTCATGGAATGAAGTTAAATAATAAAATGAAGATTTATCTACTATTATGTATAGATACAATTACTGCATACATTTTACAATTTGCATAATCAGTCTATAATGTTTCCACTGCTGGGACATGGCCCTCCTCTTTTCGAGAGGGAGCGGGCTGTAATCTACCACGTGGGCCCAGTGCGAGTTGGTAGATGTCACGATGTTTTCCTTCAGCGTTTTGAGAGCTGTAGTGACGAAAAAAATAAAATAAAATTGTACTCTAAAGAGGTATTTTAAATCCCAGATCAAATAAACAAACTCAGGTTACAATAATGTATAAAAGGTGTAACAGAATTACAAATGGCAACTTCTCTCCCCAATGCTTTGTTCGGGCCCATTTCAATAATGCGCCGTTAGCGACACATCTCTAAAGGACCATTACGGGCGATCCATTTCCTGACTTTTACAACCTGCACCAGACAATATAGCCTTTTATGTCCTGCCAACTAAACCCACATTATAACCCCACACAAAATATATTAACCCGCACTGCACCCTCAATTTAGATTTTTTTCATACCTTTTGCCTAAAGGTAGTTACTGCTTTTGGTGTATAGAATTGTGGGTCGCGTCACCAATAACAATATTTTTTCCGTTATAGCCAATTAATTTGTAGTTGCAGGCGCTAACAACATGGCGACAATTTTGTAGATTGTTTAGAAATATTGCTAGTTGAACGTGAATTACCTTTTGATACCTGAGCGGAGACAACCTACTTTGTGGGGTCTTTGGATTTTATTTTGATATGATTTTGTTTAAAATTTCGGTTGACATTATGCTTTTGATAGTATGTAAGTGATGAAGCACAGAGCTAGCTGAAGTGACGATGGCCTCTCCTAAGCATCGTCACTTCAGCTTGCTCCGGCAGTGGATGTCTTTCGGCACAGAATATTAGAGAAGGCGCACTCCGCATTTGTAGGTACGCGGCGGGCTCAGTTCAGGAAGCGTAACGTACTCAGAAGATTAAGAGTAACGCGATAGAAAGAGAAGCATCTTCTAGGTGAATATAACTGTAGGCAATTAGCGCTTTTCGACCTGAATTGCACTTTATTGTGTCGTAGCAAGAGTCGCTTTTTATTTAAATACTTTTGCAGAGTGAACCATCTGTATTAATATGTACTTTCGGCTGAAATGATGATGGTGATGAAGTGATCTCTTATTAAAGATTCAATATGAGTGAAGAAGTCTACCTTGCTTCTTCATTAGGCCCTTCGGCGTTCAGACATCTAAAATAGCCGATTATTCTAATGTACTCAAGTTTTTTTTTTTGGGTGGAAAATTATCAAATATCTTCTCCCGCTCTGGGTGGAGCAGGAGGGCGTGGCGTGTCTCTTACTGACTAAAACCCTCCCGTGTTCCTTTAGTTGCCTGTACGTTGCCAGGGGCCACGGTATCCCTTTCGGACTTTCCCGCAACCCCGGCAGGCATCGGTCCTATTGGACCCCTTCACTTCCTGACATCTCTTGGAGGCCCGCGTGGAACACAACGCGCCGTCGACCCGGGCCTGGTCCTTATCGGACGGCGAGCTACCCATTGCTCAACGTCCAAGTACAAGTACCTCAAAATGTCTTTGTGTGTTATTACCAATTGTTATCTAAACTTCGGAAAGGCCTGGGAAAGACAGAGTCATTCTTAAAAGTATTTTTTTTATGATCAGTTACCTCAAAGGCCTAAAGAAGAGGTAGTATTGTTTCAACTTTAGATCAAATTAAATTCAACAACGAAAATACTGGGACTAGCAACCGTTTTCAATAAAATCTAATATATCTCAGGTCAAAATCTCCAGCAAGTGCGAACCTAATACAAAACGTTCCGTTTAAAACGCAATAATCTGACGGACCGGATCCGAACCGGCTGGCTCGACGCCAAACATCCGCACCTTCGCAAGGATACGTACGTTTCCGGTCTCTGAACGAACGCGCCGCGACACGTTAAAATGTAGGTCGGCTGCCTACGTCATTAGGATGGTTCAGGTACACTGAAAATAGACAGGTATTTTAGATAGTTGAGACTTTCTGAAGTTGAATGCAGGTGGTTGTAAAAGGAAGTCGTGAATCGTGGGTAATAGACGGTGCATTTGTGTCAAGATTTGTGGGAATTCTAATGTACTGTAAATGTTTCAAAACGCGAGAAAGCAACAACGTGGCTATAAATAGAATTTTAATACTTTCTGCGCCCTAACTGGATCATGGACCTATAAGTTGAGCCTATAACTGAGTTTACATTGTACAATAATAAAATAAAATCTTTAAAATATCTACTGATGTTTTTCCTGCAATCTTCCCCTGTAACTAAGTTAAGTCAGATCAATTTCTGATTCCCTTTTCTCTCTGTAAAAAAACATTAAAAAACTATTAATAATGTACCTACTGATTTTTCATTCGTGTTATTTTTCATAAGCACGACCTTTTAACTTAGAGTCCGCGCCATCACCCAAGGCCAATAGACGCGACGCTAGTGTCTATAACATTGCATTCAAAAAAATGTAGTTCCACAAATTTTCGCCTGATTTCAGTGATGGTGCGGAGTTTAGATTTGCAAAAGATGTTACAATAGATCATACCTACAGTACCTAAAGAATCTATAAGGTTCAAATATCAACGGCTACTACCAATATCTTCAGTAGTATGTTTCCAAGCACATAATCTCATTGCTCCCGCCATTAGGACTCTGATGTCGGTGATTATTGAAAATGTTTGAGTTTGGTTATCTTGACCGGTAACCTAATGCCTAACAACTGTATACAGGCAAAAATGAGGTCTGATTAGGGTAAACAGACTTAATATTGCGATAAGGTCTGTATTTTCCATAATGCGGGAATAAAAGCACTTATGTTAATGAGAAATGTTCATGTCTTAATTATTGATTTAAAAAGGTTTTGCACCATTATTTTGTTTGAACCTTTTTTGGTTAGCCTGCTTGAAAATAAACGTGTTCATTTGTTTCTTGACTCAGATTGACCCCGCGTCCTAAAAGAAAGTGATCGTCGCATTATTTCAAACATTATGAAGCAATGGATTAGCAATTTCCTTCAAAAACCTTCAGATTGTGATTGAACGTGTATTTTGCGACAATTTTTATTAATTTACCTTTAGGTACTAATTGAATTCCTTATTTATGAAACAATCATAATCAGCCTATAATATTGCCACTGCTGGAACACAAGCCTCCTCTCTTCGAGAGAGGGAGTGGGCTGTAATCTACCACGCGGGCCCAGTGCGGGTTGATAGATGTCACATGTCTTCGAATTTTTGGTTCTAGAATTTGGTTTTCATCACGATTTTCCTTGATTTTCCTTCACCTTTGTGAGAGCACTGGGGATGAAATTATTTACACAAAGTAAAGCGCCTGTCTGTGTTCAAACTCTAGACCTAGAACTTGTAAGTCGGGACCTTTACCACTGGACCACCACTGCTGATGAAACAATGTTCCATGATATTTACAAGTAGCGCTTTAATTTTTTGGAAAACGATTTTTAAAAGATTCATGGTTTTGGAAAAATCCTTTGTAAGATGTAAATATTGTAGGTGCATGAAGTTTTGTGAAAGAATTGTACACAATGCCTGTAGGATAAACTACCACGTCCAGACTGACGGATTAACCTTTGTCCTTTGACGAAAGCCTTGTATTCAAAAGGAAATGTTCTTATAAGTATTTTCTAAGTCTTTGTGTGTAGGGCATAAGAAAATGATTTTAGCAAGCAAAAATATTTGTACATTTGTATAATCTCAATCCTAGACTGTACTCAAATGCACAAATTCTTTTTCGACCTAGATTCTAGGTCAATGTGGTGGACATTATAATGAAAGAAGATTTAATTAATTTTGGCCTATGCCAAAGTAGCACTAGAGAAAAAAACTAGCTTGTGCTCTAAGCTTCTATAAGCTTAGAACACAAGCTAGTATTTTTCAGACTGTGCTTTTGTGTTCACTTATTCGCTGGAAGCTACTTACGGAAAGTTTGACTATTAAAAAATCTATAGGATCTGGATTTATTGCACATGAATATGAATTTATCTCAAACCCGTTTCGCATTTCCTCTTTACACAACACCTACGACCATCTAGACTCGTTAACTTAGGTAGGGAGACGTGCCTAATATCCTATTTAAGCATAATCCTGTAAGTGGCAGACACCTAACATGACGGCATCTCTCAGCTCGCAGATTACATCAGCATAAAGCATACTTAGTACACGTCACGTGCCCTAATAGTACATTTTGGAAAACAGAATTGTTTATCCGATGCCAAATTCTGGCATACAGCCAACGCACGGAACAGCCAACACCTGAGCTCGTAATTGGCCCGCATTTTAGCCTGATTGTCGGAAACGGATACCCGATGATATTTCATTGGTATGGATTATTATTGGTATTAGTAATAGCTTGGTTTGATGGGGAGCAATGATTTTAGGTAAGGTAAACGGTGCATAGATAAAACCTTATAATATTGATAGAACCTTATAATGCATCTTAAAAGTCATACAATCCTACGCGTGTAAAAACGGCCCAGTTCAACTTCAAGACTCCGAGATCAGTTTGCCAACACTTATAAATAAAAACTGTCCAGATATATAGGTTATTTTATTTCTTATTGAAAACTTCATCAATTTTGAATTAGTAAGGCTACTAATTCAAAATTGAATACAACACATACCATTCGAAAACAACTGACACATACCGTCGTTTATTCCAGTCAAAATCAAAATGAACATTGAATTCACTAAATAATTTAAATCCCATTGTTACGGGAATCAAACAAAATAGCCTGTTTTAGCTTTAAATAGCTCGATTAATATGTAAGAGTGAAGACAGATTCGACAACATACAGACAGTCAATTAAGGCCTATCAGTACCAACATGAATTATAAATCTATTGTTGAATAAATTATTTTGTTTCCCACGTGCTGCTTTTTGTCTATTCGAATCATTGATTAGAGTCTATTTTAAGGGTAATTATTGAAAAAGACGTCTTTTATCGGGTTTTAATCGAGTAAGAGAGTTTATTATTTATTTCAGGTTTCTTTTTTTTTTCAGATAAGTAGTTATTCATTTTGATCAAGTTCGCTCTTAGTACATACACCCACACGTACTTACTAGTGCCCTTACTTTGATATTTGAGAAAGTTAATATATAAATTACCTTCTTTTAGAAAGTCTAGACATAGATACTTATACCCTATCGACACTTTTTGACCTTTCAAATAATGTATTAGATTAGTCACGTTTTCATTAGACAATTCTAATGTTACCTAGTAATAACACTGTAGCCAATTAGATTCGTAAATATCCAACGCTGAGCACGAATCGAATATTGTATAGAGAGTCACGTATTTTATGCTTCTCAATTAGCAGTTTTGAGTGTGACACTTTAGTTCAGTATAACCTTAATAAAAAAAACATCATACAATGAAGTGGCCCAATAATTCAAAAACTCGATAGACAGACTTGTCATAAAGGGGTCACAATTACACGTATTCAGTATTAACTAGCTAAACCTAAAATACAGCTTTGTGACAGAGACACAGATGGCTTAGGCTTAGCAATAGGGTTCCGTTGGCACTCTTCCATACAGAACCCTAAACACCGTAACAAAATAAATAAACAAACACTCATTTATGTTCAAAGTCGATTTTTGCCAACGCGGAGCGGCGCCGGCGACTACGTAAGCATTAATTATTCGGCTTGACCGGCGCGTGGCGTCGCATAATGTTTAGACAACCGGTGATCATTTATAACTTGGACGCGTTTGGCTAAGAGATAAGCGTTTGAGTACTGACAGGCAGTATGTGTGTATGGAAAAATGTAGGCCATATTATATACGATAAAGGTTTCAGACATCATTATAATTACCGGGAATGGATTCAGGTTTTTTAATGAGCCAATAAATTATAGGGCAAAAAACTTGTTCATTGGTTAGAGTTTGATTAAACAAGTTCCTTAATTAATAAAATATCATTTGAAATAAAGTCCAAAAGAGTATGGACGCCGTGAGCGTTGATGAATGAGCGACCTGCACTGCCCCCTGTCTCGCCGAGCACATAGCTAAGGCGCGGTACAGCGGTATCGGTCAAACTATACCAATCTTGTCAGTGTTAGATTTTCAGTGATAATTGATGAATTGTTTTGAATTGTTGTTGTGATCAGTGTTTGTGAGTTTTGTGTTAAATAGATTCAACCAGCATGTGCAGATGATAAATTCAGAGATATGGAATAAGTTAGAATATAATAGTAAATGGGAATACCTCAAAGTTAGGTATTATGTTGCAAAAAATCGTAGATAAGAGTAGGTGAAAACAAGGTTATTCACACAGTATTTTAACAGTATCTTTACAGTAAGCAAACTCCTAAGATGTCGAAAAACTGAATTGTAAGTATACGTGTTTATCTTTTTAGCTTGTAGCTAAGTAATAACAGCCGCACGGGTTGATCCATCAGGTTATGCTACACTTGCTGGGGTGGTCCGTGGATGAGTGGGCGACTAGAATCAATTCAATTTTTTTGTAAAAATTGACGTTTAAAAGTGCCTTTTAAGGGCCTAATTGAAATAAATGATTTGACTTTAACTTTGAGTGACCATCTTTACATACCGAGACTCCTCCCTCGTGCCTCAGAAAGCACGTTAAGCCGTTTGTCTCAGCCGTCATTCGTGGATCTTTGACAGTTGTTACGGGTCGTCAGAAGCCCGAAAGTCTGACAACTAGTCTTACCAAGGGGTATTGTATTACCCAGTTACTGGATTGTGGAGGTCAGATAGGCAGCCGCTCCATGTAAAATACTGATATTCAGCTGCATCCGATTAGACTGGAAGCTGACCCCAACATAGTTGGGAAAAGGCTAGGCAGATTGATTGACGTGTTAATCTTCTTGTTATTTACTTTCCTTGCGCTGCCAAACCAACTGCTTTCACAGCTACGATTTTTTCTCAGAAACTTCAACAAAAGCATCTAAAAAAATCACAACGGTACCAACACTACATTTCTCATACAAAATCTTAAAGCAACTACTTCAAACTGACGAAAATAACCCGCTAACATATCAGTATTCATGCAAAATTGCAGACACGGAGCCCCCAGTCTCACACATTCAAGTTTAATGAACTTTCTCGCGTCGCCGTCAGCTAACTTCGGGGCCCCGTACAATAGTAAATTTGTTGGGACTAAATGTTTATTAATGTGTTGTGTGAGTTGATTTTGTTCTGAGCTAGTCTTAATATTTTTGTTATAAAAAAAACAGGAGTTTGGTTTGTGTTACGTTTGGGCAGATAATGTGACATTTTTGGTCTAGAATTTGTAGTACTGAATCACCACAATATTCTGTAGGTATATTGAATGAGCCACGCTTTTGATTACTCTTATAGAGAATAAATTTGTATAATAACGACTAGCTTCCGCCAGCGGTTTCGCCTCCTGGTGAAGGAATTTTTAATATTGGTCCAGTAGTTTATGATTTTATTCATTACAAACAAAAATACAAATCTTTCTCTTTATAATATTATTATTATATTATTCTTTATTGTTAATTTAATAATATTATAATATTTCGAAAACAATAATTGGGTAGTATTGTCATCAGAATCTGACAATATTACCATATTATTGTTTTCGAAACATATTCTACTGAAATCATCATAAAATCTATCACTGAATAATAATATTCGTAATTATATGGGCCGTGATAACAGCCTATACATACATGCTTTGCAGCAAAATTGTTGATCGCAGTACGATGTTATGACAACACCCATACAAATCCAATAACAATCCCAAAATCGTCCCTTTTGACAACTCCAAGAGACGTCAAGGTGGTCTATTCTATACCAAAACTCAGCACACCTACCCACAACACAATGAAAACTAATTAATCGATATAATGCCAACTAAAATACTAGAGATAGATTAGGCATTATTGAAATTGATACGGAAGCCATAGAGTGGAAGGGGCTCGGTGTGAATCGATAGGATTATCCCGTTACGATGACACCTCCACAAACTCTGCTTTCACACGAAATTGGGGATTAGGGACAGTTGGGTAAAATGAGTATTTTTTTTTACGTAATTTTATCTATTTTGATACTTAGTTTACGTAGTGCGCAGTATTTTAAAGAAGCGTGAGAAAGTTAGTCAAATTGTAGAAGTTGTGGATTGGACATGAGAATTTGCTTTTATAACGAATTTTTTTATGTGCATGTAGTAGTGTGCTTATTGTGCATGAAATGATAATGTACGTGCAAGAAATATAATATCGTCCGCAATCGAATCGTTTATTAATAGTGTAGCAACATCAAAATATCTCTAGCAATGCCACATTACTTAGTTCTGATAAATAAGTCGCTTATACGGTTAAATATTATATCGTAGATATCATCCACAACAAGCAAAAAGTAGGATCATAACCATCGTCATAATAAAGACAATACTACCAATCATAACAGGAAATACGACAGTTTTACTATAGTTACTGATTTCTGAACTATCCTGGCATATGTCCAGGATACTTCAAGACGATATACCAGTTTTCTATGATGAAAATATTCATAAAAAAACGCTAACACCAGAAACCTGTCCATTGATATTGTCACTCACTGCTGATGCTTCTAAAATAGAGGAAACGAATGTAGGAAATATATTTTATGTAATAAAAAATCTGTTAGCAAAAGACAGCTTACAGACCTTGTAATAAAATATTATGTTTATTAGCCTGTTTACGTTGGTCATGTAATGTCCTTTGGCCCTCTTTGAGGATGATATATTTGGGTAATACATTAGGATAATAAGGGTTTTGTTACATCAGCAAAAATCTGAAAACGGAGTGTCTGGAACGATTGATTAAATTGAAAATCTGTGTGTTAGTAGACAAACAGAAAAGATGCTATTGTTAGTTTTGTCGACCAGTGTTTGTATTCTGAGAATGACAATAGTCATAGAAGAAAGAAAAAATCCTTAATTGATACTTATTATTCAGTAGATATAAAATTGAAACAAAATAAACAAGACAATAAAAAATAGAAGAAACAAGACTTTATTTCTATAAAAATACTTTATTCTTACTTACGTTATCTTTTCACCTGTGGTGTTATTAACGAGTAACTGTGCTTAGTTGGTACACCAACTAAGCACAGTTACTTAATAATAAACTTAAGCAAGCAAAAGAAAAACCACGCTCATATTCTTTTTCACACAACAACAAATCGCATTAACTTCTTAAATCTCCATACTTAACACAATAATACATACGAAATAATTCCCTTCATAGTGGAAGCTATTGTGTTTCGAGTTTATTTCCTGCCTCATTTTTCAAAGAGGATCAACAGGGTCAAACTGCGTCTCGTCTATTGTCTGTGACGTCATAGTATGGGCTCATTGTGGCATCGCCCTACTTGCCAAGTCCCTCGTTTGACTCGTCCGAATGTCCGAGACATTTAGTGCTCTCAGTTTGACGGCCTCTTGAGCACTGGCTTGGATTAATCTGGGGAATCAAATTGGAAATTGATTGTGGACTTGTTTGATGAAGAATATTGGGAGTTGACGGGTTCCGGGCTTTAAGATCTACAAATACAATGCAAGGATCTATATGTGGTTGCCTGCGCCATACAATAAAATTGTAGCAAAAAATTACTGGCTTGGTGTAAAGGCTTTGGCATTGTAGCAAGCACGGTGCAGCCTTAGTGTGAATATTTCTTCATAGCACCAAAAATATATTATGTTTGCTATCTAAACCACCACTATCATCATCAACTGGAAGAAATTAACTGATAAGCATTGTCAATGGTAATTACTCGCCAGGGAGCTACTGATAAGTAAGACATACTACAATTAATGAATACCTATCAGATAGAAATTTGTGTGTATAATAATAATCCATAGATACTGTTATGGTGAATACTTGAGTCCGATTTATTTTATTAAAATTATTTTATTTGTATTGTTATTTTTAATGATGTGTTGACTGTTTTAGACATTTATAATAGATAAGGTATTAAATAGGTAATGATTTAAGGACATTGTATAAGGTATTCATAGGAATTTATGACATGGTATAACTTTAATGATAATTTTGCATGCCTGAATTGGTGCAATACAGTGGACTGCGCATGCACTTGCCATCTATAAATGTATGATTATGACATGTACTGTGTTGAGCAATAAACATTTGAATTTGAATTTGTTCCAGGTCTACTATCATCAATTCTGTTGCAGACACCTTGCAAAGATTATAGCACTACCTAGCCATTCTCATACAAACACCAAAACGTCAGGGAATTGGTATTACAGCGTAACTACTGCTAAAAGAGGCAGCCCTCCCTAAAAATCACCAAAACAGACCCCAAATAAAAGTTAACGCTGATATCCGTTGCGGTTCGTCCGAAAAAAAGTCGTACGACACTTAAAACATCCGAACACGGACCGAGAAAATTAAATGGCGGCCGAGTAATAATAGAAATGAGTATTTGGAACACAGTGGGTGTGCCTGCGCTCCTATAATTTGGTGACCAGAGAGGGAAGGAGGCTGGTCATTCAGAAATATTTGGGCAGCACTGACATGCTCTCAGAAACTCACAATAATAAAACCTGTTGGAATCTATGCGACACAAAATAAATTGGCACAGAAGGTTGGCTTAACACAAAGGGTAAAAATTCACGCACACATGGACTCGCTTCATGTATTTGCGGCTAGCATTCGACGAAGAGATATACCAAGATTATAATGCGTCCACACAATATGTCGTACACTGTTACATGTCATAAGTAACAAATGAGGTTTTTTTCAGGAGATTGATTTAAATGTTATTGTTTTATTAAAGTGAAATGTATTTATAATATTATGATATATCGAGGATCAAAATATTGTTTATACTCTATATTTTTTTTTATTGTTTTTCATAACGATACCTTTTTTTTTTCTTTGGTTGCGATATTGTCAAATAACTTCTCCCGATCGGGGCGGAGCGGGAGGGCGTGTCAGACTTTTACTGACTAAAACCCACCCGTGTTCTTTCAGTTGCCTGTAGCTGTTGCCAGGGGCCACGGTATCCCTTTCGGACTTTCCCGCAACTCCGGCAGGCATCGGTCCTATCGGACCCCTTCTTTTGTGCTGCCATCTCCTTGAGGCGCGCGTGGAACACAACGCGCCGTCGCCGTCCGATAAGGACCAGGCCCGGGTCGACGCGTCGACCCGGGCCTGGTCCTTATCGGACGGCGAGCTACCCATTGCTCACCGTCCGCAAGCCCGCGCCTACGGTGGCCGGAAATCGGCCTGTGATTCCCGACGCGCAGGGCGTCTCCTACGGCGACTAGGGGCCTGAGGGCGCGAAATTTACCTCTCCCTCACGCGTTCCGCCTCCTCCTTCGCGAGCATTACTGCTTCGCAGAAGGAGGTGAAGTAACGCACGCATAACGATACCTACATTTAGATGATATTGCTGCACTGGATGCAGACGTTTGACATAATTTGTGATCAAAAACGTATTTTACAAATTTTAGCATTTATGAAGTTATTGCATTGTGTGCGATGTGTGCTTATGCCTTTTTGGCTCGTTGTACGGAGCCAGCCTTCTGTAACTATCTACATATTTTGTGATTGCGATTCCTATTCTCTTTTTCCGTGTGTGTGTTACTGTCACTGTCAGTTTCTATGTGTGAGTTTTAAGGTTCCTTGTGTTGAAGTAAATTTCGTCCACGTTGTCACCGCGATGAACCTTCCGAGCACAATGACCAGTGTCCATTATTAACGGACGTGTATACAGCGGACGGTGTTTGAAGTATTTTTCATGATGAGAAAAGTCCGAAAATCTTTTGAAATCAGATTTTATCGAATGGGTAAAACGCTTTACTGGTTTTGCAATTTGGGTGTTTGGTACGAATTTGTACCTATAAAATAAAGCGAAACATCTTGTATTTCTGTTACAAGTTAAAATTAATAAAAATCACGATTGTTTTTTATTATTTTTGAGTTAAAAATATTATCATTTTTTTGGAAACATTTGATTTTTTAAATCATAAAACTGTGCACTGTGCTATGCGAGAATTGTGAGAATGTTTCAATTAATTTAAAATCATGAATTTCAGTAAAACAAAAACTCATATTATTATTTTGAAAATATTAAATAAGTCTCTTAATTCCGTGCAACCAGTATCAACTCATTAATAAGCTATTTAAAAAGACAAAAGCAAATGATCAGTATGATGCAATTAATAAATTCCAACTGTGATTCCGATGTGTGATTTTTCAGTTGAAATCTTTCGCAGCGAAATTGTACCGATATTATTACTCTGAAACGTGTCCAGAATATAATTATAAGCTAAAGGTCGGTTTAATTATATCTGAACCCAAAACTCATTACTTGGCTTGGTAATTTTTTGCATAACGATTTCATTTTGTAAGGTTTATATTTTAGCCTAATTAATACGATTGGTAAATACTGCCTTGTTTAATATTTGAGCTTAAGAAATTCTTTCACGTAGCAGTCACGCGATGGGATTCCTTAAACGTACTTAAACCTATACCAAACTACAATTCTCTTTTGTTGCTATGTAAAGAGTTACTGTAGGTACTGATGTATCAGCTCATGTAGGTACTAAGTAACTAAAGACCGCTCTCATCTCAGGCAATATATATTTTGGAAATAATAAATCGGATAGTAACTGAGCAGAAGTTTCTTTAAAAAACCGGTAATTAAATGTAATGTAAGGTCATGTAACATCCGTCCGATAAGGACCAGGCCCTGGTCGACGGCGCGTTGTGTTCCACGCGCGCCTCATAGAGATGTCAGCAAGTGAAGGAGTCCGATAGGACCGATGCCTGCCGGGACTGCGGGAAAGTCCGAAAGGGATACCGTGGGTCCTGGCAATGTACAGGCAACTGAAGGAACACGGGTGGGTTTTAGTCAGTAAGAGTCTGACACGCCCTCCCGCTCCACCCAGAGCGGGAGAAGTTATCATGTAAGATTGCAAGCCTTTGCAACTGTAATTTAAAAGTCTAATTTTGATAATAATTTGATGAAGGCAAAAGTTTACTAGCTTATCCAAGACAGGTCGTAGAAAACACAAAGAAAAGAGTCTACTAAAAAGGTATATCATCTGTGATGTTTTGTATTATACCTTTTAAGTGGACTTTACTGTCGTACTTGACTTTTAATTTTTATAAATTTTATTTTTATTTCAATAGTAATGAAAAAATAAAATGGAATATCCAAAAGTGCACGCCTCATAACGCTCATTCAAAAATATTACCCGTCAATATGGGTAAAATTTCTCACCTCACAATCTTTACGTACTGTCAAAGACTATAATATATAAGTTTGCTTTGTTGGTTGCTAGGCAACGGAAGAGGATCGAAGTTGGAAATACATAGATATAGAAATTATATTAGTTAGTTTTTTATTTATTTTAACTAAACTACTTTGAATAAAAGAGACATTTTCAATAGGATTCCTCCAAGGGCTGAAACGAATATATAAAAAAAAACTCAATTAATTGATTTTTTCGCAAGCTACAATGTTTTCCGGTTTCACACTTGATTGACGGATTTTTTTTTTAATAAAGTTTTTTTTATTCATCTCCATTAAATTATCTATACAATGGTATATAAATCAAGTAGGTTCTGTGTACTAGCAGGAGAGTAACAAAAAATACAGTTGCAGAAAGGAGGAAAAAAAAAATTTCGATCGCAAATCAATATCTAATTCTTCGCAATATGAGTCGTTAAAAGCGGGCGTTTTTAATGTGCCGTCACATGGATGATCAAAACGCTTCCAACGATACCTCATTATTTTGTCAAATTATGATGAGTAGTTTAGAAGTTATGAAGAAACAGATGAACATACATACAATACATAGATACATACCGGTCAAAATCACAAACCTCGACCACGGCAAAGCAAAAAGTTGCTTTGCCGTGGTCGGGTAAAAATACAAGACCCCTCTGATGTAGGTAGTGCCAAACTGCGATGAGGAAAATTAATAAAAATAACTTCGCAAAAAAGGATAATATAACTTTAACACTTGTAATATTTTTTACCCACACTGAGGTTAAAACAAAACAAAGCTATGCGAATAATAGTTTTATTTGTGGTGGAAGTTGTTTGCTTGTAACTTATTATTACGATATTTAGTGATATGAACGCTTCGAAGTTTACAAAGGGCTCTTAAACGATTTTTATGAAGGCTTTTATGATTTGTAAAGAACGATTGTAAGCGAAGTTAAACTATAACATAACATAACATCACGGCTTGTTTCCCCAAAGGGTTGGGCAGAGGTGTACCTGTAGTACACCCACCTTTCGCTAGTTATGTTTTAAGTACCATGTCGAGCCTATTGCCATCAACCGGGCACAATTCCAGGCTCCGTTCTATTCAATTCCCGTTGAAAAACCCCAATAATACTTTGCCCGACCTGGGAATTGAACCCAGGACCTCATGCTCAGTAGTAGCGCTTGCGACCACTAGACCAACGAGGCAGTCAAAAAAGAAAAAAAAAAGCTAAAAATATGTTTCCTTTCAAATCAGCGAGCTTAGTTTACTTTACCTATTAAACTTTTTAAATGAGATTTATTTTTAAATTTTGGATTTTTTACTTGGCTGTTACCAAGTAAAAAATTTTTAAGTTAAATTTTCTTGAGTATTAGTCTTCGCTTTACGCCAGTAGAAAGAAAGTAGGTACGAGAAAGTATAATTGTTTGCTAAGCGATAATACTCAACTGGCAAAAACAATAATAATAATTAATAAATAATTTGCTGTGGCCGACAGGGTCCACGATTGTTCTTAAGCTAATGTTTACAACCTAAGCACATACATTGTGGAATGCAATAAAGTATTGAGTATTCAAATTTTTATTTCGTAGATAAATCGCACGGCCATTCAACAATTAAGAGTCCCCGAAACGATTAATTTAAATTGTCAAATTTTTACGTGATTAATACACATTGATGCGCAAACTGATCGTCTAATGCAACAGAAGCAATTAACAATATCACTACAATTACAATTAAAGCAATTGACAATATTAGTACAATTGTAATTAATCGTTTCAGGGATCCTTTAAACTGATATAAAAAGTTACGAAGAAGTTTTATAATGTTTTGCTTTTTCAGTTCTTAAGGAGCTAAATACAGAAAAAACATAGTTAAATGTTATGTGAACTGATACATAAATAAAATATTATCTATGTGAGTTTCTAACATGGTGTACAAAACCACACCAACCCTGTGATTACATAACATTCAATATTATATTTTAAAAGCGTCATAAATTATACCTTATTATTTTGTCCGTAGACGGTATTCAAAAATGATATTAAGGAAGCAAGCCATAAAAGTTATAGTCGGTTATCTATAGCAGCAATTATTTGTTAATTGTCGTACATTTATAGGCCGTTTTAAGGTAACAGTGGCTATCGAGTGGGGCTAAGTGATGGATGACGAGCGGTCAGCGCGAAGCACCGAACGCTTGTTGTAATCAATTTATTTTAATTATTGGCTCGTGGCTAAGTAATAACAGCCGCACGGATTGATCGATCAGGTTAAGTTGGTCCGTGGATGGGTGACGATCTTTACATACCGAGACCCCTCCGTGCCTCGGAAAGTAAGTTAAGCCACTGGTCCCGGCTGTCATTCGTGGATCTTTGACAGTCGTTACGGGTCGTTAGAAGCCCGAAAGTCTGACAACCAGCCTTACCAAAGGGTATCGTATTACCCAGTTACTAGGTATTCAGTTGCACCCGGTTAGACTGGAAGCCTACCCCAACATAGTTGGGAAAAGACTAGGCAGATGATTTCGTATGCAGGCTTTACTTTGTTCACAGTAAAATGTAAAATAAATGGGGCATATGTTTTTGATACTACGGCTTACAGAAAACAAACAGAACAATGGTGAAAGAGCTTTAAGATGTTTCACAAGATGTCTAATGACGTCTACTACACGACGAAAAGGTGTCAATCGTTTAGCGCACCTCTTAAAAGGAAATACATGTCAGGTCTGGTTAATATTTATGTCAGGGGAGCAAAAGGAAATGCGGGAGTCACCCAGCCCCCCGACTGGAGGTAGTTGGAAGAACATCGTGTGGTTTTAGTCAGTAAGAGTCTGACAGACCCATCCACGACAAACGAGCTAAGTCTCATATCTGGGAAAATTCGTTTTCTCCGTATTTTCACCCGAGCTGAGCTCGGTCGCCCAATGTTTAGAACAAGATGGCTACCTTAGAGTAATGACATGGCAGCTTGGAATTAGTAAGTACCTACTATTATGGGAGCATGGAATTAGTATGTACATGGAATTAGTATGAACTATCCTAAACTATTAAATGAGCATTCTCTATGTTCACCCGAGCAGAGCTCGGTCGACCAGGTACCACTTTTTCCACATATCCTTTATTATTCTTTGTCGCCATATCATTTTTCACAAAGTTAGGAAGTGTTAAAGTGTTAAAAATATCTTAAATAAATTGTAGTGTTACTAAAAAAAGAATCAGCATTTGTAAGCTATAATTGATTTTCATTTTATTGTTTCCTTACTCAAAAAATAAAATAATATATAATTAATTTTATTAATTATTTATAACTTATTAAAAAAATATATATAATGTTTTAGTACGGTGATTGATAGTGCTGGGCTTTCCTATAATTTAGATACATGCGAGATCTATACCATGAAGGTTAAAGGCTCCAGCACGGCGCTACATTCAAGTAGAACAATTTCATGGAGTTTTTATAGAAATTGTTCTGCAAGTGTCACGTCGCGCCTGTCTGTGGGAGCTGTGAATGTGTTTAGTCGGTAAGCCTTTATATAAATAAAGTAAACAATGTAACAAACTTATGTAACATCGCCCCCGCTGCCACTTATCACTGACCCCCACCCAACTTCACCGTCACGCAAGTTCCCGCTTCTTTAGGCTCAGCGATTATTTAACAATAAATTATTCGTGCCACAATAAATTCACATATTCAGAATCGCCCTCCGTTGAGTAGTAAATAAATTACGTTTCGTTACCTTCTCACTTCGTCATAATTGAGTGGTAAGGTGTATTGACTCGGGCGTGCGTTCGTGACCGAATGAGTACGGAGAACGGTTTTGAATTGGATTATATGTATTTGTAATAACATGAATTTTGATTATTATGCGTTCTTAAAAATGAAATTCTAGCCAAAATTATACAATATTATTACTTTAATTTATTTAATTACGGCCTAATTCTACTTCGTATAAACTTAATTTCGCTGTATGTACTCGAAAGTCAGTTCCTCAATATTTTTTTTTTTCGGTAAAGCATTCCGGAGTGACAGGCTTTGTTTGATTTTGAGACTTTTTTTCCCGTAACTGTACCTAATCCCAAGGGTTAGGGTACAAATGCTATTTTGTAGATATTAAATTCGTTAACAAAACAATTAACACCCGCAAGCACTATAATTAAAACATAAATCATTTCAGAATTTCATCGCAGTACACATCAAGCTTATAAAGGCTAATCATGAAGGTCTATGAAGCCTAAATACACTTACATAATACACCTTAACATAAGAAATAAGAATTTTCTTTAAACATTGAACTTACAATTTATTCATGGTATGGCAGCACGCAAGTGCACGATGTCGATTTTTCTTTTTAGGGTTCCGTACCCAAAGAGTGCTAACGGGACCTTATTACTAAGGCTCCGCTATCCGTCCGTCCGTCACAGGGCTGTATCTCTTATTATTTATTTAATTGTTTATTTATTTATTTAATCAAGAAAGCTTACAGACTAACAAACCAATGATATAAAGAATAAAATATAAAAAAATGCTAATAAAAAACCACAGATAGTTAAAGAAAAAGTCGATAAAAAGAAAGTACATAAAGTTAATATAATTAGTAAGAGAGTAGTAGGTAAGTTAACTATCCTTGAATAATGACTGTAATAACCGAATAGACTTCAGTTTTAAACCGTAATAGACAGACACTTGAAATATTCACAGAGTATGTACTACTATGGCCACTATAACAACAAATAAAGCTAAAAATTAAAGGGATCTCCATACAAGAAACGTGTTTAAGAAATATGTAGTGTAAATATTTTACGGTGGTACAGAACCCTTCGTGTGCGAGTCCGACTCACACTTAGCCGCTTTTTTATACATTCATTTCGTTTAGAAATATGAACTAGCGACGGGTTATTTTTCATTACATTATTATTGCGTAGACTAAAGTTATTTTCTGATTTAATGATATTAAAGGTACGGGCAGACGAAAAATATATTTCTTTTTGAGCGCGTTAATGTTTCAATACCAAATTTATTCACATAATAGGGGATGATGACTAAAACTTTTTTTTTGTCCGTCATTTATATTATAAAAAAATCCTGTATTTTTTATTTTTTAACTTTTTAATAAGATTACGGCGATACATTGAGTTAAAATGTGCCATGACATCACGAGTATGTAGATTTTATACTTACTTGTGACGTATCAACACCCACTCCCCAACTTTAATGTGTTTTATCTAAGTCATTTTTTATTAACATGATAAAGCAAAAAATACGAGTCTAATATTTTTTTATTATCATCTAACTGACGGACTAAATAGAATTTCTTTTTTTTGACCTAGTCATCATCCCTATTTTTAATATTGGAATGGAATATTAATCTTTTAAAGATTAAAAAAAAGAAACCTAATAGAAATGGATATAAATATGATAAATAATAAAACTATGGCACGGCATACCTACTACTGAAAAAAAAACAAATCAATCAAGTAATTTAGGTACAATGAACGTCAATTTTTGTTTAATCAGAAATAAACCCCCTTAATGTATTCAACTACAAAGTTAAGTTACAAAATTGTTAACGGAACGATGGATCGGATCTGGATCTCACAACACAGGGAATCCTAGTGAGGTCTAGGAATTCAATCCATTGAATGTAATCTTTATTCTTAATCCAATATCTCACGTTGGAAATAAGAATGTCCGTCATATTGAATTAATATTTTTATATAGTAAATCAAACCACATATTATTAACTAGGTTTTTGAAATTGGTTTAGAATTTTTTGAGTATATCCATTACAAAACAACATAAAAATTAATTCTCTACATTTATATCTGTAATTTTTATGGTGTATATGATAAAGAGTATTCTATCTATACAAACATACAAAAAAACATTTTTTTTCTCTTTATAATATTAAGATAGTTTAGACTTGGCTTTGCCCACCCACGGCTTTGCCTTCGTGGATGTTGGAACGGAATAAAAAGTATTCTACGTGTCAATCCAAGCTATTATAAACTATGTATCTTTGTGACTTTCATTGAAATCTGTGTAGCCGTATTTGCATGGTTGAGTAGAACAAACATACAAATTTTCACATTTATAATAGTAGGAACACATAATTCTACCGCATCCAGAATAAGAAGCCATACAATTCTGACAACAAAATGAAAATCTACTTAGACTTGTGAGAAATAATACAGATTAGTATAATATTCATAAAATAATCACATACCTACCACATGTTACCAAAATACGCGACGGGGACACGCAGTCTGGAGCTCGATCAACTCGTTAAACACTTTTTACTAAACGCTCGTTTCTCAGTGGCAGCAGGCCGCCAGGTGGTGGACATGACGTCATGAAACATTTTCCAATTAAATAAAACGCGTCGATATCAGACTAAACTAGATTCTAAGTGGCAATTATATCAATTTGTAAAATTGACAATTTGTTAAAGGCAATCTAAAATGATTACCAGCCTGGTATCGTAAACCATAACTAACATTACTTATTTCAAGAATATGATCGGAACGCCCACCTACATAGTTAGTCCCAACGCCCACCATTAAAACGTTTATGACAAAGCATTGAACTTTTGTATGAACGAGTTTGAAGGTATAGAGGTATAAGGAACAGAGTGTAAACTTCACTCGTCCTCCATAAAAGGGAGGATCCTCCGGCCAGACGGGTGTTTTTATCTGGTAGGCAACTGACTGATCCGATGACTGATGGGACGATGTAGGTATACATGCTAGTCACGCGGTAAACTCTGCTTGCGCGATGCAGGATTTTGCATGTCGTCTATGTGATGAGTAGTTCGCATGTGGCTCTGTAGGTGTCGCTACAAAGGGATAGTATAAACATAACATCACGCCTGTAATCCTCGAAGGGTTAGGCAGAGTGTACCTATAGTACACCCACATTTCGCCAGTTATGTTTAAGTCCCATGTAATAGAAAGAAAGAAAGAAAAAAAGAAAATAAATTTATTTGACTCAGATCAAGGCACACAATATTCACACAAAAACAAAAAAAAAAAACAGAGAAAGCTTAAAACAGTACCTATTGTGTGCCTCACGGCTGCGCCAAATAGGCCCAGTTCAGCAAAAATGCCAGACAATAAATAAAATAAAAATACAACACAATAAATACACAAAAAATAGACAATAAATAGGGGGTGAGCCTATTGCCATCAACCTGGCACAAATTTGGAATTTCTCAGTAGTCTGGCTCCGGGCTACTACTGAGAAATTCCTGATGGAAAAACCCAATAACACTTTGTCCTATCTGGGAATCGAACCCAGGACCTCACGCTCAACAGTAGCGCTTGCGACCACTAGACCAACGAGGCAGCAGGAACAAAGGGATAGATCCAGGGTTAACTCCTGGTACTTGTCGATAGGCCTACACTGTCCTCTCATACCTATTAACTCTATAATTTGAAAGCATTGTAAATACCATTTACTTTTAAAAGAGTAACCATGGAGTTTCTTGCCGGCTCTTCTCCATAGGAAACGACCAATTGGAACCGTGCATCTAGCTTCTGACGTTTCATAAGTGCCCTTATAGGTTTATGTGAAATAAAATATTTTGAATTTTGAATTTTAATCTAATGAATAAATTTCACTGATAATATTTAGTTATCATATACACTGTACATTCAAGGAACCTTATTGTTGAGCAGATAAACACAGTACGACAATTTGCCGTGTTGTAGCCATTTCATACGGCTAGCAGAGAATGACATTCTTGATTTGAATTTATCAATCAATCCAGTATAGTTATCACTTCAAAAACGGTGAACGAAAACATTGTGGGGAAACCGGCATGCCTGAGAGATATTTCTCGACGGCGTGTGAAGCCAAGTCAGAGGCCCATGGGCGGCTTTAAAACTCTGACACCAGGTTAGTCACTAACCACACGAAAAGAAGAAGAATCAATCCAGTTATCAAATCGTTTCCTAACTTAACATTATATTCCACAGAGTTCTTATTATTTTCCCACTGCAGGGCAAAGGACTCTTCTCATACAGAGAAGGCACGGGCATTAATCACCACGCTTGCTCAAGTCGGGTTGGCGATTTCAGACTTATTGCACGACTCATAATGCGAAGTATTAGAGAGTGCTTTGCGATCGAAAAATGTGTTTTGCCTCCTTTCTGCAACTGTTTTTATTGTGAAACTCCTGCAAGTACACATAACCTACTTAATTTATATACCATTGTATATATAATTTAATGCAGATTCATTTGGTACTTTTCCAAAATTGGTTTAATGCAGCAGCAGAAACGAAAAATACATCAAAATAGTTTTACATTTTTTATTAACTACTAGCTGCGGCCCGCGGTTTCGCACGCGTGGATCCAAATTTGGTCGAGCCATTTCGGAGATTAGCCGGAACAAACAGACAGACAGAGAGACAGAAAAAAAAATGTTTTGTGTTATAGGTAAGTACGTACCGTACCTATATACTTTCATATGCATTTGGTAAAAAGCGGTTATTTTGACATTACAAACAGATACTTTAATTTTATTTATTTGTATGTATGTATGTATTTACTTACAAAAGGTGAATAAATAAAGACAGGATATCTGTGTAGTTTTATCAGGGTACGTCAATAGGGGCGTAGTCTTGACATACCTTATACACCATCACTCCTCTTCAACTGCCTGTTAATCCCTAATTTAGTTTTAGGAATAAGTACCTTATTCTATTCCCACTCCCCCCTGATTGAAAGCCCCCATAAGTCAAAAAACCTCATTGACACAAAGTATAACCCCCACAGCTCGCGTGACCACAACCGCGGGATCTAATACACTGGCCCACTTAGCCAATTATCGTGGGGGTTGACGTGTTGGCGCTGTGATGGTTCAATTAAAACCAATAATTGTTGGCATTTTTAATGGTTTCAACTAAATAATTATTTGTATGTGTTTGTTTGATCTTTTAAATGCTTGAAATAGTAGTAAAAATCCCACTACTTCTGACTTTAGTTAATGCTTGCTTGCTTTAATTCTAATGCATGCAACTGAGATGAGAAGCTAAGAGGGATGTGTGGAGTTACACGAATGGATAGAATAAGAAATGATTAAAGTACCTAAGAGGAAGTCTGAAAGTGGCATCGGTGACTGAAAAGTTGTGCGGAAATCGGTTGTCATAGTATGGGCATGTGATGCGGAGGAATGAGGAAAATGTAGGGAGGAAAGTTTTGAATATGAATGTCGATAGGTATAAGAGTAGGGACAGACCAAAGAAACCATGGATGGGCTGTGTGCAGGACGGTATGCCTATAAAGGGAGTGACTACTGAGATGACAACTAATAGAGAAGTATGGAAGAAAGAAATATGTTGCACTGACCCTAAATAAATTGGTATAAGAGCAGGAGAATGATGATGCTGAGTGTAGGCATAACTTTGAACTAAATTACCAAAGTATATTATGAATTTGTCCAAGTGAGCTTGACTAACAACTTTAGTAAATCCAAAATGGCACAATACAACAACTTAATTATGTTCAGTAGGCTACACGTCAGTGGTCACAGTTTGACATGGTGATAACCTAGCGAAGTGCGGAGTTTCAATAGTATAAGAGGTCAGCTTACATATACTGGTTGGTTACCACTGAAGTTCACTCTAATTTTCCTTTTAATTATATTCTCTTCGTATTTTTAATTTAATCCACATTAAAGACAAAGTTTTAATACTGTGAAATAAACAAAACACTACAGAATTCCGAGCTTCAGTCGTCGAAGCTCATAATGAAAGTTTCTTCTTATTACCGCGGAATCGCCAATGTTATAGCCAATGGAATGCTGGAGTCGAAAACCCGATCAAAGGGGTGGCTTGCGAAATAGTTGAAGGCCGGTTTGAACTGGTTCTAGCCGGTGGAATCCTGTTACATACTGTAGTACAAGTTGGGGGATCGCAGTTGTTCATTGGTATTAATTTTCTACTAGGCAAAAGCTATCATTATATTTTCTCCATCTAATTTGTTTTTCAACATAGAACAACAGAATGCTCGAAAACATTAGTGATAACATGATAGTATACTTGACATCGATAAAATTATGCATAGCAAAAATACATCTGTGATTGGACCTAAACTCCAAACAAATACTCATGCCACTGCTACAACAGAGACAAACAAAAATAAACAGAAACATCTAAACTCAAGGAAGCTTCCAAATCCGATCGTCATATCCAACATGGCGTAAAATCATCCGTGTGAACGTTTCCCGGCAAAAACCATCCGGAGATTGAAAACGTCACTCTTGTAGTGCGACACTCCACACTCGATGAGACAATTTGTCAATCAATATGGGATTTTGTGTATCATATTTTTCACTTTCCGCGCCCATTTTTTACCATGTCCTACATTCTGTGATGCGATTTTGTGATTATTTTAGGTGAGTCCCGATACTTGGAAACTGTTTTTAAATGTGTAAAAAAACATTGTTTATTTATTTATTCGTTCGTCATTGCTTTTTGCACCTGATTGTTATATTGGAATGCTTCAATTGAACCACTTGACTACGATACTCCTCATTCTATGAGACAATATTTTTCACTTTTGGCGCCCATTTCTTCCCATGTCCTACATTATCGATGCTATTTTGAGATTGTTGTAGATAAGTGAATTTCGTTAGTTAGGTAGGTACTTACTGTTTTTAAATGTATTATTAGTCATCGACTGCGCCACTCTGCACTCAATGATATGATTTGTCAATTAATATAGGATTTTGTGTATATTTTTTTTTACGTTTTGTGTCAATTTTCTACCTTTCTTGTTTCTTTTGTTACTTTTTATTCAAGTATGAAAATCTACAAAGCCCACTGATTCTAAAAGGTAATGTTGCAATACTTTTGACCTTTCCTCAACTTGAACAGTACCTACATACACTTTGAAGTCTTTATCTGGAAATGATCAGAGAATGGAGGAACATTAGCGGAGCCTTTAGTTTCATCAAGATTACTTTAATTTTATATCCTGTTAGTAAATACCTAATTAAATTTATAGTTTTATTTACTGCCGCTATAAGCCCATCACTTAGACTATATCATAACCACTAAAACTTTGCTTTGGAATGCTCTGAAGTGGTTCCCATGGTTTTTGAATTATAACGTTAAGTTTTTTGTTTTACATAATATTCTATTAAAATATTAATTCAATTATTATGGTTTATATATGTAAAGGACACGGTTGAGCATACGGTGGAGGCCTGTCCGGCTTGGGCATCGCCGTGTCCTCGTGGAGGCGATCGGCGGCGGGGATCTCTCGCGTCCGGCCCTAGTCCAGGCCATGGTACGGAGCGAGAGGGCATGGGAGGCCGTCACCTCCTTCTGCGAAGCAGTAATGCTCGCAAAGGAGGAGGCAGAACGCGTGAGGGAGAGGCAAATTTCGCGCCCTCACGCCCCTAGCCGCCGCAGGAGACGCCCTGGGCGTCGGGAATCACAGGCCGATTCCCGGCCACCGTAGGCGCGGGCTTGCGGACGGTGAGCAATGGGTAGCTCGCCGTCCGATAAGGACCAGGCCCGGGTCGATGGCGCGTTGTGTTCCACGCGCGCCTCAAAGAGATGTCAGCAAGTGAAGGGGTCCGAAAGGACCGATGCCTGCCGGGGTTGCGGGAAAGTCCGAAAGGGATACCGTGGCTCCTGGCAACGTACAGGCAACGGAAGGAACACGGGTGGGTTTTAGTCAGTAAGAGTCTGACACGCCCTCCCGCTCCACCCAGAGCGGGAGAAGTTATTTGATAATTTCAAACCCAAAAAAAAAAAAAAAAATGTTGTATACATATACCCTTTCCGTATTCATATACACGTTGTTTATGTACTGATCTAGTTCTACCTTAATAAAACCTAAGCACCTTAACGAAGAGGAAAATTGATTAATTTCAAAAGCTTTTGTAGTAAAAAGTATAGTTTTTTACTGTCTGGTTCTATATGAACAGCTTTATTATTCTCCTGTTCATATCCCAATTTATTTGGGGTTAATACAAAACATCTTCTTCTTCCATACAGTTCAATCAGCCGCCATCTTAGAGTTCACTTCTTCCTAGTCATAATAAGTTTATTAATTTTCTGTCACAATGGTTTTGTAGAACTTAACAGTTTTAAACGAATTCATCGTTTATTGATTTTCGGTGATATATATATATATATGCGTTTTACACAATTCATCCATCTTTTGCTTAGTCTGCCTCTTCTTTATCTTTGTATTTTTCTTAATTACTAACTTTCTTAAATTTTCTAATGGTCATAACCCGGTTTCCTTTCCATTATGGCGTCAAGAATATCCCGTCCTATTTTCCAAATTTCGGTGCGACTCCGCAAAAGGATTTCGGCTTCCCTCCATTTTAATTAGTTTTATTTCGCGAATCCGACTTACAGATCTTATAAAACGTTGTGGCCGAACAATTTTAATGAAAGGATTTACACCATCAATTCATAAGAAACTTGTTTAATTTAAGTCAAAATTGTGTTTTAACAAAGTGTAAAGCGTCAAGTAGTCAATCTGGGAGGACCAAACTTAAATTATTTTATTTGTCGTCCACGAACTCTTTGCAATTGGGATTAGTAAATATAATATTGGAGTTCGTTTTGACTTTCTACGAATCGGTACTCTTGTTGTAGGTAAGTATTGATGCTTTGAAATCCCTTTGTCTAGCAGAGGACATATTTCGTCTGAAATGATGATGATTATTGTTATTTGTGTTATGAAAAGTGTGTCTAATAAACGTGGCTTATTGGTGATTTGCACGAATTTAAAACTGTAAATTTACCCGTTTCGGGAGGGTAAATTCACGCGAATCATCAATAAGCCATAAATATCGCTTCTTCGTCTTGTCTAGTTAGAACTGGCCATATAAAACAATTCCATTTACCTCGCTGAAAATCTCCACGGGTACGTATTGAAATAACTCATGCAGGTACTCGTATAATATATAATCCAAGTCCGTCACAACACTCTAAAATCCCCACTTCCGTACACAAAGCACGATGAGAATTTGTTATTAATGCATGGGTTTCCTCGCGGTGTTTTCCTTTACCGTCAGAATTTTAATTATTTGGCTGACCTACATTAATGTTGAAGGGTGTATTTTAAAATTTTGTAAAATGGTCAGAATATTATGTTTCTCGCTGAAAATTTTCCTTGTGATGGTCATAATTACTTTTTTTTACTTTCAGAGGAAATTTATTAAAGTTTGAACTTCCATATGGCATAAAATAGCAATGTAATATATTTCCTAACACAATTTTATAGAGATAATAAAATCGATAGTAAGTATTTATCAGACACCAGTAAATATTACGTTTTGCAAAGTCTCTTGACTTGTCTTTAAATGTTATATACACCTATAATTTGTATATATATTAGCAGCAATACCTTTTAGGCGCATTATGGTGCCCTGTTTTTTTAAATGAAACTCTGTTCAGTTGTAATAGATGTATATTTGTATCACCCAACACAGTATCCAAGCGACAGCAGAAGATTACACGTATACACGAACACAAGATAAGGCTGACTATCTACTGGAGCGGAGAGGAGAGGAGCGGAGCGGAGCTGTGCCATTATTAACTAATGGAATTGCATAAAAAGTCCGCTCCGCTTCAGTGGACAGGGATTTGCGAACTAGTTCAAAAATTCTCCGATCCGCACTACCTCGCTCCGCATCAATGGACAGACACAGTCCGCAACTCCGCTCCGCATTGCTCCCTCGCTCCGCTGCCTCGCACCGCATCAATGGACATGTAGCCTAATAAACTTGTTAGTTACACGTTGCACAGAGTCTAGTAATATTATTGAGCTATTAGGAGTATTAGGTTTTTTACATTCAGATTCAAAATCCTCTAGTCTTCACTTGAACCATAGACTAACTGCTCTAGACCAACTAGTGTTGTCAGGTTACATTTAACTGTGGGAACCATAGATAATTAGTTGTTTCGCCACAACCTTTCCTAAATACGTATGTACACCAATGTTGAATGTTTCGATTAGAGTTCACGAAACCATAAACAAAACTGACTCTTTGAAACAGAATAACACACATGGAGTGTCCATGAAAGTCCAATGTCGGTCCAACTTTTCACACACAAATTTGTCGTTCACAAGATAAACAAAGCCTCTCCAGCGATACAACATGGAGTTGGCGCTATGAATATAAACAGTTAAATTAGGGGCACTTCGGACGGGCCCCTAATATGATATACAACATATGCGGATAATTTAATTTCACTCGCCGAATTTAGTGCGGTCCCTTGTCAGTAATAGTTTATTTTTAAATTCCGTACCATAATTTAACTCGTTATGAGGATAAATGATGAGTTTTACATTAAATGGATCGTAGAAAAGTTGATGTAAGTTGTTGCAGTAAAACAGGCTTTAAAAATGTTAATATTATCAGTTTTCTTCTTAGCGTGTCCATGGAAGTCCAATTTGAATTGGCCTAGAATTTGCACGATTTCTTGTAAAGTGTAGACAAAAGGACTCGCAAGACACACTAGTATATGCCTTGGTACCTAATCATAGTAGGTGCTATGGACGTCCGGTGCAACCTGAAAAATCAACCTGCCACTACCTTGCTGACTAGCTTTAACACACTGTCAATACGAGAGAAAAAGAAAAAGGGGAACTTTAGATATTCTTTGCACTTTCAACCCTATCATATTCTCATACCATAATATTCTCCGATTTGGAAAAGGCTTCCCCCACTTTGCTATGTATTGTACATTTTCTGAGACCGGATTGTGACCTTTCATATCGGCTTTACAAAATCCGTCTGGCGGCGCTTCTTACGGTTATCACTAGGATTCGCTGAGGGTACGTTTACAAAGGTGCACAGTTGTGCCTCTGGGTACGAAATTTGAACTTGTATGATTTTCTTGAAAACAATATTGGCGTTGACATTATGATTTTCTTGAGTCTTTGTCCTTCATTATGAAATAGCTATAACACGGAAAATTGACGTTACCAATCAATCTGCTCAACTATCCAATCCCCTGACTTGATAGAAAAAAGCAAACAATTTGTTTATTTATATATACTTTATTGTACACCACAAAATTATATAACAAAAATCAATGGGCGGCCTTATCGCTTTCCGCGATCTCTTCCAGGCATCCTATGAAAGGACAGTGATTTGCCTGGACATAAAAAGGGGCTGTCGTTGGTGCAAATAATAAGTCAACAATAATACTAAAATAGATACACAGATCTATACAAACCCTAAATAATAGATACATAAATACATACATACTAACTATATAAGCAACGAAAATAAATGAAGACTATCGATAATTACAGTTACGAGAACAAGATTACAACGACAACGACCTTAACGAGTTTTTTAAACACTAGTAATAATAAATTTAAAAAACTTTAACCCGACTACTAAAAAATAAAAGTAATCTAAAAAGTACGAAACAAGAAAATATTTCAGACAGAAATCAAGACATAGGTACAAAAATGGTCAACGTAAAGCCGTTGTCGCATGCCATTATAATTTTGTAGGTGTTCCTGTCACCTATAGTAGCATGCGACGACGGCGACGGCTTTACGTTGACCGTTCCTTTCGATTCCCGTTTTGACGCTTGAACAACGTAAATAAAAGTAATAAATAGATCAGTAAAAAAATATGTAATTATGCTTTTTATTGTATAATATTAATTTTATAGCCGCAGTGCGTAGCGCAGTCTCACTTTTGCTTGTTTTTAACAATTTAAACATATTTATTTACTTAGACAATATGATATATAATTAATACATATTTGCAATTTGCTCGTCAAGACCTTGGTTTTGATACCTAACATGACATGATTATCTCAATAAAAATGTTTTCGGGGTCAGGAATTTACGTGTAAAGTCCACCATATTAAATTTACGGAAAATTTGTATAGGCTATGTCACCCGGACCATTATTATAAATCTATTGATACCTCATTCATAAAAATCGGTTCAGTAGTTTAAGCGCTACGGTGGAACACACGTAAATACAAACATACATACATACTTCCTTTTGGCTTTGCCGTAGTCGGGTAAAAAAAGACTATAACGGGTGCTAAAGGACTTTTAACGAAGCCGAAAATCTCATATACTCTCCGTCATTATGGTTTTTTTTTTGTAGTGGACCATACTTGGGAACCTTCTGGTTACGGAGATATTGAAGGTCAAAATTCCAACTATATAGGGTTCCGTACCCAAAGGGTAACAACCCTATTACTAAGCCTCCGCTGTCGTCCGTCAGTCTGTCTGTCAGCGGACCGTATCTCATGTACCGTAATAGAATAGGTAGGTAGATAGTTAAAATTTAATAAAACAAATAAAAAAAATTAAATAAGTTTAACTTTATTTAATTTTATACAATAAACTTATGATTATGAAATCTTTACTTGGCATTGTCTAGAAGTCATTGAGTAAAGAACAAACCTATGTTTTTTTTTTTTTAAATCTATATTTTCAAAAATGAAGCAATTTGAGCATTAGACCATTTTTGTACGAGCTCTATCGCAACAATTAAACAGGTTAGGAATTTGAAACTTCTGTACCCATATATTGAATTTAATCAAAAAATATTAATTACCGTCTTTTGCATACCCGGTATATACTGTATTTAATACTTCAATAACTGCAAGAACAAAGCAAATAAAATAATGCGCGTCAGTTTTAGCAATGCCGCTTTTGTACGCCTTTGAAAATCGAAAAGAGAAAACGCAAAGAAATATAATCTGCGGATTATAATTTTCTTAGAATTTTTTCTTCTTTTTATGGCAATTAGATTTTTTAATTAACTCGTTAATTAAAGATGTCTGTCTAAAGTAATAAAAATACTGCTAACAATTCATGAGACGTACCGAGGGTCAGTCCGAACGGATTTCTTTATAAATTTTAAAAAATGTTCCGACGTCAGTTTATAAAACCCTTATTGTAGTTCAGTATCTAGTGGATATTCAAGGACAAATAAATTGGTAATCTACTAATGTTATCAAACTAAAAATAGTTATAATTTGCTTTCAAAAACTACCTTGTGAGTTTATTTGTATGTAAGTAATTTGATATAAACATTACAGGTGTCTGCCTCGTCGGTCTAGTGGTTGCAAGCGCTACTGCTGAGCATGAGGTCCTGGGTTCGATACCCAGGTCGGGCAAAGTGTTATTGAGATTTTTTATCTGGAATTTTTTAGTAGCAGCCGTGTCTCGAATTGTGCCCGGTTGATGGCAATAGGCTCGCCCCTATTACATGAGACTTAAACATAACTGGCGAAATAATCATAAATCCCATAATACAAGCTCAAGCTTAGCTTGGGAATCAGTAGCAGTACTTTTTGTGCAATACATTAATACGATGCATATGTTAGATTACTCTAAGATAAGACGAGTGTATTAACTGGCGACAGTAAAACTTTCTTTTTTTTTTTTTTAAATGTGAGTGCGCCTCTGCCCAAGCCTTCAGGGAACAAGGCGTAATGTTATGTTAACAGATGTATAATGGAGAACATCCCATTTTCACAAAGAACATCTTCTGATTACTATCCAAACAGATTACTATCTATTCCATTTCACTGTAAATAATTCTAAATTAATTTCGAAGTTTTAACAAGTTATCAACTATCTTTTGTGGCCTCTGGCCGTGATCATGATAGTTCTCCGTCTTTATTGTTATTTGAAAACTTCTAGTTTAAATACCGAATTAAACAGACTGTTTTTTTTTTTCTAACTGATCAGACAGCTGTGCTGTCTTCTTCCCGTTTTGAGGGACTGTATGTAACTTTGACGTTCGAAAAGTGCTGATTCTCAGCCTAGTTTGAATAAATGACTTTTGAATTTTGTTTTACTTGTCCTTGATTCAGAAATATTCAGGGTGTGACACGATAAACAATAATAATATCTAACCCACTGTCCTAGCTTACTATCCTCCTAAATAATCAGAAATCTTAAGCAAATAGTATCCGTTTTGCTTAATATTCCTTATTTTAAGGATACTAAGCAAGATAGTAATAGTTGTAGCTTATATAATAACAAGACCTTTTAATGATAAGTCAGTCAGTGAGCAGCTTACATACATAACACTGTAACATTCAATTTCTGAAACGAAAATTATTGACATATTAAAACTAAACGCCATGTTAAGTCAAGTGATCCGATGGGCTGTAGATAATTCAGTCGACCAATCACAGCAGTTTACGCTCCCTTGACAAATTGTTAGCTTATATTTTGTGTTGATTTTCATTCCAGAAACCGGGCGTAAGATAACCACGAAACCAGCGTTCAAGGCGAGCAAAGAGAGTACCTACTCCTAAGTCAATCAATCTGTCTATCCTTTTCCCAACTATGTTAGGGTCGGCTTCCAGTCTAACCGGATGCAGCTGAATATCAGTATTTTACGTGGAGCTATAACCTATCTGACCTCTACTAATACGATACCCCTTGGTAAGACTGGTTGTCAGACTTTCTGGCTTCTGACGCCCCGTAACGACTGTCAAAGATCCACGAATGACAGCCGGGACCAACGGCTTAATGTGATTTCCGGGGCACGGAGGAGTCTCAGTATGTAAAGTCACCTAGAATGCATAGCCTTAACCTACCATTACCATTATTATTTTACACTTTTTATATCTTTTCTTTACTTGTGTTATAATTATATTGTGTTGTGTGCCTTTTGTGTTTGTGCTAAATAAATGTATCTTCTTTCCTAATTCTTTTCTTTCTTTCTTTCTATGGATCGACCAGTGTGGCTGTTATTACTTAGCCACGAGCTCCTCCAGCTACTACGAGAATGCTCTTAAGTAAGGCAAGTAATAGTAACGCTCTGTTCTTGGTACCGACGATGGCCAAATTTACATAGGCGGGTTCGCTTAATAGTTTACTGACCAAGATTCCTAGAGGCTAGTATAACTTTGCTACCTTATCTCACTGCACTCAACAACTAAGTCTAGAAATACATATCTAATCAGTTAGGCAACTGTATTGAACAAGCTCTTAAACGTATCCAGACTAAATAAGAAGAAATTATATATTAAATAATAATTCGTCGCCAAAGAGTCGTTAACAAAATAAGTTTATATTTTTTGTCATGTCTTTATGATTATTTATTTATTTATTTATTAAAACTTCTCGCACTCAAAGAGGTACAATGGCGGACTTAATGCCTTAGGCATTCTCTACCAGTCAACCAAGGGTGGTGAAGAGATTAGATGGCAGGTGCTCTATTTGAGAGGAACAAAGAGAAAACTATTATTAAAAATATATGATAATACATACGAACTAAAATAGTACTAATTACACATACATACATATTTACAATAATATAATATATCTAAATTATATATATATATATATATACATATTATATACGAATTCAAGAGAGGGAGGTGCTGAGATGACTCTACTCTATTTATTTTGAAAATAAATCTGCAATTTCCGCTTAAATGCATACCGACTGGTGGCCGTTCTGATATCAAGAGGAAGCGCATTCCAAAGAAGAATGGACTGAATATGAAAGGAAGAATGAACAAAGTCAGAAGTATGAGAAGGACAGAGTAGGAGAAGATTATTAGAAGAACGCAGATTCTTAGAGTGTGAAGAACATAGATATTGGAAGTGAGACAAAAGATAAGAAGGAGGAGAGGGAGAGTTGAGAAGGGAGAAAAGCGTGGTCAAAGCACGCAAACTTCTTCTTTGGCGAATGGACATCCATTTGAGCTCAGACCTATAGCTCGACACATGATCATATTTTCTGAGGTTGAATATGAACCGGATACAATTGTTGAGCAGTCTGTCGAGCTTATCCAGCAAAACCGCATTCAAGTCAAAGTAGCACACGTCACCATAGTCGATGATAGGGAAAATCAAAGTCTGCACCAGCATAATTTTCGTCTTGGCGGGCAAAAAGTTCCTCAGACGATACAGAGATCGCAGAGTACCATTGACTCTTTGACTTACACTAGAGACCTGGCGTTGCCAGCTAAGTGTCGAGTCCAGATGCAAACCGAGATCTTTCACAGTAGGGGTTATGGGTATGACAGTACCATTAAAAATAAGAGGAGGTAAAGAGCTAAGCGTCACCCTCCCCATCATACGTGAGCTTCCAATTAAAATAGCCTGACACTTTGAGGGGTTTACTGATACCCCAAATCTATCAGACCAGTCCTTGATGGCATCTAAATCTCGGTTTACATCTGCTATAGCGCCCGATAAACCTTCAACCCGCTCAGCTGTATATAATTGAAGATCATCGGCATAAAGATGATACGAACACCGAAGACAGTGAGTTATAAAATTTATGAAGATGGAGAATAACAATGGAGAAAGAATACCGCCTTGTGGAACCCCAGCATCCAAGTCGCGCCAACTCGATGAGTTCTCATCAACGCGAACCGACTGCTGACGTCCCCGAAGATAAGACGAGAACCACTCCAGAGCCTCGGACGAAACCATAAGATGAGAGAGGATAGAAAGGAGAATATCGTGACTGACGGCGTTAAAGGCATTGATTATTGTTTGATATAACAATATTGATATTGAATAACATAGAATAGACGAATATTTTCAGTTATTGTTTCACCTCATTTGTTGAGTAACGTAGGTAACCGACTGTATCTCATGTTGGTTATTTTATTATAAGGATTATAGCTTATAATAATAATTACTATTTTTACGTAAAAATTATGTGTCTACTACGACCTATATTCATTAGTATTCTCTTATGTATTATTATGTTTCGCTATAAAGTGTAAGCTTCAATGTTACCGCTTTGCTTCAATGTTACCGCTTTTAAAGTATTTTATATGCACACACGCGCCGCCATGCGCAAGCGTAATTATATTAATAGTTTAACATAAAAGCCGTGGCTTCTTCAACCCTATTTTCTTCTACCGAAAATACCTTACAAAATCAATTAACAGGGCTCCCAATGGTAAATGATTCCAGAGTTAAAGCTAAAAATAATTGTCACCGATAGCTCTGAATTTAATACAAAAGGAGTCAATGCCGGGATTTGTTCCTTAAATGAAATCCAACCGCGAGACAAAGAAGATAGATTTACGTGGAAACGTCCAAGTAATTGTGAAAAATGCGGATCGTTTCCAAGCAAATATAAAGGCTGTACCCACAGAGTACTGAAATTTAAACTTTATGTAGAACAACTTTCCATTTATTTTCGATCGCTGGCTACTTCTCAGTCCTTCAAAGCATGTTTATATAGAAATCTGGATAAACCCTAAACGTTTTCGTTGGCGCGTTTGTTACTAAATCCGGCCGAATTATATCCCGCAGGAATAAATTATGAGGGCGGGCCATTCCCTCTCAACAGCACGGCTAAACTTTAATTAAGCTGCATTTCGACTGAAATGGGTTCCCCTTTCAAACATTTAGAGGCAACTTCGTACAGTCAAATGATGCCCAACTTTATATTACAAAGACCTGGTGTTCTGAAATACTAGATATTTTATGATCGTGCAAAAATGCAGGGTGGTTCACCCTTCACCTCCTCACGGAATGACTTCATTTTTCCACGTAATGCGATGAAAGAATTCGAATAAGCTCATTAGTGCTTTTTCCAGTTGCATGTTGAACTCATAGTAAATAACTTTAAAAACGACAACTTTGTTAATGACGTGTGAAATACAGCCTGTGGTGTTTTATGTTCTGTTTCAACGAGAACTTTAAAGCCGGCGAAGTGCCTAATAAAACAGCAATAATGGGGGAAGCGGGGATATTTTGTAATACATTGAACTTTATTGTTTTTTTAAATCCTGCAGTAATTAAACAATGGCAACCAATTTTTAAAGCCTTTTGTGGTATCAATCTTTGGGATTACTGTGATGTTCTTCTTCTTTTTTTTTATTCATTTGTTGGACTAACCTGTTGTCACAGTTTTGACGGCACGGTGGGCGCAGTGGTTAAGCGATTGACAGCTGCACTGCGTATCGCGGGTTCGATTCCTGCCGGAACAAATATTTGTATGACCTACAAGTAGTTGTTCCGGGTCTGGCTGTTTGTGTATGTGACTCTAATATTTTTAAACGCACCCACGATACAGGAGAAATTTCTAGTGAGGGACAAAGTTTGTAAAAAAAAAAAAAAACAAGAGTTTCTATGCCGCCCATGGGCTTCTGACTTGGCTTCACATGCGGTCGAGAAATATCTCTCAGGCATGCCAGTTTCCTCACGATGTTTTCCATCACCGTTTTTTAAGCAAGTGATAATTATAGAATACGCACATGAATCCGAAAAGTCAGAAGTGCGTGCCTTGGGTTCGAACTCGAGACCTATGACTTGACAGTCTGACGGTCACACCACTAGGCTATCACTGATATCTATATCACTGCAATATTCACATAGTTATAGGTTTCATAAAAAGTCATAATTCCAAAAATCACTTTCATGCACTGACTTTCGCTTTAAGTTTAAAAATTTAATTACTCGTAGCGGATCTGTAGTTTGAGTTTTGTAACTTATATTTATATTAAATCCATTGACTTGCACATCAGAAAATCCAGCCTTCGTCTTCCGACAAAGGAGCCTAATATGTTTATTCAATAAAAAAGGACTCGCAAAAGAGGCACTCAAGTAAATTTTCTTTTCCATTAATTAATGACATCAACCATCGAAGCAGAGAAGCAAAAAGCCTGTGTGGTGTATCCGACGGGACGCCATTTTAATTTTATGCAGACAAGACCCACTCAAGAAGGCGTGCACTGGAAGTATAGTTGTCGCGTTTTAGCATGATAATAGCGGTCATTGCTCTTTTCCTAATATTTCTTCGTACCTACTACTCAGTAGGTACTCAACAAAAAACTATGTATGGTGTTTCGTTATTGGAACATGTTGAAGATCACGATAGATATGGATTCAGGTCGTTAAAAGTACTTTATTTCAGGTTTTGAAATAAAAAAATCTAGAACGTGAAGGTGGGTCATTGACCGTTAATGTCATGCTAAAATGCGACTACTATAGGTTACTACTTCCAATGCTTTAAAAGACTGAAGAAATAAAAGCAAGTGATTGAAGATAATTTGATTATTATGACCACATTATGGGAATTATTGAATTTCTGTTCTGTAACAGGGGAAAAGAAATTGAATTCTGTCTAGAATTGGTCTTACGTATTGCAAAGGACAATAAATAACATTGACAGTACAGTTCATAAAAATCATCAGACTGGAAATTAAGGTAACACACAACACTTGAAGGGAACGGAACGCTGGGTTTTGTAGCTTCAAATGTTTTATGAGACATAAAATTCGTTTCCACTCAAACTGTCTCCAATTTCTCTAAAAAGCCTCCATTATGCCTAACCCATTAGTCTCTCGTCAATATAATATACAATAGCAATCCCGTACGTTAATTCCAAATACTCAAAAACAAGTAAGCATCAACAAAGACCATCAAAACAGATATTATGACAATAATAAAATATTATTTTCATGGAAGGATCACGGGAGAGTCGAGTGGCCCGACTGCCACTAGCCTAGCAGCACAACGGAATTCAAGCTACATACTTACAAACTAGTTGCTGCAGGTAAAACAAAAGACAATGAACTCTATGCAGTAAAAGACAAAGGAGGTATTGATGGTGTAGATATGTTTGTATAAATTGCACATTTGGCTGGCGCCCAGCAGAGATTCGGTACGTTTTGGAGACAAATCATCGAGAGAAAACAGATTCGCGCCACCATTGCACGCGACTACAGAGGAAATATCGTTTGTTATTGTTGTTTGCCTTCTTCCATTTGTAGGGGGCTTCATGAATTCGCGCAAATCTACTTTGGAGTGGAGACGCAATATTTCTTGAGAATATACTGCACTGTTTGTTGCTGTTTCTAATTGTTTTAGTCGGAATTTTCAACTGTTTTTGAAACCACTTTTATTTGCTGCATAATAACTAGTCTATTTGGGATAGTTGGACAAATGGTCACTCAAGAAGAATGCGAAAACTGGGGATAAAATCCTAAGTAATATACTTATTAATGAATTCTAAAGATCTGCTTTCGATCGTATTTAATGATTGCATCGTAGACTTGAACTTCCTAAATTAAACTAGAAAACCGGCCAAGTACTAGTCGGACTACGCACAATGAAGGGTTCCGTAGTTAAGATGAATTTATTCCAAGAACAAACTTAACATTGTAGTTTAAAAACATGTTCTCCCATAAGTTCCAACTGCAAATGTAAGTTTTCACGTACAATATTGAGAGATTTACCATGTTATTTTAAGACTATAGACTTCTTATAGGTTTTGCTGTAAAAAATTTTAGGTTCATTAGATTCGGAGATGTGGGTGGTCAATCTTCATCTATTTTCTAAAATATCTTTAAAAGTATTGTTGTTATACACACGGTACAGAAGTGTTTTTAATTTTCTTATTTGCCCCCAAAAGTGACCCCCATATTCAAAATTCATGTATTTACGTTACACGTCCGTGATTTGGTTACAGAAATACATTATGTATACCAAATTTCAACTTAATCGGTCCATTAGATTCGGAGCAAATTGGCTGTGACAGACGGACGACAGATACCCAGCCAAACACACGAGTGATCTTATAAGGGTTCCGATATTACATTTTGAGGTATGGAACCCTAAAAACCGGCGAGTCAGACTCACACCATACCACCGTACATTATTTGCAAAAAAATGAAAATACTAAACGAAGAATATTATAATTTTTCATCTTAAATTTAAAAAATCGCAAATATACACTACTAATTTACTAGCTTTTAAGTTGTTTTTGTAAAATCTTTTTTGGTAAAATAAGCAATTATTATTATTAAAAATTTGTACTTCATAATGATACTATGAATTACAAAGTTATTTTAGCAGTTGCAGAAAATCACCCATATTTAAATAAAATACCTTACGAATCGGCGTTTTTAGTATTTAATTTTGTTGATTATATACAGTATATGGAATATGATATACAGAAGTTTCAAATTCCTAACTTGTTTAGAGCTCGTACAAAAATGGTCTAAAACTGACTACTTTTACGGCCCTCTATCTTTTTTTTTTTACTCGATGTGTTCTAGACAATGACATCCCACATGCCAGGGATAGTTTTTTTTTTGAAAATTAAATGTATTTGTACGCCCCTTTAATTTTAAATTTTATTATTTGTTGTTATAACGACAATAGACATATCGACATTTTTAACCGTCTATCTATTGCGGGTCGAGAGATACAGCTCGCTGACAGACAGACGGACAGCAGAGGCTTAGTAATAGGGTTCCGTTTGACACCCAACGGGTACGGAACCCTAAAAATTATGTATTTTGTAATCTTATTTCAATCAATATATTCATTAAATTGTTCAATAGTATGTAGACTTACCATTAGTTGTAGTAGTAACCTTGACAAAACCACAAAACCTATATTCAAAAATAAACCAATGTCAATATTTTCCAACCACATCCCACACAAATAAACTACACACCCACGCATACACATACATACATAACCTCGCGCCATCTTACCATGGGTAGGCAGAAACTACAGAAAGCCAATGGGTTCCCTCTATTTGGCAGAATTTTGATGCTCCGAAATTTATTTGGCATAACACACTTGGCATAATCTTCTTTAAACGAATATATATATGGCATAAAAATCATTTAATATAATTATTGTTTGGCCGAATGTTTATATGTCCGAATTTACAAAGGCATACTTTTAAGATGGCAGAATTTTATTTGGCATAATTACTTTTGGCAAAGCTTAATTTCGCATATTTTCGTTTCACATAACGTTTATTTAGAGCGACGATTATTTGGAATAATTTCACTTGGCATATTAATAAGATGGCAGAATTTCATTTGGAATAATTTCATGAGGCATAATTATTGTCATTTCTATAAAATGTAATCATATTCTTAACCTTAAATTAAAATTAAAATATTATCTTAAAAAGTCAATAAGTTGTACTACATACAAAAGTTAGTGAAGTGACAGAACCGAATCGCTGCAAAACCGACTGCACGTAGTCTTATCTGCCCTACCCCTAGAGTGTAATTTAAGCCCGCGTAGGCGCGGAGGGGCGAGGCGGCCCGCGAGCTGAGGAGCAGGTGGTTTTAACGCTCGCCGCCGCGGCTAAGGCTGGCCGGCGAAGCCGGCCAGCAAGCCGAAGCTGCTGTGGTGAGCGTTACAACCATCTGCGACGAGAAGCTTGCGTGGGACCGCCGGAGCCCCGCAGCGCCGGAGCCGTGACAGAAACCATGCCTGCTGCATGTTGCATGCTTGCTTGCATGCTGCATGCTTGCTTGCATGCTGCATGTTTGCTTGCATGCTGCATGCATGGTGTGTGCTTTTTTGCATGTTTGCATTCTACATGCTTGATGCATGTATGCATGGTGTGTGCTTTTTTGCATATTTGCATGCTACATGCTTGATGCATGCATGGTGTAAGCTTGTTTGCATGTTTGCATGCAAACAAGCTTACACCATGCATGAACTATGAATTTTCCGTAATGTGATAGATGAGTCTTTCAATTATTATGGATATGAAAAGTATGCCAAAAGATGATTCTAACTGTAAACTTTCTGAGATATGATAGTTCTACCTTTTAATGATTATCGATATGATATGTATGTATGCCAAAAGACTATTCTGACAGTGAACTTTCTGCAATATGATGGTTCTACTTTTTAATTATTATGGATATGAAGTTTATGCCAAAAGACGATTCTGACAGTGAACTTTCTGCAATATGATGGTTCTACTTTTTAATTATTATGGATATGAAATTTATGCCTAAAGATGATTCTGACTTACAAAATTATGCGTTTTTAATGTATTATAAATGAGTGTATGCCAAACGATTTTCTGCGAAATGAAGTTTATGCTATGCTATGTTATGCAAAATAATATTATGACATAAAAAGTTCTGCTATAAAGGGTGGACCCAAAGCCAATTGCTACGATCCTTACATACTCTTTTCGTTTATGTTCAGTACCCGCCCAGGTACTGAACATAAACGAGTTCGAGTTCTGCTCTGGTGAAAATAGAGAATGCTCATTTAATAGTATAGGAAAGTTCATACTTATTCCATGCTGCCATGATAGTAGGTACTTACAACTTCCATGCTGCCATGTCATTATTCTAAGGCAGCCATCATGTTCTAAACTTTGGACCGGGCTCTACTGGGGTTAAAATACGTAGAAAACGAATTTTCCCAAATATGAGAGCTAGCTAAGTCGATTTTTCGCCCCCGTAAACACCTATATTGCAAGTTTCATCAAAATTGTTAGAGCCTTTTTCGAGAACGTGATTACAAATATATAAATATATATACAAATATTGCTCATTTAATAGTATAGGATACATCTGCTCATACACGCCGGTTGCAAGTATTATGCGCCTGATGTTCTGAAGAACATCACCAATAAAGTCATTACATGTCCTTCTAGGGCGTCCCGTCCCAGCGTTTCCATTCACATTTGCCTTGTAAATACCTTATACTCGTACATACTTAGAATAATAACATATTACAACGTCCCCGAACTTATAACAAAGGTCGATGACGACACTCCAACTTACTGAATATCAAAACAAAATTATGTCCTCGCGATGACAACAGATTGTGAGTCATCAATCATAGTGTCACGCGACCATCATTCCGTGATAATTACTTTCGTTTAATTATTAAAATGTCAATCATTGCTGATTCAGTTACTCGATGTGTAGGACTCTATAGTAATTAACGTAATAATTTGATTAAATTGGGGAATTTTGCCAAAAGACTAAGAAGTATGGATAGTGCAGATGTGCCTGTAAATTTTAACTTGTAAAATAGAAAAGACGTTTATTTGCGGTAGGCATGATGCAAAGAAAGAACACACGAAAATAAAAATTTATCACATCCACGCAAAATGGCCATCGCTCAGCATAATGCTGCCTATGTGAGACACTCCCAGCGCTGGTTTTTAGTGACAGCGGCGTTGACGTGATGACATCAACCAGTTATCAGATAGTATGGTGATCGTAGTCAGACAGTCTTCGCTACTAATTATTTTGGTGTAAGTCCTTAGTCGCATTTCACCCACAAACAAAGAAAGAGTATCCCTTCGTGCCTCGGAAACCAAACACGTTAAGCCGTTGGTACCGGCATTTGTAGATTTTTGACAGTGGTTACGGGTCGTCAGAAGCCTGTAAGTCCGACAACCGGACCAGTCTTACCAAGGGGTATCGTGTTACCCAGTAACTGGGTTGTGGAGGTCAGATAAGCAGTCGCTCCATGTAAAATACTGTTGGGAAAAGGCTAGGCAGATAATGATGAAACAATGAGAGAGTGAATTTCCCCATTAAAAATGTAGGTCCTAAGTTCCTAATTGGAGTTTTATTCTACCTATTATGTAATTGTAGCGCAGACGGACAAAGCCTAATTATGTGTTTCAATGACTTACTTAGACAACCTCGTTTGTACATGTTATAGCGTGGAAATACGTACGGTTAGTAAGCTGGCTATAAGTATCATCAGTTACTTGTTTTCGATTTATTGGCATAGTTATAAAAAGTCAATCTCGTATACAACTGATTATGATTCATATTTTAGTAATTGGGCTATAACTACGTCTATAATGATAACACGTAGTGGACTTTTTTAGCGTTCTTCCTACTCGGATTTCTTTATCATTTCAAGGCTTAGCTCAATCTTGACCAAACGACCTTCAAAACGATTCCTTAACAAATAAGACATTATCATAAAACGGACCGAGCACCTAATCCGAACTCATTTTCTGACGACTCAAAATTATAACCTAATAAAACTAATTTAACAGTCGAAAACCGTTGTTCTTTCCAAAATTACGGTTATTACTCGAACGAAATTGGTGTAAACTTGTCGAAAAACCGTACCTAAATACAATCACGCGAAAATAAAATAAAAAAACGAACTCGTTAAGACTTGTTAAATATATGGGCGTATGCACCAAGTTTCTTTGAAACACTCCAAGTTTACTATAATGGGTGCTTATCGAGGGGGCCGATCAGTTCTTTCCATCGAAATTTTCTTTTGGTTGGCACACAATTAGCTCTGATAGCTTTTTGTACCGCGTCATGCTTGCGTGGCGGGTTTGGTGATCCGGTTATGGTTGGCGCATTCGACGCTTAGCTGTAAAGTTTGAAATATTGTATTTGACACTGTTGTTACTGAAGATGACGGTGGAAATCAGGTATTTATTTGTGGGGGAGGGAAAATGTTCGCTTTTTGATTTTTTAAATACTGGAATTTTTGTATGGTATCGTAACAATGAATCAATCAATCTGCCTAGCCTTTTCCCAACTCTCTTGGGGTCAGCATCTAGTCTAACCTGATGCAGCTGAATACCAGTATTTTACATTGAGCGACTGCCTATCTGACCTCCACAACCCAGTAACTGGGTAATACGATACCCCTTGGTACTTGTTGTCAGATTTTCGGGTTTCTGACGACCCGTAACGACTGTCATAGATCCAAGAATGATAGCCGGGACAAACGGCTTGACGTGCTTTCCGGGGCACGGAGGAATCTCGGTATGTAAAGAAAGACCCATCCACGGATCAACCCTGGCAAGCGTAGCGTAACCTGATGGATCGACCCGTGCGCCTGTTATTACTTAGACTCATAAATTAGTATCGTAAAAATGCTATAGAATCCTATTGCTTTGCTTTCGATAGGTATGTTTGTTCTGTTTTACGAGTTAAATAAAGCACTGTAAAGTAGGAAAACATGATACTGTTCAGAATAATAATTAAATATTGTCAAAGCTACTAAATAATTCATAAATGTCTACTTTTGGAGTAATAACACTGTGAATAACAGGAAAACAACTTTGTAGCGCGCTTTTCTAATTGGTTCAAGGGCTCTCACTGTTGGTTTAGTTTGTTGAAACCAATGTGAAAAGTAAATCAATCATGGTACGCAGTTACATATTATGGAATTTCAACTTATTAACGCTTTGGCTTAGAAATATTTTAATATAGAAATGGAATCCTATTTGTTAAGTATTTTCTTGAATACTCAGTTTCAAGCCACGAAATTAAAATTCCATTTCTAATAGGTCTGAAAACGATAGATTTAATTAGGTTTTGTTATAAGTAAATGGTATTCCGGAAAATAATCTCAAATCTATTAGGCATCATTTTTATCTGTCATTTGTAGATCTTTGACAGTCGCTACGGGTAGTCAGAAGCCCAAAAAGTCTGACAACCAGTCTTACCAAGGGGCATCATATTACCCAGTAACTGGGTGTTCGAGGTCAGATAGGCAGTCGCTCCATGTAAAACCGTGGAATTCGACTGCACCCAGTTGGACTGGAAGCCGACCCCAGTATAGTTGGAAAAAGGCTAGGCAGATTGATTGATCAAATATACAAAAACTGTTCATTAACTTAAACAGAAGGAATTCTTTCAAAATCTAGGTCAAATGTGCTTTTAAATGCTCCATGTGTAGCTTTCGGACATGATCGTGTTACGTAGGGTATGCATGTATAGGACTCAGGTCATGGTCCTTTTGTACACATATGTATTTCTATGATCCAAACACAAACGAGTAACGTAATAAGATCGAGACATTTTTGTAAAAATGATAGTTATCTAAACTATAATTTTTACAATAAACGTCTCTTGTTAATAGTGCATTACAGAGAATGATAGATTGTTCCTTTAAGGTTGATTTTTGTGTGTTATTTATCTGTCCACATTGTTTACGAAGAGAAATTTCTGGAAAAGTTTTCTGGGAACAATAAAATAAGGAACGTGACGGCGGCGCGGGAGACGAATGGCGGAGCAAAGGCGTTATTTCGGAAAACTTTTCACCGTTTTCGCTTTAAAATTGCACTTGGAGAACGAATTAAACAAAATTTGTTTTTTAGCCTTATTGCTTTTTGGCGGATGCTTGTTATAAGACGTATTATTTATGTAAGGGTATTTATCATTGGTTTGAGTTTTTCTTTGTGAAGAACTGTTGGTGAAAATGCGCCGCGTGTTTCAAGCACCATTAAACGTCTTAAGCATCGTCGAAATTTCTCCATTTCCTCTATCAAATGTTGTATTTGATTTTGTTCTGATGGTTATGCCAATTGTAGCGTATTTTATTGTAAACATTTTTAGACGAACTTTCATAACGTAGCTTATATCAAACTTTTTTCACTTTTGTAGTGAGCGACCCGCCCCTCCTTCGCACGGTTTTTGCGACTTGTCAAAACATCGAGATTATTATATTATTAATAAAAAACAAAAACCGTCCGGAATAAATTATCTAAAGGATGGTGAAAACTGCATGAAAATCCGTTGCGTAGTTTAGAAGAACGATGCGATCACACAGACATAAAAATAATAATAGATCAGAAGATAATCTATGTAATAAAAACCGGCCAAATGCGAGTCAGACTCGCACACGAAGGGTTCCGTATCACCATACAATATTTAGCAAAAAAAAAACGTTTCTTGTACGGGGGCTCCCTTATTTTTAATTTTTTTATTATTTGTTTTTCAACTGAAACTGTCTACCTATTACGGTTCATGAGATACAGCCCGCTAACAGACAGACAGTGGAGGTTTAGTACTCGTAATTAAATTATGTTCATTGGTAAGCGCATAACTTCAGAACGGCCGGAACGATTATGCAAATTTTTGTTTTAAAATGTTCGTAATAGTCCGAATCAGTTCTTACGGAAAGAAAAATTCGAAAAGTTACCGGAAAAATTTGTGCATTTTCTATTAAATTTTTTATGGTGATATGAATTATTAAAATTTGGACAGGACAACGTCTGTCGGGTCAGCTAGTATAGATAAGAAAACATATAGCGTAAGGCTTTATCCACACGATGACACAAATGCACTCAATATCTTTTATGTTCATGCCTCAAAGTTACGTAGCGATATTTTCACGGTATTGTTGGTACGTATGCTGCGCCGTCGCGTCGGAGCTTTGTGTCATCGATATTATTCAGTCAAAATATATTCTAATGATCAAAGGCTTCCCATAATGAGCGGAGCTGTCCTATGATATAATATGCCTCTCGTACCTAGACTGAAACGAACTCCAGGTAAGTATCGTATCTTAGTAATTGTGCTTGTATGTTTCGGTGTGCAAGAGTTCGGCTTGTTCTCCCGTTTATAATATTTTTTTATGATATAGTTACATACAGGCCTACTGCGTTGGAAGGCCTCCGGCAATATGGTCCGAAGACCTTGTAAAGGCCGCAGGAATCCACTGGATGCGCGAGGCACAGAATCGGTCGAAGTGGCGGTGCTTGGGGGAGGCTTATGACCAGCAGTGGACGTCTTTCGGCTGAAATGATGGACCTACTGCACAATTATTAATACATTTGCAATACTGCAACACTTCTCTTCAACTACTTCGCTCTTCACTTTTCGTGCATTTTTCGTGTTTTTCTTATATTTTTCCCGTTGGTCTCGTGGTTACAAGCGCGACTGCTGAGCGTGGGGTCCTGGGTTCGATTCCCGGGTCGGGCAAAGTGTTATTGGGTTTTTCCATTAGGAATTTCTTAGTAACAGCCCGGAGTTTGGAAGTTGGCGGTGTGATACCACCGTGCCTCGGAAAGCACGTTAAGCCGTTGGTCCTGCGCTTGATCTCTCTCCGGTCGTGTCGGTTTGCCGTCCTATCGGACTATGAGAGTGAGGGAAGAGAGAGTGCACCTGTGTCTGCGCACACACTTGTGCACTATAATATCTCCCGCGCCGAAGACTAGTCTCCGTTGAGATTGGCTGCCGTGGCCGAAATACGGTCTGGAGTACCCTCCAGACGGGCCGGCGGCAGGCAGGCTTGTATATATACAAATATTTTTCTATTAGTTTCTCTCTTTTCAATCCCCTGAAGATTTGAGAGACAACATTTGTTGCAACACTGCAGTGTTGCAAATGTATTAATAATTGTGCAGTAGGCCTCATCATTTCAGCCGAAAGACGTCCACAGCTGGACATAGGCCTCCCCCAAACACCGCCACTTCAATCGATTCTGTGCCTCCCGTTTCCAGCGGATCCATTTAATTTTAATCTTTAGGTATATTATTTTTTGTTATAGCGGCAATAGAAAGACACAATGTTTGAATATTTTAACTGTCTACCTAAGTATTATGGTTCATGAGAAACAGCCCACTGACAGACAGACGGACGGATGGACAGACAGCGGAGGCTAAGTAACAGGGTTCTATTTAGCACCTTTCGTGTACAGAAGCCTTAAAATCGGCCAAGTGCGAGTCTGCACGCGAAAGGTTGTTGAAAGCAAAGTTGAATCACACATATTTCAACGAAAAAGAATACTTACCCGATATATTACATCACACAGGGGGACGTCAATGTGTTATTCCACAGGTATTTGCTAAAAACCAGCGCTGTTGACGTTAGGTTCGTCCGAAGTCACAGCATTTCGCTGAGCAATGACTAGCTCTTGCACTGATGCGACGCACAGCATAATTTTTCTTATTATTTATTACAAAATTAGTTTACTCTGCAATCGGCATTTTGGGTTTTTTTTGTTGTCATTTGCCAATGTCGCAACCATAGAGTACGTAATGTCGCAACAGTAATTACTCAATATTGTCTTTGTAATTTTATTAAGTTAGCGTTTATTTGTTGGTTGAATACGAGGCTTTTGGCTACTTTTGTATTTGTGTATTTTGTGTTTTTTATTTAAATGTGCGTTTTGTTTGTGCAGAATAAAAGAAAAATCTTTCTTCTTTCTTTCTTTCTTTTTAAAGGTTCCGTACTGTATTAAGATCGAGCAAAAAACGCAAAAAAAAATACTTATCTTGTATGAAAACTAATTCATTAATTTCTTGTATGGCTCAGTAATAGGGTTCTGTTTCGCACTTTGAATACAGAACGCTAAAAATTAAAGAACCATACACAATAATATTATGTTGATGATAAAGGTTTCATTTTTAACCATATAAGACACAAAAAAACCTGTTTCTACGTTCCAAATGTAATGTTTTTAACGCGCTTAAAAGCTGTGTTACTGTACAAAAGTAGGCAGTATTAATCAATCTCGAGTCATGGTGGCGAATGCTTGGCACTCCATGTTTCCACGTCGCGCTGTAATTTATGTCCTGCTGATAGTGCTGCGAAATGCTTGTTTTCATAATATTTTTATTTTATTAACTAGTTTAATACGTGTAGGTGAAAATAAGCTGTTTAGAAGTAATTAAACACGGCGGTACCTACTTGTAATAAATTGTATGGTGTTGGTTATGAGGTTGCATCGGAAAAGATTTACCCGGGAGTTTTAAGTATGTTTATTTGGGCAGATTTTTTTAACTCTTGATATTTTTTCCATACAAAAATTTCAAACGTAAATTTTAATGTATGGATAAAAGGTATCTGACGTTGGAAAGAACAGGCCTGAAAGTGACACAACTGTAAAGGTGCAATTTTGTAGCCGACTGCAGGCGGCAGCAGCAGGCGACGAGTCGAATCAAATAATTTATTTCAATTAGGCACAAAAAGGCACTTTTGAACGTCAACATTTAAATAATAATTGATTCTAGTTGCCCCTTCCAAAAGATAGTTTTCGTATGGAGAAGAATGGGCAAGAAACTCCACCGTTACTCTTTTAAAATGTTTTCACAATATCTTGTATACATCAATTATATAATTATATGACATGTGAAGACGATGCACCTAGAATAAGATTACTATACCACGTTAGGTAAAATAATGAAAAATTAAGGAATGACAGATAAATGAATCATGTGATAGATGCATGGTGCTCACATATTTACAAACATTGTAAAATTATACGATATTCCTAGCATTTTTACAAGTAATATAACTCAGTGTGTGAGTTCGATTAATCACAGAATGTAAAACCAATATTAAAAAATATATATATATATATATTATACAATTAAATTAGCAACCAGTTAGATTTTGTCTAGATTCTAAATTGTCCTATGGAGCGTAGCTAGTGACACGTCGGATTCATAGACATACACAGAAACCAGTCGTGTCGCGGTAAGTCATCGCCAGCTGCTGCACCCTGCGGTCAGTTATGGAATGGTACTTTTATGTATATAACGTATATTTTGGCGTCCTTTTAACCTATTCTTTAAAGGTTTCATGTCAGACATGAATTGTACAAGTTAAATACACCTGTAATTATTTCAAAGGTTAGGTTCTAACCACAGTTTTAGTTCAGTTACTTTATTTTTTTTCGAAAATATAATATTATAATTATGTTGTAGGTACATATTATTAATTAAATATACATAATTTTCATCCCAAATTGAAAAGACAAATCAAAATCAGGCAAGGGTGAGTTCCATGCCCCAAATTCGTTCTTACAAAACAGATTGATAAAATAGCCATATTTATCGCTTCACTTATGTATCGATATCGCTTCACCTAGTATCGATATAGCTTCAGGGATAAATAAAATTCAATAGGAAAGTCACAAGTCGGAACATATGGCCCGAAGCGAAATGTCGGACGGTGAAATTCAATCGCTTGAAAGCTTCCAATGGTTGTAAGTAGTAGCGATAGTGTGAAATTTAAAGCAATGGATATTTGAACGAATGGACTTTTTAAGATTCTTTAATTTTCCTACGATTTGTAAAGTTACGATGACTGCTCAATTCCATTTGAAAACCAACGTCAGCCACCATTTTTGCTGAACTAGGCCTTTTTGGCGCAGCCGTAAGGCACACTTTAAATTAATTATCTAGTTGACTTTTAGTCTGTACTAAATAAATGTATTTTTTGCCGGATTTGATATATTTGATTTCCGGCCACCGTAGGCGCGGGCTTTTGGACGGAGAGCAATGACTAACTCGCCGTCCGATAAGGACCAGGGCCGGGTTGACGACGCGTTGTGTTCCACGCGCGCCTTAAAGAGATGTCAGCACAACTGACGGGGTCCGCTAGGGCCGATGCCTGCCAGGGTCGCGAGAAAGTCCGAAAGGGATACCATGGCCCCTGGCAACACACATGCAACTGAAGGAACATCGGTGGGTTTTACTCAGTAAGATTCTGACACGCCCTCCCGCTCCGCCCAGAGCGGGAGAAGTTATTTGATAATTTCCGACTAAAAAGAAAAGTATGGAATTAGTAAGTACCTACTATCATGGCAGCACTGAATTAGTATGTACTATACATGGAATTAGTATAAACTATCCTGTACTATTAAATGAGCATTCTCTATTTTCACACGAGCAGAGCTCGGTCGACCAGGTACTAAATAATACCGGTCAATATGACGACACAACACTTCAAGTAACTTACATCGCAAAAGAAAATACTGCCAATAATACCAAATAGACATCCAACATCAATAAGCCAAACAATTCCATACGAACTCATATCAATTCATAAAAATAACGAACTGCTTTCCAACTTCCAAACTTGTTCTCAACATAATTTGGTCACAAACATTTTTATCCTACGAGTTATATGGGTAGAACGTCAAATTCGTTCGCTTAATCCTTCAACCAGAAACAAACAGATTGCAAGTTCCGAATTCACAAGACTTTGGCCAGGTGTTAGGACTTTACGAAGGATTTCGGGTAACTTCGTTGACTAACTAGGTTCTAATTGGAGATGTAGGGCGGTTTGAGAGAATCTTGATTGGATCTCAAGACGTTGAGGTAAATTTTCGTGGACTGGCATTGATACGGGGTGCTCAAGTCAGCGCGTAGTGTCGGTCTGATTTCTGCCTTAAGTAGTGGGAAGTCACGGAAGAGTGTGACAAAAGTATTTCCAACACATCGAGGTCACATGGAAACTAGGCCTATTTGTTGAAATAATTACTATTTAAAAAAAAACCGCGATAATCACTTGGGATCTCGTCAATGAGCACGTCTGTGTGAGTGTGCCGTTTTGAAGGTTTATTGTGTAGTTTCTGTACTTTCCATATTTATACTGTGACGAGGTTCTCCGGTGCATTCCACTGGAAATTCCAAAGCATCTTCACATCTGCTAAGGATGGCATCATTAGCAGATATGAATTGAGCCGGTTGGATACCGATGACTCTTCGCCGTACCCTGGGTGACGAGTAACCATGAAGATTTCCCAACGGAAAAGAAAGGTCTTTCAATTTTGTGGTAGACGCAGGCGCAAAAAGGTACAGACTTGTAATCCATACTACCTATATCACTAGCATTACTATGAAAAGGTTTCTGTTATTTTATATAGTGAGCAAATGCTGATGAATCCTATCAATGTCGTAACCCACATATTTTACTATGATATTCAGATAATGAAGGACCCTACCCAGCTGTGAAGTATTCCATACAGATTTAAAAGTTACTCCTAATTTTCACTAGATGGAAAAGGTTTTTCCTGTTATTTCGAGTAATCCAATCTGTAAAGCGTTACTCGCTTCCGCTTCTAGTTCTGTACTGTATAAAATACACATCTCGTTAACATTGATTGAAGCTCAGTTTTTTTCTCTCAATGTAAAAGCTTCTATGTAGGTACCGTACGTTGATGTACCTACTGACTTTTACATGTGCAAACCTATTATTTAGATGTACTGTGTGGATACGTGAGAGACATTTTGGAACTGGATTTTATAGAATCCTGGCTAAGTAATTAAAGTCGAGACCCCTCCTCGCCTCGGAAAGTACGTAACTATGGGTTGGTTGGGTAATGACAGCAACCCACAGTAAAGTCACCGGCACGTAACTTGGCAAGGTTTTGGCGTATTGGGAGTAAGTTTGCGCATGAACACTTAGTGCAACAACAAAAATTTACACTTTTATTGCATGTCATTATTCTATGGTTATTGCCATAATTAATTTTTGAACATATCTGTTAAGAAAAACAAGCTAAAACGAATTCTGCGCATCTACGATTCTTGCCAAGTTACATGCCGGCTACTATAACTGTGGGTTGCTGTCATTATGGTCGATCTTTGATTGAATCGTTACGGGTAGTCAGAAGCCCGAAAGTCTGACAGCTTTTGCAACTAACTAGTCCCTACAGCATGCGCAATTTCTTCTAGTAGCTCATGTCAACACGAATGAAGTAAGTGTACTTACTTGTGTGTTTTCTTAGGAAAGCATTTCCGTCATATTAGGTATAACGACTGTCATGAAAATCTGTCATTTTCACTGCAATATTTGACATTAAGGAGGTCTCCTATATATATACGTAATTTTGTAGCTTCCGCTTTGTGATACATTTGTGTAGTGTTGGTACACTTTATAATTTGATTTCCTTTTTTTATTAATCTACCCAAAGCATTTACTTTTCACTTAACTTTTTCTCACATCATAACTTGCCGGTAGATGTTATTATTTTTATGATGTAGTGACGTGACGTGACCCGTGACGTCTATCACCATTTTTAGTTCTTTAATACGTTACGTTTCGTTACATTCTGCGTTTGTCATAGTTTGTATCCGATTGTTAAAGATGTTATTCTCGATATTTTTGTATGTCTTCTGTTATTTAATTATTTCCTTCACATTTTTATTTATCTACCCAGTTCTTAAATCGCTCAGCGAATACGTGCTTTTATTATTTAAGCGTATTTAATTATTATTATTCTTTTGTTTTTATCCACATAATTAGTTTGCTTAGTAGTTAAGTAGTTTTATCTTTTTTTTTTAAACTGTGATCGAACCTGATGTGAGCCTTGATGATATTTTTTTCTCTTGTTCTTCCTCTTTGATAGCAGTTTCGTTAGTGCGGCGAGTAGTTCTTCCTCTCCTCTCACTCTTGGCAATCAGATTTCGTCTTTGCTTTCCCACCTCCCCAACAATCTTAACATAGCCCACATCAATGCCCAGAGTGTTCCATGCCATTACTCTGATATTCTGGCTTCCATTAACAGTGCACATTTAGATGCTTTGCTAATCTCCGAGTCCTTTCTCAAACCCTCTCTTTTATCTATACACTATGCCCTTCCTGGCTTAGTTCTTATCCCTATAATTATAGAACTGGGAAGGGAGGTAGTGGTGATGCCATTTACTTGCGTACTCATATTCCCTACAAGATTATCAGCACTTCACCATCTTCCAACTCGGGGTCTGCGGAGCATCTATTTCTAGAAATTTCTTTGCATCACGTTAAAATGCTCTTTTGAGTGATGTACAGCCCTAACTTTTCTATCGATTACTTTGACTCTTTTGATTCGCTTTTAAATAAATTCTTTGACTTACGACCATGTTGTCTTGATGGGCGATTTTAATACTTGCCTACTTAAAAATGACAGTCGTACTCACAAATTTCAAACTATCTATCTTCATTTAACCTTAGTATTCTGCCTCTTTCTGTTACTCATCATTTTCCTAACTGCACTCCTTTTCTTTTGGACCTGAAGATTGTCTTTAATTCTAATAATGTATCTGTCCACGGACAGCTTACTGCTTGTTTTTCTTATCACGACTTCATATTTATGTCCTACAGGATTCGCCCTTCCAAGCGTAAGCCTCCACATATTTTCCTTAGGAACTACAAGGGCATAGACCTGGAGGCATTGCTGCGTGATGCTGGTAGCATGGACTCGACGGACGTCTTGGAGAGCACTTGTATTTTCACATTTCAACAGCATAAAACTCAGCTTATACGATCGTCACACCCCTATTCGACGAGTCAATCAAGTATGTTCCGGCGCCCTGGCCATTATGGATATGATGTCAAGGAGGGACAGAGCCAAAAGGAGGTTAAAACGCTGTTCTTCCGAGCGCAACTTGAATGCGTTTAAGGTGCTGTATAATCGCTGCAGTCGTATGTGCGGAGATGCAAAGACACGCTACTTCCATAATTCTCTCGACAAACGTAACTCTTCAGAAGTCTGGAAGTTTCACAAACTGTCGCCATTGGTAAGTCTCCAGTTGCTTCCTGTAATGACACTGACGTGTGTGCTCTTAACAAGCATTTCTGACATTTCCCTGTTACGTTGGATCCGCATGTCAAATCTGCTACTTTAAATAAACTTATCTGTTTGCCTGTGCCTCAGTGTCCTTTTTTCGAGCTAAGTCCTGTATGTGAAAGTGAGGTCAAACATTCTATTTATGCTATCTGCAGTTGGTAATGACAATATTTCCTTAAGAATGATTTCTCCTATCCTCCGCACATTACTTCATATCTTGACCCACATTTTTAACTTCTCCCTGTTTCCTAGTACTGTTCCAGAAGCCTGAAAACAAGCCCATATCATCCCCTTTAAAAAATTCCTAACCCAGTCTCTCCGTCCGATTTCCGACCCGTTTCTATCCTCCCATATCTCTCTAAAGTTCTTGAGCATATTGTGCATTCGGCGGCGGGGATCTCTCGCGTCCGGCCCTAGTCCAGGCCATGGTACGGAGCGAGAGGGCATGGGAGGCCGCCACCTCCTTCTGCGAAGCAGTAATGCTCGCGAAGGAGGAGGCAGAACGCGTGAGGGAGAGGCAAATTTCGCGCCCTCACGCCCCTAGCCGCCGCAGGAGACGCCCTGGGCGTCGGGAATCGCAGGCCGATTCCCGGCCACCGTAGGCGCGGGCTTGCGGACGGTGAGCAATGGGTAGCTCGCCGTCCGATAAGGACCAGGCCCGGGTCGACGGCGCGTTGTGTTCCACGCACGCCTCAAAGAGATGTCAGCACAACGGAAGGGGTCCGATAGGACCGATGCCTGCCGGGGTTGCGGGAAAGTCCGAAAGGGATACCGTGGCCCCTGGCAACGTAAAGGCAACGGAAGGAACACGGGTGGGTTTTAGTCAGTAAGAGTCTGACACGCCCTCCCGCTCCACCCAGAGCGGGAGAAGTTATTTGATAATTTCCCACCCAAAAAAAAAAAAGCATATTGTGCATCAGCAAATTTCTGATTTTCTATCTTTAACCGACCTTCTTAATCCTTTTCAATCTGGTTTTCGATCTGGTCATACCACAGCAACAGCTCTTTTGAAGGTTACTGATGATATCCACCGGGCTATGGACCACAAATCTGTCACCTTGCTTGTACTGCTGGACTTTAGCAGTTCCTTTAACTCTGTCGATTTTGACATCCTTCTAGGAATCCTTAAATCTTTTCATTTCCCTTCTTCTACTATTGGTTGGTTCGACTCCTATCTAAAGGCCGCTCGCCGCGGGTTCGTCCCGAAGAGTCTTCTTTTGTCTGGTGTTCTCTTACCGCGAGTGTGTCTCAGGGTGGCGTTCTCTGTTCTCTTCTCTTTTGTATTTTCAAGAGTCATCTCTTCCCACTTTCATCTCTATGCTGACAATCTGCAGCTTTACAATCACTTTTTAAGGCAAGATGCGGAAGCAGTGGTACCTGCCATGAACAGTGACCTGGTTTTGATTAGCGAGTGGTCGCGGTCCTTTGGACTGCAAATCAACCCTAAGAAATCCCAGGCCATAATTATCGGCGGAAGGTATATGCGGAATAGGCTCGATGTTGCGTCGCTGTCTCCACTCTGTCTGAATGGAGTTGAGAGAGAAAGATTGAATACGCAAATACTGTTAAAAACCTGGGGGCGACCATGGACTCTTGCCTATCGTGGACTGCCCATGTTGGCCAGGTCAGTCGTAAAGTGCATTACACGTTCCATTCGCCAAAAATTAACTGTATGTAAATGTACCAAAATCTCCCTTGCTCAAACACGTATACAGCCCATTATAGATTACGCTGATGCCTGTTATTTGGATGTCACCGAGGAGCTTTTAAATAAACTTGAACTTTTGCAAAATATCTGTATTCGTTTTGTTTTTAACCTTTAAAAGTATGACCACGTTTGTAACTTGCGCAAGATACTCAAATGGGCCCCTATTCGACTTTGCAGGAACTCTCCGATATTGTGTCTGCTATTTAACATCCTTCACAACCCTAAAACGCCATCCTATCTGCAGGAACGATTTTCCTACGCCCATCCTTCTGATGCACCTTGCGGATCGCATCTTAGAAATCTCCCCACTCAACCGACTTCTACTCCTATTCCTTCAGTGTGTATCAGGGACTTCTAAACTGTTGCAGTTTATGAAAGAAGAGTGAAAGAACACTATCTTTCCACTTCGTCATATTTGCATATTTTGTATTTATTATTATATACTACATTATAATTAAGTGTATTTATTTTAGTGATATTTATTTTAGAAGTATGTATGTAAGTATATTTGCTTGTTGTACGAGTATGTTTTTATTTAAATTAGTGAACATTTTTATCTTATGTATTTTATTTCCTATTTCACTCTTACACACCCCAGCCAAAGCACTAGGAAGTGGTGAAGGGTGGGCGTTTTGGGGGACTGTCTTACGTAATTTTGACGTTCGAAAAGTGCTGATTCTCAGCCTAGTTTGAATAAATGACTTTTGAATTTTGAATTTTGAATTTTTGACACGTTGTCTACATATCTTTAACTACTTTCCTATCGCAGGTATGCTGGAAGAGATTTCTTTAGAAATAAGCATCACCTTTGTACGTATTTTTCTGTTCCTTTCTTTTTGTCTGTTAATGTGTACATAAACTGTTCTATAAAATATAAATTAAATAAGGTGTCATAAAACGCTATGTATTTGGACAGCCATATATTTGTGACCGTTCACCGCTTTTTTAGACGACCAAAGCTTAAGTGGCGGATTAGCACAGTCACTACATTATTTAATACTGAAAAGCTAATATTATTGCAAAGCAATTTTACGTAGCTATTTACGTTTACGTTTTATACTTAATTTTAAATTCCCCTGTTCGCGTGCGATACATGCACAATGGGTAATCAACATGCAAGACGTCACACAGCCAAACAACGTACCTACCTATTATACTAACAAGTACTTACTATTAATTAAATAACCTAAATTTTATAGCCTTCCCAGAGATCATAATCGACGTAATTTACTACTTTTACTAGTTAACGACATCGTAAATAATACATTTTTAGTTCAGCGGCAAGGGGTAACTAAACATGTGGGTATTTGTTACTTTTATTGGTATTTTATGATAATCCATGGCAGAAAACTATCAGGTTGTGAAAAAAATATTGTAATACGATGGTTTATCGATGATTTATGGCATTGGTAGAGAATAGATGGGGAAATTTACGGAAAATTATCAAATTCAAAGCATTTATTTCAATTAAACCATTTACAGGCACTTCTGAATTCTCAAGGAGTCGGCCAGTCAGAAATATGAAGCTAGTTGCCCATTCCAAAGCTTAGTAGGTACCTATGGAGAAGAACGGGCGAGAAACTCCACGGACAATCTTTTAAATAAAAAATTTGATACTAAATATTGGTTACATCATTCAACAATGTAGAAAGACGTGCACGTTAGAAGCGTCCGTAATAAAAAGATAAAAACAAAGAACTATTCAAAAATCAAAATAAGCCATGGCAGCTAAGAGATGACCAGTCCCAACTGACGGTGCCCGTTCACGATCCTATATGTATTGTGTATATATAATGTATTGAATTATTATATAATAATTTTGTTTACAACATTTACCAACGTTTGTAAGTATACTATAAGTGTAAGAAAAATATGGTCTTACGATACTTGTAAGACCAATTCTGCCTAGCTGGGTACACAATAATGTTGGTACAACTCATCTATCCAATCTATATACTCTAAGTTTATTGTACATAGTATCGGTTTTTAATTATATATATATATATTTTTTGTAATCCCCGCCCTATCAGAATACCAGAGCGGTTGTATTTTTTTATAGGGGCCTTTTTGGCCTCGCACAGGTCGTTATTATTTTGTTTGTTTTTAAATGCTCCTTATTTATTTTGTTTTTTTTTTTAATTATTATAACTGTTTGTATTTCCTGTGCGTTGCCAAATAAAATGTTTTTCTTTCTTTTTTTATCCTAAACAAAAAACAATGTACAGAGTTTTAAGTATTTTAAATATAGAATTAACGATGTCTGTGCTAGTATTAACTGTGTGACGGACACCGGCGCCTTCCTCCTACAATCATGATTTGCTATAGTAATAACATAATGATACAAATAGTTCCAGTACAAATTAAGTTTCTAAAGATTCTTTGTATTAGTATGTAAGTATTTCTTGCAAACTTTGTAACTTTTAACTTGTATCATTTTATATTTCTGTTAACATAGTTTGTTACCACTTAATTTTTATTAAAAAAATATACATTTCGTTTTTACCTTAGGTTATCAGTGTATTTGAGAATGTTGGTTCACCTGTTATTGGCAACTGTATAAGCATATAACTGCTAACTACTGTTATTTTATATTTTGCATACAGAAGCTGTTGGTGTACCTTTATAAATAAATAAATAAATAAAAAAATACGCTCGTTTTGGCGTGCAGGGAAATATGTGAATGTGTGTGAGGGTGTCTGTAGGTACAAACAAGGGTGTGCGAGGGTGTGTGTGTATATATGAGTGTGTGTGTGTGTGTTTTAGCGCTTAATATTTATGATTCTCTGGCGAACAGTCTTTCAGTGTCGTCGTAAGTAAGACGACCCTGAAGGTATTCGCTTTCTACGGTCTTACTCACACAGTAAATACATAATATAGTTAGTACTAGCTGTTTCCCGCGGCTTCGCCCGCGTGGATACTTTTTCTTTTTTTAAATAAAAGTTGAAGTTACTCCTTAGAACATCAGCTATCTACCAGTGAAGTACCGTCATAATCAGTCCAGCCGTTTTGGACATTAGGCGGAACAGACAGAAAGACTGACTAAAATGAAAAAAAGCCGTATATACTTTCTTAACCATTTAGTAAAAAGCTGTTATTTTTACATTACGACACTTCAATTTGTCAGTTTTATTTTTTTAATAGATTTTTACTTTGATTTCAACAAAACGTCTTGGGAACGGAATCTTTTAAGGAGATAGGACAACTAGTTATCTCAATTTTATGCATTTGAAATTGGTTCACCTGAGGCGTCGCTTTACAAGATTGATTTGTAAAAAGATTTCAAAGAATTAAGTTAAACCTTAATTCTTAATAATCTGGGATTAGTGAAAGACCGCAGACCGTATTAGGGTATCAGCTTATAGTACGTATTAGTACCCATAAGCTGGTATAAACCTTATACCGTACCACGCAAGGTGTAATAGTCTACTTAAGATAGGGTTTACTGTAACTGGAGGAATAAATAATTATGTGTACCTTAGTCATATGCAGATTTTAGCGACGTATATACAAAATGTTTGATTAAAGTTTAGAAACATGCCACCTCAATAGGGGGGTAGGGAAGAAAGGAAGAAGGGGAGGGTTAGTAAATCCCCCCACTCCCCCCGCCGGAGATACATAGTTTTTTTAAACGATATTTTAATGACATAAATCTCATATAAAAAGATTGATAAATGAAATTTAGAGGGAGGTGGAAGGGCGGAGAGAGGAAGAGAGCAAGTCATGCCCCCACCCACCAATCACAGAAAATACATTTTCAAGATCAATTTCAATCGTCTCTAAGGCCAATGTCAAAAAATAAATGGTTTTTGGTAAATATAACTAGATTGATGGCTTGCCTCACAAAAACAAGTGTGCAAAGATAATGAAAGCACAGGGTTGCAACCGACCCATCAGCAGACTGAACTGTTTTACTTGCTAGTAGACGAGTACCAAACTTGCAAGCAATAAGGGAGCTAGTCACTTTTATAATCGCAATGCGTATGACAGTTCTATCGTAATCTAAATACATACTGCTACGGATTATATTTGAGCTCAAACTCAAACTCAAACTCAAAGCATTTATTTAAATTAAACCATTTACAGGCACTTTTGAATTGTCAAGGGGTCAGTCAGTCAGAAATATGAAGCTAGTTGCCCATTCCAAAGCGTAGGTTCCTATGGAGAAGAACGGGCAAGAAACTCCACGGACACTCTTTTAAATCAGAATATTGTTACAAAATATTGGTTACATCATTCATATTGAAATTATACATGAACAATGTAGAAAAACGTGCACGTAAAAAGCGTCCGTAATAAAAAGATAAAAACAATTCAAAAATTAAAATAAGCCATGGCAGATAAGAGATGACCAGTCCCTACTGACGGCGCGACGGCGCCCGTTCACGAACATGACGCATGGATCAGCACCGTTTAGCTCAACCATTTTGAAGGGAACTTAATGATCCAACACACACGCCACCACCAGCGAGACATTTGAGTGAGCATGACATACTCTCAGCCACCAGGGCACATTCAAGTCAATGAAAGACGTACCCAGTAAATGGTAGCTACATAGAAGGTACATGGTCACAGTGCTCACACTTGTGCTATGCAATTATACAATACTACGAGAGCCATGAACCAGAACAGAATCTTCGCATCATCACTATTCGGTTGAGACAGAATTTTGTAGAATGTGCCTAAATCAAGTCAATGCAACCTTAAGACCCCAAACGGATATTTTGTATCAGACACATAATTATCGATCACAGTCCATCGATGGTGATATAAGTCTTCTACAACTTACTCCACAATCCACGCAATTAGGCGAGTTTGTTTTTTTTTTCATCATGAACGCAAAAGTCAAAAGTCAAATAATTTATTTCAATTAGGCACAAAAAAGGCACTTTTGAACGTCAACATTTAAATAATAATTGATTCTAGTTGCCCCTTCCAAAAGGTAGTTTTCGTATGGAGAAGAATGGACAAGAAACTCCACCGTTACTCTTTTAAAATGTTTTCACAATATCTTGTATACGTCAATTATATAATTATATGTGAAGACGATGCACCTAGAATAAGATTACTATACCACGTTAGGTAAAAATAATGAAAAATTAAGGAATGACAGATAAATTAATCATGTGATAGATGCATGGTGCTCACATATTTACAAACATTGTAAAATTATACGATATTCCTAGCATTTTTACAAGTAATATAACTCAGTGTGTGAGTTCGAGTAATCACAGAATGTAAAACCAATATAAAAAAAATATATATATTATACAATTAAATTAGCAACCAGTTAGATTTTGTCTAGATTCTAAATTGTCCTATGGAGCAGGACCAGCATGTTTCCAAGCATTTTTATCTTGGATATAATCCTCTAATTTGTAATATGCTTGTTTGCAAAGTGTATTTTTTATATGAGTTTTAAATTTTCTTTCATTTAATTCTAATATATCACAAGGTATTCTGTTGTAACATTTAACACAGTACCCCATAAAAGATGTATGTACTTTAGATAGTCTGAAAAAGGTTGATTTATTTTATCTTTATTTCTAGTATTAAAATTATGTCTATCACTTATTACACGCAAACTTATTACACGGAATGTGTCCAGATCTCTGAGTCTATGAGCTGTTAGTAAGCTGTAGAAGAAAATCTTCCACAAACATCTCCAAAAACTGACCTGTCACTTATGCACTTTCCCTTTGTACATATTTGTCGGGTGCCACTCGACCCCGTTACTGGTGGCGTGTGAAACAAACGTTAGGCTCACCCCATGTTTTAATTTTTACGTAGGTATCGCACATATTCTGCTTCACTGCTTGTACCGTTCACACGAGTATTCGCTTTATGGGAATGTTCATTTTGTAGTTTTGAGGAAATTTGATAGAAGTTAAATTGTTTTACATGTTTATTAATCAGATAATTAATAATTTTAGAACTTGGTTTTGGAATGGAAAAGGACATAACAAAGAATGTTTCAGTTGACAACTCAATGCTCGAGACTTTCGTTGTGTCTCCATGCTTTTTACTGTGTGTACAACACTTAAACAATATAAAAATTAAATTTTTTAAAAACTAACCCAACCCGACTACGACAAAAAGTCAACTAAAAAGGTATAAACAAGACATCACAAACAGACAAATTAAAAATCTAATAGTTGGGTATTAGTGTTAATAACTTTTATTTTTATTTAAATTATATTGAGGTTTTAATATAAATATCCATATTTGAAATGTGCTAATTATGCCCAACTGCCCAACAATTTGATACCCAACATGGAATTTTTTTTTTCTTCGTCTCCTTATGTCCTCTAGAGGGCGCTATATTCAATTTAGTTGACGTCACATAGCCTATAACTAGCGGACGACCAAAACGCTTCCAACCTCATTTGTCAAATTATGATACTGTTTAGAAGTAATGAGGGAACAAATGAACATACATATACCGGTCAAAATCATAGTCCTCCTTTTTACTTCGCCGTAGTCGGGTAGAAAAGACTTCTCTCTGAAGTAATTTATTAAAAAATCTGCTGCACTTTTCAACTACCATAATTATAAATCTTTCCTTGGATGCACGAAGAAACTGAGCAGTAAATTAAGTCCATTGCAAAGTATTCTAAAACTATACCTGGGCAAAACTATCAAACAAATCCCAACTGTCGTCGGTAGCACGTTAAGAAAATAATGTTCCATTAAACTTTAACGTTCCCATTATAAGCATGTCTTCTCGGAAAACAAGCATCCAGTCTAGACTGTTCCAAAATCCTATTTACTTCTACTTAGGATAACAAACTTGAGCTTTCTACAAATGAGTCTAAACTTCACCTAAGCAGATGCATCTTGCAGTAAACTACTAACAAGAAGGATTGAATTAAAATTAATTTAAGCTAACGTTGTCCGAGTTCAGACAAGTTTGTAGAACAATCCTCTACCTAAATGTAGATTCTAACTAGACGATTTACCTTCTGATTATCTCAGATTAGAACGAACCTCTTGTTTAATGTACATCGCTTTGTTAGCAAAGAGATAGAAGAACGATTAAGACTTTGAACAGCAATGGATGTGTACAGACGGAGAGATCGTATGAAGTCGTTGCTTGGTGAGTGTGAGAAAGATACTACAAAATAACGTAAGAGCTCTGGAGCGCGTTCTACTTAATATCATACTAAGGCTTAATTGCTTAGTACTTGAGCGTATGTGTGTTTTATTAAACTATTCTGTCTTTGCTTGCAACGGAAGACGTCTGCAGATTTAATTTTCAGTCTTTTGTTTCATAGCAATTTGCTATTGTTTGTATTGAGACGATTCATCTTTCAGCAGTGAAATAACAAAGGTTTGTAACTGGTAATACAATACAGCCCTTGGATCTAATTAGTTTGGAACAGAACTTTGCCCCGCGGCATCGGGTGCCATTTTTGCCCGACTACGGTGAAGCAAAGATACATATGATAAAGATAGATATGTATGTATGTATGTTTCATCTGTTACCACATATCTTTTAAACTACTCATTAAAATTTGACAAATGAGGTATCGTTGGAAGCGTCTTGATTGTCCGCTGGTTATAGGCTATATGACGTCACATTAAATCAAACAAAACAGGGCGCGAAATTTGCTACTCCTTCACGCGTTTCGCCTCCTCCTTCGCGAGCATTACTGCTTAGCGGAAGGAGGACGGCTTCCCATACCCTCTCGCTCAGTACCATGGCCTTGACCAGGGTCGGACGCGTGAGATCACCGCCGCCGATCGCCTCCACAAGGGCCTCCACCGTATGCTCCACCGTGTCCTCCGGCCGATCCACACAATGGTGACAGGTGAGGAAGCATCTGGGGGTGTTTCCTCCCGCCTTATCTGGAACAGGCCCCTCCCGAAACAACCGTGTCCAGTGAGGATCTGCGCCAGGTGGAAGGTGAAGATGCCGTGGCACCTCTCTAGCCACTCCTCAAAGAGGGGACTTATCACCGCAATTGTGGGGTGCCCAGCACTGGGTTGCAACAATCGCACTCTCCATGACGCCATGAGATCCCGCCGGAGCTCTGTCCGCTGTGCCGTGATTTCTCGCGGCAGCGGAGTTACGCCCCGGCGTTTCGCCTCCTCGCGCCACTCCCAAATGCACGCGAGGACTTTTGCCTCCAGATCCCATGGCGGCAATTCGGGCCAGCCGGATGGCATGACCCTTTGGGACGCGTTCAACCAGCGAGCTGGCCGCCGCCTCAAAGAACGCGTCCACACAAACGGTGAACGGAGCCCCGTAAAATATTTTGATCGAAAACTGCAATAATGTAACCCACCTTGGGTTACATTATTGCAGTTTTCGATCAAGGTAGGCAGGCAGGGTTCTCTATTAAAAAAACAAATAAAAATAAGTACGCCCATATTACTCGCTAAAAATATCCATGTGAAAGAATTTTTAAAATTGGTAGTAAGTATTTTTTTAGTTTATCCGTTACAAAAACTTTTTTTTTGCGCTGCGTGTCGCGGGTTCGATTCCCGCACGGAACAAATATTTGTATGACCTACAAGTAGTTGTTCCGGGTCTGGCTGTTTGTGTATGTGAGTTTAAATGTTTGTAAACGCACCCACAACACAGGAGAAATTCCTAGTGTGGGGCAACGTTTAAAAAAATAGTTGCAAATCATTATAAAAAGTAGACATACAAATATACAAAAAATCTAAATTTTTCTCTTTATAATATTAGTTTAGATTTAAATTAAAATGATTAAATTATAATTTAAAATGAAAACTTTTGACAGTTTGGAACTTGAGACCTTGAAACTGACTTTTTTCGGGCATAACGCTTTTTCATTACGTGACAATTTCTACCACTTAATTTCTTTTTTTTTTTTTTGATTACGCTGGAAATCCTCATGAATGTCCTCCACCCTGGGTAGGGCGGAGGGGTCTGTCAGACTCTTACTGACTAAAACCACCCCGGTGTTCCGTCTCACACTTGCACCAAGTTACCAGTTAACTGCTACCGCAAGCCGCCCTAAAGAACTTCGTTCTAAAAATGTAACTTCTTTTCGAACAATATTTGCCATCGACAATATAGAAGAGGAAGATGGGACTGGACAGATTAGTCTATTATTTAAGGTATTCCAACGTGGTGTCTTCTAGTGCAGTTTGTTTGGATTACACAAAAAATGTAAGATGGTTCATAATCAATAGTGCCAGGTCGACCGAGCTCTGTTCGAGTGAAAATAGAGAAAACGAATTTTCCCAGAAATGAGACCTGGCTAGATAGATTTTTGCCCCGTAAACCCCTATATTGCAACTTTCATCGAAATCGTTAGAGCCGTTTTCGAGAACGTGATACAAATACATTTCTATACAAATATTGCTTCTCATATCTGGCATATAGTAATGCTTCTCTAACTTCAGCTTTTTTTAATCAGCATTAGTTCGCTACAGTTAATGACCCAAAGGTAATTAATAGTCTAAATTATTAACAAAATAGGGCCATTTCCGGTTCTCCGCCAATGACGTTTGATTCAGTAGGCTTTTTGAGTGTTGTTTTTTTAAGTGTTCAATAACTGGACATTTAATTATGTGCAATTAACATTGTTTATATGCATAGTAATGCTAAATTCAACAGAAACATTTAACAACAGATTTAACAGGTTTAACATTGAACTACGATAGGTCGAGCTGAAGATCCTGTATAGAACTATGACCCTTTTAAAAAGCATTCCATTTGAACAAAACAAAAAAAATCACCGGCCAAGTGCTTGTTGGAACACGCACAATGAAGGGTTCCGTAGTTGGGATGAATCTATCCCAAGAACAAACTTAACTTTTGATTTAGTTGCGAGCATCAATGTCGCATAAGTGGTCATATTTTTTTATTGCGATGACTTAGAAGATTTATTTTTTATAGCTCCAAGTGACTGTAGACTTACGTATTTGATATAAATTTCAACTTGAGACCGCCACGCGTTCCTGAGAAAAGGGCTCTTGACAGACTGACAGACAGACAGACGAACAGCCGTTCCGATTTTTCCTTTTGAGGTACAGAACCCTAAAAATATAATTGTATCTCAAGAGAGCATTCTTTGAACGATAATATAGAGTAAGTAGTACGAAGAACATATAAAATAATAAAGACTATAGGCACTCGTTCTCTTTGATACCTAATCACGTTGAGATGCCTAACATATCTTTACTTGCAAAAAATATATTTTTATCCTATAATATACATATTTCTCTTTCTTGTGGCTTAGCTTTTTACTACGTGTGTATTATTTGCTACCACATAATATCTTGAAGATAGCGTCTCACACCGAATGGAATAATACAATTTATTTTATAAAAGTTGTTTTTGATGGCGGCGGGCAAAATGTACTGCTTGTTTGTTGCTTTGTGTATTCTCTTCTTAGTAACGGGCCAGTAGATTGGCGGGTTGGTTTTCGTGGCAGTTCACCCACGGGTCACCATCGTTAAACGATACCGCGTCTTTTCATACTTCAGAGGCCCTAGTGTGAGTTTCTTTTAACCATCTCGACTTTACGCGTCGACCGCGTTCAGCGCTCTGATTGGCAGCCGGCCGGCCTTGATCAGTGAAGGGCCAATCGGAGCGCCGAATTGGTTAAAAGAAACTCACACTAGGGCTTCTGTTCACACTGCGAACTATGAACCGAAGTATGAAAAGACGTGGTAGCTACATGAGCGAAGCTAAGCGAACTTAGCTTCGTTTCGCTTCGTTCTCAGTGTGGTCTGCGCTTAACGTCTGTATGATTGATAGTCCTAAATTCAACAGTGGGTGTTTATGGATCACCTACCTGACTATTACAAAACGATTATGAGACAAAAAGAAATCGCTACTTTTCTATAAACCAGCCAAAAGCATTGTAGTACTGTATTCATACATATTATCCTATCATAGATTGTAATACGTCACCCACATTCATAGAAAATTCACACACACAGTAACAATGGTATCGTTTATTAAAATAAAAAAGGAGGGGATTTTATTGTATTTATAATATATGGTTCACATGAACAGCCAGTAACTTAGTCAAAAGCTTTGATTTTCATTAAAAAAATCCAGTGTTACTGGATTGGAATGATTATTCCCAAATGTAACTTTGTTTCCGCCGTTTTCGCAGCTCACTGCTAAAGATATAATGTACTGTGCGACGACTCCACATTATGTGAGTCCTTGCTTTTGTTTATTTTTATATTATTCATTTTTATTTCGTTCACAGTGATGTGCAAACAACAATACTCTCTGAATATTAGGGAACGTGGTCTATATTTGGTTTTCTTACATTATTTATTATTTCATAAGAGCTTCCGTTGTGTGATTTTTGTTGGGTATAAGTAAATAATGTCGGAATTGGTTGCTTGTTTGCGTTCGCGAGTACCTCAATGTAAGTCAATTTTTAACCGACTTCCCAAAAAGGAGGAGGTTATCAATTCGGTTGTATTTTTTTTTTTTAATGTATGTTACCTCATATCTCCGTCATTTATGAACCGATTTCGAAAATTCTTTTTTTATTTGAAAGGATACACTTCCCGATTGGTCCCATTTTTATCAAAATTTAGTTCTGATGATGGAATCCATGAGGAATTGAGGGAACTCCTCAAATATTATAGGCACACACATAGCGATTTAGGTATTTTCAGCAACAAGATAAGCATTTGCATTCAGAAAGTATCATTTAGTGAAGTGGAACTGATGAAGAAGACCACAGATTGCCACCGGAATTCCTCAATGATAGGTATTTCACGGGTGGCGCTATTTATGAACAGATTTGGAAAATTATTTTCTGTTTTGAAAGGATATACGCCCAGATAGTCCCATTAAAAAAAAACATCAGTTTTGATGATGGAATCCATGACGAATTGAGGGAACTCCTCAAATATTATAGGCACACACATAGCGATTTAGGTATTTTCAGCAACAAGTTAAGCATTTGCATTCAGAAAGTATCATTTGGTGAAGTGGAACTGATGAAGAAGACAGATGGCCACCGGAACTACTCAATGATAAGTATTTCACGGGTGGCGATAAGATATCTCGATTAAGATAGTTAAGCGACAATGAAGCACGTTTAAATAAATAATTCTGATGACCTTCGAACTGATCTGAAGATGAAGCCGGAAGGACGACACCAGAACTCCGTCATAAAACAACGTATCCTAGCCGTGTTTGGGCTTATTCGAATTGCTATGAGATGTACTCTGGCTATAAATGATTTTAATGGTAATATCCCGGCATCAAATTGCGCTACATGAGTCGTATGTTATGTGTGGCCTTGATTGTCAGAAGATAGATTTTGTAGCCTCGTTATTTCCGTCAATGATCTGTGGCCATGTGGTCGCTTTAATAATTTGTTGGCGTCCAACTCTGATAAAACTATGCCTTCCAAACTTCTGACACGACAAGCGCGACGTATATTTGCTCTTTTGCAAAGTTTTTTTTACCAAAGTCGATCACAGCTCTTTCGAGGGTGGTAGCCTGTAATTTATGGACTCTGACCGCCCAGCTTAATATTAGAGGCAGCATACGCTCCACATCTCCGATACCCCTTGCCGCCTGGAACGTAGTGCTTGTTGGTGGTATGGGTATCACTTTGAAAACTTTAAATTAGCATATCTTTTTATTGTATGAGACGATTGCAATGAAACAATAAAAACTTTTTTACAAAAAAAAACAACCGACTTCCAAAAAAAACACTTAAAAGAGAAAAATAACTTGAATTTCGGAAGTCAGTGGCAAAAACATTAGTATTTTATTAGATACATATGTAGTAAAATATACCTACCGTAATATATATGAAAGCAATTCATAACTATTTCCCTAGGGATAGATAACTATAGATGATCTAGATCACGGCTTCAACTATGCGAACTGCGAACCATCTTAAAATATAACTATATGGATCTGTATTTTCGTTTTTGCCACCGACTTCCGAAATTCAAGTTATTTTTCTCTTTTAAGTGTTTTTTTTGGAAGTCGGTTGTTTTTTTTGTAAAAAAGTTTTTATTCTTGTAGTATTTTGATAAGTTTATAATTTTTTTCGAGATGAGTCAACAACGTTTTAGACATTATTTCGTTACAAAAAGACGTGACGTGCGGTCGGAGAACCTCCGTCAGGAATAAAGTTTCTTCTCTTCTCACGTAAGATTTAAAACATAAACAATATTTTTGCAGCTGTCATCTTGGATTTACATTTTGACCTCAGCACCTTCGAAATCGATGAAAATGATAGCCATGATGAAAAATTTGTAGATTTTCGCAGCCACCATCTTTGATTTACATTTTGTTCTCACTATCGGCTTTATAGCACCCTCATAAACCATAAAAACGATACCTGTTGATTGTTTGTAACAAAATGAGGTTGTTGTTAGTATGTATATAAAAGTCATTTATTCAAACTAGCCTTTGAATCAGCACTTTTCGAACGCCTAAATTACATAACACAGTCCTCCAAAATATCCACTCTTCAACACTTCCTAGGGAAAGAAAAGAAAAAAAAAAGAAAGAAAATAAGTTTATTTGCGATAAACAAGACGCAAAAAAAAGAACACATAATAAAAAACAAGTTTAGGGAAAATATGCGTCACATCCACGCGTAGTGCTTTAGCTGGTAAGAAGAAGTGGCGCAACAAACTCCCCGGCCGCACAGCTGTCTGTTCAGTAAAAAAAATAACTCTTTATAATACATAGTATGCAAAATAATTTACATTACGCAACACAAAACATAATTTTAATTATAAATGATTAGCCATACGTCAGCTAGCATACGCCAATACCTATACCAACCAAAAACATCGATAACTATTAAACTCAGGCAGAAATAAAAAATAAAAACTAAACGTAAACAAAAATTAATATCTAAATAAAAGCCTTAAGGCATAAAGGGCGTGCCCGCTTACATATAGCTATATATAGCTGTAACTGGAAGTTATAAATTATACACTAGGACCATCGAGGTAAAATAAATATACAGTTAATTATTAATAACAATAATAAAACCATGATCAGTAAGACGACCAGTCACCACAAGCAGCACCCGTTCACGAGCATAACGAAAAGATCAGCCATGTCCCCTCTCGCCATATTTGAGGCAAGGAGGCAACCTGACCGCCGACGCTACCGCAAGCAGTGGCATCTAAGGGAACATGACGAACTTGCTGCAGGTTCCTCAGGCAACTCATAAAAAACATCGTAATGAGTAGATTATGCCAACAATGTCAAGATGAGAAAAACCCAATAACAACCATAATAATAATATGTACAAGTATATAAAAAGGGGGGGGGGGGATTATTATAGGGCATCAAAAAATTCATCCGCATCGCTGTCAACAGGAAAAGTGCCCAAAAGGCTGGCAGCATTGTCACGTTGAATGGCAATGCTGATTCTTTGGCCAAAAAAAAAAAAAATAGGCCAATATAAATAAATAAATAAATAAAAAAATAGGTCTGGTCACGCGAAGAGTCGACCAGCCGCTTGGCGATGTCTTGAAAAACTAAGTGGGCACTCGGACCCCATGGCCCTAGTGTTTCAACCCCAAACCGCTCAAACATATAAGTCCCAATAAGATTGGAGTATTTGCGCCGTTTGAGGTTTTCCGCACCTGCAGCAGCAGCCCCAGCACAGCCGCTTGGCGATGTCTTGAAAAACTATGTGGGCACTCGGACCCCATGGCCCTAGTGTTTCAACCCCAAACCGCTCAAACATATAAGTCCCAATAAGATTGGAGTATTTGCGCCGTTTGAGGTTTTCCGCACCTGCAGCAGCAGCCCCAGCACAGCCCGCCGTGGTAGGAAAATGGGATGGCACAAGGGTATCGACACACGTTGCATCCCACACCAAAGGCCTACCTACCTTCCAAGGCATTATGGTCATTCCGTCTGGGCTCTTCCCATCGTCGCGTGCCAAGCCATTGGGTTCTAAAACAGCTGGCATTCCGACGGTGACAAGAGCACGACGGATGATGTCATTGATGCTGGCGTGCCGTGCTATCCAGCCTGCGCTCTTACTGCAGGATAAGCCATAGTGTCCGAGACAGTCGATACTTTCACTGCATTGGCAGCGATGCGGAGCCACACAAGGAGCGCCCAGACGCAGACATGTAGCGAGCCGAAAATTAATTAATTAACAACCATAAATTATACAATACATAGCAAAAAACTTATTTTAAACAAAGAAGCAGTGGCTTTAAAACTAGATGGTTTAACTACAAAGCTGCATAGTCTACTAACAGAAAATACTTTAAAATAATAGCCATTCAAATACCAGTTCCCAAACTCTGTTTCCATTCAACATTAAGACTAGACCGTAAAATTATATGAGTAGTGCAGAAGTGCCGAAGCGACCCAGTTTCCTCTTGCAATCTCCGTCTATATTATTACAAAGGTATAATAATTATAAAAGACGCCTCGAGGTAGGTTTTCGTGTCGAAACTGTTAAGCGGTAAAGGAAACTTTGAAATAAAATATGTCTGTTACTTATTACGTAGGTTGGTACTGATATTTTATACTGCGATGTTTCTGGTACGCTACATTACTTTTTCTGTATTTTTTTTTTGCAGTGCTAATTATGTAAAGTGCATGAAGAATATTTTGTACAAAGGAAGATTCTAAGAATAATTCTTTGCATAAAACCAAGAATGTACCTAAGCTTTGCACGTCGGACGTCAAAAAGCAGAACAGTCGATACACCTACCTATTTTAGGGGTCCTTTTGTCCAGCAGTAGACTGTTTAAGGCTGAGCAATAATTAAAATGGTAAGTAATGCTCACCAGTGGCGGCGCTAGACCAAACGTGGACGTCGGCGACATCAGCTTTGCGAGGCCTCTTTTATTTCCCAGAGGAAAGAAAAAGTTAAATTGAATGAGCTGAATTATACCTTAATGTAAGAGTATATGAGTTTTATTACTAATCAAATGGTGACAAAAATTACATAAACATACACAAATTAAAATAGACGAAATTTTCGGCCGTTAGCCTCAATTATTTTTTTCAAGATTATATCATAGCTAACACCAGCCGTTATTTCTAATGCAGAAAAGTTTTAGAAGCAGGATGCAAGAGTGAGCTCGATTTTATCACGCCACCGCACATGGTTTAAATTAGGTTGTATTTTAATCATTCTTACAGAAATAGGAGGTAATTTGTCAAGTTATACAGAAAATATTGAGAATTAGGAGAATGCAGGACGTAAGAACTAGCGCAGCGAGCTCTTTTGACCAACCTACTTACAGGAATAAGATGTACTTTATTATCGTTGACTTATGCAGAAAGGTTTGAGAAGGGTATGAGAAGACATAGATAATATGGGAGATATAGGTTGATAGAGCGAGCGGAGCGAGCTCAAAAATTTTAGCACTCAGTGTCAAATGGGTCAAATGTTCTTTGAACTTTTCTTTTGTCAACCTATGCAGAACCGTTTGAAAACTAAAAAAAAGTAAGATGAACAGCGAGCGTAGCGAGCTCGAAAATTTTTGCATGCTACGTATATATTTTGCATACGTAGGGGGCCTCCCTACGTATGCATCTACAAAAATTGCCTCTTTGTTACTGAACTGAAACATGTTGACCTTGTTAAGGATTTGATTAAAAAGTACTTCTCGAAATTTGGGGATTTGGGGGCCGGGGGGAAATAAATACGAATAACTAAACTTTTAAAACTTTTTTGCGAGGCCCCCAAAGGTGGAAGCCGTCGGCGGTCGCCAACGTCACCAGTGCCTAACTTTTTTCCCGATATACCCACGGGATCGAGACTTATGCGGGTGAAACCGCGGCGCGCAGCTAGAATTAATTATAATTCCTATCGATTTATTCTGTAAAAATCCCACGATGACAACTAAGGTGAAGTAAGTTTGAAGTGACTGTCAAAAGCGACAATCGCTAGCATCCAGTGGAATGACAGCTCACTTCACCTAAGTTTTCTCGGTAAGAATTTGACAGAAAATACCGACAGGCTTCCTCACGATGTTTTTCCTTCACTGATATCAGTGATGTCCAAGATAATCTTAGAAAGTAACGTTGGTCACGTTGGGACTTACTTAAAGCCTGGTGCCTGGTCTTAACCACTGGGCCATCACGACATTCAAATTAATCTTACATAATCAGCCTATAATGTTACCACTGTTGGGACACAGACCTCCGCTCGGTGAAGGAGTGGGCTGCAACACGCGGGCCCAGTGCGGGTTGGTAGATAACACATGTCTTCGAATTTTTATTTCTAGGACATGCCGGTGTCCTCACAACATTTTCCTTCACCGTTTTGAGAGCAGTGGTGATGAAATAATTTACACAAAGTAAAGCCTGTTTGGGTTCAAACCCACGACCTACAACTCGTAAGGCGCGGCCGTTACCACTTGGCTACCCCTGCTCAAATTCATCATACTTCGGTTTAAACATTTTCATTTACTTATTAGTATTCAAAGTCTTAATCAGAACGTTAAATTAATTTTGAAACCTCAGTTTACGGTTGTACGCCTACAGTAGGTGAATTCCGAATTTCCAAATATTTACTCAGACAAACATGGGTTATGAATAAAATTCGCCAACAATTGTTTTTATTCAAATTGGTTCAGTGAATTATAATTCAAATGATTTTAATAATTATATAAAACGATGTAAGTTTGCTAGGAAAGTTGGTAGACAATTTTACTAGAAAAGTTTAAGATTACATATACATATGCCTACGAAGTCCCTTTTGGCCGGACACAGTCCACCTTACTCTCACCTATACACATTTAACAAGGTTTGCAAATCACTGGACATCAAAGACTTGCTATCCGCTCGCCTTTGAAGTGTACTAAAGAAATGGCTTCTAGAACTAACATACACCGAAACAGAATCATTTCTCAAACGTGTATCGACAAGCCAAAGTGCCAGCAAACAAAACCCCTCTCTCACACTTTCACCCTCAAAGACACTCACCCAAACACACACACAAACTCACACAATATAATACACGATTTACTAAACTAGCCCTTTATATTGAAATATTTATTTCTGCTCACTCAAGATACAAGCCCTGCTTAGTTTGGGGGTCAACGGTCAAACCAAAACTTTGTGATGTAAAACTCAAAGTCAAAGTCAAATCATATATTTCAAATAGGCTTATAAGGCACTTTTGTACCTTTAGTCTTAATTGTAACTATGTAAGATCACTGTATGTCATCAAATTTTCATTTGCCAATAAAACTTTTTGTATTTTGTATTTGTAATTATAGTAGTAGAAACCATTATATAATAAACTCACGTCTTCTCCCTATTGAGGTAGGCAGATACTACAGAACGGTACCTTCTACAGTCCTTTTACTTCGTTAACGTTCATACATATGCCGGTCTATTCTGTAATAATCTCACGGTGAAAACTCAGGTGAAGTACACGCACGCCGGTTGCGAGTACTACGCACTTCACCTTTCATATGAACATCAACAATAAGGTCAGTTTAATATGTTAGTTTAAGATTACACAATTTACTGGGTCTTTAATGTTGATTGACCCAGTCAATTGTGTAATCTTAACATACTACTATTAATTGTAATTAATACAACGTTTTGCGGTAAAAATATTCCAAAACTACACTGCACTTACAAAAATTCAAATATAATACAATGATAAAAGAATTTTCTAAAGTTGAACGGTTGTTAAAAGGAAATTTTAAAAATACACGGTAAAAGTTAACTCTCATAAATAAATTATTAAATTTGCCTCCTGAGACGGTAGTTCTATGCAATACAGCCAAAAGCAATAGGGGAGAGCTACTAAATTTCTAAATTTGTCTCTAGATGACACTAACAAAACTTCGGCCCCATCGCGTCTTAAAAGAAACATACGGGGCTATATTGATAGCGGGAACGAATCATGCACTCAAAAACGCAAATATTTTATTATAAAAAAAAATGACAGAAAGTCGTGTGTCTTGCTTGTGAAGTATCAAGCGATTTTGATCCTTTTGCGGTGCAACTATTGCTGTCACATTTACTTATCCCGCAAACGGTCATTGTACGGGCTGTCGTCTCATTCAATCAACAAGGATTTGAGGATACCGTAAGATAAACTGTCTCCATCCGTTAATTTAAACCCTACATGGGACTTACGTAGCCCATGCGTCTCACCAAGATTCGTGAGTTTCATCCTCTAGGTGAAAAATACTATCGTCATTTAATTTTGGTTTACGTATTTCAGTAATTATAGGTACTAGGACTCCTCGTCTTTAGGTTATCGGCCCGTTCAAATAAAACGAGTAATTATAGTTTAGCCTGCATAATTATTTAAATAATCAATTTATGTTATTTTACATGTTTCATCATGACATACGCACTTGTGAGCCCTCTAACCTGACTCGTAATAGCGCTTATCTCATAATCTTGTGCCATTATCTTATAATTAATTACCTGAAATGGTTGCAGGTAACGATCTCTATAGTATTTATATACCTATATTTATTTCTAGACTGAATGCCATTTGTATAAAATTGTAGTAGGCAGCCGATACTCTCCATAATTTTGTCTAAAATTAAGAACAACTGCCGCAGTACATCTCAGTACAATATACAGTATGTTTCCATAACACAGTGGCGCAAGTTCGCGGCCTGACGTCTAATACAACCACAAACAGATGCAAGTTTAATGTCTTTCGCCCCACAATACGCTCACACTGTATGTGAACTACTACAGGAGTGTATCGATTTCCTTTTGAGTTTACCAGATATAAAGCTATGTGTTCAATTATGCTGAAATAAGAGTAGATACAACTTTGAGTAGAAATTTTTGCATACCAAAACATTGAGGAACTTACGATGAAGGAAAATCAACACTAGGGATCATAGAATTAAAATTTTGAAGTCAACAGCAGACAATGGTGGTTCATTAGATAACCGGCGTCAGATTAGTGAAGCATCTGCCTGACTTTCATGCTGAAATTTACCTTTTGGTACTACACAGGAGTGTATCGATTTTGAGTTTACCTGATGTAAAGCGATTTGTTCAATTATGCTGAAATGTGAGTAGGTACAACTTTGAGTAGAGATTTTTGCATACCAAAACATCTAAGGACTTACGGTAAACGAAACCAATCAGTAGGGAACATTCAGAACTTAAACATTTGAAGTGAACACCATGCAATGAGCAAAAGTGTGATCAATACTACTATTGCTAATTAAACACTGTTTAAAAAAAAAATGACAGTGTTAAAGAAGTTTTTTGTATGATCTTAACCATTTGAAGTTGTCACCACACAATTAAAAAGCGTGATGGTGAATGCTCATTCATCGCTGTACCAATCAGAAGAGATCGAATTTTGACAGTTCCAAAGAATCTTTGTTTATTCAACAAAAATACTCTTCGTAATAATCTTTCAGATTTCTGAAACTAATTTCAACTGAGAGTCCCACTAATATAATTGTGTTTTCATTTCCGTAGTTTATTTTTAAAGGGCAATTGAATTCAAAATTAATATCCATCCAATAAAGTAGGTACGCAAATTAAAAAACAATAAACACACGACATAATATAAATTATCTCAGAGCTATTTTAAAATCAGGATACACTTTCGAATTTATTAACTCATTCACAGCCGGTCGTAAAAACCGGCGGGCGGTCCATTTGACCCAACTCACTTGCTAAATCATCCGTTAAGATTCGCGTTACGGCAATTGTAATTAACCTGCTACCATACACGGCAATGGAGAGTGAATCATTTGTTAGTGCCGGCTGATTTCTAGCCGTATACGGTTATCAATCTTAAGTAAATATTTAGTTAGGGTAACATTCACGATTATATTTCGGCAGTCTTCAGTATAATGTTCACATGAAATCTCCCTCTTTTCAATTTCCTTTTTTAATACGTTCCTCGCGAAGAACACATCAAATTAATCTGAATGACATAATAATATACTAACCTTATAATATTATATCATATCCATACTTAATACTTATTACAAATACGAAACTAATTCTGTTTGTCTGTCCACCTTTTCACGCGTTAACTGCTAATCGGATCTGTATGAAATTTGCCACATAGATAGACAATGGACTTTTCATCCCTATAACACGTTCCCATAGAAAATTATTCCGGCCTCCAAGCGGGCGAAGTCGCGGGCAAAAGTTAGTAAAACATAAAACATTATTTAAAGGTTAGAAAAGATTATGACATGATTATGACATTTGTCAATTTTTTTTTGACATTTAAGCATGTCTTGACTTGAAGCAAAGTTTATGAAATTAAGGTTACATCGTTATGTCGAAAATATCTATAGAAGTATTATTTAAAACTAGCATTATATCTATGATAATATCAAATATATGTTTACCGCAAATAAACGAATTTTCTTTCTTTCTTTTTTTCTTTCAAATACCCTAGTAATAATTAGTAATACGATACTAATCAGTCTTCTACACGTCAAACAAAACTCGGCACCATGCAAAGTAGAACCGTCGAAAGGAGTCTTTATTGACCGAGTTCTGATCACACAGCACATAGAGGTAGAATGATTACAGTCCTGCTGGCAATAAATAGCCCCTTTGATTTTAGTTCAAGAGTAATTGCAGCGGACGGCGTAACGGGCTCGTATTCACAAAGCGTATGTACGTAATGATCTTCGGTGTTGAGTGGTTGGACTTGCACTTTGAAGCCTAATTTATACGGATGTGGGTGTTGGGCTTTACATTTTGCGATCAGGAATTAGGAAATTCTCATTCCGTGATAGGCCTGACAACCAGTCTTACCGAGGGGTATCGTTTTGCCCAGTTACTGGGTTGGAGGTTAGATAGGCAATCGGTCCATGTAAAATACTGGTATCCAGCTGCATCCGGTTAGACTGGAAGCCGACACCAAAATAGTTAGGAAAAGGCTAGGCAGATTGATTTTTTAAATTCCATGATAGGAGAGGAACAGCTTTCATGTGATTGTCTGGTTGCAATAATCTGACTTTATCAGTCTGACTTTATTGTGATAAAGATAAAGATAAATTTATTTGTTCAAACATGTGTAACATGATACATGAATATGCACTTACAGATGGAAACATAATTTTACCGGACCAACATGTTTTGCCTCACGGCGTTCAAAATGTTTATAATAATGTTATTAATTAAATTGGCAATCAGAATTTCTTTAATAGCTACCTAAGTAGATGATGTTAAAAATTAATACATTGTCTACACTAATGTTATAAAGAGAAAAGATTTGTATTTTTGTTTGTAATAAACTCGAAAACTACTAGACTGATTTAAAAAAAAAATCACCAGTAGAATGCTGTATTATCACTGAGTAATATATGTTATAATTTATAACGATATCACGCGAACGAAGCCGCTGGTGGAAGCTAATAACCTATACATATACCAAATTCAGGGGCTTTTGGCTACTTTTGTATTTGTGTATTTTGTGTTTTTTATTTAAATGTCATGCCGTCAAATCACGTCAAATCACACCTGTCAATCTTTGACAGTTTAAAAAATGGTTATTTCACGGCAAATTAAAGAATTGAATTGTTACGCAAATTCTCATACCCTAGTGTGTTTAACAATTGATTTTCGTGACTGTACCTTTTTTTAAGTAATTTATTTAAGCTGGTATTCAATTTGCAATTTACAATTAATTTCCCTGAGTTTACATTAATTTCTCAGCATTCAAAACTTACTATACATTTTCATATCAATAACCACCAATTTCGAAGAAAAAACACAAACCCATCATTATCCTTTTCCCAGTAAACACTCAATTCTAAATGGTCCCCACTTTCCATGAACCGACCGTGTAAACTAACCATTAATGGGTATCAGAAATCGTTATTACATTTCAAAGAGCATTTTAATAACTCAATTCAGAAGCGAGCGACTTCCATTAAATGCGCGGTCATTTTTCGATGTCAGGGTGCAGTTTCATTAACGGGGGTTTCATAATTGTGGGTTATTCAACGCAAGTTTTAGTGCTACTTCTATGGTTTGATCTTCAAGATACTGAGGTTTATGTTCATCAATAATTAATCAATCGATTACATTAAACAGTTTTTTATGTCAAACTCTGCCTTCTATAAAAGTAATTAAAATTGAAGTGTCTCTTTGCAATGGCAAAATACTTAACGTTTACTAAATGCATAATTATGAAAGTATATACGGTATTTAGGAAAAAAAAAATACTGTCTATCTTTCCCGGCTAATCTCGAAAACGGCCGGACTGATTTTGACGGGACTTTCGCTGGCAGATAACTGATGTTATAAGGAGTAACTGAGGCTACTTTTATTTTAGAAAAATAATTAGGGTCTATGCGGGTGAAACCACGGGCAACGGCTAGTAAATAAAGATGAGACTGTTTAAATATGTAGTGATTTATCAAGAGTTTATTTACCTTCCGTAATTTCGAAAAATATTGTATGCCTAAAATTAAAACACAAAATACACAAATACAAAAGTAGGCAAAAGCCTCGTATTCAACCAACAAATAAACGCTAACTTAATAACATGTTGTTCATCGGTTGATGTCAAGGCCACGGACCAATGACAATATATTGTAAATTTATCTACTAAACTGTTAATTAACTACACTACCAAATTGAGACACTGTAATGGCGTATGTATGTAATAAATAAATAAATAAAATAATGTTATTATTATCAAATTCAAACTCTAACCTCCTACGCACTAACATGTCACTTAAAACAAATAGAATAAGTACCGTTCCAAAAAATTACTCGGAGTGAATATTTTTCCATCCCTTTATTATTTATTCACAACAAAATAAAATCGTATTTAATTATAGACGAGTGTTGGCCCCACTTAACAGTTTATACTGTCGAGTGAAAATTAATAATGAAACGCCTCCGAGAATCCTACCCTAAATATATAACAAAAACACCAAATATTTTCGGCCTTCCAAAAATAATAATTATTACAATAAAACTGCTTTACCCGTGCGTTCCCAATTTTAGTTCCATTAAATTAAATCCACTAAATATAAAAAGTAAACAGGGCTAAGTTCATAATGTGCCTGAAGAATCGCAATAGAGAGGGAATTTATTAAATTTCGTCTAAGCTACGTGCCGGTCCCGAGGCCGTGGGGTTTCAACCCCATTAACCTTGTCTCGCCATGATTTAGGGGTGAAATACGAATTTCCCCGTATTTCTGCCTTTCACCTTTTTGTTCGGAACAGATTTTTACTTGGGGTTTAATAAACTGACACTCGGTAATGAAGGGAATTATCGTTCATTTGTCCATTTACATTTTTTTTTATTTGGTTCGGTTTTGGTTGGAATTAATGAATCGGAGGTTTTACAATGGTTTCGTACAATGGACATGTAGGTACATTAATATACCTAGATGGTTACTAATAAAGCTACTAAATTATCAGTCAATACTGCTCTAATAGTAGAGGATCCGACCTAGGAACGATCTTCACCCATTTGTTTAATGGATGAAAAGTATTTTTAATTAAATGTAGTATGTTAGAAAATATATCGCGGGTGGGTTGGCTAAAAAATTCCTGGCCAGACTGTTATTAATTCAAAATTCAAAAATTATTTTTCTTTTGTTTAACATTGCAAGATATACACAAATGAAAAGAGCTTTTCAAGGAGAACCTTTGCTAATAACTCGACTTTTGCCAATTGTTAGTCAATTTGGAGTTAAAATGACCTTAATATGTTGACCTGGCCACCTAAATTTAGGAATTTTCTTGGCGCCCAATAGCCATAAGTGAATATATCAATCGATAATGCTTGTTAAGAGAAACATTTGTTACTGAAACGAATTAATCGTTAAAAGAATGAGTGCGATTTAAAAAAAAAAGACTTTTTTGAATTTTTAATTTATCATAGTGTGGCCAGGAATTTTTTGCCAACCCATTCGCGATATATTATTTTACATACTTACTAAATTTAATATGGAATACCTTTAATCCAATAACAGATGGGTGAAGATCGTCTCTAGGTCGGATCTTAGACCATAAATGCTTGTGTCCAACAGCAATATAATAAAAAAATCTAGCGTTTGCGGTGTTTATAAAACAACTGAGAAGAAAACAAATCTATCGAATAAGTTTATTGGTTTTTATTGAAGGGTTTTTAGAGAAAAATAAGGCATAACATAAACTTAACAATTATTCTTTTATTTTTCTAATGGAAAAGGCGCTTTAGATAAAAGCACTGAATTCATATTTTTGCTAAATAAAATCGTTGACGTAAGGTTTTTGAACACATATTTCAAAGTTAATGTTCATTGTGAAACAGAAAGCAAAAAATATTCTTACTACTAAAATAAAATATCCATTAGGATCTCCATAACACATTTAGGAATGTAAGAAAATGTAATTTATGGTTTCTGTTTTCACTCAAATTATTTTAGTAACTGAAGGACTGCAATTTATGACTAGTTTTTTGCGAACTCAAGGTACACGGTCCATTGTAGTTATAAACGTTCTATGTAGTAAATAGTTTATATCGATCAGCAGCAACAGTATCTGCAGACATAAATCTGACAATTGATGAAGACAAAACCCTATGACTTTACATTGCATTAATTTACTCCTAGTTGACAGTAATTGGTTACCCTTTGGTAACCTGTTTCGCCAACCTAACCAATTTCGCCTACCTAACCAGTTTCACCAACCTAACCAGTTTCGTCAACCTAACCAGTTTCGCCAACCTAACCAATTTCACCTACCTAACCAGTTTCGCCAACCTAACCAATTTCGCCTACCTAACCAGTTTCACCAACCTAACCAGTTTCGCCAACCTAACCATTTTCGCCAACCTAACCAATTTCGCCTACCTAACCAGTTTCGCCAACCTAACCAGTTTCGCCAACCTAACCAATTTCGCCTACCTAACCAATTTCGCCTACCTAACCAGTTTCGCCAACCTAACCAGTTTCGCCAACCTAACCTGTTGCGGTAACCTGTGTAACCAGTCTCGCTGTTTATAGTTTTATATTTGAAACACCGTTTCAAAAATAAAACACGTCACGTTTGTTTGTTTGTTCCTCGGAAAGCACGTTATCTCGTTGGTCCCAGCTGTCATTCTTGGATCTTTGACAGTCGTTACGGGTCGTCAGAAGCCCGAAAGTCTGACAATCAGTCTTACCAAGGGGTATCAGTTAGGTAGTCGCTTCATGTAAAATACTGGTATTTAGCTGCATACGGTTAGACTAGAAGCCGACCCCAACTTAGATGAGATTGCCAACTAGGCAGATTGATTTTGTTTGAAACCCTCTTACCCAAAATTACAGTATTGATTAGTAAAGAGATGATGACGTTAAATATTCTAATCATTCACTTAAAACCTTGCATTAGAGATAACAAGCTTGCAGTCATCAAAGTGTGGAATTTTGCAGGAGGAAAGCTAAACATCGATGAGAAATAAGGCGACTTGCCTAAATCAATTGAAAAACATAAAAATAACTTGTCGTATGTATTACCTCCTCCTTTTTTTGGAGTTAGATAAAAAGGTAAGTTGGGAGAAGACTATTGCTTTATTCTGAAAACATTACATTACGAGCAAAGAGATAGATAGATATTTAAATCTTTATTCAAATGATGACACCCTAAAATCTGACTAGACCACACCACAGAATCTGTTACAGTTCTTACACAATCAACACATCTCTAAACTAGAGGCGAACACATGACACAGGATAATCTGGCTTCGGACGGCCGGAACTATACTCGAGCAGAGGATATTAACGGGGAGATAAGGGGAAACAACTGATTGTGGAGGAAACGCTGGTGTATGTATACTGCCCTTTATAGTAGGGACTCGCTATTTAGTGTACAGTTCGGTGGTTCAGAGTGTGGGAATGTTTTGGACGGAATGGTGCTGGGGTGCGTTTGTGTCTGGGGTTGATTATAGGAAATGGGTGGGTCATGCATGGTGGAAAGACATTACGTGTTTATGTTAAAAAGTATGAATATTATATTTCATGGCGGAGATGAGGGTGTAGTCCTTTATGAATGCAGCGATTTTTTTACTTTGCAGGGCGTTAAGTCGACAGTCCACTGCTATACGTTGGATACGCACGGAGAGGCTTTCCATGCGCAGTTCATTCGTATGCCACGCTAGCCACGCATCACACAAAGTAAAAAATAAACATATTCATACAAAGCAATGCTAAGTAGATGTGCTGAGCATTCTTGTTCAGTTTCTTCGAGAAACCATTATCCAGTCTGTTAAGACCAGGCACTCTAATGACAATTTCCACCCAAACTGCGACCCCATGCAACCCGTAACTCCACTATGTGCTAAACGCTAACACATCAATAATAAAGTTGAATATCGCGTGCGCTCTTTGATCTTGTTTGAGCACGGAACTAAATGGCGTAAGTCTCAATTCTTATTTTGTTTATAACTAAAGTAATAATTGATCTAGAGAAAAAATATCTTTTGGTTGGATAATAAACTATATTATCTTACTGTGAATACTTATTTTAGACATAAACAGCCGAGTAATCTTCATTTTATTTAAATAATCTTTTAAAAAAAACATGATTTTCCAATAAAAAATTAATCGAGCGAAAATGTTACATAACTGTCTTGTACATGAAAAGAAAAAAGATCGAATAAATTGTATACTAAAGTTGCATTTTGATTGTATGCGTGACTATTTCAGAATATTAATGCAAATTAACATATCATTTAGGGAGCCACCTCTTAAAATTTTGTGGTGAAAATGGCTGCCCAGCGTGCTTTAGATAATGTGTCGTCATGCCACTGACATAATTATGCTATTTCATTGCACCCCTTTTGAAAATTCAAACAGAATTGTAATCTTATAAAACCCACTTAGGTAAGTAATTCTATAAATAAAACGGTCCCTGCAGCAAAATACCTACATTAAACCAATTGGCGTTACTTTTTGGCGAGAAGACCGCCATTATTATTCAACTAGTCATTCCATTAGCGTAATTTTCGCACATTTTGATAAGTTATACGCGTATTAATTACTCCGGGCTTGGCTAACGTAGCGGTTGTGGCTGGCTGCGTACATTAACCGTCTAGTGCATTATAAACGAGTAGGTTATGTGGTCTCTGATCAATAGGTAATAAATAAATAAACCGACGAAAAAAAAAAATTCAAATGACGACGTGTATATTTTTTATTGTAGCAGATTTTTTTATTCGTAATTCTAACCATCATTGACGGATCCATCCGTGTGCAGATTATTATTTGACGACACTTATAACAAACACATTTCAAGTGAAAACCACAATGAAAACGCTAAATAAAATTGTCAAAAATGTTATAAAAACTAAAACCCAACTACGACAATAAAGTCAACTAAAGAGGTATAAACAAGACATCACAGACAGACAAATTAAAAATCCGGAGTCACACGTGTTGGGGCATAAATCGAACATATTATGTGTGATTCCGGATTTTTAATTTGTCTGTCTGTGATGTTTTGACTTTATTGTCGTAGTTGGATTTTAATTTTTATAACTTTAATTTGTATTAAATTATTTTGGGGTTATAAAATATATATTTTTTTTTTCTTCATGAATTTATGTTTTCTAGGCGCCATATTCAATTTAATGTGACGTCTCATAGGCCTATAATTAACTAGCGGATGATCAAGACACTTCCAACGAAACCTCATTTGTCAAATTATTATGAGTAGTTTCAAAGTTATCAGGGAACAGATGAACATACATACATACATACCGGTCAAAATCATAACCATCCTTTTTGCTTCGCCGTAGTCGGGTAAAAATACCTATCTTTTGTCATAATTTTTTAATTTACAGGTAAAATTTTAAAAAAATATGACAATTAACACCGTTTAGCTGTGCTGTAACGGGTTTAAAATTTCATCATTAGCCAGATCATCCTAGAAACGGACGTCTAAAACATTTTCGTCCATTACGGGTCATCGCAGGGGCATGTATCAACATTCCCTCTCTCCCCACTTCCTGGGGGACCAACCTCCCCGCGAGATAAAAGTTAATGGGCCAACTTACCGCGAATTATTCCCGAGGCACAGCATATTTTTTTTCGGTATCTCAACAGTGTAAATGTTTCAATAATTTAGGCTGTTCTCTTTTTTAACGAGCGGTATTTATGGGTTTATGGTAATTTTGGTCTGCGCCCCCAAATTGGTGGGGTCGAGAAATATTCAGTTTTTAGGGTGAATATTGGTATGTTTGAAAGATTTGCTAGATGTTGATTTTTACTCGACTGCTGCGAAGCCAAAAAAGGAGTGTGTTTGACCTGTATACCTGTACCCTCGTAACTACTAAACGGCTGTACCTATTTCAATAAATGATACCTCGTTAGATTCGACTTAATTACGCGAGTGTCAATAGGTATATTAAAAATCAAAATGGCAGATTTTCGGCGCCAAAACGAATGTTTAAAAAAAAAACTTCCAAACGAGTCTACTATCGAGTGGGGTATCAAAATGAAGGGTTTAAACAGGTGAAAGGCATGTATACCTACAAATTATATGTTTAAATGTAATTTGGAATGAGAAATGATAAAAAAACAAAGAAGCTGAAAATAAAAAATGTATTGATACTGTGCGATACCAAAATTATATTGATTATAATCCTTGTTATTCTCTTTTCAGTTATGTGTTTTTACAGTCGGTTTTTTTAGTCTTACAAATATTTTTTTTACGTTATACTTTGGCAAATATGTGAGGTCCCAATATTAAACCATACACGCTGCAATAATTTAAATTACTATTATTTAACTTTAAGCACCACTGTAGTATCATAATCAACCTACAATGTTGCCACTTTACTTTGTGTAAAATTATTTCATCACCACTGCTCTCAAAACGGTGAAGGAAAACATCGTGAGGAAACCGGCATGTCCTAGAACCAAAAGTTCGAAGACACGTCGCATCTACCAACCCGCACTGGGTCCGCGTGGTGGATTACGGTTACGTCTCACTATAGCCTCTCATGGGAAAGAGACCACAGTATAATTTGAATAAAATAAACACGTAAGTATGTTCCTCTTGAAAACTGATAATTTACCTTTCTCGTAAATATTGTATTTTCGCAATCAAATTGTAATGAATTTAATTCCGTATTCATTTATAAGCAGACTTAACAAAAGGTACTTAAATTAATATAACGTCAAATAAACGCCGCCCGGAGGCTGTCGCTTAATTCTCATATTGTATTCATTAATATAGTAATTTCATTACTTTGGTATGTTTTCAATAAACGGTTACAAAATGCTTCGTCGATGAGTCGCCGTAAAATTAATTTGATATTCAAATTACGAAATTATTCGTTTGCTCTGTTCATTTTATTGGTGTTCATTAGGAAAAAAATCGCCCAAGTGCGTGTCGGACCTCGCACAATGAAGGGTTCCGTAGTTGGGATGACTGTATCCCAAAAACAAACTTAACATTGTAGTTGAGCATCATGTTCTCCCTCCATCGATGTACGTCACGGTCAATTCTCCAACTGTAAATTTAAGTTCCAATCGCAAAAAATATTTGTGATAAAACAACAAATCAAATTTTTTTTTTGGGTTTTTACATTTGCTATGAGACATTGCTTCCTGCCAAATTTCATGATTCTAAGTCAACGGGATGTACCGTGTAGGTTTTGATTTATTTGGGAGTATCAAAATATTTCGCATGGCCGTATTTTTTTATTGCGTTGACTTAGAAGCTTGATTTTTTAGGGCTGTAAGGGATCATAGACCTTATTGTACTTGATATTAATGTCAACTTGATACCTCCTCGCCTTCCTGAGAAAAAGGGTCTTGCCAGACAGACGGACGGACAACGAAGTGAACCTATAAGGGCTCCGTTTTTTCCGGTACGGCACCCTAAAAAGGAATCGAATGTTAGCCTGTGCGTAAGTAGGTACAGAATTTTTAATAAATCGCAGCAAGAAAATGTTAATTAACATAACATAACATCATACCTGTAATTGCCAAAGGGTTAGGCAGAGGTGTACTTGTAGTACACATACATTTTGCCAGCTATTTTAAGACCCATGCAAGACTTTCATGTGACCTATGGGCGAGCACAAACCGAGCACAAAGCCAGACTCCATGCTGAGAAATTATTAATGGAAAACCTAATAACTCTTTTACCAACCCGGAAATCGAACCCACGACGGTACTTCCTGAGGTCCTAGAAAGCTGAAATTAAGTATGTAGGTAAGCTAGTATTAGTACACCAACAATAAAACAATTCTAAAACTTGGAACTTTTATCTTGACTTCCGCAATTTAGTAAATCACCCCCCACCCTTTAAATTAGGGGATGGAAGTTTGTATGGGTTTTTATCAATAGATCATTCGTTCACCGTGAACAGTTTCCAATATGCGTCGCGTATGCTAACAAAAAAAAATGTGGCTTGGCCGTTTCGCTACCGTCACTCACATGGGCGTAAGATGAAAAATGTATTCACTGTACATTACTTTTCTATTATACAATAGTTAATTATTCATTCATTTAGTTGAATATTTCTCATGTAGAGCCTAGCTTCTTACTCTACACGCCTCACCAATAAGTCGATGGCGATCGGGTCGGAAACTAATCCATGCGACATGTTCGTCAACGGGCGCCGTCAGTAGGGACTGGTCATCTCTTAGCTGCCATGGCTTATTCTAATTTTTGATTGTTCTTTGTTTTTTATATTTTTATTACGGACGCTTTTAACGTGCACGTCTTTCTACATTGTTCTCACATATATAATTTCAACATTGCCAGTGCCATACGGTCTCGTCTTGGCAACATTTTACATGAAAATGTTTTTGGTGGGATAGGCTTTTTCTCCATTAAGAACGCCTCAGTAGCAGTTCGAAGTATGGATTTGGCCTAGTCATAGTAATTGAATAATCATTCTTTAATGTTTTTCACTGCTAGGGCACAGCCCTCCCCTCTGTGACAAGGAGTGGGCCAGTGCAGGTTAGTAGACGTCACATATATTCGAATTTTTGTATCTTGCACATGGGGGTTTCTTCAAAATGTTTTTCTTCACCGTTTTGAGAGCAGTTGTGATGAAATTAAATACACAAAGTAAAGTGGTCGCCTGGGTTCGAACTCACGGCTGGTTCGTTCACAACTCGTAAGTCGGGGTTGATAACAATGGGCCACCACTGTTCACACGGTAATTGGCTCGCCCTATTACTTACGGCTTATTAACTGAAGGTGTACAGTCATGAGCATAAATACATTACAATTACGCAAGATTCAATAGCAATTTTCGCAATAGAAGAATAGCGAAGTTTAATGGTGTTACGAACATTGTCTATACTTCTATACTAATATTATAAAGAGGTAAAATTTGCTTGTTTGGTTGTTTGTTTGTTTGTAAGTTTGTATGTAGGGGGTAATCTCCGGAACTACCAGCCGGATTTGAAAAGTTCTTTTTGCATTGGATAGCCCAATTCTTGAGGAAGGTTATAGGCTATAAACCATCACACCACGACCCTTGGGTGTCGAGCAAAAGGAAATTAAGTCAAAAAGAACACTAAGCGAATACGAAGTTATAGCGCGGGCGGGTAGGCGAAAATGGGCCGAAATTTCACACGAACGTAGTCGCGAACAGAAGCTAGTATTTTATAAACCGCAACAGAGAAAATCGCTTTTAAATTTTGCGTAAACGTAAGATATGTATGCTCGTTACTGTACTTAAGTGTGTCTTAAGAACTAGTACCTATCTAGAGAACCTACAATTTCAATTATGACAGAGATGTGCCTCTGCCTACCCTTTTGAGGAAAACAGATTCGACGTAATATCATTGAGCCAGTGAATGAATTAAAAATGTGTACATTTATTTATTTACATGGGACTCAAACATAATTGGCGAAATGTGGGTGTACTATAAGTACTCTTCTGCCCAATGCTTTGTGGAATACAAGCGTTATGTTATGTTATTTATTCATTTACTGCCCTACGTATTTAACATATTTCATATTTCTTTAAGCCGCGTTTTATCTAAAAACTGTTTTCAAGTGGGCAGAATATATCCGTGGGCTTACCTAACATAAAATATTCAAAGCATTGTAGGTAGAATATTAACAGTTTACAAGTAAATCTTTTTAAATATGCGTGGGTCTTGAATACGTTTGGTCGCAAATATTTGGGTTTACTACGTAAATAGATACGGCTAACCAACGCTTTCAGTGGGCCTACTCTGATAACTCAAAACAAAATAAATAATATTCTGAATTTTTAACATTGTATCCAAAAATAAATAATGCTGGGTTTTGTAAATTTAAATTTACGTAAGGTCAAAAGTCTGTTGATCCTTTTACACGGTTCATGTTTTGTTGTTAAGTTTATTTCTGGTTCCATGTGGTACCGTATCTACCTACTTATGCTATTGTGATACTTCCGACCTCACTCAAGTGACCGCACGAATTTCGGATTTCGAAGCTATGTTCAATTATAGAGTAAGTTTTAAGTTATATTTTGGCTGGAGCGGCTGCTGCAGGTGCAGAAAACCTCAAACGGCGCAAATATAACAATCTTATGGCTTACACCTTATATTTTTAAACCGTTTGGGGTTAAAACACTTGGGCCTGAGTGCTCAACGAGTATTTCGGGACATCGGCGAAAGATTGGTCGACTCTTCACGTGACCAGAGGGCTGGCCAATTTTTAGGTCAAAGAATCCCCATTGCCATACAACGTGGCAACGCTGCCAGCCGTTTGGGCACTTTTTCCACTGACAGCGATGCGGATGATTTTTTTGATGCCCAATGAGCTCTTCCCTTTATTTTTATTTTATTTGTATTTTTTCCTTTACATACCTACTTGTACATTATATATTAGTGTTAGAAATTGTAAATTTATATTTAAATAATAAATAAAAATACAATTGTAGTTTAATAACATTTAAAAAAATTGGCAATAAATATGCCACATTTGGCTAAAACTAACATAGGTAATAATAATTTCATGAACTAATCCTGATCTTTCAAAACTACAGCGGCAAATATAATACTCTACTAAAATCAAAACGCTATTTCTATTCAAATTAACTATTGTTTAATAATAACTGTTCAGAATTAATTAAAGCTCTTTCTACATCTTCCTTAGCAAAATAAGCATGAAATATAATTTCAAACAAAGTGAAATTTCGTTTTAGTTTCTCTTTGCAGCAAATATTATTAAGCGCTTTCACTCTCAAGTTCGAAGCACTCGAGTGCTCTTTATTTTAGCATTAATTGAGCCGAGTAACTCGTGTCAAAGGATTTCTGGTTATTAGAAATTACGTTATTTTGGCAAAGATCAACTAACTTGCTCACACCACTACAACCAATACTTGAGCGCTTTTCATTAGTCAATATTATGTTTCTCTGAAGCTTAATGAGACTGTTTATTTTACTACATCAAGTTCCAGTAAAATTCATTTCAACCTCTTCTTTTCTTTTCAAGTCCAACCTGGTAAAGGGGCTACCTCGACGGAACGGCAGCAAGATGTGGATGTGGATGTGGACTTGTGTCGCAAACCTGTGTCCCAAAATATGCAGTCAAAAAGGACTCTGCGCTGCCACCGAGGACGGCGTGGAAGTGGTGAAGTTTTGGTAGTTGTCCCAAAACTCGTCCGAGTGACATTTCTTATTTTAATATAAAATATATCCTATGACAATCGATAATACTGTAGCATCACAATAGTGAAAGATTTTTGGAATCGGGATCAGTAATTCCAAAGATCATCCCACACATACAAACTCACTTACCTCTTTATAAATTTTGTTTTAAATATAACATTTTAAACCAGTGCCACTGTGACGGCTTACAAATTATAAAAATATAGCAGAATATCTATTCGATAAATTATAGTTTCATGGTACCTACGTCATTATTGCTACCCGTACAACTATTTAGTATGTAATTTGTTTCCTCACGTTTCACAGTCAATATTAATAGTAGAGGATCCGACCTAGGAACAACCTTCAACCATCTGTTAAATGGATGAAAAGTATTTTAAATCAAATGTATTATTTAAGAAAATATATCGCGAGTGGCTTGGCCAGACTGTGATTAATAAAAAATTCAAAAATGTTTTTTTTATTTTTATTACAAGATATACACCAATGAAAAGAGCTTTTCAAGGAGAACCTTTGCTACCAACTCGACTTTTACCAATTATTAGTCAATTCGGAGTTAAAGACCTAAATAGGTGACTACTTGGCCACCTAAGTTTAGGAATGTACTTAGCGCCCAATAGCCATAAGTGATATATCAATGGATAGTGCTTTTTAAGAGAAATATTTGTTACAAAAACAAAATCATAAAACGAAATTTAAATTTTTAATTAATCATAGTCTGGCAAGGATTTTTTTTTTGCTAAACCTATCGCTATATATATGTTAACATTTTGATATAAAATACTTTTCATTCATTAAAAATATGGGCGAAAGTCTTCTCTAAGTCGGATCTTAGACTATAACATATAAAAACGTGCAGTCACAAGCAATCGTGCAGTGCCGCCATTTGTAATAATTGAAACTGACTGCTAGCCAACTCAAGTCCAAAAAACGAACCCCAAAGGAATACAAACAATGAATGCAGCGTTTAAACTGCAATACCAAATTGTATTTTACGTTCGAAAACAAAACATTGATACAGCAAAGACCAAAGCGTTTCTGTTTATCATTCCATTTGAACAGTTACCGTCGCAGTTCAAAGACATGCACACATCGGCAATTATAAAACAATTAGTGGAACAAGTTTGTTTGAACTAGTGCAGTTCAGGGCGTAGCTATTAGCACGTTGTCTTGTTTACGCTGTGCATTATGTTGATGCCTTTTCAATTTATTTTTTTCTATTATACTTTTCCAAAAAAATACCTAATGCTATTAAGTCTGACAAAAACCTGAAATAAGCAGAAAATCTATGACGAAGTTTAGGAAGGCTTTGGGGAAAACTCTTTCCCAGAATTTGAATAGGTATAGTTGATATAAGTACAGGCTTAAAACAAATTGCAAAAAAAACATACTGAATTTGTTTAACCCTTAGCTTACAGTACCTTTAAAACATCCATTTAAATTATTGTTTAATTAAATTCAATGTAGCTACCTATCTATCTACTGCATTTTCATTTTTGACAGTCACTTCAAGCTAGACGTTAGGTGTCTACCCATTAGCAACTATAAATAAATTTACGTGTCATGCTAAACAACCTTGTTTCAACTGGCTCCTGAAATACAGGTACTCTAACCTAGCTCTGGAGCCAGGGTCTCAAATTTTTCTGTGACCTGTTTATAGCAATAAAGAATTAATTTTATTTATTTATTTATTTAGCTGCTGGCTTTAAAAGGTGCAGGAGGATAACAGGTAAAAAGTAAACAAAAATTAAGAGTTGGATGATATTAAGCGAATTATACTTTCATAACAATGAATTCAGATCAGATGGTCCAGTCATATTTCAAGCACCGCCTTTTAACTTAATACCCAATTAATGTTAAGTGTTAAACCACACTTAAGTCTGAAACCAAAATATTAAAAAAGACCTTATGTAGCTCCAAACAGCAGCATAACATCTTAGCAGACGCCATTTTAACTCAGACAAGCGAAAATATAGCGCAATATACTTTAGCACCACACTAAAGATACGAGCAGTTTATATCCGTGCCATCGCAGCCACATCATACTCCGGGAACCGCAGATGGCCATGTAACAATCTCTATAACAATAAAGGCGGAAACGTTAAAATTCCGCCATCTAGCGAGATACTAGCAAACTATGAACGCAAAGGTTCTAAATCGCGCAAGTAACATTTTCCAATTAAAAACAGTTATTGTTTTTCAGTTCACCGCTTAGTACGTACACTTACTTAGGTACTGTGGGACTTTGTATCATCAGCCCACCATGAACAGAATAATAAGAAGTCATATCACTCTTAGGCGACCCATCTTGTTTTCGTGATAGTATCTTCTATAAAATATCTACATCTTCCTTAAAAATAAAATGAACGGCTGGACCGATTTGGCTATTTTATATTTTAAAATATTTTTAATATTCCGAATTAGGTTTTTACGGAAATAAACATTTGAAAAGTTGCCCGGAAAATTTAAATTCGCAAAAAACAGAAAGTGCTTTTTTTCTAGGGGAATTGTGTGTGAACTCAAGACCATTTGAAATTTTTGCAGGACAACGTCTAGTGGAATTATATTCTAATAAAAATTTGGATTTCGTAGAGATCTAGTTATTTTTTTGCAAAAATTGGACGTTAAAAAGTAAAATTACTTATTTTATGGCTACTTGTAGAGCATAAAATTCTACAAAACTCAAAGGAGCGTTGTGTCGTTAGAAACACGATTTTCGTTGGAAATATTTTTGTAAAATAAAATATGAGCAAAGACTTGGTTGCAGCTCCGCCCAATGGAAAGCAAGCGGACATTTGACGTACATTTTACTTATATTGCCTTAACGATACTTCGCAAGAATATGAAATTGAAAATTTGTGTCAAAATATTACGTGTATTAAAGTTTGAGTTCAACGTTTGGATATTTTTGATTTTCTAAACTTGATTTTTGTATCGTAAGAATTTTCAGTGAAGTTCAGATGCTGCGCAGATCAGCTAAAACATAAACGTATTCAGTGGTAATGTCTTAAGGAAAATATATAGGGATAAAACAAATAAAAACTTGCCTATTATTGCACCCAACTGTAGGCCAAAGGACACATACAAAGAAGGCTTACAAATAAAATAAATCTTAAAAAATTACAGACATTAATGTAGAAATCATCTACATTAATGTCTGTATTTTTTATGGTGTACAATAAAGAGTATTCTATCTATCTAAATAATTAAAAATTTCAAAAACCCGACTGAAAATCACATAACAGAAAAAAGAAAATCCAGCATTCTAATTTAGTTTTATGGTATTGCAAGCGGGGGACAAACAACAGTTACACCATATTTTCAGGTTATTGGTATGTCCCACGCCTGCAATATTCTTTGGCAGTCGGGTAAAAAAAAAGAAAAGAAAATCTTTCAAAGGTTTTTAGTTCTAGCTTCTGCATAACACATAGTTTTATATTCAGTCAACTACAAAAACAGAAAATGCAACTTTCAATTCCTAGGAAAATAAAATCAAATTAAAAGAATAATCTAAGAACTCAATGTTCCAGAAACGTCATCTTCAGTTATGTTGTTACAAAATCTAGGCTACAGGCAAAGGACATAAAAGTAAACAGAGTTGTTGTATGTACTACTTTGCTGTTTTAGATCTAGTCGTCAAGATTACCTAGATTTTTGTTGCTATACCTAGGTTATAAACCTTTTGCCTACCTAGACCTTTACTACCAGTTTTACTGCCACGCTACTTGGTTGTTAAAATTTTGGTCTGGTAGTGCTGACATCACTCTTATCTATTCCAGAGATTTATGGAATCAGGAAAGTTATGACTGTGCTACGTATGCAGTTGTAGCATATTTGGGATTATCCTTAGGCGTCCTGTACACGATGCTGCACGCGTAGCATGACAACCATAGAAACGGGTTTTCTACGGGTTTTGTTGATGGAAAAATAGACAAAATGACAGGTTGTGATTGTTTAACTGTAATTTTGTCTTTTCTTCCGTCGACAAAACTCGTTTATATTGTGGTCATGCTAAGCATGCTAGAGCCACACCGGTGCCGTGCCACATGTTTCGTTGAACTGTGATCTTTGCTTTACTATTTAAATTGGGATCAATGCCAATGTAGACGCGGTTCCGGTGCGGTGCCGGTGCGGGGGTGGTGTGGCGGTATGGGCGATATTCATACACAAACATGTGATCCGGCGCCGCCGGTGCGGCTCCAGCGTCGTGGACCGGAACCCTTAAGCCACCAGTACACGTTGGGCGTTTGCTTTTTTTGTTTTTCTAAAAATATTGAAAAATGTAAATAAATGAAAAAAAATATTCTAACAAAAATAAAAATGTTAGCAAAACACTACTTCGACTATTTTCACAGTTCGCTTTGCGGCATGCGAGAGTGAAATCGCGGTGCACTTACACAATATAAAAGAAACAAAATTTTCCACTACCAAGAACCACTAAAAGGAGTGTCCATTTTGTTCGTGCTCATTAAATTTTCACACATGGTGAAAGAATAGTCCTGGGCGAGGGAAAATGGGTATTTGTGATAGGAGTTACGAGTTTGAATAAAACTTGGAAGGGAGGAGGTAGACGGTGTGCTAATGGTTCTAGGAGTACGCTCTACTAAGTAAGTATATTGTGTGTAGGTATTTATAGGATTTCCAACGTTCAGTGGTACTATGATAAAGATCTCTGTGTCTCTGACGTGCTTAATCTTTACCGTAAGTAAACCATCATCCTTAAAAATGGTTTTTTAAATATTAAATCATATATTTGCATAAAACATGGTATAAAATGGTGTTAAAATATAATTATAGTGGCACATCATAGCATGCAAATTTGAAAATGTTACAACGAGTACATCAACATTTTTTATCCATTAATTATTTTAAACAATAGAAGCTACACTCATTCAACCACTTGTACAACTTTGTCTTAAACAATCTAGAATTTAATGTGTTGAAAATGTACTCAAATGGCTGAGGGTTTTTTTTTTAATGTGTAACATCTTTCCTGCAATCAAAATCAAAAGCAACAAAATCTAAAAACATCGAAGTAATCAAATCAGTGGAAGTGATTTCTTGAAAAGGGACGGATGTGTGTCACAGGAAGCCAGGGAAGCGCGCGCTATTTGATTTGACCAATGAGCATTCGAGATGCTAGAGTTAGCCATCAGAAAAGACCTTGACGAGGCCCCGCCCCTATAATGTTGCTTATTACCTTATAGGTAGGATATCAGATGTTACACATCATAATTATTGTGCGACTACTATAAGGCTCACTCGTTTTTTTGTTAATCGCTATATTACTTATATTATTAGTATATTACTTATATGTATTGAAATTCAGAGTCATTTCCGCTATAATCTGTTATTAAATGTCTCATGCATTTTAAATAACAGGGTTTGGTGAAATTGTTTCTCAACATTGTAAAATATGGCCAAGCAAAGCAACCAGAAAGCAAAGATTGTAATACAGTACCAAGAAACCCATTCCTGACGGCGAAATTTCACACACAATCTGCAAGGTGATTTATAGTTCCTACAAGTATTATGTCTTGGGCCCAACCCCTCGATTTATGGAGCCGTAATCCGAACCTACCTGCAAATGTTACTAGTACATATATTTGGAATCTTACTGAGTAAACTCATGGTGTGCTGAATTAAGATTATTCTAACTAATCCTACTTCCTACTAATATTATAAATGTGAAAGTTTGTATATTTGTGTGTCTGTTACTCAATCACGCAATAACGGCTGAACGGATTTAGATGAAATTTGGCACACAGATAGTTTATAACCTGGATTAACATAGGATACTTTTTAACCAAGTAGTACATTCCCGTGGGATAATAAAATTCTGACCTCCACGCGGGCGGAGCCGCGGAAGTAAGGTAGTAATATATATAAATGCCAAAGTGAGTTTGTTTACTTGTAACGCTTTCACGTCTTAACTACTCTACTCAACCAATCATCATAAAATTTTGCATACACGTTGTCAGGGGTACAGAAAACCCTGGCAACGTACAGGCAACGGAAGGAACACGGGTGGGTTTTAGTCAGTAAGAGTCTGACACGCCCTCCCGCTCCACCCAGAGCGGGAGAAGTTATTCGATAATTTCCCACCCAAAAAAAAAGGGGTACAGAAAAAGACAAAGGGTACCTTTCATCAAGAAAAAAATACGTTAACGCGATCGAAGCCGCAGCAAAAGCTAGTGTTCATTTAAATTTTGCAATCACAGGGCCTGTTGAGATTATTGTCTACCAGAGAAGTCTATATTCTATACTAATAGTTTGTTGTCTGTTTGTTCGTAGGGGGTAATATCCGGAACTACCAGTTTAATAATTATTTTTGCTTTGGATAACCCAATTCTTGAAGAAGGTTATAGGCTAAGTAAAACTATGCTACGATCCTTAGGAGCCGAGCAAAAAGAAAGAGTTTGAAAGAAAGATATGCGAAAACGAAGTATTAGCGCGGACGGGCGATGGGATGCGACGCGGTGGGTCGGGGGCCGAAATTTCACGTGTATGAAGTCGCGTGCTGCAGTTATGCTAGCTATGAGGTAGTTATGAGGTAGCTTCCGTTATGCGGCTTCCAAAGTGTGGAATAACCTGCCACCACTTATTTGATCTATTAACACGATCGATAAATGAAATGAAATTGAAAATGAAATGAAATTGTTTATTCTGTAAATAGGATATTGCAATCACTTTTACACGTCATATTAAAAAAAATATTACAAAAAAAAAAGAAGAAAATGCTAGATGAGTTCGGCGTTTCCTATCTGACTACTCTGAGAAGAAAGACCGAAACAAACTCAGAGGTCACAGTCTCTTTTAAAGTCCAGACATAATCTTGGTCAGGCCATATGAGGACCATGTAGATTAGTGTCTGAAATGGTCTTTTGAGGAAAGAACCACACAGATTTGAGTGGACCTGTCCAGTCAGTGCAAGCATTTGTCAGTAATCGTAGAGCTCAACTCAGAACTTAAAGAGCTCAACTCGACGAACAATACCAAAGAAAGGACATTTGGATAGGTCGCATAAAGTACTCAAACTGCCTGACCATCATTTAAACTAACTGAGAAAGAAAAAATTAAAGAAAGAGGAAAAACAATAAAAATAAAATATCCACATAGTCCTCACATTCACAATAATAATACTTTACAAAGTAATCATGTTATTTTGTATATAATTTTCAACAATGTCAATATGTATATAAAAAACTGGTATTTTTAATGATTTACATAATAATAATTAAAATGTCAAATATACATTTAGAAGACGCCTCCGGCAGTACCTCATGGATGCGCAACGGAAGCTAGACATGATAAATATGAATGTTTCCTTGATATGAATCCATGATGTAGTTATCTATTATTTATTGACGATCGTCCATTGTTTCTTGTACAACCATAGCATTTTATTTCTTTCCTATCACACAGCACTATATAATTATCTATAATTGTTTTTAAACAAATATCTAATCGAGTTTAATATTATTTGCTACACATCTATCTATTTTTCTTTAAATATAAAACACTTACACACTATAAAACTGATTTACATTCGTAAGACGTCCTCGTAACATAAGGTCCAGTTGAAAACCAGCGTCAGACACTAGTTGTCTGATATTTATGCTGAACTGGGCCTATTTGGCACAGCCGTGAGGCACACGGTGCTATTCTAAGTAGATATTGTGTTCCTTGACCTGAGTCAAATAAATTTATTTTCTTTCTTTCTTTCTTCTTTCTTTCAGTTCGTTAAAAATATATGCAGAACTTGTGTAAATTATTCAAAGGTGATAAAATAGCAATTGCAATTAAGAAGATAGGTACTAAAATTCAACAACGATTAAAAAAGATTTTAACAAAGATTTGTATGTTAGAATGCAGTTGATACCTAAGTAAAAATCCAACAACGTAACATGACGATCTTCAAAACGGCACTTATAACAGAATCGCTTTTACAGCAACCATCGGGTCAGAGGCGTTTAATCGTTCGGAATACTTTACGAGCAGTCGTTCCATTCAAAGCCGGAGTTCCTTCTGAATATTCCACCCTCACATATCCGAAGAAAAGGTGCATGTATGTATTAACAAAATTAGATACAGCAAGGGCTGTAAAGTCGTCAAGCACCACATTTTACTGTCGTATTGACTTACTTAACGGGACATCAAATTTTGGATTGCTGTTGACTGTATTGATAATATTAGCATGTTAAGATGCCGTTTAGTTTCGTGACCTTCTGTTCTCCGATGTTTCGATTCACGGTATCGTGATGTTCGATTTGCTTAACAACTTTTTGATTACTTCTTACATTTAGAACATTATGTCTTACGGGAATTCCAATTTAAATGTTGGACATTATGTAAAACGTATTACTGATAATAATAGGTATTGGTATTGAATGAGTGGATGTCTCCGTTCATCAGAGTTATGTCACGCGAAAGCTTTTACCTTAATCTAAAATGTAATAGAAAATGTCGTGTATGTTGATAGTAACGTTAATATACATAATAATTTCAAGCAAACGTCTTGGAGCTTTCCAATATTTTACGATCGTAAGCAGTTGATTTATCTCAAGATAAAATCACTTAAAACGACTGAATGGATTTTATTGAGATTTGACTCCAGTATCCTTAGTGAGGGCTACGAAATCAATACCTAACTCGTATTAAACTGGAGAAGTTCTATATTTAATCTTTATTTATTTCTTCGCTTTGGCCCGGATTGTTGCTAAGTTACACTCAAGCACGGGATCAGCAACGATAAAATATAATGTAAAATATCTACTTGCGTCATATTTTTCTTTGAAAATATATATCGTTAATCATAAATCTTTTTCAGCAGTCATAGTTTGAAGTATTCTTTATATGGATGAAATCATGCATTCGACAAAATTATTCTTACAAGAATAAAACAAAATACATCATTTCGATTTACTGATCAAGGGTGAATTTCACCAATTAAAATGAACGCTATCAGCACATCTAAACCGCGTTCAAGAGATGTCAGTCTCAAAATTCCAACACAGTATGATACTGACAGCTCTTGAACGCAGTTTATGTGCTGATCACGTTCAATTTCATTGGTGAAGTACCTATGTTAAGTGTCTTAAGTATGTTAAGTATCTTATGTTCTATTGTGAGTGGACCTCTTAAGGACAAATTTCACCACTGAAACTGAACGCGATTGAGAAATGTTTTTACTAACGTTAGAAATTTAGAAAGTTTATGTCTAATAGGGCCCGTGAAATGTGAGGATTCGTGTAGCTTTAAACGTGTGGAATTGGGTGTAGGTACGCTCCTATTTTTAGAAGCGTTTCTTAGAAATGTTTTTGATAACTGTTTAACAATAATGTGTCAAAGCAGTTATCAAGTGTGTGGTTACGTACAAACGTACCTACACCTACCCGTTTAAAGCTACACGAATCCTCACATTTCACGGGCCCTATTAGACATAAACTTTCTAAATGTATCTACTGTTCGAGATAGCTCTATATTCTCAGGATTGCGTGACGGCAAAGGCTTTACAATCAACGTGAATCAGTGCGCGTGAAAGTTTGGTACAAGTTTATTGAGAACGTTTGGTTCTTGAGTATAAGGGATTATTAGTTTTTGGAGGATTCCTCTAAAAACTTATTGACCTTTTTAACTTTCCGCCCTTTTCTCACAGTTGGTCGCAGTAAGTAAGCTAGGGCACCTCAACCAAATGGGTTAGGTTAGGTTAGAACTATGACAAATCGCGCGCGAGCCGAGCGAGCGAAGCAAGTGGCGTCATGGCAGCCGCCGACAAGCGCTACATTCAAGTTGGTCGTTCTTGGCTATTTAGTATTTTAAGGGAATTTTTATTCCATTATTTTTAAGGAATTCTTATTTTATTATATTTTTAATTTTTACACAGGAATTACTTGAGTTTCACAAAAAGAGGCGCAATCACTATATTAAAGTGTTCAATAATATTTTCAGGAACGCAAAATGAGAATTATTTGAGAGCGGAATAATAAAAACCTTATTTTTTTTTACATTGAAGGCTTGAAAGAGAGGCGTCAGACAGAAAATGATATGTCTTAGAATAAATACTGTTTTTGTTTGAGAATTTCTTGTGTGTCAGAAAGGTAAAGGAAACTAGAGAGAAAGGCAACATATTAGACAAACATAAACAACACCGGCCAATGTTACAAGTATCGAAAGATACCAAGGTCACTATAATCTCACTTATCTAAGTTTAGCATGTTAAAAAACCGGCCAAATGCATGTCAGACCACGCACAATGAAGGGTTCCGTAGTTGTGATGAATTTATCCTTATTAGTACCTATTAATTGTTAAAATGTTAGAAATATCGTATAATTTTACAGTGTTTGTAAATATGTGAGCACCGTGCATCTATCACATAATTAATTTGTCTGTCATTTCTTAATTTTTCATTATTTTTACGTATCGTGGTATAGTAATCTTATTCTAGGTGCATCGTCTTCACATATAATTGACGTATACAAGATATTGAGAAAACATTTAAAAAAAGTAACGGTGGAGTTTCTTGCCCATTCTTCTCCATACGAAAACTACCTTTTGGCAGGGACGACAAGATTTTTTTTTTTTTTTTGTGAATTTTGTCGTTTAAAAGTGCCTTTTTGTGCCTAATTTAAATAAATTATTTGACTTTGACTTAGACTTTTCCTAAGAACCAACTTAATTGTAGTTGAAAAACATGTTTTCCAATACGAATTGTACGGGAGAACATGTTTTTGCAACTGCAAATGTAAGTTGGTCGATTATTACTCGTTAACTTGTAAAGCCTACTTAGCTGTGATAGTTTTCCTTTTAATTTCGTTATTTACACTACTGCCGTAAATTTTTTCACATAACCAAAACCAACCATTTATTTGGCAGGGGGGGACAAACTTGACTCCAACAAAAATGTATACTTTAAAGCTTAATATTTCGCAAACATATCCCTAAATCCAAAAATTGTTTCCAAGCACTCACAATATTATTGAACGGCCTTTCCAACGACATCCCACACCATGGGATAGACGAGAAAAAAAAGCATCTACACTTTACGTGTAGGGGAGAAACCCAAAAAAAAATATTTTTCACGATTTTATTTTACGACTTAGTCGGCGTGATTAATATTTATATATACCCATATTACCCATGCCAATTACAGCATTCTATTACTAAGAGTCTCTGAGCTAAGCCGTGGACAGACAGACAGACGGACATGATGAAACTACAAGGGGTCCTTGTTGATTACGGAACCCTAAAAATGATAAATATCAAATTAAAACATGATGTAATAAAAATAATACATTGTATCTCGCCCGTGAGCATGGAAGTCCTATAGAAACGTTTAAATGTGCGTTTTGTTTGTGCAGCATAAACGTAAAAAAAATAAAAAATAAGAATCATTATAAATGCGAAAGTAATTCTGTGTGTCCGTCTGTCTGTAATCATTTCACGCCTAAATCAGCCTGCGACCGGAGAAGGACATAGGCTACTTTTCTTCCTGGATATTTGTATAAAAAAATATTAAATACAAAGTACTGCTAGTGATTGTAATACAATGTCGCAAATAAAAAGAATAAAAAATAGCCTCTGAGTTAAAACTTTTCCTCAAGCCGCCATCTTTATTTCCTCTACCTCCTACGTACATGGCCACATCTAACCCAATTTCGTGTTAAAAAGGAATAAAAATTCAAATTAACCGCTTGTTCTTTCGTTTAGCCCACGTCCCATACACGGGTGTGTTTTATGCAAAGCAACCGGCTAATTGTGCCAGCTCTCTAGAATTGTGGCGATGGAGTGAGCGCGCCTTTTCGACCCGTCGGAACCTAACTTTATGGGCCCGTAAAATATGGGGAATTCAGACGTTCCATACTTCTACTGCATTCATGGGTTCGTATTGAAATTTTATTAGAGGCGTTTTTATCGATTTAGATTTGATGTTTGGTGGATTGATTGAAGGAATCGGTTTTGTTAATGTGTTCTGCGTTTTGTGGTGTGTTATCATCATTAGCATCCATACTTATCTTATGTTTATCAATTGCATCGTATTCAGCTATGTTAATCATATTCACGTGTTGCATTATTTAACCCTTGACTACAGTCAATACCACGATCTAGCTTTAAAAGATTTACCAGAAATATTATATTAATACAAGCTGATTGCAAATAATCACTGTTCTTGTATACCTATTCATGTTATACTCGTATATTATAAAAAATAATGTTTGTTTTTTCGTATTTTATGCGCTGCCATACCAATTGCGATAAATCTTTGTCAACTTATTGCTTGCACTTGTGCGAAGGTTATGCATGGTACTCTTTCAAATGATATTTCTTCTGCGGCAGCAACGCACCGGGTACCAGCTCCTAATATACAGGGTTATTGGTTATAATATGTCGGTGTTGGCGGTTATTTGCAACCAAATGACTCCTATGACCCTTATGCCAATGTCAACCGTTTTCGAGTAATTTGACATATAAATAAAAATATTATATAAAATACCAAATGACTTGAAAATTGTTGACATTTGCATATGAGTCAAAAGGGGCCATTTGGTTCCAAATAATCTCTTCTAAATCCCCTTAATGGATTCCCGACATATAGGTGACCCTGTATAATATCATTGCATTTTTCACAAAATGAACTGCATCATAACGCAACAATTTCGTCCCAAGCCCGAACATTTACGACCCTGAAAGAATGTAACGTCAAATTACCCAACTTGCACTGGCGTCAAAACTATTTCAAATAAAATTTCAACGAAAATAACAAAAGGAAAATGGGCGAATTCAATTTAACGCCGGTCGACCATTTCTACAAGCCTCCATTAAGGGAGTAACTGAAGAAAAACGCCGATAACAGATGTTAATTAATCGTTTATATATATAAGAGAAAAGGTATCTGAGAGCTTGTGATAGAATGATATTGCTTGTTAAGTAATTAAGTATGTTTGTTTAGTTTGTGTACTTAGATGATGTTATTGTTTACGTTCGAACGTTTCAGATTTATAAGGGCTTTTATTGGCGATAGGAAATTATGAAGTGTTCGGTTTATTAGCCCGGCATTGTAATAGGCAAATAAAGTGTTTAATTGCTGATGTTGTGCTTTTTTTAAATTATGAGCGGAGATTCTGGTTCCTGCTTTATGGAGCTGCAGAAAGAAATAATGATGTGTTCGTTTGTATTTCGTGACGTCAAAGGACACTTAAACCTCCCAATTTAAATCTACCGCTTCATTTCATTATTAACTTACAATTTAATATAATAAACTGGCCATTTTCGCAGGATCAGTTAACACCGTATTTAACGAATTTCAAAGTAAACAAATTGTAATAAACAATTCCTTTTAAATCACCCGAAGCTTAAAAACTTAACAACAGCTTCAGAACATGAGCAGATTACTCACACCAATGCTTCTCCGAATCCATGTAAATATAAACTTCGCATTAATTCGTAAGTCATTCTATAATATGTACCGTCAAAAACACGCCATGAAATTGATATTAATTAATTTAAAAGCTTACCTACGGCCCGTTACTGGGAGGCGGATTTTACTGGATTTCCATATATTTTCCGCGCATATTAATTACGAACGGTTAACGTCTGGCGTCGAGGAGCATTAGCTTAATTCGATGTCAGATACGATTTCGATTTTATTAATTTGTCCGCTCACATGGGACTGTGGAGCGAAAATCGCTGGATGTGGCAAGAACATGGTTCATTTTAACAGAGAACTGCGGGGTATTTGCGTTGATAGGAATGCCTTTCATTTTGAGAATTCAGCCACGTTTATTGTGTTATTTGCGTTGTTGAGCAGACATTTTATCAAACCTATAAAGTAATTGATTAGGAATCTCCGGCAAAACCCTCGGATTGTGATTGAAAGGTCTTACACAATTATGGTGCTGGACTTAACTTTGATAGTTCAATTTGTGTACTGTAATCAAATATAATTTAAAGTGACATCGCATTGCAGTAGAACATCGTTTTTTTTTTCGTAATGTTACCATGGTTAAAAAAGATTGAAGCTTTAAAAAGTGTTAAATACAAAGAAATAAATCCTTTGTTAGTTTTGTTATATGTTCGCTATTGAAAGAGTTAATTATTACTGTTGAAAGAGTTTTTGTCAGTTATTCCAAGTTAATGACGAATGTGCTAGAATAATTTTCGTTTTTAGAGACGTTATTTAATCACAAAATACTTGCAGCATTCTGTCTTAAAACCACAATAATTTTGTAACGCATTATAAAAATCACTAATAATTTAAAGGTTAATATGTTAACCAAGATTCGTGTGTCATTCCACATGCACACACATAACAGTTGAAAACAATTTCGTAAAAAACTTCAACATCAAAACCTGTGCCATTTCCAGTCCCCATAAACCAAGGAACTCACAAGGGTCGCGTGGGAGACGCACATTACGGATTCGTAGCGGTGAAATACGACGTACGGTATCAGCATGTCACAAATATTGGTGAGCGCGTGCTTTTTATTGGCGAGCACGGATGTACGGATGTTGGGATGTTGCTGAATAAGACCCACCTGTACCGATCGTATTTATGTTTGCTTTTTTGCTGAACTTGGGTTGTAAAATTTTTAGTTGGTTGAAGGTATTTCTTAGGTACGTTTTGCCTTTATGGACTGATAAGTTTATGTATAATTAATTGAGGAGGATCAATATTATGAGATACTTTCTGTTTTCTAGGCAACATAGTCTAAAAGTGGGGTCATTTTCCTTAGCAGAAAATAACCGAAGGTACGTACATCTCTGCCGGAATTGCGGGAAAGTCCAAAGGGATACCGTGGCCCCTGGCAACGTACAGGCAACTGAAGGAACACGGGTGGGTTTTAGTCAGTTAGAGTCAGTCTGACACGCGCCCCCGCTCCGCCCAGAGCGGGAGAAGTTGTTTGACAATTTCCAATCAAAAAAAAAAAAGATAACCTAAATATCTATCTATATGATGATCAATCATCACCGTACTTCTTCTCCTTTTCGTGTGGATGGTACTTTGATTTGACTTATTCATATTGTTTGAGCCCAGTAGGTAGCCACCTTGATTGCGGCATCAGTGGCATACTTTAGGTAATCAAAGGTGCAAGTGAACGGGCAATTAGGACACTCCAACATACTAGTTTTGATACATTTACTGTTAAAATAAATCTTTAAAAACTTCTTACGTAACAAGAGAACATTCCACGTTTATCTTCAAATGCCACTTCTTAAACAGCTCTTTATTATTCATATTTTTATCACAACAGTTTGCTAAGTGCAGCGCTCAAAGCTACGTGCAAGAAGTACTGAAAAATATATTTTACGATTGTTCAAGCCAAGTTGATACTTATCACAGTACAGTTAGCGACAAAATTGGCATCCTTTCAGGTGAGCAAAGTACTCTTTTACCAATATGCGACCAAATCTGAAATATCGTAACAGAAATGCTGTTTCGTACAAAAATATACTTACCTACCCGATCAAAATGTATAAAACAGTACCCTAATAAATTGCATAACACACATTGATTAAATCACATTCCGAGGGTTTTGAAGGAAGTTGCTAATCCATTGCTTCATAGGTTTGAAAAAGTTCTTTTGTTCAGCAACGTAATTCACACAAAGAACATGTATGTAATTGTAATTTTATGTGTGTTATTTAATTACCCCGCAGGTTCTTTTTTCTTCGCTATTTCGGAGTGCGATGGCCCGGTAGGTAGTAAAAGTTAAATCATTTATTTCAAATAGGCCCTTATAAGGCACTTTTGACGTCAAAATTTACAAAAAAATTGAATTGATTCTAGTCGCCCCTTCAAAAAGGTAGTTGTTTTCGCATGGAGAAGAATGGGCAAGAAACTCCACAGTTACTATTTTAATTTATTTTACAATATTTTGTATAAGTACATTAGTCATTTAATTATAATTAAAAAGTTAAAAAGGAAAAAGTGCAGGAAAAATACTAATCAGTTAAAAATCTGCCATCTGTTAAAAAACTAATTTACTTTATCCTATTCTATTTAATTATTTTCAGAAACATTATTTGCAATAAAAAAAATCTGTTATATATTTCTTCTGGAACTTCGCATAACTAATATTGACCGAGTTTGTCGCTACCTGTACCAAGACTTGCTTAAGTCATTATCATAAACACTGCAACAGGAATACAATAATATCGCGCTAGTAATTATGTGAAATTAGTTTTTTTCAACACGCTTATGTTGCTAGTTTACTGCTTTCAGTATACCAATGAAGTTATTTTGCGTGACTCTAATAAGACTGAACTGCTAGGGATGTGCGTGTTCGTTTGATGAATTTTTATATCCGAAAATATTTGCGCGGATTTATGCAATCATATTTCAATTTTGGTTATGTTAAATATGACTAGGTACAATGCATTAGCAGCTTATGGCGACGAAGCTTACTAGCTGAAATCTTATGTAAAGTTCAAAATATATTTGCCTTAATACAAATTTCTGCTATGGGCCACAATATGCTTTTCACTAGCTACACCTACTAGCCACTTTCATGTAGGTAAAGCCTCGTTCAGACTAGCGCGACGTGACAACGGTAATTGTTCTAGCGTGAAGTTTTCTTAGAAATTGTATTGTTAGAGTCGCATTGCGCCAGTCTGCACGAGGCCTTATTAATAAACGTTAATTGCCGATTATGAGTGCAAGTATTATTCAGGCTTAACTGTTAACACTGTCCTTTGAGCAATTTCACTTTGAATTATGTTTTTTTCAGTAATTGTATACTCAGGCACAGGTATGGTATACACAGGTACAGTTATGTGTACCAATTTTCTTTTATAATCACAATTAAGAGTCATGCTTGTTTATATATTACTAACTGTAATTTTTTGTAAATCAATCATTAATAATGATGATATCATAGCAAAGTCTATAAACACATCGAAAATATCAGCAAACCGTTTATCGGCTATCGATATTATTTTTCCCACCACTACTCTAATGGACGGTTAAAAGAGTATGTAACATGTTTTTATGCAAAAGCGCTAATATTGAAAGCCTTTGAGTATTAACTAGCACTCAAATATATATTAAAACTGGCAACTTTTTGCTTTCCGGTCTCAATTAACCAGTAATGGCTAGTTTTTGAATTGAACTCGTGGATTTATATTTAAAAATGTGTTTGTAATAAAGTTTTAGATCTTTCTACGTTTAAAAAGACGAAACAATAATATTAAAAGTGAAGTTTTATCAACCAATCGATTATTTTGAGTATGTTCAGTCGTTGAAATTATTTTTTAAGCTAATTGACACTCTTCGTCAATTTGCCGTGTTATAGCCATTTTATAAAATTGTCAAAGAATGACAGTAGTGATTTGAATACACGGACATTTTTTGTTGCCAGTCAATAATTTGGATAACTATTAATTTCTTTGACTTTATATCGCAGAGGTACCTGCACCTAATTATGTAGTATTTTAGCTAAAAGACTAGCCTATTTGTCTTTTTATCTTTCACTAGCTTCCGCCAGCGGCTTTTCCGGCGTGATATCTTTATTAATTATAGCCTATGTTACTCAGTGATAATACGAGTACAGCATTCTACTGGTGAAAGAATTAAATATCGGTCCAGTAGATTTTGAGTATATTCATTATAAAAAAAATACAAATCATTTTTCTTTACATTATTTTTTTATAATACCTAGCATTGTTTGTTCTTTCACAAATTTACTCGCCAAACTTTCAAGTTTGATGGCGAGAAGCGCTTGTTACATACCTACAGTAAAAAATAGCCTTAAAACTATCAACTAAGCACTATTTCACTCAAGGAGGATCGGCCACACCGCCACGGACAGATCGCGGACGAGCCACAGACACCGGACACTGACAGAGTCTAAGTATGTATCTGTCTTGAGGTGTACGTGATCCGAGCCGCTGGCACGACCAAAAAAAATTTGTGTGAGTCTAAATAAACCTGTGATTCACACCAAGGCCCCGGCTGGAAAATTAAGGAGTTTTTCCAGCGATAATGAGGACTCCACCCCTACCGAGAGACAAGCTCACACCCTCCATCTTAGCACCATTAACTCATTACTACATTTTTTATTATATTGTTATTTATTGGTGAAGAATAGAAATCAAGCTGCCTAGACTAAAATGCATTCATAAGTACTTAACACAGTTTTGCTTTTCACCTACCAACAAGAAATATGACCATAATGCACTCCACTTCCAACACTACTCACTTTGACAAATAACTAGTGTCTCCATCACCAGCGACCTAAAAATGCTTCCTTCCACTCCAAGTTACAAACATACCTACATCAAACACCTGAAGATTTGATACCTCATGCCATCTCGTTCTAAGACCCAGATAAAGAAAGAGATCGCAATAACTCTTGGAGAAGATAAAACGTCTCGGTGTCGTATATTCAGGCCGTTTGTTCTGAACGGCTCATGTACTTTTATTTCCTCAGTCAAGTACAATACTGAGTCAGTGTACTTGCATCGCTCCTTGTTATCGGTTAAGCTTTTAAAATTGTTGCGGGACAAGTATTTGCCTTACCATTATTGTATTTATATTTGAAAGATGAGTAGACTTTAAACAGCATGATTGTATTTTTCAGTCGAAAAGATCACGAGAGAACACAGCAAATATTATTTTTAAAGTGAAAACTTCTTTAGGCGCGTTGAGCACTTTTTGGGTGAACAAAAATCATGGAACTCGCGTCATCGTCACCGAGCGCTTGTTTTAACTCCTATCGGCAGTCCCCAAAGACTGCCCGTTTTTTTTAAGAAAGTTATCTTGTCAAATATTTACGTAACAAAAGTGAAATATTTAATGGTTTGGTTTCTTTACTATATTACTAGCTTCCGCCAGCTGATTCGCCTGCGTAATATATTTATAAATTATAGCCTATGTTACTCAGTGATAACATAGCATTCTACTACTAAAATATTTTTTATATCGGTCCAGTAGTATTTGAGTTCAAACAATCAAATCTTTTCTTTTTATAATTATTAGTTTAGATGTAAGTCTAATAACCAGTGATCGGAGTATGCAGAGCTATTTTTTGTACTTGCAATACGTTGTCTTAATATGGACACTCCCGGAATCCCGGGATTTGAAATATATATTATTAAATAAGTTAGAAACTACTTTTTAAAAAGCTATTCACGTCTTAAGGAATTATGGATACATATCCCTCCTCCCATCCGACGGGTAGGTATAAGACGGACAGGTTTCAGGTTAATAAAATTAAAAACTTTATTTTTTAAACTCGCGTTACACCTGAGCGGCAAAATCGCGCGTGCGCGCATTGGAAATTAGCAAAGCTTCGCTGATGTTAGTTTGACAACGTCGTGCGCTCACTGCCAATATATAAGACAAGCTTTCTTTTAACCTTGTTAATAAAAAAATCAATTAATATTTTTTCGAATCCCGAAGTTTCAGAAAGAATCCCGGGGAATGTCCATATTAACATTAAAGTTTGCAGTCATTGAACCAAAATAGCTCTACCTACTCCGATCACTGCTAATAACACATAAACCTTCCGGAATACATTCTCTAAATGATGGTGCAACCCGCATTGAAATCCGTTGCGAAGTTTAGAAGAACAACGCGGTCATACAGACAAACATGAAAACCGACTTTAATTTACAATATGGTTAGAAGTACCTAGTACTTTTTATGTCAATACACCACCTTTGCAGTTTGCTATAGCGTGACTTGGATGTACTTTCTAGCGTATTCGTGTCACGCACATAATCTCTTTATTTTATAGCAGTATCCTAGAATATGTGACCTTACCATATATCATTTAGGCTCCACTTTAGGTTGCTCTATAAAACCCTTACCTAGAGGTGAATAAATAATTAAACTCGATAAATTTTCAGCAATTTTTTTAATGTACCAAGGACTAGCTTTAGTCACCTGTCCTAACGCGACTAGCACTATCAACGTTTTTTTCTTTCAAGAAACGTACAAAAGATTATAGGTCCCGTGTAAGTAAAAGAGATAGTTATATTAATAGTTGATCGCTGACTGTTCACACCGCCAGCGAGTACTCATTCGTCGCAGCGGCAAGAGCTAACAAAGAGAGTACTCGCTCATTGCGGGCAGAACACTCGCTGAAAGACTCACGCTTGGTACTATATAGACATGAGGAACAGGGTGTTCACTTGTCCACTATAAAAAAGGGAGGATCCTCCGACCAGACGGCTGTCATGTCTGGCGGGCAACTGCCCAACGATTGATGTTGAGGAAGTTATATATATGCTGATCGCGTGGTAAACTCTGTTAGTGCAATGCAGGATTTTATGTGTAATTGTAATTGAAATGTATGTGTGATGTGTAATTCGCAGTGGCGATATAGATGCCGCTACAGTACAAACGCATACCAGCGAGTAATGCCTTAGCTTAATATATACAATTTAGAAGTAACTCTACGAACTGGCATAATTATGTTATTTCTATGGAAAATTTAGAAAACGCTTTTTGACAATTTCTTTTGTGTCTTGCTTCTACGTTGCGCCCATAGATATTTTGTATAAATTAATGTATGCAGTCCCTTCCGTAGGTTATTAGTGGTTATAGTATACAGGGTGACCAAAGAACAGACATCCAAAAAAATAGGCAGTCATGGGAACCGCCGACAGAAGTGAAAACTTAAAACTGGTATTAGTGCAATTTATATTCTATAGCCCAGCATACGCGAATCCATAAGCTTACCCCCTACCAAAACTCACTCAACGCGCCTAAAGAAGTTTTCACTTCAAAAATGTCTTGCTCCTAAACTATAAATAATCACTGAACATCATGGCGGGGTTCGAGAGTACCTTGGAGAGAGGTATTATAAATTTACTAAATAAACTACCAAAACCGTGACTATTTTAAACTAGACGATTCTCAAGAACAAATACTTTCAATCAATCAATCAATAGTCTTTATTTGTAAACATAGGTTCCAACAGTGTGCAAGATGTTACAATTGTTATAATTATAGTTTCTCTGTGTTTTGCCATTTGGCGTACAAATATACATTTATGGGAGGCTTTTGCCAATTAATTATCTTAATTTATAATAATTCAGTAGTATCAATGTCAATTTATATATATTTTGTAAATAATATATTAAAAAAATATGTTTAATGTAATTTAATAAAAATGCAATAGATAGTATTTGGTAATGTCAATATTTAATGAAATGCGATAATGTCAATGATGAATAATTATAATGTTAATAAGTAACTGATAAGAAAAATGTTTAAAATTGACATTGTCCACAGAATTACTATTAGAGTCGACATGCATAAATAGTCATGTTACGAAACAAATATTATTATATTGTCAAAGAGCTGTCACCAAAATATTTCTTAAAGGTAGTTTCGTGCCTTTCTCCCATTAGATGTTGAGATGACCTAGTGCTAGTCTCGGAGACACATTAGGTGCTAACGGTACAAAACCTTTTACTTTTGGCTTACCTACATTACCTAGGAACTATTGTCGCGAAGCATTTGTCAGATTTTCTTAGAGTTGTAAGCTTGATACTGACATGATCCTGTTTGGAGTTGTTTAAAAAAAAAGTTTTTTTGAATTTTGAATTAATCACAGTCTGGCCAGGATTTATTAAGCCATTCCACTCGCGATATATTTTCTAACGTAATAAATTTGATTTCAAATACTTTCATCCATTTTTTTTTTCGGGTGACCACTGAAAATCAGCGCTGTGCTGTGGGTCCCTCATAGCACAGAATTATGCTGAGTGGAAGCCTTCTTGTCACAGTCATGACGTGCAGCTGCCAAATATTTATGTTGTTTATATTTTTGTTATTTATATGCACGTGTCTCTGTGACAAATAAATCTTTTTTTCTTTCTTTTCTTTTTTTCATCCATTAAACAAATGGGTAAAGGTCGAGGTCGGCCCCTCTCAACATTTTCAGTTTTTAAAAATTACGGATTCGTAAATAATGTTCAAAGAGCATCAAAACATCTACCGGAGTATGTACTTGTATGTACCCATTACGTGGAAGCACAAAGCGACTACAATTCCGTTTGCAGTTGCCTGCCTTTATGCAGTCGGATAGGGTAGCCATGTGCAAAGTTTGAGCATATTTACTTGAATAGCCGAAATTACTTTTCTAAAGTTATATTATGTATGCTGAGAGGATAGTAATTGTGGTCATACGAGATACAACTTTAGGTATCGCTCTGTCTTTTTCTCAGCGTGTATCTTTCTCTCTCACACACACACAATTTTTCCTCTTTATTTTTATCTCTTCTCTCTCTCGCTCCAGTGTTGCTTGTCTCTGTGTGTCTCTTGTCCACCGCACCGTAAAAGGGACGTAAAAGAGAAACGGGATTACGCGGCCATAGTAAATGTACTGTCGCTACTTCGGCGTCGTCATCTCGTTCGCGTTGACGTCCCGTTCACGGTGCGATGGGCAAACGGCCTTTTTCATCTAATGTTTCTAATCTGACAAGATCTTGAATTTAATTACCAGTCCAATTAAATATTGAATTTATCTGCCAATTATGAAATTTTTAGTATATATTCCGTGATTTGATTAAGGTAGTTCTAAGAATCTTCAGAACCTATTAATCCTTGCTTGCCCTTTTACATAATACAGGTATAATAATTATTTATGTAATTAACAATAACCTGATATTGAAGTTAAACTACTGGAAAGGGCTGGCCAATTTTTAGATCAAAGAATCAGCATTGCCATCCAACGTGGCAATGCTGCCAGCCTTTTGGGCACTTTTCCCACTGACAGCGATGCGGACGAATTTTTTGATGCCCATTTTTTTTTGCCTCTGTATTGTTACATTTGTGATTTTATCCCTCTTGTTGAAAGAACAAAATCTCCGATGCAAGGGTGGGTTAGTATCTGCACACAAAGAAACTACAAAATGTATCAAACAATAAATATATTTTTATCAAATATGTAGCCTAACTTAGATTAGGTAGGTGACAATATAACCTAAAGTATGCCAGCCAGCTTAGCTTCTCTTTAATAAGAGCTAGGGTCGTAGGGGGTTGGTGATAAACCAAGTACTGTTCCGTGTCGTGTAATTAAATTAAATATTAAAGAATAAATCAGATTTATAAAGTATAACCTTCCAATTAATTTAAATGTTACTACTAATAACTGGGCGCCAGGGACTTTGAGAGTCCCGGATCCCGGAGCCGACGAAGAGGTCCAATATCCTTTCCGATGAATGTAGGCGTCGGACCCGGAGTCCTTAATTTAAATTTGGTATAAGACCGGTTTCCGAATTTGAAACCAGTCAGGTATTAAACCGGTTATTTAAATATTAACCGTAGAAAAAAAAGTATTAAAGTAGGAAGAAAAAAAAACCGTCCCGCCAGCGCAATCGCTAGGCGGACTCTGTCAGCCGCACAGTCGTCTCCGCAGGAGGCTTCGAGCTGCTCGAGGAACGGGTCTCACGTCCAGGCTTCGGACGCTACTCCAAATCCTGGCGGCGAGACGAATCTCTCGAGGTGCCTCTCCTGGAATTGACAATACGGAGACCTAATAATAACATGGCCTATTACAAACAACATTGCACGAGCTACGACTTGTGTCTGGATACTCCTGAGTGGTAGAACAATAAGAAGGAGGATCACCCACGTGGCGTCTACCAACTCCTTACCCAATGCGCTCTGCATTCCCCTGAATCATAAGTTAATATCGTGGTCAACACTGAGGAATTCTCCATGGCATATCTATGTTAAACAGTCAGTGGATCAAATAGGTACTCACGGTTGATGATGGGTGATGGTACTTGACCGCCGGATCTTCGACTGGCTGGAGAACTATCGCAATGCGCTGCTTGGGAATCCTGTAATAAATATCCATGGATCACCACAATATACTTCTAACACCCAGGGATGGACTCACAGACCACTTCCAAACACTTAATTCACAACAATCCTTACCTTTTAAGACATGAAGAAAGATTTGTGGTGTCACTTTAGCGTGTTCGTTGGCAAATGACGCTCTCGCATTCCTCGACAATACGTCACGGTCAAAGAAACCGGAAATATCCTGATCAGGCGACCACTTAAGAAAAACTCCTCCATGTTAGGTAAAATTCACAACCAGACACTATTATGATAAACATTACACCAAACCATTCGATTCTTGAAAATCACTAACCACTCTCCAACCGGTAGTGTAACGTCAAAACAATAACCTATTATTACAATAACAAGTTATTTATAATCGGTCATATTGAAATTTGGAGATTGCAATCAATAACGGGGTAATTAACCTTGAACTTTAATTCGGCAATTACTAAATGTGTCACTTACAACACCGGGCCACAGATAAAATATGGATTGTGTTTACATCGATCTTTCTAGAAGATTATCCATATTGAAAAAATTATTTTACTTCCGCTTTGGACTAAATAGTTTTAAATGATTTTTTACCAAAAGCTGAAAATTATTAAGTATTGGTCCATACGAAATTATTTCGATGGTTTCCAATCAATAGATAAAATTAACCAATATCGATTAAAACTGCAACTGTGATTCGGCTCCCCGCAGGTGTCGCGACCGTCGCTTCCAGCTGTCAAATGTGACGTTCACTATTTGACAATTGAAATGTAAACACTGGAAGCTTAATTAAATGATTTTATTTACTTTATAGTGTAAACCTGTAATACAAGTGAATTATCTTTAGAAAATGTTACCAGAGAGACTAGTGATGGAATACGGTTGAAGGAATGAATCCTTCTACCAATTTCAGGTTAAAGTCCATTGTACAAACTACAATGAAACATTTTAGTTGGAAGCATCATATTCTACTACGTATAATTTCAGGTAAACGCTTCCTTATATGATTTGGTCGTAGCTGTGAAATACCAACAAGTGGTAGGTACAAAAAATACAACGTAACAGTATACTTGTACATAAATTATATATATTAGTGTTAGATGTAAATTGTTTATGTTTTAAGAAGATTAAAGGAAAATATATTCTTAAAAAAAAAAAAAAATGTTATAATATAAATTATATCATATTTAACATAATAATTATAAAATGAACTGGAAAGGTAAATCAAACAGGTACGCGTAGGCGGTCTACGAAGTGTCAGTCAGTGATATCGTTGCTACGGCGTAGTCAATAGATGCTACGGTTTCACAAGGTACGCAAACACTGTATTGTAGCTTTCGTTGGTGAGATTTCTTCTCTAAAAACCAATATAGGAACCTCAATTATGATAAAAATAGCACTATAACCGTATGTCGTAAGAAGAAGTGAAATAATTCTGCTTTTTGATGGTTGGAAATTATAGAAATTCTGTCATAAAAAGTCTCTCAAAAAATACTTAGAATATTTGAACATCGGAAATAACATCTTCGAATATTCCAAGGCACTTTTAAGTTTCTTTTCGTCTTCCGCGTCTATCTTATTTAAGGATAAGGATCAAAAACCGTAATTTTCAGGACAAAATCCCCGTATCTTGTTACGTAGTCTTCCTACCAAAAGCGCAGCTTATTTAATAGTTTCTTAATTACTGCTAATCTTGCTGCACTGTATCCACCTAGTAATTTGCTCTATTTAAACCGTCTGACGAACTGAAAGAGCCTTCTCACTAAATTAAACGCGAGAGAAATAGACTAACGCTGACTCGGGTTGATTCTTTATTTTTAACGTACTTCTTTACGTTAAAGGGATTAGTGTTGATGAGTTTAATGTTTAGATTCTATATGACCTGAGCGCTGAGACGATACAAAAAAATAGAGATGTTAGTGGAGTCATAATTGTAATTATTATGTAAATAAACACATGATTTCTCTATATATTAACACGTGAAGCAAAAACTTTGTACCTCTTTTTACGAAAATTACGCGGACGGGGGAGTATGAAATTTGGCACAGTTAAAGTTTATATAATATAGAAGACGTGCAGAAAGCTAATATTATTATATAATATGCGTTAGAAATAAATTAAATTAATAAAAATAGTTGTCATAAAAAGGCTCAATTTCAAATCGCCAATTAAGCGTAAATTTTATGTCAGTATGAAGTGTTTTTTTTTTTTGTGAACTAGACTCAAGTCAATTTATCTTTTATTATTTCTTTTTTTCTTTTATTTATCTATACATTTTACAAATTAAAGTCGCTTTTTGTGTCTGTGTGACCACGTTGTTCTTCTAACTACGCAGCGGATTTTGATGTAGTTTTCACCATCATTTAGAGACTGTATTTCGGAAGGTCTATATGAATAATGCATTAATATTAAACTTACTTGTAATAAAGAAATCTCGTTGTTTTTTGGTCGTAAAAGCCATGCGAAGTAGGGGTATGTCGTTAGTTTATTTATTTATAAACTGTTATGTAAAAAATATGATTTATTATATAGACTAGGCATGGAATTCATATAACCTACCTAAGTTGGTGGTGTGGGAACAAACCTTTATAACCAAGCTCGGAAAAGCAATACAGGATGTAATAATGTGTCCATTATGGATGCTGATCATATCCTGAAGATACTGCCTTTGTAACGTGAGCACACCCATAGTTAAAAACGGGTAAAAGAGTATTCCTACTCCTTCTCGAAACTCACACGTTGATTACCATTAATTATGCTAGCACCTCAGATTAATATAGATGGTTCACTTGACAAAGAGCGAATAAAAAATGACTCTTGATACGACACAATAAAGTGCAGTTCAGGTCACAACAGCGCTAATTACCTACAGTTATACTCCCCTAGAAGTTACCTCTCTTTCTAGCGCGTGACTCTTATATCTTCTAACTACTTTACGCTCTGTAATGGCCCGACAAGACAAGCCCGCCGTATACCATAGCTTCATACCTACAATGTGGAGTGCGCTTTCTGTATTATTCTGTGCTAGCGCAGTATATTTGGAATTCTCATGAATGTTATGGTTGAATTTGATAGATTATGCCAATTAGTTGGTTATTGCACCGCGTTTGTGGTTCATTAGTGGGCAATCTACAAACTTACTGCATCCTCATTTACAAATGAAAACTTGGAATTTACTATTTAAATAATTTTTATCATAATATACTATTTGGTTTCCCCATTCTTCAGTCTTATCCAATGTAAATCTAAAACTGATGACGATGAACTTTGTGTAACTTATGTATGTTCTAGTATTGTTCTCGAGTAACCGATATAAAGTTTCTCTAAAGCTAAACCTAAATCTAATCCAATGGTGGTATCTCTCTATCTATGACTTAAATACAAATTTTTAACTAGCTTCTACCCGCGACTTCATGTGCGTGAAATTTCTTGTTCCTTAACAACCCGTCGCATCACATCGCCCGTCCGCGCGATTTCTTCGTTTTCGCTTAGCATTTTTTCTGACTTTTTATCTTTTTGCTTGGTTCCTCACGCTAGGACCCTTAGTCCTAGCGTGATGTTAAATAGACAATAACCTTCCTCAAGAATGAAACATTTTTTTCAACGAAGGCTAGTAGTTCCAGAGATTAGCACGTTCAAACTAACAAACTCTTCAGCTTTATTATATTATATAGTATATATATACCGCATATAAAATATGGTATGAATGGAAAAGCGCCTTTGAACTTTGATAGGCCCCTAATTTAATAAAATCCCCTGCTTTCAAAGCTCTACGCAATGTTTGCGAAGGCATAAAATTGTAATGCCAGTCCGCCTACACATCCATTGACATGAAAACGGGTAGGTTGTGTCTGACGGAGATAAACCAATTTCACAGAATCAGATAACCGGGTACATGAAAGCATGATGTGAAGAATGAACTTCAACTAAAAATATACTACGCTATTCAATTTCGCAGGTGGAATAAAAGGTCATCTCATTTGATATGAGACTGCGAAATTCGGCTGCTAGAAATTCCCTGTAAGGCGCACTGATTGAGGCCATGGTACGGAGCGAGAGGACATGGGAGGCCGTCACCTCCTTCTGCGAAGCAGTAATGCTCGCGTAGGAGGAGGCAGAACGCGTGAGGGAGAGGCATATTTCGCGCCCTCAGGCCCCTAGCCGCCGCAGGAGACGCCCTGGGCGTCGGGAATCGCAGGCCGATTCCCGGCCACCGTAGGCGCGGGCTTGCGGACGGTGAGCAATGGGTAGCTCGCCGTCCGATAAGGACCAGGCCCGGGTCGACGGCGCGTTGTGTTCCACGCGCGCCTCAAAGAGATGTCAGCAAGTGAAGGGGTCCGATAGGACCGATGCCTGCCGGGGTTGCGGGAAAGTCCGAAAGGGATACCGTGGCCCCTGGCAACGTACAGGCAACGAAAGGAACACGGGTGGGTTTTAGTCAGTAAGAGTCTGACACGCCCTCCCGCTCCACCCAGAGCGGGAGAAGTTATTTGATAATTACCCAACCAAAAAAAAAAAGGCGCACTGATTGGACGTATCCACTATATTCGCTCACCAACTGTGCTTTGTGCATCTACTTTTACATAAGAACATCCACCACAACAAAGCTATGTGTGGAGCACAGTCAGTGCGCGACCATAGTGGACCAGCTTAAAAAACACATTTGGTCTTTTAATTTCATGACGGAATCGATGACGCTGAACCACATCTTCTTCCTCATTCTATGCATAGAGTACATTGTATGATACCGATAAATCTAAGTAATTATGGTCTTATAAAAAAAAAAAATTAATATAAAAAGACTCCAATAAGGTACCAGGGCCCTGTATAATAAACTTTACAATCCTACAATTTTGTAAAAAAGGAACATAATTTGTTAAGTTTTACTACATGTGCTGTTAAATAACCCGTACAAATATGTAAGAAATTAACAAGTAAATAACTTACAATTATTATAAAAAATGTATATGCTGTTTAATTAACACAGGGCTCTATACCACAAAACTTAAGTGTAAAATTTAAGTGTAGCTAATACTAGTCTACAAATTGTTAAATTGTAGAAAAAATTGCGTAACCCAGATCTATAAGTTTATGTATTGTAAACTTGTCACTACAATTCACATATTTGTAAGGTTTTTCCGTTACGGTTGTGTGGCTTAGAGCCCTATTAGACTATCATAGAAGCAGGATCAGAGATGTATGAGTAATTTTTATATGAAGAACCTGTGGCGGTATAATACCTACGTATGATTCATATTGTCTATGATCATAGTTAACAGCAAGCGTACAAATATGATCATATCCGTCTATCCGCAAAAACGGCTAAATCGTTATCCATCTTGATTAAGTATGACGTTTGTATGATCATATAAGTGTAACATGTAAAAATTAAGAACAGCATCATTTAACTATGATTATAGAATTTGACAGATATGAAATCATATTTGTATGATAAATATGATAGTGTAACTGGGGCCTTAGAGTTTTCTGGTACACGCACTTGTAAGATTTACCTGTAATTGTAATTTTTAAAATGTAATTGTAGGACTCAGGCTACTATGAGTACATATGGTTGTGTTAGCAGTTCTGTACTACCCTATCAATCAATAAACTAAGCCTTTCGGGGTGAAAAATCATTCATTTCTCTTTCATTTTTAAAACGTCAGATATTTCGTGTTTTCAATAATATTTCCAGTGAATTATACTACGGCGTTCAATAAAAAGTGAGAATATTTGTGTTATAGATAACTTTTCTTTCTTTATTTCTTCGGTCACTGCTGTCGTAGGGCATCCCGAGCTAGGGTCATCTTTAGTGGATGTTCTTCCACGTTTGAATTTGGCGTACCAGTACAGAGTATTTGCTCCTAATGTATCCCGTAAGTCTTGATTAACTTTTTCCGGTAAAATTTTTCAAGCACAGATACTAAATAACCGCGCGTATTATTTTTTTTCCATTTTGACCAAAAATCTACAACCAACCGCCAAAAAATGACTTCTATTATTTAAAAACAAAAGATTTATTTATTTATTTATTTAGCAGATTCTCCAGCTTTACCAGCCAGTATTTACTTTTAATACTTCCAAAGAGTTTGTATCTCATTCTCATTTTTTATTGAACGCCCCTCGTACTGTCACTTTCAAAGACATTAACGCGCATCTTCGAAACTATCAACTATTCGACGCATAAACTCATAAACTTGCGAAACTACTTAATGACATTTGAATTGCATTCTAATGCCAGGAAATTTTAATTAGTGCAAGCTCAAATAACTTGTTGGCAGTTTCCTTCAAAGCTTATTAATTCAGAATTTTTATTCAAAAGTTTTAATTACTTTGACGTACGAAGCCTCGTAAATGATAATACTAGCCTTTGAAACTTTCCCGTTTTTATATTTTTCCGTTTTGTATTGAAAATTTAACTTAACATATTTTTTTAATTACTTTAAGTGTCTGACGATTTGTATAATTAAAACTCTTTTAAAAAGAAAATGAGTATAAAGATTTTTTTTTTCCAGAAAATACTAAAAATAAGATTGAAATTATATTAATTATCTTAACAGTAGTATGGTAATGTAGAAGATAACACCAATATTAACCACATAAATTATACGCGTGTAAATCTCCAATTCTACGAAACAGCCAACAATTTCAATTTCTTGGCAGTCATTTAGTCAAACCAAATCAAATCTTTTTTTATTGTGGGCATAGGTTATACAGGTCGATGTTAGGTAAATTACAGTTCCATTATGTTCTGCCTAATAGGAATACAATAATTATGTCACCATGTAGTATAAAAAAATTCTTAGGTCAATTAAAAAAATACGCAAATATGGGTATATAAGTCAATTTAAGTGAAGTATCTTTATCTGTTATTAGTTTTAACGCTCGCTTTAATGGAGGCTGTACACTCTCGCCGAGGCACACCGAGATAGGCCGAGTGTGAGAGTGAACATGACCGCACTCGGCCTAAAGCCCCTTTTTTTCGCGAGACCTAGCGAGAGCGCTCGAACAGGAGTGTACTACCGCCATAAAGGGAACGCTGAGAAACTCTGCTTTTGTTTTTAACTGACCAAAGCAAAATTAAGTATTTACCTGTAAAACCATACCACACCAAATTCGCTTTTTACGCTACATAACGCTACTTTCACGAATTGCCCTGAATAACATAATTCTATTATTTGATATAACAATTAATAATGACAGCATAATGCGGCCCATTTACAGCCCAACAATGAAGCTTTGTTGATACCCCAATAAAGGCATGAAACAACATGATACAGATATTGAAATAAAAATAACACGGTTGGTTGAATACATCCGACACCGCAGGCCATCCATTCTAATCCTTCCCAGCGTTTTAGAAATTTAAATGAAGGGTATACCACGCAATTTTAATATTTCACTTCGGCGTAGCGTTGTGTTAAAATTAATTATGCAAATAGTTTGCGGGCACATTGAAAATTAGCTGTTATTACACGCTTGATGCGTTGGAAACGGAATTTGTATCTCATCATGATCAAAGATCAGTCTGTTTTTTTGGAGTTATTTGATTGTGTTTTAGGTGTAATATTTTAGGTGTAATATTTTAAATGTAATATTTTAGGTGTAATATTTTAGGTGTAATATTTTTGGCAAGAGATAGAATGACTAATCAGTATTGTGATCTTTTTCAATTCTTTGATGTGCGCTAGCGAAGATTTTTTGTCGTCCTGTAAAAATTCCTTGTGAACTTAGTACCTACCTATAGTGTGCCTGTCTGTTTCAGTTTGACACAGGAAACTGACTGAATTCCTTCTCCATAATTTTATATTATTATACATTTAGGTGGGTTTCTGCCTACCCCTATGGGGAGAAAGCGTAAGTTTATGTATGAGTATTTCGTCGGTACCTATTTAAAGGGATACTAAAATTATAATATCATAATATGTGGTTACTCCTGCATGGATGATACAGTTCCTTCACAGACGGTTAGTTTTAGATTAGGTAAAATAAAAATGAATATCACAAGTTCTTATTTTAATATAAGATAACATCACGCCTGTACTCCACGAAGGGTTGGGCAGAAGTGTATCTATAATAGGTACACCTCTGCCCATCCCTTTGGGGAAGTCACAAAAGTTTCGTGACTGACTGAGACACTTACAAGGGATGTTCCTTAATTAGCCAGCTAAAAGAAAATTTCCACACTTAAATTTTAAAGTCAATGGCTGCATCTCTACTTTTGCTAAAATTGCAACTAGTCATAATTAGCTTAGAAACCTAATTAGGAACTTGACTTAGTTCATTATGCGGGGTCTTAAGTGCTTCTCTAATTAGAATTGTACAATTAGCGTAGCAAAGGTAAATTCCTACAATTTAGTTGTTATTATATTAAATATTAACAACTTAAGGGATTTGTGCTCGGTTGATGGCAAAAGCCTCGCCCCCTATTACATGGGACTCAAACATAACTAGCAAAATGTGGGTGTACTATTACAGTACACCCCTTGGACATCCCTTGTAAGAGTCTCAGTCAGTCACGAAACTTTTGTGACTAAAACAACTTTTAGGGATTAAATAATTATAACCTTCTAAAAAAAAACTATGTTTCGTTTAATAAGGTAATTTAGGTCGACAAACAATGCTAAGCAAGTAAGTTTAGACAAATTATACACGGTTACTCAGATACATTAAAACTGACGGGTACAACTTAGTATTATAATATATAACAGGCGAAATGTGGACAAACCTCTACCTAACCCTTCAGGGAATACAGGCCTCATGTTTTGTAAAGAACATAAAATCCTCCTGTAGAATGTACACACATCAACACGGTCTAGGGATATTTTTAAAAAAGCGAATTACTATCAATGTGTTGATTATTTATATGACATGTATATATTTAAAAGATACGTTATTTAATATTCTACCATTTTTTAATAATGGTTAAGGTACTTCGATTAAAATTTCAGGATTTTATGGAAAAAAATGAAGCATAGACGGAAACCGTATATGAATTAACTTTTAATTTATGAGTAAAAACTGAAAAAAATAGAAAAATCATTTAATTTGTGTTTATAAACTTGAAGTTAGTAGTCTGAGAAAGCGCCCATGATGTTCATAACACATCGGCAACGATTCGGCATGCTCAGAACAAGGTTGTCAATGTCTTGCTGCGGAATATTGTCCCATGTCCTTCTGAGGTGCGCAAAAAGTTGATCTTCTGTAGCCAGATTTTCAGGAACTTCCTTCAGAGCTCTTCTTTGCAGCATATCCCACGCATGCTCAATGGGATTTAGATCTGGCGATTGAGCAGGCCAGTCTAAGGCCCTAACATTGTGTGTATGTAACCAAGCTGCTACCGTTCTCGCCGTGTGTGCCCGGGCATTGTCGTGCATGAGCAGGAAATCTTGCCCCATTTGTGTTCTGTGGGGCAAGATTACGGGCCCCAGCACCTGTTGGACGTATCGTTCTGCCGTCATATTGCCCCGCACCCAAACGAGATCCGTCCGTCCTCCAAGACGAATTCCTGCCCAAACCATAATTGTTCTTCCTTGGTATGGGTGAACTTCCTGAGGGTTCTGAAGACGGCTCCATCGTCCAGGAACTCGCCAAACACGCGTCCTTCGTGAATCTGGATGGAAGCCGAACCTGGATTCATCCGTGAACAGCACATTGGACCATTGCTCACGGCCCCAGTCCACGTGGTTCCGAACCCATTCTAATTGTCGTCCACGATTGCCTCTCCGTAAAGGTGGGACCCGGAGTGGTCTACGAGAGCGTAGATTGCTTTCATGCAGTCGCCTTCTTATAGTTTGGTCACTCACAAGCACTTGGTGTTCCACTCGCAGCCTTTGGACCAATTGAGTCGCCGTTGCATTTGGGTGAGCTCGCGCAGTAATTTGCAAAAATCGATCTTGTCTGGGGGTAGTGATGCGACTTGGCCCCCGGTGCCTCTCCGTTACTTCACCTGTGGCACGATAGCATGTCCACAATCTTGAAATTACATTTTGGTGGGTCCCTATGGCCTCAGCAACATTACGCTGAACAGACCCAGCTTCCAGCATTCCCACAGCTCGTAACATCTCCGCCCTCGTCAAATGTTGGCGTTGCATGGCTACAATACCTCAATTTTAACTTTATCTTTCGTTTAAAAATGAAAAAAAACTGTAACTAAACGTAATTCGTATTGTTTTCTAAATTTCGCACAAATGAAAATTCCCTCTCCTACACATCAAGACATTTTTATGCCACCGAAACAAAAGAATTTTCAAAAATTTGAATTTGGAATTAGTCTGAGATAAATTACAAACAAATCGGTGTATGAAAGATTACAATGCGGCCAGTACTTTTCGAGTTATTTAATTGAGTATGAAATATCCCTAGACCGTGTTGAGAGCACCGTGAGGCAAATAATAAAATTAATAAGGCATCAGCGCCGTTGATATATTTCCCCTCGAAAATAACAGTAGATTCTGAAAAAAAAAAATTGTCTTCACATGCGCACTCTATTTCAAATCTTCTTTCAAAAACAGGTAGGATTACCATGCATAGCTCGTTTCTACTTTCAGTTTCGTACTTATATTCAATCATTTACAGAAAATACGTTGCAATGAAAGAAACCCATATTTACTCGACGTGCCAAAAAACCCTACGTCTTTTCTCGAGTGATCATGATACAGTAAAATGTCCTATATCGGTTCCATCCCTAGCTATTCAGACATATTGGCTCGCAAATACGTTATGAGAAACGTGTTCCGTTATCACTCTTATTAGAAACCTTAAGCCGCGTACTCATGCGGAAACACAGTTGCGCAACATTGTTCAACAGCATGTTTTTGTGTTGCGGGAATCGTGCGGAACATGGAATGTTGCAGCATTTCTGGCACAGAACACGAGATTACTGCGACGCGCGACGGCAGCGTCTACAAACGGGAGTTCTAATAACATTCGCGACGGAAGTGCGTTAACTCCGTCAGTTTCTATACGTAATTTATGTTCTAGTACAAGTACACGGTGACACTTGGTTTGTATAGAAGATTTTGACAATGCCACCTCTAACAGTAGCCGCCAAGGGTCTCCGTACTCTGTGATTGCTGGCAATATGTTGTTAATGTTTCGTATTCATGGTAAACAGAAGACGCGCAACAATGTTGCCGACAACATTTGTGTACCCAACCCAATGAATACAGGGCTTTAAAAACCTTATTTCATACACATTTTGTTGCTTCAAGTGGATGTCAGAATTCAAGGAACGTTCTCGCTAAATATTCGTTTGGGCAGAGTCGATTTGCATCTGTATTACAGACAGAAACAGTTTCCCTTTACTCTAAGATGGGTCTTCAGTTAAAATTGGACTGGAAGTGATAAACATTGACAGAACATAACAGTGTCTCTCTTTATTATTTGTACTCGTACTTAGCTTTTAATAATAAGTATTGGACAAATCAAAGTCGAATAATAGGGACTTATTTATTTATTTTATTATTTATGTACACACAGAAAAATAGATACAGATAAGACATAATCATAATTGTGAGTACAAAAGTACTGCTTATTTCTTAAGAAATTTCTTCCAGCAGACCTGCGACAGGAGAAATGAGAAAGAAATGTAGACAATAGTGTGTGAGAACAAGAAGAGAAAAATATGAATATACGAAGCCTTAAACTAAAATATTGAAATAAACCTATACGTATAACGTAATAAAAATAACATATACTTAAATAAATACGTATATAAAGTTGAGAGGAAAGGTAATGCTGTTTTACTCGATATTTGAACTTATATACTTATGTCATTATTATGCTCGTTCGACACAAAATTATGTGAAATCATTGATAAAATCATAACATCTCCTTAACGTTACTTACATAATCATTATTATAATTATACATGCTTAATTCCCGACCTTGTCTGACTTAATTTAACTCTATTAAGTGCCATTGATTTATCTAACATAGGTGTGTGTAAGTACGAGCAGCATTATCAATTCCATTGAAATTAATTCCATCCTCTAAGTTTGACGAGAAGTCAATTCCTCTTAACTTCGACTTAACTGAATTTAGCCGTAAGCTACATTCAAAACTATGTTTACGTCAGAAGCCTTTGGTTTCATGTCGATACTAAGTGAAGAAAAATACTGTTTATGTATCTCCTTTTTAGGGTTCCGTAGTAAACAAGGAACCCTTATAGTTTCGCACTGTCCGTCTGTCTGTCCGTCTGTCCGTGGCTTACATAGCTTAGAGACTCTTTGTACTAGAAAGCTGTAGTTTAGCATGGGTATACATATTAATCACGCCGACAAAGTGGTCAAATAAAATCTTTTTTTTTTTTCTCGTCTCTCCCATGGTGTGTGAGATGTCGTTGGAAAGGTCATTCAAAAATATTGGGAGTTTGTAAAAACATTTTAGGATGCAGGGATCGGTTAGCGATATAATAAGCTTTAAAATGCAATTTTTTGTTAGTCTAGTGCGTGCCCCCCCTGCCAGCTAAATAGTGGGTTTCGGATATGTGAAAAAATATACGACAGTAGTATATATAACGAAATTAAAAGGAAAACTATCACAGTTAAGCAGGCTTTACAAGTTAACGAGTAATAATCGACCAACTTACATTTGCGGTTGCAAAAACATGTTCTCCCATACATTCCGTATGGGAGAACATGTTTTTCAACTACAAAGTTACGTTAGTCTTGCGATAAATAAAGTAACAGTACAAAGTTTTTATTTTGAAACAACAATAAATTGACGTAAATTACAATGGAAACGATGATAGCTACAAAAGTTTTTAAAAAAACTGTGTCGCAGCCATCAACACCCGTCTAAAACAATCCATAATGTTACAAACTTAACTGTGACGTGGGTACAGTTTACCTAACTTTGGTGTATTTAAATAAAGAAAAAAAGAAAAAAATCCATGCAAAAATCAATAGTAAAAGACATAAAACACATGCATACTTTGTATGTTGGTAGGTTTGGTGCAGTGTGAAGTGGTATTATAAGTGCGGGTACGTGTGTGAATGTAAGCAAGTGTGTGTGTGTGATCGTAGGTGTATGTGAGTGTTTGGACTAGTTTTAGGTTTCCACAATTTTTTAATTTTTTTTTTTATTCATCCATCCACGGAACCATTCATTGAGCGTGGTCCGACGCGCACTTGACCGGTTTTTTTTTGCTATATTAGTAATCATAGTATATCGAAGATACTTTTCTTTTTAAGTTAGCTCTCATTCAGCGACATACTTCATTCAGCCTATTTTAATTATTATATTTTTAACCACTTCTATATCCAACATTAAAAAAAACTTCCGTTCTCTCTCATTCTTTTCATTCTTCCGTTTTCTCTCATTTTTCCCGTTTTCTTAATAAATAGGTACTTTCTTAAAATTTTTAAGTATAATTTTAGTATCTAGCTACTGATCATGTACTCTTTATCAATCTCATGATTCTGATCCTTCGTCCTTGACCACCCACTTCTGTTTTGCCATTTCTGTATTTTTCTTGAAGTCGCATTACTCAACCCAGTAGGTATCATTTACTTTAATTATTTTCTATAAAATATCACGTGTATGTACAAAAACTAATCTCCTAACGCTAGCCAGGGACGCTAGTAGCAGAACCCAGTAATGGGGACACTTTGTCTCCCGACATACGATGCGGCTGCACTTTGTCAGAGCGCGTCAACGCATTTTTTATTACATAGGTTGCTTTTAAGGGAATTGCTGGTGTATGGTCTGTGTAGGATACTTGGAGTTTGTTGTGGTCAGTTTTATTTTTGCCGCGACGTTGCTTTATCAGGTTGAAGTGGTTCCACACTATTTATTTATTCTGAGTTATAGTGCACCTTCACTGAACATCGTCGTCTTGTAACATCATATCATTGATCTGACTTAAACTACGAATCATAAAACATCTTCTCTTCTACAATATAGTAACTAAAACAGAAAGGTATTACTAACAGAGCATCAAAATGGTACTTCGCATTGAAACTTCTGACAAACAACAAAATAAACAAAACACACCGTCTAATCTAACAAATCAGAGAATTTCTTCAAACACGACAACGAAAGACGTGAAGCACCAAAACTTCCGAAAACAAAATACCTTATTGTCTACATTTCAGCTTTAACAAGATATCCATAACAATTAAAGTAGGGCCCGTCAAAAAGTTTTAATGACTGCTCAGATCCACTTTGTAAAAAAATTGTTAGCGAGGAAACAGCGATTGAATAGAAGTCGTCTAAGAAACATCTACCTGCCCTTGCTTCTGTTTTTCGTTAAAATTCGGCTGCGTATTCACTGGGTGACACTGGGAAAAAAGTCGTCTATAACACAGTCGATGCTGTAGATACAAATTTTTACGTGGGTTATCCGAATTCAAGTCTATCAAGAATTCTTCCAAGAAAAATGTTGATGAATAAATAATTCAAATCTAAACAAAAGCCAACTATTACAAGGCCAGTAACGCCTCTGCTGGGCAAAAGTATAGTTATAGAGGGCTAGACAAATATTTTCAATCATCCACCGTCTACGCCTCAGAAATATTTGTTTGCATATTTTGTCGACTAGTGCATAAACAGCTTTATCCCACTTAGCCTTGAACAGTTTTTGGTATAATTTTTTCTAACGTTTTATAATTACACCAACTTTCTCAGAAGTCGTGTTAATTTGATCGCAGAGGTCGGATTCTCTTTTAATTTTTGCGGAAGTCCGATAAAGTACTTAAGGGCCTGAAACTAAAGTTCGGAGTTTTTGTATTGTACGTCCATTTTTCATACATATTATGTTTTATGAACTTCGTTGAGAACGTTCATTTTCGTTTCAGGCTCGGTTTATTTGGGCCTTAAATCGCTCTCTAAATAAGACCAATGCGTTTTGACATCAACCTATTCTACTTTGACCATTAAACCTATTAGACCTTTTCAGCTATTAATCTTAAAGAGCCAGCAATTTCACCAGCACAAATATGATAATGGAGATTTAAGGATATGAATATCCATTTATAATGTACCACAAAACATAAAGGTCATATGTACTGTTAATTTACGTAATAGCTCAATAAAAGGCCCTGTTTCCGCTAATAGGCTCTGTTTTGTATACGAAACAAATACCCAAAAGGGTAATAACTCATGGCGAGTGTTTTGCGTAATTCCAAAAATGTTGGGAATAACCGAACTTCGCGCGGTTTATCTGAAGCAGCATTAAAATCATGCTGATAGTGTTTTAAAGCGTTAATTCAGTTTTAGGGATTTTTTTGTTTGTTTATTTCTGGGTGTTTTATCCGTGACCTTTCGCAGCATTTTACTATTGTATTTTCGATTACTGTGGCTTCTTCACTATGTACCGGTATGAGTAGAGTTTAAATCAAGTGAAACTACAGAGTGTTCTTTATTTTTACTCTGAGGGTTTAGGGCATCATGTAAATAATATTATGACGTATGAGTGACATGTAAAATGAGGCATCACTAATCGACGGTCGAACAATAAAGTCAAAGTCAAATCATTTATTTCATATTTAATAGCTAGCAATGTTGACGTAAGTAATGAAAATAGATACCTACTTTGATACGGTTGTTTAGCGGTATTCTTGATAACTTCTTTGTTATCTTCAATTCAACATTTCGTCATTTAAATATTAAAAAATAATACAGCCACCAAATTAATATTTCAAACACGTAATCCCAACAACACAAGAGACAGTACATTCTTTTAAAACTTCACAAAGAACAATTTCATCTAAAAAATAAAGGTCAAAGTTCTAAGTCGGTACAAATGTTCCCTTTGTTGCTTTGATAAAACAATGAAAGTTGTAATGTTAGTACATTACACCCCGAGGTCCACTAATTATGAGATAGGGTATTATTCTGCATAAGTTGCTTTTCATCTTACTATCATTCAGACGAGATGTAAGCTGGTACTTGTGAACTAGCGTTACTAGGAGTAATATTATAAGAAAATAGTTATTTTTTCTTAGGGATATACGTAGTGGATACGTAGGTAGGTAGGTATTTTAGAAACTAGTTCTAATAAGTAGCTTTCTATATGTATAGTGTAGAAAGAAAAGAAAAGAAATAAATTCCATTTATTTTGCACAGACTAAAAGGCACACAACACAACATATTAAAACAAGTAAAACAGAAAAAAAAGTAAAGTGCGTTATAAGCAATTTGCAGGAAAGTGTACTTCACAAATTGTGCAAATTGCTGATATTCTAAGGTAACAAATGCTAAAATATCTGTGCCTTTAATAAGTTGATATTCTCAACTGAAAAGTCACAAAAAACAAACAAAATTCTATTGTCAAATCGTAAATAGAGTTTCAACCTGTCAACACAAGCAGAAAACATACTAACAATGTTACCAACATTTCTAATTTGATTTTATCTCACTAAATCATTAGACGAAACGAAACTTATACGTCCGAAACCGTACGGACTTCAAAAGTTCGCAATGAATCGGTCAGTTTTTTCGTTTAATTTTACTGAGTGTTGTTTTCGAAGCAGTTTGTTACGTCATGAAGTTCGGGCCAACAGACTGTCTGCCAACTTCGCGTAGTTTCCACTTGTCTTCTTTTAGGTTTTTGGCTACGTTTTCGTTGAGAAATTTTTGGGTTTTTTTGAATAAAAGTTTATTTGGACATTATGTTTTATGGAAGTTTGGGTTTGGACTTGGTGGTTGAGTGAAACTCAAACCATTTATTTCAATTCAATTAAACCATTACCAGGCATTTTCAAATTCTCAAAGAGTCGCTCAGTTAGTCAGTAAGTTGAAGCTAGTTGCCCATTCCAAAACGTAGATCTCTATGGAGAAGAACGGGCGGAAATCTGTTTTGTGACCAGCTCAAAGATATTTGTGTCCGTTCAGTACGGTTTCCCGTCGTAAAAAAATCATGCAGGCGACTGTTTTCTCATATAAAAAGCAGGCTTATACAGACTACTAACAAATGTTTTAGGAAGGTAGTCCATATTTGCCAGATAAAAAAAAAATACTTGTCCAACACTCAAGTCGTTGTAAATTAGGTGTAACTAAATCGTAGCACTCTCTTCAAATAAAACAGCAAAAGACGTCCATTGGCATCGAAATTTAAAATACTTATTCTGTAAACGTCTCTCGAAACTTAGTTGGCGAGTTGAGATAACTCGAGTGCTGAGTGAGTATCCGTCTATCTGTGTGCGTCAATCGCGTGTGGAAAGTGAAAAGTTTCCACGTGATAAAGTGAACGTGAGTTGAAGTTGTGAAGTCAGAATAATATCGCGGCTGTTGGATGTGCTACTGTAGTGTTTCAATTTACAGTCCGGCTGTTGAGAGAATGCGTTCCTGACACTCGTCAGCTGGACAATTTCTGGTAGTAATAAGGATCAAATTCGCGAAACTTATATTCGTTAGTATGAAACTGGCACGTGTAGAACGCATTCTCTCGATACAGCCGCTCTATAGTGGTTGTGTTGTATTATATTTTGTACTCGTGTTTGTTAAAGCCTACATCAGAGGTATAAGGAACAGAGTGTAAGGTTCACTCATCCTCTATAGAAAAGGGAGGATCCTCCGACCAGACGGGTGTCGTTTCTGGCGGGCAACTGCCCAACGAAACGAAAACGAACGAACCGAAAAGTTATATATATGTCGATCACGCTGTAAACTGTGTTAGCGCGATGCAGGATTTGTGTGACGTCAGGATTTTGTGTGACGTCAGGTCTTTGATGAGTAGTTCGCATAGTACGCATGTGGCGATTTAAGTGCCTATTGACATGACGTTGGATCCACCAATATGTTTGAGGATTTGAGTTATACCTATTGCTGTGGTTGTATGACTATCTGATGTCATCCTAGACCAGGAGTCACTAAATGACAGACTGCGGTCCGAATCCGGACCTTAAGTAAACAGACAAAATACAACTAAGTAAATCTTAATCTAAAAATATGAAAATACAAATGTTGACTTTTAATTACTTACTTTGTTATTTTTGTCCATTACATAGTATTGGTTTACTACTTTCAGGTTCCCATTCGTTTTTTTTTTTAATCTCTTTTTCTGGTTTTAATTTACGAAACGGATCGCGGTAGTCATATTATTTTTTTAAACAGATCCCAATGAAACTTATCGGTGATCCCGATCCTAGAAGATAATTTATAATCAGCAGCTGTATCGACTAATATGGGTGTTTTGTGGTCCCACAAAAAATGTTAGCAAACACCAAAGGCCGGATTCTAGTTTGCCAAAGTCGACCTTATGCAGTAATCTGTGAACAAACCTTAAAAAAAAGATGCCATATCCAAAGATTCATCGTCAAACACCACATCAGAGTATCACTCTTAGCGTTCTGAATTTTTAAGAAGCCCAGTTCACCGATGCTTTCAACGAGTTTCTCAGAAGAACCCCTCACTAACTTGCCACGATTTACATAACACGCGTAATGCAGACAGCAACTTTGAGTTTCTTTCGACTGTTGGTTTAGTGTTGAAAGTGCTGCTTTTTGGGATAAAGTTTCAAGGTGTTTTATTGAAGGACTGTTAAGATTTTAGCTAACTGTGTAGGTAATACCTACTGTGTTTGTATGTCACGTAAACTCTAATTTAATAACAATATATTATATTTATTTTAAAATCGTTACATATTGGCCGGTTTGGGTCACTCAGAAACACATTAAATGTCAATTTTATGGTCTGACAGCTCGACACGTTATCCTAATTAACAATAAAAGATCCTATTTCTCTTAGAATCCAATTTCGCTTATACTTTATGGGAAATATGATGGCCCTGCGAATTCTAAGGACTTAAACCAAAGCAAAGATCTTCAACATGCGGCTCTCAAAATTTGCGAACAGGCGAACAGGCGTGCTCTTACATGAATATAATGAAAATAAAGTAACTAGCAAATGGAAATCTAGGGTCATGCTTATAACTTAAAACATCAACTTATTTGCCATTTAAAAGGCATGCAAAGCTCCCATTGATATAACTATCTATTATCCTATAACTGTAGTTATACTATTGGATTGACTGTTTTATTATTCTAGCAGATAGCTAAAAATACTTTGATGGGTAGATAAAATATATATAAATTGTAACTTTTGAATCTTCCGCCTCAAAAGGTTAATATTATTTCAAGGGATTGCACATTATTGCAGCCACATCTAGTTGTCATAAATGTTCCTCGATACCTGACCTACTCAGGCAACAATTAAGAGGTGAACAAAAAAGCGTTTCAAGTCTTTGTTACAAAAAAGTTGGTAAGGGGCTGAAAATTTCACGGTTTGGATGGAATATTTTGGAGATTTAGAGGACAGACATTTTAAGAAAACTAAGGAGCGGTACCAGAGGCTAAGCTGGTAAAGTGTGCAGTATTTTGTAGGTGAGTTGTAATCTAATTCTCTCTAAGGAATTATTAGGTAAGTGTCAACTTTTATTAAGTTTCATCTTTAGTAGTAGTACGTTAATTGTAGTTAAGAACCCCCCCCGTTATTATTGTTCCTGCTAGTTGATTTGCATTATATTTATAGATAACAGTTAGGTGATATCGCTGTTGAACTATAATTATTCCAGAAGTGCGAAATAACTCTCATCTAGTATCGTGCTTTAAAGCTAATCCGCACCTTGGCAGATTATTGTCACTTGCATTTAGCTATAGGGACATGGCGAAGGCCTTCCACCATACCTGACACTGAGCAGACAACGCGCCAGACTTTTGACGATTGCTGACCTTGAGCTGACGCACCACTTTTGGAAGGCAGAAACATAAATACTCACAGCTCATTTAGAATTGAACTGGGCTATAAAGCCAATCTTAATTGCATTATAAAACTAGCAAAAGTTAGTGATGATTTCTGTATTTAAAAAGGTCTTGCCACAGAATACCTTGCGTGAGGTTTGTTGACGCATACATATATCTAGGGAGTGGGGGTAGGCTTCACCAAGTACCCCAAACTGAATTGGTAGACGTTCGAAGAACACTAGAGACCGAGGCTCCGTCTCCGTTCTGTAGGACTATTACTAAATCGACACTGTTTATCGGGACACGCTATTGGGACGCAAAGCTGCTAATAGCCGCACCGCATCCTCTAAATGGGGCAGATTAAGGAAATATGAGGTGAGGCACTACCACTTCGGCGTTCACCAGGTACAATCCTAATGTATTCTGCTAGAGACTGAGTCTACGATGCGCTTCTGCTAGTTTTCTGTAATATTAGTAAAAGGGGCCAGGCCGCCGTAAGGGAGTCTTTCACATTAGTAAGCGATTAGAAATACTCAATACTAACAAAACAGAAAGCCATTCTTGATCGTTTACCGAGCAACCCCTAATCCTAATCAAGTATATTATGAATATTGTGTCAATTTTACCACAGTTATAAATTTATCAATTGTATCTTTTATCTTTACCCATCTTTAGCAATGTTATCAATTTAATTTAATTCAATCAATTTTAAATATTTTGTTGATGATCATTTTTAATCATGTTTTAATTTATCGAAATTTTATCACCATGTGCCGATGTTAATAATTTTTATGAATTTACTTATTGTTATTAATGTATGAATTTTTAATTTTTAATTATCAATTCTTATCAATTTTTATAATTTTTTACCATTTTATTTTTATGCAATTCTTATCAGTTTTACCAATGTTATAATGTCGAAGAATATCAATTTTACCTTTACCAATTTTATAATTTTTTATAAGAATTTCATAGATTTTAAATTTTATATTTTTTTTTATATAAATGACACTTTTTACACTTTTTACCGATGTTACCAAATTTTCAATCATAGCGCTTATTACTAAGTAAGTTAGCTTATTTGTCTGATTCATTGTTTTATGCATGTGGTGTTTACCTATAAGTAACTGATGCACTGTTATTTTACTTTAAAAAATGTATTATGTGTTTGTATCAGTGTAATCAATTATTGGTGAACCTAATAAAAAAAAACTAAACTTATCTTTCTCAATAACAGTTTGACTTCGCAGTACTCTGTCTTAGGATTGGGTAAGATATTTATATTGTGATTAGGGAACGTGTTCCGTTAGAATCGTATTAGTTCCTGAGAGGTTCTATGCGTTAGGTCTAACAGATCACGTACAATGAGGCATGTTACACGGTTCCCGGTCTTACTAAAGTGGGTACATTGTAAACAGACAAATTAACGTAGCTATAAATAATGATTTAAAGCAAAATTGTAACGATCCCTTTACCCCTTCACCTTATCAAGGCTGTATTGCAGATATTGGTGCTTAACTGCAAGAGGAGGAGACATTGGCGTTCCAACATTTATAATACTAAATTATATATATCATATATTTTTGCATACCTTCTTGCCTTCTTAGCTTTATATTATATTAATATTATAATACTTATGTTTGTAACTGTGAATTCCCAATATTAACTTCACCTTGTACCCCTCCCTGTCCCCTAGCTTTTCAAAGTCAGGACAGGGCAGTTTAGTTTATGGGAATTCTTCTCTTTCTTATATTCGGTGGGAGAGTGTCCAGTCCGAAGACGAGCTCTATAGGGCCGTACGGGGTGGACGGCCCTTCCCCCTAACAGGGAACCGACTCAAACACTAATATTAACATAATTTTACACAAAACTAATATTAACATAATTTTACAAATTAGGAAAAACGAAAATTTTATCAGCCTAGGGTAATTTAGGTACAGTCACACTACCTATTGAATACTTGTGTGTCTTTTAAAATGAATATACTTACATGATTTTAGGATTTTATACAATTAACTAAGTAATAATAATTAACTAAGTAATAGTAATAATACATAATCATCTAACTACTTGCTGTGCCCCGGGGTTTCAGCAGCACAAGTCTCGATACCGTAAGAATATTGGGACAAAAAGTATAATTATGTCCTAACCCATTTGCCAAATTTCATCCAAATCCGTTCAGCCGTTTTAGCGTGAAAGCGTAACAAGCAAACCAACAAACAAACTCACTTTTGCATTTATAATATTATTAGTTAGGATAGTTCGAATTTCCAAACACTGCTAGTTTTGTGAATATTGTTAGGTTTTTAATCAACCTAATACGGTCCTTTTTTAGGGTTCCGTAGTAAACAAGGAACCCTTATAGTTTCGCCATGTCCATCTGTCTGTCTGTCTGTCTCAGAGACGGTTAGTACTAGAAAGCTGTAATTTGGCATGGGTATACATATTAATCACGCCGACAAAGTGGTAAAATCAAGAAAAAGAAATCTTTTGAGGGTACCACCCCTACACGTGAAGTGGGGATGTTTTTTTTAAGTGAAAACTTCTTTAGGCGCGTTGAGCACTTTTTGGGTGAACAAAAATCATGGAACTCGCGTCATCGTCACCGCACGCTTCCCATGAGCTATAGGTATGTATACTGTTTTCACTTCTATCGACAACCCCCAAAAACTGCCCCGCATTTTTTTCTCGTCTATCCCATGGTGTGGGGTGTCGTTGGAATTTAAGGACCCGTTTGTTTCTTTAAAGTGCTAGTTTTTGTTAGAGTCAAGTGACCCCCCTGCACCTGCCAGCTAAATGGTTGTATTTGGATTTGAGAAAAAAATCACAAACGCAGTTAAAAGGAAAACTATCACAGCTAAGTAGGCTTTACAGGTTAACGAGTAATAAACAACTAATTTGTAGTTTGAAAAACATGTGCATAGACATTCGGTATGGTCAACTACATGCACTTAGCCGGTTTTTTTATTTTAGAGTCATAAATGTAGTTTTTCTAACGGAACAGACAGCAGTGCTGCTGGAGAGTTTGTTGCGCCACTTCTTTTTCCCAGCTAAAACACTAGGAAGTGGTGAAGGGTGGGCGTTTTGGGAAAATTGTAATTTTAACATTCGAAAAGTGCTGATTCTCAACCTCGTTATAATAAATGACTTTTGATTGTATCAATTTCAGGAGAGTACCATTATATCATCATCATCATCATCATCATTTCAGCACCTCCCCCAAGCACCGTCACTTCGACCGATTCTGTGCTTCTCGCATCCAGAGGATCCCTGCGGCCTTCACCAGGTCAACGGTCCACCTTGTGGGGGGCCTTCCAATGCTACGTCTTCCGGTACGCGGTTATCACTCCAGAACCTTTCCTTGTCCCCATCGGCCATCAGCTACCAATGAGCCCTGTCCACTGCCACTTAAGTTTGGCAATTCTTCGGGCTATGTCGGTAACCTTCTGATTCGATCACGTAGGGAAATTCCAAGCATAGCCCTCTCCATTGCCCTTTGGGTGATTTTGAGCCTTCTAATAGGCCCATTGTGAGTGACCACGTGTCAGTGCCATAGGTCATCAGTGGCAACACGCACTGGTCAAAAACTTTTGTCTTGAGATACTGTGGTATATGAGACGAGAAGATAGTACGCAGCTTCCCGAACGCCGCCCAGTCTAGTCGGATTCAACGATTGACCTCTTTCTCGAAGCTGGACCTACCTAACCATTATATCACATTCATCAAAAGTATTATATTTTTAATTCAAATACCTATGCTTCAAAGCCATTATAATTAACTTCTGAAACGGAATTCCTGATAAATCCCGTGGAGGTTTGTGCAACTGTCTTGGTCTACAGCAACTTCCTATCTAAACAACAATATCATTATTATTGCAGAATCAAATTAGAGATCAGTTGCAGACAAAGCGACCCATCTTGTTATGCGGGTCAGTGGAGGACGCTTGGGGTAATCAACAACGTATACTGTCTTGTGACTGTCTTCTGGCTGCAACCTGCCTCTAATGTTATACACACAGTCTAGGAAAAGCAGTTAGATAGACATAATTCACCTCAATGTGCTGGACAAGGGTGCTGCAAACTACCTATATTAATTAACTTTGTCTACCTAGATTAGATTTAGGAAACTGATGCATTTTGCTTTATGTGTGACGGGTGTAGGATACAAGTTACTTAATTAATACAAAATAAACCTACTAAGTAATTTATTGGGACTATAATTCAAAAATGTAATTTAATTCAAGCTCAACTATATTATTACGAACTGCACCCCACGGTGTCATCCACATAAGTCTCGATTTCGTGGGAATATCGAGATGAAAAGTATTTTATGTCCCAACACATGTCATGGTCTACCCATGTGTCAAATTTCATCCAAATCCGTTAAGCCGTTTTAGCGTGGAAGCGTAATAAAAAAACAAAGAAACTTACTTTTGCATTTATAATATTAGTTAAGATTAGGATGGCAACGTAAGCCAGATTCAGGAAAACGATGCTTTTCGCTAATGTGACTTATACGGAACTTCACAAGGTACATAATTTATACAAATATAAAATCATCTATTATTGGGTCTGATCACTTAAAGCTCACCGGCTATTTCCCAGTTTGCCAGTCTTCCGTTTCGCCATTATACAATACCAAAACAAAAGTTTCGTTTGGTAAATATTTTGATCTTCATATATTCAGTCTCGTTTCGTAAATAATTAATTTACCGTTTCATCTTGCTTAGGTAGCTGACTAGCCAGGCATCTCGAGCAATCTTATCAAAGTTCAACCCTACACTATATGTACCAGGGCAGCACGACCCGATGGGGTGTCACAAATGAAAGCGGTCAAGCGTCGTTGCATCCGCCACAAGTCCAGAGATAACGCCCAACAAGGCGAAAACAACGGGACATTGTCAACAAATTCTCAACTAGGGACAAACTTGGTGAGGAATTACATTTGCTTCGGTAAATTGATGTTCGTTTAAATTCAATTAATTTGATATTTTGACTAGTTCAACATGAGGTTAATTCATTTACGCATGTTTGGTAGCTTGTAAATATGTATTTCTATACATATTAATAAAATAGAAAATAGAAAATAGAAAATAGTTTATTGTCCAGGTAATACAGTAAGCAGGTTTACAAGTTAACACCAAATTGAGACGACATGAATAGCTTAAAATATTACCTATAGCTATGTTACAAAATATAATTTGCCAGTGAACCCCAAACTAGACAGTTAGTCTGAATCTTGGGGCTCGGGGTACGAGTTCCAGAGTGGAGGCTTGAGAGGTGATTTCAGGTGTTATATTGTATATCTGGTGTGTTTGTGTACATGTGATGTGAGTGTGGTGTGTGTGTTTGTGTGTGTGTGTGTGTGTGTGTGTGTGTGCGCGCGTATTTGTTCCCATTGTGCATCGTTTGATTTAGTGTCAGGTCAGCGTATCTAGATGAATTGTTCCGAGTCGTCATAACTAGAGTTTTGCAACATTTCCTTTATTATTTTTTTACAACTGTATGAGGTAGTATTTTTGATTTCACAGAGTTTGCAGACTTTATTATATGTATTAATGAGAGAGTAAGCTGGGGAGCGTCTAGCTAGCAGTGAGGTGTAGTCAGGTGTTGGGATTCTATAGTTTCTTTTGCTTATGATTGATGCGTAATCTGGTCTGTTTTTAATAGTTCTATGAGTTTTGGTGCAGGCAGAAAGAATGAAAAGCTGGCGGACTCTGAGAACTCTTGTTTCACGATAGAGTAAGTCAGTAGAGAACCGATAGGGCTTCTTAAAAGTTACTTTAAGAAGCGCTCTCTGTGCTCGTTCTACTTCAATCAAGTAGGTCTTTCCAGCACTACCCCACACGCTGATGCAATACTGAATTATGGATTGACATAGAGCTAGGTAAACTTGTTGTAGTGTGTTTGTGGGTAGACAGTCTCGTAGTCTGCGCATGGTGTGGATGAGTTTTCTTATTCTGCCAGAGAGGTTGGATATATGTTGCTTAAATGTTAGGTGGTCGTCGATAATAATGCCGAGGTATTTAATGGAAGTGGTCCGTTCAAGAGGAGAACAGTCACAAGAGGAAGTAGAAATGCGAGAAGAGCAGTGATGCAGTTTGAGTTTTAGGTGTTCTGGAGGTTTTGAAGCGGTGGTCTTGGTGAAAACAATATACTTTGTTTTACTGCCATTTAACGTGAGGAGGTTTCTGTCCAGGTTCCTTGCGATGAGTGTCAGTCCCTCTTGTGCTAGACAGTGTACATGTTCCCACGTTTTCCCGTGAAATATGACGGCTGTATCATCTGCATAAGTTATAGTGTGAGCATTATTCACAGAGAGGTTTAGTATGTCGTTAATATAGACAATGAAAAGCGTGGGACCAAGCACACTGCCCTGTGGAACTCCGAAGCTAATGGGGAGTTGCTCACTGGTGAAAGAGTTTACTTTTATGTACTGTTTCCGGTTTGTCAGGTAGCTTTTGAACCATTCAAGGCAAATTCCTCTTATTCCTATCCATTCCAGTTTCTTGAGGAGTAGGCCAGTTGAAGCCGTGTCAAATGCCTTTGCAAGATCAAGGAAGATGGCAAGGCATTTTTCATTTTTCTCAATATGAGAAGAGACCAAATTGACAAGAAGAGTGGCAGCGTCCTCGGTCGACCTATTCCTTCGGAAACCAAATTGATTATCTGAGATAAGATGATTTTTCTCAATGAAAGAAATAAGACGGGAGTTAACTATCCTCTCTAATATTTTAGAGACAGAGCTTAGTAGTGCTATAGGTCTGTAGTTATCTGGTGCATGTTTGGGACCGCTTTTGTGAATAGGGGAAACCGCAGCTATTTTCCAACAGTCTGGGAAAGTACCGGTCTCAAGGCTCAAGTTAAAGATGTAAATCATTGGTACTAGTAAGGACTTTAAAGCTCTTTTGATTAGGATAACGGAAATTTGGTCAGGGCCAGGGGCACTTTCGACTTTAAGGTCAGATATGATTTTAATAATTTCGTACGCATCTGTCGGTTCAAGGACGAGAGAATGTGGGTTTGAGACGTCTGATGTGTGTGTATTTATTAAAGATTCATGGGATAGATTAAGTTTTTCTAGTATCTTGTCTGCCAGACGGGTTCCTACTGAGGTAAAGTGTGAGTTACAGGAGTTGAGTGATTCTTTTTCTCTAGTGGGGCTCAGTAGTTGGGAGCTTTCATTGTTTCTAGGATATATGTGACCTATTGATTTTATTACTTTCCAGAGACTTTTTGGATTGTCTTTGTTATCAACAATCTGTTGGTTATTGTAGTCGGACCTGATTTTAGAAAGAAGTTTGGAGAAAAAGTTTCTATATCGAGTGTATATTTTATTTCGGACAGGGTCATCAGGGTGAGATTTACAGTCACTATGAAGCTTATCACGATGAATCATACATCTTACTAATCCCGGGGTGATCCATGGTTTAATGCATGCCAATTTCCTACCAATTTTTACTTGGCGCGTGTGTTTGTTTATAGTAGAAGAAACAATGTTCGTGAATTCTGTGGTTGCAGTATTAACATTTGTGTCTTTTGTGATGATAGACCAGTCAAAGCTGCTAAGATCAGCAATAACTGCTTCGGTGTCTGTTTTACTTATACATCTCTTTGCAGTACTAGTTGAAGGTTTTTGTAAGGAAATATTAGCGAAAACTATATCATGATCAGTGATTGAAGACTTGCAAACGACCCCAAAGCATTTGTTCTGAGTCTTTATAAATATGTGGTCTAGGCACGCTTTATCCCTAGTTGGGCTGTTAATGGTAGGAAGTAGCCCATGGCAGGACATTAGGCATAGATACTCTGATGACTGACTATTGGTAGTGTTACAAATATCAATATTGATGTCGCCAGTGACAATTAGTGTTTGTCTGTTTGCCAATGAGCTCAGTAATGTGTCCAGTGAGTTTAGGAATGGATCAATATTACTAAAAGAAGGAGATCTGTAAATGCCCAGAATTGCGACTTTGTCATCGATGGTTATGAGAAGTCGATCTGCGTCTTGTATCGTAGGTTCAGTTGCTACAGAGTTGTAATCAGTTTTAACAAAGCAAATTACACCACCGTTTTTATTTTGCTGAACTGATGTCCGATATGCATTATATCCTAGCAGAGGATCTATAATACTGCCGTCAGACAGCCAGCATTCCGTTAAAATGATAACATCAAAACATATAGTACTTCGCTGTAGCATTACCGCAAAGTTGTCAAAATTGTGTTGGAAGCTTCTGATATTGAGCGATAGAATATTAAAATTAGGCTCAGTATTTTTTATTAATGTTTGGCAATGTTCAATGGTTTCAACGGTGTGACAGTTTACTCGTAGATTTTCGTCTAAGTCTTGTACTATGTTAAGTAATGACATTGGTGTAGTATTTTAATTGTGAGAAAGAAAGTTTATTTAAAGGGGCTGTCAGTGACCAACAAGTTAGTATGTTCCATTTGCCAAAATTATCGAAAATATTTTTTGAGAATATCAATATAATAACGAAGTCAAAACTGTAGGTATATTCGATATTTTTGAAAAAAAGTTATTGCTACGAGGTAGCAAGAGAACTATTCAGATGCCAAAAATATACCTTTTAGAATTGTTGTCCGTTTGTTTGTTTGTCTGGACGTATGTCTCGGTTTGACACAAAAACTACTCAAAATATTCGGTTCATATTTTGTACAAATATTCCTTAAAGGGGATTAGCAATATAGCATTATGTCCGTATCCCTCAACAGTTTACCGCGAGATTTTATTACTTTCTCGTCCAATTAAATGTTTATGTTACAATATTGCAGATAGATACGGATTTATCCTCTGAAATGAATATCATCACGCTATACCTACAAGGAGCTAAGCAGTCAATCTTGGCATGCATATTAGTAGTTTTAGTATATTGTGATGTCTTACTTATAATTCTTAACTAATATAACTTCTTCTAATATAACTTCCGCGCGAAAGAAGCCGCGGACAATCTAGTTTAGAAATACTTCAGAACTTGTTCCGAATACGACAAAGAGATTCGCTTAGCTAAAACATACCTATTTATACTCTGCTCCTTGGATCGCAAACTAGAAGAAGCCAGCACTAAACTTAATTTGCAAAATTAAATTACGAGCTAACTCAAAGTCCCCAATACTAACGAGTACCTATTCTCTAATCATTCTCAGTCCGTAATGACTCAGAACGAAGCATAATCCCTCTTTTCTTTTATCTTTTATGCCATCCTCCTCAGTTCCATCGTTTGATAGATAGCCCAGTATAGCTCAGAATAGCTCTAGATGAATAAATAGCAGGCAGTAATAGTGAAATGATACATTTCTACCTGAGTCTCGAACTGATCTGAATAGTGAATGGGATCCACTTCGAATGCAACGGATCCGGCTATGAAGCGTGATTTGTGGATCCTATTGATTGTTTGCAAAAGTGACTGGTATAGATGAAGTATTGGTAAGACAACTGGGAATGTTATGAATAATGCACCCAGTTGTTAGGGAATAGAGATCATGACTAAAAATGTTTTTTTGTAAGTTGTATTATTAAAAAATATTGGACATTTATTTTTTTACTTTATCAAGAGATTACGGCGATACATTATTAGATTATAATACTTACTTGTGACGTAGCAACCCCCACTCCCCAACTTTAATGCGTGTTATCTAAGTCATTTTTTATTAATATGATAAAGCAAAAAATACGTGTCTAATAGTTTTTTATTATCTGACTGACGGACTAAATAGAATTGATTTTTTTTGACCCAGTCATCATCCTTATTGTCAGCATATGTAACTAATAATTGGCTCGTCAATAAAAAAAAAGGTGTTATAAGTCGAATCCCTCGCTCTTCTCAGGTACAAAACATGTTAAATTCCCCATAATAATCAGTGAAATAATAATAATAAATTATGAACAATTTGATATTTACAAAAAAATCACTTACATAGATAAGGTATCACTTTTCCAAACAACGACGGCACGGTTGGCGCAGAGGTTAAGCGATTGACTGCTGCACTACGTGTCGCGGGTTCGATTCCAGCACAGAACAAATATTTGTATGACCTGCAAGTAGTTGTTCCGGGTCTGGCTGTTTGTGTATGTGAGTTTAAATGTTTGTAAACGCACCCACGATACAGGAGAAATTCCTAGTGTGGGGCAAAGTATAATATATATATATATATATATATATGTTAAATCCCCCATAATAATCAGTGAAATTATAATAATAAATTATGAACAATTTGATATTTACAAAAAAATCACTTACATAGATAAGGTATCACTTTTCCAAACAAATCTATCACACAATATCGTTAGCTATAACCACACCCTAATCACCCTTCTTGGCTTAATGAATTCTCAATAATCTACAACTAAATCCCTTTAAATTATATCGTTTAAAATCAAAATAGTCCGTATCCCGTATCGCAATTCCTTGCACAGTAGAGAAGGCTTTCAACAACTTCTTAAGAATCGAATACGAATTATTTTCCAATATAGACCTTAGTTTTAAATTGAAAATTCCTGACGACGATGGCCAGAAATAGTAAGTGGAAACTCAAACGGCCGACTGACTCTTATAATTGATAACACTCGAAAACCCGTCCATGGGCAGATTTATATCGACGTTAATTGTAAACGGTGATTTAAATTTGTCGTTTTTTCTGCCTTTCTTTTCGGGTTGTATTGTAATTAAATAGCTAGTACTTCTTTTTTGTCTTCTGGATATAAAAAATGCCTGGTTGCTTAATCCCTTTATAAAAAATATTATAATTTTTGTCTACAAATCGACCATAAAGAAATGATCTATTTACTTATCTATATGTGTATATAAAAATTATTCCTTATTTCCCTTGGTGACGCCATAATTTGAGAACGGCTGCACCAAATTGGATAATTCTTTTTTTTGTTGTGTTTTCGTTATTCTCGGGACAAGGTTTTAGGTAGGTGTATGTAGGGTAGGTAGGAAGGTAGGGTCGGTATGGAGATCACCTACCTACTTACATATCTACCTTCCTACCTATGGTATGTAGGTAGGGTCGGTATGGAGGTAGGTAGGTAGGTAGGGTGGGTAAGTGTAGATAAGTACTTAGTGCTACCCGTGAGAAGCCGGGGCGGGCAGCTAGTGTAGAATAACATAACATAAGCATCACGCATGTATTCCCCGAGGGGTTAAAAAGAGGAGTACCTATAATACACTCACATTTTGACCCTCCCCCGTGTAATAGAATGCCGAATGTTGTTGTTTTTTTAGAATATTCTACACAACATCATGTAATACTAATTGGAAGAGAACCTTTGTGGTTTATCGTAAATAAATCAAACTACATAAACATAGCCACTTAATGAAATAAAATCCCGCTAAACAAAGTTTTTAAATCAACATCAGCAAAATAATAATAATTACAGCAACTAACACGTCCCTTATAATTATAGCGCCTAATATTAATATGTCCCTACAGATCGTCTATTTCAAAAACGAGGTCAACCCTCTGTGGGCTTAGCCATCCCGAAATACACACAACTCTGAGGAAATCCGAACATCTGCGAATGGTCACAAATTGATGGACATTATTTCGCCGAAATCAGTTTCGTAGTTTAGTTACGAAAATGTTTATTTATGCTGAGGCTTATCAAATCGATTTGTGTATATAATTTCAGTAAGACATTTGATGGCTGAAATTCAGAAATATGAATACACATTAAAAGTAAATAATTAGCCGAATTCCGGTTGTCCATCATAAAAAAGTAAGTTTGAGTTTTTTTCCTACGAAATGAATAGGAAAAGATTTTTGCGATTTCTGACTTTTCTAGTACTCAAACCTTAGTTGGTCCAATAGAGCATTTTGATCTATATAAGAAACTGAATCGATTGGCATCAAAGAAAGTTAGTAATTTTTTTTCAAAATCCGTGAATACAGATCAGCATGTTTCAAAAGTTAAGAACAGTCTCCTAAGACCGTTTTCCTGTTGCTAATAACGGTTAAGGTGCCTGCCCTTACTACCCGTCTCAAAAATTCATCCTGTATATCTTTGTATTTCCCACAGGTATTTCCCAAAGTGACAGTCAGATACCTATTTATTGTTTATACTTCATTGGCAAACACAGTTTGCAAACAAAGTATAGACCTAAAGAGAACGAACCTATAGTTCTTTATTGGGTTTATCTATAAGAAATATCCATATACTTACTAATACTTTACTAATATTTAAGTAACTGTCTATCTGTTACCTTTTCGACATTTGGCAGACAGGTAGACCATGACCTAGGTTAGGATATATAATTTTTATCTCGGTAGTAGTACGTTGCCGATGATTTCCGACTTCAACCGAGGCGATGCACGATGCCGTGGGCAAACTGCTTGTATTCTATTATGTAAAACCCATATCAAACGCCAAAACCTTTTGATTGAAGCCTAATCAGAAAGAAACATAATATATTTTATTCCACAAAGAATTTGACCATTTGACGGAGGACTTGACGGAGCAGCTCGTGGCTAAGTAATAACAGCCTCACGGGTCGATCCATCAGGTTAAGCTACGCTTGCTGGAGTTGGTTCTTAGATGAGTGACCATCTTTACATACCGAGACTCCTCGGAAAGCACGTCGAGCCGTTGGTCCCGGCTGCCATGCCATTCGTGAATCGTTGACATTCGTTACGGGTCGTCAAAGTCTGACATCCAGTCTTACCAAGGGGTATCGTATTACACAATTACTGAGTTGTGGAGGTTTCCCCAACATAGTTGGGAAAAGACTAGGTAGATTGAAAAGAATTTGACCATTCCATTTACCAAGCAAAACCCACTAATCTAGATTCATCCTCTGAACCTAAATCCCAGAACCTCATTAATGCAGAATTTCCTCGTGCACTCCGTAATTAGAAATTAAAGCAGAGCGGAGACTCAAAGATTCGATTTATCTAAATGCACTCAGGTGTACACGTGTCGGATTAAGCGAGTTGCACAGAGGGTACCCTGGTCAGATTTGGTTTTGCTCCGATTTTGTGTCGGACAGGCGACAGCTCACGATTTACATTTTACATTGGGGAAAAAACGGTGAGAGTATTTTTGTTTGTAAGTAGTCTGAAGCTGTAGAAGATTTAGAGATAAGTATCTTTACGACAGTGGGACTACTTAGGTAACGTAGCTGGTTAGATTCGTATCAGAAGTGAGTGATCAATCCAAGTTATATTTTTTTTTAACAAAAATTATTTACATGTTATATCTTATATCTAATTAATTAATAAAAATAGCAAAATTATATACAAACTTAACTAAAACTATTGATAAACTTATTGAAAAACTAAAATATAGCATCGAAAAATTCACTGGTAATGTACCCAAGAGACTGGCCGCATTGCCACGTTGTATGGCAATCCTTAGCGTAATAAAATAATACCAGTCTATTATTTCGGAATTTATAACAGACCAAAATCTAATGACATAATGTTGAAATGCTAAGAAAATAAATGTATTGTTGTCCTAGACATACATTTTGTATAGTGACATTAGTATTGTATATTGACATAGCCTTATTATTTGTTTTCAGTCTGTGTGTTGACATGTACTGTATTGACTTCACTCTTTTTATGGACATTGATTTATATCGCTATTTATTATTAATTAATTTGTAATTAAATGTGTAATTTGTATATTTGCATCTTTATTGTTTCGGCTTATTTAATTCAATTATTGAGACTTGGCTGGCTTGATTACTAAATTACAAACATTTGTACGGCCTCTGGTATAACATAGCGAACTCTTTATTTTCCTTGTATACCAGTATGATTGTACCTATGTTAAACAAATTAATGAATAAATGACTTATGACTTATTGTCCCACTGCAGGGCCTCTTGAAGAATCTCTGGAAGCATGCGCATTGGCCAACACGCTTGCTCAAGATGAATTGGCGAATTCAGACTTACATTATAACACAAAAATAAACTTAGAAAGTACATAACTATGAATTGAAAAATTCCCAGTGGTACTTCCCGAATTTGAACCCACAAACCCATGCATGACAGGCGAGGCCTTAACCACTGGGCCATCACGATGATCCATGTTATCTACTGTTTGTAATGAATAAACTCAAAAAGGACAGGAACGATTTAAAAAAAATGTCACCAATAGAAAGCTCTATTATCACTGAGTAACATAGGCTATAATTTATAAAGATATCACGCGAGCGAAGCCACTGGCGGAAATTAGTCAAGAACAAAATTAATTTGTTAGGTGAAGTAATTAAGTTAAATCAATGTAATGTATGGCTGTTTATTGTGATGGTCACAGCAAGAACCATACATAGGCAGAACTTTGACGTCCAAATCATGATTATCACGTTCATCGAAGACTTCGGTGTGCAAGGATCAAAGATATCTCATGTTTATGTCACTGTTACACACAAACAATGAACTCGGTAAGTAAGCACTAAACTTTATCAAATTGACGAACAACCTAAATTTCCTGTATATTCAAATCACAACTGTCATTCTTTGACAATTGTATGCAATGACTATACTACGGCAAATTTACGTAGTGTGTCAATTAAATAAACAATTAATTTCCCTGGCGATAAGTGATAAAGCCAGACAATCAAACAAGTGAATCATCATTTCAGCCGAAAGACGTCCACTGCTGGACATAGGCCTCCCCCACGCACCGCCACCTCGAAGGGTTCTGTGCTTCCCGCATCCAGCGGATTCCTGCGGCCTTCACAAGGTCATCCATATTGTGGGAGACCTCCCAACGCTACGCTACGACAAATGAATAATTCACCACATTTATATAAACTTTTACAAATATTTTAAATCTAAGTATTCATACCAATTTTTTACAACACTTCGACCATCATTTACATCCACCACAAAAACCATTCCTCACGAAATACTCTGAAATTAGCCACACTCTGACACACAAACCGAGGCTAAATCTATCACTCCTGATGGGTTAAAAGCATTCTATTCTCAGAGTGAATTCGACCAAACCTTAATATCTTAGTACCAGCCGACTGGAATAATTATTACTCGTCCAGGAAAACTTTTAGCCTAATTAAAACCTATTCTTGGGTGTTAGTGAGAAAGGTTTATTTAAGGCGTCTCGTTTTCTTCGCCTAAAATAGACCAAAGCTTGCATAAAGCCTATATACACGGTGCAAGTTTGTTGCTTGTAGCATCCCATAAAATTAAAGCAACAATTGACTGGCACCGTCTAAACAACACGTACAATTGTGCACGATACGAGCAAGTTAGTTACCGTGCAAAACTGGTATAGGTGTAAACAGCACGTAAAATAAAATCGCATTCAATTCTGGCGCTTCGAAAAATTTTCTATCATTCAAACTTGAGCGAATGTAACAAGTTAAAATAAGTCTTGAGATGAAGTACAAAAACTATTTTACAAAAAAAAAACAACCGACTTCCAAAAAAAACACTTAAAAGAGAAAAATAACTTGAATTTCGGAAGTCGGTGGCAAAAACGAAAATACAGATCCATATAGTTATATTTTAAGATGGTTCGCAGTTCGCATAGTTGAAGCCGTGATATAGTTATATCCCTAGGGAAATAGTTATGAATTGCTTTCATATATATTACGGTAGGTATATTTTACTATATATGTATCTAATAAAATACTATTGTTTTTGCCACCGACTTCCGAAATTCAAGTTATTTTTCTCTTTTAAGTGTTTTTTTTGGAAGTCGGTTGTTTTTTTTTTGTAAAATAGTTTTTATTTTTCACTTTTTAGTTGTGTTTATACCTACCCCGCACAAATTCGTATACCAGTCGAATAATGGAACCATAACAAAAGATTTTTCAAAAATTAACGAATCATTCTAAGCGCCCCGCTGGTGGGGCAAAGAGGAATGCCTAAAAATTTTCAGTGGAATATGCCCCACTAGTTCGACTTGGTGGGGCAGATTCCACTAGTCTAAAATCTTTATGGATTCTGCCCCACTAGGGTTGGCACCTTAGAAATAACTATAAGTCCATGTTTCCTCACAATGTTTTCCTTCCCTGATGTCAATAATGTCCAAGATAAACTCAGAAAGTTCATATGAATTGAAAAAGTCACATTAGAACCCACAACCTCATGCATGAGAGGCGAGGCCTTAACCTCTGGGCCATCATAACATATTAAATTACCAAAAAATATATATTTTACTTAACTATACCTTTCTTTCTTTTCCAAACAAATATAAAATACGAGCTTATCCCCTAACCTTCTAACCTTTCACTGTAAGTTCCTATATGTACTGTTCACCGATGAGGAGTTCCATGCGGTATCTTCGAAGACTATAATTAGTTCACCACGGATGGATAGATAGAACCAGCAATTATTTTTGATCTTTAGTACAATATCCAAATCACATTACGTGTACTGTTTGTTTTTGAGGAGTTCCTTCGTTTATCTCCCAAAGTATACATCAAATCTTCACAAAATTAATATGGGACCACCTCAGGAGTATACCCTTACGAATAAAAAAAGAATTTTCAAAATCGGTTGACAATTGGCGGAGAAATCGGTGAACATACATAAAAAAAAAAAAAAATACATACAGTCGAACATATAACCTCCTCCTTTTTTTGAAGTCGGTTAATAAAATCGAATGAAATATTTAACATAACATAACATCACGCCTCGTATTGCCCGAAGGGTTGGCAGAGGTGTACACCCACATTTAGCTAGTTATGTTTAAGTCCCATGTAATAGGGGGCGAGCCTATTGCCATCAACCAGACACAAACCCAGACTCCGGGCTGCTACTGAGAAATTGCAGATACTAAAACCCAAAAATTCTTTTGCCCGACCCGGGAATGAACCCAGAACCTCATGCTCAATAGTAGTGCTTGCAACCACTTGTCCAACGAGGCAATATTTGGCAGTGCAAATACGGGTAAATACTTCAATCACTTGTACAAGGACGTGCAATTATGTGTATCTTGGTGTAAACACAAGTCGCATGCAATTATGGAATTGCAATTAAAGCGTCGTATAGACCGGCGCGACGCGACAGCGCAACGCGACACTAACAAAACAATTTCTAAGAAAACTTCACGGTAGAACAATTACCGGTGTCGCGTCGCGGGACAAGTCACGCTAGTTTGTACGAGCCTTAAAACAAATCAATTATTTATGCTATTTTATGGAAATAGCACTCGTTTAGACACTTCCATGCAATTCTTGAATGGCAATAATTGAACGTGCTTTATGTAATGCGATTATTGCTGTTGAACGTTCCAGAAACTTACAACGTGTAAATGGGGCTTTAAGGCAAGTATTTCTACAGCTTTTGTCTTATGGTGCTACAGAGTAATTAGGTATGCCAGGCAGCTAAAGGTGAAATATCAAGATAAGATATTATGCCTTGATAATACTTCAACACAAAATCTAACATTTGCCCCAATAACGTGACAGCAAAACACAAAGTTGTTTTTTTTTGCTCACAAATCCAGACTCCGGGCTGCTACTGAGAAATTCCAGATAAAAAAAACTCATGATTACTCTGCCTTACCTAGGAATCGAACCCAGGACCTCGTGTTCAGCAGTAGCGCTTGCGACCACTGAGGCATTCGTTTTTTTTTCTCCTTTGTGATTAGTGGAGAAGGTGAAAATTTATGCTAATAGACACTAGAATTTTAGATATACCTACTACTTCGAAAAAAATACCCGTTTATGGTCTCTGAAGCCAAATAATGTTTTACTTCGATCAGTACAAATAATAAAAAAGCAACGAATTCAATTGCCCAAGAAATAGCAAACTCTTAGGGTCAAAAAAACTAGACAATTCCAACAGTCATAGAAAACGCAAAAAACTAGAGCAATCAAATTACGGACCTTTAAACCACTGAAGCAACAAACTAGGGACCGTAGCGAGCAACAATCCTAGTATGGACCCTAACTAAACCCACACGAGAAACGCTCGGTGGTAATATAAAACAGCCTGTAATGGCCACTAAAACTTTTCTAATGACCACGATGTCCCGAAACTGTCTCCAGGGAGAGAACTTCCACGTAAAATATTTATGATTTTTGCCCGGTCCTGGCATGTTTTTGTTGGCGTATTTTATTTATATTACCTCCTTTCTGCGACTTTGAAGTATGGAAGGGCGAGAAAAAAATGTTCTGCTATTCAATTGGGTGAAATTGTTTTAGTGCTACGCCGGAATTTCATTCTGTTGTGTTATAATGGTTTATAAACATAAATATGTACAATACAATTGGGAAAATATAAATGATTTATGGTTTAGATCGAAAAATAAATATTGAAAATGTAAAACGTGTTATTAGAAGAATTTCTGCGTAAATGGACTTGAATAAAGTAATAATGGAGTAAATAAATGGAGCAATCTTTTTTGCAAAAAAATACGAAGAAATATTTATTTATAAACTACAAGGATTGAAATGTAATCCTCAAAAATATTATAAATATTTTCTATTCAGCAAAAACCACCAAGAATTACTAATATAGTAGGTATATACGCGATAAATTCTAATATGAGATTTCAGTATCATAAACTGAAACGTTTTATAGACCGTCAGAGAGCCAGTGTGGACCTTGGCTTGAATTATACAGATTTACACAATGTGCCTTCAAGAATTGTTAGCTCCGTGCCTTTGGGCTGGATTTGTATTGCCTTACGTGGACAATGTAGGTAATAAAAGAGTAAGGCTGGATACAGACGTAGGGTAAGCAGGTATTATAAATTGCGACTTGCATTTAATAATACCTCCTTGTAACTTTAACAATGCTCCACTCTTACAGAAAAGATACGAGAATTGATTTCCATGAGCAAGATGACGTGACACCAACAGCATTTTGCTTACTGCTCACCCCTGAACATCCAAAGTTTCTTATTATAGCATATAAACAGGTACACGTCGAACTTTAGTAAGAAACTTTCAGACAAATATATACGAGTATTAGGTACTTAGGTGGCAGAGTTTTACCTTCAAAATGGTTGAGCTGAATGGTGCTGATCGATGCGTCATGTTCGTGAACGGGCGCCGTCAGTAGGGACTGGTCATCTCTTAGCTACCACGGCTTATTTTAATTTTTAAATTGTTTTTTCTTTTTATTACGGACGCTTTTAATGTTTTTCTATATTGTTCTCACATGTATAATTTCAACATGAATGATGTAACCAATATTTTGATTTAAAAGAATGTCCGTGGAGTTTCTTGCCCGTTCTTCTCCATAGGAACCTACTACGCTTTGGGCAACTAGCTTCATTTTTCTGACTGAACAACCCTTTTGCAATTCAAAGGTGCCTGTAATTGATTTATTTTAAATAAATGCTTTGAGTTTGAAAGACGAAGTTCTACGTAGCCGAACTTTTTCTAAAACTTGATGTGCCATGGACAATTGAACAGTCAAATGCAAACCGTGATAATCACCGCACTTTGCATAATCAGCCTAATATGTTGCCACTGCTAGGACACAGGCCTGTAATCTACCACGTGGGCCCAGTGCGGTAGATGTCACATATCTTCGAATTTTTGATTCTAGGATATACCGGTTTGTTCACGATGTTTTCCTTCACCATTTTGAGAGCAGTGATAATGAAATTATTTACACAAAGTAAAGCTCTTGACTGGGTTCGAACCCACGACCTACAACTCGTCAGTCGGGGCCGTCCCACTGGGCCACCACTGCTTTCAATCACCGCACATGGCAGATACAATAGTAATCACAGTTTGTTATTATTAACGAAGAAAGAAACTCCTTGTCAGTTCGTGTTGATTATCCTTGATTAGACTGATATAATAATTGCAAAGATGTACATAAAATGGAACATAAAAAGTATTACCAAAGGCATGCATGAATGGCCATAAATAAAGTGAACACGAGTACGCTTACATGAACACTGAAATAATACCTATTGGCATTATTGCGATGTAAACCCATTAGACAGAAATGAAAGCTAAAGGATTTAGTTGAGTATTTATTTTTTTGCTGTAAATATAAAACAAAACATTCTATTACCCAGCTGACCTTATTTCAATTTATTTATGATTAGCTTTTAGTCTTCTTCTTCCATAATTACATCAGATTCCCATCCCATTTCAGTAGTCACCATCTTTCTAGCTATAACACCTTTCTATCCATCCATAGTTTCAATGGTTTTCACCTTCTTTTAAAGTCATTCATGTTCAGTCTTTAAACAAAACAATTTTATACGACCAAATATTTTTAGGAGGTGTGACAGATAAAGTCGTAATATTGATCTGTATGTATTTTTACGAGCTCTTCCCTTGTGCGATTTATAAAGGGTGTAACAGGGTCAATGTTTGTATGTCTCAATTAGGTGCCGCAGAAATATAAGCGTGGTATGTAAATGGCTCTCAAAATCATCATCACTATTATTTGTTTTAAGATTCATTGACAATTATTTAATATTCTACTAAACAAGAAATAATTGACTAACTCTAGTTATACTAAACAATCTTGATTATTGGAATGTATTTTTTCAGCAGTTAGGCCATTTAATTAACAATACTTCATTACATCTACTTAAAATTCATTAACGGTGTAAGCACCGTTAGTAAGTAAGTAGATGGAAAGGCTTATTTATCCGTAGGTAAATTTCTTATGTCACTAATGTGAAAAATAGATAAGTCAACAACACAATATAATATAATATTTATATTTGTTCTCAAAATGAAACAGTGAAACTACATTTAAACCCTCACAATAGCCTAAAACCAAAAACGGGTATACGAACGCGAAACCTCTAAAATCCGCATTTCGGCGAGGATTTGCAAAAACACGGACGGATTTAAACGCATTACATTTTTTGGCCAGAAAACACATTTAAGGTCGTGAACAAATCAGTTAATACTGAAAACATACATTCGAATTTTCATGTAATGGCTTTTAACGTACAAAGAATGAATGCAGCCGCAGCCAGCATTAAATTGGTATTATTGCAATAGAACTCAGAATGGTGCTAAATTTTTTATAGTTGCTGAACTTAAAGCAATTTGGCTGTAAATCTGCTGGATGGGTAATCCTTTGTGGGTATTTTTCCAACGGGTTTAATGTATCTTTTATTTTATGGATTTAAAGTGACATTTGCACTGACACAAACGTTGAATTGCTTTTTAAAATAAAAATTAATGGCGATGGCTGATGCAAGTATTCCGAGACATACATTAATCAATGATTAATCAATCTGCCTAGCCTATTGGGGTCGGCTTCCAGTCTAACCAGATGCAGCTGAATACAAGTATTTTACATGGAGCGACTACCTATCTGACCTCCACAACCGAGCTACTGGGTAACATGATATCGCTTGGTAAGACTGGTTGTCAGACCTTTGGGCTTCTACCTACCCGTAACGACAGTCAAAGATCTATGAATGACAGCTGGTACCAACGGCTTAATGTGCTTTTCGAGCCATGAAGTGGTCTTGATATGTAAAGAAAAAAAAAATAAAGAAAAATTGTTTATTCTGCACAAACAAAACGCACATTCAACAAAATGAAATAAAATACATACATACAAAGTAGCCAAAAGCCTCGTATTCAAGCAGTAGAAATTTGACAATTTCATCTATGGCTTAATGTAATGGATATGTAATGGATGGTCACCATCCACGGTCCGACCGCAGCAAGTATAGCTTAACCTTCGATCGACCCGTGTGGCTGTTATTATTTGGTCACGAGCCTTTAGCAAGATGATAGTTTTATATTATTGTAGGTATTTCACATTAGCTATAGGATAAAATACACTTGAAAGACCCTGAAGAATTTTATCGTTTTGAATACAATAAGCCTCATTTCACAGATTCATTCGTTCATGATAATCTATCGACCGATGCTTATAAATACGAAGTGCCGACGAACCGAACACGACACGTGGAAGGATTTAAAAAAACTCGCTAACGAGATTGAGTCCCCAAAAAAACACGTTTGAGGTCAAAGCTCACGGAAATCTGGTTTGACGTAAATAATTCCCTTTACTTTGTAGTTATTGTAATAATTGAATCGAGAGGATACGGAAGCAAAAATATATTTTTTTTATTAACATTTACGTTTTTATAATTCTTGAATTTTATCCGTAGATTGTTATTTTAACCAAAATATGAAGTCTTTATAAAAACCCGTGTGACATCGTGTTTATATATTTTTTTTTTCGAATATTTAATTATAGTGAGCATGCTTGATGATTGTAATTGAACTGACAAACTGTCTGACTGAAGAATTGTTTGCTTCAGTCAGTCCTTAGGATAAAAAAACACCTACTTTACGTGTACGGGAGATACCCTAAAAAAAAATATTTTCTTAATTTTATATTACCACTTTGTCGACGTAATTAATATCGATGGCAGCAAAGTAGAAACGGACATCTACATTTTTGCGAAAATGCTTTTTTTTACAAAAATGAGCTTATTTCAACCCTATCTACAAGAGTCTGTATTAAAATTATTTCAAATTTCATAATAATTAAGAAAATCAGCCACGTAAATAAGGACATCTACACTCGATTTTATAAAGACATCGCAGTAGAAACGGACATTTGATAATGTCCGCCTTTACTTCGGAGCTTTGACAGATGAATGAAACGTCAACAAAAACATCAGTCACTTGTCACATTCTGGCGTGTACAGGTCATATTTTCCTGTCTTTTTATTGAATAAACATGGTCTACCGCATTCTACCTTTAATTAGTTATTAAAATATCAGTGAATATTTGAAAATGAGTGCCTCAAGGAACAAATTACTTTTAAATATGGCCCAAAAAGGTGTACAAATGGAAATAAATGAGATTTCGGATTTGGCAAACTTCAAGAAAGCAATGCAAAATACCTACGAAGGTGAGTACCTGTGACTGTGATACAGTTATGTTCTAATAATGATAGTGTTTACAGTTCGTTATTAGTGCTAGTAATGAAATCTTAGTGTAAATAATAAAATTTATTTTGAGGTTATGGTCCGACGTAAACGCGGACATCTGCCACTTGTTCGTTTATACGTCGTACTTTTTGCATATGTCTCAATCTATGAATGTATGATTTCTTGTTTTTATGAGGAAATTCATAGTTTTTTTTTCTTTAAATATACGTACTACTATTGTACATTGGTTTCACACATTTGTTTGTTTTTTTTTCAGATTCGGACACAGAAAATGAATTAATTCAGCTAAGTGATCTACAAGCAGAGATGTACGGCAATTTAGATAATATAGGATCGTTTGATAAAAGCAGGTTAGTGACATTTATTAAAACTACTTTAAATTATGTCTGGAATGTATATTCTTAAACTACATTTCAATATTGCTTACAGCTTACCGCTCTTGGGAAATAGCACGCTTGAACAGATCTTGGCTGATGATGACGAGCAACACAGTGCGTTATTATCTATTACGACCTCTGCTGAAATACATTATAATCCAGATGCTAATCCAGCTAAATTAACTGATTGCCCTCGATCGCGCTCTATTACACCCATACCTCCTGAGTTTATTTCGTTTGAAACAGAGTCGCAGTTGCCGGAACCTATTTCTGAAGCTGATGTTATACGTTCATTCAGTCCACAAATCACATCACCATCCATTTTAGTCACTGATACTAGTGCAACATCATCAGCAAGTGGCGCTTCCAGTGAATGCTCTTCACCTTCGTCAACAGTTATGTCTGGGAGAAAACGACGTAAATTTACAATTGACGTTACAAAGAGAAGGAGGAAGTGCAGAAAAGAGAATTGGATTGATACAAGAAGAAAATTGTTGCTAAATCTTGGTAAAACACACTTATCACGGAATGGTAAAGAACAAAAACAAAAGGATATGCGGCTCTCATGCGAAAACTGCAAATTTAAGTGTCGCACAAAAATAAGTGAAGAAACAAGACGAAAAGTATTTGATTTATTTTGGGGTCTGGGTAATCATGTTAAACAATGGGAATTCATTGGTAAATATACAAAACGTTACACAAAAAGAAGAATCACGACTGATAGCGAATCGAAACGTAATATGAGCGTTCATTATTTCCTACCCATCATACTACCATTAAATGAGAATTGCAGTGAGGTAAAAGTTTGCAAAGTTATGTTTAAAAATACTCTGTGTATTAGCAACCAGTTCATTCAAAGCGCCATGGATAAGTATGATAAAACAACAGGTTTTTGTAAAGAGGATCGACGAGGTGTTCATGGCAATAAAATAAAATTGCTCACTGAAACAGTTATCCAAAGCGTATGTGATCATGTTAAAAGTTATCAACCGGTAGAATCTCATTACACCCGCAAAGATACTAATAAACTGTATTTAGACAACTCATTAAACTTCAGTATCATGTTCAAAATGTACAAAACATGGGCTCAAGAAAACAACCTCACAGAAGTTGTTAATACATTGAGACAGAACAGGGATGTTGTTAATTCCCACATGAATGTAGACTTCTTTGTACCGAAAAAGGATCAGTGTGATCAGTGCACTGCTAATAAAAATAATCCACCAAATGAAACTCAAGATCAAATAACGTACGACAAACACATTCAAAACAAAAATGTGGCCAGATCGTTAAAAACTGAAGATAAGCAACAATCTCAGAACAGTCCCTCAAATATCGCAGCTGCAACATTTGATTTTCAAAAAATTTTAAACTCTCCTCATGGTGAAGTTAATTCGTTTTATTATAAAAGAAAATTATCTGTTTATAACTTTACCGTCTTTGATATGGGTCTAAAAAAAGCCATTTGCTACATGTGGGATGAGACAACAGCTAGAAGGGGGTCAAATGAAGTATCCAGTTGTCTTTACAACTACATAAAGAGAAAAAGCCAAGAAGGAGTAAAGGATATACGCTTATGGTCGGATAATTGCGGAGGCCAAAACCGTAACCGTATCGTTTTTGCTATGTATTTACATGTCGCCAAAAATTTTGGTGTTCGCATTTGTCATAGATTTTTAGAAAAGGGTCATACGCAGCAAGAGGGTGATAGCGTACATGCATTAATCGAACGATCCTCCAAAAATAAAATGATTTTCTCACCGCAAGAGTGGTATACCTGTGTACGCTGGAGTAAAACAAACGATCAACCCTATGAAGTTGTGGAGATAAATCAAAATGATATCTTGAATTTTAAGTCTACTCTTAGTCATCACAAATGGGTAAAAAATGAAGATGGGGAAAAAGTAAAATGGAATCAAGTGCGCGAAATAGTGGTGGAATACAGACAACCCGATAAAATATTTTATAAATACGATTTGAATGAGACATCAGCCATGTGTATTGACAGTTCCAAGAGGACAAGCAGACGAGTTTTGCAAGTCAATAATAATATACAAGAACTTGGAAACGTTTATGGTGAAACTTTACCCATTACTACAGCTAAATACAAGGACTTAATGTCTTTGTGTCAACAAAATTTAATCCCACCAAGATACCATGATTTTTACAAAAATATTAAGCATAGCAGCGCCATGGAAGACTCAGAAGCTGCTGATGGCGCTGAATTCGAAGAATAACTTCGTTTTTCGTACCTAATCGTTAACGTTTTGATCTCTTTTTTCCTACTAGAAGTAGTAAGAATAATAATAATTAAGTTTAAAATATATTTTTGTTCTGTGTTTTATTTTAATTTTATGTCAGTCTTTTTTTAATTTTATATCAGTCTGTTATTTACCTATTTGGCAATGGTGCTTTTGATAATAATAAAACATAATAATAAATAGCATTTTTATTTTAAAATATATATTTTACGTGGTTTGCCAACTAAATAAATGAATTTAACTGATAGATACCGATGGAGCTTAGTGGTAGATAACTCATTTATTGATAATAATAAAATGTTAAATGCAAAGTAAATAAAGATATCTACAAAATTTGTTCAAAAAAAGAGGAATACTGTTTCCATGTTGCTTAGATTTTCTTTAAATATCCTTAAAAGTATTACTGGGGATTATTATCTTAGTTTATTGGATATTTTAAATGAAATGGGCGCTTTTTTATCACAACGTATAAACGGATAACAGGCAGATGTCTTCTTCTACGTTCAAGTTTTTTCAGAGTAAAAAAAGACATCTACATTATTTCAGAAAAACAACGATATAGCGATAAAACTTGTTACACAATTCGTAAAGAAGGTTATTTTAATGCACCATAGAAAATTTCATGATAATCGGTCAATAACTCTCAAAATGGCCACTATTTTTTACTAAATCAGCTATCCTGTAAAATTGTGATTTTGTACATGTCCGTTTCTACTTTGCTGCCATCGATATGTATACCCATGCCAAATTTTAGCTTTCTAGTACTAACAGTATCTGAGCTAAACCGCGGACAGACGCACAGACAGACAGACAGATGGACATGGTGAAACTATAAGGGTTCCTTGTTTACTACGTAACCCTAAAAATGTAAAAAACTATGAATAAGGTTGCTGCATTAGCTTTAATCTCATTCGTAATGTAAGTCTCCCGGAATATGCTAGCCCCTGAAGTGAGTACTCGAAAAATAAAACCCAAAATATTTCATTACCAAATAAATACAGCATTTCAATCAAACTACTGACGCTATAAACAGCTAATTCCGAATATACTGGTAGTATATTCTGTTTAGCTCCTAGCAACTATTAGGTCGGGAAATATGATTTCTGGAGCTCACCCCGGGGGATCGCATAAAGAAAACTTTAAGGCGCTATTAGCCCCAGTTTTATTTGCCCCACGCCCAGCGGGCAGATTTACGCACGCACCAACGTCAAGATTTAACACAGTACTGCCAATATTTTAAACTGGGTAAATCCTTGTGGAACTGCTATATTATTTTGTTTTATAGCTTAGGATCAAAGACTGGCTTTGAGTGCTGTTGAAGTGCAAGTGTCAGGTCTATCCCGTGTCTTTGATTTCTGATTTTATATTTTATATCTAGCTTTAAAAGTTACCCTTGTACATTTTAGACGGGAACTATTGAAAGAGGTTGCATTTTCATAGCTCATTTATTTAGATTTTATAACAAGTAATACAATAAAGTTAACAAACTACCAGACGCAACAATCATACACATACAAAAGCTGACGTCACAGAATCTCGTCAGCAATAAAACGAAATAAACAGCTCTTAAAAGTGTATTGAAGCTAATAAAATGCCAATGAAAAGTTGGCGAGCTCGGCTGTCGGAGTAACGCAGCAAATTTCCCATGTTTATAGCACTGTGTTCGCATTTAATATTTTAGTCATAGCGGAACCCTTCGCTATTGTTACATCCGTACTTAAGTAAGACGAAGTTTTGAATAATTAAATGTGTCAAAAGTCAGTGTTTTGTCCATAGAGACTTTTCTTTCTGGGAAGAAAAAAATAAAAGGAAGTTTCTGATAGAATAACTTAACTGACGGTGGTCATTTAAATTGGTAATAGTCTATTTCGATACATATACATGCATACATAAAGTCACGCCTGCTCTCTATGGGGGTAGGCAGAAACTACAGAACCCATACGCACCTGACCTTTCTGAAAAACATCACTAATAAGGTGACTTTTATGTCCTTTTAGGGCATGGTCCCAGCAATTTTACTCACATTTGCCTAGTAAATACCTTTAGTCGCCTCTCATTCATCCTCTCAACATGACCAAAGTAAGCAGTATTTGTCACCACACTTTCTTTTAAACCTGCCTTATCACATCACTCCACAGCATTCAGCATCATTAGTAGTAACACCACACATGCTTCGCAAGGAAACGGATTTCAACAGCATTTTGGTACATATTTTAGTTTCTTTTGAATTTAACCCGAAATAAGGCTGTGTTTAAGCTTCTCAACTTGGTGACAGTGGCAGGCGTCATGGGAACAGAGTCTTTAGGAGCCAGAGTACCACATTTAAGGTCAACTACTGGCAGCTTTGTACATACTTGAATAGAACGACAACATAAAGTCTGAGGGACTTTATTTTATCTTTATCTATATACTAATAATAAGGCTAAAGATTTTGTTTTTTGTCTGTTTGTTTGTTTGAACGCGCTTATCTCTGGAACTACCAGTCGGATTTGAAAAATTTGCATTTGATAGGCCAATTTTTGAGGAACGTTATAGGCTATTCAACATCATGGCACGACCCTTAGGAGCCGAGCAAAAAGATAAAAATCAGAACGCTAAGCGAAAACAGAGTAATAGCACGGGCGGCCGATGCGATGCGACGGGGAGGGACGCGGGACGGGGGAACAAGAAATTTCACACGAACGACGTCAGAAGGTAATTTTAGATATTCATAATTCTTCGTCAAGCTTGTGGCTAAGTAATAACAGCCGCACGGGTCAATCGATCAGGTTAAGATACGCTTCCCGCGGTTGGTTCGTGGATGGGTCCATGACCATCTTTACATACCAAGACCCCTCTGTGTCGGAAAACACATTAAGCCGTTGGTCCCGGCTGTCATTCGTAGATCTTTGACAGTCGTTACGGGTCGTTAGGAGCCCGAAGGTCTGACACCAGTCTTACCAAGGGGTATCGTATTACCCAGAAACGGGGTTGTGGAGGTCAGATAGGCACTCGATCCATGTAAAATAGTGGTATTCAGCTGCATCTGGTCTATCAAGCCGACCCCAACATAGTTGGGAAAAAGGCTGGGCAGATGATGATCCTTCTTCGTCAAACATACAAAGGTATCTAATACCGAGAAATAATTAAACATTCATTCCAATTCAACCGTGTAGGTACAATAATACCCACTTCGAAATAGCAAGCTAAAATAAAACATACTTATTTCAAAAAACCAATATTAAAGTTACCATTTAGACTCACAGTCTAAATAGAAAAACTCAGTTTTCTAGCAAAAACTTTGCTGAAGTTAATTGCGAGACTGGAAATAGCCTTCAAATATGAATAAGTTACGTTCGGGTTGCTTACACGTCTTTCAAATTACTGCTCCAAGGGACTCTACTTAACTAAATTAGGTGTCGACGAACAAATTCGTCGTAATTCGTGAGTTTTTTGCTCGTACTTAGGTTTTCTGAGTTTTTGTTTCTCTTGGGTCTCGTTTAAGAATATTATATGCTGAGGTTAGGTATCACAAAATTCTAATTTTTTGCTGTCAATAATTTGACTCCAGTATTAATGAGAGTTATATGATTGAGTTTTTGTCACGTTAGCTAAAACGGCATTTAGCAATCAAAGAAAGAGGTTGCTCGCAAAGGTGGTACCTATTAAGCGTTCGTTCGGTGCATCCTAGCAGTCCACCCACGCTACTTCAGTACCTGACGTACTTTAGACGGCGTACAACGGTACACTAGGACCACTTTTTTAAGAAAATATTATCTCGTGACTGATAAGCCACTTGGTAAGACTGGTTGTCAGACTTTCGGGCTTCTGACGACCCGTAAAGACTGTCAAAGATCCACGAATGACAGCCGGGACTAACGGCTTAACGTGCTTTCCGAGGCACGGAGGAGTCTCGGTATGTAGAGATGTTCACCCATCCACAGACCAACCCCGGCAAGCGTAGCTTAACCTGACGGATCGACCCGTGCGGCAGTTTTACTTAGCCCCGAGCTCCTCCATAAAGGGCTAGTAATACACTTATGTAAATACATACTATGTATGTATGTATGTCACCAAGCTCACTGTTACTACACACAAGCGGCTACTAACGCCATTGTTGTTAATATTTACTAAATCCGCGGCTAACAAAGCTTATCACAGTTTATGCATAAATAAAGAGATATAAGTCGTTTCGTATAAAGGACTGCCCTGAATGTACAACGAGCGTGGATCTACGAAAACTAATTATAGAGGGTGCGTATGTTTCGAAAATGTTCTTTGTGGGGGCGCAAAGAACATTTTCGAAACATACTAATTTGATCAGGTTATTCCATGGTTAGGTATATAGTGATATTGAGGAACAGGGCGTAAAAGTTCACTCATCCTCTATAAAAAGGGACAATCTTCCTGGTGTTGTGTCTGGTGGGCTACTGCCCCACGATTGATGTCGGGACGTCGTATATAGTCCCGCGGTAAACTCTGCTTGCGCGATGCAGGATATTGCGTGACGTTAGTTGGTAGGTTGATGCGTAGTTCGCATGTGGAGATGTAGATGTCACCACAGGTGAAAAGTCTTTAAACTAAACCCCTCTAAAAAATTTACGTAAAATAATTTGTAAACTTTCATCGGACTACCAGTATAGCCTTGAGATATCTGAATTTCTCTGTATCATGGATGTTTGCCAAATTGTAGAAAATGCTGATATTCAAGAGGACTATTTTTATTTTTAAACAAAATAAATAATTTATATAAAATAGCTAGACAGTTGCAAAGAGAAAATTATTTTGTGTTGTTTGAATGTTTTGTTATTTTTTTATACGTGAATATATTAAAAGATACCTATTAAAAAAAAATGGTCCGCCGCTGTTTCGAGCAGGGTCCAAGTTACCAGTGGTTAGGGCTCCAGAGATAGGAACCTCCTCACGATCCTCCGTATCGAGGAGTAGTACCTGAATCAGGCCCTTGATCCAACCGCATAACGAGAGCCCCGAGAGATGTTGATCGATACTTTTATTATTATAAGCCTAGATTTTTCCACTGCAGGCAAAAGGAATCCTACAAATAAATATTTTAAACGCGAAAGTTTGTGAGAAAGAATGGATGGATGGAAGTTTGTTACTCTTTCACTCAAAAACTACTGAACGGATTTCAATAAAATTTAACCCACAGATAGTTTATAACCTGGATTAAGACAAAAAATACTTTTTATCACGATATTCTTACAGGATCGAGACTTATATGGGTAAAACCGCGGGGCGCTGCTGGTATAGTTATATTTTAATTTCCTCCTTCTACGTATTTCTACGGTCTTCGCACCTCTACGTTCATGTCTAAGAAATAATTCACACGTCCCTCGAGAACAAAGCGTCGACTAAAGGGGTGTTTTATACATTATACATATGAATTTACCAAAGAGTATACATTGTGCAGATTAATATAATGTCCCAGCAAGATTCGCAACTAATACAATTTTGATCAAACACTATAACATATTCAGATTCTGACATTGGACTATAGAAACCAGTAACCTAATAGTGTAATACACTTTCAATCACAATCCGATAGATTTGATTCAAATCTCATAATCCATTGCTAAAATGTTTGAAAAATTCGTCAGATCAACAAAGTATAATTATATAACGCAATGAATGATGTTAAACTGTCAAAATGATAGGCATTGCGAGATTACCCCGCAGTAACTTGCTATTCATTTTCGTACATACATGTGTAACATAGACATAGGTAAGGAGCCAAAAAATCTTTCATAATGGAATTCAAAAATTGTTTTGCTGAAAAACCACACGATAGGGAGAAATATGTCAGTTTGTGTTGCAGTATCCATTGAACATTTAAACTACGCTTCCATCATATTTGTAACATTCCGTGGTTCTTATTTATTTATTTATTTATTTAACAGTTTATGTACACACATATAAAGAGACAAGAAAAAGGAACAGAAAAATACGTACAAAGGTGATGCTTATTTCTAAAGAAATCTCTTCCAGCATACCTGCGATAGGAGAGTGGATAAAAAGAGATGTAGACAACGTGTGTAAGAGTAGAAGAGAAAATAAAATACATAAAATAAAAACATTTAACCATTCACTAATATAAAATATGACCTTCAATATGAGAATATACTTACATACATACTTTCAAAATAAATATCTCTTAAATATCTTCTGTTTTTGTTCTCAAATTCTCTTTAAAGCGTGGTTCACACGCGTTCTCGGCTTGCGGCTCTTCTCCATAGGAAACAACCAATTGGAACCGTGCACCTAGCTTCTGACGTTTCATAAGTGCCCGTGTAGGTTTATATGAAATAAAAATATTTTGAATTGAATTGAATTTGAGTTCGGGTCGGCATTAATCGTTACGGTCGAGCGCCAAAATCGAATATCTATACTAATATAAAGAGAGAGAGCGAATTTCGTGACTTTGTGTATATATCTGGAGGGTAATCTTCGGAACCACAACTCCTAATTGAAAAATTATTTCGAAATTTGAAAGACGCATTATTCACTAATACTAGTGAAATATTTACTATCTTGAATTCATGCAAGCCTAGTACTTTTTGTTAGGTTACTGTCGTGAACAGACTACCGTCTTCATATGTAAATTGCACCCGAAGAGTTTGTTTGCTTTTTTGTTTGTTTGAACGCGCTAAAATCTGGAAACGCCAGTTTGATTTGAAAAATATTTTTTGCATTTGATAGCCCAATTCTTGAAGAAGATTATAGGCTATTTAACATCACGCTATGACGTTTATAAAACTCTCTTAGCTCCCGTAAGAGAGTTTTACAAAAATGTGGCTAAGTATATTGTGTATCTAACGACTTTCACACGAAGTCGCAGGCAGAAGCTAGTAAGTATTATTACATGTTACATTTCTTCCTTCTTGTTGTATTACCTTTGGGTCCGCTTATTGTTAAAAAAATACTGCCGAACCGAATGTGCCGACCCGACCGAGTGAATAACACGCCTTAGAGAAAATTTGATATTTCAAATAGTTTTTAAAGGTGCAAACGCTTGGCTCGGGGCTCTGACTGAGTTACTTGCGAACTATGCCGATCAAAGGTAAGAAGCTTTTGTGATTGCGTTCGATCTCTGGCGTGGTTGAGATGAGGTGCATCGTGAGATGAAGCTCATAGTTGCTTGCAATCAATATACGAGTATGCAGCTCTAATGTATTATTGGATTGCAAGTATTTGAGCTTTTCCTTCTATAAAGAAGCACTGATTTCAGGATGTCAAAAGCATAAAATGTTGATTGTTTCAGAAGATGTAGACTTACATTTTACAAATCAGTAATTTCTGAGTTGTGTGTGTTGTTTGTTTTACAATCATGAATCTTAAACAAAAATGTTGTTTATTATACACCGTGTACGAAAACCAAATAAATCAATGTCAAAAACAACGGTCACTCAACGAAACTTCAGTTACCCACTAAATCACAACAACCAAAAGGAATCTGTTAAAAACAACTTCGGACCATTCACCTCAGAAACACGTTGTATAAGGCATCTTTTTTATCCAAACTGACTTTCCTCCAAGTGTGGCGATTTCGCAAAGTTTAAGTGGCCATTAGCAAACTTGTTTACAGCTGCCCCAAGGCAACTGGTTCTGAGGCCCTAGCAGTAACGAACGACGTAAAAGTTACGTACATTCGAACGATTTTTTAATCAAAAACACAACTATCAAATACCGTCATCATCTGCTTAACCTTTTCCCAACCATGTTGGGGTCGGCTTCCAGTCTAACTGGATGTAGCCAAATACCAGTATTTTAAATGGAGTGACTGACTATCTGACCTCCACAACCCAAAAAATCTGCCTAGCCATTTCCCAACTATCTTGGAGTCGACTTCCAGTCTAACCGGATGCAGCTGAATACCAATATTTTACATGGCACGACTGCCTATCTGACCCCCACAACCAAGTAACTGGGTAATACGATACCCGTTGGTAAGACTGGTGGTCAGACTTTCCTTCTTTTGACAACCCGTAACGACTGTTAAAGATCCACGAATGACAGCCAGGACCCAACAGCTTAACGTGGTTTCCGAGGTACGGAGGAGTCTCAGTATCTTAAGATGGTCACCCATCCAGAGACCAACCCCCGGCCTGATGGATCAACCCGTGCGGCAGTTATTACTTAGCCATGAACTCCTCCACAACCCAGTTACTGGGTAACACGATACCAGTTGGTAAGACTGGTTGTCAGACTTTCGGGCTTCTGATTACCCTCCTTAACGGTTTCGTTGTTTTTTTTTGCGATAAGCACAAAGTATCCCCTATAAATTTTAATAAAATCTTGAATTTAAATAAAAATTCTTTGTTAAACGAGTATTTTAAATTGTTTAAAAGAAATCGTTTTCAGTTTACGTTAACGATTACTCCGCCCGTTCGTGCTAGGCTCACAGCTCCCTACGTTTTATTACTGAAACGTACTCTTGTCAGGAAATCGAGGGCGAAATAGTAATACAAGCTGGTTGCTAAGCTTTCCTTAGGCGTCGGAAATAAATGTTAATTATGAAAATGGAGGGCCCTTCTGTGTATTAAAGTTGGGTCGTCAGATAGGATCGTTTGGGACTAAGTGCCGGAGGAAAGTTTCTGCCTATATCTTCATGATCGTTTCTTCTCAGGGGACGGCAGAATTCTAAGGGGACTAATGTTCCAATACTAATTATGCAAGCTCCTCACTTCACAGTCGTTGTTCTAATCGTTTTTGTACTAAAATTACCTACTTCAGCTTAAATACCTCCCTTTCATGCAATGCCAGCAAAATTCATGCAATTTTTAACTATAAATCCGTCTCAAGCATGTGCCACAAATTACCTTATTCTCTTTCTTCTGAATATGAACCTGAAAACCTTTTAAGTACCTATACTAGAGGTAAAATACGAGTCAATATATTTTAATCCAATAATAGGAAAATGCAAAGTACCTATGCCAAAAGCTGAACTAGAGGAGCAGATCAACACTATGCACGTAATTGAAAACAATATTTTGACTCCACAGCCCGAAGTCCTTTGAAACTCCACAAATAGATAGCACAGTCGTAGCAGACACCTAAATGACTGCAAACTAAAGGGTCCAGCCACGTCAATGGGTTCCGTACAATTTGGCTTGCTAGGCCTTGTTCAGAGTGAGGAGCTTGCGCGGGTGGTAAGGCGGGCGCGGAATATGAAACATATGAAGTCGCAGTTTGCGTCCATTGTGTAATATTTGCGCGACGGGCTTAAGCACAGAGAACGGAATCGCCACGCTAGCAGCCTCTAGAGACGGCAGTACCTACCTACCTATAAAATTCGAGGTGCCTAAAGTTCTAAATTTACGTCTAAATTTACGGCTTTTGGTTCATGACAAAACTGTCATGAACCAAAAGCCGTAAATTTCACCTATAACGTTATTAGTGTCGTAGTGTGACCAACGATGACACGCTTGGCCCTCTAGCAGCGGCCGCCGAGGTGTTCCAGTGATCTGTGGGCATGAGCGACTAGCGATCATCTATTGTTTTACCCTGTGAACACACGTTTAGTCTCTACTACCGATGAACTGTGGCCACATACCACAATCGCGCCCACTACCACGTTGATAAAGGTAAACGACACCTTATCACCGCGACCTTCATTTTGTATGAACCTGGGTTGTAAATGAAATCGGTCAAGAGCGATATTTGAGTCAGAGGTAGATTTTCTGTATGTTAAGTACACACAGAAAATCTACCTGAATAAGTTATTATTTTATTAAAGAGGTTCCATTACAAAATTAAAAAGTAAGTATATAAAGAAAACCAGCAGAGCAAGGGCGTTTGCCCACTTATCCGTATCCGGTTCATATTCGATTCGAGTTCGTTTCTGATCCGATTTGGCCAGTCTAGTAATTGTACGAACTGTATACTGACAGATGAGTGCACAAAAGTCCATTCAATTACTAGGATGGACAAACCGGATCAGAAACAAACACCGCTACCGCGCCCGCTATCCCATAAGTCACCGCGCTTACACCCCGAACGAGGCCCAGACGTCCACTACATCAACAAGGGACGTTTCGTCATGTTTGTACTATGGCCGGTTATGTTGTGATTATATTAGTGGAGCAAGGTAAATACGGCAGGTAGGCTTTGTGTAAACTGAGTTACGTTGTGTCGCTTCATATTTATGCTGTGAGGCCTAGACTGAGCTAGATCCAATTAGCACCAACCACGTTTGAGATTATAATCTCGTACTCAAATTCCTGGTTCGTGGAACTGTAGAAGGGTTTATGGCTAAAACAAATCTTTACGACAATATTTTACTAAATACGTCTAAATTCGTATCTACTATTTATCAACGCAAATCACGTTTTGACTATGCCATAAGCCCATGATTTATAAGAAAATGAAGTAAGTAAAAATTGCCATTTATTTTTAAAGGTGTATTAAATCTGACACACGTGGAATGATATTAGCGTTTAAATCTCCCAGATCACTCGACTCATTTCAATAACCCCGATGTAAAAATACGATCCCGCATCTAGGAAATCAAATACACAAAATAAAAAACAAGGGTGGGAAACGAAAAAAAAATCACTTTTCCGGGAAAAATATTAAATATCTGGTGACGACATATGGTATTGCGTATCGTGGGGCTTCGAGAAGTAATCGGTGTCGATTATAACATGATATCGGAAATCTGTCAGGATCACGTCGCTTCCGCAACATGTGTTTAAAAATCGCGAGACGGCAGCTTTAAGGTGGGTTTACACTTAGTTTTAATGTCATTGTAAACTTTAGTGCCCAAAAAAAAAAAAATTTGGGGCAGTGCTGCTAAAACAAAATTATCAGAACTTCAAACTACTCAAAATAAAATCATAAAAATAATATTCAACTACCCGTATCTAACATCTACCAGCAAAATTTATCAAGACACAAAAATAATGAACATAAAACAACTTTATATTTACAACACATGCATTTTCATCAGAAATATTCTCCACAAAAGCGTTCACTCAAACATAACACTCACTCAATATAAACAAGTTAGTCAACGCAGTACACGGCGAGCAAGCTTGCTAGTTTTACCAAAAACAAGAACTAACTATGGCAAAAAAATGCTAACTTTCGAAGGAGCACAGCTTTATAACAAATTACCGTCCTGTATAACAAATGTACACTCTTACAATGCATTCAAAACTCAACTTAGCCAGCACATAATTGCGGATCGATCACTTCTGGAGAAATGAATGCATTGGATGGGTAACTATTAAATTGTAATACTGATGACGAACATATTGTAATTTTAGTATTGTTCTCAAGTAAGTGACTTATGTCTTTATTGGGAATAAAGTTTCATTAAACCGAAACCGAAAAAAGTTTCTAGTAAAGACGGTAGGTATGAAGTCCCAAATTGAAAATGGGAATGAAAAATATTATCTAAGAGAGTTCATTCAATATTTGCCCTTCAGGATCCACAGAAAACGCACAGCTTATCAACATCATTCTCTTGCCCTTGTCCCGATTGATTTGGGGTCGGCGTACCATGTCTTCTCTATTTGCATAATTAGCCCTTAATGTTCCCACTGCTGGGACTAATGAGGAGCCCACGAGTGGACTGTAATTCACCACGTGAGCCCAGTGCGGGTTGATAGATGTCACAAAAAAAAACGCCTGTCAGGGATCGAACCTACAACTCGTAAGTCGCGGCCGTTACCAGTGGACCACCACTGCTCAACGTAGATACTTCTCTTCTCAACTTATACTTCTGTATTGGTTGTTACTAATCATTGCACTTATTCACAAGGCGATTATTTTTCCACTGTAAAACATAAATTGCTTAATAATCTTATCGTAACTGGTTGGAAACTTACTTAATGAGCGCTCAAACGGCTCCTGTTATCAAAACAGACCTTGGACCGGTAAAACAAATTAATTGTACTGATAAAACTAAACTTATAGTACCACTAGAGACTTGCTATAGGAACCTCAATTAACAACGTAAATTCAAAGTCCAAACATTTACTTCAAATAAGCCATTAACAGGTAGGTTTTCGGTACTTTAAAATTGTCAGTTAATTAAAAAGTTTATTTATTTTCCAACTTACATCTATCAGTAGAGGGTAACCTATGGCAAAAGTTTACTTTCACTTATTATGATAATTCAATTTAGTAACTTATTATAAACAATAATTTGGGAAACCCACTCAGAGAACAACAAAATAGGTTCGTGTCACTAACTATGAGGTTGAGAGTGCGGAAGTTGAAGCCAGTTAAAGCTAAAATTGACATTATCGTCTAAAAATAATATTTATTTACAGATTTTGCGCTAAAATTCGATGTGTAATAACCCTAACTGAAAAGCACGTGCCTGCCACATGACATGGAACGCGACGCTGATTAAATTTGAAACCATAAAAAATCATGAACGACAAACAGAACCTGTTAGAGGGGTTGCGTGTTCATACATTGTTAAATAAATTGTACCTTTTACTCCGGTCAAAGGTAAACATTGGGATCGTTGCATGTCCCCCAGCCGTATTTGGTTCGAGTTACTAATTCTAGATTGAAAGATATTTTTTTATAGATTTCGAATTACGCAATGAGGTTTTTTTTACGGTTAGGTACCTATTAGGTTTGTCTGGGAATGCTTTTCGCTTTGATTAAGTTTTTATAAAGAACAAAACATTCTAGTATTTTTGTTTTTTTAAAAGGTATGTCCATAAATACGGTTTGACCTGATAGAATATCTAGCTCAACATTTACTTTTCATAAGGGAAAAGTAGGGTACAGTGAGACTAAAATCCGTAGACCACAAGATTGAGCCTAGCACAAACGCGCGGAGCAAAACGTTACGTCAACTCGAACGAGTTTTGAATGAACACACTCATTTTGCACATAATATTTAATTCGTTTTAAGCCTTTATGCACATCTATTGTATAGGAATAAGCATAATCAGCGTATAATGTCCCCACTGCTGGAACACAGGCCTCCTTCAAGAGGGAGTGGGCTGTAATCTACCACGCGAGCCCAGTGCGGGTTGGCAGATGTCCGATTTTTTAGTTCTAGGACATGCCAGTTTCTTCACGATATTTTCTTTCACCGTTTTGAGAGCAGTGGTAAAGAAAATATTTATATAAAATAGTAAAGCCTGGGTTGTAACTCACGAAACTCGTAAGTCGAGGCCATTATCTGACCTCTGGGACACCAGTGCTTAAGCATATCATGGGTGAAACTAATTGTTTATCACAAAAAAATAAACCATAATGATTGCATTTCTGTTTATTTTTGCGATAAACGTAAATTATGACGATTTTTTTATTCGAAAATTCAATGAAAGTTCTATGAAAATAGAATTTTCGAATAAAAAAGTCGTCAGAATTTACGTTACCTACGTTGACGTCGCGCGATCGTTCGAGCCTTAGCATTTATAACAAAAACAAATAAACTCTCCATAAAGGTAACCTACCTCAACGAAAGTTGTAAATATTAATAATCCATTGACCCTTTCCCATATTAATCGTGAAATACGAACAAAGGCATACCCAGTAATGTATACGAATTTATACAGTTCTATACCTCGTCGACCAGAATTTCATACGACGCAAATATGCAGTTTGTTGGTGTTTCGGGCCACCTTAATGGCTTGTTTACTTTAATAGATAACGCATATGATATACAGCTGCATGTGAATAGAACGACGACCCTTACAAAGGTAGGTAGGGGAGAGGCTTGGAGGACGATTCAGAAACAGGTATGAGAAGAAATTGTAGAGTTCATAAACGCAGATAGGAAAAATGGAGGATTCTTCGAAAAATGGCTGGGAAGTAACTGATATTTTGAAAGATCCTAACTTACAAGTCATCTAACGAATGAGTCGTACCACATTGTTAAGTTTCAAAATGTGTATTTGTTGAAATACCGCGACCCGGTCGTTCTTTATCCCGCTCCATCCCATTCATTAGCGGTTCAAAAGCTCGGTGCTCCCTTAACGCCGATTACAAATTGAATTGCGTTAGAGAATTCATGTGTTATACTCGTATGTTTCATAATGTAAAGACAGTGTATATTCAACAGAGTGCTACTAAAAATAAACTACACACTTACTGCAGCACACCTGCGGCTTAAAAATCACACTATCAAGATAAACTTCATATAAAAATTCAAAACAACTCGTCATGCATAATAAACTTTTTAGAATATATTTTCATGAAAATAATTTTTTGTTTGTGAGCAAAAACAAGCTAGAAAAGTTTGTATGCAAAACGCACAGCCCCCGTTTATGACATCACTGGTCTAGTAAAAATAATTTATCGTTCAGACTCAACACTGACTTTGCATTTGCCCCAACCAGAATAAGCACCGCAGAATTTAAGATATACGGCCCTATTCTAGCTATTATGGTAAAGCTGAAATATTTCTTCCCCGTTTAAGTGAAATGTGTGATTATTTTGGGTGTTATGCATAATAGATGGAGTTGTGATTTACCATTTTGGTATACTTTTGGTTGTTATTTTATTTTACAATTAAAAGTACAATTTTTTTCTAGCGAACCAGTTACTAGGGACCTGTTAAGTCCACCTACAATCTAGACAAATAATTGAGTTCATCATTTTTGGCCGGGTGCTGGTTTTTTATTATTTTCCAAATAAAATCGATCTTAAGTAAATACTGCTTCGCGTACGCCTTATCTAATTCTCAACGTCGTCGTAGGTACTGTAAAGATTACATGCAAAAGGCGACCTTATGTCGTACAGGCTGATAGAAAAATAAATCTGTTTGCATTCGATCATTCAAGCGAATTTGGAATTAATTTTAAATAAAAATGAATAGTTTTTTGTTTCGGTAAAATGAGTGTTAAAATAGACGCATAGAAGAGTGCACGTTTCTCTGAGATAAGATGACGAATATAAAATAAATTGATTATCTAATATTCTACGCTCCCACACAATATTGCTCCACAAGAAAGCTCTGCAAGCGCTAAAGTACATGGTTACATTATGCGATCGCACGTTGCATCTTTGAAAAATGAAAACCCTAAAATGAGATCCGTCACCAACATAAAATCAAGAGACTGGGATACGTAGCGTAAAAAACTGGTTATCTATTAGTAGAAATAATATTTAAACTTTTCAACAATTCACTCAAGACCCCAAACACTGCACTAGAATACGACCACATTAGAGATGCCGGACATAACCTGCAAATAGAACTCGAGAGAACTGCCGTAAAGATGCACAACAGTCCGGGGATGGGATTATTTCGGGACGTGGCACAGCACTGCCCTATTGTGGGACAATCACAGATGCAGGCCGAAACTTAGTTGGTATTGCAACTTAGCGGCTGTATCTAGTTGGGTAAACTTGCAATTTGAAGTGAATTAATATTCTACCGGTGTGTGCTGTACCTATAAAAATATACATGAACTTGCGGTTGTGGTTGTGGGCTGTGCGTGAATGTTTGAAATGTGTTTGTATGAATAGGGTAAAACTAGCCTTAATGTTACTAACCACGACTAATTCAGATAGCAACTTATTCATTAAAATATGTTTGTGGTCATATTGTTTAGTTTCTTTACACTACGGGACTGTTTTTTGGGGATCCCAAAAATCTCAAAAAACTGCTATCACCAAGCCATCCTCTAGACGTGGTGCTTACGATAATTTCGCAGTATGATGAGTTTTCATACGTTTTCAAACAAAAAGGTTTTTCCGGCTCCCGCTTATTGACATTAATCCATTGTGGAAAATTCCATTTTTCATGTCATTGTTGTCTTGTAGACTTAGCCCTTATCATCCTATTTATTATTTTAACTGCCCTGTTGGTCTCGTGGTCGCAAGCGCGACTGCCAAGTTTGGGGTCCTGGGTTCGATTCCCAGGTCAGGCAGAAGTGTCCATTAAGAATTTCTTAGTAGCAGGCAAGAGTTTGGAAGTTGGTGGTGTTATTCCCCCGTGCCTCGGAAAGCACGTTCTAAGCCGTTCGTCCTGCGCCTGATCTCTTTCCAGTCTTGTCGGTTTACCGTCCCATCGGACTATGAGATTGAGAGAAGAGTGAGTGAATCTGTGTCCGCGCACACACTTGTGCACTATAATATCTCCCGCGTAGTCTGCCATGGCTGAAATTCGGATTCTGGAAGACTATAATTATGTAATTTTGACGTTCGAAAAGTGCCGATTCTCAGCGTATGTAGTTTGAATAAATGACTTTTGATTTTTTATATCGTCATTCTCTTGCCCTTACCCCTATACGTCTATATGTCTATGTATATATGTCTATGTCCCTATATGTCTTTACCTATGAAATTGCCGTTCTGCAGTACTGGCCATTTCAAATCAAAATAATTTTTGTTTGGCTAAGAATTCTAATTTCAAATTAATTTTATTTTAAAAACATGGTTTTTTTTTTCCAAAAGTAGTAATTTGTTTATTGATTAGTGTTACATTTTCATCGCATTTCAATATTTTTCGTCATCATGGATACGTTAAAAATTCGAGTAATTATGGAATATGAGTACCGTCGTGGCAGCAACGCGGCACAAGCGGCACGCAACATCAACGACGCTTACGGAGCTAACACTACAGACCAACGCACCACCTGAGCCTCTACCATGAGTTGCCATCGAAAACTTACTCGCTAGCGTTAAACTAGCTAGCGTATTAACGTGAATCAAATAGATTTCGATGGTGTCAAAACTCGCTAGCGTCTCCGTATATGAATTATATGAAAAGTACTTGTACAGCGCCCCTAGCGGTCACAGAAAGAATTGAAATTCGTACCAAGAGCACTATAGATTTCGATAGGTAAGAAACCGAACGTAATCTATTCGATAGTCACTGACGTTTTTCAGCTGTCACCATACAAAACGGCACCATGAGTCACTAATTCGACAGACGCTATCGAAAAATACGCTAGCGATAGTAGTTACGTAACTCACTAGCATTTTGAGGTGTTGAAACATGTTTACATTAAAATTATGTACGTTTTTGAGTCTATTAAAGTCAAAATAATGTCTGGAAGAGCTTATTTAGCATGGAATATGTTAGTGGCCGCTAAATTTGGAGACTAACGACTTTCAAGAAAAAATCAAAATAAGTTCCTTTACAAAATTTTCTATTATTGTAAACCTCAGACCAAATATAAAACCAAGACAGAGCGCTGTGAACAATACACATGTCAAAACTACACCGCCGCTATGCATAGACGGTCACACGCACACATTTACAATGAGACTACAATCAAACTACACCACACAAAGTGCGCACATGTTTACGAAACCGGCTTCACTTCTATCACTGGTTGACAGCGCTCTGTCTTGGTTTTGTTGAGGTAGGAGTCCCGGAGTGAAAGACGATTGAGATGCGAATGAATTTTATTGCTAAACTTAACCTTTAACTTTTTATATACAAAAATATTTACAAAATAATTAGCGACTACCTACATACATATATTAATTAAATAAATCAAAGCATACGTCGGTAAGTCGAGAATTGTTGAGTCTAGTACACCATCAATCCGTGTGGTGTCGCGTCGACGCAGTTCTTGCGCGCCGTGCCACACATACCTATATATTGAGGCTCCATCTAACCGTAAGTGAAGCGTTAGCTGTGTCGGCGGACGAACTTCCAGCGTTATGGTCTTCGTAGTTTCAGGTCCAATTCGAGCGTCTTCTCACCGTATGTCAAAATAGTAGTATTGTTGGCCGCATATAGGCAAACGCTTGTAGGTGTAGCTTTCATACCAGCTTTCTTCGGTATGACAGATGTTTGCACCGGTGTCGATCAAGAACGATAGACGTGAGTTCCTGTCGGTGATAAATAGACGGTGTGATAGTGTTCTTGCGCCGGTTGCCGCCTCAACCAACGCAGGTTTTAGTTTTCCGAGGTCGTCTTTGGGTCTTCATAATGGCATGGGCGTGTGCATCGTTGAGCTTGTATCCCAAACTTCCGATGGTAAAAACAGATTCCTGTTTGTTCGGCTCGTCGGGGCGTATTACTGCGCTGTGCGCGATATTGATTGGGCCCACTTGACGAACGTGATCTTGAACCATATCTGCTGAATGGTCTGCGATGGTAATGGTTTGATTGACTTGCCTTGAGTTCTGCGATTTCTTTTGTGAGCATGTCGATTTTCTCATCGATCGATGTAGGTACATGGGCGTTAGGTTTTGTGGCTACTGCAGCAATAGCACCATGTGGTTGCGCCTGCTCGAGGATATTGTCTGCAATCATCGCCAGCTCGTGGATATCGGAGTGTTTCGCGATTCTATCGCTGACAGCGAGGACTGCTCGTACGGATTGTGGTAGATGGTTGGTCCACATAATACGCAGCATGTTGTCGGCGGCGAGATTCTTCATGCGACGTAACAACTGCGATGGTTTCAAGTCGCCGAGTTCCATTTCGGGTAGTAATCGCTGTACTTTTAGTTGCTCGGATTCTTCATAAACCTGGAACAACCGCTTCTTCAGTGCGTCGTAACGATTTTTTTCCGGTGGATGGAGAATGATGTCTGAGATTTCGTCGAGATCGTGTCGCTCAAGTTGACCGATAACGAGCTCAAACATTGTTTGGTCCCCCTTTTTTTGTGGAGATATGATGGCTTCAAACTGGGCGAACCACAGTCGTATCCTGTCGCGCCAGATAGGTGGGATGCGCTGTGACGTCGAAACACCAGAGACTTCTTGACCTTAGTCGTTATTGTTCGGCATGTTTTGATACAGCTGGTTTAGTCAGTAGTAGTAGCTTCAATTAGAGTTTCGGATCTTGGGCTCCTTGTTGGTAATCACGTCGGGGTCACCACGATTTATTTGGTCTGAATTGTAAACGTAGTTCATTTTAAATTTAAATCAAAAACGCCGCGAATCACACATCCTCAAAAAAATTACAAATTGAATAGACGTACATAATTATTATAAAGAATACAAATTCAACAACCCCTAAATACCATAAGTAGTCCACTAACCGTCAACCTTTCTATTTAGACGGATTGTTTCATGACATTGACTGCCATAAATAACATTGTTTGTTACCATAGTGATACTACTACGTTTTGATCATATGAGCCGTTCTCTTTTCTTATTACTGAGAAAGAAAGAAACAAAACGATCTATCGAGCTTACCGTAGCGCCTGCGTAAGACTCCGTCAAACTCATGGTGCGAGCATTATCGAAATCTATTCGATCCACGTTAAGACTTCCGACGCCACCCACTTTTGATAGAGCTCATACGCCATGCCGCCATACATATTGGAAGTGAACCCTCCGGGAGGGTCACCGGCATTACGTTTGCGCTAAAGTTAACCATCGCGGACGGTCAACGTCATTAGGTTTAAAACCGTATTATAAAACACTGTAAAACTAAGTAAAATAGTGTTTTCAGGGGGTCTTGTCGCTACACGTAGTTTCCAACCTTTTAAATATTTAGTGAATATTTGTGCCGTGAACAAAATGTTTTTTTGAAAATGAAAATGCTTGGGTTTTAAAACCAATGCATGTATTAATAAATCTTGTGAAAATATACATCTAATTTTATTTTCATGGTTTATAATGCTTAATTCGCTAAGAAAAACCTACATTTAAAATTAGCCCTCCGCGAGGGCTCCCGGCATCTCATATGCGACTAGGTGAACCCACCAGGAGGGCTCCCGGCACTGAACGTGTTAATACGCTATCGCTAGCGAGTAAGTTTTCGATGGCAACTCAAGGTAGAGGTACTGTTATTGGTTTGCTCGCTTCCGTTCTGGAAATTTCGACCTGAAAAATGAACCTCGCGGTCGTCCGAAGACTTTGGTCGACAATGACGAATTAAAGGCGATTGTGGAAGCTGATGATACAAAATCTACGGCTGAATTAGCAGCAGCTTTCGACGTTAGCGTCAAAACAATATTGGTCCATTTGCGTCAAATTGGCAAGGTAAAAAAGCTTGACAAATGGGTGCCCCACGAACTCAATGATCGCCAGCGCGAAGTACGCGTAGAGACGTGCCTTGCACTGCTCAACAGACACACAAATTAACGAATTTTGAACCGCATTGTTACCTGCAATGAAAAATGGATTCTGTTTGATAACCGCAAGCGCTCAGCAAGTTGGTTGGATCCTGGTTCAGCACCTAAACAATGCCCTAAACGAAAACTTACCCCTAGAAAAGTGATGGTCACTGTTTGGTGGTCTAGCGCCGGTGTGATTCATCACAGCTTCTTACCAAACGGGGTGAGCATTACTGCAGATGTGTACTGTGAAGAACTGAACACAATGATGGAGAAGCTGGCACATCTCCAACCAGCATCGCAGGTCAATCGCTCGTCTCCGCTGCTCTTGCACGACAACGCGCGACCTCATACTGCACAGCAGACGGTCTCCAAGTTGCAAGAACTGGGGTTGGAAGCTCTCCGTCATCCGCCCTACTCACCAGACCTTGCGCCTACAGAATACTACTTTTTCCAGAATTTGGATAACTTCTTGGCGGGAAAAACATTCAATACCCGAGAGGCAGTACAAAATGCCTTTGAAGAATTTGTTGCCTCCCATCCAGCTGATTTCTTTAAGAAGGGCATCAATAAACTGCCACTGCGTTGGCAAAGATGCATTGATCTTCGATTAATACAAATAAAAAATACATGAAAAGAATTCGTTTAAATTTTTTCATACAAAACGGCAATTTCATAGGTTAAGATCTATTATTTGAGATCAGCGCAAAATATCTTTAGTCTTGGTATTATAATAGCTGCATTATGTAACTAAGTATGTAAAACATTTCCTTACCTTCAGTCAAATTCATCAGACGAACATTTTTTTTTTTTTAATAATAATAATATTTATTTATTGAATAAAAAAAAAAAAAACGTTTACGAAGAGTGTACACTTAATCAACAGTAAGATTTTCCAAACAATATTATAGTGCCTAAAAATAAACTAAAACTAAAATATGTTAAGAACAGGTTCAAGTAATCATGGTACGGAATCACAATGTTAGGTAGCGACCCGCCCGATCTAGGTTAATTCAAACCTGTATTTCAGGCCATCACTTTACGTTTCAATTAGAACGGAACACTAAAATTTAAAGTTAAACTGATATAAAATAATCTATTAACAACTATGAGAAAAAGCATATTGGTACATTAATATCTAAAACTAAACCTATGTAATTTTTTTTTTTCTTTTCTTTGTACGTATTTTTCTGTTCCTTTTTCTTGTCTCTTTATTTGTGTGTACATAAACTGTTAAATAAATAAATAAATATACAAAAGTAAATACTTAAGAATGAATAAATTATTACATTCACTTCCGATTACTTCCAAATCACATTAAGCAAATTAGAAAAAACCCAAAACCAATGAATATCGAGAGAAAAATAATAAAATTGGGTCACTTCACTCCATTAACGTGCAGAAATCAATAACATAAGGCAAGTACGGGAAGGCTTTCAGTCGACGACGTAATTGCTGTGTATAACCTCGACGAAGAAGGTAGAACAGAAGGTCTATCTTGTATACATCTTCTTTGAAAATTCATAAGGACAATCCGACCCCAACTACTGGTACACAAAATACTGGTATTCAGCTGCAGCCGGTTATATCCAGCTACAGCTGGATATAACCGGATGCAGCTGAATACCAGTATTTTACATGGAGTGACTGCCTAACTGACCTCTACAACCCAGTAATTGGGTAACATGATACCCCTTGATAAGACTTGTTGTCAGACTTCTGGCTTCTGACGACCCGTAACAACTATCAAAGATCTACAAATGACAGCTGGGACCAACGGCTTAACGTGCTTTCCGAGGCACGGAGGGGTCTTGGTATGTAAAGATGGTCACCCACCAACGGACCAACCGCGGCAAGCGTAGCTTAATCTGATCGATCGACGCGTGCGGCTGTTATTACTTAGCCAGAAGCCCTTTATGTACCTATTAGTAAAAAAAAACAAGAAAGAACAATATTAACCTTTGACATGCATGTAAAAATAAATTATAATTGATTAATTGCCTAATAAGAGTACCATTTATTCGTATTTTGATTTATTTGACATTATTTACTTGAACTTGACTTTTTACTGTATAAATTCAGACTTATTACTAAAAAATGAATAGATTTGTACACCAATTTCATTGGTAGGACATAGAGATCGACTAAACTGTATTGTATACATAACACCTTTATTGTAATACCTATGTTCACAAATAAAGTTTGATTTGATTTGATTTGATTTGATTTGAAAAAATATTTCTTTGTCACAGAAACACGTGCAAACAAAAGATAGATTAAGACAGGTTAACTCGAATAAGCACGAAAAAAGTAAGTAGTCGGTAGCTGAGTAATTGAATATTGCATTAAAATTCCCAACATAGAAAATAGTAGGTTTGTGTTTAATTTTATAATAGCGGCAGCACTACCTGCCATTGTAGACAGCCCCATGAGACTCTACTTACTAACATGAAACATGTTGCAGGCTACAAAAATGCAGCCTTCAGTCTGCTTCGCTACCGCCACCTCTTAACAGTATAACAGTATTATTTTAATCTTACTGGAGCCTGGATACATCCAGTATAGCTCCATCTTATTCCCACACTGAAGTATGATTAAAATTGTACCTTCTGCTATAAGAGGTGGTGCCCTTTGACTGATGAACGACAGGAGATTACTACTGTAGTCTAACTAAACTTTTCCTAAGTTTCTCATTGAGCTTTGCAAGCAATGGATATTCTGCCTGTTCGTCTAACATCGCATATATGCGCCCTCAGCTAAAAGGCATTACGTTAAAAGTCATCGCTTTTCTCATGTGAAGCCTTGGGAGCGGATATAAAGGATTTTTTTAATATCTACCGTATAAGACGCGGCCTTGGCGTGAAGAGATGGATAGACGCGATACCATAATGATGTTTGACATCGAAGGTGACGAATTTTCAAACATTATTTGGCCTGATTTTCAATAGAAAAGAATGCGTTAAATATACTGGAAAGGTTCACTCATTCACTATGATTTTCTTGTCTAGAACCCTTCCTAGGAACTGACCGGCTCTTATATTTGTGAAAAAGTAAACAAATCTGCAGGTAAATTAGAGATGTAGGTACTTTATTGACCCATGTTTAAGCGTTTATGGTAAACTAAAAAGTAGTGGTACTTAGTATTTGACATATAGCCAAATATCGCTTTTGTTCCAACCTTCCCCACTCACTAAACTTTTTCATATTATTACAAAAAGCATAAACAAAATTACAAATAAATTCACTTAAATGATTCTAAAACAACAAACTAAAATCCACCATTAAGATCTTTAATCGGATAAACAGCCATCCAGAGCGTTACAACGTGCACCCAACACAACAACGCTATTCAATTGAGTTATGATACACAGTGCACTAGTGTCTACAGTACATATTATATGTGGAGGAAACATTAAAGGAACTACACGCGAAATGTTCATATCTACAGTACGTTTTCCAGCTACAAATACTGTGGTTGACGGGTTTGAATTTTGTAGCGTATTTTTGAATGGTTCTGTGCTGGTTGAAACTGCATGAATGGTTATGAAAACTTTATTGACGGAAAACAAAATTACATAGGTATATTCAAGACTTTTATAGCAGTTATAGGTAGATGAAGTTTCTGAATTGTCGGTTATATGTATAATAAACCGGCCAAGTGCGTGTCAGACCACGCACAATGAAGGGTTCCGTAGTTAGGATGAATATATCCCAAGAACAAACTTAACATTGCAGTTGAAAAATATGTTCTCCCATACATTCCAACTGCAAATGTAAGTTTGAATCAGAATTTTGAGAGATTTACCATGTTATTTTAAGACACTAGACTTCTTAAAGGTTTTCTTGTGATCTATGAGTCTAAATAACAATTCATGGATTTTTTTCCAAAATTTTAGGCTCAGTAAGGTTCGGAAATATGAAGGAATGGTCAATTCCATCTATTTATTTTTTCTTAAATATCATTGAAAATATTAAAAAAATATTGAGATCCTCACAACAAGCCCTTTCATTTGATATGTCACACGGTACATACAGTTTAAAAAAAAATCCTCCGAAAAGTGACACCCTTAATCAAAATTCATTTATTTACGTTACACGTCCGTGTTCGGGTCACATAAATTCATATGTATACCAAATTTCAACTTAATCGGTCTATTAGATTCGGAGCAAATTGGCTGTGACAGACGGACAGACAGACAAACACACGTGTGATCCTATAAGGGTTCCATTTTTTAATCCGGGCGTACGGAACCCTAAAAAACAGTTGTAAAAGCAGAAACAGAAATCACGTGGTAAATAAACCCATGTCTTATCAATGGCATTAATATTATAATAAGCTAGGCAAGTTCTTATTTCTACAAAGTGCATACAAAACATCCAGGCCAAAGCTTTCACTAGACTCTTGAAAATTGTTGGTCATTATGGTGTTCATAAGCTATGAAACAGCAAACACTGTAATCATACGCTATTAGTGACTGCGACGTCCCACGATCGGTTCCCAGTAGTTGTTCCGTAAATGCTATGAAAACGTGCTTTTCAAAAAAAATATTTCTTTCTTTTTTTAAAGAAAAATACCTAACGTCTAATTATAGATAACATATTTGATTAAATCGTAATTATCTGAAGCGCTTATATACTGTGAGCATGAGGTCATGGGTTCGATTCCCGGATCGAGACAAAGTGTCATTGGGGTTTTCCCTCTGGAATTTCACAGTAGCAACCTACAGTCTGTATTTGTGACCGGTTGATGGCAATAGGCTCGCCCCCTATTATATGGGACTTAAAAATAACTGGCGAAATGTGGGTGTACTATACGTGCACATCTGCTTAACTCTTCTGGGAATAGAGGCGTGATGTTATGTTATGGGTATGTGTGTGTCTGATGAAATCTTTATTAAACGAAAATAAATGAATTGAAAATTCCAAAATAAATAATTTGTCATAGATATGTTTCAAAAATTACCAAACCTGGGGCCTTATTATGAAGTATTAATGCCATCATTATTCCACTGCGAAAAAAGGATGGTGCTAGCGGCCTTGTATAGCTCCATCTCTCACTCACACTGGAATAATGGTAGCATTAATACGTCATAATATGGCCCCTGATAAAGTGATTGATGATTGCAGCTTGTTATTGACTCATGGAAGCGCTTATCGCCTTTTAAAATATCTGTAGTAAACAAGGGAAAGCATTAAAATAAAAAAAATACAAACGTGTACCAATTATTTACTGCATGACCAAAAATATTCTACGCTACGGCCAAAATAATAAATTCTCCTCACCGAATTTCGGCCACGGTGGTCAATCTTAACAGAGATTAGCCAAGTACGCAGGAGATGTTATTGTGCACAACAGTATGTGTGCAAACACAGGTGCACTCTGTTCCTTTGCCCTCATAGACCGATGGAACGGCAATCCGACACGAACGGCGAGAGATCAGGCGCAGGACCAACGTCTTTACGTGCTATCCGCGGCATCCCGGCAGCCCGGAGTTTGAAACTTGGTGGTGTGAAGCCCCGTTCACACCGCGAAGTTTCAAACTCCGGGCTGCTACTGAGAAATTTCTAATGGAAAAACCCAATAACACTTTGCCCGACCCGGGAATCGAACTCAGGACCGCTCGGCAGTCGCGCTTGCAACCGCGAGGCAAACGGGTAGTTAACTGGCCAAAGCAACAGAAATAGTACACCAAAAAAAAAACGAATAAAAATATATTCCACGAGTACTGTTAAAAATAAAATAAAACATTTAAAATGTTACACAAATATTTCTCTAACGCACTGTGCGGCTCAAAAAATGTACCACTGAAATAAAATAAAAATAAACGTCCTTTTTAGTTGCGGCAAAGAATGTGAACATAATAGGGGAAATATCGTATGGTGCTCGGATGGTGTACACGAATTAAAAATGGTCAATAGACTACGCCAGTTTTATTGAAATACTGTGAGAGGATTTGTCCGGTTGGCTTTGATAACCGACCTTCGCGAATATTTTATTTATCTACATATAATAAAATAGTAACGAAGTCAAAACTGTACATCGAAAATTTAAAAAAGAAGTAATTACTACGAGGTGTGGGAACGAGTCTGATGCCGAAAATATAGTATTTGGTATTTGTGCATTTGTCTGTTAGTCTGGACATCCAGACTAACAGACAAATGCACAAATCCAGGGGCTTTATTATGAAGTATTAATGCCATCATTATTCTACTGCGAAAAAAGGACGGTGCTAGCGGCCTTGTATAGCTCCGTCTCTCACTCACACTGGAATAATGGTGGCATTAATACGTCATAATATGGCCCCAGATTGGCGCGAAAACGGCTGAACGGATTCAGATGAAATTTGGCACACACATAGCTTATAACCTGGATTAACACATAGAATACTTTTAATCCACGAGGGCGAAGCCGCGGGCAAAAGCTAGTACATATTTTATAAGTTGATGGCATGTATGATGAGATAAAATATTTTCACTATTTCATATTTAGAAGCTTAGCGAGCTGACAGTGCGCGTCATGATTTATTAAAAGTATAATCGTTTTTAGAAATAATTGCGCATTCAATACAAAACTCGCGTTTAATTTATTCGACTCGGTAAATAGAATATCTGTATTTTGCGTAAAATAGGGTACATAAAAGATCTTAATTGCAAAAATACTTTAAATAACATTATAAACTAAAATACTTCAATTATTACTATTGAGATCGAAAAAACGACTATACAAGGTCCCATTAAAATAGATGGACAAATTTTAACACAGCGTTCAATACGTCCAAAGATATCCACAAAACAAAAAACACTGATTAAAGTGATTTTATTTTGACCTAAAATAATAAATGGCATTGGATAACCAACATTCTTTGTATATTTTCGTTAGCTGATTTATTTTTCTTGTAAGCATCTAATGCGTTTTTCTTATTTTTTTTTTTTACCATTGTCCTTATTTTGGTGGTCTGAATGATTTCTAAAAGTTTATCCATCTATTTTAATGGGACCTTATATAAAATTAAATTAGATTGCTAGTGATATACTAATAGTTTAAGCTTCCTAACTTAAATATTATAAATGCGAAAGTGAGTTTTTTTGTTCGTTTGTTAAGCTTTCACGCTAAAACGGCTGCACAGATTTAGATGAAATTTGATACATGAGTAGAACATGACCTGGATTATGACATATAATACTTTTTATCTCGATATTCTTACAGGAACGAGACTTATTCAGGTGAAACCACAGGCCGTAGCTAGTAATTTAATAAATCACTTATAATGTAGAATATAAGAGTGCGGAGCCCTTTCTATAGATACCTACCTATTCCGTTTTTTTTTTTAAAGTAAACTCAGTATCTGACGTACTTTGTCTGTGTAGTTTTGCTTTATTATTCGTAAGATGAAACTTCTCGGCGCCAGTGAAAGCATTATGGAAGCTGTTAGTTAATTAATTGCTCTAGAGTTGCGCTTATTACGAGGTTATGGTACATAATGTTATCTATTAAGACTCATGTATTTGACGTGCTCTTATGTTTCATTTAATTTTATCTTCTAAAGTTATAATTAGGCGTAAATTCATTGAGTAAGTAATAAGAATGGTTTTATTTTTAAACCAAGCAGTGTCAGCCTAGTGGTGTGACCGTCGGACTAGTCACAAGTCATAGGTCTCGAGTTCGAACTCAAGGTTACGAATCCAAGGTTATTGTATTTATTACTTGCTTCAAAAACAGTGAAGGAAGAGATCGTGAGGAAACCGGCATGCCTGAGAGGTATTTCTCAACGACATGTAAAGTCAAGTCAGAGGCCCATGGGTGGCTTAAAAATTCTGACACCAGGTTTGTCACCAACCACACGAAAAAGAAAATAAATTTTCAAACCCCGAGTGTAATATTATGAGATTTTAAATGAAATGCTCGGAAAATACATATTATTGGCAATAGCGAAATGCATCGTTTCCTAATAAAACTTACATAAAGATAACGTGATTGACTTCGACAACTGACGCCTTTTTGAGGGCGCGAAATTTGCCTCTCCCTCACGCATTCTGCCTCCTCCTTCGCGAGCATTACTGCTTCGCACAAGGAGGTGACGGCCTCCCATGCCCTCTCGCTCCGTACCATGGCCGTACCATGGCCTCCACGAGGACACGGCGATGCTTTGCCCAAGCCAGGCAGACCTCCACCGTATGCTCAACCGTGTCCTCCGGGCGATCCACGCAGTGATGATACCCGGGCGTTTCCTCTCGCCGGATACGAAACAGGAACCTCCCGAAACAACCATGTCCGGTGAGGACCTGCGTCAGGTGGAAGGTGAGGACGCCGTGGCGCCTCTCTAGCCACTCCCCAAAGAGGGGACTTATCGCGGCAATAGTGGCGTGCCCTCGACAACTAACGCCTTAGGTAAATAAATCAATAGCTTCATGACATAACATGAAAATTAGCCCTCTTACCCATGTGTAATTTTTTTCTGGGACAACTTTTATTTGCACTGGATTTTCAACTATCGGCGTTGAGTCGACCATTGAGAAGTCAACAGAAGGCATTTCATTTCATTTCAGCATTCCAAATCGTCAACATAATACACTGTTGAATTTGCAACTCTCGACGCTAAGCAGTTCCATAAAATCCAGTACGCGATATAAAAACTCCGCGGAAAAAAAATCGCCTGTACGAGAGCTGAGTTTCATGTTATGTCATGCATGAAGCTATTGATTTATTTACCATAGTAACAGTTATTCATCACACAAAACACACACACTTTACACAGTCCAATAAAATATAGGTAACCTCTAATTTGATGGCCCACCACCCTGATTGCGTAATACATTTTCAACCACCATCTTTTTTTTTTGTTTAGATTCTAAATAATCCATCGCTTCATAGGTTTGAAAAATTCGTCAGCTCAACAACATAAATGACGTAATGAACGTGGGTGAACTGTCAAAATGAAACCTATTGCGATCAATTGTCATTTTATGTGTGTTACACAATTACCCCGCAGTGGTTAAAAAGCACTCATGTATTAGGTTGTGGATTCAAATCCGGGCAAGTACCAATGTGACTTTTTCAACTAATACTTATAAGCAGTTTGAAAACAAAATCCCGTGAACACAATGACCACATCTGTTACCGCCCCGGTTTTATAGCGGCCGAGTGCTGCAAGCAAAAATAGTCCTTACGGTGTATAGATATGAACTTCTTCGATGGTACTTTAAAAGTTAATCCTAGACTTTACCGACATCGGTAAAGGAAAACATCATAAGGAAAGCTAGACTTATAGTTAAAAGTTTGAAATCGTCAACCCGTATTGAGCAAGCGTGGTGCTCGTGCCTTCTCTGTATGAGAGGCCTTTGTCCTGCAGTGGGAAAATTATAGGCTGATATTTTAATTTGAAAAAACTTATCACAATATGCCACAGTATAAATAAGTAACAGTATTATATCTTCATAGAAAACGGCAGAAACGACGCGCTTCGAAATCTCAGTGTATATCAATCAGTACGGCGGACGCGGAAGGTTTATCTACCGAGCTGCCGTAGGTAGTTAATTCAAGGTCACACCCGATATGTAGTACTGTTACTTATTTATACTGTGAATACGGCTAGTAAAAATTTAAAGCAAACATATTCTTCCAAGTTAATCATAGTACATAGTAATAACTCATCAAATACAAAGGTAAACCGATAAAGCCCGTATACATAGACGTAAATATGCATCGACTGAGGAAAATTGTGTCGCCCGGACGTTCACCTAGCACTTTGTCAATATAGTTCACTTTCGCTTGCATTTAAATAGGGTTTTTATGCTGAAATAGGGAAAATATCTGAGAGAAAATTGGTGGTAACTTTTTTTTTACAGAAGGCATTATTTTAGCCATGTTATTACCCGATTACGGCGAAGTAAAAAAGAGGGTTATGATTTTTAACTATTAGGGAAAAAAATACTACCTACATACGTAATTTTAATTTTTAATTACAATTTTTTTGTAAGCCAATGACTACAAAGGCCGAGATCTATAAACGTTACTTTCTTTCTTTCGTCGCGTTAGCACCAGAAAACATTCAACATGTAGATGTTTCGAAACTTGTCACATGAAACAAATCTCATAACTTAAGTTTTGTTGAATTTTCGTTCGTACTACACGCAACATGAGTAAGTTTAATATCTCAAGTTAGTGTTTTCCAAACATCGAAACATGTAACAAGATTCCTAAACAAACATTTTGGCATTTTGTCTGTTAAACATTGACATGTTACTCATCACTTGACAGTGATATGAAACATCAAACATGTTTCGCATCAACAAGTTGCGTGACAATGCGCACGTGAGCCGATACATTGAGAGAAAACCGAGATTTCAACATGTTTTTATGTTAATGTTTCGCCAGTGCAAACGCACGGTTACGTAGATCGTGCTTTGACACAGACAAGTTCCCAACTCTATGTTGCACTTGTAGTCTGACAGTTGTGCGACAGCGACAGGAATAACGCTTGACCAAAGTACGTGCTAAGTAATGTTTATAGATCTCGGCCTATGTGTGGCAGCTTTCACTCACAATACAAATCTCTTAGATTTGTGCAATACATATACCTGGGTATATGTATTGCATCAATAAAGTATTAATGTAGCTATAAACTTTAGAAAAAACTTGCCCTGCTTTTAAACCCAATTCTTTTGCTTCTTAACGAGTTTTAGCATCTTCGAGCCACAATAATTAGGTATTCATTATTAACCGACTTAATAAAAAGGAGGTTATCAATTCGAGACGTATGTATGTATGTACCTAATATTATTGAAACTGCAATTTATTTACGAGATAATCTATAAGGCTTCCAAACAAATATACAAAATTTTATAGGTATATGTATGTATGTTGGTGTGTATCTTTGTATGTATGTTTGTATGTATCTATGTTTGTACACGCATTTCTCCGAAACTATTAATCGGATTATGTTTTTTTTTATTGTCTTACCTTTACTTTAACTTATGGAGCAGTGCAAGTTTCATCAAGATCGGTTCAGCAGTTTTCAAGATAAAGACTAATATGTGTAAGCGTGACGGCCTGGCTTATGTAGTGTCAAAGGGAAAACATCTATTTTTTATTTTTTTATTTAACCTTAAAATATTTATAACAATCCTTAACTAATATAAATACGAAAGTGAGTTTGTTTGTTTATTACGCTTTCACGATAAAACGGCTGAAAGGATTTGGATGAAATTTGACAGATAGGTAGCCTGGGACCTGGAAAAGGACATAGGCTACTTTTAATTCTGGATCGCATTCCAAGTCGCGAGCAACAACTAGTATAAAATATTTATATTAAGATGAAACATTAAATAAGTAAAATGAAAAAACTTTGAAGCCGTTGAAAAGTTTTAAATTATGAAGTTCACTGAAATGTGTTAATCAAAGGCTAAAAAGCAAAATTTCTAAAATATTAACACCTAAGTTCAGACTAAGTAATCTTTCTGTTCTTGATTTGTTGGCAAAATGTAAATTAAAATCACTGAAAAGTTTTTCTAATTGACAAACTTACTTACTGTTAAAGTAAATAGAAATAACTGTGTTTTAAAAAAACAATCTCACCTTGGTAATAAGCAGCATTACGGTAATAAGCAACATTAAAGGGGCGGGGCCTCGTCAAAGTCGTTTCTGACGGCCAACTCTAGCACCGCGCGCGCTCTTTGGTCAAATCAAATAGCGCGCGCTTTCCCGGTTCCTGTTACACACTTCCGTCCCTTTTCACGAAATCACTCCCACAGATTTGAATACTTAGATATTTTTAAATTTAGATTTAGATTTTGATTGCAGGAAAACGAGAGGGAAAATGTTACACATCAAAAAGCCGAGAGGTGTCGTGGGACATCCCGTTGTAAAGAAGTTCCTTTCGCTGTACACTATTTATTAAATAACAGAAACAATGAAATAAATTAACAACGTTTGAGAGTAACAATAAAAATGGACACATGCCTACTATAAGAAAAAGTGTCGTGACATCCAAAATGTTACACTTTTTCGGTCAAGCTCTCATTCGCCAAGTGAGCAGAGTATGACGTGCAAAAAAAAAAAAAAAATAAGGATCAAAAATATTTTTTTTTACAATATTTATCACAAATAGCTATTTACACTAGGTACAAATAAATACAAAAACAAAAAGACACTTAGGCATCGAAGTGCTCGTCCGCATGGCTGTTATCCAAAAACGTGCCCACAAGAAAGAGGCCAAAGAACGAGCCAGCCGACCAGTCGGCGAGAAATTTCCTTAAAAAGGAGACGCTCACCCGGCCCCATGCCCCGAGCGTTTCGACCCCAAATGGCTCATAACTAGTTAATCATAAATATACAGTATTTGCACCACTTGAAGGTCTGCCACAACCGCAACAGCGGCGCCAGCACAAAACAAAACGAATTAATTATCAATGACAATAATTTATCTTTTTTCCCTATAATATAAACATATTCTACCAAGAAAAACGAGCCTGTTATAAAATGCGACCAGCTACCGCAAGGCAATGCAAGCGTGAAGAAACTCTTACTAATATGGATCAACCATACCAACCATGAAGATTTTCAACTCTCTGCTTAGTGCCGAGACTTGAAAATCCAACAGTGTGTTTTTTCAACGCGCTGGGATGCGAGAGCGTCCCAACGCGTTGGATTCTCAAAGCAAATCCAGTGCGCGATAAAATCCCGCCGCGATATTTTTACGTCCGTGCAAACGTGGGGTTAGTGAACATTGCCTACATTTACAGGGGTATTTTCCTGCTTATTGGAATAATTGGACTTTCTTAGAAGTCTGAATAAGTAACAACTCCATATGGCGGTGAAAATGAACTTGCTAGAAGGGGGTTGAACATGGCACCAGTGGGGCCCGAACCCATTGTACCACTCCTCTTCGGTTACCTACGCACTCTGGTAAGGAAACGAACTAGGGATCAGCATCACAAACTATGGTCGGACCAAGGTACTCACCTTGGTCCGACCATAGTTTGTGATGCAGGCAGGCTAAGGAGGCACTGCCTTCAATCGATGGCCGCCTCACGAAAAAGGTTCTCCGATTAACTAAACAGCAGCTGCGTACGGTTACAGCAGCTATAACTGGGCATGGGTCATTTAATAAACACCTCTTTGTCATATGAGTCACAGACAGTCCGCTCTGCAGAGCCTGCATGGAGGACGACGAGACAGCAGCTCACGTGCTGTTAAACTGCCCGGTGGTCGCCACTTACAGGGCAAAGTACTTCGGTAACCCAGGTACCCTACGCGAGATTGCCAGTAACGCCAAGGCGTTGCTGGCCTTCTTTGAGGAGCTGGGGTGGATCGAATAACAGATTTTTCCCACCCGTACGCAAAATACGCGCTTTGACGTGGAGTTGCGGAAACCAGCCCGTATTACCTATTACCTATGGCGGTAAAAACCGATAAAACCTCAAGTCGACCGAACGTGCGTAAAAATAAATATTACTGAAACTCAAACGTAAACTTTAGAAGTTTGTGGTTACGATGTCAAGAGGATGCAATAAGAGACATGCTCTTATTATACATATAGTGTACATATTAAACAACAACAAAATGACTGAATCAGTGCAGAACATAAGTTACGGTGTCTAGCATACTCACTGTTTGTGTACAGTTGTACACATTCGGCCAGAAAAACATAGCGAAACAAAGTTTTTGTTTTCAAAATAAATATTTTGATAAAACTGTACCTGCAAATCTGCAATACGATTGTTTATTTTTTTTTTGCTGGTTGTCACAAAACAGTGCCTGCAAAATATGTGGTAACACTGTATATTTATATGCCATGTCATCTAATTATGAATGCAGTAATTACATAGCAACAATAGCGACGACAACCTCAACTAGTACAAAACTCTCAATTGACAACAGACATTTATTTATTTTATCTTTCAAAAGCCACAAACTATGCTATCGATATTAATTAACAACTCATTCGTACATATATTTTACACGTACAACAATGGAATACCACTAAATGTCCCATTTACAACTGAAACCGCAACATTTAAACACTTTTCGATAAAACATTTCAATTCCAATTTTATAAAATGGCACTTTGATACGCTAGTATTGCCGCTATCGAAACAGTTTCGAAGCAATATAACTTTTAACTTATATTGGCCTCAAGTGTATAGCGTTACAGTGTGTTGTATGGAGGTGCAACGACCACGTACTGTAAAGAAAGCGTAACAATACCGGTTTAAATTGAGCCAAACAATTTGTTTTACTGTTTTGTTATCAATGGTTCAATTTATATGTAAAACAGTGTAAAATAAAACTCACAGGTACTTATTTATAATTAAGAAATATTCCACTCTAATGGTAGCGTAGGACAAGATTCACTCTTCAAGAAAGGTGCAATTTACACCACCCACTTTCCCTGTGGATTTAGGAGCCATTAACATTGGATGATATTTCTGAATTTTGAAGAAAATAATACTTTAAATAAAATTATTATTAATTGAAAAGTCGTAGAAGGTTTTTAACCTTCTGGTAGGTACAAAACTACCTACAATTTAATATAAGTCGACACTCAAGTCAGTACCCTAATTACGTAATTCACGATCAATCGGAATCTGAATCGTTTTGAAACAAATTGCTAATCCATTGCTTCATAAGTTCGAAAAAATAAATCTGCTCAACAACGTAGATAACGCGATGAATGTTGTTGAGCTGTCAAAATGAAATAAATTTGTCGTAATTGTTTAGTAAAATGTGTTGCGTAATTAGATAGCAGGTATAGCTGAAAACCGTTACAAATTGTCTGCAATTCAAGAAGAGGAAAAGGTAAAAATGGGAACTGGATAACTTCCATTTTTGGTTTATTTGATACTGACCTACCACACAAAGGTACAGACGCCAGCCGGTCAACCTACCCGAAACTGTCAAATTTTCCCAATCAACTATCATATGAACCTTATGGTTTAGTAATAAAGTTGAAAATCTATTAAATAAATTTGACAGCTTGTAGTAGGACGATGTGCTGGCGTCTGTACAGAGGCGGATTTAATGCCATATAGGTATTTTCTCCCAGTCAACCTTTGGGTGATGCAGAGACAAAATTATCGGTAGCTGCAATAAAGAAAATATTGACATAACATAACATCACGCCTTGTCTCCCCGAAGGGTTTGGCAGAGGTGTAGCTGTAGCAGGTGCATCCACATTTTTCCAGTTATGTTTAAGTCGCATGTAATAGGGGCGAGCCTATTCCCATCAACCAAGCACAAATCCAGAGTACGGGCAGCTACTGAGAAATTCCAGATAGAAAAACCTAATAACACTTTGCCCTACCTGGGAATCGAACCTCCTGCACGCATAGCGCTTGCGACCACCAGACCAACGAGGTAGTCCGAAAATTGTAGAATAAATATTTATTTAAATATAAGGATATACTTACCTACATAATTATACCTATTAAAAACGATTAATATAATTAATTAATTAATATCTGTGCGATTGTTGGTCCAACTTTTTTATGAATAAAACTCAAAACGGTATCACACTCAAAACCCAGTAATCACAAGTTATAACGCCACCCTATCGGAATGCGGCGGGCGTTCCGGCCGAGCGGGCCGGAAGTCCGCACACGGCCCGCTTCCGGCACGTCACACCGGTCACCCACGGCCGGAGCTTCGAGCTTTTTTGTTAGATACACGTGACAAACACACAACAATTATGTCAAATCAAGTGTAAATTGTTGCATTGGTGTTTAGTCGATTTCACATCAAGAGCGAGTGTCTATAGAGTTTTTTGCCCGTTCTTCTCCATTATAGGAACCTACGCTTTCGAATGATCAACTAGCTTTATATTTTTGACTGACCGACTCCTTGACAAATCTAAAGTGTCAGTAATTGGTTTACTAACAAATATTATACATGCGAGAGTGAGTTTGTTTGTTTGTTACGCTTTCACGCTAAAACGGCTGAACGGATTTAGATGAAATTTGGCAAATGGATAGACCTTGACCTGGATTAGGACATAGGATACTTTTTATCTCGATATTCTCACGAGATCGAGACACATGCGAGTGAAACCGCGGGATGCAGCTAGTTTGAAATAAATGCTTTGAGTTTGAAAGTTAGCTTTTCAAGATCCCCTTCATTTTGATTGCACTGGATGACAAATGCGCCACTTGTCTAGACAAGTGCAGTCGCTTTCAAAGCGTTTTGTATTTCTATAACGACTTTCAACAGGATTGACATAAGCTTATGTCAGTCCCATACATTTTGACTTTTCCATCATCGTTATCGCTAATAGAATGTCACTTTTTCAAGGTCCCCTGTCCCCTTTAACGGTCCCCTTTAACGTTTAAATATTGAACTTTGAGACTTGTGTCAGCTTGTTGAATGTTGGGCCGTTCCTTCTCCTCATCTTCTATCAACGTACTCGTTTATAGAAGATGAGGAACTCCTCCTCCGAAGCAAGGAGACGGAGGCGTAGATGGAGGAGGAAGTCTGTGTTTGGTGGTCAATCTTTTGTAATCGTGGCGACAAATAGCACTTAATAATGAAGACAGGAAAAGCTCAAAGCCTCCACATTATGTCCTACAGTGACCACAGTTTGTTGTTTTGAGCCGATATGGCAACGCTCCTCTTCATATCAATCTGCCAGTCTAGCCTTTTCCCAATTATATTGGGGTCGGCTTCCAGTCTAACTGGATGCAGCTTAATACCAGTATTTTACCTGGAGCGACTGCCTATCTGAGCTCACAACCCAGTAACTGGATAATACGACACCCCTTGGTAAGACTAGCTATCAGACTTTCGGACTTCTGACGACCCGTAACGACTGTCAAAGACGACAGCCGGGACAAACGGCTTAACGTGCTTTCCGCGGCACGGAGGAGTCTCGGTAGGTAGAGATGGTCATACACAGACCAACCCCGGCAAGCGTAACTTAACCTGATAGATCGACCCGTGCGGCTGTAATTACTTAGCCACGAGCTCCTCTTCATGTACAAGACTTTAACCTAAATTAGGCTGTTCCACACCCATAGTTGCAAAAGGCGTTACCAATTTTATATCGGGAACTACATTAGTACAACACAAAATCCACTCTCATAGTCAATAGACCCCACATCTTGCCTCAATCATTAATAGCTCACAAAATCTAATAAACGACAAGATAAAGGAATCCGTATTCAATAGTCCATTCAATAAATAACATAAAAGGCGCTTAATTAATATTTATGGGATCGCCACGTCCGGTGTGACTTTATTGAATCAAATCATTGTCTGGCTCTGTTTGGAAGATAATCGTTAATGTGTTTTTGTGTTTCTGTGTTAGCTGTTCTGGAGTTCTAAATTATGGTAGTAGGTATTATGTCAAACGCCGGGTATGAGGTAAAGAATTTTGTTACTGTTTACCTTAGATAAGAAAAGATAAGTCATTACTTGCCTTAAATATCGTATAAAGTTGTTACAGTCTGGTTTTGAAATAATGTCCACATGTTAAACTATACAGAATATTGTATCAATTCCGTGCAAAAAAATTAATAACGAGTTAAAGGTGAACTATAGAATGTCACAGATTATTTGGTAATACAATAATAGTCATTCAGATCATAACATCACAAACATTTTCAATAATACCTGTACAGACACATTTTATGTTCAAGTTAAAGAAATCATCAATGTCATAAAAATGATGCCAATTCAGCCATTTATATAGTTTGATTTTAAATGAGTTAGGATTATTTAATAATTGTAGTTCTTTTGGTATTTTATTGTATATACGCACACACATCGTAAGGCAGGTTTTAGCATACTTGGCTGACTTTATCGTGATTGATATGATTTTGTCATGAAAGGCCTAAGAAATGAGACGGAGCCTTCTGTGGTTTGATCATAGAAGTAAGATATCATTTGATCAGAATCCGCATCATCAGCCGAGCGTCTCAATATTTTACATGGACCGATTGGCTACTTGACCTGTATATCCCAGTTACTGGGGACAGAAAGCATAATATTATCGTTAGGGAATATTGAAAGATTTTTTTTTCTGTAAAAACTTGGTAGTTGGACAAATATCTGACAATTATTACAAGGCCCAACTGTCACTTTTGTCACTTCATTCTCAAAGTAAATCTAACTGTGCTTTAGGTATTTGCAAAAAAACTTTAAACGATAGGTACTTCTATTTTAAAAGGTCTAGAAGGTATAACTATCTGTTATGCTCTGTCTTCACAAATAATTCTAAGATTTTCTGTTGTCAAAAATTATTCAAAGTTAATGTTTGGCTTAGCAGTGCCTTTCGTACCAAACTTAACGATTCCAGAGTTCCCACTAGCATAATCAGCCTATAATGTTCCCAGTGCTAAAACACAGAGCTCCTCTCTATGAGAGGGAGTGGGCCGTTATCCACCACACAGGCCCAGTGCAAGTTGGTAGATGTCACATGACTTCGAATTTTTGGCTGTAGGACATGCCTCACGATGTTTTCCTACTCCGTTTTGAGAGCAGTGCTGATGAAATAATTTACACAACGTAAAGCGCCTGTAAGGGTTCGAATCTACGACCTACAACTGGTAAGTCGCGACCGTTACCAATGGGCCACCACTGCTCCATTTAGTTTCCACTAAATTAAGTATTATTCAGGAGTCCTTATTAAATTAATCTCTGATCGTTCCCATAACAGGATAGAACACCGTTGTAATTACGAAAACTTCCAATTTAGTATTTCGAGAATGCTTAACAGTAGAAAGTGAAACGATACCTTGACGTAGAGTTTCGCAAGAACTAAGTACTCGACAATTAATACAAGTTTAACTATGAGAATTCTTGGCCTGTTTCACTGAGAAACTCCGAGACTCATTTATATTTAATTTACTTCGAGATAGACGAGACTGAATGTTTTATAAGCAATTGTTTTCAAGAACTTTTAGTTAACTCTTCTGTGTTGTTAGCGTGAAAATTGGTATTTTAAAAAAACTCACCCGTTTATTATGATTTCTAATACTTTTGGGCATTAGGGTTATCGGTGCCGAGACGTGAACCCTGACAGTCAGGCTATTTCACAAATATAAGGTCGCTGTTCACTGGTTGCTGGTCGCTGGTCGGTTGTGCTCATAGCACAGAATTATGCTGAGTGGAAGCCTTCTTGTCACAGTCATGACGTGCAGCTGCCAAATATTTATGTTGTTTATATTTTTGTTATTTGTATGCACGTGTCTCTGTGACAAATAAACCTTTTTTTCTTTCTTTTCTTTCTTTCTTCTGTTCTAGCGGATTATGTTCGGAGTTTCTTCGAAAGATAAAATCAGAAACGAAGTTATCCGGAAAAGAACCGAAGTTGCCGACATAGCTTGGCAGCTGAAGCTGGAGTGGCAGTGGGTTGGCCATGTTTGTCAAAGGACCGATGGCCGGTGGAGCGGACGAGTCCTGGAGTGGAGGCAAGCGCAAGCGTAGTGTAGGACGCCCACCAGCTAGTTGGACCGAAGACCTCAAAAAGGTGGCTGCGACAGACTGGATGCGGAAGGCAGAGGTCAGGGTGTTGTTGCGCACCATGGGAGAGACCTATGTCCAGGGTGGACTGCGAAAAGCTGAGTTGATTAATATAAGATTAAATCTAAAGACCGATATACATGGAGCAATTTAATTACCATGCAATTGATTGAATTGACTAAACAAGTATTTACACGATGCAAGGTGTTTGTTGTTTCAATTTTATTGTACGCCACAGGCAAGAAACTTCACACGTCCACATCGTGTAAATAGGGCTTAACTTTACTGTTTCTTGTACACATAGCTATACATTTCCAGTATAAGCTGATCTCGCATTGTATAGGATTGCCGTACAATGAGAGGTCAGCTATACTGCTAATGTATAGCTTGATAAGTAGTCGTGTGTACCTACTTGATATGCTACTGTTGATCTATTGACGACGTCTTTTTAAGCAGTAACCGAGCTTTTGATTAACTCGATAAGAAAGACAGAAGGACATCGTCTATCGTTCGTCGCGCCGTTTTTTTATAAGAAAAAAAGTCTTTGCCGTACTGTAACCAAATAGGCTGGAATTTCAAATTCTATTTTCTCCAAAAACGTAAGCGGAAACGCCCTACTTCCTTGAGAAACCCGGCAAAATATACCCCGAAAATGGAGGTATGAATTCAAATCGCGAATGGTAGACTAAAGATAAAATTAACGCAGAGGTCTTAACTCACTTAGAAATGTTATACAAGCGGCGTACAGTATTCGCATACTAAGTTGGCGATGTAAATGAACGTAAGGCAATGGGTGAGGTACTGATAGCGGCCGGAAGGGGCCTACTAGACGCTCCACTGTGACATACGGACGGCGAAAATTGAAGGAATTTGGAAGTGCTTTTGTAGAGGTAGTTTCTGGTAATGTTGTGTGACTACTGAAAGATTTATTGATATTATGTTAATTATTATTATAGCCATTTATTTCAGACGGAATCCATATAAGTGTTTGTAACAATTTTCTTAAGATCTATGTTAGTAGGTACCTAATATAATAAAGTAACATTTTCTTAATTATATATAAATATGAGATGTCAAGTGACTTGGTATCGGATGGAGTTTCTTGCCGGAGTTTCTTCCATGGAGTTTCTTGTCGGCTCTTCTCCATAGGAAACGACCAATTGGAACCGTGCACCTAGCTTCTGACGTTTCATAAGTGCCCTTGTAGGTTTATGTGAAATAAAATATTTTGAATTTTGATTTTTTTTTAATGTTTATTTTAAAAAAAAACTAGGCAGGGATAGAAAAATTAAAAAAAAAAAGTTTTTTTTTTTTCATGACTGTGTGCGAAGGAACATGTTAAAACAATGAGTATATATGTGTGAAGAAAAAATAATAAAAATCCAAAACTCGTATAACACTTAAAGAACATAATCGCAAGCAACAGTATGTACTTACGTGAAGTATTAGAATAAATTACCCAATAACTACACAATACCGAGTGCTTCCGATATGGTCCGCTTACCACCGGACGCCAGTTGGCTGCGTCGGTTAGTTTCCAACCCGGGTTCGAACCCCACACACGTTGGGAACGCGGTTTAAAACTTTACGCGCGTTTAGTTCGAGAGCTCCGAAGTTTGTAATATATTCTCTTTACGGAATATAAAGATACTAGTTTATAAGCAGTTTATACAAGTTTGTACCGGTTTTTGTTTTTGGTTTTCGCACGTTACGGGGCGCAAACACAGTGATTTATTGGTTGGTGTTTGGACAAACATTGGTGGGCTTTGGCCGGGATAATGTGGTGGTTGGTGAAGCTGTCAATCGTTTTGCAATGTAAGTAATGGTTGTTTTATGTTTTCCTATTTTTTTTGAGGCTTTTTTTCGATTTCAGTGTACAAAAATCCTGCCCAGTTTTTTTTCTCCGCAAGTGCAGAGTCGCAGAGTTATGTTTGCGACATAAATATTTGAGTAGAAATATCTTTTTCATAAATCCGCTGTCGGTAGACATATTTTTCAGCTACTTATGTCAGCTGATCGTGTAAGTTGTTAACTCAGGCCAAATAAAAAAACCAAGACATGTCAACAGTGAAGTGAAGCCGGTTTCGTAAACATGTGTGCACTTAGTAAGGTTTAGTTTTATTGTAGTTCATTGTAAATGTGTGCCTGTGAGCGTGTATGCATAGAGCGGAGGTGTAGTTCTGGCATGCTGTATTGTTCGCAGCGCTATGTCTTGGTTTTTTATTTGATCTGAAGTTGTTGAGAATACAAAATAACTAAGTAGATACTTATTGGCATTTCCAGACACATTTTTTTTTTTTGTTTGCACACTTGATTTTTGAAGTGAAAACTTCTTTAGGAGGTAGGAGATAAACTTAAGGATTCGCGTCACCGACATGCTCGCGCCGTAGTGCTGTACTATAGAAGCTAGATGGCGCTAATATTATTTTTTGCGTAATGTTCGTAATATGCACAATTATTGCACACAAAGCACTACCTATTATGAATTGGTTAGTTCAGCACACAAACGTTAAATACAACTGTTTTGTTATTTCAGTGCTAGTAATAAAAAGTAAACAAATATTTACAGGTCACTGACCCTAAGGATCAATATTGTCAAACCCATTGGTCGTTTGTTAACTACGTTGATATCGATCAAATATCAGGTGCTTTGCGATTGGCGTAGTAACATAGCGTAGTTAGAAAGGTTCCGGCTTTAGTAATTAAAGTAATAACAGGCATATTCACATGCCATAGGTACAGGGAAATTAATTGTTTAGCATATTGGCACACAATTTTCCGTGGTATAGCCATTTTGTGCAACTGTCAAAGAATGACAGACGTATATTCAAATCTACACTTGATTTGGAAAAGGACAAATTCTCAAAACGGCAAATTCTCTTATGGGCAAATTATTATAATGGCGAATTCGCATAATGGCAAATCTAATACAGCAACCTACACAAGCTTTAGGTACAGACGCCAGCAGGTCAACCTACCCGAAACTGTAAAATTTTCCCAAACAACTTTGAACCTTATGATTTTGTGATAAAATTTAAAATCTAAGTATTAAAGAAATTTGACAGATTGTAGTAGGTTGATGTTCTGGCGTCTGTACACTATGTTTTCCTATCAAAAAGCCGTTCGTTCCCGTATGACCCGCGTAAAACAAAAAGTGTAAGCCTTGCAGTTAAGAGAACTGTAAAGAGGAAACCTCCTCCAAATCTAAACAGGTTTGATTACACTGGGAAATTTCAGTAAGCTAAGCAATTGGGACCGAGAGCAATGGTGGCCTAGAAGTAAAAGAGAAGTCGCCACTGCTCTCAAAATGGTAAAGCCTGAAGTGCTGCAACAACCATGCTGACTGGTAATTATTTGGAGCAGAACAAAAGCTTTTCTTGTATATTATTATGTAGTTTATAGAATAGTCACCTACAAGATTAGAAAATAAAGCACATGTAAAATCGGGTAAATTAATTGCTTGGCATAATCAGCCTATCATGTTCTCACTGTTTGAACACAGGCCTCCTCTCTTCGGGTGGGGGTGGGGCGGGACCAGTACGGGTTGGTAGATGTCACAAATCTTCGAATTTTTGGTTCTAAGACATGCCGGTTACCTCATGATGTTTTCTTTCACCGTTTTGAGAGCAGCGGTGATGGAATTATTTACACAAAGTAAAGCGCCTGCCTGGGTGGCAGGTGCTTTACTTTGTGGTCGAGGCTGTTACCACTGGGCCACCACTGCTCCAACCTTAACCTTTACCGTAAATGAAGCCTCCAGGTGTAGTACCGTATTAAACTGCCAATTACCACTAATGGCTTAATTAAACATGCTTGTTAAACCGTGGGCCAGGAGTAGGTGAACCACAATAGTGCACGCGGCTCAGTTGACCCGTGTATTATCGATTTGCTGTCAACGCCCCTGATCGACAATACGTGGTTTACTGTTCAATGTTTGGTGACTAACCTTTCCAACATACTGATCACACTATTTTTCGACCCATCCTATACTATTAAACAAGTATATATATTTGTAATCACGTTCTCGGAAATGGCTGTAGAGATTTCGATGAAAGTTGCAATATAGAGGGTTTACGGGGGCGAAAAATCGATCTAGCTGGGTCTCATATCTGGGAAGATTCGTTTTCTCCGTATTTTCACCCTGAATAATGACATAGCAGCATGGAATTAGTAAGTACCCACTATCATGGCAGCATGGAATTAGTATGAACTATCCTATACTATTAAATGAGCATTCTCTATTTTCACCCGGGCAGAGCTCGGTCGACCAGGTACTAAGTAATTATGAGCCAATCTACAATTGGAAAGAAGTTCCTTTCGCTTTTGCACACACGACACTTTTGTTACGTAACTAAAGTGTGGTTAACGTCAAAATTATACATATTTTTCGTTCTAGCTCTCATTCGCCAAGTGTGTAGAGTGACAATGAAATGAAAACAATGCAAGAGATTGCAAAAAACTAAAAATGAGGTATGTTCTCTTAACCCTAAGATACTAGAATATGCTGTAATGAACGCGACAATACTATCTGTGTAAATACAACACAGCAACGTAACACTATTCTAGATGAAATACCAAACCTAATAATGATAATAAAACCCATAACAAATACACTGTATCGAATCCACAACCAACACGGTGTTCAGCTTCAAGTTTTGATCCGCAGTTATCGAAGTGACATAAAATTCAAATGTAGAACGAAATAGGAAGCGCCAATTATTGGATTTATTATTCATTCGTAGTGCAGTCGTGTCGTCCGTACCGCGTCATGATACGACAACTATTTAATTTCAAATAGAGAACGAAGAATTATGTGCCGGCCATGTTTGGAATTTTAATAATAAAAAGGTTTTAGTGGACAATAATGGGACAAATAACTGGATGGAGTGTTTCTGTGGGTTAGAAACATTTAATTACTTGTTAGCTTTGTTATTTCATATATCCAATGTGTTTTATTACATGCAAAACTTAAAACAAATAACTTAAATGTTGTATTTAATTTATTTGACCGGCTGTTAAGGTTTTATATTTGGAAACGAGAATAGTCAAAAACACTCAAACAAATTAACGAATAGACCTATCGACTTGACAAAAGACCACCCATAAAATACTATAGGTCAGTGTAGACCGGAAATAATAATCGGGAACAGATTCTACAAACCAATATTTCATTCTTGATTGACGGTCAATTAAAGTTTGCCTATTTATTCATCGAAGTCTTGACACAACGAAGCGCGATGACACAACGCTTATATATTTTTTTTTCATATTTGCAAAATATGAAGCAATTATCTATTTACAAAAAATCTATTGATTGGCCAAACAAAGTATTACGTTAATATATTGCTTGTAGAATAATCTAACGAAAATCAGAATGATTGTAGGTATATGGCTTTTAAAAGTTAAAAAAAAAATTGAGCTACTTATATTTGTTTTTTTTTTTTTCAATCGTATCAAATTAGTTGTATTATGTTTTCAACACACTTTCTAACTAACATCCTGAAGAATATCATATTTTTTTCAGATTTTGTTTACTGCAGTGGAACATAGTCTTTTAGGCATTATAAAACTAGCGTTTAGCTCCTGTAGTCCCTCTAAAAATAATATCATAACTTGCTTGTTATTAGAGCTTTTAATACTTGTTCAGTCGTGCCGTATTATGTTAATTTATGAGTGGCATTCCGGCAACCATATTTCTTTGACATAACATAGCTGTCATTGTGACATTTGAATGATAGACAAACCATCCCTAATGCGAGGAAATGAAAGAACCAATTCTTTATTTATTTACCGAACAATAACGAACAGTAAGTTGTTTTTTTGTTGAGTCATTGACCCTCACTTATGGCTTATAAATAGCATTGATTTATTTTATAATACACTACCATGATTTGGTAACTATGAGAATTGGGATTGATTTGATTAGGTATTTGGGATTTTTTTACTTTAATTATTTTTATTTATTTATTTAAATATGGCATGAGCTTTGTTTACCTTTCGGTGAATCTATTAGACTGTACAAACAATAAAATAATATATTTTTATCACAATATTCAATACATAACTGAGAAAACTGGCTCCTTATACTGTGCATTTTCCTTTGGGCAGAAATTCCGTTAATTAGAACGGAATTTCTGGCCATAGGAAAAAGGTTACAAAAAATGCCACAATTAAAACAAAACAATTCCAATTTCTCAATCTACCAAGAATGCGGGCGCCTCCACCAGAGGTATGCATTCATTTATTCATTCGCGTCGCAATCAAAGCGTGGCGGAAGCGTAAATTACGATTAAGATGTTGACTTACCGAAAAATTCACTTGCTCCCTAATATCGCGATTTCAGTTACCTACATAGAAAGTTCTTGTACAGGTGGAACTCTAAATAATTGAATTCCGAATACCGGGAACGCCTCGATCTGTGAACCGTGTAAGTGTTGCCGCCTGTAATGATAAATCATTGTCGTGTATCTGGGACATGGAATTTTGTGTTACCCTATGATTTTGGAATAAGGAAGGAAATGTGAAAGCCGTTTTCGTTGCTGGGAGTCATCGTTTTTGTGATCAAAAATTTTATCGAAATCTGCAGTCTGCCGCGTGATTTCCGGTGAAAAACGGGCTACGACCTCTCTTTTCGTGGGATCTAAGTATTTGCTTATGAGAAAAGATCAAACTTGCTCTACGATCAGCAACCGCTTTTCAAGCGCGGTAATTTTAGAATGTTTTCTTCTATGGATTGGTTTCAGTACTCGGGAGTTAAGAGTTCAAAATTCAAAATATTTTATTTCACATAAACCTACAGGGGCACTTATGAAACGTCAGAAGCTAGGTGAACGATTCCAATTGGTCGTTTCCTATGGAGAAGAGCCGGCAAGTAACTCCACGGTTACTCTTTTAAAAGTAAATGGTATTTACAATGTTTTCAAATTACAGAGTTAATAGGTATGAGAGGACAGTGTAGGCCTATCGACAAGTACCAGGTACTTAGCAAGATATAAAATGGTGACAGATCTACAGTCTGTTAAGCCTGCAACGTTCTTACATTCACATAATCTAAAAGAAAAGAATCTAGGTATATAAAAATCAAAATCATCAAAATCAAATAATATAAATAAAAAGCTATTTAGACCAAATGGCATGATTGCCACTACAGCTGTAACAAATCTAATTAAAAAAATATATATATTTTAGGTATATAATGTCATGTCGGTATACAATTTAAGAATGAGGCTATAATTGTGTATGGCCCTGGAATCTTCAAGGCATATAATGAATAGGTAGTAGTTTCGTAGACAAATGAGTTTCCTTTTCCTTTGTTTATTCCGAGCATGAGGTCGAATACGTTCGCGGCGTATCCTTACTATGAAATCGCATTTGAATCATTTATGGCTCACTGCACTTGCTCGTTGCAAGCTGCAACAATATACATACTAATATTATGTATATATAACAGAAGAAGAGAAAAGTGGTGTGAGACTTTAAGAATCTATATAAATGAATATATTAAAAGGTAAAATTGCTTGTTTGTAAACCTGATTTGATTACAAAAATTATTTCACTGATTGAAAAATACTCTATTGCCAAGCGCCATAGTAGTCTTCCACGCGAACGAATTCGGGCTAACTTACTTTTACCCAAATCAGACACAAAATAACAAACTAGGACTATAATTTAAACAAACACTTCTACCCTTCGCAAGTAAATCTCAACAAGTCAAAGGCGGGCATCAATTTTAATTGTTTCAGAATTGTATTCATTCCAGCAGTGGAATAAACTTAAACATTAATGGAGTTTTACATTAACATCATGTCGCGTGCGGCAGATGCCTTGAGCTCAGTTCGCTTCACTGCATATGGCCAAAGATTACATAAATACAGAAAATACAACGCTTTCAATCTGCAATCTGCCTAGCCTTTTCCCAACTATATTGGGGTCAGCTTCCAGTCTAACTGGATGCCAGCTGCATCCCAGTATTTACATGGAGCGACTGCCTATCTGACCTCCACAACCCAGTAACTGGGTAATACGATACACTGGTTGGCAGACTTTCGGGCTTCTGACGACTCTTAACGACTGTCAAAGATCCACGAATGACAGCCGGGACCAACGTGCTTCCTGAGGCATGCAGGAGTCGTAAGTATGTAAAGATGGTCTACCATCCACAGATCAACCGCGCCAAGCGTAGCTTAACCTGATGGATCGACCCGTGCGGCAGTTATTACTTAGCCACGAGCTCCTACAGAAAATACAACTCATTAACTACCTCACCAGAAAGTTCACGTTCGCGAAAAAAGAGTGTGAATGTATGATGAAAAACTTTTTTACAAAAAAAAAACAACCGACTTCCAAAAAAAACACTTAAAAGAGAAAAATAACTTGAATTTCGGAAGTCGGTGGCAAAAACGAAAATACAGATCCATATAGTTATATTTTAAGATGGTTCGCAGTTCGCATAGTTGAAGCCGTGATATAGTTATATCCCTAGGGAAATAGTTATGAATTGCTTTCATATATATTACGGTAGGTATATTTTACTATATATGTATCTAATAAAATACTATTGTTTTTGCCACCGACTTCCGAAATTCAAGTTATTTTTCTCTTTTAAGTGTTTTTTTTGGAAGTCGGTTGTTTTTTTTTTGTAAAAAAGTTTTTATTTTTTATTATTAATTTTTATTTACTAGTTGTTTCTGGAAGGAATCGGGTTGTAAATCATACGTTAATTACACGATTTGTTACAAATAAAATAAAATCTAAGTAAATACAAGTCCTAGTTACATTTTACTTACATATAAAATTTCTTTCTTTTCCAATCAAATATTAAATACGAGTATACCTACTTACACAAATTCTAAGGTGCCAACCCTTGTGGGGAAGAATCCATGCCATGGGGCAGAATGCATTTGCCCTACCAGTGGGGCGACTTGATGGGGGCAAAGTGGAATGATTGAAATTTTTGTGGGTGAAAAGGGGGATACAGTTTGTATGAAATATATTATTAATTTGGTTTAGAAAACGTGGTATAAACTTATCTAAGTAATAATAAAGATGGAATCATACATTTTTCAAAACTGGCTTGAAAGTGTAGAGGGGGTTACAAAATTTTTTGCATCTCAATGACATCTATTGGCCCAAAATGGTACACATTTTGGAATACATTTTTCTACATTCAATTTAACAGAAATAACATTTTTGAAATTTAATTACAGTCCTATTAAAATAGTAAATATAATATTATCACGATGTAACATTTAGTTTTTGTTTCATTGCAATCGTCTCATACAATAAAAAGATATGCTAATTTATAGTTTTCAAAGTGAGACCCATACCACCAACAAGCACTACGTTCCAGGCGGCAAGGGGTAACGGAGATGTGGAGCGTATGCTGCCTCTAATATTAAGCTGGGCGGTCACAGTCCATAAATTACAGGCTACCACCCCCGAAAGAGCTGTGATCGACTTTGGTAAAAAAAACTTTGCAAAAGAGCAAATATACGTCGCACTTAGTCGTGTCAGAAGTTTGGAAGGCATAGTTTTATCAGAGTTTGACGCCAACAAATGATTAAAGCGACCACACGGCCGCAGATCATTGACGGAAATAACGAGGCTACAAAATCTGTCTTCTGACAATCAAGGCCACACATAACATACGACTCAAGTAGCGGAATTTGATGCCGGGATATTACCATTAAAATCATTTATAGCCAGAGTACATCTCATGGCAATTCGAATAAGCCCAAACACGGCTAGGATACATTGTTTTATGACGAAGTTCCGGTGCCGTCCTTCCGGCTTCATCTTCAGATCAGTTCGATGGTCATCAGAATTATTTATTTAAACGTGCTTCATTGTCGCTTAACTATCTTAATCGAGATATCTTATCGCCACCCGTGAAATACTTATCATTGAGTAGTTCCGGTGGCCATCTGTCTTCTTCATCAGTTCCATTTCACCAAATGATACTTTCTGAATGTAAATACTTAATTTGTTGCTGAAAATACCTAAATCGCTATGTGTGTGCCTATAATATTTGAGGAGTTCCCTCAATTCGTCATGGATTCCATCATCAGAACTGTTTTTTTTTTAATGGGACCAATCTGGACGTATATCCTTTCAAATCAGAAAATAATTTTCCAAATCGGTTCATAAATGGCGCCACCCGTGAAATACCTATCATTGAGGAATTACGGTGGCAATCTGTGGTTTTCTTCATCAGTTCCACTTCACTAAATGATACTTTCTGAATGAAAATGCTTAATTTGTTGCTGAAAATACCTAAATCGCTATATGTGTGCCTATAATATTTGAGGAGTTCCCTCAATTCGTCATGGATTCCATCATCAGAACTGTTTTTTTTTTATTGGGACCAATCTGGCCGTGTATCCTTTCAAATCACAAAATAATTTTCCAAATCGGTTCATAAATGGCGCCACCCGTGGAATACCTATCATTGAGGAATTCCGATGGCAATCTGTGGTCTTCTTCATCAGTTCCACTTCACTAAATGATAGTTTCTGAATGCAAATGCTTAACTTGTAGCTGAAAATACCTAAATCGCTATGTGTGTGCCTATAATATTTGAAGAGTTCCCTCAATTCCTCATGGATTCCATCATCAGATTTAAATTTTGATAAAAATGGGACCAATCGGGAAGTGTATCCTTTCAAATAAAAAAATAATTTTCAAAATCGGTTCATAAATGACGGAGATATGAGGTAACATACATTAAAAAAAAAAAAAAAAAAAAATTCAACCGAATTGATAACCTCCTCCTTTTTGGGAAGTCGGTTAAACAAAATAAGAAAAATATCGCTAATTTGTTTCGGAAACATTTTAATGTGCAAAATGTAATGGATGAAAGCAATAATATGAATTGTAAGCAGCAGGTTGGTGTTACTGGTACTGGTGAATTGAAGACTGATCACGTGACAGTCTTACCAAAACAGCTAGCATCCATCCTTATGGGCATGAAACGAGGTAAGTCTCCGCATCATGCGGTCAGTATTTCAATAACCATATCATTGTTAAACTCTGCGTGAGATACCATTGGAACTTATTAAAACTGAACCCAGTTGTTCCTATTACGAAAAACAAAACTGGAGATATCTCGAGTATGGTGAACTGTTGGCCTATTTCTCTGGCTACGATAACTGCTGACGATGTTTCGGATATTCGATAAATCATCTACAGCAAAAGTTAAGCCTGACTCTTTGAAGAAAAACACAGCTTATATTTGCCAACTCATTTTATGTTATCCATCTTACAAATTTGGCAACATGATTCTTCTGCCAATTCTTAATCTGTGACATCGCTAACACGAACAATGTACTCCTTGCTTTTAAATACCACCACTATTCATTCATTTGTGTAGGTACTAGCTAGTTTAGTGCGGAATATAATGACGTTTGTTTTCAGTTTCTTTGTCGTGTTAAGTGATGTTTCATCATAAAAAAATTGTTATGAAAGATTTCGTGAATTAGGTTAGTAGGTTTTTGCGTGTTAGGGATAAATAAATTACAATTTAATTTAGATGATTATTGTACAGGTGTTTTGAATCCAAAGTCATGCTTTTACGCACATTTAAACATTACACGTGAACCTACCGGTAATAAAGCAGGAAAATTAAATGTTGTAACTCAAAATGACTTCAACCAAAGAGTAAAATAAGTAATGCATGCAGAATTCAGACTTAATGTTAAGACAACTAATATGCAAGGGAAAATAAAAGATATATCAGGATATAGGAAGACATAGGATAAATAAAAACAAAGCGTAATTAAGTGTTTAAAGAAGAGTGAAAGAACACTATCTTTCCACTTCTTCATAGTTGCGTTGGTATTTATTTTGTATTATATTTATTTTAGTATGTACGATTGTATGTATGTATGTAAGTATATTCTCATATATTTTTTTATCTTATTAAGTGAATTGTTTTGATTTTATGTATTTTACTTTCTCTCTACTCTTACACACGGTGTCTACATCTCTTTTTACCCTCTGTCCTATCGCAGGTATGCTGGAAGAGATTTCTTTAGAAATAAGCATCACCTTTGTACGTATTTTTCTGTTCTTTTCTTCTTGTCTGTTTATATAAATGTGTGTACATAAATGGTTAAATAAATAAATAAATAAATAAGTAAATCTAGTAGGTTGATAAAGAGAAAACGATGAAAAGAGTAGCTAAAAAGCCTCCTAATGATGCTGATGCAGTCGTAAAAATCTACTGCTTGTAACCTACTTTAGAAGGGAAATAGAGCGTAAATACACGGTACTGGTGTGTGTTAAAATAAGACATTATGGAGAAACAAACCTCTCGTGAAACTTCACCTTCTTAGCTCTTAATATTTCATCAACAGTATCTTTGAAAAGATATTCAAATTAATTTATTTATGGAGGTACAAGTCTAGTCCATCGATGTATATATCGTTTTGTTTTGAATCTTCTATACAAATAAATAAAATTTAAGTGTATGTCTACAATGTCAAAATAACAGCTTTTTACTGAATGCATATGAAAATATATGCGTTACTGATAACAAAAAAACTATTTGAAAAAAACTGTCGGTCTGTTTGTTCCGGTTAATCTCCGAAACGGCGGGATCGATTTTGATTTACTTTTATTTTCAGAAAAAGAAAATGAATTAGGTTCCACACGGGCCAAGCTGCGGACAGCAGTTAGCACATTATATAACATAATATTGTAGTTCAATTATAATACAATTTTCAACAAATATGGGTGATTTGTTTGAAAATTCTCAACAAGCAAGGAAAACTCGGAAGTGGCTAACGGATTGGTTGTTGTATGTGTCGCAAGTTTAAATGACCTCGAAAAAAAGGAAAGAAAAAAGGTTTTCTTTTTTAATAGTGTGTGGTTTGGCCAAAGTTATCAATTTAGCCAAAAAAGCCCCATTTTCGAGGCCACCCTATTACTCCCCATGGGAGTCGTTTGAAGCAACTAAAGGATATCACGTGGATGGACAGCATCATCCCCCTCACATTATGATGAGACATCTTGATTTCCCTAAGGAGATCAGGTCAAATAGTATATTACCCAGACACTGTTAATAGGATGAATGGATAAAACCTGAAATCTAAAAAGCCGTAATCTGTAGTCTGTTGAAGTTATGAGTCCAGAAAAAATCGACTTTTTATTGTTTTATTATCATTATTTAGACATCAAAATCCCTCATGTCTGTGGAGTTACACCACACGCTTAGCATGACCACAATAGAAACGGGTTTAGTTGACGGAAGAATAGAAAAAATTACAGATAAGAAATCACAATCTGTCATTTTCTGTATTTTTTTGTCGACAAAACCCATAGAAAACCCATTTCTATGGTTGTCATGCTACTGAATTTAATTTTATCTTATATAAAATCTCTGAACTACTATTTGAAAGTACTTGTAACGGTCTTGATGCGAAAAGTCTTATTGCTGTAAGTCTAGTATTCAAATATTACTTACTCTTGTCCTTGCTACACAAAAAGTGTCAAGCGGAATCTTCTTCACCGGCTACCTGCATAAATTCGCTCCACATTTTTATCTAGCTAAAGTTGTTGATTAATGATGTTTTTTCATAACGCCGTATTGGCAAATGCCTGCATTTTCTCCTTCCATAACTCCCTGTCTAAAGCTGCTAAGAACCAGTATTTATTAAAGGAGTCTAGCTCTTCACACCTTTTGAGTCTAAACCTACCGCGATGTCACTTGCCTTTCAGTGGAACCCATTGGGCCGTTAGTTTGGCCCACTGGTCGTCTGACATGCGCCAGTGTGCAGTTAAGGTCATCAAAAGTCATGGAGAGTGCGATTGTCGCAACCCAGTGCTGGGCACGCCACTATTGCGGCGATAAGTCCCCTCTTTGAGGAGTGGCTAGAGAGGCGCCACGGCGTCCTCACCTTCCGCCTGACGCAGGTCCTCACCGGACATGGTTGTTTCGGGAGGTTCCTATTTCGTATCAGGCGGGAGGAAACGCCCGGGTGTCATCACTGCGTGGATCGCCCGGAGGACACGGTTGAGCATACGGTGGAGGTTTGTCCGGCTTGGGCAGAGCATCGCCGTGTCCTCGTGGAGGCGATCGGCGGCGGGGATCTCTCGCGTCCGGCCCTAGTCCAGGCCATGGTACGGAGCGAGAGGGCATGGGAGGCCGTCACCTCCTTCTGCGAAGCAGTAATGCTCGCGAAGGAGGAGGCAGAACGCGTGAGGGAGAGGCAAATTTCGCGCCCTCACGCCCCTAGCCGCCGCAGGAGACGCCCTGGGCGTCGGGAATCGCAGGCCGATTCCCGGCCACCGTAGGCGCGGGCTTGCGGACGGTGAGCAATGGGTAGCTCGCCGTCCGATAAGGACCAAGCCCGGGTCGACGGCGCGTTGTGTTCCACGCGCGCCTCAAAGAGATGTCAGCACAACGGAAGGGGTCCGATAGGACCGATGCCTGCCGGGGTTGCGGGAAAGTCCGAAAGGGATACCGTGGCTCCTGGCAACGTAAAGGCAACGGAAGGAACACGGGTGGGTTTTAGTCAGTAAGAGTCTGACACGCCCTCCCGCTCCACCCAGAGCGGGAGAAGTTATTTGATAATTTCCCACCCAAAAAAAAAAAAAAAAAAAAAAAGGTCATCAAAATAAAAACAAGGAATCCTGAATCCAATAATCATGCAAGATATTTCCGCCATCAATCAAAAACACCATAGGTCTACCATAGAAACTTTTTTCGAAGCCTGTATCACGTGTCATTGAGCGGACTGGTACACTTGAACTTTTGATTGTATTACGGAGCCATTGTTAAACTAGGACAAACTTTTGATTGAGACCCAATTAAAATAAAACTCGTACAACAGCAGGCTCCACGTGCCAGTCAATTGCTGAAATGGCTGCTGCGAAAAATGTATTTTTGTGGAAACGGGAAGTGAAATAATGTGATTTGGTTCCTGTCTCTATTAGCGCTGTTGTCACTGATCAATTAGCATCATGTTGTTTTTATCTTCCGTTACGGAGAATTGTACTTTTCTGTCCTTCGAAGATGTCAAGCTACTTTGCCTCCATTACTATTTAAAAAAAACTTTTTCTGCTGAATTCAGCATAATAATAGACAATGAAAGATAATAATAAAGTCAAAGTACATAGGTGGACTGAGAGTGGAACCGTCTTCTTCTTGACTGTTGTACTCTCAGTCCATTCTAATTATGTTTTATTATGTTATAATGCTGACTTCGGCAGACAAAGTTCTTTAATGTTAGTACAAAGTCAAAGTCAAATCATTTATTTCAAATAGGCACATAAAAGGCACTTTTTAACGTCAAAATTTACAAGAAAATAGAATTGATTCTGGACGACCCTTCCAAAGGTATACAGTTTAGTATGGAGAAGAATGATTAATTGATTTTTAAAGGTTTTTATTAACAGAAAATGTTTAATACAAGTTAACAAAAATATCTTCTTCTATGTAAATGAAAACTACATAATCCGAGCAATGTTAAATAGGCTAAATCACCTCTCTTAACATACAACATGTATGATTGTTAGTATGACTACTAATTTAATAGATACATAATAATATAAGATTGTGCTGTTACGTAGGGTTCGCAGACCCACATTTTTAAATTAAATTTACCCAGGGGTTTTCATTTATTTTGAAATGATTAAATTGTTACATTATTAAGTAATTATTGAACATTATTGTAAGAAGAAAAAGAAGAAAGAAAGAAAATACGTTTATTTGCGGTAAACATGACGCAAAAAAGAATACAAAATTATAAAATGGAAACAAGTTCAGGGAAAATATGTGTCACATTCAAAACGGCCATAAGACAAAATAAAAGCATATACACATAATGTAAGGTACATATTACTGAGTCAGGTAAAAGCAGTCACGCTGGACAGGTGGTAAGTGAGCTAACGTTAATCCACCAGGAAATTGTGATGCGGATTATGAAGAAGAATGGGTGAGACACTCAACACTTACTCTTTTAAAATGTTTTAAAAACTGCGCAATTTTGCAATAACCCAACCCACAGCCTCATTTTTCAAAAGAAATAATACCAAATTCATATAATACTTGTTTTGCATTACTTCAGCTACCTCATCAGATCATAAAACTACAGCGAGGCAACTTTAGGCGACGTACAAACTGAGATTGACGTGAAACATTGTCACGTGGTATGCAAATCATGGAGGATAAGTTCCAAAGAGTTCGTCACTCGTCGCCTGTTGGAAGTTACTTTAGTAGTGGGGCCATACTTTAATGGATGGATGGATAAATTAGAACAGCTAAAGGTTTTTCATATTGTGATTTTGTATGTGTTAATGTGATAGGTATAAGTGATGATTATTTCATTAATACGGAATTCTTGTTACAAAATATTATCAGGAAAATATTTTGTCGAGACAGTTTTTCTTTGGTCTCCATCATGGATAAATATTACATTATTCGTCGTCTTCAATAAATTACCATTCCGAATTAAAAAAAAAACTGGAATTGAACTTACATAGTATTACCATAATAACCAAAAAGTGTATTTCAGAAAAAAACCTTCAGAGACTTATTTTATCCTATCTGAAAAACCCGACAAAAGTTACGGTTAACATTATTTCAAATGGAAAAAGCCTTTTGTGGTCTTTCGAAATAAGCTTTCGGTTGAATTCTTAAAGACGCGTCGCGTAAGTTAGCTGCGTCCCTAATACGAAAATAAAGCCGCAAACGGAATCTGTAAAATATCTTTAAAATGGTGGTCGCCCTAATGCATGAGAAAGTTTTAACTCAGTGGCTTTAAAAATTCAAAGGCACAACTGACATTGGAGTGTCGAACCTCTATTAACATTAAGCAAGTCACTTTCACGATGTTCCTCATCGGAAAACTTTATATTATTCTTTGGAATTTGATACTGAAGATTCTTTAGATGTGTATTTAATGGTTCCGCCTTCGACCCGGTTCGAGTTCATGAACGGTTTTATAAAGGAGGTGAGGATTTGCGTAAAGTGGTACGACTAAAATGTTTTGGGAGAGTTCGTAGGAATTTTAGACTTTGTCCAAGTTCATTTGATTTATTTTGTTTCCATTTAATCTGATTTATTTTGATTTGATTTAATTTATTTTGATTTAATTTATTTTGATTTGATTTAATTTAATTTTTGTTGTTTGATTTAATTTAATTTGTTGATTGATTTAATTGTATTTTATTTTATTTGATCTTATTTGGTTTAATCTAATGATTTCGATTAATTTATGTTTGGCAATTGGTTTTATTTACCTTAAATGAATTTATTTATTTATTCAGTTTGTGAAATCAAAGAAGAAATTCTTATTTGATTATTTGTTGCATCATAGGTATACATTTTAGAGTTTAGTATACAAGGTCCCATTAAAGTAGATGGACACATTTTAACACAGCGTTCAGTACGTCTAACCAAAGATATCCAAGCAAAAAAAACACTGATTAAAAGTGATTTTATTTTGACCTAAAATAATAAATGGCATTGGGTAACCAATTTTTTTTTAGCTGATTTATTATTCTTGTAAGTATCTAATGCGTTTATCTTATTATTTTTTTACCATTGTCCTTATTTTGGTGGTCTGAATGATTTCTAAAAGTTTGTCCATCTATTTTAATGGGACCTTATATAAGTCCTGAAATACCGTTCTGTTAAACAATATCAATATCTAACCATGCATTCCTATGTATTAGCAACAGTTGGCATAAAGTCGGAGTGTAATAATATGAAGAAAAAATTCAAATTAAAAGTTCGTTAACCTCTAGATAACCTCTCCCTACCTTTTTTAATCAAGACATGTCAGTTGCTTTCCTACTTAGATTTTTTTTCCACTTCGATAACTTCCAGACACCAGAAAGTTACTCGTAGGTACTCCACCGGAAAAATACTTGACCTGAAGTCCAGTTTTTCCTCTGATCATAGCATAAATCAGACCCTGACCTTTACAATAACTTTACAACTGCTCGTTTCTTATTACATCTTCGGCCCTTATAGACAAAAAAGGCATGTGCACAAGAGCGGGAATCCTGTTTTTTTATAATCAAACACCTTTGTCCTTAAGTGTGGGTAAGCAGACCGTGAACACATGTCTTAGTCGCGTGCCTTACGCGCGCTGCATTTTGTTAAATAATGCAGAAAAAACAATGGGGCCAGGTCGTGACTCGTGCGGCCATAGTATGTAATTAATTGTTTTTTTATTTTTATTTTTCATGGTAGTAACTTTAGCTGGTAGGATGAACATGGAGTTGGGTAATCTTTTAACTATCTTAACTAATATTATAAATGCCAAAAAGAGTTTTATTTTTTTCTTTGTTTGTTACGCTTTCACGCTAAAACGGCTGAATGGATTTTAATTAAATTTGGCACATGACCGATTTAAGACATAGGATACTTTTTATCTCGGTAGTACGCTCCTGTAGCATATTTTCCGACCTCCACGCGGGTGAAGCCACGAGTAAAAGCTATTTTTTTTTTTATAAAACTTCTGTAGTTACTAAGTACATTGGACAAGCCATACAGTTAATAGATTACCCACAGTAACTCACTTCCAAAGCGATTCCAACTCAATGGCTTTACTGTGCGCCTATTTGGTCTTTCTTTTTGGGTAGTTAACTATAACTATGACAAAGTTATTCTGAGTTGGCTACACATTGGTAGTTGTTTTCTACGTTTTTGAAATTATCCTTTAAAATGCGAATAATGCCCCAAGATTGGGAATATTAGTACAGCAATCTCAAGACTCTGCACCATAAATGCGTAGACTTTGAATCACAATGCATTGCTTCATAGATTTGAAAACATTGTCTGATCAACAACGTAAATAACGCAATGGACGTGGATGAACTGTCTGACAAACTGAATATGTGTGTTACATTATAATATAAAAACATAATCAGCCTATAATGTTCCCACTGCTGGGACAGAGGCCTCCTCTCTTCGAGAGGGAGTGGGCTGTAATCTACCACGCGGGCCCAGTGCGGGTTGGTGGATGTCACATGTCTTCGATTTTTTGGTTCTAGGGCATGCCGGTTTCTTCACGATGTTTTCCTTCACCGTTTTGTAAGCAGTGGTGATGAAATTGAATACACAAAGTAAAGTGCCTGCCTGGGTTCAAACTCACGACTCGTATGTCGGGGCCGATACCACTGGGCCACCACTGCTTACAATTGGCAAAGTTGTTGTAACGCAACTACCCCGTTATTTTACTCCGTACATTTTAAGTAAGATAACGCATACGAGGTTCACAGCTGTTTATTAATAAAACAACCACAAATTCCACCGCATCCGAGCGCTCCGGAAGAAGCATAGTTTGTAAGGCTTCCAGTACGGTGCAGTTTCTTGTTCCACCAGAGTGAGGTATGATGACTTGAGAGAATACCTTGCCTTTTTATTAACGAATGTGCGTCCTTTAAAGTTATTCAGGTGTTGGCGTGGTTATTGAAACGCATAAATTTTAAAATAATAGTCTGAATCTGTAATCTAACATTATTTTCAATATTATTTGACCTATGGGTGTTAGAGATTCATTTAAAATTCCAGACATCGGAGTTTTTTTTAGGAACGATCAATGTGGAACATTTACTAAATATAAAATATATATTGTTTAACTTAAATTTTATGATATAATCATATAACCAATATTTAGATTTAAAAGAGTGTGCATGGAATTTCTCGCCCATTCTTCTCCATAGGTGCCTACCTACTATGGTTTGGAATGGGCAACTAGCTTCATCTCCCTGACTGACCTTGACAATTCAAAAATGCCTGTAATTGGTTTAATTGAAATAAATGCTTTGAGTTCGAGTAAAGATCGAACTCAATACAAAATTCTCGCGTCGGTGTGCGAATTTAGATTATTGTCACTTAAATCTTTTCTTAATTTTTCTTTTATCATTTTTCCTCAATACTAATAAAATATGTGACACGTGCCACTTTCTATTAAGGTCGCTGGATATCTTCCAATATCGTCAATTAGTATCCAAGGCAACCGAGAAATCAATTTACGAACGCTATAAATCGTGTCTTTCTCGAGTAAGAAAACATAGCTAATGATATCCTTATTGTAAGTACTTATTTATACCAAAATGTATTCTATGCAAATACACATCCGTTCTTTGGTCGTCCGATCACGTCAGAAGGCGATGATTCTTTTCACAAAAATAGGCTTTCACTTGGCATTGGGAGAATGTCTACTTGACGGATAATCGATGAATAATTTTTAATTGAGATGGTTTTGTGTCTAGAAAGGATATTGTTTGTATTTACACTATTTAATGAATAAATTTCATCTCAAGAAGTATGAATGATTCTTTTTGAAAAATGCACATGGTTTACTTAGTTTTTATTTTTTGTTAACATTTCATAATTCTGCACTTGATTGAATTCCACTTTTTTATATCCCGAAACTTTTTTATTTTTTGGATTATAATCTAAAATAATAATATTTACTATTCTTCATTAGAATAGTTGTTTACACTACCTAATTCGTAACCACACAATTGCTAAAATATACCTACAATGCATGTAGTTGCACTACACAGAAAACGTAAAAAGAACGAAACAAAAGACAATGGCCAAAGAACAATATAGCGCCAAACGCCGACAGTTACCCGCTATCGCTGCTATCATCAGCAGTTTATTAGACTGCGCACGAGTCGGTCACACCCGATGATTCCGATACAGATGTCCTATACCCGTTTCCCTCACTCCTGTGAAAAACGGAGGGGTTGAGTATTCTTGTCTCTTTCTTACGCACAACATGTGATTAATTCGAGAACACGTGCCGGAAGGTGCGTATTTAAATATTCACGATGAATAACTTCGAATTATTAAACGGATCTCCGGTCAAGTGGGTACGTGGCATGCGAATTATGTGACATAACGTATTAAAGTTTAATGTTAATAAATATTATATTAGAGCAATCAAACTGAACTGAAAAGAATAAATGATGAATTTGTTGGAAAAAAAAAAGCAAAAATGTTCGGTTTTGTAAACCTAATTTTAATCCTTATCTGAAATGAAATAATTTGAATTACAAATTCTTCACTGATTCCAGATCCAATAAAAATTACTCCGTTTGCTTAAAGGTATTGGAAATTGGTGTCAAATCGAAAATCTAGGATAGGAATAAAAATTCCAAAAAAATACTCGAAAATATCTTTACGTAGTTTCACTGCCTCAGCACGAGCATACACTTTATCTCTTAGAAAAAAACGCAAATTGTACTAACATACTTGCACACCGTGACGAGGGTGAGCAACGAAGCGATGCGCAAGAGCAACGGCCTGTGCAATACTTGCTGGGGTTTTCTTGCAAAACATGTATTTTGTTTGATATTGTTGTTATTGTGCTGATGGTCTTAGATAGCCGGCTCGTGTTGATACATATTCCTATAAATATAATATAATTGTTCTTTCTAAGTAGTACGAAGTTTATTTAACTAAGTACTACGGTTTCTAGGGTTTCTAAACGATCATTATTCTGAGCGTGTCGATGGCAATCTAAATAGTGCCAACGAGAATAACGTTATCATTAGCACTCCTAAGTTTAATATAACGTGCAGGTATCGGGGCACTAATTTACGGTTCTGTTTCTCTAAATCTAAGTGTATTGAAACCCTAGAACACACGATTAATACAATAAATACTTACGTAGCTACATCGAAACTTCAAAAGACATAATGTGATATCTGACAAGTTACAAAATTAACTGTCAAAATTGTCAAATACCCAAACCCACTTGACGATGTCTTTCATATTAATCTCCTGTCTGCTCAAACAATAACACAGTTCAATCCACATATTGGAAATACAATTTAAACCTCTCAAATTCAACTCTCGATATCGCCACTTAAAGATATCATAATTTAATGTCAGTTTGGCATTGTGCCAAACCCGTCTGCTATATTGCCTCTTATATCGCAATTTACTCATTTCTTGAGTCGAAACTATTTGAAACCTCTTGGGAAAGGTGATTTGGCACTTTCTTTAGACCTTTGGTGACGTCCTTAGTGGGAAATTTGAAATCTGGGGCCTAAAAGGCTCTTTATTCGTTTATAATTCGAAACCAATCATTATTTTTGTACTTATCACTCGTATCTTTTAGTTGGGTAATTAAGCTGCTGTAAGATTTCTAAAATAGAGAGACAAGCATACAAAACATCATTCAAATTTTTTCTAGGAGTCTTCTTCAACCCGTATTCACCCAATGCTGAGAGGTCTCCTCCATTGCACGCCATTTTAAAAGTAACAATACTAAACCCATTAACTGTGACATTTAAACATTCACTATAGAATTCATCTCAAAGTACATCCAAAAAAATACTGCAAACATTTCCCTTTATTTACCACATCCAACATTCGACCAACACTGCCCAAATGTTACCAACGACTGCAAAACAAAAAAAAACTCCTTTGACAATAGTCCTGTCATGTCAAAAGTATATTTTTAATTTCTTTTGTGGACAATACTGAAGATAGTGTAATGAGTCCGTCTGTTGACAATGGTACAGGCTGTCACGGTTAGTAACTCAGATAATATAACGCTGGTGTATGCAATATGGCGGAGGGAAGCAACTTTCTGCGATGTGCACACACCCCAATGAACTGACGACGAGTTCTAATAAAACTGTTTTGTTGGGAATGATGTACGTGAAACCAATCAGACCCTTATTTTGTGTTCGCTGTGGGAATATTTTAAACAATATCCTTTGACTGTGATGGTTTGTTGTTTTGATCTTATATAAAAGATTATGTCGACTATAGAGAAATGACTCAAAAAGGAATTCGAAACAGACTGTCTTTTTGGTTATTGTTACTTTACATGCATCGTGGTGAACTCTGCCGTATCATAATCATTTCTGGTGTCGGCGTGATACTCGTGAATCTAAAGTCTCTAAACAGGTAATCGAAGAACGGCAGCAATAGCTCGCTCGCGTCTAATATTTATTAGAGAGTTATTGATCTCTAATAAATAACACAGCAGAAGCGGGAATTCAATATCTACCATTCCAAAATAATTTCAAACCAAGTATTGCTCCAAAAAGACAGCATAATGTTTTCAAATATTATCGAGTCAAGGTCCCTAAAATTAATTTCTCAGTTAAGATTTATACAAATTACTCGGACCTTAATAAATTAATTCTCTAACTCCGTATAATTTCGTTAATACAGAGCAAAAACGGTTTCCAATAATAACAACGCTGAAATATTTGACGTAAAAACGGGCGAGGAGCTCAAAGGCATCCCCGGAATTGATAGGAAACCACGAAACAATATTCCGGTGGATTCCTCCGTCGATAATATGATGTTTCCGCTAGAACGGCAGCCTAATGCGTACTCCCGGAATCCCTTCAATTTTGTGCCAGATTATTTTGGGTAAAAATAAAAATGTTTTATACAAATATCTGTGAAACTGATTTTCGTTAGCTTTTGTTCTGTTTGGGTTAAAGAATTGATTGTGGTTATTGTTCGTACTGTTTTAATTTCCACTCGTGTAGTTGGCTCAGACAATAGAGCAGATAAAGAGTGCATTGAACGTGAACGATACTTTAACTCTTTTTCTTTTTGGTTATACAAAAGCTGTCCAATATTTTACTATTATTGAACAAACAGTTACAAACAAAGATCGTTTCATAAATTCCCTTGACAATCAATGAGCACAAAACTGCGTCAGTGAATAAAATAATTTAATCCGAATTTATCGATGCCGCTAAAGTTAACGTCGAACATGACAGGTGCCTACCGCTCATCCGAGCCAATTGGCTAGGTATTTATGAAACCCAGCGGGTCTGACCACTGGCGCGAGAAGGTCCCAGGGGTGCTGCGGCAAACTCCCCGTTAATATTGATTCTGCCAATACCACGAAATGTTTTAATTTTTTGTTTTGCCTCATCGGAATTTGAGCCATCTGGGACACAGCGAAGCATGTCGGGATAGATTGGGTTTTTCGCCAAAATTATTGTCCATTGGATAACATGTGTGCGGACCAATCTAGAATTTGTTTTGAGTGAAATATTGCACAATATTTCGACATGCTGAAACTAATTGGCTTCCAAAACTGCGATCGCTAACAATCTGGTACACCACCTAGTTTTGTCTCGTTTTCGGGTTATCTAAATAAATATCCAATATTAATAATCCTTTTTAGTTTATTAGTCGTTTCAGACAAATTCTTATGTTAATTTGAGATTCTAATGGAAGAAACCACCCAAAACCTAATAGAAAGTAAGTTATTGTTTTGTAAAATTTTGAATGACCCATTAAATATCTCTTCCAGGTGTCCATTCAGTACGGATCATCAACATCCGAGTTCCCGACGTCATTCAATACGGAACTAGAGACTCCGTCACACTGGACTGTGACTTCGTTACGAACAACGTCACCGGTCTAGTGGTGAAGTGGTTTTACATGGACAAGACACAACCGGTGTACCAATGGATTCCACCGCAGAAACCTCAAGCTCTAGGAATTTTAAGAAATAAAGTAAGCAATGGTTACAGTTTTATATTTAAACAGACTTAACTGTTGGTTTTATTTATATATATTACAAATATTTCCGACTTTAGTAAACTAGTTTTATTGAAGGTTATTTTTGTTCAGTTTAACTGATACGAATTTTTTTTAAAGAAAATGGACCTTCAGGATGCAGATTTGGAGTCATTAATGAATGGCATAGTACACATCTCTGCATAATTCCTTTGTTATGAGAAATAAAAGAGCATTTTTCATTCAGGTGGACCTATCATACAAAGTATCCCACAATCCATACACCCAGCATCGAGCTCTGCACATCACGTCTCCAGTTCCAGAGTTGACCGGCAACTACACCTGCGTGGTATCCACCTTCCTGGCTGAAGATGAGAAGACCAGGCCAATGACTATATTTGGTTAGTAGAAGATATTAGCTCTTACCATTAATTGATAGTAGCGTAAAGGTACAATACCGTAGCTGACCGAAGGCGGCAGTCGTATGCGACGTGTCGCCGCGACACAACTGGTTTCTATGAATTTCTATGAAATACCTTCCGTAGCTAGCGAACCGTCGTCGGTTTCATAGACGACAAACCAGTCATGTCGTCTGCTACTGCCGCCTGCGGGAATGCTGCTCATAGCCTTCCCTTTGATAACGTAATGTTAGCTGCCAGCACTGGGTGGATCTTAGCAGAAACTTGAATAACTGACGATGGGTTGATAAAGCAGAGTGCTAACAAAAAACTCTTGCTCTGAATTTCGATCTTAACGCTCCACTGCGGGCAAATGGCTCCGTTCATTTTTTCCAGTTACTTCTACTTTTTCCTTTACCGTAGGTAGCTAAATGACCAATACATATTTGTATATACAATATATATATTTGTAATCACGTTCTCGAAAACGGCTCTAATAATTTCTATGATAGTTTACGGGGGCGAAAAATCGACCTGGCTAGGTCTCATATCTGGGAAAATTCGTTTTCTCTATTTTCAGTCTCGAGAATATGATACAATGTTGGTATACCTGGACGATATGTTTATCTATTTTCACCCGAGCAGAGCTCGGTCGACCTGGTACTGATAAATCAAATAGAGATCCGCTGAAGAGCACTTTTCAAAAACTTCAATAGAATGTTCATTTCATAATGAGTTGTCCACTATCAATCAAAATCCCAATATCAACACAACAATAAACAATGAAAATTCATCAATCCCTTGAAATGGAAGCAGGAAATTACTGCCTATTAATTATTGACAGTGCACAAATGAAATGCACCATAGGTACAATACGTACATAATAACGAGGTGGCCGCCACTGGCCGCAATACAATGAGCTTTGTGTTGAGACTAAACGGAAATTACTCTGTGGAAGTTTATCTGCAGGTGCATACAGAGAACGTTATTGTACAGTTTGTTGCAGCTTTTAGTTGCTTATTTTGGGGGTTAGGGATGACTTAACCATTGATTAAATTTTGTTTTGAATATCTATGCAATGCTGCTTTAGAATCACGATTAATTTACTAAAAATATTTTATTATTTACCATAATTTTACTATTCTATTTCATTCATTCATTCATTTATGCTTTATGCTAAGCAAAATAATCTCTTTGTTCCTTCTGGTTTCCTTTGTGGTCATAGTTAGCACACAATCTGAGCTTAAATACAAGGTGTCTCAAAAGAAAGTTCACATTTAAATCTTTTTTTAAAAGAAAAGTCTTAGCTTTATTGAAAAAATGTTTATTTTATATTGAAGTACACTGTTTGGGAATTTATTTTTTAAAAATAACATCGTCCAAATGTAAACCGTTGCGCTCTCGGCATTCATTTAGTCGGGCACTAAAATTGCCTATGACAGCTCGGCAGGTAGTCTCCGTGATGGCTGCCATTTCATGACGGATATTTTCTTTTAATTGTGCCAGGGAAGTCGGTTTATTAGCGTAAACTTTTGATTTGACATAACCCCACAGGAAAAAATCCATAGGCTTTAAATCGGGACTCCGTGGAGGCCAATTTATGTCACCTCGCCTGGAGATTAATTTGTTCGGAAAAATTTCTCGAACTCGAGGCAGAGATCTGTTGGACGTGTGTGAAGTTGCTCCATCCTGCTGGAATCATGTTCTTTGGTTGTAACCAGGAAAGTTTTGCAGTTGGGGTACGAAAAACTCGTCTAACATCTCCACATAACGCTCTGAATTCACTGTGAGTGTGCGTCCCCTTCCATCTTCAAAAAAGTAAGGGCCGATAATTCCTCGCGCCGACATCGCTGCCCATACGGTCACTTTGGGTGAATGTAGCGGTTTCTGATGTTTTTGTTTTGGGTTGGTTGCACTCCAGTAACGACAATTTTGCTTGTTTACATGCCCATTCAGGTGAAAATGGGCTTCATCGGAAAACAAGATGTTGGTGAACGTTGGAAAGCACTCAATCATCTGATTTACAAAGGCAAGCCTCTGACCAGCATCTTGAGGCTTCAGTTCTTGCACTAACTGAATTTTGTACGGGTGCAGCTTTAAATCTTTGTGTAAAATGCGGCATAATGAAGATCTGTGCACATTTAAAGCAACAGCACGCTTCCGAATCGAGAGGTTTGGATCATCTCGAATAGACTGAGTAACACTGTCCACATTTTCGGCTGTTCTTGATGTTCTTGGTCGCCCAGATTTTGGTTTCTCCAGAGTTGACCCAGTCTCTTCAAACTTCTCAACCCATTTTGCAATGAGACGAGTGCTAGGCGCATCATTTAAGTGACGAATATGTCGAATACTGCAGAATTTTCTACGCGCTACAGTCGCCGAATTACCGTTTTTGTAAAACTCACGTACGCACAACGCACGGTCCGCACCAGAGAAACGCTCCATAGCGACTAAATTCCCAAGAGCCAGACTACCGACTGACATACCCCCCGCGCCCCTCAGAATAGTTGCTTTCGCGTAATAAGATAAGCAAATGTGAACTTACTTTTGAGACACCTTGTATCTATGAAAGTAGGTATAAAGTTTCGTTCAGTTTTTTCGTCGGTTCTCGCTCACTCGCCATTGGAACGCCAAAAAAATGTTTTATGTAATTTAACAGAAAAACTTATCCACGAAAAAAAATCTGCTCTCCGAGATAATGAATTATTCGTAAAACTCATTAATTCTGCGCATAATTCATACAAACCAATGTTTTAGTTCCGAATACTAAAAAGACGATAAAATAAATACAAAAGTAAAATAAATTCTGTCTATCTGCTATAAATTTTCATATTTCATTCTGAAATGATTTATTCTTTGTATCCTGATAGAACAGTAATGGAAATTACATCTTGTTCAAGAAAAATAATGTAATGAAAATGCGTTGGTCCAGAAAATTCTGAAAACTTCCTGTAGTAAAATTTCCTTGCGAAACTACAAGTTTTTAATAAAAGCTAACTTTAAGTGTATTACGAAGAAGGTACGGTGGACTAAAAGTCAAAGAAAGCAAGCTAATGGAATACAAATGGCTGTTTTGCTTATATTAGAAAATCCATCAATATTTGAAGCAACAGTACCTACCTACTGTGGCCAACGCGTTTAATGAACTAGAAGAGACTTGGGAGTCTTACAGACGGTAATTAACTGGAGTTGTGCTTAAATACTACAGTGTTAATGCAATTACTTCAGTAGAATTATGGTGAAGGAGAAGCCACTGTATCTATTTACTTGGTTGTTTTTACATTTCAACCACATATTTCAGAAACAACCAGCAACCAGCTTTTTGAGAAACAACTAGCCTGCAACATATTAATGACTAACATTGTGTTTCAACCTAGGTATCTACGAACATAATAAATAATTCTTCAAACAATTTGCACTAGTGATTAAGTCATTTATTAATTTTTGTTTCGCATCATATAAAAATGGTTTCTTGTGAAAACATAAAGAAAGATAGAAAATTAATTTATTTGACTCAGGTACAATATTTACAGAAAAAAACAAAAAAATAAAAATAACTTAGAACCGTGTGCCTCACGGCTGTGCCAAATAGGCCCAGTTCAGCATAAATGCCAGACAACTAGTATCTGACGCTGGTTTTCAACTTGACCTTTTGTTACGAGGACTTCTTACGGGTGTAAATGAGTGTTACAGTGTGTAAGTGTTTTATATTTAAATAAGAATAGATATATATGTGTAGCAAATAATATTAAACCATAGATATTATATTAACGATTAGATATTTGTTTAAAAACAATTATAGATAATTATATATAAAGCTCTTGGTCTTAAAAGAGTCACTGTAGTGTACAAATGAATGCCTACATGTATAAGAGCATGGTGTTGAATTTTCAACTTTCGGCGCCGAGCCGAGTGTTAAAAATCCAACAGCGCGGTTTTATGTAGACATTAATTTAGCTGTCGCTGAGTCTTAGTGAAAAGGGCAAGGCATAATATATAAACTAACTTCTCTTAAAAGCATTGCTAATACTAAAACTTCAGCATCAATCCTTTTCCATGCAACCTAATTCCTTGTACAATAGGAGCAGTATCCATTACCGTTCGCGTGATCATAGACAGTAGATATTGTGTTCCTAAAACATAGCCGTTCGCGAGTAAACTTTGCAGTCCGATGACATTTACATTATGGACTGATGGGGTAACAGCCTGTCGGGGTTGCGGGAAAGTCCGAAACGTCCAGGCAACTGAAGGAACACGGGTGGGTTTTAGTCAGAAAGAGTCTGACACGCCCTCCCGTTCCGCCCAGACCGGGAGAAATTATTTGGATAATTTCCCACCCAAAAAAAACAAAAAAAATGTGGTAACAGCGACGGTAAAAGCTTTGATCGAGATACAAAGTTATTTTTCAATAGATCTCTTTAAGGGTTCCGTACCTCAAAAGGAAAAAACGCAACCCATATAGGATCACTTCCGTCTGTCTGTACAGTCTTTCAAACCCCTTTTTCTTAGGAACACAAGGAGTATCAAGTTTAAATTTATATCAAATATGTAAGTTTACGGTCCCTTGAAGCTCTAAAAAATCAAGCTTCTAAGTCAACGCAATAAAAAAAAAACGACCATTTATGCGATACATTTTGATATACGCAAATGAATCAAAACTAGGGTACTTCCCGTTGACCTAGAATCATGAAATTTGGCAAGAAGCAAGGTCTCACAGCACAAGTACAGGAAAACGTCCGTAAATTGAAAATTACTTCTTTGCGGACTGGGAATTCTCAGTAGCAGCCCGGAGGCTGGATTTGTGGCCGGTTGATGGCAATAGGCTCGCCCCCTATTACATGGGACTGAAACTTAACTGCCGAAATGCTAGGCAGAGGTGTACTATAGGTACACCTCAAGGATTACAGGCGTGATGTTATGTTATGTGTTCTTTGCGGACTGTACATGTTTTGTTTATTTGAGTTATTGCCCTATTTCAGTAGTAATAAGTTTTATTTTTTGTAACCCAAGAATAAAAATATGCAACTTCATCCTATCACTCGATAGGATGAAGTTGAATACCTCGACAGCAAAACATAAACCAGAAATAATGGTTAATATTGTTCGTTCGTCAATGAAACTCAAAAATGCATTTCATAACCCTTTTTATTGGATCCTATCGATGAAAAATTGAATATCAATTTTATGTCACGTATCCGTATTTTTCCATCACATTTATTATTCAAATCACAAATCTGCACATAAAATTGATTTAAATTTTATGTTTTTACAAATCCTGCTAAATAAGTAACGAGTTCGCTATTAGCGATTTGTTTGCGGATCACAATGTTGAAACATGTTCATGTACGGTCAGCAATGAAAGTTGAAAAAAAACATGATTTTAAAATATGAAGTGATTCGTTGCAGACCATATCTACATGATTTTGTCAGAGATTACAATATTAATTGACCTGAAAAGAAGATTTTTCACATATTTTTCTGTGCGTGTACGGTACACCTCTGCCTAACCCTTTGAGGAAAACAGGCATGATTTTATGTTATCTTTTTCTAGCTTTTGTAGATTTAATAGAATAGAATAAACAATTTTTATGGCATAATGTACTTTGGTAGATCAAACACGTGTTCGTGTTGGATCTCTATAAGTCTCTACGGGTATACCTTGAATTTATGTCACATGCCATAAAAAAATCGGAGTTACTAATTTGAATTAATTTGTTTCACAGTGCCAGAAACAAAGTTTGACATGATTCAAGACCGGTTGGACGACAAATACTTAAACATCATCTGCTCCGTCGAAGGTGTCTTCCCAAAACCAGAGCTGGTCATCTTAGCTGGAAATAGGTAAGGATCAAAACAAAAAGTTTTATAAGCATTGTAAAAAGAGATACCCATTACACATACTTACTAAGTATCCGGCTCGAAGGACCAAAATTATCATCTACTTATCCTTTTCCCAACTATGTTGGGGTCGGCTTGCAGTCTAACCGGATGCAGCTAAATATCAGTATTTTACATGAATTTTTAAAAGATCAACAGGAAACGCCAATAATAATGAGCACTATACATATCAATAGAATTTAGATATTAGTTAAGTTATACGTAGTTCACAACTATTCATGGATTCATCAGTGATTATTACCAAAAAAAAAAACATCCACGTTTTACCCCAATTCGTAATGGGATATTGTCTTGATGAATGCAAATCTATAAAACAAATACCCAATAAGCTTTAGCATAAACCCATCAGCAATCAATCACAAGATACAACCAATAGTACGAACATCAAACCGCTGTATCCAATGCAAGTCTCACAAATCGATAGAAAGGATCAAAACTCAAAGCTCACTGAACATAGCTGTTATACGTTGACGTCGACGTCGGACGTCGCGCGGCTTGAGTTACGATGTCATGCTAAATTGAACCCCTAGTGCTGCTTACTGGCTGACAGGTTTATGTGTAGCTGCAGATCTTCTTGGAAAAGTATACGATTGTACCAGATAGTTTCTGGTACAATCGTATACTTTCACACTTGAATGAATATTTTGCCTTCGATTTTTAGTTAAGCCACAGACAGGAGATCATTCATTTTGGGCTAAATTATGAAAGTGCAGAATTATGAATTGTTCAGATTCGGTCCAATAGTCCTATTATGAATGTGAGTTTGTTTGCTAATTTGTTTGTTTGTTACGCTTTCACGTTAAAACGGCTGTATAGATTTGGATGATATTTGGCACATGGGCCTATGTCCTTCTCGAGAAGGAGAAGGACTACTTTTTATCCTGGATCGCAGACGAAGTCACGGGTAATAAACAAATAGCTAATAAAAAATAAAGAGAAAAAATTATTCTTCCGGATTTTTTTGTTTGGCCCTCAAGTTTAGCCCAAAAATGTATGGAAGGTGAATGATGTTCTATTGTAAGGCAAATTGACCACTAACTCAAATTGTGCGTATATATATCGTCTATAAAACGGCAAATTGACGTAGGGTTTATATTTGCATAACAATTAATCTTCCTAACTGTAGATCGAAGGAGCAAATTTTTGTATTTAAAAATGGTTACATACATACATAAACTCACGCCTTATTCCCATTGGTGTAGGCAGAGACTACAAAACCCCACGTGCTACGACCCTTACATACTCCTTTTGCCTAGGTTACGTTCATACATCTAGTTACACACGCACGCCGTCGGTTGTGAGTACTAGTGATTATTTTTTATGATTATATTCATTTATTTCGAACTGTCAAATGTATCCATATAGTTGTTAGTAACACAGAAATGCTTATAAAAAACTAATGTTAGTAATGAGAAGACACAAAATACAAACATAACACTATCGGAAACTCCGATACCCGTGCGCGTGGTTACTTGACTGCGTGCAGTCGTATCCAGCGCTCAAGCATCGGAGAATCCCACCGGTCCGACAAAACCGTGTATTCCCGTTCGTCCCACCGACTTCGTCCCCGTCGTGGGACGAACGGGAATTTACAAAAATAATATGAAATTTGTTCCCAATCGTCCCATTCAGGATTTTAGAGGGACGAATGGGAATATTTATTTATTTATTTATATCATCACTTACAACTATGATTACAGGTACAACCCAATGCAATAGTGAAGCAAACTTGATAATAACAACTTAGTTTCTAAAACTTATATGTTCTTAGATTAGTGCCATTCGACCCACTAAATAATTTTGTGCGTAAAATGTTTAATCGTTGTTTCGTAGTTTACTTTCAAATTTGTCGTGATATTACATGGCTCTAGTGGGATGCTCCGTTCATCCCATCGACTTCGTCCCCCTCGTGGGGCAAACGGGAATTCGTTTTTTTTTCCCGACCGTCTCACTAATTTTGTTGCTCCTAGCACGCATGCGCGTTAGGACGGAAGTGCAACGCCTGCGCATGACTGCAGCGAAGCTGTCTACGCGGGCCTCAGTAAACATGCCAGAGGCACTGCAATAGCTCGGCAGCCTCATCATCATCCTGAATGCATTGTTGTACTGCACTCTAAGGTCACTGTACGCCCTCTGCAAATAGTTAACCCATAGGATACACGTGTAAAAGGACTGACAGTATGCTTTAAACAACAATGATCAAAAAGATTTTCTTGACTTAGAGATTTCATCGAAACAAGATTTTAAACGCTTAACACAACTCATACTGAGTTGTCCCTTGGTTTTGGGCGCCGAGACGAATTTCTGAGGTTTATTCTCATAACGATTTATCCATTTAAGTGCAAAAACACGCTTCACCTTGTTATTACGGTATTTTATTTAAATCTAGTCTGTCAGTCTAGACACTATTGACTATGTAAATCAGAATTCAGATCAATCATAAAGTATTATGGCTCACCTCTACGAATCTCTGTAACAAACAAACAAATAAAAGTTTTCATTTGTAAATGTAAAAAAGGGTACCTTTTTCGTAATAAAAAAAGACTAAGCAGAAAATCATTTCCAATAATTGATATAGTACAAAATAAATTCCAATGAATTGCTTGGAATGGGGCACAATGGCTGAAACTTCCGGACGTCCGATTGGTTCGTGAATAATACCGGATACGATCACTTGAACGTTCCTCAATCTCGAAACATATGGCGGGATATTGCTACAGAACACGGCTTGTTTGAGTATTGTCTGCTTGAAGAAAATTCAGTTTAATAGATAGTAGGATGTGCTTGTTTGAATTTAGTCCTGAGTTTTGCAGACGTCGTAGTCTTCTGTAACTTGTGGTTACCTACTATCTATTATACATTTTTTTTTTTTTTTTTTTTTTAATAAAACGTTGCCCCACACTAGGAATTTCTCCTGTATCGTGGGTGCGTTTACAAACATATATACTCACATACACAAACAGCCAGACCCGGAACAACTACTTGCAGGTCATACAAATATTTGTTCCGTGCGGGAATCGAACCCGCGACACGCAGTGCAGCAGTCAATCGCTTAACCACTGCGCCAACCGTGCCGTCATTATAACAGCGAATCAATTTTCACATCTCCACCTTAAGACCTAGGCCAAATATTTTTTAATATTCGGATAGCTCAGCCTAAAGAGGTGCCATAAAGAATATTAATAAAAAAATCTCGACGAATATAAAATTTATGCAACAACGCGAAATTTCATTTCCGTATAATGAGAGGTCAGCTTATACTGAATATATGTAGCGTGTATGTGTACATCGACAAAGTAAGATAGATTGATGGCTTGTCTGAAACATGACATGGTTTGAAAAGGGGTGCAACATGAGCTAAAACTGACGACTGATAGAGATGCAGGTATCGAAGACGATAACAAATTAATAAATAATAATAAGGATAAGGGCAGGATGATGATGATAAATCTGACAAAAAATAATAATAATAATATTGTAGTTATATTAATTTATTAGCTTAATTTTCGCATGGCTCCCCGTGAACATATACAATCACATACCTAAATATTTAATGGAGGCATTTACATAAATGGTAAAAAAAAAACTAAAAGTTTTTTTATAAATAAAACATATTACAGTGTATCTGAATGTTTGCAGGAATATATTTTGGTATAGGATCTATTTTTAACCTAGTTTGATTGATCTCATTTTAATTTTATTCTGTTTAGTTTTATTTTTTGTTTTATTTTTTACGTACTTTGTATGCCGAATGGTATAATATGGTGATACAAAGACTGATATACAATATTATTACATGAACGTAAAATATCTGCACATGTGTATCCATATTGATTTTGAATTTAGAATCTGAGTTTAAGTTTGAGTTTGAGGGACTACCTCAAACTCAAAGCATTTATTTCAATTTAACCATTTACAGGCACTTTTTAACTGTCAAAGAGTCGTTCAGTTAGTCAGAAAGTTGAAGCTAGTTGCCCATTCCAAAACGTAGATCTCTAAGGAGAAGAACAGGCAAGAAACTCCAAGGACACTCTTTTAAATATAGAAATTACAAAATCCTGGGTATATTACTTTTGTTGCTTCTATATGTGAGAACAATGTAAAATAAAATAATAATTAAAAACGATTAAAAATATAAGATTTAAAATAAGCAATGGCAGATAAGAGATGACCAGTCTCAACCGACGGCGCCCGTTCATGAACATGTCGCGTGGATCAGCACTATCCAGCTCAACCATTTTGTAGGGAGCCGAATGATCCAACACACTCGCCACCATCAGCGAGACATTTAAGTGAGCATGACATACTCTCAACTGCCATGCTCTTTCAAGTCAACATAACAACATAGTTAACGGCTCCATGGTACTCACATTTACAAAGATTGAAAAATAAAAATGCTTCTAAATTATACAAAACTATAGTTTGCAATGTATTTGTGAGATTAAAATAATTTTACTACCAAAAAGAAAAAAAAAACATTATTACCTATCTATTGGATTATTCAACAGTTAAAACTTGGTTAAATAAAAATAAAAAGTAAACATTAAGTTCGTAAAGTCAGAAAAAATAAAAAAGGGGAAGCAACTCTTCCAAAAATAAACATGTTAACTAGTGAGCCCAAGTGGCTGTGGAGCAGGACCAGCATTAAGCCAAGCATTTTTATCGATGATATAATCATCCAACTTATAGTATGCTTGTCTACATAATGTGCGTTTAATGCAAGTTTTAAATTTCTTCTCATTTAGTTGAAGAATATCGAGTGGTATTTTATTATAACATTTTACACAGTACCCTATAAAAGAAGTGTGTACTTTAGACAATCTGAAACGTGGTTTATCTAATTTGTTCCTATTTATTGTGTTAAAATTATGCCTGTCACTTATCTTACTAAGAAGATGTACATTTTTTCGAACATATATAATGTTTTCATATATATACTGACAAGGTACCGTCATGATGTTAATTTTCTTAAACAGTTCCCTTAGAGATTCACGTCTGCAGAATAAAGATAGTAGACCTAATAGTAGGCAAGGGTTGATGATAAAATCGATTTCGGTAATACTCGTAACGATTCGTAATATGTCATGTGAAAGCCAAAGAAATTGTCTTAGCATTGTATAATTGCATAGCACATGTGTGAGTACTATGTACCGACTATAAAGCTACCATTTAGGTACTGGGTATGTCTTTCATTGACTTGAATGTGCCCTGGCGGCTGGACATTTCAGTGAGCATGACATACTCTCAAGTATGTCATGCTCACTGAAATGTCTCGCTGGCGGTGGCGCGAGTGTTGGATCATTTAGCTCCCTTCAAAATGGTTGAGCTGAATGGTGCTAATCCATGCGTCATGTTCGTGATCGGGCGCTGTCAGTAGGGACTGGTTATCTCTTAGCTGCCACGGCGATTTTAATTTAATTTAATGTTTGAATTAGTTTATATTTTTATTTTTAACGGACGCTTTTAATGTTTTGCATCGTTCTCACATGTATAACTTCAACTTGAATGATGTAACCAATATTATGTAACCATTTTTTTTATTTAAAAGAGTGTCCGTGGAGTTTCTTGCCCGTTCCATAGGTACCTACTACGCTTTGGAATGGGCGACTAGCTTCATATTTCTGACTGACCGACCCCTTGACTATTCAAAAGTGCCTGTAATTGGTTTATTTGAAATAAATGCTTTGAGTTTGAGTTTGAAAGAAATTATTATTTTGCCTTTTTGAAAACAGTCGACGACTTCTGCATTAATATTGAATGGATTTACATAAATGCAGACGAATTCAATAATTAAAATTCATCAAACGTCCACATCCAAAACCTCCCTCCGTATATATTCTCCGCCTTAGAATTTTAGACTGAATAATTTGGATGCTCCGCGAAAGTTGGCTAACAACCCCGACATCGTGCTCGCGATCACATACCCACCCGGGTGGATTTAGTTTGTCGTACTGGTATTACCTCCATTCTGTAATCCTGGTGCTACGGAGTTGTATGAAGGGAAGTAGGGAACTTATAGGGAAGTAGCCTTTAATCTTCGTGCGCCTTCTTGTCTGCGTACGGTATGAGGTTTTATTTTCTTGTTGAAATGCTAATCTCAAAGTTGAAGAATAATTCTGTATTTTTTTGGGTAGTGTACTCTTTGGTCCGTATCTTGTTGAACATATTATTGTTAGACATCAGTGCTTTTCAACTCTTTATTAGTGGCTTTTGTGGACATGATCATTATTGAGATTTGATACAGCTGTAATAGCAATCACGTCATTTAGTTTAAAATACGTTTTTATTTTTATTAATTAATTTATCTTTATATAGATTCTTCTCAATTTTGTGAATGTGAGAACGCTGTAGGCCTAGTGGACTGTAGATTTGTTGACCATCATTATTCTGTTAAGTACCTGGTACTTGTTGAAAGACCTACACTGTCCTCCCATACCTAATAACACTGTTATTTGAAAATATTGTAAAAGCCCATTATTTTTAAAAGAGTAACCGTGGAGTTTCTTGCCGGCTCTTCTCCATAGGAAACAACCAATTGAAACCGTGCACCTAGCTTCTGACGTTTCATAAGTGCCCATGTAGGTTTATATGAAATAAAAATATTTTGAATTTTGCTGCTTTTGATTAGTTAAGAGACTTACCAAGTTACCTACTGACCACTCCACCATTCTTACGGATGACAAAATATGCAACCAGAGCAGCTAACAGTATATTTTCTAGGAGACTATTTTCAAATGCAATCCATATGAAAACAAATCACATGCTAGCCAATTGACGTGCGTCCAATCCCTTCCATGGCTGAATACCCAATGAATGTTGGTAGTAAAAGAAGTATGTCGGTACTGAGGACGCACAAAACAGACGTCTCACATTCTAAGCCAAACAATGAAATCTGTCTACAGGCCGCTGAATGCGAAGTCGTCGATCAAAGTCATCGAGGGCCGCTACACGGCTCTAACGAGTTCAGTCGTGAAGATAGACGCATTGCCTCCGACTGTTGAGATTCTCTGCGACATGCAGGTCCCGCTCGCCAACTATTATAGCAGGAAGAGGGATATCTTTTATAGAGGTAAGTTTTTTTTCAAATACATAATTATAATCATGACATGTCACACCACAGGGACTGCATCATTGGTCTTGTAGATGCAAATGTGACTGCTAACCATGGGGTCCTGGTTTCAAAGTGTTCTTGAGTTGTTGTTGGGATTCATTAATAATATAACTGACGGGTATTACTGGCTTGTTATGTTATTTTAAAAACTGGCCAAGTGCGAGTCGGTCTCGCACACGAAAGGGTCCGTAACAACGTTCAATATTTAAAATTACATTTTAAAATAATTACTTCAGTTAAAAAAAACACCTTTCTTGTATGGGGACCCCCTTTATTTTATTTTTATTATTGTTTGATATAGCGGCAATAGAAATACACAATCTGTGAAAATTTCAACTGTCTACCTATTGCGGTTTATGAGATACAGCCCGATGACAGACAGACGGACGGGCGGACAGTGGAGGCTTAAGTAATAGGGTTCCGTTTGGCACCCTCCGGGTGCGGAACCGTGTATCACGTTTTAAAAAAAGTGTGCCTTAAGTATATTTACATATATTTATTTCACCAGTTACGCACTTACTCCCATGAGACAGTTGGTAAGCAAAGAATTCGTTTGACCGTTTTCAACAGATATAGAGAGAGGGTTACAAAATGTTGCGGGAAAGTCCGAAAGGGATATCGTGGCCCCTGGCAACGTACAGGCAACTGAAGAAACACGGGTGGGTTTTAGTCAGTAAGAGTCTGACACGTCCTACACGTTACAAACTGTTGGAATTTATTCTTATTAGTCAAAATGTACTAGTTAAGAAACCCTGCGGTTTATTAGCCAGTTATTCCAAGAAACGATATTCCAAGAATAGCCGAAATATAGCCGAAAAATAAGCTTTCGATCATGAAAAGCGAAGCCCGCTCAATCATCATTTAGATAACCAGTCTATTATTATTATTGAGGTAAAATTCCAGTTATAATAATATTGCCAATATTATTATAACTACTTTCATCTGAGACTATTATTCACTGAGTTCCCTGAACATTTTCTATAGGCTTATTCTAAGAAATCCATACGTTCATCCATATAAAAAAGATTACATTTATATTCATATAACTTAGCAACAGAAAGACCTATAATTGGCTTCTTTAAGTAATCACAAAAGACTCTTTTCATCCAGAGATTATTGTGAGAAAGATTATATTTCAATAGAATTAGGAATTTGGTTATATTCTTCAGAAAAGTCAGGTGCATAATATAGTACTTACTAAAAACCGGCGCCCTTGTAACTACAGTCCGGCCATCGATGTCAGTTTCACACTATTGAATATGTGTTTTGCGAATTTAATCCTTATTACTACTAGAAATTGTCCAACTGCCAAGCTTCATGAACGCATTCTCTCGACGGTAGGACAGTAGCAGTATGAAAACAAGTTGAATTCTACAAGGATCTTTTGGCGCCTGAATGACATTATCAGGGGAGCGTTGTCTATGCCATTGCATGAAAGTGCATTAAAAAAAAAAACACAATTTTCGGCTGGATTTCAATGGTCGAGCGGACTCTATTGTGAAATTGTCACTGACGTTGTATATTGACAAAATAAGATGGCGGCGGTGGTTCCGATTTTGGCTACGCGCCAAAATAACCTTGTAAGTAAGGATCGTACCAGGTGGCGTTTTATAATAGTTTCTACCCAACAAAAAAAGTGTAAATTTAGTGTATTTATGTATGTTTATGTTTTTTTTTAACAGATCCCCCGTCACCTACGACTGATACACCTTATTTAGAACAAGTGGCACCTGATTCAGGTAAGACTATTTATTGTAATATGAGCAAGACTGTCTGAAATAAGTCGTACCTACCTATAGAATTTGTTTTAAAACAAAGTATACACTATTACAGTGCAACTATTTTCTTAATGTCCCTCGGCAAACTTCGTGTTTCGTCAGTCGTCGGATTTCTATCAGTTCCCTCGGTGCAGACCGGACGCTCTCAATCGACTTCCAAATCTACTGTTCAAACTAACCATGAAGTTTGCCGAGGGACATACAGGTACAGTACAGTACTAAGACCTTCAACATACCTACAGCCAACATCAGAACTAATGCCTGTATTTTCTCTCTTTATATTTAATTTTTATATTGCTATATGGAAGCATAATACCTACAATCAAGTCCATGTTGTTATCTCACTCCGGTGAAACCATAATTATATAAAAATCGGCCAAGTGCGTATCGGACCACGCACAATGAAGGGTTCCGTCGTTAAGATGGATTTATCCCAAAAATAAACTTAACATTGTAGTTAAAAATCATATTCTCCCATACATCAAAATACGTCACGGTCAATTCTCCAACTGCAAAAGTGAATTTGTAATCGTATTTTTAATTTTTTTTATTTGAAATAACAATTTCGAACTTTTCCTTTATTTGTGCTGTGAGACCTTGCTTCTTGCCAAGTTTCATGATTCTAGGTCAACGGGGTTTTGATTAATTTGCGAGTATCAAAATATGCCACATAAATGGTCGAATTTTGTTAATTGCGTTAACTTAGAAACTTGTTTTTTTTTAACTCCAAGGGACCGTAGACCTACGTGTTTGATATACATTTCAACTTGTTACATTTACGTGTTCCTGAGAAAAAGAGTTTTGACAGACTGACAGACAGACAGACGGACAGACGGACAACGAAGTGATCCTATAAAGGTTCCGTTTTTTTCCTTTTGACGTACGGAACCCAAAAAATGTCAGTCAGCTGGGTGGAAGCAGGGATGACTGAACATTGTTTAAGGTGCAGTTGACGTACCTACATTTAAGAATAACCACTCGTGGTCACTATTTAATTGATTAATTCGCACGTAAAGTTAGTGTACCTTTTCCTTAACTTTACTGCATAAAATTCAAAATGTGGCAATTGCCTAATACGTATTTCTGGAGTTGTTGATTCACCCACAAATAAATTTACTTCGTGCCCATCGTCTCTGGAAAAAAAAAACGACGTGCGTGTAGGACCACGCACAATGAAGGGTTCCGTAGTTGGGATGAATTTATCCCAAGAACAAACTTAACATTGTAGTTGAAAAACATGTTCTCAAATACATTCCAACTGCAAATGCAAGTTTGTACGCACTATATTTACAGATTTACCATGTTATTTTAAGACCATAGACTTCTTATAGGTTTTGCTGTAATCTATGAGTAAAGAACCATTCACTGTTTTTTTTTCAGAAATTTAAACTCATTATTTTAGGAGACGAGTGGGGGAATGGTCAATTTTCATATTTTTTCTTAAATATCTTTTAATATATTTTAAAATTATAATAAAATATATTTTAAATTTCCGCATTAAACCCATTCATCTGATGTCACAAAAACGTTTTTTTTTTCTTATTTGCCCCCCAAAAGTGAACCCTATATTCAAAATTAATTTATTCACGTTTGGTCACAGAAATACATATGTATACCAAATTTCAACTTAATAGATCCATTAGATTCAGAACAAATTGGCTGTGACAGACGGACAGACAGACACACGAGTGATCCTATATGGGTTCCGTTTTTTCAAGGTACGAAGCCCTAAAAAATATTTAAAAATGTCGTAAATTAATGCGAATCAACCAATAAGCCATTTAAATGACCAACTCAAATCGCTGTACTTATTAAATGTTAGTTTTAAGAACCAGTCCCTATTTTTGTGTTATTTATTTGTTTTTTTTTTGTTTCAGGTCACCACATTGTGTCAACTTCAGCGCTGGTGATCACATCCATGGTCATCAGTGTACTCAGATTGCAGGCGACTTGACAGAACTTAGATAATAAATTATGTAAAAAATACTTTATAGGCGTTGTCCTAATAGAAAGCGATTGTCGCGCCAATACGTCGCGAAAACCCGAACGCACTTTCTGTTGGCGCGACCATTGATGCATTCATGTTCGCCGAACAAAATGAACGCGACGATCGCTTATATTAGGACCTGGCCTTTTTATAACACACGTATATGTGCACAATATAATTTTAAATGTAGTGTGTGCAGATTATCTTTATGAATATGTAGAGCGAATGCAAAGTGTATGATACCGTTACTCGGAAATGATTTGTAAAGTAAAAAGTCCAGCTTATATATTTCACAATAATATATTTGCAAAAATATATTATGTGAACACTTTGTTCACATAATATATTTTTGAATACTAGTTTATTGAATTGTAAATATTTCATAAATGTTCCAATTATTTAAATTTTATTCATGTTCCATCAATTATGCAGATACTATTTAATCATAAAATAAACCGTAAAAAAAAATATTGGTTATTCTGTCTACAATCTAAAGTTATTAATAGTAATAAACACAAGGAGAAAATAAAAAGCTTCGTCAAATTATATGAATTATTTATCTAGTGTTATAACTAAATGCATAATGCAAAAGAACTTTGTTCTGCCAAAATTTGCCAACCTAAAATCTCTAATTAGTTATCGTCAAACAAATCCACTATTCCAATTATGGATTATTATAACTATCCATCAAAATCAGTCCAATATGCATCTAAAACTTATGCTTTGACTAAATTTAAAAATAATTACCGTGATTTATCCAAAATGTTAACAATTATTACTTCGGAAAAATGGAGAATTTTTTTTTGGGATGGTTCGTTTTGGCAGATCTAAGCTCATTATTATAAATAGGCATATAATAAGTTAAAACTTATCGAACGTTTATGGTTGTAAAAAAATATTAAAAAGTAGGTATATTATCTATTTTTAGAAATGTTTTGAACATTCCAAAGATAAGTTTTGTCTAGTCTTAAAATAAACTAAATAAACAATTTTTTTTTGAGTTTCACTTATTTCAGACCTCCACGAAGACTATTTTTGCACTACATATAAGGTTAATTTAGCATTACTGTAATTTCGTTATTTTTGGTACTTATATCAGGAAAACAAAAAAGAAAGAAAGAAAGAAAGAATAATATTTATTTGGACACAGTTCGTAAAACACATAATACAAAGATAAAAAGTGAAAATAATCATAAAGCAATAATAGTGTATGCCTCACGGCTGCGCCAAAAAGGTTCATTTCAGCATTAATGCCCGACAAATGCTGTCTGACGCTGGTTTTCTAATGAACCCTTATGGACAAGTGACGGGGAGTACCAACAGTTTCAACATACCTAATACATAAACGCATATTAATATAAACAAAACAACTTATACATAGATGTATTATTTAAAACTAGCGTCTATGAAACAACTGCACACACAGGAAGTGGAAACGATAAACCGTGGCAACAACCGAGCAGTGTAGGTGCAGACTAACGAGAGAGTACTGGTGATGAGTTAAACCACCATACATCGCACTACTTACTAAAACTTTTTATCCTAATCCTAGAACTTTATTATAGTATATTATGCAATTAGTGAATAAAGGACGGATTTAAAGCGAGGGCCATATATGAATCTCGAGCAAGTGAAGGATTCTAACGACTGAATCACGACCGTAGGAAGTGATTCATGATGATTGAATCACGAGTGTAGCGAGTGATTCATGTGTTAGAATCCTCAGCGACGCGAGTGATTTATGGCCCTCGATATAAATCCATTTTATTCAAGAGTTGCATACTATACTTTATACCATGACTAAGAGAAAAAAAAAAGATTAAAGCGAAAACAGACATTTAATGAAGAAAAAAGTAAGGTTAAATTAAAATGCGCATTAAAATTGGTACAATTTGTTTTCGTACAACTTACAGTATTTAAAATAGCTCCAATTTACTAATGACAGCAAAGAACATAAAACAGTTTTTATTCTAATGCTAAACTCCTTGTCGAAAATGTCGACCAATCAAATCTCGAGGAGTTATTTGCACAAGTCAACTCAACTCAACTCAAAGCATTTCTTTCAAATAAACCAATTACAGGCACTTTTGAATTGTCAAGGGGTCGGTCAGTCAGAAATATGAAGCTAGTCGCCCATTCCAAAGCGTAGTAGGTACCTATGGAGAAGAACGGGCAAGAAACTCCACGGACCCTCTTTTAAATAAAAAAATGGTTACATAATATAGGTTACATCATTCAAGTTGAAGTTATACATGTGAGAACGATGGAAAACATTAAAAGCGTCCGTTAGAATAAAAATATAAACTAATTCAAACATTAAATTAAATTAAAATTGCTGTGGCAGCTAAGACATAACCAGTCCCTACTGACGGCGCCCGTTCACGACCATGACGCATGGATTAGCACCATTCAGCTCAACCATTTTGAAGGGAGCTAAATGATCCAACACACACGCCACCGCCAGCGAGGCAAGGAGTTTGTATGACGAGTAATCTTTTCACAAGCACTTTGTATTTTTTTGCAAGGAGGTTTTATAGCATTGAGAGAGGTGCAAACACCAAAATAGTGATTAAAAATGCTTTTTACTCACTGTTTTCAGTGAATAAAATAGGCTTTTTTGAGGGGGAATAGTATTTAAAAAAAAAAAACAATTTAATCAAATAAAAAGTTTAAAAAACATGAAAGAAGTTTTATTTAGGGACACAAAAACATAGACTCATTCAAAAAATCGCCAATCCACCTTGAACAAGCGTGGTGATTCTCTGCTCTTGCTTTCTGTGGAGAAGAGGCCTTTGCCCTGCAGTGGGACAGATTCAGGCTGGTATCATTATCACTCAAAACGTACGAACACGTTTCTACAGTTCCCATGTTACTCGACAGCAAAACAACATCGATTCACATAAAGCTTTAGAGCTTACGAGCTTACCAACATATGTATACGGGATCGATTCCCACTTTTAAAACCACCATCAAATTCGATTTGCTTCCATTCATTAAATATAGGTTGAAACCGACGCAGTCGCGGTTTTGTATACAAACGGACCGGCTGTTGTGTGACTATCGCTTCTCGCTAAACTAGCAAATATTACAAATATGTACTACACTGAAATATTTGGAATTTGTCCTAGAATGTAACTATTTTTGAATAATAATTGTGTAAAACACGTCCTTTTACACATTGATAAACTTCAACTTAATTTATAAGGCCTTGTATAGTGCTTGCACGAGCAATAAACAGTGTACCTAATCTGCGTTCGCAATTTATTTGCCAAATAACATCAATTGGAGACAAGGTTATAAAAAGACCTTATACTAGCACATCGGGATTGGACGGGTCACCGGTCAAACTTGGGTGACACTCTTAAAAAATACTCTGTGATGACACTGGCACAGGAGCGTGGAGATTTTTTGAATGGGCCTGTGAATGCTAATGATTAAGAATAAGAATAATATTTATTTGTTCAAAAATATACAGACATTGAAATAATATGCAATACTTACACTTTATTCTATGATCAGATATTGAACATCTGTGTCTAAACTAGATTTAAAATCTGTATAAATAAATCTATAAATCTGTATTTCAGACATCAGCGCTCTTCCCCTGTTGAAGGCGACACATAGAAATTAGCTGTGTTTGACCTATATACACATCTATAACTAATTCGATTAAAGAGATATAATAAAATAATATTAAAATAAAAGAAAGTGACAAATGTCGGAGAACAATCTCAATTAGTTATATCGTGATGGCCTACGGTGAGTTAGAGTGTTAGGCTGACTGTCCACTGGAGTTGAGAGGAGCGAAGCGGAGCTATCCTAATATTAACCAATAGAATTGCATAAAATCTCTGCTCCGCATCAGTGGACAAGGATTGGCGAACTAGTTTCAAAATTCATACATAACCGGGAAGCTCAGCGAGGAAGCGGAGTGGGGAAGCGGAAAACAACCAGTCGCGGGGTATTGCAGGACGCTCAAATTCCTCGTCGCGTGAACTTGGCCTAGCTCCGCACTACCTCACTCCACATTAATGGACAGACACAGTCCACAACTGTGCTCCGCGTCAATGGACTGGCAGCCTAAATGAGTGGATATGTGTAGATAGATGTGTGTAGACTTTAATAAATAGAATGACTTGTCGCTGCATTCTACTTACAATATAATCTACCTAATATTAGCACCGTGCTTTATTTAATTAGGACTATTTAAAATATTAGATTATTCTTATGTGATTATGTTGTTATGCCGATAGCCAAGTCATTATATTTATTAAAGAAACTAGCTTTTGCCCGTGACTTCAGTGTGATCTTTCACGGAAAACCGATGCTCCTGAACTGCAGGTCGAACTGTCCCATCTTTTTGCTCCGATAAAGTATAACCGTGGCAGGAGGCATAGATTATTCGCCGTGCCTCGGAGTCGAACCGTCGCTCGAGCCCAGTCTCCTGTCCCTCGTACACTCTCTGCGCTCAACGCTCTCTTGGACGCTAAGCCTGACTGTGATGTGTTCGCGGATGATTGGAAGAAGATCTTATCAGTATGTCTGGAGCATTGTGAGATGAACGTCGAGTAGTTTTTTAATTTTGTTTGTTTACTGTACTTTAATAATGTGTTTGGCCTTGGCCGTTTCATGTTAAAGTAAAAATAAATAAATTAATAAATTCGTCCGCGAGCCTATAATCTTCCTCAAGAATTGGGCTATCCAATGCAAAAAAGAATTCTCCAAATCCGACTGGTAGTTTCAGTGATTACATCCTACATATAAACTTACAAACAAACAAATTTTACCTCTTTATAATATTAGATAAAGATGACAAATAGATAGGTACTGAATAAATTAACAGACTTGGTTTTACATTAGATCTCACATGTTTTTGCGGTATAAGAACTGCATTGCGAGACTTGCATTTATTTAAATGTTATGTTTTTTGTGGGATCTAACTTACACAACATCAAGCATGGTGGAAAAACTTTATGATATACTCGTTATAATAATAAACCATTTATTTCAGGCGACACAGGCCCATAGATAACCTTAACCTAAACATACATATTTTAATATAAACAAAACTTGTGTTAATAAAGATTCTGAAGACAATTTTTACGACTTAAGACTATGTCAGTTCTAAACTTCGCTTTGCACTAGCTTGACTTTGTACTGTCCTGGTGTACTTGTCGGAACACGGAACACAACGTCTTGCGACCAATAGTTTTCTTCCATGACGAGGGAGAGATAAAAAATCGGTACATGCACCACAAAAGCCTTGAAGTTGACGTTGCGGTGTTGTTGATATAACTAGAGTATCAAAAAAAACACAAAAATAGAACTACCTCTGTATTCACAACGGACGACAACAATCCCGCCTAACATACTGCGGCCTCGTTAAAAGTTCAGCAACTAGAACAGACATGAAATATTTTGATCCAATTTATAGGGGAGATGTAAAAAAGTCCGCGCCACCACTCAAACCGATAGAACCGGCACTAGTGTCTATGTCATTGCATCAAATTGCATATTTTTTATAGTTCCACAAATTTCCGCCAGACTTCAGTGGTGGCGCGGACTCTACAGCAGGCTACACGTCAATGGTAAAAAACCAGTATAAGCTAGCTCTTATCTTATTGAAACTCCGTACTACGCTAGGCCAGCTCATGATCAAAGTGTTAAAGCTCCCGTAGTAACCCGCGACGTGACACCGGCAAAACAATATCTTTGAAGTTTTCATACAAATTGTTTTACGGCGCCTGTCTGCGGGAGTCCTCAAGGGTTCCCGAAACGATCAATTGCAATTGTCAATTTTTACGTGATTGATACACATTGATGCGCAAATTGATCGTCTCCCAAATGTAATTGAAGCGATTGACAATATTATTACAATTGCAATTGATCGTTTCGGGGACCTTACTTATCTACGATGCCTGCGGTCGACTTTTCATATACCACACGATTATATTTTCCATTAGAAATGAAAAAATAGGATACGGATGTATTTATGTGCACGTCAATTATACATCCGAATCGGTCAAGTTACGATTGTCGCAGTGCTCGTCAGATACGAATGGTATTTTCCACACAAAATTACACCGTCGCAAAAAGTGGCTTGGCAATTCCTACGCCTTTTGCAAGAAAGTCTGGTCAAGATAATCAGTAGTCTGCCTTACTTGACCTAGTAACACACCTTTTTGATGGGTTATTGCAATAAGTCTATGTTCAGCATTAGTCTTTTACGTATCAAAGTTAATTTAAGTACTTAACAACCTCGTTGGTCCAGTGGTCGCAAGCTGAGCATGAGGTCCTGAGTTCGAATCCCAGGTCGGGCAGTGTTACTGAGTTAGAATGAAGTTTCTTGTTGCACGTTATACTCTGTACACCTTGACCGTCACGACATTTTTGTTTAGCTACGGTTTCCTAGAAAAGCGGTGCGCACTTGACGGCCGCAGTGACGGCTGTCATGAAAATGATGACAGCGGCAAAGATTTAAATTGTTAGATTCGCCCTACCGCGTCAAAAGATGGCGTGTTTCTGTTTCGTTTTGACTCCTCACACACAATGACGCAGTGATTACACTTGTTTGCCATGAAAACGCTATTTAATCATTTGTGAACTCACTCTTCTCAGTATGGACACTTTTTCTTGTTACTGAGTACGGTGAAGGCAAATCTAGCGATTTAAATCTTTGGGGGGCAGGGTTTGCTTTACGGTGTCAACAACGCTCTCTAGGAAACCACAAAAACTTACTTTCACAATCAACGTTTCAGTGACTTCATTCGCCGTAAATTGCGGACGCTACGTGAGCGGTCACCGCTTTTCTAGGAAATCGTAGCTTTATGTATCAAAAGTGTGTGCAAAAGTGAAAGGTACTTCGTTCCAACTGGCTGTTATACGACACTTCTCGACTGTTTTCCCCAGGTATTTCTCAGTAGTAAAAATAAAATAAAATAAAATAAAATTTCTTTATTTCAGACCATAAATAGTCCATAAATTGTTAGTGTGTTAGTGTACCATTTTATTCTTACGTGCTATGTTAATATGATTAGTTCTTTATAATTATTTACTTATAGCAACCTATAGCTACCTCCACCCAATGCCTTTGGATGGGGCAGTCCGGTCTGCCAACAATCACTTTCAGGCTGCCGCTACGAGTATTACGCAAGCGGTGTAGTAGGGAAGCCGCTTTCTTTCGCATGATGGCGTGAAAGCCATCCGTGTGAGCTTCAGCGAACATACCCGATGCACTACAACGCCGCGGTAGCCGCAACAGCATCCTGAAAGCGTCATTGTATTGTACGCGCAGAGCGTTGTAGGCTCGGCGCGTATATGATACCCAAAGGCCGCCTGAGTAGAAGGACTGACAGATTGCTTTAAATAAAGTCACTTTGTAGTAGTTTTTAGTAGTAGCCCAGGCTCTAGATTTGTGCCCGGATAGGCTCGCCCCCCGTTACATGGGACTTTAACATAAGTGGTGAAATTTGGGTGTACTATTATTATAGTATAGAGTACCTCTGCCCTTTCTCATCAGGGAATACAGGCATGTATGTATAAAACTTTATCATAATCAAACAAACTCAATAACAAAACATTTGAGCAAATACTACCAAACATTTTCACACAATTTTCTCCAGCACATTTATCTTAGCAAGCTTACATTTTTCATAACAGTATTTGGCAGAAGTATGGGAAAGCATAGAACTTTATTTCCCACGCCACACGTTGTGGGATAGTGACGTTTTTTTCCACCCAATCCAATCCTTTTGGACGCAATACACTCCCGTGTGAATTGGACGCGCCCGGCCACCTGCTAGTCCTGATAGGTCCGCATCAATTCTGATGGCCACATGTATCGAATATTTGAAATTGGATGCTAACATGACACCGATACTTTTAACGGGTTTGGTGTGAAAATATTGAAAGGGCTGATGAAATTAGTACGCGCCATCTGCCTTCACGATGACGCTGAACATTTCATGGATACATTTTATGTATTGGTCATAGACGTATAACCTTTTTTGTACGTCTATGGTAATGGTACTCAAAAATGTGTAATTAGATACCTACGTTCTATACGTAAAACCTTGTGAAACATACAGAAAATGGGAAGAAAGAAAAATTGAGTATTCTGAACAAACAAAACGCACATAAAAAAAGACAAAAAATACACACATACAAAAGTAGCCAATACCCTCGTATTCAACCAATAAAAGTTTGACATTTTTGTTCAATGGTTGATGTCAAGGCTAGGAACCAAAGACAATATTGCGTTATGGACCATTTAGACGGGGCCGATCCCCGAGACAATCCACTAAGCCAATCCATTAAGCCAGTAAAATGAAAAGGCAATATGGCTTGAGGACAATCCAATGCAGTGGACTGTCTCTTTAAAAACGGGACTATTATTCTATTGGCTTAGTGGATTATCTCGGGGATTGACCCCGTCTAAATGGTCCATTATTACTGTTGCGACATTTGCAAATGACCACAAATAAAAACAACAAAAACAAAATGCCGATTGCAGAGTTAAATACTTTTGTAACAAAAAAATAAGCTGTGATCGCATCTGTGCTATCTATAATTAAAACAGTGGTATGAAATTTAATGCATCGTTGGTCTAGTAGTCACAAACGCTACTGCTGAACATGAGGTCCCAGATTCGATTCCCAGGTGGGGCAGTGTTATTGAGTTTTTAGAATTTCTCAATAGCAGCCCGGAGCCTGGATTTGTGCCCGGTTGATGGCAATAGGCTCGCTCTATTACCTACTTACATGGAACTTAAGCATAATTGGCGTTACTGTTTAGGTATACCTATGGCTAACCTTTCAGGGAATACAGTTGTAATGTTATGATATTAATGGTAATCTATACAACTGCTTAAATTCATAAAATAACATAAAGTATAAAATATCTATCGATTTCTACACAATCTTAGAATTTCCGTAAATTGCTACGCGTTAATTACCGAGACGTCATATTGACCACAAAATTGCCGAAAATTGCGCAATTTATTGCCCGTCTAAGCGCATCTTAAATAAAAACAAGTAGGTTTGCAAACCTCTTTGTATTTTGTTATCTTTGAAAAAGAGAAAACAATAATGACATGTCATTCTTGATGGAACCCGTCGTTTAAAAAAAATATTTTTGCGTTTGTTTGTCAAGTTCACAATGTGAGAAAAAAGGAAAAATAATAAAAAATAAAAAAATAATATAAAAGCTAACTCTGTACGCTCCACTGCTTTTCACAACTTTTTAAAATGAGTTCAATCCTACTTTGGACGAAAGTACGTTTAGCGCAAAATGTGCGTTCTTACGCGAACAGCGCCACCGTGACTCATAGAGGCTCAACTACAAGAAAACCTTACCGCTCACCTTATAAGGTGCAGTCGCAATGGGCCGATCCTAATAACTATCCCCGTTTTGAACAGCGTAAGTTAACAAAAGCACTGTCTATGGATAGTTGTATTTATTCCTAGCAATTTGATCCGTGTGGGTAGGGCACATTGCTCGCAGAACAGATGGCCAATGGGGCCGAAAAGTTCTGGCGTGGCGACCGCGTACCAAAAGGCGTAGCGTTGGAATGCCTCACACCACATGTTGGCTGATGACTTTGTGAAGGCCGCAGGAATTCGCTGGTTGCGAGAAGCATAGAACCGGTCGATGTGGCGACGGTTGGGAGAGGCCTTTATGGAAGTCTTCTAGCAGATACTGTGGCGATGATAAATGTGACCCAAAACGCAGCCTTAAGCCCTATTTACACGAGACAAGTAAATTAAAACACATAATAAATTACAAGAATTAATTAAATAGGGATATATTTTTTATAAATTTATAAATAAATTAAAACAATTTCAATTATCTAAATGCTATTATAATATCAATGCTTATTTAAATGACACATACAAATTTTATAAAATAAACACTATAGGTATATAGAATAATAATAACTATGTAATCAAAATAAAAAGCCTTCTTCCTCTCTCCTACTTTGCTGTGCCCGAAAGGGTCCACAATGATCATATTTTTGTAAAACCTACCACCTATGTTCACATGTAGAAGCAATAAATATACTCAGTATTGAGTATTAAGTTCCTTGATACAACAAATTTGAAGCAACAAATGACTCTTAAATCATGTAAACACTGTTTAGACAGTGACGGGAATTTTGGTGGTTACTTCAACTTACGGTATCATCATTTCAGCCGAAAGATATCCACTGCTGGACATAGGCCTCCCCCAAGCAACTTACGGTATGCCACAAGTAATGTAATCGCAACGTGTGAATCAGGCTTTAGGCATGTTGTACACGTGTCCATGTCGGCATTATTCGGCACAGCCACATTATAATTAGGGTTACGTATATTAAGCAAAACAAAAATTGAAATTTCGTATAAATATTAACTCTAAATGCAAAAAATCGCTTTTTATTGCCAAAAAAATTAAAAAATTAAATCACGTATTTATTTTCATAATCATTATAAGACCTAACTATCTATTGAAAAAAAATTGTTTAAAGCTAACATTATACCTAGTTGTTTCTATGATATGTTTCTTTTGCCTTCGGTCATTTATGACAATATTATAGATACTAAAATATCTTTCAGCGTCTACTCTGTTAACTGGGCTGTGGAGAATTTCTAGTTTGTTGCTACTAAAATTTAAATGACGTTGACGGGAGTTTCTTGAAGTACAGACCAGCACGTCAACCTACCAAATTTATTTAATAGATTTTCAACTTTATCACTAAAACATAAGGTTCAAAGTTGATTGGGAAAATTTGACAGTTTCGGGTAGGTTGATGTGCTGGCGTCTGTACATTTAGTAGCTGCCTATGGAAATGAGCGTATCCGGAGTTAATCCTGTGGTATCTCATTGAAGAATGGTATTTTGGAGAAGCTCTCCAGCGTTAAATTCGTGTCCAGAGACGTACGAATAAAGTCATACAAACGCGGGCAGCGGCAACGCGCGCTCGTTGCGCTTCTTTAGTTACCTACGTCACGGGATTGTTGCGTTTATAAAATGGTTTTCTTCAATATTTCGTGGCAAAGTATAGATAACACAACATTTCGCACAAATTAGTAAATTTCGCATGTATCGCACCTATTTCGTAAAAACGAAAATTACGTATACATAATACGTATCCCTAATTATAATCCATTCGATTAAGCACCTCGAAAAATACCGATCCGAAGATGTAAAACGGACTTATTCTGTTGTTCTCGGAGTGAATTCACAAGGAATGCATTGTTTGTAATTAGTTACAGATGTTAGTATATATTAAGTTAGGATAAGCGCATTTAATTAATTGGGTTATCCTGTAATGGTAAATGTATGTAGATAAATAAATAAATAAGCTACGTATAAGCTACTGTTGGTTATTAAAAAACGTATTAATACGACGCTAAAAAAAATAACTTACAAAGGCATACCATCTGAAACGTTTACTTTTTTAGGGACCTATTCTCAAAAAAAAAAACGGAACCCTCATAGAATCACTTTGCTGTCCGTCTTTTTCTCAGGAACAAGCAGTGTCGCTATGTTTCAGTTTGAAGTATATGTATGTAACGGTATAACAATAATTACAAGCACATGAAAATGAGACATTGCAGCATTTTTTCGGGATGGCATTTTTAGAGATGGCAACGAATCTGCAATTCCTTAGTATTATTGCACATGTTCATAAATGGCGCTGACTGGGTACTTAACTATCTGGAGCCGTCTTCTAATATAAAATGGAGCCACCATTACAACGATTAAAAATTGGTAAATTTGGCCCCTTGGTGGACCATGGGCATGTACAGTCAGAGAAATTAATTATGGTCCAAATTGACACTACGTCAATTTGTCGTGTTCTAGCCATTTCATAAAATTATCACAGAAATGACATTTATTATTTGAACACACGGACAATTTCAGTTAGGGGCCAATTTGCTGAACAATGAATGTCCCTAATATAGTAACAATCACTAGAACTAATGACTTAAATAATACAGTAACTTAAAAAACGTCAAGCTTACTTACCAAATATGACCACAAACTACTCACTTTATTTTTTATTTTTGCAGAACAAGCCTTTCCTCGATACCGTCATAGACCCCGGAACGCAAGGCCATACAATCCAAATACGAGATGGTTAAACCCCAACCGCTGTCATGACGCGTAACCAAAACAGAATTTAAAAGAAATCGTAGTAAATACGACACCTACTTTTAATTATATGAAATAATGTAACTTTCAAGAATTTTGTTGTTTAATTTTTATGACATTTAACTTTTTTTACAAGCTTAAGGGGCCGGCGGAGCATGCGTAGTTCATATTCATACAAACGTAATACCAAATAATTTATAAATCAAGCATATTCTTAAGGTAGTGTGTATTTATTCCGATTGGATTACAGAATATCTAGGCTCCCAAATATATATTTTGAATGGCACTGATTTAACGACGAGTTACGAGAAAAATAAGTTTTCTATAGAAATTTGAAATTCCTCATACGTGTCCATTCAAAATATAATATATTTGGGAGCCTAGATATTCTATAATCCAATCGGAATAAATACACACTACCTTAAGAATTTATGTTTGATTTACAAATTATATTGGTATTACGTTTCTATGAACTACGCATGCTCCGCAGGCCCGTTAAGGGCCAGATCACACAAGAATTTTGTTGTTGTTTCAATTTATGGCAGTTACCTCTTTTTACAAGCTTAAGGGCCGGATCACATCTATCACAACCCCACCACAACGACAACACGTGGTCGGGCGCTAATATGTATGAAAATGAATAGTTTATTCACAAGGACCAAATTTTTCCGTTAAAATCAACCATGTGAGCGATACCAACCACATCAAGGCCACATCGCAGCCACAACGCAACCACAAGCGAAACTGCGCACTACCTGCCGGCTACATCGCAAACGCAACGTTGCGTCGACGCGACGACATGAAATTGTGTGGTTACCACAACGCAACTGCAAGAAACTGCAGCGACACTATTCACACGTAACCACTGCTTGCCCACATTTTGTCGCCTTATATTGATTTTGATTTTTAAGGTCTTTATTAACAGGAAATGGTTAATACAAGTTAACAAAAATATCTTATTCTAAATGTAAACTAACATAATCCGAGCGATGTTAAATAGGCTAAATCACCTCTCTTAACATACAACATGTATGATTGTTAGTGTGACTACAAAAATAGATACATAATAAAAGATTGTGCTGCTATGTAGGGTTTGCTGACCCACATTTTTAAACTTAACTTACCTAGCCTACCTGGTTTCCTAAGAAAACGGTGAACGGTCACACATTGTGTGCCGTGTATTTTTAAATTTGTAACGTGACGATATTATCATGGACGTCCACGTGACTGAATCACGATAACCCAGGGAAGTAAAACGCAAGAAAATATATAACGGGCGCGTATTTTTTTCACACAATATATGGACGTAGACGTCTACAATAATATCATCACGTTAGAAATTATGATACCTCGGTGTGCAATACTAGTGAAAATAAAATAAAAACATGGCTGTCGTTATGCCGTACCCAGCCGCGACTTACGACTTATAGGTTTGAACCCTGATAGGCGCACTGCACAATGGCGAACGAAAAGGGCATGTTCTGGAACCAAAAATTCGAATACATGTGACATCTACCAACCCGCACTGGGCCCGCGTGGTGGATTACTGCCCACTCCCTCTCATAGAGAGGAGGCCTGTATCCTAACATTATATGCTTTTGTTGCGGACGGCATGGGTGCGTCCAGCACCCGCTGTTGTCCTGGGACAATCTCCCACTATTGTTGACGTGCGCTCCCTACTACCTGAGTGCAGTGACTCCCATCGATAATACACTACAGCGACTCCGCTAGCGGCACGTTCAAGAGACGTTCAAGAGCTGTCAGTGTCAAAATGTTTATGGAATATTGTACACTGACTGCTCTTGAACTCGTTTAGATGTGCTGAACGCGTTCACTTTCATTGGTGAAACCCACACTTACTTGCTTAAAAAAAAATACCTTGTAAATATGGTGTAGATACAGGTCTGTCCTATAAAACTAACAGAATCATATCTATCCTAAAAAAATAGCTCCTCAAAAATAAAAAATGCATTTTCTCTTAAAATATGGCATTTAGAACTACGGACGATATGTCAAATTTTTATAAAAATATAGTAAAAATACTTGGTCTAATTTGTATTAATCTATGAGGTTTAACCTAGTCAATAAAGCCGAAAATATTGGGCACTCAGATTAAACGTTTTAAGAAAATTTGACTTTCATTTACTTTTCAACCAATAACTGTTAAGCCATTATTTATTTTTATTAACTAATTAACAGAGATAGAAAGTTCAACTATCCTAGCTAATATTATAAATGCGAAAGTGAGTTTTTTTGTTAGTTTGACTTTCACGCTAAAACAGCTGAACAGATTTGGATGAAATTTAACACATGGGTAAACCATGACCTGGGTTTATTTATTTATTTATTACAAGGTAACTACAACAGATAACAATCACAGTATATCACTAGATTCACATTATAGGTTTCGACCTGATTATCACTCAAAGTGTAATCGCACAACATGACTAGCAACAACAATGACAAAGATATTTTTTATTATTTTAATATATAAAAATATAATTTATATGTATATAGTGCAATCAAGGAAATAATAATAGAGATATAGAAGTGAGTCTGCCCTCCGACACGCTTCTACGAGACCAAACACGCCAAGTAAAGTACGAGTACATACATAATTGACACAAAGTTACATTATTTAAAGAAAACGTATTTAAATCGTTACAAGATTAAAAATAAAGAGTACATATATATCTTTTGAAAGCAGCGGCACGTGAATCGAAAATGTCAATACTGTTATTGTTTTTTGAAATTTAATTGTAAAGGTAGTGTTATTTGTAAAGACCAGAAATGCAAAAGTTTTCGGTGTTCGGGTGTTATACCTAGTATTGATGATTATGAGCAACAGCAGAGCTGAAGAGTCCAGCGTGTAATGTAGGATCTTATACTGGGACCAGCGCATGATCTAGTTGTTTCAATACATGCAAAACATAAACATTAAGAGAAAGAGATTAACATTAGCCTTTCCTCAAAAATAAAATAACAAGTGACAGTGACAATGACAATGCAATGCTCAACAATCAAACAAAATAACAATTGACAGTGACAATGACAATGCAATGCTTACGGCACTTTAGCTGGGGCGAGGCAGCGCTACTAATATGCTGCAAATAACGCCACTATCTGACGGAGATGACGGAGATGACGGAGACTTCTATGTTTTTTTAATAGCTATTGATACATCCCCCCGTCAACCTTCGTTACACATGAATTTTCGCGGTCTCTTCGAAACACATTATACCGCAGGTCAAAAAAAATTGGTTGCCTGTAAAGTCGGTATACGGGCGAAAGTTTTACGTGACAACGACTTTGCGTGCCTTTCACTTTTTATGTCTGTCTCTCTCGCTCTTAGGCGGGCTAACCATGCCCGAGTGGAAGGGACGCGTGCCTCTCACTCGCTCTCATTGTGAGCGCATAACGTGAGCGGAGCGTAACGCAGTTTCTTGAAGTGTCACCCGGCAAACCAATTTATAAGACGTTGTCACGTCAAAAGGTCGTTATCAAAAATACCAGAATTAACATTCGTCTTCGTTAAGCAAATAATTACAATTTAGTGAATTCACATATAAATCCTGCAATTTTGATCTTATTCTATTCACATTCTGATAATAAATTAACATAAAAATTAGAGAAGTTTAGCTAATCAACTAGGGTTTTTAATAATTATAGCCTGCTCTTGCTCAATTATTCTAACATAATGCGGCCGTATTTTACCCATACAAAATAAGAATGTTCCTTAGCCCGCAGTTTCGTCGTGGCGTGAAGCTTCTTGCATTCGGGTGAAAGATGTTCCGCCAAGTAAATAGTGCGTTTATCTCCAGGAACGCCCAGGTGCGACGAGTTCAAGACGTCTTCTTTATTGCCTTTGTTATGTTGCGTGAGGGCTGCGAGAAGCATATCACATTGCCTTTCTGATGGCAATGTTGCCAGTATATTTCTTGGGCGGACAGATTCACTGTTCATTTTTGCAACGCGACAAATTGCTTGTAAGTCTGTATCAGGAATTGAGACTTTTATTTCGTTACACAGATTATTTTAAATCTCAATTAGGTTTTCATTCTTCCTTTCCGGCACACAATGAATTTCAATATTGCGGCTAAGCGATAATTTTTCAATCGCTTGCATTCAACATGTGAGTTCAGTCATGTCTGAGCGAAGTTTAATATTCTCAGACTCAAACCACTGAATGGTATTCTTAACCGAAGCTAGATTAACGTTAAGGTCTTTTTGTTCAGCCGCTAAACAATATACTCGTATTATAGTGCGTGTAAAATTCTCTTTTAAGCTGTCGATCACGGATGCTATTTCCTTCTTGATGTCTGCAGTTAGGGCAGTTCTAATGCGTTCAAGCTTAGAATCAAGAAGTTGGCCAAATTGCTCATATAGCCAAAATCGTTGGAACCTTTATTTTTATAATTTTTTACCAGATATCCTTATTTTTTTTAATTAAATGACATCCTTATCCTTAAATCCTCTCATATTATAAAACAAAGTCCCCCACCGCGTCTGTGTGTTTGTACGCGATAAACTCAAAACGTGCTGAACGGATTTTCAAACGGGTTTCACCAATGGACGGAGTGATTCATGAGGAAGTCCCAATCCTATCCTATACTCCTTCGGCGATATGTCGCGATGATCCCTGCGCTACAGAAACCTCCGGCTGTCTTGATCTTTTAGTCTGAAGCGGATTTGCAGGAACATTTCTTTTATGTCAGCCGCCTCTGCTAAAGGTCCTCACCGAAACATCAGTAATACTATAAAGAGTGTCGGTAGTAGATCTGGTCCCGGCAGTAGAGTGTCGTTAAGGCTTTTTCCTTTTGACTTGGCTGCAATATCGAAGACGATCCTTATCTTCTTCTTTAACGTATGAACCACAGAGAAACGAGGGAGGTTCCATGTTTTCTTGGAGTCTTCTTGCCCATCAAGTGCTTCTTCTGCATACTTGCTGTCGATTAGATGTTGGTTCTGCCTGCTGTATTCCACCTTCAACTGAGGATCCTCGTCAATCTTCTTCTCGATATTGGTCAATCGGTTCTTGGCCGACGTGTAGCACTCTTGTATCTATTCTTCTTTGTTCTTCCAAAGAAGTTCAGCTTCGAATCGACCATCTTCAAGTCTTCTGCAGATCTTCTTTAGGATGGTGAGTGCAATTCCTTCTGAATCCGTAGTGGGTCTTCTGGGTTGCACGCCAACCGCTACGATTGCGAAATGATCCTTGACGGCTTGATGCATCTTGCACCTCCAGTGTCGTTTAAAATTGTTATGAGGTCTTTAAATGAGAACACAGATATTTTGGTTCTTTAACTTTATTTAGGAACACACATTATTACAAAGAGCGTCCGCCATTTTACACACGATATATTTCTCTTTTGTTTTCATATATCATAGAATTCATAGACACTAAACATAGAGTAACAATTAGTGTTGCCCGAATATTTTTATTGCTACATTAACACCTCCCCTCAATTAAATATTCAGACAAAAAAATCAATAAATATATTTCTCATAAGAACTTCCCCTTAACATAAACTTTCCCTTAATGGATAAACAAAACAATTTTAATCTTTAAACAATTTCTCTCTAAACTTTTTAAATAATATTCCCCCTAATGCCTTTGTAAGAATGTCTGCAACTTGCTCACTAGTATTCACATATTTTAATTCAACTATTTTATTTTCTAATTTTTCTTTTACAAAAGCTTGTTTAATTTCCAAATGTTTCACTCTTGAATTACCAGTGACCATATTAGCCATCTTGATAGTTGACTGGTTGTCCTCATATAAAATTATATTGGTTTCAAAGCCAAATGTAATCAAAATGTCTTTCAACCAGCAAGCTTCACTAGTGGCTGAGCATAAGGCAATGTACTCTGCCTCTGTCGAAGACAAAGCTACTGACTGCTGTTTCTTCGAAAACCAAATTACAGAACTCCCAAATACCTTGAAAATACACCCTGACGTTGATTTCCTATCATTACAACCACCCCAGTCACTATCAACATAGCCCATTACATCATTATTGCAGTCTCTGTAATACAATAAACATAAATCAAGTGTCCCTTTTATGTATCTTAGTATATTCAACAATAGTTTGTATAAAAGTTCAGAAGCACAGCTCTGATACCTACTTAATATATTAACTACTGCACAAATATCTGGCCTTGTCCCCATAGCAGCATACATCAAACTCCCAACTAACTTTCTACATTTATTTTCTATTGATGTATTCTCTGACATTTCTCTCTTAAGAACATGGAAGTTATAGTTTTTATCAATTGGCAATTGTAAAGTTTTACAATTAGACATATTATACTGTAATAGTAAATTCTCTAAGTATTTTTTTTTTGAGAAATAGTAGTGATTCCCTTATCTATGTTTTGATTAACTTCTATCCCCAGATATTTACTTATAACTCCCAGTTCTTTCATTTTAAATGTTTTACATAATGCATCCCTTAAATTACACAATTCATCTTTATCACTTCCAAAATACAAAATGTCATCGACATACAACAGCAAATATGTATTTTTATTTTTTGAATATAAACAGCAATCCTTATCTGATTGTTCATAAGCCAAAGACAGCATAACAGATTTGAAACAATCATTCCAATATTTTGGAGACCTTTTTAAACCGTAAATGGATTTATTAAGTTTAACATACTCATACTCAACAGACTCAGTTCCTTCAGGTAAACTTAAGTACAACTCTTCGTCAAGTTTCGCATTTAAAAAGGCTCCACATACATCCATTTGTTTAATCTCTAACCCAAGTTTAGTAGCTACTGACACAAAAATACGGAATGTATTAAGTTTTGCTACTGGTGCATACACATTATCAACATATTCTTGTTCGAAGCCCCTTGCCACTAATCTAGCTTTGTAACCATCATCTTTTCTTTTCAGGACCCATTTTGAGCTTATCACTTCTTTGCCTTCTGGTATAATATCTACCTTTGTCCATGTATTTTTTTCTATTAGTTGATCAAGTTCCTTTTTGATAGCTTCCTTCCAATTTTCAGCATCTGATAACATCATTGCCTCCTTGTAATTCTTTGGTTCTACAGCATATAGATTGTAATCTCTCAGGTATGTTGGTTTTTTTATTATTCTTCCACTTCTACTTCTTACTTGTCCTGTATCAAAATTTTCATTAACATTTCCAACTTCCTGTTCTCTTTCTTCATCGTGATCTTCTTCTGTCTCTTCATTTTCAGTATTTATTTCATAAAACTCTTCTTCACTCTCACTGTCCTCTTCATCATTCTTCTTTGGCATATCCAGTAGAATCAAATTCTCAATTTCCTGCACATTAGTTGATCCCTGTTCTTTATTACTCCGATCAGTCTGATCTAAGAATATAATGTCTCTCTTAGTATGTACTTCCTTTTTGTCTTCATAATAAAGTCTATATCCTTTAGAATCATCATATCCAACAAATATTGCCTTCTCTCCCTTGAAATCCCACTTCAACCTCTTTTCTTTTGGGATGTGGGCATACACCACCTGTCCAAATATTCCACGCAGAGTTTGCACATCGAATTTACGGTTATTAAAAGTTTCATAGGGTGACTGACCTTCTTTACTACTTTTGGTTGTCCTATTCAAAACATAAACTGCAGTGTTCACTGCCTCAGCCCATAACTCCTTTGACAAGTTGGTACCTATCATAGACCGCGCTGCTTCTACTATTGTGCGCATATCCCTCTCTGCTTTGCCGTTCTGCTGGGGCGTATAAGGTATAGTAGTTTGGTGTTGTATGCCCTTTTCTTCAACAAACTCTCGCATATATTTATTGACAAACTCACCTCCATTGTCGGTACGAATCACCTTCACTTTATTTTCTGTTTGTGTTTCTGCCCAAGCAACAAACTGCTTTATATGAGAAACAGTATCTCCTTTCTTCTTTAGAAAATATACTACTCGATAATTTGAGTAATCATCCCTCAACAATAAGAAATATCTTGAACCACCAACACTCTCAACCTCCATCGGGCCGCATACATCAGCATGCACAATTTCTAACGTTTTTGTGGTGTGCTGCACTTTATTTGAAAAAGGTAACCTGTGTGATTTACCTTGCAAACACGATTCACATTGAAAATCGACACTTTTGTACTCGATATTATTACTGTTTAGCACCCTTTTAACATATTCAATGTTTTGGTGACACAGTCTTTCATGCCAAGTTGATAGAGTTGATACAGCTGCAGCATGTCCTTCGTGCAACACATTTAGCACATAAGACTTCCCTTCTAGATTCCCAACAGCGCACAACTCATTATCTTTGTAGATTAAACATTGTTCAGATAACATCTTGACTTCAAAACCTCTTCTCGTAATACAAGGTACCGAAAATAAATTAATATGCATATCTGGCACATGTAGCACATTATATTATAGTGTCGATTTAGCATAACAATCCCCATCGTATGTTAGTAGTTTGACTTCACCAACCCCAAGAACGCATAAACGCCGACCGTCGCCCACAATGACAAATCTGTTTGACACTGAATGATAGTTCGTAAACAAAGATCGTTCACTACTCATATGTTCACTCGCACCACTGTCAATCAACCATCTTTGACCGACTGATTCTCTATTTTCACTCCTGTTTCGGTTCACGTTACTTTCACAGTTGGATGTCATGGCTGTCATTGTAAATGCATGACCCTTTTTTGTTGATTTTTCAGGTTCTCTCGTGCTATTTCTATTGTTGTTTTGATACTTAGGACATTCGTGTTTTAGGTGCCCTGTCTTGTTGCACTCGAAACATTTACGTTTTTCTGACTCACTCTTACATTGTTGTGCAAAATGTCCACCCTTTCCACACTTATAACATCTCTTTATAAATTGTTTCTTATTTTGATGTGCATATAACGCTGTATTTTCTCCCTTTTGTGTTTTATCTCTTGCCTTCACTCTCTCTTCTTCTACTAGAAGTCTAGCAACCAACGCACCATAATTTTGTTTATCACTCTCCACCGATTCCCATGCAGATATAAAATGACTGTAACTGTCCGGTAGCGACATCAGCACTTTAGTGATTAGAAACTTCTCTGATACTTCCTCACCAGCTTGTTTCAGTTGACAAGCTATTTCTTGGAGTTTTGATAAGTGCGTTGATAGGTCCCCATCTTCATATTTGTATTGAAAGAACCTTTGTTGTAGCATCAAGGTGCTTGTTGAAGAACTCGCTTCATATATGCTTTTGAGCTTTTTCCACATTGCCTCTGCCGTCTCACATGTTAGCACATGAACCATGGCTGCCTCACTTAGCCTGGACACAATGATTGTTTGTGCCTTTGCATCTTTTGACGTCCAAATCTTTTCATTGTCGGCTTGCTTTTCCTCGCCATTCACCACTTTGAACAAGTCAGCCCCTCTCAGTATGACTGAAACCTGGAATTTCCAGACGCTCCAATTTTTCTGCCCTTCCAGCTTAATTGCTGGTGATGCTGTGGAATCCATCTTCAACGCGTATCAATTTCCACCCTGCTCGAGCCTGATGCCGTACCAATCTCCGTACGACCACCTCCAGACTCCGCTAGCGACAATCGCACAACTCCCGTGCCTTGTCTGACTACGCCGCCGATCTGCCGTTTTCACACCGGCTCCACAGGAAAAACTTAATCTCTCTCAATCTGCAGTTTTCACCTCTGTGTCTCCATCAAGAGCCCTGGGCCCATAACCTGTTATGAGGTCTTTAAATGAGAACACAGATATTTTGGTTCTTTAACTTTATTTAGGAACACACATTATTACAAAGAGCGTCCGCCATTTTACACACGATATATTTCTCTTTTGTTTTCATATATCATAGAATTCATAGACACTAAACATAGAGTAACAATTAGTGTTGCCCGAATATTTTTATTGCTACATTAACAAAAATATCTATAAATTTCTACACAATCTTCGAATTTCCGAAAATTGCTACGCGTTAATTGCCGAGACGTCATATTGACTACAATATCGCCGAAAATTGCGCAATTTATTGCGTGTCCAAGCGCATCTTAAAATAAAAACATGTAAGTATACAAAACTCTTTGTATTTTGTTATCTTTGAAAAAGAGAAAACAATTATGTCATTCATGATGGAAACTGTCATTTAAAAAAAAACTCGTTTTTGATTATTTGTGAAGGACCCAAGATGTAAGAAAAAGGGAATAAACATGAAAAAAAAGCCATAATACCTAACTCTGTACGGTCCATTGCTTTTCACAACTTTTCAAAATGAGTTCAATCGTATATAGGACGAGAGTATGTTTAGCGCAATTAATAAATGTACGTTCTTATGCAAACACCACCACCAAGAGTCATGGAAGCGGAACTACAGGCTATCCCTACTACCCTCCTTATCAGGATCAGTGGCAGTGGCAGTGGGCCGACCCTACTGACTATCCTCAGTATGACCAGCGTAAGTTAAAAAAACCACCGTATATGCGCCTATGGATTGTATTTATTGCTAGCAATTTGACCCGTGTGGGCAGGGCAAAATGCTCGCAGAACAGATGGCCGATGGAGCCGAAAGGTTCTGGAGTGGTGACCGCGTACCAGAATGCGTAGCGTTGGAAGGCCTCTCACATCCACGTTGTGGCGACGATTGGAAGACGCCTATGTCTAGCAGTGGACGTCTTCTGGCTGAAACGGTGGTGATGATGAATGTGACCCAAAAGCCCTATTTACACGAGGCAAGTTCCTTGCTTGTAACGTACAACAAATTTGAAGCAACAAATGACTTGCATCATGTAAACACTGTTTAGACGGTGTAACTTTTGGTGATTGCTTCAAATTATGGTATGCTACATTGACAAAAAATTCAATCGCATCGTGTAAATCGGGCTTTAGGCGTGCTGTACACTTATCCATGTCAGCAGTATTCGGCGCAGCCACACATTTACATCCGATTATGCTGCTCTAAAAGATAACGATCCGTACATGTAAGCTACGTATAAGCTACTGTTGGTTATTAAAAAACGTATTATTACGACGCAAAAAAATCACTTACAAAGGGATACCATCCGAAACGCTTTAGTTTTTAGGGTCCCGTGCGTCAAAAAAAAAACAGAACCATTATAGAATCACTTTGTTCTCAGGAATAAGCAGTATCGTTATGTTTCAGTTTGAAGTATATGTATGTAACTTTATAATAATAATTACAAGCACATAAAAATTAGACATTTTAGCATTCTTTTGGGATGGCATTTTTTGAGATGGCAACGAATCTGCAATTCCTTGGTATTATTGCAGATGTTCATAAGTGGCGGTGACTGGGTACTTAACTATCTGGAGCCGTCTACTAATATACAATGGAGAGACCATTACAACGATTGAAAATTGTTAGACTTTGTGCACCGTGGGCATGTACAGTCAGAGAAATTAATTGTGAAGCAAATTGACACCCTACGTGTTTTTGCTGCTATAGCCATTTCATAAAACTGTCAAAGAATCACATTTTTGTTATTTGAACACACGGAAAATTTCAGTTAGTAGCCAATTTGCTTAACAATTTATAATGTAGGCCAGTCAAGCGGTCAAGCGTGAAAAGAGGGCAAACCTCGGAATGAGAGATAATAAGCTGGAAACTCGTTTATACCTTCGTTTTGGCGTTCTAAACGTTGTCTCAAAAGTCTCATAAAATCTCGCAGACAGTCATGGAAGCGGAACTACAAGCTATCCCTACTACACTCCTTATCAGGAGCAGGAGCAGTGGCAGTGGCAGTGGGCCGACCCTACTGTCCATCCCCAGCATGACCAGCGTAAGTTAAAAAAAAACACCGTATATGCATCTATGGATTGTATTTATTATAGCAATATATTATAGCAATTTGACCCGTGTTGGCAGGGCACATTGCTCGCAGAACAGATGGCCGATGGAGCCGAAAGTTTCTGGAGTGGCGACCCCGTACCAGAATGCGTAACGTTGGAAGGCCTCCCAAATCCACGATGTGGCGACGCTTGGAAGACGCCTATGTCTAGCAGTGGACGTCTTCTGGCTGAAACGGTGGTGATGAATGTGACCCAAAACGTAGCATTAAGCCCTATTTACACGAGGCAAGTTCCTTGCTTGTAGCGTACAACAAATTTAAAGCAACAAATGACGTGCATCATGTAAACACTGTTTTGACGGTGTAACTTTTGGGGATTACTTCAATTAATGGTAATGCTACACTGACAAGTAATTCAATCGCATCGTGTAAATCAGGCTGTAGGCATGCTGTACACTTATCCATGTCGGCAGTATTCGGCACAGCAACGCCGAACTCATCTAGCTAATTTTTAATTTTTTTTTTAAGATGACGTGTAAAAGTGATTCCAATATCCTATTTACAGAATAAACAATTTCATTTCATTTCATTTCATTTCCACACATTATATACCTACATCCGATTATGCCGCTCGAAAAATATCGACCCGAACATCTGCTCGTAAGCTACGTACCTATAAGCTACTGGTGGTTATTAAAAAACGTATTATTACGACGCAACAAAAAAATCAAATTTCAACTTACAAAGGGATACCATCCGAAACGTTTTGTTTTTTAGGGTCCCGTGCCTCAAAAAAAAAACAGAACCCTTATAGAATCACTTTGTTGTCCGTCTTTTTCTCAGGAACAAGCAGTGTCGTTATGTTTCAGTTTGAAGTATATGTATGTAACGGTATAATAATAATTACAAGCACATGAAAACGAGACATTTTAGCATTCTTTCGGGATGGCATTTTTTGAGAACGAATCTGCAATTCCTTGGTATTATTGCAGATGTTCATAAGTGGCGGTGACTGAGTACTTAACTATCTGTAGCCGTCTATTAATATACAATGGAGAGACCATTACAAGGATTGAAAATTTGTAGATTTTGTGGACCGTGGGCATGTACAGTCAGATAAATTAATTGTGAAGCAAATTGACACCCTACGTCTTTTTGCTGCTATAGCCATTTCATAAAACTGTCAAAGAATCACATTTTTTATTTGAACACACGGACAATTTCAGTTAGTAGCCAATTTGCTTAACAATTTATAATGTAGGCCAGTCAAGCGGTCAAGCGTGAAAAGAGGGCAAACCTCGGAATGAGAGATAATAAGCTGGAAACTCGTGACAATCCATACCTCTCTGGAACCTTCATTTTGGCGTTCTAAACGTTGTCTCAAAAGTCTCATAAAATCTCGCAGACAGTCATGGAAGCGGAACTACAAGCTATCCCTACTACACTACTTATCAGGAGCAGGAGCAGTGGCAGTGGCAGTGGGCCGACCCTACTATCCATCCCCAGTATAACCAGCGTAAGTTAAAAAAAAACACCGTATATGCATCTATGGATTGTATTTAAATCTCGTGTCTGCGTCGTGGGTTATTCAAGGTCAAAGGTACCAAAAATCGGTTTTTCACGATTATCTAGATTTCTATAGATCCAATGATCCATTGATCCATCTATTATAAAATTCTAGAACATAAAATTTGCGATAAATTTTGCCCCAAACATTATTTTATGCTCTCAACCGTTTTTGAGATAGGGGGCGGAGAGCGCGCAGTGATCAGCCATACTCGTACATGCCAAGTGGCCGACAACATAAAAAAACTTTGGGGACCTCTGGTTTAGATGATCGATTTTGTCCTCAGCTATAGCATTGTATATCACTAGCAGAAGCGTATTCCATAGGTCCTGGGTTCGATTACCAGGTCCGGCAAGGTGTTATTGGGTTTATCCATCTGGAATATCTCAGTAGCAGCCCGGAGTCTGGATTTGTGCTCTGTCGATGGCAAAAGGCTCGCCCCCTGTTACGTGGGAGTTAAACATAACTAGCTAAATGTGGGTGTAATATAGGTACACCTGTGCCCAACCCTTCGAGAAAACGAGGCGTGATGTTATATGATATGTATGTATGTAATATAATTTATTCGTTGGTATTTTAATGATTTAATAACTTTATACAAGGTATTATTCACCGAGATTCACAGTTGACCTTGAATTAAAGTATGTATGACTGATCGCTGCGCGCTCTCCACCCTCTGCCTCATAAAGGTTGAGCACATAAAAGAATGTGTGATACAAAATTTATTGCAAATTTTATGTTCTAGAATTTTATAGTAGATGTTAACATTATTGGAGCTTCAGAAATCTAGATAATCGTGAAAAACCGATTTTTGGGACCTTTGACCTTGAATAACTCACGACGCTGTCTGCGAGATTTTATGAGAGTTTGGAGACAACGTGTAGAATGTCAAATGAAGGTATATACGAGTTTCCAGCTTATTCTCTCATTCCGTTTTCGTTTCATCTCATTCCGAGATGAAACGAAAATTTGACTGGACTAATGTCCCTACTATAATAACAGTCTCTAAAAGTAATGACTTAACAATAGAGAAACATATAAAACGTCAAGATTACATAATCAAATATGACCACTAGCTACTCACTATACTTTTATTATATTTTCAGAACAAAGCTTTCAGAAAAAGCGTCATAAACCCCGGAAGGCAAGGCCATACAATCCAGATACGAAATCGCTCAACCCCAACGACTATCAATAATGGTAAACAAAACAGAATTTAAAAGGAATCGTAGTAAACACGACCACCTACTTTTAAATTATTTATGTAATAATGTAACTTATATTTTTTGTTGTTGTTTCATTTTATGACATTTAAGCTTAAGGCACTTAAGGGTCGGGATCACACGTACCACAACCACACCATGACGACAACACGTGGTCGGGCGCTAATATGTATGACAATTATATTTATATAATAGTCTATTCACGCGGACCAAATTCTACCGTCAAAATAACCGTGTGGGCAATATCGACCACATCAAGGCCACAACGCAACCACAAGCGAAACTGCGCTTAAGCGGCCGGCTACATCGCAAACACAAAGTTGCGTCGACGCGACGACATGTATTTTTGTGGTTACCACAACGCAACTGCAAGAAGCTGCAGCGACACTATTCACACGTAATCACTGCTTGCCCACATTTTGTCGCTGCGATGTGGTGTAGTTGTGGTACAAGTGAAGGGGCCCGTATATGAACTTGTTAATGCTTAAGCTTTGGTTTCCGGAAAACGGTGAACGTCACACATTGTGTGCTTTTTTGATTTGTAACGTGACGATATTATCGTGGACGTCCACGTCACTTCATCACGATAACAGGGAAGTAAAACGTAAGAATTTCCATCCACGATAACGTTATAATGTGCACATATTTTTTTCACACATTATATGAACGTGGACGTTCACGATAATATCGTCACGTTAGAAATTATAAAAGTGCCAATAACGGCTGTCCAAATACAGATTGTTTTTTGGTACCTGTGTCAAATACTAGTGAAAATGAATTAATAAGAATACGAATAATTTATTTGTCGAACATAGGTGATAATATACAAAGATCGTAAATATTAGGCAGTGCGCTATGCTTTGCCAATATTGACATACAAATGATTAATATTATCAAAAGCTATTCAATCATTACTACTAAATTATAATGACAACTTATTACAATTTAATTAAATAAGTATTTGAGTAGGTACCTAATTGTTAAATTAACGCATGCATGCAAATTAAATGTTATTACAAATCAGTGTCAATTTCATTACATGTCAAAATTTAATGTCAATAATTCAAGTCAAAAAATTTTTATTATTGTATAGTATTAAAGAATGTATGTCAGCATTATAATTATAGAAATTTGTCATTGAGAAATTGATCTAGAGTATAATAACATTTTTCAATCAGTAACCCGTTAAGTGATTTCTTAAACTTCTGTAATGGCATACGTTTTATTTTATCAGGTATCTTATTATACACCACCTGTGGAGGAACACCAAAAAACTTTTCTTCATTAGAGAAATATTATATTTGACAAGGCATAATTCATTGATATATTGAGCACGCATCGGTGTTTTCTTTACTGCACGTACTTTTTTTAATAAATGTGGATTTATTTTCACAAATAATTCTGTTTCCAGGATGTATAAAGCTGGTAGAGGTAATATTTTTAACTTTTTAAAATATGGAATGCAAGTATCTGTTGTTTTTAAGCCACACATACAGAGTAAACATCTTTTCTGCATCCTGAAAACAAGTTCCCTATTTGTTGACTGTCTCCAAAAAATAACACCATACCGCAGAACTGAGGCGACTTCTCCATGATACGATAGGAGTAGGCTGCCAACAGTGTATCAGCACTCACTTTTTTTTAAAGCTGAAATAACATATATGCTGATTTACTCAATCGCTTGCAAATTTCTTCTAAATGAGGTTTCCAAGTTAATTTATCATCTAGAGTTATACCTAAGAACTTTGCATTACTGGCCTCTTCTATTTTAGAACCATCGTATGCAACATTAACAAGTGGTTTCTCAAGCTTTTGGTGAAAGTGCATAATTTTGGTTTTATTTAAATTAATTACAAGATTATTATTACTAAGCCAATTTATTATTTTAAACAGAGAATTATTAATGTAATTTTGATAATTGTTTTGGATTATTACATTCTATAATAGCCGTGCTATCATCTGCAAAGAGTACCATTTTTTGTCCTGTCAGTTTTTGGAGATCATTAATATATATCAAGAAAAGCGGCGGCCCTAGAACGCTACCTTGAGGCACGTCATATTTTATGTACCTTGCTTCAGAGGTATATGTGATTTCTAATTTGATCATAGGATATACTCTAGAGATTTCCGTACATTGTAATCTATCACTTAGGTACGATTCTAAAAGTTTAAGTATGTTTGCTCTAATGCCATAACCATGTAATTTTTGCAATAATATTTTATGATCCACAAAATCAAACGCCTCTGTCATGTCTGTATATATCGCACAGACATGATTTCTTTTATCGACAGATGTCATGAACCTAGAAAGTAGGTCAAATAGTGCCATATAAATATTAAGATATTTTCTGAACCCTTTTTGTTCATTGCAAAATAATTTAAGTTTTTCAAAATAAGAATATACGGTTCTCATATATTTTTGAAAATACCGGGATTTTTGCAATAAGTCTATAATTTTTAACATCAGTTTTGTAATTTATTTTTAAAAGGGGCTTAATTATTACTTTTTTTTAAACTATTTAGGAATATGCCATCAGCAATACAGAGACATGTGATAGAGGTGGCGCTATAAATTCCTTGACATATTTTATCACTTTGGTTAATATGCAATCATATCCGACAGTATTAGTATTCTTAAGGCTGTTAATTATTCTAATTATGTCATCATCTGTAACAGGCAACATAAATAAAGACTGCGACGTCAGATTTTCACTAACGAGTTTTTTTGTTGACGTACAATTCTTCTGTAGATTGTTTTCAACAGCTTCAGTAAAATGATTATTAAATTCATTTGCTATATCCATGGGGTGCGTCAAAATTACATTATCCTTTGTTATAGATATCGGTTCTTGGAGCTGACAAAATTTTGATTTGTTTATTATTTGCCAGGCTGCTTTAGATTTGTTTTTTGAAGCATGTGTGGAATATTACTTAAAGACAAGTTTATTTTTTGAATTAGGATTAAGTATATTTGCCCAGAGTAGTTGTCTCTGTTTTTGACTACATAATTTAATTCCACGCGATAACCATTTAGTCTTTTTTTTAGTATAAATAGTGATATTTTTTTCCGGAAAGCATAAAAGATATAATAACGATATAATAAAGTCATCTTTAAAATTTTCATTACACTCATTTGTATCTTTGGCTTTGTACACTTGCAAGAAAGATAAACACGTCAAGTGATTTTGGAATTTGGATAAATTATGTATTGAAATGTCTTGTTTTTTTAGTTTTCCAGTATTTTAGCGTACAGATTTTATTGATAGGTACTTTGAGTAACTGGGAAGTATGATCTGAAAGAACTAGATTCATTATTTCCGCTTTGCATTCTTTTCGGTAAGAGTGTGCAAAATTGTCGATGCAAGAGTTTCTGCTTAATCTAACTGGTTCATAGAGAGCCAGTTTAAGATTATATTGCAAAAGAAAATTTTCAAATTCTAGTGTACTTTTGTATCTTTTTAGTACATCGATATGATATAGAAGTCTCCCGTTATAATGATGCTCTTATGTGCAAGTGAACTAATTTTTCGCAATATATTGTCTAGTTGGTCATAAAACACGTTATAGTTAAATTTAGGTATTCTATATAAGCAGATAATAATAATATTATGAGATATCAGTTCTATACCACAGCACTCGAAAACACCGACTGTTTGGCTATATCCGTTAATTCTCTACAGTGTAATCCTATTCGAACAAATATACAGGTCAAAGTCAAAGTCAAATCATATATTTCGAATAGGCCCTTATAAGGTACTTGTAAACGTCAAAAATTTACAAAAAAAATAATTAATTCTAGTCGCCCCTTCCAAAAATCCCCTTTTAAAATGTTTTACAATATTTTGTATAAGTAAATTAGTTATACAATTATATGTGAGGACGATGCACCTAGAATAAAATTATAATACCACAATAGGTAAAAAGAATTAAAAATGAAGCAACAACAGATAAACTAATTATGTGATAGATACATGGTGCTCACATATTTACAAACATTGTAAAAGTAGACGATTTTCCTAAAATTTTACAATTAATAAGTTAGTCTGCGAGGAATTGATTACAGAATGTAAAATCAATGTCATATAATAAAAAAATAAAAATTAAATATACACTTAAATTTGCCATCAGTTTGATTTTAACTTGATTCTAAATTAACCTATGGAGCAGGACCAGCATGTTTCCAAGCATTCTTATCTTGGATATAATCCTCTAATTTGTAATATGCTTGTTTACAATTTGTACTTTTAATATGAGTTTTAAATTCTCTTTAATTTAATTGCAATATATCACAAGGTATTTTGTTGTAACATCTAACACAGTACCCCATAAAAGATGTATGTACTTTAGATAATCTGAAAAATGGTTGATCTATTTTATCTTTATTTCTAGTATTAAAATTATGTCTATCACTTATTTTATTAAAAAGATGTCGATTTTTTCTTACATACATAATATTTTCATAAATGAATTGGCAAGGTGCCGTCATAATATTAATCCTTTTAAATAGTTCCCTGAGAGATTCAGGTCCTCCTCGCTTAATATTTCTCGAGTATAAGGCAGCTAGTTAAAAATTAGGTAGATGCAGTAGGCTCTCGTAACGCGTCTCAAAAAAATGTTCAGTGATGCATATAACATCTATATTGATTCTTTTATTAAAAAGATCATCTAACTTAATTGTCAGTAAATCCGATTTATTCATAAGTCCTGCAATATTTTTATGAAGAATATTAAGGTACTTACTATAGAAAAAACTGATAATTTTTATGCGATTGTATATCAGTTATCAGCTCTGTTTGGTTTTTATGGGAACAATCAACTTCTAAGTGGCGTTCATGGTGCTTAGGTTTAGGATAAGGTCTTGCAAATCTGATGGTACAATCTTAATGCCTTTGTTATTTAAACTCCCATAACGATGACTATAAGTGTCATAGGTATGCGGCAGGTTGAGATTGAGAGTCCAGTATGTACGCATATTTTTATGTCCCTGCATTCATGTAAATTAAGTTATTGAAAGTATCTATACGGCTGTTAAACATAATACTTATGAAAAACAGTATTCCATATATTTAAAATTTGGTAGACATATTATAAAATTAGTGTGATTTAATGTTTGTAATTTTTCACGAGTAAACGTAACTAGTTCTATACAATTATGCGTTTTCCTGAAATCCTCCTCGCCAATATGAATAATACAGTAATCAGATTGGGTGATGTTTCGTACTTTTGTATCAATTTTGTTTAAAATATGCTTCAATCCACATTTAGACATACGGTAATGACACAATATTATAAGTATTACCGATATGAGTACCTTCGCTCATTGTATAAATTAGACACTTTACTACTTAGAATACAAATGTTATGTTTTACAAGCGGCGACGACGGATTTTTTTCGGTAATACCATCGAGTGATGTGGTGTTTTGAGGGCTAATAGTACTAGTACCGGTTTCAACTAGAGGTGTGCAATGATTTGCGGGAAAGTCGGAAAGGGATACCGTGGACCCTGGCAACGTACAGGCAACTGAAGGAACACGGGTGGGTTTTAGTCAGTAAGACTCTGACACGCCCTCCCGCTCCGCCCAGAGTGGGAGAAGTTATAAAAAAAAAAAAACAAAAGGTATGCAATCTCTTATAATTTCTGAAGTTTGTGTCTGTTTTGTTTTCGTACGACTAGTTCTTAGGAGTTTGGATTTTCCGCTTAACTGGGCTATTAGCAATTGTTTTATAAATTTAATTTTTCTTTAGAAAATCGGTATTCATTTGATTTTTTATACTCCAACCGCGTTTCATCCTCGTCGTCTGCCCTAGCCAAGTTACAAACGTTTCGTATCGAAGGCATACTATTTGTAGTACAATCTAATGTGTGGGAAATAATGTCACTGCTATCGTTATTTTGTTCTGATCTAAAGCGAGTGTGCCGGAACGTAATATTATCTACTACATTTTCGAAGAAATTTATAATGGTGGATTATGAGTTTAAATTTCAAAGTAACACCAACATAAATTTTCACGTCGTTGGATTCGAACGCACGATCACCGCGTTACGTCGTCGTCACATACACCACGGAGTCAGGTGTGCTGTAATGAAGGCGGTGAAAGTCGATTTAGTAACTCGTTTATCAATGTATGTCTTTGTCACAACAATAAATGACGCTTATTTCAATATTTATTGCAGAAGTGTAGTGTTAATATACTCTGCTAACACTGTTGAAGCGGTGGCAGCACAAACTAAAATTAGTTCATGTGATTTGTACTAGATGGGGCTGAAGTGCGCGACAACATTTGAATAAAAAACGATTTTTCTGTGGTCAAAATTTGAATTAGTCAATATCTACTATATAAAAATAAGTCGGGTTTTCCTTCCTGACGCTATAACTCCAGAACGCACGAACCGATTTCCACGGTTTTGCATTCGTTGGAAAGGTCTCGGGCTCCGTGAGGTTTATAGTAGGTAGGGTAGGTAGGGTAGGTAGGGTAGGTAGGGTAGGTAGGGTAGGTAGGGTAGGTAGGGTAGGTAGGGTAGGTAGGGTAGGTAGGGTAGGTAAGGTAGGTAGGGTAGGTAGGGTAGGTAGGGTAGGTAGGGTAGGTAGGGTAGGTAAGGTAGGTAGGGTAGGTAGGGTAGGTAGGGTAGGTACGGTAGGTAGGGTAGGTAGGGTAGGTAGGGTAGGTAGGGTAGGTAGGGTAGGTAGGGTAGGTAGGGTAGGTAGGGTAGGTAGGGTAGGTAGGGTAGGTAGGGTAGGTAGGGTAGAGTAGGTAGAGTAGTTTGGTAGGGTAGGTATAAGTACTTAGTGCTACCCGTGCGAAGCCGGGCCGGGTAAAGCTAGTTGATTATAATAATTGTTACAGATGTGACCCCTTTGCATAAGTCTACAATATCAATGCATTGTGTTCAAAAGGATACAGTTGTTTTATCTCACGAAAGCGGGTGAGCCATACTTGTAGTTGTAATGCGTATAGACACGCGCTCTTGGGTGTGTAACTATAGGTAGCGTTAGCAAGCTCATCGCTAATCAACAAAATAATAAAGTTATTAGATTTTTGCTATGTATAGATAAGACATGGTACGATAAAATAGAAACTTACATTCAAGAAACATTTAATTTTAGCAATATTTTGAAAACAATTTATTTTATTTTATTTATTTATTTTGCTAACATGTAAAACACTGGTTAGTAGGCATGCATTCAAATTTCATGACACAGTATTAAGACATGCACCCTGTAAGGGCACTGCAAATGTTTCATATCAAATTACACGAAATTCATGATTCTAATTATTACAATTCATTATATTTTAATAAACATTAGTTATATAATTATTACATTTTATTTCAAATAAATCATTATTATTAATTCGTTAATTCATTTTAGTCATTATAGGAAAACATATTAAAGTAAAGTCAGTTATCATTTATATTTTATTTAAATTAGTATTTCAAGTAGAATCGTAACTCGACTCTTCTTCAGAGTCAATTTCTTCTTCATCTTGTAAATTTATTATTAATTCAAAATCAGTGTCAAAATATTTCATATTATATATTCAGTTTCTTTTTTAATGACACTATTGCAAGTATTACGCCATGTCTCACTTGTTATTTTTGTAATACTCTCTTGAATAAGTCTTTCTGTGTTGGTCATATTTTGCTCAACGTTTCTTAGAGCAATGTAGTTTTTAAGGACCCCCCCCCCCGCCCCAGATGTTCTCTATGGCATTAAGCTCAGGGTGGCATGGAGGGAGGCGTAATACTTCAAATCCTTTACTTTTTATGTAGTCATCGATTTTGTAAGTGATAAAATCACTTTTATGGTTTTTTATTATATCATATAACTCAACTTTGCGCAAATTTCTATCGAAATGTATACCTTTAGAAGTGAGCCATTCTTGCATATCAGATTTTCTTGAGGCTGTCGTCAGCAATTTCTCAGCGCGTGTATTGTGGTACGATGCATTATCTAGTACTATTACGGAACGATCTGGCAAATTTGGCAGCAACTTTTCATTCAGCCATTTTACGTAATTTTCAAAACTCATGTTGGAATGGTAGTCTCCAACTGTGGAATTAGCTTTGTAGATTAAGCGAGCGTTCTCAATAAATCCAGCATAGGTTCCAGCGTGTACTGAAATAAAACGAGTACCTTGACTAAGTTTTTTTTTAACTCAAACATGTGTTGTCGATACGTAACTTTCGTCAGTATAATATACAATAGGCCGACCTTCAAAGCGGTATTCGGTTATTTTTTTTAAGTATTTTATTCTTTACATCTGGTTATCATGCCGTTCAGCTAATACTTTCCTATTGTTATCGGTTTTACGCCACTTGTAGCCCAATTTATTTAATAACTTACGTAGCGTTGCGAGACATCCATCAAAACCAAGTTTTTCATTCAAGACTGACCTTAGTTTTGCCAATGTTGGAATTTGTTTTCGTACGATATAAATTTTGTATTGTGCTCCGTACAATGTCAGCTGTAAATCTATCAATGTCTACTTTATTTTCTCTCTTTCTTCGGTTTTTCATGGGTGACATAAAATTCGAAGATGTACTTGCGACATCTCTTCCTTATTTTAATATTTTTTGCACTGTACTTTCACTTACCCCCGTCGCTGCTGCAGTGCGTTTTGTAATATTACGCAAATGTGATCAATTACAATATGGTTCTCGATGGAGTTCCGTGAATTCATATTCTTCTTTGAGAAAATTATAAATATTTGCAATCATTTGACGAGCCTAAAATAAACAATACATTATTAAAATCTCGTTTAACATGTTCGTAACTTCTTCCACAGGACATCATAACAAACCATGTCAAAAGCCCTGCTCAGGTCTAAGAAACAAGCATAGACCGGTCTTTCATCCACATAATATTCTATCCATTTATTTATTTTTATTAGTTCACGGGCAACTTTACTGTTTACACTGGATTTATGCTAAAGGTAACATGCAAAAGTGTGATGCATCGAATCACTTACAGTCATAAGTCATATTTTAGGAATCATCACTAGATGATTTTTTGACGTAGACACTAGTCTACGTCAAAAAATTACTAATAACATAAGTACTAAAGCGTACTCTTTCTAACACACAGGATATTTCGTATAGCAAAAAGAAAAATAAAATATGCGTTGCATTGTTTGTCTTTTAATGCCTCCCTCTATGTTAGTTATAGGTCTGTGCAAAGCATAAATGACATATCATTACCTTTAGGCTCAAAGGGCGTAACCGCCATTTTGGCGAAAATGAGGTTTTAATGCAGTCATAGTTAGTTTTTCGTCCTCTTTCGATTGGTATATTTAACATTTCGATATTCGCAGAAAAGTGGTGGATACAGCCATAATTTTTGGATCGCTAAATATAGATTTTCTTTAAATTTGAGCCGTATTTTTTTTTCATTTGACAGTATCGCAAACGTCGTGACAGGTAAACAAAATTATAAACTTTGAAGTATATCCTGTGATCTGTCTCTTTTGGTGATTACGCCTCTAGCTATTTTAGAATTTTGTTCGTACTTGTCTTATACAACCCGAGGTTTTATGAAGTTTGGTGGTTACGTCCCAAAATATACTAAAATATTTACAATTTAGCTTATACGCCCTATTAAAATATTTTTGACGAAGCAATCATCCCAAGGATTTATTGATGCTTTTAAACTATTAATAATTTGACTTATGCGTCCGATTATAATTTTTTTTACGAAAGTGTTTTGTACTTTACACTCAAACTTTTATGCTATCGGTCGGCCCTAAATCAAAAGGAAGACTGTTTCTGGGAATTGAAACTCCAATCATATCCACTTCAAGTGATCTTTAATCCTCCGAGCTAACTAGACGAAAACATTAAATCGTTACCTACTTGTCGAAATACAATTTATGTTTTTATCCTTGAAATTCAAATGTCCGAGGGAAGAAGTACGAGCAGAGTATATGAGCTACACCAGGGAAAACCAATAAGTTTTATTTAGGGTTCATATAAAAAATAATATGACTCGTAGTCCGTTTGGAAGGCATTACCTACTAGCAACCAAGAATAAAAGATGTTCAAGGACCTTGCGTATTTTTTCGTTTTCTTGGAAATCGATCATTTTGATCTGTATAGTAACTAACCTAGCTCTATAACTCCCGAAAACTTTTGCAGCTTCATACGGCATGCGTCTCGCGTCGTCCGTTGTGATGTCAACGGCAGAAAATACAAAGCGTGGACTTAAATCAATTACTCAACATTTTTAGATTAGGTTTTTGTTAAATTTAACTGTTTAGGTGCGTAAAGTCCGTTCAAAATAGATCGGTAATCCGGATCCGCACCGCGGTCCGCCATTTGGTGACTCCTGAGCTACACCATCTGTGAGCTCGTCTCGTATTATTTGTCAGGTAGGTATTTGGTTAGCATAAGCAATTTTTTTTATAATCTTTGACATACCAAACGTACGTAGGTAACCGTTTTTATAAAATTTATTTCGATTATAGTTTGTAAATACGCGTTTTGCAACGAGTGCAAAATTTTATTGCATTCATATTTTGTTCGTTTTCACGGTTTAATAAAGGAACATATTTCAATGGATTTGTTTTTAATTTGAAAGTAACTCAATATAAAAAAATACTGATGAAACACTACAAAAAAAGTCAGTACCTGGCAACAAAGGTCAGTTGAATTTATAAATCTATATATCTCTATAGTTTTTTTTATAACATTGCCCCACTCTAGGAATGTTTACTGTATTGTGGGTGCGTCTAAAAACATTTAGTATCGTATTTAACTAAACCAGTGTTGTATCATTGATTCGAAAAAAAGAGAAGTAGACTAGAGAGTTTATACACAAAAAGCCAGACCCGGAACAACTACTAATAGGTCATACAAATAATTGTTCCGTGCGGGAATCGAACCTGTGACACGCAGTGCAGCAGTCATTCGCTTAACCACTGCGCCAACCGTGCCATCACGATGTCAGTTACGTTATTGTAGCATAAGTTCTTACAACAAGTCTGTTTTTTTTCCTCGCAAGTGTGTTGAAAAACGTCATATGAAACGCGTGTGCATTGATCATTACCCACTCGGCTATATTATCATTAATAATACCGCCTTGTGTGTAATGACCAACACTGCAGACTAGTATCATAATATACTAATATCTAGGCCCACAGTATTATCGTACTTAATTTATGTTTTGCTTTCTTTTATTTCCTGATTTTACTGACTTTACCCTTTCACAACACGGATTCTTCTATTTTGCACATGATTGGGACACCGGTCGCTTATGAACCTTTAACTCCGCTTTTTCACAATGGTTATTTGATATTGCACGTGATTAGGACTTCGGTTTTTGGATTTAAGACCCCGAATGTAAGTACTGTTCTGTATTCCTATTTAGCTCTTATATGGGTTTTATTTGCACAACATTTGCCGTTTTTAAATCCTCTGACAGTCTGCAATCATTCACTTCCATTTCTATTTTCAGATTATTGTTACTATAATGGCTCTCTGCATGAATTGCAATATGGCAATACATGCTAATCAGCAGTATGAATATAACTTTTTAAGCATGAGCCTTGAGATAGTCTCAATAATTGAAGAATGGACTGCTCAGGAGGTATTTCTGATTATTATTGCAGTTGCATAATTGGGAAAAGGACTGTTGGAACGGATAATGGTGAAGTGAGCTTTAGAGCCATGCATGGCTCTGAAAATATGCTCACACATGGTCTCCAACTCATCGTTGGGGTGTGACGAAGTCGGGGCGTAAGCCTGTATGACCTACAGCGAATATTTTGTGGAAATTATAAGTATAAGGTACGCCAACCTGGTCGACACACTCTCAAACTTCACCACATGACTTCTTATGGACTACTTCTCTTCACTTCGACTTATGGACGATAAACCCGACACCGCCTTGGGACTGCTAGTCGCCCTTCTGGAAATAGAGCAAGTTCCCGGATTTGAGGATTGTTGAGTACTCCCCCTCTCGTAACGTGCTCAATTCTTCCTCGAGTTCGATGATCATCGGTCCTGAGTGTACGTGTGTTGTATGTTACCAGGTAGGGTAAGTGGGCCGCCGGGCACTAGGGGCCATTTTATAGGAGGTATGCCATAATCGCCACACTTAGCAGGCAGGTTGGCGATCGCATTATGGTGTTCAAAATGCATAAAGAACGCTGCTGCCCATCCTCTAGTAAGTCCCTTAGTCGCTTTTTACGACACCCTTGGGAAGAAATCTTTCAGTCCAGCACCACACGGAAAGTTGTAACATTTGCTGTCACCAATTACAGCATAATATTAATTTAGTTTTTAAATATCATAATTCTCAAAAGGGTCCACTCTAATCCACTTCTGATCTCGATTCTAAGTCATAAAAAAGGAATTCTCCTACGTAATTAACAAAATGGTCTCGATCAGTAGATACTATTATCATGTTATCCTGGTCAGCAACCCCTGTGGATTATGCGTAAACTAAAACATGCATCTCTTACACATGAACATTCGAAGTAGCTATAATCATATAGAGTGTGTTTTCAGTTCTAAAATAATTATACTACTTACACATTTTTGACTGAAAAAATCCCATTTCATCTTATTTCATATTAAGGTACATAACATTATGTAAATAATCTGATTAAAATTACGTTTTGTTTACATTGTCATACTCATAAACGAAAATTTGATTGACAGTAATGACAGGACCTTGTGTCAATTTTGACAAGATTACAAATTTCTTGTGTTCAATTTATTAGCTTAGATAATTAAAAAGGTTTGTTCGTCATAGGAGTAAAAGTCACACTAAATTAAAAACCGGCCAAGTGCGTCTCGGATCACACACACAATGAAGGGTTCCGTAGTTGGGATGAATTTATCTGGAGAACAAGCTTAACATTGTAGTTGAAAAACATGTTCTATCATAAATTCCAACTGCAAATGTTGTGTTTGTACGCACAATATTGAGAGATTTACCATGTTATTTTAAGTCCATAGACTTCTTATAGGTTTATCTATGTATTTATTTCAAAATATTACACTCAGTAGTTTTGGGGTAAATGGTACATTTTCATCTATTTTCTTAAATATCTTTAAAAGTATTTTCTTTTTTAATAAAACATGCAACAAGCTCTTATGTCACAAGTTACAGTTTGCAAAACTTTATATTTTAATTTCCTTGTATTGCTTCCAAAATTGACCCCCATATTCATAATTTATTTATTTACTTTACACGTCCGTTTTTGGTACACATACAAATTTGGTACACATATTATGTATTTCTGTGACCCAAGTCACAAAAACACATATGTGTACCAAATTTCAACTTAATCGGTTCATTAGAGCAATTGGCTGTGACAGACGGACAGACAGACAGACACATGAGTGATCCTATAAGGGATCCGTTTTTTTCTGTTGGGTTACGGAACCCAAAAAACCATTTTTCTCAAAGTTTGAGAGCTTTAAAAATGTATGTTATAGTTAAAACCATAGGTGTTGGTTAAGTTTCTCCAAATATATTTCACTTATCCCGGTTTGGTTTGGTTAGTTGAATAACAAAAAAACATTTTTGGACATGTCCTTTATCTGCAGTTTAAAATATCTATCAATTTTTACATTCTTGGAATACCACTTACTCACTTCAGATGTCGCTACTACCCAGTCTAAGAATTTGACAGCTAGCTGTCACTATCCGTACATTTTTTTGTAAACAAGCGACTTCTTTTACGCATAATTATTAATATGCCCCGTTGCGTGGCTGTGTAAAAATTCGGTCACCCATATATTTGCCAAAGATGTTAGAAGACGAACACTATAGAAGAAAGCTCTCCGAAAAAAAATTGGAAACCCGAAATTTCGGCGAGACTGTGCTACTCTTTTGAGACCTGACTTTTATGGGAGAAATTCGTATACAGGTGATGCTCCAAAGAGAAATATGTGTTTTCTTTACCTACAGGCACTTTTTATGTGATATTATGTAAATTATAGCAAACGTGTGTTTTATTTTATCATATTAGAGCAGTGCTAGAATTAATATTTCTGAAGTTTTTCAGTCAGGAAGATCATCTTCGAGTTGTTTATCAACTCTGATCAGGTTATTTCTGTCGTACGCCTCCAGTCTTTAACAAAAATAGAACTTAAAGTAACCTAATACAAAATAACCTATAAATTATAAAACATTTATAATTTATTGACTTTTCCACTAAAGCTGCTTTTTTCCCAGTGGTAGACGCTTTTCCTGTCCTTAGCACGTCTTTTAATAGTGCTACACTCCAAGTCACATACATATTTATCTAGATTTCGTATAATTTGTGATCGACACAAAAGTAAACATAAACACAACAATGGCGGTTTGAAGACGGACAACTGTGCTGCCATCTAAGATGAGGTTTCAGTTTTTAACCCCATTGGCGAGACTTCATACTGACCACAATATTGCCGAAAATTGCGCAATTTATTGCCTGTATAAGCGCATCTTAAAATTAAAATAAATCTTGTAGCAAGTAGGTATGCAAAACTCTTTGTATTCTGATATATTTGAAAAAGATAAAACAATCTGTCATTCTTGATGGAACCCATAATTAAAAAAAAACCTTTATTTAAATTTTTTGAGAAGTACGCAAGATGTAAGAAAACGGGAAATAAATACAAAAAAACCAATAGCTAATTCTGTACGATCCACTGCTTTTAACAACTTTTCAAAATGAGTTCAAACCTAATTAGGACGGGAGTACGTTCAGCGCTTTTTAAAAATGTTCGCGACTTCGCGACTATTCATAGAAGCGGAACTTATACAAACGATCCTCACCACACTTCTCATCCGATGCAGTGGCAGTGGGCCGACCCTAATAATGTGTATCCCCGATATGAACAGCGTAAGTTAAAAAAACACTATCTTTGGAGTTGTATTTTACTGTTCTACGAGCAATGTGCCCTGCCCACATGGGTCACATTGCTCGTAGAACAGTTGGCGGATGGGGCCGAAGGGTTCTGGAGTGGTGACCGCGTACCAGAAGGCGTAGCTTTGGAAGGCCTCCCACATCCACCCCACACGTGGACTGTTGACCTTCTGAAGGCTGTAGGAATCGGCTAGTTGCGAGAAGCCGTGGACGTCTTCTGGTTGAAACGGTGGTGATGATTAATGTGATCCAAAACGCAGTCTTGTGGTGTGGCATCTACATGGCCACATGCGAACTACGCATCAAAGACCTAACGTAACACAAAAATCCTGACGTCACATAAAATCCTGCATCGCGCAATTAGAGTTTACCGCGCGATCGACATATACAGGATGGATTTTTGAGACGGTAAGGTAGGACAGCCTACTACCTTAACTGCCCTTAACTTCTTGAGACATTATGATCGGCACTCACAGATTTTGAAAAAAAATCCAAGAAAAAGGGGCAGTATTCACAAAAACTTTTTTGATGCCTACCTATCGATCCTGTTTCTCATAAGGCTCTAAAAACTCAATTGAACCAACTGAGGTTTGGGTACTCGAAATGTTAGGAATCACAAAAAACTTTTCCCATACATTTCGTAGGAAAAAAAGGGTATTTGAAATTTCGAACGACTTCGCGTTATAATTTTATTCGATTTTACAACAAAATTTGTTGCTTTCGAAAAAACTTTTCCCATACAAAAGATTTTTGCGTTTTCCGACTTCTGTAGCGGACAGTCTTTTTTAACGTTTAACACAAGTCTGAAAGTTTAAAATTATTTGAGGTCATTTTTTTCTCAGAACGTCGGAAATCACAAGCAACAAACTATTTTATTCTCTACGCAAATAAAATTATAACGCGTGTTCGTTCGAAGTTTAATTTTCTTGTTTATTTTAGGCTAGTCTGTCCATCATAAAAAACCGGCCAACTACGTGTAGGAACACACACAATGAAGGGTTCCGTAGTTGGGATGAATTTATCCCAAGAACATTGCAATAGTTCTTTTTCTTCTTTTCGTGTGGTTAGTGACTAACCTGGTGTCAGAGTTTTAAATCCGCCCATGGGCCTTTGACTTGGTTTCACATGCCGTCGAGAAATATCTCTCAGGCATGCTGGTTTCCTCACGATGTTTTCCTTCACCGTTTTTGAAGCAAATGATAATTATATAATACGCACATGAATCTGAAAGTTAGAGGTGCATGCCTTGGGTTCGAGCTCGAGACCTATGATTTGGCAGTCTGACTGTCACACCACTGGATTATCACTGATACATTGTAGTTGAAAAACATGTTCTCCCAAACATTCCAACTGCAAATGTAAGTTTGTACGCACAATATTGAGCGATTTACTATGTTATTTTAAGACCATAGATTTCTTATAGATTTTCCTGTAATCTATGAGTAAAGAACCATTCTCTGTATTTTTTTCAGAATTTTAGGCTCAGTAGTTTCGGAATTAAAGGGGAAAATGGTCAATTTTAATGAAAACCTTTTTTTTTATACTTCAGATCTTCGCCACAAGCCCTTTCATTTGACATGCCAAACGGTAAAGTTAGCAAAACTTTTTAATTGCCCCTAAATGTTACCGCCATATTCAAAATTAATGTATTTTCGTTACACGTCCGTGTTTGGGTCACAGGTGTATTCCCATTGTCTCCGTAGAAATGTCCCCGTTAAAGGGGACAAAGGGAATTTAATAAAATAATTAAAATTACTTCCCGCTGTCCCCGTTGTCCATGTACGCTTTCTCCGTTAACTTATTGTAATATATGGACAACTGGGACAACGCGAAGTAATGTTAATTATTTTATTAAATTCCCTTTGTCCCCTTTAATGGGACATTTCTTCGGGGACAACGGGAATATACCTGTATTTATATACCCGGACAGTTAAGATTTTACGTATCGTTGTCCACTTTAAATTTTGTTTTTTTTTAAACGTGGGTAATTTGGCGCGGCATGCCTAAAACTAAATTCAAAAAATATTTTGTATATAATATATTTTAATTTAAAATATAGAAACAAATAACAAATGTTTACACACAAAACACAATTAGATTTTTAAATCTAAATCAACAAAAGTTATGTAATTTTTATTTAGTTCGCATAATCAATATAGTAACTACTCATACGGTATAATAGTAATAATATTAAAAAAAATGTTTGTGGTTGGTATGGTCAAATGATTCAAATTATATACAGCACAACAGAACAACTAAACAAAATAACTAATTACCTTATTTATTTCGATTTAACTAAATCATAAAAAACAAATAATTTGAATGTTATGCTTACAAAAAATATCACATTAATTTATAAAATTTTCATCGAGCGATGTTTTATTTTTATCGAGCGTCATGCTCGATAAATACCGACTCGAACATGTTAGTTACGTATCAGCTACTGGTGGTTATTAAAAACGTATTATTACGGCTCTAAAAGAATTCACTGACACAGGAATATCATCCAAAACGTTTACTTTTTTAGGGTCCCGTACCTCAACAAGAAAAAACTAACCGTTCTAGAATAACTTTGCTGTCTTTCTCAGGAACAAGCATATTTGTATGTAACGGTGTAATAATAATTACAAGCACATGAAAATGAAATATTTCAGCATCGTTTCGGGATGGCATTTTTTGGGATTGTAACGAATCTGCGATTGAGAGGAGCTCGTGGCTAAGTAATAACTGCCGCATGGTCCATCAGGTTAAGCTACACGAGCCGGGGTTGGTCAGTGGATGGCCTCTCTCTTATCTTTACATACCGAGACTCATCCGTGCCTCGGAAAGCCGTCGATCCCGTCATTCGTGGATCTTTGACAGTCGTTACGGGTCGTCCAAAGCCCGAAAGTCTGACAACCAGTCTTACCAAAGGGTATCGTATTACCCAGTTACTGGGTTGTGGAGGTCAGATAGGCAGTCGCTCCATGTTAAATACTGGTATTCAGCTGCATCCGGTTAGACTGGAAGCCGATCTCAAATTTAGTTGGTAAAAGGCTAGGCAGTTTGATTGCAACGAATCTGAGATTCCTTGGTATTATTGTAGATGTTCATAAGTGGCGGTGATTGGATACTTAACCATCTGAAGCCTAAATGCCCGTTTTCGATTTTCAACTCTAGCATTAAATTCTCACTATGTTTTTATATTTGCAGAACCACTCCCTCCACAATACCGTAATCAAACCCGGAAGGCAAGACCATACAATCCAGATTCGAGATGGTTAACCCCTAACCGCTATCATGAAGGGTAAACAAAACAGAATTTAAAAGATATCTTAGTAAACATGACAACTACTTTTAAATTATTAATAATAATGTAACTTTCAAGAATTTTGTTGTTGTTTCATTTTATGACATTTACCTTTTTACAACCTTAAGGGCCGGATCACACGTATCACAACCACACCACAACGACAAAACGTGCTCGGGTGCTAATATGTATGAAAATTAATAGTTCTAAAATCAACCATGTGAGCGATACCGACCACATCAAGGCCACGTCGCAGCCACAAAGCAACCACAAGCGAAACTGCGCACTAGCGGCCGGCTACATCGCAAACACAACGATGCTTCGATGCTTTTGTGGTTACTACAACACACGTAACCACTGCTTGCCCACATTTTGTCGCTGCAATGTGGTGTGGTTATGGTACGAGTGAACGGGCCCATAAATCAACTTGTTAATGGTTTCCTAAGAAAACTGTGAACGGTCACACATTGTGTGCTTTTTAACAATATCATAGACGTCCACGTCACTCGACAAGTCACATCACGATAGCACAGGGAAGTAAAACGCCAGAAAATATATAGTTACACCGTTCACGTATTTTCACACATATGGACGTGGACGTCCACGATAATATCGTCACGTTAGAAATTATAAAAGCGCATAATAACGGCTGTCCAAATACAGAGCGTTATTATACCTCAGTGCCAAATACTAGTGAAAATTACATATTTTCATGACTGCCTTTATATTATGACGGAACCGCTATTTAGGAGCACTGTTACCCAGAGGTAACAGCCGCAACTTATGAGTTATAAGTCGTGGTTTCGCACCCTGACAGGCACTTTACTTTGTGTAAATTATTTCATCACCACTGCTCCCAAAACGGTGAAGGAAAACATTGTGAGGAAACTGGCATGTCCTAGGACCAAAAATTCGAAGACATGTGACATCTACCAACTCGCACTGGGAACAAGTGGCTCTCACAGAAAGCCTGTGTCCCAGCTGAACATTAGAGGCTGATTATACCTCCCTAGGAAACCAAAGCTAGTGACTGAGTGAGAAACTAGCAACCCGCCCCTGCTTCGCATAGGTGCAATGAAGACATGTCAAAACATCGAGATTTCTGTGCTATATCTAAATTAAATATACTCGTTAACCTTTCCGGAATATATGCTCTAAATAATCGTGAAAATTGCATCAAAATTATTGTGTAGATAATATAAAAGGTTTATTAAATTTATTAGGTATATTATAAATTATTCAAGTTAATGACAATACGTCTCAAAGTTGCAGACTCTCAAGCCGCGTCCTATTTAAAAGCGATCGTCGTGCAAAACGCAATCGGTCACGTGCATATTCATTCATCAATTAAAAAACCAAGACATAGCGCTGTCAACAGTGACGTAAGGCTGGTTTCGTAAATATGTGTGCTCTTAGTGAGGTTTAGTTTGATTGTAAATGTGTGCGTGTCAGAGTGGAGGTGTAGTTTTGGCATGCTTCATTGTATTGTTCGCAGCGCCATGTTTTAGAGAGATTTTTTATTTGGTCTCAGGACAGTTGTATGAAATGGGTATAACACGGCAAATTAACGTAGTGTGCCAATTTTCTTCACAATTAATTTCAAGTCTACCAATTTTCAATCGTTGTAATGGTCTCCCCATTGTGAGTTTTTGAACAGATTTGCCATTCAAAATCTATCAAAAACTCACAATGGAGAACAAACGGCAAATTGACGTAGGGTGTCAATTTGCTTAACAATGAATCTCCCTGACTATAATTTAATTTTGTAATAATGTCGTGCTATGGGGGACCCACAGCACAGCACTGATTATCAGTGGCCACCCGAAAAACAAGTACGGAAATCAAGTCAGGTTCTGTGATTTGTTTGTACATAATATAGGTAACAAAAGTGAAAGACGCCCGAATTTGTGCCCGGTTGATGGCAATAGGCGCCCCCCATACTTACATAAATATTAAAACACATATTTACAGCGTAGGAGGAAACCCAAGAGGTCATAGGAATCTTTTGTGACCTCTCCAAGGCATTTGACCGCGTAAATCATAGAACCTTACTTTTGAAAGTTGAGCATTACGGACTAAGTAAACTTGCGCTTAGTTTAGTAAAATCTTATTTAAATGATAGACAACAGAAAGTTCAAATTAATGGTGTCAATTAACTCGGTCTAAAAGTAAAAATGGGTTTTCCACAAGGCTCGAAATTGGGTTCTTTCCTCTTTTTAGTATATATTAATGATCTACTCCATTTATTTAAAAAAAACAACCACAAATGGGGTTATTTGCTGACGATACTTCCCTAATTTTTAAGATAAATAAGAATTAGAATTTATAAGAAATTTAAGAAAGAAAAGAAGTATAAAAAGAAGAGGAGTATAAGGAGAAGGAATAGAAGTATTAAAAATTTTGATGGTTCTTTACTCATGTAAAGAACCATTCTCAGATTCGGAGCAACTAGCTGTGACAAACGTACAGACAGACAGACAGACACGAGTGATCCTATAAGGGTTTCGTTTTTTCTTTTTGAGGTACGGAACCCAAAAACTATTTTTCTCGAAATTAGAGATCTTTAAAAATTTATGATATAGTAAGAACCACTATTTTTTGGGATGTCTATCCAAATATACTTCACTTATCCTGATTAGAATGATTGAAGAAAAATATATTTTTGGACATGTCCTTTACCTGTAGTTTGAAATATCTATCAATTTCTACACAATCTTGGAATTCCCGGAAATTGCTACGCGTTAATGGGGATAAAAACTGCCACTTACTCACTTCAGATGTCGCTACTACCCAGCGTCTAGGAATTTGACAACTAGCTGTCACTAACCGTACATTTTTTGTAAACAAGCGACTTCTTTTACGCATACGTATTAATATGCCCGTTGCGTGGCGGTGTAATTGCGTTAGAAGACGAAAACTATCGAAGAAAGCTCTCCGAAAAAAATTTGGAAACCCGATATTTCGGTGAGACTGTGCTATCCTTTTGAAATCTGCAGACTTTTATGGGAGAAATCCGTATACAGGTGATGCTCCAAAGATAAATACATTTTCTTTACCTACAAGCAGTCATGATGTGATATTATATAAATTATAGTAAAGGTGTGGGCGTTTAGTATTATCATATTAGAGCAGTGCTAGAATTAACATCTCTGAAGTTTTTTCATCAGGAAGATCATCTTCGAGTTGGTTATCAACTCTGATCAGGTTATTTCTGTCATACGTGGAGGCGTCTTTAACAAAATAGAACTTAAAATCAAGAAACACAAAATAACCAATAAATTATAAAACGTTCTTATTTTATAGACTTTTCCACTAAAGTTAAGATTTTTCCACTAGTAGTTGGCTTCCCTAGTCCTTTTTTTTTTTTTTGGTTTGGTATTTATCAAATAACTTCTCCCGCTCTGGGTGGAGCGGGAGGGCGTGTCAGACTCTTACTGACTAAAACCCACTCGTGTTCCTTCCGTTGCCTGTACGTTGCCAGGGGCCACGGTATCCCTTTTGGACTTTCCCGCAACCCCGGCAGGCATCGGTCCTATCGGACCCCTTCATTTGCTGACATATCTTTGAGCCGCGTTTGGAACACAACGCGCTGTCGACCCGGACCTGGTCCTTATCAGACGGCGAGCTACCCATTGCTCACCGTCCGCAAACCCGCGCCTACCGGTGGCCGGGAATCGGCTTGCGATTCCCCACGCCCAGGGCGTCTCCTGCGGCGGCTAGAGGCGTGAGGGCGCGAAATTTGCCTCTCCCTCACGCGTTCTGCCTCCTCCTTCGCGAACATTACTGCTGCGCAGAAGGAGGTGACGGCCTCCCATGCCCTTTCGCTCCGTACCATGGCCTGGACCAGGGCCGGACGCGAGAGATACCCGCCACCGATCGCCTCCACGAGGACACGGCGATTCTCTGCCAAGCCGGGCAGACCTCCACGGCTTCCCTAGTCCTTAGCTTGTCTTTTATAGTGCTACGCTCCAATTCGCATACATATATCTAGTTTTCATATAGTTTGTGATCGCCACAAAAAGGGCGGTCTGAAGTCGGACAACTGTGCTGCCACCTATGATGAGGTTTCAGTTTTTAATCCCATTGCTGAGACTTCATATTGACCACAATATTACCAAAGCATGCGCAATTTATTGCCTGTTTAAAATTAAAATAAATCTTGTAACACAAGTACGTATGTAAAGCTCTTTGTATTTTGAAATATCTTTGAAAAAGAGAAAACAATCATGTCATTCTTAACGTCATTTAAGAAAACCTCGATATGACCTTGATTTTGATTGTCAAGTACGCAAGATGTAAGAAAAAAGGTAATAAAGACGAAAAAAAAACATAACAGCTAACTCTGTACGGTCCACGGGTTTTCACAACTTTTCAAAATGCATTCAGTCCTACTTAGGAGGAGAGTATGTTTAGCGCAATTTAAAAATATTCGCGACTTCGCGACTATTCAAAAAAGCGGAACTTATACAAACAACCCTCACAACACTCAAGATCCTAATCAGGTGAAGTGGCAGTGGGCCAACCCTTCTATGTATCCCCAGTATGAACAGCGTAAGTTGAAAAAATACACTGTCTATCGATAGTTTTATTTATTCCTAGCAATGTGACCCAGGGCAGTGGGGCAGGGGGCACATTGCTCGCAGAACAGATGGCTGATGGGGCCGAAAGGTTCTGGAGTGGTGAGCGTGAACCAGAAGGCGTAGCGTTAGAAGGGCTCCCACATCCACACCACACATGGACTGATGATCTTATGAAGGCCGCAGGAATCCGTTGGTTGCGAGAAGCACAGAACCGGTCGATGTGACGATGCTTGCGAGATGCCTATGTCAAGCAGTGGACGTCTTCTGGCTGAAACGGTAGTGATGATGAATATGACCTTAAACGCAGCCTTGTGTCGGCATCTACATGGCCACATGCGAACTACGCATCAAAGACCTAACGGCTCCATCTCAGAATACGAGATTCTCATAATACCAGATTCTCAAAACACCAGATTCTCTAAATAACAGATTAGCAATATGCCAGGAGTACAGGTAAATGAAAAATTGTTTCAGATAAATAAATTTAATGAAGTAGTAAAAATGAAGAAAAAATTAATCTAATTACAGGGATTTGAAAGAAAAATAACATATAAATCGTGAACAACAGTAATAACAAAGTTAAATAAACTAAAATTATAGGTAATCTTGTGACAATCTAAGAAGCCCGATTTGACACCTATCAAAATATTTTGTGTAATGATGGGAAAAAAATAATCGGCTGGGACATATCGATTTATCATACTTAAAGTTTGTAATCGACAATTTATCTACATTGCTTAAAACTGATGCTTGAGGCATATCGTTTTATTACACGTCATCATTATCAGCCTAAGGCAGTCCCCTACTGGACATAGGCTTCTCTATTTGCACGCCATTCAGCTCGATTCTCAGCAACTCTCATCCAACTGCTACTAGACACCCTGCGAAGATCGTCGCTCGTCTTTTAAACATGTTGATGAGTTCACACGATAACCAAAATCACGTAATGCGTAATCAAAGTCCGGAATTAGCATGCCCAGGTCAACGAATATAACAGAAACAGTAAAAGTGATAGGCTAGTCAGCAAATATAACAATAGCCTGTAACACAAAAACTTCGCGAGAAACTACACAGAGTATTGATGATCAATGACGTCAAAGAAATACTCTGCCGGTACCGGGTCTCCTTTTGTAAGAACCTGTCTCTACAAACCTTCGGTATACTCTAGAAACCGTATACTGGTTTAAATTTAAATTTCTAGCAATCGTTCGTGGATCCAAGCCTTTCCGCACCAATGCCACAATTTGAGCGGCTTGTTCGGACGATGTATCCATATTTATGGTTACGAAACTTGTTGAGTTAAAAAGACTATTAATCAATACTTTAAATCGCGGTAACAATAATTTAAATCGCAAATGAAAAAAAAAAAAAATCAAACTTTAACACACGAATTTGAGACTATGCATAAATTTTATTTTCCCGAATATAATTTTATATTTTACTGCAGTTCTATTTTTTAATTTTGTATTTTTTTATGATTAATGGACAGTCTCGACATTTTCATTTAGTTTTCATACTTATCAAAAATATTAATTCAGTTTATGAGTCCGTCAGTGTATTTGACGTTAAAATATATTTTTTCAATATCACGGCACCCCATGATATTTTCGATTTCATGGGGTGCTATGATATTGAAAAAATAATAATATATCGAAAATTCATTTCCTATATTAACATATTAAATATCAAAATAAAGCTAAAATCAGCTGATCCGATTTTGTTTTTATACGTTAAAACAGATATGTTTCTCTATTTTCTAAATAAAATGTTTGTAAAAGTATCGTTTTATCAGAACCTCGATTTGATTCGGTCAAAAAACGGCTTACAACGGTCACAGCACTACGGCAACGAACCCAAAGACATAAGCATTGTAAAAATGTCCTGTCGGAATATTAATCAAAGATTAATTCCTTTTTTTTGAGTGCATTATTCCAATATCAAGTGAAACTTGGTGCTTACGAATGATACTCACTGTTATAGTCCCTTAAAGCCTCAAACCCTAGTTACACGAGTGGCATACAACAAATTTTGAAGCAACAAATGACTTGAATCATGTAAACACTGTTTAGACAGTGACGGGTCTTTTGGTGGTCGCTTCAACTTATGGTATGCCACAAGTAATTTAATCGCATCGTGTGAATCAGGCTTTAGGCATGTTGTACACGTGTCTATGTCGGCATTATTTGGTACAGCCACATAATAATTATATACATCCGATTATGCCGCTCGAAAAATACCGACCCGAACATGTAAGCTACGTATAAGCTACTAATGGTTATTAAAAAAACGTATTATTACGACGCTAAAAAAAATCACTGACACAGGAATACCATCCGAAACGTTTACTTTATTAGGGCCCCGTACCTCAACAAAAAAAAAAACGGAACCCTTCTAGAAACACTGCTGGCCGTCTTTCTCGGGAACAAGCAGCGTCGTTATGTTTCAGTTTGAAGTATTTGTATGTAACGGTATAATAATAATTACAAGCACATGAAAATTAGACATTTCAGCATTGTTTGGGGATGGCATGTTTTGGGATCGCAGCGAATCTGCGATTCCTTGGTATTATTGCAGATGTTCGTAAGTGACCGTGACTGGGTACTGAACTATCTGAAGCCTTAATGCCAATTTTCACCAACACTAAGTGACACTTAAATAAATTCCTAAATAAAAGTGCACTGTTGGATTTTCAACTCTCAGCGCTGAGCGTTGAAAATCCAACAGTGCACTTTTCATTTATTTAGGTCTCACTTAGTTGTCGGTGAAAACGGACATAAGTCTACTGATACACAATGTAGAGACCAATACAACGATTGAAAATTGGTAGACCTGACTCCTTGGTGAACCGTGGGCATTGAAACCCTGAGTGTCGAAACCTTGAAGTAAATTTGTCGTAGTTCATAAGACTGTCAAAGAATGACATTTGTTATTTGAACACACGGATAAATTCAATTAGTAGTACATATGCTTAGCAATTTATAATGTCCCTACTATAATACCAGTCCCTAGAACTAATGACTTAACAGTAACTTAAAAAACGTCAAGCTTACATTCCAAATTTGACCACTAATGACTCACTAGACTTTTATATTTGCAGAACAAAGCCCTCCGCAATACCGTAATCAACCCCGGAAGGCAAGGCCATTCAATCCAGATTCGAGATGGTTAGCCCCCAACCGCTTTCATGAAGGCTAAACAAAACAGAATTTAAAAGATATCGTGGTAATCATGACAAATACTTTTTTTTTGGAATAATGCAACTTTCAAGAATTTTGTTGTTGTTTCAATTTATGGCATTTACCTCTTTTTACAAGCTTAAGGGCCGGAACACACCTATCACAACCACACCACAACGACAAAACGTGGTCGGGCGCTAATATGTATGAAAATGAATAGTTTATTCACGCGGACCAAATCTCGCCGTCAAAAGCAACCGTGTGAGCGATACCGAACAACCACAAGCAAAACTGCACACTAGCGGCCGGCTACATCGCAAACACAACGTTTCGTCGACGCGACGACATGAAATTTTGTGGTTATCACAACGCAACTGTAAGAAGCTACAGCGACACTATTCACACGTAACCATCACTGATGAAACTTTTAAAGAATTTGGTAAGTAATATTTAAAAACTTTTAAAAGAGTCTGTTCCTCAGCAAAAGCCATACACATTAAAAATAAAATAAAATCTCTAAATCTGGAAATAAAATTAAAACAACTTGGAATATTATTAATTCAGAAACGGGAAGAACAGTACGGAATCGTGACTTCCTTCAAAAAATCTATGATGTAGATATTAAGGTAGATGTGGAGGTGGCAACAGAGTTTGAAAATTTCTTCACTAATATTCTTATTTTAACAACCAAAACTCTATCATCGTCATCCTCTAATTCTGCTTACTCAATACTTAAAGAATGTGTACCAGAACGTGACAAACTTTTTGAATTCACGATTATTACTACAAAAGACAATAGAATCTTTTAGAAATCTTGATGTAAAAAAAACTGCTGACCTTTGGGGATTATCAGTATCTTCCAATAATTGATGTTATTTCACCCTTTTTAGCAATCGTTTTTAACTCTTGTATTGCAAAGTGATTCCACTGTTCAAATCTGGCAGCACAACTAATCCCACAAATTTTCGGCCTATTTCGGTTTTACCTACATTGAGCACAATTTTTGAATAATTCATTTTAAAATAAATGTATAGACATTTCAATGCATATAATTTACTTCATCTGAAACGGTTTGGTTTGACAAAGGGTCGTTCCACCACAGACGCGGGCGTGGAATTACTGAAGAGCATATTCGAGGCCTGGGAGGAGTCGCAAGATGCTCTTGGCATTTTCTACGACTTGTCCAAGGCCTTCGATTGATCATCATGATAACACTCATCAATAAAGTCATCATCTCATCTGTACCACTATGGTATGAGGGACAAGGCTCTTGACCTTCTAACTTCTTATCTGTACAACATAATTCAGAAGGTCGATGTTAATGGCAAGAGATCTGCACGATCTAAGATCACCATGGGCGTTCCGCAGGGTTCAATTCTAGGTCCTTTCTTATTTCTAATTTATATAAATGACTTACCTTACAAGATCGTTTTATTTGCAGAGGACTCTTCCCTTATTTTTAAAATCAAACGTCAGTTAGTCAACTTTGAACAAGTTAACGATGCACTCTCTAAAGTTGTGCATTGGTTTTCACTATTGGGTTTGTTTACATTTTTATAATCGAAATAATACCACTTCACGTCGATTTACACACAAAAACAATAAAAAATACCGACCATTACGTTCCGCGCTCCGTTGACGTACTAGAGTTGTCAGTTTCAACTCAACTTCTTCAACAAATGTCAGGCAACTAACTACCAATGTTCAAGTTAATGGAATAGAGTCTGACCCTGTTGAGTCAACAGTTGTTCTTGGAATATTGGCGGTAAATTACAATGGGGCCTACACATACGTTGCCAATAACTTCAGAAATCTTGTTTCTGTACAGTCGCCACTGGGTCCGGCGTGTGGGGTTTTCGGTGCTGAGATACCAAATAAGGCAAAGGGAGTCCATTTCACTGCAAGCGAGGTGTCGAGAATTATTACAGATATGACTAAAGGCATTACTCCTGGCCATGATGGTCTCAGCATCGAGCACCTGCAGCACGCGGGACCTCATATATCTAGGGTACTGGCAATGTTCTATTCACTGTGCGTGAACCACTCTTACCTGCCATCTAATTTAATGAGGACTGTGGTAATTCCTGTAGTGAAAAATAAAACCGGCGACCTCGCAGATAAAAGTTACTATCGGCCTATTTCACTAGCCACAATCGTAGCTAAAGTTTTTGACCGTCTGCTTAGTAGACAGTTAAATAATTTCGTAACGCTGCATGATAATCAGTTTGGATTTAGACCCCAACTGTCTAAAGAGAGTGCGATACTGTGTCCTAAGCATACCGTCAGATACTCGAACTAAGTGGATCGTAAAACACCCGTGTATGCGTGTTTCTTCAACCTGTCCAGAGCTTTTGACCTGGTCGCGTATGATGTTCTATGGAAAAAACTGGAGGACATTAATTTACTACATGAACTTGTAAGAATCTTTAAATATTGGTATACGCACCAGGTCAGCAACGTAAGATGGGCGGGGGCTATGTCGGAGCCATATAAGTAAGAGTGCGGCGTGAGGCAAGGCGGATTGACCTCCCCAACCCTTTTCAACCTTTGCATGGACGCACTGATCGTTGCGTTCAGCGGTGCCCGTGTCGGCTGCCATGTTGATGATGTTTGCGTCAATAACCTTAGTTATGTTGACAACATGGTGCTGTTAAGCGGTGGCCTCACAATATATTAAAGTCCCGGTGGCCCGTACAAACTTGTTAAAGTTTGCACCAGTGGGGCGGGCAATAAACATACTCAACAGCGTCTCTCTGCAAGTGGATATCTTTACATGCTCATTGGCGGAATTCCAGAGGGTGACCCTTAACATATTGTCCTCTGTATAACTAGTGTCAGTACTCGGACTCGTTACTTGGGACTTGTTAATTGATTATCCATGTTAACAGAGATATAAATTTGGACCCTGTCAGTCAAAATAGGACAGTTTAAAAAGACTTCATTTTTGTTGGTGGTGGTGTTTAATCGGTTTTTGTGTAACGTCTCTGAGTGTGAAAATTGTGACTACATTGTTGTATTGGGTTCCTACCTGTAAAAACAAATGTAAGTGGTGATAGTAAATAAATAAATAAATATATAAATATTTTTGTAAACCCATTGTATGTACACAAAAATATATCACATTTTAAGAAAATGTCCGATATTCATAGTTTAATACCAGGAATAAAAACAACCTTGCAGGGTACATCGCAAACGTCTCCACAAGGTAGGCAACTCGTTCATGGGTCAATGCATACGCTTTTACAACAAACTTCCCATTGACATTCGAAACTTACCCATTAAACGATTTAGAAGCTGTATTAAAACCAAACTTTGTAAAAAAGGGTACTATACAATTTCTGATTATTTAGAAGATAAAAAGGATTGAAGAAAGCATTGAGCTGCTCGCTCTGCTAAGCCTTGTGACAAAACCATAAATGTGACATTTTAATTATTAAAAAAAATATCTCAAGACGGGTGGATCGTAGGATAGCCAAAACAAAGCATATTTAAATTTCAAAGCATATACAAAGCATATTTCAAACGTCAAAACAAAGCATATTTTTTACAATCTATTTTCTATTATGTTTTTTATAAAATAGTTTTACAAAAATAAAGTTATTGACGAAAATAATATGGTATCTCAAAATTCAATATTGCTGTTTAAGCTCGTTACACACCAGTTCATTAAAAGTGTGACCAGATTTGACTTGGTAGTACTGCATAAGTAGAACAGCTGGGTAATGACCATCAAGAACAATCGGAAAAATGGTGTTATAGTCGATATTCTTCATGTGTTTTCCAGTTTTCCAGCCTAAATAAGTTCTTCTTCATAGGAATCTACGCTGTGGAAAGGGCAACTAGCTTCATATTTCTAACTGACTGACGCCTTGACAATTCAAAAGTGCCTGTAAATGGTTTAATTGAAATAAATGCTTTGAGTTTGAGTTTGATAACCCTGTTTGATCTAACACTAAAGCCAAGGAGTGAAGTTTACTCGATTTAGACATTTAGCTTGATTTGGGGTCGAGCAACAAAGCCATTGTGCGCTTTTATGATTTCTAACATGATGATATTATCGTGGACGGCCACGGTATCACGATAACACAGGGAAGTTAAATTTATGGAAAGATATGAAGACGCTCTTAAATTTCCGTCCACGATAGCGTTATAACGTACACGTATTTCCATACATTTCATGGACGTGAACGTCCACGATAATATCGTCATGTTATTAGGAATATTAAAAGTGCACAATTCTGGGTTAAAACTGTCTATCTGAGTACCGACATCATGGCAATATTTTATCGTAAAATATTTTATCGTTTGCATAAGTATCTGTCATGTTTTGTAAAAAGACATTACCAAATCCTGTAAATAAAAATAACACATGAATATAATTGTTTTATACTTCGTGGAACAAGGTATGCATTTCTTACGCAAATAAAATGGTAAACATTTATGATTCCCTAATCTGTAAAAACATGTTTTGGTATTATTCGTGCAAAAAGTGTGTTTAGATTTGAAGGGAAAAACACTGCAATAAAACGAAAACTGTTGTATACCAAAAAAAGAAAGAAAGAAAGAAATTACATTTATTTAGCACAGACTAAAAGGCACACAAGTAAAAATAAATAAAGTAAAAAGAAAGAATATAATATAAAAAGTGTAGTGCCAAGTTGTAAGATAACACATTACCATATTATTCGGTGGGGAGTGCAACTTGTTCTGTGAGACCTTGCTTCTTTCCAAAATTCATGATTCTAGGTCTACGGGTAGTACTCTGAATGTTTTGATTTATTTGCGAGTATCAAAATTTATGTCGCTTAGATGGCCGTATTTTTTTTGCATTGACTAAAAACTTGATTTTTTTTTTAGAGCTCGAAAGGACCACAGACCTACGTATTTGATATTAATTTCAACGTGATAACTCCACGCGTTCCTGAGAAAAGGGTCTTGACAGACTGACGGACGGACAACGAAGTGATTCTATAAGGGTTCCGTTTTTTTCTTTTGAGGTACGGAACCCTAAAAGCACAACATATGTGACCGTTCACCGTTTTCTTAGGATACCAAAGCATTAACAAGTTAATTTATACCATTCCCCCTCTAAAAAGCTTATTTTATTCACTGAAAACAGTGAATAAAAACCACTTTTAATCACTATTTTGTTATTTGAAATTAGAACACACCAATATATTTGACCTCCATCTCAATGCTATACAACCTCCTTGCGAAAAAATACTAGATACAAACTCCTTGTGCAAAGAATACTCGACATACAAACTCCTTGTGCAAATAACTCCTTGAGATTTGATTGGTCGACATTTTTGACAAGGAGTTTAGCATTAGAATAAAAACTGTTTTGTGTTCTTTGCTGTCATTGGTAAATTGGCGCTATTTTGAATACTGTAAGTTGTACCAATTTTAATGTTCATTTTAATTAATTTAACCTTCTTTTTTTCTTCATTAAATGTCTATTTTCGCTTAAATCTTCTAATCTATGCAACTCTGGAATAAAACGGATTTATATCGAGGGCCATGAATCACTCTCTACGGTCGTGATTCAGTCGTTAGAATCCTTCACTTGCTCGTGATTCATCTATGGCCCTCGCTTTAAATCCGTCCTTTATTCACTAGTTGCATAATATACTATTTTATCACATTTATTCAAAAAGAGCTAGTTTATTCTTCGTAAACAGGGACCAAAATAGCTTTTTAATCCCTAGGAACGAAAAGTCATTTGAATTTGCATTGTGGATTTTGTTAATAAAAGCTCCAATCACCAACGAGATCAATCACAAACATTGTATGATTATGTAACAAGCCGGCAAGAGAGAGAAAGTTTGAATTTGGTCAAAATGTAAATCCAAGATGGCGGCTCTGAAAATTTTCAAATTTATCATCATGGATGTCGTTTTCGAAAGTGCTAAAGTTGATACTGAGGTCAAAATGTAAATCCAAGATGCCGCAAATTTTTTGTTTGTTTTAAATCATACGTGAGAAGGAACTTCGTTCCTGATGGGGGTCGGATCGCACACGTTTTTTTTTTCTTTGAATTCCTCGCTGCGCTCTGGATTAAAAAAAACACTCTTGCCTTAAAAATTGTTGTTTGCTCCCTAGGCAAACAATCTACTATTATGGGCCCTATATACTAATGTGGGCAAGCAGTGAAATGAAATTAAATCCACATAGTCCTCACATTCACAATAATTGAAACAATATAATACTTTCCAAAGTAATCATGTCAATTTGTATATTATAATTTTCAATAATGTCAATATGTATAGAAAACTGGTACATTTTAATGATTTATTTTAATTTCTGACTGTACATGCCCACGGTCCACAAAAGGGCAAAGTCTACCAATTTCCAATCGTTGTAATGGTTTCCCCATTGTGAGTTTTTGACAGATTTGCCATACAAAATCTATCAAAAACGGATAATGGAGAACTCACACGGCAAATTAACGTAGGGTGTCGATTTGCTTAACAAAAGTTTTGTAACAATGTCGTACGCTAAACTTCATATCTTAAAGCCAAACTTAACAAAGCTAAAAATGTCTTGGGAAATCAGACGCACGCTGCGACTATCGAGCAGCTCTTGATAAAAGCATAAAGCAACATCAGCTAGCTAATGCCTCGGTGAGGGACACCAGGACAAGTTATACCGGCTTAGGATCCCCGCAAATAAATTTCCCACGAGACGCGTATTTTACATCGTTCGCGACAACCGAGACGTAAGATGATCCAAAATATTTAAAAAAGACGTCAGAAGACGCACTATTTATTAGTTTTGTGGGGAATTGAAATAGGAAAGATATCCATGTGAATTTATGAAAATTATTGTATTGGTTTCTTTGTTTAAGACCTCTGGTAGAGTATTTTGGAATAGAGATGTGTTACAACTAAATAGGTTTTTTTTCTGAATCAACCAACCTACGTAAATAGGCAGGTAAGCGACAGTAGAAAAGGAGTCCGTTATTATACTGGACCTAGGTTGCCCAACGTTGCGCCACAACACCCACAAATGAGATAAAAAATACTTCTGTCTCAAACACACGGCGTTTCTACACGCGCGTTCCATTTAAGGTAGTATGCACGTCGACGATGCGTTTTTTGTCTTGAATGAGGAACACTGGTTACATCTGCAGCGCACATACGCTCGACGACGACGGCAAGTGAAAAAAATGCCGTCTACATAGGCCCTAATAGTTATATTATCATTTTTATTTACATTTAAAATCTACGCATAAAAAAAAAACATACGTGAAGTGTATTTAAAGCAAAGACATAGAAAATTGGACTGAGCCTCACAATAGTGACTACTCTCCAGAAAGTGTGAGGCGACTGTGCGGCCAATGGTTATAGTACTACTTAAGAGGGAACAGGGTGTGCGAGGCATTTGAAAAATAGGTATTTGAAGAAACTATTTCGTCTTACCTCGAGTCTGCCTCCGTAGAGTGCGATAGGGACAGCTGCAACTCAGACCGATTATATCACAAAAAAATTTGAAGAGATCGACGTTTCGTATTCCCCTTTTTTCTCCTTGAAAACTGAGCTAATTCAATTATTTTTTACATTAATATTTTAAGAAAGAATATGTCTAGGTTCTTATCATTTTCTTTTATGTTAAAAACTTTTCGAATTTGTGTTGTAGTCTTCTAATCACGGCAGTAAAAATGGGGCATTTTTGTCATTTTTGGAGGGTCATATCTTCTTTACCAATAAATTGCTGAAAAAAAGGAAATAACAGGGACGTGTCTACAGCAGACCTTGATTTTATGAAAAAAATATTGCTCTAGAGGCATTATTCAGGAAGAAAAAAGGGGAATACATTTGTATGGAGAATCGCATGCCCTGTTCCCTCTTAAGCTACGGTTTCCCACAAGAGCGGTGACCACTCACGTAGCGTCCGCAATTTACCGGCGAATGACGTCACTGAAAGGTTGATTATGAAAGTAAGTTGGTGTGTTTTCCTTGTTAATATAAAACCGTCGCTAGATTTGTCCTCGCCGTACTCAGACACAAGAAAGAGGGTCCATACTGAGAAGAGTGAGCTCACACATGAATAAAAACAGAAACGCGACTATCTTTTGACGCGGTAGGGCGAATCTAACGATTTGAATCTTTGCCGCTGGTATCATTTTCACGACAGCCATCATTACGGCCGTCAAGTGTAACCACTGATTTTCACGCAAATTCACTCTGTCTCTCTAGTACTTTCCGGTAATCACTGCACAACTGATTACGGATCGCTCAGTCCATTCTCAATGTCTATGGTTTAAAATGAGCAGTCAGCTGTATTGACAGCTCATTTTAAACCATAGACATAGAAGTGTCAACCACTAGCATCAGGTGGAATGACAGCTTACTTCAACCTATGATAACGTCTTTTTAAAGTGAGACACAGACTACATAGAGATACTACGTATCTATGAGGTGAGATTTTAGAGAATAGATCGGCTGCAGTGGGATGATACAGGCTAGTTGGATGAGATTTATAATCCCCGTATCAGATACTGGGCAACGCATTTAATTTCAGCATTAAGGCTTATATCTCAATGGGACCCCATGGTGGCGCAACAATGGTTGCGCTGCCAGCAAAACATACATAACTTTAGTGCCTTTTCACACGTGCCAGGTAGCTGGCGGCTAATTATATGGGCATTTTCGTTATCTTTCACACGCACCGGCGAAGGATAACTTCAATGGCCATACAATTAGCCGCCGACTAGCTGGCAACCGGGACTGGTGGAATACCCACCTTAAGGGCACTTAAAGTGGGTATTTCACCAGGCATTCGATCGGTTGCGCAACCAAATAAACATTTTTTGGCAGTGTCCTAGTAAGATAAGGCCCTAAACAGAATGAAAACAAAAGTTATTATTTTTGTAATCGTGGCTCTCGAATTAATGAATTTAATTAATCCAGTTCGAGAAGGGCAAGGGAGGTTGGAATGCGTCGGTTTCTTCGAACTTTTCTTATAAATAAGCCTTTGTTTTGGAATGAACAAACGAAATTAATGGTGGTCTTGTAATAAGCGTATTTTAAATGTTTCATTTGTTATTTATCTTTTGCAATAGATACAGTTTCGTACAATATCGTATTACCCAGTGACTGGGTTATGGAGGCCAGATAGGCAGTTGCTCCATGTAAATTGTGTGTAGTCATTTGCAATCAAGAAGAAATTTTGTGACACCGGTGTAAAATGATTTTTTTGTTTGGCTGTAAGATTGAAAATAGGAACCTCTTTTTAAGGTTGATTTCTCAATAGACACATAACTTTTAACTGAAATATAAATGTGACAGCTTTAGGGCTGATTTTTCACTGCTCTTTTATCATTTATCCCTCAGATAAAAGTTATCTGACTGTTGAAAAATCAGCACTTGAGTAACTTTCTTAAATATCCCCTTATAAACCACCTAAGAGCAACCTTTCAGCTGACTATTAAAAACAAGTTAATTCCTCCACACTCCTCCTCCACTTCCTCAAAGTCTCTGTGATCTTGATCACAGAGACTATTGATACTGAAGACAGACAAACATACTGGAATTATTATTCTACGTATGTAGGTAACACTGGCGAGCATTTCAATGTATCCAGCCTGCGGTAGGCTCTAAATCAAAATAAATTGAGATATACGATCCTGTCACATGGAACTAACTGACTAACTTAGAACGGCTTGCCGACTAGCCTAAAGCCTTGCTCAGATATGGTTAGTAAGTAACCAAGTGGCAAGTAATGTTAGCAGTATTACCCTTGCTAGCCTAATCCTTGGTCGTACTTGTCAATAAAGCTATGTTCAGATCTAAAATGAGTTATGTTTTTTATTACTTTTACTTATAATCTTCAGTCAGCCGAAAGAAGTCTACAGTTGGACAAAGGCGAAGCCGACCAAGCGACAGAACGTTGACTGGTCCTGTGCTTCTAGCATCATGCTATTCTCACGAGTTTCTACCGCCTATTTACTCGTACCAATTTATTATTTGTTTTTCTATCTCTTTCATGGCCTTTCACGACAGTAACGACATACAAGACAAACTTTAAAAAAACTAGAGATGAAAGTCCAGTAATAAAAATTAAAACACCCACTACATCCCAGAAAGTGTCCCAAAACGTACATTAAAGGATATTGTACAGAACGAACAAAGGGAAAGAGTAATGTACAAAGATATTTTGGCAAGTGCTAATGTACACTTAAGAAAACGTGTTTCTACTTGTTAATGGTCTTGTTTTGTTAAGTAACAGGCCGTTTCCCGACGCCCGGTCAGTTTATCTGTCCATGAGTGTAAATTTAAAAGGATCTATAAAGAAATCATCTTGTTAACACAAATCTCTGTGGTGTTAACTGATTGTAAAGAAAATTGGAAGAATTTGCAGAACTTTAGCAGAGGCGGAGTGTTTTATTTTTTTTGCTAAATAGGGCCATATTATAGCGCTATGCTGTGCAGTTTTGCAGTTGTCGATTTCGAGAGAATCATGAGAACCGTCAGAACACTAGATAAACATGCTAGCCACTCCAGTAGTCTAAACAAGGCATAATAGGTTCACCTACGCAAGTCTGCCTAGTAAGGATTTCTTGGTACCTATACACCAATGCAATATCGTCTCTGTACATAAACTATTAGTGGAAACATATACCTAGTCATCATCTTCTTGCCCTTAAGCGACGGTTTCCTAGAAATGCGGTGACCGCTCACGTAGCGTCCGTAGTTTAAGGCGGATGACGTCATTGAAACGTTGATTATGAAAGTAAGTTGGTGTGGTTTCCTAGAGAGTGTTGTTGACACCGTAAAGCAAACCCCACCCCGAAATATTTAAATCACTAGATTTGCCCTCACCTCAGTCACAAGAAAAAGTGTCCACACTGAGAAGAGTGAGCTCACACATTATTAAATAGCGTTTCCATGACAAAGAAGTGTAGTCACTGCGGCATTGTGTTTCAGAGGTGTCATAACGAAACAGAAAACCAACTATGTATCTTTTGACACAGTAGGGCAAATCTAACGATTTAAATCTTTGCCGCTGTCATCATTTTCATGACAGCCGCCACAGCGGGCATTAAGTGCAGCCACCGCTCTGCTAGGCAAAATCAGAGATAAAATTGCTGTGAAATGATAAATGAGTTTTATTTCTGTGAGTAGGTTTGTACAATCACTTTTACACGTCAGTCACATTTTAAATACTACATGAGGTTGGCGTTTTGTATCAGGCTACTCTGAGAAGAAAGGCCGAAACAAACTGTGGTCCTAGTCTCAGCTCAACGATTCGACAAACAATTAGAAGGACATTAGGGTAGGCCGCATAAATTACTCAAACTGCTAGACCATTATGAAAACGAATAGAGAAAAATAAAATTACCCACATAGTCTTCACATTCACAATAATTAAAATAATATATTAGGTCTTTACCTATGAAATTGCCGTTCTGCAGTACTGGCCATTTCAAATCAAAATAGTTTTTGTTTGGCTAAGAATTCTAATTTCAAATTAATTTTATTTTAAAAACATGGTTTTTTTTTTCTCCAAAAGTAGTCATTTGTTTATTGATTAGTGTTACATTTTCATCGCATTTCAATCTTTTTCGTCATCATGATATGTCAAAAATTCGAGTAATTATGGAATATGAGTACCGTCGTGGCAGCAACGCGGCACAAGCGGCACGAAACATCAACGACGTTTACGGAGCTAACACTACAAACCATTGCACCACCTGTTATTGGTTTGCTCGCTTCCGTTCTGGAAATTTCGACCTGAAAAATGAACCTCGCGGTCGTCCGAAGAGGCCCCCTGGCTGGAGGCCCTTAGTGTAGTAGCTATTGGCAGCCACAGGACAGTCCGGTTAAGCAGCCACGACCTTAGTGGTCACCTGCAAGATGCCCTAGATCAAAAAAAAAAAAAAAAAAAAAATCGTCCGAAGACTTGGGTCGACAATGACGAATTAAAGGCGATTCTGGAAGCTGATGATACACAATCTACGGCTGAATTAGCAGCAGCTTTCGACGTTAGCGTCAAAACAATATTGGTCCATTTGCGTCAAATTGGCAAAGTAAAAAAGCTTGACAAATGGGTGCCCCACGAACGCAATGATCGCCAGCGCGAAGAACGCGTCGAGACGTGCCTTGCACTGCTCAACAGACACACAAATGAAGGAATTTTGAACCGCATTGTTACCTGCGATGAAAAATGGATTCTGTTTGATAATCGCAAGTGCTCAGCAAGTTGGTTGGATCTTGGTTCAGCACCTAAACAATGCCCTAAACGAAAACTTACCCCTAGAAAAGTGATGGTCACTGTTTGGTGGTCTAGCGCCCCGGTGTGATTCATCACAGCTTCTTACCAAACGGGGTGAGCATTACTGCAGATGTGTACTGTGAAGAACTGAACACAATGATGGAGAAGCTGGCACATCTCCAACCAGCATTGGTCAATCGCTCGTCTCCGCTGCTCCTGCACGACAACGCGCGACCTCATACTGCACAGCAGACGGTCTCCAAGTTGCAAGAACTGGGGTTGGAAGCTCTCCGTCATCCGCCCTACTCACCAGACCTTGCGCCTACAGACTACTACTTTTTCCAGAATTTGGATAACTTCTTGGCGGGAAAAAAATTCAATACCCGAGAGGCAGTACAAAATGCCTTTGAAGAATTTGTTGCCTCCCGTCCAGCTGATTTCTTTAAGAAGGGCATCAATAAACTGCCACTGCGTTGGCAAAGATGCATTGATTGCATGGGTGATTACTTCGATTAATACAAATAAAAAATACATGAAAAAAAATCGTTTAAATTTTTTCATACAAAACGGCAATTTCATAGGAAAACACCTATTAATACTTTACAAAGTAAATATTTATGTCATTGTCAAAATAAAATCATCAATGTCAATGTGTATATAAAAATCCAGATCATTTGAATGTGTGTGGAACAGACTGTAGAGTGCTCGCAAGACAAGTCTGCGCCCGACTGAAAACGGAACTAATAAGTATGCCGCCGCGCTCCGTCTTGTCGTTTAAATGTAAGGTCAAATTAAGTATCGAAGTATTTAATCAATTAATTAAATAATCACACCTAGCATAACATCACGCCTATATTTCCCGAAGGGTTGGGCAGAGGTGTACCTATAGTACACCAACATTTCGCCATTTATGTTTGAGTCCCATGTAATAGAGGGCTGGCCTATTGTCATCAACCGGGCACAAATCCAAACTCCGGGCTGCTACTGAGAAATTCCAGATGGAAAAACTCAATAAAACCTTGCCCGACCCAGGAATCGAACCCAGGACCGCATAGGTCAGCAGTAGCGCTTGCAACCACTATACCGGCGAGACAATAATAAAAAATAAAAAATGAATGAACTAATATTAATATAAGATTAATAACATTAAGATTAATTATTAATATAGATTTAATATTTTAAATATTGTAGTATAGAATTAAGCACGCCAGCGCCACCAGTCGCGTGCGGACTTGCACGCTCTCTAGCTAGCACTTTCATTTGAAATCACTTGTACACTTCTACAAGGATCATTTGGCACTTAAATGACGTTGTAAGAGGGCGCTGTTGGTAAACATTTGTGCAAATGATTTGAAAATTGTATTGAAAAAGAAATGATGAAGACATTAGTTCCCATTTTGGCCACGCGCCAATCTCCCTTGTACAGCTCAAAGCAACTGACACATTCTGAACCTAAAGGTGAGTATAGACTAGAGAATTAACTTGTAACAGAACATCGAGCATTCGCCGTTTTTAAATTTTATTGGACCGCACTTTGAACACGACGCTCGATGTTTTATTACAACCTGATTTAAAAAATCAACGAGCGTATTGGTGTAAAATTGTATCGAGCAAAGGCACAAGAGCACCGCGGAGTCAGGAGTGCGAGCTGAGGGCAGGTCATTACAATGACCACAAGGTAGAAAGAAAGGTAGGTCGAACTGTTAGAATGGAAAACTCGTGAATCTTTTTAAAAAAGGTTTATTGGAACTTCCTAAACTAGGACAATATATTTTGTGGAAAACTCGGTATACGTCACAACTCTTTGAATGTCAAACCCGAACTGGCTAGGAGCCTGTGAGCAATCATGTTCTAGAAGGCCCGGTGCTGATTAAGCACTAGTATCAGCATTTACTAGTACAAACTAGGGATGTAACAACCCCCCCAACAAGATGAAACTTATATTTTTTTTTATACATAAGTTTCAGGGAGATATGCGAAGTCTTGGGACTGGAATTTCTTCTAATTCCTGAACTTCATTTGTTAAACTGTTAGATTCTATTTTAGTCTTGAGAGTTGGACATTTACCGAATTTTTTACAAAGTTTATAAGATATGAAAATTAAAAGTAGAATAATTATACAATAAGTAATAATAGGGTAGTGAGATTCATATTTTATGAATGGGCTAGGTTCATTAATAATATTGTCAATATCTGACATTAGTTGATGATTTGAAGCAGTTACAAGTTTTTCTAGGTGTACATCATTTAACTTTAAAGGTTTTAATTTAGATTTAATTGACATGAATTTATCTTTGTCACAACAAGGATCATTGATAAGATTAAAATCAGAAATTATAGGTTTAATAACTGTATTATAATAAGGTTTAGATGAAAATTCCCTGTCTTTACAATAGGTTTTACAATCCGCTTCTAGACTGATAACACCAGTACCTAACAACTTGTACTCTGTTATCTGTGAATTACAGTCAAGGGTAAGTTTGGTTGGTTCTGACTTAACAAATAACCATTTATTGTTTTTTAATTCTTGCCAAATATCTATATTCCCATGAACCAATTTAGTTTCACATTGTTGAGGTAATTTATTAATAATTTTACATAACATTTCAGTTTCACAAGTAGGCATATCTTGTACTGAGTACGCATCGAGATTATTACATACATAAAACTGATTAATACTTTTAGCACATTTATTTAGTTCCTGAAGGCGTACATATGTTAATTTATCTTTACTTATAGCTATATAATTACAATAAGGTACAATCATTGCATATGAATGAGGCTGGTCCACATCATGTGGTATAGGTACCGGGATAGGTTTATATAACACGTATTCTGATTTATATACTAACGGAATCTTAATGACAAACACTACTTTACTATTTATAAAATAACACGATAACTGGGCTAAGTCAGTTAGCACATGGATACTATCTAAACTTAAGCTAACAGGTAGTTCACTATTCTTATTTAAATCCTTAACACTATGTATCAACTCTTCATACAGTTGTTTAGGGGTAAGGACAGAGGGGTGTATAGAATGACTTTTCGTAAACATTATAGCGTTAATAATATCATTAAGTCTAAATGATAAAGTTAGTAAGCTAGAAAACAATTCATTATAGATTTCATTCATTTTAGATTGTATATATAAGTCTTTAGGTATATTAGATACATTGTTTAATACGGCTGATAAATTTTCAATAGCACTGCCTAATCGAGCTTCATTAGTTTTGATTATTTTAAGTGTTTCATTATAATTATTTAATGCCGTATTAGTCATCAAAATATTATCTTTTAGGAGAGATGAAATTTTCTTATCATTATTTTCTAGGTGTTCTATTGCGGAATTATACTTGATTGAGTCGTCCTCATCCATTGTGCCAATTACCTGTTTGAAAAGGGAACCGATACCAGCAAACCACGCAGATCTCTTATCTCTATCAGGGATAAGATGAGATATAGCACTATAATCTTTTAAAATACTGTCAAGGCGAGATGTTAAGGGTTGTAGGAAGTTATGGCATTTTGAGACACTTAGTTCGTTCTGTTGGCAAAGAAATCTAGCAGTTCCTAAGGCAGACTTAATATTTTCTATATGAGGTTGTATATATCCAACATCAATCGGGACTAATATATGGAGATAATTATTAGATATTTTCAAGGTTCCCACAGGGTCAAAATAGATTCCAGTACTTTTTTTAATGGGTTCTATAACGTCGGCTGAGATAACGGAGATACACGCCGAGGCGATCCTGAAATAATATTCTAAGTTATAAAACTAATCTACGTAACTAAATATAAACTAAACTAAGGCTAATCATTTATTTCAGCAAGTTTAACTTCATCATAGTGATGTTTTACATGTCGACGGTTTATCAATAGGGTAAGTGTGTTATTTCCATTTATCCGAATTACTTTATAGGGACCTTTCCAAATGGGTGATAAAGCTTTACGAAGTCTTAAATGATTTTTCACGTATACCATATCACCTGCTTTATATTTTGCTGGTTTAGTATGCTTATCATAATAAGCTTTGGAAGTTATTTTTGATTTTAATATATTTTCTACAGCTTTCTCCCTGGAAATTCGTAGACGTTGTTGTAAGATCCTAACGTAACTATTGTATGTAGATTCTAAAGCGGAATCGTAAATGGATGAGGGTATAAGTGCCTTATGACCGAATACTAGCTCATAGGGGGTGAAGTTTGTAGTACTATGAACTGTCGTATTATAAGTGAGCATGGCTGTATAAACATATCGAGGCCAGTTAGTTTGATTTTCATCTACAAAGGATTTAAGGTATTCCTTTAAAGTTGAGTGGCTCCTTTCTAGGGCTCCCTGTGTTTGTGGGTGATAAGGGGTAGACCAAAGCTGTTTAATTTTTAAAAAGCTACAAGTTTGCTTGAATAGCTCGGCCGTAAAATTCGGGCCTTGATCAGTTAGGATTGTTTTTGGAATGCCGAATTGAGCGATAAAATGAATCAGACATTCAGACGTTTCTTCTGCGGTAGCATTAGGGATAGGATAAGCAGTTGAGTATTTCGTCAAGTCATCTTGTAGTGTTAGAATAAATTTTAATTTAGCAATGCTAGCTTCAGGAAGAGGGCCTACGATGTCTAATGCAACGCGTTCAAATGGTTGTGTCGACGTTGTAGTGATCTGCATCGGTGCACGGTTAGTTTGACGTAGCGCTTTATTAGCTTGACATGGTACACATTTACGGACATAATTTTCAATGTCACTGCGCATATTTCGCCAGTAATATTTTTCTTGGATTCTTTTCAACATTCTGTTAGAGCCTAAGTGGCCTGAAATAGGAAGATCGTGATTTTCACGCATAATTTTAGCGATTTCGCTCATAGTCGGATACATTATAATATTTTTGTAAATGTTAACGGTTATATTTGTATTATGAAATAAGTACGTGATTATATTATTTATTTTTATGAAATTATGGCTATCAAACGGATTTCTGAAATCTGTGATACTAAACTCATTTATATTTACAGATAAAAGGTAATTCTTTAAGTTTTTCAGGCTTTTAAAAATATCATCGTAAGTAGTTGTTTCATAATGATATACTTTAATGAATAATAAATAATAAATGGTATTCTCTTTTTCAGATATCAAGAATGAATATAAAGTTCTTTCTAATGCAAGGAATTCTTTGCTTTCAGTCATATTACCGATAATTTCAGATACATAACGGTTTGACTCATCAAAGTCAATTGAGGTAGGTATCACAATATGTTTTGATTTTGTCTTTAAAAGATTTTCGTTATGTTCAAGGATTTTGGTATCAAATGCCACTAATCTGTTATTTATAGCTTTAAGGCATTTAGAATAAGTATCATCATCATTAATGACTTCACTGGATTGTGGTGTAGGTATATTAAAGTCATCAGGGAGTTCCAGGTTTTCAGGGAGGACAAAATCATCAGGTAAGTCTAAGCTTCCAGGATTTGATTGCGGCGAGGACTGCGAAGGAGATGCATCATCGGTAAGTATTTGATCAGGGTTAGCGGGGATAATTTCAGGATTAGGTATTGGGTGATTGTCAGGTAGTGTTTTATTTGTGTGAGTTTCCTCTATGTTTTGCAAAGGATTTATTGGATATCGCGAAAGAGCATCAGCATTTGTATTTGTCTTACCTTTTCTATATTGAATTTCATAATTATATTCTTCTAGTTTAAGGCGCCAACGGATTAATCGAGATCCAGGGTCCTTGCAGTTAAAGAGCCAATTTAGGGGTTTATGGTCTGTTAATATTTTAAACTGACGGCCGAAAAGGTAAGGTCTAAATGTTTTGGTTCCATACACAATGGCCAGACATTCTTTCTCAGTGACACTATAATTACATTCTGCTTTATTAAGTGTCCTTGACGCGAAAGCGATTGGTTGATCTTTTCCAATTACACCTTGGGATAATATAGCTGAAATGGCGTAATTTGACGCATCGCAAGTTAAAATAAAAGGTTTAGTGAAATCAGGGTAAATAAGGACTGGTGCAGTTACCAATTTCTCTTTTAATTGCTCAAATGATAATTGTTGATTATTGGTCCAGTTAAAATTAATATCTTTTTTGAGAAGGGCAGTAAGGGACTTTGCGTATTTTGAGAATTCTGGTATGAATCTTCGATAATATGACGCTAAACCTAAGAATGATTTTATGTCTTTAACGCATTTTGGTACAGGAAAATTCACGACAGCTTTTATTTTGTCAGGGTTAGGTCTAACGCCTTCGCTGCTTATTACATGGCCTAAGTAGGCGACTTCTTTTCGCAGGAACTCGCATTTGTCTGGCTGAAGTTTAAGGCGGAATTTTCTCAAATTTTCAAAGACAAGAATAAGTTTTTTGATATGGGAAGATAAATCATGCGAGTATACGACGATGTCATCTAAATACACGAAGCAATGAACACCCTGTAATCCAGACAAGACAGTGTTCATTGTTCTCTGAAAAGTTGCGGGTGCATTTTTTAAACCAAACGGCATCCGCTTGAATTCGAAATGACCTTGGGGTACACTGAATGCAGTTTTTGGGGCGTCTTCTGGACTCATTTGAATTTGGTGAAAACCGGAAGCTAGGTCTAGGGTTGTAAAGTATTTACTTTGACCCAATTGGTCTAAGATTTCATTAATTTGGGGAATTGGGTAATTTTCCCCAATGGTTACTATTACTATTCTCCACCTCTTTTGCCCGGTGGAGTCATCCTTTTTAGGCACAATCCAAATAGGGGATGACCATGGGGATTTTGATGGTTTAATGATTTGCTGATTTAACATTTTGGTTATTTGAGAGTTAACCTCTTCTTTATGTATTTCTGGAAATCGGTACGATTTTACATTAATTGGTTGTGAGGAATTCGTTTTTATTTCGTGTTGAATTACATCTGTACAGGTTAATTGGTCTCCCGGTAAATGAAAAATATCGGAGTACTGATGACAGATTTCATTAAGATAATGTAATTCTTCCTGATTTAAATGAGATGTTCGTAGAAGTTCAGATAATTGCTGGGATCTTTCAAGGCTATTAATTAATCTAGTATTTTGTATTGTATTACATTGAGTAAGGTCAAGTGAACTTAAGGTAAGCATAAGGTTAGCGTTTAAGTGAACTGGTTTTTCGGATAAATTGACAACTGTCAAATTAATTCTGTTATTTTCTTTTACTTTAACAAGGCAATTTGATATAAGAAGGGAATCGGAAATATGTTGATCTAATATCATTCCCTCTTTCAATTCAGGGTTTTTCACGGAACACTCTATTACTGTTTCGATACGGGGCTCAATGACATATGATGGTTCATCAAAGGATAATTTAATGTTACAGTTATTTATTTCTAAACAGTCTGTCTGATAATTGATGCGACACTTATATTCTGTGAACAGGTCGGTACCTATTATACCATCGTAAGGTAAGTTTATATCTTCAAATATTTGGAATGGATGGGTTATACTTAGTTTTTCATTGAACTGTAATTGTAGTTTAAAACTTCCTACACTTTTCATAGTTTCGTTTTTGGAATCTATTCCTTTAATTGTGACGACATTATCTTCTAATTGTAGAGTAGTTGTTATACTTTTCTTTTTCAGAACACAGAGTGACGCTCCTGAATCTATCAAGAAGGTAAGTGGATTTTTGTTTACAAATGTTTGTAATTTAATAAAAGGTAAGAATCTTTTTCGGGTAAGGATTTCATATATTTTATGTTCTTTTTCAGGTTTACAATTGTATTGTTGATTCAGACCTTCCTTATGGGGCTGGTTACCCTGCGGCGTGGTCCTACTTTCGGAAAGACCGTGAGTTTGGGGCTGGTTACCCTGTCCGTTGGTCCTGATTTTAAAAGAGTTCAGACCTTCCTTATGGGGCTGGTTACCCTGCGGCGTGGTCCTACTTTTGGAAAGACCGTGAGTTTGGGGCTGGTTACCCTGTCCGTTGGTCCTGATTTTAAAAGAGTTCAGACCTTCCTTATGGGGCTGGTTACCCTGCGGCGTGGTCCTACTTTTGGAAAGACCGTGAGTTTGGGGCTGGTTACCCTGTCCGTTGGTCCTGATTTTAAAAGGGTTAGTATCGGCTTGATTAAAAGGAGTTTGCCCCGTGCGATACTTAAACGGGACATTATTTAGTTTAAATTTGTATCATTAATGGGTTCATCTACTTCATCTCTACCCTCCTCTTCACAATTATCAGTAAAGTTTACACGAGATCTTGGCTTAATGTCTGTTTGTTTGTAATCAAAGGACGAAGGTCTAAATGGAGTAAATGGCTGAGGGCCATTTGAAAATCTTTTATTGTTGAAATCACGCAGTTTGCAATTTTCAAGAACATGTCCTGTCCTTTTACAGTATCTACAGAAAGAAGAATCATTGGGAGAAGTACTTGGTTGACCATTGCTACTTCTAATAAAAACTTTTGCTTGAGGTGTATTATTTGTTTCATTTCTTTTAAGGGTTTCAGTACTTTTTTGCCTGTTGAAATTTCGGTAGGAGAATTGCTGTATTTTTTCTTCGGATATCGCAGCATTAATGGCATCATTTAAGGTCTTGTAATCTCTACATCTCACAATATTAGCGATTCTAGGGTTTAATCCTAATATAAATGTATGGAGAGCGAGATCTTCCATCGCGGCTAATCTACCAGGAAGTTCAGTCTTCCTTGTATTGGAAACAGTAACTTCTGTGAGAAGTTTTTGCAAACAGGTTTCTACTCTCAAGGAAAATTGGCTAACGGGTTCTAGATTTCCTTGCCTACAGTCTTGCAAGTCAGTGAGCAGGTGAGCATAGTGCTTACGTTCACCAAACTGGTTTTTCAAAAATTCTTTGAGTGATGGCCATGATTCAAAATCTTTAATAGAGCACGCGGTCTCGGCCTTGCCTTCTAGTTGACTTAGTACATATCTAAAAACGACGTCTTCCTGCTGAGAAGACGCCAAGGATATTGCGCTATCGCAGTTTCTTAGGAAAGCTGTTAGTTTGTCTCTATCGCCGTTAAATGGTTTAATAAATTTTAGCACAACACTTAATGGGATTTCCTCATCACCCTTTACATCTTTAATGTCTTTTTTAGATTCGGATTTAGACATTTTTGTTTTGTAAATTAATAAGGAATACTAAAACTACACACTTCTGCTTAACCCTTCGGGAGTTACCGGCGTGATGATAGATTACTGGTATGGACAAAGTTATTTAGTTCTGAGAATTATGTGAGCTACGGATGTTTAAGTTATGCGCAACTGATAAGGACGACTGGGATCGAAACGCAAGCTTCTTAACAAGTTACCTTGAATCTAATTATAAATGTTTTAAGATTAATCTTATAATAATTATTAACTTATTTTAACACACGGGATTATAGCACGATATAGTTACGCACACTTAACGCACTACACACACAAATTTCACAGGATAGAGTAATCTGGACTTACAGGAACAGCTCGTAGGAATTCTTCATTTTGGATCTACTGGATTACGTCTGCTTTAGACGTATGGATGGAAGCCGACGGTTGCCGTCAGGTCGGCGCTGGATACAGTATGGTTGGGTGCAGCAAGTGCTACCCAACAACGTAGTACCACTTACTACGCAGTGGACCCAGGGCGGCGATATGCAGCTTTGGAACCAGGTCGAATACTGTCGACCTTCGATTTGATGAGTTCGGGTTGGGTGCTTAGTAGGCGACACAATCACTGGGCACTTTTTAGGAACACAGACACACACAACTTTTATTTCCGGCGACGTATTTACCGTTTTAAGGACACTGGGGATGTCTTATCCCACCGCTGCCACCAAATGTTAGAATGGAAAACTCGTGAATCTTTTTAAAAAAGGTTTATTGGAACTTCCTAAACTAGGACAATATATTTTGTGGAAAACTCGGTATACGTCACAACTCTTTGAATGTCAAACCCGATCTGGCTAGGAGCCTGTGAGCAATCATGTTCTAGAAGGCCCGGTGCTGATTAAGCACTAGTATCAGCATTTACTAGTACAAACTAGGGATGTAACAGAACGTAGCGTCGAGCATTCGCAGGAACGTTAAATTACATGGAAATGCTCGACAAAATGCTCTTATGTATACTCACCCTAAGTGTATCCATAACTCTAAATTAGAACACACTTAACAGTAACACTAGTTCCGTACTATACGTCTCCACTAAACACAGAATCCAATAGTTGACAGAGATCTCCAGTTCCTCGAACACTCGAGCAGTACTAATCGCACTAACAGGACTACTCCGTTAATTCCCAGTCGGGGTGCTCTCTCAGTGTTCAGGCAATCAAACAAACATTAATATAATTTGCAGCTATGATCGCGAACCCAGTTCATTTGGGAACGTACCGAGAACAGGTATTTGTTGGTCTAATTTATTCACTCATACATGTCATAGCACGTTTTGGGACTGTTATTGTGCAAATAATGGAAATTTATCTGGTCATATGAGTTGATTTGTGCGTGTTTACAGTGTGCCTAATTTAACTTTATTTTTAGATGTTACCGTATTATGGGGAAATTATTAGTTCTTTTTTACCAAAGTAAAATATTTCGTTTTAATTCCACAATAACTAGATCCATATGGATGTGTTGTGTGAGGAATGATTATATGTAAGAAAAGGGGGTGAATGATACCGTAACGGTTGACAAAGGAAAAATGAAAGAAAATCACATATTGCGCTGACCTCAAATAACATGGGGCAAGGGCAAGAAGACGAAGATTAACTAGATCCAAGCTTGTAAGCAGAATGCAGAACCGCGCTACATTACGATGCAACCTCGATGCAACATGCAACCCAGAGAGAGAGCAGTGGTGGCCCAGTGGTAACGGCCCTGACTTACGAGTTGTAGTTCGTGGGTTCGAACCCAGGCAGGCGCTTTAGTTTGTGTAAGTAATTTCATCACTTCATCACCATTGCTCTCAAAATCGTGAAAGAAAACATCGTGAGGAATCCGGCATGTCCTAGAAACAAAGAGAGACATCTACCAACCCGCACTGGGCTTGCGTGGTAGATTACAGCCCACTTTCTCGAAGAGAAGAGGCCATGTCCCAGCAGTGGGGACATTATAGGCTGATTATGATTCAACCCAAACCGATACTCGACACGTGTTTCGGCCCTCCACGGAGCATCCTCAAGAGCTGTTGCCTCTTCGTCCGTTCGGACGCGACAACAATTTTTTTTGCATAACGTTTTACTGTAAATAACAACATAGCAACGCCTGATTCCAAAAAATCTCTTTTACTAAACTTAACTGTCCCATTACTGGCTATACTATGCACTCCCTGCGTGACGAAAGATTGCACATTTGCAAACCCTTTAATAGCCCATTCCTGTAGAAATAATAATACAAAAATGTTAAAAAACCTAATCTTACGCTTCGCTGCTGCAAAATGATATTTCAGATTTTCTCTCACGATAACTCAGAAATACTTTATAATAAAATTGTCACTTGAATAAAGCTGGCAATGAACAAGTTGACTGACCTCAGCATTCCACGTATTTTCATATAATACTTGTCAAGCTGAGTCAGAGGGATTTGTACGTGTGTCTAGAATATAATATTATTCTAATTTATAATCTTAGTTTGCACTCTAACTTAATGTGTAGAATATAGAGTAATATTTTCTGTCGATGAGGATTAATATGACAACATAAATTAGGCATTATTATCGTTTTATTTCCATACAATTTACGTGTCGATTTGTAATGTTTTTGCTAGAAGGATTACTTCAAGTAACGCGTGATGTTTAATAGAAACATATACTTATGTAACTGATATAGCAAAGAGTTCAACATAAAATAATCTTCAATTTTCCTATGAGTAATCTTGAAGCATCTTTATGCAAGACTGAAAATTTTGTAATATTTTAGGAGACTGGCCAAATAGTGTAAAGCGAATTCTAGTTATTTTTTTATTTATATATTCATGTCGTTTTATGTTAGCTAAAAATAATTCAAATTACCTATTCCATTGTGACGTTCATGGTAATAAATCATTTTATAAAAACTTATCCAATTTTCAATACACTTTGTTGTACTTACAACTAATAAAAAGTTCTAAACTAGTTATTAAAATTCAAAATTCTATCAGCCATAAAATGGTTATCGAATTGTTTTTTTTTTCTCAAAATCGATTTAACTTTTAAATTGACCGCGATGAAACATTGTTTAACTGGATTCATAATGTTCCAATTAAAATTCAGGGGGAACTTCAAAATAGTTTTTTTTTAACCAACTCAATTTGTAACTTTTCCCTAATGATTTTACTAGTGCCATAAAATTTTATAATTAATTAATAAAACGTCCACCATACAGCGTGAGTTTTATAAGCTTATAAAATAAAAGAAATACAACTCTCTGGTTTTATGAATCACAGAATATGATTCTACTAACTTAGGAATTGCTATGCTCGTGAACGGGTGCTGCTTGTGGTGACTGGTCGTCTTGCTGATCATGGTTTTGTTATTGTTATTAGTAATTAAATGTTTATTTATTTTACCTCGATGGTCCTAATTTATCATTTATAACTTCCAGTTAACAGCTATATATAGCTATTAATATGTAAGCGGGCACGCCCTTTATGATTGGATGCTTTTATCTAGATATTGTTTACGTTTAGTCCTTATTTTTTATTTCTGCCTGAGTATAGTTCTCGATATTTTTGGTTGGTATACTGGCGTGTGCTAGCTGACTTAAGGCTATTAATTTATGATTTTAATTATATTTTGTGTTGCGTAATGTAAATTATTTAGCATACTCTTACGAGTATATAGAATCATTTTTTTCTAACTGAACAGACAGCTGTGCTGCTGGGGAGTTTGTTGCGCCACTTCTTCTGCCCAGCTAAAGCACTAGTAAGTGGTGATGGGTGGGCATTTTGGGGGACTTTCTTATGTAACTTTGACGTTCGAAAAGTGCTGATTCTCAGCCTAGTTTGAATATATGACTTTTGAATTTTGAATTGAAAGCTTGGTTTAAATACGCAGCCCATTATTATTGATAACGATACTAAAATTAGAACTGGAACCAAAACACATCGCGCCGAGGTGAATTCAACATAGCCTGACGCCACAGCAGATTCATCAAAACAGTTGAAGTGACAATCTGTTGATAAAAACTACTTAGGAATTTCTGAATCAGTAGTACCCGGTCTCCGGATTTGTATCCCGTTTATGGCATACTTACGTGGGACATACTGGTGAAATGTGGGTTTACATACATAACATACACTCAAACAACTCGTTTAGGGCATTAAAACGTAATATTGTTTTATTTTCTTTCACTTTAATTTGCGTATGGCAATGGGCTTGCCTTATTACATGGGACTTGAACATAACTGGCGAAATGTGGGTTTACTACTGGTTAATTTCTACCTAACCCTTCGAGGATTACAGGCGTATATGTTATAATTAGCCTAGTTCAAAAACCCGTTTCATCGGCTCTAAAACTCCGTATTATCGCCACATTAATCAGTATGCCCAACAAACTAGACAACATAACAAGAATAGTTTGCAACTAGTTACGTTTTGTATAATTTGTGCAAACTTAAATTAATTACAGCGGTGAGGACTTGTAATGGCTTTACGGCATTATTTATTGAATAATATTTAGTGTAGTTGCTGTAATATTGACGTACTTACATAATTATTAAGTAATAATTACGTGTTAAAAACCGTCCAACATAAGGTTACGTTGGACGATTTTCAACACATTTTTATTATGGTTTGTAACGATAAAAGAAATTGAAATAATATCCAGTTCCATTGATTGTCCCTTTTATTAGCATAAAATGTTTTAGTATTTTAAGGAATTTGCATTAGGTACAATGGGCCGCGTGTCAGTGATAACAAGACCAGTACCTATAAGCTGGCCTCGTATTCTTTTGAAACTCCATAATACGCTAGGCCAACTCAAGTTAAAAGAGTTACCATTGACCTGAGGTCGACGGTACCTACCTGATATTAGATTTCTCACCAAATCTTTTACAATTATTTTACATCAACCGGAACTAAAATTGAAATTTTCTTTGTATTTGCCAAAATGAGTCACATTAAGAGTTAATTTCCTACTACCTATTGAAATTGCCTAACATTGCAATGTATGTGACATTGCTCTCACTGGGAATGGCGACAGATAGCGCAATCAGTGTCACGACGCCCTTATGTGCGAAGCGGATGTTACACACACAGTTCAAGTTACAAAAGGCTCTTATGCCAGAGCTCAGAGAAAAAATTTACAGTTCTCAGGTTCACTACCGTTATAACCCGGAAAATTTATTTAAAGTCAGGTTACCGATTTATAATATAATATAATGTAGATTAGAGACGTGATTTGCATTGATATACGTAATGTATGTGTGTCAATAGTAGGTAGCATATCGTTCGTGGTTCGTTAGTTGTAACGATCACTGTCCCATATTTTATATATATATATTGTTTGTATTACACATATTTTTTACAGGTAAGTAAGTAACTGCTTGTAATATTCTGAGAGATTCCAAGAAAATGAACTTCAGTTATTTATTTCAGAATCAATATCGTTTTTGGTGTATTCGTTGAATTCGGTTTACTTTATGGAACATGTTTACTTACCAACGTCTATTAGATGTGCAACTTACAACGAAAATTGGATAAAAGGATAAAAAAAAAAAAAAATATATAATTTATATTTCACTGGATCCAGGAGGCACAGAATCGGTCGAAGTGGCGGTGCTTGGGGGAGGCCTATGTCCAGTAGTGGACGTCTTTCGGCTGATGATATTTCATTTGGAAAATTTTAATATCTTTATGACATTTCATTTCAGAATACAGCAATGCTGCTAATACTTCTTTTTCTCTCTCTATCATACAACTGAACATGAAATTTTCCATACAAAACGTCGATTCTGTCTCTTCATTCACTGGCGCTCGTCATCCTATCAATATGTAGGATTCAGTTTTTCTTTTACAAACTGTTCTCTATTCCCATATGTAGATACGTTTGTAGATACGTGCAAGTTGCGACTGTATATCTACCAATTGCATATTGGATCATTCCGAGAGAGTTAACAAATCTCCCCGTTCTCGTATGCAAAATACAATGCAATCGACCGTGCTTGCCGTCCGCGCGTGCTGTATTTCGATATATTGAAATATATTTTGAGTAATTAGTGTTTTGTGGTGATGAGAAGGGAAATAGAACTTATAGCTAGTCTATTAATGTAACTCCTTAACACATTCGAGTCCACCCACTTTTCATAGAGCTCATATGGCATGCCGCCATGCGCTATGTATGTATAGTGGACCCTCCAGCGGGGTCACTGGCATTAATTTTGCGCTAAAGTGAACGATCCAGGAGGACTCCCGGTACTGAACTTCTGTTTGTGACTGTCTAATAGGTTTCCGCTTTCAATCGATGTGATGGTAGAAGATTAGCAAGCGCTTCTGACAAATGCGTTTTATCAGACAATAGCGTTTGCGTGCGTTTTACAATAACGTTTTACATCCTTTGAGTTTGGTATTAAAAATGTATGAAATTAATCACACAGATATTTGAACGATTCTGTACAGTTTTTCAGTTTACTTCTAACGTACAAAAACTATAAATCCTGCTCACACGCACCCATCCTTTATACCTATCACCTGGTCAACGACAGCCCATCACAAAAATACCGCGCGAAGCCGTCAAGCGCGTGTTGTATCCAATAAAAATGTTAAGCCGCCGTTCGTTTCAATCTGTATTCGGTATCGAGGCCCCGGGCCGATTTACATGCATATAGAGCGAAGCTACAGCTTTATTTGCTTTTATTCCAATATATCCATCGAGCAGTCGCTGATGCACCCTTTTGGGGCTCACTTTGAGTTGCAAACATCCTATAGGGGGTCGTAGTGACCGCTCCCGGCTAGAAATCGGCGACGCGTAAAAAGCTAAGGTCGGTTGACACTGCGGTCTTGAGGGGACTGTTTAAAGCAACTGGTGGTTTTGCTGGAGCATTTAATAATTTGTGTAATTTTACATTTTGTGTGCTTAACGCTTTCTGTTTTTCATTCAAATAAAAGTCGAGCTTATTAAAGTTGTAGGATTGTTGTTGGCAAATAAAAAAATCGTCCTGACGTTTAATAAAATAGAGTTGTAAATTATTATCTATCTGATTTCCAGATTATTTAATTATGGATCCATGTTAATTGCTACGATGCTCAAAAGACATAATTAATTATGATTATGTATTTTCTATATCTATTTTTCTGTGTGTACATAAATAATAAAATTAATAAATAATTAAAATAATAGGTGAAAGGGACTGTGTTTAATGATAGGGCTTTACATTTCTGATCGTGAGTGAACTGAAAGAACTTATTCGTAAAAATCTTTAAAAATATACTTATTATTATCACAATTCGTAGTATCCTACTTCTACCACCAATTATTGTTAAGATTTTAAACAGATAAAAAACCCTAATTACCACAATTTTTAGGACATAATAATTTTAATAAATGTGTAGTATATTTTTTTACAATTAACCTTTTTAAATACACACATCAACACGGTCTAAGGATATTTCATACTCAATTAAATAACTCGAAAAGTACTGGCCGCATTGTAATCTTTCATACACCGATTTGTTTGTAATTTATCTCAGACTAATTCCAAATTCAAATTTTTGAAAATTCTTTTGTTTCGGTGGCATAAAAATGTCTTGATGTGTAGGAGAGGGAATTTTCATTTGTGCGAAATTTAGAAAACAATACGAATTACGTTTAGTTACAGTTTTTTTTCATTTTTAAACGAAAGATAAAGTTAAAATTGAGGTAATGTAGCCATGCAACGCCAACATTTGACGAGGGCGGAGATGTTACGAGCTGTGGGAATGCTGGAAGTTGGGTCTGTTCAGCGTAATGTTGCTGAGGCCATAGGGACCCACCAAAATGTAATTTCAAGATTGTGGACACGCTATCGTGCCACAGGTGAAGTAGCGGAGAGGCACCGGGGGCCAAGTCGCATCACTACCCCCAGACAAGATCGATTTTTGCAAATTACTGCGCGAGCTCAACCAAATGCAACGGCGACTCAATTGGTCCAAAGGCTGCGAGTGGAACACCAAGTGCTTGTGAGTGACCAAACTGTAAGAAGGCGACTGCATGAAAGCAATCTACGCTCTCGTAGACCACTCCGGGTCCCACCTTTACGGAGAGGCAATCGTGGACGACGATTATAATGGGTTCGGAACCACGTGGACTGGGGCCGTGAGCAATGGTCCAATGTGCTGTTCACGGATGAATCCAGGTTCGGCTTCCATCCAGATTCACGAAGGACGCGTGTTTGGCGAGTTCCTGGACGATGGAGCCGTCTTCAGAACCCTCAGGAAGTTCACCCATACCAAGGAGGAACAATTATGGTTTGGGCAGGAATTCGTCTTGGAGGACGGACGGATCTCGTTTGGGTGCGGGGCAATATGACGGCAGAACGATACGTCCAACAGGTGCTGGGGCCCGTAATCTTGCCCCACAGAACACAAATGGGGCAAGATTTCCTGCTCATGCACGACAATGCCCGGGCACACACGGCGAGAACGGTAGCAGCTTGGTTACATACACACAATGTTAGGGCCTTAGACTGGCCTGCTCAATCGCCAGATCTAAATCCCATTGAGCATGCGTGGGATATGCTGCAAAGAAGAGCTCTGAAGGAAGTTTCTGAAAATCTGGCTACAGAAGATCAACTTTTTGCGCACCTCAGAAGGACATGGGACAATATTCCGCAGCAAGACATTGACAACCTTGTTCTGAGCATGCCGAATCGTTGCCGATGTGTTATGAACATCATGGGCGCTTTCTCAGACTACTAACTTCAAGTTTATAAACACAAATTAAATGATTTTTCTATTTTTTTCAGTTTTTACTCATAAATTAAAAGTTAATTCATATACTGTTTCCGTCTATGCTTCATTTTTTTTCCATAAAATCCTGAAAATTTAATCGAAGTACCTTAACCATTATTAAAAAATGGTAGAATATTAAATAACGTATCTTTTAAATATATACATGTCATATAAATAATTAGCACATTGATAGTAATTCGCTTTTTTAAAAATATCCCTAGACCGTGTTGATGTGTGTATATTTGTATGCCAGTCCAGGTGAAACGTGTAAGATCATAATTATTTAAGACCCTAATGTAGGTATGTAAGTACCATATTTTATAATACAAATAAAATTCTATTTTATCCCAAGTTAACAGTGAGAAGCAGCCCTTATCCACTTCCTGTCGGAAGGTTGCAAACGTGAACAATATTACTTACAGTTGCAACAGTTTTACCTTTGTGTTCGGTAACTGTGTAGCCTACCTTGTGTTCGGTAACAGTGTAGCCTACCTTGTTTATTAAAAATATTTGTTTGTTCTGTTGCTGTTCTCACGTTTGGTATAAAAATACTGTAAGCAGTGAGAAAAAATTACCATAATGATATTATGATCGAAATTAGTATCGATTCCTTTAGCGGAACTAAAACATGAAATACTTTCATGAAACACTTGATTGCTTTTTAAAGTTATAATAAATTTTGTGTTTTAAGTTCACCCGCATAGTTACGAACTAAAATGGAGCCTTTTACTGAGAACTGATCTTACGGCGAAGATGAAGTTTAGTAAGAGTGCCTAAAACTAACAAGGGTAACTTATAATAATATAATAATAATCTGATATAATCTATATACATATATACTTTTGTTTAATGTTGAATAATTATGGCAACGGTATTAACCCCTGAAAATGTGCCGATTCAGATTACCGGAATCAGTAAACAAACTCGACAGTCACAGACAAAATTTTATTTAAATCAGTTTCTTACAGAACAAACAGTAGGACGAACTCTGCCAGTGCAAACAGCCCGCATACACTCATTACGTGCCTCCCTCACGCAATTCGCAATGATTTTCTTTGAAACTCCCTTTAAATTACCTCGCAAACAACGCCCCGCTGCAAATTAGGAAAGTCTGAAACTTAGATTTTGGATGTGAGAATTGAAGCGACGATGAGGATATCAGCTGGTTGTAATCCCACGAAAATGTACATACAAGAAGTTTTTGAAACTGGATTATCAAAAGAACCCCTTAGCTAAATAATTTAGGTCCGTGATAATTAATGTAAATAAATAAATAAAAATCTTGATTGCAGACCACATGATCCATAAAATAAACACATAAATTTAAAATAACAAAATCAAAATAACATTTTTAATTAATATTAAAATCAAAATTAACATCAAAAATCAAAATTTAAATTAAAAACATTTACTCGGCTATTTGTAGCCACCGTTTGTAGGTGTCGGTAGCACACATCCTATCAGCAAGGTCCTTAACTATACTGTTTCTACACTGTTTCTGTTTTTCTATTTGAAAATTGATAATTTGTAGCGTAAAATTCAGCATCACGTTTCATCATCATTGACAGCCTTATTCCACTGTTGAGTCCAACTTTTTTGTGCCATTCGGGTTTATATTTAACTATAATTTTCCTGAAGTCACACTGGACAAGGCTTGAGAAGGATATTACGCTGTCACATGAATGACACTTCTGCTTGCGGGAAGTTAAGGTGAAAACCCCCACTCGTTGCTCCGAGGGAAGCCGAAATACACACAAATATAAAATCGATTGGGCCTCGTCACTTATGAAAATAGGCCATTTTGCTTTTGTCTACAGGTGCTGATCGAGTTTGCTGTTTTAATAATGCTAGCCTACTCTTGAATTTCTTTTTTTCTGACTTGCCGTCGAATATTCTCTTGCCTTTTTTTTTGTTTCTTTTTTTGGGTGAGAAATTATCAAATAACTTCTCCCGCTCTGGGCGGAGCGGGAGGGCGTGTCAGACTCTTACTGACTGATACCCTTCCGTGTTCCTTCAGTTACCTGAGTGTTTCCAGGGGCTACGGTATCCCTTTCGGACTTTCCCACGACCCTGACAGTGCTGACTGCAGTGCTCTTTGAGGCGCGCATGGAACACAACGCGCCGTCGACCCGGGCCTGGTCCTTATTGGGTGGCGAGCTACCCATTGCTCACCGTCCGCAAGCCCACGCCTACAGTGGCCGGGAAACGGCCTGGGATTCCCGAAGCCAAAGGCGTCTCCTCCACGAAGACGCCACAATATGCTCCACCGTGTCCTTCGGGCGATCCACACAGTGGTGACACTCGGACGCTTCCTCCCGCCTTATCTGGAACAGGAACCTCCCGTGCAGCAAGCAACCGTGTTCGGTGAGGACCTGCGTCAAACAGAAGGTGAGGACACCGTGGCACCTCTCTAGCCACTCCTCAAAGAGGTGACTTATCGCCGCAATTGTGACGTGCCAAATATTCTCTTGCCGTGCCATTCCCTTGCCATCAAAAGGAATAACATAACCTTTTATGCTAAGGAAACTTGGCTTTAAGGAGGTTTGATTTTTCTTTATAACGTCTGTAGTGGGAACATTGAGAGTAACGCTTTAAACGATCTGGTTCTAAGATTGAGTGCTCCGTCTCGACGGACTAGGCACACACAGTTTTTCGATGTACCGCACAGTGGTAAAACTACGCTCAAAATACTGTCATTGGTAGGATATTAAGAAATGTTAACAAGAAATTCTCTCATATTGATTTTAACACCAAAAATGGTGTATTCAGGAAATTTTTTGTGACTCCTGTATGCGATGAATTGACTAATAATTCTAAATAGAACTGAATAAAGCAATCCGTGACCATACACCATTACAACTCCTCACACACACCCACCCACACACTCGTACACACCCACCCACACACACTTAGTTATGCTTAAAAGGTGCTAGCATGACATCCTGTTTGTTTCTGTTGCATGTGTAGTTATTAAATTGTATATCCGTAATTGGCTGTAAGATTAGTTTATTTATCCTAAGTTAATTTTTTAAAGAGCTGTGGATTTTCTGAATAAATAAATAAATTATTTAGCCTCTCTTAATAATAAGTACAACGCAACTTAATTAAAAACAAATAATCCGTTAAAATTCGTAAGACACCAAAATATTCACTAAATAAACTCAAAGAAATAAATACTTTACGGCAATAAATATAGATTTCATTCATTAACGTAAAAGATTTAAGCGAATTGTTGGTAATAAAATTAAGTTGTTAATAAATTATTTTACGTAACTGGCTCTCCGTGACTGAATTTGTGAATTTTCGTAGCCACTCAACGAAATCAGGTCTTTGATTTATGATGCTTGTTTATGAAAGGTGAACTTTGAATCTATTTTATTTGCACTGCGTTTAAAGGTTAATAGCTGCTTGATAACGTAGGTGGAATGTCATTACAAGGCCTGGTAATTTAGCCTTTAATATGATCTTCAGTATTTTTCTAGAAATTATAAATATCTAATTATGAACCAAAAACCAATTTTTAACTTAATATTTACACTAGGTAGATACTAAATTAAATGCCCAATTCATTAAATGGTTTCCCATACGCCAGTGCAGAGAGCAAAGGGCGCTGACCACCCTGTTTTCATTTCTTGACTTTCCCTCTTCCCCTAGTTATCTAGCCCCCACTTTCAGTACATTCGCGCCAACCAAAATAGAAATCTACGTTCATCACACAATCGTCTTCTTCAATGTCCCACTCACCGCACTGACTTCCTTCTTCGTTCAGTATTTCTCCCTGTGGAATGCGCTCCCCAAGACAGGATGGCAACCAACCGCTTATCCTTTAAAGTTAAAGTTTGCGAGCCCATTCGTAAGAAGCTGGCAGTATCATCACAACGGTAATGCTTTCCCATTGTTTGTCTTATTTGTTTTAGTATATTCGTGTATTTATTTGTTGTTATATTTATATATATATATATGGGTATATTACATTACATTTGTAGTTTTTAATAGGCATATGTATATCCTTATATTTAAATTAATATATTTTACTACAACTACCACTGTTTGTCTCTGCATCACCCAAAGGCTGACTGGTAAAAAATACCTATGACATTAAGTCTGACTCTGTACATTTGTGTGCTTAAAGTACTAAATAAATACATAAATGACTTACTAACTATACATTATGAATAGTGTGTCGTGGGATACATCATTTTTGTAATGAAAATAGACCTTAGAAAGTAGAGGTATAATATAATATGCCTGAAAATATATCAGAAAACAAAAATATTTCAGAGTTTCTGTTTACTTCTACCCAAAGGAATTGCTTTTATCTTGCCATCTAGGTTAATATCTCCTGTCTTCTAATACCGCAGCTTCGATAGACTCCGATTCAGTTACTTCTGTGTACTACGTTAAGGCGTCAGTTTGCCGTTCTTGTAAAATTGCCATATTAGCTATAGGTTTCACTTTGTTAATGGTTATGCTCCCCGAGTGAAATCTCGGAGTCATTCTACATATCCTCGTCATGTATTTACCTACGTTGCTTCGTGGAATTGTAAGCAGTACAATCTTCGTTAAATAATTGTGCAAAATATAAAGGTGTTTTGACGTATATTCAAAAGAAGGGACACCAAAAATAATTAAAAGCCATAACGCCTATACTTCATTCAGTATTAAAATAAAGTAACTTTGTATATTTTAACTCCCATCTGAAATAAGCCAAACGACTAAATATAGAGTGTTAAATATACATTTTGATAAATTCCTAGAACTCTTGGAGCAGCGTCAAAAGCGAGATAACTGTAGCTTATCAAATAACCATTAGCAACAAACTGAGACATTTCAGGGAACTGTAACTGTGATCTAATTACTTTCCGGATAAATAGGTGAGTTGGCTCCGGGGTCGTGCGAAATGTTAGTACTAATAATAGTTTCGTTTTAATAACAGTGTTTGACATAACACAACATCACGCCTGTTTACCCCGAAGGGCTAGGCAGAAGGGTTATTGTACATTCGTCACAAAGTAAATTCGTCACATTTTTGTACACTCCATACATTACATTGAAAGTGTATTCGCCACTTGCATTAAAAATATGTATAAATTCGGAGTGTACGACTAAACGCCGACAGACACTACGCCGACAGACTGAACACCGACAAGACTTTACTTCGACGGGACTCTTCGCCGACAGGACACTTCGCCGACAGGACTCTTCGCCGACAGGGCTCATCTGCTCTCATTGCTATTAGCGAATAGCGCCTGTCTGAAAAGAGGGTATCTGGGTATCGTTAATGGTCACTGTACTAACCTAACCTAACCCAAATGATTATATTCAATACAGAAAATTATGAGCCCTGTCGGCGAAGAGTAGATGAGCCCTGTCGGCGAAGAGTCCTGTCGGCAAAGTGTCCTGTCGGCGAAGAGTCCCGTCGAAGTAAAGTCTTGTCGGTGTTCAGTCTGTCGGCGTAGTGTCTATCGGCGTTTAGTCGTACACTGATAAATTCGTCACAAGTCTTCATTAAAGGTAGATAATTTTTGCATACAATACTGGTAGCAAGCAAAGTTAATGTGTTTTAGCGCTCGAAAATAATATTAAGCTTATTTATCTTTCGTTATGTTGCAGGCAATTTAGTTGTAAGAAAACCTATGACTTTTTATTTAGACGTTAATTAAAATTAAAAGAAAACGTGATTATTACCTGTGATTTAATTATTTTTCTTATAATTGTAATGTTGTAAGCAAATCAGCCTCTTGCAATACATGTTTATAAGGATTAGGCGTGTCACGCTGTCCTTGACAACGTGGCCTTAAAAACAAACAAAACCAGCCAATATCAGCGTATATTTTTGTTGTAACTGTGATTTTTATGTAGACGTAAGGTAACCTTCCTAAAATTACTGTGATTATAAAAAAATAATTAAAAACGTTTTTATTCTAATTATTGTTTGATTTTCCTGCAAAATTTGACGAACTTACAATAATCAAAATTAATATATGACGAATTTACTTCATGAAAATAAAGTTGTGACAAAACTCAAAAACTCAAAAAACTCAAAGCGTTTATTTCAAATAAACCAATTACAGGCACTTTTGAATAGTCAAGGGGTCGGTCAGTCAGAAATATGAAACTCGCCCATTCCAAAGCGTAGTAGGTACCTATGGAGAAGAACGGGCAAGAAACTCCACGGACACTCTTTTAAATAAAATAAAATGGTTACATAATATTGGTTACATCATTCAAGTTGAAGTTATACGTGTGAGAACGATGCAAAACATTAAAAGCGTCTGTTAGAAATAAAAATATAAATTAAATTAAAATCGCCGTGGCAGCTAAGAGATGACCAGTCCCTACTGACGGCGCCCGTTCACGAACATGACGAACGACAAATTTACACATACTTTTTTCCGTGGCAAACTTACTTTGTGACGAATGTACAATAGCCCAGGCAGACGCGTACCTATAGTACACCCACATTTTGCCAGTTATGTTTAAGCCCACCAACCGGACACAAATCTAGTCTCCGGGCTGCTACTGAGAAATTCCTGATTGAAAAACCCAAGAACACTTTGCCCGACCCGGGATTCAAACTCAGGACCTCATGGTCAGCAATAGCGTTTACGAACACTAAACCAACGAGGCAGTCATAATAGTGTTTTAATATTAAAAGAGAGAGAGAGATTCTGTGAGATTTTTGAAAGATATCGGTATCCTCACAGTGGCATCACAATTCATTTTCGCCAACATATTATAATATATTAGGCAAAATATACACTTATATACTAAAAACAGTGATATTCACAATGTTAACACTAGCTACCTTCTACCTATAACAAGCTACCTTCTTCTTCGCTAGATTTGCCTTTTAATGCGTTAAAAACAAAGTAAAATCCAACCTTTGTTCAAAGGCATTCTATTCTATCAACGACTACTTAAGTGATAAGAATAGTTGGTCGCTGTGATTAACTCAAGACAATGTTTAAATGTTTTTTCTCCAGAATTAGCATACCTACTGACAGTTTATATGAGTTGTATGTAATTGTTTATAATTTTACTTTATAAGTCAATTTATTTTAATTTTATTTTAATTTATTGTTGACATAATCTACTCATTACAATGTTTTTTTTATGAGTTGTATTGCAATATGTGGTTAGCTAGCGACCTCGACAATTATTTATTTTACCTCGATGGTCCTAGTTTATCAATTATAACTTCTAGTTACAGCTATATGTAAGCGGGCATGCCCTTTATGCCTGGAGGCTTTTATTTAGATATTGTTTTCGTTTAGTTATTTTTATTGCAGCCTGAGTATAGTCCTCGATGTTTTTGGTTGGTATATTGGCGTGTGCTAGCTGTCATATTAGCCATATGACAGCTAGCACACGCATTAATTTATAATTTAAATTATGTTTTGTGTTGCGTAATGTAAATTATTTTGCATACTATTATATAGAATCAATTGGTTTACTGCAAATAATTTAGTATTAAATGGGAAAAAAACGAAATGCATAAGATTTGCTTTACCGAATGTTAAAAGTAGTGATTGTGATATAGTATTGAATAGGGAGAAACTAGAATTCGTTGATAAAACTGTTTTCCTGGGGATCACGCTCGACTCAAGGCTGCAATGGGGTCCGCATTTAACATCTCTTGCAGGACGGCTAAGTTCAGCAGCATATGCTGTAAGAAAAATCCGTCAATTTACTGATGTAGATACCGCAAGGCTAGTCTATTTCAGTTACTTTCATAGTATCATGTCTTACGGTATTTTACTATGGGGACGGGCTGCAGATATCGACTCTATTTTTATTCTGCAGAAAAGAGCCATTAGAGCAATATATTGCCTCCGCAGGCGCGATTCTCTAAGGGAACTGTTTAAAAACATTAACATCATGACGGTACCTTGTCAATATATATATGAAAACATCATGTACGTCAGGAAAAATCTTAATCTTTTCAGTAAAAGAGGTGAAAGACACAATTATAGTACTAGAAATAGGGATCAATTAGTTCAACCGGGTTTCAGACTGGCGAAAGTAGACTCATCTTTCATGGGGTACTGTTTAAAATGTTAACTAAAATACCTCCCCACATACTACAACTAAATGAAACTAAATTTAAATCTTGTATAAAACGCACACTATGCTACCAAGCATATTATAAGCTGGGGGATTATATAGGTGACAAAAATGCTTGGCTCAACGCTGGTCCAGCTCCACAAGGGCGCATAAACTAATTTAATTTTAGCATTCGAAAATATTGTCGGAGCTGCTGAAGATTGCATAAATTATCTTTGAATTGTATAACTTCAATCTCATAGTATTATATAATTGCAAAGCACATGTGTGAGCACTGTGACCATGTACCTTCTATGAAGCTACCATTTACTGAGTACGTCTTTCATTGACTTGAATGTGCCCTGGCGGCTGAGAGTATGTCATGCTCACTCAAATGTCTCGCTGGTGGTGGCGTGTGTGTTGGATCGTTAAGTTCCCTTCAAAATGGTTGAGCTAAACGGTGCTGATCCATGCGTCATGTTCGTGAACGGGCGCCGTCAGTAGGGACTGGTCATCTCTTATCTGCCACGGCTTATTTTAATTTTTGAATTGTTTTTATCTTTTTATAACGGACGCTTTTTACGTGCACGTCTTTCTACATTGGTCTCACATGTATAATTTCAACATGAATGATGTAACCAATATTTTGTAACAACATTATGATTTAAAAGAGTGTCCATGGAGTTTCTTGCCCGTTCTTCTCCATAGGAACCTACGCTTTGGAATGGGCAACTAGCTTCATATTTGTGACTGACTGACCCCTTGACAATTCAAAAGTGCCTGTAAATGGTTTAATTGAAATAAATGCTTTGAGTTTGAGTTGAGTTTGAATTTTATCTAACTGAACAGACAGCTGTGCTGCTGGGGAGTTTGTTGCGCCACTTCTTCTTTTCAGCTAAAGCACTAGGAAGTGGTGAAGGGTGGGCGTTCTGGGGGACTGTCTTATGCAATTTTGACGTTCGAAAAGTGCTAATTTTTTAGCCTAGTTTGAATAAATGACTTTTGAATTTGAATTTGAAAAAAATAATCATATGTATTCTTTGTCGTCATAAAATCGGCAGTTATTAATGCGTATGTTATGTTTAAAAATAAAATAGACAAATAACAATAGGCTCACTACTTATAACATGGAACTGAAAATTGTATCACTGGTGAAATGTAAGTTTACTACTTATCTCTGCTTACCCCTTCGATAAATCAACATTAGCCTTGTGGCGGCATCTACATCGCCACTTGGGAAATACGCATCACACTGACGTCACGCAAAATCCTGCATCGCGCAAGCAGAGTTTACCGCGTGACTTACATATACAAGGTCCCATTAAAATAGATGGACAAATTTTAACACAGCACGTCTAATCAAAGATATCCAAGCAAAAAAATAAATAAAATAATACATTATAAATAATAAATGGCATTGGGTAACCAACATTTTTTGTGTATTTTCGTTAGCCGATTTATATTTCTTGTAAGTATCTAATGTGTTTTTCTTATTATTTTTTCGACATTGTCCTTATTTTAGTAATCTGAATGATTTCTAAAAGTTTGTCCATCTATTTTAATGGGACCTTATATACAACGTCCCGACATCAATAATCAGGCCTATTAGCAGTCTGATGCTGCTAGAAGCAGGCCTCTCCAGTCGTATGCCATAATCGCAATCGTTGGCTATCCTACCCAGCTGCTACCAGCCACCCTGCATAAATCCACTTAAACTGAGGGCGTCATATCTTAAGTTTACCTTTGGGGAATACTATCATAATATATTAGTGTTTCTCTTTTGTAAGATACAAACACTACAGAACCAATTTTCATGTTTGCTGTAGAGAAGGCTTTGCGACTGGATACGTTATAAGTTATAACATATTCCTGGAAAAGTATACTTAAGTACGACCTGTATGGAACTGTAAGTATGCATAGAGCTACTAACTACTAATAATACAGTGTTATTTCAATGTGGTCTTAGTTCATGTATAAGTTATGTTTACAGCATCCTTGGAGCATTCTGAAATTATATCAATAATACATTCAAGCAAGTAGTTTATTGCTTATTTTGAAAATAAATAAAGGCTTTATTTTTATTGCCTCCGTCTCTCGCATTCAAGACTCAATTTCCCGATTTCCTAGCTCCGGATTTCTGTATGTCGCCAGTGAGGCGTTTTATTGAAAGTCTGAGGAAACAAATATTTTGCATAAAACCATTGAGGTCCATCTGTTTCACCTTTGTTCAGTTCTCACCGACCTAGAAATGACTTACTTCAAGTGTGAATAGAATAGAATAGACATTTATATTTCAAATATGGGTGTTATGATACATTGTAGCTCAGCCATATTTCACCAATAGCCAGATCCATGAATCGAGAGCAATTCAGCTATTTTTTTTATCTGATAAAAACTCAGTCACTCTGAAGTACGTTTTGTATATTAAAAATTTACGTACATAGTCTACTCTTAAACAGCTCTATTTTCAAGTATTTCCAACCACGTTATTAATGACTCCTAAGACACAGGCACATAGTTTAGGAGTCAGAGTATTAAAATTATTGTGATCTAATTATAAGCCTTGAGTGCTTTTAGTCCTTGGATATTGTAATGTGATTGCTTTTGGTGAAATAAAGAATTTATTTACAATAAATAATAAACACTTCTGCCCACCAAAGTAGTTTGACACGTTAATTGACATTGTACTCCTTATTTTTATTTAAAATGCTTTTCCAATCTTTCAGTGTAGGAAATCAAATATTTTTTAGTTAAATTATTGTCTCTCCTATCACATCTCAATTAAGTTAGTGTCAATAAGTTCGCTCCCTATTACGGACTTAACATAACTGAAATGTGGGTCTACAGTAGGTATCTACACCTCTGCCTAACCCTTTGGGTAGAACAGGCGCGATGTGATGTTGATTTATTTATATATTTTTTCATTCAATTGCTTTGAGTTCCATACTCATTCAATTTTAAATAACTAACTTACTTACGTAAATTAATAAGTACAACCGGCAGCAAGAATTACAATAAAATTAAAAGACATTAAAATGCTTCACTCCCCTTTAATTTCAGTGCAAGCAGTACTCCAAGTCACCTTACACCCGTAGAACATTCCAGAAAGCATGTCGTACAAACTGCGACTGTAGAACTAATTGGATCCCAGTTAGGTAGGTAAGATGGCAAGGGGGCAGCCGGGCGTTGGCGGGAATGTGAAAATTGTGCGCAATGCTGCAAGTTACGGCAAGTTATTGTGCACTAGTTTATTGGTTTAAGCTATGGGTTATTACGTGAATACAGGTAAGAAATAAAATGTTGAGCTCCTTAAGTTCTGAGTTGAGCTCCACGATTACTGACAAATGCTTGCACTGACAGGACAGGTCCACTCAAATCTGTGTGGTTCTTTTCTCAAAAAACTTCATTTCAGACACTAATCTACATGGTTTTCATATGGCCTGACCAAGATTATGTCTGGACTTTAAAAAGACTGTGACCTCTGAGTTTCGGCCTTTCTTCTCAGAGTAGTCAGATAGGAAACGCCGAACTCATGTAGGTAACTTTTAATACATTTTTTTAAGATGACGTGTAAAAGTTATTCCAATATCCTATTTACAGAATAAACAATTTCATTTAATTTAATTTCATAGGTATTTGAGAAATATGTTCCATGACAATCCCTACACCATATTCTTGCTTTGGTACATATTTTAGGCTAGTATTTGTAAAATAGGCTTGCCCTCTAGGTATTACATGGGACTTAAACATAACTGGCGAAATGTTCGTGTACCTACTATCTGTAGGTATACCCCTGCCTTATCCTGGGATTACAGGCCTGATGTTATGTGTGTTGTGTTATTTAAAAAGGCAGGAAAAAAAAAACATGTTCATATTTGGCAAGTACAAAATTGTAGGTTAATTGACTACTGTTTTTAACCCCGACTCAAAAAGAGGGTGTTATAAGTTTGACCGCTATGTGTGTGTCTGTGGCACCGTAGCTCTTAAACGGGTAAACTTTTTTATTAAAATTGGTTCAGCCGTTTGAAGATTATCAGCTCTTTTCTAGTTGATGAATGGATGTGAGTGTCTTCCACAGGTCTGATCGATTTGAAATTTGGTACTCTGTTACTTCAATGATATTAGAAGAACATAGTAACATTGAACTGATGCGGGTGATGCTGCAATCACCTGGAATTTGCAGGATACCCAACTCCCTTACCAACTTACAGCACAGTTATCGTGTTTGGGCATATTGAAATGTTCTCAATGAATAGGTTATAGATAGATGATGAACGGGGTCTGGTGATGGAGTAGGAAAGAGAAATGAGGAAATGTTTTTGTTGGGAGTTTTTTTTAAACGTTAATATAATTTCCGTTGTTACGTAATAAATATAAGTTACTGCAAAAATATCTCGAAAGGCATTATTGTTAATTCTGTAAAACATCGTAATTAATAGGTACCTATTTGACCTACGCCAAAACATTGTGTAAACTCTTTATAATAACCCAATAAAGTTATTATGAAAACTAACAATAAAAAAGCCGTTAACACCCTTCCAAAATCACATTTTATCCCTTAATAACGATGTTGATTGAGTCATAAGAAACTTTTATGGAAGTGCCAATAATTGTAATAATGGAGGGACATGGCATTTGCATAGTCATAGTGGCGTGAAACCGCTTCATTGCCTTACAACCTAATAATGAACTTGAATAAACTGTTAGGGGACTTCGAAGCGTGTATTTACGCGAATAATTTTGATGATTTTCTGAACTTTTTCATGATTATTTTTGGTATTTTCTGATACGCACCTATTTAATGTAGGGATATAAGTATAGTATGGTATTTTTTTTTATCCTCAACTGGAGCCTTGGCTTGCATCGCACCTGATGGTAAGTGATAATTAGGCTGGAGGTGAAAGCGATCTTCACCCGGAATCCTCAACTACAGAGAAACTGGCTATCTTACCTCTAACCGCCGAAACACAACAATGCTGTTAACATTGTTGTCATGGCGACAGACTTAGATAAGATGGTGGTAGCTAACCAGACGGGAATCGAACCCGGGACCTCTGGGCCTGAGACAGGTGGTCTTACCACTAGACCACAGAGGCGGTTAAAAGGTATCATATTTTGAAACTGTGAAACTTGCTTCCAGCCGAAGGTTAAACTGACAATAATTCTTGTCTTTCAAATACTACACACACTGTCCAGTGACAACTAATGCCTTGATCACACGTACCGAGTAGATGGGCGAGATAGTGCTATCGGCGGACTGCTCATTACGTGTATACACATCACCGAGCGCTCGGCCGAGTTAAAGGGCAAGACAGTCACTCGGACCCAGTTCTATTTACTAGACTGAGTGCCTACCTCCGCGCTTCCCCGCACTGACTCGTATAAACATGCACTCGGTGCGTACTCGCCACTCGGCACTCTCACGTCACTTGCAGTACGCTACCGTTTCCCGCGATTTTTGTGAAACGACTGCCAAGTTAAAAACGGTGCCAAGTTAAAAATACGTATAAACACCTACTCGTCCGGTTAACTGTCTCGGTCCATTATTTTGCTGTCTCTACTCGGTTCGTATGATCAAGGAATAAATCTCATACAAAATTGAAGGTCAAAAAATACTTAATAACCAATACAAACGAACCGCGCACACACCCACGTACCGCTCCGCTCATTTGTCGCACTACTAGCTCTGTGCAAAAGGACGCACGACCCGCCGCACGGTGGATCGAAAATCGGCTGTAGAAGACATAGGATCTCGATTTCTTAAATGTTATTTTTTTTGCTGGAAATGACTTCTGCTGATCATTACTGTTCTATAAAATGTCATATGAAGTAAATGTGTGCACAAATGGAAGAGTTATAATTTTTATAAGAAAAAAATGTATGGAGCTAGTATGAAAAATCGAATTATCTCCTAAACGGCATGTTTAACCGTAATATCCTTGGAGGTGGTCATAGTGCTAATTATTTATAATTTTTTGGTGGCAGATTTGATGAAAAATTTCATGCCGTTTTTTTTTAAAAATCGTCAAAATATTTTCATTTGTTTTTTCATATGAAACGATTCCTTTTAGTGTTTATGTTGAAGAACATGGACTTTTAACTACACGTAACATAAAATAGCATCACTCCTATATTTCCGAAGGAGTTGGCAGAGGCTTATAGTACACCCACACGTAGACAACTATGTTTGAGCTAGATATTTATCAACACATCATGAGTTTTAAAACTTTTCATACAACCAAATTACCAATTGTTTACTCTTCTAATGAGTCCGAAAAGAAGTGATTAAGTAACTACACTGATTAGGTCTTCTAATGAGTCTTTATAGGTGATTTAATGATTTTCAATATCTCACGACAATGCCAACTATGGATTACATTCAACTTTTCCTGATAAGTAAGCTAATTTGTTAATTAACAGTGCTATGAGTTCTAAGAATAGTTAGTGACAATTATAAATTTTCATTAGCTAATGAGAAGATAACTAATGAGGGTAGTTACCTAATTATTGGCGTTTTGCAATAAAAGGGCTAAAGTTTTGTTTTATAATTTAGTTTGTTCACAACTGTGTAATTGCTAACACTAAATCTGCGACTATAAAATCTTAGAATGGAAAGTTTAATCACGAATTTAGACTTGTTTGTTCTTCTACGAAGTGAGAGTACTTCATTTGATCATGAAGTATCTGCCTGTCTGACGAAGATGGTGTTGTTCTCAAATAATTTTGTCGGAGATTTACGCGAGCCGCTTTACAAAGGTGGCAGAAATCCAACCGATTCCTTGATAATTTCAGGAGAAAGTACGAGAATTAGTTGGGAGCAAATATTGATTGGCCGAGTTTTGTGCAAACTTTAGTTAATCAAGAACCAAGTGTTGATGAGATACCAAGAGCGCCCTCAGTCTCTCCAGAACCGTCGACATCAACGTCTATTGGAACAATGACGAAAAGATCCCGTAAACCATTCGAAGATCTGGGAAGTAAACAAAAAAAGAGAAGATCTGATGAACACACAGGCGAAGATTCCAGTGAATTGGCATATGCAGCTGCAGCACGTTTAAAAGAAGAAGGGCATGGAAATATCGCCTCTGTCATCGAATACATGATGAAAAATCCTGAAGCAGCCGCTAAATTAAATGAAACGCTTAAGAAACCAGCGTAAACAATCATATTTACGTCAGAAAAGGCGCTTGGATTGCTTCTTTCGCTAAAACTCTCAAAGTGGCAATATATTACGTTGCGAGAGGCTGCCTTTCGGGAAGGTGCTAAAGATATTTATCCATCTTACTATAAAGTGCAACAAACTAAGCTTGATTGCTACCCTCCGAAGCAATCAGTGACAGTTACTGATTCATCGGCTAGGATTACACTTCAAGCTTTACTTGATATCACAGTTACAAGAATCCTTCAAAGCCTTTCTAAGGAAGAGCATAACAAGCAGTTGAAGCTGATATCCAAGTGGGGATTTGATGGTGCTTCTAACCAAAGCCGATACAAGCAGAAAATGGAGGGTGAGGAAGATGACTCGAGCATTTTCATGACCTCCTTGGTGCCACTTAAACTGACAGATGGAGACAACATCTTATGGACGAACCCAAAACCATGCTCAAAACTGAGCATGGTGGTATTGTCGTCCAGTTCAGTTTACTTTTGTAAAGGAGAGTGAAGCAGTTGTCCTTGAGCTGAAAAAACAAATGGATGAAGAAATTGAGGCCCTTATCCCCACAGAGTGCAATAATAATAATAGGGTGACTCATGAACTAATGATGACGATGATCGACGCTAAAGTTTGCACTTACCTTTCTGAAGCTAGATCAAATGCATCGTGCTTAGCAAAGCCTACAGAAATGAACCGCTTAGATGCTGTAACATCAAAAATTGTGTGTTCTGACCTGTATGAATTTGGCTTGTCATCCCTACACGCCCGTATTAATTGTATGGAATGTCTGTTACACATTGCATACAGGCTCGACTTCAAACGGTGGGCAGCGAGAAGTGATGAGCACAAAGAAATGCTACAGACAAGGAAGAAAATAATTCAAAATAAATTCAAAGATGAGCTCAATCTGTTGATTGATATAGTAAAACAAGGCTCGGGAACCACCAATGACGGGAATACTGCAAGAAAATTCTTTGAGGTTCCTAATAAAACCGCAGCTATAACCGGTTTGGATGAAGACCTCATCAAAAGATTTGCTGTAATTTTACAAGCAATTACATCTGGAGAGCAGGTCGATATAATAAAATTTAGAGATTATGCCCGCAAAACAGCAGAAAAGTATGTACTACATGTCGTCAACCGTTCATAAATTATTAATCCATGGGGCTGACATAATTGAGAAAAATAATATTGTGCCGATTGGGACTCTCTCGGAAGAAGCCTCAGAGTCTCGAAACAAAGATTTTAGGAGGTTTCGAGAACATCATTCGCGGAAAAGAAGCAGGCAGGATTCCAATCAAGACATTTTAAATATGCTTGTTGTTTCTTCGGATCCTTTGCTAAGTGCACAAAGGCCTAAGTTAGATGCCAAGAAAAAGCAGAGCTTTTTTGCTGAAACTCTCGAAATAATTCAATTTCAGGAAACTGAGTTCGAGTTTTTGGATATATTCAATCTGTATGCTGACTCAGAATTGGAGTCTGACAACGAGAGTGATAAAAAAAAATTGTAAAAAAATTATATATGTACTTATTTGTAAATTTGTATTTGAGTCTGTTTGGGTTTTTTTTTTGTAATATTTAATGATATTTTGTCTTTTTTTTTATTTATTTTACTTTATTTTACAAATGCTTAGTATTAATTCCTTAAATTAAATTGTTTTGTATATAATATAACTTTATATGTTACTTAAATAAGAGTTTGATAATCTTTTTTTATTTAAATTAATAAAAATGTGTCAAAAAACAGCAATTTTTTAATTTAATTTTTCTTGTTTTGTGTGTTCTTAATATTTGGGTTAATAACATATCGAAATTTTTAACTTGGACACTAAAAGGGATCGTTTTACATGTAAAAATAAATAAAAATATTTTGACGATTTTTTTAAAAAAACGGCATTAAATTTTCGTCAAATCGGCAACCAAAAAATCATAAATAATTAGCACTATGACCACCTCCAAGGATATTACGGTTAAACATGCCGTTTAGGAGATAATTCGATTTTTCATACTAGCTTCATACAAATTTTTCGTAAAAAAAATATATTTCCTTCGTTTTTGGGCAGAATTAACTCGGGTGTCATTTTTGTACATAGTAATGATCAGCAGAAGTCATTTCCAGCAAAAAAAATAACATTTAAGAAATCGAGATCCTATGTCTTCTACAGCCGATTTTCGATCCACCGTGCGCCGCCGCCGCTGCCGGCAAAACGGCTAAACTATTCTATGCATTTGTGATTGATCCGATAACTGGGGAAGACACCCTTCGTGTGTTATTTAGCAGCAATTGGACACGATTGGTGCGGTCCCCTGGAGGTTGGAGGATGGATCGACCCCTGGTTTTTACCTGCCGTTATCTGCGGGAACAGTGATTATGTTTCGCGTTAACTTGAATTTATTTGGCTGTGATATTTGGACGGATTTTCGTGGATGTGTTTTATGTTATCTTTATTTGAGTATGGAAACGTATTTTTAGCAAAAATTGGTTTAGTCTAGGTACTCGGTTTGGTTCCATTTTGTTCTAGAAAAGAAAAGAAAGGGATAAAATACATTTATATGCGAAAAAATAGACGCAAAAAAAAACAAGTTGGGGATAACCGTCAGTCAGTCTCACATCCACGGAACACGGCCATCGGTCTATTCTATGTTGGCCTCTACGTTGTCCACTCTATTACTTTGTTTTGATAAAACCAAACTACGACAAAAACGCCAACTAAAAAGGTATAAACATGGCATCACAGACAGACAAATTAAAAACACGTCGTTTTAGAGCATAAATTGAATAGACTATGTGTGACTCCGGATTTTTATTTAAGTTATTTTGGGGTTTAAATGTGCTAATTAAGGCCTTTCTATTCTGGTACCAAACATGGATTCATCAAAAAAAAATACTTCATGACTTTATATCCTGTAGAGGGCGCCATATTCAATTTAATGTCACGTCATATCCTATAGCCAACGGACAATCAAGACGCTTCCAACGACACTTCATTTGTCAAATTATGATAAGTAGTTTAAAAGTTATATACATCCCGCATACATACATACCGGTTAAAATCATAACTCGCCCTTCGCCGTAGTCGGGTAACAAAGACAAGAATTTACTCGTAGCATAAAATTGAGACCTTCATTTTCATCACTTTATCATTAGAGATTGTATTAATTTAATCACACAAACAGAGTATAAGAACATAACATAACAGCACGCCTGTAAGCCCCAAATGGTTAGGCAGATGTGTGAGCTATAGCACACCCACATTCGCCAGATATATTTAAGTCCCATTTAATAGGGGGCGAGCCTATTGACATCAACTGGGCACAAATCCAGACTCCGGGCTGCTGCTGAAAAAAATCTGATTAACAAACCCAATAACACTATGCCCAACCTGGAAATCAAACCCAGGACCCCCTGTTCAGCAGTAGTAGTGCTATGTTTATAACAAGTATACAAATAAACCAATAGATATGTAAATGTATAAAGCCAACACAAAACCAATTTACAAAATGTACACGATGAATATCTTCAAAAGATAATCCTCAAAATATGTCAGAAGATACTCGTCAAAAAGAGCAAGTAAACGATTAAATCTTAGCAAAACATAACGTAATAGACCCTTTAATACCGCTACTGCGCTACGTAAGTAATTACCAACGCTGCTAAATGAAATTTTGTATGCTAATTGACTAAATACAATTATGAGAGCGAACCTAAGACTGCGAGTACCTCGGTTGGTAGCAATGATGTACTTAATTAGAGGTGCACTAGATGTCGCAAGAATCTGGGATGTACTTCAAACGTAAAGTTGAGCGTAGACGCGCGTTTTAGTCAAAGTTGTTCACCAAAACTATAAGTAAATATTTTTTCTTCACCTTATTGTTTGCCAAACAACTTTCATTTTAACCTAATTCTAAATCTTCTTTTCCTGTTCATTTAAGCTAGACCAGAAGACCAAAAACGTTCAAAAACTCCCAATCTCATCTCAACGACAATCCGTGTGAAAAACTAATGCCTTGATCACACGTACCGAGTAGATGGGCGAGATAGTGCTATCGGCGGAGTGCTCGTTACGTGTATACACATCACCGAGCGCTCGGCCGAGTTAAAGGGCAAGACAGTCACTCGGACCCAGTTCTATTTACTAGACTGAGTGCTTACCTCCGCGCTTCCCCGCACTGACTCGTATAAACATGCACTCGGTGCGTACTCGCCACTCGGCACACTCACGTCACTCGCAGTACGCTACCGTTTCCCGCGATTTTTGTGAAACGACTGCCAAGTTAAAAATACGTATAAACACCTACTCGTCCGGTTAACTGTCTCGGCCTATTATTTTGCTGTCTCTACTCGGTTCGTGTGATCAAGGAATAAATCTCATACAAAATTGAAGGTCAAAATACTTAATAACCAATACAAACGAACCGCGCACACACACACGCACCGCTCCGCTCATTTGTCGCACTACTAGCTTTGTGCAAAAGGACGCACGACCCGCCGCCGCCGCCGGCAAAACGGCTAAACTATTCTATGCATTTGTGATTGATCCGATAACTGGGGAAGACACCCTTCGTGTGTTATTTAGCAGCAATTGGACACGATTGGTGCGGTCCCCTGGAGGTTGGAGGATGGATCGACCCCTGGTTTTTACCTGCCGTTATCTGCGGGAACTGTGATTATGTTTCGCGTTAACTTGAATTTATTTGGCTGTGATATTTGGACGGATTTTCGTGGATGTGTTTTATGTTATCTTTATTTGAGTATGGAAACGTATTTTTAGCAAAAATTGGTTTAGTCTAGGTACTCGGTTTGGTTCCATTTTGTTCTAGAAAAGAAAAGAAAGGGATAAAATACATTTATATGCGAAAAAATAGACGCAAAAAAAAACAAGTTGGGGATAACCGTCAGTCAGTCTCACATCCACGGAACACGGCCATCGGTCTATTCTATGTTGGCCTCTACGTTGTCCACTCTATTACTTTGTTTTGATAAAACCAAACTACGACAAAAACGCCAACTAAAAAGGTATAAACATGGCATCACAGACAGACAAATTAAAAACACGTCGTTTTAGAGCATAAATTGAACAGACTATGTGTGACTCCGGATTTTTATTTAAGTTATTTTGGGGTTTAAATGTGCTAATTAAGGCCTTTCTATTCTGGTACCAAACATGGATTCATCAAAAAAAAATACTTCATGACTTTATATCCTGTAGAGGGCGCCATATTCAATTTAATGTCACGTCATATCCTATAGCCAACGGACAATCAAGACGCTTCCAACGACACTTCATTTGTCAAATTATGATAAGTAGTTTAAAAGTTATATACATCCCGCATACATACATACCGGTTAAAATCATAACTCGCCCTTCGCCGTAGTCGGGTAACAAAGACAAGAATTTACTCGTAGCATAAAATTGAGACCTTCATTTTCATCACTTTATCATTAGAGATTGTATTAATTTAATCACACAAACAGAGTATAAGAACATAACATAACAGCACGCCTGTGAGCCCCAAATGGTTAGGCAGATGTGTGAGCTAGAGCTATAGCACACCCACATTCGCCAGATATATTTAAGTCCCATTTAATAGGGGGCGAGCCTATTGACATCAACTGGGCACAAATCCAGACTCCGGGCTGCTGCTGAAAAAAATCTGATTAACAAACCCAATAACACTCTGCCCGACCTGGAAATCAAACCCAGGACCCCCTGTTCAGCAGTAGTAGTTTTATGTTTATAACAAGTATACAAATAAACCAATAGATATGTAAATGTATAAAGCCAACACAAAACCAATTTACAAAATGTACACGATGAATATCTTCAAAAGATAATCCTCAAAATATGTCAGAAGATACTCGTCAAAAAGAGCAAGTAGACGATTAAATCTTAGCAAAACATAACGTAATAGACCCTTTAATACCGCTACTGCGCTACGTAAGTAATTACCAACGCTGCTAAATGAAATTTTGTATGCTAATTGACTAAATACAATTATGAGAGCGAACCTAAGACTGCGAGTACCTCGGTTGGTAGCAATGATGTACTTAATTAGAGGTGTACTGGATGTCGCAAGAATCTGGGGTGTACTTCGAAAGTAAAGTTGAGCGTAGACGCGCGTTTTAGTCAAATTTGTTCACCAAAACTATAGTAAATATTTTTTTCTTCACCTAATTGTTTTGCCAGACAACTTTCATTTTAACCTAATTCTAAATCTTCTTTTCCTGTTCATTTAAGCCAGACCAGAAGACCAAAAACGTTCAAAAACTCCCAATCTCATCTCTACGACAATCCGTGTGAAAAATTAGAGGTTTTTTTTAAATATTGAGACTGAGATTACAATGCGAACGTTGTTAAAAATACGGGAATGACCCCTCAGACCATCTCAGCTTTCTCCTAATCCAAATTTCATATTATTTTGAAATAAATACATAGTCCTTAGCAAAACTAGTTCTTCTCAACTATACTGTTCTTTGCTTACTTTATGAAGGCTAGGATTAAAGGTCAAAAATAAGTAATGCGATCATTGTCGCATCCATTATCTAAGCATTGCGTTTGTGGATAATTATAATTAAATATCAAGTTTAAGGCGTGGAGCAGGTGGCGGAAGGGGACAACTTTTGGGCAATCTCTGTTGTTTACCATCGTTAAATTAAATCCCATAGTGGACGAAAATGACCCAGGAATCACTCGGCATTCGCTTGATAATAATAATTAAATTAATTTATTTCAGGTAAATAACCCCCATTGGCAAACATAAATTAATAGAAATCATCAGATAAAACCATAAAGGTAATACAAAAAAAAACTAACATAAATAAAAATATTTTTTTTTTAATGAAATCAGAATAAATCTTCATCATCATCGTTGTGTGCTCAGCGTAATCCTTATAAAAAAATCTAGATATTGCCTTAAGAATGAGTCCACTATTAGTTCTCCAAAGCCTAAGTTTGTGCACGCATTTTAGTTCTTTTTACTAACCACTACCAAATCCCCTAAAACCAAACATTTTTCTTACTTCACAAGCCGCGGGCCCGATTTTTTTTTTTGGATTTTCATATCTGCATAAATGACGAACCTAAATACAAACTTTCATCCCTTTTTAACCCCTTTAGGGGAGGAATTTTCAAAAATCTTCTCTTAGTTAACTTTCGTTCTATACAGGAGTTTTTTTGCAAAATTTAATCCTTTTAGACCCAGCGGTTTAGGCTGTAGGTTGTCTGTCAGTGAATAAATAAAAATAATAAATAAATGTATTATTGACAACTCCTGACTCCTGAGTTAGGCGGTAACTGTGTTACAGGAGTTAATGTCTTCACCCGTTTTTTGAACATTAAAAATATATAAGTATGCAATAAAATTTAAATAATGTAAAATGAAGGACATTTATCATCTTACTTTTTGACCAAAAGGACTGCTAGAGGATCAACCACAAAATATTTATGCCACATCCAGTACTTAAAGATGACGTTCACTGTTAATTAAATATCAAGTTTAAGGCGCAGAGCAGGTGGCTGGAGCGAACTCTTGATAACGTGTGGCCCTCTCTATTCGAGACACGGTTTTTGAGGTAAACCTTATTTACGTCCTTTACTTTTTAGAGGTTCATTTCGGGATCGAGGTAATTTATCGCCGTTTGAGCTGTGTTTGATGCAATTTTGGTGGGTTTGAGGTTTGATAAGAAGAAGAGGTTTGAGATTATGATTTTGTTTTTGAAAAAAACAATAATTCATGTTGGTACGAGTATTGCCATTCAAAGTGGCAATGCTACCAGCCTTTTTCCTATTGACAGCAATGTGGATGAATTTGTTGATGCCCAATGAGCTCTTCACCGCTTTTTGCTTTTTCTCAATGCTTGCTATTACATGGGACTTAAACATGACTGGTGAAATGTGGGTGTGCTATAGGTACACCTCTGCCCAACCCTACGGGGAAACGAGGCGTGATGTTGTTATATGCTCTAACTGCTAAAATTATTGTTAGAGTGGCGGCCATCTAAACGCCACACGCGAACTACGCATCAAAGACCTGACAAATCCTGCATCGCGCAAGCAGAATTTACCGCGCGATCAGCATATATATAACTTTCCGACATCAATCGTTGGGCAGTTGCCCGCCAGACACAACACCCGTCTGAATGGAGGTTCCCCAAAACACAAAATTAAAAAAAAAACAAAATTCAAAAGTCTTTTATTCATACTAGGCTGAGAATCAAAACTTTTCGAACGTCAAAATTACATAAGACAGTCCCCCAAAACGCCCACCCTTCACCACTTCCTAGTGCTTTAGCTGCTCCCTTTTCTGTATAGGATGAGTGAACTTTACATCCTGTTCCTCTAAAGTAGCTAGCATAACTTTCTCATCAAGGACTGGATAATTGACCTTAATCATTTACATGCAGAGCAAGTCACTGACCCTTAAAACAAAGTTGCATCGCGCATGTGGTATAAATCAATTGTCACTTTTTTCCAATATCGGCCTATAGGAGTGTTTGTGTGAGTAACCCAGAAGTTATGAGAAGTTAAATTCAGGGAAATTTATTAAAAAGCAAATTGACTACCAACTTAAATTGATCGTATATTCAAATCACTACTGTAATTTTTTGACAATTGTATGGAATGGGTATAACATGGCAAATTAACGTAGGGTGTCAATAATTTCCGTGACTGTACCTATAGAAACGAAAAACAATATATATTTTGTCAAAAATAATTTTATCATCTAACCACACTATGATGAAACTATATCTCAAAGGTTGCAGATATATATTTTGTAATGTTCCACTTCATCTCAACAACAAACATGAAACACGAACTGAATCCTTTTAAAATCGATTGATAGAAAATTCCGTATTTACTCCACTAGCAAATAAAATCGGTACCTTCTCAATTTTATCGGATATTCAGTTCGCAAAATTAATTTTAATTTAAAACGGAATACTCAAATACCTTATATTTCAGAACAATTTACTGTGGCAATGTATTTTAATAAAATTACACAAGCAATATGCAAGTTATTTAATAGGTACACATCTATACATATTATAAAGTCGCTTTTCGTATTTGTCCGCCTTATTCTTTTAAACCACGCAGCAGATTTTGATGAGGTTTTCACCATCGTTTAGAGAATTTATTCCGGAAGGTTTATGTGTATAATGCGTTAGTATTAAAGTTACGTAAAACTAAGAAATCTAGATATTTTATCAAGTCCTAAAAACCGTGCGAAGCAGGAGCGGGACGCTAGTTGAAAAATAAAGCTGCATTTTTATAATTATTTGTAAATTCAAATAAGCTACGAAAATTCGTAGCAGCTGTAGCTTTCGTAGCGCGTAGCTACGAGCGTAGCACTTCTAAAAATTGTTCATTGATTTAAAAACAAAACCATGAGGATAAGAGTAACTACAAAATGTTTTACTCCCGCACGCGTAGCATGACAACCATAGAAACGGGTTTTCTATTGTGGTCATGTTAAGCGTGCTGGCTTTTTAAAGTTAAGCTATTATTCTTGCTAAGATGTACTGCCCTCATTTCATCACTTTCTCGAACCCTACCTTTTATTATATGACGTCATAATGGTAGTATATCTAGACATACTACCATCATAAACCCAGTACCTCATGTTTAGCCGTAGCACTATTTTGGATTAGGACTTATTGACATAGGACTTTAAACATAACTGACGAAATGTTTGATTTCGGATTGTTTTTGTTTTGTCTTTGCTTTTAATTCACATTTGTTTACTAGTTTATTTATATATTTAGAGGTATAAAAATTATGTATTAGGTATGTTGAAACTGTTGGTACTCCCCGTCACTTGTCACGGGTTATAAGGGTTCATTAGAAAACCAGCGTCAGACAGCAATTGTCTGGCACTAACGCTAAAATGTACCTTTTTGGCGCAGCCGTGCGGCACACACTATTGCTATAAGATTATTTTCACTTTTTATTTTGTTATTATGTGTTTCACGAACTGTGTCCAAATTAATATTATTCTTTCTTTCTAAATGTGGGTGTACTTAGGTACACCTCTGCCTAATCCTGTAATATTATCTAATGTGTCATAATAAATGATTCTAGAGAAATAACTGTTAAAGTATCACTTTGACAGATATATGTACACAGTAATATGGTAAATTCTCTATTAACCAAATTACTAACCATAAAAATCCCTGTTAGTATAAATATTTCATAGAATTAAATAAAATTAAGAAGAGAAATTCGTTGAGAATTCTATCAGACGATTGCTATTCGGGCCGGGTTGCGTTCACTATGTACTAATCGTAAATAAATCTTGAGAGAGTGGCGAGGTAGTAAATTGAACGCGTGACTCGGACTTGTAACGGTGGGCGCGCACTTTAAGAACTCGACTTTTAAGTGAGTAGGCAGGTGACATTCTCTTCATTGTCAAGGGTGCAAAAACGTTCTGCTATTGATTACGTAGGCCTCAGTCATGTGGGCGTCGGGAATCGCAGGCCGATTCCCGGCCACCGTAGGCGCGGGCTTGCAATGGGTAGCTCGCCGTCTGATAAGGACCAGGCCCGGGTCGACGGCGCGTTGTGTTCCACGCAGAACTGGCGGGGTCCGCTAGGACCGATGCCTGCCTAGGTCACGGGAAAGTCCGAAAGGGATACCGTGGCCCCTGGCAAGTACAGGCTACTGAAGGAACACGGGTGGGTTTTAGTTAGTAAGAGTCTGACACGCCCTTTCGCTCAACGGGAGAAATTATTTGATAATTTCCCACGCAAAAAGAAAAAAAGGCCTTTGTCATGTTAGTTAAATATGGCGAAAATGAGTTTGTAAATCATAAACTATAACATAATTTTTTATTTATAAAATTTGAGTAAGAATAGTTAAATATATAGATCGAATTAGTAATCTTACTATGTTTCTTATGAACCATAGTAAGATTACTAATTCGATCTGAAATAGGAACTACTGGATCTTCGGTGGATGATGATCAAATCTTGAATGCTATTGACATAGCTCATCATATTTTTTTAATAGTTATATAAATTATAATTGGAGGTTTTAGTAATTGATTCATATTTTTTATATAAGAAGCTCTAGATGTAGCATTTCTGTCTTCAGGCTGACCTTAAGCTAACTGTAGGTTTATAGGGTTTGTTCAACAGTCGGAATCTTTAAACTTTACTATGGCTAGCTCTTGCACTGACTCATGATTAAGCTGCGTTATAAAAAAAACATTTTGTTTGTTTCCGTGACTTTTATGAAAACATGTTTATTCAACTTTAGTCATGAGGACTAAAGTTGAATAAACATGTTTTCACAACAGTCACTGAGAAACATTTTCTAACAGCCAGCCAGTTTTATTATCAATAAAGAAGTCGGGAGGTGTCGTGGGAAAACTGGTTGGAACAAAGTTCCTTTTGCTGTATATTATGTATTAAAACAGAGCCATCTAGTAGGGTCAAGAGTTTTTGTTTTAAAGAAACAAAAACTCTTGATACTTGAAACTGACTTTTTCGCGCTTAACGCTTTTTCGTTACGTGACGATTTCTACCAGTTCATTCCTACCGTAAGCCGCGTAATAGAACTTCGTTCCAATAATAATTTTCTAAGACTAATCGAGAGTGTGTGCACGCTCTAACCTTAAACGTAAATAATCAGGTGAATAGTTAAGGGTTTTATGCTTTCACAGAAGGGGGCATAAATGAACCTTTATCTACTCGGGCCTGAAAAACTTTTTGTACGAACCACTTTGTTAGGAACATGATAAAAATAACGTAAAACTTTATCGTTTCGATAAACGGAACATTTTTACAGGAGTTAATATTAAATTACCGAGATTGTTTCTACAATATGGCTTGTGTATTTATGTTTATTAGTGCGAAGGCCGTGCTATTTAAATCGTAGTTACTTAAGAACAATTTTGGTTGAATATGGAGAAGCTACTAAATAAGGACTATGTAAGGATCGTAGCAGTTGGCGTTCCGTAGTTCCTGCCTACCCGCATGGTAAAAAAAAAACGCGTGAGTTTATGAATGCATATGAATGGAAGTGCCGATGCCCAATACCAGACGAAATCAATATTAAAGCAACTTAATCTGCAGGAACTACATAACCACATTAATTGACTGGGACTGGTGACTGATAGGACTGGGACTTTGATTGAGATGATGCCTGGGTCAAAAAAAAGAAATTCTATTTAGTCCGTCAGTCAGGTAAACAAAAAAAAATAGACTCATATTTTTTGCTTTATCATATTAATAAAAAATGACTTAGATAAAACGCATTAAAGTTGGGGAGTGGGGGTCGCTACGTCACAAGTAAGTATAAAATCTACATACTCGTGACTTCATGGCACATTTTAACTCAATGTATCACCGTAATCGTTTGACAACGTAAAAAAAGAAAAAATACGTGTACGTTATTTTTTCATAATCTAAATGATGGACAAAATTTTTTTTATTGTTCATCATTCCTATTGATCGCAATGGGTTTTATTTTGTCAGTTCACCCATTTTCCCCCCTGTTCCCGTTCATTGCGTAAATACGTTGTTGAGCAGACGAATTTTTCAAACCTATGAAGCAATACCATTAAAAACTCTCGGATTGAGATTGAAAGGGTTTTTACGCGTTATATATCATTCATTCATTCATTCATACGTAATTGGGGTGCTGTATATTGTCCAAAAACTTATGAAATGAAGTTATATTCAAACCTTTCGAGTCGAAACAGCAAAAGCACAGATCATCGGTAATTATACATTATTTCGGTCCCAGCAACTAATTTTCTCTAAGAACTGCACAAGAAACTATCCCACACAACATTATCTCTCAATCCCATACCTAAAAAAATAACAAACCAAACAGTATCAATTTTTACTACCGCCATGACAATAACATTATACTCAAAATTGCCTTTTTATATCACTATCGTTTCCGCAAGGCAATATTAGCCACTTGGTTAGTTCCACTGGATCATGTATGGGACTCACGTACAAAATGGCCGCCCGTCTTGATGACTTCATGTTCCTTCTAATCGGCGGGAAAAACAATCTTCGAGGGGAGAATAAGGTAACTGGAGGTCAATTTTTTATGTGTTCTTGTGCAAGTTCTGTTAGTGGTAAGTGTTACTATTTCTGGCAGTAGAGATGAAGATCACCTTCTTTGATTTTATTTTTTGTTTTTTTTAAACGGCCTTCTTCTTCTTAGCGTGTCATTGGCAAAATTACACATAAAATATAATATAAGCATAATAAAGGGACAGAAGCCTTGTCTCTTCGCGAGGGAGTGAGCTGTCATCTACCCCGCGGGCCCAGTGCGAGTTGGTAGATGTCACATGGTTGCCAGTGGTGGCCTAGTGGTAACGGCCCCGACTTACGAGTTGTAGGTCGTGGGTTTGAACCCAGGCAGGTGCTTTACTTTATGTAAATAATTTCATCATCACTGCTCTCAAAATGGTGAAGGAAAAACATCGTGAAGAAACCGGCATCTCCTAGAACAAAAATTCGAAGAAATGTGACATCTACCAACCCGCACTGGGCCTGCGTGGTAGATTACAGCCCAGTCCCTCTCGAAGAGTGGGGCCTCTGTCCCAGCAGTGAGAACATTATAGGCTGATAATTTAAACCCAGTGGTTTAGGCTGCGCGTTGTCTGTCAGTGAGTTAATGAATTTAAGATTTTTATTAAGAAGATGCCTATAAATAATAGTTACATTCCTACGTCTACCCGAAGTTCATGATCCGAAGAAACAAAAACAAAAACCTTCAAGTATCAATAAAAGATAAGAGCTGATAACCACTTCCCTTCATTCCCGAAACAATCTCACCGCGTAAAAGTAAACTACGTACCTACACATGCAAAAGTTACAACATTAATCATTGTACACAAAGTTTACGGCAAAGTTGATGTTTCATAAGGCAATAAATCCAAAGAGTACCTTTTAGCTAAATCCTTTGTTTGTCTATAAGAACAACAGGTTTTATGAGGCTCGTTACAGCCGAAAGCTTTCCTTGTAAGGGCCGGTTCGATAACCAACAAACTAATGAGTAGGTAAATGGTTCGGGGAATGAGTAAAGGCTTTCCTTCATTTGTCGCTTCCTGGCTTTGAATATGTTGCTGTTTTTCCTTAAGGAGGATCCGCAGTAGTAGCTCGCGAAATTCAAATTTTTCATAAAAACTCATCATTCATTAAAACTCTAACTTAGAGAGATGTATTAATTCAAACTCAAACTCAAAGCATTTATTTCAAATAAACCAATTACAGGCATTTTTGAATTGTCAAGGGGTCGGTCAGTCAGAAATATGAAGCTAGTCGCCCATTCCAAAGCGTAGTAGGTACCTATGGAGAAGAACGGGCAAGAAACTCCACGGACACTCTTTTAAATTAAATAAAATGGTTACATAATATTGGTTACATCATTCAAGTTGAAGTTATACATGTGAGAACGATGCAAAACATTAAAAGCGTCCGTTAGAAATAAAAATATAAACTAATTCAAACATTAAATTAAATTAAAATCGCCGTGGCAGCTAAGAGATGACCAGTCCCTACTGACGGCGCCTGTTCACGAACATGACGCATGGATTAGCACCATTCAGCTCAACCATTTTGAAGGGAGCTAAATGATCCAACACACGCGCCACCGCCGGCGAGACATTAGAGTGAGCATGACATACTCTCAGCCGCCAGGGCACATTCAAGTCAATGAAAGACATACCCAGTACCTAAATGGTAGCTTTATAGTCGGTACATAGTACTCACACATGTGCTATGCAATTATACAATGCTAAGAGATTGAATTTATACAATGCAAAGATAGTTTTTAAAATCTTCAGCAGGTCCAACGGTATTTTCAAATGCTAATCAATTAGTTTATGCTTGTGGAGCAGGACCAGCGTTGAGCCAAGCATGATTCTAATAATGATTCTAATGTTGCAACCTTAACAAATATGTGTGTAAATACATATTTGTTACGGTCGCGAATCATATTTTGATCAAGATACAACCTGACACTGACCTGCAAATTGCAAACAACGTAAGGAAACTTGAATTTTGCAGGCTACCACTGCGGGTCCTCCTTAAGGAAAAACAGCAAAATATTCGTCGTATTTTCTTCATAAGTGGTGTTATGAGTAAAGCTTCGATTCTATAACAACATCACGCTTTGTTACCCGAAGGGTTAGACAGAGTACATATAGTACATACACTTTTCGCCAGTTAGCAGCAGGCAGGATATACCTGCCTGCTTCGTTGGCGCCAAGCGCTAAAAAATAAATGTTAAAATGTATGTTTTTATGTGTATCGCATTATAAGGACGTTAGTAAGAGCACAGCAATTTCTGTAGCCTACCCTGTATGTATGAGTGAAAACTACAACGCTTTACATAGCAGTATTTCTCTTAAAACTCGATGTGGCATTTTACATCTACTGTACAATGTCTTCGACTACTGTCATTGTCATCATTTCAGCCGAAAGACGTCCACTGCTTGACATAAGCCTCCCCCAAGCGTCGCCACATCAACCGGTTCTGTGCTTCTCGCATCCAGCGGATTCCTGCGGCCTTCACAAGGTCATTGGTCCACCTTGTGTAACGGCTTACAACGCTACGTCTTTCGGTACTCGGTCCCCATTCCAGAACCTGTCGGCCATCTGCTCTGCAATGTGCCCACTGTGCATCACTTAAGAACATAGTTGTTCTTAAGTGACAATTATCTTAGCCTGCAGTGACTACTGTAGGCCAAGATAATTGAACCAGCAGTATAAGAAACATACGTAGCAAACCAAACATTTCAAACAAGAATTTATTATCTTTCATGTAATGTTCCGAAAGGATTGTAACTCCATATTAAAGCCGTATATCCATCGCGGTGACGTTACGAATGGTGACGTGTCCCGACAAGTACATAACTCTCGCTCAGTGCAACTTCCACTGGGGTTATAATAAAATACCTTCTCTATGTTATAGTCTCCTGGTACTCCATTATTGAATGAAAAAGATCTGTTTCAATTAGGTTTACGTGCATGTTTTTCTATAATGATTATAAAGAATTTCTTTTATTTTGTAAATGGCAAAGACATAATTATTATGTCGTTGGCATTTTTAAGTGCCTCTTCACAATAACTGTTTGCCTAGTAGCTATTTATATGATTGCATTGATTGAAATATTTATTAAATAAAAATATCGAAATTCAATGCAAGTTTTTATAGTATTTTCGTACTCTACTTTAATACAATTAAACATGAACCAAAACAAAAAAAACAGGCATTACGTTTACTATTTTTTTTTCTGTAATCCCTTTATATTGGAGAATACTTTCTACAAAATTCAGAAAAGGCTTGTAGAAACGAAAAACACTGGCAACATATACATGCATACGGAAAATGGTAACTTGTTTTTCCGATAATATCGGGCCTTGGACCGCAAAAGCCAGAGTAATCCGTTTATTGATTTCAAGTATTTCCCGTTCACGATAGATTTTTATTTTCACTAAAACATTTTTCTCGTAAACAAGTGGATTACAGGCTTGTGATAATGAAATTTCATTTTGTTTTTCATGTTAACTTAAAAAACTTTATTTTCGCCTATGGAAACGCTGTAGTAAACAAATAAACCGGGACAAAAGAATCGAATGGTATTTCAAAACTCAAACGCATTACTTGCCGCAAACGTAGGTAGCGTGACTGATCGGAATTAACTACGCACCTATATATTTCAGTCTACCCTGCAATCCACATGTTTGCCTCATTAACTCTTTCAATTCAAAACCCACAAATAAATCAAATAACATAAACATTTCCATAGTGTCCCACTCTGTATTCCTTAATTCTTCTTCCTCACCCCGTATACACAATAGAAATCGCAGCTCGACGAAACGCGATTGGAAAAAAAATTGCAGCATCCTATAAAGACCGCACAAGCCGAGCAAGCGAAAACAAGACAATAGTTGTTCGAAAAACTGCGAATAAACAAATTAAAATAGAGAGGGAACACGTTGAAACTTTGCATGTATCTCTCAATGTGTCACATCTAGTGAATAGGGACTGATTGTGAGTTGGATTTTTGTAAGCGCGCGAATTTGCGCGATTCAAGCCCCGCTCGCGTGTACAGATGGTCTGTAATTCTGGCGTTCGGATGCAAGAACGTGTAAGGTCGTGTGTAGAATGATGATGCTGAAAAAGTCAGAATAAACTGAAAGTTTAAGATGATTGTCATATTAATTAAATTCCAGGCAAATTCACATTGTAATACTTTCACTGGCGTAGCTATTGATTTTTTGTGGTCCTTCAAGCGACGTGATCTTTAACAGAAACATCAAAATTTTACGAGTTTAAGAGCAGACGTTTCATTAAATATTTAAGCAATCCTTTTTTTTTTTGTGTGGGAAATTATCAAATAACTTCTCCCGCTCGGGGCGGAGCGGGAGATGTCAGACTCCTACTGACTAAAACCCACCCGTGTTCCTTCCGTTGCCTGTACGTTGCCAGGGGCCACGGTATCCCTTTCGGACTTTCCCGCAACCCCGGCAGGCATCGGTCCTATCGGACCCCTTCATTTGCAGACATCTCTTTGAGGCCTTTGTCCGCAGTGCCGTGATTTTTCGCGGCAGCGGAGTTACACCCCGGCGTTTCGCCCCCTCGCGTCACACCCAAATGTGCGCGAGGACTTTTGCCTCCAGATCCCATGGCGGTAATGGCCGCCTCACCGGAGACCATGCGGTATTCCCGGACCAGCCGGGTGGCCATTACCCTCTGGGACGCGTTCAACCGGCGGGCTGGCCGCTGCCTCGATGAACGCGCCCAAACCGGTGCCCCGTAAAAGGCCATAGACCGCATGACCCCCGCGTATAGCCTCCGGCAGGAGGCGTTTGGACCCCCTAGATTGGTCAGAAGCCGCTTCAAAGCAGCCCCGGCCCGCTCCAGTCTGGGAGCCAAACGTCGGAAGTGCTCCACGAAGTTCCACCGGCTGTCGAGGACGAGTCCTAGGCACTTCATCGTCAACTCGACGCCGATGTGAACTCCTTCTACCGTTATTTGGGAACCCGACAGTGGCGCGTTCCGAGGACCATGAAAACACATGGCCTCGGATTTGTGCAAGAGCCACTTCGAGTCCCAATTGCCGGATTCTGTCTACGATTGTCGCAACCCCGTGTGTCGCTAGTTCGGCCGCCGCCTGGTGCGACCTCCCCTGCGCCAGGACCAACGTGTCGTCAGCGTAACAAACGACGCCGACGCCGCTAGGGAGGTCGGCGCGCAGCACCCAGATTTAAGCAAGCCTTAAACCTCAATCAGTCATTTGTTAAAAATTCATCCGATCACCGACCTTATAAAAATCACACTTTAAGACTCTAGCATATTTAGCAAACATCTGTTTTGTACATTAACCACGTGCTGTGTGTAAGCGCCCTTACCATGATGGAGTCACGTAGCAAACCGTGCAGACGTGGTTAAAAATGTTCTATCCGCGAAGATACCGCGCTCTAAAGTTAAAAATTCAATGTTTTAGCTGGGAACGTCCGCGCTCGCTCGTCATTCCGATTGTAATAACAGCATCAACATTTTTTGTATGAGATATAATTTTAGTATGAGATAATATTCTTGTTTTGCTGGGCAAGGTTTGAGTGAAATTAGTGACGTGACGTCATCGTTCTTGAGACTTTACCATCCTTTATGGGGTGAGCCTTGCTTGGGCTTCCAACGTTACACACAACATACAACAACACATACCCTTTCATTCTGTTTCCTTCCACCCATTTGCACTGCTGTGATATTTTAAATTAGTAAAAATATTTTTTTAAATAGCATGTTGGGTTGCTTGGTTACCCAACCTTCGATGATTTAATAATTATTCGTTACCAGTAAATAATTATAATACCGTCTTCCATCACAAACGGACTCAATCGAAATCCTATAATCGATAGCGATCTAAAGCGATATTTAGCGAAATAATCGAAAAAAAAAACTCCTCTTTAAGTCACCCCCTAATACTTGACCCTTGTTAAAGCACAAAGGGGTCCGTTTCTTTTCCTACGTTTTAAAGCCACCTCAATTTTTTCCTTTTACATCTCTGATTACGGATTCTATATGACTTGGGACCTGACAATAAGAAAAGATGGTTGGATTTTTCAATGCAATAGTCTCAAAATGAAAGAAACTGTGAAATGCATCAATGATTGAACGTGAAGTGAATGTGTGATTCAAGAAAATCTTACTGGGGTCATTTACATTGTCTGGAACAATGAAAAATATGAAACAATCTCTGTAGGATCTCAGTAATTTTATGATAGTTACAGAACGTCTTGTGATAGATTTATGTTACTTTACTACATAGTGACGAGAAAAATAAATAACAAAATGAGAGCCGTAGGGATTTTTCTAGACCATAAATTACTTCTTGAAAAATGAGTCATTACGGTGTAAGAGGTAAAGCCCTGACTGAAAAAAACATTACATGTTTGTTAAAATTGTCAAAATACAAGAAAATGGCTACTAAAGGCATGCAAATAAGAAATGGAAGGAATCGCAACGTGCGCAGGGATCCATCTTGGGACCTACCTTATTTATATTATTTATTAATAATTTAATTAATTATAATATACCTAATATGAATTTAATTTTACCGGACATTGAAATAGTATTTTTTGCTGACGACACAAATACCATAGAAGCAGTAAATGACTTAGTAGAGCTGACAGAGAAAGTTAATGCAGCATTGCAAGCCTTTCATGTGTGGTTCACTACGAATAAATTAATTATAAATACCCCAAATACCAAAATAATGTTAGTTAGAACGATAGCCCGTAATATTATACGGAAATTATATTGAATGAAGACAAAATCGAACTCGTCAATGAAGTGATTTTTTTAGGTATACGAATATTTAGATATATTAACGAATTGGTAAATTGGTCACCAGAACTAAAGGCAATAGATGCATCTATAACATCCACATGTTACGCTTTGAAAAGCGAAATCACTGTGTAAAAACTGAAAATGGTATATTTTGCGTCCAAAATTAGACCTATCAAACTTCACCGGGGAATCAGTTATGATAATAATATTAAGAGCCTTTGTACTACAGAAATGCGCAATATGGACTATGTTCCGTAACCCCCAAACATAAAGTTGCCGTCAACATTTGATAAAGTTATACATACAGTCCCAAGCATTAATGCCCATGCACTTTTGATTAATATGGCTAAATACCTTCATGAATTTGAGACAATAGAAGAACGAGAGATAAGGGAAGGCACCCCAAGGGAAAGGGTAGAAAAGACCTTAAGGGTATGATCAATCCGAATTTCAATTTTGTGAAACACATTCCATGATACCACTCAGAAAAATTATTTAACAGGTTACCTTTAGATCTGAAAAGCAAGGCCTAGACTAGGTCTTTAAAAAAAAAAATTTAAAAAAAACCTATTTAACAAATGCCGTTGAATATTTGTAGTTCCCATCTGAATATTGTATTATGATTATATGATTTATGTAATTGAATTAATTTTGTAAAATCAATGTAGTTTGTCTTGTGTAAAAGCAGATACAAATTATTGTTACTAAATAAATGACTATGACTATATTGGTTTAGTACAGTCGACCGCACATCTGTGGTAACACTTGACGTGACCTTGAGCAGGCCTATCGTAGTAAGGAGTGTCAATAGAACACGAGGCAAACTTACACGGATTTTGTTACCACTATCGTGCGGTCGACTGTACTAGCATATCTAGGTATCTATTTGGATTGATTATGTGCAAGTATGTAGCTAACTAATGTCAAAGATCGCAAAGACGACTTCTGCGACAAACAAATTTTAATCCGAAACTTTCCTTAAGCACCAAGTTATCTTAACTAACATTAAAGATTGCATTGTCAACTGAACACTCTGCGGACTTGGACCGACTACAAAAACACATTTCAAAATGGCTAATTAAAAACAACGTCTCCACTTAACGCCACCAGAAAGTGCTCAGAAGATAATATAATTAAGCAAAGGATTCCAGAGTTCGCAAATTGCAAGCGAAATCTTTTATTTATACGCAACTCCGGTGGAGGTTTGCTCAGCGAATTTTAATTTCGTAATGCAGAAAAGGACCGTTATAATTTTAAGTGTCGCCGGATTCTGTGACTTAGGGGCGAGGCAAGAGGCAATATCGTCTCGATGTGACTATATGCTAAGTCACACCATATTATGGAGTATTCCGACAAGGCTTCTGACCAAGAGCATCTGGGCTTCGGTAACAAAAAAATCTGTTAAATGCAGGGACTAAGACGGTCAGTTTCTTTGTAAGATATGCTCCTACATAATATAAAACTTCTGTATGTGGAACATTATCAATGATATACTGCAAGTAAATTCGTTGTAAATATACAGAATAATCAAACAACTCATATTACACCACAGCATGACTCTTCAAACTTTTTTCTCTTCTAACGTAATAAAACTTTAAGTTCAAGTCTAAATGACTCAGTTTCTTTAATTTCTGAATAAGCCATCTAAGACAATCGCGAGAAGTCGGACATAATTCAAAAGTAGTATGCTCCTGTGAGATAACCGTGATCTTTCCATTTCATAACCTAATGGAACTTTTCCCATTTCAACTTGTTTTATCTTCGTCCGGGCACAGGGCTAGCGTCTCCTTAATTTACTACTTCAAAATCTGGATTTTTGGTAATGTCTTTACTAAATATGTCTGCTAATGTTTTTATTTGGGATAGAAATTTAGGCAAATTTATTTGTTCTTTTTTTTTCATAATAATCAAACATGGTTTTCCCATAGGGAAACACTTTAAATGCTACTTGCTTTGATCCCTTGCACCTTTCGTAATTGCCAATTTCACACACCCACACACCTACACACTCACAGTCCCACACAGCCACTCACTCCACACGAACACTGCCTACTATAAGTCAAATGTAAATTATTGTCTAGTTTTAGTTTATGGGAGACCATAATTTTGTACTTGGGGCGGAGACCTGGTGGTCTGAAATACAAGGTTTGGCTTAGCTTAAGCACCAGTCGCCCACAATATTTTTCTATGAGACATGACCGGACAATAAGATTCTTTGTTACTATTTTTTTAAGGACATCCTGGTGAGAAAATAAATAAATTATTATTAATTTGCTATATTTTGATAACAGGTTTACAGCATTATACCTAAAAAGACGGTGTCACTGCTGTGTTCAATGAGTATAATAACAACTCTTGCTACTCCATTAGCATTATCACAAAATGAAAAGCAGCGGACTTTTTTTTAAATGCCGTAATTGGTTATTGACACTGCACAAGACATCATAATATTTATCCAATACGAACAATATTCTGATAGTCAGACATTCTACCGCTTCAATTAAGAAACCTTTTAGCAATTTAGCGGTATATTCCCAACACCACCAGATTCTTCACAGTAACATGTTTTTACAAAACGAGCTATGATTCCGATGCGTTCACGCTCTATGCGTAGCCTCCGCTGGTCTTTATTCTAATAGGGATTTGCGCCTAAAAGCATTCTCGACAGCAGTACAATTTACCCATACACTGGTATAAAGCATTCGATGGATTTTCAATAGAACGTGGCCCGCAGTGTACCCGTGTTTTATTCCTAAGCTCACTGAACAAACATTTTACCCGGCTAATGCGCCATTGTGTACTTTGTTTCACCAATCTTGTTGGTGTCTATTTATGATCGCTAGTCTTCCGTTAAAGTGTGTGTTGCTTTTTGTGATTATTTTTTGCCTGGCAACCCAGGCTGTTGACTGTTCTAATTGGCAGACATGATATTTACTTTGATGTTTTTTTAATCTCGGTTACAACGACTTTTTGCAACGTGAGCAACTTAGTAAATTCTAGTTAAGATATTAAAAAAAACTTATCTACAGTGTGGTGATTAGGTTATCACATTAATTGAAACCACGTTCCTACATTACGTATTTTAAACATACACAATTGAAATAATTAATAAAAAATAACATTCTAGCCGTGGGATATTTTTTCCATTTCAGTATTTATCAACATCGTGTATTGCATAAAGAAAATCACCTGACCAATACTAGTAGGTCAAAGCCCTGTAGCCGGCGAAGATAGTTCAAACGAATTACTTGGAACGATATTCATTCCGAATTACTTGGAATTACTAACGATTACAAAAAACGTAAACAAATCAAGCGAAAAATGTCCTTACGGCTGAAAGTTTAAGGCGTTCTCTATGCGCAAAATTAAAACATATGGGACCTCAGGGGGAATGAAAAAAAATAAGTGAAAATATTCTTACTGCTAATGATTTAAGGTATCTCTATGCGAGAAATGGACGAGGTAACGGGGGTGCGTGTCGTCAAAATTCGTACTTTTAGGCGGGCGCGGGCGGCGTTTGCGATTATGACTCAGCCCAGGTTCGCACGGGCGTATTTTTATCGCGGTGATTTTTTTTCGTGTATTGGATTTTCAACGCTCTGCTTAGCGCAGAGATTTGAATATTAAACAGTGTGTTTTCTTGACGCGCTGGTATACGCGCTGGATGCGTTCTGTTGAATTCTCAATGCTTGCTCAATACCGAGAGTTCAAAATCCAGTGTACTAAATAAAATCGCCGCAATAAAAATACGTCCGTGATCCTGAGCTCACTCTGTCCCTGCACCACCGGCGTCCTTGTAAGTTCACGAGTTTCCTAGTCACACACGCGCCTTGCATATTTTTATTGACACTTTTACCGTTTTATCTTTTTTTTATTTGTGATAGAACACGTTATTACATTTACATTTACATTTAAAATTAGTTGTAGGTAACTTAGTGAAAATGGTGTGACAGTTCATGTTTATTTTTGTGTTGTGTTGTGTTCTCAAGATGCCTCGTATCAATTTCACGTCATCGGAGTACACCGTAAATCAAAGTCTGAATGACTTTGATTCATGGCGAGTGCTATCAAAACGCAGCGCTGGCGTTACGATACCGATAGATTTAATACCACACGTGTATGTCCTAAAGATTTACGATTTTTTCTACGAGCAGTCCAAAGATTACGTGATAAAAACTCGGACCAAATATAAAACCAAGACAGAGCGCTGCGAACAATACAGTGAAGCATGCCGAAACTACACCGCCGCTCTGTGCATACACGCTCACACGCACACATTTACAACCTTTTACACTACAATCAAACTACACAAAGTGCACACATGTTTACGAAACCGGCTTCACTTCACTGTTAACAATGCTCTCTCTTGTTTTTTTATTTGGATAGGATAAAAAAAACTTAATTTATGATTATTTGGTAACAATACCATAAAGTTTGTGTTGAATTGTTGACACCACCGCCCGCGCGTGTTTAGTGCCTACATGCGCAAGTACCTACGTCTTACTGTCGCTTGGCGTGTGCACCGCCAAACCGCCCGCACGCCGCGGCGTTGCCGCATTTACAGGTCAATAAACTAATAGTATCATGGGTGGTTAATTTTGTGCCAAATTTTACGCTATATAGTTTGTTTGAAAAATTCAGTTTTCTATTTTTAGGTAAATTGTTTATTTTATTATTTTAACACTCTCATAACAACTTGTAATAACCGCTGTACCATTTAATGTGATAACCTAATCGCCACTCTGTATATGACGGAGGAGGGGTATGTGTCTATTTCGTTACTATCAGCCATATTTTAACTACTGTGGGCGTACTGTCGGTAGTTTTGGTTATTGCGCAATAGAAAAACCGTTTGCAGTTCAGATCAAATTATAATTTACGAACACATTAATCAAACTAGCATTTCACGAACTGTAGGTGCAGCACACAGTTTCTAAACGTGTTACTGCTTGTCCGCCACCGATGAACTCCTGCTTAGCTCCGGTCGGTCCAAGCGTTATTGTGTAAACTATGTCGAGCGCCGCTTGGCAGCGCTGGCGTTTCGATTAGTCAACTCAGTAACGTATTTCCGACATATAAAAAAACTTTATGTAAATAGGTTCCTAAGCGTCCTTTGGTGGTCATAATTATATTAAAGATTGCTGCAATATTGCCATATTCACCAAAATTTAATTTTCTCTACTACTTACGACGACGGTAAGAATAATAAATTTTATTTTCTCAAACATGTGTATACATACTGAATTAAAATAATACATGCATGCAAGATCATAAATAATAATGGCTCATGGCATGCCTGCCATATCTCATGGCGTGCAAATATCTTAGGTACAATTATTATTATTGAACTAATGATTTTTAAATATTACACTTTAAATACATTCAAAATCAGTCACAGCTAAACAAATTACAATGACAACGACTTACTTCATAATCAGTGTGTATGTCCTTCTAATAAAATCCTTGGCCTTATAGCTTATTTAGAGATAGGTATCTCAGACATTGCAAGTGATTTTTAATTCGCAAACCTTCTTGCAAAGAAATCACGATATTTAAACTTTATAAATGACACATTTTTGTATAACTGCAATTACTGAGCTCGTCTCTTAGAGCTATAAACTAATTGCTTCACAAAATGTTGTTTACCCCGATTTGATAAACTTTGAGCAGAATATCTGTCAATAATCAATCCTTCTCGCGGCAGGTGAATCCTCGCGTGGCTGTGATGGATGATTCAATTACACCATGACACAAACCGCTAACCCAGCCCTACTGTCATCATACCTCTTATGTCTATGACCCTAAAGTTCAGTTTCCTCTAAACAATCGATGATATCACGAATTATTTATTGAGACGTGTAAAAATAGATACTTTATTATGATTATGATGAATTTACGTCACAAGATTGTAGGAGATGATTGATTTCATATATCATTTTCATTTCATTTATTGTGATTCAGAGAACAGTTAAAAGCTTCTTCGCCTTGTGAATAAGAAATAGTCCGAGGAACATGAATTCTGTCCGTTTTTAATATCTCAGAGAGATTTTGCATTTACATTTCATTTTTCTGCAAAATATTTGATTGTTTCAACTCAAATATTGACGGAATTTTATTTAACAACGACTGTAAGTAGCTCCTTCAAAGCTGAATATCTTATAAGCTCAAAGTATAACAAACAACCACCTGTATTGTCATTTTGTTACGTGGTTAATTCCTTCAACAGCACCTAGGTTCCTAGTCTTTAACTTTTGTTAGTTTATAATCTTTTTATGATAAGTAAGATTCTTAAAAAGTTGGAAGAACTGGCAATGACTCTGTAATACCAAACAAGAAAAAAAGATACATAAGACTCTATCAACTATGTATCTGTGGATATGTGTTATCTACTATGAAAGAAAAAGTACGTGACGGATTTATTGATTTACATCCGTCACCTCACACTTCAGGTCCAGTTGAAAACCAGCGTCAGGCACTAGTTGTCTGGCATTTTTGCTGAACTGGGCCTATTTGGCGCAGCCACGAGGCACACATTTCTGTTAATTTTCTTACTTTACACTTTTTATTTCTTTCCTTTTTTCATTTCTTTTTTACTTGTAGTATAATTATGTTGTGTTGTGTTCCTTTTAGTCTGTGCTAAATAAGTGTATTTCCTTCTTCTTCTTTTTCTTTATTAGGTCAAAAAAGTTGCATATCTTAATTGAGATATAAAGATGACCTTTTCATAGGTAGACCAACTTCTGTTTCAGTCTGGATTTCGCAGATTTACAGAATTAGCATCAGATATTAACATATCAAAGAGAAAAATGTTTCTACCGAGCAAATCTGTGAAACCACTCAGCGGATTCGGCTGCCAGCGAGTGCTCCCACATTTTTGGGCATTATGATATACTTTGTACGGCAAAGTGGTCTGTCCAGGAAAAACAAAAGTTGGTATGGAAACTTCTGGAGTGGCAAATTGTCTAAATGTGGGAGGCTTTGTTCGTGCGGTTTTTTAGGGTCTTGTTTTGTGCGCATCAAAAATAACTAGTTTAATAATTATTTACGTGTTAAAAAGCCTAGTTAGTAGCCGAACTGGAGGTGTTATTCAGAATTGAAATGATAATATGTACATAAATAATAACATAGACTAATGAATAAATAAAAATACCTATATTATAGTAGTACAATAAGTAAGCTCACCACATTTATTTTAACATTCGAGACTAGTCTCTGAAATAAAATGTCTTTGAAATCTGTCCTTGAAATAAAATGGCGGCACATAGATGGATTATCTTGCGGTTCCAATAGTTCAAAAGAAGCGGTTACATACCACTATCCGTCAAGTTCTATTTTTGGTTTACCATTTACATAAATATTTTAAAGAACATACCGACGAAAGCACTAATCTCGAATCTAAAACAAAATTTAAGCTGAAATGAAATATAATGAAAAACCAGCACCTGAAAAAAAAACATGAAAAATACAACTTCCACCCAATGAAAAAGAAACCGGATACTCAAAGACCCGAAACAGGTTTTTTACACCCACTACCTATATTGCAATACTACCAAAGCAAGGGTCGAATCGACAAAAACACTATTTGCGATGTCCAACGAAATGATTCGACTGGATTCCTCCCTTACATCCCACGGTGAGCATTAGCTACCCGATATCTTGTTACTTGGGGTCAATCTTTAAAGGGCGGTCCTACATTAGCCTCCTGACCGAGCTCAAAGGAAATAGTGGGTGATGTCGGTTAATGGACCCATTGATTTTCGGGAATCAAACGCTTTCTTACTTGGAGTATCGTGTACAAAAACATGAGAGATGATGCTGAAGTGTTTGTGAGTGTGTTTTGGGGAAAACGTTTGAGTTTTGTATTTAATTGCGTTCGGATTTCATAAAGGAGTTCTCTTTCTTCCTTATTTAAATACAGTGTATTCATTCATTAAGAAGTCTCACTGCCGGTTTTTGTCATAGGTATTAGTTCCACTCAAATTCTACATAGTTAACACGTTCATTTAGTCTGTGTTAGCACAGACTAAATGAACGTGTTGTATAATTTGTATAAATGTGTTTTTGACTTTATTTCTTTAACAACCCACGAAGCAGACACAATAATTAAACAAACTCAAACTCAAACTCAAAGCATTTATTTCCATTAAACCATTTACAGGCACTTTTGAATTGTCAAGGGGTCAGTCAGTCAGAAATATGAAGCTAGTTGCCCATTCCAAAGCGTAGGTTCCTATGGAGAAGAACGGGCAAGAAACTCCACGGACACTCTTTTAAATCATAATGTTGTTACAAAATATTGGTTACATCATTCATGTTGAAATTATACATGTGAGACCAATGTAGAAAGACGTGCACGTAAAAAGCGTCCGTTATAAAAAGATAAAAACAATTCAAAAATTAAAATAAGCAAAGCCGTAATAATAAATGCACTGGGCATTTGCGCATTTGCATTGAGCCGAGTAAAAGTACCAGAACAATTCACAATTCCATTTCCGAGTCTTAACTCGTGCAACTACTAAACACTTTCGCGAACTCCTTACAGTATTCAGCATCTATTTCCGCACACCTAAATTAAATGTGACGTCATTACGCCGAAGCTGCACAAACTCGCCGTGTTTGACCACTTTGATGACTCGATTGTCAAGGGAGGAACACCAATTAGGTAGCAGTTGACTCGGCGGCTTTCGTGATTAATTCACCACAGGAGTCCGGTCCACCTGACCGAGGCACAGTTTGCTAAGCCACGGTAATTATTTAAGCTCTGATTGCTGATGTGTTGCAATTACAGGTGAACGGTTAGTTATAGTTGAATTTTGGAAGTCCCGATTCTAAATAAAATTCTGGAAGCTTTTATCTATTATTTTATTCCAAAAATGTATTCGTATGTCAATTTGGGAGCAGTAGTAACACATTATGGCTATTACATTCATTCATGGTGCTTTCTGATGAAATAGATTTGAAAGATTGGAGTGATTGCTAAGAGGCATAAAACAAAACAAAAAGCAGGTATCGTTGAAGTTTTATTAGGTTCTAAGCTACTAAAGAGCCTTCAAAAAAAAATATTCAGGAAAAAGAAATGAATGGCTAAGAAAAACGTGTTTTTATTTTCTTGAAAGGAAAGCGCAATACCCTCTTTCATCGAACTACCCTCATATTTAGAAAGAAAAGAAGTCGGTCAAACTGTGCTGCAATTTTGTATGCATTCTCTATTCCGGAAAGTTAGAAAATATCGGATAATTTTCAAAATAAGCTCGCGCATAAAACGGGTAATATATTATATCACATAGTCTGCAACAAAATAGACGAGCTTTGTTAAAATTTTAGCAAAAAATCTGGCTTAAGTCCAGTAGCGCTGTTAGTACGCAATTTCGGAAGTTTATTGCTAAATCGACTTTTTGTAAGCAACAATAAACATTGTTAAGTGCTACGTTTTCTTTTAGCAACAGAATGTAAAACGTAATGTATTTTTTTAAGGTGCGCTGTAGATATTTTAATTGACAAAAAAATCCGGAACATCCCATTCCAAAAAACAACGTGAGCGACGGGTACATTTCAACATCACATTTTCTACCAAAATTACTATTTCAAAAAAAAAACTATGGTTTTCGAGTTTCTCCAACCCTATTTGCCCACCTCGAATCTTACAATTTCCATCTGATCGTAAACAACTATGTACGATATCCTGTCCCCGCCCTTTCACTTGTGCCCTTTGTATCAATCCATGACGCCGTAATGACGCCTTTTCATTGCTCAGCAAAAGGAAGTTTTCCCATTTAAAGTTACCAGCCTTTTTATCTGTGAGTCCCGAGTTAAAAATAAAATTATTTAACGGTTAGACAGTCGTTATAATGCGGGTATATTATACCTTCGGTGATAATGGACGTTTCGTGTTATGGCCGCGAATTTAATCGTGCCGCAACAGAATTTTTTGCCTATATTCATGGTTATTGTGGAAACGGTTAATTGGGGAACTTTGTTCGGGCAATTGACGACTGATACTGTTTCGGGAATGGGCTTTCGGTTTTGGGTGGCTCTGTTAAATTTAATTTTCATTACGAGGCATAAAATGGGTATTTTAAAGATTGCCAGCAGCCAGTTGGTTAGTATATTGAACCTTATTGAATATTAAAAGTGGCAACAATTTATTTTCGATCTATTGAACTTTCATTAACATGTGGTCATATCTACCATAGATTTAGTATATTATAGTTTGACCAAGACCGCTGTACCGTGCCTTAGAAATGCGCGGCGAGGCGGGGGTCAGCGTTGACGAATGAGCGACGGCACGCTCGCCGTGAGCGTTGTCGAATGAGTGCCCTGCACTGACCCCCGTTTCGTCGCGCACATACCTACGGCGCGGTACAGTGGTTTTAGTCACACTATAGTATACACAAACACAATGCATAATTGTGTTGTATATCGATTCATGAATACCCCGTATTTACAAGGTCGGAAAACTCATATACACACTACATTACCTATAAACCGAGAAACAGCCTGCCGTAAAAGCCCTCAAACTGAATACCTACCTAGCCTATCAATATAAAGACCCAATCAGATAGCCGGTACCTTATGGTCGAAGAAATATTGAAAGAATAATATTCTATAGAATTAGAAGCATTACCGTCCGTCGATCCCTCTTATCGGCTCTTGCGATCCTTACCTAAGGAAAAATGGAGTTTGGAGAAAGGAAAAATTCGGGTAAGTGATTTGTCCAGATCCCTTTCGAACTTTTGTCACTGTATAATAATGTAACAGTATTATCTCGGCAGTACTCTTGAAATAATTACCTACGGCCGCTCGGTAGATAAACCTTTTGCGTCCGTGCATAACTGCCGCGCACTCGATACTGTTGCGTACTGGTATACACTGAGGTTTCGAAGTGCGTCGTTTCGGTCGTTTTCTATGAAGATAATCCCATAGACTAATTTGAAATTTCAAGTGATTGTTGTTTGTTTTTCCAGTTTGGAGTTTGACATTTGCACCTGTCAAATTAGTCTCTGGGACATAGGTACAAATATGGTCGATGTAAAGCCGGCGTTGTTTCATATTTCTTAGATCACTTTTATTTTTCCGTAGTTGGGCTACAGATTTTAAACTTATTTTTTTATTTTATCATCGTTTTTATCTTTTCATCTTCGATTAACCCGAACTAAGGCAAAAAGTAATCGCGCCGGAAATTGAAAATCCAACACCGCGCTTTTATTTAGGCATTAATTTAGGTGTCGTCTTGTGGTAGTTAACACGGGCATTAGATTGTGATAAATAAATGCAGTTGATGGAAATAGGCTCGCCCCCTATTACATGGGACTTAAACATAACTGGCGAAATGTGTGTGTACTATTATAGGTACACCTCTGCCTACGCCTTTGGGAAACAAGGCGTGACGTTATGTTATGTTATCCTACTAATAATATAAACGCAAAAGTTTGTGAGGATGGATGGATATTTGTTACTCTTTCACGCAAAAACTACTAAACAGATTTGAATGAAATTTGGCACACAGATCATTTATAACCTAGATTAACACATATAGTACTTTTTATCCCGATATTTCCACGAGGTCGAGACTTATGCGAGTGAAACCGCGGGGCGCTGCTAGTGTTTAAATAAACGCAGCTGTCTCACAATTTCTTACCCACAAGTTTTCACACACAGTATATTTTACGACAATAGAATATTCAAAGAACGTACGCTCAGTAACGAGGCGAACCTAAATAAATGCTAATAACTGAAGCAATCATGCTAATACAATATGGTTATTCGTTTGTGGTACAAGTTTTAAGATCACATAGACTGGGAAATGATATAAACAGAACTAATTTGCAAATTACCCTGATAAACAAGGAATTCACTTTAAAGGAAAAGGTGTTTTTTTTTAACAATTATTTTATAATCTCAAAACGGTGAAGGAAAACATCGTAAGGAAACCGGCATGTCCTAGAACCAAAAATTCATAGACTTGGCAGTGTCACATCTACCAACCCACACTGGGCCCGCGAGGTAGATTACAGACCACTCCCTCTCGAAGAGAGAAGCTCGTGGCTAAGTAATAACAGCCGCAAGGGTCGATTCATCAGGTTAAGCTACGCTTGCCGGGGTTGGTTCGTGGATGGGTAACCATATTTTGCATTCCGAAACTCCTCCGTGCCTCGGAAAGCACGTTAAGCCGTTAGTCCCGGCTGTCATCTGTGGATCTATGACAGTCGTTACGGGTCGGAAGCCCGAAAGTCTGACAAAACCAATCTTACCAAGGGGTATCGTAATACCCAGTTACTGGGTTGTGGAGGTCAGATAGGCAGTCGCTCCATGTAAAATACAGGTATACAGGTGCATCAGGTTAGACTGGAAGCCGACCCCAACATAGTTAAAAAGCTAAGCAGATACGAGATACCTCTCGAAGCGAGGAGGCCTGTGTTCCAATAGTGGGAATGTTATTTGCTGATTATTATATATATGATAGGTAGGTATATCAAAAGGATAGACAGTGACACTCCCTTCATCATAGACTGTGACATTCGATCATTTACCTCCCTTCAAAATTGTTGAGCTTTGGGACTGGTCATCTCTTGGCTGCCAGGGCTTATATAAAAAAAAAAAAAAAAAAATTGTTCTTTTTTTGTCTTTTTATTACGGACGCTTTGAACGTGCACGTCTTTCTACATTGTTCTCACATGTATAATTTCAACACGAGTGATGTAACCAATATTTTGTAACATTTTTTATTTATTTAACAGTGTTTCCGTTGAGTTTCTTGCCCGTTCTTCTCCATAGGTACCTACTACGCTTTGTTATGGGCAACTAGCTTCATTTCTGACTGACGACTCCTTGACAATTCAAAAGTGCCTGTAAATGGTTTAATTGAAATAAATGCCTTGAGTTTGAGACACTTGTTCTTCTATGAAGAAATTATGCTGCATAAGCATACAACATAACAATTCAGGAAGCAGTGAATTATCTAGGACCGTCTCATTATGATAAAGAAATTGGCCTTTTTTCCTCTCAATTCATTTAACTATTATAATTCAACATATAACTATAACAATTCAACATTTACAGGCACTTTTAATTCATCGAAGGACATTCAGTAACATTAATCTATTTGCTCATTCAAAAGTTCAAGTTTTGTTATAGCCATAATTTTTTTTTTTTACATAGTAATTATATATATAACCGACCCAACTTAGCACCTACAACCATACATAGGTACATAATAAAATCTCACATAATAACATACTACTAAACGCTACCATCCATCACACACCAGCACAATTCATCTTCCCGGTGCTATAACGATAACGTTTATGAATTATCCCAAACTACGAATATTAAGCGAGATACGTTATTATGCTTATATGGTATTAGTATGCACCAACGGACAACATAATATTGGTCTTCTTGAAGCTGGTGGCTGTTGGCCTTGATCTCAGAGCGAAGATATCTTGTACTGATAGGATATTATTGTTTATGTTGGGGAGGTTTTCAGACCGAAAACACAAGAAATAATGTTAAGCATATTTTATGTGGAAGGTATAAGAGAAAAAGTATAAAATGAAGTACCGTACAAAACACACACAGTCTTATTAATAAACGCCTCTTAAATTCAATTGCCAAGCAATTGATTATCAAAATTCATAAACGCTATTTAGCGCTAAGAGGTCGCTAAGCAATTGATTAGTAGCTGTCAAAATTAAACATCAGAGGTCCACTGTTAAGAGGATGCTGAGAGGCAAGATGGCGGATTCAGCTGATCGATTAAATGCGAATAATATGTGCTTCAAAGTAATTTTGTTCCTAATATCGAGTTCTGCATTAGTAAATATGGATTATGAAAATCTATTACGGGATTTCAGAAAGACCTAGAAGAATTAAATAATTTTGAAACACCGGCGCGAAGTAGACGGAGGAATACCTACGAAGCTCATTTACAAACGCTACGAGGATGATTACCTATTAGATAATATTTTTCTTTCGAAGTACACATGATCTTGTATGATTTATAGGAAAAGCTCAATCAGGAGGAGGCTCGGTAGGTGTTCAGGTGGTTTGAAGGGAATGAGTTCGTGAGGAAGCTCATCGGAGATAGTGATTATCCAATGTGTTTTCCCATGTACCCTTCATCTTATGGTTCCAGCTCTAAGGCCCAGAACTAAAGAAAAGCCACGTTGTGGCAGTTACACACAAATAACAAGAGACATTTTATAGAAAACAATTTATTTTGATACATAGTAAAGCTACATTTTTGTCATAAATTCAGTTTTTTTTATTTCCAATATTCTTCCTCCAAAGACATGGGCGCCATTCTTTTCTTTCACGTAGCATGGTCTCCTCACCTCCATTTTTTTTTATGGGTTTTTATCAAATACCTTCTCCCGCTCTGGGCGGAGCGGGAGGGCGTGTCAGACTCTTACTGACTAAAACCCACCCGTGTTCCTTCAGTTGCCTGTACATTGCCAGGGGCCACGTTATCCTTCCTTCTTTCGGACTTTCCCGTAACCCTGGCAGGCATCGGTCCTATCGGACCCCTTCGCTTGCTGACATCTCTTTGAGGCGCGCGTGGAACACAACGCACCGTCCTTATCGGACGGCGAGCTACCCATTGCTCACCGTCCACAAGCCCGCGCCTACGGTGGCCGGGAATCGGCCTGCAATTCCCGACGCCCAGGGCGTCTCCTGCAGCGGCTAGGGACGTGAGGGCGCTAATTTGCCTCTCCCTCACGCGTTCTGCCTACTCCTTCGCGAGCATTACTACTTCGCAGAAGAAGGTAATGGCCTCCCATGCCCTCTCGCTCCGTACCAGGCCATGGCCTGGACCAGGGCTGGACGCAAGAGATTCCCGCCACCGATCGCCTCCACGAGGACATGGCGATGCTCTGCCCAAGCCGAGCAGACCTCCACCGTATGCTCCACCGTGTCCTCCGGGCGATCCACGCAGTGATGACTCCTCACCTCCCTCATTTTTGCAAGGTTGAATAATATTTGTGCTAGGTGCTAGTGGCTCATAGCACCAGTCAAACTTGCTGTAAACAAGTATACCTAGTAATTGTTATTAAGAGATACTGAAAACTTGGTGCAAAAGCAATAGGAAGTAATAAATCATACAACATATATAAGAAATACATTTCTAAAATATTATATTCGTGTAAGAGACATGAAAATACATAGCTACTCGTATTAACGGCTACTGCCTTATCATTCGCTTGGTCAGTTTATAATGGTTTACATTAGTAAGAAGATATAAATTTAGAGATAAATACCTTTTCCTGTTTACTCCAATTATTGGAGCTTATTCTTTTCAATGCTACCATCGCAAAAACAATTAAATAAACTTATTAAATAATTGTATTCATTAAAAAACTTGCCGATGTAATTTTTGACTTTTCTGTTTTCTGTCTGTACAAAAATCGTGGTTTTGACAACTTTATTCCTAAATTTTTGTTTTTAGTCGACTATTTTGATCATAATCTGTGCAGAACGCATAATTTCACCTCTATTTCGTTTCGCAACTAATCACTTGCTAACTAGCGTTTATAAATAAAGAAAAGTTAATCCTAGATTAAGAGCTAACTAATTGGTTAGCTAAACAGTGGCTAATCAGTGAGTTAGCAAGATTTTTATAAATAAGTCTGATATGGCTATTTCAATCTAGACAGTTCTCTATCTAGCCAGTAGCCAGTGTTAGTACATGGAGGTGATATATCTTCAACAGTTTAAGTTTGTAGTTTAATTTGGTTTATGTTTCGAACTGGTCTCAAAAACAAAGATGATCCTGTAGTTGTACCTAAAAATAAATCTGCCTAAGTAGCCTTTTCCCAACTATTTTGTGGTCGGCTTCCAGTCTAACCGGATGCAGCTGAATACCAGTAATTTACATGGAGCGACTACATATCTGACCTGCACAACCCAATTACTGGGTAACAAAATACTCCTTGGACTGGTTGTCAGACTTTTGGGCTTCTGAATATCGGTAACGACTGTCAAAAATCTACAAATGACAGCCGGGACCAATGGCTGAACGTGCTTTCCGAGGCACGTAGGGGTCTCGGTATGTAATGGATTACATGCATATGGGAATAAGCATGTTATTTTTATTAAATTAAATGTGCATGTGTAATTTATATTGAACTTTTCATTATGGTCTCATACTACACAAATAAAATTATGCTCTAATAACCAAAGCATGCTTATACAACCCGGCCACCGTAGGCGCGGGCTTGCGGACGGTGAGCAATGGGTAGCTCGCCGTCCGATAAGGACCAGGCCCGGGTAGACGGCGCGTTGTGTTCCAAGCGCGCCTCAAAGAGATGTCAGCAAGTGAAGGGGTTCGATAGGACCGATGCCTGCCGGGGTTGCGGGAAAGTCCGAAAGGGATACCGTGGCCCCTGGCAACGTACAGGCAACGGAAAGAACACGGGTGGGTTTTAGTCAGTAAGAGTCTGACACGCCCTCCCGCTCCACCCAGAGCGGGAGAAGTTATTTGATAATTTCCCGCCCAAAAAAAAATAATTAAAAAGCAAGCTTATACAAGTCGAAGATCTACTCATGTCGGTTATACATCGACCTTCTAATGTATAGCTCGCGAGTGTGGTAACACGAGATTTGATGTCTTCCCTGGGAATAGGGGGGAATAAGAGAAACATTATCGAAGAAATATGAGTTACAGCAATACAGTCGTTACAGTATACATAATAATGTTTTAAAAACCAACAAGATGTATTGCATGACGCTACAGGTTACGATTACATTTGTCTGAACAAAAGATTACTTAGATTATAGAATAGAGAATTTACTTGTAACAGAAGCGCGGCTCGATAAAATTTAAAAACGTTGAATGCTAGATTTCAACGTTTTTAAATTTATTGAAACGCGCTTCGAACACGATGCTCGATGTTTTGTTACAATTAAATTCTCTATGAGCGCGGACGACGCGGAGTGAGGTGCGCGGGCCGAGGGCAGGTCGTTACAATACAAGGTAGAAATAAATGTTACAGGTAAATGCTTACTCGCCGTGAGCACTACGTCGAGCATTCGCAGGAACGTTATATTACATGGAATTGCTGGACAAAATGTAATATAAATAGTAAATATGTCTCAATTTTCCGTTCACCTGCACCCTGAATGACGATCTGAACAACGCCGCAATAAACGTGGCCTACTGGGCCTTAATAACATCAACCTGAAAGCCAATTCCCGTAATTAGAAACGTTCAAAATCTAGTCACAATCTCATCTCCGCGCCAATCAAAGTCAAAAACTTGTATTTTTTGACAGATCGAGACTGCGATAGAAATGTGAACGTTCTTAAGAATACGAGAATTGTCCCTCTGTTATTGAGCAAATATCGAGCAAATACTTTTTCAAGTAAGTAGACGAAACAGAATTCGATCCCTTCGCCTTTTCACGGCTTTTTGAAGACTATTCATGTGAATGTGGATTCACCTTTATAGTCTCTGTGATAGTCCGAGAAATTCAAAATTTCTTAGGTTTTTATAGATAGATAGATAGATAGTTAAATCGTTTATTTAGTGCACACAAAAAACAGCACAACATACAAAAACACGATTAAATAATGACTAATTAGCTATTAGGAAATAGCTGCAAGGTGCCAATATAAAAACAAATAAAAAAGGAAGAGAACAAGACATTGTGATGACACTATTGGCTATGACACACTTTAAAATAATGGATTGACAACGAACATAAAAAAGTGCGGTGTGCGTCTCAAGGTTGCCACCAAACAACAAGGTTGTTTTATCAGAACTTTTCAATAACAGATTTTTTTCTTATGGAAGAATTCTAACTTAGAGATACATTAATGATTGTAATGATTATAATTCTATAAATACATATTTGTTATGGTCGCGAATAATATTTTAATCAAGATACAACCTGACACTGACCTGCAAATTCATCATTACGCGAGCTACCCGGGCAGTGGTCAAGATCGTTCAGTTATAATAACATTATTTAAGGACCGATTTTTCAATCGTCACATAAATATCTCTAGAATAAATATGACAATATGACAACTTTCGTATAGGGAATAAGTATTTGAATCCACCCTAATTATTCTTCAGATAAAAGCTATCGGACGATAAAAAAATTCACAGTAAGGAGAAAATTGTCTTCCCTAGGATAGGTCTTGAGATGAGTAGGTATTAGAAGCCTTAAATTAAAGGACTCTGTCCATGTGATCTATATAGAAGCTGCAGTATAATTAGATAGCTCTCTGATGACAGTTCAATGATCGTAAGTTATGTATTTAATTACAATTATGCACATAGGTATGTGTGTTGATGTATTTATGTCCTACGTATAAAGGATTACTAGTAATTACTAGAAGATGCTTGAGACAATGACTTTATTCAATGTATGCCGAAACAAGTTTGATTGACTTGGTGAATAGCTTGTGTTACCTGGTTCCTCGAATTGTGCATGGGCTGGGAGGTGTGCACCTGGAGACTGGTGTGCGATCACCGCTACACCGCTTAGTCGACACATACAGTAAGCGATTTAGTGATTTCTTAACCGAAATACTTTTAAAAGTAAAAAAAAAAAAAAAAAAAGTAAAAATTCATTTATTTGGAACAGGAACAAGTACATAAGTAAACAAATGTAAACGATGACAACTGCAAAAGTTAAAAACTGTGGCGCAGCTGCCAGCGCCCGTCTCCTAGCGAGAGGATAAGTGTTCCAGAATAGATAAAATGAACTTAACAATAACAAATTAGGGTAAGAGAATTAGAAATAAAGAAAATACAAATCTGATATCTTGGGATATATGCCGTGAGTGTGCGTAAGTGAGTGAGGGTGAGAGGGTGTGTGTGTGACGGTGTGGTGTCTGAGAGCTTGTGTATGTGTGGGGTGTGTATGTGTGTGAGAGAGGTGGAGAGTGAGTATGATGTTGAGTGCCTGTTATAAAGTTAGACTTTCATGAGAGCTTCTATTGAGTCGTAGGTTTGAGATTTCAACCAAGAGTCAAGTTTTTTTTTACATTTATTTAGAGTATCGGGATAGATATCTATATTTTTATTAATTTTATTGTACAGTTTGGAGCTCAAGTAGGTAAAATGGTGACGTGCTAGAGCTGTCCTTCGAGGTACAATATCACACACGCGGTCAGAACGACGTCTACTGCTACACTTGTTTGGGTCATATTTTAGGTTAGAGTGCGTGCGTAGTATAGTTCTAAAAATAAAGAGCTGTCTAGCAGTTAGAACCTGGCAATCAGAGTAGAGCGAGTTTGTGGGATAAAGCATCGGTTTTTTGGCGAGAACTTTAAGAACTGCTCTTTGTGCTCTTTCGATTCGCAGCATTGCCGACTTATAGGCTCCACCCCATACCGTGATGCAGTATCCCATCACTGATTGAGCAAGTGCAAAGTAAATGGATATAAGGGTATTCAAGTCCACTACACTTCTGAGTCTCCTAAAGATAAATAAAAGTTTTCTTAGGCGACCCACGATTAAATTGATTTGATGATGCCATTTAAGATGACAGTCAACTATTACACCAAGATATTTAATTGTTGTGGTGGCTTCTAGTTGAGGGCAGCCACAGACGGTATTTGAAGATTTGTTTAGACAAGAGTGCGCGCGAAGGCAGATAGGAGTTTGGGGTTGTCCAGCCATATTTATAGAAAAACTAATAAATTTTGTTTTATTAATATTTAATGTCAAAAGGTTTGTACTTAGCCATCCCATAACAGAACCCAGAGCAAGTTCAGCATTTGTAGATGCATCATTCCAAGTGCACCCGTTAATAATTAGAGCTGTGTCGTCTGCATAAGTAACAATTTTGCAGTTAGGAAGAGAAAGGCGGCACAGCTCATTCACGTATATTAGGAAGAGGCTAGGTCCAAGCACGCTGCCCTGTGGAACACCAAAGTTAACTAATTTCTTCGAGCTGAGGTGATTTTCAACTTTTATATGTTGACCGCGACCCGTCAGATAACTTCTAAAGATATCCAGGGCGACGCCACGAATACCAATATACTCAAGCTTCGAGAGTAGTATGGGAACAGAGACAGTGTCAAAAGCCTTGGAAAGGTCTAAAAATATTGCTAAGGTTTTCTTTTTATTGTCAAGATTATTAATTATAGTGTCTGTTAGTTCCAAAATGGCATCGTCTGTTGACTTTCCACTTCGGAAGCCAAATTGGTTACTTGCTAAGATATTGTGTTGAGACAAGAATTTTATAAGTCTAGAGTTAATGACTTTTTCAAGAATTTTGGAAAGAGTTGTTAGAACCGATATGGGTCTATAGTTTGTGACACTGTCTCTGCTACCAGATTTATAAATTGGATGAACAATCGCTGTTTTAAAAATGTCAGGGAAAATACCCAACGAAAGAGACAGATTAAAGATGTGGACTAGCACTGGTATGGTGATAAATCTAGTGGCTTTTATCACTGAAGTGGGTATACCATCAATACCAACAGCAGATTTATCCTTTAGACTAAGTATGATGTTGTCTAGCTCAGGGCCGTCAACATTGTGCAAAACCATAGAGTGTAACGGAGGGAGATTTGAGGAAGAGGAACAATTTTCGCCTAGTTTAGTTGGTGTAAAATTGTCGAAGGGCCGCGGCTGAGGGATTTTGGAAGCTAGAAGTCTACCTATATTAGCGAAGTAATCATTCACAGTATCAACTGATTCAGAAGGACTTTCACAAAGTTGTAATAAGTCGGAAGACGGTATTTTGTTATGATTAGCACTTACTAATTGCTTTATGAGCGCCCATGTAGCTTTTGGGTTGTTACGTGCTTTGTTAAACTCCCCACGCTCATATTCAGTTTTGACTTTCTTTAAGAGATTGTTACAATAATTTCGATAACGACAGAAGACTACCTTGTTATTTTCGTTTTCAGGATGTTTTTTGAACTTCTGATGTAACTTGTCCCTATGTCGTATACACCTTAAAAGGCCTGGAGTAATCCAGGGCTTTATAATACGTCGTTTACTGGGAATAACGGGGGTATGAGAGTTAGATTTTATGGCAATGGATATTATATTAACAAAAGAAACAGCAGCTTCATTCGGATCCTTAGAGTCAAGAATTTGGCTGAAGTCAGCGTTGGTAATTGTTTCGACAACTCCAGGAACGTCAATTTTTGGGTTGCTACAACGCGGTTTAGGTATGGCTTTGATATCCACATTACAAAAAAGAATTACTGGAGAATGGTCAGTTATTAGGGAATCGAGTACCAATGTTGTAGCGATGGAATGACAGCGAATGATCACATGATCGAGACAGCTAGACAGTCTTGTTGGAAGGGTGTAAGCAGAGAGCATTCCATGGGACGCAGTTATGTTGAGGTACTCGTCAGAATTTGAGTCAGAACAATCTGGTGCAATATTAATGTTAAGATCCCCAATAATTCCAGCAGCCTTAAACTGTGCAAGAGGCCTCAGTAAACTATCTAGGCTACAGAAAAATCGGCTCAAATCTCTGCATGATGGAGAGCGGTATACGGCAACAAGGGCTAGTTTATCGGAGAATTTTAATAAAAGGCAATTTGCATCACTAAGAGTTGGTGACTCAATTATTGGTTTATAGACGTTCCTTACATAGGCGACTACGCCTTCATTTTGACTCTGAAAGTCCGAAGCGTGAGAGTTGTATCCATCTAGAGCAGGAATACTATGACACTTGCTCAACCAGCATTCCGATAAAATAATTACATCAGGCTGGAAAGTGAGCCTATCCAAAAATAAAACCAGGTTATCGAAGTTACAGTTTAGGCTACGTATATTAGTGTGTAAAATTTTAAAATCATGTAAGGATTTATTTAAAAAATTTGCACTATTTTCTGGTGAGGAGATAAAACATTGTGAGATTGAAACTTGTTCAATCTCGTTGGCTATTGTGGACAATTCATTCATAATTTGTTTTTAAAACAACAAAGGGACAAGAAAATTGTGATAAAAGGCACTTCTCGAGTTTTTTGGAATATACTTGAGAGAGGGAAAATAATGTGCATAAATTAAAATATGTTATGTTGAGGCATAGAGTATGGTGTAATACGTGGAATTTGTGGTAAATGTGAGTTATAATGTGTGGTGGAGTGTAGTAAGGGTATGAGATATGTGAAGTGTGTGTAAAAACGGCATAGTACAAATTCGGTAGGCGATTTACGCCTTTGACAACGGTATAAATGTAATGAATATATTTTTTTAAACTAACATGCAAAATTAACAAAAACAGTTTACTATAAAATGGACAGGTTAAATATTGATGTAAGAATAGTCATGTCATAGGTGACTTAAAAATTAGAGCAAGGTCCGCTTCACTTTTCACCTGGTAGTGTGGCATTCCAGTTTTTTCTCGGACGAAGATTTTTCCATGGGATACCCAGCAAAATTCGAAGTTATTTGACTTAGCAGCGTCTCGGGCTAAGAAGAACAATCTCTTTTTCTTGCCTGATAGGTTTTCGGACACAAAAATCGGCTTTGCAGGACAATCCAGCTTTAGGTGTTCTGTAGTTATTCTAAAGGAATTCTTATTATGTTTACGGAACTTTAGTAAAAACTCTTCTTTAAGGATGACTGAGGTAAAGTCAACAATAATGGGACTGTTGGTCGGATCCTTGGTTTTAATGCGGAACAAGTCTTTTACGTCTCTCTGCTGAACACTAAGACTAAGCAAATTCGATACTCCAATCACAGTATTCAGCAAGGTGGCTTTGGTTTCCGACTTGTTACAAGGAATATTTCGTATCTCAATGCAAGCCGATCTCGAACTTTGTTCCATTTTGTCCAGTTTTTGTTCAAGCTCATTTATGTAAGCTAAGTTATCCTTACGCTCAGATTCTAGCTGATCTACATGCTTCTTAAGGCTGTCATGCTGAATGGCTAGGTGGTCAAAAGAGTCACGTATACTATTAGTTAAGGATAATAGTTGGTCGTATTTTTCATCTTGCTGTTGCTTGAAGTCGTGAAAAAGTTGTTTAAATTCAGCCATGAATTCCACCAAGTTACTATCGCCATTGTCTTCCGAACGCTTTCGCTTAACATTGCGAAAGGTAATATTCGGTGTTATCTCAGTAGTAAGCGAATCCGTCCTAAGGTTAAGGTTAGGTTCGGAGGAACTTAAAGATGGTAGCGCCTGATCGGATGTGACGAGCAAAGTTGCAGCCGGGGCCGGAGATGTACTCGGTGGAGTGCGATTTAATGGCATTTTTGCTAAGACACGAGGTTTTAGTACCAGGCTCCCAGTAATTTAAGAAGGTTTGTAAGTTTTGATGGGCCCGGGGGTCAGCTTATAGTGGTGGCGATCGAGCAGTTTGAGTAAATAAGCTTTCCGTCAATTATAAGTAGACCTCCGCCCGCTAATTAATGAATGTGTCCTTTACTCACGTTGTTTATTTCTTTGTCACTCTTGAGGGGCGGTTTTTAGTCCACTCTCGATGATACAGAAAGCTTGAATGAGTTGTAGGCGTGTCGCTGCGCCGCCGTGTGTGGAGTTAGCTTAGCTCGCCAAGGATCGCCGCTACTTCTTCACTTAGTATGCGCTCCTAATATTAGTGTCGATTTAATTTTGTAAAATTTGCAGAGAAATTAGAGAATTATTTTAATACGATGTAACTAAAAACACGTCTGAGCACTTCGGCTATCCGGAGGGAAGGGGAAAGTAATATAACTATAATTCTGAGGGATCAGCAGTAGATTTCGTATGCTTATGCAAATTAATATTATTTTTATAGGATCCGTAGTATTGAATACACAGACGAGTGTTTTGTTTTGTTTATTTTTAGTTTATTTTGTTCACTTATATATTTTTTCCCTGTCTACATTTACGTTTGCCATTAATTTGTAAATCTCTAAGTTGTAATCTGTGGAAAATGTAATGGGTAGTATATTTACTTAAGTTTATTGTAAAGTTAATTCTGTTTATTTTTAATATACTACTGTTTGTATACACTTAAAAAAATGTAGATACTAGGCTAAACTAATCTACACTGTCCTCTCATACCTATTAACACTGTGATTTGAAAACATTGTAAATACCATTTACTTTTAAAAGAGTAACCATGAAGTTTCTTGCCGGCTCTTCTCCATAGGAAACGACCAATTGGAACCGTGCACCTAGCTTCTGACGTTTCATAAGTGCCCTTGAAATAAAATATTTTGAATTTGAATTTGAAACTTAATGACGGGTGTATTTACCAATAATAGCACAGCCAGATATATGTCTTGCAGTCCACTGTAGGTCAAAAACCTCATCTAGCAGGTCGCAAAGATCATGCGATCAACAAGCAAGCACACTTGGGGTGAATTTCAGACCATCATAGATCCAGGTTTCCTTACAATGTTTCCCTTAGATAGTATCCTTCATCAAGGGACTCATAGTAACACTAATTAGTTGCCTACATTCTCCCAACAAACTCTGTGTGTCCTGTCAGAAGTTCACAAAGTAACATATGGATGCTAATGACGTATTTGCATGTACACGACGCGGCCCCGCGGTGCCACGACTCTGAAGTGCAAGCTTTAGCTAAGGGGAATAACCTATGGTCGTGTGCTTGTTATGTCCCTGATATTCAATTTTCCAGTGCACGTAGCAACTTGATGTACTCGGTTTCTGAATTGAGAATTTAAAGTTGAGGACTTGTCAAACTCTAATTTACCATTACTTAAGACGCAGATATATGCCAATGGCCTTGAGTAGTTAGCTCGCGTGTTCTGTGCTGAGCCCACGCAACGCGCCGTACGTCCAGTCAGTAATAGTATTCAGCCATCAAGGAGCACTGTCCCAAATTAGACGCATTATTAATTTATTATACATAAAACAATAGGTATTTTAATAAAACAAGTAAGTGTACCAAAAGATAAATAATCAAATTATCTTTAAAATAGTGAAGGTTTCAGAAAAATACGCTTGATAGTTTTTGCGTGATTCTCAGTTTTTTATACGCGTTAGACATAGCTTTACAAATTAATTACACTACGTAATATAATCGTTTAGACGTTATCTTCAGTATAAAATCATTAAAAGGTGGTTATCATCGCCTTAAGGCTACAGCCCGCGGAATTCGTTAAAAAATATATGGTTTTTATTCAAAACAATTTTGAATTTTACGGTCTACATTGAAGGAATCACCTCAAGTTACCAACTTCAAATTCTCAATTCAAATAGTGCGAAGACTAAAACGAACAAAACCCTTTGAGTTAGTGTAGTGTAAAAAGTGTAGAAATAATAGTGACAATGACAGATAGATAGATCATTTATTTGTCTAAAACACAAGTATACACACACATGGCATGCAAGATGTTACATAAAATTATAGCACAGTCATGTTTTGCCTTAACGGCGTACAAATACAAAGTGGTAGGTTATTTTTAGTAGTAGGGTTGTCCATTATTAATAGCAATTAACATATTAAATGAAAACTTAATCAATCAAATTAATACTTAAATATACTACAGAATAGTGTCATCAAAATAAAATTAGGAAGTCAAAAGTCAAAGTAATTAGGAATAAAAATTACATATTATTTCACACAAGTCAGGTTAATTTGCTATTATACATAACATCAATAATGAACAACAAAAAAATAACAAAAAAAATAAACAAACAAATCAAATGTCAAAACAGAATGTAAATAAAAAAAAAAATTAAAAAAAAATCTATATCAATACTTTGTCTGTTAAAAACTCGGAAATATTATAATAGGCTTTTTGAATTAGACAGTTCTTTAATTTTTTCTTAAATAAGTTCACATTCAATTCTTTAAATTGTGGCGGAATGTGATTGAATATATTTGGCGCCATGCAGAACACACTTTTATGCATCAGTGCTGTATTGGACTGTCTTACACATAATCTACTATAATCTCGTCGACTTCGGGTATTAGTATCTGATAGCTTCTTGAAAAGATTTGGGTTTGTTTTAACGAAGACCGCCACCTCGTAAATGTATAATGACGGGAGTGTTAATATTTTATTTTTGATGAAATATGGCTTACATGTATCAGTACACAATAGTCCAAACATCGCTCTGACACACCTTTTCTGTAACTTAAAGATTAGTTCTCTATTACACGAGTTGCCCCAAAAAATAACCCCGTATCTTAATATTGAGCCAACGATGCCATGATATGCAGTGAGCAAAGCGTCGGTAACTAACATCGAAGACAGTTTATAAAGAGCATAAGCTGATTTACTTCATCTTTTGCTTAATTCCTCTGTGTGTACTTTCCAATCCAGCCTTTGATCTATATTAAACCTAAAAATTTGGTAGTGCCTACGCTTTCAACGACATATGACACACATATAACACGTGAAAAAAGTGTTTTTATTATTATATCAGACTCTAAGAAAGTGAATCGGACTTGTGTAAAGTGCAATAAACACTATTCTAAGTTTTAAAATATTTATCACGTAAAAAATTAAGTTACATTTAAATTGCTTAGATTGTAATTGATTAGTAGGAACCTGGTTCTTTCTAATAAAGCAAAAAAAAAAAAAAACACAATTCAGAAACCGGGTGTTTGTATTCAAACGCTGTGATAGAAAACTAGTAAATGAATATCTTACTGATTGCATTATGCTGTAAAGGGTCTTTTAAGTATGAGTTGCTACATTGCTTTACATCAACAATTATCAATGAAGAATACTTTGTTTATTAAAATTCTTTATGTATAAACACCAAAAAAAGGTAGATAGATAAGATAATAATATCTACATTTAATTTTAACTTAACACAAATAAAAAATTCAAGACTCTCGATAATTAAACGTTCAAACAGCGAACACAAGAGTAGAACATCAGCAAACAGTTACGTTTGAAAAAGAATTAATGGGTTTTGCTGGAATTTTAAATGCAGATTCTTTTAAAACGTAAAGCGCAAATAGTTCCCGTGAGACTTCAGGAAAATCTCAGTTTTATACGAAGAAAAACTCATGTAGACATATATTTCAATCTTTAGTTTACTACTATTTTATTTTTACATCCTTGTTTCCATTCTTAGAATTATCCAAGTAACGTGTGTGTAGTTCTGTCCTATGGGTATATTTCTGTTCCTACCGACCAATAGCCCTTCTACCAGTAATATCCAAAATAATCGGAAAAAAAATGTTCACTGGAATTAAAATCTTTTTGGAAAAACCGGCCAAGTGCCAGTCGGCCTCGCGCACGAAGGATTCCGTACCATTATCTGTAAAAACGGCAAAAAATCATGTCTGTTGTATGGGAGCCCCACGTAAATATTTATTTTATTCTGTTTTTAGTATTTGTTGTTATAGTGGCAATAGAACAACATCATCTGTGAAAATTTCAACTGTCTAACTATCACGGTTCATGAGATACAGCCTGGTAACAGACGGACAGCGGAGTCTTAGTTATAGGGTCCCGTTTCACTCTTTGGCTACGGAACCCTAAACAGGACATAAATCAATTTGGCTTTAGCACACGGCCCGCTTTCTTTACGGTTCGGCGTATAAACTGCGCCGTAAAAAAAAAGTATTGGTCAACAAGCTTCCATAGTGATCCATACAACACTGACGACCGTGTGTAGTAAAAAAATAATGTAGTTTATATTCTACTGTTAATCGGACATATAACGACACCCAAACTAGACATATATAATTTTTCTGGAATTAATTGTATTATAATTTGATACTGACGAGAATACAATTTCCTGTAGTGTGTTTTTTAAATAATCAAAAGCTGTTAAGAGCTAAAGCTTCATTTCAGCTTAATGACCTCCAGTGTTATTACCAATGCTATTTTCAAGAACATTACACTTTGTTAAAATATAACATAGTATGACGCCTGTTCTCCCTGCAGGGTTAGGCAAAAGTGACCAACACCCATTTTAGCCAGTTATGTTTAAGTCCCATGTGTCCCCCCCCCCCCCCCCTATTAGATGGGACTTAAACAGAGAGACGGGGTTTAAAATATACTGAGAAGGAAAGCATTGCCAACATTTACCATGCTTGCCATACAAATTTTAACAGGACAGGTGGACACGGTGACACTAAAAATCTGACTTCTGGGTACTACATTTATGTCACACGGTACAGTAAAAACTCTAAGAAATTCAATCACATAAAACCTCTCGTTTTCTCGACTAGGTACAAGTACTTCACAAGAAATCTTAGTTTGTGTCCTCAATCCGTTTGAACATAAAGTCATTTCGCACGAGCTTTCCCATTTCCGCTTAGATTATAGAATGTTTTTATCGGTATGAAATTCTTGAACTCGCCACTCGATTTCCCGATTTATCTGTGAATCGAAAAAAACCGCTACCGAGTTTAACTTTGAAATAGATTATGGCATGGGTCACCATTTAGTTTTATTGGGGGCCGATTTAAAAAATAATAATTATGAGTTTCTTGGTCCGTTTGGTAGATGAATATTAGTAACCGAGATTAAAAATATAAATTTACAAAGAAATTAATGTGAAAAATAATGACATGTTTTACTTTAAACTTTGAAGGTGCAAGCTAAAACTCAACATTTTTATTTTATTATTTTTTGACCTTAAGTAAACAGTTCATGACTACTTAAGTCATGAACTTTACTGTTTACTTAAGAAAAAGGTCGGCGGTCTAAAACCGGACCGTGGTCCACCATTTGGTGACTCCTGGATGGTGATGGGTATATCCCGGATATGAGTATTTTATTTTCAGTTTCTAGAAACTGATGATACAACAGGGTCTCATAAGGTCTTACGATAAGGCCAGTCAGTCCCTACAGACTTTTGCGTAGGTACTGAGAAAAATATCCGGGCGGATTTCATTCGCAAAATCTGCCAACCAGGAAACTATTAAGTAAGTGCATGCCCATACGGATTTTCATTCAGTACGCGGATTATAATCCCGTGTAAAAAAAAAACAAAGTGAGGTTTTACAGTACAGGATTTCCGTAAACCACTAGATACCTGGATCTATCTGGACATAACCGAAGCTAAAACACACGACATGATATACGAGTATATCCTATACTATTAAACGAGCAATATTTGTAATCACGTTCTCGAAAACGGTTCTAACGATTCCATGAAAGTTACAATATAGGGGTTTACGAGGGCGAAAAATCGATCTAGCTAAGTCCCATATCTGGGAAAATTCGTTTTCTCCATATTTTCACCCGAGCTGAGGTCGGTCACCCAAGGTTTAGGACAAGATGGCTACGTTAGAATAATGACATGGCAGCATGGAATTAGTAAGTACCTACTATCACGGCAGCATGGAATTAGTAAGTACCTACTATCATGGCATTCATATTAAATCCGCAGTGGGCAAACCCGTGTGAGTGCACTAAAAACACAAAAAATTGGAGTAGATGGCGAGAAATTGTGAAGCGAATCACATCAGCCGCTGGACCAGAAACTACATGAAAAACACGACCGCTCTGTCAAGAGTACTACGAAGAAGAAGAATCATGGCAGCATGGAATGCACATGGAACTTGTATGAACTATCCTATACTATTAAATGAGCATTCTCTATTTTCACCCGGGCAGAGCTCGGTCGACCAGGTACCTTAAGTGATATATCATGAGCGCGAAATAATAACCTTCATTACAACTCTTACCCCATATTTCTCCCATCTCAGCTAACAAACAACAAACATATTAATTTCATGTAGCAAGCGAAACTCCAGATGTAAGTGCAAATATCAAAGGCGAAGTAACGGCGAAGTAAAGCCCACACACGTCGCCTGTCTGTTTAAACTAAATACATGCCCGCGTAAAGCAAATTTCATGCATAAAATTATTGAAGCCGCCTGCGCCAGACCTACCTGTCGAACTTGGACTACCTTAATTTAGGAGAGGACGCGATTTTTTTAAAGTGTTTTTTATAGTCAAAAAACCGGCCAACTGCAAGTCCGACACGCAAACAAAGGGCACCGTACAATATTTAACAAAAAATACATTTCTAGTATCCCTTTAATTATAAACTTCAATTATTTTTTTATTATTTTTTGTTATAGCGGCAATAGAAATACACAACCTGTGAATATTTGAACTGTCTACCTATTACGGTTCATGAGATACAGCCCGTTGACAGATAGACGGACGGACAGACAGCGGGGGCTTAGTAATAAGGTTCCGTTTAGCACCTTTCAGGTATGGAACCCTAAAAAGGTAACCGTAAATGCATCTATGTTGGATTCAGTGATGCAGGTATATAAAATACATGGGGAATTATTTTCTCAGGTGTAGCAAAGCTGCTAAGGGTAGTTTGAAGAACGCGGTGTGTTTTAAGCCAGTAAGAGTTTTTCAAACCAAGAAACTCTCCCTAGATCGGAAGACATCGATATCGAACTTCCAAACAAAAAAAAACGTGTGCGGTCCGGGGAGCCCCGTCAAGAAAGAAGTTCCTTACGCGATACTTGCCCGCACACACACACTCGTGTATAATAGAAAGAAACAAATAGAGAGAGTAAGTCGCATGGAGGGGGCATAACGCTTTTTCCTTACGTGACGATTCCTACCAGTCAACTCCTACCGCAAGCCGCGTTAAGAAACTTCGTTCCAAAAATCAGGCTGGAGCCATGGCAATGAAATCCCAAAGAGGAAATCCTCATCGTCGAAATGACTTGCAAGTGGTTGGAGGTCTCAGTTTCAGATGGATGTCCTTAGTCACTTTTACTTTCTCGAATGGAGGGAGTAGCTACCACTACCTATTCAATTCCTAAGCACCACAATGGTTCAAAAAAGCGCGTAAGACCTCCCCTTACTTGGATGTTCATAGTCAGCAACTACTTGAAGATAGCTAAAGTTGACGTTTTAACGACCAAGAACAGACACGTCTGGCTAGGAATAACGAAGAGAGCCGACTCCAAATGAAATGGTATAAGCTAGGCAGAGAGAGAGCGAGGAGGAAAGAGCCATCCAAAGATTTTGGCACATTCATTATTACAGTCTTCAAAATCCCTGGAGCCTAGTTGATACAAATTGTGTCCTCAGTCCTCACTTGCAAACCTTTATGTAAAGCTTCTAACTTGAGCTACACATTATAAAGTCAAGACCTCACCCGCGACCTGCGCGCACCCATTCAACTGTTTGGCATCACTTGTTAATATTGATATGAAGCTCAAATTAATATGCATGTGGGGACGCGATACAATTGGGTGCCACTGTTTGTGCTAGTTTCAATAATTCTACTACCTCCAAACGACAGACGTGGAACGAATGTAGATGTTGATTCTGTATTTTATTAGATTTCAGCTGATTTCAGTCGGTTAATGTGTACTGCTAATGATTAATTCTCCAATAACTGCACCGAAAACTGTCTAATCTGATTTTCAATGATTGTATCTTCATCTTTAGTCAATGAGTTGGCCAACATTGAAAACATATTATGAACTATCTCAGTATCTTTTCCCAGAATTAATAATACTAGCGACAAAAAGGCCCAGCACCTCATCAAACCGAAATAATACACTTTTCACGAGGGTGTCTTGCATTCAATTCATTAATTCATCTAAAAAATATGCTTATTGAATTGCAGTTGTACATCTTTAATGAATAATGAAGAACTGTAATTTTGATGAATATTATCACGGTTTATGCACCATCTATTCCTACCAATTTGTACGCCACGATATGCGGCTGAACATGTTAGAACTTTTCTGTATCCCATTACTATCCTGCATGCAATGTATCATGTACACCATGTTTAAATAAATAAAATTTACTTACTTACTTCAATTTAAAACTGGAAAGTGTACCACAAAATTACATCATGCCGCACCCAAACACATTACTCTCGTCATTTCCCACTGTCTGATCACTTATTACATGTATCAACTAACTTAAATTCCAGAATTTGATTGCCATTCCTTCAAAATTCTGTCCCTCCTCAATATCCGGGAATGAATTGAATCCCCTGTCGAGCATGATGCATAACTGAACTGTGCAGACGGGCTTTTTTATTCTAAAATTCAAAATTCAATAGTTATTTATTCAAACTAGGCTGAGAATCAGCACTTTTCGAACGTCAAAATTACATAAGACAATCCCCCAAAACGCCCACCCTTCACCACTTCCTAGTGCTTTAGCTGGGAAGATGAAGTGGCGCAACAAACTCCCCAGCAGCACAGCTGTCTGTTCAGTTAGAAAAAATTGATTCTATATAACAGTGATTTACAAATATATATCTATCAGGTTCATTACGAGGATTCCAAAATGATTGCTAGATATCTGAAAATTAAAAGATACAATCATTATTGTAGATTAAATCTCACAAATTTTTTGAATATTTTTTAACACTACCAGAGAAAATGTTTTATGGATACGGAAATAACTTCAAAAGGAAAATTTAACATAATTTCCACAGAGCTCTTAGTACGAACGCGCGACGTAAACAAAAAGTAAATTCAAACGACAAAAAATCGTTACAATACTACTAATACGGGTGAAATACAGCTATTCTGTAGAATTTTAGTTGAATTGTTCACGATAAGCACAAAATTAGTATCAGCCCTAATTATTGTGAATCGATCAAAATCAAAATATTTTATTTCACATTTATAAACCTACATTGGGCACTTATGAAACATCAGAAGCTAGGTGCACGGTTCCAATTGGTCGTTCCCTATGGAGAAGAGCCGGCAAGAAACTTCACGGCTCCACTCTTTTAAAAATAACTTGACTTTTACAATGCTTCAAATTACAGTGTTATATAGACTGGTCAACGTGTACTTAGCAAAATAGAAAATGATATATTTTTAGATTTGCACTAAAACAATAGAAAGAATAATCATAATCATAATCATAATCATTTATTTGCGTACCATAAAGTGTATAAAAGATGTTACATGAAGCTAATAAAGTCTTAAAACAACGTAAATACAAGGTCCCATTAAAATAGATGAACAAATTTTAACACAGCGTTCAGTACGTCTAGCCAAAGATACCTATCCAAGCAAAAAAAAACACTGAGTAAAGTTATTTTATTTTATTTTGACCTTAAATAATAAATGGCAATGGGTAACCAACATTTTTAGTGTATTTTCGTTGGCTAGTTTATTTTTCATGTAAGTATACGAGTATAATGCGTTTGTCTTATGTTTTTTTTTACCATTCTCCTTATTTTGGTGGTCTAAATGATTTCTAGAAGTTTGTCCGTCTATTTTAATGGAAACTTATATAATGTAGGAAATGAATATTTTCAATTTTAAAATCGACCTGATTTAAGTTACGTTTGGAGTAAACACACCCACTCCCACTGAACACGCACGACGCTACAAAAAATAACTGAATTAAAAAAAAAACAGAGTTAGATACTTAACAATAAGCGTGAAATGAGATTTCAGGCCAAGCCGCCTACTCCATGTGGCAGGTACAACATAACCTAATCTTCATTTAATCCAAAGAAATTTCCAACATCACATATTCATAATCAACATTCATGAGAAAATTCAATTTCATCAAGCAGAAATTCATTTAGTTCGTAATCCGGACAAACAACGTTTAGTTCCAGCTTGATTAATATCAGGTCAGATGTACTTAGATTGCAGGTATAGCAAATGACCTAAATACGTTGATTGCGTCTTACGTAAGCAGATTATATCTTGTATTTACTCCTGTGTATGTGTATATTGATGATAATACCGCAGTATTACTATTTGGATTAATGAAAGATGAGACCTCTAGGGTTTTTTTTTTTGGGTGGGAAATTATCAAATAACTTCTCCCGCTCTCGTGTTCCTTCAGTTGCCTGTACGTTGCCAGGAGCCACGGTATCCCTTTCGGACTTTCCCGCAACCCCGGCAGGCATCGGTCCTATCGGACCCCTTCACTTGCTGACATCTCTTTGAGGCGCGCGTGGAACACAACGCGCAGTCGACCCGGGCCTGGTCCCTATCGGACGGCGAGCTACCCATTGGTCACCGTCCACAAGCCCGCGCCTACGGTGGCCGGGAATTGGCCTGCGATTCCCGACGCCCAGGGCGTCTCCTGCAGCGGCTAGGGGCGTGAGGGCGCCAATTTGCCTCTCCCTCACGCGTTCTGCCTCCTCCTTCGCGAGCATTACTACTACGCAGAAGAAGGTGACGGCCTCCCATGCCCTCTCGCTCTGATAACAAGATATAATCATTCATCCACAGATCATGAAGCTATTCATCCCTTCAGTCCATCGAAACGTTCTTTTCAGAGATCGCGTTGTGCGATAAAGAGTCCCCAAAATGATCAATTGCAAACAATTTGTAATTGCAGCAATATTGTCAATCACTTCAATGGCATTTGGTATACGATGATTTTGCGCACCAATGTGCAATAAAGTGAATAAATTGCTAGACCGGTATCCTTTAATAGATACGATTAGCTTTTTAGATGATTTCAACAACAAATATTTTTTACAAGAAAAAATATGTTATTTAAATTATTTTTCCCCAGTATTAATTCACAAAATTGTAAACATGCCTGATCAACAGCAATAGGGAATATGCATGTAATTATTTTCTCACTAGATCCATAAAAGACAGTAATTTAAACCTAAGAAAAGTATTAAAAGTTGAATTCAACAACACAGCAGTGCTATTCTGAAAAAATCTCGCGGTGAAAACTTAGGTGAAGTGAGCTATCAATAGTGTACATGTCCCTAGCATCAGTGAAATGACAGCTCACTTCACGCTCACTTCACCTAAGTTTTCACGGTGATATTTTTACAGAATAGATCGGCTGTGTTGCTCAAAAAAATTATGAAACTCCAACAATTTTCTACTACAGTTAAAACGTCCGTTCTGTCGCGGTCATGATGTTACGTCATTTACCACGTTCGTTTGTTTGTTTACATATGTTTTTTTAAGGTATTTTTAGCCCCAAATCGTATAAATTAAATTATCTTTTGAGCTTTATTCAAGCAGAAATTGCACTTACTTACTTACTTTAGTAAGATTCCAAGCACTTTGCACTTTTATTAGATACTATGTGAATACAATTCAGTGCATATTTATTCCGAATTTCAAACTCTCTGCCTCTTCAAAAATACCCTCCGTTCAAGCTTCAAGTTTCAAACTACCTACGAATCGTACGTCTGTTAACACCCGTAGCATTCCGTCACTCATTCGTCACGAAGTCGCGCCAACATCGATCGTTCATGACAGCCCAATCAGAAGCTTAACCGACAGGAAAAACACGAGGGTTCCCGACATGTTGCCTAATCTAATACTAGGGCAACATCAGCTAGAGATGTTAGCAAGGTAAATATTAGGGGAGTGGCTGCAGCCAATATCGGAGTTAATGTGGTTGACGGAACCCTAATTTGGTGGAACATAGCTGTACAGAGTAACTGCCTCCGGTCCCGGACCCTACTGTGTTTATCTGGTTTTTTGGGGTTCTAAATCAAGGGGTGCCAACAGGACTCCGTTAACATATATGTTGCCTGTTTGTACGTATGTCCATATATTAGAAAGCTATCTAGGTGAAGGCATCTGGCAGTCGGCTGATAGCCTCATAAGTTGTTCCAGCATAAACTTAGAAATGAACCGCAGAAAATTGGCCTTGGCTACAAACCAAAACTAATCCTCCAAAGTTCACAGAAGTACTCAAAATTCGTTGCTTTCAAAAAAGCCGATTTTATTGATGTTTACATTATCCTCTGCTTACTGAACAGGATTATTTTCTAATAAAACGATCGCCTTTACAAACTTCTATCCGATCCTTTAAGGGTTCTAATACAATTTAATAGCCTTTGTGTAAAAGACCTTTGTAGTGGAATATCAAAAAGCGTACCAACTTTGAATTGGCTATTTTACTCTTATAAGTTTAAAAACCATAAGTTTGAATTCATCAAAGTTCACCTCTAGGTACAACAAAACTGGAGCTCTGCCCAGCTTGGGCAGAGAATCGCCGTGTCCTCGTGGTGGCGATGATCTCTCGCGTCCGGCCATAGTACGGAGCGAGAGGGTATGGGAGGCCGTCAGCAGTAATGCTAGCGAAGGAGGAGGCGGAACGCGTGAGGGAGAGGCAAATTTCGAGCCCTCACGCCCCTAGCCGCTGCAGGAGACGCCCTGGGCGTCGGAAATAGCAGGCCGATTCCCGGCCACCGTAGACGTGAGCTTGCGTACGGTGAGCAATGCGTACGATAAGGACCAAGCCCGGGTCGACGGCGCGTTGTGTTTCACGCGCGCCTCAGCACAACTGGCGGGGTCCACTAGGACCGATGCCTGCCGGGGTCGCGGGAAAGTCCGAAAGGGATACCGTGGCCCCTGGCAACCTACAGGAAACTGAAGGAACACGGATGGGTTTTACTCAGTAAGAGTCTGACACGTCTTCCCGCTCCACCCAGAGCGGAAGAAGTTATTTGATAACTTCCCACCCAAAAAACCAAAAAAAGTATTGGATACTAGCTTCCCTTTGAGGAGTGGCTAGAGAGGCGCCACGGCGTCCTCACCTTCCGCCTGACGCAGGTCCTCACCGGACATGGTTGTTTCGGGAGGTTCCTGTTTCGTATCAGGCGGGAGGAAACACCCGGGTGTCAACACTGCGTGGATCGCCCGGAGGACACGGTTGAGCATACGGTGGAGGTCTGTCCGGCTTGGGCAGAGCATCGCCGTGTCCTCGTGGAGGCGATCGGCGGCGGGGATCTCTCGCGTCCGGCCCTAGTCCAGGCCATGGTACGGAGCGAGAGGGCATGGGAGGCCGTCACCTCCTTCTGCGAAGCAGTAATGCTCGCGAAGGAGGAGGCAGAACGCGTGAGGGAGAGGCAAACTTCGCGCCCTCACGCCCCTAGCCGCCGCAGGAGACGCCCTGGGCGTCGGGAATCATAGGCCGATTCCCGGCCACCGTAGGCGCGGGCTTGCGGACGGTGAGCAATGGGTAGCTCGCCGTCCGATAAGGACCAGGCCCGGGTCGACGGCGCGTTGTGTTCCACGCGCGCCTCAAAGAGATGTCAGCAAGTGAAGGGGATTTCCGATAGGACCGATGCCTGCCGGGGTTGCGGGAAAGTCCAAAAGGGATACCGTGGCCCCTGGCAACGTACAGGCAACGGAAGGAACACGGGTGGGTTTTAGTCAGTAAGAGTCTGACACGCCCTCCCGCTCCACCCAGAGCGGGAGAAGTTATTTGATAATTTCCCACCCAAAAAAATAAAAAAAAATAATACTAGCTTCCCACGACTTCCGTCCTCGTGGAAGTCAACGACATATAATATAAAACATATTCTATGGTACCAGAGAAAAAAAAAAATCTGTGAAGTTTTTGAGATTTTGAACAGTAAAAGAAATTTTGTAATCAGATTCTCTTACTAACAAAAATACTATTTACTAATTTGGTTGTCATGGTATATGCATATGATGCGGAGGAATGAGGAAAATGTCGTGAGGAAAGTTTTGAGTATGAATGTAGATGGCTGGAGTGTAAGGGAAGGCCAAAGAAACGATGGAAGGGCTGTGTGAAAGATGATATGGCTAGAAAGGGGGTGACTACCGAGATGACGACTCCTAGAGAAGTATGGAAGAAACGGAAATGATGCGCCGACCACGGATAAATAGGGATAAGGGCAGGAGGATGATGATGAAACAAATACACTATTTTACCTCTTCATCATATCAGTTTAGATAATGTTGGGATCATTCTAATAAAATAAAAAGCAGTACTGACGCCAAATCAAGATCAAAATCAAAATCTTTTAGTTCACACAAACTTACATGGGCACTTATGAAACGTCAGAAGCTAGGTGCACTGTTACAATTGGTCGTTTCCTATGGAGAAGAGATGGCAAGAAACTCCACGGTTACTCTTTTAAAAATAATAGAAATATAAAATTAAAACATTTGCTTCTGCCCAAATCTAGCACCACGACGAAAGGAATAGTACCTACAATGGTGCAGTGAGTTCAAAGCGTGTAAAACCAACCTCATAATTCCAATTTTAGAATCAAACTGAACACAAAAGGATGAAATTGCTGGCCTGTCATGTCTTTAACCATATCGTTGTGGTGCCCAACTTAGTCCATACACACAGCCATGGACAATTAAACCTTATTTGTATAGAGTGAAGCATTTGTTGTGTGCAAATGTAGTGTTGCTCCGGTATTTACTGAAGCGCCTTGTTTTCGACTTGTAAATTGATTGAAACGCCCGGCAACTGATAATTGCTAATAGTTTTCTTGTTAGGGCTAAAGTGGGAAGTTGGCAGACTACTTGATTTCTTTCAAAAAGTTCCATTTCCTGTTGTACGCCAAGTAAAGTGTCTGATTGCGAGTCGCTTGGAATGTATATCGTTGATTGGATCGTTTTGTTGTTTGTTTGTGGAACTTTTTTAGATGTTCGTATTGTATTTTTTAATAGATTTTTTATCAGAAAGATGAAAATGTATCGATAGGGAGGTACATGATACTTAAAGAGCATATCCTGGGAGTTTTTCAGTGACTATTGTCATTGCGTTATAATAATGCAACCCGTTCATTAAAACTTACACTGGATTCTTTCGTACCTCATTAGTTGTACATTACAATCACAGCTGCTCCATTGGTCTCGTGGTCGCAAGCGTGACTGCTGAGCGTGGGGTCCTAGGTTCCATTCGGTCGGACAAAGAGTTATTGAGTTTTTCCATTAGGAATTTCTCAGTAGCAGCAACAGCAGTGCAGTAGTGCAGTAGCAGCAGTGGTTTGGAAGTTGGTGGTGTGAAACCCCCTCTCGGATAGCACGTAAACCTCTCCCCCGGTCGTGTCGGATTGCCATCGGCCTATGCGAGTAAAGGAACAGAAAGTGCACCTGTGTTTGCGTACACACTTGTGCACTATAATATCTCCTGAGTAGGTACTTGGCTATCCTTCGTAGAGATTTACCACTGTGATCGAAATTCGGTCGGGAGGATTTCGGATTGATTTTAAACAACTGCGTCCCGCGGTTTCGGCCGCTTAAGTCTCGATCCCGTGGAAATGTCGGGATAAAAAGTCTAAACACTTAATAGTGAACTAACCCTAAAACGTGATCTTCCTTTTATCTCGACAATTCTATACTGAGGCGTACAATGAACAGATTGGCAGCCAATTTAAACTTTCATAGACGCTGACGTTACGTCCATCAGTACAAAAAATACAACCAGAGAAAAATTCTAATAGGGGCCGAAATTAACTCTCAGTTCGTTCACCATACCGACATAGAAAAAGAACGAGGAGAAGGCTTATAATTATCTCGACAGAAGCCTGGCACGTAGACGTAACGCGGGGTGTATGTGTCGAAATTGACTTTTGTAACTATAATGCTAAGTTATTACTTTTCTTTCCATTATTTTATTGTTTCCATTATTTACCCTACATTAAAACAATTTTTAAATAATTTTCATCTTGTCTGCTTAGTTATAGGATGGGTAGGTCAATTATATTCCTTCTTTGAACATGAATGGCCAACGCATGGGTTCTCTGGGAAGGTGGCTAAGATTTTGTGTTTTAGACAGAACTAATAGCAAGAGCGGCGTTTTCCTTAAAAGAAAACTTTAGAATGTATTTCATTCATAGCAAATAGCATGCCAGCGTTCGACGACAACGTTTATAAGAGAGTGAAATTCATATCGCGTTTAAAAAAGGAATAGAATGAACCTTCTGCCCCATTGTATTTCCCCATAGCAACGGTGTCTCCATTATTGCTAGTTTAATTTCTGTCCACCATTTTGAGCCATTCAGTTTCGCGAAGCCAGACTGCTAAACTTACAGTTGAAATTAATTTTAAATACAGTTTTCTGTCCAACTTATAACCAATTTTGTGTGAATTCACTTGAAAATATTGTTCACTGTGTGTTTTGCTTGTGAGCAAGATAGAATACACTATGCTATAAGAATTTTTATTCTGTTTTGGTTGACAAAATGTTACGCCATATTATCTGAATATATTATGGATGTTTGATAGATTTCGAGCTATATTTATGAACCTAGGTTAAGTTACTTAATAATCAAAAAATGATCATAGGCAGGTACTTACGTACCTCCATTGAAATTACGTTGTAACTAATTAATTATCCTAACATTTTCATCCAGCATTTCGTAGCATAATTAATTTGAAATTAATGTAAAAATCTACAGGAAAATTCAAGCTTCCAACGATCCCATGGTAACGACGGCTTGAAATGTACAAAATTACAATTCAATTAACAGAAAATACTTGATATTTCATACACTTGAATGAGAGCAGTCATTATAGAGATTCGCGTCTGCGATTCAAGTAATTAAAATACAATTTTATTACGATCTGCGCCTTAATTTTCTTAATTAAAATTGGTATAATTGAATAAATTGAAGCGTCGAAACGAACCGGACGGAATAATGAAGTAATCGCTACAAAATCGTGATTTCTGTGTCAATTGTAATCATGGAACCTTCTACTTGTAATTGCGTTATCTTACGTCTGTAATTTTGGTTTGGATTTTATTGAAATTCAGTTTAATATAAAATCTCTACAGTTCTGTGAGTATAACTGTAGCTGTTACTCTGTAATATAGTTACACAAAGGCCTTTCAATTAACAAATTGAATCCTTTGAGACGAACCTGAGTTAACCAAAACTGAGAGATCCTGTTTCCAGGAAGTCGAATCCAGCTCTTATTTGACTTGTGGGTCAAGTATTATTAAAGAGTCACAGGTATAATATCTATCAGTTTGACAGAAATATCCTTTAACAACATCAAACTACAACAACGAATCGGCCTGCCATATATGGTGCTTGACCGTTCTTTGTAAAGTCAATCTCCAGTCATTTATCTATAGGTAACCATTCTTATATTATTCCTAAAAAGCTTTGATAACTTGTCTTTCCGATTAGACTGTAATCAGTGGTGGCCCAGTGATAACGGCCTCGACTTACGAGTTACAGTTCAGAGTGCGAACCCATGCAGGCGCTTTGCTTTGTGTAAATAATTTCATCACCACTTCTCTCAAAACTGTGAAAGAAAACATCGTGAGGAAACCTGCATAACCTAAAACCAAAAATTCGAAGACATGTGACATCTACCAACCCGCACTAGTCGCGTGGTAGATTACAGCCCACTCCCTCTCAAAGAGAGGAGGGCCATGTCCCAGCAGTGGAAACATTATAGGCTGATTATTTATTTACTATTACCACATTTGTTTTTACAGGTAGGAATACAACAATGTAGTCACAATTTCCACACTCAGAGACGTCACCCAAAAACCGATTAAACACCACCACCAACAAAAATGAAGTCTTTTTTTGACTGACAGGGTCCAAATTTACATATATCTGTCGATTAACGTGGATAATCAATTAACAAGACCCAAGTAACGAATCTGAGTCCCGGCACTAGTTATACAGAGGACAATATGTTAAGTGTCACCCTCTGGAATTCCGCCAATGAGCATTATGTTTATGATTAGCCTGGAAGCCACCTCAAAATGATAAGGGAAAGGCTAGACAGACGATGAAGCTCTACTTACAAAAAACGTGTGTGTTTATGCAGAGAATAAGCAGAGAATGATAAAGATATTTTCAAAATTCTCTTACAGCAATGAATAACACTAAAGCGCCCTACATCTTGTGTACAATGTAACCACAGACTATATAAGACTATATAAGAACAGACTGGGTGTCAGGAACTGTTACCCTAAGAACAGTTCCTGACACCCAGTCTGTTCTCAATGTGCAGCCCTAATTACCGCAGATCATCCTCTTAGCGGCATTCTGCTAAATTAATACGCTTTACTCCTGTAACTTTGGAGTACAATTTGTAAGATATAGCGATTTAGTTCTTAGATAAAACGAGATATTTTTTTCACACTTCAGTTCGTACAACAGTGACTCTTTAGCTTTTACAACAGTGGTGATAACTGAGGGGTTGAAAAAAAGCGTTGAAAAAAATTACTTAATTATCCAATTGACACAGTCCATGTGAAGTAAAAAGAGTTCAACGAAGAGAAATGATGAAGGATACTATACTGATAAAAAACTGCAGACTTACTTGCTGTAGGTATTATTTTTATCAACTATATTCGAATCGACAGTCTTACTTTCAATTTATTTTTTTCGTTCTGGCTTTTGCTTCTAACTAATGCCAGAGCTCGACAGTGTATATGCTACTCTATGCACTAATGGTCTACCAGTCGACATTCATTGACAGACAATGACATACAAATCTTGTATCTAACTATCTACTAGTGACGGAATATATTCAGTCCGTTAGAGACAATAAATTAGTATAGTGCACAATAAATAATCCATTTATTTATATTAACTACATAAAATAACATCACGCCTTTTTTACCCGAAGAGTTCAGCAGAGGTATACTTATAGTACACCCACATTTCACTAGCTATGTTCCAATGCTATGTAATAGGAGGCGAGCCTATTGAAATCAAACGGCAAGAATCCAGACTCCAGGCTGCTACTGAGAAATTCCAGATGGAAAAATACAGTAATAGTTTGCCCGACCCGGGAATCGAACCTCATGCTCAGTAGAAGCGCTTGTGACCACTAGACCAATGAGGCAGTTATTTATTTTACTTTACTTTACATAAAATGGAAATTGGCCAATTATCTGTTAAAAAATAACATTCGACAGAAATTCATACACTCGTCTCTCAGAACTCCAGACATACTAACTTAATCGTCTTCCATTTGTCCGCGAACACATCAGTCAGGTTTCTATATTGGTATTTAGCCACGAACTCCAAAAGGTACAGACAGATAACGCTAGGACCTCCACAATTGAGTCATACCGTAATGCGGTGGGATTAAGCGCCTCTATTAATATACGTATTGTACGGAATGAAGCCTCTTCAATTCACCACCGTATATTGTGTGCTTCATTTGAAATAATCGCTTAATTCCACGTAATGGATATACCTAGTTCTTGTAGACTACTGTAGAAATGTCAGTAGCAGGTTCTTGTATATTAATTGAAACGGGTTTTAAATGGTATTATTCAGTTGTGGCAATTTTATCTTGAAAGAGATTTTCCAAGAAATAATAACAACTCCATAAAAAGGTGTTTTTGACCTTAGAAAACCGACATTAGGGTACTTTGTGATAGGTAATTGCCAATAATTAATGATAATTTACCTTTGTTGCTTTAAATAAAACGCCCACAAAATGCACGCTCATTTACAGGCAAACACATCTCACACAAAATTATCAAGTTACACAACCAAATTAAAGCTATTTACACACTTCCCGTGACCCAAAGGCTGGTTTTTACCTTGGGCAGAGGCTAAGCATTGCCATACAACGTGGCAATGCGGCCAGTGTCTTGGGTACATTACCAGTCGACAGCGATGCGGATGAATTTTTTCGATGCTATATTTTAGTTTATGAATAGTTTTAGTTAAGTTAGTATATAATTTTGGTATTTTTGTTAATTAATTAGTTATAAGTTGTTGTTGTTGTAAATATTAAAATAAAGGATACCAGGTAAATAATAAAAAAAAAAATAAGTAGCCGTACCTGTGGATTAAATCAAAATTTGTAATACTTTGACCTTTAAAGTTCGATTCCGAACAACGCCTCACGCGGCATTGCTGTCACGTCACTACTGGTCCCCATACATTTTCTATAGGTTTATATGAGATTACATTCCAAGCACGGCAGCAATGCTGCGCGTCAGTGCTCCGACGACATTGCTGTGCGGCAGGGCCTTCATCACAGTGATAACACGTGAATGTTGACAACTGTTGGGAAGTAAGCCACGAACAACAGTGCCGCCGCGGTGCTCGGAATCACGCGTGCGGCGTTCTTCGGAATCATACCTTTTTTTATCTTTTTTTTATTGGAAATTATCAAATAACTTCTCCCGCTCTGGGCGGAGCGAGAGGGCGTGTCAGACTCTTACTGACTAAAACCCACCCGTGTTCCTTCAGTTGCCTGTACGTTGCCAGGGGCCACGGCATCCCTTTCGGACTTTCCCGCAACCCTGGCAGGCGTCGGTCCTAACGGACCCCTTCACTTCTGCTGACATCTCTTTGAGACGCGCGTGGAACACAACGCGCCCTCGACCCGGGCCTGGTCCTTATCGGACGGCGAGCTACCCATTGCTCACCGTCCGCAAGCCCGCGCCTACGGTGGGCGGGAATCGGCCTGCGATTCCCGACGCCCAGGGCGTCTCCTGCGGCGGCTAGGGGCGTGAGGGCGCGAAGTTTGCCTTTCCCTCACGCGTTCCTCCTTCGCGAGCGAATCATACCTTAAATACCGGTAAACTGCCCTAACTTTGCCTGGCGTCCTAAGTTTGCCTATAATGAAAATGATGTAATATCTTTTTCATTTTACTTGTATGGCAATCGAAACTTAAAGCTGTCTATAAAATCTCAAAGTTTCCTTTGCCATACAAGTAAAATGAAAAAGATATTACATCATTTTCATTATAGGCAAACTTAGGACGCCAGGCAAAGTTAGGGCAGTTTACGGTACTGTTTTGAACTGTTTTTTAGGTCACAAAATAAACCCATGTATAAAAAAGTCCGTCTAACAAACCATCCAAAGTATTTCATACCTTTCAAACTTGAACTGAGACAAATTGCTTGGGATAACATCTTAATATCAGAAAATAATGTAAACAATAACTAAAATCTCTTCGAAAACAAATTAAAAGAACTTTTAGATGCCTCCATCCCACTTAAACCAATAAAAATATCTATTTTCAAAAACTATAACTATTTAAATAAAGGATCATGTAAACATAAACGACTTCTACAAAAACTGGTAAATCAATCTAAAAATAAAGTATTAAAAAAGCAAAACAATTTTTTTTCAAAAATTCTCAAAAAATTTATGTTTCCAAAAAAAAAAACTACTCACAAAAAATGGAACGGTCCAAAACAAAAACGAAAAAAATATGGCAGATAATAAAACGTATAACTTAAAAACCCAAAAACATTTACCCTGGAAATCTAAAAATGAACATATACAACAACCTAACAAATTGTCTCTAAACTATTGCTAACACATTCAACCAATACTTTGCGTCCGCAGGTTCCCCAAACATGCAAAACAACAGCTCACAATCCCATCGACCATACAGTCGATACCCATCGACCATACAGTAATTACGCCGGCCATTAATTCTACGAGTATGTTCTTAGAGCCTGTTACAGAAAAAGAGATATTTGATATTATTCAGAACATCCCTGACAAGCGCAGCTGTGGCATCGACGAGATGCCTCCTACATTAATACAGTCATGTATCCTGGAACTAACTCCCCCGTTATCATATCTTGTAAACCAATCCCTTGAGTAAAAATTATTCCCGTCTCGATCAAAAATAGCAATAATCAAACCTATATATATACCTAAATAAGGTGAGAAATCCAATGACCCTAGTCAATACAGATCACATACGATACATAAAATATTTTTGAGAATGATGGAAGAAGCGTAGTACTTCTTCCAGCATTCTCAAAAATATTTGAAAAAGTAGTCACCAACCGTATGTGTAAATTCCTGGAAAAATATAACTTACGCGACAATAATCAATTTGGATTCCGAGAAAACCGATCGACAACCCTACAATCAACAACAGTCTACAAATACACACAGGAAATCCTTACATACATTAAAGACAAAAACAACGCAATAGGCCTCTTGCTCGACAGGACTAAAGCCTATGATAAGGTATCACACTCAATCTTGTTAACCAAATTAAATGGGGTTGGCATCAGAGGAGACGCACTTGATTGGCTTAGATCGTATTTTGCTGACAGGAAACAGTACCTACGTACAGATCGAACACCTGGACAGCGACTCATGTGAGTTACAAAACGTGCGCTAGGATATAATAACCACTAATTGGTCTATCCCTCAAGGTAGTGTAATAAGATACATACTTCTCATTATATACATCAATAACCTGCCAGAAATATGCAATCACCTATGTATGTGTGTTATTCGCTGATGATACCTCCATATTCTTTAAATCCCTACAAACAGAATTCAATACCTACTCTTATAATTGAAACATTTAAATAAAATCCTGGTTACAGACCCATAATCTAGAAGTAAAGAATAAGAAAACCAAAATAATACAATTCAAACCCTACTAAACGCAAAAAAATAACTTAAAAACCATAACCAATAATATCAAAATTAAAGAAGTCGATGAATTTAATCTATTAGGTATTACACTGGACACTCATTTAAATGGGTTTTTATCACAATTTCCATAAGGTCACACACAAAAAAAGACAGTGCTCTTACTGCATACTATGCGTCTACGCATGGCTATGTTACGGAATCATCCTGTGGGGGCACAGTGTAGACGCTAAAGACCTATTTATTGCCCAAAAGAAATGGCTACGAATAATTTATCACATAAAACCTAGAGATAGCTGCAAACCCCACTTCATCAAGGAAAAAATCCTAACGTTACCCTCAATTTATATTCTAGAAATAGCCACATTTGTTAAAAAGAATATACAACGCTTTAATTTTGATAAGAATGAGCGCCGCAAAACTAAATTAATTCTACCAGCACCTAGGCTAGAGATGTATAAAAGTAGCCCAGAATATCGAAGCATCCAAATATATAATAAGTTACCTGAACATAATAAGATCCACAAAAACACTGTGCATATTTAAATTTAGACGTAAGTCATTAATTTTAGAAAAAAGGCAATTATAGTATTAACGAGTTTATGAAAGATAAGAAGCTAAAATAGAGCACTAATGTTACATATCTATATATAAAATGATTGTATTTATGTTACTATATAATTATTTCAAATGAAAATAAAATACGTTACAAAGAGATTAATGAATAATAATAATGAATGTTGTGATATTGATATCTAGTAGGTATGCAATATAATGTTAACTTCCAAATATTTAACCCAGGTATAAGTTAAACTGCGCCCTAACAGAGTCATGTAAGTGTTAGCCTAGCCTGTAACTGTGTGTACATTATGCAAAATAAATAAATAGAATACAGGGACCAGCTTAGACTGAAGTGTTCCTTCCTATACTAAATTATTTGCTGTTATATTGAGGTTCATGATTGTCGTTAACCATAGTTTGTAGAATATGATATTTTGTAGCATTCTTGTTACACTATACAATATTGCGAGAACTGCACCAGTGCAACAGCAGCTATCGTTATGCGGCTTTCAAAGTATGGAATAACCTGCCACCACCGATTAGAGTAATTAACACGATTAACGAGGCGCTTTTAGACGACGCTTACGGCAGTATCTTATAGTAGCGCAACAGAAGCTGAATATGGTCACACTGTGACATATCGAAGCACTTTGAGCATATCAAAACGCCTTCAAGAGTTGTATATATTCCTTAACAATTTTGACACTGACAGCTCTTGAACGCGTTTTAGAAATGCTGATCGCGTTCAGGTTCTTTGGAGAAATCAGCCCTTAATGTCTGAATTATAATGTATGTTATCTACTTAAGTACCTATGGTCCAGTGTTTCTGTCGGAACTTTCTCACAAAAATATAAATAGCTGCTCTTATACAGTTATTTTCGTGTCATTTATTTAACTGTGTTTCGTCTTGAAATGTTACACTAATTACGTGCATATTCGTTTTTATTATTATCTTACACTAATTTATTTTATTTAAGAATGAATACACACATTGAAGTATATAACTGATTTACATCCGACACCTCACACTTCAGGTTCTGTTGAAAACCAGCGTCAGGCACTAGTTGTCTGGCATTTTTGCTGAACTGGGCATATTTGGCGCAGCCGCGAGGCACACATTCCTGCTAATTTCTTACATAGCACTTTATACTTTTTATTTCATTTTGTTTATTTGCAGTATATGTTGTGTGCCTTTTTTACAAGCAACATATAGGGCAATCTCAAGCGATTCAAGCTGTAAAAAATCAACTACTATTCCACATTCTTCTTGATTTAACGCCTTTAACTAAACACAATCAAACAGCAAACTAAGCAACGTACCCACAGGTGTATCATAAATCCTGACTATAAGGGCAGGACTATACCTCAACGCGCACTAAGTGCTATATAAGCTCAATAGATCCCCGTTTATCTGGTGCTAGTGTACCATCGGCCTTATTTATGAGTCTCCGCAGACTATTCATTTGGTAAGACGTTATAGAGTTGTTTGGTTCATCCCCTATTTTTATGGGCCTTTGCAAGATAAAATGTGTGGTAGCGTAGTTTCCCGACAATAGCCGAAGTCCCACGAGATTTGGGAGAGCAGGAAATAATCAATTGGCCAAAATATATTGGTTAACGTATGTGTCTATTTTGGAGGTCTGTTTGTAGTGGTGTGAGGGGACGTCACGGAACATAAAAATACCCATTCGTTTCAACCTGACCTTTGTTTGCTGTATTTGCTATTTTGTACCCCCAAAATTGCCCTCAGCTTTAGGTTTTTTGGCACTTTTTGGTTGTAAATATAATCTGTCTCAAACTATTATAGTCCTAATGTTAGTTCTGAATCGCCTCCACCATTTACTTAAGAGTTTCTAAGTTCTTACCTGCACGATAATTGTAATGGTATACTTAATGAGCTGCTCGCTCTGCTAAGCCTTGTGCTAAAATCATAAATTCAATACACTGGTATTATATAAACATTACATACAGAATGACATTATTACTTTGTAAAGTTTTTTTTTTTTTAATTTTTGTGAATGTGAGGACTATGTGGATTTTTTTTTCTTTCTTATTTAATTTTAATGATGGTCTGGCAGTTTGAGTATGAGGCCTACCCAAATGTCCTTTCTCTGGTATTGTTCGTCGAGTTGAGCTCCTTAAGTTCTGGGTTGAGCTCCACGATTACTGACAAATGCTTGCACTGACAGGACAGGTCCACTCAAATCTGTGTGGTTCTTTTCTCAAAAGACCATTTCAGGCACTAATCTACATGGTCCTCATATGGCCTGACCTAGATTATGTCTGGACTTTAAAGGAGACTGTGACCTCTGAGTTTGTTTCGGCCTTTCTTCTCAGAGTAGTCAGATAGGAAACGCCGAACTCATCTAGCTAATTTTTAATAATTTTTTTAAGATGACGTGTAAAAGTGATTCCAATATCTTATTTTCAGAATAAACAATTTCATTTCATTTCATTAATATAAAAATATCATAATTACCACCATGCTACAAGTCTTCCGACGTTCATTACAGCTCTTCTAAACACCCGCATTACCTATTATAAATTGTAAGTCCCAAAGCCACAAAAAACCTTACTTATTTTTCTCATTTTTCTATACAAAGTCACACCTAATACATCCGAAAAAAGGTAAATCCATCTGTTTATAATGAGCAGCTGTTCCGCCACACAACCTAATACCTGGTTTCATATTTAATTTACAAGAGCATTATGAATCCGTGGCGGGATTTGTTGAGGGCCCATAACTGTTGTTTTACAACACCCTGTAGGGTCGTTCTGTCGAAACTTGGGGTAATACAGCATTCATTTATGTCTAATTTGCTGTGGACATTAAGTATTGATGCACTAAAAATTGTATTGAAGTATGGCGTAAAACCGAGTTATGGGTTTGGGTGTTTGTTTATTGTTTTAGGTAATGGAAGAAAGGAACATGCTGAATGCTGATGCTGAAAATAAGTTCTTGTTGTTAAAGGATTTTGCATATACCTTCGAAGAGGATTCCGACAGGAAAGAATAAAATCGGCTTATTCCAATCGGATCCCAGAATCCGATCCCATTTTGAGGGATTCGTTAGGAATGTGAATAAAATTAACCCTGTATATACTTGTACACTTTACTTTTTTACTTTATAATCTCGTATTTAATTTAGTTTTTAGTTTTTTTTTTTTGTAAGTTACGACAACTTTTTGTGTGCATGCAGAGTTTACCTATAAGTGATTGTTACACTTTATTCTGATTTGTTGCTTTTATTTCATTGGCTTATACCAGTGCATACAATTGTTGGTGAACCAAATAAATAAATAAATACCTACATCAGTCGTAGAAAACAATCAGTCAATATAGTTGCTGGGACACAGGCCATAATCTACCACCTAGGCCCAGATTGAAAACTGTTAAAGGCCTGATTACAGGTACCACAACCACACCACATCGTTGCGACAAAATGTGGGCAAGCAGCGGTTACGTGTGTATAGTGTCGCTGCAGCTTCTTAAACTGTTAATTTCCTTACAAATTAGCGCCCGTCTGCGTGTTACCGCTAAGGTTTGGTTGTGGTACGTGTGTTCGGGCCCTTATACTATAACATAAAGAAAACAAAAAAGATCCGAGTTAGATAACCCATTTTTAAACAAACTCACCGTATGTAAGCAATTGTAAAACTACCAAGCTCAAGTGATACATACCCAGTATTTCATTAAACTCCAAACATAAAAATATCGTAAAAGCAAGCATATCAAAAATACGCAAAGAACTATCACGATTCAATAGTTAAATTAATTCTTTAAAATGTCTATCGGTATTTATAATTGAAAAGATGTCTACCGATGCGTGGCAAAAATTTAATTAAATTAATTGAAAGGCTTTCCCGTTGAGTACTTACTCTCCATCAGTGAAGGGTAGAATACAGTATTTTCAATAAAAAATTTGATTTCAGTAACGTTTAATGAGAAATTTTCGGTACTCTTTATTTTAATTATAATATGGTTGATCATTTTTTGAGAGGGTTTTCGTTGATAGCTTTCAGATTAATAACGTTTTTCTAGTGTTTACTGAAGATTAAGTGTGAAAATAAGATAAGATTCAACAGTAAGGCTAAGCTGCGATGCATAATGCTGAGACGCAGTTGGCGGCCCACGCAGCGCAGAGCAGACCAGATTTTGTAATGCATGAACATACTGAGAGCTGCGTACGCTGCGGCGCAGGCACGTGCCACGCAGACATGTGTCTATCCTGCTCTGCGTCTCGTTGTAGTGCCGGCACAGATTTTTGCGCGACGCGTGCAGATTGTCACATGCTTTTTACCACACGTCTATTGTTTGTACTAGCTAAGACGCGAATGTGCCTGTGTATCTGCTCCGCAGAATTAGCTCGCGGCATATGTCTGCATCGCCTGCCATACCCTGCAAAGTCTGTACTGTGCTGACCTGCATTACCTGCTTCTCAGCATACGTTTAGCCTTAAAGAGACAGAGAGGCCTTTAACGTAGGTAGACGTAACGTTGACACGGTAACGAGGTAGATACTAACTACGTCATGTCTGTAATAGGAATTAAGTTGACCGAGTCCATGTAACTTATGTTCGAACAAAGAAAAATAAAGAATTGTTTGTACTAAAAATATTTTATTCAGACCATTTACAGCGTTCATCCAAAAAGTTGGTAACGTCGCAAATTGCTGTCAAATAATTACCTGTTTTGATTAATTTGGCAATATTACTGTATAGAAATAAGAAATATGACTTATTTAGTCATATTTCTTATTTCCATACAAAGATATATATATATATATATAAATATAAACACAAAGATATATAATAGGTCTTTACCTATGAAATTGCCGTTTTGTATGAAAAAATTTAAACGAAATTTTTTCACGTATTCTTTATTTGTATTAATCGAAGTAATCACCCATGCAATCAATGCATCTTTGCCAACGCAGTGGCAGTTTATTGATGCCCTTCTTAAATAAATCAGCTGGACGGGAGGCAACAAATTCTCAAAGGCATTTTGTACTGCCTCTCGGGTATTGAATTTTTTTCCCGCCAAGAAGTTATCCAAATTCTGGAAAAAGTAGTAGTCTGTAGGCGCAAGGTCTGGTGAGTAGGGCGGATGACGGAGAGCTTCCAACCCCAGTTCTTGCAACTTGGAGACCGTCTGCTGTGCAGTATGAGGTCGCGCGTTGTCGTGCAGGAGCAGCGGAGACGAGCGATTGACCAATGCTGGTTGGAGATATGCCAGCTTCTCCATCATTGTGTTCAGTTCTTCACAGTACACATCTGCAGTAATGCTCACCCCGTTTGGTAAGAAGCTGTGATGAATCACACCGGCGCTAGACCACCAAACAGTGACCATCACTTTTCTAGGGGTAAGTTTTCGTTTAGGGCATTTTTTAGGTGCTGAACCAGGATCCAACCAACTTGCTGAGCGCTTGTGGTTATCAAACAGAATCCATTTTTCATCGCAGGTAACAATGCGGTTCAAAATTCCTTCATTTGTGTTTCTTTTGAGCAAGGCACGTCTCGACGCGTACTTCGCGCTGGCGATCATTGAGTTCGTGGGGCACCCATTTGTCAAGCTTTTTTACCTTGCCAATTTGACGCAAATGGACCAATATTGTTTTGACGCTAACGTCGAAAGCTGCTGCTAATTCAGCCGTAGATTGTGTATCATCAGCTTCCACAATCGCCTTTAATTCGTCATTGTTTGATCGCATGCCGAGTCGCGAGACTAAGCGGACGTGTATTCTGTATTTGATTATAATGAAATAAACAATTACGACAAATAAATCTTGCCCCGTCAGTATCAAATTAAAGTGTGTCAAGTGTGACTTGTAGGTTTTCATCGTTTTCATAAGCAAGATGAACTAAGTAGTTATTAAAAACAATAAATAAAGTGCTTCTGGGAGAATGTCTAACCCAGGATCGAGCCCGTTTGGTCGTAGCCAATTACTACGGCGAAGTCCACCACCGACGCCCACCGAACCATTGACCCCGAGGGACCCAAACCCACCAGCACCTGCGGAGAATGAATTGCCGACTGAAGTCATCAGTACGCCGGAGATCCAAAAATGGATAGGATCCATAGATGGCATTCTGAATGAAGTTTGCACTATTGTCGGTGACGGGAAAATGAACTCGGAGCAGAAGCTACGTATCTCTACTCTTTGCCGACGGGTCTCAAGTGGGACTTCTCAGATGGCCGTGTTATACCAAGCTTTGAAGACAAAAACAGTCCAGGCCCACACCACAATTCAGCACCTTCAGGCTCAACAGAACATGGTGAACTCCCTCCAGCAGTTCAGAGAGGTCGTAGAGACTAAATTAAGTTCGTCGGAAAATACTTCTTATGCTAGCATGGTAAAGAAGGGTACCGACAACTTCATCCGCCCTTCAAATCTGAGATCAGTCGCCATCTATCCCAGTGATAAGACCCAAACAAGTGATGACACAAAGTCACTTGTCCAAAAGATCATCTCGCCGGAACAACTAAAGCTTCACGTCCGTGGCCTGAAAAAAGTGAAAAATGGGGGCGTTCTGATTAGCACCGAAAACAAAGGCGATATTGATAAGCTGATGAATTCGGAAAAACTCATATCATCCGGCCTTACATTAGAAGAACCTTCTAAACGCCGCCCTAGGGTCGCCGTCATTGGTGTCCCAGTAGCCCTTACGGAAAAGGAGGTATTTGACTGTATTTAGGAGCAGAACCTATCAGACAAATTGCCGAACATGACTCGTGAGTCCTTCCTTGAGTGCATCAGACTAAGCCATAAATCGGGTAAGAAAGGCCTTCCTACTTGCAATTACATCCTGGAACTACCCGCTAGCATAAGAAAAATTATTATAAATCAAAGCCGAATTTTTATCAATTGGACGTCGTGCCCTGTGAGAGATTTCACGATAGTCACCAGGTGCTTTAACTGCCAGCAGTTCGGACACGCAGCCAAGTTTTGCCGGGAAACTACTCCTACTTGCAACCACTGTGGAGAGAGTGGACACTCCTTCAAGGAATGTAGCAGAACATCTTCTCCCCCTCAGTGTGCGACGTGCAAGCGCTTCAAGAGGAAATGTGACCATCCAACTGGCGATGTTAGCTGCCCGGCCCGCAAACATGCAGAAACTAGTCACATAAACTCAATAGATTATGAAGGCGCCTAAGAGCGCCACCTAACACTTTATTTAGATAGCAGATTAACAGGTAAAAAGTATTTATTTCCTCTTCATTTGTAAGTATCATGACAAATCAGCTAATATGCGATCTAGATAGTTTTTCTGTGTCAAATTCTAAAATGTGTAATTTAGAGGACTGTAAATACCTTCTTCCTTCTGGTGGCAAAACGTTAACCCTGCTCACACAGAATATTCGCAGCATACATCGAAACATGAACGGTTTTGAAGTGTTATTACATAATCTTGACGTAAGCTGTGATATTATTGTCTTGACAGAATGTTGGTTGTCAAACCAAACGGTCAACTTACCCTCCCTTGACGGGTATTACTCCTACAGAACAGACAGTTACATAAACCAGAACGATGGTCTAGTAGTTTATATCAAAAATAATTTAAGAACTATAAAAGAAGAACCTGTATCCCTGGATAGTAATTGTTTAATAATTAAAATTATTCCCGACACGGTAGTCATGGCTATTTATAGGCCACCTTCTCAAAACATGGACAGATTTTTAGGCTCACTTGACTCAAACTTAAAAAACTTATCATCATTCAAAAATATAATACTTTTGGGCGATATTAACATTAACATTGTATCTGGGAAAACAGATACCCATGTACATAATTATCTAAATATCTGCTCATTTCATGGACTTCTACCAGCTCACTATCACCCCACGCACCAGAGCGGCTCATGCTTAGACCATATCATCCTAAAATCAAAAAATCCATCCACAACATTGGTTACTAATTCCACGCTTACCGATCATCAAGCTGTTTTACTAACATTACAAATAAGTTCACCTAGAAAAAACTGCATGCGTAGCTACACTAAAGTCAATATGACAAACCTTGAAAATGACTTACGCGGTATTAATTTTGACCCTGTTTATAATTCTGACGATGCAAATAGTTCTTTAAAGTATTTTATAATTTCACTACAGTCTGCTATAAGTAAAAATACGTTCACTAGGTCAATGCCTAGAAAGTACAGTTGTATTAAACCCTGGATCACACCCGGGCTGGTTCGTTGCATAAGGCATAGAGACAAACTCCACCAAAAATTGAGATCCGCTCCTGATAACGAAGTACTTTCTGTAACTTATAAAAGGTATCGGAACTTCTGTAATAATCTTTTGAAAAAACTAAAAAATCAGTATGATAAAAATGAATTACAGAAGGCAGGGAAAAATAGTAAACTTGTGTGGAAATTTGTAAAAACGTACACACATAGATCAAAAATACCCGAACCTCCGCTTGATATACTATCAACAGAAATAAACCCATCCGAAGCAATCAATAAAGCAAACGATTTCTTTGTTAACGTTGGAAAAAACTTGGCTGAAAAATCACTGAACTCAGGTATTATTTCGCGACAAAAACCGACCGCCAAATCCTCTACGTTAAATTAATTTGTTTTGTTAGATATTGACGTTAACGAAGTAGTCAGAATAATAAACGGGTTAAAGGATGTTTGTGCCACTGGGTGGGATAACATACCTAATAATATACTTAAAAGATTTAAATTCCTACTTGCCCCTCCTCTAACCCACATTTACCAACTGTGCTTGACTAAAGGAATATTCCCAAAATTACTGAAAAAGGCTGTGGTCACACCTGTATTCAAATCTGGAGACAAAAACTGTGTGAATAATTACAGGCCCATTTCAGTCTTAACAGGCCTCTCAAAAATATTAGAGAAAATCATTAATAGTAGATTAATAAAATATTTAGAAGACAACAGACTATTATCAGAAAGTCAATTTGGTTTTAGGGCCAAAAGATCAACTAGCCAAGCAGTCCACAATTTGACTAACTATATTACTACAAACCTAGATAATGGTATGCACACACTTGGGATATTTCTAGATCTTGCCAAGGCCTTCGACACTATTTCCTGTACTTTACTTTTGCACAAGCTTGAAACACTTGGGATAAGAGGAGAACAACTTCTTCTATTTTCTGATTATCCCAACGATCGTCACCAATGTGTGAAAATTGGTCAGTATACAAGCTCCGATATTAAAAACACTTGTTTTGGTATTCCACAAGGTAGCATTTTGGGCTCTACATTATTTTTAATCTATATAAATGAATTATGTAGCCTGGTACTCCAAAATGGTGTTATAATGTCCTATGCAGATGACACCGCTCTATTGTTTTCAGCTAAAACAAAAGTTGAGGTCTATGAATATGCTCAAAATGGTTTTAATATTGTATCCAATTGGCTTCGTAATAACCTCCTAACATTAAATGCAGATAAAACAAAATACATATTATTTACAATGAGAAATACTAACATACCGCTTACTAATCTAAACATTCACGCACATAATTGTAGCACGTATGCTGACACTGCATGTTCTTGCCCTACTCTAGTTAGAGCTGACCATTTAAAATATCTAGGTATCACCATTGACACAAATCTAAATTTCCGTAAACATATCGAATTACTGTGTACGAGAGTACGCAAATTAATGTATGTTTTTAAGAACTTACGTAACATAGCCGACTTTAAATTAATTAAACAGGTCTATTTAGCTTTGTGTCAATCCATTCTTACATATTGCATAACTTCTTGGGGTGGCGCGGCCAAAACAATTTTACTCCCGTTAGAGCGTGCTCAAAGAGCAATTCTAAAGGTTGCTACCTTTCGCCCTTTTAGATTTCCTACGCACCAGCTCTACACAGAATGTAATGTGCTTACAGTACGGCAGTTGTTTATTTTGAACATAATACTACACCAACACACTGCACTTCCTTTCGACCCTATACCTTCTGACAAGAGAAGGAAGGACTTGGTTTGCACACAGTCCCAAACTAGACATGCTTTTGCTCATCGTTTTTATTTATTTTTAGGACCTTTTCTTTATAATAGGCTCAACAAGGCTCTTAGCTTCTATAGTGTAAGATACAAACAGTGCAACAACTTGGTATTAGAATATTTAGCTATACTTAATTACACAGACACAGAACAACTTCTAGAAATATTGTCCTGATGATATTTGACCCTTCTTAAGTGTTTATTTTTGTATAATTTACATAAGTTTAGTTTTACGTTTAAATGTATCAAGATAAGCTTTTTCTCGTAGTTATAGGTTTATTTTAAATTTTACTGTCCTAAATGAAATATTTTTGTAAAGTGATTGCCTGAAACACAGGTTAAATTAACCTAGCTCGGGCGGGTCGCTACCTAACATTGCAATTTCCAAACCATCATTACTTGCACTTTTATTTATAATATCTTAGTTTTAGTTTACCTTTAGGCACTTTAATTATATGGAAAATCTTTTTACTGTTGGCTAGATGTACACTTTTTGTAATCGTTTTTTTTATATGAATAAATTATTAAATTAAATTAAATTAAATTGTCGACCAAAGTCTTCGGACGACCGCGAGGTTCATTTTTCAGGTTGAAATTTCCAGAACGGAAGCGAGCAAACCAATAACAGGTGGTGCGTTGGTTTGTAGTGTTAGCTCCGTAAACGTCGTTGATGTTGCGTGCCGCTTGTGCCGCGTTGCTGCCACGACGGTACTCATATTCCATAATTACCCGAATTTTTAACGTATCCGTGATGACGAAAAAGATTGAAATGCGATGAAAATGTAACACTAATCAATAAACAAATGACTACTTTTGGAAAAAAAAATCCATGTTTTTAAAATAAAATTAATTTGAAATTAGAATTCTTAGCCAGACAAAAATTATTTTGATTTGAAATGGCCAGTACTGCAGAACGGCAATTTCATAGGTAAAGACCTAATATATAGATACATACGTCAACTAAAATATTGATTATAAAATGCAATAATTAATATCGTAACACCGAATACTTATTTAGTTTTAAATGAAAAAAAAAAATTTAGAAACTTTCCAAATGCATTTTTTACACGACATTATTAATATTCTACTTCACTAGTTAGCCATACAGTGATATTGCCGAATTAATCAAAACAGCAAAATATTTCACAGCTAGTTTCAGTATAAACACTCGTAACGCTATGAAATAGTTTTCTTTTTTTTTTACTATTCTAAGCAAAACGCACTAAATAATTAATAATGGCCAAAATAATGGAAAAGCTGTTGTAGATAATGGTGAATATGTAGATATTCACCATTATCTACAACAGCTTTTCTTATTTATCTGTACCAACATTTCTATCGACGGCAAACACGACCTGTCTATACCAAGCCACAGCGCAGCGGTACTCTTATAGTTTTGCAATAAAGCTTCGTACCGAGCGCAAGCGACATGTTTCTGACGTGTGCTCAAGTTACCAGTTTACTTAGAACCCTACTCTTGCCTGTCCTTTACCTGTAAAGGTGACGCAAACATAATTATGTAGGTGGGTATTATAAATCGTAATCTTTGTAAGATTCGCTTAGATTTGAATCAGTATATGCTACCTCTAGGCAAGCCTGCAATATTGAAGACGGCAAGATGAACGTAATTTAACTGATATTTTAAAAAAAACAGCCAAGTGCGCGTCGGACCACGCACAATGAAGGGTTCCGTAGTTGAGATGAATTTATCCCAAGAACAAACTTATCTTTGTAGTTGAAATGTCCTCTATACATCGATATATGTCACGGTCGATTTTCAAAGTGCAAATGAAAGCTTACAATCGGAAAAAAAAACTTTAAATTTACTTGTGCTATGAGAGCTTGCTTCTCGCCACATTTCATTAAACTAGGTCAACGGGAAGTACCCTATGAGTTTTGATTTATTTGCAAGTATCAAAATATGTCTCATAAATGGTCGTATTTTTTATTGTGATAACTTAGAAACTTGAATATTTAGCTCTTCAAGGGTGGATCGCCCGGAGGACACGGTGGAGCATACGGTGGAGGTCTGCCCGGCTTGGGCAGAGCAACGCCGTATCCTCGTGGAGGCGATATGTGGCGGGGATCTCTCGAGTCCGGCCCTGGTCCAGGCCATGGTACGGAGCAAGAGGGCATGGGAGACCGTCGCCTCCTTCTGCGAAGCAGTAATGCTCGCGAAGGAGGAGGCGGAACGCGTGAAGGAGAGGCAAACCTCGCGCCCTCACGAGCCGATTACGGTGGCCGGGAATCGCGAACTGATTCCCGGCCACCGTAGGCGTGGGCTCACGGGCGGTGAGCAATGAGTAGCTCGCCGTCTGATAAGGACCAGGCTCGGGTCAACGGCGCGTTGTGTTCCACGTGCGCCTCAAAGAGATGTCAGCAACTGAAGAGGTCCGATAGGACCGATGCCTGCCGGGGTTGCGGGAAAGTCCGAAAGGGATACCGTGGCCCCTGGCAACGTACAGGCAACTGAAGGAAGGAGGTGGGTTTTAGTCAGTAAGAGTCTGACGCGCCCTAGAAGTTATTTGATAATTTCCCATCCAAAAAAAAAAAACCTATTTGATATTAATTTCAACTTCATACCTCCACCCGTTCCTGAGAAAAAGGGTCTTCACAAACATACAGACAGACTATGGTCTATCACTATAAATAAGGTCTATCCTATAAATAAGGGTTTTCTTTCTTTTGAGGTACGGAACCCTGAAAAACACTCGAAAGTGTCCTTCTGAAAAAATCTTAGAACTGACGAGTAGCACTATTGAATAAAACACCATCTGTCGCCAAAGATAGTGGGAAGTTCCGAACGCAAATAAAAATAGCTACGTCTCTGTTATATAGCCATTAGGACTCCGGCTTATATCTCAGTTTCGAGGAAAACTTAAGGTGTCAGAGTAAATTGGTCACGTCGATACGCCCAAGTTCGAAGAGGCATGTTGCACGTACGAAGTCTTCATAAACGATAGGGATTGACTGGATACAAAGTGAAGTTTTGCATGAAAACACTGACACTTTTATTAAATCTGGACCTGGTTTGATGGAAACTTTCCGTTAGTTTATTAGGTTTTTATTAAAATCTGCGTAATGTGAGTTATTATTGTATTAAGGTCGATCCGCAGTTTATATTATATTCGAATGATTAAGAAAATTTGAATTTCGCGGGCTACAACTGCGGAACCACTTGTCACTAACTGTTGCCCACTCGTTCACTCGCCTGTTAAGAGTAGTTTATGCATCCGAATAAAACATTTGCATGCGATGCGATGCAATGTATTAAGTTAATCCAGGTTCTTGGTCGTCTGTGTTCCAATTGTAAATCCGTCCAAATCCGTCAAATCGTTTATGCATGATTGAGTAACTAATAAGTAAAAAAAAACGTTTACATTTAGATTATAAACAAAAATATTTAGGTACTTCCGCGCGAAAGACAGGTAGGTGGATGCTCCTATTTTCTTTCTTCCTTTCAAAGATAGGGGCATTAAAAACAAAGAAAAATAAATTAGTCTTCGCATTTCTCATTATTTCACAGGTCGCAACATAAACATTCATCTGTTGAGCGTCGCCACAGAACACCAAGCCCTAGGCAATCCATTAAAATTCGCTTGTTACCGTACAATTGCACCAAACAAGAGCAGTCGAAATGATAATAAATTTAATTAATTTATTAAAGCTCCAAAAGGCAGTTACGACGTTTTGCCTACGGGGGTACACGCTGCTAATGAGGTCTTTGTTTTAAACAATGTTTATATTCTAGTTTGTGGATATAATATGATAGCAAATATGGGCTGTATTATGGGCAGTAGGTAATTAAATAAATATTAGTCAATGTTGTCTCTAACAAGAGAAAATCTTTGAGTATTGGTATACCTACTATAGATGATCCAATTCAGAGCGAGACTTAGCATTATAAAGCCTGTTAATTCCCCAGAAAACTTGGCATATTCCTACGTTTTAGTTTTCCACCAACACAAAATAATTACAACCAAAAAATACGTCTTCCTTCCTAAGTACCCCATTTTAAATTGCATCCAACACTGATTACCCTAATGTAATGGGGATACATTTTAACGCTTCCATTTTCCCTATTTTTCGCTAAAAACCCTTATTTTCCCACAGTTTCGATCTCGCGCCGCTTTTATGCTTTCATCCAAGAGTGTTCATGCTTTCTCGAAAACCCTTAATATTATTTCGCTTAGAAGCCCCGACTTTTCTTTACAAGGAAGTTGTTGAATTACGAATAATTTATACTTCAAACGGTCTTGGAAAATTGAAAATTATGGAGTTGATAGCATATAATTTTAGGATCCCTAAAAACTTGGCGTGAAGGAGGAGTCAAGTTTTCTGCTGCGAAAAAAATTAAACAACAAGTTATCATCAGGGGAGTTCTTTTAGATTTTTTATCTAGGTATTAGTTGCTTTTGTCTATTTTTTTTCTTTTTATTTTCTTGTACATTGCGAATTATCCATACGTTACATCGATATTTTGAGAAAATCACTAAGAGACATACCTAAAAGACCAAAAAGGTGTAAAACCTGATTGGTTTTACACCTTTTTGACCTCTTAGGTGTAAAAACTCCCCGCTTTTAAATGCCTTGAAAAGGTACTATAACTCTAGGACCTATTTTATTTCTGTTATCACCTTCAATACCTTCTTTAACTTGGAACTCATTGGTATGCAAATATCGCTTATCGTAGCCTGAACTAGACAATCAACGTCATCCATCATTCGCGTTCGTCTGGACATGAGAGAATACCCAGCTATTTTTATTTACCAGTACGTACCGGACGTTATCGGGCCATTGTTTCGCTGTCAATTACCGAACGAACGTCTGACGTTGCCCTTACCCAAGAAACAAAATAAAAAGAAATAAAAAACTGTATCTTTTTTTTGTTAATAGAATCCAAGAGAAGACTCCTTTTTCGGTTTTGGGATTTTTACTTTTGCTTGTGATAATGTATTTTGCCAACGTAAATCTCATTTACACGATGCAAGCTGAAGCATCAAATGACGTGCATTCTTTAAACATTATTTAGATTGTGTAGCTTTTATTATTGTTTCAACTTATGGTAAGCAATTAAATCACACTGTGTAAATCAGGCTTTAGGGAACGTTACTGGTTAAACTTCGATACAGGTTGTTCCAATTTGAGATTCCAGTTCTTTTAAGAAATTCAGTGTAGTTTTTTTTTCAAAACTTTTATAATGAAGATGCAGATTTCTAAAAGCAATGATTCATACTGTTTTTCTTTAATTTTCTAATCATCTTTTTAACAACCGTTTCTTTTCTGAATCGTCTTATACAAGATGGCTCTTCAATGAAGCCGTAATTAAAAGAAAACACTCATTTAAATAAGAAAATAGATATTTTATATTCTAGAAAAATATGTTACAATATTCTTAGCTACCAAAAGTTCGATGTTCTAATAATAGAAAAGAAATATAATCCTCCAGACCGTGTTTCGGCCACGGCGGCCAATCTCAACGAAGACTAGCCTTCGGCGCGGGAGATATTATAGTGCACGAGTGTGTGCGCAGACAAAGGTGCACAGGTGGATGTTCTATTAACTAATGAAAAAAATTAAATATAATGGTTGGTTATGATTATGAAATTGTGAATTTAATGGTGACATTTTTACACTTTTTCATTTTATTAATAATATAGGATAAGTTAGGATAGCCATATTTTACAGATACAATCAAAGTTTGATTGAATTCTTATTCGAGTGCTACGGCTAATATTTACAGGTTTAAGGGATCTCGCGTACTAGACGGCCAGGACTCCGGCCAGTAGTGGTCCGTGGTCCGTGGCCCGGTCTGCGGCAAGTTGGCCGTCGAAGTTCGCGATTCGTATCGTTTTCTATTGTATACCTGGTCGCTGCGACCACTGGTCATAGTCGTGGCCGTCTATTGCGCGAGATCCCTATAAATGCCTTCTTGGTATTTGAAGAAAGTCGCAATTAGAGGGTTATTCCAAACATATTACAAGTTTATTGAAATTGCTTTCAAAATAGGTAAAAGCTCAAATACTTGGCTTTATTAAAGCCGTTTACATTAATTTAAAAATAATTTTCCCTAAAAATATGGCTAGCCCAGACCTACCTTATCGCACGCAAGTACTTACCTACATACTTTCAAATAGGTATTAACAACTCCGCATAGCGTGATAAAATTATATTTTTCAGTACAAAAATACTATCAAATAATATTATGATGTGAGAATGAAGGATATTATGAAAAAGTATTTTAGTATTTAAATAAAATAAATTACTTCTATAGTACCAAATGTTAGTGCGAGAATATATGTGATTTTGCATTTAAAAAGAAAGAGCTCTATTGCCATAAAAATAAAGTTGAAAGTTGAATGAGATTTGTAACAAACTTCATCGTTGTAAATCATGGAAGTCTGAGTTCTTTTATATTCTCGATGGGTGTTCCTATTTGACCAAATTACTAATATGATATTTTCTACAATAATGGCGAGTTTTAGTTTGTGTTATCTGCTTATATCTAAAGTTTTCTGTAAAAGATTCCGTGAGATGGGGCATGTGCAGGCGCGTGAACCTCTTCCTCAGGTTTGGGTTTTGGCACGAATGGGTTGTGGTAAGGATCTTCGTTCAACCTGAAAACAATATTATTTTATTAATCTACTCATAGATAGACGACCTTTAAAATATTTGGGTCTTTTAGCATCAATAGGCTATACTCAGCATTGATTTATTTTATTTTTTTCCTTTTTTTGGTGTTAATTGATGATTATTACGATGAACTTATACGCACGTTTCATGGAACACGCGCCGTGTACGCGTCTACGGCGCGTCTTCTGCATTGAAGTCAGAGTCAAAGTCAAATAATTTATTTTAATTAGGCACAAAAAAGGCACTTTTTAACGTCAAAATTTACAAAAAAAAATCATTATTGATTCGTCTCAATCGAATCATTATTAGTCGCCCCTTCCAAAAGGTAGTTTTCGTATGGAAAAGAATGGACAAGAAACTCCACTGTTACTCGTTGATAAAGCAGTACCAGTCTGTTATGTTTGCAGTGCGTATACGCGCGTCGACCGCGCGATCACACACAAATTTACAACAATAATCTAACCAAAAATAACGGAATATCCTTAATTTGGCCCGATTTCCAATATAGCTCGAAAGTCGTCAACAAACTGCAAACGTATCCCGATTGACACGCTGACGAAGTTTAAACCAACTATAGCCTAAAGCTAGGCCAAATACGTGCATAATTGATTTTCAACGTATTTCTATAAACTGACGCGGGCTATGCAGACCCAATGAATGATCCTCGGGGATAATGGCTCTGATCACAATTAGCTCACTAGTGAGGTTTCAGCTTGATGATATTAATATTGTGATTAAAATTAGGTTTTTAGTACTATAAGGCCCCATTCACGGCCCCGAGCGTTGCGATTTGAAACGCGACGTGCGTCTAACGCGGGCGCGTCGCCTGTTTCGTCGATCCGCAAGTCGCGTCGCGCTAACTCATGGAAAGCTCTAAATGAATTCTTTCATTTTTTTTCTCCGCAGTCGCTGTCGCACGATGCGTGTCGCTTGAGCGGGTAGCTCGTGGCCACGGGCACATAATAATACAGAAGGCACACTCCGCATTTTATAGGTATGAAGCGGCGCGTACGCGGCGGGCTCGTTTTGACGGGCCAATTCAGTGAGCGGTAACGCAGTCAGAAGAGTAACGCGATAGAAAGAGAGGCAACTTATAGGTAAATATAACTGAAGGTAATTAGCGCTGTGCGACCTGAATTGCACTTTATTGTGTCGTAGCAAAAGTCACTTTTTTGCGGAATGAATCATCTGTACTAATCTGTGCCACGGGGTAAGGAACCTCACTCTCTTATGTCGCTAATTTAAAGTATAGCAACGTTCGCCATTCACTAAATCACAAAAAAAAATCCATTAATTGCAATCACCACTCCATCTACGAGGTTTTAGCGGCCATTTTGAAGCGGGTAATTTTCGGGCAGTTCAACATCATCATCTTTCTACCCTTATCTTCATATATTTATTTGTGATTGGCGCTATACGTGTATTTCTTCCTGACATACAGATGTGTGATGAAGGCTTAGGTCACAGAGCACTCTCGTGCCAGTCATCTTTCACACAATCCATCCATGTAGGTAGATGTGAACACAAAAGAAACATTATACAAACTTGTAAAGAGCGATGGCCTTAGCGCAGTCCACGTTGTACCACCAATCACATGCGAACTTGGCCTGGTCGAAGAGTGTCCCGTTGGTGCAGAGGAACGAAGCTCCTTGTTCACCTTCGCGACCATCGTGACATACGTGGTAGGCCTGGAAAGGTAAAAAATATATGTGATTAGATGACTTCGCCTACCGGCCAATGTCTCATCGGCGTAGGTGTGATTCTCATTTCCTAGTTGCCCTTGCCAATTTACTACGACCTATCTTCGAGTATAAATTCGCAGTTACCTATTCGTGCCAATATATACTACTTGCAAATCCAAAGAGGGGTAAATTATCACTACTGCTAGTTTTTCACCGTGCGAATTTACACTTTTTTTTTTCTCATTTTGTGAAAAGATCGATAATGGTTTCCTCTTATTCAAAGGTGAGAGCTTTATTTAGAATATGATTATTGATGATTCATAAAAAAAGAGAATAAAAATCTTGCAAGAAGTTTTATGATCTGTACTTTACAACGTCCAAGACTAGCTAAAAGCTACGCGAAATTGAAGATAACTGCCTGTGTCTAACAAGTAGCACTTTACAAAGAAACAATATAATAATTTTTATGAAGTATAACATAAAACAAAATTTTACTTAAGCAGTTCTACGAAACTGGCCAAGATTCTGAAGCAATTATTTGGGCAAACATTGTCGAAAACGACGGCATTTTTTCACGGAAAGCTTTAGTTGGAAAGTTATATTAATTTCAAGAGAATTATAACGTGATTCTTATAATAACTTAGACTTACCGGCCCTTGAAGCCTTTGAGGTTATTCGGGGCTACTACGACAATCTCGAAACTTATTCAATTTGGAGAAATTGGGCGACCATTACGATTAGACTGGGCTGAAGTAACCATATAATTAAAAGTTTGGAGTTGGTTAATCGAGTAAAAATAAGGGGTTTCCAAGGTAAAACAAGCATCCTTATTTTAACGTTGTGTGCAAAAAAACCTATTTTTAATTTTATTCTCGATGTAAAATATTGACGCCGGTAGCACATCTCCGCCGCGAAACCATTGCAGCGAAACCGCAGTAGTTCAATTCAACTGACTCGTGTCATGTTCCGCTATTTGAAATTCGAGTAGCGGAACATGACGCACACCAGCTGAATTGAACTACTGCGGTTTCGCTGCTACGGTTCCGCGGCGGAGATGTACTACCGGCGTGATAGTACATTGACATACCGATTAAATAAATGAAATAAACAAAAATACCAATAATATTTCCAACTCCGGATGCATTCGAACCTCATATTCCCAATACTCAGAGCAATACACGGAGAGATTCTCAATCAACGCAGATCAAAATAATCCGGTACAAGTTAGAACGATATGATATGTTATTGGAGCCAGTCAACGATACTGAGTTGCGCACACAGATTGCAGAACCGAGAACTACTGTATCTTGCATCATAAATCGGACGACAGCACATGGTCTCAATGAGAAAAGTTGAGATCGAATACAGTGAACATACATTCTTGATCGAATATCTGGTTGGAGAATATTGCTTAATACTGTTTAAGTTTTATGTGTTGTTTTGTTTATTTAAATAGTTTGCAAAATATGAATAAATTTAGTCATGCTTTTGAAAATTGTTGGGAAACGTAGTAAAATAAAGTTGCTATATATTTGTTTATTTTTCGAATGGTTAGTGACTAACCTGGTGTCAGAGTTACTGTGCCGCCCATGGGCCTCTGACTTGGCTTCAAATGTCGACGAGAAATATCGTTCAGGCATGGTTTTTCCTCACGATGACGAATTACAATATAATGAACAGAAAAGTATTTTGTAAGCATACATATTACTTAAATATAAAATTCTTATCTAGGTTATGCAATATGCATTGTGGATATTATGTGAACCTAGAATGAAAGCAAACTACATATTACTCTATAGACAACGTTTTCTTTCCCAGAATTATTTTGAATAGACTTTATATAAATCTCGGTGACTGTTGAAATTCTCATAAGAATGGCCCACAAATGTATGATGAAGACCTTTAAGTAAAGGTAGCTTTCAACGAGCTTAGAAGCAAGATAGATGTGATAACATTGAATTAAATATAATAGTGTTGTTGTTGTAACATTATGTGCATTTGAATAGTTAGGCAGATCGTCCACGAAACTACTCAAAAGTAACCAGTTACAAACTCAAGTCACTAATGAGTAGCCAGAATGTCACAGCACTAGTATTTCTATGGTGGTCCGTACACGACGCAACCAATCACAAACTAGTTTATAACGCATTAGTAAGTCGCGTGACTTGAGTTTGTAACACGTTGTTTTTTATTAGTGTCAAGGACGATGGGGCTTAAGCTTGGCTCTGTCACTCAATCTTTTTTACAGAGCACTACATAGGTTATTGAACGCAACTGCTGGCCAAAGCCTCTTCCAATATTCCCATTTTGGTTACATCTACACTAGCAAGCATATGCTTGTGTAGTTTAAAGTAAATGACTCTCTAACGGAAGCACATTGTTTATTGCATATTCGTTCACCAAAGATTGCGTTGGCGGATCAGTCTCGGTTATTATTCAAATGCGGACTAATGGTAGCCTTTCCTTGGAAAATTGTGTTGTTCACCAGAGGGCCGAAACGCTTTTCAGAAAGGGATTACCAGTTGTCTAAACTGGTAATCCCTGTCTGAATTCCGTTTCTACAACGACTTTCAAAAGGATTGATATTAGCTTTCAGATATATGGCGAAAAGCCGACTCCTCCGTGCCTCGGAAAGCACGTTAAGCCGTTGGTCCCGGCTGTCATTCGTGGATTTTTGACAGTCGTTACGGGTCGTCAGAAGCCCGAAAGTCTGACAACCAGTCTTACAAAGGGGTATCGTATTACCCAGTTACCGGGTTGTGGAAACCAGATAAGCAGTCACTCCATGTAGAATACTGGTATTCAGCTGCATCCGGTTAGACTGGAAGCCGACCCCAATATAGTTGGGAAAAGGCTAGGCCGATTGATTGATATATGGCAAAAAGCAAGGTCTTTGCTTTGTCAAAGCCTCGTGCAGACTGGCGCGACTTGTCGTGCGACGCGACACCAGTAATTGTTCTTACCGTGAAGTTTTCTTCGAAATTGTTTTGTTAGAGTCGCGTCGCACCAGTCTGCACGAGGCTTTAAGAGTTCCAAACGTCCGAAGAAGTACGAAGGTTTTCGACATTGGAAAACGAGTTATCGAACTCAACTGGAGTTGGGCAGGACACCTGGCAAGGCGCAGTCATGACAGGTAGAGTAAGAGAGTAACCGACTGGCGTCCAAGGGCTGGAAGACGAAGTGTGGTTGTCCGGTGGCGAGATGGGCAGACGAAATTGTTACCATCACGGGTAAGACCTGGATGAGACTGGCGCAGGAGCGTGGGGATTGACACAAGAAAAGAGAGGCCTATGCTCAGCAGTGGTTGAAGTTGGGCTCTGGATGATGATAATGATGAGTTAAGAAAATCTTTCTGTTTTACTAGGTCACCACTATCCGTCTGTCTGTCAGCGGGCTGTATCTCATGAACCGTAATAGGTAGACAGTTGAGATTTTCACAGATTGTGTATTTATTTCTATTGCCGCTATAACAACAAAGATATAAAAATAAAATAAAGTTAAAAATTTAAGGGGGATACCCATACACCAAACGTGTTTTTTTACGACGATTTTTTGCTTAAAAAAAAAATATGTTTAAATATTGTACGGTGGTACGGAACCCTTAGTGTGCGAGTCCGACTCGCACTTGGCCAGTTGTTTGTTTTATCGTCATTAGACATTGATACCCATCACTTTTGTAGTTTCACCAGCTTATTTAATTGAACTTGTATAAACAATTAGAAAATGAATGCTTTCTTTGCACACACTCATGTATGTCACAACATTTTATTTGATTTTGTGAGCTTTTTATCTACTATATGACCTTTAATTTATTCTGTTAATTTATTAAAACGGACACACATTTCCCTTGCGTTGCAGCTGAAAATCAGCGTCAGGTGGTAGACTTTACGTCAGCGCAACTGGCGGAGTCCGCTAGGGCCTGCCAGGGTCGCGGGAAAGTCCAAAAGGGTTACCGTGGCCCCTGGCAACAGTCAGTAAGAGTCTGACACGCCCACTCCACCCAGAGCGGGTGAAGTTATAAAATAACTTCTCCCGCTCTGGGCGGGAGAAGCGATTTGATACTTGCCCAGCCAAGAAAAAAAAAAGTTAGTAAACTCTGAGTTGTCATCTGACCTTATGCTGAGCTGAGGCCCTTTTGGCATTATAATCATTGTTTTCTGTTTTTATAGTTATAAGGTGTATTTTTCTGCTGTAATGCCTATAAACACATTTTTCTTTCTTCTTTCTTTCTTTCTTTCATATTGCTCTTGTTTCTACGATCTGAGACAGAGCCATAACAAAAGATATTAGTGTAAATAACTTTACCCTTATGTTCATGTCGCTGTACCCTTTTGTGACCCGTTTTTGTTTTTCAATGGCATCCCTATTAATTAGTGAGTATGTTTGAGTAGCATGTTCAAATATTTTCTTTGAAATATTTAACAGCGCTTTGTTGTCTACTGAAAACATTTAATCAGTCCGTACACATGTTTTATTCATAGAAGTCTTAGTAATAGGAGAAATTCTCATAATTATTCAAAGCTTAACTAAAAAAATACGACTACTTAATAAAAAATAACTACTTAAGAGGCTGACAACAGCTAAAGCGCGGTCACTGTCGGACTGCATAGAAAATAAAGAGAAGCGCGATGAAACAGTGCTGGTAATGTAAATTGCAAAATATGAAGCAACTATCTATTTACAGAAACCTATTGATTGGACTAAAAAATTAAAACACTATTACGAATGTTGCTTGTAGAATAATCTGACAAAAAATCAGAATGATAGAATGATTGCAAGTATATGATCCATTGCAGTAAAGAAAATCAGAAAAAAATATGATATTCTTCAGGATATTTATATGCTTTTAGACAGTGTGTTGAAAACATAATAAAAAAAGAATATCATATTTTTTCTGATTTTGTTTACTGCAATGGATCATTATAGGCATTATAAAACTTGCGTTTACCTCCTATAGTCCCCTTAATAAAACAAAATTGACCAATTGCATAGCAAAGTATGAAGCCTTTTCCCACCAGTGGGACAACTTATTAGGGTTAATACAAAAAAAAGCGAGCCTTACAGAAGTCGCATATGTGTAACATCTAACATCTTGGCTGACGTATATATATTATAAAAAATATTCATCATCATCACCATCACTATCACCGTCACCGTTACCGTCACCGTCACCGTCAATGGGTTGGTACCATCTGACGGCCAACTCAAGCATCGCACGCGCTCTTTAGTCAAATCAAATAGCGCGCGCTTCCTCGGCCTCCTGTTACACACTTCCGTCCCTTTTCACGAAATCACTCCCACAGATTTGATTTTTTTTACCTTTTGATTTTGATTGCAGGAAAGATGTTACACATCAAAAAGCAAAACCCGGTATTGGACCTTTGGCCTATATCAAACAGAGCCACATTACTCCTCGTTTCATATCGACACAGTTTAATAACCAGGATTATTCTCACATTGAAAAGTAAAGCTGAAGACACACCTAATACAAATCTGAACAATATCAATATCAATCTGCCTAGCCTTTTCCCAACTATGTTGGGGTCGGCTTCCAGTTCTTGTTCTAACCAGATGCAGCTGAATACTAGTATTTTACATGGAGCGACTGCATATCTGACCTCCACAACCCAGTTACTGGGTAACCCAATACCCCTTTGTAAGACTGGTAGTCAGGGCTTTTGACGACCCGTAACTACTGTCAAAGATCCACGAATGACAGCCGGGACCAACGGCTTAACGTACTTTCCGAGGGACGGAGGGGTCTCGATATTATGTTAAGATGATCACCCATCCACAGACTGACCGCGGCAAGCGTAGCTTTACCTGATCGATCGACCCGTGCGGCTGTTATTACTTAGCCACGAACCGGATCAATACCATATGCATTATATTTCCAAGCTATACCGCACATAATCCCAAAACTATTGAGTAACACTATCTAAACGTCTAATAAGCTTCTGAAGCGATTTCAGCGATTCAAGATATTCAAGCGATGGAAGCGACACAGGTGATAGCTTTGTGCTGCCAAGTACTAGATTGACACTCGATTAGTTTAAGCTTCGGTTCATTTGATAATATGCTTTAAGGATAATGTGAATAGAGATGCAGATGTTATTATTTTAATATAATTACATTAAGATATTAAGATATTGTCTGTCATATTGTGAGATTTTTTGATCCATTTTGTTTATTTTAGAAATTGCAAGATCCAATATTAAGTAAGCAAAGTTAGTATTGACACATAACAAACTAGTTTATAGTGTTTCTGTATTTCTTACTGCAATAGATTATTTGTCTCATAAGTTTGCTCTCTTTTTGGCACTGTGTTTGTCACGACGCGACGTTAAGTAACGATATGACCATGAGAATTAAAATATATATATATATATATAAAAAGATAAATTGAAATCCTCCTTCTTTTTTAGGAAGTCGATTAAAAATACATAAAAAATACTTTGAAACGTTAATAAGTTTAATCAAATCTAGAAGAAGTTAATAATACTTTAATGAACTACAGCAATTTTTTCACGAATTCCTATCTCAAACAGCTGCAAACTAAAATCGCATGCATAAGTAAAGTTAAATAAACCGTCAGGTGTCCAGTGTGCAATATTCCTAATAATTCAGGACATACCATAAATCAGTCGAACTATTATCCACGGGATTCAGAGCTTCAATCTCTACGTTATCCCATCTATCATTAGACTTACTGTCATCTAAACGGGGGGTTAATGCCATATATTCAAGCGCCTCTTCAATGGAAATTCTATCTGAAACTGACGCTGACTTTGCCACAAATGAAGTGGCTGGTTCGTTCATAATGGGTGTAAAAAGACACTTAACGAATCCGAGAGTGACGTGCTCTTGCCGTGATTGTGATTATTTTTTGTTCTGAACCATACCTGGGAACCGTTTGGTAGTGAAAATTTAAGATCAAAGTTCCAACTTGTTTTCCCGTTTTATTACTTTGTAACTAAACGTTAATAACCCCACAACTCCTGTACCCGCCCCCGAACTATACAGCGATTTTCAAAACCTAAAATAAAAGTCGTTACCCGGTACCCGGTTTTCTCAATATTACTAGGTTGGATGTATAGAATGTGTAGATGATGGCTATGTGATGGGTTTTTTCTACATCCTGTATTTGCAGCCTCCACATCCCAAAAGTAAATGTTCATAAATACACATTATTTATGAACATTTACTTACTAGGTACGTCCGGCACCATCATACTAATTACTGGCCTAACACAGATTGTCAATTGCAACACAAGAGCGTGCGATACAAAAGAAGAAGACTGAAGCAAGTATCTAGGGTGTAATGGATGGAGAAAGTGGAGAAACTGTGAGTCGTGGCTTAACTTGAATTGAATTGTAAAATTATCTGTGAATTGATCCTTTGACACATGGGAGCTATTAAATTTTACAGATAGTGTCAGGCTGCCAGCTGAACTCAATATTCCCGTCATGTAGCGACGAATAAATTCTCTAATGCGCTTTATGATCGCCACTCATAGGCACGGAACTGCAACATCTCTTTAATGAATTTACTGAAGAAATATGGGGTCGCAAATGCGAAGCGCATTTTAATTCTCTGCTCCGTAAGCATTTTACTATAAAATATGAAAAGAAGTGAATTAAAAACTCTTTTTTACCGTAACAAAGAACGAAATGAAACTGGTGAATTACTGTATTTATTCTCTTTGTGTTCGTGTCGAAATAATGCGATTATTGCTCGGCAATCATAATCAAACTATGATCAATTGTTCCGATACATTGCCTGCAGGCGCCAATTAAGGTTTATTGAATGATGTTCCGACTCCGAGTGTATTATTTATCATTGTTATGATTTTAGGTAGCGTAAAATCAGTCTCAATTAATATGTAATTAGTAATTATGCTTATTTTCCTTTATGAAAAATTTTTAACGGTTATTGTCTTATTCAGGAAATTCGTCGGAAAGTTTGACCCTAGAGATTAACGGCTACAACAACTTGCTGTTTTTGAAATCTGAGAGTTTTAAAGTAATTCCCGGAACACTTCGTTTATAGAGCTCCAAACACTTTATTTACGAGTGATTCGTATGTTTTTTTTTTATACTAGTGCCTCACTTTCGTAAAATAAAAATGGCACACTGGCGTTGATGATCAACGGTTATTTTACATCTGGAAAAAAGCCAATTTTTTAGATTTTGGGTTATTGTAGGATGTTCTTGTCCCGATGCACTCAGAGAAACATGAGACTGCTCTTTGGAATTTCGATCAACAATCGTTCTCATGAAAGAAATAAAGAAAAGAAAGAAAAAGTATTTATTGGGACAAGCACAGGAGATCTTAATTAAACTAAACACACACTCACTAAAAATAAATATAGAAAAAACAAACAGATTAAAAATTAATATAAAGTGGAAAGTCCTGTGCGAGGCCAAAAGGCTCCTATCTCAGCATTATGCTCATGCTCATGATGATGCTCATGCTCATGATGATGCTCATGTAAGTGCTCCTTCATCTAATACCTTCCTACTGCTAGATTCTACATAAAATAGTTACCTGGCACCCAGTCTCCACATTGGCATACATGCCAGGCCTGACTGGCACGTGATGGCACGAGAAGCTGGTCTCTGGCACGCTGTGGTATATCGGGAAGTCAACTCCTGGTGTGCCGGGGACATTGCGCAGGTCTTGAGGCTTCTCATGCTCACGGAGCGGCTTGGGGCGAACCACGGCTTGTTCATAGTGGGTTTCATAGGGGTCGTATTGCTGAAACAAAATGAATTTGGTAAGCTCAGACCAAATAAAAAACCAAGACATAGCGCTGTCAACAGTGACGTGAGGGGGATACCTTCTTTTCGCATAATGTTCTTTGCCCTAATATACTTCGGCATAACGATTTTGGCACAATTTGTTTTGGCATAATAATACTTCGGCATAATTTTTTTAGGCATACATTTTATGTTGGCATAATCATCTTAAAGACTAATTTGTTTTGGCATAAATTTGATTCGCATAACGTTAGTAGGCCTAAGAACCGAATTGCTGCAAAACCGACTCCACGTAGTCTTGTTTGTCCTACCCCTAGAGTGTAATTTAAAATCGCGTAGGCGCGTGGGGCCGCCGGAGGCCCGCAGCGCCGGAGCCGTGACAGAAACCCTGCCTGCTGCATGTTGCATGCTCGCTTAAATGCTGCATGCTGCATGTTTGCTTGCATGCTGCATGCTTGCTTGCATGCTTTAACTTTATGCTTAATAAATTTATGCTTTAACTTTATGCTTAAGAAATGTATGCTTTAGAATATTATGCTTAATCATTATTATGGTTAGAGAAATTATGCTTAAAAAAATTATGCGTAAGCTGTTATGCGTAATTATATTATGCGAAAATATAATTATGCCAAACAACATTATGCTAAGTTATATTAGGTCTTAAAATTTTATGCAAATGGATAGGGAACCGACGTGAGGCCATTGGTGGAGGTTTCATAAACATGTGTGCACTTAGTGAGGTGTAGTTTGATTGTAAATGGTTGTAAATGTGTGCGTGTGAGCGTGTATATATAGAACGGAGGTGTAGTTCTGGCATGCTTCACTGTATTTTTTATTTGATTTGAGTTGGTAAGTAAGTATTTTAGAAGAACTGGGGATGGGGCAGTCTTTGCCTAGCTGTTGGATGGTGCGCTAGTGGTATTAGATCTTATAAGGCTGTGTAAATATGAGGTATATTTAAAGCTCCTACTAATATTGTACAGAGGTGGACTTAATGCCTGAGGTTTTCTACCAGTCGACTTTAAGGTTATGTAGAGACAAAACATGGCAGGTTAAACATAATAGACCAATAGTTAGAAAATACAAAATTATATTATATTTAAAGTAACCACTATTTTAAAGCGAATAAATAAATCATCACGGATTTACACTTCGACATCATTGGTATTTCAAATTGGTGTTTAGAGGATAACATAACAGTACTATTTGAATTTCCCAGAAATGATTTGATTTGCTATTGGGGCATAAACTTGAATGGCTTTACGAATATCATTACGTGGAATCTCGTGGAATTCGGTAATCATTTTCGATTTTGACAGAGTAAACTCAACTCTACTTTTGCAAAACTCAAAATTCTGTGAAACAGCGTTTTAACGAATATCCATACAAAGCTAAAGTTTGTCGGTCTGTCTGTTACCTTTTCACGCCTTAACGGATGAACAAATTTCGATGATGGCAATGCACATAGGGAGACCATGGCTTGAGTTAGGACATAGGATACTTTTATCGCCGTTTTGCGTGGATGTGACGCATATTTTCCCCCAATTTGTTATTCTCGTGTTTTTTTTTTTCTTTGTCTTTGCGTCATATTTACCGCAAATAAACGTATTTTCTTTCTTCTTCTTCTTTTCTTCTTTCTATCTCGGTAGTACGATCCCGTGGGATAATTTCCGACCTCCACGCGAGCGAAGTAGCAGAAAAAAGCTAGTCATTCTATAAATCTACTCTTCTAGTCATTTTCTTTTATTGTTGACATAAAATACAGACTACACGACTCCATCGTCTGACTGCATTGTTACACAGTTAATCACTTTAACGGCTTGGACTTTATTAGAGTGCACAGTGGCACATTACTTGCATGAAGTGTAAAATGTCTTTTTTTTAAAGTAAATAACTACTGAAGTTAGAAATACGAAATAGGTCATGGTGATATGAGAAGAAGGAAAAGTAAAGATTATTATTTTGATACTAACTGTTGTTTTAAGTTTTCTTTACAAACACTACGTAGTATGGGTTCTCCATGGTCTGAATTAAAGGATAATTATTTTTTCCTTTATTCATGGTTTATACATATTAATTTCATTTTTAAATTGTTGAACAAAAAAAAAAAAAATGGGTTGCCGATGCAGGGTCCAAGCTACCCTTGGTTAGGGCTCCAGAGACAGGAACCTCCTCTCAATACGAGCTGTATTATCCATCCAAGAACCGACCACGGCAAGCGTATTAGCTTAACCGTAAGCGTAGCTTATTTTGTTATTACTTATTTTGCTTATTTTGTTACTAACACTATGGACCATTGTAGTCTGATTTAATAAAGATTAATAATAATTACCATTATGATCATGATACTAAATTCTGGTACTGACATCTAATGGTGCCCAAGATACAGGCTGTGCCTAGTTTGGGACCATTTTTTTTCCATAATAACTATAATTGTAATGTTGAATACAAATGATTTTACTTTACACGAACGGCTTCGCCCGCGTGGACCCTAAAGCTTCGTGCAGACTAGTGTGACGCGACACCGGTTATTGTTATACCGTGAAGTTTTCTTGGAAATTGTATTGTTCAAGTCGCATCGCGCTAGTCTGCACGAGGCTTTATTCCTTTTCTAATATAAAAGCTATATTTATCTGCCAGTGAAAGTCCCGTCAAAATCGGTTCAGCCTTTTCGGAGATTAGCCGGAACAAACAGACAGACAGACAAAAAAAAAAAAATTGTAATTTGTTATAACTACCGTATATACTTCCATATGCATTTAGTAAAAGCTGTTATTTGCCATTACAAACGGGCATTTTTATTTGTATAATTTTATTTATTTGTATATGTATATATATATATTACTTACTCTTAGTCGAAGTTGTTTGAAAAGTATATGCTAATGTGTTATGTAAGTTCGAAAGCTCGATGTACGACAGTCATCGTTTTCTTTTTTGTAACTATTTTGCATTTTACCCCAGTCCAATAAAAATACATGGAAAATTTCAAGTTCATCAAGCTACTTTAAGAAAGCGTATAAAACACTTTTATAACATTTCAAATGTAGCCTGAAATTAAACAAGTTTTAGACTTATTCAAATTCCCGTCCAGATGTCAAGAGTTTGATACGAACGAAATTAAAGTTCACTCACCAAGTTACTCGTTATGTGTTATGTAAATAAGTATGCTATACTTAGACACGAACCAACGATCGGCCCTGACACTTTGATTTCAGGAAATAGTTTTATGGTTTCTTTTCTTTACACATTTTCTATTAAGATGTTATAAGTACCTACCAGTCTTGATAGATAGGACTTAGAGAGTTAAGACTCTCTAAGTTAAAACAATGAAGTTTTACATAAAAACCTTAGTTTTTAGGGTTCCGTACCCGTACCCAAAGGGTACCAAACAATCGGGACCTTATTACTAAGCCTCCGCGGTCCGCCTGTCTGTCTATCAGCGGGCTGTATCTCATGAACCGTAAGAGGTAGACAGTTGAAATTTTCACAGATTGTGTATATCTATTGCTGCTATAAAAACAAATAAAATAAGGTTACAAATTAAAGGGGGTCGCCATACAAGAAAGGTGTTTACAAGAAAGGTGTTTTTTTCTTAATATTGTACGGTGGTGCGGAAGCCTTCGTGTGCCAGTCCGACTCGCAGTTGGTCGGTTTTTTATGTAACAAAGAAAGAAGAAAGAAAAAGTATTTATTGGGACATGCACAGGTGATCTTAATTAAACTATACACACACACATAAAAAATAAAAATTGGATGCACAAACAAAGTAAAAATTAAAATTAAGCGGAAAGTACGAGGCCAAAAGGCTCCTATCTCAGTATGATGCTGCGACATTTAATAATATATGTAAAACTTCACTGTTTTGAGTAATTCAGGAACCTTACTACTGTAGATTTCTGACGATAAACACCGTACTATTTACTTAGACTTTTTATGAATACATTAAGACTGATTAGAAGTAGGTATACTGAACTGATACCCAGGTCGGACAAAATAACCTATTTTCGTTTCCATCTTAGTCCAATTTTGTCGTTAATAAAAGCTTTCTGCGGGCCCTAAACCAAATGCATTAATAGTGTCTCAAACAATTAATATACCCGACAATTAAACCACAGTGGAATAATATACCATGACTTTCTACCAGTCAGCGAGATTAATTACAGAGAACAAATCGTAAGTCACATTACATAAGGCAATAAGTCAAGAGCTATACCAATGGCCGACCCTGACACCGTTACAGTTTTTTACGAGCACCTTTCAACACACACTGTACCTATGTATGTAAGTGTATCGTTGTTCTTACATAAGGAGTTCGGGTTTACTACTATAGTTATTAAGTTTTGAATTGTTAAGTAAGCGGTGTTATTGAGGCCGTCAGCGAAAGTTTGGTAAATACTTTTGGGTATAATATAATATTTGCTCGTGATTTGGAGTCAAAAATGTTGTCTGCTCAACAACATGCATAATCATTATGCGTGCTTCATGAACGTTAGCAGAGATAGTACCGGTATTCGATCCCAATTTATAAAAGCAATGGTTTTTTGTCATCCAAATTGTCACTTAATTAATAGCAGATTTATCTACATAACATAACATCACGCCTGTAATACCCGAAGGGATAGGCAGAGGTGTTACACCCACATTTCGCCAGTTATGTTTAAGTCCCATGTAATAGGGGGTGAGTCTATTGCCATCAACCGGGCACAAATCCGGGACTCCGGGTTACAACTGAGAAATTCTTGATGAAAAAATCCAATAACACTTTGCCCGACCTGGGAATTGGACCCAGGACCTGATGCTCAGCCGTAGCTCTTGCGACACTACACCAACAAGGCTAGTCAGATTTATCTACTATAGTTAAAAACATTTTCAACGTTAAAAACACTAATTACATACATCAAAATCATCACAAAACCAATGAAAACATCAATCAACTACCAACAATCAACCGATCAACCTAATACCTAATAATTATCACTACCGTCGGTAAATAAATCATAATCTAAACAAAGTTGCGTTAATTTCGCCACAATTCCGCGCCCGCGCAGGCAGTAGCCGGTGAGAGGGGATCGCACGCATGCGCCGCCGTCTTGTCACGGACGCCCGGAGTTGCGCAGTAGCACCGAAAGTGCAACCGACTTGCTCGAATGAACTAACTAGGTATTAGTACGAACTGTCGTTTTGCTAAAATTAGAGAACTAACAGGAAACTGTACTAATAATATTATTATTATTTAAATATTTGACAAAATGTAGGATTTTTTTTAAAGGGCTCCTTTCAATGTCACCCCGTTTTTATCTATGTCACAGGATATAGGTAAAGTTGTCTTTTCATACGACTATCACCCAGTTGCACAAAGACAAAAACTCAAGCCCCATTACGTAATGGATCATTAACGCTAATGATTTCATTCATTTCATCAAAGAACGATTAATCGAGTCGAATGTTGCTTTCTGCAACAAGTTAATGGAACATTAGTATTTAATGACAGTTTTAAAAAGAGTTAAAGTTCGTTTCTGCAACTGGCTGCATGTCTTTTCAAGCACGAAACCAAGAAGTATGGAGAGACCTTTACCCAGCAGTGGCTGATCCCGGGTTGAAAATGATTATAATGATGCGTGTTAAAACCCTTTCTTTAAAAAGCTGTCATAGTCCTATCAAGCATCCTAAAGAGGACTCTCAACAGAGGAGGAGGAAGCTCAACATACCTACAAAATTCTGTTACTCAATCCACATAAAAACCCATCGTAACTATTTTTCACACGAGCGTAACGAATAAGGTCCTGTAAAGGGTACCGTTATCTGATCGCCATATTATTGCCCTTGTACACTAAAAGAATAAATAGCCCGTCTAAATAGCCCCATTTGTGAAGCAGACATTGTTTTTATTTTTATTGCGCAGCTTAATAGTATGTGTACTGCGTTAATTAACGGAAATGAAGGGAGTAAAAAAGTCATTAATGTTTTTGTACGAAGAATATTTTATTTTGACACGGGTTGAAAGTTTTTGGTGGTAGGATGGCTTTTAGGTTATTTTATTGTCATCTTGGAGTTTTTCCAGACCTTGCTAGAGGAAATATGGTCCTGGCTTATTTACTTATTTGCTAGAATTAGAACAGTATCAATACCATTTTGACTAAGCTCAATTAAACTGGAATTTCCTGTTTGCAACCTCAAAAATTTCTTGGCACAATTGCATCTGTAATATATTTATTTATTTATTAAAACTTTATGCACAAGTAAAAAAAATACTGTACAAAGGCGGACTTAATGCCTGAGGCATTTTCTACCAGTCAACCTTAGGGTGGAGCAGAGACAAAACATGGCAGGTGCAACATGAGTAATAGATATCTTGAAAATGAATACTTACTAATACATACATACATAGATACATACATATATTATAAACCGAATAAACTTTGTCAGGAGAAATAACGATAGGTAGAGAAGAAAACAAATCCAGCAAATCAGCGCTGCAAAGATTCTGCCAACTTTTCACGAATATATTCACGTGCCTTCAGTTTGAAAGAAACTCTAAACTCTTATAAACTCTATGGAGAAAAAAAAGAAGTTGAGTACACTATCGCTTTATGGTCGTTAGCCTCAGCTTAAAGCCTGGGATATACTTGTTACGTACAGTCCGGCTGTCGAGAGAATGTTTTCCTGACACCTGGCAGTTCGACAATTTCTAGTAGTAATAAGGATGAAATTAGCAACACACATATTCATAACTATGAAACCGACAGGTGACAAGAATGCATTCGCTCGATGGCTGGACTGTAATAACATAAAAGCATACCAATTTCGAGCAGATGCTACCTACTAGCGCATAATAAGCATGAGTCTACGAAGACAGTATGATCATTTTACGTACACGGACAGCATGCTACTTGCTAGCAAACAAGCTTAAGTATTTCAGGCTTTATACCTATCTCCATGCCAGTAGGTACCTACTTTTAAAGATTTATAGATTTAATGAAGAACTTTTCTTCTCCAACTATAGGTGTCGCAGAAGGCATCTTAAGGATAAATTCAAGACGTGGGTCAGCAATGACTCCCTGTCTGCTAATAACAATAATAAATACAAGCGAAACGTGATAATCACGGCAATTTGACTTTTCATGCTAGTGGTCACTGAGGAGCCCAAGTGGAACAGGTAAAAGAAAGAAAATTGGAAGCTTGCACGCTGTTAAAGGACAAACTACCATTACAAGAACATTACCATCATGATTTCAAAACAAAAAGTGTAGTTTAAGTAAAATAAATCTACAATAATATTTCTCTAAGAGAAAGGTTACAAAATAGGTCTATACTAGACAAACAACCTCTTACTAGAACATTTTGCAATGCTCAGAACTCAGCATTTCCTCGGTAACAAATTCTGGTATTAGACAGAAATTATGTCGTAATTGCGTCATTCTCTTTGAGTTATTAGGTTTCGGTGTAAGACTCTAGTAAATACCTAAATAGACTTTACTGGAAGCCTTATTTAATATAATAAAGTTCTCTAGGACTAATTAGTTCGCTAGAGGGCAGATTTTTGTCTGACGAGTAGTGTTAATTGACTACGGCTTCAATTTTATTGCCGACAGTTACCTACGTTATATTGATATTAGTTTTAAGGAAGCATTTTATTTTATAACTTATCTGCTTACCTCATTGCATTACACGCACACGATCAATCACAATCTAAATCATTTTGATGGATATTGCTAATCCATTGCTTCATCTGTTCGAAAAATTTGGCTGTACAACTGTAATACAACTGTACCCCGCCAAAGCGATAAACCTTCTAGTAATTTAAAATCACAATAAAATGCCAATTTTAAACCGCGTTCAAGAGCTGTCAGTGTCAATATTCCAAAGAAAATAATGACTTTGACATCTCTTACATCTCTTAAACGTGGTTTATGTGCTGATGGCGTTCAGTTTAATTGGTAAATTCCGCCCTTAGACGATCGTCAGTCCCTACGCTCTCACAATTCAACTTCATAAAGTCACATTAAAACGAAATATACATAGATTCAGTACAGCATTATTAAAAAATATATCAAAGAAATGAAATGAGGGAAAAGAAAAAATGTAACAATTATAAAAGTGATTTCATTCTCTGACGGCTCCAGAGTCCCCTAGGACTTCGCCGAGGACTTTGCTATTTTTTATTACTTTTTCAGATATTTTAAAACGTGCTCTCCTTCCGACGTTTAATTTCAAACTTATGAGAATAAGAACTTTCTTCTTAAAGATTTTATTACTATGAATTATAATATGATATTTTAATCCATTCTTTTAGGGTGGCGTAGTAAAATAATTAGAATTTTTCATTATGTCTATTTTTTCACCGTTTTGTGACGTTTTACCTGTCAAGCCCCGCGGTTTGACATTAAAACGCGCGCCACGTCACTTACGAAATTAAAAACCTATCATTTTTAAATTATTTTATCTATAAGGTACCTAATGGCTTATTTGTACAAAATTCTCGTGCACCATGACACCATCAGTTACTGGACTAGATCACTTAATAACTTTGTTCAATGATTTTTGTCTATTTCTTTATCTTAGGGAGCAGTGGTGGCCCAGTGGTAACGGCCGCGACTTTCGACAGTTCGAATCCAGACAGGTGCTTGCTTTACTTTGTGTACATTATTTCATCACCGATGCTGCTCTCAAAACGGTGAAGGAAAAGAACACATCGTGTGCAAACCGGCATGTCACAGAACCAAAAATTCGACATGACATCTATCAACCCACGTTGGGCCCCCGTGGTGGATGACGGCCCACTCCCTATCACCGAGAGATAGATAAATAGATAAATCGTTTATTTAGTGCACACAAAAAAACAGCACAGCATACAAAAACACGATTAAATAATGACTACTTAGCTATTAGGAAATAGCTGCAAGGTGCCAATATACAAACAAATAAAAAAGGAAGAAAACAAGACATTGTGATGACACTATTGGCTATGACACACTTTAAAATAATGGATTGATAACGAACATAAAAAAGTGCGGTGTGCGTCTCAAGGTTGCACCAAATGGGAGTCCAGCTCAGCATGTGCCAGGCAAATACACCTGACGCTGATATTCTGCTGAATCCCTGCAGTGACATACGGACGTCGAGTAGATGAGATATTATTATATATACGAGTTATTGGTGTTGTGAAAAAGTGAAATGTGCGGAGTGAAATGTAAGTATACCCGCAATTTAAATATTGTATTCTACAGTAAAATTTTAGCATTTGGAAATTTTCCTGTTAGATGATTATTGTGTATTTGATTACTTGATTATTTAAATAGATAAATGTATATTGTATAAATGATTAATCTAATTATGATAGGGGAGGAGGCCGGTTTCCCAGCAGAAGGCATAGTATACGCTGATTATGCTTTATTTTAGAAAACAAAAAATGTGAGCCATTATTTTATTCTTTGTCTGGCACGCACTTGGCATACTTTTTCTTTTACGTCTCACTTTGTTAGTTTCATGCAAAACATAGCACTCATTTGTGTACTTTAAATTAAAGGTGAATAAAATGGATGTATTTTGTTTAAAATCTGCAAACCTGCAAAATGACTGCAAACTTTAACGAAAGTCAGAAAACTAATTTACTATTGACACCTTCACAGCGACTTATTTTAGTGCCTCACCTTTGTACAGAGCTAATCGAAAATTGTCGTTTATTAGCAAGCTGGAGAACGCTACTACGTCTCTTTGACAGCCTTTTAAACGGCACAATAAGCTTAATTACTTAGCTAAACTTAATAAACCTCTTAAGATAAAAGAAAAAATATGTTTCAGCAACACTAGAAGGTGCGAATTTGCAAAATTACTTCTGAATACCAATTCTTGGACCGAACTAAGTTACAAACAATTTCCACTTTGAGAGGCTTGATCAAAGAAATAAAACTAAAAAACAGGCCTTCTTCAGACTTGCCGGCGAAAATGAGAGTAAATTTAACCAGCAGTAATTCTCCTTTGAAGGCCTCCTGGGGGCTCAGTTGAAAGGAAAATTGCAAAAGTTAGAGTTCCCTTATGAGGGGCCGTTATAGCAACTAGATATTGTAAGGTCGCGATTGGTCCACCCTTTTATTATTGTAATATCTGTACTTTAAACCTTTGTAACTAAGTTCGCCTTTGAACTATGCAGCTATTTGGAAGTTTGAAACGTTATTACGATCCCATTTGCATGTTAATATGAAATATTGTTAATGGTGTTGAAATTAAATTTGTTAAGCCTTTGTCCCCAATTGACTTCGCTTTTGACGCGATAATAATTTCTTAGCAAAATTACGTCAAACGACTGTTGAATAAATACCATAATAATTATACAACATTCATATTAACTTCGTAGGTTTTCACTGCTGACCATTATCAATTTACTTTTACAAAGTGCCAAAATCTTTTCATTATTCTCACTACTTTTTGTAGCTCAAAGAGTATCAAATACAAGGAGTCATCCTATCAAAACCGACCACCCAAAATCCAAACACTTTCTCTCTTCTTGAAGAATAACAAAACGTCACCCGAAAAACACTAGACAGACGAAAACAAACCGAATCCCAGCAGTAGGCCTTGACAAATAGTACTATTGACTCGGCCAGATGTTTGCCAGCAAATACTAACAATATTTGTTAGTAGGACACATGTCGTAATCACAATGTCTATTACCCGTGTGTCTTTGGGAATAAACACGTGTCGCTTCAGGACTTTTTGTCTGTTGATAGGAGATTTAATAGCCCCAAGACAGTTATAACCAAATATGGCAGTCTCTAATTCGCAAATACGACGATTAAAATGATTACTAGGAGCTAATTTACTAAGTTTATTGTATCATCAGTAAAGTTTAGTCGTTTAATTATATATGCTGATTGTAAGGCATTTAATAGGTAAGGCGTCTATAAAGTTAAACATAATCATAAAGACCATTAAGTAACTACATCTTACAACATCAATTTCCTAACAAACGTCTTTACCTGCCTTAAAACTACTTTTGTATCAACGCGGGAACCCATCCCACCTACCATACTGCATTCAAAGAATGAACGACCTTCGTTCTTAAAAAAAAAACTTTCCCGCGCTCACTATCATTCAATTACCGCACAATAAGGCTTATGTCACAAGCGTACACTTACTTGCAAGTACGCGGCATCAGACACGAGCCCACACAGAAGCGCGCCAGTGAGCGCCCTCAACACAGCTTTACCCATTTCCCCACACATTTTGACAAAATAAACTGACAACAAAATGAACTGACTGAACGCAAGTGCAGCTGTAACTGTGTAACTAAATGAAGTAAGGTGCATAGGTGGTCGCCCCACTAAAAAGCAGTGGCGGTCCGTGGTAGGGTGGAAGTTTATGAAACAGTTGAACGGCCAAAGACTGATCGAATTAACTGGTTTGGATTGCGAATTTGATTAGTGGTGTCTGGTGTATTTTCATGTTTGATTTCTATTTGGTTGAAGGTGACACCTTTAAGAAGTAGGGTGAATGAGTCTTTGGTTACATTCGCGTGTCCAAACTCAAACTATTTAAATTAAACCATTTACAGGCACTTTTGAACTGTCAAAGAGTCGGTCAGTTAGACAGAAAGTTAAAACTAGTTGTCCATTCCAAAACGTAGATCTTTATGAAGAAGAACGGACAAGAAACTCCAAGGACACTCTTTTAAATATAGATATTACAAAATCCTAGGCACATTATACTTGTTGTTTTTATATGTGGGAACAATGTAAAGAAAAAAAATAAAAACTATTCAAAATATAAGATTTAATAAACAATGGCAGATAAGAGATGACCAGTCACAACTGACGGCGCGCGTTCATTCTGGAAATGCCATTGTGCAAAAGCAATCTAATACAAAGAATTCCATTTCGGTTCATCGATTCAAAACATTTTTATGCTGTTGGAAAAATACCTACATTTCATAGAAAAATAGCAGGTGTAGCAAAAAAATCTTCTCGATCTTATTAAATAAAAATCAATTATTTTATTAATTAATTTTTATTTATTCACCAGTACCTATGTGTGTGTGTATTACTTTCACAAACACTAACAGATGACTTAAAATTAAGTTTTGCTACAGATATCATGCGAAAAAATACCGACTACTTGTAAATGAAAAAAATAAAATATGTGTCTGTCCAGTAATATTATTTCGTACTCGCGTAATAATTATAATATTTTTTCATGCGTAAAACATATTATAATTATTTCAAATAACAGAAAGTGACCTAGTATTTTCAATACTGAATATTATTTATTTGCATTCCACAATGATGATTTTCGAGCAACGAATAAAATAACTCGATTAAATAAGTTTGATTAATAACTTGTGCTTCAATGTTTGAAGCACAAGTTATTAATCAAACTTTGCTTGTACACGAAGTTATATTTGACACTTTTTATTGTAAAGATGTGAACCAAATGTATAAAAATACTCCCTTTATTATTTCATTTAATTAAACACTATTGCCATTTGGATTCAGGTCTTTTATTGGCAATTCCGTTAGTAAATAAATATTCTGTGTTAAATACCAAATTCTCAAAGTGAGATATGAAACCAGCCCCTTAAGTTCTGAGTTGAGCTATATGATTACTGAAAAATCGTGCACTGACTGTACAGGTCCAATCAAATCTATGTGGTTCTTTCCTCAAAAAACCATCTTAGACACTAATCTGCATGGTTCACATATGACCTGCCTCAGATTATGTCTAGACCTTAAAAGAGATTGTGAACTCTGAGTTTGTTTCGGTCTTTCTACTCAGAATAGTCGGATAGGAAACACTGAACTCATCTAGTTTTAAAACATAATTTATTTTTGACCTGTAAATGTTTTTTTTACCAATTTACAGAAATAAATATCATTTAATTACGAGTAGCGTAAGGGTGCTTATATAAAGAAACAGGTTTCCGGTGCAGGCGAGTCTGTGCGGGTCGGTGCAGGTATTAATATTCTCATGTTATCTTATGCGCTCACTTATGAAGAAACAGGTTTATACTTATCGGTGCCGACAACCTGGACCGAGTCATACGGGTTTAAGCATTTGCAGGTGTAGGGTGTGTTTAAGAAAATGAATGTTGTCTGTGCCGAAAACCTGTTTCTTTATGTAAGCACCGTCCTGCATCTATCGGTACCGGCCCGCATAGGTTTTTCTGTGCCGGAAACCTGTATCTTTATGTAACCACCCTAACACACTTTTGACAGTGGCTTTTGTTTGAACAATTTAATATTACCTAAACATTGCATTGCCCCTGATTGTTAAAATCCGTGTTCACATTACCCTACCCAAGTCAATGGATGTTGTTGAACTGCCAAAAGGAGAACAATTGTCAATATAAGTTTGTTACGCACTCAGGCTGGCAGCACGATGTACCCTAATCGGGTAATACACGACCAATCAGATCCATTGCTTCATAAGTTCGAGAAAGAAATCTGCTCAACAACGTAAATAACGCAATGAATGTTGTTGAACTGTCAAAATGAAACAAATTTGTCGTAATCGTTTACGAAAATGTGTTGCGTAATTAGGGTATTGGTTAAAAAGGGGATTCTTTGTTATTTCCTAAATAAAATTAAAATAATCCTGTCTTTTGTTGCCATTTGATAAAATCCGAACTCGCGAGTCACAAATTAAAAGATAAAAGAGGTGTCCATCAAGCTTTTCCATAAAATAACGTTCAGAAAATAATATCGGCAGTGCTACACCGATGTTCAGAACACATCAACGGAATTACGCTGTCGATAAAAGCATTTTTTCTGACGGTCCGTTGAAAACTCGTGTGACTATATATACTCTATATAGGTACGTGAATTCCAGCACTTTGTGATTGAGTTTTTTGTGTACAGTCATGACCATAAATACAATATATATACACAAGATTCCATTGATTAATTCAAGATTTCATTTGATTTTTTAGGAGAACCAAGGTAACCGAGAATTGCCAAACTTAAGTAGCAGAGGGCAGGGCACATCGATCAGAACAGATGGCCGATGGGGCCGAAAGGTTCTGGAGTGGCGACCGGGTACTGGAAGACGTAGCGTTGGAAGGCGTCCCACAACGTGGACCAATGACTTGGTGAAGGCCGCAGGAATCCGCTAAATGCGAGAAGCACAGAACCGGTCGAAGTGGCGGTGCTTGGGAGACCCATGTCCAGCAGTGGACGTCTTTCGGCTGAAATGATGATGATGATACAAGATTCAAAAGTAATGTTCTCCCAAAGTATTGATAAAAACCTTATTTTCGAAAATTAAAATTGTAACTTTGACGAAAGACCTATATCATAATATTATGAAATAGGTCTTCAAAGTTGCAATTTTTATTTCACGAAAAAAATGCTTTTGAATGTTGCCGTTTACTGTAAGGTTTAAAGCTCGTGAATGTCCAATAAAAAAAACTTTTATTGAATTAAGACAATATTGTTTATTCTACCTGTGAAAGCCGTCAATATGAATGCGGGATCGGAGTGTTGGTGAAATCTAATACATAGATAGCGAATATGTGGAATAAATATTGTAGTGGTTTTGTTTCTATGAATTGTATAAAAGGCATTTTATATGGTTTGAAGCTTTGGATTTTGCATGTCAAATAATAACTTTTGATAGAGTAGTAGGTACTTAACTATTTATCTTGTTGTATTTAAGAGCCAACTCCAGGAAGCGAAATTGTCTCCTTCAAATCGAGCCTTGAAAATTGTGAATATGCACATACTTAATCCATTATGCCTTACATAATCTTATATTTGACTGCCTCGTTGGTGTAGTGGTTGCAAGCGCTACTGCTGAGCATGAAGTTCTGAGTTCGAATCCCGAGTCGGGCAAAGTGTTATTGGGTTTTTCCATTTGGATGATTTCTTAGTAGCAGCTCGGAGTCTGGATTTGTGCTGATAGGAATAGGCTCGCCCCCTATTACATGGGACTTAAACAAAAACTGGCGAAATGGGGGTGTGCTATAGCTACACTTCTGCCTACCCTTCGGGGGTTACTGACCCGATGTTATGTTGTTGTATGTAATCCTATATTTATCTGTGGGACTAACTAAATAGTCGACGGCTATCGTGGTTATCGTGAAAGATGTTGCAAATACTACATTATTAAATTAAATATTAATTTTGAATATTAAAGCATTTCGATTTGTATTGAGATGGAATAACTTCTGCAGTCTAAATCGTGTTTTCCTCTGTTCATACAGAAGATGAATAAAACGAAATAATATTCATATATCTACAGGTTATAAATCACTCCGCCCGGTCGATGCGTAATCGAGTAATGAGTAGAAAATATTGTAGGTCTTTATCAAATACTATCGGTAACCTTTGCGCAAGCGTCGATCGAACATAATTCTCGACAAATTGCTAAATATCCTGACAAATATTACACGTATAATCCTTTTTTTACTTAATGATGTTTTATCGACGTCCATTCATCATACGATTAGATGAATACTGTTTTTTTTTTGTATTGATCATTCAAGCTTATTTAATAGTGGTCAACAACACTATAGCACCATAATGTGTTCAGTGAAGTTCATATTGTTATGTTCATTTCCACAGCATAGAATGTCCAATCACATTCATATGCTTCCTGTGCATAACGCCGGAGCCGCACCGGCGCCGAACCGCAAAATGAAAAAAAAAACAGAATATCTCATAGTGAGTGAAACTATGCAGCAGCGCAGCGGCCGGCGGCGGCGCGGTGGCGGCGGTGCTGTGCATGGGTGATATTCATTCGTATACACAAACATGCGGTACTGAACCGGCGCCGGTGCGGCTGCGGCGTCATGGACAGGATGCCTTAATGTCGATGGCATTGACTGATGGCTGTTTATAAAATATTGACACAGGAGAAATTCCTAGTGGGGCAACGTTGTTATAAAAAAAAAAATTTAAAAAAAAAAAATTGTTGGTCCAAAATTACGTGTCGTGGGTTCGATTCCCGAACGGAACAAATATTTGTATGACCTACAAGTAATTGTTCCGGGTCTGGCTGCTTGTTATATAATACATGAGAAATTCCTAGTACGGGGCAAGGTTTAAAAAAAAAAAAAAACTTCGCCACCTCCATGGTGTCGTCGGTGGCAGTGCTCACTTTGGGTGCTTTTATGGAGGCACGTCACAGGGCAGGATAAGTTTGAAATACAATTCTTTGACTTTGACTTTGGTACAAAATTGTTTGCGAAACACACCCTGCTGCTGTACCGTCATTAAACAAACTCAAACTCAAACTCAAACTCAAAGCATTTATTTCAATTAAACCATTTACAGGCACTTTTGAATTGTCAAGGGGTCAGTCAGACAGAAATATGAAGCTAGTTGCCCATTCCAAAGCGTAGGTTCCTATGGAGAAGAACGGGCAAGAAACTCCACGGACACTCTTTTAAATCATGATGTTGTTACAAAATATTGGTTACATCATTCATGTTGAAATTATACATGTGAGACCAATTTAGAAAGACGTGCACGTAAAAAGCGTCCGTTATAAAAAGATAAAAACAATTCAAAAATTAAAATAAGCCGTGGCAGATAAGAGATGACCAGTCCCTACTGACGGCGTCCGTTCACGAACATGACGCATGGATCAGCACCGTTTAGCTCAACCATTTTGAAGGGAACTTAACGATCCAACACACACGCCACCACCAGCGAGACATTTGAGTGAGCATGACATACTCTCAGCCGCCAGGGCACATTCAAGTCAATGAAAGACGTACTCAGTAAATGGTAGCTTCATAGAAGGTACATGGTCACAGTGCTCACACATGTGCTATGCAATTATATAATACTACGAGATTGAAGTTATACAATTCAAAGATAATTTATGCAATCTTCAGCAGCTCCGACAATATTTTCGAATGCTAAAATTAAATTAGTTTATGCGCCCTTGTGGAGCTGGACCAGCGTTGAGCCAAGCATTTTTGTCACCTATATAATCCCCCAGCTTATAATATGCTTGGTAGCATAGTGTGCGTTTTATACAAGATTTAAATTTAGTTTCATTTAGTTGCAGTATGTGGGGAGGTATTTTATTATAACATTTTAAACAGTACCCCATGAAAGATGAGTCTACTTTCGCCAGTCTGAAACCCGGTTGAACTAATTGATCCCTATTTCTAGTACTATAATTGTGTCTTTCACCTCTTTTACTGAAAAGATTAAGATTTTTCCTGACGTACATGATGTTTTCATATATATATTGACAAGGTACCGTCAGGATGTTAATGTTTTTAAACAGTTCCCTTAGAGAATCGCGCCTGCGGAGGCAATATATTGCTCTAATGGCTCTTTTCTGCAGAATAAAAATAGAGTCGATATCTGCAGCCCGTCCCCATAGTAAAATACCGTAAGACATGATACTATGAAAGTAACTGAAATAGACTAGCCTTGCGGTATCTATATCAGTAAATTGACGGATTTTTCTTACAGCATATGCTGCTGAACTTAGCCGTCCTGCAAGAGATGTTAAATGCGGACCCCATTGCAGCCTTGAGTCGAGCGTGATCCCCAGGAAAACTCACATACCTAAAACTGATATAATCTACACTCCAGTCTCCAGTTCAGGATCTGGAACATAAATACAAAACCTAACCTTTATTAAACCACAAGATCTTTAATATTTACCTAACTGAATAAAAAAAACTAATTGCAGTACATAAAATAAAAACATAACGAACATAACATTACGTTAGTTAGCGCATTAGAAAATCATTTGATAACAAACGCTTTCAGTTTTCACGGGCCGCTGCGCGTGCGCTGGCCGCGGGTTTCCCGACGTTCAGACTTAATTGTTCCCGCTTTGTATTGTTCCTAATGTTTTAATTGTAATTTATAACTTTTTGTTTATACTTAAGTTATATCAGTTTTAAGGAATGTTTATATAAATATACGTATAATATAATTATCAGTTACGTGGTGTGATTATATATCTACGTAGCTTGATATGCTGTTAATGCCTTATAAAGTCCATAGACTTATCTATCTATTATAATATATACACACATTAAAATTTTCTAGAGATTGAGTACGTTAATGAGTATCGCCGTAGTTGAGGATTATTATTTTAACTTTTTTTGGATCGTTTTGATTATTTTGAGTGAATTTCACTATTTGAATAAAGAATTTTCTTTAAATTCTGATTAAAAATAGAAAATCAACTGTCAATCAGGATTCCTATAAAAGTGCGTAATAGCGTTTTAACTCGGTTATCCCCGGGGATAATTTCCGACCAGCACGCGGGCGAAGCAGCGGGCCAAAGCCAGTAATATATCAATTACTGATATATTTAGTGGCAACATCTCGAAGTAGCCGATCCCAGTAGGAAAACGCAAAGCAAAAATTAAAAAAATCACACGCACAATATAAATACATAAACATAACTGGTGAATTGTCTGTGTAACAGGTACACTTCTGCCCAACCCTTTGATACAGCGGCATGATGTTATGTTATAATATAAATACCTACTTAAACATTATTGACACAACTGCTTTTTGTACCGTAAAAAAGAGTCTTATTTTTAGGGTTCCGTAGTCAACAAGGAACCCTTATAGTTTCGCCATGTCCATCTGTCTGTCTGTCTGCGGCTCTGCTCAGAGACTTTTAGTACTAGAAACCTGTAATTTGGCATGGGTATACATACGAATCACGCCGAAAAGGTGGTAAAATGAAATGATGAAAAAAAAAATAGTTTACCTCCCCTACACGTAAAGTGGGGATGATTTTTTTTCTCGTCTGTCCCTTTGATGTGGTATCGTTGGAAAGGTCGTTCGAAAATATTGTGAGTGCGTGAAAACCATTTTTGGATTCAGAATCATTAAAAATCAAATATTAAGCTTTATGATTTTCAGCTGATAATTTTTGTTAGAGTCAAGTGTGTGTATTTCCTACCGGCTAAATGGTTCGTTTTTGATATGTTCAAAAAATCACGGCAGTAGTATGTATAACGAAATTAAAAGTAAAACTATCACAGCTTAGTAGGCTCTACAAGTTAACGAGTAATAATCAGCCAACTTACATTTGCAGTTGCAAAAACATGTTCTCCCATACATTCCGTATGGGAGAACATGTTTTTCAACTACAGTGTTAAGTTTGTGCTTGGGATAAACTCATCCTAACTACGAAACCCTTCATTGTGCGTGGTCCGACACGCACTTGGCCGGTTTTTAATTAAATATTTCCAAACAGGTTCTTCACTCTTCTGTGTAATTCATCCAAAATAATTTCACAAAATTAAACGTGGATGTTTATTACTCTCAAAGGACAGATGGAAAAAAATCGCCGAAAGTTAGCTGATATTCTGAAAACATACATTACTTTTATCTCGCTTGAATACATAGTTCCCTTGAGGACGGATTGGTTAAAATATTACATGTGATACTTATTTTAAATATTTAATTGGTACGCAACAAATGTGGAATTAATAGGAGAGTTTTTTCCTAAAATGGGTTGAACGAGTAAATAACTTATGAAGGAAAATAAATACATTTGTAAATTATAAATCATACAATTCTAACATAACAGAATATCACGCCTGTAATCCCCGAAGGGTTGGGTAGAGGTGTACCTATAGTACTCCCACATTTCGCCAATTATATGTTTACGTCCCATGTAATAGGGGGCGAGCCTATTGCCACCAACCGGGCACATATCCAGACTCCGGGTTGCTACTGAGAAGTTCCCGATGAAAAAACCCAATAACATTCGGCCATCTGTTCGACGAGCAATGTGCATACGTGGCCTTGATTGCTACCGTAGCCAAGGGTAGGTGGGCTGCCGGGCCCTAGGGGCCATTCGTAATTGGTGCTTGTCATTTTAGGGCCATAACCGCCACGATTGGCAGGCGGGTTGGCGATCGTAGTATGGTGTTCAAAATCGTTAGAGACCGCTGCTGCCCATTCTCTAGTATGTCCCTTGGTCGCTTTTTACGACACCTACGGGAAGAAATAGGGTGGTGCTATTCTTTAATTCCGGCGGCACCAGTCGGCACCGCCCCCGCCAACGGACATTTTTAATACTAGAGGCTTCACAGATGCCTATGAGACACCGGACCTACGAGTATAAGACTCTCTTTAAACTCTTACTACACCAACTAAAAAAAGCACTCAAATATTGAATTGTCCTAAAACAAACTTCATGCACTTCTGTTCAAAGTCTTTGAACCTTAATCAAGAGTATTTAACCACAAGGGACATAAGTTTTTAACATTAATTTGAAGCTCAAACAGAAACTTATGACAAAATCGCTTAGGAATAATTTAGTTCAGTTAAGTACTAAAGTTGAATCCTATTTACTAAATATCAATTTAGCATAATATGAACTGAGTGAACATGTGAGCCAAAGGACTTGGTAATTGTGCAGGCACTTATTGCATTTACATTTTATGTTTAATTTTAATATTATTATGGATTTATAGAATTTCACGTAAAGCTAAATTCTAAATTACTTACTTTTTGTGCTCACATATAGCGTAGCATGTTCAGCCCATAATTTTTCCACTGCTGGGACTCAGCCCTCCTCTCAATGAGAGGGAGAGGGCTGTAATCCACCACGCGGGCCCAGTGCGGGTTGGTAGATGTCACATATCTTCGAATTTTTGGTTGTTGATGTTTTCCTTTATCATTTTGAAAGTAGTAGTGATGAAATAATTTACACAAAGTAAAACGCCTGTCAGGATCTGAACCTACGACCAACAACTCGTAAGTCGCGGCCGATACCACTGGGAAATCAGTACTCAGATAAGAACATTAAACTACTTTTAATAGATACTGTCGATTGTGTGTGTCTGTGGTGTTATGTAGGAAAGTCTCTTTAGAGTCAACAGTCATAATTTTTGTAAACAGTTTTAGGAAACACATGGCTGTAGTTCTATAAAAAAACCATTTTCAGACACTTGTACAAATATTTTTATGTGCAAGAAAATCTCGCTCGATTTCCTAACAAGTCTCCAATAATAAGTTCGAGTCAAAGACCCAAGACAACTTTGTAATTCTGAAACTATCAAAGAAGAGGACACAGCTATATATTATGTATATCTTTATCTCATTTACTCATAGGAGCGATAGTTAGTAGTTCGGAATAGGTCCCCGTGGGCCAGAATTACCGGTCAGTTGCGAAAGTGTAGATAACTTGCAACGTGGGCCTTCGAAAACTTGTTCCTAACTACTGCACGTGGCGAAACAATAATCACACTTCCATGTTTACTATTTATTAGTTAAGTTGAGTTTTAATTACTTCTGATGAGAAGTAAACTAGGGCGAATATCTTGTGTTTATCCTAATGTTCTGCATAATATCTGCTTTGAATTTTGTCAAAGGAATTGAGCGCAACCATTAGAATTCTTGTTTTGCAATAGCTGTTCTATCCTGCCTGTTCATAACTGCTGGTCTTTACATTTTCAAAGTGGTTACAATATCATTAACGACATCGTTGAGAAGGCAACGAATAGCATAATCAGCCTATAATGCTCCCGATGCTGGGCCACACAGAAAGAGCAGACCGCTCTTTCTGGAGTGGGCCGTAATACACCACGCGGGCCCAGTGCGGGTTGATGGATGTCACATGTCTTTGCATTTTAAGATCTAGGACATGCGGTATCCTCATGACGTTTTCCTTCAACGTTTTGAGAGCAGTGGTGATAAAATAATTTACACAAAGTAAAGCGCCTGTCTGGGTTCGAACCCACGACCTATTAGAAGTCGAACGTCGCGGCCGTTACCACTGGGCCACCACTGCAACGAATACTATCCTCTAAATGTAATACAACTAGCTTCGTTTTTCTGACTCACCGACGCCTTGACAATACAAAAATGCCTGTACTTGGCTTATTTGAAATAAATGCTTTGAGTTTGAGTTTGAATAAATTAATAATATGTAAGGTCATGTTCAGCTGTAGATGTCTTTTCTACTGCCAAGGTTAAGCCAACATTTTCCCATCATTAACTACCGGAAAAATCACCACCGAATCAAGCTTTGTCTCGTTAAAACAATAACAGAAAAGGCAAATTAATTACTTTGAACCGTGTGCACTTAATGTGTCCCACTTTGCACGGCTTTAGTCGAGAGGCCGTTGCATAACCTCGTTTTGGTGTTGCCATTATGATTTTAAATAAATGTATCTATGAAATTCAGGTTAGACGGAAGGGATTGCAAATATCAGTGTTTCTTATTGCGTAGTAGCCATTTTACATGTTTTACTTAAAGGCATAGCCTGAGACGGAAATATAGGTCAAATGTAGGCTTACATTAGATAGCAATTTCTGATAATATAATTGTCAGTAATTAACAAATCAATCAAGTCGGCCTCAACCAAACAACTCAGGCTATCGCAGTCCACTGCTGGACATAGGACCTCAACACCTTGTCCTCCGCCTTCCGCATCCAGTCTGTCCCAGCCACTTTCTTAAGTTCATCGGTTCATGTAGCTGGGGGGGCCCACGCTGCGCTTGCCCATACGCGGTCTCCACTCTAGGACTCAAGTTGGCCTGTCGCAGCACAATTCTAGACATACTTAGCTGTTAATTAATTGTAAATCAACCATCGGTCTTCTACCATCCACAACCAGTCCACGCCAGCTGCTTCCAGCAGATCATTGTTAACGTTGCCAATTCAAATGGTCTAGAAAAAGAAAAACTAGGTACATAGAGGCCATTTTTGATCCATATCTATACATATATACATACAAATTAATAAAATTGAAGTGCCTATTTGTAATGTCAAAATAGCAGCTTTTTACATATGCATATGAAAGTATGTACGGTACCTACTTCTAACAAAAAAAAGTGTGTGTCTGCCTGTTTGTTCCGGCTAATCTCCGAAACGGCTAGACCGATTTTGACGAGGTTTTCACTGGCAGATAGCTGTTATAAGGAGTAACTTGTGCTTTTACTTTTATTTTAGAAAAAATAATTAGGCTCCACGCAAGCGAAGCCACGGGCAGCACCCAGTTAAAAATATAGGCACTATTACATTACCCATTCTCCTTTGTGTCAATTTCTGCCCGTGCAAAGCATTAGCAAAGTTGTAGTAATAAGCAAGTGACAAGTGGAACAACTATGCTATACGCCAGTCTAACTATCTAGACTGTCCATACGTACAAATTAATAATATACAAACTCATAGGAACTGCTAAAGATCGCAATAATAGAACTTAACACAACAATGACACATATTTTTAAACGATCTATTCGTACAAATTGTTAATATACATGCATATCTACTACTCAAGATCATACTAATAGAAATATCATTAACAAAAGAATTTTGAAACCATCTAGTACTGATTGCACCGATGACACAAGCATTCTACTAATTTTTATCATCGTTGCACCGGCCAGGCACACTCCTAAGGGTCAAAATAACAGCGCATTCAACTCAGGAAGGTGTAACTCAATTGGACGCGTTACGTCGCCGGACGGATCACACGAATGGACCGGCTTCGCAACAAACTCTCGCAGTAAAGACCGGAGCACCGACTAACTACTGGAACAACGTAGGTTCACGTAGAGGAGAGGTACAGGGATATAGAGAGGATTGAGAAGACATCAACTTTGACTCTAGTCTTGATATCTGCGTCACTTGTAGGAGCCACCAGAATTTGCCAAGGCTAAAGACGTGGAATAGACAATCAAATACAGAAGTGCCTCTTCTTAATGGTTAGGTTTTGTAAGACTGGAGTACGCTTTGAGAAACGATTGCTGAAGAAGTATTTTTGTCAATCATACTGAATAGTGAATACTTAGCCCGATAAAGAGTAATTTTAGGCGTGTATTGCAGAAAAAAATTCAACGATCCACTGGACTTAGTATGAATCTTGATTATACTCGTAGGAAGATACTGTTGTTTGTGACATATGTTCTGATCAAATCTTACAAGATTTGCAGGCAACACAATCTAATATTTCCTAATCTGATTTCCCGAAAACATTAAAACTTTGTCCCATCTAGTTTATCTACATCTCTGTCGTATACAGGAACTCGGCAGAAGGGTACTGGATAGAGTAAGTTAGTGAAGGCAATTTCTCTCAGTTTAATAGTTGCTAACAATATCGACCACCGGTCAGGAGCCGAGACCTCGCTATCACCGCCCTTGATAAAATATATTTCACAGTATCTTCTACAGGCGATAACATTTAAGAGTCTTTCAAAGTTTTGAGTCGAAATCAACGAGTTTTCTGAACTCTGAACCAGTACCATAATTGCGTAATACACGATCAATCGGAATCTGCTTCGTTTTGAAAAAAATTGCTAATTCATTGTTTCATAAGTTCAAGAAAAAATCTGCTCAACAACGTAAATAACGCAATGAATGTTGTTGAACTGTCAAAATGAAACAAATTTGTCGAAATTGTTTACGAAAATGTGTTATATTAGGTTATAGCTGGTTCTTTTGAAAAAACTCTTCAAGAGCATTTGTTTCTTCAAGAGCGTTTATCTTCAAGAATATTTTATTCGTGTGAAGGACTAGTTGGATTTTTAAGTTATAGAATAGAATAGTATGCATTTATTTCTCAGAATATTGTACAAAGTTGTTATGTGTAAATTAACATGTTCTATCTAAGCGAGCCGGGTGATCTGTAACTCAGGACCCTCCTACCTCAAACACCGTTCTCTATTTAAGATTGTGCTTTTTATTAACCAGTGCCTGTAATATGATGTTGAGATAAATAAAGATTTATGATTATGATTATGTGTATTATGTATTACGATCAAAATATTCTGCCGTTTCCGGCGTACAAATACGTATTGTAAAATATGGGTCATCAATACATTAAAATTAAATTATTTCATTAGAATTAGAATTATAAATAATTTAAATAAATTGAACAATAGTTGTAAAAGAGATTAATGATATAAGTCAAAATTTAATAAGGTCAAGGAGATAAAATATGATTTATAGGCAATAATGTCAATTTTTTTGGTAAATTTTTCATTCATAAAATCTTCAGTCGTAATAATAACATTTGCTTAAAAGAAATTTAAATAATTAACATTTAAATGTTCTGAGGCTAAGAGTTTTGAAGCCATCAGGTAATTTGTTAAACATCAGGTAATAATGTATACTGCATGTCCATTACGGACATGCAGTATACATTATTAGAAAACAATTTAATTCTACGCCTAGGAACATGAAGCATATGCGCTTTGCGGCTGAGTCTGGATACAACATCATTATACATGTCAAATTCATGTCTGTTTTGGTGTACAAAGATACTAATTTCAAAAATGTATAGTGCTGGAAGTGGCAGTATATTAAGTTTTAAATAGTTGAACACAACTGTGCAGTGGGTGCGCTCCACATATTGAGTGCACGCATATTTTCTGAGCTAGTTATAGTTCATCATTATATATTTTTGTGGTAATTTTTTTTGCTGTGATCCTGAAGACCTAAATGACGTTGTGTTCACCAATTGGATGCACTATATTCAAAGTATGATAAAAACATAGGTTTTCAAATTCTTACAATAATCTATGCGTCTCAAAACCTTGGCTTCTGCAAACTCAAGCAAAACTATTCAATCGCCAATGGGGAATAAACATCACACATATTATGATCGGTAACATATTAAATAACTCACTTTCATACACATTTCCACATAAAGCATCATTTTATATAATCCTCACAATCGTTGGCATTAATGCGGTAGTAATTACGATTCACTTTCAATTAAACAATTATGGCCGACGACTTTCGCGTTCTTTAGTGAAAAACGTTCGCCAGTTACGTTGATTGATACTTACGGTGATTGTAATGTGTTACGTTCTATCAATGTCATAATATGTACATGCACACGATATCGATACTGCTTTTCATTCATGGACATATAAGGAAGTGTGTAGGGTTAAGCTTATGAGTGATATATGATATGTATTTCTGTAAATTGGTTAAAAAAAACACTTTTACGCTTCAAAATTAAAATATGTTTTAAATCTAGATGAGTACGGTCTTTCCTAACCGAATATTCATAGAAGGAAGACCGAAATAAACTCAGTGGTAACAGTGTCTAAAATGGTATTTTGAGGAAAGAACCACACAGATTTCATTGGACCTGTCCAGATTAATTTGGTACCTCATATAACGCTTTATTAAATAGTCATGAATACTGGCCTAATCAATACGATTGAAATTCGGATTGTAATCGCAGTCTATTGTTATTGGTAGCAAAAACGATGTTGTTCCCTATTCTTGAAAAAGAAACCTCTATACAAAATCAAATTATTCATTTCAAATAGGCACATATAATTGATTCTAATTGCCACTTCCAAAATATAGTTTCGTATGGAAAACTCCATAGTTACTCTTTTAAGATGTTTTACCTCTTTGAAGCCTTTTTCCTTACAAGTGAAATGATAATAAAATTTTAAAAAACCCCGACACAAACATTTCCTCATTTCTCTTTCCTACTCCATCACCAGACTCTGTTCATCTATAACTTATTCATTGCGACCATTCCAATGAGCCCAAACACTATACCTGTTCTGTAAGTTGGTAAGGAAGTTGGGTATCCTGCAAATTCCAGGTGATGCTGCAGCAACAGTTCAAGGTTACTATGTTCTTCTAATATTATTGAAGTAACAGAATACCAAATTTCAAATCGATCAAACCGGTGGAAGACGCTCATATCCATTCATCAACTAGAAAAGGGCTGATAATCTTCCAACGGCTAAACCGATTTTTACACATTAATGATTTAACACCCCTCTTTTTGTGTCAGGAGTTAATAAATAGTTTCTAGGCCTACTTATTACTTAGTATGGTGTAGTTTCTATCTACCCCCATTGGAAGAAGGCTTGAGTTTATGTATGTATGTACCTTGTTATTATTTTCCGATCGGCTAAAAATTTAACGCTCATTCTTTGTAGCCCGAGTGCAGCAAAGATCAATGTTCAGATAAAGTACCTACAATAAGACATTAAAAGGTTAAAAACACCAACCGAGAAGTACGAGGGCACATAACATTAATCTGGATTCTAAAAACGTTTGACACTTTTATGGTTAGAACTAGCGACACCATATTTTTTGCTCCAACATGGACTGCTCTGAATGTATGCCAACTGCAGTATTACGTAATTGCAGACTGTTTTATGGTGTATATAATTCCAGACTATTTCAAATACGTGTGCATGATAAGTATCTTATTTTCCAGATTATGTACAAGTAATAAACATATGGCAATGGGCAAGGCATATTGCTCGCAGAACAGATGGCGACCGCGTATCGGAAGACGTAGTGTTGGAAGGCCTCCCTCAAGGTGGACCGATGATCTTGTGAAGGTCGCAGGAATCCGCTGGATGCGGGATGCACAGAAACAGTCGAAATGGCGGTGCTTGGCGGAGCCCTGTGTCAAACAGTAGAAGTCTTTCGGCTGAATGAATTAATGATGAATAACCATAACAACACAACACTTATTTCCCAATATCCATCAGATTGTTAACCTGTATTTTGAAGATATATTTATGTAATTAAATTACTTAAATACTACACTAAAACTATGTAAGGATAAAGATTGATGTAGCTATATTAGGTATTACAACGTGTATCACAAAGGTGTGGTCAAATTTAAAGATGTGATATAGACCATCGAACTGAACAACTTTGGAGATGTCATGGAGAAAGTTGTTCAGTTTTATTTCAGCAAGTGATGTTGGAACGTCGGGCGTGATTGGATTCATAGATTATTTATTGTACATAGTTTAGATTTTTATTTGTATTTTTAAATTTTTATTGTTTTTTTTTGTACCATTTGAAAATTATTATTTTTCTTTCTTTCCTTCACCCTAAATTTGACCACACAGTTCTTTGGTAGTTGCAATATTATATTATGATTTATTTTGTAGTAACGTCACTCAAATAGAAACAAATAAAATCAAAACATTAAAACCTACCTTTAATTTAGAAAAAGGAACTTATTTTGCATCGGCAACGGCATCTGCAACGCCACATGTGAACTACATATCACACTGAAGTCACGCAAAACCCAGCACGCGACGAGTATGTTTTATAACGTCCTGACATCAATAGTCGGGCAGTAGCCCACCAGACGCAACACCCGTCTGGTCGAAGGATCCTCCCTTTTCTATAAAGGACGTGATTACTTTACACCCTGAGTTCCTCATACCTCTATAGTACCTACCTGTCTAATAGAACGCTCAACCATAGAACCCAACTATATGACAAGTTTCCAAGTTCCGAACTATCGGCGAAGCGGTCGTCAAACACTATCTTAAGTCAATCAAAGTCAATTCAGTCAACCTTGCGGTAAACCCTAGTTTATGTCTTAACATCATACTGCTAACCCTTGCTGGGAGGTTTATAACTTAAGGAGGAGTAATGCCATGGAATAATGACGGTTTAACGATAGTTTTTTTACCGACTTCCAAAACGGAGGAGTTCGACTTTATATATTTTTTCTTTTGTTCATCGATGTTTTCGTCATTGTGGACCGATTTTGAAAAATCTTTTATATGTGGTGGAAACTTGCGCGTTGGTCCCATATAAATTTTATTTACTTTGCTTGGGTAGTTTTTGAGTTAACTTCAATAATACGTAGGTATTTTTTCCCACTTAGTCTATGTGGATGGTGTTATAATAACTGTCACTGTTATTTACATAGCAGGTAGTGTTACTCGAATTTGAGTGGTTTGACACTCGGCTACATGTCAAGCTATACATATCCAGTATAAGCTGATCTCACATTGCATAGGATATCCGTATACTGCGAGGCCAGCTTATACTGGAATTGTATAGCTTGATGCGTAGCTGTGTGTGTCACAACAAAAAAGTGAAAAATATAAACTTTTTCCAAATCAAAACTACCGACTTCATAAAAAATAACGCTAAAAAGTGAAAAATAATTTTAATTTTGGGTGTCGGTGTCTTTGGTTTTGAATTTTCGATTCTTGCCACCGACTTCCGCAATTAAAATTATTTTTCACTTTGTAGCGTTATTTTGGAAGGCGAAGACTACTGTCCGGTAGTAAAATAAATTATAAGCTTATTTTATTTTATACTAAAACAACGTTAATTCGGGTTCTGTACCTCAAAAAAAAAACGGAGCCCTCATTGGATCACTCGTCTGTCTGGCTGGCTGACTAGCTGGCTCTCTGTCTGTCTGTCCGTCTGTCACAGCCCATTTGCTTCGAATCTAATGACCAATTAATTAAAGTGAATACTTTTAAAGATAGGATATATTAGAACAGGATTATATCCAAGATAAAAATGCTTGGAAACATGCTGGTCCTGCTCCATAGGACAATTTAGAATCTAGACAAAATCTAATTGGTTGCTAATTTAATTGTATAATTTTTTTTTTAAATATTGATTTTACATTCTGTGATTACTTGAACTCACACACTGACTTATTAGTACCTATTACTTGTAAAAATGTTAGGAATATCGTATAATTTTACAATGTTTGTAAATATGTGAACACCATGCATCTATCACATGATTAATTTATCTGTCATTCCTTAATCTTTAATTATTTTTACCTAACGTGGTATAGTAATCTTATTCTAGGTGCCGATGCACCTAGAATAAGATTACTATACCACGTCTTCACATATAATTATATAATTGATGTATACAAGATATTTTGAAAACATTTTAAAAGAGTAACGGTGAAGTTTCTTGCCCATTCTTCTCCATACGAAAACTACCTTTTGGAAGGGGCGACTAGAATCAATTATTATTTTTCTGTAAATGTTGACGTTCAAAAGTGTCTTTTTTGTGCCTAATTGAAATAAATTATTTGACTTTGACTTTTTGATATTTAAGAAAATGTATGAATGGATTTCAGAGAATGGATCTTTACATTAGATTAGATTACAGGAAACCCTATAAGAAGTCTATGGTCATACAATTACATGGTACATCTCTCAATATTATGCGTACAAACTTATATTTGCAGTTGGAATGGTATGTTGGTATGGGACAACATGTTTTTCAACTACAATGCTAAGTTTGTTCTTGGGATAAAGTCATCCCAACTACGAAACCTTTCATTGTGCGTAGTCCGACACGCACTTGGCCGGTATTTTTGTATCTTTTCAGCTTCTATCAGCGTTCCTTTTTTATTTTATTTTATATTAGGTACTGTTTGTATTCCCTGTACTTGTCCTAAATAAAATATTTTAATTTTTTCTTTGTTTCTTCTTCTTCATTTATATCGCCATTGCTTCAAATTTTGTTTTATTTGCAGTCATTCAGAAGGTACTACGTGTTCAGATTTGACTTGATGAGCGTAAATATTCACGATTTACAGAATTTGTATTTTGCAGCATGTTTCATTATAAAAATATTTTAGGATCCATCAACCTTGTCTTATCTTGATTTGTTGATGTAGCGTGATATAAAGAGATATTTCAAAGTAGTTTAATTTGTATCCAGGCAGAGATAAAGTCTACTATTCAGTGCAACTTGCATTAGCCATAAGGCAAAGACATTTAAATAAGATAATCACAAGTTTTTAATAGAATCACAGCAGAATGAATCAAGGCAGAGCAGAAACTCTTTAGAAAACATCCTTGCAATAACCACTTAAAAAACAAGCACCCATTTAAAACATTTTATTACAGTTATTAGAGATAAGCGGAAAACCGTTAACAACATTAATTTATATCCACACACAATATAAAATGAGCAAGTAAACGCTTGAGGAGTTTCGACCGTGTGTGGCAATGCGTAAACCACGCTTTACTTATGCTCCCCGTTTAATAAAACTCGTCTTACACCGAGCCATATGTTCTCAGCCTAATATTGAACAAGCAATGTTTACTTAGGGGAATACGTAATGACTACACGCGTTCAGAATTTGTCACCAACTACACAGTATTACACTATTAGGTAATATGGCGTCAATGCCTGGGACCTGGGATTATTTGAAAATCTCTCTTTGTTTTTGCTTGACGAATTTTTTTGAAAAGTGTCGTGCCTGTTCGAGATTGATCGCTACTTTGTGTAGTTCGATAGGTCTCAGTTGTATTAATCTCCGTTTTGAAGACAGGGCTTATACAAATAATAGCAGTGTTATTTTTTTCTTTATTTTAGGAGCTGGCTCAACAAGACTAAGTCGCTCCGTAAGGCTTTTTTATAATTTATTTAATAAATACTTCAAGCACATAAATGTACAGAGGCGGACTTAATGCCATAGGCATTTTCTACCAGTCAACCTTTGGGTGATGCAGAGACAAACAGCGGTATGTGCAATTACGAGAAATTGAGGAATATTTTTTAAAAGTAACTATAAAGATACACATATACCTATTATAAACTATAAATATAATATATATGCCTAATTATATATAACACGGCGAGGTATCTATCCTGTGCCGTGTCTAACCAGTCTCCGGTTTAATTCTTCGTTGATAGTAGAATAGGTAGGTAGTTGGTTTTCAATCACACACAACTCTTAACTCAAACTCAAAGCATTTATTTCAATTATAACATTTACAGTCACTTTTGAGTTATCACTTATCAAGGAGTCATTCAGTTTGAGTTATTTTTTGAAGCTATTCGCCCATTCCAAATGAAGTAGGTTCCTGATGGAGAAGAACGGGCAAGAAACTCCATGGACACTCTTTTAAATCAAAACATTATGGTACAGAGGTTATTTGTTCAACAATTACAATCACAGTTCTTTCTAACACAACTTTTCTTTTCATGTTTATTTCCAACGCCCGCCATTCGGTGCGCCTCGCTTTTCTCAAAGTCCGGCGACATACCCCGAATTTCAATACAATATCTTATTACTAAGTTTGTTCAATAAAACTTACAAACAATGCTAAATGCTTATCAGTTAATTCTTTTATAATTAAACAATGCTAATATTCACAAATACAAAGGTTATTCAGATTAAAGTTGAATTAGAAGCTTTATTACTTTCTACCACTTTTCTATTGCTCCTTTGACAACACTTCCTGTGGTTCAAGGAATTTAATCAAACAACAGGTATTCACTAGTAAATTGCATTGTAAAATAATCTTATTACTTTATAGTTGGTTTTCTATTATTGAAACTTATTTAGTTCTTGTATTAAATTATTACATTCGGTTATTGATCATAATATTCGGAAACCGCGCCATCTTCGGTACCGCGTTGTCATAAACAAATTTACTATGTCAAATGACCACTTGTTAATATGACTAAAAACCCATAAATCATTAAATAAATGTTCCCTTTTAATTTTAACTTTAGTTTATTGCCCCAACATCGAAGTTAGTAAATTTCTCTTCCAGTTGACCCACAGTATATTGACTGGGTTCACAAAGTTGGTAATAGATGGCGTTCGATTGCAAACGAATTAATAATGTTCACAGATGCACGCAAATGGCTGTAACAGTATTCCACAGTTACCCATAGAGGGCAGGATCAAAGACTTTATGGTGAATAACAATAATTATAATAAGTAGTTACGCATAAGATTATGTTATAATCTTTACAGGTAGACGCTTTCGCGGCGACACGGCCATTCTGAAAAGCAGTGCGCGCTCTGCACCTGCCGATGCCCTCATCCTACCTAGTTGCGTGGGTGTCGGTTGTTATCTGAAACAATGGGGATACATTTTGTCGGCAGATTATTGTTGCTTTTATTGTCCTACAATATTCAATGAATTGTAGGATTTGGTGACAGACAGTTTAGTTACCATTTAAAGCTTGTTATAGATCTGACATCTATTCAGTTTTCCTTAAATTGAAATATTGATTGCATTTATGAAACAAAGTCTAGCTTTGGGTACTTGCAATTTGTTTTATTGATATTGCGTGATCAGCTGTTGTATGTGATGTAGTTGAATAGTTTAATTTTCACATGCATGCAGAAATTGTAGAATTTGTTAATAGTTAGTTCTAGGTAACATTAAAATCGTATAATAGATCTGCTGTCTACCAAATTTGTCTTGAATTGAAATATCGAATGCATTTAATATGGAACACCTTAATAAGTACGGCTACACAGAGTAGTCACTTACAAGTAAGATTAAGATCAACTTTTTCCTGTAACCTGAGCAGATTACAATATAGAGATGTGCCATACAATGGAGATAAAAATAACTAGTGCTTCATGCCATTGAAGGCATACAATTTGTATTTCAGTTTATTGTATGATCAACTGTCAGCTAATTAGTTTCATTTTCACGGGATGTTGTTGCTTGTATTATCCTACAATTTCCATTGAATTGTAGGAGTTGGTAGTAAACAGTTTTAGTTAGTGACAGCTTGTTGTAGATTTGCTGTCTACTTAATTTATTTTTAATTGAAATATTGAATGCATTGTTTTTGCACCTTACATAAACACACTTGTTAAGAATAGTGTGTAGTAGTGTTGTACGATCAGCTGTTAGCTGAATAGGTTTATTCACATAAGAAGGTAATGCTCCGTGATTGACACAAAGTCTTTGATTTGATCACACTTGTTAAGAATAGTGTGTAGTAGTGTTTTATGATCAGCTGTTAGCTGAAGTTTCATTTTAGTCATCAAAAGGTAATGCTCTGTGGTAGACACAAAGTCTTGGATTTGACAGGATTAAAGGATAGGATCAGGAACACCGCTCTGTGGTAGACACAAAGTCTTTGATTTGATAGGATAAAGGTTTAGGAGTTTAGGACAATTGCTCCGTGTCAGGCACGAAGTCTTGTAATTTTTTTTAATTTTTTTTTTTTTTTTTTTTTTTTTTTTTTTTTTTTTTTTTTTTATATTTTTAATAGTAATATTGGATGCATTGGTATTGCACCTTACACAAGCACACTTGTTAAGAATAGTGTGTAGTAGTGTTTTATGATCAGCTGTTAGCTGAATAGTTTCATTTACATAATTGAAATAATGAATGCATTGATGTTGCACCTTACATAAGCACACTTGTTAAGAATAGTGTGTAGTAGTGTTTTATGATCAGCTGTTAGCTGAATAGTTTCATTTACATAGTAATGCTCTGTGATTGACACAAAGTCTTTGATTTGATAGGATTAAATATTAAGGAGTTTAGGACCATTGCTCCGTGTCAGGCACGAAGTCTTTTCTTTATTAGAAATATTGAATGCATTGATGTTGCATCTTACATAAGCACACTTGTTAAGAATAGTGTGTAGTAGTGTTATATGATCAGCTGTTAGCTGAATAGTTTCATTTACATAAAGGTTAAAGGTTTAGGAGATTAGGACCATTGCTCCATGACAGGCATGAAGTCTTGTATTAGACAGGATATAAGGAATCAAGCTCTGGGCGGTATTGTCCGCCGTGGACCCAGCGGGATAACATGAGAGTATTACCTATTAGTTACCTCTAGGGCTTACTAATAGTTTTGGTGTGAGTATTACTTATTGAGTTCTTTATCAGTTAACCCGTAAGTAAGTTAAAATACTAATAGTACTTTGCAATAGACTAGAATTAATTGTTACAGGTAAGATTGCAAAAATATAAAGATGGTAAAAATAAATCAAGAAGTACTTTGGTGCATGATATGCATCACATGTGAGAATCATGTGGGCAGGTACTTGTTGACTTGGCTATTGTATTGGGCCTTTGAGCAAGGTGAGTAGAAAGTAGTTTGAAAACTCCTCACCTTTTATTTGAGCTATGATGTGTGAACAGCTGGAACAGTCATCTCTGATTGGCTGTCCTTAAGTTGGCTTTCATTTGGTGGGATGTAGGTTGGTTTTTCCTGGGCTGGCGACACGGTCACTTGTTCAACAGGCTGCAGTGGTTGAGTCGCCTTTTAAGGCGACCTTGATAACAATTGGTTTGAATTTTGTTATGATAATTTTGATAGTAGTTCTGCAGGGGTTATCATTTTCTTTTTGATATGACAATCACCTGGAACCTGGAATGTGAGACGTTATGCAGATAAATAATAATGCAGGAAAAGGTGTTCCTACTAATATTTAGATTAGAAGAAACAAGCAGTAATTAATAATTAAATTAATCTATTGTTATGTAATGGCTATTACAGTTTGATGAAGTTAAACAGAAGAGGAGTACTATGAGCAACAATGCATTGGTTATTTATTTATTTATTTTTTTATTTGAATGCATAAAAACATGTTGAAAATTATGTTTTCTATCCATTTATCAAATTGTGTTTGCATTGAAAACTTCTTGTTTGATGGTATCTCATACTTATCTCGTTGACTTATTTTACAAACCTATTGCATACTTAAATGTTTCTGTATGAATTTTGCAACATGTTGTCCACTATATGTTTCAATGTTTACATACTTATGTGGAAAACTCTAATAGCCAATCAAAGTTCCCCATAGCTATGAATTTCATAACATTACTTTTACTCGCCAAATAACTCTCATTGGGATCTAAGGATTTTATTTGTTTGTAACTAATTTAATTTTTATTTCTTTATATCACGCACTCTTATTTATCCAACTCACTTTACACATTGGCAGAATAGTAGACATCTGCTTTGCTTGACATTTATTAAAAATATAATAGAACTTTTGTTTGGAACTAATAACTTTCAACTAATTAACGCTTTGCCCGGAGATGATAAACAAGGTCCTAAACCTTGCTTTAAACACAAGCTATAGAGAAATTGCAGGACATAAACAAAGAGCAGTGCGAATTTCAAACATAACAAGTCTATTTCATTATTATTGTGTGTATGTAGCTAACAACAAATCTTGAATTTAGTCAAAAAGTACTTAGTTCCTAAATGTAGTGCGAACACTAATTCAACAAAACAAGTTTGAGATCCATTTCTTAAGAAATGTTTAGTATAAACTTTTATTATTAATAACATTGACCTTGTAATGAGCTTATTTTGTAGTGTAATTTATCTTGTGTTGTTATTGTACTTCCACAAGTTTTCAAGCAAAAGTGACATTAACCTTGCCAGTGTGTAATGAACATAGTTCAAAAAGTGTTAGTGATTCAATAACAATATGCTAAAATAATAAAACAAAATACTTCCCGGGTGGATGTTGAAATCCATTGACGGAGTGATCATTATATTTGCTTTTCTGGTTTATTCTGCTGCTTCGGTCATTCTGTGCTGTACATGTTGTTCTGCTTGAGTGCACCATGAAGCTCATATAAGTCCACTGCCACAGCCAGAAGTTGCCATCATCATTAAATTTGTGATCAATCTTCATGTTGTCATCAAGGTCGTAGTAAGGAAGAAATATTTCAGTAGTCTTGGCTGTGCTGGGCAACCAGTCGCTCACTCTTAGAACACACCATGTTCATGGTTTCAGAGAAAAAATCTTTTGGCACGCACTCGGTCACTGCACTGCAAGCAGGTTTCGTAGTTGTCCGTAATTCTTTGGATGTCCGACATAAGCATGAGCGGTAGGGGATCGCACAGTGCGATCCCACTTCTGATAACACGGCGAGGTATCTATCCTGTGCCGTGTCTAACCAGTCTCCGGTTTAATTCTTCGTTGATAGTAGAATAGGTAGGTAGTTGGTTTTCAATCACACACAACTCTTAACTCAAACTCAAAGCATTTATTTCAATTATAACATTTACAGTCACTTTTGAGTTATCACTTATCAAGGAGTCATTCAGTTTGAGTTATTTTTTGAAGCTAGTCGCCCATTCCAAATGAAGTAGGTTCCTGATGGAGAAGAACGGGCAAGAAACTCCATGGACACTCTTTTAAATCAAAACATTATGGTACAGAGGTTATTTGTTCAACAATTACAATCACAGTTCTTTCTAACACAACTTTTCTTTTCATGTTTATTTCCAACGCCCGCCATTCGGTGCGCCTCGCTTTTCTCAAAGTCCGGCGACATACCCCGAATTTCAATACAATATCTTATTACTAAGTTTGTTCAATAAAACTTACAAACAATGCTAAATGCTTATCAGTTAATTCTTTTATAATTAAACAATGCTAATATTCACAAATACAAAGGTTATTCAGATTAAAGTTGAATTAGAAGCTTTATTACTTTCTACCACTTTTCTATTGCTCCTTTGACAACACTTCCTGTGGTTCAAGGAATTTAATCAAACAACAGGTATTCACTAGTAAATTGCATTGTAAAATAATCTTATTACTTTATAGTTGGTTTTCTATTATTGAAACTTATTTAGTTCTTGTATTAAATTATTACATTCGGTTATTGATCATAATATTCGGAAACCGCGCCATCTTCGGTACCGCGTTGTCATAAACAAATTTACTATGTCAAATGACCACTTGTTAATATGACTAAAAACCCATAAATCATTAAATAAATGTTCCCTTTTAATTTTAACTTTAGTTTATTGCCCCAACATCGAAGTTAGTAAATTTCTCTTCCAGTTGACCCACAGTATATTGACTGGGTTCACAAAGTTGGTAATAGATGGCGTTCGATTGCAAACGAATTAATAATGTTCACAGATGCACGCAAATGGCTGTAACAGTATTCCACAGTTACCCATAGAGGGCAGGATCAAAGACTTTATGGTGAATAACAATTATAATAAGTAGTTACGCATAAGATTATGTTATAATCTTTACAGGTAGACGCTTTCGCGGCGACATATATAAATATAAGCACAAATAAATATACATAAATACTCGAATACAAATAACACAAACAATGGGAAAACATTAACGATGTGATGATACTGCCAGCTTCTTACGAATGTGCTCGTGAACTTTAACTTTAAAGGATAATAATCGGTTGGTTGCCATCCTGATTTCCTGTGGGAGCGCATTCCATAGAGAGATAGACTGAACGAAGAAGGAACAACATCATTTAATTCATTATTTCATAATAATTTAATATATCATTTTATAAATATAATACAGTTCTATTATATGAGTAACTATCTTCTACCAATACCAATCCGCACAAGTTTAAAGAATAGCCTCGCTGTTTCTGACAAGGGGAATGCTAGAATATTTTTGCATCTTTCCACCTCTCTCTTCTCTCTCTCTGTTGTGTCAATTATTCAGAATAGGATTAAAATCGAGCCTAAAATTACGTACCTACATTAGCAAGACAGTATCTATAACCTGAATAGGCTTCAAATAGACCGCTAACTAGTTATGATGGAACATTACCATACTAACCACACTTCTTAAACGGATTGCTAGGTAATAAAACTGTAATTTCGTTGTTATTAGCACGTTCGCAGGCTCCCCTCTTGATAATTATGAACCCCTGGTAGGTTCAAATGATCATCACAGAAAAGAATCATCTATATAATTATGCATCTTTATACTTATATATTTAGAGATATAAGGAACAGGGTGTAAAGTTCACTCATCTATTGAAAAAAAAAGGATCTTCCTACCAGACAGGTGTCGTGTCTGGCGGGCAACTGCTCAACAATTGATGTCGGATAGTCTCATATATGTCGTTCGCGCGGTAAACTCTAATTGTGCAATGCAGGATTTGTGTGACGTCAGGATTTTGTGTGACGTCAGGTCTTTGTTTTGTATTTCGATGTAGATGCCGCCACATCACTCCCCTCCGGAGACGGGAGGTCCATAGTGGGCTGAGTCTTGCTTCACAATGCCAGCTGAGGTTCCAGTGAGTCGAAACCGGGTGCCGCATAGTTCACGGTGACTCAGAACTGTTTGTGGTGATAGCGGTGGTTGTGGTGATTGCGGTGATTCCCCAGTGAGTCGAGGTGGCGCTGCTCCATGATGAGTTGGATGTGGTACAGCACTGGGTTGTGGCTGCCTGCTGGCGTCGACCAGGAGAGGGTTGAATGGGGTCTGCTTGTGAGACCGGCCGAAAGTGCAGATGCTGTGCCAAGGTTGCTGATGAGGGTGAAGGTGATGACCAGGAATGCGCGTTCGCTGCATGCTGGTGGTCATGATACCCGTTGTAGCCGTGGGTGCTGGCTGGCTGTGTGACTCGCCTCACGAAAGCTTGCGGGAGTGATGATGATAATGACGTCACGCTGAAGTAGTTTCACGAAGGCTGCATTGATGTTCATACTCTGGGTCACCAATTTAGAGGTATGAGGAACAGGGTGTAAAGTTCACTCATACTCCATAGAAAAGGGAGGATCCTCCGACCAGGCAGGTTTCATGTCATGTCTGGCGGGCAACTACCCAACGATTGTTGTGGATAGTCTTTTATATGTCGTTCGCGCGGTAAACTCTAATTGGGCGATGCAGGATTTGTGTGACATCAGGATTTTGTGTGACGTCAGGCCTTTGATGAGTAGTTCTCATGTGGCAATGTAGATGCCGCCACATATACAAATAAGTACAATTGAAGTGTCTGTTTGTAGTGTCAAAATAACAGCTTAAATTTTTGTCTGTCTCTCTATCTGTCGGCTTGTTCCAAAACAGCTGGATCGATTTTAACGTGACTTTCACTGGCAGATTGGTGATGTTGATGGTGTGATAAGGAGCAACTTGGGCTACTTTTATTTAAGAAAAAGAATTAGGATCTACGCGGGTGAAGCCGCGGACAGCAGCTAGTAATAATAATCATCAAGAAAACTCCTGTCTCTCTGTCTGTTCGTTTGTACGCTTATGAGTCGAAAACCAACTATTCGATTTACAAATATTTTTTTCGGGATAGCTCATATTAATTCCATCCTGCCATGATAGTAGGTTCTTACTATTTCCATGCTGCCATGTGCCATTCCATTCCATTCTAAGGTAGCAATATTGTTTTAAACTTTGGGCGAACGAGCTCTGCTCGGGTGAAAATACGGAGAATACGAATTTTCCCAGATATTAGACCTATCTACATCGAGTTTTCGACCCCGGAAACCCCTCGCAACTTTCATCGAAATCGTTAGAGCCGTTTTCAACAACGTGATTACATATATATGTAATGTAATCACATATATATGTGTCGCATCATGGGTGGCCGAGATGCGAAGCATCGGTTCTTCTTCGTGATCCGACATAGTTTTACTTTGATGTGGGCACTGTTGTGGGTACTCGAGTGAAACAGAATTTAAATCAAATAACTTTATTTAAAACACTTAACGATTTACGAGAAACAAACACGTGCGTTGGTACTACTGAGCGTCTGCCTAGACTGTCTGAGTTCAAGTGACCGAACACTCCGTCCTTTCCCCAGTCCACGCTGCATCCCCTCTACCGACGATCGTGTCCAAGCGGTAGGGCGCGCTTGCGTTTCCGGTAAACATTTATTTAGTTCTATAACGTACAAATAGGTGGCGCTGTCGGTTGCACTATGGCGCCATCAATCCACGACCTATGTAATCACGTTCTCAAGAATCCTATAGGATTAGATATCAAAAAGTCCCAATTTACACACAAACATCATAGCCAACACATACTGCATTCAAGCGACACTCCCAGATTGGACCTAGTACTAAACGTATCTAATCATCTATATCCGATATTGCTTTTTATGTGCACATGAACTTAATGTTAATCATACATGTCGTGTGCCTTCAGCCTTGGGCGAAGGGAAAGGATTTTATGTATGCATTCATAGGCTGAATTTGTTATGTCGTCTACGGCTTGGATAGTGTTGGTATGACTGGTCTTTAAGCTAATTAAGAAGGTAACCGAGCTGCTGAATATCTAGCAAGTTGTCTCAACATTATAACGGTTATTATGGTCAGCATAAGCATAATCAGTCTATAATGTTCCCACTGCTGGGACCCTCCTCTTGGTGAGAGGAAGTGGGCTATAACCCACCACGTGGGCCCAGTGTGGGTTGGCGGATGTCACATGTCTTTGATTATTTTGGTTCTTGGACATTATAACGTTACGTTTAGCTTCGTGGAGGAATTAAACGTAGGTCACAATAAACATAATAATAATAATAAAAGATATTAAGATCAAAGGTTAAGTTTAGGGCGTTAAGGGACGGCTTCACAGGACATAGGATGCTCGAGATAGGACGCAGGATCAGGCAGACAGGCAGGCAGGCAGTCAGACAGGTACGCAAGTAGGCAGGCAGGCAGCAGGCAGCGTGGAGGAGCTGGACTGCGGCGCCACACGAAGCAGATTTATCCACCCTGTTGGATGGAGAGAAGAGTGTGAGAGTTTGTAGATAGCGGCGCTTTGAGCGCCTTTCGCTAGAGGGAGGACCGCGTCAGCGTCACAGCGGAGGCCGCTTCCGGAGGGTAACTTCGTCTGGCGTTACGCTGCTTGACGTTGGAGGCCTCTTTTGTGTGCGTGTATCCGTGGTATTTTACGCCACGTGATTAAAATTCGTTTGGAATCGGAGTAGATACCTCCAACAAGGGTAGGCAAGAGGGTCGGACAAATGATCAAATTTGAAAGTAAAGACATCACACACCCAAAGAACATTGCCAATACATTTAATAATTATTTTATAAATAAAATACAACCAACAATAAACGCGGGAACAAACTCAACGTCATTAATTCTTAGCAGAGCACAATCTATGTTTATGGCTCCGTCTACGCCCCCTATGACGTACTAAATATTATTATGAAGCTAAAAAATACGAACAGCGTTGGCTACAATGGTATTGCCACTAAAATATTGAAAGCAGTTGCAATTGAAATATGTACTCATTTGTGTTTCATTATTAATCTTTGCATAAGTGCAGGTGTATTTCCTGCGTGTATGCATTAAAGAAGTTTATAGTGAAACCGCTATATAAGAAAGATAATCATATATCTATTTAGAAAAATATAATATATTAAGTGACGAACAAAAGGGATTTCGAAAAAATAAAAGTATTGGCTATTTATGAGTTTTTACATAATGTCATGCTAAATGTAGATAAGAGAACACCAGTCTGTGCCATACTCTGCGACATGACACAGGTCTTTGACTGCGTCCATTATAATTCCCTGACAGAGAAACTTGAAGCCTATGGTATTAGAGGCAACGTTTTAGAATTAATTAAATCATATCTTCATAACCGTAAACAAGTTACAGAAATCAGTAAAATAAAGATAAAAAGGAAACGTGAAGAAATTTCAAGATCAGAAGAAGGCGAAGTTATATACGGAGTACCTAAAGGCAGTTTATTGGGGCCTCCCTTGTTCACTTTGTATATAAATGACTTGCCTAAAGTTACTGAACATCCGATGACACTTTTTGCTGACGTTTGCACTTTGACAATAGCTTGTAATGACATAAACACATATGAACATGACATTAATTTAATAATTAATTTAAAAAAGACTAACTTAATGCACTTTAGACAACGTACACAAATAATCAACAATCTTAATATTCAATTTAATAGTACAAATATCAATGAAGCCACAACAACATTTCTGGGACCAATAATAAATTCTTAATTGAATTGGAAACCTCAAATAGAGACACTTAGTAAATAGTAATATTAGTAGTACAGCCTACGCTCTGAAACAGCTTGCTGTGGTTCTCAACACGGATGATGCTAATTACTGCTTACCATGGATTAGCCGAATCAATTCTTAGATATGGAGTCATCTTTTGGGGGAATAGCACGGACGATGAAATAGCGTTTTGTGCACAAAAAAGGTGCATTAGATCGATGTTTAGACTGCAAACAACGGACAGCTGTAAATCTTATTTTATAGAACGTAAGATATTGACATTGCCCTCATTATACATCCTGGAAACAGTAATATTCATTAAATCAATTCACATTTATTTCACTCTCGCTCTTGCTCTTAAAAATAAGTTGAAGAGTTTAATAACCGAAAGAGTATATTCAAAGTTTATGAAAGAGGACAATTTTCTTCATTTTTGAAATGGCAATGTTGTATTTTTGACATGTTTTGTAATCACTTGTAATCATTATTTTTGAATAATTGTAATTTGGAATTGAAATTTTTAATGACACTAATTCATATTTTTATTGACCAATTTATTTAATAACTACTTTGACATTGTATCTAAAAAAGTTGTATTGTATATGATTGACAAAAAATATGCTTATTGAATTGTAATTATACCTAATCTTACTGAATAATGAAGAAATGTAATTTTGATGAATATTATCACAGTTTATGCACTATTTCTTCCTACCAATTTGTACGCCACGATATGCGGCTGAACATGTTAGAACTTTTCTGTATCCCATTAATATCCTGCATGCAATGTATCATGTACGCCATGTTTAAACAAATAAAATTTACTTACTTACTTAAAAGGTGGTTTGTTTAGTATAATAACATATAAATAGACTGAATGATGTAGTTCTGCACGGCAGAATACGACAACATCCCGGTTTCGATGTTGGTACCGTTTTAAGAAAGTCGCGGCCGTTACCACTGGGCCACCACTGCTCCATATTATGGTCATGTCATATTCTCTGAAAGTCGTAAAGAAATCAAGTTGAGTTATGCATACGGACATGAAAAATATATTAATTTCATATTAATATTTCGCCACTAGAGATAGCTAAGGTGGTGGCATGTTCTCAACTAGGTCACCACACTGCTACGTTCCAAAAGTTCTAACATGCTTTAAAGCAACTAAACACATACATTGACTATACAAAAACAACTCCGCCTTCCCTGAAATATACATAATTACCTAAATTAAGAGGATGGGGGAACCAAAATCACATACCAATTAGATACTCATCACAAGAGCCAATTGAATAACCTTCAATCAAGCATCACACCATAAAATGAAGCGAAGCCGCGGGCACCTAGTTTGCATAATAATTATACATTAGGTACTAGCCACCCACCCCGGCTTTGCGCGGATGCGATCTACTGATGAGGCGCCATGTCAAAACATCGAGATTTCTGTGCTACATACTGGTTAAATATGAATGTGTTATACACATAAATCTTTCGAAAGGAATTCTCTAAATGATAGTAAAACTGCATCGTAATTCTTTGTGTAGTTTTGAAGAATTATGCGCACATACGTACAGATACGAAAAGTGATGGTTTCATACTATTTACTTTATACAATACACAACACGGCTTTAAAATTCAACAGGGTGATACAACAAATGCATTGGTATTATGAGATAAGAGTTTGGCGAATTTGTATTCAAACAGGGTGTTCGCTAAGGGTGGGACTGCAAAGGGCTCGAACACGCGTGATATATGCTAATAAGCCGGCCATTTTAAAACCCTTTCGTAAAGATTCATTGCGAGTGTTCTTTTGGTCGTGTTTTTGGGCTGAAGCGTTGATGAAATAGGCAGTAATTTGTGTGTTGAGGTCCAAAAGTTTACGTAATTATGAAATGGTAGGGACAAGCTAAAAATCATAGAGTAGTATGCGCGGAGCAAACTGAACTGGTTCCCCGTACCACACATATTCTACTGAGCATCATCTTCAAGCACCGCCACTTTGACTTGCGGGGTAATTACGTAACACACTAACAGTAGCAATGGTTTTTTATTCTGACAGTTCAACAAAATTCATTGCGTTGTTTAAGTTGTTGAGAAGTTTATCGAACATATGAAGCAATGGATTAGCAATATCCTTCAAAATCATTCAGATTGTGACTGAAAGTGTGTTACGAAATAAGGGTGCAGTTCTGTCCCGGGTGTCATCACTGCATGGATCGCCCGGAGGACACGGTGGAGCATACGGTGGAGGTCTGCCCGGCTTGGGCAGAGCAACGCCGTGTCCTCGTGGAGGCGATCGGTGGCGGGGATCTCTCGCGTCCGGCCCTGGTCCAGGCCATCGTATGGAGCGAAGCAGTAATGCTTGCGAAGGAGCGGGCGGAACGCGTGAGGGAGAGGTAGATTTCGCGCCCTCATGCCCTGCCAGGACCGATGCCTGCCGGGGTTGCGGAAAAATCCGAAAGGGGTACCGTAGCCCCTGGCAACGTACAGGCAACTGAGGGAACACGGGTAGATTTTAGTCAGTAAGAGTTTGACATGCCCTCCCGCTCCGCCCGGAGCGGGAGAAGTTATTTGATAATAAACCACCAAAAAAAAAAAAGAGTGTAGTTCTGTGCTTCTCGAATCCAGCGAGAAGTTCCATTTTTTCTAGTGATACCCAAATGTTATTATTTTACTTTTCTGTAATAATTTCTGTTTGCATGTATGTTTCAACAATTTAACGATATTTTTATTGAATGCAATGTTTTGGCAAACTACTTAGAATAGAAGAGAAAATTGTTCATTGTTGCTGCAGCAAATAAAGTTTAAAGGTCAAAGTTATTGAAGTATCTCTGCAACGTACCTCTACCAACTTTATAGTAGTTATAATCTTCTACATATACAGGTTTGGTCCAAATAGTGAAATATGACGTCACTATTTGGACCACCTTATATATAAACATCAAATGCTGTGCATTAGTAACGCAAAAATGACTCGACTGATTGTGATGAAACTATGGCAAGTTGTTGTGTGCGTGCCAGAGAAGGTTCCTTACAAAAAAACAAAAATGTTTTCAATGAAATTAACTTTACAAGCCACGACTGGATAATAGTTCAATCCTTACAAAATGTCAGGAAAGTTATCACAAATGCATATCAAATAACTTCTCCCGCTCTGGGTGGAGCAGGAGGGCGTGTCAGACTCTTACTGACTAAAACCCACCCGTGTTCCTTCCGTTGCCTGTACGTTGCCAGGGGCCACGGTATCCCTTTCGGACTTTCCCGCAACCCCGGCAGGCATCGGTCCTATCGGACCCCTTCACTTGCTGACATCTCTTTGAGGCGCGCGTGGAACACAACGCGCCGTCGACCTGGGCCTGGTCTTTATTGGACGGCGAGCTACCCATTGCTCGCCGTCCGCAAGCCCGATCACCCCTTTGGAGTGAATTGGATTACAGCAATATCCTTGCAAAAATCGAAAAGTTAACATTGTCAATGATAAAATATATTTGATGGCGTCTGAAGAAATTAATATATTATTGATCCGAAGTATATCCTGATAAGTTTTAAGGTACCTACATAATATTATTTAGTTTATCATTCTTGCCACTTCTTCCTGAATGGAACATATTTATTACTTGTATACAAAACTACGAACAGAGTGTTATTTTAAACCGTAAGAAAAAGAAAATGGATCGCTTTTGGAGCACACTAGGAAGTCCTGTGTTGCGGGGTGCAATTATACTTACAAATAACAGACATAAACATCAGGATTCGGAACCAGATTACATTATGTAGGCCATTCAAGTATTTGTTGTGAAGGAATTCAATGCTATAGCGATCAGGTTAGAGTATAGATTAAAACAGCACCACAGACCTAGAAAAGGTAATATTTTATCAGCGATAATGATGATGGAAGAGGAGCTCGTGGCTAATTAATAACTGCCGATCCATCAGGTAAGGCTACGCTTGCCGGAGCCGGTCAGTGGACGGGTGACCATCTTTACAAACCGAGACTCCTCCGTACTTCAGAAAACACGTTAAGCAGTTGGTCCCGGGTGTCATTCGTGGATCTTTGACAGTCTTTACGTGTTGTCAAAAGCCCGAAAGTTTGACAACCAGTTTTACCAAGGGTATCACCCAGTTACTAGGTTGTGGAGGTCAGATAGGCAGTCGCTCGCCTGTAAAATGCTGGTGCATTCAGCTGCATCCGGTTAGACTGGAAGCCGACCCCAATATAGTTGGGAAAAGGTTAGGCAGATTGATTGAACGTTGATGGAAGAGTGAAAAATGTGTTGGATTGACATAAGCTACCGTAAAACTTGCATAATCAGCCTATAATGTTCCCACTGCTGGGAAACAAGCCTCCTCTATGAGAGGGAGTGGGCCGTAATCCACCACGCGGGCCCAGTGCGGGTTGGTGGATGTCACATGTCTATGAATTTTTAGTTCTAGGATATTTCGTTTCCTCACGATGTTTTTCTTCACCGTTTTGAGAGCAGTGGTGATGAAATAATATTCACAAAGTGCCTGGCTGGATTCGACGAACTACAACTTGTAAGTCCGTTTCTATTGGGCCACCACTGCTGCTGCCGAAAAGCTTACCTATATCAATCCTGTTGAACGTCGTTGTAGAAATACGAAACGGTTTGAAAGATATTGCCACTTGTCTAGGTCCTCAGTACTCTAATTGCGTGGTTTTGAAGGAAATTCCTAATCCATTGCTTCATAGGTTTGAAAATGTCGTATGTTCAGCAACGTAAATAACGCAATGAACGTTTTTGAAGTGTCAAAATGAAAAACATTGCTATCAATTTCAATTTTACGTGTGATACGCAATTACACCGCTGGTTAACTGGAACCCAACCTTACTAAATCTAGGGAACCACACATCACAGCTATTACGGCTAACTATGTATCTTGGATACCCAGAATTTCCAAATAAAATATTTCTAGATATTAAAACTTACTTAAAAGTTCATACAAATTAACGGAACTAAATAGAATTTTAAATTGCAAAGAGTGCCATTTGCGCTTTCATAACGAATAAATATAATGCTTCTGATAAAATATCCATAGGTGTTTTTATTTTCGACCATAATACCTGTTAAGTGCATAAAGCAGTTCTCAGCTCCCGTACTTACATAGAGACGAGGTGCTAATGGAAGCGACAATAAATATACAGGGTTGTAAAAAAAGTTACCAGATTTTTTTTATTTTTGAATAATATTCTGACGTTTGAAGTTTGAGCAACGAAGAATTAAGAACAAAATTTAAAAAAAGTCATTTAAAAAAATCCATTTGTCCTGGGTCTTGTTATTGGAACTAAACACGTAGCAAACGGCCCCACAGATCCGCCATTTTCGTATGTTCAACCGTCTGCCTAACAGTCTGCATAATGACGATTTAAATCGTGTTTTTTTTTAAAGAATACCCGATGTTATTATTTATCAATTATACCTTGTTCTTCTTTTCGGTAAGACGAAATAAAGTGTCAGGTATCTACTTCTTCCTATATATAGGTATCTATTTGATTGGTTATAAAACTACTTTTGAGTAGGTAATGCTTGAGTCATGAGTTGGTTGGTCAGGAGTATGGTTCTGTACGGGCCCTAGTACAGCAGTGTTTATTTTCTGTTTTCTCTAAATTTTGACAAACTATATCGCCGCCACAATCTCCCTCATATATTAAAAAAAAATATTAATCTGGTTTGTATTTCACTGCCAGTTTGCATCATTTTGTATCGTTACACGAAAGTAGGTCCACAATACGTTTTAATTGCAAAGGCATCAAGAGGTCATGTGAGTGCATAAAATCTTTATGTGAATCAGCAGATATTGTAGCTATACAGGAAACCTGGCTATTACAGTCTGACATAATATACTGGGGTGAGCGTAATGTTAAACAAATTAATACCTACCAACACTTATGTAATACAGTTTTAAGAAAGAGTTTTAAGACTTTCCCTCCGAAGTCAGTGAATGCTGTGATAACATGTGTACTGATGTCAGGCATAGGTTGGTTATCGACGAGCTAACCAACAAACTGTCAGAACATTATAGGAGGCCGCCGTGCAAAGTTATGAGTCTGGGGGGGTTGGGAGGGGCAAGCATGTAATAGGATGGAATAAGTACGTTAAAAGCGCTCACACTGAGGCCCATGTGAAGTTTAGATGGCCTTTAGATGGCCCCATTTGTATTGCAATTAAACAGAGTAAGAATCAGTTCAAGAAACAGTTAAAATAATTTTAAAATTATAAATCGCAAATAAGTATCGACTTGATAGTCAAGAGCCACAAACAAAAGGATTTTAAGAGTTTTTAGAAACAAACTAGTAGGATGAATCCTAGAATGGGCCTACGCGTGAGTGTTGATGGTGAGACGGATGCAGGACGCATAGCCAGTATTTTTAAAGAACACTTTGTGGTATTTTGTTCATTGACAGATGCCCGGTGTAGGGATGAAGCTAGAGTGCCGGCGGTGTTTCCTCTTGGGTTTACTGCTAAGGAGGTGAAGAAAGCGGTAGGAAGTTTGTCGAGAGGGAAGTCGCCAGGTCATGATGGGCTTGGTGTTGAGCATCTGTTACATGCGGGACCTCACATTTACCGGGTTCTGGCAATGTTGCATACGTTTTGTACCCGTCATACTTATTTACCAATGGAGCTTATGGAAAGTGTGGTGGTACGACATAGCGGACAAAACTAACTACAGGCCCATCTCTTTGGCCGCTTTAATTGAAAAGGTATTTGATGGTCTGCTTGAGCGCCGGCTGGTGTGTATTTGAAGTTAAGTGATGCTCAGTTTGGTTTTAGGATGGCGCTATCAACTGAGACCGCTATCCTGGCGCTTAAGCAGATAGTCAAGTATTACATGGATAGGGAAACGCCAGTATATGCTGCTTTTCTCGACCTCTCCAAGGCTTTTGACTTGGTTTCTTACGAGAAGCTTTGGTCGAAGCTTAAACTGCTGGAGGTACCCGAGGAGCTTATTAATGTACTGAAGTGTTGGTATGGCTCGCAAACTAACAGTGTTAGATGGGCAGGTGCTCACTCTGACAAGTACGTCTCGGGGTGTGGTGTAAGACAGGGTGGACTTACCTCCCCAACCCTGTTTAACTTTTACATGAACCAGTTGATTGGTGAGCTCAGCGAGACTAACGTCGGTTGCTCGGTTGATGGCATTATGGTAAACAGCTACGCAGACGACATGGTCTTGCTGAGTCCATCAATCAGCGCGCTCAGGAAGTTGTCGGCTGTTTGTGAATCCTATGCTGCGTCACATGGACTTACTTATAATGCCAAGAAAAGTGAGCTTTTGATTTTTAAATCAAAGTCTATCTCGTTGGATAATGTTCCTCCAGTGACTTTAAGCGGAAAGCCACTACAGAGAGTCACGGCAATTTTAATTTAATTTCGTGTTTGAATTCGTTTATACATGTTTTTATTTCTAACAGACGCTTTTAATGTTTTGCATCGTTCTCACATGTATAATTTCAACTTGAATGATGTAACCAATATTATGTAACCATTTTTTTTATTTAAAAGAGTATCCGTGGAGTTTCTTGCCCGTTCTTCTCCATAGGTACCTACTACGCTTTGGAATGGGCGACTAGCTTCATATTTCTGACTAACCGACCCCTTGACTATTCAAAAGTGCCTGTAATTGGTTTATTTGAAATAAATGCTTTGGTGATGTAATTGGTTTATTGAAATAAATGCTTTCGTGCTGAGCCGAGCGTTAAAAATCCAACACCACGCTTTTGTATCTACTTTCTTCGTTTGGACTACCTCATTAGTCTATTGGTCGCAAGCGCTACTGTTGAGCATGAGATCCTGGGTTCGATTCCCAGGTTGGGCAAAGTGTTATTGGGTTTTTCTATATGGAATTTCTCGGTAGCAGCCCAGAGTCTGGATTTGTGCCCGGTTGGTGGCAATAGGCTCGACCTCTATTAGATGGGATTAAAACATAACTGGCGAAATGTGGGTGTACTATCGGTAGACCTCGGCCCAACCCTTCGGGAAACAAGGCGTGATGTTTATGTTATGTATCTTAATTTTTCTGTACCAACTTCCCCGCTCTCACTGTGACCCCGTCCTAAGAGTGTGCTCGACTAATGTGGACATAACTGTAACGTCGTGCGATAGTGCCCTCGCACCATGTCTTAATGGGCTATTATATTTTATGCTTAATTCAAACACTACCCCGGGAATTGGGTGCCTTAGGGATTATGAATACGCTGTAGTGTTTATGGTGTTAAATTAGTGATGATTGCTTTTTAAGTTTTGGCTTAGAACTTCTGATAGAGCTTTATTTTATGAAGATAATGAAATGAAAAATGAAAAAATGTTTATTTCATTATTGTACACGTTGTACGTTATACAGTTGGTGGCGTCTCCTTTTAAGCATAAAAATGCCTGTGCCAGGAGGCGCCGCTCTTCTATATCTTGCAATTAGTGTAAACATCTAACGAAACAAAGCTTTATGAATTAATTATTCTTAGATATTATCATAAGTCTGTTGGTATATGTGTGTGCAAATTTAAGTGTGCATGCGTGTGTATGTGTGCGTGTGAGTATATGAGTGTGTGTATGTTAGTGGTGGCCAAAGATTGTACGGTTTTAGTGGTGACAAAAACGGTCTGTAGAGAAGTTTTAGAGTTTTTTTACTGGACTAGCAACTTGTTGCATAATGATGCCATCAGTATGCTTGAAGATTCTGCTTATTTTTTTTACTAGCTTTTGCCCGCGTGTAGGAGGGGATTTATCCCACGGGGACGTAACTACCGAGATAAAAAGTATTCTGTGTGTTAATCCAGTTTATAAACTATATGTGTGCAATATTCCATCTAAATCCGTCCAGCCGTTTTTGCGTGATTGACTAACAACCATCCAAACGTCTATAGAGGTATGAGGAAACATACAAACTTTCACATTTATAATATTATTATATACAGGGTGCAATTGAATTCATGGGTGTACTCTTACGGGGTCATTGTTCTCATTATTACGAACAAATTTCACAATGGGATCAAACCCGATAACGCGAAAAAAAACAGCTCTTCCCTATTTCGACAAGCTATGCGAACATAAAATATGTAGATAACAGCTGATTGTCCCCTTCTTTGAAATGAATAGCAATGAAAAAACATGTTCTCAAGGCTTCTACTTCACCTGATCTGACACAAACTCGTAAATATCTACTGCTAAAGCAAAGTATTTCTACACAAAGTATTTCTTCTAACTACAGGCTAAACTCATATATGGTGCGAGCGAGTAAGGACTTTAATATTCTATGTCAAGATTTTCATTTGACCCATTTACCACCAAAACCTATTCTGCACGCGCTCGGCTGAACGCAGACTTTTTTTTAAAGTCCATAGTGCATAATACCTATTGCATATATTCTTAATCTTTTTTATCGTGATTGTTAGTGATCATAAGTTTTCTAAAAAAAAATCTGTTTTTACACGTGAGAACCTGTAATTGGCTTTATATTGGTTTCTTAATCAACTGACACTGTTCATTAATTGTTGTAACAGTAATAGTGGATAAGAATTTTGTGGCCGAACACTGTTTCTCAAAATACAGGTTATCACCTAGTTTGAGAGGCAGGGTTTTAAACATTTTGTTACAGATTTTACAACAAAAAGTAACATAAATATATCTATCTACCCATTGATTCTGTAACTATCTGTATTTTTTTTTTAAATGAATAAACATAAACAACTGTTATCCATTTGTTATTGCTGTTGGTTCTCCTATTAATAAATAAATAATCAGGAAGTGACTGTCGTCCCATTTAGATCCTTCCCGAAGATTGCAAAAAATCACTCAAATGTTGATACACTGTAAGTAATTAACGATCACATACCAACAACTTGCGGTTAATTACACAAAGCAATCAATGTTATACGTTGATATATGTAACACCTGCGTATAATATCTTGTCTAACATCAATAATTGAGCCTATTCAGGCGTAACATACTGATTATTACATTAACATAATTGTTTAATTGTTCAAAATGTATAGCAGTATACACTCAATGCTTGCAAAAAAGTACTGTCGAAAGAAAAACTTATTACAAAAAAACAACCGACTTCAAAGAGAAACTAACTCAAAAACTATACAAGCAAAGTGGATAAGGGACCACCGCGCAGGCATTCTCTACCAAATCGTCGTTTGAGAAATCAGGGTACATAAAAAGTCATCGAATGCATTACCACCCCCCTTTTTTTGAAGGCTGTAAAATATTGCCCGCGGTGCCAATTTTGAACAAAAAGCCGTTTGAAATTTAATCACAATAATGGCTTCTGCTGCCCAAGAGGTAATGATCATTCATTATCTTTTTTTTTTATAAAACGTTGCCCCACACTAGGAATTTCTCCTCTATTGTGGGTGCGTTTACAAACATTTAAACTCACATACACAAACCAGCCAGACCCGGAACAACTACTTGTAGGTCATAAAAATATTTGTTGAGTGCGGGAATCGAACCCGCGACACGCAGCGATCGCAGTCAATCGCTTAACCACTGCGCCAACCGTGCCGTCAACCTGAGCTATTAACCTGGGCTCATCTTCATACCACAGCATAACTAAGCTTAAGCTGGCACAACAAGAGAAGAATTCTCCAACTACCAGTCTGAAAACAAGTATCGCGCCTACACAAGAAATCGATTCTTTATTATTAAAAGTACTAAATCGCAAAGATACTAATCTAAGTAATCTGTGACCCACAAAATCAAATTCCGTGGAGGCTTACAAGTTACATCTTTGAAGCTATTGATTTTCAAAGCCTAAAACCATTCCTCAGGTACTCCAGTACTTTATGTTACTAGGCCTATTTGAACGCTCATCACGTATTCAATTAGAATTTGTCTTGCAAACACCAGGTTCTGTGTAAAACTCTTTTGCCACATACGCGTAAATTTATCAAAGGTTCGAAGGTTTGTTTGCTCCTGAAAAATGTATCCCGTGTACATACATTTACATACATGGAATATTCTGTTGTAGTTACTCGAACCGTTCAGTAGAATGGTTTTAGAGGAACTTGTTCATAATTAATTGCAGTACCAAGATTTGCAAGAGAATTGGTGGCAACAATAAATATTTCTATTTATGCTATTTACCCACCTGGGTATCGGCAAGCGTGGTGCAGGACGCCCGTCAGCTAGATGGACCGATGACTTAAAAAAGGTGGCTATGACAGACTGGATGCGGTAGGCGGAGGTAAGGGTGTTGTGGCACAGCCTGGGAGAAGCCTACGTCCAGCAGTGGACTGCAATAGGCTGAGTTGATTGACCCATCTGAAGAATCTCATCACATTCAGCAGCTTATCTTCATCATATCAACCTAAAGACATCTATAGTGCTCGCCTCCCTGAAGCATACCTATAACAACCGGTCCTACATAAACACAGCCCGCTTCCAGCTGATGACGTTGTACTGACAGCGTTGTCAGTCAAACTTCTGCAAGATCTTCCCCACACTGCGTACGCCGTCAGTAGTACTTTATTTTATTGCCTGGCTACTGAGGCCATTAGGACGTCAGTAGTTCTATCTAGTACCGACTTGTTCTCATGTATTCTTTCTCTGAACATGTCATCCACGTATTGGTATCATACAAATGTTATCTGAGATTTATTTCAATTCAAATAACAACTCCACTTCATAACCAGATGGTGCTACTGCCAATACTCTGCGACGGAGTAAAACAAATGTAATTTAATAAATATTCAATAAATTCAATATCGAATATCACTTTATTCTTAGGACTATGAGAATGGTTTAACGTTTCTCGCCTTTTATCTTTTGAACATCTGATCGGTTTCGTTGTATTGAAGGCGACACCCTGCTTCGTACTCTGAAAGGTCCATTTAGGACTCACGACACGATCACGATACGAGTGCGTTGTGCTCAAGGATGAGCCAATTATAATAAAAAAGTTACAAAAGTAGTTAACTCTGAAACTGACGTTTTGTTTTTGTTTTGTTTGTTTGTTGTCATTTGCCAATGTCGCAACAGTGTCGCAATATTGTCTTTGGTCCCTGGCCTGGACATCAAGCGATGGATAAAATTGTCAAACTTTTATTAATTTAATACTGGCCACACTGGCTTTTGGCTACTTTGTGTGTATTTTATGTTTTTTTTTTTTTTTTGTAATGTGCATTTTATTTGTTCAGAATAAACAATTTTTCTTTCTTGTAGCAATAGAAAACTGTTTCGCTTAAAAATGTGGGGTCTAGGTTCGGTGATAAGTCCGAAACTACTGACTTTTATCGAGCTTTCTTTAATGTGGCCCAACTGACTTAATATATCTGATTTTGCGCTTATAATGTTCGCAAGTTTGACAAGCCTATAATGATAACATACTCGTATAAGGCCGTTCGTGCACCGCACCGTCAACGAGAATGAGATGACGACCCCGAAGTAGCGTTTCCCGTAGACGTCCCATTCACGGGACGGTGGACAAACAGTGTAAGAGTGTATTTATATAATATGGTGGGATCAAAGTATCAACTGTAATCGCGCGATATAAGTATCTCCGAGAAGATAAAGATAGGCACATACCGGTAGGAGCACGTGTAATTTCTCTCCTTTCTCTATGTTTTACATTCCCCCCATGTCTCCCGGGAGCGTTCCGACACACAGCCGGTTATTTCTTACATTCTCTACTAAATTCACAGTTAGGAAATTGAATTTTTCGAATTCCACGTCTTATACACTCGTGGCCATTTTAACCTGGCCTCCCCTAACGTTCCGTGTTTTGACAACTTTAGGGTGAAGAGGTGTGATGTATCGAGTTCCAATGGTCTTACTAAACTGGCAGTGTACTTTTTTATTCTCAATTGGTGAGCCAGAAAAAGCTGTGAGTGAGTATGGCCAGAAGTGTTGCGTTGTTTATAATGTAGGCATGACTGAGAACGTATTCACCCTTCTTGAATCTTGTATGGTAACAGCGATGGGACCGCTGCGTTTGGTCTCAGGTGAATATCAATGTGTCTTTCATGAATGTCTTCCTCTTCCTGATATGTTTAGAATATACGCTTCTTGCAAAGGCAACATATGTAAGAGTTAGCACGATCAGAACACGTGATAATAGGTCATTCAATACCGATAAGTCAGTATGTATTTAGAATACCGATAGCAATTAATTTGATATTACACGTGATAACGTGACAAATTGATAGATCATCGAGACAAATGTTTCGGGACAATATTATTTGCAAATCAGCATCCGGTATGTTGAAACAGATTTAATACGTAAATTAATATTGCCGCAGATTCTCACCAACACATCAGCGAGAGTGAATGTCAAAAATTTCCATTTTGCAATCTGCCTTTTACGAATTTAATTCTCGTTGTGAAAATTTACAATTAATAACACGCTTTAAAATTTCAGATCTCTGCTGCAGAATGTAGAGTTCAAAATGGAATGGACGGAATGCTAATAGTTAACTGAAAACCCATTATTATATGGCAAACAATCCCGCTAATGACGGGTTTTATTAAAATTGAAATGAAATCGTCCACGTCGCGGAGACATTTATTGCGAATTTTTATCTTAAAGTTATTTTAATGACGGTTTGCTTTCAAATTTAACATCAGTGGCAAGTCTCATATCTCAACTACCGAACATAGCCTGACTGGCGTGGTCCTTTTGGACTTATAAACAGGCAAGCAATTCTTTTGCAATGCATTTATCAGCCATTTTGTGACTTCGAGCCCAGATTCATACAAATGGGACACTCCGCAGCTTAGGTATGAAGCTACAAGTACGCGACGGGCCCGTCTTACCGGGCCAACTTATTGAGTGTAAGGTAGTCAGAAGATCTAATAGTCACGCGATAGAAAGAGAGGCAACGTCTTGGATGGAAATAACTGTAGGTGATTAGCATTGTGCGACCTGAATTGCACTTTATTGTGTCGTAACAAGATTCGTTTTTTATTTAAATGATTTTGGGAGTGTCCCACCTAGGGGAGTGTGTATCTGTGTTTAGAGTTTCCATGCCTTTTCATGTGTAGACTTTGTCCCTCACATGCCCTGATATGGACACCACTAGTCCATATCCCTGGGATCCCAGAGGGTATCTACAGGGTCAAAAAAATTACCTAGCGATACTCCGCACACGTGATTAGTATCGATAACTAAACATGATAAAAGAAAAATGAGTAGAAGAAAAAATTGTGGGATCATCGACCGCTGTTAACTTTACAGACGTGATTGGTATCGACACTTAAACACGATAAAATAAAAAAGAACAGATTTTCTCAACTCATACTTCAAGTAACAACACTACCAGCGGTCGTCGACCCCCAAAAGAAAACTTCAGATCTTTTTTATTTTATAGTGATCAGATACCTACCGATACCCATAACGTCTTTAAAGTTTCACTAGCTAATTTTATTGGACCCTGTTTATGCAATAGTTGTTTTAAGCAGCAAAACATAGTTATAGGGAGGAAACTACACAAAAGAAGAAGAGTCTTTTAAATTATTATTATGATATCGTGTGTGGGAAAGACCGTCTTCTTCTTTTTGTGTGGTTAGTGAGCGACTAACCAGGGGGTCTACTCCCTAAGCAAAATCGGTAGTTTCGGCCCAAGTTACGGACGCTTCCCTCTCCGTCTCACTCACGGTATGTCGGTAAGTGAGACGGAGAACGAAACTACGGATTTCGCTTAGGGAGTAGACCCCCTGGTGTCAGAGTTTTAAAGCCGCCCATGGGCCTCTGACTTGGCTTCACATGCCGTCTAGAAATATCTCTCAGGCATGGCCGGTTTCCTCACGAGGTTTTCCTTCACCGTTTCTGAAGCATGCGATAAGTATACAATACGCACATGAATCCGAAAAGTCAGAGACCTTGGGTTCGAACTCGAGACCTATGTATGATTAAAAGAACTCATTCGTTTATTATGACTATTATGAGGCTTATTTTAGTAAAAATATAAACAGAAACACACCTACAATAAACAACCTGTTAAAGGACTAATGTATGTCATTACTAGCTGCTGCTGTTCACGGCTTCCCCGCGTAGACCGTAATTCTATTATCTATTTCTGAAATAAAAGTAAGTTAATCCCTAAGTAAAGCCTTAGTTACTCCTTATAACATCAGCTATCTACCAGTGAAAGTCCTGTCAAAATTGGTTCAACCATTTCGGAGATTAGCCGGAACAAACAGACAAACAGATTTAAAAAAAAAATACATTACGAACAGACACTTAAATTTTATTTACTTGTATGTATGTATGTATGTTGGAAGGCCTCCCACAAGATGGACCGATGACCTTGTAAAGGCCGCAGGAATCCGCTGGATGCGGGAGGTACAGAATCGGTCGAAGTGTCGGTGCTTGGTGAAGGCCTATGTCCAGCAGTAGACGTCTTTCGGCTGAAATGATGATGATGATGCTCGTATATACCTTTACATGTATAGATAAAAACTACTACCAATCATGTTCTCATTTCCCAACTTCAAAATGTCGTAACTCATGTACCAAATAATGATGCTACCAGTAGCGATACAGTGCACACACAAAACGGTTGATCGCGACATAAGCGATCACAGTGCAGTACTGCCAACTAACAGTCGCAATAAGCGAAATGTTTGTGCAACTAGCGTACGTTCACAAACGCTGCAATTCTTTGACTCAGTCATTAGTGTAGATCAAGTAGATACAGAGGCGTTAGGCGAAACATGTAAAGAAAAATAGTGCTCTGTTTTAGGAATACTTTTGGAAGCCTGAAGTTTTATTTCGGCAGAAACATTATTATGACGAACAGAATCATGTGAAATAAGAATGTGTTTTATTGAAACTAAAACTGCGGAGTAATTGCGTAACAGTAGCAATGGCTATCATTTTAACAGTTCAACAATATTCATTGCGATATTTACGTCGTTGATGAATTTTTCGTTCTGAATTTTTTTTCGAACATATCAAGTAATGGATTAAAAATATCCTTCAATACTCAATACTTTTATTGCATTCCACATGTAGTTATTAACAATGTGGTAAACTTATAATTAGATCATATCACCCCGTCGTCCGGCACATCAAAATAAATATTAGGTAATCATTCAGATTGTTATTGAAAGTGTGTTACGCAAGCAGGGTGTAGGTTACTATAGTAATTCTTGACAGTTGAAATAAATCACCATAGCTAGGAAAAATGCTTTTCTTTTTCCATCAGTCGAAATATTAACCGATTTTTTTTTTTTTTAATCTTCTGTGAGGCTTCTTCATTAAAGGTATATTACTTCTCTCCCACTGCGCTTCTGTATTACTAAAACTATCTTTGCCTTTCTAACCATTACACTCGGAAAGGACCGTAACGCCTCACGATATTTGCTCGCAAACTTGAATCTAAAACTAACTTCCATTTGCATTCCTAATAGTCTTTATTTCAATATTCATAAGGCTGCCTTTTGGATGCAAATATAATCTCATACGTTGGCGCATAATCTCAATATGGAGTACTTTGACATTTTGTGAATTGATAACATCTTTTCTAAACACGCTACATGTTCCACTATGGTTTGAGATAACGTACCTGTTCATAATCTACCCTTTTATGATCATTTCGATTAGAAAATACTCTATTTTTGAGGACTACTTTAGCAAAGAATACTGTTAGTCAATAGGATTGGTTTCATTGAATTTATTTCGTCAATGCATTGTCGTAACATTTAACGGTCTGCTAATGTCAACTGGCCTGAAATTAGAAATATTTTGGCGTCACGAAAACCCCCTGAAACTTCTGTAATAAATAAACTGATTAAGGTGGCTAACAAAAGCCGCTGCTTCAGTAATCCACCTCCCTGATAAAGCACCAATAATTCGCGTAGCAACAACTTTCTCGTAGCGGTCTCCAAAATTGTCAGCAAAATTGTTAATTGGGGCAATCACTGGCTAAGCCCCAACCACAGTTGATTACAGATCTCAGTTTAGAAAATCCGAACTCAATTTAGCTGTATCAATTCCAAAGTCAACACTGCAAACGAATTTGTCATTAAGATTTTACAAATTAACCCTAATTTTGGTCCTACCCAATAAGACCGCGAAAGGAAAATTTGTGCGCCCCTCCGCCTCCCAGGACCAGATGTTTTGAAATCGCTAAAGATTTAATTAAACAAACTTTTGGTGGTGAACAAAGTTGCTTAAATATAGCGTTTTGTTATGCACAGCGCGATGTAAACATGATTTGTATGACAGTTTAATTTTAATTGAAAAGTCGCAAGTGTCAGAATGTCATTGGAAAGTTCCTGCGAAGATAATATTGGAAGTTCTTGTTGATAAAGAGTGTGAGCAGTTGGAGTTATTACATTATTTCTTGGGTTTGAAGTGTTCATGAATAATTGGCGTGCACAATTAACATAATTGTAATAGTTTTCGATTATATAACTAATAACAGTTTGCAAACTTTAACGGCTAATTAACGCAATAAACAGCATACCCATAGCCCAACACTTACAATATTATTGCGCAATGTTTATGACCGTTTAGGGTCACCATTCAATATTGCGTAATGTTTGTACGAAAATTTGAGCAATTTTATTGCGGTGTTAAAATATTGCGCTGAAATGTTGTAGGTGTAAGGACCGCCTTAGTTTTTCTAGTACTTCTCTTGAATAAAAATAGTATAATAATAGAAGTCTAATTATGAAACTTCAACCGCACAGTGATCGCTTATAAAAACTTGTTAAAGGTACCATTCCGTGCCCGACCGCAGGAGGCAACTGCAGGCGACGTGTCGCCGCGACACGACTGGTTTCTATGAATTCCTGTGAAATACCTTCCGTAGCTAGCTACGGGCGAGTGACAGGTGACACGTGCAGCCCGACCGCAGACCAGTAGTGCCGTCAACGCTCGAGCGATAACACGTTTTTCTATCTGCTATCTACCGACTAAAATACGGACTGCTGCCGTCTGCGGTCGGATTCGGATTCATGACTGCAGCAACATGACGCCGCGACGTGTCGCCGCCACATGACGCCGCGACATAACGCCGCGACACGTCGCGTGCAGTTGCTGCCTGCGGTCGGGTACGGAATGGTACCTTTAATGAAAACTTATTGTTAATAAAAAGGATGAATTTCTTCTAGGAACGCAGTATTTATAAACTGAGCTGGTGAGTTTTTTTGCGGACTGCAATCAACAGGTTTTAAATTAGAAATTAAGACTTTTTAGGGTTGGTTCAATTCTAGAGTGACGATGGTTTCTATGATTAGGGTTCGATTGAGAATTGATGATTGCCTGGATATTAGTAAGTACAAGTAAGATTGGCGTCCGTTAACACAGGTATGTATAATAGTTTTTTATCCCTTTATGTACACCAGGTAGGTACGTCATGTACTTAAAGAAAAAGAACACTTACACAAAGTAATTATTATTATTATTTCCTTTATTTCAATATTTACATATAAATTATATTTTTAAATATTAGAATAAAAACATATAAAAACATTTAAAAATATAAAAAATAGTAGCCCACCGGTATCGGGAACAGGGTCCAAGCTACCGGCGGTCAGGGCTCCAAAGAGAGGAACCTCCTAACAATACGAGCCGTGTCCAAGAGTACCGCTTTCTGAATCAAGCCCTTAATCCAGCTGCCCAACGAGAGCCTCCTAAGGTGTTGGTCGAGGCTCTTGGCAATTAAGCCATTGGCTGATACGACTATCGGCACAATGATCGCTGAGTCCACATCCCACATGTCGACAACCTCGCGAGCCAAGTCAAGATACTTAATCTGTTTATCTTTCTCGGCTTTCACGAGGTTCCCGTCATGCGGGACCGTTATATCAATAATCATTGCGCGCCGCTCTCCTCGATCCACCACCACTATATCAGGCTTATTGGCAACAATAGTCCTGTCAGTGATGATGGATCGATCCCAGTACAATGTGATATTTCCATTTTCGAGAACTGGGTCGGGCACATACCTGTAGTACGGTACTTCCGATTCCACAAGGCTGTATTTCAGAGCAAGTTGCTGATGGATAATCCTGGCTACAAGGTTGTGTCTATGCAAGTACTCTTCGTTAGCTAGACGAGAACACCCGGAGATAATGTGTCGGATTGATTCTCCCGGACGGTGGCATGCCCGACAGATGTCAACCGTGCCGTCCTTCATAATGAATCTCCGGTAATTGTTCGTCATCATAACTTCGTCCATAATTGCACAGACAAAACCTTCGGTTTCCCCAAAGAGGTCACCAAAACGCAGCCAGGCTACGGACGCTAGTGAATCTACATCGGGTCCATGTAGGGCCCGGAAGTAGCGTCCGTGAAGCTCCTTACTCTGCCATATCTCCTTGCGATCATTAATGTCAAGCACTACAGGCTTGCGCCAGTTCTCTTTAGCCAAGGAGAGCGGGGTAAGGCCCTTGTCCACCGCGACCACATCTCGATGCATCCCCACGTCGGCTTCTAGGAAATATTCCCTGAGACTGCATACCTCGCGATTGTGGAGGGTCTTAGCGTTTAAAAAGCCTCGACCTCCACATTTTCGCGGGATATACAGTCTCATTACCGATGACCGTGGGTGATGCATTCGATATGCAGTTAGCAGCGTACGGACCCTCCTATCCAGGGCGTCGAGTTCGGTCTGAGTCCATTTGAGTATGCCGAATGAGTACATCAAAACCGGCATGACCCAACCGTTGAAGGCGCGCACCTTGTTTCCGCCTGATAGAAGACTATTAAATACTTTCTTCAGGCGGCCAAAGAAGCGCTCCTTCAACGATTGCTTCATGTCAGTAACATTGATGCCCAACGCTTCCGACATACCCAAATACTTGTAGGTTTCGGATGCGGAGAGGGCTCTAAGGTTTATGGAATCCGCAAGCTGAGTTCCCACGGATTCCACAATCTCCCCTCGCTTTACATGCATGACCGCACATTTGTCCACACCAAATTCCATCCTGATGGCTCTACTGAAAGTTTCAGTTACTTTCAGTAGCTCCATCAGTTGCAAGTTGTTGGGGGCAAAGAGTTTTAGGTCATCCATGTAGAGGAGGTGAGATATTACCTGACCACCTCTCCTCAGCCGATAGCCTAGGCCTGAATACTCCAGCAGTGTGCTAAGAGGATTCAGGGCTAAGCAGAACCAAAGTGGACTTAAACTATCGCCCTGAAATATGCCTCGCTCGATCCTTATCGGTTCGCTATTCCTCTGGATATTTCGACATCCTGGATAGCGAAGGACCGTCCTCCATTGCCTCATACACGACATCAGGAAGGTGCGCAGAGTTGCATCTACTTTATACAACTCCAGCACCCTCATGAGCCATGTATGTTTCGGGAACGGCGAACCTGTTGGCTAATGGCCATATCAATGAGGAGTAGCTCCTTAGTACCGCGGGTCCCGTTCCTACATCCATTTTGAGAGGCAGATATGATGGAGTTGGTGTCTATATGTTTGATAATTTTAACTCTCAAAATGGATGTGAGAACTTTATAGACCGTCGGTAAACACGTGATCGGCCTATAATTTTTGGGGTCCGCGGTGCTACCCGATTTATGGAGCAGGTGGGTAACTCCTGTTGTTAGGAACTGGGGTAGCGAACCAGACTCCAAAGCAGTCTGGTGCTGAGCCGCCAAGCGAGCGTGCGATCTTATGAACCATTTAATCCAGAAATTGTGCAGCCCGTCCGGCCCTGGAGACTTCCAGTTGGGCAACGGACGAACTGCACGAGCTACATCTTGGGGGCAGATGGTAATAGCCCCCATTTCTGGTATTGGATCGCAGGCTCGCTCGACTTTCCGAGTCCAATCACCTTCGGTGTGGCTGACAGGCGTCGACCAGATACTTCGCCAGAAAGAACACATGGCATCATCATCCGGAAGGCGCGTGTCAAGCACACCTTGGTTCGGTCGCTCCCAAGCCCTATAAACCCACCTTTCATCACTCTGGAAGGTGCGATTCTGAGTGTATCGCTCTACTCGCCGCTTATACCTACGAATACGGTTCGCCCATGCATACACTTTCTGCTTCAGGAAGTCGATGCGCTCTGTGGCATGGGACACATAGTCCTCAGGGCCGATATCAGTCCCTGAGAACGCCCGCCTCACAAAACGCATCACTCTAGGGCGAGTATTGCCCTCCCTGAAGCAGATAAGTTTGCCAATGAGCGCTCTGGCCCCAACAATACGGCGTTCAATTCTGCACTGCCAAGCTGGTACGGCTGGTTTTGGTCGTGTAGCTCTAGAGTCATTTGCAAATTTGACGTGAGCTACACGACATGCCGCTACAGCCGCACAGTACAGAATCGAATGAGTATCGGTGAGGTCTTCGCAGCTATCAAAATAGTTTGATAGCTGCGAATCCAGAGCCGCCACCAGCGCCCTATTTTTGTTATGCATGGGCAAACGAGGTAAACGTGGTCTAAGTTCGGGCGACATGAACCGATATTCCCGAATCGCACCCTCCAAAGCACTCCTCAATTCCTCATTGCACTGGGTACTTACGTTTGTAGCCCTGTCATCGATCCTCTCGTCAGCTTGACTTGGAGTGACCTGTGGTGGCACAATAACACTTTGCGACGGGGGAGCGATGACATGGCTACTCTGCATTTCAGTTCGCAGGCGATCAAGCACAGTGTTATCCAGCATATGATTACGCTGGATGACCCGCACTTGATCCGATAGTCGTTGTGCCGAAACGTTGACAGCTGGCTCAAGCACCTGAAAAAGAGAGAGCATCCGGACACGGTACGCGGTCAGGTTGTTTCCCCCCTCTGTAGCCCCATAGTATGAGCGCATGACGTTTTCGTTAATGGATCGTGTCCATCTCATGCGCTGCACACTTCCGCCGGGAGCTGGGACCCTATCAGAGGCCGGTGGGTCTCGAGGTCCTAAACCATCCGGCGGCCGGCGTCCTCCCCGTCGACGAGCAGGTGGTGGCGTCGTAGGCGGGGAGAAATACTCGTCGCTCGAGCTCGACGCAACTACCGCGGCCGGTGTCGTCACAGCGCTCACAGTGGGGCTGGGTACCGGCGGCGGCGAGGCGGAGCTGAGCGAAGAGTCCGGAGATGGTGGGCGTGCTTGGCGTGCGGCCGATCTTGTCAACATCTTCATTTTCCTTTCATTTTCCTTTTTTTTGTTCATTCTTGTTTTATCGGAGGTGACATCTGTCATGTCACCTCCAATTCGGCAGTTTTTATAAAGGTTCTATTGCATATTGGTTGATTATAGTATTTTTATTGTATTTTTAATGGTTTTCTGTTTTCAGGTTTAGAATATAGCGAAAATCTCTTGTAATAATGCGTAAAAAAAAATTATAGTTATTAAAATTGCGTACACGAAATGTTCAGTTGACAAGGTGTTGCCATATATTATTATTATTATTATAGCATTTATTTCGGGCTATGCCCATAGTGTTAGTAACAATGGTCTTAAATACTAGTGTTAGTAGACATAGGTACATGTTTCACTCTGTGTGGAGTTTCATCCAATGTCGCAGCATTGGAGACTCCCATCTATCTGCGAATAAACTCAAGATACTGTTGGTACTGCCACGAAGACGAGCGATCAGGGAAGCGCTTCTCTTTCGCATGATGGCCGTAAAACCATCTATATGCCTATCTGAAAACATTTTCGACGCACTACATCGCCATGGCAGCCCCAACAGTATCCTGAGTGCGTTATTGTACTGGACCCGTAGATCGCTATATGCACGCAAACTGTAACTAGTCCACAGGCTGCACGTGTAAAATGATGAGCAAAAAGCTTTGAACAGTGTAATTTTCACCATCTCTGTACATCGCGCAAACCTGCGGGCCAGCATGTTGCAGCGTACTGACAACGATCTACGTTCCCTGTCAATGTCCTTATTATCCTTTAAATCGTCGGTAACCCAGTGACCCAAGTACTTGAAACTGGTCACCCTATTTAAAGGTGCTCCGCTGAGCGATATCTCAGGGATAGTTGGGTAACCTATAGCACCTGCCTTAAAGACCATTATTTCGCTCTTTTTGGCGTTATACTTGAGTCCATGAGCTACCGCGTATTCTTCACAGATTGACACCAGTCTCCTTAAGGCACCTATCGATGGGCTCAGCAACACCATATCGTCGGCATAACTAATGTTATTAACACATACCCCATCTATATGACAACCGATATTAGTGTTGCTGAGCTCACCGATCAGCTGATTCATGTACAGATTGAAAATTCGAGGTGAGCTCAACCCCCCCTGCCTCACCCCGCACTCCAAACGATACACATCGGAGAACGACCCCTCCCACTTCACACTGTTTTGCTGGTTATTATACCAATATTTAAACAAATTTATGATGTTACTAGGCAAGGTAGTTTCTTCTTGTAGCTTACGCCACAGTGTTTTATAATTAACGAGATCGAATGCCTTTGACAAATCCAGAAAACAGGCAAACACAGGCGTTTTTCTGTCAGTGTAGTACTGTACAGTCTGCTTGAGGCATAAAATAGCACTCTCAGTGGAGAGTCCAGGTCTAAAGCCGAACTGACTGTCTTTTAACATAATATGCTTCGATAACTGTTTGTCAAGCAGACTGTCCAGCACCTTTGCTATGACAGTCGCCAATGATATAGGCCTGTAGTTGGAAATGTCAGAGGCATCCCCAGTCTTATTTTTAACAATAGGCACTACAGTAGTGTATATAAGGTCGTCAGGCAAATAACAGTGACTCACACAAAGGTTAAAAAACATGGCCAACACTCGCGGCAGGTGTACGCCGGCATGTTTCAGATGCTCGATGCTAAGACCGTCGTGACCGGGCGACTTACCTCTTTTCATTCCAGATATCACTGACGCAACTTCCTTTGCAGTGAAGTGAACGGTAACATCACCCGAAACGGCTTCAGCATCGCACATCTGAGTCAAATCTCCAAGTTTCAGTGTATCAACCTTAAAATGTTGTAATAAGCTAATTACATTTTTAAGTGAAAATCTATAAAACACTTAGGTATGAATGGTGTTTCCTAGAAAACATACATACATAAACTCATGCCTTCTTCCCATAGGGGTAGGCAGAAACTTCAGAACTTCATCTGCTCTATAACTTGCTATCAAATAACTTCTCCCGCTCTGGGTGGAGCGGGAGGGCGTGTCAGACTCTTACTGACTAAAACCCACCCGTGTTCCTTCCGTTGCCTGTACGTTGCCAGGGGCCACGGTATCCCTTTCGGACTTTCCCGCAAACCCGGCAGGCATCGGCCCTATCGGACCCCTTCACTTGCTGACATCTCTTTGAGGCGCGCGTGGAACACAACGCGCCGTCGACCCGGGCCTGGTCCTTATCGGACGGCGAGCTACCCATACCCATACCTGCTACGATCCTTACATACTCCTTTTGACTAGTTTACATTCATACACCAGGTCATACACACACGCCGGTTGCGAGTACTACGCACCTGTCCTTTCTGAAGAACATCACCAATAACGTCAGTATATGTCCTCCTAGGGCGTCCCCTCCCGGTGTTTCCAGTCACATCTGCCTTGTAAATACATTTTGTTAGTCGCCTTTCATTCATCCTCTCAACATGACCAAACCATCTCAGCATACCCTTTTCAATTTGTGTCACTATATCTTCTTTTAACTCACACCGTTGTCTTATCACATCATTCCTCAGCCTATCATTCATAGTCAGACCACACATGCCTTGCAAGGAACGCATTTCCACAGTATTTATCCTACTTTCATGCTTCTTTTGCCACACAAATCAAATCATTTATTTAAAATAGGCCCGTATAAGGCACTTTTGAACGTCAAAAATTTACAAAAAAAATTAATTGATTCTAGTTGGTTCCCTTCCAAAAAGTAGTTTTCGTATGGAGAAGAATGGGCAAGAAACTCCACCGTTACTCTTTTAAAATGTTTTACAATATTTTGTATAAGTGCATTAGTTATATAATTATATGTGAGGACGATGCACTTAGAATAAAATTATTATACCACAATAGGTAAAAAGAATTAAGAATTAAAAATGAAGCAACAACAGATTAACTAATTATGTGATAGATACATGGTGCTCACATATTTACAAACATTGTAAAAGTAGACGATCCTCCTAAGATTCCACAATTAATAAGTCAGTGTGCGAGCACCCAACATTTACTGCCATACATAATCGTGGGCACCAGCACACCATTGTGAGCAGCCAGTCGAGCCTTTTTGGACATCAACTGGTTGGCTACAATCGCATGTATAGCACCATTCACTTTATTTCCCGCATTTAATCTCGTTTCCACATCTTCATCAATCCTAGAATAACGTGTAACAATTAGAGAGTTTCATTATAGGGTATCATTAGTGTCAAATTGAGCATGGTCTAGTGGTTGGGTTAGCACATGCAGAAACTTCATACTATTATCGTGTTAGTTCATAGATTGTGAACGGCCTTAGCCTGTTTTTCACTAATGCTCGGTTCCTAAAAACAAAAACGAATGGTTTTGCTTACGATGGTATCGTTTTTATTGCCAAACTGGGCATTTAAATAGTTTCGTAAGCTAATTTTACCTGTGATAACTACTTCCATATGGGAGGGACTACTATGCAAAGCTATGAGGTCTTTGCTTTGGTCTTTCCAGAGGGTGACACTTAACATATTGTCCTCTGTATAACTAGTGTCAGTACTCGGACTCGTTACTTGGGACTTGTTAATTGATTTTCCATGTTAATCGACAGATATAAATTTGGACCCTGTCAGTCAATATAGGACAGTTTAAAATGACTTCATTTTTGTAACGTCTCGGAGTGTGGAAATTGTGACTACATTGTTGTATTGGGTTCCTACCTGTAAAAACAAATGTAAGTGGTAAATAAATAAATAAATAAATTATTGGTAAAGATATAAGTCATAATTTTTACTTATAATGATCCGTAAATTATAGGAATCGGCCATTACTATGCATAGGCACTAGACTGACAGTTATTGTGAGTTTCTACTTCATAGCATTTGGAAATCTTGCATAAATCTATCTATTAGAGATAGAGTCGTTAAATACCAGTCTAATCAAGTGTTTCAGCCGTTTTTCTTATGGCATCTACGACACAAGCCAATTTATTTCGCACAGAATATCTACGCTCCCAAATATATATTTTGAATGGACACTGATTTAAAGACGAGTTATGAGAAAAATATGTTTTCTATAGAAATTTGAAATTCCTCATATCTCGTCTTTATATCAGTGTCCATTCAAAATATATATTTGGGAGCCTAGATATTCTGTAATCCAATCGGAATAAATACACACTACTACTATTTTGAATAAATGAATTTTGAATTTTGACTACCTTAAGAATATGTTTGATTTACAAATTATTTTGGTATTACGTTTGTATGAACTACGCATGCTCCGCAGGCACCTTAAAACACGATTAAAACCCCCTTTGAAGTATCCTATCTTAACTATAATAATAATATGAATAGCTTATAATAATATTATAATTGCGAAAGTGAGTTTGTTAAGCTTTCACGCTAAAACGGCTGAACAGATTTGGATGAAATTTGGCACATGGGTAGATCATGACCTGGGTTAGGACAGGATATTTTTTATTCTGATATTCCCACAGGGTCGAGACTTACGTGGGTGAAACCGTGGGGCACAACTAGTTCTTTCTATGTGGCCCATGTTTTTATCAAATAAGTAGGTACAGGGTTTAAAAACAAAGAAAAAAAAACAAAACGCCACCATTTCTAACTTGCAATCTGACCCCCTTCAAATCCCACAATACAGTGACAAAGACGCTCGAGGCCACGGAAGCGATCCTTCATTAAGGGCCAGGGGTCAATAGGGCCCACGGGCACACCGCTGTCCTCTGATTAAACCCGAATCATGACCCTCGGCCCTTTTTTGTCGGTCTGTAATCACACAGTATGATAATTTTGGATTAAAATTAACAAGACACATGATATGTAAAGGAGGGATCATCAATCCCTTTGTTTTATGGAATTTATGGTAATCGGAAATGATGATTATTTTTGTCTTCAAGCCTATGTGAATGTGCATATGGGATCAATTGCCTCGTGTACCTGTAGATCCAAATAAAGCCAGTGTAAGTATCTCTTGAATAATGATTAGCGCAGTAAAAATAGTGCAGCTACACTAGGGTAGTTTTTGAAGCTAGGGTAGTAAGCTAGTGTTAGTAAGCTAGCAAGCTGGTAACTCTGGCTTCGTGTATATAGAACTAGCTTAATTTCTATTCTAGTAAGCTAGCGTCTCAAACTAGTGTGGCCGGCGAAGATAGTACTCAATCGGATAATTTTCCTTTACAGACAAAGTCACTGCAATGCTATTGGTTTAAAATTTACTAACATCGTGTAAACAGCACTAGCTTGTGCCAGGACAGCAAGTCAGGATAGTATACAGCTGCAGCAGTAGTATAAAGCTTGTTATCCTACTATAGCTTTTATTTGACATTATACACCTATTAGTGGCTTTTGTGGACATGATAATTATTCAGATTTGTTACAGCTGTAATACCAATCTCGTCATTTCGTTTAATTCTTTTCTATTTTGTGAATGTGAGAACGCTGTAGGCTCAGTGGACTGTAGATTTGTTGAATATCATTATTCTGTTAAGTAACTGATACTTGTTGAAAGACCTACACTGTCCTCCCATACCTAATAACACTGTTATTTGAAAATATTGTAAAAGCCAATTATTTTTAAAAGAGTAACCGTGGAGTTTCTTGCCGGCTCTTCTCCATAGGAAACAACCAATTGGAACCGTGCACCTAGCTTCTGACGTTTCATAAGTGCCGATGTAGGTTTATGTGAAATAAAATATTTTGATATTGAATTTGAAATTTGAAAAACTAGACTCATGTATCCCGGACATAAGGTCGACCGTCCACTGACGTAGGATTCGCACGGAGTTTACCCACGTTAACTGCGCGGTTCATTTGTTTGCCAGCAGTTTCGTGCGATGTGTGGCCGTGGGTCTCTGTGAACCAGCCCGCCTACATTACCATACAAAGCGAAGCTAAGTACCTACACGTGCGCAGCTTAGCCGTGGAGCAGGGCCCTGTTCCTTCTAATCACTATCACCTCTTGAAAACACTTTACTTCATAAGTAAAAGATACACCGGAATACGTTATGCTTAATTTCTTCAAACACCACAAAACAACTGAAAAGGCAAACAAACAATCATAAACACCAACAAACAATAATTCCAACTCTCCTCTAAACAGCGTCGGATAACAAAACAGTTATTCAGTTATCTGATGGTTAATTAATTAAGCTCGCATCACAGAGAACAATCGCAGTGCAGTGGTGCAAGTATGTAAATGCAGCAAGCCGCAACCTCAAGATTTGTGGTGCGGCCTCTTGATATTCCTGTTTCGGAATTATGATAGTTGAGCGCTCCGGGAATATTAATCCCGCGGAATTGTGCGATCCCGTGGCGTGCGGAGAATTTCCGCATAATCCCCGGTGTATCTACACTCGGGGTGCTATTAGGTTATTATTGTTAGATGGGTTTTGTGCGTTTTTGGGTGAACCGATTTGGTGGCGACCTTGCCAGGCCCTAAATATGAGTTTTCTATCATCCACCAATGTCGTGAAGTGCCCCAGAAGATCTTTTCTTCCTAAAGCCTAGCGTAATCTCCTAGTTGAAAAGCATTAATTTAATACAGATCTATCCTATTTTTACCCGACTACGGCTAAGCAAAGAGGAGGATTATGATTTCGACCAGTATGTTGTGTTCATCTGTTTCTTCATAACTTCTTATCAACATTTGACAAATGAGGCATCGTGAAAATAACGTCCTCTAGTGGACTTAAAAACCATTAACTCCAAAAAAAAAAAAATTATGATGCCGTGTTGGATCGAATGAAAGGGCTTAATTAGCACATTTCTAGAACGTAAAAAAACAAATAAACGCATTTTCTTTCATTCTTCCATTTTTTTTACGTCAAAAACAACAACTAAAAAGGTATAAGCAAGACATCACAGACAGACAAATTCAAAATCCGGAGTCACATGTAATCTTTTCGATTTATGCCCTAACACGACGAGTGACTCCGGATTTTTAATTTGTCTGTCGTTGGCGTTTTTGTCGTAGTTGGATTTTAGTTTTTATAACTTTTATTTTTCTTGATAATTAATTAATTTAGTAAAACTCTGTTATTCCAAATACAAATGGATGCCATCATATGATCTGTAATAGCTCAAAGCTGATCTTGGAACATTAATATTGCATTGAATTAATGGTGCATTATCAATTACAAATGACTTCGGCTTCGCGACAAATGCGTGACAGCCACTTAATTACTCAAACGGTGGCTGCAACAATATTAGGACAATATTGCTCAGGAAGAACTAAAGCAATATAAAAAGCCACTAACTTATCAGGAAATATTTCGGAAACCACACAAGATAGCTTCTTGAAGTAAAAAGCAACATTCAAGTGTATTATCGGTACAATAAGGCCGTGTGTCCGTCAGTCGTGTGGTCACATCTTGTTCGAAAAACCAGCTGTCTTTTGACGCGAACACGCGTTCAGATTCTTCGAACAAAAAGTTCGAACGATCGTGTATTCGCGCGACGATCGCCGACGATCGCTTTAAAAGTGAATTCGCAGTTGTAGGCCGAGAAAATCAAATTTATAAAAATTTTTGCAATTTGCAGGTCGTTGTCAGGTTATATCTTGATCAAAATATGATTCGCGATTAAAACAGATATGTATTTATATAATTATAATCATTGGACTCATTAATAAATCTCTCTAAATTAGATTTATTCCATAAGAACTATTCCATAAGAAGTTTGTTCTTATGGAACAAATCTACCGAGAGATGTAAATTTTACAGGCTACAACTGCTGATCCACCTTAAATAGGACGCGGGGTATGACGTCACTGCGAATTCACGATTGATGGCACTGCGGTGCTTCCAGTGACAGCAATACAAAGCTTTACTCACCACAAATTACAACAACTTACTTACTATGTTAATGTAAATTGAATTACATACCCTGACAGAGAGACAGGCGTTGATAGTGTATTATGGCACATACCGTTTGATTTTCAATTACAGTAAAAGCTTTCACTATTATTAGAACTTAATTATTCGTATCAATTATAAATAATCCTCGTTGCGTTATTCAACGTGTATTGAATAGATAATTCGAATAATTCATTATATTAAGCGCCTGACAATAAATTGATCTTATGCGTAGCGGCAGCTAGAATACTTGCTAACACAATAATTTTAGGCCCATTTTTATTAACAAGAATTTAAACAATTGTCACATAACTATAGAGCCTTTAATTTTGACTTTATATTAACTATTACTTTAGGGAATATGATTTTATTACTTTATATTTATATTTATATAGGCATGCAAGATAGTGCGATCATAATGATGTAATGATATTGTGAACAGATTAAACGATTCCATTATTTATTTCATATGAAGTTGTAAATCAAACCGAGTTGGTTAAAACGCAGATTGAATTATCTTGGAAGATACTACAGGAATTATTCAAAACACTACTTACAGGAACAGAACATGTTAACTCAGGTATCGCAATTTCTCGGAAAATTGGAAACCCGACCACCAACCTACAAACATCAACCATCCAACATTCAGCCAAACATTGTAACACTCAACCAACATCCAAATTGGATCAACTACCTCGTCTACAGACAAGCTAACGCTACTTGCTCGAATTACCCGTGGGCGCAACGGAAGACCTTTACCACGAATCAAACAAACTTGCTCTCTTGCACAAACTTAGCTTAACGTTTAGTATTAGGTTTATCTTTTGGTTATTATTGTTATTACAAGCTATGGAAACACGTGCTTTTGTTTGTTTTAGATCTTGATCTTCTTGTTGGACAGTCTGTTTCTGTTTGGCAATGGTTGCTATGTTCTGGTTCTGCCCAAGGCTTTCCCCTCGAGTAATGACACTCACAATGCTTGGAAACATGCTGGTCCTGCTCCATAGGATAATTTAGAATCAAGACAAAATCAAACTGGTTGCAAATTTAAGAGTATATTTTATTATTATTTTTTATTATATGACATTGATTTTACATTCTATGACCAATTCCTCGCACACTGACTTATTAATTGTGGAATCTTAGGAGGATCGTCTACATTTACAATGTTTGTAAATATGTGAGCACCATGTATCTATCACATAATTAGTTTATCTGTTGTTGCTTCATTTTTAATTCTTAATTCTTTTTACCTATTGTGGTATAATAATTTTATTCTAGGTGCATCGTCCTCACATATAACTATATAACTAATGTACTTATACAAAATATTGTAAAACATTTTAAAAGAGTAACGGTGGAGTTTCTTGCCCATTCTTCTCCATACGAAAACTACCTTTTGGAAGGGGCAACTAGAAACAATTATTTTTTTTTGTAAATGTTTGACGTTCAAAAGTGCCTTATACGGGCCTATTTGAAATAAATGATTTGACTTTTTTTTGACTTTCTTGAATGCCAACGCAGAATTTTCAAGGAAGTAAAGTAGGAATCCTATAAATCGTCTTCAGGAATCTACCAAGCCAAGCTATCCCTTCATACGAATGACGATTGACTCAGAATTATAGTTTCACAATTATTATTTTTACGAGCCATCCTTCGGGTTCCCGATGGATTACCCATCGGCAAAAATTAAGAAGTTCCATACAAACTTCCATTAGGGGATGAATTTACAAAAATCTTTCCGTAGAAAGAAAGAAAAGAAAAGAAAGAAATATGTTTATTCTGCACAAACAAAACGCACATTTAAAGAAAAAACACAAAATTCACAAATACAAAAGTAGGTAGCCGAAAGCCTCGTATTCAACCAACAAATAAACGCTTGAAAACGTTGTTCATCGGTTGATGTCAAGTCCGCGGACCAAAGACAATATTGCGTAATTACTGTGATAATTAGCTTTGTGATTTATTATGAAATTTTTGCATACAATGTCATGCTTATAGACTCAGAGGCTTAGGTTGTACGTTGTCTGACAGAGAATTTATTTAAGACTAGCTTTTTCCAGCGGCCTCGCCCCGGTGTATGTTGGAAAATATCCTACGGGAAAGAAGTACCGGGATAAAAAGTATCCTATGTCCTATTCCAGGTTATAGTCTACCCGTGTGCCGAATTTCGTTCAAATCCGTTCAGCTGTTTTAGCGTGAAAGCGTAATAAACAAACAAACGAACTCACTTTCGCAGTTACAACATTAGTTAGAATTTTATTTCACAAATATATTTATTTTCAAAAACATAACTTATGTTTAATTATACCCTTTTTATGTTTAGCCAATACCCAAAGAATTGCTGTTCTTCCTGAATTCTTAAAAAAATTATCAGCTAACCATCTATACATAGATACATACATAAATACAAACAAATAAAGAAAATTGAAGTGCCTGTTTGTAATGGAAAATAACAGCTTTTTACTCAATGCATATAAAAGTAAATACGGTACTTCTAACAAAAACACTTTTTTTAAATCTATCTGTTTGTTCGAGCAAATCTCCGAAACGGATGAACCGATTTTGATGAGAATTTCACTAGCAGATAGCTCATGTTATAAGGCTACTTTTATTTTAGAAAACCCGGATCCACGTGGGCACAACTGCGGGTAGCAGCTAGTGTAAACAATATAAGTAATACCTCATTAGCTACCTACACGGTAGGTTGCGGCAGCGTCAACATTTGCCGGTGATCGATTGGCGTCACGTGCGCCTGAACCGGCCATAACCGGTAATTAGTCGCCCTAATTAGTTATTTTATGGAGTCCCGTGTTTGGCATTGATCCAAAAGATATTTGCGTAGAAATCTTGGTTTTCGGCACGTTTGGGCCCACCTCATTTCCTGTAGCTTAATAAAAGTTTCGGCGAAAAAGACCAAACGTTATTTTTTCTAAAAATCAAGCAAACTCAAGACAAGTATTTATTTCGATGAAACTATTTACGTGCACCTTTGAAATGTCTAGGAGTCGATCAGTTAGTCAGAAAGTTTAAGCCGTTTCAAAACGTAAGATCTCTATGGAGAAGAACGGGTAAGAAACATAAAGTTTCTTACCCGTTCTTCTCCATTCTCCATTCTCCATTCAGACACTCTTTTAAATCAAGCTAGGTACCTATAAGCACTTCTAAGCTGTTCCTAGCATTTTAAGTAGAAATAAATGGCTATTCTGTGCTTCCCGCATTCAGCGGTTTCGGATGATGAAATGGCTATATTATTATTATGTTTTGTTTTGACTGCCGAGTTGGTTTAATGGTCACAAGCACTACTGCTGAGCATGAGGTCCTGGTTTCGAGTCCCGGGTCGGGCAAAGTGATATTAGGGTTTATCATCAGGTATTTCTCAGTAGCAGCCCGGAGTCTGGATTTGTGCCCGTTTGATGGCAATAGGCTCGCCCCCTATTACATGGGACTTAAACATAACTGGCGAAATGTGGGTGTACTATATGTACACCTCTGACTAACCTTTATGTTTATTCTGATATTTAAGGTTCAAAGCTAATAATCACTCTTTTAATACGCTGCGCTCGTGATTTCATATGTACTTAAATCTATTTTGTTTTCTGATTACCCTTGTCTTTTTGTATGCACGTGTTTCTATGACCAATAAATCATTTTTTTTTCTTTCTTACGCAAGTCTGAACACACTCTTCTAAAGGCAACTGAGCGCGAAAATAAATACGTAGAGCACGGAAGCAAAATTACACATTAGAAAATGCAAATTTTAGTAAACGCCGCTATTCTCTTAGGGATTTTAGAGATCTAAAATTGTTGTAAGGAACAATTGGAACGCTTATATGAAGGGGTGCCTAACAATTAGCTTCCCGCGTTGTTGGAGTTGGAGCGAGGCAAGTCGACTGCTTATTTGAGTAGACTTGTATGCACTGTTGCTTTAGGTGCGAGTTTCTGGGTCAATGGGCTTGTGAATAGTCCTTTTGTTTCATACTTACCTCTTTGTTGGGAATCGAAGATCGTGAAACGTGACCACTCGCTTTCACGGAGTCCACGGCAACGGACGATATTCCTTTTTAATTTAACTATTAAATGTTTGTCCAGGAAAGTTATAAGTTTGTAATAAGCACAGCAATATAGGTACCAAGCCTAATTTCATACAGACCAATCTTTCATTGCTCTTCTGTTTCTTCCTTTGAAGGTGCGGAATGTAATGTTAGGAGCAACACAGCTAGCAACGAAAATTTCGAGACGTAGGTAGGACGTATATTTTCTCTTTTATTAGTCAAGAGTGACGGTTTCGTTGCTGAAAATCTTGACCAATTACGGTTCTCATAGATACCCAGATGAATTGAAGAAGGCAGAGAGGTATACTGTTATTAAAATTCCTCCGACTAAAAGTCTGTCTGTAACTCAGACCAAATAAAAAACCAAGACATAGCGCTATCAACAGTGACATGAGGCCGATTTCGAAAACATGGTGTGCACTTAGTGAGGTGTAGTTTGATTGTAAATGTGTACGTGTGAGCGTGTATGCACAGAGTGTAGGTGTAGTTTTGACATGCTTCACTGTATTGTTCGCAGCACTATGTCTTGGTTTTTTATTTGGTCTGAGATCTGTGAGGGAGGTTTGGTTGTCTTCTGACAGGGACAAATAGGAAGGTAAAAAACTCTTCGCACCAACTACCTAGAGTTGTCACCGTCGTAAGCGAAAACAAAAACAACTAACTACCCAGTCAGTTATTAAAAATAAATCCCAACGAACAGATAGCCTGTCAGCAACATATCGCAACTAGATTTACCGCCCGCAAGGAAACGAGAAATAACGCTAAAGTAAAGTTTTATACAAACGACTACCACCGTTTTAAAGTTCCTTTAGCAATCTTCTTTAAAGAAATCTGTTGCAAGGGAATCGGGTGAAAACGGGCGGGGCCGGACGGCGAGTTATGTCTGCGGGTGACACTCGTTCAATTGAATTTATTACAGTCTTTTATGCGCCGTTCCGGGGTGCTTCCACGGACACGTCGTAAACGGTTTAGGTAAATCAGATGAAGAATTTGGAGTGTAGTGACACCTGGTTTACGAGGTTAAATTCTTGGTGCGGAGTCAAAGGCCAGTTCACGTCTCAATACAATAGTTGACTGCAATAAAAAAATAACGGCTTTCGGTTTGGTTTAGTTTGCGATTCACTTTTGTTTCTGGTTCCTGTGCAATGAAAATACTGCTGCTTCGGAAGTTATAGGCCGTGTGCCCGAAGGGATTCACAATTTAACTCCTTTAGGGGATGAATTTTCAAAAACCCTTCCTAGTGCTCACCTTCGTTATACAGGGAAAACTGATAACATGGATTCAGTACATGACTCTGAACGCCACTGCGTTGAAATTTTTCAACGGTTATTTTAAAAAAAACTGCTGTTTCATAGAAAAGATTTTTTTAAATAACTGACGAAAAATTTCAACGCGGGGGGGTTCTGAATCATGTACTGAATCCATGGTAACAGTTTTGGCGTCGATGTCCCTGCCACCTTGTATAAGGAAGTCTTGTAAAACAAAATGTTTCTAGACCCAGTGGCTTACGATGTGCGGTGTCTGCCAGTGAGTGAATTCAAGATTTTTATTAAGTAGAAAAAAAGTTCAAAAACAAAAAAAAAATGTTGTCACATAAACCTACAAGGGCACTTATGAAACGTCAGAAGCTAGGTGCACGGTTCCAGTTGATCGTTTCCTATGGAGAAGAACCGGCAAGAAACTCCACGGTTACATTCCAGAATAATGTTCTTTACTATAATACCTAGGAATTTTATTTATTTCGTTCTTAAGAGTATTACAATACTCTTCCATCATCTTCCTGCCCTTGTCCCATGTTACTTGGGGTCAGCGCGAAATGTTTTCCCTTTCCACTCTCCCTTGTCAACCTACACACTATCATTTCCTTCTCTTTCAATTCATACCGTTTTTTTTTTGTTTGCGAAATTATCAAATAACTTCTCCCGCTCTGGGCGGAGCGGGAGGGCGTGTCATACTCTTACTGACTAAAACCCACCCGTGTTCCTTCAGTTGCCTGTACGTTGCCAGGGGCCACGGTATCCTTTAAGGACTTTCCCGCGACCTAAGCAGGCATCGTTCTTAGCGGACCCCGCCAGATCTGCTGACATCTCTTTGAGGAGCGCGTGGAACTCAACGCGCCGTCGACCTGGGTTCATTTCATACCTCACACAATCTATCAATCCATTTCAATACTCTACCATGATTTGTTAAAGACATAGATCTGTTGATGGATATCAAAATCTTCAACAACGTCTGGCATAGTCTAGAATGAGAAACAAATGAAATAATCTCTCACACCACATTATTCACAGCATTTATCCACTATTCCTTTATGAACCTAACGACCTAACACATTTAACATTGCTCATCAACTCTGAAACCAGCATGAAAATCTAATTGGATCTGCAAACCGGAATACTCGCCTAGTGAACGTAGTTGTAACTCTACTAGCTAAGACACAAACGCGAAGGCTCATAAACGGATTAAATGTGTCATAACGTTATTAGCACATAGGTAGATCTTGCTGTAAACCCTAGGCTATTGTACTATGAGTTTGTAAACATGAAACAAGGAAATAATGGCCTAATAATAGACCAGTAGGAGGTGGTAAAGAAATATTGCACAATCCACCATGTGCAAATTAATAAGTTTTGAATAAAATCTTTTAAGCACATCATAGAGAAAGTTTTCTTCAAATCCTAGGCTATTGTACTATGAGTTTGTAAACATGAACCAGGAAATAATGGCCTAATAATAGACCAATAGGAGGTGGTAAAGGAATATTGCCCAAACCGCAATGTGCAAATGAATAAGTTTTGAATAAAACTTTTTAGGCACGCCATAGAGAAAGTTTTATTTAGTACCAGCTGCACCCCGCGGTTTCACCCATATAAGTCTGAATCCCGTGGGAATATCGGGATAAAAAGTATCCTGTGTCCTAACCCAGGTCATGGTTTACCCATGTGTCAAATTTAATCCAAATCTGTTCAGCTGTTTTAGCGTGAAAGCGTAAAAAACAAACATACAAAAAAATATATATTTTATCTTCTTTATAATACTAGTTTAGACTTGCGACGCGCCCCTGCTACGCACGGTGTTTACGACTTTTCAAAATATCGAGATTTCTTTATTATATGTTTTTTATAGTAAATGTATCATACACATAAATATTACCAAATAAATTTTCTAAGTAATGGTGAAAGCCGCATCAAAATCTATTGCGTAGTTTAGAAACGCAGTCAGACAGACCGATACGATAAGCAACTGTAATTTATAATAATGTTTAGTTATTAGAATAGATAGTCATTTGAGATACAAATATAAATATAATAACTCCAATTAATATAATATCTTATATCTAATTAATTAATAAAAATAGCAAAATTGAATACAAACTTAACTATGTAAAACTATTGAAAAACTAAAATATAGCATCGAAAAATTTATCCGCATCGCTGTCGACCCAAGAGACTGGCCGCATTGCCACGTTGTATGGCAATGCTTAGCCTCCGCCCAAGGTAAAAACCAGCTCTTGGGTCACGGGAAGTGTCAAATAGCCGTTTTGATATTTCATTGAAGAGGCCGTGAGCATTCGGACCCCACGGCCCGAGGGTTTCAACCCCAAACGGCTCGAAAATATAATTACCTGTAAGTTTATTATACTTACGCCGCTTGAGGTTTTCTGGAGCCGCAGCGGCAGCACCAGCACAGCACGCTGAGCCAGGAAGATGGGATGGCGCAAGAGTGTCGACACAGGTTGCATCCCACACGAAAGGCCTACCCACCTTCCATGGAGATAAAGACATACCGTCCGGTCTCTTGCCATCGTCGCGTGCCAAGCCATTGCGTTCTAATATAGCTGGAACGCCGGCGGTAACAAGAGCTCGTCGGATGATAATTAGATGTAAGCACTTTTGTATCTCATTCTAAGTGAACTGTTATAGTTCTTATGAGAAATAAATTATTTAAACCTAGATACATCTTATTGCAGGTGCACTGTTAGTAGCACAGGTGAGATGCACTCGAGGAGCATTAAAAGATAGTAATATTAACCGCTAGCAACCTTGCTTAGCAGTAGTAGCCCAGTGGTAACGGCCGCGACTAATACGAGCCGTAGGTCATAGGTTCGAACCCAGGCAGGTGCTTTGCTTTGTGTAAATTATAACATCACCACTGCTCTCAAAACGGCGAAAGAAAACATCGTGAGGAAACCGACATGTACTAGAACCAAAAATTCGAAGACATGTGACATTACCAACTGACGAATGCGAGATGTGCGAGAATTTCTGGGCCCGCGTCGAGACATCAAGCACATCCCACCCTTAGAGAAATAGTTTTAGTAATACTTATAGCTACTATCTATTCGCTAAACATAATCCCTCTCTTTATTTTCAGACTCCTTTTACACCTCACACCGAAAGCTCTTTTTTACAACGAAAAAAGTTACACGAAAATTGTTTTAAATATCATCGATGTCACAAAGGGAGAGCCGAAAATGTGCAATTCGTTGGTCATTCGAACCGTGCGGAGTCAAACAATAGCTGAGCGAACAACAGCCGTCAGTGTACGTCGCACAGTAATGTACAATTCGCCGACGAGCAATTTACACTGAATTATTGCATATAGCCGTCCCAATGGTGCGTTCCTTGTGGGACTATTTGTTCTGGAAAAGTTTGAAAGATATAAATGGATGGGTTCATTCCGAATGTCACCAGTGCGCTGGCAGTATTGAATATTGGTTTTGTTCTGCGTTTTGTAGTGGTTGAAACAGTGTCCAAATGCAGTTAAATATTGGCTACGTTTGAGAATGCTCTTTTAAATTCTAGCACTGAATTTTCTGTAAGAAAATTCAAGCAGATCCATGCAAAAAGACAATCTGTAAGCCATACAAACAATTGTTCATTTCAGAAATTCGTTCCACAAATAACACTAACCAACTGAAAAAGTTTAGTTCTACAGAGTATTTATTCAAGTAGCATAATTAAGTTGGGCTTAGATCCCTTTATTCAGAAAACAAGGTCGGTCTAGTTCAAGACTTACTATTTAGGAGAAGAAAATGAATGCCTCTCCAAGTTGTTTTCCAATTTCCATGGTATTAAGTTCTTGTTGAAGTATTATAAAAGCTTATTTTAATAGGTAAGAGCTCGTAAATGGATACCGAATAAACACGTCAAAAACATTGTTTACATTAGAAGTTTTGTATCTGCCCTTTCAGAATGTAAGTTAAAGATAGCAAAATATCGAATCCTTACATTAAATCCAATAAGAGAGGCTCGTAGCTTAATAATAACAGCCGCATGGGTCGATCGAAGGATAAGCTACGCTTGCCGAAGTCGATCCGTGGATGGGTAACCTCGGAAAGCACGTCAAACAGTTGGTCCCGGCTGTCATTTGTAGATCTTTCATAGTTACGGGTAGTCAGGAGCCCGAAAGTCTGACAACCTGTTTTACCTAGGAGTATCGTATTACCCAATAACTGGGTTGTGGAGGTCAGATAGGCAGTCGCTCCATGTAAAATAAGGCTAGGCAGACATTAACATGAATATATAAGTAATAAAATACGAAAATATGGACACAAGAGAAGCACACCTGCTGACATCGACCGATAAATATAACAAGTAACGGCTTCAATGATTCACGATAATCCCTGAAAATATAAATGATGAATATTCTTGGGTAATTGTTTGACAAAATGTTTAACCCAAAGCCAACGTGTGTAATAATTACTTGTACAAAAAAGTCCTTAACTGACTTTTTGGAAGAATATATCTTGAAGAATATTGAGCCTTTTTACACAGGGAAAACTTAAATCAGACTACAAGAACCTTTCTAATTGACGTTTTTCCTTATTGTCTTTTTACACACTGTGTACTCGTTTCTCACCCAAGTCTCCTGTCGCAGGTCTGCTAGAAGAAATTTCTAATAAAATAATCAGTACCTTTGTGCTCTACTATCTTCATGTACTAGTTTACACATGTTTACGTTTTTTCGTTTTCATTTTCGCTTGGTTATAGATTTCGATGTTTTTGTTGGTATATTTTCGTGTGCTAGCTGAAATTATGGCAAATAATTGTATTTAATGTTTTGTGTTGAGTAGTGTAAATTATTTTGCAGACTATTGTATAGAATCAAGTTTTTTTTTTCTCTTACTGAACAGCCAATAGTGCCACGTCTTCTTCCCAGCTAAAGCACTACGAAGTGTTGAAGGGCGGGCGTTTTTGGGGGACTGTCTTATGTAATTTTGACGTTCGAAAAAAGCTGATCCTCGGCCTAGTTTGAATAAATGACTATTAAATGTTGAATTTTTGAATGTTATTTTTCTTTTAAGTGTTTTGTGTATACAATGTGTACATGAATAGATAAATAAATAATTATTATATGATATAAAAAGCGGCTAAGTGCGAGTTGGGCTCGCACACGAACGGTTCCGAATATTTAACACTTTTAACCCCTTTAATTTTTATTGTTTTTTGTTATAGCTACCATAGTAGTACACAGTCTGTGACAATTTCAAGTGCCTGCACATTATTACGGTTTAAAAGGTACAGCCTTGTGACAGACGGATGGATTGACAGCGGAGCCTTAGTAATAGGGCCCAGTTGGCACCCTTTGGGTACGGAACCCCTTAAAACGGAAAAATATATTCTAAAATGGATTGTGTTCCGCTCTTATATCTACTAAGTCTGTTTAGGCTTTTCTTATTGTTAAATACCACTGTGTCGGAAAGTCACTGAAACAAATGCCTTGATTCCAAATCCTGATTTAACAAGCTGCCGCCGACGGCAGACATGGCCTTAAATAATATTTATTCAAAAAATTATAAGGCATAATATTTTCATCATATTTTTTTTATTAATTAATTAATATTATTATTTATTTATTTATTCTGTAGTACATTGCTTTATGTTTAAAAATTTACGTTAGGTTACTACTTAGAACAAAAAGTCCATGATCATCAACCAAAGGTCAACCATCTGAAATGATACGCCTTTTCAGTACAAATATTTCTGTATTTAGGTATATGCTTGCACACATACAAACTTGATTTATAGCAATATTTAACAAACTATGTAATAAGGTACTCAATATAATATCAGTAAAGACTTCTTGAAGACAACCTTAGAATCCGAGGCTCGAAGAGAACTAACTTAGAAACTATGCGACGCTCCAAACATCATGTTCCCATTCCGTTTCGTTAAAAATCCAATACTTTTAGGGTAACTGTCAACTGAGATACTTTTAAACTTCATGAATACACTGATACAAAAATCATTTAAGCAAATCACATAATTTGAATTTTATATTTAATTTTCAAAATCACTACAAATCTAAATAATGTTTGGAAATCTTGACATATCTTTCTATCAGATTTCGTCCGAACATTTTTATTGCTTATGAGCCTGCAAATAATATTGTCATTTAGGTACCTGTGACTATACGAACATCTCTACGTCAAAATCAAATTGAAATAAATAATTAATTGACAACATTGCGATTTGAATGTCTGATGTATGTTCAATTTCAAACATAAACTAGAGAATATTCTGTGAGTGCTAATTAGTACTTAGTACCAATTAGTTTCATTATTAATTTTCGTTTGAAATCATGAAACAAATGACTGCTATATATTATTTACCTGTGATTATTACTTAACCAGCGGCACTGTATGATGGCTCTTGTGACAGCTTACAAATTATAAAAATAAAACTTATCCATTCGATAAATTATTATAGTGCCTGCCGTACGTCACTATTGCGTCCTGTACACAAGCTAACCTCGCATTGTACGGAAATCCTATACAATGCGAGATCTGTTTATACTGGAAATGAATAGCTTGATATGTAATCGTGTATATAACAATGTAGTACGGCATCTGTTTCGTCACATTTAACAGTCAATATTAACGGAAATTTATAAGAACGTGTACAGTGCCGCCATTGTAGAGAGTCTTACTTTATCCTACTATAAACTCTACTTTTCTTGCGCTTTTGTTTCAGCAATTATTATAAAAACAACAACTTAACAAAACTGTAGAAAGACAAGCAAACCAGCAGGATGGAACTGAACTAGCCTGTTTAAAATTTAAAACGGCGAACGACGCTGAGTAATAAATCACTTTTAGTTCGCTATCTCAATGATGGATTATCGTACCGAGTATAGTGCAATCATGAGTTTAAAATCCATCGACAATTTTCGTTCATGCCATACCTACCGTCACATGCGAATTCGTTTGTTTATTTGAGCTGGGCTCATGGAATTAGTAAGTACTATATATCTGCCTCGCCTTTTCGCAACTATGTTGGGATCGGCTTCCAGTCTAACCGGATGCAGCTGAATACCAGTATTTTACATGGACCTATCTGACCTCCACAACCCAGTTACTGGGTAACACGGTACCCCTTGGTAAGACTGGTTGTCAGACTTTCGGACTTCTGACGACCCGTAACGACTGGTAAAGATCCACGAATGACAGCCGGGACCAACGGCTTAACGTGCTTTCCGAGTCGTAGCACGGAGGAGTCTCGATATGTAAAGAGACCATCTTTACATACCGAGACTCCTCCGAGACCCATCCACGGACCAACCTCGACAAGCGTAGCTTAATCTGATGGATCGACCCGTGCGGCTGTTATTACTTAGCCACGAGCTTCTCGGAATTAGTAATATACAGTTCAAATTAAATTAGCTAGAGAAACTGCGCAGATGTGATGGGAATCGTTATATAAACATGATAAAACAAATACAAATTAATTTGATGATGTTTTTTTGTGGGATCATCGGCCTCAATTAATGTAGTCACTTGAAATGTCAGTTATAATCATCACTTTTTTATGTATAAACTTCACGGACCTGATAGGTATCGATATCTAAAGACGATAATACATAATTATTTTCTGAACTCATGTTTCAAGTAGCAACACTAAAAGCGGTCGTTGACCCCACAAAAAAAAACATCAAATCTTTTTTGTTTTATTTGATCGTCCATTACGTCTGCAGAGTTTCGCTTCCAAAAACTCTATAGGGTCAATAGGGTCGCTAAATTAGGGGCCCATTTGATATAACTGACACTGCGATAGATTTGTCAAAAAAATGACAAAATTGGATCAAATTCACGACAGGTGCTGTTTTACAGCACTAAAACTATGACAAAATGTGGCCGTCGCAGGACGCCCGACAGATGTATTGTGAAACATCGATTTTTGATTCAACTGTCCATTCCAAAGTTGCCTGGAAGAGATCGCAGAAAGCGATAAGGCCGCCCGTTGTATATTTTGTTGTGTTCTATTTATTTTTTGTTATGAATTTTTGTGGTGTACAATAAAGTGTATAATATATAAATAAATAATAGAGCGTCATGCCGTTTGCCGTCACGGCATACCAGCCGGTCTTACCCCCAAGGATACGCCCCAATAGATGTTTCACATCAAAGAACTTGTAAAGTTATCGAGTTGTCGATTATCGCCTGTCCCCTGTGGGTTGTAGTTGCCCTGGATTAATTGTGGATTCTGATTCGTTTATAGGAATTTGTCGAAATACTCGGAATGTAGGTACACATCTGCCTAACCCTTCGGATATTAGAGGCGTGATCTTATGTTATGATATTCGTAATGATTATTTTAATAAATAGGTCTAACTTGGAAATTTGACAACATTAACCAACAGTTTTTAGCTAACTACGGCAAAGAAGAAGATGAAGACCATATTTGGTCTTCTTCATAACACTATACCAAAAATGTTCGCTGATGATTGGCCCCGGGCGTATTTTTAAAAACTATTTTTAGCAACCTTAAAAGTACCTTCGCCTAAATTACTGTACTAACTTTATGCTAAGGCTTGTAATTTATGCACTACTGACCTGCATGCTGTGCTGGCTCGCTTCTTCGTACCAGACAATTACTGCCGTAGCAAAAAGCTCAGGCTGTTTGCTGTACCTCCGTGTCGCACCATTGCTCGTGCTAAAGTTACCAGTACCTCGCACTCCGACCGCTCTTTAAGATCTCTTGGATTCTAATCCGACATTCTGAAACGAGCTGTTTGCAGATGAATGCCGAAGATTTTATTTTATTGCCATGTCAGATGTACTGTGAAATTCATGAAAGTGTTGTTGACTTTTTATGCTATAACTTTAACTATATACGTAATTTTCTCTTTTATGTATGTGTCTATAATTATTATTGTAATTGGTTTTCAACCGTTTTAATTAAAGCTAATTGAAAAGAAGTCTGCGCAACTTCTTTATGCGCAACTTCTTTACGCACACTATGTAGGCAGGCATATTATAAGTTGGGGGATTACATAATTGATAAAAATGCTTGGCTCATTGCTGGTCCTGCTCCACAGCCACAACTAATTGAATAACATTTAAAAAAAAACCTGTTGGAGCTGCTGAAGATTGTAAGACCATCTTTGTATTGTATAAACTCAATCTCCTTTGTATTATATAATTGCATAGCACAGGTGTGAGTACTATGTACTAAAGAGCTACCATTTACCAAACTCAAACTCAAACTCAAACTCAAAGCATTTATTTCAATTAAACCATTTACAGGCACTTTTGAATTGTCAAGGGGTCAGTCAGTCACAAATATGAAGCTAGTTGCCCATTCCAAAGCGTAGGTTCCTATGGAGAAGAACGGGCAAGAAACTCCATGGACACTCTTTTAAATCATAATGTTGTTACAAAATATTGGTTACATCATTCATGTTGAAATTATACATGTGAGACCAATGTAGAAAGACGTGCACGTAAAAAGCGTCCGTTATAAAAAGATAAAAACAATTCAAAAATTAAAATAAGCCGTGGCAGATAAGAGATGACCAGTCCCTACTGACGGCGCCCGTTCACGAACATGACGCATGGATCAGCACCGTTTAGCTCAACCATTTTGAAGGGAACTTAACGATCCAACACACACGCCACCACCAGCGAGACATTTGAGTGAGCATGACATACTCTCAGCCGCCAGGGCACATTCAAGTCAATGAAAGACGTACTCAGTAAATGGTAGCTTCATAGAAGGTACATGGTCACAGTGCTCACACATGTGCTTTGCAATTATATAATACTATGAGATTGAAGTTATACAATTCAAAGATAATTTATGCAATCTTCAGCAGCTCCGACAATATTTTCGAATGCTAAAATTAAATTAGTTTATGCGCCCTTGTGGAGCTGGACCAGCGTTGAGCCAAGCATTTTTGTCACCTATATAATCCCCCAGCTTATAATATGCTTGGTAGCATAGTGTGCGTTTTATACAAGATTTAAATTTAGTTTCATTTAGTTGTAGTATGTGGGGAGGTATTTTATTATAACATTTTAAACAGTACCCCATGAAAGATGAGTCTACTTTCGCCAGTCTGAAACCCGGTTGAACTAATTGATCCCTATTTCTAGTACTATAATTGTGTCTTTCACCTCTTTTACTGAAAAGATTAAGATTTTTCCTGACGTACATGATGTTTTCATATATATATTGACAAGGTACCGTCATGATGTTAATGTTTTTAAACAGTTCCCTTAGAGAATCGCGCCTGCGGAGGCAATATATTGCTCTAATGGCTCTTTTCTGCAGAATAAAAATACCGGGTAATATGTCTTTCATTGACTTGAATGTGCCCTGGCGGCTGTATGTCATGCTCACTCAGATGTCTCGCTGATGGTGGCGCGTGTGTTGGATCATTTAGCTCCCTTCAAAATGGTTGAGCTGAATGGTGCTGATCCATGCGTCACGTTCGTTAACGGGCGCCGTCAGTTGGGACTGGTCATCTCTTAGCTGCCATGGCTTATTTTAATTTGTTTTTTTTTTCTATTTATTACGGACGCTTTTAGAAACGTGCACGTCTTTCTACATTGTTGTCTTCACCAATAACATCGGAGATATGGCAAAAAATGTAAAGCAAGGTCACAAACGCTACTGAAAAAATAAAAATTTAATAACATGAAAAATATCAAAGATCCCCAAAGTAAATTTTCGATAATGTTTCATGAATATTCAGAAAAATATGGGCGGTCTCATGCCCATGGGCGACATTGTATTGTTACAAAATGTCCTACATAGGTATTCTTGCATATATGCCTCTTACGGCATTCAAACAATCCAAAAGAATTGTTCGAAGTGGCCTATTCTAAACTAGGAGCACTTGGCAATATGCACCCATAATTTATGTATAGCTCACAATTGCCTTACTTACGGAATAAATGGAGCACTAAATGGTACCAATGCGATGCGAATTGCTTTGGCTCGATTCCACATTATTGCTTTAATAATATCTATGCCTAATACGAATATACCTGCCACCCCGAATAGTTGGGCAAAGGCGTACGTTGAAATGGCCTAGGATTGGTGATATTGCCGTAGTGTGTGCAATTCGATTCGTCGGCAACGATTCAGAGATCATCTTTATTTTAACACTGCTGTAGCAATGAGCTCTTAAAAATACAACTTCTATTAAATATTATAAAAAGAGAAAAGATTTAACTTTTTTTATGTTTTTTTTGTAAAGGACAAACTTAAAAATACTTACCAGATTTAAAAAATTCTTTCAACGAATTGTTTTTTTGTGTTTGTTTGTAATGGATAAACTCAAAAAATAAGTAACCGATTTTAAAAATTCTTTCACCTATATCGACTTTCACGCGAATGAAAGCCCAAAGCTAGTTGCAAATATATATACACATCAATCTGACCTGTGTATTGAAATTACTGACTTGCTCTGTGGTAAGAAATGGTTATAAAATTAAAGCATAAGGATACTTACGCACGGAACCGGGAAGTATTGCAGAAAAAAGGGGAGGCCTATAGCCACCAGTGGATGATCCCGGACTGAAATTATGATGATAAAGGATACTCACAGTGTTAAATATGTCGACGTGTGACATGTGTTATAACGTGACGATATGTATGACGAAGTGTGACGTGTGTTATATCGTGACGATATGCTGTTCTACATAAAATTTAATTAACCACTTCTTAAGAACTCATTTACGAATGTCAAATTCCAGATCAATTTCAAAAGAAGTTTTCAGATAGAGGTAAATGCTTTTACTACAGCAATAAAAAAATAAGCTCCCTAAAGATATTCCTTCACAATTTCTCATAAAATTGCACCTGTTTTCATCCTCATTACTACCATAAAACACACAAGGATTATGTATAAGTTTTAAAGTATAAAACTAATAGTGTGCAAAACTGTCTAGGCGCCCGTGTAAAGTTAAGGAGCTCAAGAGGCGAAGTTAGCCGGAGTGAGATTTTTAAACTTTACTCATAAAAGATTTCGTTACGCTTTATGAATATGAAAATGTTATCCGTTAAATTTATTGAGCTAAGTGTTTGGTTGTTCGGAGTATGACAGAAGTCGTTTAAGTGTGGATGCTGCTCAGATAGTGGGGCAGTTATTGATTTTATGTTGTAAGGTACGTGTGGGGAATACGTTCTTAGTAACGGTTACTTTGCCGCATGTCGAACGAATCATGGCACTACTCAAAAGTAACCGAAATCATCAATGAGTAATCAGAATGTCACAGCACTAGTATTTCATTGGCAGTCCGAATACGACGCCACATACGCGCATCGCGGGTGTTGGGCCTTAGTCTACTGAGGAACTGGAAAACTACCTTCGAGATAGACCCAGACAAAGATGGCTGGACGAGCTTGTCTTCTATAGACAGAATCTTGATCCACACTCGTTCGAGGTCGGGAAAAGAAGTATACCAGCAGTGGGGCAAAACAGGTATAAAAAGTCAAGCTTTAGTTACGTGCCATAAATTAGAGTATTATGTTCCCACTTCTGGAACACAAGCTTTCTCTCTTCAAGAGGGAGTGGGCTGTAATCTACCACGCGGGCCTAGTGCGGGTTGGTAGGTGTCACGTATCTTCGAATTTTTGGCTCTAGGACATCCGGTCTCCTCACGATGTTTTCCTTCACCGTTTTGAAACTGTGGTGATGAAATTATTCACACAAAGTAAAGCGTACATGATTCGAGAGTTCCTAACCAATTTTGATCTCGTCCGGAGTCTCTAATAAGGCCAACATTTCGGACATATGTGAAATAATAATAATAATAATAATATTTATTCAAAAAATTACAAGGCATCATTTTTTACAGTTTTGCTTAAATGTAAATTATATTCCTAAGACTTACATGCCTGAACTAGGTAACCCTGTGTTTCAGGCGGGAAGAAAAATGTATGCATGTAGATTAGTTAGTCGGTTCTTGTGTGCATGATTTTAATATTCATAGAAAAAATTACATATTTAAGCAGTAATATCGACATTACCTACTGGAGCAGCATAAACTTTTTAGGCTTCAATACTTAAAGGATTCAAACAGTCGTAAGCCTGGCATAAATTAATGCTACAATAGACACAAGCTTCATCATCATCATCATTTCAGCCGAAAGACGTCCATTGCCGGACATAGGCCTCCCCCAAACACCGCCACTTCGACCGGTTCTATGCTTCGTGCATCCAGCGGATTCCAGCGGCCTTCACAAGGTCATCGTTCCACCTTGGAGGAGGCCTTCCAACGCTACGTCTTCCAGTACACGGTCGCCACTCCAGAAGCTTTCGGCCCCATCGGTCATTTGTTCTGCAAGCTGTGCCCTGCCCATTGCCACTTAAGTTCCAAGCTTATTATTTTGTAAATACCTATATAAAACATTTAATTTTAAGAAAATGATAAGTATATCTTTCCAAATAAATTATTTTCAGGTGCTAATTATCTCAAGATATTCTTAAATTAGACAGACAGCTGCCAAGGTGACCGCATCTCAATCTAAATTGTGAATTCAATCGAAAGGTTCGTTCTACCGACCCTTCTGATCTATTCACAGGCATTCTTTGCTCAAAGAGTATGTATCTATAGTAGCGTTTCTCTTTGTTAGTCTCAGACTGACTGACAACGTGCCGGGACGGTCCTTTGAGTGTTGGTACAAGGATTAGGCTTAAAGTGTTTGGGCAAAAATGTGTCAAGGGCAGTGGGACAGATTGGAGTATTTATTATTTACTAGTATTACGTAGCTTAAGCTGTGACCTCTAAGGGGTCAGAAGGGTCAGACACAGGTAACTTTAACTGTGAGTTAAAGTTAGCGTCATGCATCAGCAGTCCATCAATGAATAGGGATGCAGACAATTTTTTTTTGTCCTTCTGAAAATGATAAGAAATAATAAAAAAAAAAAAAAAAAAAAAAAAAAATAATTTTAATAAAAAATATTGGACACGTATTTCTTCTTTTTTTACGTTATCAAAAGATTACGGCAATACAATAACATGTGGCATGATGTCAATCCCCGGTAGATTTTAAACTGACTTCTGACGAAGCGAGTCCCCACTCTCCAACTTTAATGCGTTTTATCTAAACCATTTTTATTAATATGATAAAGCAAAAAATAAGTGTCCAATTTTTTTTTTTTTCTGACTGACGGACTAAAATGTTTTTTTTTTTTTTTGAGCAGATTACTTTTGCATCTATCATAACTGCTCCAATGCATCAGCATTAATGATACGATAAAACTTTAGTTTTTTAATTAAGAATCGAATTGATAATCCAAGATAACACAAGACCAAACCATTCAGATGCTCAAAAATGAGCCTAATTTTCCTAGTCGTACAATTGGCGTATAAAAGGACTATTTTATTTCCACAACTTGCCAATAAAACCTGACCTACTCGCTACCTCATTCCCAAGGCACTAGAAACAGAACGTTAGTTCCAACAATAAATCAGGAACATATAATGTCTGAACAGTTCCGTTTTCGAACTGATTGGGAGCAAACAATGTTATAGTGTTCTTTTGTTCACATATTGTACGTGTGATTTGTTAGTAAAGTGAACTGTTAGCAGCTGGAACTGGACAAAGACGGGACAAAGAGCTTGTTTAAGTTTCCAGGTCGCCTCGCTCGCTGAAATAGCCAACTTGTAACGTATTAGCTACTGTTAAACTTTGGAGTGGGTGAAATTTGTGTCATGATTTATTTTGTGGAATTACTTTTGAAGGTTTATATAACTGCGATGTAAAGAAATAAAGAAAGAATAATATTTATTTGGACACAGTTCGTGAAACACATAATAACAAAATAAAAGTGAAAATAATCATAAAGCCATAATAGTGTGTGCCTCACGGCTGCGCCAAAAAGGTAGTTCAAAAAGGTAGTTTACATGATAACCAATTGCCATATTACAAACATTTTCAGCCGTCTGTCCTGGATGTGACTGACGTAAGGATTTGCAACTATGCTTGTTAAGACTTGGCATAAAAATTACAACCTAAAATTATAGGAAATAGGAAAATGGTCTCCACAAGTCCACATATTGGATGTGTGAGTAGAATTAAGTGTTGCTAAACCATTAACACGTGTTTTTCACCAAGACAAATAAAAGGGGCAATTATATTTGAAAAAGTACAGTACGTGACACGTCATCCCTGTGACTTTTTAAAATCATGGATGATTGTTTAAAATTTCACCCAATAGGGTAGATATTTATTTATTTATTTAACACTTTAAGCACGCAAATTTTCAGAGGCGGATTTAATGTCATAGGCATTTTCTACCAGTCAACCTTTGGGTGATGCAGAGACAAACAGTGGTGTAGGTGCAATATCGAAAATTGTGGAAGGTATTCGACAAAAACTTGTCAAATGTCACCGGCTAATCACTCCCACTAATCATTCTCCAAATTCTCCAACTCCTGAGCACCAGTAGTGTCATTGAAACTAGCCGTCCAGCTAGATCGGTGGCCACGTGCCCCGACTGCCACGCGAATCTAATTTCCTAAAGCGTTGTCTACACTATCATGCCAATCGACCTTACTGTACAAGAAGACGCTTTAAGGTATCGTTGCACAATGAATTTTATGAAATTGTGCTCTGGGATTTAGTTAGTCTTATTCTGAAATGGTTTATAGTAGATGTTTTGTTGAACGTTTTAGGGGTTTATTTATTTAAGAGCAGTTATGGCGTTATGGTATCGACCACAATTTACGGGTTGTAGGTCGCCGAACCTAGGCAGGCACTTTACTTAGTGTATTTAATTTCATCACCACTGCTCTCAAAACGGTGAAAGAAAACATCTTGAGGAAACCGGCATGTCCTAGAACCAAAAAATTCGAAGACGTAGCATCCACAAACCCACGATGGGCCCGCGTGGTGGATTATGGCTCACTCCCTCTCACAGAGAGGAGGCCTGTGCCCCAGCAGTGGAAACATTATAATAATAATATAATAAAACGTTTATTTCGGAAACTTGCTCCATAGATCTTTGTGATACAACTTACGTAACTATGTTAGTCCTTACATTAAATTAAAAACAAAAACAAAATCAAAATAAAACCTACAATTATATTAATTCATGTATCTTCCTGCAGTATCAGACCCGTAGCTATGCATACGGGTCCAATACTCCAGGAAAACGCCGTCCAGCCTATCCCCAATCACCTTCAGGATACCATTGGCACTCCCACGAATCCTGCGTAACAATGATGCCGTTCTTTTCCTCATGATTGCTGCAAAACTATCGGTAGTAGATTCAGCAAACATGACTGACGCGCTACAGAATCGCGGTAGCCCCAACAACACCCGGAAGGCGTTGTTGTACTGGACACGAAGAGCGTTGTAGGCCCTCTGCGTATGCCTGACCCACAGGCTGCACGTGTAAAATGATTGACAATAAGCCTTAAAAAGGGTGATCTTGACCGGTCTCGTACATCTTGCAAACCTACGGGCCAACATATTGCGTCGGACCGACAACGCTCTTCGTTCCCGTTCTATGTCCTGGTCATCATTAAGATCCTCGGCTACTATGTGTCCAAGGTATTTAAAATAAGGCACTCTGTTTAGAGCAACACCATATAGGTACACCGGCGGCACTGCCCTGTAACCCTTTGCAGTAACCCACACCATGAACACACTCTTCTTCACGTTGTACAGGAGGCCGTGAGTCAAGGCGTATCTCTCACAAACCTCAAGCAATCGCCTGAGTGCCTCTTTCGAGGGACTCAGCAGCACCATGTCGTCCGCGTAAGATATTAATTATAGGCTGATTATGTATTCTGAAATGGTTTATCGTTAAACAAAACATCCACTATGGTTTATAGTGGACGTTTTGTTGAACGTTTTAGTGGTACTGGGTGTTTATTTATTTAGGATCTCCAACAAAAGATATACAGAATACACGAAACATAAATAATATGCATTAAGTTTAGGTTTACTGCTTCACCTATAGGAGACTACATCATGCACAATAAAGTTAAAAACTAAGCCAACAAAGTCAAAATATTAGCTGAACACAACAATCTTTTGAAGAGGTCAAAAGATGATTTCTGTAAGAGTTGGGAGAGCTTTGATTTTTAGAAAAGATTTGTTGATGTTAAAGCAGGTATGTGTGTCTTAAGTTTGTAAGCCATTTGACTCATTAGCACTTTCACTTGAAAATATATTTGATCCAAGTTTATTTTTTTTTTAACTTAGATAAAAAAAGAAATTATGTAATACGCATTTTCATATAGCAATAACCACCCAAGGACTCCACGAGACAGGCTCGTCCTAGTGTGGAGTTCATAAGCAAAGTATTTCTTTTGCGTCTAGCTATTAACAAAGACTGTAAGGAAATTTAAAGCACTATTTTTGGCAAAATAAACATTATTATTATTTTTAAAAAAGAATTGCACTGTCAAAATCCTGAGGACTTAATACTGTCAGTAAAGGGTCAAAGGTTAATAAAAACCATAAATAAATTCCCACCGATTCGAAAGCATGTTTCACGCTACGATTCATTCCATTATGCTCAGTTATTATCTGATCAAAAAGTTTCATCCACAAATTTATTCGTATTTCATTTTACACACAAAATTCATTCGCTCCATATAAATACTAATCAGATTTATCATGATGAAATATGTTGACTGTTTCACATTGTGAGCTCATTCAACCCGAAAGCTGACTGTGACACGAAATAACGGGGCTGCGTAATTGAGCTGAATAAGTGGATTCAGTCTATGAACCCGGTATTACATCCCTCGAATTACAAGCCATCTTCTAAAACGTTATTACAAGTCCCCAATAAGAAATTGAGATTACAAGAAAAAAAAATCGGTTTCAGAAGTTTTAACTTCAAATATTTGTACAAGTTTGATTCCGGAAAACCTTTTTCTCCCTAAGAGTCGCGGTAAATTCATAAAGAATGAAACATTTGCAAGTGAAATTAAAGCCGAGAGACGAGAAAAATAAAGAATCCCCGGTCGGAAGAGAAATTCCCATTGTTACAACACTCCCGAATGAGGTCCATTTATGCATTCGAAAACTTATTACGATTTTCCGCGAAAAAGTGAGAAAATCTCGCTTTTTGTCTAAGTAAGCGGTCTTGGGAATATTCCAACACCCTTTCTTTGGCGGCGAATTAAGTTAAAATGCGATGCTGATATTTAAAAAAGCTGCTGATGTTTGCTGTTTCTTGTTTTATTTTGTGTTTTTTACAGGGTCACATGAAAAAAAAACAGTGAGCTCTTTAGAGCAACTTGTCGATGAGTTTTTTAGGAGTAAGCAAATCCCCAGACTGAGTACTTTATTCAAGATTCAGTTTGCAGCACCCTTTGTTACTTTCCATCGTATTTTGTAATAAAGAGTCTCTCTAAATATGGAAAGGCTAAAAGACTTATGTTATGATATTCAAGATGAAATCTCTACAAAAATCACAGCAAATATAACTCTGAGAAATAATATACCTAGAAGCACAATACCAGCTGCAGACATAGCGATTTATCCGACGATGTCTCACATTACTTGTCCTATGTGCTTGACCACCTGTGCGTGGGATAAGTGGGATTGTAGAACCCAGACAACGCAAACTAAAGATTATGTTTAGTAGTTATTTTGATATAAAATATGATACAAAAGATATTTGTGGCTACTTCAACTGTAAGTAATAAAATATGTTTTCTGTTTTTTCGAGGTAGGTATGGCTTATCTTAAGCTCGGGTTATAATATCAAAGGATTAGGTATTTCATCTCGCGTACAAGGGTCATTATATAAGTCTTCACGAAATAAATGAGAGCTGTTTATTTATACGGCATTATCTTTTCTTTTTTTTCATTTGAGAGTAAACCTAAAATGAATTTCTATGGCATAATAATTAGTCTATTGAAAATGGGAGGGAGCGCTGACTCCTGACATGCAGGTTTTTACCTAATTTGGAATGCAGAGGCTTCATAATATGAGTCTGTAACCTCATATTATATCAAGTACCTGGGTGAACCAGATCTGCTCGGGTGAAAATAGAGAAAATGAATTTTCCCAAATATGAAACCAAGCTAGATCGATTTTTCGCCCCCGTCAACCCCTATATTGCTACTTTCATCGTTAGAGCCGAATTAACAGCAAAACTTTAAGGACCATTATTACAAAACAAGCCACAAACGACGCGATAAGTCAAACTCAAAAGTACTTCCCTACACAGCCTATTCATCGCTCCAACAAAAGCTTCAGTTTTAAATTCAACATGAAACTTACAAAGTCTCATGAAAATTAGTTTCGAACAAAAAGATTGAAATCCTCAAACAGGCCGGACTGAGGCAGGATAGTTCCTTTTATTACTCGTACATGGCCGTCTATAAAGTCGTGCGGGGTTCGTTAGCAACATGAAAAGCAGCATTAGTGAGCCGACCTCCGGCTCAGAAGGATAATATCAAATAAAACCCATAAAACATAATGTCATGGTATCGTCTCTTGCGGCGGAGATGCTTGTGAGTTTATGAAATGAGAGAAAATGTGATAAGAAGATTTTGTACCCTACGAATCTTTCATATGATTTACATATATTATGTTTTCACATTTTTTTTGCCGATTCAGCTTGTTTAACAAATGTAGCAAAATGTTTTTTTTTTTTTGCACACTGTAAGTGACCCACTTAACTTCGTACATAATATAAGAGTACTTTAGATACTGAATCGTGAACAATTGACTCACCCCTGATTCCAGGAGTTGCTGCATATATAGCTCGTCCGTGGCCTTTAAAGCCTCTTTCCAAAACCGGGTTTTGGTAATGTAATAATCAAATGAGAGCAATACAAAATATGAACTTCATTACATTTAAATAAGTTTTTTACCCAATCCCATACAGTAAACAAAAAATAAAAATCTGCTAAGCCTTTTCCCAACTATGTTGGGGTCGACTTATAGTCTAACCGAATGCCGGTGCATACCAGTATTTTACATGAAGCGACTGCCTATCTGACCTCCACAAGCCATTAACTGGATAATACGATACCCCTTGGTCAGACTGGTTGTCACACTTTCGGGCTGCTAACGACCCGTAACAAAGATCCAAGAATAACAGCCGGGACCAACGGCTGAACTTGCTTTCCGAGGCACGGAGGAGTCTCGGTATGTAAAGATGAAGAAGACCTATCCACGGACCAACCCCGGCAAGCGTAGCTTAACCTGATGGGTCACTTAGCCACAAGCTCCTCCCAAATCACCATAAACATGAGACAAGAAAACCATAACAGGCAGACAGAACGATTTGTCCATGTATAAGGCACGAACCGCGACCCCGGCAGCGGTAATGCCTAATCCGCTTTTTGGTCTTTTAAAGACCCATTATCTGAGCCTCCGTCAAACGAAAAGAAAGACTAAACGAATAAACAGACAAAGGAAAATGTACACCTTTGTATGTACTTACATATAGTGTAACAGGACCAATTTTTTTCCCTTTTGACTTCATATTTTTTGTTAATCTTGGAGCAGACCTTTGATTTGTAAATTACTTTTTCCGTTATTTGTGACCTTTAGGTTTGATGCTTATTCTGACATTATTCATATTACAATATATAAATGACGCTTACCTTCTTTTATTTACAGTGTACCTATTTCAGCTATTGTTATAGGTCCTTCACTTTTTTATAACACTTTCTTCACTATTTTATTGTTATTAATCTATTCATATTTTTTATTCAACCGCCCTACATTATTTTTTTTCTTGTCTTATAACTAAATAACAGTCAGTGTATCTGTCCGCCGCGCCCGGCGGTCTGTTGCGCTTTGTGAGTGCACGGACGGTGCACTGTTTGGCTCATCGCTAAGAACAGGTTTTTGCTTGGACAGTTCCTGTTGTTTTCAGATTGTTTTTTCTTTGGTTTTTAATTCACGTTTGCATACTAATCTGCGTTCGCGGTTTGTTAGCCAAACATGTAAGCAAACACGAGTTTTAGGAAGAACAACTGTAATACCTACTCATAGGGTTCAGTTTGCGCTACGACTTCATATTATTTTTTATGACAGTCAGTCTAAAATCAATTTTATTTACATTTTCATAAAGTTGATGTTTGTTTAGGTGGAAATAACATTGATTAGAAACAATTATTTAAATAGACCTTATATAGTTTATTTATTTATTTAGAGATATAAAAAATATGTATTAGGTATGTTGAAACTGTTGGTACTTCCCGTCACTTGTCCATGAGGGTTCATTAGAAAACCAGCGTCTGACAGCATTTGTCGGGCATTAATGCTGAAATGAACCTTTTTGGCGCAGCCGTGAGGCACACACTATTATTTCTTTATAATTATTTTCACTTTTATCTTTGTATTATGTGTTTCACGAACTGTGTCCAAATAAATATTATTCTTTCTTTCTTTTCTTTCTATATACACCGTGAAATCTTAATGGTGGTTTTCCCGCAGCGAAATGGTTTTGTCTTAGTAATACAATCGTTATATAAAGAAATAAAATATTAAAACAATTTTTTAACAAATTATTAGAAACAAATTTTTGTGTTGTTGCGTGCAAACTAGTTTATGTTATGCCGTATCACCACGTGCGAGAGTTTATTTTGCTTTGCTAGAAAACCTGCTTTCAAATAAAAAAAACCGCATTCAAATCGGTTCACCCATTTAAGAGCTACGGTGCCACAGACTGACATACACACTTAGCGGTCAAACTTATAACACCCCTCTTTTTGCGTCGGGGGTTAAAAAAATCAAATGACACCTCAGCCCGTGAAACACACATTCACATTTTCGTACGTTTTTTTGCAATTTGCAGATCAAGGTCAGATGTATTAATGATATGAATACATATTTAATATGGTCATACAATCTGAATTGAATTGCAAAAAACGTAACAAAAATTGAATTTCGCAGGCTACCACTGCGGATCCGCCTTAAGTTGATCGTGTTCTGAGTAACAATCCCCAGATTATTTCATGTCACACATTAAGCAGGCCGTTAGATTAGATAAATCTAGTTCAAAACCTGACTTTCATATCCTAAAGCTGTCTGCAAACAAAGACTAACGACAAGAGACACCTTATACCAATCTTTAGAGGATTACAAACTAACGAAGAGATACTTACAACGACTTAAAAGTTTATCAGTACTTAGACGAGGTACTCACAATGTTAATACTAATAACATATTGAAATTGTGACACTTGATCCGTGGAAGAGCAGTGGTGGCTCAGTGCAGAGCAGTGGTGGCCCTGTGGTAACGGCACGCGACTTACGAGTTGTAGTTCGTACTTTGTGTAAATTATTTCATCACCACTGCTTTCAAAACGGTGAAGGAAAACATCGTGAGGAAACCGGCATGTCCTAGAATCAAAAATTCAAAGACATGAGACATTTACCAACCCGTACTGGGCCCGCGTGGTGGATTACGGCCCACGAGTGGAGACCTGTGTCGAAGCAGTAGGCTCTATTTATTCATGTTATAAATTAAGGGCTTGTAATTCCACACATTGCAGAAGTTGTCGTAGTATGAATGTATCAACAGTACTGCAGCATCCATTTTGTAATTAAAATATACTCGTAGTAAAGTGGAGGACTACTCAAGTCGATTTTCGTGTCTGTCTATTTGTGCTATTTCTTCTTAATATCACAATGGATTTTAATGGGGTTTTCACCAACATTTAGAGAATTTAAAACGAACATAGAACCTTCTCATTTTTGGAAGTGGGTTAAAAACGTAGTCGCTTTTCATGTCTCTCTGTTTGGCCGCTTAGTTCTTCTTAAACAACACAATGAATTTTGATGCATTTTTCATCATCATTTAGAAAATTTATTCCGGAAGGTTTCTGGTTTGTATTTTGTTTTTATTTAACTTTGATATGTAAATAATCTTCTAAGTAATCTTGATGTATTGACGTGCCATTACATCAATAGATTGCACCCGTACGAAACAGGGATGAATCACTAGTAAAAGTATTAAAAAAAACATAAATAAGGTGATGATAATTATAACAAATTTCACCCCGTAGCAGTAATAGCCTAGTGGTATGACCTTCGGACTGCCAAGTCATAGGTCTTGAGTTCGAAACCAAGGCACGCACCTCAGACTTTTCGGATTCATGTGCGTATTGTATAATTATCACCTGCTTCAAAAACGGTGAAGGAAATCATCGTGAGGAAAAACCGGCATGCCTGAGAGATATTTCTCGACGACATGTGAAGCCAAGTCAGAGGCCCATGGGTGGCTTTAAAACTCTGACACCAGCCGGTCTATTCTGTAATAATCTCACGGTGAAAACTTAGGTGAAGTGAACGTGAAGTGAGCTGTCATTCCACTGTGCTGCTAGGGACTGACAGCTCACTCCGAGCTCACTTCACCTAAGTTCTCACGGTGAGATGGTTACAGAATAGCACTGTAGGTTAGTCACTAACCACACGAAGGGAAAAACTAATTTCCCACGATATAGGTATATTAAAAACATTGGCCCTGACCTACACATCGCATGATGAACCTTTTTCTTTTGTTTTTGTATGTGTTCCGAGATATTCATAATGTTTATGAGGACTGTTGTCTAGATTCATGTGTTGGATAGCACGTTAGCTTTTTTAAGGAAATGGTATATTTCCTTAAAGCTTATCTTTAAGGAAATATACCATTTCCCATTACCATTTCTCAAGTAAGCTTGACGAGAAACAGTCTCCTAGCGAGACAATGGTGAAAGAGCTTGACTTGAGTTGGGATACCCACCATTCTGGTTACCGACGCTAACATGCTGAGTTCATAGGACTTTATAATACGTTAGAAACGTGTCCTCGTCCTCTATGTCAGAGTTGTCTGTTGATGATAAGCTACTTTGCATAAGGTAGGTACTTTATTACCATCCCATCAACGGTCAAACGTTCACTCGCTTAATCACGACTCCTTAGGCGCGGGACATACACCAGTGGCGAGGGCGCGGACGTGGCAACGGTGAGGCATGGGCGTCGCGCCGCTACCATCATATTTCATGCAAAATGTATAGGAGTGGCGAGGCGCGGGAGACATACACAGGCGGCGCACTGTGGATCGAAAAAAAGCTCTCGAAGACATTGGAGCTTAAATTTTAAAGTGTCGGTTTTTTGCTTGAAATTACTTCTAATAGCTAATATTATGCACAAATATATCATAGGATACAGTCTGGTAGGCCAATTGGCAAATTATATTTTTGTTGCAAAATAAATGTTTTGAGAACCCTTTTTCGATCCACAGTGCGGCGGGGCGCGGACGTGGCGCAGGCGAAATATGAAAGGAGCGGCAACGCCCGCGCCACACCGTCGACGTCGCCACGCTCGCGCCCCTCGCCATTTGTGTATGTCCCGCGCCTTACATGCACAAGCCAACAAATCTAGTCCAAAATTAGTTTCAATTGCCGTGCACAATCTTGGCATCCCACGCGTACTTAATATACATACCTACATACAAACACAACAACTAACACAAGTAATATATCATATCAAATAAACGGGTTTCAGGAGGTTGCCGAGATCACGCGAATTAATTTCAGAGTACATTCGACTGTGTACCTATGTTGGTAGTGTTGCAACAATGTTTGTCATATGCTTCGGTGGAACGTGTTGCGTTTGTGAAGCCTACTGTGAATAGAGTTATTTGTTTGAGGATAGAGTGTCTGTGTAATGTTGTGAACTGAAGTTGCGTTTTGTGTTTCTTTCCCGGGTTTTCATAAAGATCACATACAGGTTGATTTTTTAGACAGAGCAGTAAGGGTAATATGTACCCCTTGGTTGTCAGGCTTTCGGGCTTCTGACGAACCGTAACGACTTCCAAAGATGACAGCCGGGACCAGTGCGGCTGTTATGACATTTGTCAAATTGTCAAAGAAATTGTATTTTAAAAACAAGATGGCGGCGTTATCCGATTTTGACCACCCGCCAAAAGATTCTTGTACCGTTGTAGGTGACACGACACGTACCTCAGCACTATCTATCACTCAACATCTACCTTCAAAGCAGTCCCCAAAGCAATCCCGAAACATAACTAAAGCATAATGTTACTACAGATACCTTTTCCACATTCACTTTCTGAAGGCAACCGTTGCTACGTATGAATAAGAATTGATATGAAAACGCGTTCATTTCGACAAGTGCAGACAGTCGTGCGTGGCCCTTTGATCTTGGAATACATCTCAGCTAAATATTGAATACGTGATACAAATGTGAGATGTGTTCGTATGCTCAAGGTCTTAACATGTTTCGGGAAGTAGGTCTTAATATGTTTGGTTGGAGTTACAGATTTTATTGAAGAACTGGCTGTTGCTCGCAACTTCGTCTGCTATTCTGTATTTCATCATTTTTAAGGTTCCGTCCCCGAAGGGTGCCAAACGGAACCCTATTTCTATGCCTCCGCTGTCCGTCTGTCTGTCAGCGGATTGTAACTCATGAACCGTAATAGGTAGAAAGTTGAAATTTTCACAGATTGTGTATTTCTCTTGCCGCTATTACAACAAATAATAAAAATAAAATACAGTAAAAAACTAAAGGGTGTTTATGTCTACAAAAGTATTTAAAAAAAATTGTGTTAAATATTTTATGGTGGTACAGAACCCTTCGTGCCGGTTTTTTTTTTAATATTAAAAAAAACAAAAAAGTTAAGTAGCCTTCGTCCTTTTCCAGGTCCCAGGCAACCTATCTGTCTCACATAACGATCGGTTTAAGCGCCTCATACACGGTCGACAATAGCGTCCCGTAGATGATGGTTTACCACCAAATTTAATTTGACCTTCCAACGACCTTGGTTTAAAGAGCTGCGCTAGCGACCAAGGGCGAATAGAGGAGGTTGAGTCGGCGGCCGACCATGTAGACATCGGTTGCAAGCCGCGAGTACGTCAGTCGCTCGCTGTCAATCGTCGCGCGAGGCACACGTGTTACGAGCGCAAGTTTTACAAGTTGACCTATGTGTTAAAAAGTCCAAAAAGGGGGAAGAAAACAAAATTGTTACTGTTGTTCGAGTTGATCGAGCTGTACAGAGACCTACCCTGTCTGTGGGATGTAAGCTGCGAACAGTACAAAGACAACAATCAAAAGCACCTAGCCTGGGAGGTTTTTGTTTCCAAATGGAAAACAATTGATCGAATGAGGCATCGGTAAAAAAATTCGCCATGACGCCTTTACTCCTCAAATATCAAGACAGAATGGCATGTTGGTGACCATGTAGTTGAAACAGCTCTGCCGGTCGCCAACCAAGGTCACGTCTGTCGGGGACGCGGTTGGCGACCGTGTGGCAGGCGCTTTAGTGGTTTAAGCGTGACAAAGTAACAGACTGACAGAGTTGATTTATTCCCGGTCATCCCCACCTCGTCGTCCCTACTGGTGGGAAAAAAAAGTTTCGTTCCTCCCCAGTGGTGACAATTGGAACTTTTTATTTCCCACTCGTTCCGCTATAGACTGAGAGTCAAAATGCAGTAATGGGGATTTCAATAAATGTTTTAATTACGACTTTCTGACCTAGAGTGAAAAATTTTTTTGATTAAAAATATTACCTTCACATGTATGGATATTTACTCGGAGACTTGATTTTGAATGAAAATGTATTTGTGTTATTGTGTGTGTTTTATGTAGGTATGTATTTCAATTTTATTGGTTTCGTATGACATTTGTTTGTATTTTAATTTCATTTCTTTGAATGACATCTGTATGTATATTATATTTGATTTGATTGAGACGTTAATGTATTTTAATTGTATTTGACTTGAATGAATTTAATGTTTCAGTATTATTTTGTTGTGTATGTGTATATATTTTTTTAAATATCTATTTTATATTTAAATTTAATGTAATGTAACGAACTATATCTAAAAATAAATGAATTAAATATTATATTATTATTAGGATCAATATGCGAGATCAGAGATCATACTCAAGTTGTAAGAGTGACCTGGTAGTCTCAGAGATCAGATAAAATGTAAGTATAATTACAGCTATGCGGATGAAATACTTCGACACCTAAGTGTCCGTTTATTTTTGTACTTATTTGTATAGCTAGTTAGTTAGTCATTAATTGAGTACCTAGTATAAATAGTCAGTTGTGTTAAATATTGTAAAGTAACGAATAGTTCTACAGAATAAAGTATGTTTCTACTTAGAATTAAAAGGATAATATCTGTGTTTGTCATCGTTGACTGATTTGGAATAGAGCCATACTTTTGTACGTATTTTGCTTTCTTCTTGTATTTATATGTGTGTGCATAAATGGTTAAATAAACTCACCCAAAGGAGTAAGTAGCCATTTTCTTCACTAAAAACTCGCTAAGAACCTAAGCTTGTAGACGTAAAACACTTAAAAACATGTTTACCTACCCAAACTTCGCCCCCTTGCAACAAACTGAAGTACCGAAAATCTCAACTAATATTTGTACCGAGCAATAATACCTCTGAAATCGAAAACGTGCTATCCCCTTTGTTTATTAAAACGACAATCTATACTGTGGAAATACTGGCACTATACCCCTTGCCTTCGCCCACGTTTTATATGAAAAATAAAATGAATATATCAACAACAATATGTGTATTGAAGGATAACTGCTGCTGTGATGTGATGTTCCGTTTTTAAACCTTGTGCGAATGAACTAGTTTTAAACGGTTCTTTTTTTCGTTGCAATTGTTTTTATACTATTTTAAACGTTTTAAATTTAGAATGGTGAGAGATTTTTTCGCTATGAGTAATGGAGTTTTGTGTTTCAACAACATGACAGCACGAGATAGTAAACTATTTTTCTAAGATTAAAGCCGTGTGTCTACCGCACCGTGAACGGGACGTCTACGACAACGAGATGCCGACGCCGAAGTAGCGTCGGTACATTTACTATGGCTGCGTAATCTCGTTTCTCGTTGACGTCCCGTTCACGGTGCGGTGGACAAACGGCTTAAATCTTAGCAAACTAGTTTAGTAGTGCGGTGGACAAACAGTGTAAGACTTAAAGTTGACAAGTCAGTTAGGTACAGAAAGTGAGTTATAAACACTTTTAACGTTTTTATGTTAAGGTGTCCGCCCTTGCCATTGTGTGGAAGCGGAAAACCATGACTGGGAACTGTGGAAATATGGGGGAGGCCTATGGCTAAAGCAAAACAATCTTCTGAAACCGACGTCTGAATAAACTTTTCTTATAAACTAAATAATATACAGGTTGGCAAGGACATCAACGCGAAAACTTTTACCATGGATTCAGTACATGATTCTGAAAAAAAAATCTGCGTTTCCATATATTTTGACCGCGTAGGTATTTTTCTATGAAACAGCAGACTTGTTTTTTAATAACCGACGAAAAATTTCAAGGCAAGGGGTTTCAGAATCCCGGAGGACACGGTGGAGCATAATGTGGAAGTCTGCCCAGCTCGGGCAGAGCATCGCCGTGTCCTCGTGGAGGCGATCGGTGACGGGGATCTCTCGCGTCCGGCCCTGGTCCAGGCCATGGTACGGAGCGAGAGGGCATGGGAGGTCGTCACCTCCTTCTGCGAAGCAGTAATGCTCGCGTAGGACAAGGCAGAACGCGTGAGGGAGAGGCAAATTTCGCGCCCTCACGGCCCAAGCCGCCGCAGGAGACGCCCTGGGCGTCGGGAATCGCAGGCCGATTCCCGGCCACCGTAGGCGCGGGCTTGCGGACGGTGAGCAATGGGTAGCTCACCGTCCGATAAGGACCAGGCCCGGGTCGACGGCGCGTTGTGTTCCACGCGCGCCTCAAAGAGATATCAGCACAATGGAAGGGGTCCGATAGGACCGATGCCTGCTGGGATTTCGGGAAAGTCCGAAAGGGATACCGTGGCCTCTGGCAAGTACAGGCCACTGAAGGAACACGGGTGGGTTTTAGTCAGTAAGAGTCTGACACGCCCTCCCGCTCCGTCCAGAGCGGGAGAAGTTATTTGAAAATTTCCCACCCAAAATAAAGAGGTTTCAGAATCACGTACTGAATCCATGATAACAGTTTTCGCGTCGATTTACCTGCCACTCTGTATGTGATTAAATTGTAAAATTTTTAATAAAGCGAAAACAATAGGAATATCTAACTCGTATTATGATTTTCAATAGGTATATGTTGTAGATTCAGGCAAAACTTGAAGCTATATGTATAATACCTTTCATCCCTTTTTCTTTCCCACAGATCTACTATATAAATCCTGCAACGTGCTGACTGTTCGCCAACTTTTCATTATGCACTTAGTATTAAAACAGCACACCATGCTTACCTACACTGCAGACAATACTAACAAGAGACGGAATGATATAGTATGCACTATCTAATGCAACCTCAAAACATGTCTTTGTAGAAAGATTTTTTACATTCTTAGGCCCATTTCTGTATAATAGATTAAATATAAAACTGAATATTTATAAATTAAATTACTTTAGCTGTAAAAAAAATATACTTGATTATTTACTAACCATAGATTAAGCACAGACAGAAGATCTATTTGTTGTCTGCAAATAGAATCGTTAACATGCTATTTTACTTTGAATTGCCTAATTTTAATTTAGTTTATACTATATACTCATTGTTGATTTATTACATTAAGTATTTATGCACTTCCTAGCCTGAAGCACAGGTTCAACCTATTTCAGGCAAATAAGCAACTGTACTCTATTTTAATTATTAAGTTACTTATTGTAAACGTGCCCCTTTTTATAAATAAACGATTTATTATTATTATATTATTATTAATACTTCTTCCTCCAACAAATCTCCTTCAATCCCGTCATACAAAATCGCAGTACAAACACAACCAAATCATAACCAGCCAATTTAAAATCCAAAACAGTGCCAATAAATTAAACATTATTGAGGACAAACAGGCGAGTGTCGTATTGTTTACCGCCGTAACAGGAGAGAGCGAACAGAATACTAATTCGAGGGTAGTTCGTTCCCGGGTTAGGCAAATAACGGGGAGATCCATTTAAAGGTGCTCTATAATTAAATCAGAACATCTTGTTTGCTATAATTGGTACGCACTGAGAGAAATTTGATTTTGAATCCGTCAATATGATGGAAATCTGTTGTTTGTGAACTAAACAAGGATTTTCCTTACAATTTCCGCCGTGAATAGAACAGAATTTTCAGTAGGTGTAGGTGATTCGATTTCAGATTAATGTAAAAGTTCACGTCCACCTACGTATACTGAAAATTACTTCCTACGAAATGTGGATGTAATTAGGAATATGAGATGAAGGTTATTTTTAAACAGGCGTAGTCGTAGGAGTAGTAGAGTGAACATAGCAAAATTAATTGAGTATCAAAAATTGCAAAGAATGTGTGCAGTGTGGATGGATTTATGGAACTATAGAGAAGTGTCATCATGCTGCATGAGTGTGCGTGATCCATCGCCGCCCGTTCCATGTCCACCGCGGACAGGGTGGATGGAAACCGGGACATTTTTCAACGCGCTCGCTGCGTGTGCGTAAAGAGCACGCCACGTATGCGCAACGAGTTTGCCGCGTTTGCGTAACTAAGGTGGCGTCAGTGAGAGTGAGAGAAGCGAGTGTATCATAATATTGTGAAAAAGCATATAACACGATGCGTAGTCGCGACTAGTTCGCTTCGCACCCGCGGAGAGCACGTTCACTAATCGCCTCGCTGGGAACACGCTGACAAATTGAAATGAAATTGTTTATTCTGTAAATAGGATATTGGAATCACTTCTACACGTCATCTTAAAAAAAAAAAATTGTCAGTGTGATAACGCTCTAAGAACCTAACATAGATGTAACCAATATTTTGTGACAATATTATGATTTTATAAATTTTTCTCCATAGGAACCTATGCTTTGGAATGGGCAACTAGCTTCATATTTCTGACTGACTGACCCCTTGACAATTCAAAAGTGCCTGTAAATGGTTTAATTGAAATAAATGCTTTGAGTTGAGTTTGAGTATACAACTATAAGCACGAACATAATGTAACTATGTAATTTGCATGAAACTCATTAAACGAAAACCGATAAAATATAATTTAAAAAAAGAAGATCGTCCTTCCAATTTCCAGACTATAAAAAATTTCCGCGTTTATTAAAATTTACGCTTGCGCACTAGACCAACGAGACAGTCTGACTGCCTCGTTGGTCGAGTGGTCGCAAGCGCTAAGTACTGCTGATCATGAGGTCCTGGGTTCGATTCCCGGTTCGGGCAAATTGTTTTTCTAACCGGAATTTTTCAGTAGCAGTCCGGAGTCTGGATTTGTGCCCGGCTGATGGCAATAGGCTCGCCCCGTATTACATGGGACTGAAACATAACTAGCGAAATGGACTGGTGGGTGTACCTACTACAGGTACACTTCTGCCCAACCCTTCGGGGAAACAAGGCGTGATGTTATGTTATGTTATTAAAAATTTACCACGGTGCCGGGGTGGAGTACCACCGCGGACACTGGCGGTGGATCACTTTGCAACCTTATTACTAAGAGCATAAGGGTGAAAAGTGGTTGTCCCTGGTTGTACCTACAATATATTGCTAGTACCTCAATCTATGGTTAGTTCATGCTAGGGATTCTGTAAATCTCAAAGTCAACAAAACAAATGAAGACCTTGTGTACCTTAAAAAAATATCACCAATACCTGACACTTTCTACCAGCAGGCTCCCAAACTTACCCCAATTAGCGTCCAAGGCTGGCAACAGACGGACGCCCGTTAATTCGATGGGGGACACAACATAATTCCGGCCAGGTAAAAGTATTATCCCCTAAACAATATTAGCTACGTGAGGTGAATGCAGCAACAATTGACTTATTGCGTCACCTTGCGTGTAGGTGATACTCGCGTCGAAGTAGACGGTATGTTGCTTGATACCTTTTTTTTTTGTTGCTTGATACCTTGAATTGCTTTGTGTTGTTGTAAGTTGAAGTTTTGTTTTTAATTTTCAAGTGTCGCCTCGGGGGAGATATAATACAATGATCTCTGGTTTTGTTTTCTACAGTGTTTAAAAATAACGAAACTATAGTCTCTGCGTTAAGAATTGAGTCGTCGGGCCATAAATTATTGTTATTAGTCTATCTCGCTCGCACTTGTGGAGCTTACGGAGCAGGTAGCAAACTATCGATAAGACGCAAAGCATTGCATGTTCTTATTGCTATTGACATTTATGACCCGACGACTCAGTTCATAACGCGAGTACTATCGTCGGAAAATCGGTTGATATTCTAAACATGGGTTAAGTCATGATTCCCGAAAGCTTTTAGTATCTACTGTTGGTTTGAGCATTTTTTCTGCTTTTCCATCTAGTAATCTATTATTTCCGACTAAACACGGAGCGACCACCGTCAGACCACATTCTTTCTAAAATTCAGAATTTCCTGGAACACTTTTATCGTTGTATGAAAATACCTCTCCGCAAAAAGCCTCTCGAATTTTCATCAGAATCCACAATAAACCGAAGTGAGTCGAGCGCTGAAGTAAAAACGAGTGCCTAGAAACAATTTTCGTATATTCCCTTTAAAAACCGCGTCATATATTCCTAACACACGACACCCTATTTCCCGGGGCACCTATCTTCGAAACCTCAAGCTTTCAATAGCGGTGCCGCGAGATGTATACAATTTTTTCATACAGAGATACGCACAATTTACGACTATTTTCCGTAGTTCGTATATCTAGAGATGGTACTAGACTGGTAGACTATCGGCGTACGCGTTTCACGTAATAGGTACCCGAACGCGTGGCGGATATTCAATGTTCCGCGTGTCGCCTACGATCTTCGATCAAGGTCGTATTGAGTTACGCACGCCATTCGGTGAGGAATGCTTATTTATTTTTGTGATGAGATGAAAAAGTGTTGAAAAGGTATCACGATCACGACCATGAGAAAGTAATCGAGTCTGTTAAGATATTTATATGAAGACGATCGTGAAATATTTTATCCTTACAACCCTTTCCTCACCCTCACTCCTAAGGCAAACCTCAACATGTCATTTATATAGGTACTTTTCTATGCTAAAAAAATGGTGTTATAGGCTATCTTACAGCATCCAGTAGAATCGAACCAACCACTATCGATAAGCTACAAAAAACTCTTCCCAAAAAACATAACCTACAATTCTACCCACCCCAAAAACTGACAGCGAACTCAACCACCAGCGGGCACAGAACTTAAGTCCCGCGACACATATTGCGGGCGTGACGCGAAATATCGAGCAGTCGAGCAATACATACAGTTGAGGAATATACACAACACTCGGATGTGCCCGTGAATTCCGAATTAGGTTTGATTATTGTGAAAAAGCGATAGCGCACGTATTATCTACTCAATCGACTTCATAGCTGCTTCTATTCTGTTAGAGTATTCGTTTTGATGATAAAAATTGTATTTACTTTATTTTTGCATACGGTTCTCAGCAGACTCCTGAAAGGCTGAGAAATTCTGTGTTAGTCGGTCTAATCATAGATTCTACTTGAAAGCAACCGTTTTTATATGATGGCGTTCCATTTGTGAATCGCAGAAATTTTATGGGTAATTTTAAAATGAATTTCCAAATTACATCCTTGAATGGAACTCCAGAATTTTATGAACTAATATTTTTTTTCCCCGTAATGATTTCGCCAAGGAACTTTGAAAGATAAATTAGATGCTCCAAAATGCATATGGACACCGACGATGCCACTACTACTTTGAAGGGTTTTGATTAAAATAAACCAGGATTGATATATTTATTAGCATAAAGATGAAGAGTATAGGTTTTACAATGCAAGAGTATAATCCGACCATGACAGATAGTTGACATCTACTAAAGCGCCTCTACTAATGGCGTATTTCTAAACTAAAACGACGCTTTTAAATCGTTCAGTTTACACGTTCGTTCCAACGTACTTACGCTAAAAGAGGATATAAAATCAAACTATCTGCATACTTGCTTTCCTATGCATAAAACCTCTTTTATCATGACCCATCCATCGATTACACCCGATTACAAACTTCGCGAAATTCCGACGATACACGGCGGGTGTGCACTTGCGGAATATCAAACGTAAGGTAACTTTAGTGCTTTGTTTCGTTCCGGTCACGTGTTCTAGCCTTTATCTAGTCTGTCATGAACATGTTACCTTTCCGCGAGAGCTAGGAACAATTTCAATACGAAGTGTATTGGAAAATGCGAGGAGTTCTGCTGCAATATGGCGGATGCAATACTTTTATGTGTCGGAAGTAATGTAACTTTTTAATATTACGTACATACATAACATAACGCCTGTATTTCCCGAAGAGTTAGGCAGAGATGTACCTATAGCACACCCGCATTTCGCAAGTTATCAAACAACCGAACCAACCAACCCAACCCAACCGACCAACTGACCTGAAAATTGTAAAAAACGTAAGGAAATTTGAATTTTGCGGACTACCACTGCGGATCCACCTTAATGTTACATTATATCAATTTTATGGGTAATGTAACTTTTTCAATTCCTATGTAGGTACTTTTTAAGTTTATCTAAGACATCACTGACATCGGTGAAGGAAAATCATCGGGAGGAAAACTGGACTTTTTATTCTCATAATTTATATGTCTGAAATCGCCAATTCGCTTTAAGCAAGCGTGGAATAAGAAGAGGTTTTTGCCCTGCAGTTGGACAATAATAGACTTTAAGAGTTTACAGGCTGAAATTATAGTCACGGGTAATATTTTAACCACGTATTCTTAAACGTATCACGTATCTTTAAATTGTTTTTATTTCTTATATGAAAAACACAAAAAAAAAACTATATTGTTGGCCTAAATTAAGAAGTATCATGGTTAGAATACGTGGTTAAAATATTGCCAATGAATTAAATTTCAGCCGGTATAATATAAGACGGTACCATACCACAATAATTAATATCAAAAAGCCCTTTGAAGAAACAAAGTGTACATTTATACTTACGGTCGGCACGTCTTAGAAATCAGCCATTAGTAGATTGATACGAGTTCAGAGCCAGTTACATCAATTTCATATGTTTAATAGTTGTATCAACTTGCACGTGATTCTGATTACAAATGTACATACCTAAAGAAATACATTTATTATCTCCATAGAGACGATTCTCAAGTGGGTATCCACGCATTTCATTTGTTTTTCTTATCTGTTCACAAATCTAGGCACGCGGCAGCGTGTCAATCCAAGTTCAAGCCAAGAACTGGCGACGCAGCAACCGTATGTTATATTACACGATTAGATCTATTGACAGAAGAATAAATGTTCAGATAATGATATCTAGAATGATACTCTTATACACATCCCGCAACATACGACACATCGCTTCAAGGTCAATAACTAATTTTATAAAACCTATCGTGTACGATAGGTTTAAAACTCTCATCAAACTGAGGCGAATATGCTATGCTATGACGTTTTATATTATATTATTATTATGATAATAGGCCAGATGCTGGACGAAATTCGCTCGCGACGATTGTCCCAACGCGTGCCGCGCTGATTCGCCTCATTGTAAATAGTCCTCTATAAAAAAATTTTTTGCAATCATGTTCAAGCATATCATAGCAAAAAAAAAAAAGTATTTTATACCTGCACCACTTTTGTAGCTATTGTAAATATAGTTTTCTTCAGAAATAAGAACTATAGCTTGTCCACTCTGAAATGACGCGCCCCACTACCGCATTACCGTGTGCGTAAAATGCGGTAGTGGGGTGCGTCATTTCGGAGTGGACAAGCTTTACTTATAAATCCTGTTTCAGAATATCCTTATGAAAGTCGAATGAATCAAGCCATAAAAGCCTTTACGTAACAAAAAATAAACTAATTGTGGCATTAAATATCAAATAAATAAAAATAACCACTTAATATAATGTAGGAACCTAGTTACAATCTCAATGGTAGTAAATGCCAAACTTATAGCAATAAAACGTAAATTGTTATCGTGTGGTCTTACCTTTAATAATTGTCGTTTCCGTCCTTTGTTAATTATTAATAATAATTGTTTATTAAAATAATCACAAGGTGAGAGATTTACTGAAAGGGAAAATACTGCACTCACTGACTGACTTGATTAATGATAGCGTTTTCTCAAGGCACATTTGATTAGCAACGGTGCAAAAACTAATATATAATTAAGCATCTTGGACCTTTCATCATAAACGCTACAAAAAACGAATAATAATCGTATTATCCTTGTAGATATCGCACCGGTTTATTTCTTGCTTCCAATCGATATTGATCAATTCGATTGTTGTTGGTTTTTTAGAAAAGTCGTTTTTCACAATGAAAATAGACTCACAACCACTTTTTATCTCCTGGATATTATCACGGATATTCTTCTGGTCTGTGATGATGGAGGGTTATGTCGATCTCCTAACGACTGAAACCCCACGGGGATTTTCCTGCAACCATAAGTTTAGAGCGCGGGAGTTACTTGATGCCTACCTACAACACTTTGTTACAATTTTGGGAGATAGAGGCATGGTACTCATAGGTAAATGTAACATACTCTTAGGTAGATGGACCGACAACCTTATGAATGCGGCTGGGACGGGTTGGATGCGGAACTACGCGGAATTACTTGAAAGGGATTTATATCCCGTCGTGGACTCTGATAGGCTGTGTTAATGATTGGCACCAGTCTCCTTCAATCAATTTTGCCTAGCCTTTTCCCAACTATGTTGCCTTCAGGCCAACCATATAGATGCAGCTGAATACCAGTATTTTACTACCAGTATCTGGGCAATGCGATACCCCTTGGTAAGTCCACTAAATGGCCATTCGTACTCTATATTTTTATTTAAGCCCGTTACTGGACAATATTTTTATTTCACATGTATATTATGGTGAGAAAATAAATAAATAAATAATAGGTACCTAACTTCAAAACCATACCTACACTGCGCAGTGACAGCTTACGTAACAATAAATCACATAATTACTCAGAATAAACTGATAACCTCTTTACAGAGTTGAATATTCTAGTGGCGCAGGCGCAACTCGCTGATACCCGTCGTTATAAACGATGTCAGCCACGATTCTCGACTCAGTAGCAGAATATAGTGCGTTAAGTATTGTCGTCGATTTTTGCCTAATATGTGAGTAAATCAATGTTTTTCTTTTTTTTAAGTTATTTATTGCATTTATTTTGAAGCCACTAGCAATAGTTGTGTTTTGGGTTTAAAAGAGATTTCTTAGGTAATGAGTAATGACCTTTAAAAATATCTCTGATACAACTACGCTTCTGTACACATGGACACATACTGAAAGATAACTACTAGTTAGTTATGAAACACATTTTTGTATTTAATTAAATAAAAATGTGAGTAGAATTTGTATAATCATATTTTCCGCTCAATTTTATTGATGAATTAGAAAACAGAAGATTGTTATTCTCAATTCTAAGTCTCTCTTTAGATCTCAAAGCAACATTATTGCCCACGGCAAACACACTTCTAAATGCCTTATATTAACATGGTTTTAGTGTTATTTTCCTCAGATTATGATGACTTCTACGAGTAATTCTCGTAGGTCTTGTGCGGGATCAGACACAGCATGTACAAGGTCTACATTTGAGCCCAAGCAAGTGTCAATGAGGTGATTGTATATTTCTAGATGTTGTATAGTCTAATATGCACATTTTAACTAGACGCGCATGAAAATTTAAATAGGTACCTTAAAAATAAAAATAAATACAGTTGTAGTATATTCATTAAAACAAATAATTAACAATTGTCAAACAAAAAATCACTGATTGTAAAGGATCGAAAGTGCAAAATTCCATGATCAAAGTTTTTTTTTCCAATTGATTTCCAATTGAAATGAAAAAAGAAATGTTTATTCTGTAAATAGGATATTGCAATCACTTTCACACGACAATTTAAAAAAAATTGCTAAATGAGTTCGGCGTTCCCTATCTGACTACTCTGAAAAGAAAGACCGAAACAAACTCTAACTTAGACCACTCTCGAATGGAGCTACAATTTACAAAATCCATATTAAATAGTGTATAAAGTTAGAAAATCGTGCACGAAAAAATTAAGTTAGCTTTTTGCCTTTTAGTTACTTTGCTTGGGGACTATCAAATCGTTTTGCTTGTACGAAAAATTATCTATGACCGGTCGGTCAATTTAGTTTTCATGTGCGCCTAGTCTTAATCAAGTATTTTAATCACAGCCACACACAGACTTGGAACAAACGTTTTTTTTTTTAATGTTTTTTATGTTGAATTTGACTAAAAAAGGTTAGGGTTAAAAGACTTGATTAAAAATATGTATTTGTTTTATTTTACACATACCTTTTGTTTATTTTACTACTAGCTGCTGCCCGCGCTTGCGCCCGCGTAGACCTTAATTCTTTTTCTAAAATAAGAGAAGCCTAAGTTACTCGATATAACATCAGCTAAATGCCAGTGAAAGTCCCGTCAAAATCGGTCCAGCCGTTTCGAAGACTAGCCGCAAAAAACAGACAGACGGAAAAAAAAATTGTTATAAGTACCGATGATATACTCTCATATACATTTAGTAAAAAACTGTTATTTTGACATTACAATCAGATACTTCAATTTTATTTATTTGTTGGATAGATTACTATTTATCCGCAATGTCAAAATATTGACAAAGCGTTGAAGAGTGTCACTTTGAAGATCATTAATATTTTTTTAATTGAATCATTCAATGATTCAATAAGTTATCACATTTACTCAATGTTATTATTGTTACTATTATCTGCCAATTAAAATTAATCGACGAAGAATGATGAAAAAGCGATTAAAAATTGCTAACAATTTGCCATAACGCAACTTTATTGTCCTATTGTCTAGTAGTTATTATCAGAAGAGTTTTATCTTAAATAAGTATTTTAAGAATCTTATCTTAAATAAATATCATAAGAATCTTATCTTATTTTTCCTCTGAATACAATATAGAATATATTAGTTTTATACGAAAGATATATTTTCTTATAAGATTAAACAACTACATCAAGGACATGATTCACAAGGGTTATTCGCATCACCTCACATCGGAATCTTGTCAGACCAGGTTATCTGGTCTTCACAAATCACACCAGAGCACATTCACACTAAATAAAGGTTAAGACACGATACACTTGCACTGGATTGCATGACTATGGAATACCTGAACACTGCAAATACAGGGTCAAATAAAATTAGCTAGCGAAACTGCAGACGTGATGGATCTAAACAAGATAAAAGGAAATCAAAAAGATTTGATGAACTATTTTGGGGGTCAACGACCGCTGGTAGTGTTGTTACTTGAAGTATGAGTTCAAAAAGTCATTATTTTGTTTTACCGTTATAAGATATCGATACATAGCACGTCTGTGAAGTTTACACAAAAAAAAACGGAAATTTCAAGTGACTACACAAACTACGGTGTCCGTGAGGATAAAAATAAACATCAAATTATTTTCCATACATACCCGGAGTTTTACTAGCTATTTTAACTTGACCCTGTAGAATAAATTCTATGTTCTTGTTGTTGCCGTTCAAAAGTGCCTTTTATTGGCCTACTTGAAATAAATGATTTGACTTTGTATTCATTTTCTCGATTGAAATGTCACGACAGTGCAATCAATGTCAATGTCAGTTATACAGGTTCGATTCCCGCAACACGACAAAACATTGTTCAGCTCCTAGAATATTTTCTAAGGCCGATCGATCTCACTGATACATACACCTCTCTCTTAAATAAACCTAATTATGCCTAATAGTACCTAGTTGTTTTAGGAACATTATCAAGTTATTATATAAAACAGTATTGAAGTTAGATTAAGAATTTTTATCGCAGCAATTATAAATTAAAGTAGTTAATTAGTTTTTGTTTTACAACTGCGTGATTCGCTATCAACATCCTGCTCTTATCTCAATATTAAGTATATCAGTTAAATAAATTACATTTTACAAAAAAAAATGTTCTTCTAAATGTTTAAATAGTTCAGGCTGTCAATGTGGATATTTTGAAACACTGTTGCATAATGTAGTTTGTATTTTCACAATGAATATTTTAGCGGGGTTTTTTGTTTTAATTTTGCGACATGTAACTTTACTACTACTTGCTATGCAATAATAGTTTAAAAAGCAAGAATGAAAGTACAAAAATAAGATGCTTTTTCACGAATCATCACCGACTTTGATCTAAGTCTTTTCTATAGTACCTATACTACCTAGCTCGTATCAACATTTGGACACAACTTATCCGCGATAGATTTTTAAGAAGTACTTTATAAGTTTAATGTTTTTAGATACAAGAAATGGGCGCCACCGCTGCAATGGATAAAAACAACGACAATAAAGAAAAAATAACAGCAACACTCGATGAAGCTATGTTATTATCAGGTAAATGGCAAAAAAATATACTATACCCCGAATCGCTTTAGCAGTGTACGACTATTGTATTGTGTATTGTATAGTATTATATAATTGCATAGCACATGTGTGAGCACTGTGACCATGTACCTTCTATGAAGCTACCATTTACTGAGTATGTCTTTCATTGACTTGAATGTGCCCTGGCGGCTGAGAGTATGTCATGCTCACTCAAATGTCTCGCTGGTGGTGGCGTGTGTGTTGGATCGTTAAGTTCCCTTCAAAATGGTTGAGCTGAACGGTGCTGATCCATGCGTCATGTTCGTGAACGGGCGCCGTCAGTGGGGACTGGTCATCTCTTATCTGCCACGGCTTATTTTAATTTTTGAATTGTTTTTATCTTTTTATAACGGACGCTTTTTACGTGCACGTCTTTCTACATTGGTCTCACATGTATAATTTCAACATGAATGATGTAACCAATATTTTGTAACAACATCATGATTTAAAAGAGTGTCCGTGGAGTTTCTTGCCCGTTCTTCTCCATGGGAACCTACGCTTTGGAATGGGCAACTAGCTTCATATTTCTGACTGACTGACCCCTTGACAATTCAAAAGTGCCTGTAAATGGTTTAATTGAAATAAATGCTTTGAGTTTGAGTTTGAGTTTGACTAAACGCCGACAGACACTACGCCGACAGACTGAACACCGACAAGACTTTACTTCGACGGGACTCTTCGCCGACAGGACACTACGCCGACAGGACTCTTCGCCGACAGGGCTCATCACACTCGTTGGTTAATCATTTGGGTTAGGTTAGGTTAGAACAGTGACCATTAACGCGCGAAGGCGAGCGAGCGAAGCGAGCGTGCCGCGGGAGGGGCCGCCGAGCGCCAGATACTCTCTTTTCAGACAGGCGCTATTCGCTAATATTAATATTATTTTTACCTTTTTCAGTTAATCCATTTGATAATTAATAATTTATCCAGTAATCCATTTGATACTTACAAGAAAAGCATAAGTAATCGATTTCCAAAGTAAGTATCTGATTATCGGAGATAAGTAGATACTTACTTTGGAAATCGATTCCTTCGAGTCGCTGATGAGCCCTGTCGGCGAAGAGTCCTGTCGGCGAAGTGTCCTGTTGGCGAAGAGTCCCGTCGAAGTAAAGTCTTGTCGGTGTTCAGTCTGTCGGCGTAGTGTCTGTCGGCGTTTAGTCGTACGCTTTAGTGTGGCAATAGCGGTCATTGCCCTTTCCCTAATATCTCTTTGTAGGAAACCAAACAATAAACTATGTATGGTTCTTCGTTATTGAAACATGTTGAAGATCACGATAGATATTGATCAGTTTTTGAAATAATAAAGAATGCTAGAAAATGTATGTGGGTCAATGACCGTTATAGCCACGCTACGCTTTAGCGTGGCTATAACGGTCATTGACCAGGTTAGGTAAATACCGATTCAGATATAGTAGAAATACGAACCAAGTACATTGATGAACAATGAATATATGACAAAGTACATTTGACCGCACGTCAGAGATAACACTTTGACCTTTGAACTTGGGCTGGCCTAGCGTAGTACGGAGTTTCAATAGAAAACTAGGTTAACATATACTGGTTTTACTTTTGTTACAACTGACGTGCGGACTGTGGTACATAACATAACATTGCAATTATTAATTGTTGTGGAAATTTAACATCTCTGAAACATACAATACAGCACCCTTTCTTACTCAACATTAGGTAGTCACACACACGGTATCTCAAAATGTATTATTTTATTAATTTATTTTGTTAAAACACCTTTGTTATGTATTCGTCTTGGAACAACCTACCCTCACTAGGAGTCGGGCGTTGGTAGCTGTGCCACAGTTTTAACTATTTCAACACTCATCGTTTAATATTATTTTTCTTTGTCTGTATTTGTTTTTTGTTCTCTATAAACAATTCAATTTAATTCAAATTTATGTAGTTAAATTACGATAACATTGAACGCAATGACGATAAAAATATTTCCAAGAGTTTAAATGACGCAATTATTACAAATATTTTGTAATCGTGACGCACAATAGAGTCTGTCCTCCAATAATACATTAATTGATAGTAAATAAGGCCTAATTTTGCATTGACATAGCTCAACCATCTATTGTTTTCAGGATTTGGGGTGTATAACATCTTCCACATGCTGGTGTCTGGTCTAATGCTGATGGGAATGATCATGCAATGCCTAGCATTAGGGTATATTATACCTGCAGCACAATGCGATTTGGAACTTACGACACAGCAGAAAGGATGGCTGTCTGCTTTGCCATTTACAGGTTATTATTATCATTTTAATGCCATATCATAATTTCAGCCGAAAGACGTCCACTGCTGGACATAGGCCTCCCCCAAGCACCACCACGTCGACCGGTTCTATGCTTCCCGCATCTAGCGGACTTCTGCGGCCTTCACAAGGTCATCGGTCCATCTTGTGGGAGGCCTTCCAACGCTATCTGTTCTGCGGGCAATGTGCCCTGCCCACTGCCACTTAAGTCTAGCAATTCTTCGGACTATATCGGTTACCTTGGTTCTCCTGTGGAACTCTTCTCTTTAATGCCATATAAGTACACTGAAAAGCACTGATACTAATACTCTGGATGAATAACCAACAGAAATTCGTCCCCAGCTAGAACTGCGCAACCTTCATAATTCAGATTTTTTTGTAGAGTATTATTTATTATTATTGTATTTAAAAAGCAATTTACAATATATTTAAATAAAGCGACACCAGTGTGCTATCAATTCTATAATAAGTTTATAAGCTCTGTAAAACTCTCCAAATTGTAATGTTGATCACTTTCATCTGTTTTAGCAATCATTGTGACGTCATATTTCTGGGGATGGTTAGCTGACACAAAAGGTAGGAGAGCAGCCATGCTGGTCGCTATGTTGGTATCCACCATTGTATCAGTCATATCGAGTTTTGCACCAAACCTTACATCCTTCGCTGTACTGCAGTTCATCTCAGCTGTTTTGTAAGTTATTACATATTTTGCTTTCATATGAGCATTTTTCAGTCAGCATTCCCAAATGATATATTTAAATTAATCTACTTAACCCAACGAGTTCTTGTCCTTTTTTTTATATAATATAAGTGTCAGATTGTATATAATATTTAAATATATAAAAGAAGTAAAATAAATAAAAAACTACTTAAATCGCTTACTAAAACTAAGCTAATTCTTATCCTCGGCAACATATAAGTTTCGTAATGTTTGTTTTTAACCAAGTTACCAAAACCCAAAGATAAACACTCACGCAGGATTTTGTTAATTTTACATGCGTAACTGAAATTATTGGCTTACATTTGCAGTTGGAATGTCTGATAGAACATGTTATGCCATGAGATCCGAGTGCTCATGGTTTGTTCAATGAAATCTCCAAACGACTAGTTGACACTTCCCGTGACCCAAGGGCTGGCTTTTACCTCGGCCAGAGGCTAAGCATTGCCATACAACGTGGCAATACGGCCAGTCTCTTGGGCACACTACCAGTCGACAGTGATGCGGATGAATTTTTCGATGCTATTTTTTAGTTTGTAAATTTAATACTTAGTTAGTTGCATACACATAGTTTAGATAGTCCCTATTGTTTATGTCAATTATTAATAAGACAGAATAAACTTAACATTGTAGTTGAAATTATTTGTTTTAATTTACAGTATGACGGGACCTTCGGCCGTAGTCTACACTTATCTTGGAGAATTCAACAATCTTCGTCATAGAGACAAGATGGTTGCATTTGGATCGTCTTTCATTGGAATTGGAACTGTAGTGTTACCATGTAAGCTAAGAACATTTACTTAATGTACTTTAATAAAGCACCAGATAGCCATCATGTTACTTCAACCTGTTCTACGTGAAAACCTAAAAGTAAGGTTCCGAAATTTCCCTTGTAAGGCACGCTGCTGCAGGCTTGTTAACGCTACTCATCATCATCATTTCAGCCAATAGACGTCCACTGCTGGACATAGGCCTCCCCCAAGCACCGCCACTTCGATCGATTCTGTGCCTCTCGCATCTAGCGGATTCCTGCGGCCTTTAGAAGGTCATCGGTCTATCTTGCGGGAGGCCTTCCAACGCTATACCTTCCGGTACGCGGTCGTCACTCCACAACCTTTCGGCCCCATCGGCCATCTGTTCTGCGAGCAATGTGCCCTGCCCATTGATACTTAAGTTTAGGTTCTCCTGCGGATCTCTTCATTTCTGATTCGACGCTACTGAATTGATTAAAATAATTATTATTGTTCATTACACAAATTCTTGTAACTAATCTTTTTTTATTTTGTCCTTAGCTCTTGCCTGGCTGATTCTACCCCGTGAGTTCTCCTACCACATCGACATCTTGGATATTTCCTACTGCCCTTGGCGCCTACTCATTGTAGCTTGTACGATACCATTTAGCATTGCAACAGTCCTTTTGTTCTTTGCTCCGGAAAGTCCTAAATTCCTGTATGCCAATGGTCGCTACGAGGAGACTTTGGAAGTTGTGAAAACAATATACGCAATTAACAATTACAAGCCTAAAAACAGCTTTTCAGTAAGTATAAAAGCCTCAATAATTTAAAAGAGTGTCTTTGGAGTTTCTTGCCTGTTCTTCTCCGGTACCTACTACGCCACTAGCTTCGTATTTCTGACTGACCGACTCCTTGACAATTCAAAAGTGCCTGTAAATGGTTTAAATGAAATAAATGCTTTGAGTTTGATTTTGCCTTTTGTACATTAAATACCCATAAAAAAGAATATAAATATGTAATCTTCTTTATTTGTTACAACGTTGTCATCTAGTAAACGAATCGATAAAAATATGTTTTTGCATTACAGGTAAAATCGTTGATTGTCGAAAGCCAAGTTACAAAGTTGAATAGCGGCAAAGGCATAGCCGCTATCTTTGCCTCCATGAAAGAACAAACTTTCCCAATCTTCAAACCTCCGCTACTTCCTTGGATAAGTCTCACCTGCTTCGTACAATTCGGGATATTTGCTGCGTATGTATTGAATAAAACCTACAGTCCTGCCGTCGAGAGAATGCGTTCTTGACCCCTGTCAGTTTCATACTAACGAATATGTGTTTTGTGAATTTGATCCTTATTACAACTAGAAATTGTCCAACTGACAGTTGTCAGGAACGCATTCTCTAGACTTTGCTTCTTTTTAGAAAGTGTCTTCAGGAAAGTAATCTTACAATAGTAATATTGATGGTGTTTCAGAACTAATGGCTTCTACATCTGGTTCCCGACCATCCTTAATTCATTGGCTAGCCAGGATGTTGTCGACATGAGAATCTGTGACGTCATCGAATTGACACGAAATAAAGCAGCTGCCGATGCTTTAAATACCACAACGGTTAGTAAAAATTTTATCAACCTTCCTTAGTCCAAGTAGTTCCTAATCTAATCAATATATTCAATTTTCTTATAAAGACGGTATTCTGTTCATGACACATTGAGCCCAAGTTGAGCAGAAACCTAAAAAAAAGTACTAGGCAAGCATGAATTCAAGAGTATTTCATTTGTATTCTCAAGTACTTTTTTTAAACATATTTATATGTCCATCTGAAAGAATGTACTTTTCAAATGGTGAAAGAATTTTTCAAATATGATCTGTGGTTCCGGATATTACCTTCCACAAACTCACAAAATTCGCTCTCGCTCTCTCTCTCTCTTTAATATTAGTATACATTTATTATTTTTGCCCTTCAGTGTTCTTACTCAGCCGTCTCTTAATTTAAAACCTTTTTCATTGCAGATTATATGCGATGATACAATCTACACATCCACTTTTGAGCGTTCCATCTACGTTGGCCTAGTCTTCTGTTCCATGTACATCATCGTAGGAGTCCTCGTGGACTATATAGGCAAGAAACCTATCCTAGTAGTGACCCTCTGCATCACTGGGATGTGTGGTGTTGCATCCAATCTTACCTACAACCAGCAGGTCGCCGTTGTTCTTTTTGCAATCTTCCAAATGTCTGGAGCTTGTATTGGACTGACGAATGCCGTTGCTGTTGAGTTGTTTCCTACTAAGTTTAGGTACGTTATCTACAAGATCTTATTCACACTAGACACAGTTCAAGCTCATTTCTATAGCCGTACAAGAATCTTTTAGCACGTGGACATAATCATAGACACAGAGAAATGAACTGAAAATTTAAAGAGACAAAGCAACTGTGTGGCCAATACCTGTAGTATTACTAAAGAGACAACTACTGGCCGCAAATTCGCTTTGTCTCTCTCTTACTTTTCGGTCTGTATTCACTGCACAACTGACTATGGAACGCTGGACAAAATCGAAACTTACGCCGCCGTCTTGTTTTTTCAATACAATTTCACCAAAAAGTTTAACAAGCGCTAAAAGATCCTTGTAGCACTGTAGTCCAAAGAGGTTTACCGCAGTTTATGTATTCCAATTTTGATTTCTTCTTTTTCTTCACACAGAGCAATGGCTGTTTGCTTGTCAATGATGTTGGGACGTACTGGATCTATGGTAGGATCTAACCTGATTGGCTGGTTCCTGGACGTCAATTGCGGAGTTGGTTTTTATCTTTTTGGAAGTCTTCTTGTTGGTAAGCTTATTTTTCTTAACAGCCAAAAGTTCCAAATTAATATAATGTTCCTTGATGATCTGAACTGCTGATAATATTGTTTATTTTACAGTAAACGGCTTGATCTGTATAGCTTTACCAAATATGAAGAAAGAGAAGTTATCCAAATCGGAGACAGCTCAACCAGTGCATAGAGAAATGCAAGAACCATAGTCCACTACAAGAGTATTTGGTAGAAAATAAAAATGATAGAGGGGGTCATTGATGGGAAGACTGCAAGAGAAGAAAAGATTTCGTGTTTTAATTTAAGGACAGAGTCTATTTGCAATGCCAGCAAATTTGATGATGACGATAGCAGTAAGGTAGTTTCTCCCTCCCTACCTTGAAGATTAAAGTGTCTATGAAATAATAAGTGTCGTAACTATTTTTGTAAATGAACATCAATCTTTGTCAGACGACCGATATATTTTAATAAAAAGACTGATTATATATTTTTTTCATTTATTTATAATGTCTTCATGAACAAAATCATTCAGATAGATAAATCACTAAATTAAATCTAGAAAAAATATCCGTATCCATTGTCATTCGGTAAAAAAGGCAAAATATCATCACAGCAGTATTCTCGAACAACAATATGGCCATTGTAAGAGATTGGATCGCGCGCTATTAGAAATATTGAAGTTATAACCGTTTGCGTGACATGCTGCTGTCTGGAGACATTGTATTAGATATGATTCACTAGACAGAGAACGTTGAAAAAGATGACGGAATTTGAATACTCGAAGAACATTTTGAAAATAAATAACAGATAGTTAAGTATCATGGCAAAATTTGTAAGTTTATTTATCCTTAAACTACAACTTCAGACGTAGGTACTTATATACCCAATGCATGGACGTTTTACTAATACCTACACTGATCAGAGATTGCCAGTTTTAGAGATTCTTTGTTAAATAATAATATTCAATACCATTTATTTCCCATAATATATAATCAACTAGCTGCTCCCCGCGGTTTCACCCGCATAAGTTTCGATCCCGTAAGAATATCGGGATAAAACGTATCCTATGTCCCAATCCAAGTCATGGTCTACCCATGTGCTAAATTTCATCCAAATCCGTTCAGCCGTTTTAGCGTGAAAGCATAACAAACAAACAAACTCACTTTCGCATTTATAATATTATTTAGGATCATGCAAAAAAATATCCTCATTTATAGAAAGCATTTCAACATCGCATTTATATTAATAGGATAATAACCAAAGAAAAACAAAAATCTGGCAAGGTACGTTTCTCGTAATCTCAGGTTAATTTCCCGTCGCGATCCTGTCTGTTAAGCCTGCAGCTTCAAGAATATTGGTTTTCTCAACAAAAACACATTTGTCTTTATTGTTGTTCACTCAAGAACTGCTCATAGGATTTGCATAAACTATTCATTTTGATTTCACTTGCACTCTGCAAATGGACGACTCGAACGAGTTTAAAAGCATTATGCTTAACGAGTATTTTCTTTTTATTTAGTTTAAACTACCTACTCCCTTGTTTATTTTTTGGTTGTGATAGCAAAACAATGGTTGCTGATGGGGATAAAAAGCTATAGTAAGTCTACGTCAGACAATGTCTGAAATAAAAAGGTGTGACGGGCGCACGCGAAAGAGTTTTCATGATTTTTATTTTACTCATTTAAATTCTGCTGGCAAGAGTTTACTTAATAATTTTAGTTATGCTGGTAAAATCTTTAAGCGAATCAAAACCTACTTAACTGGAAAGGATTTTATATTCAAGCTGTAACATGGAGTTTTTTCGAAACCACCCCCGGCAGTTTTCATGAAATTGGTTTAGGCATCACAAACGTTGTACAAGCGCAAAATATCCTATGCATTCCGAAGTGATTTGATAACTGGCCCATCGTGTCCGACCCCTCCTATATGTAATTTTATGGATGTTACACCCTGGGCTGTGCCTTATCTAGTTTTGACACCCTACCAAACATAATACAGACTAAAAAAATAAGACGAAAAATATTTACGCACTGAATTATGTTTAATTTCTTTATGCATATTTTGCTACACTGTGGCGATTTAACGTAGCATTTAAGGGGTGTCTGGAATGTGATTTGTCGCTAGCCTCGGGCACAGGAAAAGCGTTTAATTGCCGTCGAGTAGGTATCAAGAATCCGACCAATGGGACGGCCTGCGTATATTGAATAAACTCACCTTTAGTGACTCTCTATACCTGGATATACCCCACCTTTTAATGGAGACGTTCAGGATTAGGAAGTGTATTTGATTAGTCTATATGCCACGACAATTTAATTAGATTTTCTACTGAATGGGATAGAAATAAATAAATAAAAGTCGTTAAAACATGGTACGAAGTTTTAGCTTAAATTGAGTACCTGTAGCATAACATTATAAAGTAAAAAAACACAAACCAAACAATGTGGTAAATGTTATTTCATTTGCGGAGATACAACTAAATAAAATCAAATCTTTCGACGACCAACCCAATCACCAAAACCACCAATTCTCATCCGACAATAATCTACAACGTTAAACCACACTCAAATACAGCCACAGAAATGAACAAAAACAAGGGCCTTTGGCGGCGAAATATTTAAATATGGAATTGTAGCGATTTCAAACACACAACAATGTTGTGGTCTACGGCAGCGTTAACCGTTACTAATATGGCGGAACGGTAAACCGCGTCAATTATGTCCCAATTTACGCATTTAAAATTCATGAAGGGTAAACCGATTTAAAGGTTTATAGTGTGTGCTGAGCCAAAATTTACTTATCTTTACAGGCCACCGCTCCGGAAAAGTGAGAGAAGGGGACAAGACAAAACCAACAGAGTAGTAAAATTAATTTGTAATTCCTTAACAAAATTCATAAGGTCGATGAATTGGTTGAGGGCACTTGTAAGTCATTATTGACAAAATATTCTATATAAACTCTCTTATAAGAAATCGAGTTGTTATTAGAGAATTTGCAAAGCATATGACTTATTTAGAAAGCATGCAAAATAGTGTTGACCTAAAATGTTCCCTTGTGGTACTCCAAATGCACTTATGGAAATCAATAGTATGTTTGTCAACGCTGACTTATTTTTTTGCTGTATTATGTCATAAAACCAATTTTTTAACCTAGTCCAGGGATTTGCTATTTGGAAAGACTATTTCTATCCAATGTGAAGAATTCGAATCGAGACACTATCGAATGCCAATGATGAGAGTCTCGATACAAGTATTCTCGATACTAATCTGACACTTCCCCAAGTGTCCACTTGACATATTAGGAGCGGGTCGAATGGACGACATACTCATAGGTCGGGATTAACGCCTGCCGGGGTTGCGGGAAAGTCCGAAACGGATACCGTGGCCCCTGGCAACGTACAGGCAACTGAAGGAACACGGGTGGGTTTTAGTCAGTAAGAGTCTGACACGCCCTCCCGCTCCGCCCAGAGCGGGAGAAGTTATTGGAGAATTTCCCATAAAAAAAAAGGGATTAACAAGGCAATGAAGGTAATCAAACGAGCCTGTACTTAAAAGGTGTGAAACGACATACAGCATGGTCAGGATTTTGCTGGATTTTGGAAAATTGTGCAAAAGTGACCCTCGATAAATTTTTGTTACAGTAGCTAGATAGTTAAAACTAAAAATACTAACGCGACACAACATTAAACGATTCATATTTTTATGCACCACGTCAACGATCATCTTCATAAATAATGTAACATACTTAACTAACAAAAAGTTGTTAGTTATGCCGTAACATAAACACTAACATATAACATAATATTGGTAGTCTATTGTAGGGTCAAAACAATTACCACAACTATCGAGAAACAAACAAATCAGCGACAATTGTGTGTTATGTTTACTATAGACAAACAAACACACGAACGGAGCGTCGGAAACCACAACAATTTGGGGCTACACTGAATGTTTGCTTAGATAACTGCAACATTTAACATGCAGCTCACTACCACTTTAGTACCCAAGTAATAAAGGCCACTTTTGAATGTTTTCTGTCTTAGTTAAATAGGTTCTAAATGTAGACGACCCGAATTTACAAGCGGGTACAGCAGAACAAGTTTGGGCTTTTCAAGATACAATCTTTATGTTTGTTTTATACAAAATATTGTTTCCATACTCTGCTCTTATAGCATGGTTGGGTTATATTCTGGACCAGGGTCACATGCTTAATGTTTCTAATAAAAGATGTGTTGACTGAACTGAAACAACATTGTGATTACCAGCTAAAATATACGTGGATAATAATAGTTAACTAAAACTCCCAGATTATAGAAAATGATCTGAGATAAAACCCAATACGAATGTTTAAAATTAAAATAATTTGTCACAACATTTTCGGCCTACTAAACATGACTCAGCTAACTCACCACATTGATTTTTAAGTTGAAGAAAACGTTACGATATTGAAGAACTACTGAAAAACTTAACAATATTACACAAATTCTTAATTTATTCTTCTCATCATTATACTCGAAAGCTAGTTCCCAACATTAGGGTCAATGAGATCTTTCGTTATTTCATTAGTCTCTTAACATCTGTTGCTCTGAAACTTGATGCTATTGTTTCAAGTTTACTCCACAACCGATTTAATTTCATCGAACCACTTACACCTCACAAAATACATAAAGATCCTTACGACAAACTAATAAGATTCGAAATTGAATAAACTATAAGAAAAGGATACGCAAATAAGAAATTCAAAATTTGACAGTTCACGGTACACTTCCCATAAATTTTGTTAATAATGGAAAATTTTGAAAGCTATAAATAATATTATTATTGCGTTGCTGCTGAGATTCCTGAACAAATATTTTTTAGCGGACAGTTTTTTGATATACATTCTCGTAGAAAATTATTATTTACACCGTAGCAGGTATATTAAGGTTAGGTTATATTAATTAGGAAAAATCCCGACAAACAGTTTTACACAAGCATACCACTTTTAAATCGAAAAAAGGTAAAAATACGTGGATTTTTCGCAAATACGTATCTACTAAAGTTATCTAAGGGCTGATTTCACCAATGAAACTGAACGCGATCAGTATTTCTAAAACGAAAAAAAAAAAAAAAAAAAAAAAAAAAAAAAAAAAAAAAAAAATTACGTTGGTGAAATCCGTACTAAAGCAGGTACGCTAATCTTTGATTATAAGCAAACTAGCAACGCCCTGCGGTTTCACCCGCATAAGTGTCGATCCCGTGGGAATGAAAAAAAGCACCCTGTATGTTAATCCATGTCATAAACTAGCTATGTGCCTCCGTTCTGCTGTTTTGCGTGATTGAGTAACAAACATACAAATCAAATCTACAATATTATAAGTATAAGGATATATAGACGTATTTGTTAATAAAAAAAAGCATATCAATTTTATGCCTACTCACTAAATTCAGTTCCGAGGTTGGATAGGCGCCTAGGCGGCTTAATTTTTAGGGCTGTGCGTTATTTATCGCGCTCGTGTCACCTACACCTGCAATGTGAGGCGGAACTTGGCGGTGCGCGCGACACCCCTGATCAATGGCATTGCTTTTAGGCTTCTAGTTGGACGCATAATGTTTGGGAAAATATTAAATGACTTTGATTGTGTTTAAAGCGCATTATTATGTTTTAGGTAGTGTATAGAGTGCCGCTAGCGGTATAACAGTGCGGCTGCTTCGGCCCAGCTAAAGTGCAGTAAGCATTGCATTGTCAGCGTCACTGTCACTGAGCCACTGTCACTTGTTGTTTTGTTTGATTGTTGAGGTTAGTTTAGCTGTAAAACACCACATTCCCAAAAAAAATATTCTCGGTTGGGATGGAATGCCGCTAGCGGCAATCTACAAACTTCCTATGTTTTACTGTAGTACCTGACGGTGTTCACAGACTTGTTGTTTTGGTTATTTTTTGTGGTCCTCATGCAGCGATCCTTGTTGACGAAATAACTAGATGAACAATATTTCCACCACTGCTTTTATTTTCAAACTGCTGAAATAACAAAAAAAAAAGACTTAAAATCAAGACATTAAACATAAGACCTCAAAGGAATAAATCCATTAGAAGATTTGTAGTACCCACTTGTATTAACTATTATGGACAAAGATGTAGAAAATGCTTAGTCCCAACTATTTTTAAATGATATACCTCTCGATTTAGAAAGTAGTTGTACCACAAAAATGTATTTTAAAAATAAAATGGGGAAATTTATTTTTAATACCTTTTGTCAAAGCCTCTTATATGGAGATGCATAGATTGAATTTATGTCACACTAGCTTATGTCTGCCGATGTGATTTGGAATGCTATTACGCAGTTTATAATGTTATTAGCGTTACGTAATAGTCAGCCTTTGTGCTGCTGTAAAATATGTGTGTTTAGCTACAGGTAATATTTAGCGGTAAATGTATTTTTATTTTTGTAAGTGATGAAAAAGTATTATGCGAGTATAAGACTGTATATAGGAGCTACATCTGCCAACAAACTGCTTTGCAGTTTGGCAGAAGTAAAAATTGTAGAAAAAATTGTATTTCCCAACAAATAAACGCTTTTTCATTTTTAACTGCAGTTTCAGGCGCGCCTTAAAAATTAACTAAACTGACAAAAGTAATATAAAAATCATTATGAAAGGCAAGACTGGTAACTGTAGTAAATAAAGCCGGTTGCACGGTGCGATTTAACTGCCTGTGGCATACAATAAGTTGAAGTAATTATAACAGGTGCACCGTCTAAAGTTCTAAACAGTGTTTAGACGATGCAAGTCATTTTAGCTCCGATTTGATTGTATGACATAAACAAGCAACTTGCATCGTGTAAATGGAGCTTGACAGGAAATAATTTGCACTGATCGTTCTTTTTTAGGGTTCCGTACCCGAAGGGTGCCAAACGGAGGCAAACTTTGCGCCCTCACGGCCCTAGCCGCCGCAGGAGACGCTCCGGGCGTCGGGAATCGCAGGCCTTTTCCCGGCCACCGTAGGCGCGGGCTTGCGGACGGTGAGCAATAGGTAGCTCCCCGTCCGATAAGGACCAGGCCCGGGTCGACGGCGCGTTGTGTTCCACGCGCGCCTCAAAGAGATGTCAGCAGAACTGAAGGGGTCCGGTAGGACCGATGCCTACCGAGGTTGCGGGAAAGTCCGAAAGGGATACCGTGGCCACTGGCAACGTACAGGCAACTGAAGGAACACGTCTGGGTTTTAGTCAGTAAGAGTCTGACACGCCCTCTCGCTCCGCCCAGAGCGGGAGAAACAATTTTATAATTTCCCAACAAAAAAAAAGGTGCCACACGGAACCCTATTACTAAGTTTTTTTTAACTAAAGTATTTTTTTTTAATGTAGTCTTAAATATTGTACGGTGGTATGGGACCCTTCGCGTGCGAGACTGTCACACACATGGCCGGTTTATATTCCCGGACAACACGTTCAAGTTCGAACACGTTCAGCGATCGCTGTGGTGGTCACAGTTTAAGAGTCAGTGTAACAGTTTACTAGTGTCGTGAAGTTTTAGCTCAGATCTCTTGGCTCTTACAACTTCTTATATCATGTGCGTTCTTCGAGTATCACGGGATTTAATTTTCATCATTCTCATGTTTTCATGAGAGCAGATGTGAGTGGTGGCCCTGACTTACAAGTTGTAGGTCGTGAATTCGAACCCAGGCAGGCACTTTACTTTGTGTATTTAATTTCATCACCACTGCTCTCAAAACGGTGAAGGAAAACATCGTGAGGAAACCGGCATGTCCTAGAACCAAAAATTCGAAGACATGTGACATCCACCAGACGCACTGGGGCCGCGTGGTGGATTATGGCCCACTCCCTCTGACCACGAGGAGGTCCTTGTCCCAGCAGTGGGTACATTATAGGCTGATTATGCTATGCTATTATGCTCATGTTTTCATGAATAAGCAGTTGGTTTCCGGTGTAATCTATTCCAGCTTAGTTAATAAAATTTTATTACTCGACGAACAAATGTTATTACGAGTTATTATCCAATGATAATGAACTGGGCGTCCATGCTACTAAAAAAACACAGATAAAATGCCAAATTCAAGTCTGAAACTCCTAGAACTCTCCAAATAAACCTAAAAACTAAAAGGTCTTAAACAAACAATCCACAGAATCAAATCCAGACTTTATTACTTTACCTAACATTGTTATGTAAAAACTTAAAGCAAGCCTCACGCGACGATTAATATGTCGTATATATTTCATGGGAAGTATTCGAATCAGCTGAGTATTAGCATAAACAGAAGGCAGTAAAACGTTGACGCCTGGCTTTGAGCGCCGGCACCGGTACCACCCGGCACCGAACATAAGGTTTTAAGGGAATTACGTCGCATTACACTCTAGTACCGTTAACGACGGAGTGTGGGATTATTTGCGAGGCTTCGCGATGTTTCACGACAATTTCTTGATTTAGAAAGGGATATCATTTTAAATGTTTCGGGATGAAGGTTAAAGATTCGATGATGGATTGGCATAATTCAGCGGATAATGCATAATTAGCCTATAATGTTCCTATGCTAGGACAGAGGCCTCCTCTCTGTGGGAGTGGGCTATAATCCACCACGCGGGCCCAGTGGGGGTTGGTAGATGTCACATGTCTCCAAATTTTTGGTTCTAGGACATGCCGGTTTCCTCACGATGTTTTCCTTCACCGCTTTGAGAGCAGTGGTGATAAAATAATTTACACAAAATAAAGCGCCTATCAGGGTTCGAACCTACGACGTATAACTTGTAAGTCGCGGCCGTTGCCACTGAGCCACTACCAGCGCCCACTGATTCAGCGGATAAATGTGTGATATTCTTTTTAGAGATTCCCTGTTACATCGTACCTACATTAAGTAGTATTTCATAAACGAATTAGCTTGGCAATGTTGCGTTTTACGTGTTATATCCAGAAATAATTTAATCATGCCAGATAGGTACCGAAAAGCTGTTTTAAATGTCGTTGACTTAAAGTTATCATTATCAGGAAGCAACTGTTTGAGTATGTCATCAATATAGTTCGAGTTAAAGTACAATTGTCTATTCGTTCGCGGGAAAGTCCGAAAGGGATACCGTGGCCCCTGGCAACGTACAGGCAACTGAAGGAACATGGGTGGGTTTTAGTCAGTAAGAGTCTGCCCGCTCCGCCCAGACCGGGAGAAGTTATTTGATAATTACCCAACCACAAAAATAAAAAATAAAAGTGTCTATTCGCAAACAAAGTTATTAAGTATGAAGAACATGCCTGTGTCTATATCTTTATTAGACTACGCAATCCTAGTGAATACTAGATGATGAGTATTTGAGTAATTTAAACTTGGCATACCGAATGTTCGGTTCAGATTTATTCAAGTGGAGTGCTACCTATATCATAAACTCTACTCAAGTTTGTCTACAAGCATTGCCAGGCTGATGAACCTTTTTTATTTAGAATACTAAGTAGAGCGATGTTAATCCTTAAGAGTAACTAGTCTCTGGAAAAACATTCTTACAGTGGTCGGGCTAACCTATTTTTTTCATTTTATTTTATTGTATTTGGGTGGCTTACAGCTATCAGTGTAACAGTAAGGTAATTGACGATAAGCCTCCACATTTTGCAATAGACTATTATTGTACAAATTTTCAAATCTATTCGTAAACTATAACTTTAAAATAACTATTAAATTAGGTACCTGCATAGGCAAAGATGCATGTGCACCTGCTATTAGAATACATCAGAAACAATATTATAGTGTTTAGATAAAACAGTAGTAATGGACGCTAAGCTGCTTGCAAAAAAATCCATTGATAGGTGTTTATTCTTAACAATTTGTTTAAATACTTTGACTGAGCGAATCATATAAGAATTGGTACGGTAAACTGTGCAAGCGTAAGAAGCATGAAGAAGATTTCTCAAACGATTCTCGTCGGTTTTTTTTCTCGATTTTTCATATCAATTTCTGCCTTTAATTACCTTACTGAAAAAAGTCGCATATTCCATGGTGGAATTTTGCAGCCCCCTTAGTCCCTTACGGATTGACATCATAAAAAACCTGGGATTTATTCATTTCTTGAAACATTTAAGTACCTACCCATAAAGGCCAAGTATTAAGATTAAAAACTTCTGTAGGCGCAACCAAAATTTTTCAACAGCCTTACTTTACGTCACGACAATAAAACTCCTCGTTTATATTTACGCATTCGGAATACCAGCACAGCACGCGGTACACTGTTCTCTTTTACGATCACAGTTATACTATCCCTCGGTACTCGGCATATTTACTTTTATTGCGCCCCGACGGTACTCGTATTTTGTAGGTGCCCTCGAATTCGGCGAAATTAAAATAACTTAGCGAGACCTTACCGTATGATGAACATGTGAAGTTGTCAGTCACAGTTATTTACGAATAAAGACTTCAAAACTTGACACGACTTAAAAAAAAACACAAAATTTTCAACTCAACTCAACTCAAAGCATTTATTTCAATTAAACCATTTACAGGCACTTTTGAATTGTCAAGGGATCAGTCAGTCAGAAATATGAATCTAGTTGCCCATTCCAAAGCGTAGGTTCCTATGGAGAAGAACGGGCAAGAAACTCCACCGAGATAGTTGTGGTTGTAGTACAATTACAGAAAATCAACAAAATAGTTTATTTTTAGTACTCCCGTCGAGTAACGGCCGGAAATTATCATAACGGTTAAAATTGGCAGATACACAGAAATCCACTCAGCTGTTTCAGAAATTGTTACTGGCTATGCTGGGGTCGGCTAATGCTTAAACCTTCCTGACGCTAAGTCTTAATTAAAGATTTTAATGGTGGCCTATGTGCGCAAATGGAGAAAAGACCATAGATAATAGACCATGAATAAATCCTACGTGATTTGAGATTTAAATAAAATAAAAATACGTTTTTGTTCTTACTTCTTCAATACCTTATATCTACACTAATATTGTAAAGAGAAAAATTATATATTTTTGTATGTATTGAATTCAAATTCAAATTATTTTATTTCACATAAACCTACAAGGGCACTTATGAAACGTCAGAAACTAGGTGCACGGTTCCACTTGGTCGTTTCCTATGGAGAAGAGCCGGCAAGAAACTCCACGGTTACTCTTTTAAAAGTAAATGGTATTTACAATGTTTTCAAATTACAGTGTTAATAGGTATGAGAAGACAGTGTAGGCCTATCAACAAGTACCAGGTACTTAGCAAGATAGAAAATGATCGACAGATCTACAGTCTGTTAAGCCTACATGAATAAGCTCAAAAACGAATGGACCGATTTTAAAAATTATTTCATCAGTAGAATGCTATATTATCACTTAGTAACATCAGCAATTTATAAATATATAAGAAAGAAAGAAAATAAATGTATTTGACTCAGGTCATAATCACACAAAAACTGCCGGCGCCGGCTTCCGCTGGCGGAAGCTAGTTAAGATTAAGGTAAATAATATTTAACGAATAGGTATGATTATTGGGTTTCTTTTTTCTCGCTGGTAAGAAAATAAGGTAAGTATTACGATGGTTAATTAATGTATCGTATTGATTCTGAAATATCAAATCTCAAATCCACAGTCATTGACTGCTTACTCATTTACGGCTCTTTAACCTCATGTAACCGATCTCTTCAAAGAAATTGGGTCAGTAGGGTAACGTACCCAAAAAGAGCCAAACACGCTGCAAGGGTCAAGGCTACTCAACTTACTCACTAACCCCAATAAATAACCCTTTAGTTAAAGAAATCACACGAGCGAAAGTATATTCTTTATATTGTAACCCATTGATACGAGACCAGCCATTTCTTTCCCACACATACGTCGTTCAGACGTAAGTTACTGCGTCTGACATTAACCCGAGCTTACGTCTCTATTCGCATGGCAGGCTTACAGGACAGAGATAAGAGATAATTCGATACGAGTGGATTAGTATCGCGACACTAAATACAGATTACTCTGACGTACGGACATGGCAGTCAGAGGGTTATGCCGATACGGCCCAATGGCGTACATAATACGATCGTGTGTATTAATATATGCTACGCTCAGTTGTGTAAGATTATTGTAAGTGTCTAGGAATACGGAGAGGAGATGAGAACGAAATATTATGTCAGCTGCTCGTCAATTTGAGGATTAATACGGTAGACTTGAGGCCAAACGAATAAGATAGTGTTTCGTATTTGGCAACAGCATAAATATTCAGTTTGCTTTGGACTAATCAATACTATTATATAAATTAGTTCATTGCGGTATTTTTGTTGTGTAATGAAAAAATAATAAAAAGCGCTTTGGCTATAAATTACTAATTATAAAACCCAATATTTACCGCTGTTTAAACAGTCTGGCTGATGTGATGACTGTTACAATAAATTATTGTGAGAACACAATGTTGTATGCAGAAACAGGGACCAACACTGTTTGGTATGTCTTAATAGAGTATCCCGTCGTCCATTTTCATAACAAACACTTAGAAAGGATGATTCTCAAAAAACATATGACAAGAGACGCTTAGTACAGTTTAACAGAGTGTACCTATAAACACTTAGAGATTAATTGACATTTTATTTGCATAATCCAGCTCATTAGAAAATATATGTATGGAAAACATAATTATCCTCGAAAAAGCGGTATTAACATACGGCCAACAAAAATAAACAGAACGTACATACATCCGGAACATATTCATACGGTTGTACAGTTACGCTAATTTTTATAAATAACAAGGAACAAGACCCAGTGGGACGGAATGCAACAAAATTTTAAACTACATACAACTACTGCAGTGTTTTTAGCCAATTCACTTTGCATTCGTATAAAACAAATGGGTGGAAAGTTCCGTTAAAGCTAAATGTGCACTAAATTTAGTAAACGTCGAATTTTGTTGAAAATTTGTGGCAGTATTATGGTCTAAAGTTCTGTTAGTAAGGGTACTGAAACATGCTCTATTAATTATGAGAATTTTAGTAAAATATTGTGAGTACGTTTGGTATCGTGATACTGCTGTAACACGTTTTGGTGCTCTGTAAGCTTCGGGTATATTATGTACATATTTTAGCGTTCCACAAAATCCTTACAATGATGTATTCTGTTACAAAATACAGTTATTTAAATATTATTTCTCAGCTTACATGTTTAATTTTATAATATTCTGGAAACTTACTGCTAACTTATACAGTGTTCTTAAACAATATGAAATTGAAGGCCATTTACAAGTTTACACTGATAAACACTAAAAACAAAAACTGAAAAGAGATATTATCGTGAATTGTAGTGGCAATTATGTCATTTGGTCTAAATAGCTTTTTATTTTTATTATTTGATTTTGCTTTTATATAGATTCTTTTCTTTTAGATTTTGTGAATGTGAGAACGTTGTAGGCTTAACAGACTGTAGATCTATCGACCATTTTCTATCTTGCTAAGTACCTGGTACTTGTTGATAGGCCTACACTGTCCTCTCATACCTATTAACTCTGTAATTTGAAAGCATTGTAAATACCATTTATTTTTAAAAGAGTAACCATGGAAATTCTTGCCGGCTCTTCTCCATAGGAAACGACCAATTGGAACCGTGCATCTAGCTTCTGACGTTTCATAAGTGCCCTTATAGGTTTATGTGAAATAAAATATTTTGAATTTGAATTTTGAATTTGAATTTGAATTTTATTTCCAACCAGTAGTAGTGCTAAATTATACATTCATCAAATTACCGTATTCACTTTTGTTTAAATTATTATATATATTTTAATCAACAATTTAAAATGAAGCATATAATCTAGCTTCACCACAGAGCAGCAACACTAATCGTACAGTTCTCTTCCAAGATAAATGCAATATACGATGCGAAATAAATACAGTTTACTTTAATTATGCAACCGCACGTTCTATTAATTAATTTATGTAACTAACTTGTGTCTGCAGTAATGTGATATTACTCGTTGCACTTAGGGGGTTGAGCCACAAAACAAATAAATTACAGAAGTTTAACGGAACATAGGATGAAGGAACTGTACGAAATGTAAGTAAGAAGTTTCCGTGGATGGTTGACTTTTTGTCTGGACTGGTCAAACTGAGGCGAATCCCGTGCGGGACGCAGGACGTGACGTGCGTGTGAAGAAGTGAAGCGACTGTTCGCGCCAGTTTGAATACCCCCAAACAAATTAGTTGACACAGTCGGCGCAAGCGAATTTCGTCCCACATCCCGCGCGGATTTCGCCTCAGTTTGACCAGACCTAAAACAAATACTCTTCCAGTTACGGCTATAAAAGCACACTCAGAATATAAAAGTACATACGTCTGTTACATATATAGTCATGAGTAATTTTTAAAAAGCCAATCGCCTTACATCCTACATTTCAGACGAGGCTTAAATAGATTAAATAAAGTATCAAGACAATGTTAATAGAATTATAAGATCGTTGAAGAGTGGGCGTGTAGTTGCCAGTATTTTAACCGACTTCTAAAAGGGTGGAGGTTCTGTGATCGTCAGTATAAGAAAGAAAGAAATAGAAAAGAAAGAAAATACGTTTATTTGCGGTAAACATGACGCAAAAAAAAACACTCAATAAAAAAGAAATGAATATAATATTTTATGTTGTTGTTTAGTATGTTTTATTTTTATGATTTCTCTGTCAATTGTCGACCAATTTAGAAAATTATTTTTTTGTTTGAAAGGGTATGCTTTCAAAGTGGTATATAAATTGACTTATTATATAATTATATTTATAACTTGTCGTGGGCCGTTTTTGAGTTAGATTCTATAATACGTATTTTTCTCACTTAGTTTATATGGTTGATGTTATAACAACTTTCTGTCACTGTTATTTACATAGCAGGTGTGGTAGGATTTGAATTTTTGTGGGGTAGGTACCACAACTATTAAATTCGAAACTTACCCATTAAACGATTTAAATGCTGTATTAAAACCAAACTTTGTAAAAAGGGTACTATAAAATTTTAGATTATTTAGAAGATAAAAAAGCTTGGGATTGAGCTGCTCGCTCTGCTAAGCCTTGTGCTAAAATGATGGTCTGGCAGTTTGAGTAGTTTATGCGGCCTACCCGAATGTCCTTTCTTTGGTATTGTTCGTCGAGTTGAGCTCCTTAAGTTCTGGGTTGAGCTCCATGATTACTGACAAATGCTTGCACTGACAGGACAGGTCCACTCAAATATGTGTGGTTCTTTTCTCAAAATACATTTTCAGACACTAAAGTCAAAGTCAAAGTCAAAGTCAAATCATTTATTTCAAGTAGGCCAGGCACTTTTGAACGTCAAAAATTTACAAAAAAAATTAATTGATTCTAGTTGCCCCTTCCAAAAGGTAGTTTTCGTATGGAGAAGAATGGGCAAGAAACTCCACCGTTACTCTTTTAAAATGTTTTACAATATTTTGTATAAGTACATTAGTTATATAATTATATGTGATTATATAATTATATGTGTACTAATCTACATGGTCCTCATATGGCCTGACCAAGATTATGTCTGGACTTTAAAAGAGACTGTGACCTCTGAGTTTGTTTCGGCCTTTCTTCTCAGAGTAGTCAGATAGGAAACGCCGAACTCATCTAGCTAATTATTAATTGTTTTTTTTAAATAACGTGTAAAAGTGATTCCAATATCTTAATTACAGAATAAACAATTTCATTTCACTAAAATGCGAAAAATAAAAACTTCTTTACAAAAAAAATCGTCTTCAAAAAAACACTACAAAGTGAAAAATAACTATATTTCGGCAAATTTTCGCTATTTGCCATCGACTTTCGAAATAAAGTAATTGAGAAAGAAGTCGGTTGTTTTTTTTTTTTTGTAAAAAGGTTTTTTGTTTTAGTTACCCGAGCTGCTTTTTTTACATAGCTTCTACCCACGAGTTGTGATACTTTAAGAGGCCGACAACAGCTAAAGCGCGGTCATTGTCGGACTGCATAGAAAAGAAAGAGAAGCGCGATGACACAACGCTGGTAATTCATTGCAAAACATGAAGCAATTATCTATTTACAAAAAATCTATTGATTGGACAAAAAAAATTAAACACACATACCGTATAATATATTGTTTTCTATCGTATGAATAAGTTGTAGTATGTTTTCAACTCACTATCTAAGTAGCATAATTATATCCTGAAGAATATCATATATTTTTCTGATTTTGATTTTACTACAGTGGATCATAATATACTTTTAAGCATTATTAGTACTAACAAAATATGGATCCTCGTTGTCCGAAATAAATGAATTTTAATTTAATTTTAATTTCATTTAATTATAAAACTTGCTTTTAGCTTCCCTTAATGCATTTAAGTCCCACGCATCCTTGGTAGTCAGCCCCGCTACTGCCTCTGTGATCTAAACTAATATTATAAATTAAGATAAAGGATTAGATTTTTTGTGTGTTTGTTTGTTTCACGCTTAGACGGATGAACAGATTTGGATAAAATTGGGCACATGGGTAGATCATGACTTTTTATCCCGACATCCCATGGGATCGAGACTTATTCGGGTGAAACCGAGGCGCGCAACAAATTGACTTCTATTTTTCCACGACAATTATAGTATGCACAGATACGAAAGAAGAATTAGGATAATTCAGTCTAACTGGATACATCTGAATACCTGTATTTTACATGGAGCGAATCCCACAACCCACTGATACCCCTTGGTAAGACTGGTTGTCAGACTTTCGGGCTTCAGACTACTCGAATGACTGTCAAAGATCTACAAATAACAGACGGAACGGCTTTCCTATGCACGAAGGGGTTAAAGGTATAAAAAAGATGGTCATCCATCCACGGACCAACCTCAGCAAGCGGACCAATCTTCGATCGGCCCCTGCGGCTGAGCCACAAACCCAAATGTTACATATAAAATACGTAAAAACAAACTCAACATATCCGAAACATTGCATGCAATGTTCAAAACAGACAAACAGATAAACTAACTGAACGGATTGCAATTGAAACAGAAAAGTACGGAAACGCAATCGCTTGAAACAGCATTTGATACAAAACTGAAGGCTGCACAACGGAAGTGGAGACGACTTGGAAGTTTTTATCTTCACTCCTCTGGCTTTGCAGATTTTATACCAGATTTTAAGCTTAAATTGTGCATGAATACAGGCATTTACATAGATCACGAGGACTTTTGGTACGACGTTAGTGAGTAGGTATGTAAAGTTACGTTTTTTCGTCCCCTACAGAGTTGTTTTCTGAAGTAAAGAAGACATTTTAATGCCTCTCAATCCATTTTATAATCTTGAGCCAGGTACTTTATTTACATTAACTTGTGATAGCTAAGTATACCAACTTCCGAAGTCTATATTAGTTTGATAGCCAAATAAGGTGTTTTTTCAAGTGCATAGACGTACGAGTATCTTTAGATGCTACAAATCAGTAAGTAAAATATACATAATTATACATGCATCCAAAGTAGGCATTTGAATGAAGTTATCATACTTTATCTCACCCACACAGTGGCTTATGTTCTGTTTAAACTTTATAACAATTAATAACCTAAAATTATGGCACTCGCGAGTGTTGGGAATATTAAAACTTATTTGAATTAAGATGGAGAAAGAAGAAATTATGATTTGTTTTCTTAAAACAGATTAGATGCATCATTACGTCTATGTCAGAAGTTACGACGACTCGTACTTAATTGAGCATACTGTTGTTTAAACAAAGACTAATTCGCATTTTATGTCCGTGAGTTTTGTTTTGCACTTTACCAAGTTAATTTGGTCTGTTTATAAACATGTTTTCTTACATAAAAACAGATTATTTAAAAAAAACGGGGCAGTCTTTGAGGACTGCCGATAGAAGTGAAAACTAAGTAACAGGTATATCTATATAGATATATGTATACACAGTATACATATGTATAGCTCATGGGAAGCGTGCGGTGACGATGACGCGAGTTTAACGCTTTTTGTTCACCCAAAAAGTACACATATCTACACAGTATACATATAGCTCAAGGAAAGCGTTCGGTGACGATGACACGAGTTCCACGATTTTTGTTCACCCAAAAAGTGCTCAACGCGCCTAAAGAAGTTTTCACTTCAAAAAATGGCATGTAGGCGCAGTTGGTGCCATGGAAATGGTTGAATCGACTTCTGGTCTCCAGCTTTAAAAAAAAAAAAAAAAAAAAAAAAAAAAAAAAAAGTTATTTATTACCTTAAGTTTGTACATAAGCACTTTCTTTAGACATAAAGTATTTCACCACACGTCGGTGTTTTCAATGAACTCTGGCACCCAATTTAAGATTTAACTTGTGTTTAGGGTGCCAGCGTCCTCGCCTGTCATTTAAACATAAAGTAACAAAAACTTATAAACTAAACAATTTATATGTGTGCTAATTACTAATTAAGTACCTATACATCGATGTGTGCGTATGTGTAGTGAGTATATGTATAGCATGTGTATTTATAGTATGTGTAGTGTATATATCTATACTACTATGTGAGTGTCAGTGTGCGCGTGCGTAATTATAAACAAAATATAATATTACAATGTAATAATTAACTTATTTAGCTCGCAGTTTCGTTACGTATACAAGGACTAAACAGAAAACAAAAACTCTTAAAGTTATTTACTAAAATTAGGCTTATAATCAGCACTTTTAAAACATCAAAATTACATAAGATAGTTCCCAAATCGCCCGCCCCTTTACCAATTACTGGTGCTTAAGCTGGAAAGAAGAAGTGGCGTTTCTTGCCCGTTCTTCTCCATAGGTACCTACTACGCTTTGGAATGGGCGACTAGCTTCATATTTCTGACTGACCGACCCCTTAACAATTCAAAAGTGGCTGTAATTGGTTTATTTCAAATAAATGCTTTGAGTTTGAGTTTGGCGCAACAAACTGTCTAGATGTACATCTGTCTGTTAAGTTAGACAATAATAACCTACTCAATATTAACACAGTTCCCCACAATAGGCAGCTGACACCTCTCACGTTTTTAATCTGTAGCATAATTATTGAAAATATCCCATTATATCGACGCATAGCGCCAATGAAATATGTATGACGTCAGAGCGCAGCAGTCACAACATGCGCGACAACAATGTCCAAAACTGTGTTGTTTCCTATTGTGTGACGTCATCGCTGCGTTTATTAACTTGGATTGACAGAAACTTGATGTGTATGGAGGACGTGCATAGTGGATGTTGTTTCAATTGGCAGCTGCATAATTATTCTCTCAGTAACGAAAATACATTTCTGGTCAGGCATGTCCAAGAAAATGTCTTTAAACATTTTCATGGACATGCCTGACCTAATTCTGGTAACAATTCCTGGGTGGGGTAAAGGTTACGAAGTCAGGATAAGTTTCACTAATAAACCTTTTAGGCAAAAAGCGCCCACGGCTAGCGAAACTATTTAAAGTACCTAAATAGTCTTATTAACGTGATACGAAAACACGTATTAAATCTAAATGAAAAAACAAACCATACCGTGTACCGTAATAATTTCCAACTCAATCCCAAACTAACGAACACGTCGAACATTTTATTACTATTTACTGTGAACCACCAAAACATCAACAGACATACTAAAACAGACACGAGCTGCACAACATTAATAAATCAAGTAAAATTACATCTCTAGCGGGCGAGTCATACGGTGTAATCTTTATTAGTCGAAACTTTTCACTCTGTATTAGTCCCTGGGTCCTCGTTCGCTTTACAAATTGTTTTACTGCATACACACACGTGAAATAAAGAACAAAGTCGGCACTGTTTGTTGATAAAAGTCTCTTGTTGTTGGTAAATGGATGTAAGAATAATAATGGTTAAAAAACTGGACATAAGGACCAAAAAAATAAATAAATACAAATTTATTTTTGTGCCAAATTATCTCATTTTATTATTATTTACTTATTACATACACTATTCATGTTTTAATGCCTAATATAAGGTAGATTGTAGAAGGATACATCTATGTACCTATAATTTATGCAAATAAATTTTATTTCGAAAAAAAGGTTCGAATCAAGATAATAGACATAAATTGTCACGAAGCCATCCAGAAATATTTTAATTTACAACAAAAAAATACAAAAGCCAAGAATGTAATTTAGCCAAAAATGTCATAACGCACAAAAATCCGGGCGTACGTTATATCTACGAACGTAACGTACGTAACGCGTATCGTAGGTTCACGTCGCCCTGCACGCGCTCAGAATATTTTGCATCACGAAAAAAAATTAAAGCGCCCCCAAACGCCGTTCTTCGTATTCAATTAAATTTTTATGTAACCTGCGTATGTAGGTACGCGTGTTGTGTGATACGGTGTTTTTTTTGTACATGGACTACAGGTCAGGCGTGGGATAATTTATTTTTATCGTGCCTTTATCTAATCTTTGTGAAAAAACCTTTTAAACATGCTTATAGTTTTTAAATTGCAAACATTCAGACATCTTTTTAGAATGGAATAATTATTATTCTGCTGTTTGACTAGTATCTAAGTTATGTAAGACATTTCAATGATTTGATATTTCAAAGCGTGGTTTTTGTTGTATAGACGATTTTTTTCTTCTGTAAACGACAGTAGGTACAGTTTTTATTATAAGGTTTTAGTGAGTTAGTTACACTCGAAAATATAGTTTCTTAAATGCACAAGGACCTAAAAAGAGGCTAGATCCGCCCATTGCCGGTAGGTAATAAAGTTAGTTTTCAACTCAAATATGTAATTTATTTGCCATGCAGTATGTATGTTAAATATAGCTTGTTGAAAACTCAACATTAAATGGCGTCGCATGATTCATAGTAATAAAAGCAGCGGTTCACTTCACGCGTTGAATTTATTTTTACACAGTGCCGGCACATATTTAATCTGATGACTCAGCGTGTGTTCCTGCCTTACTATTTTTTCACGATCATGTACTTTTTTTTATCAGATACTCGATAGTGAAACTCTTTCAGTAATTTTTGTCGGTATCAAAGACCAATTATCCGGAAAAAATGGTCCTAGTTATTGAATACGATTAAAACCATGATGTCTTGTGTAATTTTCCGAATTATACGAAAGCTTTACGGTATGGTCGGAATATTCCACCGAGACATCCAATTCCTTTCAAACTCCAAATCCAATCAAATTCTTAGTGATCCCAATAAACCATTTCCATGAAGCTATCGGGTACTGTTTTCCAAGATTACAAGGAAAACTGACTCAAATAGTATGTCTAACAACCAAAATCTACTCTAACTACGACATCGTAAATACAATTCGAGCTAGATTTCAACAAGATATCCAATGGATGCTACATCTTGTCTACGCCTCTACGCCGTAGCTGAGCGCTACGCCGTAGCTCAAAGGTTACACGAACTGAAGTGGTGTAGGTTCCGTTCGACGTTGAAACCTCTCAGCTTGAGCTAGGGTTACAAATAGACTGAGGGTTACGTCGGCTTGCTTTATTAGACATCTAGGGGTAAATATGATATCCCTGTAGTTTATTCGTAATCGATCTAAAATGTGGTTTTAATTGGTTCGGATTGGCCTTTATTTTGGGGGACAATATGTACAACAATCTAATATGTCAATCTTATAGTATATTAGTGGCAAAAAGATAAATATTTTTAAACGAAATAATTAAAACCATAATAGTTAAAGTCAACGTCTCCTTTCAAAATTTGCTATAACCCAAATGACTATATATTCGTAACAATAGACCCTTAGTAATTAGAACTCTGAGCTTTTAGTTAACAACAAAAAGTGTACAATGGTTTCGTGTGTCTAACCACGGTACGCTTATCAACGTGGCTTTTGCTCTTATCAGATATTCATAATTACTAGCTTTTAAAAGTAATGAAATAATTGGAACGCCACCAATTAACCTACATGAGTTTGGTTAAAGTAAATAAACATACAATTTTATAACTGTAACGCCAGTAACTCATTAATTATGCTACTCGTGGTTAAATGTGAACCACGCGGTTTGATGGATTTCTGATGACATTAAATTGTCGAAACACGGCCTATCAATGGATGGGTGACCATTTAATTAATCCTGAGGTCTTTGAGAGCACGTTAAATCAACTTTTCGTCCGATTTCGGTTTAAATAACTTCATTATTTTGTCACCCGATAGTTATAATATTATGATCACTGCGATTTGTTATGAGAATCTTAATAGAGACTGCTTAAGGTATAATTCCGTAGCCAACTGCAGGCGGCAACTGCAGGCGACGTATCGCCGCGACACGACTGATTTCTATGAATTTCGCGCCTTTTACGTCGCCTTCATAGAAATACGTAGAATCCAGTGTGTCGCGGCGACACGTCGCCTGCAGTTGCCGCCTGCGGTCGGCTACGGAATTGTTTCTTTACGCTACAAAACAAAGTGAAAAACAAATGCCAACCACTATTGACAACTTGATAAACTTAAAGGGATTTCCAAGTTTAACAAAACATCTACCAAAACCTAACCCTAAACATACCCAAACCAGCGAATATAACATCAAAATTTCAAACGTCAACCGTTAAAACAATATATGGTTCAACCCTAAACCACTAACAATAAATGTGTAGTCATCAACAATGATTCACAGAATACGGCCCAGGGTTGATATACGCCACCTCCTTGCTAAGATACAACTACGCTAGTGACCGCAAGAGGGCGCAGCGAACGCCATGATAAACTGTTATGGCCCTCGGCCCTTCGGCCAAATGAATGGTCAGGCACGAATCTAGATATGAGTAATGGGTTATAATAAAGCTGGTGTCGTGTAGGAGTCAACTGTTTTAGGTGTGGCTGATATTATTAAAGAAATAATTAACGAAATACATATATTTCGTTCATTATCAGTTTTTTTAATTTAAAAAACCTTATTTTCATCGGTCGATTCCTCAGCTTTCACTGAAGTTTTTTGAGATTATTAAAGTATTAAATCATGAAATATATGTATTTCGTACATTATCAGTTTTTTTTTTTTTACTAACTTTCATTGGTCGATTGCTCAGCTTTCACTGAACTTTTAGTATATATCCTGTTGGTTTATAATTTCTAGACGTAGTTCAGAACGCATATGTACTGAAATATGAAAGCAAACAGAAAAGGCTAAAAAAGAAGATTGACATGTGACGCTCAGCAAAACATAAGAAGCAACTTCAAAACAGGCAAAAACTCAAACAATACACCAACAAAAGCATCTAAATTACGCTTCACTTTCAAGTATAAATAAACTCGCACTTCACTTCAAACTCGAAACTTAGTTCCGAATTCAGAGCGGCATGTTCGCTAAGTGATATGCACTCTTAACTTTTTGGTCCTAGCTCGCTTCATCAGTTGCGGAGACAGATGCTCTCTGGATGCACTTCTTGAAACAAAGTGACAGAATTAAGGCGGCAGAGAAAACGTTTTAAACTAATTACTGTCACCACTGGCAGCGAGGACTGTTGTAGCAGATGAAAGCGTCGACGAAGTCTGGTCTTTAAGTACGTTTTATGTAAACGTGGACTGGAGGTACGTTTATCTAGTTGAGTTTTATTTTACGCGTCGTTTTTGCGGTATAGTGGTCTGTTTTTAATAAAAGCTATTAATTTATTGGAGGTTTAACATAACCATTTTACCCAATAAATTAAATTACATACCTTTTTCGAACAATCATATTGTATTTTCTTCCTTATCTTTTCCATTTACACAATTCGCTTGAATAACTTTCTTTCAAGTTGTGTGGTCTGTGCAAGGGCTTGTTACCAGAAAAAAAGAGCTAATATGTTTCAGTTTATTCTATAATTTGTAACATAACATCACGCCTTGCTTCCCCGAAGGGTTGGGCAGAGGTGTATGTATAGTATACCCACACCTCGCCAATTATGTTTTAGTCCCATGTAATATAGGGTGCGAGCCTATTGCCATCAACTGGGCCGAAATCCAGGCTCTGGGCTGCTACCAAGAAATTCCACATGCAAAAACCCAATAACACTTTGCCCAACCTGGGAATCGAACCCAAGACCTCATGCTCAGTAGTAGCGCTTGCGACCACTAGACCAATGAGGCAGTCAGATTTGTCTTTTCAATAGGACTAAAATAAGTAATGTAACGAGTTTTTTTCGAAATTCATTATTCTTACTTGATAATAAACAACAAAATGTTGTCTGTCTCATTTCCATCTGAAATACTTGGTGACTCTTGTTTGTCGATACAACATTTCGCAAAACTTGTCATCAGCCCTGGCAACATTTTTTTTTTGTTCTAAGATAAATTTTAATTAAGTAGAATGTTTACAAGTACCAAAAGTTTACAATGTTTATTTTTGAGGTCGTTCTAAAGGGCGAGCGGACGATAGAGTGACCTTGAAGTGTAGTTCTTCGTAACAACTGCTAATTAAGACCTTGTAAATATATACAAGTTCAGTCTTGTGTTAACATTATACTACTATTATATTACTAGTGGGGTAGAACTTCATTTGTTTCGAAATTTGATTTCATTTAAACATTACGACTTTGAATTAACAAATTCGAGAACAAATTTATGTCTTTGGTGGATAGTGTAAAACTTCGGGCAAAGTATGTTGGTCCTTTTACCCTCCAAAAGTATTTTCTGAAAGTTGATACTTTATGACAAAAAAACCGGTAAAGTGCGTCTTGGACCACGCACAATGAAGGATTCCCTAGTTGTGATGAAAAAAATATTCTCCCCATACATCGATATGCGTCACAGTCAATTCTCCAACTGCAAAAGTAAGATAGAAATCGCAAAATAAAAATTGATGTAACAAATTAACAATTTTCGGGCTTTTTCCTTTACTTATGCTGTGGGACCTTGCCTCTTACCAAATTTAACTATTCTAGGTCAACGGGAAGTACCCTATAGGTTTTTATTTATTTGCGAGTATCAAAATATGTCTCCTAAATGGCCGTATTTTTTATTGCAATTTAAACTTTAATATGTAATTTATTAATTATCTACCTCTATGCTGTTAATAAGGTAGAAGAAAATTGTTAAAATTCAAACAGTTTTTTTTTAGTTACAATGTCCCGTAAAGTATTACAAAGTTGTGTCATGATTTCTTGTTTATAATGCTATGTTCTGGAATTGAATTTTATTTATTTCAATTGGCAACACAGCCAACCGCCATACCGGTGGAATAGTGTCATGGTGGGGTGAAATGGAGATTAGCCTCACGTTTACGGGCGCTCGGGCAGTTCGCAGAGAGCGGTCGACCTAGTAAGACTAATCAACAAGTTAAATTGTAAAATTATATCTTAGTTGTACTGGTTATATACAACTGTTGTACTGGTTTCTATGGGCCACTGTTGCCTGAAATAGATGGTATTATTATTATTATATTAAAGTTATGTCGATTGTAATATTGACAATATATGTGTATCCATTTTGATATCAGTAAAATACAATATATTATTATAAAAGTGGTTTTATTAAATTTGCATTGCTTATTTCATAAATAAATAATTATGTATTAATGAAATAAATACTGCAACTTGTATTACATAATAATACATTGTAAGGAAAACAAACACTGAATTGAAACTAGAGATCAAGCGCAAATCAAAATAGTTTTAACTAAAGCAACAATGTTGTTTTATTACTAGGAGCTCTCACGTATAAATTTAATTGAAACTGCCTTCTTTCGCTTCACTAATATAATTGAATTTCTCTTGAGAGTACTTTGACGTACGTTTTCTGACGTTTAAATCTCTAGTTAATATAATTGCACACAAATCAACAAAAGTATATTGAACATAGTTTTATTTATAGATGTGCTCTATTTTGAACTCTGTCCGACCTGATGTGAAGCTATGACGCAGTTAACGATGGTGCATCCATGGCAGAACGAATGCAATACAACGGAGGTATTATGAAGTTCCAAGTGTTTCATCGCTGCAATTTCATTATCGCTATCAATTGCATTGAACAAACAATTAAATTGCTTCGCTTAAATAAGCTGACATGCTTCATCGCTACAAGGGTTTTTTTTTATTTTCTTAGCGCTACCACGCTATTCCCACGCCTTTTGTTATTCTTTCCAGTGGTTCTCCAACAAGGAAATAATAGTTATTCACGAGTTCATCGATTGGTATTCATGTATACCAAAGATTTTACGAAAATTTTAACACTAAAACCACATACCATATTACGGCGATACATATCACATAATCAGAACATGTTCAAATAGTATTAACTATCTCCTCGTTACCTTAAGCAAATAGAATCTGCGCGCCGCGCCGTACGACGAACGCGGTGCGACTAATTGATCAGCTAATTTGTGGATCGCAGGTGTGCAGCCGCCTTTATGAATTACAAACAGCTATATAGTTTATATCCATTAGAGAAATCGAAGGCGCCTCCTATTTCATTAAACATGTTGTGTTAATTTATCAAATGAGTTGTTAGCTTGAATTGGAGTGTATATTATTGATGGGCTAATTTATTATATGGTATATGTGTATGAGTTTCATGAGATTTGGTAGTCTCTGTTATTAAAGTCAATGACAAGTGAATGTTTCAAGAAAATAACTCAATACATCCAATGACTCTCAGCGCCACCCCTTAACTGAACGTTCTTAAACATTTTGACAAATTTGTGACAGGCTCGAACTTTCATTTCTGCATAAATTAAATGTATGGAGAACGTGTGCGTAAAAGATATCCAGCGCTCTTACCAAGCAGAACGATGTCTACTAAGGTAACACAATGTTCCAGACACTATGTGTGACAACATTTAACTCTCGTTACGTCTCGTAACGTCTTCTTCTCTCAAATACAACTTCGATGAATAACAAACCTATATAATTTTGATTAGTGAAATTGATGATAGAAACGAAAGTGAATAAACCAAAGTACCATTTAGTTATTTGAAGGAGTGAGACATGTGCTACAGTTACAGCTTCTTTCTTCTCGAAACAACTGCAATGAGAAAAAGTTGTCAGCTTGCAAAATTAGTTTACTTCTTATAAAATAACATAAATATTAATTTAAAATCTGAGATGTAAAAAAATATAAGACCCTTGTGTTTCATAAAAATGTAACTTTACGACGAACCTGCCAGGATTTTACACTAAAACTTTACTTTAACTTAACTAAGTCTTCAACGTCTGCAAAGTGTTAAGTAAACTTGAAGCTTTAACAGCTTAATTTACTTGTTACAAACACTGTAACGTGTTTAAAACATTGATAAAATATTGTTCCATTAAATTATATAGATAACAGTTTACTTGGAAACCATATATATGTAGCACAGACGAAGTTTTGTTTCTAACCATATTTTCCATGAGCAGTATGTTATTTTTGCGCGTGATTGATACTCAGTGATTCTATAGAATACTACTGGAGAAGGAATTTTTAAAATCGGTTCAGTTGTTTTTGAGTTTATTCATTACAAACAAGAATACAAAAATACAAATATTTTCTCTTTACAATATTAGTGTAGACAAACAATCATCAGGCTTATAGGTCTTGTCCCGTCTGTGTATTTTGTATAATAATTTACGCAGCAAATTGACCAAAATCATTCCATTTTGAATAACCAGTCTCTGCCCAAAAGTCACACCTATAGGTAGATAAATTAAGTTTTAAAATAACTAGGTACTGCAATAATATCTCAAAAGTAGCAGCTAACTGGTAAAAAACATACATCTCACTCCATATTTTGATTAAGCCCTGTCAAGAGTGTTGCCATTGAAACACTGGTTTCATTACAGCTAATAACTCCGCATGATGCGGAATTTACGTACTTACTTACTTAATCAGATTCTCGAGCCTAGAGGGTTGTAATAAAATAATGATCCGTCTGCAGATAAATGCAATTGCTAACCTAACGACGATGAGCTGCACCCTAACTGCGTAACACACGATCAATCTCAATCTGTTTCATTTTGACATTTCAACAACATTCATTGCGTTATTTACGTTGTTGAGCAGACAAATTTTTCGAACAGCAACGGATTAGCAATATCCCTAAAAATGATTCAGATATTGATTGATCGAGTATTACGCAATAGGGTGTTGGGTGGAATTCATAAGACTTCCACTGCTAAGAACTATTAAAATAACTATAGGATATATATTTTATCAACTCCTTTAAGGAGTTCTGAACTTGTAAAATATATTAGCTAAAATCTAATCATCAACCACCTTCCCCTATTTTTATAATAAGAATATGCTTAATTTGTTGATTTCGAGGTTGATCCCCCAACCAACACAGAGCCGTAGCAAAGAAAAATAAAAATCTATTTAATTTCTTTATATTATTTGATTACCAAATCTCCAGTTTATCACTTACTAATTCACTGTCATTTAGAATTACACCCCAAATTCGATGCTCCACATGATTACCCTAAACTAAATTCACGCACTATACAACAAAAAATGCGACCGAAAGTCCCCTACCAATTGTGTCGAATCAAATCGTCGGATTACATTCCTATCACTAGTGTTTATCACTTGCCCGAGGCCATTCGGCCTAATACTCCTCCGACGAAATAATTTCGGCAAATGACGTTTAGGCGCCGAAAACGTCGGAAAACGTCGGTAATTGCCCTCTCGCTATATAAATTGGCTGAGTGTGTTACCGGCAGTGGGAAGGGCTTCGGGTCTTACTAAGAAATCTCGATATAAGGGATTTCTTTTTTGATGATCATAGTGTGGGAAAATAAATATTGTTTGTGAATTTAATAAACACACTTTCTTCAATTAGATAATAAAATATTTTTCACAAGACTTACACGTAAGATCTATTAATTAGATAGAGCCGACACATGAATTAACGAAAAGAACATAGCAACTATTTTTACACCAAATAGTTTAACAAAACCATCAAAACCTGAAAATATATTATGAAACTTAATAATAATCTTACAATATCGCGTATTATTAAGATTCTCTTAAAAAAACATCCTGAAATCGAGAACCGCAAGTAGTAATGTTTAGTAGCACTCCTGCAAATGAGGTTTGTCGATGGAGCCGGGGCGGTGCTTCGCGCAATTACCGCGCACCAGCGGGGCGCCACCGTCGCTCGCGCTGCACAGGAATTTATGGGACGCGCGTGTCAAACACATTTTTACACGATAACAACAAAACAGTAATAAGTAGGAAAGTCTGGTGTTAATTGGGACAGATTAATGACATTGAAAATATTAACAAAATACACTTAGAAACTATTTATTTAGAAAAATACCCCATTCAAATAAGTTATTAAGTACATAGATTAATTTATAAGGCATCCACATGATAGCCTGAATTAAGCAGTCGACAAACTTCTAGTGCGACTTGTGAGATAACTTTCAGGAAAAAAAAACGGTCATGAAGGTAACATAGCTCAGTTAAACTAACATTAGTTCCCCCAAAAACTGTACTAAAATACTATTTTATGTCCTGAATATAGAAAAAAATCACAGAAAAATCCCCATTTCCACCTAACCTGGAAACTGAGAAGAAATGCTCTAAAAGAAGACTTTTCTCATGTAAATATTTCCCGTAATTCTTTTCAGAAATAAAGACTTCTCGTAAAATACACCCTTACGTAAGTAGAGTCTGAAGTTATTATGACTGGTTATTTGTAGGGGCTTACTCGTCCCACTTGCAGTCATATAAAGTCGGCGAGGGAATTTACGGGAGGACTGTGTGCCTGGCATTTTTGAGTTAATTCACCAAACATTATGTGCATCGCGTTCAGAGGGTTGAGTTGAAAATGCAGTGGTTTTAGATGAAGTTTTTGATCGTAATTGTTATCTACTTATAAAAAGGGCTTAAAGCCGGGTCCAGTCATGGCTTCAAATACCTTCAAAGTCGCGATGTGTCGCATAGGTATTTGAATATGCGTGACAAGTTTGATCTTATATTTCGCCCTCTGTGATCCCACCTTACAAAGTCTTCAAACAAGTGTTCAAATCTTTAAGGCTATGTCTGATATATTGACGCTATTCTTTTATAGTTTATGGCCGATACGAGAGAAAAAGAAGCTACATAGTTTGCCTGATGACTTGGAAGTTTAGAGGCATGAGGAACAGAGTGTAAAGTTCACTCATCATCTATAGAAAAGGGAGGATCCTCCGACTAGACGGGTGTCGTGTCTGGCGGGCAACTGCCCGACGATTGATGTCGGGAAGTTATATATGTTGATCACGCGGTAAACTCTGCTTGCGCGTTGCAGGATTTGTGTGACGTCAGGTCTTTGATGCGTCCGCCATGGGATCTGGAGGCAAAAGTCCTCGCGCACATTTAGGAGTGGCGCGAGGAGGCGAAACACCGGGGCGTAACTCCGTTGCCGCGAGAAATCGCGGCACAGCGGACAGAGCTCCGGCGTGATCTCATAGCGTCATGGAGAGTGCGATTGTCGCAACCCAATGCTGGGCACGCCATTATTGCGGCGATAAGTCCCCTCTTCGAGGAGTGGCTAGAGAGGCGCCACGGCGTCCTCACCTTCCGCCTGACGCAGGTCCTCACCAGACACGGTTGCTTCGGGAGGTTCCTGTTTCGTATCAGGCGGGAACAAACGCCCGGGTGTCATCACTGCGTGGATCGCCTGGAAGACACGGTTGAGCATACGGTGGAGGTCTGCCCGGCTTGGGCAGAGCATCGCCGTGTCCTCGTGGAGGCGATCGGATGCGGGGATCTCTCGCGTCCGGCCCTGGTCCAAGCCATGGTACGGAGCGAGAGGGCATGGGAGGCCGTCACCTCCTTCTGCGAAGCAGTAATGCTCGCGAAGGAGGAGGCAGAACGCGTGAAGGAGAGGCAAATTCCGCAAATTTCGCGCCCTATGCCCCTAGCCGCCACAGGAGACGCCCTGGGCATCGGGAATCGCAGGCCGATTCCGGACCGTAGGCGCGGGCTTGCGGACGGTGAGCAATGGGTAGCTCGCCGTCCGATAAGTACCAGGCCCGGGTCGACGGCGCGTTGTGTTCCACGCGCGCCTCAAAGAGATGTCAGCAAGTGAAGGGGTCCGATAGGTCCGATGCCTGCCGGGGTTGCGGGAAAGTCGGAAAGAGATACCGTGGCCCCTGGCAACGTACAGGCAACTGAAGGAACTCGGGTGGGTTTTAGTCAGTAAGAGTCTGACACGCCCTCCTGCTCCACCCAGAGCGGGAGAAGTTATTTGATAATTTCCATCCAAAAAATAAAATGAAAAAAAAAGGTCTTTGGTGCGTAGTTCGAATGTGGCGTTGTAGATGCCGCCACACCAGCTTAATACAAATCACCTCTCTTAATAAACGAATTGACAGAAAGTTTAACATTAAACTTGAATCACCAGTGCTTACCTGATGTTAAAAAAGGTTGCCAAATGTGAAGCAACGTTTCTGAAAGGTATTTCGAGTACATATACCACAATCTAGGAATTCCTTTTGACGGTAGATTGAGAGTGCGAATTTCTTCTTATTTTCTCCCGTTTTGCAATTCCGCTTGCTTTCCCAGCGCACAAAAATGATTCTCTAGAATTTCTCAGAAATCTATGAATGCTGAAATGATAGAGAAAAAAAACGAGTACTAACCTGTCATTCGCAGAATTGAATTGTAAAAGCTGGTAGTTTTAGCAAAATGTAAAACTGTATACGGATTTTTCATCAGGGATGTGATTTGATCTGTTTCAATATTATTTGAAACGTAGCCCAAACTAAGATAAATAAAATTATTATTATCAATCCGTATGGTGAGTGTGTTTACAAACACGAATTTAAATATGAAAATCGAGACCCTGAAAAACGAATTATGGCAAGGGAGATAAAAATACTCGAACGAAATAATAATCACATAAGCAATTATAACATAAGGCATAATAATGTTCCCGGGTCGACGGCGCGTTGTGTTCCACGCGCGCCTCAAAGAGATGTCGGCAGAACTGGCGGGGTCCGCTAGGACCGATGCCTGCCGGGATCTCGGGAAAGTCTGAAAGGGATATCGTGGCCCCTGGCAACGTACAGGGAACTGAAGGAACACGGGTGGGTTTTAGCCAGTAAGAGTCTGACACGCCCTCCCTCTCCGCCGTAGAAATTATTCGATAATTTCCCACACAAAAAAAAAGCATAATAATGTTAAGCAGTGTTTATGAGGTTATTAAATTTTTTGATGAAGATAGGTTTTATTTATTTTGATAAATAGCAAATACTATTACTAATTATATAAAATGTGAAACTGGATTCTAATTTTAGAAAATCGTTTCCTGTCATTTATAGGTAATTTTTAATCCCAAAAATAATGAAAACTACCTACGTAAATTACAGTCACACTTCCGTTGTACGGTCAAAACAAACCAAAATGGACGAAATGCCTACTACGCTAGACCCTTATACGTGTGCAACTGTGTGCGTGCGTAGATTTGTAATTTGACCACAATTTTCCCCCACAATCAGTATATAATAAATAAACAATGTTTTTTACATAATAGTAAAATACTGTGTGTTTTATGATTACAATATAATATTATTGGGGTGTTTAGTGGCGTGCGTTAATTCCGGGACATGTTGTATATTATGTACAAGTATATAAAAAAAGGTGAAGAGCTCATTGGGTATCAAAAAATTCGTCCACATTGGAAAAGTGCCCAAAAGGCTGGCAGTAACATTGCATTGGATGGCAATGCTGATTCTTTGGCCTAAAAATAGGCCAGCCCTCTGGTAACGTAAAGAGTCGACCAACCGCTGGGCGATGTCCCCAAATACTCGATGAGCACTTTTTGTGGTATATGGACATTGTAAATCCCACAAGAAGCTAATTTTATTTGCCTGCTTTCTTAGAGTAGTAATGCAAGAAGACTACACAAAAGAAAAAACAGCAGAAAACAATTATTACTGAGAGGCATTGTAATCCCTTTCAGTTAAGACATGCTCAGAAAGATTGCTTTTAAGTACTTTTACGGCATTTAGTTTACAATCTAATGCGAGTACAACTAATACTTTTATACTGCAGAGCTGCTGTTACTGTCTTTGTCTATAAAAGGGGTGTTTGAGGATTAAAGATTCCTTCTAGATAAGTACATATTCTGTAAGATAAGGTTAAAACAACGTTATTTGAAGTTAGCATTTCGATCGATGTTGAAGTGGCTGTGATAATACTTCTATCTTTGAGGTATAACGTCTCTGATAACTATGTAAATTGTGGTTTTCATTCAAGCAAACAACCATTCAACCAACATTATTTTATCGACACACACTCGATTTTAAAATCCACATCACTACGCCAACAAACCGCGAACCGATTTGATAGTTTCATAAAATCGATAAACCAAACACGAGTCTGTCAAACAGTAATCGAACATTCAATCTGTCTGCGAACAGGTTATAATCGAGGGTCGGATAATATAATCGGATGGAACGCACGCCGGGCGTGGATACAATATGCTAATTCAATGTTTGCCAAATGTACTGTGCCGATTCGATTCCACTCGTCGAACGAACAGACCTACGACACGCGCTGTTTATCGATAGTGATGTGATGAGAGCTCTGTGCAACACTATTCTGTTGAATGCTGTGTGGACGCAGTCGATGGTAGGCGTAGGCGAAAATACGCTCGAATTTCGAACAAATATTCGTATTCGTATCGAAACGCTTCTTGCCTATGTTATTTTAAGTCGTACATTTTCCTTTGATAGCTTCACTACCACGCAGTTTTGCATTTCTAGCCATGTAAATACGTGATTTGTCTGCTTTTATTTAAAAAACAGCGAACATTTCCCTCCGATTTTTGCGTTACTTTAAGTGCTGAAATTGGCGTTAAAAGTTTCCAAAATTCAAACACTATCAGATTGTTATTTTGTGTATTTATGAAAGGTGATGAAAGTGTAAGCTCCTCTGTCATAACTAGTACAAAAAGAACAATCGGTCACATCACTACGTGTCAACACAGTGCAATGGACTATGCACCATTCCGAATGCAACGCTACCAAACTCACTGATTGCCCAAGAATGTTATTGGATTGGGAAAATATCGGTTAACTTAATTATAGTATTACAGACACACGCCTGAATGACGTCATAAATGTTCTTCTTCTCTTGTCAACTTTAGGCACCTTTTTTCTTTAACGCAGCTAGCAGTAGGAGTGAACTGGTAGAAATCAACACGACTTTCTCTCTCTCTCATTTTGAAAGAGAGAAAGAGAGAAAGTGTAAATTTGGTCAAAAAGAAAATCCAACATGACATTTCAAGAGGCTGTGAAAATTTTCAAATTTTTCGTCATGAGTGTCGTTTTCATAGTTTTCGAGGGTGTTTAAGTTGATAGTGAGGTCAAAATGTAAATCCAAGATGGCTGCAAAAATCTTGTTTTTGTTTTAAATCGTACGTGAGAAGGAACTTAGTTCCAGGGTCGGCGGGGGTCCCCCGACCGAACACTTTTTTTTTACTATGGGTAAAGGACACAAACATAATGAGGAAACCTGGACGTAATGATCCGTAATCACCAACATACTGAGGAAGTTCACTTAGTAATGTGTTAATAACTGGCTGATGTATTAGGAAAGCATGTACTTATATTATGCTCGGTTCCTATAAACAATAACTAATCGTTTTACTTATCAATGGTAACTTTTTTTTATTGCCAAACTGGGCACATAAATAGATTCGTAAGCTAATTTTACCTGTGACAGCTACCTCCACATGGGAGGGTCTATTATGCAAAGCTGATGAGGTCTTTGCTTCATTGTTGGTAAAGATACAATAGTCTTATTTAACCAATAACGGTTCGTAAATAATATATCAACGATGGCAACTAAACCGACCGTCAAGAAATTAGACTAGTATTTCCATTATTCCTTAAATGTTCGTTGTATCAGTCTGCTTAGCTTTTCATACATAAACCATTAAATGCGCACAAGCTAAGAAACTTGGGCTATAAAGTTGAACCGTTTAGTCATCCTTACAGCCGGATTTCCTTTAGTGTATAAATTCTGAAGCAAGTAAGTAGCCTCTCGAACATTCTAAGACGTGAATTACTCAGCTCCCTAGACGCCTGTGTTTTATATTCCCGAGTTAAATTCGTTGCACTTGAGACTCCGCGGATTATTTTGAATATGTAACATAATTAGATGAACTATACCAAGGCCCACTTGCACCTTCTTCTTCAATCGTTCTCTCATTACTGAGGATAGTGGTCACTGGGCCCCTTTAAGCGGACAATCTGCCTCCATCGACTCCGGTCCAAAGTTGCTATCACCACCTGCTGAAATTTTCTGAGGGCGTTGATTCTTTTCCTTGGTCGGACCATCGTGTTGGCGACCGGTCTCATGCTTTCTTTCGGTATTGCCAACAATGACCAGCTTTTCAAGGCTGCTATCTATCTATCGCATTATGTGGCCGAAATAGGTCAAAATACGCGGTAGGCGAACTGTAGACAATCGGCTATCTAATTACGCAACACATTTTCGTAAAGAATTACGACAAATTTGTTTCATTTTGACAGTTCAACAACATTCATTGCGTTATTTACGTTGTTGAGCAGATTTTTTTTTCAAACTTGTGAACCATTGGATTGATCTTGTATTATGTAATAATGGTACCAGTCTTGATATCGAGTTGGGAAAAGACAGACACATTTGTGCGTTTGACTGTCCATGGTATTCGGAGCATTCGCCTCCAGCACCACATGTCGAATGCGTCTATGGGGATAGACGGAGGAGGACTTAAGGAGTTGTATTGCCCTGCCGGTGTCGCGGGAAAGTCCGAAAGGGATACCGTGGCCCAAAGCAACATACAGGCAACTGAAGGAACACGGATGGGTTTTAGTCAGTAAGAGTCTGACACGCCCTCCCGCTCCGCCCAGAGCGGGAGAAGTTATAAAAAAAAGGGATAGACGCATTCGAAATGTGCTGCTGGATGGCCCGAGCCTCTTACTCAGGTTATCCACTTGCACAACAAATCACTAAAATGTGTTTAACGCGAAACATACTCGTATTTAAAACTTCATCTTCATACGATTGATAGAAAGAGAACGATGTTTTAACTGCGCTTAGCGCTAAACACATTAAGGCCGAATTTCACCAACGAAACTATCACTGTCAGTGTCACTGTCATCATTGTTTTGGAATATTGACACTGACTGACAGTTTCATTGGTGAAATTCGCCCTTAGTTAACTTTAGCTGTTTGCACCCAAATCACAAAGGACCATTCAGAACATTATTTCATGAACATTAAGACTGGAAAATAACTGTGGTTGCCTTTAAGGATCTGATCAAGATTGTCTTGTTTTAAAACGTGTCTAGCTTAGTTGAAACGCTAGCCCTGCCTACACTTGAAAATAAACTTTTTGACTTCCTGACTTTATTATTTAACAAAATTTACCTTCGCAACTCCGCAGAAAATAAAAGTTATTAAAATCAAACCGAGTTAAAAAATGTTGGAACGTGAGCAAAGTAATAACGCAAAATCCCGTCTTCTTCATTACAACACAGTTTGCTGGGAAATTCGGGTTCAATAAATCTGGGAATATTGCAGCGTATAATGTATTGCATATTGCAGCCTTTTCCCGTAAGTGAGGTTGTAGGAACTTAACTATTAACTATGCGCTTAGTGCAACTATTATGAGGGAGTGGTAAATTACTTAGCTGCTGAATTGTTGTCATATGACTAGATTTTACGTGACTTTTAGATAGAGCATTTTGCTGGGCATTATGTAAGTATGCTTTTTAGCTAGTTGGTAATAGCTAGGTATACACATAATATAACATAACATTATGCCTGTAATCACTCAAGGGTTAGGCAGAGATGTACCTTTAGTACACCCACATTTGGCTAGTTATGTTTAAGTCCCATGTAATAGGAGGCGAGCCTTTTTGGCTTTTTTGTTAGACACAACCCTCCCTTGTGTCTATGTAAGTCCTGCATCTGAAGAACCAGTAATTCCCAAAATACAAGCTTGAATTAGTTTGGGAGTTGGTATATCATTAATTATGTGCTACTGTACAACCATCAAACACCTTAAAAATTTTACTTCACCGATTAAGTTTTTGTTGTACTTTGAAAGTGAAATAAATGGAATTATTATTTGGAACTATGTTATTTGCCTTTGGAGTTTTGCTACGTCTTCCACTTCGAAATGGATAAAGATACTTACAATAACAACAGTGTGGATAAGCCTAGTATGGTTTCATTTATCTATCAAGGATGGCATGTAAACAGCAGACCATAACTTCATTTGCCGGAGTCGGCTCGACGTGCTTTGATTAAAATTTATCGACCTAAATTCTCATTTGTTTTGGCCCTTTGTTCGCGTTACCCGTCCATAGTAACATGGACAAATTATTTCTAATTCGCTCTTGGGTACGCTCGCTGTATTATGTAGATGGAATGTGAAGCTCTTGCTAAAGAAAATATGTAGCGTTTGATTCCGGGGCGGGCTTTGTTATCGTGTTTGTCTGTTAGAAATTCAAGGTTAAAGCTGAAGGTTATTTATACAATATTGTGTATGGTATGTCTAATTAGAATGATCTTACATTTAGCTAAATACTGCCAAAGAAGAATATCGTTTTTCGCGCCGTAAAAAGCTTATTTTTCTACTGCATTTATAGTAATATGTTTTTGTAACATTAAGTTTCCATTATTCTAGTTAAAATTATTTTTGTAAGCAGAAATTGTGGTTTTAGTATCGAACTATTTATTTATTTACCTATTTATTATTCGCCCTTTAGTCGAACAAACATAATGTGTAGTCGTCAGTCTCTATTTGGCGTATCTTTATGTTTTGTATGTCCGTTTGCCAGTCAGCAAAAAGCTCCTCCAACCTTCTCCATTCCTGTCTCGCTCAGGCCACTTTGCCCCATGTTGTTCTAGCGACCTGTCTAATTTCAACAAAATCCCACCTTTGCTGTGGTCTATCACTTTTTCTTTGGCCATTTCTTGGATACCACTGGGTAACCATTTTACTTCATTTTTTCTTCCCTCTTATCATGTAGTCAGACCATTTCTACTATAATTATCAGATTTTTTGGGTTACATCCTGAACCTTGGTCTTGTGCTCAATGGTTTTGTTTCTTTTTCTGTCAGCTTTCTCGGTTCCTAATATGCTTCTCTCCATCGCGCGTTGGCATGTAGCAAGTTTATTTGTTGAGTTTCTTGTTAGAGACCATGTTTGAATTCCATACACTAATACCGGTAGTCTAATTACTGTTATACTGAAAACAGATATCGTTTCTTTCAATTTTGTAGAAAACTAACTAACTCTTAGCGTTTCTCTAGTGACCCAACTCCCGACAATTATAGCATAATAAGCATAATCAGCTTATAATGTTCCCACTGGGAAGCAGGCCTCCTCTCTGTGACAGGGAGTGCGCTGTAATCTACCACGCTGCCTCAGTGCGGGTTGGTAGATGTCACATGTCTTCGAACTTTTGGTTCTAGGACATGCCGGTTTCCTCACGATGTTTTCCTTCACCGTTTTGAGAGCAGTGGTGATGAAATGATTTACACAAAGTAAAGCATGCCTGCCCAACCGACGACCTACAACTCATAAGTCAGGGCACTTACCACTGGGCCACCACTGCTATCATAGTACTTTATAATACCTTATAAAGATACTCGTAGAATATAGCAGTTAACACATACCCAGCTTCACCAATACAAAAGTGAATCGATTGAACTACCATTAGTACGTTTCTGTAAGCTATTAATAAAACCTATATTTCCTTAAGAATTTTCCTCTAAACTGTATTCAAAATTAAATAGACATTAGGTAAACATGTTCGGCAAACAGCTCGCTTGTATTAACGATGATTGCATTGGTAGCCACCCTAATTACATGGCTATTATTGTTTCGTATTGTGAGAGTAAAGAGATTTTATTCCCTGTATTTAGCTTATTTTAAGCGTTGTATTTGTTCAGGAGTTAATTACATTGGATATGAATTAGGATTTGTCTAGATGTGTTAGCCAATGTAAAGGAAACTTTGGCTTTTTTTGTTAGCTAAAACAATGTAGGTATATACCTACCTACCTTTTTTCCCTCTGAGTGGAATACCTCTTTTTATCGGAAGGAAACCATGCCTGTGACCTCGAATATTATAATTTGCATATTTTGCCTACCGATGGACTTGCCCAAGTAAATCAAAATAACGCGTCACTACCCTATAGAATAAACAAGCGCCCCAACACTAAAAAACCAACCATACTACAAGATAACAAAGTCCAATTTCGAACAACGGCCTTACCAAAGTTGAATAAGCAAACATAATTTCGAAAGCTAAATAATAAAGAACTGCTTTGTTCCATTAGGGGCTCGCGATGTTGAGGCAGTTTCAACACGCACTAAGCTAGAAAGGTCCACGTCGTTCATTGAACAAACTTCCAAAGTGCGGAACCCTTTCTTCCGAGCGTATTTACTGAGCCATCGCATGAGATTTGTCAAAGAAAACTCGGGAGCTGTACAAACAGAAGAGGTGGGAACGAATCAACTTGAGATAAATAAAGAGGATTGTTCTTGTGCATTCAAATTGTACAATGTTGCGTAAAACAGGACGGTTTGTGCTCGGTTTTTTGGTTCGCATGTCTGTGTTTACTGTTATACTGAAAAAAGATATCGTTTCTTTCAACGTTGTAGAAAACTAACTAACTCTTAGCGTTTCTCTAGCGACCCAACTCCCGACAATTATAGCATAATAAGCAAAATCAGCCTATAATGTTCCCACTGGGAAGCAGGCCTCCTCTCTATGACAGTGGAGTGCGCTGTAATCTACCACGCTGTCTCAGTGCGGGTTGGTAGATGTCACATGTCTTCGAATTTTTGGTTCTAGGACATGCCGGTTACCTCTCGATGTTTTCCTTCACCGTTTTGAGAGCAGTGGTGATGAAATGATTTACACAAAGTAAAGCGCCTGTCTGGGTTCGAACCCACGATGCACAACTCGTTAGTCGAGGTCGCCACCACTGCTCCCAACTTCCGACAATTACGTCGCGATATTTCTGCGTGGTTACGCTTGGAATGATTTTTAAACACCCTATCAGGCCGAAATTATGCCATATAATTTGCATAGAAAACATAAACTCGCGGACTTTCCGTCGCGCAATTGTGACTGGTCATACTCCCCTTACTCCTCTGAATTCAGTACGAATTCCTAGTATTCCTTTTCGAATTGAACATCATACTGTCTCTCAGAGCTATACAGGTATCTAAGGTGTACCGGCTACAAGTAATTCAGTGGTGGGGAAGATAAAAGCTGCTAAATCCCAGTAAAGGCCTTCCAATCTGTCGCCGGCAACATCCTGAATTGGATCGCTGGGAAAAATCTAACGTACGGAATTGTATTGCTCTGTGCATGTATCGTTTTACCGGACGATTTCAAAGTGCGATACGATATTTCTGGGAATGATTGAGAGGTGATCTGTGATCTAATCCGGTTTTGGATAGAGGAACTCAATTCATACCAATTTTCTACACAATTAATCTTATTATAATACTACTGTGCTAAAATAACGTTTAAACAGATCTTACAAAAATCTGCAATTAAGTTTCGTCAAAGAAAACGCCGTATTGGAACCTGATTCCAGTTTAATATTTACATAAATGAGGTTAAGGTTAAGGGCTAAGGTTGACTGGTAGAAAATGCCTCAGGCATTAAGTCCGCCTTTGTACAGTATTTTTTTTTTTTACTTGTGCATAAAGTTTTAATAAATAAATAAATAAATAAATAAATACTTTGAATGTTCTTTGAACCTTTAAAATGTTTGAATCCAACTATCTACTAACTTTCAACATTATTTAACCCCCCGCCCCCTTAATTAACCTTCCAACACATTTTTTCTAACAATCCCCACCTAGCTTCATCACGTCACTTATCAACAAGTTTACGCCTTAACTTAGCAAGTAGTCAACTTAGGTCCCGAGAGGCAGCCATCTTGAGGCGCCTCAATCCGATCGCTTCAACTTAGGCACACTTAATTACCAGTCTCTACTTAATAAGTGGTGTAAGTTTATAGTTTTCGTGATGTTTTAACTTTAACATGTTTGAAGTGTGGAAGTATCGTAGGAGGGTTAAAAGTGTAAACGTTTGCTGGAGTTGTGAAAGTTGGGAGTTTTAGTTTTGCTGTGGTTTTGACAGGTTACGAAGATTTTATAAATTAACAAGTTGGGTGCCCGATAGGATTTTCCATCGGAAAATATGACTAACTTCCATAAAAACTTTCACCCCTTTAGGGGATGAACTTTCAATCATTCTTCCTGATCGCTCAATTTCGTTAGGTATATAAGGAACTGTGGTGCTGTATTCTTCTAGACCCAGCTATTTGAGTTTTGTGTTATGTTTCAATGGATGAATGGATGAATTTAAGATTTTTATTAAGTAGATAAATGGTCATAGTTTTGGTACTAGTGGCTGTGATTAAAATCACATTTTATCGTCACGGTTTGTTGCAGGTAGGTAGTATTAAATATCGCATCCGGCAAGTAATTCCAACGCAGAGCTTTCAAATTGATCATCGAATGCTCGGAATGTAGACAATTTTCGGTTAAATGAAATTAAAGCTTTTTCGGTACGTAGATTGAAGGATATTTGCCGCACCAGATTTCAGACTATGTAGGTATTTAAAAAATATAGCTAACCGCCTCTCCCTGCCTTATTTTTTTACATTCTGCTTTAAGAGTTTTAATCTTTGAAGTCTACGTTGTTCTCATTTTTAGGCTTCTATACCTCAAAAGTTAAAAACGGAACCATTATAGGATCACTTCGTTGTCCGTCCGTCCGTCCATGCGTCAGTCTGTCTGTCTATCAAGACCCTTTTTCTCAGGAACGCGTGGAGGTATCAACTTGAAATTAATATCAAATACGTAGGCCTACGGTTTCTTGGAGCTTTAAAAAAATCGAGCTTGTTAATCAACGCAATAAAAAAGTGGGGCAATTTATGCGAAATATTTTGATACTCGCAAATAAATTCTAACCCCCGGTATACTTACTACATCTAGAGATCCCACAATGGCTTCACGCAAGAGCTAATGTCAAAAGGCATTAACTTCTTTTTCATAGCGATCATACCAGGCATTCCAACTATCACCTTAGTTTTGCAGAATACCAGCGCAGCATTATGCTGAGATAGGAGCCTTTTGGCCTCGCACAGGACTTTCCGCTTTATTTTAATTTGTTTGTATTTTTTATTTTTATTTTAGTGAGTGTGTGTTTAGTTTAATTAAGATCTCCTGTGCTTGTCCCAATAAATACTTTTTCTTTCTTTCTGCTTCTGTTCTTTAAATCGCATTCTTTTTCTGCATTTGCTGGCTAGCATTGATGCATTAAACATAACATAACATGCCTGTATTCCTCGACGACGGGTATGGCAGAGGTATGCCTTGTATGGTACACCCCATTTCACGAATTATGTTAAGTCCAATGTAGTAGGGGGTGAGCCTATTGCCATTAAACGGGCATACATCCAGACTCCGAGCTGTCGCTGAGAAATTCCTAAATGCATAAAACAGTCCTGTAGGTACAACCTTTTTCTTCTGGTAATTTTACAATCCAAAAAAACATTGAGCCACTAAACTCCATCTGAACAGAGCAATCATCGCGCTGTCAGTAAAACCGCAGGCAATTGTCGGAATGATATTGCGACAGTGCTGTCAAGGGCCCAGTGGGGCCCCGTGCGGCCCGAGTGCGGCCCGAGTGCCCGACTGTCCACGACGCTATCTTGCCAACTTTTCTCGTTTAAACTTATTCCCTTTTATCTGCGACTGGCCGACGTGGGCCGCCCCGACTTATCGCACACTTTTATTAAATTACTTGATAATTTCAATCCCTGACGTCTCGCATGGCGGCTTGTTTATTCTTTGCAAAGTTTTTATTTTTGCCGAATTTTTAATGGGTCTGCTTAGTGGTGGATGAAAAACAAATGATTTTGATAATAAATACCGTGTTGTCTTCTGTATTTGTATGAGCCAAACGTTGCTGCAAAACACTCCTATTAGCGTATAGATACTATTAGATTCAAAACTGCCAATTACACGTTTTGTGTCAAGTTTATGTGAGTTTTTAATAGCCTGCTTGTGCTTAGTAGCAAGTGAAAAAGAAATGAGTTTGGTCCTAAATAGTCAGTTAATCCCAGTGTTGTTAGAGGACAGTGGAAACTGCCTCAAAAGTCGCAAATACATGGCTTGGTAGGTCTCAACGGTGTCGTGAACACCTATAGTTGGTCCTATATCAAGCTTAGACCAAACCGATAAGGTACGAGCCATGCTTGATCCGTTTTGGGAATATATAGGGCTTTTGCAACCCGGATCACAAATTCTATGTTATCGATCGGAACCAGCCGGGTCAGCCCAGCCGTAGGTATTACAATGAACCAAATCCAATATGCGTAACAATTTGCATTTTCTTTGACAGTCACCTTTTTACTATGCATAAATGTAAATACCTACCTTGGTAAGGAAAAAAATACCTAGCGTAAATTAGCCATAACTTTCTCCCTTCAAAAATCGAAAGATAAAGACAACGTAAAGTAAAAGAATTTAAAAACTTACCTAAGTACATACTTGCTAATCTCAAATCCAAAACCTTCCACAAAAAATCGTTCTTAAAATACTTTAAAAACATTCGCTTCTAAACCGAGATTGATGAGGCATATTAATCCACAATTTGCATGAGAGCAAAGATTTAAATCGTTAGATTTGCCCTCACTGTAATTAGGTTGCGCGAAATAGGTAGTCCAAACTGAGAAGAGTGAGCTCACCCATCCCGCTTGGAATGATAGATACGATTTTTAGCATGAGTGAGTGAGAAGATCTCTTTCGTGACGAAAGAGAAACGTGACCATCTTTTGACAAAAATCTAACGATGTAAATCTTAGCATGAGAGAGAGAGCTCGTGAGAGCTCGAGAGATCTCACGAGTGCCATGGAAGTAAATCTCTATAATGTCAGATAAGATATTGAAATTAAATTTTATCTTGTCCCGATTCTTAAAGACTTTATAATGCCGATTCGTGAGAAGTTTATCCAGTGTCGGAATGCCCTATCGACTTGAAAACTAATTGAACAACTGCCATAGCGTCGCAATTATTAAAGTATGGGAAAAGTTAGTTAATATTACGAGCTTTCGACTATCAAACTGTCTTTTTCGCGATTGCAGTGCTGTAATTGTGCGTTGTTATTATGAATTTATTGGTAACTTTGTTTTTGTTGTTTTTGTGTATTGAACTATGCTGTTTTATTGTGGTCTTTTTTCAGGTCCGCATTCTAGAGCAGTAATCAAGCACGAATTTCTATTTAAACTATATTTGTGTACAGATGAGTAAGTATTTTTTTTTAAGGTTTATGTCGCGACCTACAAAAGGTATGGACCTAAAAAAAACAAAACAAAATGGCCGACCATCATCTTCGAGCATCTGCTATGCGTTGACATGTAAGCAACCACCACATTACTAAACACGGATAATATAACAGAAAACCGGGCTCCTTCTGTAAATGAGCAACTTAGTGAGTAGTTTAATCTTCTTAGAAAACAGTATTTATTTTCAAGATTTCTTGAACAGGAATGTGGCGGCTATCTACATCGCCACATGCGAACTACGCATCAAAGACCTGACGTCACACAAAATCCTGACGTCACACAAATCCTGCATCGCGCAGTTAGTTTACATCCGACATAAATAAAATAAAAAACACATACATTATTTAAATAGTAAATAAATGAATAAATAAATAAATAAATAAATAAATCATTGGGCATATCAGACGGTGAAAGTATTTTAAAAAATCTTAAAGTTTTTGACCCTTCGGCAGTAAGTTCAATCAACTAAAAGCTAGTGGTTTACTACTATTGTAAAACATTTTAAAAGGGGCACGGTAGAGTTTCTTGCCCATTCTTCTCCATACGAAAACTAGCTTTTGGAAGGGGCGACTAGAATCAATTCTCACTTTTTGTAAATTTTTACGTTCAAAGGTGTCTTTTATGTGCCTATATGAAATAAATTATTTGACTTTGTCTAGGTTTCAAATTATTTTATGAAAATTATCTCGAAATAAAAACAGCCAGAGGTTAATTTTCATAAATAATAATAAGCTCCTCAGACAGACGAAACCATTACCTATCAAGTTCTGACTCACCTTCAGTCATTTGATATTTCGCCAACTTTATTTTCTCAGAAAAAAAACATGAATTCATGTAAAAAATGTACAGCTCAATTTTCTTTATAATTTCAACGCAGTCCTAAGCATTCTTTAGCAACCGTGGAATTTATCTACTTAATTGAAAATGAAATGATATTTAAAATAATGATCAATTAGCCGGTTGCTTTCTTTTGTGAAATCATAAGAAATGAAGCTTCTAATTAACATTGTAACACACACACGGGCTACATACCTAATTCAATCAGAATCATGAGTCTCTCGTGAGAAAATGTGCGTTAGGTACTTAAGAAAGTTTTTTTTTTTTTAACCTATACTTTCCCACTGCTTGGCAAAGGTCGATTACTGAATGTTCAGAATCGTTTACTGAATCGATTTCTGTTATTTTTAATACAGGTAATTTTTTATCCCAAAAATAATTAAAACAACGTAAATTACAGCCACACTTCCGCTGTACGGTCAAAAAAAAACAAAATGGACGAAGTGCCTACTACGCTAGAACCTTAAACTTTTGTGACTGTGTGCGTACAACATATTTGCAATGTGACCACAATTTTCTCGCACAATCAGTATATAATAAATTAATAAATAAACTTTATTTTATACATAATAGTAAAAATGTTGTTTATGTATTATGATTATAAAATTATATTCTAATTAGGGTATGTGGTGGTGTGCGTGATTCCGGTATCTGTTGTATACTTTATTTTTTATTCAACCTATATAGTCTATAGAGCGATGGGATTTATATTTTTGCTATGTATTTTCTAGTGTACAATAAAGTATATATAAATATAATGGTCTCCCCATAGCTTTCCATTGTTCTTTGTGCGTTGCCTTCTTTGACTTAATAACAGTACAATAATTTTTTCAATGTCCCTCGGCAAACTTTGTGTTTCGTCAGTCATCGGATTTCTATTGCACTTAGTGCAGACCGGACGCTCTCAATCGACTTGGAAGTTTTGAGGTATGAGGAACATGGTGTAAACTTCACTCATCCTCTATAAAAAAGGGAGGATCTTCCGACCAGACAGGTGTCGTATCTGGCGGGCAACTTCCCAATGGTTGAAGTCGGGAGCTTGTATATATGTCGATCGCGCGGTAAACTGTAATTGCGCAAAGCAAGATTTGTGTGACGTCAGGATTTTGTGTGACGTCAGGTCTTTTGATGCGTATTTCGCATGTGGCAATGTAGATGCCGCCACAGAAGTATATAGAGTTGTTAATATTCTTTAAACTTAATGTAATTTATTTTGAAAATGGGAGGAAAGCTGCTAGACTGACGAAACACAAAGTTTGCCGAAGGACATTAAGAAAATATTTGTACTGTACTTAGTTTATAATATTTATACTTAAAGACTTTTACAAGTTTCGCAATCCTAAAAAACAAGTTTCATTTCTTTAATCAAAATTCAGCCACCCAGTAGGTAAACTCCACGCTTGCGTATTATAATATTCCCCTTATTACACTAGAAGTATAATAAGGGACCACACACTAAGTTCGCATATAATATGGGCACAGATTACAGAGAGACTTTCGGCGAAACGTTTTTATCTGGGGAGTTAAGATACAGCCTATTATCCGCCATAGTTATGTGACGGGCTAAGATGAAACTTACCATCTGGGGAACTGGGCCCATTACAACAAAAGAAAAAGAACAGAAGTTAACTAAAGGCTCGGTATTCTTTTCTTAGTGCCTAAAATGAATACCTAATATTACTTGGAAGCGTAGCTTTGCAAGGCCTGCCACAAGGTGGATCGACGACCTTGTGAAGGGCGCAGGAATCCGCTGGATGCGGGAAGTACAGAACCGGTCGCAGTGGCGGTGCTTGGGGGAGGCCTAATGTCCATGCAGTGGACGTTTTTCAGCTACTATACCAATACTACAACTAAATGAAACTAAATTTAAATCTTGTATAAAATGCACACTATGCTGCCAAGCATATTATAAGCTGGGGGATTATATCGGTGACAAAAATGCTTGGCTCAACGCTGGTCCAGCTCCACAAGGGCGCATAAACTAATTTAATTTTAGCATTCGGAAATATTGTCGGAGCTGCTGAAGATTGCATAAATTATCTTTGAATTGTATAACTTCAATCTCGTAGTATTGTATAATTGCATAGCACATGTGTGAGCACTGTGACCATGTACCTTCTATGAAGCTACCATTTACTGAGTACGTCTTTCATTGACTTGAATGTGTCCTGGCGGCTGAGAGTATGTCATGCTCACTCAAATGTCTCGCTGGTGGTGGCGTGTGTGTCCCTTCAAAATGGTTGAGCTTAACGGTGCTGATTCATGCGTCATGTTCGTGAACGGGCGCCGTCAGTAGGGACTGGTCATCTCTTATCTGCCACGGCTTATTTTAATTTTTGAATTGTTTTTATCTTTTTATAACGGACGCTTTTTACGTGCACGTCTTTCTACATTGGTCTCACATGTATAATTTCAACATGAATGATATAACCAATATTTTGTAACAACATTATGATTTAAAAGAGTGTCCGTGGAGTTTCTTGCCCGTTCTTCTCCATAGGAACCTACGCTTTGGAATGGGCAACTAGCTTCATATTTCTGACTGACTGACCCCTTGACAATTCAAAAGTGCCTGTAAATGGTTTAATTGAAATAAATGCTTTGAGTTTGAGTTTGAGTTTGAGCTATATAACCGTCTGGAAAGTAGATACACCTCAAAAAACTAAATTAGGACTGTTTTGAAATGCTGAAAAAAATAGCTGAATCCTGGATCCATCCTGAGCGCTTATCTAGCCCCAGCCAATAATTTTCTAGACAAGAGTCGATTTTGCCTAAATACCCTTAGTTAATTATTTAATGAATCAGGACCATGCTTGATGTGAACCTTCTGCATGGCCCTATGAGTCTTAGTACCTAAATAATGGCCCACATTACGCTCTATAGTTATGTGCGAACTACTTTACGTCCGTTCTCCTATTTATATTAAAGATAATGTCTGTATAACGTTATATTGCGTTAAAACAACACGTTCTGAACATTCACAAGTCGTTTAGTTCGCACTTTTAAAATAGAAAAGACATTTTCGAAATGGGTTTGTAAGCTAGGATGTAAAGTGCCGCTTAAAAGTTAGGGAACAACTAAACTTTTAGTCTAAAAAGAAATGGTGCATAAGTAGTTAGGTACAGTGACTCTGGCACTATACCCCACTTACATTGCTCTTAGCTAAGATAAAAGCTTACTTATCTTTTTCACTGTTTCGTTGGTATAATTTTTGAGACTGCGGACTTTGTGGCCCAAGGTTTGAAAATGTAGATCAATAAATAAGAAGTAGGAAGTTAAGTAATGCAAGTTTTCGTGGAACGTGCGTAACTTAACTTCTTACTTTGTGGCAGAGCAATGTTTAAGAACTGAAACCTTCATATTAAGAGATTCAAAATGAAACAACCTCTTAAGCGGGATGCGCTAAGGCAGCCCGCAAAATTCAAATTTTCTTACGTTTTTTGCAATTTGCTGGTCAGTTTCATGTAGCATGTTGATTAAAATATGATTTGCCACCATAACATATATTTCTTTACAGAATTAGAATCAACAATACAACTCCTTTCTTTTTTTTTGGGTGGGAAATTATCAAATAACTTCCACCGCTCTGGGTAGAGGGGGAGGGCGTGTCAGAGTCTTATTGACTAAAACCCACCCGTGTTCCTTCAGTTGCCTGTATGTTGCTTGGGGCCACGTAATCCCTTTCGGACTTTCCCACGACCCCGGCAGGGCAATACAACTCCTTAAGTTAGAATTGGCCTCAAATGTGATGATTTCATGAAATAGTCATTCAATAGGGTAATATGAACTTAGAGAGTTGTATTAGTGACTTTTATTATTATAATTTTATAAATAAATATTTGATACGGTCGCGAATCATATTCATATCAAATTTGAATTTTGCGGGCTGCCCTGACATTTTCGCCTTAATAAATTAGTGCCAACGTCATCAAAAATCAAAGAAAAGAAAAAAAGAATTAAGATAGCAGTTGCACGTTATTCTCGCCCGCAACATGAATCGTAAACGTAGAATTACTAGAGCATCTATTTTATCCATACAACATGCATGTAGCTCAAACTGAACTACAAAGCGTACACAAATTACAAACACGAAATCAACAGTCAAAACAACTAACACAGTCAGTAGTTTACTCTCCTACAAAAAGCCGACAGCATATCATGCTGACGCAAGCTCACATAAGTAACAAAGCCAAATTCGAAAAGGGTCATTTCTCCAAATCGAATTACAGTTTTTTCCAAGAGCAAATTTTTTAGATTGGACTCGGCAGGGGCATCAGATAGTAAAATTAGAGCGTGGCCCGTAATTGTTTGAAGCGAACGTACGCTTGTTACCAACTGACAAACACTACCTCGACAAACCATTCCCAACTTTATTCGTCGGTGTTAGAGGTGATTCTGATTGCAAAGTTAAAGTTGGTGCTGATATCCGGAATTAGAACAAAGGGTTGTCACCGGTAGAACGTTGCTCAATAAAGTTTAATCAGAGCCGACAAGCAAATGTAACTTACGTTCCACCTTACACCTTCATTGCTAGTGACGTAAATACATTTATTTACGTGACGTAACGAGCCTGCATAATTCGCTGAGAATACTATTATGGGCACTAATATTCTAAATTTCGTTTGGGAGTAAGTATAGAAGAGAATCTTTAGGATTATTTTCATTAATGAGAGGGAAATATGATTGTCCTTATGTCCTAAAGTGTTCTTCACACCTTAGTCTTCGACACATTTCGATTAATTCTCTGCAAATGCAATATTAATGCAATACTGATGATAGTAATTTTTATTCTCTTAGAAAATATTTTGTATGTTGGCAAAAACTTGGGACTTTTCAAAATAAGAAGCGATTTCCATAATAAAAATACACGTAGTAAACATGAAATTGTGATACCCAAATTTAGATTAACTAAAACTAGTTAGTCATTTGTAATAAACAGTATTCGATTTTATAACAAGTTGCCAAAGTCGGTTACAGAACTTAGCGATGGAAAGTTCAAAACCCACATCAAACGTGTCCTTATCAAAAAAGCATATTATAAGATTAAAGACGTACGTTGAAGACAAAGAAGTTTGACAATAATTCCTTCTGCACATGTGGCTTCCCTGGTGAGGTACCAGGGAAGCCACATGTGCAGAAGGAATTAACGGCATAACTATGTAAATGTCTATTAACTGCTCCCAAATTAAGATGATTATTTTATTTTATCTTTTTTTTTGTTTTACTTGCTTCCTTGTCATAATCTTTTCGTTATTTGATATTATATACCTAAAATATTCTATATTTTATAATAAATTAGATGTGTTAAAGCTGTAGTGGCAATCATGTCATTTGGTTTAAATAGGTTTTTATTTTTATTATTTTGCTATTATATAGATTCTTTTCTTTTAGATTTTGTGAATGTGAGAACGTTGTAGGCTTAACAGACTGTAGATCTGTCGACCATTTTCTATCTTGCTAAGTACCTGGTACTTGTTGATAGGCCTACACTGTCCTTTCATACCTATTAACATTGTGTTTGAAAACATTGTAAATACCATTTACTTTTAAAAGAGTAACCGTGGAGTTTCTTGCCGGCTCTTCTCCATAGGAAACGATCAACTGGAACCGTGCACCTAGCTTCTGACGTTTCATAAGTGCCCTTGTAGGTTTATGTGAAATAAAATATTTTGAATTTGATTTTGAATTTATTAAAAAAATGAAATGAATGAAAAAAAAAATGAAAAAAATTTATTGACGGGTTTTATCTCTGTTTTGACAATAATTCAAAAATATCTCGAGCCTATGCAATAACGTGCATTTTAAGATGATTTTCAGAGTTGCTGCAGAAATTATAATGCGTTACCAAAATACCAACTTTACCAGCTTCATTGATACAAATTACTTCTTTAGAATTACACTTTTTTCGCACTTAAGTATTTCTCTTGCTTATGTGGTATTCGCAAGAACCTTACATGAAACTCACACCAAAAACAATAGCCAAGTCGACATAGTAGGAGCACAAACAGCGCCTAACGTAGGTATTAGGTATTCACAAAGACAGTAAACGTGCCGACCCAACTACTACCCAACAAAAGCCTAGGCCGGTCGATAGGCATGACAAACATCATCAGACATCCAATGAATATTGTAAGGAGGACGGCACACAGATATTGCAGCATGGTATATATTTATATCCCTAAATAAACTGCTGATTTCACAGGGAGTACAAAATGAAAACGAGGGTTTACGGCCTAAATAAAATCCTAAGTGTTTTGAAATGACTTCAAGAGTGAAGTATCTTTTAATGAGCAGCGAATTACACAATAAAATGCCTTAAGTTATTTACCAAAATAAAATACACATCAACGACAATACAATAAAAAGATCGTCCAAAACTCTCGCTACATATAATTTGATACACACATATTACGCCTCAATACTCGTTCCTTGTTACGCCAAACCCAATCGCGGCAATACCCAATCACAAATCGAAATAGCTTTCCTGAAACTCAGCAATGTCGATTTTATATCAAAATCCGAATCGAAGAGATAAAAGCTCGCGAAAAATCTTCTCCCTTGGCCCCGCAAGCGATTATCAAACCATTTAGTTTTATTACCATCGATCGCTCCCTGAAACTCATTCAAAATGGTTGACATTTAACGCACGAATTCATTTCTAATTTTCCATCATTGTTTCAGCGAAATTAGTATTTGATTGCTTCTCAAAGTAATGTCACGAATTCGTATAGCCAATATAAAAGTTGAATTCGGAGGAATTTCTATTAAAATATTTGGTATGGATGTCATTTGTTTTGAGACCCTGGAGAAGATTACGTCATAGATTCATAGGTAAGTATTTACATTATGGGAAGGTTTAAAAGGTGTCCTAAGAGAGTTAACCTGAAATGTAAGGCTGATGTTTGGTATGTAACCAGATCTATTTCGTCATTATTTATATGTTTATTACGTCACGTACCAGGGGGATTAAATCAGTAGCAGGTACAGGTTTTTATTAAATGTATTCCTACGCGATGATTGATGGGAAAACAGGTAGTACCACAGCTACAATCAATCTCTGTTCCTATAGTATTTCATATAAGAGTCATAACAAACATATGACAGTACATAAATTGAATATTTTGACAAAAAAATACGTATTCTTCATGTTATGTCAGTCACAGATGTCGAAACAGCAGTTTTAGAAATTTATGTGTGTGCGCAACCCTTGGCCTAGATTATGAGGCGGATAGTAGATAATCTTCCATCCCAATAGCTGTAGATGTTAGCAGAACAACCAACTATCAGAGAAAAATTCAATTCAACATTTTCTTTTTGTATTGGTTAAAAGGTAAAGAGTCTTTTGGAGCGTTCTGTAGAATTTTATTTTAACACGTTGATTGTATCAAGGTGATTATAAGGACATATCTAGATTATATTTTCGATCCCAAATACAAATTAAACTATGATACGAGGTGCTACTCAAAAGACCAAAAGAAAAAACTCAAATTTTTTGCATTGTTTTAAATTTAAATATTTTGAATACTTCGGTAATTATCAAAGCTATCTCAATATCGTAATTAGAAAGTTGGTCCTTCTTTACATATAACTGTGAATCGAATGACCTAATAACAACCTTTTGGAACCAAGTCACGATTTTCCTAATTCCTGAAACTCCCAATAACAAAATTATACAAACTAGTATGCTGTAGGTATATCGAGTCACTACTAATCGTTGCGACCAACTTAGAAGATCATCTAGGTTGATTGGATTCCTAACTTTCAGTACACTATTGCTTATATAGCTTCATAAGGATTATTAGCTCTATTAAAACATATTAAGGATATACTTGGGCGATATTACACGCGATAGTCGAGTCGTTAGAGTATAATGCTGTATGTTCTCTGGCATATCTCCCAAATGAGAGGACTAGTTGGATAAGTGTATCAGTAAATGTTCAATGGAGTATGATTATAGTGTTAGTTGTTTCAGTAAATAGGGTAAATTAGGTTTTGATTAGTGTTTGATAGGTTCACTTAACACTAAGTTTATTGGAAATATTTGGGGTGGAAGTTGTATAGCTAAAATACAATTTCACCTCCCGCCTCATGCCTCTATTTGATTGACTGTAAGTATATCTATTTATCTCATGACTCAAAATACGCAGTTTAGCGTGGATTTGCGGACACCAGCCTATCTTACTAATACTTATACTATCTCATGACTCCTTTGAGCACTTCTATTTATAAATTTTAATGATAATAACTTAAAATAAATAAATAAATTTAAAAACAAATTTTCAAGTAAAAAATTTACATTACAGAAAAAAGTGTACCGTTGGATGGTGGTTGATTGGTATAATATTATAACCTGTAGGATTGAATTCAATTAACTGTTTCTAACACTAAAATATATTAAGTATGTACAAGTATGTAAAGGAAAAAATAAAAAATAAAGGGAAGAGCTCATTGGGCATCAAAAAATTCACAAAAGTGCCCAAAAGGCTGGCAGCGTTGCCACGGTTGATGACCATGTCTCTTTGACCTAAAAATTAGCCAGCCCTGTGCTTCACGTGAAGGGTCGATCAACCGCTTGGCGATGTCCTGAAATACTCGATGAGCACTCGCATCCTACGGCCCCAGTGTTTCAACCCCAAAAGTTTCAAAAATATAGCTACCCATAAGGAGGAAGTTATGTTTGCGTCGTTTGAGGTTTTCTGCACCTGCAGCAGCCACCCCAGCACAGCCCGCCTTGCTTGGAAGATGGAATGGCGCAAAGGTGATTCATTATAATGATTAAATGATACATATCGATTTTACTTTAGTCTTGAAAGTGGCTAAGACTTTTCGCTATTTTGTGTCGTGAGTTCTTCCACAGATAGAAATATCTCTTGCAAAATCTCCTACCACTTTCATAAAGTAACCTTTAATACAATATCTCCAAACCCCACTATTTAATAAGGGTATATAGCTTCTATTTGTGCCGAAATTGAAATAGGACGCACCCCTGCGGCCGTTTACCGAAACTGTAAATAAAGTGCGAAAATATTTTAAGGGGTCACCCTTAAAATATTTTCGCACTTTATTTACAGTTTGGACACCGTGTCAAGTGTTTGCAGTCACGCGCGACAGGTGCCAACTGACATTTTTCTCGCAACTTATGAAAACAAACTGAAGGTGTAGGTGTAACTATTGGTAGACTTACTGTTTCAAATAAAAACACTCAATTATAATAAATCCTACCGGGGTCGCGGGAAGGTCCGAAAGTGATACCGTGGCCCCTGGCGAGTACAGGCAACTGAAGGAACACGGGTGGGTCTTAGTCAATAAGAGTCTGATACGCCCTCCCGCTCCGCCTAGAGCGGGAGAAGTTATTTGATAATTTCCCACCCAAAAAAAATAATAATAATAAATCAAATATATTTAAATACTTCCAGTTGCAGCACTTTACACTTCAAAGCCTGAACCATAGACTGCAATTATAATATGGCTAAACGATAAATAACTAACATTTCCGTTACAACACAAAATTATGTACTTTAAGCAAAATTATGTACTTTAAGTAAAGCAGCACGGAGCATCAAGCGTCATCTGTTAACGGACGTTATAATTATGCACTGCTTTTCAGAATAATTTTCTAAACAATGTAATAACTATTTATAATATGACAAGAGCGCTTAAATTCATTATTAATGTGAGACAAAATTTACACCCCGCCATCATGGCGCTTGCAACAGCGATGAAAAGAAGATCCTGTAGGTAAATGTAGTGCAAAACAATCAAAACTGTGCAACAAAGTTTAAAGCAGTGTTTAATTATAAAGAGCAACTTACCAAAAATATTTATTCAGTTTTAATTTTATGTTTTTTATTTTTAAATGGGACCTCAAGCTCACCTGGCGGACAGCGATGGATGAACAGAACCATAACCATCACAAAACTTCTATTATACTCCAGTATCAGCTCAGTCAAAAACATAACATAATTATTTTTCCAGCGACTCAGCTCACATAAACGACGAAAGAGGGCCGAGAACACTCTTGAATGTGTTAGACAACCTTAGCTTTTGTCGCGAAAACATGATGCTTTACCTACTATATTTAATAACGCGGTGAGGATAGCGATTAAAATGGTAAATATAGTGATCTGTACAAACTGTAGTACCTAAGAACGTGGTTTTGTAGAGGTTGTTATGTTGGTGAAAGTAGGTTAAAGGTTTCTGTTCTGTTTTTCTGTTTATTGCAAAAAACATGATTACGTAGTGACATACTATCAAGTTTGTTTTCCTCGAAGGGGCAGACAGAGGTATAAAGTACAAATTCGTCTGTTTTGAATTTTATAATCTTGTAAAATCATATATACACAAACATGATAACTCATCATTCTCCTGCCCATCATCATTTGAGCCGAAAGACGTCCACTGCTGGACACAGTCCTCCCCCAGGCACCGCCACTTCGACCGATTCTGTGCCTCCCGCATCCAGCGGATTCCTGCGGCCTTTACAAGGTCATCGGTCAATCCTGTGGGAGGCCTTCCAACGCTACGTTTTCCGGTACGCCGTCGCCACTCTAGGACCTTTCGGCCCCATCGGCCATCTGTTCTGCGAGCAATGTGCCCTGCCCATTGCCACTTAAGTTTGGCAATTCTTCGGGCTATGCCGGTTAGCTTGGTTCTCCTGCAGATCTCTTCATTTCTGGTTCGATCACGTAGGGAAACTCCAAGCATAGCCCTCTCCATTGCCCTTTGGGTGACTTTTAGCCTTCTAATGAGGCCGATTGTGAGCGACCACGTTTCAGTGCCATAGGTCATCACTGGCAACATGCACTGGTCAATAACCCAATTTATTTGGGGTCGAAGCAACAAGTCTTTTTCTTCCGTACTTACTTCTCTATTAGTCGTCATCTCGGTAGTCACCCCCTTTCTAGCCATATCATCTTTCACACAGTCCATCCATCGATTTTCTGGTCTTCCCCACATTCATACTCAAAACCTATCATAACAAATTTATAAAGTCACTAAAACTTACCCATTTTGGTATTATCAAAAAATCTTTTCAGTGCTACCTGTAATTTATTTCCCACGTAACAATACCAATAATGTCACCGCATTCGCCGGTGTGTCGGTGCGACCGTCCATGCATTTATCTCCGACACCCAGCCTGACGGCACCCGACGGCACACGGCGCTACCCAGCGGCAAGCTACACTGAAACTCCATTACACGATTGCTTCGACCACTTAATGTTATCCTCACTAATTAATATAAATGATTAACAAATTGCACACCGCAGCCGGCACTAGTGGCTTTCGTGGAATCTGTTTTTGTAGGTGTTGATTTTTCGCGAAACCCGGTCTAGAAGCGTGGGAACATCTGCTAAACGGGTACGTGATTTAACGTCAAATATATTTGGTGAAAGTGAAAGAGGCTCGTGGCTAAGTAATAAAGATCGATCGGGTTAAGCTACGCTTGCTGCAGTCAGTCCGTGGATGGGTGACCATCTTAACATACCGAGACCCCTCCGTGCCTCGGAAAGCACGTTAAGCCATTGGTCCCGGCTGTCATTCTTGGATCTTTGACAGTCGTTACGGGCCAAGCTCGAAAGTCTGACAACCAGTGTTACCGAGGGGTTGTGGAGGTCAGATAGGCAGTCACTCCATGTAAAATACTGGTATTCAGCTGCATCCGGTTAGACTGGAAGCCGACCCCAACATAGTTGGGAAAAGGCTAGGCAGATTGATTAATATTTGGTTAAAGTTACTTAAAAGAAGACTTAGTAACAGTTTTAAGAATATTTACTGAATAGTTGTTAGTGTCACCCGTTTATTTTATTACATTTCTTTTTATTTGACGGCCTGTAAACGTCCTCTGATAAATGACATGCTGAAATGATTTCAACTCAATATTTTTACTTCAACTATACTACTAAAACTTTATTTTATCTAACCATAAACATTTATAAAGCTAAGCTAAGTAAAGCGCGGAACATACACAAGTGGCGAGTGGCGCGGACGTGGCGACGGTGTGGCGCCACCCGTTTCATATTTCATACAAAATGTATAGGCGCATGCATGAGGCGTGGTGCGGGCGAGAAAACGGCGACGGTGCAGCGTGGGCGTTGTATGTATGTTCCGCGCCACGTCGTTCCTATAAATTTTGTATGAAATATGAAACGGGTGGCGCAACGGCCGCGCCACACCGTCGCCACGCCACGCCCGCGCCTCTCGCCACTTGTGTATGTCCCGCGCCTTAGGCAGCTAACACACCGCACAGTAGAAAATCCATTAAAATTTCATCGGGTTTACCAAATAAGCGAATAAATTAAATCGATACACGTAACATTTCACGAAACATTGCACTTGGGTTAGGATCATTTTTAATCTAAATTCCATCCATGCCCGCCCTTTGTACTGTGGCAAGAAATTGCCCCACCACCCTCATGGGCTACGTATTGCCTACATTATACTGGATAAGAATTTATTCCACACGAATAACCAGGAACACTTTAAAGAAATTGGGCAAAGGCCTTCGGGAGAGGATTCTACCTTTTAAGACAACCTAATAAAATCTTATAAGGGATTAAGGATGATTTTCGGTGAAACTATGTGGGCTGGAAAAACTTATAAAAGTTTGCTGGTACCTACAATATATTAGAAACAATATTCGTTTAGCTACAAAATTCTTTTAACCAAAACAATGGATAAGACCCTAGCTTATCCACCCGAAGAGCTACCTGTACATAAGTTGTTTGTATTCCATAATACCTGTGTATCCTTTATTTTATTCAGGAATTGCATGAATCCTCGAAGCATTAATAAAATAAGTAAAACAATACTTTTAGTGACAGCTAATCGTTTAACAAGTAGGTAGTGCAACAGTAACCTCAATTCACGACTCGATTTCAGTAAACAACGACTTGGCGCCACATTTCTTCCAAAGACAAGAAAATCTTTTAAAACAAAAGACAATCTTCATCCACCAATTAAAACACAATTTCAACTGTACAATGTCCTCCGAACAAACTCATTAATTGACAGTTTGACTTTGCGAACGGAAGTAAAACATCTTAATTTGTTCGCCGTCTAGTACTAAGTTCTGCGACAAAACCTACTTAGGGTGTCGTTTCAGGAAACAAGTTGTATATTTTTGTAACTCCAGTGCTCAACTTGAGCAGAGGAATCTGCTTAAGTGGATGAAAAGCACAGCTTTACCTAGGAAATGTTTGCGCACTTCAGCGAACACGTTTTATAGGTAGATCCTAATCTGAGTTGAGCAGGTTGAGAGATGAGGTCTTTTTACAACTTGTTTTGAAAGATCTGTAGAGAGAGACGTAAATATATAAAAGATTTCATGAACTGCCAATCCATCTAAACTAAGCGTAGCGACACTCTTGCTGAATATTACGCGACTGCAATTCCGTGTGTTTGTGTTTACTGCTAAAATTACGCGTCGTAATTTCGGCCTGTTATACCATATCATAGGTAATTTAAAAAGCATTACAAGCGCAAAAATTTCGTACATTTCAAAAACTTTATAAAAACCTCAAAGCAACAGTAACAGCCCACCCAATTAAATCGAACAGTGAAACAAAATGCAGCTGCAAATTGTTTTATTCAACCAAAAGTAACCAAAAGACGATAATTTTATTTCATACGCCTCCTATGTATGTTTGTGCCAAACGCCCGCAGGTGACTGAACAGGGCACACAGGCAAGGCAATACGCTCCAATAGATTGAATAATTAACTTACCCGCGCGTTTTCAAAACGCACACCAAAAAAAATATTGCATCTGAATGTGTCATCATGAAACTATATGCGGAGAAGTTTAAATCGGTGTTTCATTGCGAAAAATCTGGAGTAATATATTGGCCTAACAAGCTTTCTTAAAGTGAAAGCGTCAGGGTAGTCCGCAAAATTCAAATTGCCTTACGTTTTTTGCAATTTGCACGTCAGTATCAGGTTGTTTGTTGATCTAAATATGATTCGCGTCCGTATCAAATATTTATTTAAGTATAGAATTGTAATCATGAAAATCATCAATACAAAAAAAAAAAAAAAAATATGTTTATTGTGTCTCAAAACGTTTACATTTTCAAGTGTGATTGAAACAGCCCCAGTAAGTAATTATTAACACTTGTGTTGGGGTTGCTTCGCTCTTTTCCTTAGTTGGTACTTTACAATATTAAGACCACAGAACAAATAAATGTTGACTTTATAAAGTTTAAACTTAAAAACTAATCTTTGAAAAAGATAAATACTTAAAAGAATTTAGCAGCTCTGTACGGTGTGTACTGTAGAATTGTGTGAAAGTGGGTATGTGTATGAGTGTGGGTTTGTTTATGACTGTGAGTTTATGTTTGAGTGTGGGTTTGTATGTGAGTGGGTATGGGTTTGTAAATACAACTCTTTAAGTTCATAATAATCCTATTGAATGACTGTTTCATGACATCATGACCCTTTAGGATTATTCTAACATAAGGAGTTATATTGCTGATTCTAATGATTATAATTCTGTAAAGCCATACTTTAAATTTTAATTTTAATTTCGCGGGCTACCTTAGCGCACCCCCTTAAGAGATACCTTAAGAGATTTACATTACCTACATGTCAGAAATTAATGCAATTAAAAACTATGTTTGATGACTTCAACAATTAAATCGTTTTCTATGGAACTGACCAAGTATACTGAACCTCATTCCATTCTCCAGACCTAAATACTGACACGAACATGAACTAGAACTCCCAAACGTAGAGATCGTTCAATTATCGCAACCAGCTGGACCGTCTACTAATTAAATGAATGACCAATTAGATACATAACGTCTGGCTAGGGCCGGCCATCTTGGATAATATGCTTCGGTAGTTCTGATCATCACTAGATGCCCTGTGACATTGGTATCAAGCCTTCAAATTAACAGAGGATCAAATCTAGCTCGTTAGCATAGCATAGCACTATCTTTATACTTTATACTATAAGAAGGTAATGGAGTTTTAAAGGAACTAATATTTTCTTTATGAACCTAATTGGTAATTGCGTAACACACTTACAATCAATGGGAATTATTTTCATTTTGACATTTCAACAACATTCATTGCGTCATTTACGTTGTCGAGCAGACGAATTTTTCAAAAGAATGAAGCAATGGATTTGCAATTTCCTTCAAAATTCTTAGGATTGTGATTGAAAGTATGTTACGCAATTGGGAGCTCGGTAAAAATAAGGTTAAAAAAACAAACAAACATCGAATAAACGAGTTTTAAACTCTTGTTTTACCCAGTATTGGTTACCAAATCCTGAATATTAGGTTCAGGATTTGAAACGACGTCTTTCTTCACCGTAATTCAGTGGTGATCAAGAACAACTTCAGAAGAATAACTCACCGAAACTCACACTTGTCGAAAATGTAGCCACACGCTGCGAATACTTGAACTACTGAATAAAATTTCCATTATGATAACAGTCAAAAGCACGCACCAAGTAACTGCGTGCATTCACTGAATTCTATACGCCGGAACGTACAGAGAGTAGTAACAAGTACCTACATAACAACATGCCACCATTTGTTTTTCAACAAAAAACGCGCGGTTTTGATAAATATCTGATTGGGAAAGTTCACCAATCAATCTAAATGTTTGATAAAAAACGTTAGATAAATGTTATAACTTGGGCTCCTGTTATTTAAAGGGGATTACATTTTAAATTTTATTTCGATGTAAAAGTCACTATCAAATCCTTTTATGCTAATTTAAACATCGCCATCTATATTTCCACATAGCATAATGAGCCTACAATGTTCCCACTGCCGGGACAGGCCTCTTCTCTTCGAGAGGGAGTGGGCTGTAATCTACCACGCGTGCCCAGAGCGGGTTGGTAGATCTCATGTCTTTGAATTTTTAGTGCTACGACGTGCCGGTTTCCTCACGATGTTTTCCTTCACCGTTTTGAGAGCAGTGGTGATGAAATAATTTACACAAATTAAAGCACCTGTCCGGGTTCGAACCAACGACTTCAACTCGTTAGTCACGGCCAATACCCCTGGGCCACCACTGCTCTCTATACTTTCTTGCACAGATCACCTAAATTGCTTGAAACGAATGGCTTCAAAAGTTACGAAATCAGTTGCCGCTGTCAGTAGCTCAATCGTATCTTATATTCTGCCGTAATACAGTTTTTACGGCAAGCAGAGTGAATCAGTTCCGTGTTAACAATCATAATAAGCATCTATACATACCAAACAAAAATGTGCTTATTTGTAACTTAGTGAATTGTGCAAGGTTGTTGTTGTGTTGATTGTGTGTTGATTTGAGTAAATAAAAGTTTATTTTTTATTATGATAAGTTTCGAGAAATGTTGTAGAATACTCTATAGGTACACGCTAATTAACATAACACAACTGTGTTGACTGGAGCCTTGATGAACATTCGCAGCTCAATTAATCAAAACTTTAAAAATGCTGTTTAATAAATGTACAAAGTCATTTCATGTTTCCCTATCATTATTTGCAACGCAAAATATTCCGAAGCGTGAATATAATATAAATGGAAATTCCGAGCCGCAGTGCCACCGAGCGAAGAGGAGCAACGACGGACATGAAAAAAAAAATGAGGGAGCCTTACAGTAGTCCCACATGATGTATAACATCTGGCATCTTGGATGACAGTACCAACCTCTCGGAAAATGGGTTGGTACCATCTGATGGCCAACTCTAGCACCGCACGCGCTCATTGATCAAATCAAATAACGCGCGCTTCCCCGGCTTCCTGTTACACAATTCCGTCCCTTTTCACGAAATCACTTCCACAGATTGCATGAAACCGAGAGGAAAGATGTTACACATCAAAAATGCGCGTGCAGTAAAGTATACGTGATACAAGTGAAACTATAGAAATAAAGCCAAAATTACATTACGAAATTAGTGACATTAATTATAATTCACCTCACTAAAAAAATTTGTTTCTGTAACGCTTTTGTACTTTTTGAAGAATAAAAATATTATTTATTTATTTTATTTATTTATTTATAGGGCGACTTTTTTGTGCAAGTATGCGGGTGGCAGCGCCGCCTGGCGGGAGCGACAGTCGCTCGCCCGCGTGAACCGTCACCAATGAAAAAATCACCCTATAAAATTGAATAATTTCGCGTCACTAATTTCGTAATGTAATTTTAGCTTAAAGGATAAGAAAGATTTTGTGTGAGAGACAGAGAAAGTTATATCTTTCTTCTCCTCATGTGCTAAATGTGACGACATGTGCCTAAAAGTGACGCGTTCTTGAAATTTCACTCTCAATTCTCGTCCAATAATCGAATCGCCGCCGAAAGAACTTCTATAAATAAAACAAAAAGTTTAAAATCAAGTGAAAGTAATTGAATCATTCATTTTGTAAAAGTTGTTAACGAACACGGAATCTAATTGACAGCTTGACCATCGAGACAAACAGCCGAGACGTGGCAGAGAATCTAAATCAGGGTTAGAGTATCATGGAAAAACGTCTTGATTACGGCTGAGTTAAATTTAATTTGTCGCGCGAGGTGCTCCACCTCCTCTCGCCCTAATGAGTTCCAAACTTTCCCTCTTTGTGAGATTAAGCCCAAAAATTGTGAAAAACTTCAGCGTCGTCCGATCCCATGGCGGATGTCGTTTGACATACATAATATCTGGCGGCCTTGCCTGCCCCCGACAAGTTTTACGAGTACGTTCTTACTACAGCTGTTTACTTAAGTATGCTCGGTGGAATTAAAACTTAGAAGAAGTTTGTTTAGCTGAAGTGATTTCCTTAACTCACGCTACGAACGTTTTTTAGAATGTATAGATCGAGGCCGTGTGTATTAACTACTTCTTTTTCGGTTCAGACATAAGTGTCTCACACAAAAATAAAAATAAATATAAATTATCGAAACGGAAACTTAGATGTTTTCATTTTCAACATTTTACAATATCGTTTACACGCATACTCAACCAAGCAATATACTACTTATATTTAAGTCTAGGTGCGAGAAATTCATTGAACTAGAACTGCGTCTGCTGCGCTCAATATTGTTGGAACAATAACTTTGAAAATACAGTTAAACTGACAAAATTTATAGCACGGACGCTGCCACAAATAAATATGGAAACATTCTCTGCAGATGACAACTGTGAAGTCAATGTATACTTAATTAAACACCAAGGCAAAATACATCGAGCTACAACCTTTGTTTTAATATAAATCAGAAATGAGATTAACAAAATTACAACAGAATGTTTTAAAATCCTTCAAGCGAGGAAAATATTTAACGTAACTGGAAAATTTCATTAAGCTGGTACTAATTAAAGAGCAGTATTGTGGCAGAAAATTCGGCGGCAGAACGTAAATGTGGCTTGTTCAAATTATATCTACTAGTTAACATGTACACGAAACATGTACAGATATTGTTGCGAATTAGCGGTAAAATTATCCTTTCTAATAAGAATAAATGGAGCTCCGTATATGAGTATTAAGTACTAAACTTGGCATAATCATTTATTACAAACTAACTTTGTAATGAAGTTGTTGAACTTTGCTAATCAATCAATTTTAATGAAAAACCGCACCCTACTTCCAGTTCTGGGGTTCTTAATAAAGCTATAAGGCTATAAAATATCTAGATAAACCCGTATTTGTCTCGTTCGGTTTTTACGATGCGATCACCGTTCACGAGGGGAAGGTGAACGAATGATGTAACAGAAACTGAGCAAACAATAAGAAAAGAGCTCTATTTCGTATGGTGGCGAAATATTGTCCCGAAATGCCGTAGATCCCAGTACAAATAATACTTTACCGGGGCATATCCTCACGTTCCCTCGCAGGGCATCTTCGACAGGCTTGTCTAGTTAAGCCCCACATATTTACTGATATTGATACAGGGAACAACCCGCCAAGATGACAATTACTCGGCTCGATAGCTGAGTCGAATCGCACTGGATATGACACGATAAGCAATTTATACTCCTTTTTAGACTAGCTGTACGTGACTTTAATATTATGTTTCACCCAATAAAATATTCTGATACGTCAATGACAGATAAGCATGCAAAATATACATAACATATTTTCGTAGCGCCTTGACGAAAGATTCGCCTACGAGTCTCTTTAGCTACGCGCTACGAGCAGCTACGAGAGTGCTACGACGTGCTGGCCGGCTACAATCACCTTTATATAAATTACTTTCTACTGTTATAAGTCTTACAACTTTCACCCTCATGTTATGTGTGCACTAAGTATAATTGTAACATAATGGTAATATTTATGGAGTGAAAAACAGTTACAGAATTTAGTTAGAAACTCATTTAGATGGTAGATTAAAAGTCAGTTAAGCCTAAATCACCCGTTGCGTCGTTGGCGCGAAACTGTTTGGGGTGCGAAAAAGTTATTTAGAGGTTTCAACCAAACACAAATTTGCGTGCGAACAGAGCAGTTTAGCAAACCGCATCGGCTATTAAATAAAGTAAACGACATTAATGGTGGACCTTTCTAGTGGCAATATATCTGTGGCACACGACAAAACCGCTGAATTTCCCAGGAGCGCTATCCACAACATACAGTGAAGAAGAATAACCGGAGTGAATGCAAAATGAAAATTATCATACAAATTCGCCATCTTATATGAACCAACGTATTACTGTCACAGTATAAGTATGCAAAAATATGTAAGGAGAGCGCGGTTGCTTTTACGGGGCGGCGAAAATACGCAACTGAATATTGGCTACGTATTCGTGCACGTAAATTTTCAGCACTTGTAATTTGCATCCGTAAAATAAATAATTGTGGGACGTCTTTGTTGGGGCTTCGATGTCTCGGGGGCTTCGTGGCGTTTGTCGCGGAATCGTCGGCTGATGTATGGAAATTGTGTTGAATATTTTTCCTTGTAAGCGTTGAGTTTGTTTGAAAGGGCTTTATAATTTTTGAAGCGTGTATTTAAGACGCAGATATATGCCAGTGACCTTGAGTGGTTAGCTTGCGTGCTCTGTACTAAGCTCAGGCAGCGCGTCGTACGTCCAGCCAGTAATAGGACTCGCCCATCAAGGAGCGCTGTCCTAAATTAGACGCATTATTAATTTATTATACTAAAAACAAAAGGTATTTTAACAAAAAACGTATACTAAAAGATCAATAATTAAATTATCTTTAAAATGGTGAAGGTTTCAGAAAAATACGCTTGATAGATTTTGCGTGATCCTTAGTTTTGTATCCGCGTTAGACATAACTTTACAAATTAATTTCACTATGTAATATAAACATAATCTAAAATATTCACAGATTAAGTTATTAAGAAAATGCTCTAATTTGACACATAATTTTTCCAAATCATTAACCTTACTCGTTTAGACGGGATCATCAGTGCAAAATCATTAAAAGTCGGTTATCGTCGCCTTAAGACGCAGATATATGCCAGTGACCTTGAGTGGTTAGCTTGCGTGCTCTGTACTAAGCTCAGGCAGCGCGTCGTACGTCTAGCCAGTAATAGGACTTGCTCATCCAGGAGCGCTGTCCCAAATTAGACGCATTATTATTACACATAAAACAAAAGGTATTTTAATAAAACACGTACACTAAAAGATCAATAATTAAATTATCTTTAAAATGGTGAAGGTTTCAGAAAAATACGCTTGATAGATTTTGCGTGATTCTCATTTTTTATCCGCGTTAGACATAAATTAATTTTACTATGTAATTTCTTTGTTTGTAAGTTTGTATGTAGGGGGGTAATCTCCGAAACTACCAGTCGGATTTAAAAAATATTTTTGCTTTGGATAGCCCAATTCTTGAGGAAGGTTATAGGCTCACGGTCGAAGTCGCGGGCAGAAGCTAGTATTTCATAAAGATCTCGACCATAATGCGTATCTACCAACCTGGCAATAAGCGGCAGTAATTACAAAAATCTACTTCAACCAAAAAAAATATGAATTAAACATAGGTACAAGTACAAATTTAATTTATCAAGTCAGAGTACCCTTATTTAAATAGCCAAAGTAAGCATTGGTAGGTACCTGCGAGTGTGCATCGAACAGCATCGAATAAGCGATGAGGTCGAGTGCGGCGACGCAGTCTCTTGACGCCGAGTGCGGGAAATGAGCAGAAAACATCGATAGTTACCGGCCCGCTGAGCACAGCAAACGTAATATCCAGCCTTGCGAATAAGCTCGTAGTTAAGTATACCTATTTTCTTTAAGAACATAATATAGGTACTTAGTAAAGTATAGTGAAGTAATTAGTAAAAAGTTGTCATCGGTCTGTCCTCCCTGAAATGTGATTTAATTACGTAACTATAATTTAATATTTCGTAACATATAATTTAAAAGAGTGTCCATGGAATTTCTTGCCCGTTCTTATCCATAGGAACGTACCACTACGCTTTGGAATGGGCAACTAGCTTCATCTTTATTACTGACGTGAAATTAATGTTTATGACATATGTCCGAAATCCAGTGACTTGTGTAGTTTAATGCTGAAGCTTTCTGAAAGATGATGATAATTATGACCACACGATAGAATTGAAAACTTACGACTGGAGCCGTCCTTTGAAAATTCATAAGTGCCTGTAGCATACTATAAATTAATCGTATTATAATTTGTTATTTTTATTTATTGAAATAAATTGCTTTGTGTTTGAGATCCGCACCGGAGAGGTGTTTAGTTGTTAAAGAAGGAAAAAGTGATCTTCCTAGCCTATTGCTGGATGATTTCTGGTTTCTACAAAGATCAGAATCATTAGGTAGTTTTATTTGTGTTCCATCGTAGATCCTAGAGACTCCTCTCGGATGGGAGAGTGGAGATCTGTATCGCAATCCCTAGTACGACGGCCGTTGCGAGATTGAGATGTGGAGGCAAACAGTACGTAGGAGGAGGTAATCTATCAAAACGCTCGAGTTACGTGCCCATCGTGCTCCCAAAACACTGCTTCTGAAATTGGGCAACGTCGCAAATAGCTGTCAAATATTTCGCTGTTTTCATTAATTTGCCAATATTATTGTATGGACATATGAAATATCGCTAACTTGTGAACTAAAATATTGATTATCCTACTGCTCAAAGTCAAAGTCAAATAATTTAATCTATGCCCAATGGTGTTTTATTGAGCAGATACTACCTATATGTATACCTACCGATAACTAAAATAAGAAGACTTATTCGGCATTTCAATCTGAAAACCTGATGCAGTTGTTGTGCTGAGATATTCGTTCAGAAAAAATATTTTTCCAGTTAACTGTTAACTTATTCCAACTACTAAAGCAGTCAGGATTGCGTGAGGCCTCATGAGGCCAACATTTAAAATACCATCGGCTATTCGCACGGTTGCTTCCGCCGCGCTGATCAATTAATTAGCCAGCGGGAGCCAAAATACGCTTGATAAAATACTCAACGACTTTAAACAGGATTCAGTACGCCTGCCTATTTTAGAACAACTCATTAATGTATGAAAATGTTAGTTGTTGGAGTTTAATAGGGTGTAAGTGAAAGGTGTGCTTGAGGCGAGTGAAACGGTTTTTTAATGTTAGCGTAGCTGTTGCTATTGCTACGTAGCGGTTGCTACGCTAACATGGCTAGTTGGTAAAAGCAGTTACGAATAAAAAATGTGCAAGCAGCCCTCGATCACATACAGCTTTGGCGCTACAAGTTTATTTTGACGCGTGGCCAAAATCGGAACTACCTACGCCGTCATATTCTTTATTCAATACATTTCACAAAACAATTGCACAAATGTTTACCAACAGCGATCCCTGTCAACGTCATTCGAGCGGTTTCCTAGAAGAGCGCCGGGCCGCACATATCGGCCGCAGTTACGGCTGTCATGAAAATGATGGCAGCGACAAAGATTTATATCGTTAGATTCACCCTACCGCGTCAACAGATATTCGTGTTTCTATAACGTTTTGACACCTCTGACACACAATGATGCAGTTACTTGACTTGATTGTCATGGAATGCTATTTAATCATGTAGGTATGATGTTCAGTTCTCAGTATGGACACTTTTTCGCGTGACTAAGTACGGTAAGGGCACATCTAGCTATTTAAATCTTTGGGCAGCGACGTTTGTCTTAACGGTGTCAAAAACGCTCTAGGAAAACACATCAACTTACTTTCATAAACGTTTCAGTGACGTCATTCGCCGGTAAATTACGGACGCAACGTGGACGGTCATCGCTCTTCGGAAACCATAGCTTTAGATAGACAGATTTGGAGTGAGGCTACAACCCACAGAGCCGGATTTAAGGCGGGGCAACAGGGGCCATGGCCCCGGGCCTCCACAAAATAGGAGCCTACACAATTTGATCTATTTTAGTTTTTTTTTAATCGTATTCATAAGGAACCTTATTCAATTTTCTTTTCATATCCAGGGTTGATAGTCTTAAAAATGATACCAACGTTAAATTACTTTGATACGGTAAACCGAAAAAAACAATTTTTCGATTTCCATTTAATATTTAAAACGCACAACGGCAACGCGGACTGCAGCCAAATTTGCCAACAACTTGGGATCGACTTCGAATGTCGTCGTCACTATACGCGCGTATACCTACGTACGATTAATTCGTATCCAGTGTGTGCGCTCTTATAGTAATGAAAATTACTTGAAGTTCAGACGCCAACAACCTACCCGAAACTGTCAAATTTTTCCAATCAACTTTGAACCTTACATAGTAGTGATAAAGTTGAAAATCTATGAAAGAAATTTGACATATTGTAGTAGGTTGATGTGCTGGCGTCTGTAGGTACATAATACTTGAAAAGACTGTTCTCGATTTTTATTTCTTTATAATTTAGAAGAAAAGGACGCTCCGAATTTATACGCTACAGCGGAAGAATTGGTCAAAACATACAAAAACGACTTGGAACCAAGTCTTGGTAACGAGTTGGTCCAATTCGCTAAATTGATCGTTTTGTATAAAAACAATTATCAAAAAGATCAATCTTAGGAGATCTTTTACTACCAAATATTCGAAAAATAACAGAACTATTCCATATGTTGAAATTACGTTGAGAATGTACTTGGTGTTGATGGTGTCCAACTGCACTGGAGAACGCTCATTTTCGAAGATTAAAATTATAAAAAATAGACTTTGGACTACAGTGACACCGAGCCGCCTATCAAAGTTATCCCTACTGAGTATTGAAAGTGATTTACCCTGAGAACTGGATTTCACCGAAATTATCAATGATTTTTCGTCGAAAAAAGCTCGCAAAATTCCATTCACTTAAAATGTCTTATTTTTTTGTTTTTTTTTTTTTATTTTTAGTATTATTTATGTTTTTTTTTTTGTACGTTTAAAAAAAAATCGGTGCCTCCACACATCGATTGTTTTTTGGCCTCCAACCTTCCTCCTCCACCTTTAAATCCCGGCCTGAACCCAGTACAGAATGATTGAGCTATTTAGGAATTTAGATTCCTACTGTGCTCTAATATTTTGGTGCTGCCACCGCCGACCATATACTCGTACAAAACTGATATACACAGTGATGTAACTATTTATTGTAGGCTTCGATCATCTCATTTTTACAAAATGTTTATTTGTGTATTTGTGTGATTCATTGTACTTATTTAATTATTGTACAATCTAATTCAATCTTTAAACTAAAAAACTTTAAATTTTAATCTATTTTAGTATTTTAATTTATTATAAATAATGTAATTATTTTATGTCCTAATTTATCTGTTATTTTTGTTATTTTTATAGCTCTAAATTATAATTGTTTTTATTTTCCAATTTAATTGTTTTTTTTTATTTTATTATAATATATTTTAATTTAACTGCTTGACATTTTAGATTCAATGTAAACTTTGTAAATTTTAATTTTGTTAGTATCATATCATTTCAATTTTTATTATTGATTATACAAGTGCTGTACACACCTATAAGTGACGAATTCACCGCAAAGCTGTTGATTTAGAATATATTTAATGTAATGTTTTAGTGAATAAGTCGTTGGTGTGTCAATAAATAAATAAATCACTGAACTCATCGCTCGACTCCCCACAATTGATAGTACCTACATGAAATTAAAATGATAAAATACTAACAACTATTATTATAATCCTACATCATTACTCAAACAATGCGACTTTTAATGTTTAGCTCTGTCTATCGTCTGAGAAAATGCAAAAACAAATTCGCTTGAGATCGATTTTAGCAGTAATGAGGGAAAATTTCGTAACAAAATGATATTATTTTTCTTCGAAAAGATCAAACTAATTTGTAAAACGAAACGAAAGATCACGACAACAAGAAAAACACCAAAGTAGTCGAAAAAAATATTTATTTCATTAGATTATAAGCTGTCGTTACATAGTTAATACATTATTGTACTTGGCAGATCAACTTTATATAAACACGATAAAGTTAAAATTTTATTTTATTGCTTTTACACTTAGCGAACAACGTAGATATCTTTTCTTATAATGTTTAGTAAGTACCAATCACTTATTATAGGTTAGAAGAAATGCAGTGTATTTATTGCTACAAAAATATATTGTAATCATCGTCCAGCTTATTATTTTCGCTAATTACTGTAGGGCAATGGCCTCTTCTCGTGCCTTCAATAGTGCGTACAATAATACGCAATTAGTGGCATAACACACTTTCAATCCCAATCCGAGAGTTTTGAATGATATTTCAACATCCATTGCTTCATAGGTTTGAATAATTCTTCTGCTCAACAACTTAAATAAAGCAATGAACGTGGCTGAACTGTCAAAATAATACGCAATGCGATTAATTGGCATTTATGTGTCTTTCGTAATCACCCCGCGCCCCGCAGTAATTTTGAAAAAAAATGCTTTTGGCTCATTAAGACACTCATTCAAAATACATGCTAAATAATAGAATCAAAATTAATATCTGAAATGTTTGATATTTTTATACAATTTTAATAATTATATTGAATTCTAGTTCCTGCATTTCCTCTGCCCAATATCTAAAAAACTATAATGTATATGTTACGTTTAATAAATGCAAATATACGTAAATAAATTAAATTATAATTTATACATATAAAAATATTTCTATGTAATAAAATTTCGAAAATATTCTAGGATCATGAAAATTGAATTATTTTTCACTGGAAACTTTGGTTTTGTTATTAGAAACTAAGATACTTAAAATCTAAGTTATTTGATAAAAGTATTAATGCTACACATAGAGATTCTATAATTATATGGCTAAAAAGTCCATTCAATATAAAAAGTTAAGACTATGCAAAAGCAACTTGCATCTCTATGGAAATTAAAAATACATGCTTTTCTTTTATAATCTGTGCTGAAGTGTTACCAGCCTCAAAATTTGTATCACATATCTACTTCTTTCCTTGAACATTCTAGTTTTTACTCATAAACATTATTTATTGACTTTCCTTAACTATTTTAGCTGCTTAGTACATTTGTTATTATATGAATTGGTAAAATTCTCTCAGGTAGAAAAAGACTTATCAAGCACTTCCAAATTTTCAAAGGACCAATTTCAAAACTTACCCGACGCAAAAATTAATCTTGTACTGAAAAAAGGTCAATAACATTGGCAACACTCAGTGCATTGTTTGGTTTATCCCAATTTTTTTTTTCTTAGAATGGAAGACTTCGAAATAGCTGAGATTTACTTCAACACTTAACTTTTAACAACTTTTCTGAGCAACACAGCTTCCTAATTTAAAATTCATCATGGCGGGCGAGCGCTTCGCCGAAGTCAGTTGCTTGAGAACCGACAAAGAGGTCGTATTTGTCAAGAATCTCTGTTTTTGTGAGTTTTTCGTCGGCATCCGTGTCTGCTTCGAAGACTAGGTGTCTTGCTTCTGCTTCGGCGTGGTCGAATTCCGGGGGTGCGATCCAGTCTTTGACTTCGTTCTCGTCCATGAAACCATCTTTGTCTGTGTCTCTGTTGAAAAATGTGGCGTTGTGAAAAATGTGATTGTAACCAAAGGCTAATAACCTATAAGGACCAGTCCCGGGACGACGGCGCGTTGTGTTCCACGCGCGCCTCATAGATGTCAGCAATTGAAGGAGTCCAATAGGACCGATGCCTGCCGGGGTTGCGGGAAAGTCCGAAAGGGATACCGTGGCCCCTGGCAACTTACAGGCAACCGAAGAAACACGGGTGGGTTTTAGTCAGTAAGTCTGACACGCCCTCCCGCTGCACCCAGAGCGAGAGAAGTTATTTGATAAATGCACACCCAAAAAAAAAATGTTCTAATAACCTATTTGCGTGCGACGAATTTAGAAAATTTAAGACCTGGGGCCTTATTATGAAGTATTAATGTCATCATTATTCCACTGCGAAAAAAGGATGGTGCTACCTGTATAGCTCCGCTGTATAGCTGTGCGGCCTTGTATAGCTCCGTCTCTCACTCACACTGGAATAATGGTGGCATTAATACGTCATAATACAGCCCCTGATTTCTATTACAAGTCTACACGTCTTAACATGTCTTGCCTTTTTATTAGAACTAGGTTTAAAACGGTGTAACAAAACGCATTTAAAATAAATATGACGAGTTTTTGAATATTGTATAATCTAACGTAATCAATCTTATCTGAACTCTTATCGTGTAGCTCTTTAACCGTAGAAAATTAATTTAAAAAATAATTAATTCGGTTTTTGTTGCTTACACTATACAACTGCACACTTCAGCAATTACAGAAATCTCGTATAACTAATTATTTCTGATTATATTCGACCAACATCTGACAATCATTACGACAGCCTATAATGTTCACAATGCTGGGACTCAGGCCTCGTCTCCTCGAGAGGACTGGGCTGTAGTCTACCACGCGGGCTCCGTGAGGGTAGGTCGATGTCACATGTCTTTGAATTTTTGGTTCTAGGACATGCAGGTTTCCTCACGATGTTCCTTCACTGTTTTATGAGCAGTGGTGATGAAATTATTTACACAAAGTAGAGCGCCTGCCTAAGTTCGAAACCACCACCTACAACTCGCAGGTAGGGGCCATTACCACTGGGCGACCATTGCTCCTCCTATTTTCTTACGAGTTCGATAAAATAGGATAATAACAGTGATAATAACGTGTCGATCGAAGGTTAAATTACGCTTGCAGTGGTCGGTTCGTGTATGGGTGACCATCTTTACATACCAAGACCCCTCCGTGCCTCGGAAAGCACGTTAAATCGTTGGTCCCGGCTGTCATTCGTGGATCTTTGACAGTCGTTTCAGGTAGTCATAAGCCCAAAAGTCTGACAACCAGTCTTACCAAGGGGTATCGTGTTACCCAGTAACTTGGTTGTGGAGATCTGATTGGCAGTCGCTCTATGTAAAATACTGGTATTTAGCTACATTCGGGTAGACTGGAAGCCGACCCCAAAATTGGCTAGGGAGATTGATTGAGTTCGATAAAATATCTTCTAAGTAACCTCGAGAAACAGTTTTGTTCGTACTATAGCATAAGCTTTCGCGGGCGTTGAGTTAACGTGCAAAAGTGCGAGTGGTGTTACAATCTATGTGTCTACGAGTCCGCACTCGATTAAAAGAGCCATTAAGAGCGCTTATCCTAAATGTTGGCACGCTCGCAAATACCTGTATGGAAATATGAAATGTGGCTAACTAGTGAGCTAAAATATTGATTATGAAATGCAATAATTAATATCGTAACACCGAATATTTCGTTTTAGATGTAAAAAAAGTATTTGAAAACTTTCAAAATGCCTTTTCTACACCTAAAACGGTCACATCATCAAATTCAATGTTATAATTGCAATTCATTATTAATATTCTAGTTCGCTAGTTAGCCATATTTATTATTTTCATACAGTATTATTGCGAAATTAATCAAAACATAGAAATATTTGAAAGAAAGAAAGAAAATACGTTTATTTGCAAAGAAAAAAAAAACACGAGAATAACAAATTGGGGGAAAATATGCGTCACATCCACGCAAAACGGCCATCGCTCAGCATAATGCTGCGACCCTATGCGAGACAGACCCCCAGCGCTGGTTTTGAATAAACGGTCTTAAAAGAAGAGTGGAATGTACAACAAAACAAACAAAATAGCTATTCAATGTCACCATAAATAAATAGGGCAATAAGAATGCATGACAACTAACTGGCCGGCCATATTGTTCAGTGTCAATGGAGCTAAATTGATATTATTGTGATAGCGGTGGCCGAGTGACGCCGGCTTATTGAAATGATTTGTATATCAATGTGAATGACTGGGTTTTTATTGCGAAAGAGCAATGAACTAGAACTATTGGAATATCTCGAATTATGCGAATTGTTGACGTGAAAACTTATTTAGGCGCTTGTTTGTGAATTCGCGTAGTGCTGGACTATAGAATATAGATGGCGCTAATATCAGTTTTAAGTTTTCACTTTTACTTTTAAGAACAGTTTTATGAATCTGAGGACGATTTTGCCTGTATCACTACGCTTCCAAAGAATAAACGCGTCTTCTATTATGCTAAACTACGAAATCAGCGGTATTTACACGATACGTTAGGATTCGTACGACCATGATTGTACGTGTACGCACGAGTGAAATTCGTACGAAAACGCATTCAAGTGCAAGTGCGCGCGGCCTTACGGCATGGGATTCACAGTCGAAACAGTACATAATAACGTAACTGACCTGTACCCATGGAACTGCTCCCTCTCCTGCTTGACCCAGTCAGGCTCGTCCTCGTCCTCGCCGTCCTCAGGCTTGTACATGTCGCCGATGTACTCGTCCAAGGACACCTTGCCGTCCTGTAATATTGAGTAAAACCTTTTAGTTTTATATAATCTGGAATCAGTAATACTAGATGTAAATTCCTTTTATAAAGAGGATGAACAAGTTAAGTATTTACTACTGGTTCTTGCCCGCGACTTCGCTCGCGTTAATGTAGATTTTCCTGGATGAAAGATAATATCCTATAAGTATGTTATAAACAGACTCCCTTACGCATTTATAATTAAGTATAACAAAGTTAGGCGAAAGGTTTTAGCAGTTATCAACTGATTGCGAACCTTGTAAACGCCATTCCAAGGTCAATTCAGTAAATTTTTGTACAACGTCGCATTTTCTGAGCTTTAAATATGTGTGACTGGTTCGAATGAAAATGAATTTACTCATACTTATGAATGAAGCTTAGATACACACATCGAGAGTCTAGTGTTATATTATCTTCGAAACTATGTTTTTTTGGAACACTTGTTCTAGGACTTTTGTATAATTTTTACTTATAGCATTAACTTTAGACTTATGGAGCATCAGAAGGAACTAGTTGTATATTTAATTTTATTTATTTGTTTAATCAAATAACAGTGTTAAAAATAAATAGTATCATCTGTAGGTACACTTGACTTATCCTAGTTAACAAAACTAGGGAATGCAATCTCGCGAGATCGAGATCTCGCGAGATATCGGCCCTTTTCTGCGAGATTAATCTCGGCCTAAAAATGGGCGAGATCTCGCGAGATTAGCGAGATTGAACTCGAGCATGAAAACGTCCTATTTGACGCGCAGCAGCGCGCGAACTGACACGACCGACACCTGCGCCTGCTGCCACTGCCACCCCTGATGAGGATGATGAACCCCTCTCATCCCTTTCCCAGACTCTGAATGAAGCAGGCAAGCTTTCTTTGCAAGAAGAACTGGAGGAAGCAATAACTTCCTGCAAAGACCCTAGGAAAGCAAAGATTTCGCTGGACCAATTGTTGAAGAAGGAAATGAATCTATACGAGTCCGGGGGGTCTAAAGGAGAACTTTTGCAGTTCGCTGATAACTGCCTCACAACTATAGTACCAACAAGTGTGGAATCTGAAAGGGCATTCTCAGCGGCTGGCTATCTAGCGTGCAAAATAAGGTGTAGGTTAGGTGACGATACCTTAAATACGTTGTGCTTTCTAAGAAGCTACTTCCAAAACAGTTTGTAAATAATTGTATAGCGAGATGTTGCTAATGTTCCTAATTTGATTGTTTTTATTTGGTTTTCACTTTATATTCTATTTCTCTTTTTAGTTTGGCGAAATGAGCCATTGATTTGATTGATCTCAACTCAAATTCTATTATTTTTGTTAATTAATCTTTTTGACTTCGTAAAAATAAATGTTGATTTCAAAATACCTATGGTTCTTTTTCTTTCAATGTCCCGGGAGTTCTATATCTATTTTATTAGTGAAATTATTTGCAAAAATTGATACTCTTAACTACCAATCTCGCGAGATCTCGAAATTGCCGAGATCTCGCGAGATTGATTTTCATAATCTCGCGAGATCTCGTCCGATCCTCAATCTCGCGAGATTGCATTCCCTAAACAAAACAGGTAGGTGTTGCAACCAGCACCCTTACTAAGTTATAAAATAACTTGTATTAAGAGCAGTGGTACAAGCCCATACATACTTCAGTTTCACAATTATATATAGATAGATTTACAGAAACAAATCATTTATTCGACACCATCAAGATTACTTTCTAAAATCTGTATTACCTCAATAGATAGTAGACACTCATTAAACGCAAGGTTTCTTATGAAGTTTCTAAGAATTACCTACAATTCAATGAAGATATATCATGTTGGTATTACCTTATCTTTATCGATGTCCTCCATAGTCTCGAGCACGACGACGTCCCTCATTTCGGAGTGGTCCTCCGGGTGAAGGAACGCGGCGAACTCCGTGCGGTTCAACGCGTCATTTTCGTCGGCGTCTGAAGATGAAAACATCTACTTAATAAACATCTTAAATTCGCCGACAGACAACCCAGAGCCTAAACCGCTGGATATATACCTAAGCTTGAAATTTTGCCCAAGAGTTCATTAGACATATCGCTCTTCGGCAAGAACAAAAGTCAGAACTAAAAAATCATCGGGAAATTGCATTCTTTTTTGCTACATCATACACGACTTTTTTAGGATTAGCGTAATTGCTAAGCCTAAAAACCGGCCCAAGTGCGTGAAACGCGCACAATGAAGGGTTCCGTAGTTGGGATGTATCTATCCCAAGAACAAACTTACGTTGTAGTTGAAAAACATGTTCTCCCATAATGGAATGTATAGAAAAACATGTTTTTGCAAATGCAAATGTAAGTTGGTCGATTTTTACTTGTTAAGTTGTAGAGCCTACTAAGCTGTGATAGTTTTCCTTTTAATTTCGTTATATATACTACTGCCGTGATTTTTTTCACATATCCAGAACCAACAATTTAGCTGGCAAAGGTTAATATTTCGCAAACGAATCCCTGAATCCAAAAATGGTTTCAACACACACAATATTTTTGAACGACCTTTGCAAAGACCCCATGGGATAGGAATGTGAATACGAAAAAAAAAACATCCCCATTTTACCCGCAACACTAAAAATCATCGGGAAATTTAATTCTTTTTGCTACAACATAAACGACTTTTTTAGAATTAACGTAATTGCTAAGCCTAAAAATGAGGCAGTCAAAAAGGTGTGACTTCATGCTTCGTCGCACTCTTACCGCTGCTTTTAAACTTTTAAATCATCATACCCAAAAGTTGTTATTTTTGAACCATGTCAAGCTTCTCGCAAATGAACGATATAATAACGAAGATGAGCACTAAGGCAATATTTATAAAAATTCAGCCCCTAAAGGTGTTACAAAGTTTGAAAGCCAGTTCTTCATTTTTGCCTATGGCAAATCACATCGGGCGCGTCGCAATACTCATGTCGACTGGTCCCAAGAACAAAGTCCTATCTTCAATATTGTCTAGTTGCAGTGCGAAGCAATAAAGTTACGCGAATCAAATAGTAGTAATCAAGTAGTAGTAGTAGAAAATTATGGTGAAAGGTATTTAATACCTTTCACCATAATTTTCTACTAATTTTATTTTTTTTGCAACTTATTTGATTCGCGTAACTTTATTGCTTCGCACTGCAACTAGACAATATTGAAGATAGGACTTTGTTCTTGGGACCAGTCGATGTAATTAAGTTTGGAATTGTACGTTATGACGAAAAGAAGGGACCAAGAACACAGAATAGTACAGAAGATTCACTCCGCAAAATCATTTAGACAATAAAAAGCGACTCTTGCTACGACACAACAGTTATATTCACCTAAAAGTTGCCTCTCTTTCTATCGCGTAACCCCACATATCTTCATAACTAAAATGCGAAGTGCGCCTTCTGTAAGTACTATTCTGTGCCAAAAATAAGAAATATTCTGGAGAGAAGACGTAAAACACATTCGATTAATGAATATGAGCCTCAGTAATTATTCTACTTACGTACTTATTACCTCTACAATCTATAAAGATTTCAGATCAGGTATATCAAACCAAGACTATTACTGCACATAAACTTTTGATTACCGTACAGTAATACAATCACAATTGCTATTTCTAGTTTGCCGCCTACAGTCCCAACAATGACCTATTTCTTTTAATTGACGTATCACTTCCAATAGAACAATAAGCAGGTCATATAATACTTATGTAGGTATGTTTGCTACTATATGTAAGTACTACTATAGTACACACATAAACCTATTAATTTCCCGTATAAGCTGACCTCGCATTGTACGGAAATCCTATACAATGCGAGATCAGCATAAACTGGAAATGTATAGCCTGATTTGTAGCCGTGCGTACACCCAGCGCGCGTAGCCATAGAAACGCGTTTTGTCGACGGAAGAATAGATAAAATGACAGATCGTGATAGTGAATCTGTCATTTTGTCTATTCTTCCGCACACATTCGGGACTTGACATAATAACTGTTAAGTCAAACCTAAACCAACGGGGTAATTGCGTAACACACGAGAGTAGCAATCGTTTTCATTTTGACAGTTCAACAACATTCTTTGCCCATTCTTTGCCTTACTACGTTGTTGAGCAGACAAATTTTTCGAACATTGGATTAGCAATATCCTTCAAAATCATTCTGATTGTGATTGAAAGTGTGTGACGCAATTACGGTGGAGTTTCAATGAATGCAGCTTTAAGAAATGTATGCTTCAATGGTTTGTTTTGATAGGTTTGATTGTGTAATAAAAGGATTATTGCAAGAGTAAATAGAAAAGTCCTGAAGACCATGAAAAGCGTGCTTTACTAAGGCCTGGGATTTATAGTCGCGATTATCCGCTTATATTTGCCTAACAGGGGCGGCTGTCTCGACATAGATAGCGCTCGCTATACGACCGAATTCGATGGCAAACACAGAGCATGTAATTAATGGCAAAGTCCTAATAGCGTCCCGAGACGCGCGCGACTTGCTTGACAAGCACGAAAAAATCCCGTACTTGTGAAGCACGTCGCGCGCGTCTTGGGACGCCATTACGACTTTGCAACCGAATTCGGTCGTATAGCGATCGCTATCTATGTCGAGACTGCCGCCCCTGGCCTTTTGGCCTCGCAAAGGTTTTTTTTTTTGTGTTTTATTTTTAATTTTTAATTCGTTCCCGTGCGAGTCCCAATAAATAATTTTACTATCTTTCTTTCGCTACACTTTTTTGTCAAGGTCACCTTAGTATAACTCACCAGCATAAGTCCACCTCCTACGATCCCTCTTCAGCAGGTTGGTGTAAGTGAACCCTTCGCTGTTCGGCAGCTTGAGTTCCTTCGGGTCCATCTCATCCATAAAGCCGTACACGTTCTTTCTGTACGCCTACAAAAAAAAAACATTTTGTTGATAAAAAATTTAAAGCGTCAGGGTAGCCCGCCAAATTCAAATTTTCTGCGATTTGCAGGTCAGTATCAAGTGGTATGTTGATCTAAATATGATTCGCGACCGTATCAAATATTTATTTATAGAATTATAATCCTAAATATCATCAATAGAACTCTCTAAGTTCATATAATCCTATTGAATGACTATTTCATGAAATCATGACATTTTAGAATTATTCTAACATAAGAAGTTGTATTGCCGATTCTAATGATTATAATTCTGTAAAGCCATATTTGTTACGGTCGTGAATCATATTTTTATCAAGATACAGCCTGACACTAACCTGCAAATTGCAAAAAACGTAAGAAAATTTTAATTTCGCGGGCTACCTTGGCGCTTCTCCCTTAAAATGAATCACGCCGTTGGTATGCGACATTGAAAACTTAAGGCTATGGTCTCCTATAAACGCCGACAGCCGCTTCAGACGTGTTTTTATCGCGGCAAATCGTACACTGGATTTTCAAATCTCGGTGTTGAGCCGAGCGTTGAAAATCCAACGCGTTGGGACGCATTCTCATCCCAGCGCGTTGAAAAATCACACTGTTGGATTTTCAACGCTTTGCTTAGCGCCGAGAGTTGAAAATCCAACAGTGTGTTTTTTCAGCGTCACGTCGTACGCCGCGTCATGATGCTTACAATAGGAATGTACTATTGTAGTCTCTTTCACACGTCGACTTTAACGTCCAGAAGCCCTAGTGTGAGTTTCTTTTAACCATCTCGACTTTACGCATCGAGCGCGTTCGGCGCTCCGATTGGCAGCCGGCCGGCCTTCACCAGTGAACGGCCAATCGGAGCGAACGCGGTCGATGCGTAGAAACAAGATGGTTAAAATAAACTCACACTAGGGCCTTTGTTGCATTCAGACGTCGACCGGAACGTTGACGCTGGATTCGGACGGCGCATATAGCATACAATAGGAGACCAAAGCCTAGTGAATGGGTCATTTGTGGGTTATGTTGTTGACAGAAAAAATAGGCGTACGTTAAATTAGCGACATGATAAAAGTTATGGTCGATTCAATATGACTAGCTATCATATTGAGACACTCATCAACACCGGAGTCGCTATAACTGCCTACCTCTCGAAACTTCGCGTACTTTTATTCTGCCATACCAATTTCAGCCTTATACAAAAGTAACTTAAAATTTAATTTAATTTGTTATCGAAAAAATTGCTTTATCGCCGATCCGATGTCCGCCGACCTTGAAAAGCATGCCACTTTTTCAACAAATTAATTAACTTGACAGTCTCCTCACCTCCCAAGCAATAACTTCATCATTGTTAGGGTTATGCTGTCTCCAGTGGCGGTCAACATCTTCAGTGATGTACCGCTTCTGGGTGTATCTGATCCAATCCTTCAGTTCCACTAGCGTCACAAAGCCGTCCTTGTCTCCATCGATCTTGTCCACGATTATTCTAGAAAGAATTAATCAAATTATTCACTATCGCGCTTGATAATGAGGTCAGTGAACTGTGATACATGAAGTTTTTATGTAGGTACTTCATTATAACGTAAGATGCTCTGTGTATGATGTATAATGAATTATTACCGTGTTTGAATGCACATTCCTGACCAGTTTCTGTCTATTATTACCAGATACACTCAAATTACATTTCCATGTAGATTATTGCAAGACAATCATTATTCAAGTTGTTTTTTTTTTTTGCGAGTACCTTTTAGTAATTTATTAAGAATTTAAGACACCGATATATGCCAGTGGCCTTCGAGTGGTTAGCTTGCGTGTTCTGTGCTGAGCTCACGCAACGCGTCATACGTCCAGCCAGTAATAGGACTCGCACATCTAGGAGCGCTGTCCCAAATTAAACGCATTATTAATTTATTATACATCAATCAAAAGGTATTTTAATAAAAACACGTAAGTAAGATTAAGTTATTAAGAAAATGCTCTTTTTCCAAATCTTTAACACATCATTAAAAGTGCTTTAGTATCGCCTTAACATCTGATCATGCCTGTAATCTCTGGACTGTTAGAATTTACTTTTACTCTACAAAATGTGATTGTACTTATAATGTAAAATTATCTCAATGCACCACCTTATTTAAAAGTTCTTTCCACACATTAGGCCAGGCATAAAACAGATTTTAGGTAAATTACTCAACATTTAAAACTTACTCAGTAAGTATGTGTTGCTTAATTACAAACTTCATGTTACTATGTAAATTGAAATCTGATAACGGAACATTTCACCTTTTTAATTGAAAATTAAATTGCATGCAGAATCATAAGCTAATGAAATCTGCGTGAATATATAAATTTAAAAAAATATTTATGAAAACTAAAGTATAAACCTTTTAGTTGTAGATAAAATCCCTCAAAAATCTTTCATCTCTGCTTATTCTTGGCAGATAAATATTTTACTAAATAAAAAATAACTTGAAATACCAATTTACTCTTTCATTCAATTATTGGATTTTATGTAGGTATGCATGATAGGTACAGTAATCAGTTTTAAAAATAACTAGACTGTATACACAGATGGTCTGTACTGTTATCTACTACCTAGTTTAACCAACCCACTTTGTGTAGGCGAGATCATTGACCCAATGAGATAATCTCAAGATGCAGGAAGTTGGAAGATCTGCTGTCTAACTAGAACTTACTTTAATGTTATAAATTGGATCATTTGGTTTTGTAGATATTTGATGCATATAGTGGAAGTTACAATTTAGCTGGGTTTGGTTGGTTATTGGCACTTGGATTGGTTGATACACAATAGAAGTATTGTTATTACGCCAATGGGTGTTTAGTGTCCCTCAAACTGTTAAGCACCATGGTTTGTGGTGTCTTTTATTTATTATTTGGATAGCTTGCAGTGTCACTATATTCAGACGATAATATCATGGGAATAACGTGTGTAAAGTGAATAAATGTCCAAACAAACTGTGACAGAACAACAGGTTACATGTGCCTCTTTCTGTACACATTACTTAGGTACTGCTGATAATAGGCACAAAAAGTATGTGAGAATAGGATGATACTGAAAGTATAGTGGTCAAAAATAGGCTGGAATAATCAGATTATTCACGTCTGGGTAAATTGGTAGTAATATTAATCACTTAGCAATAACAGAATATACTAGAAAAACTGGGAAATAAGGTAACATGTTTCAACTCACCCCAATCTCCTTTTGCTCTCTTCGGGAGGCAGCTGATCAAATGTCTTTGCCTGATCTTCCCCCAAAAAGGCATCATGATCAAACTGCTTGTTATGGTGTTCGTTATTAAAATGTTCGGACTCCGAGAGACGGTCCATAAGCCGCTTTGTTTCTTCAGGAGTCGGCACGCCGGCAAATACCGCCGAAACGGCCAATGCAACGAACAGTGTCCTCAGCATTTCGATCTATAAAAAATACAATACATTAAAACTTACGTTCAATTTCAAACACAATACAAATCTATTAAATCATTGAATTAATTAAATTACCTTGTTCTGATATGATATATGATAAATTCTGATTAATTTAGCGTTAAAATACTTACCCGTTGGATACCGCCACGTCAACACGACCACGTAAACTTCCTCGTTCCCGGAAAGATAACACAATCGGGATGAATCGGAACTGAAATCTGAATCGCGGGATCGGAGCGGAGCGTCAGCACAAACAAAACGCGAGCGAGGAAGGATGCTCACGGACAGGGTTGCCAAACGTGTGAGAGTGAATTATCGTATCATTATCAATATTCGAAAATTATCGTACCAGATGAAAAATTATCGTACAACAACTGCCAGAGCCGCGCGGAACGCGTAGCTAGTTCGCAAGACTAGAAATATAAATATAAATAAAATATATATGAATTTAAATATAAATTTATATGAATTTTAGGAAGTTGTGAAATATGAAAGAAATTACGAAAGACACATAATTTTTTCAGTTGCTATAAAACTATAACAACATTCTTTTAATTGAATTTTTACGCATTGCGCTGAAAGTAAAGCTCCTGTAACAGTTTTTGTTGCAAGTTTGTTTCCTTTTCTGGTTTTCGTCACATTATTTTTGCTGAATAGTCGTTTTATCCCACTTCGGAGGAGAGTTGCAAATTATCGAACTTTCACGTACGATAATACATATTGTATCGTACATCGTACCGGTGTCGAAATTATCGTACATGTACGATAACCATCGTACATCTGGCATCCCTGCTCACGGATGCTGTGCTTTACGTGCGTTCCAAAACCTAACAAAACTGTCAATGTCACTATTAAATTATGACAGTTTTCTAAGAATGTTTCGTTGAACTATGCAAAATCATGTTATTATTCACAAAAAATCATATTTTTTTCCTTTTTAGTAAAATATAATGGTATTTGACATTATTTGAACTATTAATTTTACTAACTAATAAATATTTTATTTAGTTAAATTTAGTTTTAAAGCGGAACTGTCGATTTTGATAATGAAAGAACAGTGCTGCCAACAAATAAACGTTTGGCTTCTGTTCGTACAATTACTCGAATATGACTCGATTGTACAACATCTACTGGCGAGACATTCACCTAAAAATATGTCGAAATCTCTATTTTCTGTAAATGTTCGATACTTGACAGGAAATAGAGATTTCAACATATTTTTTTATTATTTTCGAGCATAACTCATATATAAACGGATTATTATATACTTCAGAGATAGTCCCACTGTCATCAGGTCAGGATCTGATGATGGGATCCTGGAGAAATCGAGGGACTCTTCAAATATTATAGGTATACCTATAGCGGTGATGATAGGTGTGATAGGTGATGAGTAGTTGACATTTGGTTGGGTTATAAGTGTTATAACTTAGATAAATTACAAACTGACCCACTAAAAAGAGAGAAATAAAAACTTTTTTACAAAAATAAACAACCAGCTTCCAAGAAACACTACAAAGTGAAAAATGATGTCTATATCACTATATTGTAAGGGCTTGTGGCTAAGTAATAACAACCGCACGGGTCGATCGATTAGGTTAATCTACGCTTACCGCGGTTGATCCGTGGATGGGTGACTATCTTTACATACCAAGACCTTCTGTGTCTCGGAAAGCACGTTAAGCCGTTGATCGCGGCTGTTATTTCTAGATCTTTGACAGTTATTAGGTACGGGTCATCAGAAGCTCGAAAGTGTGACAACCAGTCTTACCATGGGGTATCGTGTTACCCAGTAACTGGGTTGGGGAGGTCAGATAGGCAGTCACTCCATATAAAATATTGATATTCAGGTGCATCCGGTTAAACTGGAAGCCGACCCGAACATGGTTAGGAAAAGCCTAGGCAGACGATGATTACTATTCAGTTCCTTTAATGACGAACAGAATATTGAAATAGACTTAATTTTAGTAGCAGTTGTGTGTGGATGTGTCGCGTGTCGCTTAAAACGTTTAGTAGCGGATACTCTAACAGATTTCCCTCCAACTGATGTAATGAGGGAACATAATATGAGGCATTTTGATCACAAATATGAAAATAAGTTTTCAATTGTATTTTTTATAGCATGAAAACCATTAGTTACGAAATAAACACAATCTCGATTCCTACAAAATCAATCTATTTTACTCTTTGATATTGACTGCTGTTTTTTTCTACTCTCTAATCTTAGCTTGTCTGTGGTTATGTCATCGTAACTGTTGTGCAGTTGTGCTTATTTTGCCCATTTCCAAAAGAAATTCCAATTATGTTTCTAGAAATAAGTGCAGCGCATTTGTGAATTAAGAATAATCGGCCGTGACAACCGTATATTCAGTCTATAAGTTGCTAAAACAGAATTGCAAATGTCAATATGTCAGGATCTCGGCCTTAATTTCCAACATAGAATGGTGAGAGAAATGCATGTTTAATTATATGTTAATTAATCAGCTAATTACGATCTAAAGTTGAGGAATGGATTAGGGTATTGGTTTTGAAGACGTACTCTCGAAGTGCGCAAAGATGAAAGTGAAACTAGTGGTATTGCAACGTCTGATAAATGTCGGCATTTTTAATGGATTTGTAATATGTGGTGCATTCAACTTCATTTCAGGGCGCAAATATATCACAACTAGAAAGAGATATCGGGTCAGAGCAGTTCCCACCGAATGAACATTATTTTGGTTTAGTTAATGTAAGTTGTTCATAATGTATTTAATATTTTCCAAGTAATTAGAGTAATTAGAAATTAGAAATAAAAATGTATTTATTCATGGAAAAAAAGAGAAGTAATCACATTTCCAGGCTACAAAACACATTGTCAACACAGGAAAAAAAATATAGTAGATAAATATCATCAAAGTACAATACTTAACCTTCAATGGGATTCATTTTGATACTCAAATATTTTCACTGAGCTGATTTCTAGTGTTCTCGGTGAGTAATAAGGAATATGATGTATGTGAATAAGATAAGAAGTTCTTATCATTATTATCATTTCCCTACAAAGATTAAATGACATAGTAGCAGATGTCCAGTTGCTATAAGATTCTAATAATAAATATGAAGATCTTTTTAGATTGTAAAAAGAGCACTTGAAAACTCAATCAATGTACAAGCCTCTTTAAATTATGAAGTGACTCAACTTGTGTAAATATTTCAGTATTCACTATGAAAAAACCTACACAATTTCATGATGATCATGAAGAGAAATATAAAAAAAATTGTTGAATGTAACTCATATTTTTTTTCAGTTTGGCAATACATGTTATAGTAACTCAGTGTTGCAAGCATTGTATTTCTGCCGCCCATTCAGAGAGAAGGTGCTAGAGTATAAGGCCAAGAACAAGAGAACAAAAGAGACCCTTCTGACATGCCTCGCAGACTTATTTTATAGCATTGCTACACAGAAAAAGAAAGTAGGATCCATAGCGCCTAAAAAGTTTATTGCAAGGTTGCGAAAAGAAAAGGGTAAGATATTGTGTAATCAAATCAAACAATATTTGTGAACATAGGTACTATTGTGGATCTTCATATCTAAGCAGTTTGAAAATAAAATCCCGCGAACACGATGACCACATCTGTTACCACCCCGGTTCCATAACAGCCGATCACTGCAAGCAAAAATAGTCCTTATAGTGTATAGATATGAACTTCCATGGTAGGTACCTAAAAGGTCTTACAATATACATTTTAGCATGATCTCTATGTTCTACCAATGCAATTGGTATACAAATAATTTGTTATATAATTTTGATAAGTACTTATACAAAACATAAACATAACATCACGCCTTGTTTCCCCAAAGGGTTGGGCAGAGGTGTACCTGCAGTACATCCACATTTTGCCATTTATGTTTTTAAGTCCCATGTAATAGGGGGCGAGCCTATTGCCATCAACCGGGCACGATTCCAGACTCCTATCATGTAGAAGTGAAACTTCTTAAAAAATAAAGAATAAGAGAGATTTTGTGTAAGAAAGAGAGAGAGAGAGAGTTATATCTTTCTTCTCTCTCATGTAACGAAATGTGCCTTAACGTGACGCGTCCTTGAAATTTCACTCACAATTCTCGTCCAATTATCAAATCGCCGCCAAAGAAGTCTCACTTCAAAAATATTTTATATGATTCAGCTTAAAATTTGGTCTTCTCTAAATATAATGTGTATTGTATATTTCTGTTACAGAAGAGTTTGATAATTATATGCAACAAGATGCCCATGAATTCCTTAACTTTCTAATCAATCATATAAATGAAATTATTTTAGGTAAGTAACAATTCAATAGCTTAACACTGAACACATTGTTGACTCACCAGCCAAAGTCAACATTTTTAATTTCCTCAAATGATAAAATGAAATAGGAATAAAATGTGGCATAATTATGGAAGTAATATGTACTGAATTATTCAAAGTTGAAAGTCAAATAATTTATTTCAAATAGGCACTTTTGAATGTCAACATTTACAAGAAAATATAATTGATTCTAGTTGCCCCTTCCAAAAGGTAGATTCATATAATAATAGAAACATAATAATAGAAACTCCACAGTTACTCTTTTAAAATGATTGGCAATATTTTGTATACATTAATTATATGTGAAGACGATGTACCTAGAATAAAATGACTGTACCACAATAGTTGTTGGCAGGATTTAGGTTCCGTCGACACTGAGTATCACCAGATACCATTATTTTGTCCAATTAGAATCTGCTTCTACTAAAAGAAACTTCTGGAGGTTTTTAATATTCTAGCATTTTAATTTAATTGGTGTTTTGGTTTTTTCTTCTTGAGGTTGGTAAAAAGTATTCCAAAAGAATTACTACAGCATCACTGTTCATTCATGTTATGAAAATTCAGTAACTCATATAATCAATGTAGTGGTTCATAATTTCATGACCTATGTTTAGCAAACCGGGGACTTGACCTGACCAATTTAAGTGACAGACGTTAACTGAATCCCAAAGCGAAGTCTTTGGCACTTACAGCTCGTCCAAATAATGGTAACCACTTCAGTTTAAAGTCCACTTCTAAAATTCAAAATCCCTTGCAGCTGAACGCAATCAAAGCACACTGAAAGTACAAAAGAATGCGTCTGGCGAGAACATCACGTGCAACGGTACCGCGCCACAGAACGCAGAGCCGACGTGGGTGCATGAGATATTCCAGGGCACGCTCACCAGCGAGACCAGGTGTCTCAACTGTGAAACGGTTAGCAGCAAGGATGAGCATTTTTTCGATTTACAGGTATGGTTTTATTTTGGTTTTCTTAGGTACAAGCCATGTCTGATGGGAGTCCCATCAGCAAAAATGACAAAGTTTCATCCCCTTTAACCTCTATACTCCGATGAATTGTCAAAAATTCCCCTTCCTTAGTGCAAAATTTCTTGCTCCTAGACTGTGGTTTAGGCTGTGCGTTGTCTGTCAGTGAATGAATGAATAAATTAAATTTTTAGATTTTTTAAAGTAGATTTTAGTACTGCTCTATCAAAAAATGAAGCACATTATGATGCTGTGCATTGAAACACATTAAAGCGGGTAGTATTTGAACCACATTCTGATGGTACGCATGGAATGCATTAAAGACGGTAGTATTTGAACCACATTATGATGGTACGCATGGAACGCATAAAGCGGGTAGTATTTTAACCACATTATGATGGTGCGCATGAAACGCATAAAGCGGGTAGTATTTCTAGGCCCCCGGCGGCGCGGCGTGACTTAAAGCGTAACCTGACATTTTATACCCTTGAGGCCCCGCAATTCAATCTTCAGTCGTGCGCAACTGCATAGAAAATGTCCTAAGGGATAGAATTCACACAGTCGCCATCCTAACAAATATTATAAATGCGAAAGTGAGTTTGTTTATTTGTTTGTTATGCTTTCACGTTAAAACGGCTGAACAGATTTGGGTGAAATTTGTCACATGGGTAGACCATGACCTGGATTAGGACCTAGGATACTTTTATTCCGATATTCCCATGGGATCGAGACTTATGCGGGTGAAACCGCGGGGCGCAGCTAGCAGATAAACATTTATTTCTCAATTTTCGTAATTGCACCTGCCACTGTTTGTCTCTGCATCACCCAAAAGTTGACTGACCGAAAATGCCTATGGCATTAATTAAGTCAGCCTCTGCACATTTGTGTACTTGAAGTATTAACGCGTTAAGCCCCGCGTGTGTGCTTTCAATTACTATCTAGTTATTACGTCCATAGACTTTCCATGAACATCCGTAAAATCCGAAAACAGAGTTTTGATCATGTACCATACGAAGTTAGTACGAATATCCATCAAATTGTTTAATCGTGTTCGTCGGACACGATTACCGATTACCTTATGCGTAACAGCTATAATAATGTCTAATTGTATTGTATCGCGTGCCGGAACAAAAATATCGTAGCGTTTTTAATTAGAAGCATTAGTTTTTAGCTTCAAGCATAGCCGATGTACCGAAGCCAGCAGGTCAACCTACCCGAAACAGTCATATTTTCCCAATAAACTTTTAACCTTATGCTTTAGTGATAAAGTAGAAAATCTATTAAATAAATTTGATAGATTGTAGTAGGTTGATGTGCTGGCGTCCGTACCTACTATAAAACTCAGATAATTATTACACATTTAGAAATACATTACATTTAGAATGTAGACTTCGCCAAGGCCATTAATCGTTTCCACTCTGCTCTTTCGTACCTTTAGAAATATTAGCCGCTACACCATAGAGCCAAGCGCATTACAGTCGCAATGGGCCGCAGCGCAACGCATTTTCATACAAAAAATTGCAATAATTTTAATGGGCATGGCCCGCCCCAATTTGCGTTAGTGGTCGTGGTACTTAGGTGCATAAAGTAGCGGGTATTCCAACTGTAACAATGTTTTACCTGCACCATCGTTGCGTAACACACGATCAATCACAATCTGTTTCAGCAATATCCTTCAAAATGATTCAGATTATGATTGATCGGCTAGTAATATTATAAACGCGATATTGAGTTTGTTTGTTACGCTTTTTTTAACTGCTGAATTGTTTGGATGGAATTTGACATATGGGTAGACCATGACATGGATTAGGACACTTTTAATCCCGGTAGTAATTTTGGATCTCCACGCAGGCGAAGCTGGAGGAAAAGCTAGTACCTACGGTACTGTTTTACCCGTACCGATCGGTACAGACTTATCTTTACCGGGAATCCGCATCTTTATGTAAGCATCCTTAAGTCTTGACTAGATATCCCGAAACAGTCAAAACTGTCCATCAATAAGCATAATGCGTAAAAGCTCACCATATTTTTTTTCATTACAGGTGGACGTTGGTCAAAACACAAGCATAACACACTGTCTTAAATGCTTTAGCGACACTGAAACGCTTTGCAACGACAACAAATTTAAATGTGACAACTGCAGCAGCTATCAAGAAGCTCAGAAACGTATGAGAGTAAAGAAACTGCCACTCATATTAGCTCTACACCTTAAGAGATTTAAGTATATGGAACAGTATAATAGGCATATCAAGGTGTCCCATAGAGTCGTTTTTCCTTTGGAACTAAGGTTGTTTAATACGGTGAGCTTGATTGATTATTATTCTACTGTAATTTTATTGCTCTCATTCTCAATGAGTTAGGAAAGTCTTTTGCACTTACATTATTTTAATATTTACCCGATTTTTATGTTTATCTAATTAAAATTTCAACTTATGCATTATTTTAAGGTAGCTTAACCACCATTTTTAAATGTTTAAAAACAAAAGGGTTCCCCAAGGTGGCATCTTTGGGCCATTCTTTTTTAATCATTTCATTTATATCATGTAATTAATTAACAGGTTTTTTAAATAATTATATTAATCAGTAGATGATAGTTAAACTTCAATCAATCTTAAGGTGGGCTTATTGTGGGCGTTCAAGAAAAAAGGGTCCAGTTCTCAGCATTTGTTTCCGAGATAAAAGAAGTTTTGTAGTTTGGTGAAAAAATTGCATTTCGCGATTTTAATTTATTATTAATAAATTCTCAATTATCTGCAATTTCATATAGTAAATGACTATATCAAGCTTTTTCAGAATTACAACTTCAAATGTCTGAAAAAAATATGTGCTAGTTTTTGAATATTTTTTCAATCCTTACTATCAATTGACTATTCTATGTACCGAATCTAGTCTTAACTCAATACCCCACTGCTGGACCCTTTTTGCTTGGACGCCCACAATTGTATTTTAGGAGAGAATTGTTAATTTTCTACACATACATGTAATTCAATCAATCCTCATAGCACAACTGAATACATATGTTATAGCATTTTCCCTTACAGTCCGACGACGCGGTGAACCCAGACAGGTTGTACGACTTAGTGGCAGTTGTGGTGCATTGTGGCTCAGGCCCAAATCGGGGACACTACATCAGTATTGTGAAGAGCCACGGCTTCTGGTTGCTATTCGACGATGATATGGTAGATGTGAGTATACACTGGGTGCTTTTTGTTATTAATTATATTATGGACAAAATATTGATCCTATTTATTAAGGAATGATTCCGATGCCCGCTGCACGCTGCTGCGCGTCACTACTGATCACCATACATTTTCTATAGATTTATATGAGAAGCAATGCAGCAATGTCGTGGCAGTGAATGTATGTTTCCGAACCCCGCTGAAGCACTGCCGCGTGTAGCGGGGTTCGGAATCATACCTTTAGATTTTAATCATCAGTCAAGTTGAAATATAGACCAAGCCCCATACATTTTTGCCCAATGTCTTTTGGTCTTAAGTGGTCGGCAAACCGCGGCTCGCGAGCCGCATGCGGCTCTGTCTGTACAAATATCGATGAGTGCGAGCGTAGATACGCGCGGGGGTCGGGGTTTCGGTCCCTAATCAAGTTTTATTCAAAATATATTTCAAAGATTTATTTCCAAAGTATTTTCACCAAAAATTAACAAGACATCCGCGAAAGTTAATCATTTCCTGTACCTTTCAAAGTTTTCCAATGTTAACTTGTTAATTAGTAAGATGCCTTCATCATTATTACTATCAGCCGATATGATAATGATGATGAGGGCCTCTTACTTCTTAGTAAGTTAATTCAGTCAAGTGGAAATTTAGACCAAGCCCCATACATTTTTGCCCAATGTCGTTGCGCCACTCACCACCAGCGTTGTGGAATCAAAGAGAAGAGTATTAAGACAGTTTGGGCACACAGAAAGGATTGACTCATAAGAAATCTTAGTCGTTATAGTATTGATATTTGGCTCTATTGACTAATGAGTTTGCCGACCACTGGTCTAACGTCTTAGGGGTCATCCATAAAGTACGTCACACGAATTTCATGATTTTTTGAGCCCCCCCCCGTCCTTGTCACAGGTGGTCACATTTATGACACCCCTCCCTAGTGTGACATCACATGTTTGGCAAATTTCACATCGAAAAATTATTAAATTAAAACAGCAGTTCCGAAATTAGTTTTATTTCCAGATTTTGAAATGTGATGTCACGAAACTTAGGACCCCTCCCACCCCTTGTCACACCATGTCACACTTTGTCGACCCCCTCCCCCCCCCTTTACGTGTGATGTACTTTATGGATGACCCCTTAACACAGTATATAAATTGGATTCTCCATATCGTTCATTTTTTTGTTCTTCACTAAACCTTGTATTATATTTTTACAGAAAATTGATGCCTCTGCTATAGAAGACTTCTACGGCCTAACTTCTGATATACAGAAATCCTCAGAAACAGGATATATATTATTTTATCAATCTAGAGATGCTAGTTGTTAAGTTTATTCAATTAATTTTAGTAATTTAAATTATTTAAGATAGTGATTATAATAAATCATGTTATCATGCCACATTTGTTAAAGTTGAAAAGGCATATAATTATTGAAAAAATCGTTTAATTCCAATCATTGATTATATATATTATTCATCTTTTTAATGGTCATACAGTTGTAAATATATTTCATTTCAAAATAAAACGTTGTGATCTTTCTCCGCGTGAATTGTATTTTATTATTACCTAATTATCGTGTAACGTCATTGAGGAGCTCGTGGCGGGTCGATCTAGCAGGTTAAGTTACGCTTGCCGGGGTTGGTCTGTGGATGGGTGACCATCTTTACATACCGAGACTCCTTCGTTCCCAGGAAAACACGTGAAGTCGGTGGTCCCGGCTGTCATTCGTGATCTTTGATAGTCGTACGGGTCGTCAGAAGCCCGGTATTACCCAGTAACTGGATTGTTGAGTTCAGGAGGCAGTCGCTCCATGTAAAATACTGGTATTCAGCTAATTAAAGCTTTTCGGCAAATTAAAATCAAATTGACCGAAGATCTATGGGGATTATCTATCAAAGTTTGTACATCCATAATGGAGACTATAGCACCATACTTAGCTTTAATATTTAATTTGTGTGTGGATCAAGGAGTCTTCCCGGATTTAATGAAATACAGTAAGGTTATACCACTTTTCAAATCTGGGGACAGTAAAGACGCCAACAATTATAGACCAGTATCCGTGCTGCCGGTATTCAGCAAAGTATTCGAAAAGGTAATGCTCAATCAAATGCTTAATCATTTTAACACCAACCAAATCTTACACCATCAGCAATATGGTTTCACTAAAGGACGTTGTACGACTGACGCCGGTGTCACCTTATTAAAACACATATTTACAGCGTGGGAGGAGGCTCAAGATGCCATTGGAATCTTTTGCGACCTCTCGAAGACATTTGACTGCGTAAATCATGAAACCTTACTCTTGAAACTTGAGCATTACGGACTAGGTAAACTTGCGCTCAGTTTAGTAAAATCTTATTTAAATGATAGACAACAGCAAGTCCAAATTAATGGTGTCAATTCACTGGGTCTAAAAGTAAAAATGGGTGTTCCACAAGGCTCGATTTTGGGTCCTTTCTTTCCTCTTTTTAGTTTATATTAATGATCTACCCCATTTATTAAAAAACCAACCACAAATGGTGTTATTTGCTGACGATACTTCCCTAATTTTTAAGATAAATAGACGTGCATCAAATCTTGACGACGTAAATAACGCCCTACTGCAGGTCCAAAATTGGTTTACTGCAAATAATTTAGTATTAAATGCGAAAAAAACGAAATGCATAAAATTTGCTTTACCGAATGTTAAAAGTAGTGATTGTGATATAGTATTGAATAGGGAGAAACTAGAATTCGTTGATAAAACTGTTTTCCTGGGGATCACGCTCGACTCAAGGCTGCAATGGGGTCCGCATTTAACATCTCTTGCAGGACGGCTAAGTTCAGCAGCATATGCTGTAAGAAAAATCCGTCAATTTACTGATATAGATACCGCAAGGCTAGTCTATTTCAGTTACTTTCATAGTATCATGTCTTACGGTATTTTACTATGGGGACGGGCTGCAGATATCGACTCTATTTTTATTCTGCAGAAAAGAGCCATTAGAGCAATATATTGCCTCCGCAGGCGCGATTCTCTAAGGGAACTGTTTAAAAACATTAACATCATGACGGTACCTTGTCAATATATATATGAAAACATCATGTACGTCAGGAAAAATCTTAATCTTTTCAGTAAAAGAGGTGAAAGACACAATTATAGTACTAGAAATAGGGATCAATTAGTTCAACCGGGTTTCAGACTGGCGAAAGTAGACTCATCTTTCATGGGGTACTGTTTAAAATGTTATAATAAAATACCTCCCCACATACTACAACTAAATGAAACTAAATTTAAATCTTGTATAAAACGCACACTATGCTACCAAGCATATTATAAGCTGGGGGATTATATAGGTAACAAAAATGCTTGGCTCAACGCTGGTCCAGCTCCACAAGGGCGCATAAACTAATTTAATTTTAGCATTCGAAAATATTGTCGGAGCTGCTGAAGATTGCATAAATTATCTTTGAATTGTATAACTTCAATCTCGTAGTATTATATAATTGCATAGCACATGTGTGAGCACTGTGACCATGTACCTTCTATGAAGCTACCATTTACTGAGTACGTCTTTCATTGACATGAATGTGCCTTGGCGGCTGAGAGTATGTCATGCTCACTCAAATGTCTCGCTGGTGGTGGCGTGTGTGTTGGATCGTTAAGTTCCCTTCAAAATGGTTGAGCTAAACGGTGCTGATCCATGCGTCATGTTCGTGAACGGGCGCCGTCAGTAGGGACTGGTCATCTCTTATTCTGCCACGGCTTATTTTAATTTTTGAATTTCAACATGAATGATGTAACCAATATTTTGTAACAACATCATGATTTAAAAGAGTGTCCGTGGAGTTTCTTGCCCGTTCTTCTCCATAGGAACCTACGCTTTGGAATGGGCAACTAGCTTCATATTTCTGACTGACTGACCCCTTGACAATTCAAAAGTGCCTGTAAATGGCTTAATTGAAATAAATGCTTTGAGTTTGAGTTTGAGATTCAGCTGCATCGGGTTAGACTGGAACCAGACCCCAAATAAATATATTTGGGAAAAGGTCAGGCAGATTGATTTTATCGAGTAACGTCATTCAGTAGGTATTATACTTCTACTCATAATTAGCTATAGATATCGACGAGAAACAAACTGGCCTCACGACTGCCTACTATGAAATCAGATTTTTTTATTTTCTACGAAAACTTACAATGCAAGGATAAGTGTGACGTGAACGTGGAATCGTAGCAGATTGGATGCAGATTTAGAACACCAAGAGAAGTTGTGTTTATTGTTTTCTCTTGCTGCAAGGGAAATAATTACCCTGTGTCGCTGTCGTAGTGTAGATTCGAGAAAAAAATCTATCCTTTTTGCTGCCTACACAATCTTGACCTGACTACCTATATCTTAAACTTGTTATTTTAGCTATGATTTAATAGGAGGAATGCGAAAAAGTAATGAAGTTAATACTAGAAACTAATTTAGTCATCCTGGGAATCGAACCTAGAATGTTTTGTGATATATATTGAGTATAGCCAACCTCGTAATTGCTTTATCACCATATTATGGTGTGACACTTAATGCGGATTTCTATAGGTAATACGGTAGTGGGGCGCGCTATTTCAGAGTGGACAAGCTATACATGTAAAGTACAAACAACTATTTTCTTAATGTCCCTCGGCAAACTTGGTGTTTCGTCAGTCGTCGGATTTCTATCGGTTCCCTTTGCACTTGGAGCAGACTGGACGCTCTAAATCGAATTCAAAGTCATTAAGAAAATAGTTGTACTGTACATGTCAGTACTTGCCTTGCACGTCATAAACGTCGTTTGTACTAAAGTTGATCAACTAAAATCGAACCATATGAACCCAGTATTAGATTGTTTCAGTGTTGATAGTGAAGTTTCAACATTTAGTGGGAAATGTCAATGTGTGATAAAGTATACAGGTTGATTACAACTTTCAATTTAATCTTCAAAATGGAGTATTTTAGACTTTTGTATTCTATGGTAATGAAAAACTAGTTTTAAAATAACTTGCATTTTGAAGTCCATGTTTCAAATAAAGATTAATTTCACAAAATAATATTGCCAAGATTGAAGATAGGTATAATGTATTTGCAACACAAATTGATTAAACTTTTCAGCCCTAATACTGTTAACCTCCATAAAAGATGGAATCTAAGTGGTTATAGAGTACAAAATAAAATTCATACTTCCTTAAAAATACTTTTTATTTCCATTTTTAAGCTACAAACTCATAGGGGATGGGAGCCAGTAACACTGGTTTTTCAGTACCACTGACAATATGAGCGGGCTTGGGTCCAGCAGGTTGTCTCTTCAGGTTGGCGACCTTGCCTGCAGCCTTAGCTTCAGCCAGCAGCCTCTCGTTCTCCTTCACCCTCTTGAGGAAGTCCTGTCTGCACTTGGAGTGTGTGACGTGCTCAACGCGGACATTGATGCGCTTGGGTAGGATCCTACCACGGACACGCTTGTTCACAATGACGCCAAGAGCGTGTTGTGTGACATTGTAGACGCGGCCAGTCTTTCCGTGGTAGACTTTGTGGGGCATACCCTTCTGGACTGCACCATTACCCTAAAACAATAAATTATAACATGACTAAATCTCTCTACCACCTAAACAAAGATGATGTGGGTTGAAAATGATGAGTATACAGATGAAAGTATGGAAATAAGATTTTTAACAAAAAGTTATTTTGAATCACTTCACATGAGCTGATCTAGTGTCACTATACAAAGACCTCTTATCTCCTCCATTTGCAAACAAACCCAAGTCAATACATTCACCTTGTTTAGAATACACAATAAGATCTTCCAGCACTAATATATTTTTTGTAGTTCTTTTTATATCTGTTAGTGGCAGATGTGATGGGCTAATCGTAGGTATCAATAGTTCCATCATGACGAAAGATCTACATCATTAGTAAGTGGCCAGGGAAACTTACCCTGACGTCAACGATGTCGCCGACTTTGTACACTTTCATGTACTTGGAAAGCGGGATGGTTCCATGGGTGCGGAATCTGCGGGCAAACAAGTCCCTGGTTCCGCGACGATAACCTTTGGAGTTCGTCATTTTTGGGCCTGAAACAAAATCAGTCTTCGATCACCGACAGTAGCACACAACACGTGGATTTCCGATTTCGATTACCAAAAGCTAGTAATAACCGGAAATGTTATTGAAATCACTACTACAATTTTTGAACGTGCTTTTACATACAATGCTTTAACTTTTATTCGTAATAAGTAATATTTAGAAATATTTTCTTGATATTCACCTTGTGTTACAAAGCTTGACGGATAAAGAAAGAGGTTATGTTTAACGTTACTCTATGGTCGGTGATACTACCAGAGTCAAAAGCTAGAAGGATGTATTTTAGTCTATGCGTATTAATGGCAAATTAATTAAGAAATTGTTGGTAAAACAGATAAGGAGTCTTCCGTATATAATTATATTTGCTACCTTGTTATTTTCTTTACGTCAATCTAAATCAAAATCGTAAAAAAAATAAACTGGTAACACCACACATGTTCATTCATTCATTGTACATTATCTGTGTGATGATTTGCTTGGCGCCATTTTTTGGTTTTACTCTTTATACAAATTCAGTCCTTTATAATATTATAAAAGTTGGTTCAAATCCATAATTATGATTCCTGTAACTACTTAGGTATATCAACTCTTGTAAATTAGACTTGTGTATTTTTCCTCTATGGTACATTTCAGCCTACGGTGATCTCTTACAGGTGGGGCACCCGCTTATTTGCCACTCTTTTCTTCTACCTAACTTTTTGCCAACTATCGGTCGGCTTCTAGTCTAACCGGATGAAGCTAAATATCAGTATTTTACAAGCAGCGACTGCCTATCTAACTTCCACAACCCAGTTAGGTACTGGGTAACACGATGCCCCTCTGTAAACAAACCGGTATTAAATATTTTTTTGGTTGTACAGACGCCAGCAGGTCAACCTACCCGAAACTGACAAATTTTCCCAATAACCTTTGAACCTAATGCTTTAGTGATAAAGTTGAGAAGCTATTAAAGAAATTTGACAGATTGTAGTAGGTTGATGTGCTGGCGTCTGTACACTAATCGATTCCTATAATTTATGGACCGTTATTGGCTAAATTTAAGACTCTTGGATCTTTACCAATTATGAAGCAAAGACCTCATAGCTTTGCATAGTAGACCCTCCCATGGACCCCCGTGGAGGTAGCTATCACAGGTCAAATTTGCTTACGAATCTATTTATATGCCCACTTTAGCAATAAAAAATGCTACCATTGGTAAATGTATAAAAGAAATACCCACGGCTACACATAAAGCTATAAATTTCCAGTTTATGCTGATCTCGTATTGTATAGGATTTCCGTACAATGCAAGGTCAGCTTATACTGGAAATATATAGCTTGATATGTAGCCGTGTGTACATAGCTACTGTTGGTAACACTTTCCGGAAATCATGAATTGTTTCAATCATGTTTTAATTAATGTATTTAACTTAGATTAATTAAAATTACCAAGGAAATAAAATAGTTAGTTAATCTGCCTACCTAGCCTTTTCTCAACTATGTTGGGGTCGGCTTCCAGTCTAACCGGATGCAGCTACCAGTATTTTACATGGAGCGACTGCCTATCTTACCTCCACAACTTAGTAACTGGGTAATACGATACCCCGTGGCAAGACTGGTTGTCAGACTTTCGGGCTTCTGAGGACCCGTAACGACTGTCAAAGATTCACGAATGACAGCCGGGAACAACGGCTTAACGTGCTTTCTGAGGCACGGAGGAGTGTTGGTATGTAAAGATGGTCACCCATCCACGGACCAACCCTGGCAAGCGTAGCTTAACCTGATGGATCGACCCGTGCGGCTGTTATTACTTAGCCACAACCTCAAATAAAGTAGTTAGTAATCAGTAATAAATTGCTCAGTGCTTTTTTGCATAGTCTAATTGAATACTTCCAGATAAACAATGAACTCGTTTATTAATAGAATGTCCATTATTTCTTCAACGTTAGCAGGGCGTCCACTCTGGATACGATTATTACTCTTGGGTATACTTCGATTCTTCCGCCTTAAATGGCAGTCGGCTGGACTTTATTTTTTTCGAATACGTTGCTCTTATTTTTTCTGTAGCAAATGCGATAGCTTGGTCCTCCGTTTCTATGACTGACAATGTTTTTGTAGAAGTAATTCATTCCACAAGTGCCGAGGTCAACTAACCAAAATCACAAACGAATGTAAACTATGATGCAATACACTTGTCTCGCTCTAACTCACTCATGTGGAATGACAGCTCACTTCACCTAAGTTTTCACCGTGAGATTGTTACAGAATAGACCGACTGATTTATTCCTAGACGCCTTATTTTCTTTAAGTGACAATCGTGAAAAGTGTTGAGAGTGAACATGGTTGTCCTTTTATCTGTTGCAAACATATAAGGATAACTCTGTACGGTAAAAACGCATCAACTTAGGTGCGTTCGAAACAGATTTGTATGATTGTCTGTGTACTTTATAGCACCATCCAGTGTTGGCTCATATACAGGGCATTGGCTTTACGATTTCGGGACACTGAACGAGACACAATTTAGTTTGTTATGATGACATCTATGGGCGTTTAATATCCCCGGTGTCCCGGAACATGTTAAGTGGAAAACAATAAAAATAAAAAAACTTGAAAAAGCTTCAATTTGTTGTGAAATGCTAATTTTACAATAAATTTTACTTCTGCCAGTTTGTTGGCAATAAAATATTTCTTTGTCTGATTTTCTCACGCTGATTTCGTTTTTATTTTACTTTATTTAAGTTAGTTTTTGTGGTCGTCATCATTTAATTGCCCACACGACTCCTACGTGTATACATCTCATCTTAAGTATATTAAAATGAAAACTTTATGTGCAATATTGTTAATGTGAGTACCTCTACTATAACATAGTTTATACCATTCCCCCTCTAAAAAAAAACTTGAATAAAACGGATTTATATCGAAGTCCATGAATCACTCCCTACGGTCGTGATTCAGTCGTTAAAATCCTTCACTTGCTCTAGATTCATCTATGGCCCTCACTTTAAATCCGTCCTTTATTCACTAATTGCATAAAATACTATTTTTTTGTTACTTGTTCTTCCTTTAAAAGCTGTCCGTCCCTCTTGATTTAAGGTTATAAACAGAGTTATCAGTGTAGCCAACCATAACTACATAGTGAAGATAGAAAAACAGAGTATATTATGCAATACTTTGGATAATCTGTTGCTACGAATCAGCTACGAAAGTGCTACGCCGCCGTAGAGGGCATTTCTCTGAGACAACCGTGATCTCCTGAGCCCTATTCAAAAATTCACCATGGGTACTAAGGCACCGCATATATTTACTGTTATTCATAATTTGCAGTATAATACAAGACGTACTGAGTGATGTGATTCAAGTGGAAGTGGAGCAGGGCAAGTTGGAAGGCGAGCTACTGGACTTAGTCACTGGGGATGGACAGTACTACAGTTTCAAAGGGATACCGTACGCCGAACCGCCAATTGGAAGACTAAGATTTAAGGTGCAGAACTTTTTAATCGGTTGAAGGTCACTGAACCAGACACAATAGAAGTTTTATTGTTATTACATCTGGGGGTATTTAGTGTCCCGAAAAGTGTTGATACAAAATATATTTTTTTAAGTATTTTTTTTGTTTTGCTATCCAAGTACCATTGCCAAACGGGTCTAATTGAGCCTCACACTTTGAATGACGACATAATTACGTCATCCTAAATTGAATATGTTAATATTGAATGCCGATCAAAACTTATGAGTGTGCGTTAAATAATTGGACCGACACAATTTTTTGGGAGTTGGGGTTGGGGGTTTAAATTACTCGAAATTTCGCCTCTAAATCGTCATAACCTTCTTTGTTTATTGTTGTAATAGCACGAAATAACTTTTATTGTACTCTGCAATGTATTTTATTCTTTCATTATTTGATGCAATTGGTTTGTAAAAATTACATATGCGCTTCCAAAGACATATCTCAATTACTGTGACATTTTTACATGGGGTCTTTGGGTGCAACCTAGCAAATGACCCTCAATCCCCCAAAAAAGTGTGTGTTGTCCATGCGCCAAACATGAGCTATATGTATGTCAGGGCAATTAAATTTTTCATATTTAATGAAATAATATAGGTAACTATTTACAAAAGCTCGGCCTTCATTATTTTTTCATCTTTCAGTCGCCTCGACCTGCTGTTGCGTGGGCCGGTGTAAGATCTGCGACGCAACATGGTCCCACGTGTCCTCAAATGGACCTCCTCACAAACATATTCATCAATGGTCACGAAGACTGTTTGTTTCTCAATGTATATTCGTCAAACTTGACACCTGACACTCCTCTTCCAGTGATAGTATTTATTCACGGAGGGGGATACAAAAGTGGATCCGGCAATGTTGATTTTTACGGGCCAGACTTCCTTGTCAGAAAGAACATGGTCGTCGTGACATTTAATTATAGATTGGACGCATTGGGCTTCCTTAGCATCGGCACTAAGGACGTTCCTGGAAACGCGGGACTGAAGGATCAAGTTGAAGCTTTGAAATGGGTGCAGAAGAACATCAAACACTTCGGAGGTGATGCAGACAGAGTGACTATCATGGGACAGAGCGCAGGCAGCGCTTCTGTTGCATTACATATTGGTTCTCCAATGTCAAAAGGATTGTTTCAAAGGGCTATCGCACTGAGTGGCTCTCCGTTTTGTGATTGGGCCTTAGCGATTGAGCCTGAAAGGCGCGCTTTTATTCTTGGCAAGCACCTGGGCCGTGAGTTTGAAGACCCCGATGAACTGCTCGTATGTTTACAGAATGTTTCTGTAAACCAATTGGTAGGCACATCTCCATATGTATTAGCATACGAAGAAGTAACCTACAATATATTGAATCATTATCATTTTGCACCTGTTTTTGAAAAATATGAAGGTGATAATAGTTTCTTGACCAAGAACACATTTCAGAACACAGAGAGTTTAAATGAAGTAGACATTTTGTTTGGTTACACCAATCAAGAAGTACTAACAGTAGTAAAAATCATTGCCTCTACACTTTTAGAAAATTTTGTTCCAAGAAAAATTTCAAGCATTTCTTCGCCATATTCAATTTTAGACCTATCAAGTAAAATTCGTAATTATTATTTTGGAAACAAAAGCGTTGATGTTGACTCAATTAAGGAGTTCGTAGCCTACTTGAATGACGCGTCTTTTGTTTATGACATCATCAGATATTTTGAGTTGATGCCGAACATTGGGAAAACAAAAAAATATTTCTATCAGTTTTCCAGTTTGTCAAATAGAAATGTGTTTGGTAACCAAGGAGCTGAATATGGTATCTACGGCGCCGGACACTTGGATGACTTGATGTACTTGTTTGACCCGAAGGCGCTAAATATGGCGTTGGATAAAAATAGCCGAGAATTTGAACTCATAGAGCAAGTCACTACGCTCTTCACGAACTTTGCTAAATACGGGTAAGAGAAAAAGGAACTAAGCTTATTTAAAATCAGTGAAATTGTGTGTTTTTGGAAAATTTAGAATTTTTAGAGCGTCTCTGTAACACATTTAAATACCTATGTGTATTTATGTATTTTTAGGGTTCCGTACCCAAAGGTTGTCAACGGGACCCTATTACTAAGTCTCCGCTGTCCGTCCGTCTGTCACAGAGCTGTATATTTTGAACCATAATAGATAGAAATTTTCTACTATGGCTGCTATAACAACATATAATAAAAATAAAATTAAGTTAATAAATTAAGGACCCCCGTACAAAAAAATGTGTTTTTTTTTGGGTGGTTTTCAAATATTTTACGGTGATACAGAACCCTTCGTGTGCGATTCCGACTCGCACTTTGCCGTTTTTTTTAAACATGATGTATATAATTTACGCCCGAGTACCTACTAGCTAGTGTATAATTTGAGGGGTTATGAATAACTGAAATTTCGGTTTCAGGAATCCTACTCCTGATTCATCATGCAACTTAACCTGGCCTGCGTTTGAGCCAACGACGATGAAGTACGTAGACATTGAAAATGATTTAAGTATTTTAAGTGTACATGACAATGAAAACTATCGTTTCCTGAAAGGTCTGTACCATTCCTTTGATATAAAGCATTGGTTAAGTCACTTGTGAAGAAAATCGAAGAAAAGTTGTAAAGCAAGTTAATAAATTAAATATAATGAAATGAGATTGTTTATTCTGTAAATCGGAATCACTGGCTAAGCTTTAGTTTAACATCCATCGAGTTGGGAGTCAATATTTCAGAGAAAATATATTATTAGAAGCCTCCACGCAAAGTTTTAAGTTGCGGAGATAAATGGTTTACGAGAAAAAAAGAATCAAAATCGAAGAAATTTACCAATATTTTGTCACTTTTGGCATTTTGTCTCGCCATTGAACGTTTCGTTTTACATAAGGTTAAAGCATTAGTACTATTAAATTAACACTTTTATTCATTTACCGACTATTGCCGTTATGTGAAACCAAATGTAAAAGGACGCCATTTTGTGTTGTCACTGATACTTCACATAGTCTGTCACTCTGCTGTCAAGCTAGAGCTTGTCTTTGTTCACTCGCTTCGCTCGCTCACTAGACCCCGCCATCCTCTTCATAGTATTTTTTTTTAAACCGCTCAGATATAGCTCTATGTATTTATTTAAGTATATGTTAATTTATTACGTTATACGTGTAGGTTTATTACAATATTTTAGCTTAAGACTTCGCATATTTATATTTGTTTCTTTTTGTTCTCACACACTATTGTCTACATTTCTTTCTCATTTCTCCAATCGCAGGTCTGCTGGAAGAAATTTCTTAAGAAATAAGCAGTACCTTTGTACTCATAATTATGATTATGTCTTATCTGTATCTATTTTTCTGTGTGTACATAAATAATGAAATAAATATAGGAGCCTGGCCAAGCGGGGCTCCGTCAACAACGCCTGACAAAAAAAAATATTAACCCTATTAAATAGCCATAAAGTACAGAGCTTCCCCAAAAAATCACCAAAATGTAAGCTCAAAACAAGAACTTAAAAAAAATATTTAAAAAAAACTATGCATTTCCTAAACTTCCCGCATGGCGGGGATATCTCCTACTCCCCTCCACATATATACATATAAATATATGAGGGTACATATATTTATATGTATAAAAGTCCTTCCGAAAATTCCAAAGTTAGGTTAGAATATTTCAAAAATCATATCTCAAAAAAAGGGGGGAATATTTCCTTCACAGGGAGGGTTGTACACCTACTCCCTCCCCTTCCCCTCACTCCCACCCCTTAAATCGATGGATGACTAAAGTCGTAACAAATCACTTATACTCTGACGAGTAAAAGTGATTTGGTACGATTGATTTTGATTGATTTCATTTTTATATATGACTATAAAAAATATATTTATACTCGTATATATATTAAAAATAAGCTAGATGCGTTCGGAGTTTCCTATCTGACTACTCTGAGAAGAAATGCCAAAACAAACTCAGAAATAATAGATATACCTATATTTATGACCAACACTAACCAACATAATGTTTATATAAAACCACTAGTGAATAAGGCTTGGTTTAAAATAAAGAAACGGAATCATAAAGCAAAGGAAAAGTGGGTTTATTTATATGAAAAATAAACATTAGGACAACAATAATAACTAATTCAGATAGACATTAATTCTCGATCTGGATCACTATTATAGTAATTGGATTTCCTTAAAAACTGTTAAAATAATTTGAAGTAAAACTGGAAGAATAGAGCTGCTCCCAAAAGTTGAAGTCGTCATTACCGTTCAAACTTAAGACAGTTGCTGTAACCTCTGCCTCATTGTTTGATAGGTCCACGTATTGCTTGGTGCAACTGTTAAACATCGGCCACGTTTTGTTTAAAGCTGAACTATAATAAGGGTTGCTGAAACAAACAATCTTATCTTAATATGTGTCACGTAATAGGACACAGCTAGGAGTGTAAATAAGACAAGTCTGTATGTAGATAGATATATATGAGCCATTCTCAGATAATTAGGGATTTTGTTTTAATTATGAATTGTCAAAGATAAGGGTCCATATGTGTAATTGCACTTCAATGAACTCAGCCTATAGCAGCTAGACATATGCCTCTGCAAGTTGCACTACAACACCCGGTTCTCCACCTTCCGCATCCAGTCTGTCCATCTGAGCTGGATTTTTGTGCTTGTATTAACTGGATGAAAAGCCGAAACAGTGTTTTAAAGTTTGTCGTCCCACTCACTGGCGAACGACCAAAAGAGAGACTGAAGTTGTGGTAACACAGTGCTTCTTTACCCAAACCATTCATTCCACCTGCTGAAGATCTTCCACCTGGACAAGAGTTACCTTGAGTAACCTGGTAGTTTTTAAACAGACTCTGGACCCAGGTTGGCCGAAGCAAGGAAAATCTGTTCAGGTGCAGATTCACAGACCACTCCGCCTTGCAGTGTAAATGTGGTGCTGTTCCACAAACGATGGGACACTTAATGACGTGTCCTGCGTGTCCTATCAGCTGCACGTTACAGGAACTGATGGACGCTAGTGATGGCGCCAAACGCGTGGCCGAATTTTGGGCCGAGTCTATTTAGATTGCCATCGACACGCTAAGAAGAACTGGATGATTTCATCTCACCACGCATTCCGCTTAAAATAAAGATAAGTACAGACGCCAGCAGGTCAACCTACCCGAAACTGTCAAATTTTCTCAATCAACTTTGAACCTTATGCTCTAATGATAAAGCTGAAAATCTATTAAAGAAATTTGAGAGATTGTAGTAGGTTGATGTGCTGGCGTCTGTACATGGCGTTGTGCGTTTGACAAAGAAAGAAAACATGATCGAGAGCACTAATATGTCGATTGGAAAATGATATAAAAAGTTTTTCAAATATATTTAAGTAGTGTGCAAAATAAAAATAGCACATAATATAAAACACGCTAGGCTTGACTTACCCGTGTTTAGCAAAGTCCGTGAAGAGCGTTGTAACTTGATCGATAAGTTGGAATTCTATACTGTTTCTATCCGAAATCAGATTCAGTGATTTGGGATCAAACAAATACATTAAGTCATCCAAATGGGCAGCTCCGAAGATGTCGTATTTTTCCCCTTGTAGACCAAAATAATTCCTACTTGATGTGATGGAAAACTGGTAGCAATATCTTACAGTATCTCTTCTTTTAGGCAATCTCATAAAATATCTCAAGATATCATATACAAATGTAGCGTCATTCGCATACCTTATAAACTCTTTAGTAGAGTTTATATCAACACTTTTGTTTCCGAAGTAATATTTACGAATAGTATCCGATAATTCCAAAATGGGATTTGGCCCCAGCTCATTCAAAAATTTTCGAGGGACAAATAGTTCTGGGTATTTGTCATAGCGCTCTATAAGCGCTGCTCTGATGAGTTCAATTAATGTAACCATCTCTTGGTTAGTGTGACCAAACATTAGATCTACTTTATTCATATAGACAGGATCTTCAAAAATATTTTGGGTCAGAAAATTATCCTTGCCATAACATTTTTCAACCACAGGTACAAATTGAAACATTTTACTGGCATTATAGGCATACTCTTCAAATGATAAGATGTTAGGACTCGTGTCTATTAGTTTGTCTGAAGGGACGGACTGAAGAAATTCGAGAAGTTCATCGGGATCTTCAGTTTCCAAGCCAAGCTTCTTCCCAAGAACAAACGCGCGTCTTTCGGGATGAAAAGCCAAGCCCCAATCACAAAACGGAGAGCCACTTAATGCGATGGCCCTATGGAACAATCCTTTTGACATCGACGATCTCATATGTAATGCAACAGAAGCACTGCCTGCGCTCTGTCCCATGATAGTCACTCTGTCTGCATCACCTCCGAAATGTTTGATATTCTTTCGCACCCATTTCAAAGCTGCAACCTGATCCTTCAGTCCCGCGTTTCCAGGAACTTGTTCAGTACCGATACAAATAAAACCCAATGCGTCCAATCTATAATTGCATGTCACTATTACCATATTCTTTCTGATCAGTAGGTCTGGACCAAGAAAGTCAACATTGCCTGATCCACTTTTGTAAGCCCCTCCGTGAAAGTATACTATCACTGACAGAAGATGGCAAGGGTTCAAGTTTGGCGAATATATGTTGATAAACAAACAGTCTTCATTGCCGGGGATCGGTGTGTTTGTTAATAGGTCCACCTGAGGACACACTGACCCATGTTGCTTTGCGTTTCTTACTCCAGTCCACGATAGAGGAGGCTCAGGTGCCTGAAAATACATTTGGGGAAGATTTAATTGATCCTTAAAAAACTTTTTGGTCTTCGAATTATTTGTGGACCGATTATACAGCGTGTAACAAAAGCCCTGTCCGATCCGTGAGGGTGTTGTTAATAATCATACTGAGGGTCTATTTATGTGGTAAATTTCCGGAAAAACTAAAAAAACCGTGTAATTAAATGGGGCGCGGGCGGCTGTCATTTAGCGAGTGTCCACAAGTCATAACTTATGGCCCCTGTTGAAAACTAACCAATCTTTTACGGAATTGGGATAATTTTGGTACAAAAACGTGAATTTTAAATAGTAATAACTTTTTTATTTTTATTATAATATGTTTTTTTATTACTTTTTGATAATTTTATTGCACCTATGTGCCCTTTTCGGATCGGACAGAGTTTTTGTTACACAATATATATATGCCAATATTAGCCAAGAATTAGCCGTAAGCCTGAATCTTGTAACCTTTGCGTTCTAAAAGTTAACCATACTTTAATAGCTCACACACAAAACAAGCAAGTTTGCTTGCGATTTATTCAGATAGTATACCTACTTTAAATCTCCGAGTTCCGTTCGGAGGTAGGGCGTACGGAATGCCTTTAAAACTGTTGTACCGTCCGTCTCCAGTAACTAAGTCCAGTATCTCTCCTTCTAACCAGCCTTGTTCCACTCTGACTCGAATCCCCTTACCTGATACATTTTTAATGACTCTGCGAACATAAATTTCATTTCATATGTGAGCAATTTCATTACTTGACGACAAAATATAGATACTATCGTGAACACACATATCTGAACACCGTAGGGACTATTCCTGCTTGCAGCGCTCGGCCGCTATAGTAACGCTTACCTACGAAAAAAAGTGTGATGTGCACGGGATTTTGTTTTCAGAGTAGTGGCAAGATATGCGTGACCGCGATGATACCTAGGTACCCTATAATCCATATACGTTTTTGCAGATTTAATACTAAGCTATAATTGGAGACCAATGTAATAGGTACGCCACTGTGCAAAAAATCATGATGAATAAGTTTTGTATACAGAATATAAAAATAGTATACTGAAAACGCAGAAGTATCAACAGAATTACAGGATTTAGAATGTTAAATAATGATTAGAGACTGTTTAACCATACATTTGTGACATTTGAGCGTCATTTAACTTTAAGTAGCGTTTAAATAAACCCCTATAAGTACAGCTTCCCGGTTACTAAAATTATAAGTAATATTTTACTTACATGAGGAATATCATAGTTAACTTCGCACATAAAATATTCATATTTGTTGCAATATTAAGGTGCAAATAAATAATTAATTATTTGCTATATCGTGTTGACACTCAAGAAAAAGCACGAGGTACCTAAGTAGGTACGTCAACTGCTCAATGAGTGCAATAAATGCACAAAGTAGGTACACTAATCAACAACAGGTGTTTTAATTGTATATTGTTACATATCTGTATAAATAAAAACGTCATTAATTAACATTAGTAATTTGCAGCAAACAAATAGTCCTTTAGCGTTCCGTAAGCCGTTGTTATCTGATACTTTTTAGGGTTCCGTAGTCAACAACGAACCCTTATAGTTTCGCCATGTCCATCTGTTCGTCTGTCTGTCCGCGGCTTAGCTCAGAAACTCTTAGTACTAGAAACCTGCAATTTGGCATGGTGACAAACAGGTAAAATAAATATTTAAAAAATCGTTTTTCCCATGGTGTGGGGTGTCGTTGGTAAGGTCGATCAAACATATTTTGATTCTGTAGAACCATATTTGGATTGAAGAATCTGTTTGCGAAATATTAAGCTTTAAACTACAAATTATGTTAGAGTCAAGCCCCCCCCCCCCCCCTGGCAACTAAATGGTTGGTTGTGGATATGTGAAAAAATCACGGCTTTAGTATATATTATAACGAAATTTATAGGAAAACTATCACAGCTGAGTAGGTTCTACAAGTTAACTTACATTTGCTAAAAATAACAAAAACATGTTCTTCCATACATTCCATAAGGGAGAACATGTTTTTCAAATATAATGTTAAGTTTGTTTAAAGGGGGAAAGGGGATAAATTCATCCCAACTACGGAACCCTTCATGGTGCGTGGTCCGACACGCACTTTGCCGGTTTTTTTTATAATTACATGTGAATGTAGGTAGTTAACCTACACCTGCACGATGAACGTCATCTTAGTATTCAGGATAATTCATACCATTTAGAATTAAACAGTACTTTTCTGTAGTTGATTTACATCATTTTGTTCGCAGTTAATTATGCTCTATCCACAGATTCAACGGTTGGATTCCAACTACATGGCATAGTATTAAATAGATTCAATAGTACCCTAAACAATAATTTAAATGTTTTAGGGCATAATATGGACGATTTCGGCAAATCAAAATCAAATTGACCGAAGATATATGGGGAATGTCTATCAAAATTTGTACATCCATAATCGAGACTACAGCTCCATCCATGATCAGCCTATAATGTTCCCAATGCTGGGACAGAGGCCTCCTCTCGGTCAGAGGGAGTGGGCCGTATTCCACCACGCGGGCCCCAGTGCGCGTTGGTAGATGTTACATGTCTTCGAATGTTTGGTTTAAAGACATGCCAGTTTCCTCACGATGTTTTCCTTCCCGTTTTGAGAGCAGTGGTGATGAAATAATTTACTCAAAGTAAAGCGCTTATCCGGGTTCGAATCTACGACCGTAAGTCGCGGCCGTTACCACAGGGCCACCATAGCTCCATACTTAGCTTTTATTTGTGTGTGGATCAAGGAGTATTCCCGGATTTAATGAAAAACAGTAAGGTTTCTAAATCTGGGAACAGTAAAGACACCAAATATCATAGCCGTGTTGCCAGTTTTCAGCAAAGTGTTTGAAAAGGTAATGCTCAATCAAATGCTTAATCATTTTAAGCATCTCTACTCGACGCAAGACTGATACAACGATACGACACAAAAGAAAATGTAGACTGGTTTTGGTGCGTAAGATGCTTGTTCAAGCAGTGTATGTAACAAGTTGCGAAACCAGCTAAGAGCTACAAACAACCATAGATACAATGTTACGCACCTAAACGAGTTACTCGTAAATGTTGTATTGAAAAAAATGGTGGTCATTTCGAAAACTTACTAAAATTAAAGGATATGAAAACAATGCATTTTATTAATTTTAGACATCATGTTTCGTAGTAACATTTACTGCCTAAGACCTACACAATCGATATCTAAATAGAAATAGTGTTAGTTTTATTTTTCAAAACGTCCGGGTTCGATTCCAGAGCTTTTTTTTGAATGTATGAATGCAGTTTTTTTTTAATGTATGAATGCAGTTTTTCTTGTTACTAAAATCGATGACATGGGTCCTAAGAAGAGATCGTATGTCTTATAGTTTCAGACTTTCCCATATTGACCAATCTAAATGTGTCACCCTGTATACAGTGAAGGCAATAAATAGTACGAGTATGATACTGTACTTTTTAAAGAAAGGTACACAACTCTCGGTAGATTTTAAACAGAACATAGCCCTAACTCACCGTTTCGTTGCCTTAAAGACAAGATCTTTGTTGGTGGAGTTCCCCCAAAAAATTATGCCATAGCTGAGGATAAACGCCACAAGCCCATGTCAACATACAAGTCGAAAAATTTTGTTGTGTCTGTTACTTCAATCGGTTGTTTTGTGTTGGTATTCGTTGTCAAAAGTTCATTAATATTGTTTTACCTAAGTTGACTTTTAAATTATTTACATTCAACCAATTCATAACAGAGTTCAAGGAGGGTACTCTCTTTCTTCTCGTAAAAATGTTTGTCCCAAAATCATTATCATTATCATGACACGTTTGCTATAAACTTCCGTAACCATGATATTCAAAAATTCGAAATTTGTAAAACATAATTTCGATTTTTTGAATATATTATGGTTGTATTTACTTCTAAAATTACTGTCATAATATCGAGTAGGTACTATAATAATTGAATTCTTATAGTACATTTGAGCATTCTATCTAATCTTACAAAGAAATTGATCAAGTTACTAGATAAAGGAACCCTATATAAACAAATAATAATAATTTTGTAGTCTAACAGTTCTATTGCAGAGCATTCAAAAGTTGAGCACTCAGTGAATACTAACTAACTGATTTTGAAACCGCTTTCCATTGATGTCCTGTTTTAACGAGGATACTCGATCCTCCTCTGTTGGAAATACTTCTGCTGAAGTGGGTGTCACACAAATATTTTCATGGCCCAATCATGAAATGTACAGTCAGACAAATTACATCAATATCAGTGTTGTTGCCCGATAATTCTTGTAAGCAGATCGTTAGTGCATCGGACTTGCTCCTCAAACCTGCAATATTTGGTAGCAATATGGTATATTATTGTTGGTGATAAATGTCTGAAATATTTTCTTGTTTCGTACTTTTTAGATTCCTTAAACTTTTCCGTAGTCGGGATACAGTTTTTTAAACAATTTTTTTATTATAATACAACTCTAATCAAAAATAATGTTTATCATAATGTGCATTACAATTTTTAATAAGTTACCAGAAGATCATAAGGGAGCTGGATGGAATTTAGAACGGACCATCATAATTATAGCATATATTAAATTTCGTGTCTGTACAGTTGACCAATCAGGAGCCAATCCTGGGTGTAGCAGTCAGATCATGGTGGACTTTAGAACGGACGATCATAATGAAGCAAAAGCTTATATAAAATTTCGTGTCTGTACTGTTGACCTTCGAGGAGTTCCCTCGTCTGGAGCCAATCCTTTGTTAAAACTCTTTGAAAATGTGCTGAGGCTTTAGTGAACATTCCCAAAGAATTGTAAAAATTGGAATCAGATTTTGTGAAAGTCAAATTAGTGTGTAAAGTTGGGCCCTCAGTTCTAACATCATTCTATAGAAACCTAGATAATCGCGAAAAACCGGTTTTTGGGACTTTTGACCTTGAATAACTCGTGAGTTATTCAAGGTCAAAAGTCCCAGAAACGAGATTTTATGAGACTTTTGAGACAACGTTTAGCATGTCAAAATGAAGGTGTATACAAGTTTCCAGCTTATTATCTCTCATTCCGAGGTTTACCCTCTTTTTACGCTAATTTGAATGGTCTATTTGGTTTCTAGACGGTCGAAACAATCCGATTGTATTATTTTGGGTCTGTAATCCTGAATTCAAGTTTTGCCCGGTTGCTGGTACTATATAGGCTCGCCCCCTATTATATAGGACTTAAACATAACTGGGGAAATGTGGATGTACCATAGGTACACCTCTGCCTAACCCTTCGGGGAATACAGGCGTGATGTTGTGTAATCCTAAATCGTGCAAAGTAAATTCTACTCCTAAACCAGTTACAAGTTATTATGCCCTGTTAACCAAGTAAAAGTAATATATTTTATTGTTGAGATTGTGAACGGTTAAGGTACCATTCCGTACTCGACCGCAGGCAGCAACTGCACGCGACGTGTCCTGTCGCTGCAGTCATCATTCCAAACCCGACCGCAGGCGGCAGCAGCCCGTATTCCAGTCGGTAGATAGAAGATAGAAAAACGTGTTATCGTGCTACTGGTCTGCGGCCGGGCTGCACGTGTCGCCTGTCACTCCCCCGTAGCTGCCAACGACGTGTCGCTAGCTACGGAAGGTATTTCATAAAAAATCATAGAAACCAGTCCGGTCGCGGCGACAAGTCGTCTGTAGTTGCCTCCTGCGGTCGCGTAAGGAATGGTACCTTTAAGACTTTCTACAAATGGTGTAAGATTTTTCGTATAATGGTACGTATTATTCTCTCCTTTCTCTCAACGGAAGAGACCTTATTTTTTTACTTTATTTAATTTTTATTATTTGTTGTTACAGCGGCAATAGAAATACACAATCTGTGAAAATCTCAATCGTCTACCTATTACGGTTCGTGAGATCAGCCCGCTGACAGACAGACGGACGGAGGCTAAGTAAGATGGACCCCTAAAAATGATTAGGAGGGCTTCCCCTACCAGAGAACATTTTTTTCGCTGATAACGGGTTTTGGGTCCATCTTTGTATGAAACGTGACTCCTTTACTTTTTTCTTCTTAGGTAGATGTCAGCTCATGTAATGGGTATGTTATAGTGGTTTGCGGTTTGTTTCTTAGGTTAGGGTAGGCAGGTAGTCATTAAAAATTATAATGTTTTGCTGTTTTCCGCTATAAGGTACCTAAAATTATTTATTTTCAATATTCTTCACGACATCAGTTGTACAGACGCCAGCACATCCACCTACTACAATCTGTCAAATTTCTTTAATAGATTTTCAACTTTATCACTAAAGTTTAAGGTTCAAAGTTGATTGGGAAAATTTGACAGTTTCGGGTAGGTTGCCGTGCTGGCGTCTTTACTTGTTTTATTTATGAACACTAATAATTGTACTGATGTTGTGTTGTGTGTTGTTTGCGGAATACAATACAATATACCTTAGTCTGATTTTCTCACGCTGATTTGGTTTTAATTTTACTTTAAGTTACTTTTTGTGACCTTCATAATTTAATTGCCCACACGACTCCTACGTGTATACATCTCAACTTAAGTTTATTAAAATGAAAACTTTATGTGCAATATTGTTAATGTGAGTACCTCTACTATAACATTGCAGCCAACAATAGTAAAGATAGAAAAACATCTAGTCTATAATCATAATCATAATCATAATCATAATCATAATCATTTATTTGCGTACCATAATGTGTATAAAAGATGTTACATGAAGCTTAAAGCTAAAGTACAGTTATGGACCCTGTTAGGGCACAGCAAAATAGTATTTATTGTCTTAACATTTAAAGATAAAATTAAATTAAATCAAGCAATCAGCAATAACAATAATAATCATAAAATAACATAACAGGTAGGTAATCAGATAAAAATGTAGGTGTTGTGTGTGTTGTGTAAAGATGTGAATTCAAATGTCAAAATTTACTGTCTTATCGTCTAAGAATTCCTTTAAAGTATAATACGATTTTATTGTTAGATATTTTTGGAGACTGTTTTTAAATTTATTTTCGTACTCTATATCCTTAATTGAATTTGGGAGCTTGTTATATATTTTTACACACATGGCTAAAGGTCCTGAATGGAACATAGTTAATTTTGAACTTGGTAAAGCTAGTTCATGTTGGTTTTGGCGTCTAATACTGCGATGTTGTGGGCGAAGGTCTTTAGTGAGTGGGAACAGTGACTGGTGTTTTCTTACAAATTTGCTAACTTCAAAAATGTAGATACTAGTTAGTGTAAGAACTTTGAATTTTACGAAGAATGGCTTGCAGCTTACTGTGTTATCTATATTGGCAAGAATACGTATACATTTCTTTTGTAGAATAAAAAGTCTATCTTTGTCTACACTGTTTCCCCAGACCACGATTCCATAATTGAGCCAGGAGTATGCGTAGGCATAGTATGCTGTTAGAGCAGTTTTAAAATCGGTAGCTCTTTTAAGCTCCTCCAAGGCATATATAAAGCTGGCTAGTCTATTTGCCAATGTGTCTATGTGAGATTTCCAATTTATATTAGTGTCTATACTCAGACCTAACAGTTTAAACTCGTTTATGCATTGCAGCTTTATATTGTTGTATGAGTAGTTTATATCTAATTTGCGTTTTTGGTATGGTCTATATTGCATTAGCTTTGTTTTGTTAAAATTTAATTCTAAGTTGTGATCTTTTAACCATGCTATTATTTTGGAGAGCTTCTCGTCTAGACTTAAGTTTAAGTTTTCTGTATTGGTGTTAGGAAAAATGATAGAGATATCGTCAGCAAATAAAATACTTTGAGCGTCAATTTCTTTAGGAAGGTCATTAATATAAATTAGGAATAATAAGCATCCCAGCACGCTGCCTTGTGGTATAGACATTGTTATTTTTGCTTTATTGGATCTTACGCGTGTTATTTGGCCAGTATGTGTGTCGCTATATTCTATCTCTACGAATTGTTCCCTATTTTCTAGGTACGAGCAGAACCACTTGTGTGCTGTACCTCTAACACCTATTGCATATAATTTATTAAGTAAAATTTCATATGAGACTCTGTCGTAGGCTTTGCTCATATCCAGTAAAATACCTACTGCATAATGTTTGTTATTGATTATATTTAAAGCTTCCTGGATATACTTAAATATTGCTAATGTTGTGGATCTGTTTTTCCTGAACCCATTCTGGCTATCGTTGAATATTTTATATCTTTCGCAATAAGAATAAAGTCTTTTTGACATCGCAGTCTCCAATATTTTTGAGAAGGTCGGTAGCAAGGCTATCGGCCGATAATTACTTGTGTCAGTCTTGTCTCCCTTTTTATAAATCGGTTTTACTATCGATACTTTACACAGAACAGAACCCTTCGTGTGCGATTCCGATTCGCCCTTGGCCGTTTTTTTAAAACTTGATGTATGTTCATTCTAATTTACGCCCGAGTACCTACTAGCTAGTGTATAATTTAAGGGGTTATGAATAACTTAATTTTCGGTTTCAGGAATCCTACTCCAGATTCATCATGCAACCTAACCTGGCCTGCGTTTGAGCCAACGACGACGAAGTACGTAGACATTGAAAATGATTTAAGTATTTTAAGTGTACATGACAATGAAAACTATCGTTTCCTGAAAGGTCTGTACCATTCCTTTGATATAAAGCATTGGTTAAGTCACTTGTGAAGAAAATCGAAGCAAAACTGTAATGGAAATAAGTAAATTTAATGTAATAATAGATATACCTACATTTATGACCAACACTAACCAAAATATGTCTGATTAAGGCTTGATTTAAAAAAAAATAAAGAAACGTAATCATAAAGCAAAGGAAAAGTAGTTTTATTTGTATGAAAAATAATCATTAGGACAACAAAACAACAATACCAACTAATTCGCGGTTCCTATAAAAAACTAACCATTTTTTCTTACCAATGATACCAGTTTTTATTGCCAAACTGGGCATATAAATAGATACTTGAGGTAATTTTACCCGTGATAGTTACTTCCATATAGGAGGGTCTACTATGCAAAGCTATGAGGTCTATGCATCATTATTGGTACAGATATAAGATTCTTAATTGTAACCAATAACGATCCGTAAATTATAGAAATCGGCCATAATTCAGATACAGATTCATTCTCGATGTGTATCACTGTTTTATTCAATTGGATTTCCCTAAAAACTGTATTAATTAAAACGATGTAGTGCTTTAACTCCGAAATTGTTAAAATGATTCGAAGTAAAACTTCTAATGGATGAATAGGGCTGCCCCCAAAAGTTATTAGTTATTTTACATTCATTACGTATCACAATGAAATCATCCAGTTAATACAAGCACATAAATTCAGCTCAGATAGACAGACTGGATGCGGAAGGCGGAGAACCGGGTGTTTTAGGGCAACTATTTTATTTTGACAGGGATTTAGATAATTTTGCGGTAAAATTGCAAAAAAAAAGATTAATATTATGCATGGCTTAGGGCTATTTTATTTTGACAGGGATTTAGAGAGTTTTGGGCTAAATTCGCGAAAAAAAAACCCCAATCTGGCAACATTAACCGCAGCCTTGAGCGGACGTACAGCAAGACGGATGGTCAATATGGCGCTTTACCCGGCCCGGCTTCCCTCGGGTAGCACTAAGTACTTATCTACGGCGCACCTGCCTACCTACCTACCCTACCCTACCTACCATTCAAACTATATTTCAAAGATTTAATTCCGAAGTATTTTCACCAAAAATTTACAGGTCATCGGAAATTAATCATTTACTGTACTTACCTTTCAAAGTTTTCCAAGGTTAACTTGTTGATAAGTAAGATACCCTTATCATATTATTATTAGCCGATATAATGATGATGATGAAGGCATCCTACTTCTTAGCAAGTTAATTGTAGGAAGCGTTGAGGAGTGAAAGAGGATGGGAGTATAAGATTAAGAAAATACTTTTCTTTACATAAATAAATAATAAAATATTTCTCTTTCACTATTGAGACAGTTTGGACCCACAGAAAGGATTGGCTCTCATAAGAAATCTTAGTCGTTATAGTATTGATATTTGCCTCTATTGACTAATATGTTTGTCGACCACAGGCTTAGGGTAACGCAGAGGCACGGCAGGGTCCCGATATGTCATGTATGATCACCCATCCATGAGCCAACCGCGGCAAGCGTAGCTTAATCTTCGATCGACCCGTGCGTCTTTTATAATTTAGACACGAGCCTATTGCCATCTACCGGGCACAAATCCAGACTCCGGGCTACTACTGAGAAATTCCTGATGGAAAATCCCAATAACGCTTTTCCCGACCTGGGAATGGAACCCAAGGCCTCATGGTCAGCAGTAGCGCTTGCGATCATTAGACCAACAAAGTTTTACCTATTATGAGACCGATACAGCCGGTCTATTCTGTAAAATCTCACGGTGAAAACTTAGGTGAAGTGAGCTTGAAGCGAGATGTCATTTCACGTGCTGCTAGGGACTGACAGCTCACTCCAAGCTCACTTCACCTAAGTTTTCACGGTGAGATGGTTACAGAATAGCACTGCAGGTCTATCCGTATTCGAAGAACGACTTCATTGAGGTCACTATGTAGGCAATTTATGCAAGTACCTTTGCAATGCCATTTAAAGATGTCGAATTACCTACCTACATTGGTAAGTATATACTTGGTCTTATTTGATGAAATGACTGACAGGTCATCCGACCTCTCAGTCATTTCATCAAATTAGTCGCAGTCGCTCCATGTAAAATACTGGTATTCAGCTGCATCCGGCTAAACTGGAGGCCGACCCCAACATAGTTGGGAAAAAGCGATGACGACGAGAGGCTGGGTTTATGAAAAATTAAAACACAACTACTCAATTCTTAAGACATCTTATGTTTTTATTTCTATAGGTAGTAAAGACGACAGCAGGTCAACCTACCTGAAACTATCAAATTTTCCCAATCAACTTTGAACCTTATACTTTAGTGATAAAGTTGAAAATCTATTAAAGAAATTTGACAGATTGTAGTAGGTTGATGTGCTGGCGTCTGTACCTAAACACTACGAATGTTTCCTCTAACATAGTCATGTAATTTGTTAAAATACAATAAACATTTCAATCATCAGATTAAATATATCTTCCAGTAGAGCAATAAAACTGATCCCAGAAATTGAAGCTGTCATCACCGATCAAACTTGAGACAGATAAGTTAATGTTTCCTATGTCCACGTATTGCAAAGTCTTGTTGTTAAACAATGGCCACGTTATGTTGAATGCAGAACTATAGGCGGGGTTGCTGAAATAAATAAATATTTGGTCATTACCTGCATGGCTTTGTCGAAGTACCATTTCTTGTTGTTCTAATAATGTCCAAATGCTAAATAGCATTTATTTATTTAATAAAACTTTTATATTAAATGGCATTTCGACTGAATCTTTTGCATAGACTTTTACGTATTTTCTCACCGCACCAAGTGCAAAGGCAACTGATAGAAATCCGACGACTGAACTGAAACACGAAGTTTGCCGAGGGACATTAAGAAAATAGTAGTACTATACGTGTGCACCTATATTTACGTCAAAAAAATATCTATGTTGGTACAAAATGCTTAACAAGACATTAATAACTAACAGAGTACTATAGGTTGGCCCTTACACCGATATTCTAACTTTCTAAGGCCCGAGCGAGGTGCTGTACACCTCGCTCAAAACTCAAGCATTACTTAAAACTCGTTTAAAGCGTTTTGATTGGTTGAAACTAGTTTTAAGTAGTGCTTGAGTCTTGAGTGAGGTTCTGTAATACGGGCCTAAGTCCGTTTGAAGGAACTTCCTGGACTCACACACTCGATTTTTTTTTTAAATCTCAGGCAGCATACCACCACATAAGGCGCCATGACCACAAAACAAGTGTTAATTTTGTCAATATGTTGACGCAAAAACTTGAGTTGCTACACAAACCAGACGGTGTTGTTGTGTTGCGCATTTGGATAAGAAGGAAAACATGACTTAGAACGCTAGGATATAGCATTATTAGATCCCCATCATATTACATACCCATATTTAGCGAAGTCCGTGAAGAGAGTAGTGACTTGATCTATAAGTTTAAATTCTAAACTGTCTTTTGCCGACGTCAGATTTTTCCCTTTTGGATCAAACACGTAGAACAAGTCGTCCATATGGGCAGCTCCAAAGATGTCGTATTTTTCTCCTTGTAGACCATACAAATTTCTACTTGACATGGAGGAAAACTGGTAAAAATATCTTACAGTATTGTCAATATTAGGCAGTTTCGAAAAATATCTAGTGATATCATAAATGAATCCAACATTATTCGCATAACTTACGAACTCTTTTATAGAGTCTATGTCAACACTTTTATTTCCGAAATAATGTTCAAGAATTCTATCAGATAATTCCAAGATGTGATTTGGCTCAAGTTGGTTTAAAAGTTTTCGAGGAACAAAAAGTTCTGGGTACTTGCCATAGTTTTCAATGTAAGTAGACGCGATTAGTTCAATTTCTATAATCACCTCTTGGCTAGTGTGTCCAAACAAAATATCTACTTTATTAACATGGTCAAATTGTTTATATATATTGTATGTCAGGAAATTATCTGTTCCATTATATTTTTCAATCACTGGTACAAACTGATACATTTTAAGTTGGTTATAGGTATACTCTTCAAATGATAAGATATTAGGACTTGTGTCTACTAATTTGTCTGAAGGGACGGATTGAAGAAATTCCAGCAGTTCGTTGGGGTCTTCAGTTTCAAAGCCAAGCTTCTTACCAAGAACAAAAGCGCGTCTTTTAGGATGAAAAGCCAAGCTCCAGTCACAAAACGGCGAGCCACTCATTGCGATGGCCCTATGAAATAATCCTTTCGACATCGGAGAAATAATATGTAATGCAACAGAAGCGCTGCCTGCGCTCTGTCCCGTTAGAGTCACTCTGTCTGCATCACCTCCGAAATTGTTGATGTTTTTTTGCACCCATTTCAAAGCTTCAACTTGATCCTTCAGTCCTGCGTTTCCTGGAACGTCTATAGTACCGAGGCTAAGAAAGCCCAATGCATCTAATCTATAGTTAATTGTCACGACGACCATATTCTTTCTGATAAGAAAGTCTGGTCCAAAAGAGTCAACATTTCCGGACCCAAATTTGTACCCCCCTCCATGAATGAATACCATCACTGGCAAACGTTGATCAGGTGTTAAGTTTGGCGAATACACATTGAGAAACAAACAGTCTTCATTGCCGGGGATAAATATGTTCGTAAGAATGTCATGTTGAGGGCACACTGAGCCATGCTGAGTTCCGTTTCTAACTCCATCCCACCCAAGAGCAGGTAAAGGCGCCTGAAAGAAATGTCAAAAATATGTTGTCAGTTAGGTAGTAAATATGTCCTCGCGGCTGCGCCAAATAGGCCCAGTTCAGCAAATATGCCAGACAACTCTAGTGCCTGACGCTGGTTTTCAACTGGACCTGAAGTGCAAGATGACGGATGTAAATCAGTTTTACACTGCAATGTGCGTGTATGTATACTTAAATTAAATAAATTAGTTAAAGGTAATAATAATAACGAAAAACTCCCAAACATAAATTAAATGCAGGCTGAACTCTTTGCTACCCATTAAGTTATGTATTAGGATCACCCTCTACAACGTACGATCACTGCAAACAACACAATGAAGGATACTACTTCAAAACATCAAATACGATATAATCGCACTCTTCGAAGTAAGAAGAATTGGAAATAACATAGTTGAACAGGAAAACCATATAGGTATGTATTTAGTCACACAGGGGAAATCAGGTCAATATGGAGTTGGGTTTTTAGGGTTCCGTAGTAAATAAGGAACCCTTACAGTTTCGCCATGTCCGTCTGTCTGTCTATCTGTCCGCGGCTTAGCTCAGAGACGGTTAGTAACAGAAAGCTGTAATTTGGCATGGGTATACATATTAATCACGCCGACAAAGTGGTAAAATAAAATCACGAAACACAATTTCCAAGACAAATTGATTTCATTTTAAGCAACAACCCAAGAAGCTTTACAAACAGAAACTATAAATATCAAGACGTCGACAACCTAGTGTGTATGTCAAGATACTTGTTTTTTTATCTTTCTCAACTTTTACGAGATTCTCGTCATAAGGACCGCGATATCAACAATCATAGAACGGCGCTCTTGTCGATCTATCACCACAATATCAGGCTTGTTGGCTACAATACTCCTGTCAGTGATGATAGATCGATCCGAGTCCTAGTACAATGTGGCATTCTCTAGAACTGGATCGGACACAATCATATATGTAGTATGGTACTTCGCAATCCACAAGGTTGTACTGCAAGGCATGTTACTGGTGGATAATCCTAGCCACTAGATTGTGTCTGTGCAAGTACTCTGCGTTAGCAAGACGTGAACAACCGGTAACAATATGTCGGATTGATTCACCGAGACGATGGCATGCCCGACAGATGTCAACCGTACCGTTCTTGACATTGTATTTCCGATAATTATTCGTCATGATTACTTCATCCATAATCGCACAGACAAAACCTTCGGTTTTCCCGAAGGTTGCTGAGACGCACCCAAGATACGGACGCCAAAAGGTCTACATTAGGCCATGGGGATTATTATATACCTTAAATCTCCGGGTTCCGTTAGGAGGTTGAGCGTACGGTATGCCTTTAAAACTGTTGTACTGACCATCTCCAGTAACTAAGTCCAATATCTCTCCTTCCAACCATCCCTGCTCCAATCTTACTCGAATCCCTTTACCAGATACATTTTGAAGGAATCTGCAAATATTTATTGAATTGTTGAACATACACATGACACTTAAAGTTGTATTAGTTAATCTGTGTACTTATATGTCGCAGTAAGATGATTATAGCCGTGATATACTTATATCCCAAAGACTGATCCAGAGATGATGATGATAATGGGGATGATAATGGGGAAGATGATGATGGGGGGTCATGGGGGTTATGACCCCCCCTTGGGCTACGTCAACCGCAGATATTTTTTCTATTCTAATAGATAATTTTAACGAAATAAAAACTATGTATGATGTTGCCACGTATGTGTTTGCCATAAATGCGCGAACGATACACATAATAGAACTATGTGCTGTTATTATAATTATATGATGATGAACCGTAGAGTTTCTTGCCGGCTCTTCTCCCTATGAAACGATCAAATGGAACCGTGCACCTAGCTTCTGTCGTTTCATAAGTGCCCATGTAGGTTTATGTCCCCGCTGTGTCGCATGAGCAGCGCAATCAATGCCCTTATTTTTGACCTACCCGATTGTGACGTGTTGACCGACAGATTCAACCAAGTCATGTTATTGTGCTCGAGATTTTGTGAAAAACCATTGTATATAAATAACTGCATGTCGTAATAATTTGTAACGTAACAATATGTATCTTTTATTTTATTTTATATTAACCTATCCAGATGAAATTGTAATTTATATAATAGTTATTCAGTTAATTAATTACTCTTACTGGTGTATAACCGTTTTAATTAATAATAATAAATAAATAATAATAATATTTTGATTTTGATGCACCAGTTCTTTTAAGTTTGATTTTACCGCGCCGCGCCCCATTAGTTCGCGGCCGCGCTTCCGATTACTCGATGCGTCTGTGACACCCATGGAATAAGTATGCACGAGTACTATATAGACGCTATATAATGGTACAATGAGTGTCCTACGGCAAAAAAGGGAACAGGCGGACACAGTTTTCCGAGTTTTTCAGTTTGACAGCTTTTTGAAGAGGCAAAAACTGAGCAACTGGACGTAGTAATTAAATACAACAGAATAGTGCCAAAGACAAACCGCTCCGGACAAGCTTAGGCATCGGTAGGAGTCAAGTGGACAAAATCCTCCATGAACATTTAGCGGTCAGGAAGCTTTGTGCCCGGTGGATACCTCATAATTTGACAGAGGCCCAAGAACTCCATCGTGTTGATTGGTGTCGTGAAAGTGTTCAAAGATTTAACGGAGGTGACTCAAATGCTGTATTCTACGTAGGTACTACGTTCTACGGGTGACGAAAGCTGGATTTATTGTTATGATCCTGAAACTAAGAGACAGTCTGCTGTCTGGGTGTTTCCTTTCCTTTACGAGGAGTTGCCAACTAGAGTGAAGAGAGGTCGAAGCGTGGGAAAAAGGATGGTGGCCTCATTCTTCGGAAGGACAGGTCATTACGCAACAATTGTTTTAGAGGATCGAAAAACAGTTACTGCAGAGTGGTACACTAACAATTGTTTGCCAGTTGTCTTGGAAAAGTTCGGGAGAAACGACCTCGCAGTACGATCCTCCTTCACCACGACAACGCCTCGTTGCACCGCCAAGCAAACAATCGACTACTTGGCGACGTCAGACGTGGAATTACTGGGTCACCCACCCTATAGCCTCGACCTCGCACCTTGCAATTTATATTTATTTCCGAAAATAAAAGAAAAACTTCGAGGAAAAGGTTTTATGGACGCCGAGGAAGCAGTGGCTGCGTTTCGAAATGCCGTCGCAGATACCCCTAAGGACGAGTGGGCAAAGTGCTTTTCTCAGTGGTCCCATCGGATGCAGCGATGTATTGATGTAAATGGACACTATTTTGAAAAGATATAATAAACCTAATAACTTGCTAGTTTGTTCAGTTTTTGATTTTCTAAGAACTTTCAGTGTCACCTTCGTAAATGTAGGATGCAAAAATTTTCTTGCTCGCTTCATTCTTAAACTTTCTGCATAAGTCGACAAAGGACCTTCTATATGTATAGGTACGACTTCAAAAAAAACCTTACCTACACTAGGCGGTGTACAAGTTTTCGAGCTCGCTCTTGCATTTTGTATTCTTCTGACTATAAAACTTTTCTGCATAAGTCGACAAAGGAGCTCGTACTTCCGTAAGAATGTTCAATAGAACGAGAATTCTGAGACGAGGTGCAAAAAATTTCGTGATATCTATATCCCTAGGAATATAACTATATTACGGCGTTAACCATCTTACTGTAACCGCGACATAATATACAAAGCGAAAGGTCACTCATTTACTCGCTGACTAAACAGATAATCAAATTATCATTGCAGCCCGCGGGACCCCTTAGATTAGGAACACTTTTTGTTCCACAGAACGGTCCCCATGGACTTGTTTTTTACTTTTAAATTCGTTTTTTGGCTCGTGTTTTTAATTATTGATTTTAATTTTATAGATTTTTTTCTTTGATTTTTTTTTTTATTTAGGTCATTTGGCTTGTTCGCATATGGCGATTACTCCACAAATATCTTCTTTTTTTTCGCGAATGGTACCTCGCAGGTCAACCTAGTAGGTTGTCGACTGCTTAACCGGGCAATCCTGTGGATGGCTTAATAAATTAAGGCGTCCAAGCAGGGCATAAACTAATCAATAATCGACTACACTACACGCTAAGCCGAGGTCCGGACCTCGGCTAGGGCGTCGCTGAGGGAGGGCAGCAAGGGACAGGCTGGATCGGATCAAGGTTGTAATCGGAAGCTACAGGCTCAGCGGTGAGAGGCACAGGCTGGCACCATGACGCCTGCAGGTTTTGTTTACTTAAATACCTACCTAGTTAAATTATTTTTTAAAGTTTTAAAACACTTACATAAGGAATATGATTGAATAGAAAATATGCATTTTTCAGGTAATATTTACAAGCGGATTCGAAAACACACTGCAGCGGAGTACTGATAACCTTCAACACTAGCTGATTTGAGGATTTGGTAGTAGGTACTTAGCCGATTTGGGATTTAGATGTAGCGGTCGATACTCAGTATAAACGATTCAAGATAAAGTCACCCTGTTTACCCATATGGCGGAGTTGCTTATCAATTTGGCAGAATAAATCCACTTTGTATTTACTGTCTAACACCATTTAATAGTTGATAGGAAACCAGAGATGGAGCGGATCCCATCGCTATCGATAAAATAAAGAGGTCGTATACTTATTTTTATGGCTGACCTAAGCCAATCACGGCACAGCATAAGGGTGGAGTGGTAGCCACTGATACACCAAAAGTTTGAAGAGCTCTAGCACGGTTGTTATTGCAGTCTATGAACATATTTTTATCTCAGCACATAGGTTATTTAATAAGCTACCATATTGCGTTTAAATTTTTGGAAAATATTTGGTATTGCCTGATTAATACAGGTTTTTTTAAAACAAGTGAAATGGTTCGTACTCCTAAGGGTACACGATGAACCGGGGGGGTCGGAATTATCCAGGTGGTACACAATGAATCACAGTAATAGATAAACCGATAATTGTTTGTTTTTAAGTAGAAAATAAATAAAACAGTTGCAAGTTTCAATATTTATTAGGTTTCAGGTTACATAAAAACCAAGCAGTCTTAAAACAAGTCTAAATCACTAATTTTACTTATTAATGGGTACAAAATGAGATCAATAATTAGTTCGCCCGTCCTTAGTCACGAGAGATCAATATAACAAAAAGTATGAAAAAAAAACAACATAACAATCATAAAAAACTTAAAGTATCTTCGAAAATACTAATTATTAATTTCATTTATTTTATTTTATCGAGTAACAAGGACTCATTAATACACACACATAATTCAATAGATAAATAAAACACACACAATACATTAAACATTCCAATATAAAACCATACACAAAACAAAAACACAAATTTATGTAGATAGCCGACGACTGTAGGTGACGTGCAAGTCACTGCAGCGTCTAATGTATGGACAGTCGAGCCTGTCGGCTATCATCATCAGCACGCTGTTGGAGCTGCCGCGAATGAATTAACCATAAAATATAAAAAATCTTACAAATATGACGTGTTGGATAGAGAAGGTCTTTGGCTGCTTTTCTGATACTCAGTCCCGACAAGTGTTTATCTATTCCTGCACCCTAAATGCGTGACACACAATCAATCACAATCTGTTTCATTTTGACAGTTCAAAAACATTCATTACCTACCTTAATTACGTAGGCAAATTTTTCGAACATAATATGAAGCAATGGATTACCAGTATCCTTCAAAATGATTCAGATTATGATTAATCGTGTGTTACGCAATTAGGCTGCTGTTTGGATAGCTTCTCGGATCTGATTCCCTTTTTTACGGGCTTCCCGCCCGTAAAAAAGGGAATAAACGTTGAGAAGTAATTCCAAAAAATAGTCTCAAACAAGCGCAAGGACCCAGATTACATATAGAATCCACTCACAGTTAAGTAAGAATTAAAATAATAAAGTAATTACAAAAAGAAACTTACATTTTTTTCGTCGTTTTTGCGAGGAAACACTAGGTTGCATCCCACGCGTTCGCTTGTGGTGACAAGCGGCCGGCGACTAGATCAAACTTTACGAAATTGCAAGCGAGTCACGAGTTCACGACACGTTATTTACACGAGCTAGCAACGTCGCGTATTGGCGTATTGACGGTGGGTCTATGGTTCATACGGTACACGCGGTTCATTGGCTACCACTCCACCCTACAGCCAGGCCAACTGCAGCGATACAAGTTATTTCAGAAGCTGAAATTGCAAAAACAAGGGTTAGTCAATAAGAATATAAATGAATGTCTCGTAGATATTATCGATTGAAATCTGATGGTAATTCTGACAACTGAATGCGCTACCGATACATAAATACACGTTACATCGAAAGATTTTTTTCCGCTAAGAAAAATTATTCGCTATTCGAGAAAGCAGGCAGAGGAAGGAGGGGTATAAATATGTCACCTGATGCTCAGTAGCAGGTTTAACACAATTAAACACGAACTATAATTCACACTCAATCTGTATTTGGGCAGAGTTACGTTCTTATTACTGGTTCACAATATATTATAATGAAATGTCAAAAAAATTATTTCGCTCCCTTTTATACATTTAACCGTTTTTTTTTGCTATTGTCTTGGTGAGATTAAGCACGCGTTTCTTAACCTCACACTTTATTTTGATAACAAAATCTGTTTGTAGTGTTGTGATTGTTTTGTGTGGTCTGGTTTGGGTACAAGGTTTGTACTTTAAGCTTTTTGGCACTCATTTTCTAAGGAAATGAGTGCCGAGGAACCCCCGGATGGGGGTGGAGGGATTCCTCCAGATATTATGGAGATTGTGGAGTGTTCCCAAAACACTGATCGCGTAAGACCCGAGATTAGAAAGCGCCCCGGGGGTACTGAGATTTTTGTTGACGCGAAAAGAAATAAGCCGCCGTCGGACTCAATTCAGTCCGTATATACTAAGTCAGGTTTTGAGAACGACTCCAAAATCCTCTATAATGAGTGTGACAGAGCTCCCTTCACTGTATTTGTCTCTAGGGTGGAAACAGACCCTAAGCAGGGCCTAACCTTAAATTCACTCAAGTTTGCCCAATTTATTTTCAATAAAGGTTTTAAAGGTGTTGTTCAAGGCAGTGTCAGATCTATGGGCCGTAACAGGATGTCTATTGAATTCATGACATTCAGTGATGCCAACAACTTTGTCAGCAATCCCATTTTAACTGAAAACAAATACTCGGCAGTTATCCCACGCTTTCATATAAGTCGCATGGGAGTTGTGAGGGATATTCCTACTGACTGGACACTAGAGGAGTTAGTCCTTGGTATAGAAACACCTCACAATTGTGGAGAAGTCACTAGGGCAAGAAGGCTTAATTTTAAAAATAAAAAAGAGGACTCCGTAACTTGGTCCCCATCATCGACTGTGGTGCTTACTTTCTCTGGTCAAATTCTCCCAGAGAGAGTCTTCTGCTACAATGTTTCTCTTCCTGTCTCCATCTATCATCTCCCCACTATACAGTGCCGCAACTGCTTACGATTTGGCCATATAAGCTCTCAGTGCAGATCTCAGCCCCGCTGTTACCGTTGTGCTCAACCTCATCCCGGAGATAGCTGTAATGTTCCCGACTCACAGGCCTCATGTTTTTTGTGTGACGGTGGAAGCCATAAGGCCACTGATAATAAGTGCCCTGAACACTCAAGACAGAAGTCAATTAAAATGGTAATGTCTCAAGAAAACTTAAGCTACCGAGAGGCCTCAGTAAGGTTTCCCCGCCCCCGTAAATTGCCATACTCTAACGTTACAGCAGGTCCTTCCCAATCTAAACTACCTCAAGCTTATCCTTCTCAACCCCTTCTCTTCTCACCCCCTCTTAACACTCCTACTTCTTCTCTATATGCATCCCCTGTTAAAACCTCCTATACCAAGACGGTTTATCGTTCCCCAAAACCTAGGCCAGAATTGGGCAAGTCATATGATACCCAAGCCCATAAGTCAATGGTCTATACCCCTAATTCTTCTCAGCCTAATGGTTGTGCTCTGAATTCCCCTTACATTGAAACCACTCCCCTTCCCACTCCTAATGACAATTTGATAGAGCTCCTGGCTTGCTCCCTTATAAACATGCTATCCAAATTTAGTGACGCAATACCGGACAATGTCGTTGTATTAGTTCAACAACTCCTCGAATCTTGGACTCGCCAAAATGGAAAAAATCCTTCAGTGGAACAGTAGATCCATTCGCAGGAAAAAACATGATATAATCTATCTTTTAAATAGATATAAACCCGTTGTCTTTGCTGTGTCGGAGACGAGGCTCAAGCCTGGATCTCTCTTTAGGGTTCCTGGTTATTCATGTCTCCGGGACGATAGAGATGACGGATGGGTGGGTTGCGCCCTATTGGTTAACAGATCTATCACTTTTTCCCAGATTCCTCTTCCCCATCACGAGGTTTTTAAACCAGGAGGTTTACATGTAGTGGCCATTAGAGCCATGGACATATCCTTTGTTTCTGCCTACATTCCCCATCCCAATGCTAATATTTTGTCTGAATTTAACTCTATCCTTTCTTCCATTCCTGGCGCTTTGATTGTGTTAGGTGACTTTAATTGCCGTCACACCCTTTGGGGCTCTCACTGTAATGACCCCTCCTCCAGCTTTTTGCTTGACCTTTTAGATGATCGCAACCTTTGTGTTCTTAATGATGGATCTGCTACCCGTCGGGTTTCACCTAATCAAAACATTAGTGTTCCTGACCTTACTTTCTCTTCCCCTTCCTTAGTATCAACTCTTTCCTGGTCTGTTCTCCCTAATTCATAAGGGAGTGATCATTTTCCTATCCTAATCTCTCTTCCAAGTACTCATCCACGTTCTCCTCCCATCCAACCCCTACAAAAATATCGCCTACCCCAAGCTGACTGGTCTAAGTTCTCGTCCAATTTGGAGGCAGAACTTCAAAATTTCCCCCAAATAAATCCATCCAACTCCCTAACTCATTACAGCAGTTTTGTTGAATGTCTGTTGAGAGCGGCCAATTCTTCAATCCCCTTAAAAAACTCTGCCCGTCACCTAATACCTTCTCCACCTTGGTGGGATGCTGAATGCACTGATGGTGTCCGTAAACGTAAAGATGCAGAAAACACCTTCTCCTTTAGCATAAATATGCCCGACTATTTAAATTTTAAAAAGACTTCTGCAACTACTTGTAGGTTATTGGCAAGAAAGAAAAGATGTGGCTGGCTTAAGTTTTGCGAGTCACTGTCTCCACGTTCTCCAGTTTCCCTTGTATGGAAAAAAAATAAAATCTACCGCAGAGCTTGTGACAGCCAGTCTCCCGAAGTTTCTACCAATGACCACAGTTCCTGGTTGGAAGACTTTATATCCAAATTAGCCCCCCCCTTTGTTCCTAACTCCGAATGCCTTCTCACTATAGATCCTCCTCCTCCCACTTCCTCTGATAGATTTGATGACCTTTTCTCTTATTCAGAACTTATTTGTGCCTTAGATCATCTCCGGGGTTCTGCTCCGGGGGTCGACGGAATACCCTACTCCTTTATTTCCAAATCTTCTTCTAACTGTAAACTAATATTTCTGAACCTAATCAATTCCTTTTTCGATACTGGCAAAATCCCAGAGTCTTGGAAATCCCAAATAATCATCCCAATTTTGAAACCCGGAAAAGACCCAAAAGATTCTGCTTCCTATCGCCCTATCGCCCTTTCTTCTGTCTTGGCTAAAATTATGGAGAATCTTATTAAGAACCGACTAGAATGGATCTTAGAAACTAAAGGCATATTATCCAGTTCTCAGTTTGGTTTTCGAAGAGGTATGGGAACTCTAGATAGCCTAAGTGTCTTCATGTCTGATGTTCGCATTGGCTTTTCCAATAATGAAAGTGTTCTCGGTGTTTTCCTAGACATAGCTTCAGCCTATGATAATGTCCAACTTCCTATACTCAGGCAAAAGCTGCTACAGCTGAGTATCCCTGTGAGGATGGTCAACATCATTTGTAGTCTCCTTATGTCCCGATCTATCTCTGTCCGTCATCAAAACTTCGTCTCCTCATCCCGTCTAGTGTGGAAGGGCCTACCCCAGGGGTCGGTCCTAAGCCCCATTCTTTATAATATATACACGCATGATTTGGAGTCTTCGGTGAGTTGTTTCTGCAAAATCCTTCAATATGCCGACGACATTGCTCTATACTTTAGTTCAGCCTCCCTTTCAGATGCCGCATCTCTACTACTTAAACCAGTGGCTGACTGATCACGGCTTAAGTTTATCAGTCTCCAAATGCAATGCAGTTGTCTTTTCTCGCAAGCGTAATATTCCCCTTATTAACCTTTATGTTGAAAATGAACCCATTTTGATCCGTGACAAAGTAAAATTTCTTGGCCTCATTCTTGACTCAAAATTATCTGGTCTCTATCATCTGGACTACATCTCAAAGAAATGCGAAAGAGGCGTTAATGTCTTACGTGCCCTTTCTGGAGTACGCTGGGGAGCTCATCCAACTTCCCAGAAAATCCTATATAACGCCATAGTTCGTAGTCACTTTGACTATGGAACCTTTCTGTTAGAACCATGCAACAAAATAGCCCTGGCCAAACTGGAAAGGATCCAATCTAAATGCTTGCGTATTATCACGGGTGCTATGAAATGCTCACCTATTAATGCCCTTCAGGTAGAATGTTTAGAGCCCCCTCTTCACTTTCGTAGACAATATCTCTGTGACAGATTTTTTTATAAAGTCATCCAGAATAAATGTCATCCTCTTCTCCCTCTTCTTCGTACACTTTCTCACTTAATCCCAACATCTCGCTATTGGTCTCATAAAAATTCTCCACTCCTTGTTAACAGCTCCAGTAATTTCAATAGTTTGCACATTTCCTTAGTCCAGTTAAATAAAAACCCCCTATTTGAAGTAAATTTTGATTCCTTGCTCTTCCAACCAAAAATTATTTTTAACTTAGGTATATCCAAACATGACCCTGTTGCTAATGCCAAATTCAATAGGATTCTGGCAGAAGACTGGCACGATTGGCTGACGATATTTACAGATGCTTCTAAGCTGTCCGATAATAGTAATGTTGGATCAGCTGTGTGGATCCCAAAATACAAAATTATTCTTCATTTTCGTAGTCCTGCTTTTGGCACTATTTACACAGGGGAAGCTATAGCACTTTTGGAAGCAGTCTCTTACATTGAATCACATGGACTCAACAAAAGCCTTATTCTCTCGGATTCTCTTAGCTGTCTACAGGACTTAATGAAATCGCCTTTTCGCTCCCGTCACAATTTCCCCCTTATCCTAAAGATAAAACAACTCCTGTATAGATGCCACTGCTTAGGCATAGAGATTGCACTGGCTTGGATCCCCAGCCACTCTGGAATTGTTGATAATGAAAATGTGGATACGATTGCCAAGCTGGCTACTCGGAATGGGATCGAATCTCATCCGTCTTGTTATCCCCGAGATCTGCAATGTCTTGTTAAACCCGAGATGATGAAGAATTGGAATGATCACTGGCAAAAAACACGAACACTAAAGGGAAAATTTTATGGCTCTATCCAACCATTCATTCCATCTAAATGTTGGTTCAGCAAACTAAAATTTTCTAGTAAAATAGCCACCTCTGTCATAATTAGACTCCGACTTGGGTTCGTTTGCACACCAGTTTTTTTGGCCAAAATACGCGTGAGGGACTCTTCTTTATGTGAATGCGGTCTGGACGAGGGAACTCTGGAACACTTGTTTTTTTCCTGTCCTCGTTTAACCACTCCCCTTTACGACATACTCCCTTCTGATATTCCCCGCCCAATTAACATTCCTTTCCTATTATCTTTAGCCCATACCCCTGCAGTTAAAACCCTTTACAAATTCATTAGTATTAATAAAATCCAGTTGTAGTTGATATGTTCTATTTATTTATTTTAAACCTACTGAATGTTCTAACATTTATATTGTGACGTTTTACATGTACTAACCAAAAATGTTTTGTCCTTTTTTAGCATGGAGATCCATGGATATCACCACTACAAACATTGATCAATAGTTGTGCAACAGTTTACGATCATTAATTTCTCATACCTTGACATTGGCAAAATCATCGAACGTTTTCGATGGAGCCAGACCTATAAAAATAGAATAGAATACATTTAACCGCCAAATTCAAATCAACTGTCAGTTAATTACTCGATATGCTATGAAATACTAAATTATTGTTATAAAAATCAAATAAATGACTTATTATGGAAAAATGAATACAAAGAATATTATTTAGATATTAATGAGAATATTTGAAAGTAATTTGGGAATAATTAAGCAACTACTACGTCATAACCGTCGAGTATCTATTTGGTACTTGTTAACACTCGGCCATCCTGCATAGGCCGTGTCCCACGGCCCTCGTACGCAGCGAGGCCTGCAGCGGCTTGCCCGAAGTCCTGAAATAGAAATAATGTACGGCAGTAACTTGTTGTTTGTGAAATGTAATTATTAATATGTTTGAATATATTAGTTAATGACCTTTGTTTATGTTCTTTTATTTTCCACTTCTTATCACACAGCCTTAAGATTTGTTTTTATTTGTCCAAATAATATATATGGCTCCTTCTATGGAATATAGGTCAGATCTCGCATTTAGAAGTATTGCACAGCTATCTTTACAAATTAAGTCTTGGTCACACAGCTAAGATATGGACTTGGTCACAAAGCGTCCTTATTATGGACTTGATCACAAAGCCGTCCGCGTCCCTATTATGGGCTTGATCACAAAGCTGTCCCTGATATGGACTTGGTCACAAAGCCGTCCTTATTATGGACTTGATCACAAAGCTGTCCCTGATATGGACTTGATCACAAAGCGGTCCTTATCATGAACTTGTACACACAGCGCAATTGCCTATTGTCTCTATTATTATGGACTTGATCACATAGCCATCCCTATAAATATTAACTAGATCACATAGCCATAAAAATATACTGGTGGACTTGATCACACAGCTGTCCTTTCCTACATAGTATCATATCGTTATAGTACGTGGATTTGTTACTAATAATTATTGTCACAGTGAAATTATAAAATGATTATTAGTAATAGGTAAAATTCAGAGAAATAACTATTCACTGTATTGTGTTTTTTTTTAGGAAACTACTTACACTTTTGGTTCATTAAACTTAGCTATAAGATAATATAAGATTCAAATAATGAAGAGTCACACATCTGTAACGATCAGTATATTGTGCTAATTAACTTTCAAGAAGATCAATCAAATCGTCTCTGTCTACTTCTCGGTCACTGCCTGAACTTTCGTCCTCAGATATTGTTGGTTTGTATGGCCGAAGAGTTTCTCCACGAAATACTGCGCTAAACTTTTTATAGCCTTTCATACCCTTAATACTCGAGATCGTATGTTGGTCCAACGACTGTTCGGCCTTAGATATTTTGTAGGGACCTGTATATCGCCCAATAAGTTTCCTAGTAACCCCAGTGGTTGCATCTCTAGCTACACCACCTTTCCAAAGAACTAGTTGCCCTACGGTGTACTTAATACATTTCCTATGTTTTTTGTCGAATCACGTTTTCATGGAAGTCATATTTCTATCGATACGGAGCTTAGCAGTTTCCCAATTGGCCTGCAGTTGGTTCTGTTGAGTTTCAGAAGTAGAGGGTGCGTCAGACGGGAAGGATGGATACCTAGAATTGGTATGACCGAACATAACATTAAATGGCGAAAAGCCAGTAGTACAGTTGGGTGTATTATTGATTCCCCATACTATATCATCTAGCTTATTATCCCAGGTACATTCGCTTTCGGACATAGTGTTAAGACCATTTAATAATGTGCGATTTACACGTTCGACCTGTCCGTTGGAGCGAGGACTGGCTATAGCGTTTAATATATGTTTTAATTGATTTTCCTCGGAAAATTGTTTAAAGCATCTACTTGTAAAAGCTTTACCTCGGTCTTTTATTATTCTAACTGGATAGCCAAACTGCATAATAATTTCTTTTAGTAATCGAATGGTTTCTATTGAACTACAATTTTTAGCTGGTCGGGCAAATACAAATTTAGTAAAAGCGTCGATAACCACTAAGATATAAGTCTTTCCTTTACGAGTTCTGGCAAAAGGACCTAAGTGGTCAGCATGCAACGTATGCATAGGTATTGCTGGCTTGTTAATTGGATATAATTCACCCTCCAATCTACCATAGTTGCCCTTATTAAACGCACATTGTAAACAAGAGTTTATATATTTTCGTATAAAACTAGTCATGCCTTCGAACCAAAATTGAGCCTTAATAGAATTTTCACATTTTTCAAAACCGGGGTGACCTATCTGGTCATGAAGTTTTTGTAGTAAACCGAATTTAGCTAACTTAAGGATGACAAACCGCTCTCCAACAACAGTTTTCCTATAGAGTATATTATCTTTCATTATATAATTTGCAGATAAATTTGAATCGGAGTTATCACGAAGTCTAGAAATAATGTTTTGTATGTTATCATCTTGTATCTGTAGGGTTATTAACCGATCGGAATTTTCAATCATAAGTATTGCATTAGTCGCGGGATTCCTACTTAACGCATCTACATGCCTCATGCGTTCCCCTGGCCTATATTCAATCTCAAGATCAAATTCTTGTATTTTGAGCCACCAACGAGCTATTCGCGGTATTAATAGTTATTTTCATCCCACCATCTCGGAAAGAGTATTTTTAATCTTCAATATCTGAGTGGAAAAGCCGTTTTTATTCTCTAGAGGATAAAGTAAATTGAATTTAGAACATCGTGTGCACTAAGTTTGTGAATTAAAAAAAACATTAAACCTATTTACTGCTACCTCTAATATGCCGATGCCGAATATATCATACAACTTTTTTTAATTTGTTAAAAACTCAGACTCGGAACCTTCTTGGTGTTCTTTTTTCAATTTGCTTTGTACGCGGTTCTTTACGCGGCATTTTTTCACGTCATTGTTAAACCTATATTAAAAACAAGAAACTTGAAAACAAGTGAAAAAACTAAAATGAGTGATTCTAGCGACGAGGAAGTTTGCTTGACGCCAACAGAATTGACTGAAACTGTTAATAATGCGCAAATGAGCTTTCTCCCTCAACAATCACGCGAGAAGTATTTAAAACAGTACGATATGTTCAACACGTGGCGACTAGCAAAAGGAGCCAAAACTTTCTCAGAAAACGTTTTGCTGGCATATTTTATAGAATTATCCGAGAACAAGAAAGCAAGCACTCTATGGAGTACGTATTCGATGCTAAAAGCAACAATAAAGATGAAAAAAGACAAACATATCGATACCTATCCTAAATTAGTGGCATTTTTAAAAAGAGCCTCATCTGGTCATCAACCAAAAAAACGAAGGTTTTCACAGTATCTGATATTGAAAATTTTCTTAACGAAGCACCCGATTCCGTATATTTGGCGGCAAAAGTAAGTCAGTTGCACATTCAGTATCTACTTAAGTATAATTAATCTCAATTAAATAGTATACTTAGTACTACTACTACTACTACTCTGCGACACATTTTATTTTTACTCGGCCTGGTTGTATTGTCCCAGCTGAAATCTCATGGCCTAAGTACGTAGCGGTACGTTTAAGAAAAGAAGATTTACGTAAATTTAGTTTTAAATTTGCCTGGGTCAATAATTGTATTACTTTCTCCAAAAGCACAAACCCTTCTTGAATTGGTTTCGTAGGTAACATGACGTCATCAATGTACAGGGCAATGTTTTGATCGACTCTACCCAGTGTCATTTGAATTAAACGAGAGAATACTGCCGGGGCATTGGCCAGACCAAAGGGCATTTTAAAAAACTCATACTCTCCTGATGGAGTAACGAATGCAGTCTTTGGAATTGAGTCTTCATGAATACTGACTTGGTAGTACCCTTGGGCAAGGTCAAGGGTGATGAAATAGCACTTGCCTGATAACTTACTAACCTGCTATCGAATTACGCAACACATTTTCGAAAACGATTACGACAAAATTGTTTCATTTTGACAGTTCAACAACATTCATTGCGTTATTTACGTTGTTGAGCAGATTTTTTTTCGAACTTAAGAAGCAATAGATCAGCAATTTGTTTCAAAAGGATTCAAATTCCGATTGATCGTGTATTACGTAATTAGGGTACTGGTCTTCGATATGCGGTAAAGGATACCTATCTTTCACAGTATTAGCATTTAATGCCCTATAATCAACACAAAGCCTGTAATCCCCACCCTTCTTCTTAACTAGTACCACTGGACTAGCGTAATCAGACATTGACTCTCTAATGATACCTGCTTCTAATAAATCTTTAACTTTTCCAATAACAATTTCATTTTCTTTATGCGACAATCTATAGGGCTTGCAACAAACAGGCTGGTTATTCATTGTACGAATGTGCATCTTATAAGATCTAATCATCATCAACCTAAATCTTTAGAACTTCTGGCAAATGAGTGAACATACTTATTTAAAAGCTCTAGTAATTGTTTGTTTTCATTATCACTAAGGTGGCCCTTATCAATATCTGTTAAGCTAATTTGTACATTATCCATGTCTAGACTATCTATGGCTAGTACTCTAGACTTTCTACTAAATGCTGGTATTGTTACCAACTCCGCTCCAGCTATCAACCTATGAGATTCCCAAACGACACAACATGACCTAGGTTTAACTTTTAAATAAGAATGGTTTGAATTAATAATAGCTGAAGGTAATAAATACGTTAAATTACCTAACTGCATACATACTGTGTGCGTTAGAAATGTGTGCTCTTTTCCAATGTTTTGTCTGCAGTCAACATAAACTTCTATATATAATTGATTTGTTTTGGTATTATAACATTATGCTTTGTATAAACTGGAAATTTTTCAATAAAGTCCGTTGCATGTAATTTTATATCCGTAAATATATCCTGCATAATTTCACTTGGAACAAAACGTACAGAAGAAGCAGAAGTGACTAAACTAACATTCTTACTATTAATCATTGTTTGTCCAATTAATAGCTCAATATCTGATGTAATATAATCGACTATTTCGTCTGTTCCAAATATCATAGGTAATATGCAGCACTTGGTTAACCTTTTGTGGTTGATGTCGCGAACTCCCGGCGCCAAACCAGCAATCCGCCGTCGTGTGCCCGCTGCGCCGGCAGGTCTCGCAGCGCTGCCGCTGTCTGCAGTTCCGTGCCTCGTGACCCGGCCGCCGACACGTGTAGCATATTTTTGGCTAGAGCTGATGACCCGATGTTGAGCTTGGCATGGTGCTGTTCGCTCCGTTTCCACTCGTTTAAAATTTTCCAATGAAGATAGGTAGGCATAGTATAGTTGTTCAGGAGTTTCACAACTATACGCTTTAGCATTAGCTCTCAATTCAGAAGGTAGTCCACGTATTATGCAGGAAATAGCATCTTCACCGTCTATGTTGCATTTATTCAGTAGGGATAATTTTTCGTGATAATACTTCGTCATCATCTCTTTATCTTCCTTTGTCCTTGCCAGCATACGTTCCAATTTCTCCACGTAGTCAGTCGATCGAGGAAAAGCGACCTGAAGCATTTCCTTTCAGCCATCCCATGTCAAATTGTAGTTGTCAAGGTCGTCATTCCATTCGCGAGCAGCGCCACGCAACCGCAGTTGCATGATAAATGTTCGATCGGTGTTGTCCCAGCCATAGACATCGCCTAATTGGTCTATTTTGTGGAGCCAACCTATAACGTTGCTGCTGTTGTCTTCGGGGCGAAATTTAGCAATAACTTCGGCATCACTGGGAGCAACATGTTGTTTTTTGTGCGACTTGGTCTTATGAAGGTCTTCAGAGGAAAAAAAATCACTTTCGTTTGCGTTTCCCCAAACCATGAAAATATGGTCCTGACATTTTATCACAATCCCACTTCTGAAATGATGCTCAGTAGCTGGTTTTACACAATTAAACACGAACTATAATTCACACTCAGTCTGTATTTTTGCAGAGTAACGTTCTTATTACTGGTTCACAATATATAATAAAATGTCAAAAAAAAAAATTCCCTCCCTTTTATACATTTAACCGCCAAATTCAAATCAACTGTCAGTTAATTACTCGATATGCTATGAAATACTAAATTATTGTTATAAAAATCAAATAAATGGCTTATTATGGAAAAAATAATACAAAGAATATTATTTAGATATTAATGAGAATATTTGAAAGTAATTTGGGAATAATTAAGCAACTACTACGTCATAAGTCATAACCGTCGAGTATCTATTTGGTAACTTGTTAACACACCACAGGACATTGGGGAAGGGTCGTGTTTCCATCCATGACATTGTTGCGGGCTGTTTGTGGATTTCGGCCAATTAAAAGATGATAACAGCTTCTTACACTTAGTTTATACAGTTACACAAATCACAATGAACAACTATTGTCCTAATTAATCTTGTCCATTAATAATAATAATAGAAATAAAATAACAAAACTGGATGAATCACTGTGCGCACGCGTCTCATGAACGTGTGACAGTTCGTAGGGCTGAAGAGTGACTGGCGCTCCTGTTGTTTCGTACGCCCTCGTCCTCTGGTCCTTAGACTCCGTCATAGCGCTCCGACTGCATAGAGCACTTCAGTCGCCAACACTGTATTTCTGCGACAAATACATATTTAATTAAAAATAATGTTGTCGATAGAGCAATCGATATAATTTTTCGCAACTCTATATGCTCACTGGCAAAAATAAAAATGGATTAAAATACTTAGATTAGATTTCGATAAAACTTATAAATTATTCTACCTATACTAATAACAATGGGGAACGACTTTATTATCGACTACTTCTGATCGCGGCTTCACTCGAGTGGAGGTCGGAAATTTTCCCATGGGAGCCTACAACCAGGGTAAAAAGTAGGTATCCTTAGTGCTAACCCAGGTCATGGTCTATCCGTGTACCAACCCATAAATGCCGTCAGGTAACAGACAGACGAGAGATATTTTTTTGCATTTATAATATTAGTATGGAACCACAGAGTACATTCTGTATGGAACTATGGATGGAAGTAGTTGTGATTTGTAAGCGGGCATGCCCTTTATGCCTGGAGGCTTTTTTTTAGATATTGTTTTCGTTAAGTTATTTTTATTTCTGCTTGAGTATAGTTCTCGATGTTTTTGGTTGGTATATTGGCGTGTGCTAGCTGTCATATGGCTATTAATTTTATAATAATTTAAATTATGTTTTGTGTTGCGTAATGTAAATATCATTTTGCATACTATTATATAGATTCATTTTTTCTAACTGAATAGACAGCTGTGCTGCTGGGGAGTTTGTTGCGCCACTTCTTCTTCCCAGCTAAAGCACTAGGAAGTGGCGAAGGGTGGGCGTTTTGGGGGACTGTCTTATGTAATTTTGACGTTCGAAAAGTGCTGATTCTCAGCCTAGTTTGAATAAATGACTTTTGAATTTGAATTTGAATTTATTGAAAAATGAATAAGTAGATACTCAAACACAGTAACAACTCTCAGAATACACAATTAGGTATGGTTTTATTTGTGTAGGTAGGTAATATTACCTCCTACTATATCGTCTCGAAACATAGCTATAACAGTACAATCATTACAAGTAGTTTAAATATTATGTTCCTTTGTAGGAATAAAACTATTCCGAGAAATAGAAGCTGTCGTCCATCACAGATAGATCAAACTTGAGACAGTCAAGTTACCGTTCCATATATTATGACCACGTATTGCATACCTAGTTTGTTGTTAAACAATGGCTATGTTGAATGCAGAATTGTAAGTAGGGTACCTACCTATCTGAAATAAACAATAATTATATCAATAATCTTGTTTATATAATATAAACAATCTAGTTCCTACCACTTTAATAATTAAATTAGTAAAGTATTTGGTGTTAATTTCAATTGCATTTGGCATTTTGGCACGCATGAGGAATGGTCGCTCTAGTCGACGGCAAGCGCCTAGAGCGAGCATACCTCACGCTCTACCAGCCTACCCCGGCTAGTGCCAAATGCAGGGTTGGTTCCAATCACAAAAAGGAAGTTCGCGGGTGAAAATCCAACACAGCATCCATTAGCTTAAGGGTATCTGCTTGCTTGGGGACATGCGGTCGGCTCCATTCACGCAAAAGTAAGTAGTCTACAAAATTACCTTAAAAGCCCGAATGGTAAATCTTAGGTGGTGCTTGTAAATCCAATGTTAGTGTAAGTTTTATTGGGAACAATATTAAAATATAAGACGATTCCTCGGGACTTTCGACCAGCGTATGGTAATTTTCCCCAAAGTTTCAGCTAAATGCTAAATCAACCATTCGGCTATTTAATTATTCGAAATGTGGGTGTAATCAAAACTCAATATATGGCGTTGTCACAGGATTTTTTAATCGCGTAAGCGTTATTGCGATATCTCTTTTCAGTGTATTAGGACGGCTACGAAGTTGCACACTGCTGCGATAATAACGACGCAATAGAAATAGGACGCTTGAGTTCCTCCGTCCTGTGATATTCCGATATGTGCTCTTAGAACATTTTGTATCAAGGCGCATGCGATCTTACACAGTCCTGCGTTAATAACGCGATAACGCGTTAGTACGGTGTACGGCGGGGGGCCTGTAGTGTAGGTTAGAAATATCGCAGACGTTAGAAATATCGGACGATGAAAACGCAGCTGTGTGCAAGGAATCGGGACGTATTATCGCAATAACGCTTGCTTTATTATCGACCGATAAAAACACGCCTGTAGGATAAGGCTTTATAAAGTTTACCTAAGCAATTTATCTGCAGTCTGAACTTTGAGCAGTGCTTTGCTCAGATGTAAATCTTTGCTTGGTAGGAGATACTCGAGCATAGTTCCGGTTGACTTCTCATAAACTATTAGATTGGTAATAAAAAAAAGCTACTTTAGCGCTCTACAAGGAAGTGTGGTCAAAAACCGAACTAATTTCACTAATATTGGTCGCCATCTTGTTGCTGGTACTGCCATTTAAAAATATTATTCTAGCTTTTTAGGGTACCGTAGTCAAATGGCAAAAACGAAACCCTTATAACTTCGTCATGTCCGTCTGTCCGTCTGTCAGTCTGTCCGACCGAACGCATATTACACAGCCATTTTAATCGGAGACTATTTGCACTGTATCGATAGAAAATGGAAAAAAGGTGTGTTCTGTGCACCGCTAAGCCATAGTGTAGTGAAATTACCATTAAAGCAATAAGGGGTTGGCTCTTCCCATGTTTTAAACAAAAGGATGAAAAATCACACATCATTCATTCACAACATCACAATCAATGCACATAATGTGAGGAGAATCGTTGGGGCCACTTTTCGTGCACTAGATTTTCAACGCTCTGTTTAGCGCCGAGAGTTGAAAACCTAACAGTGTTTTTTCAACGCGCTGGGACGAGTGTGTCCCAGCGCGTTGGATTCTCAACGCTCGGCTCAACACCGAGAGTTGAAAATCCAGTGCGTGATAAAATCCCGCCGCGATATTTTTACGTCCGTGCGACGTGGGCTTAAAGGGGTGATAGAACACGAGCAAGTACGCGTACTTATGGCACGATGACCTTACTCGCCCGTGTGTCATACTAAGTACGCGTACTTTAAAACCGCTGAGTAAGTTCGTCGGCGATCCAACAGGTTTGAATTTTTTCTCATAGCTCGCCTTGGATCGTAGTTTCGTACGTCTGTCATCGCCGTGAGTCGCCAGCCCCCATTTTGTTTCGAAATTTGTGTATGTTTGTTTAGTTTGGTTCAGAAAATTCAATAACATCGCGATACAGTTTGAGCAAGCTTCACGTGTGCCACCGACGGCGAGTCGAGTAAGTTGGCGAACTTAAAAACTGCATACTTTAAGTTCGCACGTCTATCAACTACTTTAGGAGACCAAGCGATCAATCCATCTGTCAAATCAGATTTAATCAAGCCTAGAGGCCTAAACGTGCAATAAATTTGCTGCAATATGTAGCTCTATGATGTAACTGCAAGTGGTTGAACATGTATTGCCCGGCGATATTTCCACAATAATATGGCCGATGATTGTGTGTGGTAGCACAGATGAATACAGATGGTTCACTCCGCATTTTAGGTTAGAAGCTACAAGTACACGGTGGGTTCGACTTATTGTGCCAATTCAGTGAGTGTAACGTAGTCAGAAGATCCTAAGAGTTACACGATAGAAAGAGAGGCAACTTCTGGGTGAATAAAACTGTGAGTAATTAGCGCTGTGTGACCTGAATTGCACTTTATTGTGTCTTGTTAGGACTCGGTTTTTATTTAAATGATTTTGCGAAGTGAACCATTTGTATTAATCTGTGGTAGTAATATCCACAGTAGTATCTATTTAGCGTTTGACACAAGCGTCGGACAGCAGTAGCTGACGAAATTGTTCGTAGCCTCGTGTTATCCCCTAAATATAATCGTACCCAGTATTTATAAACTCCAAAAAAATGTGGGGAAAAACATTTTGATAATTGTGTTTTTAGTCTGTTTTCAGCTTTACCATTTCTGGTATCACTCTTCAAAAGATGTTTTTTGAGAATAAAGAGAATGCGAGAAATGTTATCTATATTAATCGTATATATTCAATTATTTCATTTGTAGTATGGGTTGTTTGAAAAAACCTCCTATGTATAGAACCCTATTCACTATCGATTAAATTACTATAGTAGGTACTAAGTTTTAAGTATGGTATCCCTCAGAAGATTTATGTCAACATTGTCAACGTCGCGGTGGTATTTTATTATTTACGGGATTCTCTAGAATACATTAGAAAATATAAGTTAACTGTAATGTTTTATTTTAATTAAGTGTCGTACTTAGAAATATGAATACTTCTGTAGAAGGTATTATCGTAAACAACTGTCAATACGCCCCGATTTACTTGATACAAGATCCTGGCGCCACTCAGGTAATAAACTGTTATCATTGTTATTATACTTGCAGATATCGCATATAATGCAAAATAACATTGATTTTTATGTTCCCAGGGCAATACTTACGTCCTTGCTTCAAGTACCGTAGAACCACCCAAACCTATTAGTAATAACCTGAAAACATTCTACGAAAACAGTGGAAATATTGAAAATGGATTAATAACCGCAGATACCGGTATTAGACCCAATGCAATCAAAAAGAGAGAGAGTGTTTTGATCAGAAATAATTTAAAATTGGCAAGTTTTTTGCTGCCTAAACATGATAATGTAAATAAACAATATATAGTTGACAACATTGTTTTGAAACCTACCATCACGACTACTGCAAGCACACCAGTACCAGTTAATCACCATCCAGTGAACACAGTACCAAAAATAGATATTGATAGAAAGATAGTAAAACTCAAGGAGGTTCCGATAATTAACAGACATCGTCCTGAGAAAGTTTTGCCAAAGATTAAGCCAAAAGAGAAGTAAGTTTATCACTCTTGTTATTGATTGTCATTATTACATTTGCAGATAGCACATTAATTACTGTTGGTGAATAATGACAAACAACTCATCATTGGTACACCCAGTGTAATTATTTTTCTTTCATCAGACAATGGAAGGCACTTGCTTAGCTAAAGATGTTTGGAGCTCATTTCAGGAGTATGCTTTTGCATTGTTAAGCCTTCCTATGCATATTTGTGGATGAACAGTGTTTATAAGCACAGTTACTGAGTGCGGGTCCTGTGTAATCACTGAAGGAACTTCTTGTTCCAGGAACACCACACTGTAAATTGTAATAGGCCAACTTCATCTTTCTTCCCAAGATAATTCTCATAAAACTTAAGACGGTTGAATAAGACTTAGTAGCAAAATGTGGGTGTGAAACAGTGCTATGTTTTACATAGAGATTAATAGAATTTATTGCCCTCCACACCATCAATGACATTCGCCTTGTTGATAGTAAAATTTGATTAAATATTTATAAACAGGATGAGCAGTCACATCCTCTATTTACTACATACATTTTAATAGTTTTATTAATGTTTTTCCACAAAAATAATGTTAAAACCTTTATTTTTCAGCACACCCAGCCCAACTCAATCCAAACACACGTCAGTGCAATTAATTAAATTAGGAGAAACTTATCATAGGTAAATAATATGATTTTTATGGTCACTCATAGTTATTTATACATAGTGTCATCCACGAAGATGCATGACAAATAACACACGAGATGATGAGCGTTTAGGAACATCTTCTTAAACGCTTACAGTACAAGAGTGCAACATTCCTTTAGTGTTTTAGTATTGTTGATACACACAAATATATAGATATTAGACGTGCTGCATTGTCCCTACACACACATGTTCGGCTCGGCATGGTTCGGCACAGCCGGATGACAAAAGCAATATTATAATATGTTTGAGAAAAAGTGATTCGGGTGCCGACCCGAATTTAACCCTCTACCGCATACAAGCCCATAGATGGTTTTTTTATTAGTGTACTGGGAAAATCGTTAACTCGATAAAACTAAAACACTAGCGGTATGTTGCACACTTGTGTTGTAAGCTATTAGAAAGAAGAGTGGGGCGAGTCTTCATGGATGGCACTATCCTTAGTTGTCAGCACTGATGGTCAATATGCAGTCATTCTTGATGAACAGAGTAATTTCCTGTTGCATTGCAGCAAGTGAGCAAGCTGTTAAGCAAAATTCTAAACTATTATCCACTTTACCAGTAAGAGCAACTATAACTGTACCTAAAACTTGAAATATTTGGGTAGTGGGTAGTTATATACTGTTTACATTTTTTAATTATGCTTCCCTGAAATAAGATGCATATCGACTGTATCACGCAAAGTGCCCTTACTACTAACACTGTGTCATTGTCAAGTTATTAATATAGAGGTATAGCCAAGCTGCTGACATCTACCTTTTATAACGTTGATAGAACTCTATAAAACAAACAAAATCGGTTCATAAATGACGGAGTTATGACATAAAATACTTATTTTTTTTTTAATACAACCAAATTGATAAACTCCTCCTTTTTGGGAAGTCGGTTAAAAAACAAATTACATCAACAAAAAAATAATAACAGTATAAATCCAGGCCTCTTAACCTAATGCTCCCGAGGTTAATGATTAGGAAGTACAGTAACTGTGAGTGGGCGAGTCGCTATCTAAGTTTTATACAACAGACCTACTATTTGTAAGGGTACTTAACCACAGATAGTATGAGTGCTAAAAGCTGCTAACACATGCTGAACCATATCTTTCAATTGCACATGATAAGACTTTATTAACAACTTTAATTTTCTATTACAGTTTAAATCACTTGAGCGATGAACAGATAAAGATGGTAAATCAGGCATTGAAAATGTTCAATGACCCTGAAAAATCAGCACCGGAACCTACTTACGATCCAGTCACAAACACTAAATATATTTACAAGTAAATGATGCCCCTTTATTTTTGAATACTTGAAATTTTACAATAATAATTGATTCAATCATTGATTGGAATGCATGGAAAGTTTGTGTGAAATTAATAAATGTATGGCTTCTTTTGATTCAAACAAAAAATTACAATAATAAAGAAGTGGTACATAATTATAAATTTATTATTATTTTAGGGTTGTCTCGCCAAAAGATTTGACAGTTGTTGCTAAAAAGAAAATCTTACTAAAGGATCGAAAGAATCATACTAAAATTCCGAAGAGAGCAGAAGAAAAAGTTGTGAAGCATGTCAATCCAGAAAAAGTTGTGAGGCACGTCAATCCAGAAAAAGTTGTGAAGCATGTCAATCCAGAAAAAGTTGTGAGGCACGTCAATCCAGAAAAAGTCGTGAAGCACGTCAATCCAGAAAAAGCTGTGAAGCATTTCAATCCGGAAAAAATCGTGAAGCACGTTATTCCAGAAAAAGTCGTAAAGCACTTCATTCCTGAAAAAGTTGTGAAGCACGTCATTACAGAAAAAGTCGCAAGGCCCGTCATACCAGAAAAAGTCGCGAGGCCCGTCACATCAGAAAAAGTCGTGAAGCCCGTCATACCTAAAGAAGTTCCCATCCCGAAGGAAGATAGTGAAGAAGAGTTTGAGCCTGAGCCACCTGCTGAGGTATGAATTTATATTTTATTTTAAGAAAATTAAGAAGAGCCAGAGTATGTGTATAGTTGTGTGTATCTTCGAAAGCAACAGTGCAAAATGTCCGGGAAGCATACCTCCGGTCAGACTCAATGGGGTTCCTTTGAAAAGGTTTGACCAGTTTACATACTTTTGACTGTCGACCTCAAAGATCACGCAGACATGGAACGGGAGCGGAGGGCGTTGTCTGTTAGAGCTAACGTGATCGCCGGCAGATTTGCGCCTTCCGCGTCCAGTACAATAACGCGTTCAGGGCGGTTATGGGGCTACCCCGATACTGGAACGCCTCTGGTATATTCGCAGAGGAATGCACCGATTGCTTTCACGCGACCATGCGCAAGCGAGCCGCGTTCTTGGTGCGCAAGGTACGGGTTAGCCCCAACATCGTACTGGCGATGATTGCGGGAAGGCTGGACTGCCCCTTCATTCGGCATTGTTCCAGCAGTTGGAGAGAGGGTATTAATTTTATTGTTTTGATTATTTATTTATTTTTAATTTTATTTGGTTTATTTTACTTTGGATTTAACATAATTAATTTGATTTGATTTTATTGTATTTTAATTGATCTTATTGATTTATTAATTTATGTTTGGCCATGGGTGTTATTTACCTGAAATAAATAAATTTATTATTATTATTAAAGTCTTTTTTCAGAATATGGAATAGAAATAAAGAGTAGCCTAACAAAAAACTAATAAGTGCTCATTTATTCCAGGCCAAGGTCACAAGGAGTGGTCGGAAAGTAAAACTACCGAAACAGATCTTACCAGAGGGATCACCACACAAGACAAAGAAAAAAAGTGGAACAATTGTCTCTTGCTTCCAGTGTGCTGCTGTAAGAACAATATGAATGTATCTTTGAAATCTATCATAATTTTGTTGAGGTCAGCATTAACCATAAAAACCTCTTTACAGGACTTTGGTAGTTTATACCGCCTACAAAAACATTATGAAAACCACCCCACACATATACCTGCAAAAATCCATTCCAATTTATTCCATTGTTTACTGGCGATTCTAAAGAGTGGTTCAGATGAAAATAAAACCAATATATTTATACAGCAGTTAGAACAACTAATCGTTAAACTGAAGTCCCTACTGCCTTGTTTATTGAAGAAAGTAGATGGAACAGATGGTCAACCTTGCACCATCAATGAAGACATTGGCAGGTAATGAATTCTCATTTATTTTTTATTCTCTCTTTTATTCTAACCCTGGTTCTGATTTTTTTTATTTTTTTTCAGACTATTCGGCATGAATCCTGGAAAATACAACATTGATGTAGAAGCCCTAAATTGCGTTAAAGATAAAAATGGATACTGTATCCACAATCCTCCAAAAATCAATCCAATTATTAGAGATCAAAATAAATCCTCCTCACATTTACTGAAGCATGTAGATGTACCAAATCCTGATAACGAAACTGAAAACTGTGCAAGAATCAATTCTGTGGCAAAATGGCCAACTGTCAGTAAAAGGATTTGGAAGCTAAAACAGAAAACACACGAGCATAGTGCAAAGAAAATGAGACTGAAATCAGAGAGTGACACCCTCATTGAACTGGGAACTGAGGATTTTATGTTTCCTAAAGAAGGGGATATTGCGAATGCTGCAAGTATTGTTCCCGAAAATAATATGAATACAGCAGATATGATGTCCGAAGATGATGTAGCGAAAATGTTGGAAAATGCACAAGACTGCAACATTAACTGCGAACCAGAGCCTGAGCCGCAAACCGATAGCATCGTGATGGACGAGCTTAATAAGCCAAAAAACAATTATGTACAATTCCACAGTGCCCACTTCGACATACGATCATCGCCGATAAAGCCATCTTCAACAGTTTTTCGTAAATTTCAGATAAATCCTAGCAAAATGAGCAATTATGATGTACAAGTCATTCGTTCGTTAGAGATGGTTAATAATAAGGCTCACGACAAACGTGTTCCTTTACCAAATCCTGATAGAAATCTACACGTTTCTCTGCCAAATTCTGAAACTAATTTTAATCCACAAAACTCTGATAACAGGCTACATGTTAGTATGCCAAATACTGATACCAGACATGTCGCTATTCCGAATTCGAATAACGGTTTACATGTTAGTATATCAGACAGTTTACTTGGCACATTAACAAATTCAGATAGTCGACAACATGTTACCATACCACATTCACATAAAAATGGTTCAGATTTACACACTTCCTTGGCAAATTCAGATAACAGGCTACATGTAACATTGTCAGATTCTAAAGACAGGCTTGATATAAATATGTTAAATTCAAATAATGATTTACATGTTACGAAACCTAATTCAACTAATGATTTGCTTGATGATATACATAATATGGATGATAGATTGAATGTTACTATTCAAAACTCAAATAATAATTTACATGTTACCTTGCCTAACACTGATAGTAGACTACATGTTAGCATACCAAATAGCGATGATGGTTTACATGTAGCTATGCCAAATACTAATGGTTTACATTTGACATTACCAAGCTCTGATGAAAATTTACGTTTGATAATTCCGACGTCAGAGAACAGTTTAGATGTAAATATTTCAAACACTGATAGCTTACACGATCTGTTCAAAAACGATGTAGATTTATGTAAAGACTCTGATGTGATAGACCCTGATCTTAAAGACTGGATTATTAGTACAAGTGAAAAATCAGAAGATGGTTTCACAAAATCTAACAGTTTGATCGCGCCATCGTTATTACATGTCAGAGATAGTGTGGACAAATCATTAGATTCACACAAAAATATGAACCATTGTGACGATATGCCGTCATTGGACGACTCATCTGACAATCGCCTTCTATCAAGTCAGGGCGAATCAGTATTAAACTTTTTAGATACATTAGGCAATGACTTATACCCAGAGACTGAGATTAGAAATAATGGTGTGGACTTCCAATTGGATCTGTTCGCATTTCATCATTCATAGTATATTAGTAATAAGAACAAAATTAATATTAAGGACTTATTAGAAAAATTATATATAAGTATATTTTTAGAAAAATAATAGATTTGTACTTACAGTCATATTGTTTTATTTATCTTATTATTTACATCAACATGATTAAATATCCATGAGATTAGGTAAAATTGCAATTATGTATGTAGTAAAAGCTAAAAGTAGCTAAAAATGTAATTTGGTAATTTATGAATTGCCACAAACCAACTGTAGAAACTAATGTAATTTGTCTGTACTTTGAACTATTGTAATTATTTTCACATAAAATGAACTCCTGTTGGTACAATTGATTTGGTTTATGAATAAATTGCTATATAAAAATTAAAAACACCCTTTTCTTTAGTTTACCCTTTATCATGATCAAGTAAATAATCTATGGATGGTGAAATATAATACAATTGTAGTAACTGCCATACATTTCATTACCTTCTGAGCATCAACAATAGCAGAAAATTACTTTCATGAATTACACTAAATTATATTTATTATCTAATAGCTTTCGCCCTCGTAAAGGTCTGAAATTATCCCACAGAAACATGCCACCAGTAAACTCAAACTCGAAAGCATTTATTTAAATTAAACCATTTACAGGCACTTTTGAATTGTCAAAGAGTCGTGTCAGTTAGTCAGAAAGTTGAAGCTAGTTGCCCATTGCAAAATGTAGATCTCTATGGAGAAGTACAGGCAAGAAACTCCAAGGATACTCTTTTAAATACAGAAATTACAAAATCCTGGGTAGATTATTCTTGTTGCTTCTATAAGTGAGAACAATGTAAAAAAAAATATTAAAAATAAGCCCTGGCAGATAAGAGATGACCAGTCTCAACTGACGGCGCCGGTTCACGAACATGACTCGTGGATCAGCACGATTCTATATGTTAACCCACCTGGGTTAATAAACTGTGTGCCAAAATTTTACCAAATCCATTCAGCCGTTTTTGTGTGATTGAGTAACAAACATTCACATTTTATAATATTATATATACATAATAGGATAGTAGGATTGCTAAAACTTAATCTAAGCTTGCAAAACTGGTCTCTCATTCTTCCCTTCTAAGTTTTGGTTGGTCAGAGCATATCCTGTTCCACCTCTTTGGACCAGTATGATATCTTTCTCCTTTAGCTTGTCACCAGTAAGTGGATGCATCCAATCCTTCTTGATGATCTTCTCAACACATTCCATGGTGACTACATGGCCAGTTGTCCTGTAGAATGATAACATTATTTATTAAGACTGGGATGAATAGCGTGATTATAAATAAATACAGCATGATAAACCATAATGACAAGAATTTTAATAGCAACTGTACAGCAAATGTTTGGCATCAAAATGAAAAATAAAATTGAACAAAAAAAATCTGTATTAATAGACGGAAAGTCAAAATAAAAGCTTATTGAAATCAATAGGTGATTCAAAACATTTGAATGAACTTGTATCACCTGATAACAGCACAAGGTACAGCATTGCTCAATATGTCGTGAGTAACTGGACACATGTATCTGTTCTCCTTAGCTATCAAGGACTTCTTATCATCTGGGTCATTGACTAGTGTCCATTTCACTTCAATTAAGTCCTTCATCTTCAACGGTTTTCCACTTATTGGGCAGCCAACTGTAGGATCGGGCTTTTCCATTTTTGAAATCTTAGCATCCGGTAGCTGAGAAGGCACCCAAAAACTTGGCAATTGCTTTGCTTTGCCATTAGCAAGATTTGATATAGAGGATGACGTAGACGACCCGCCATCGGCGTGTTGTTTGCTAGAGATATTCTTCTCCCTGTTCATGAATTTAATCAGGTTCGCTTCTTTCTCAGCTGCTGCCAACTCTGCCATTTCTGACTCCTCTTTCTTCAACTGTTTCTCATACTTCTTCAACTTACGTGTGTATTCGTTTTTCTTAGTGATTATATATTCTAATATAGCTTCTTTATCAAACAAGTATCCTTCTTTAGTGATCACAGGGTTCCTACAAGGCTGTAAAGTTAGACTGCAGCAATCGAAGCTCTTCACAGAATCCTTCCCAAGTCTTTCGTTTTGAGTGCCGTATCCAGAAGCGGCAGCATCTTTTTTCTTTTCATGGTACGTGTATACGGCACCTGCTGTGCAATTTCTTGCATGTCGAGTCATTGCTAGTCACCACTAGTCACAGTGCTGGACAATTCAAAATAAAAATATTTTTTCACAACTTCAATTCCACTGACAAATGTCAGTTTTGATTGTCAGCCATAAAATTACAGAGTTGAATGAATGAATGAATGAGTAGAAACCGGATATGAATGAGGCAACCAAAGAAAAAAAGTTAAACTGGATTTGGTCGCGACTCGCCAAAAGCAAAAACATTGAATTTGCCTGGGAATTGAACGCGATATCTGCGTGTCACTAATTAAATACGCACTAAATAGGATCACGTCGTATTATCACACGTACTTTTACATCCTGTGCGTGTTTCCAAACTTTTAAATGTACTGTTATATTTAACAATAAAAGCGAAAATTGGGATTGATTTTAAGTTTTACAAACGTCAAACGACCGACATCCTTTTTACCTCGTCTTAATTTATTTTGTAATTGAAATGCCAGTAATTGACATAATAAATATCGACTTTTTGTTCATGGATTATTTAATACCCTTATTGAAAATAAACCCAATTTAATGTTTTTTATAATTATTATACTGACAACAATTGTGTTTTTCGGCTAGAATTTAGAAGATGCTGAAAAAAATAGAGATACTGAAAACTCCAATCATAACAGCTTCAAGTGATTTTAAATCCTCCGAGCTAACTAGACGAATACACTAAATCGTTAGGTACTTGTCAAAATACTGATTATAAAATGTATTTGTCTTTGACATTCAACATGTCCCAGGGAAGAAGTACGAGCAGAGAATATGAGCTACACCAGCACAGAGTACATTCTAATATACTGAAATACACCAGAGATCACCAATTAGTATCATTGTTGGGGGTATATTAAAAAAAAAAATGACTGTAACGGTCCGTTTGGAAGATGATTACCTTATTTCAATGGAATTGCTTTTGATTTGAAAGTTACTCAATTTAAACAAATACTGATGAAACACTACTAAACCATAGACAATTTCGAGCGGCCATTGTTGTTTACATCTTTGGCAAATTTTGAAACGCCATACCTTACGCTCGCAGCCACATGGAGTCAATGGTTTGTCGCTGATTGTTTGACACTCCAGACACTGGCTCGTTCTTTGGCCAAAGAATCAGCATTGCCAATGCCATTCAACGTTGCAATGCTGCCAGACTTTTGTGCACGTTTCTGGGTGACAGCGCTGTGGAGGAGTACTTTGTCGCCTACGTGTCCTATTGTTTTCTATTTTTAGTACCTAGTGTAAATAGTAGTTGTATGATAAATATGAATTTTTATGTGTAATATATATTTTTTTATATCACTTCGGCAACCCTGTTCTTGAAACTGCCATAACGGGGAAATAACAGACAGACAACTAAAGTAAGAAAAACAAACGTCAGTGCATCGAACGTCTACGTCTTGTTTACATTTTGTTTCCGTAGTTTCACGAGTTTCTCTTTCGCGATAGGTGTCTTTTTGAGGGCAGTTCGATATAATATTAACATAATTACGATAAAACCTATCTGTGATTACAGCAATCTAATCTGTTAGATTAATTATAATTCACTCGCAGTGATAAAGTTTTTCAGTGTATCGACCTAATTCATATTAGCATATTGGACACATCGTTTGGTGTGTAATAAATTAATTGTGTTTTCAGTTTCGTGGTGATTATTTTAAGTGAATAATGAACTTATCGTTCGCGGGTTGTGGGTTCCTTGGTATCTACCATGTTGGTGTTGCAGTGTGTTTTAAAAAGTATGCGCCTCATCTGTTGTTAGGCAAAATTTCTGGCGCCTCTTTTGGCGCCCTGTCAGCATGCTGTATGCTCTGTGACCTGCCTATAGGTAATACGCTTTCCAAATTATTATACAAGTTAATTCTAATCGAACCTCATATATGTTTATGAAGTTCAGTTCTATTTATTTTGCCTGAATTTAATTGGGCAAAGATCTATTATTGTAGGGAATAACAGAACATGAAGTACAATATGTCTTTGTAACATGACCTGCTAACATAAAAAAAAAAAAAAAAAAACTGTCAGCATTCTATTTTATTCAAAACACACTACACTCTATTCTTACTTTATTTATTTAATAAAATAGAGTCTGTCAAACAATGAAACAAAATTTAAACTAATCTAAATTAATTTTGTAAAAATCAACAAAGTAAATATTGAAATTAGTCATCATAACAATTATTGTAAATGAAGAAGATGAGACAATACCCACAATGGCTGCAATGCTAAATTGTAATCTAACACTGAGAACTTTGTTTACATTATGCATCTAGCTAGATGCTATTGCCATCATAATTTTTTTATTCAGAATTTTTACAATTATTTACAAACATTTCATCTCCTAATGAAATGTTTGTAAATAATTGTAAAAATTCACTTTGCTGTGCCCAACAGGGAACATAATTGATTCTATGTTTAACATACCAACTGTTTTTATGTACACATTATGGCATGCAAAAGTATTGAGTATTGAGTATCATATGGTAGGAAAACATAGAAATGCAACTTACACAAATATCAGCTTTATTGTAATGAAAACTTATTAAAATGACAACAACCTGTCAAAATAGTTTAAACTGATTTTAGCTGCAAAGGAAATTGAACTGTGTTCAATGAACCTTGGGTTCTCTATCCCAAAGTCCAATAATTTTGTATTATACATTTATAGATACAAACGGACGTAATCTACATAGCTACATATTTTTAAGTCACACACCACTGGTGTCAATATTTACTGTTGGGTAATTAGTATGCAATATTTTTGTTATCATATTGATGATTAATTAAATTGATTGAGAGCTATATCTTGAAATGCAAGTACTTAGTTTACAACTTTGTATCTCTAGGTACCACTGAAATTCTCATTTTTAGAATGGCAATAAAATAAATAATAAATTATGAATTTCTGCAGTTTTCAATAGGGTTAATTATATTGATATAAATAAGCAGACCATTTCAAACGGTGCAAATACATATTTATTTCGAAAATTATGAATAACAAGTTTCAGCAAGAATCTCCTATTTTAATAATAATGAAATTGTGCCAAATTGTTGAGTTCTATTATTGTTTAACTATTGTGATCTTGAAGCATCAAGCAAATAACAATCCATAATTTTCACAAAATATAGTGAAAAGCCATAAAAATGCTATAAATTAAACTAAGAAATTCACAAAAAAATCCACAGTGATGTCCTATATTCGGAGGTTGTTGACATTTGCTGATAATTTCGTCACCTAATTAGCCTCAGATTTGCTGATTAGAACAATATAGTTACATTGTTTCCATGCACAAAAAAAAGCATCCTTCTAAATCATTCTAACAAATCGCCAACTACGCACTAAAGTCCGACACGAATATGTGGAAATATTCGTGTACAGACGCCAGCAGGTCAACCTACCCGAAACTGTCAAATTTTCCCAATCAACTTTGAACCCTATGCTTTAGTGATAAAGTTGAAAATATATTACAGAAATTTGTCAGATTGTAGTAGGTTGATGTGCTGGCGACTGTATAACGATAAAAATATAATAAATATTAATTCGGCTCGAGATGATGCGACAATGGAATTTTGTCGCGCTGCGTATGATACGTAGGTAACCTGGCATGTTGATGTCCTTAATTTTTCTAATGTAACTTATGAAACCATCTTTCTACCAGGTGAGATCACAACAGATGTATTAAGGGTAGTGACAGAGGCGAGGGCTGGCTCCCTCGGGCCGTTCAGCCCTTCCTTCAATATCCAGAATGTCCTCCTCGAGGGCATGCAGAGGTATTTCCCTGATGACGTGCACAAAATCGTCAGTGGCAAGCTCCACATTTCCCTGACGAGGGTCTATGATGGGAAAAACGTCATTGTCTCTGAATTCCCCACGAGGGACGACTTATTAAAGGTGAGCATTAGCAATTTTACCTTCTTTTAATCATTTGGAAATACATAAACACTCTCCACCCACCTCTTGTTTTCCTCGTGCTAAAAGATTTGATATTGTTTTCGCGCGCGGTACCTATTTCAAATATACCTAATGTCATCATGAAGTTTGCAACAACGTACAGACAGCAGGTCAACCTACCCGAAACTGTCAAATTTTCCCAATCAACTTTGAACCTTATGTTTTAGTGATATAATAGAAAATCTATTAAAGAAATTTGACAGATTGCAGTAGGTTGATGTGCTGGCGTCTGTACTTCCTAAAGACTATCTTTTATGATGCGCGATTTCTTCATGCAAGGGTAATCTGCATCAAGCCAAATGTATGTCAAGTAATGCTTGGATAATAATACGTAAACTTACATAACTTCCACAATTAATGTGGTTCGCATTTTCGTAATCGGACATAATGCAGCTGAGAGGCTCTTGGTTAAAATTTTAATCGACGTATGTACAGCATCTCGTAAGAAATAAGTATTCATTATTTCTTGGCAAAACGACATCCAAATATTGCGACCATAGACGTTTTATACGTCTATGATTGCGACTATATTTTTTTTTCTCCAAATCCAAAACCTGCCAAGGAGTGTCTCCAATTGTTTTCCGGAAACATCATGCAAGTTTACTCTCAATCGACCGAAACACCTACAATCAATCTAATTAGGGCAACCGAGGATCTAGTGCTCATTTCGAAACTATCGAACATTCTTCAGTAACTTTTTATTTTTTCCTAGGCGCTGTTAGCGACATGTTTCGTGCCAGTATTCTCTGGGCTGCTGCCCCCTCGGTTCCACGGTATCAGGTACATGGACGGAGGCTTCAGTGATAACCTGCCCGTATTGGATGAGAACACAATCACTGTCAGTCCCTTCTGTGGCGAAAGCGATATATGCCCCAGGGATTTGAGCTCACAGTTGTTCCACGTAAGTCTTTTAATTACTTGTTGAGTCTTTGCTATAAATAGATTGTGTGTACACTTCCAGCGGATGGCCGAATGATGTAAGATCTACCTATCTATGGCGTTTTTATAGCACCGTCCTTGAGCTAATAATCTACTGTATTGTGACTAGGGTTGCCAATTTTTTTAATATCAAATATAGTATTTATGAAGCCATCGCCAGTAAAAATATAGTAGATGGCGAAAAAATATAGTAGGTATGTTCCAAAAACATTTTCATTATTTAAATGATATGTGTTACTTTACTAAGAGGTTTTTTTTTTATCGTAATTCTCTCGTAAACTCGAAATTTTGAGTCAAAATTAAGATCACGAAATACTTTAATTCAGTTTATGAGATTAATACTGGCCCTATTGCGATCATCCTGACATTTAGTACTGCGAAAAAAAATGTTTTCGCCTAGTATATTTTTTCTTTTGAAATATAGTATGTAGGCCTCTAATATTATTGTAGGATACTATATTGTATAGTAGGGTTGGCAACCCTAAGTGTGCCTATGGGCCAATCTCAGCAGGCCGTTAATGCACGAAGAAGTTGCAGTCGGTTAATTTTGAAACGCTTTGCATTCTTTCGTGAGGATTTAATTGGATCGAAACTACTAGAGGATTTTTAATTGGATCGTCGAAAAAGATGCGACGATCCAATTAAGTAGTATTTTTGTACATATTTGCAATTAATTAGGCAAACTAACTTGTTAGCATATTCAATGTACCTAGTAACGATATGAATTGAATACAATACAATAGACTAGTGTACAAGGTTTTGTCTTTCTTACATCTTATTACCCTAAAGTCATTGCTATATTCTAGTTTATGTAGGTACCTAAGAATGTAGGTGGTATCTACAACATGTGTGATTACAGGTCATATAATATTTTCGTACTTTCTGGTTACAATGATGAATATTAATGAATTAATTGATTATTAATGAATTATTATAATTATATAATTTTATGATTATTTTATAATTATTATATATACAATTAATTTTGTTATTAATGAGTTATTATGATTATTAATTAATTAATTTTGTTAGATCGACATAACTCAATAAACGTAGTTAAAACTACGTTTATTGAGTTATGTCCCACCCAGTATTTGTTTCTCTACAGTGACCGTATTTTACCTCATACAATCGCAATAATATTGCGTTGTAAACCTTTTATAATCTCATAATACTGTTGAAGAAATTGTTACGTGACTTATCACGTAAGGCGCCATGAACCAGTCGACCTTCTAGCTTCTAGCGCAAGTTCACGGTTTCGATAACTGAATTTTTACAAACATTTTTATGCGAAAGGCACACATCAATATTTGTTCGTGATTTATTACTTCTCAGAAGCAGGTATATAGTGTATTGTTTTTGGGTATAGCGAACTCCAGATATAAGGAATGCATTTTCTATTTTGGAACTAACTGCTCCATTCTAATCGCGGCAAAGCATGTTTTAGTTACTTCGATCAAGGAAGATCATATTGTTGTTTGGTAATAGAAAAAAACTGACGTGTCGATTTTCAGATTCTACAGCTTGCTATAGCTAACAGTTCCTCAAATTCTTACTTCTCAACAGGTAAATCTGGCAAACACAAGTATAGAATTATCAAAGCAGAACATGAACAGATTCGTGCGCATCCTCTTCCCGCCAAAACCAGAAGTTCTAAGCAATATGTGCAAGCAAGGCTTCGACGACGCACTCCGGTTCTTGCAGAGGAACAACATGATATCTTGCACAAGGTGTCTTGCAGTCCAGTCTACCTTCCAACTGCAGGATGTGCTGGATGATACCACGTATGAACACGATCCAGAATGTGAAGAATGCAAAACTCATAGACAGGTAAAAGGGGGAAAATAGTACGTAAAGATTAAGGGGTAATCGCTTAATAGCATGCGTTTATCTGAATTAAATATTTAAATTACTTGATAATTATTGATTTATATTCCTACCTACTGAGTTTTATCAATGCGAATTGCTTAATTTGATAATCTTCTAATCACGAATTATATCTCAAGAAGCCACAACAATGAACTTACTTACCTACTGGCGAATAAACTACGCCGAAATGGTAAACCAATTTCTGCACCAAAGATAGTAAAAAGATTTTTTTTATCTTTTCCTAGTCGGAACGAAGAAAACATATACTGTCCCTCCCCATGTCATATAGGGATACTCCCGACTGTCCACCGAAATAAATATTTGTTTATCGTTAACCAACATGAAATATTTCCAGCTTGTACTTCCAACTTTAGTACGAATTTCTATAAACACAATAACTAAAACTTTGTTCCATTTTTAGGATGCCTTAGTGGACGATCTTCCGGACACTGTGATGACGATATTCCAGAACGCGATAGACTCTGCGAACAATGGCCTTGTCAACTGGGTGATGAGGCAGAGGGGCATGAAATACCTTACACTCCTCACGCTCCCCTACAGAGTCCCCATAGACATAGTGTATGCTTCATTTACGAAGTGAGTATGTTTTCTATAATTGTCGTTATTCAATGAATTGGAAAAAAAGCCTGGTTCTAATATCGAAGCGTAAATGGAGGTGCAGTGAGTGAACATTGTCATCTTCATCGGTTCACAAGGTTTTGTTGCCTTATTTTATTTTTGTGGTGGCTTGTGTTCAGCATTGCACTTCAAACTAAGATGTTCAGTTATCCACTGAGTATTAGAAAAAAGGGAAAAGGTCGAATGGGCTATCATTTTTACCCGGCTACGGCAAAGCCAAAAGGAAGGGTTATCATTTTAGCAGTCTGATGTTTGTATTTTCGTGTTCCACCGTAGCGCCTAAACTATTGAACCGATTTTGATGAATGAGGTATCAATAGATTCTTAATAATGGTCCGGGTGACACTATATAAATTCTCCCTAAATCTAATATAGTGGACTTTACACGTAAATTTCTGAACTCGAAAAAAAAAAATGTATATAATCATGATATGTTTCGAATCAAAAGAAAAGTCTTGACGCACATTACCATTACATAACTGTAATAAAAATTTAAAATATTTTTTTTACATGATTTTATTTAACATCCATAATTTAGTAGTTAGTATTTAAGGGTCAAATCTTCCAAGCTGAATTAAAACCGTTTCCTCTTATCCTACGGAGTTGGATTTTTTTACTGTTATATTTCAAGGTGTGTACAAGTACATAGTTAGCCCAGGTAGAACGGGCGTATTTTTATCGCGGCGGTTTTTTTCGTGTATTGGATTTTCGACGCCCTGCTTAGCGCCGAGAGTTGATTATCCAACAGTGTGTTTTCTTGACGTGCTGGGATACGCGCTGGATGCGCTCTGTTGGATTCTCAATGCTCGGCTCAATAGAGTTAGAGTTGAAAATCCTGTGTACGAAAAAAAATCGCCGCGATAAAAATACGGGGCTTATTCATAATTTCTCGTAAAAACCTGATCTACCGGATTTACTCGTTTTGATAGACCCAATTAGTTTTAAATGAACAACTCTCACCATCTAGCAACATAATGATAATCATGAGTCTTGAATGGACGGCACACTTATCTGAAAGAAAGTAGCTTTCCGATCGCGACATCCACGTTTTAGTTGACTGCCCTTATAAGTAGGTACGTAACTCTTAACCTGATCAAGTTTATTTTATATACAAGCACGTATCTTGAGGTATATACGACCCGTAACAGATTTAAAAGTCAAAGTACTACCAGTGCTGCTTAAATTTTAGCATAAATTAGGTTTAAAAATTGATTAAAATTATTAGTTACTAAAAATTCTAGTCAAAATGCTTGAATATGGATATTAAAACCATATCCTACCTGAAGAAGTGTGCAAATATCTACTTATTATAATTAAAATATTTCTTAAGCAAGCAGAAAGAAAACAGTAAGGCATAGTTTTTTTAACTATTAATTACTTGTATCTTCATACTTTATACATTCTCATGTAAAAAAAAATACTATACTTAATGATGGTATGGTCGCGATGGTCGGTAACGATGGTATACCCGCGTCGGCATTCCGACTAGATAACACTTTTAAACAATTCATACATGTTAGAAATGTTAAATTATCGCATAGAATATCATTACTTAATATTATTTCTACGTTCTTACGTTTAAAATTCAATTATATATTTTAAATGGACAATGAAGTCATCATTAATGTATGACTGTATGTTCACATAAATTGTTTGTTTGCGTCAATGGCGCAATTATAATTTGTAGATAAAATGATTTTGATGCTTTGTTTGTGGTCAATAACTTATTGTAGGTAAGTTTAGGTACCTACGCCATTTCAACTGATCAAACGTTTATTTGAAATTATAGGAACGTTCCGCAGGGATCCTAAAATATGATTGAACAAATGCAGTTTCTAACTTCAAATTGCAATTTTTAATATAAATATTTATACAAAATAGCGCACACGCTAGTTAAATTGAAGTTATCATAATGTGTGTTCACTTTAGCATATTATTCTATTTTAATATGCCATTGTTACCACATTCCGTGTCAAGGACAATAAGCAAGGAAATAATGCAATGCAATGAATTGAGATATAATTAGGGATAAATAGATTTTTCTGGAAAGTAAATGAAGTAAGTTATGGCTAAGAACAGAGTTTATGGACCAAACAGAAGAAATTTTGCTAATTATCGTTGCCAAGTTTCCAAAATCATTTGTATGTAAAGTAAATTTAAAACTAGGCGATGCAAATCATTATGCACGGGCGCAGGAGAAGCGAAAACGACCAAAACTAACTTGAACATAGCATTCACTGTAGCGTGACGACTGCATAAGATCGTTGTGACTGGCTATGCACCTTGAGACGACCCAGTAAATATGTATGTCACTGGTAATCAATTAATTAGGAATCATGTAACACAAGATTTTTTTTTCTGGGTTGTGTAAATCAGGTAGGCAGTCGCTCCATGCTCAGCTGCATCCGATTTCAATGGAAGCCGACTCCAACATAGTTGGTAAATACTAAGCAGATGATGAAGAGATAATAACATTGTCCTTACGATTGGCAAAGCATCGGGAAACACCGGGTTTTGCAAATGTATATGCGGTAAAAGCCACTTTCTGTCAGGTCTTCCGCGTTAGCCTTATTGGCCAAAATAACGTTACCATAATTCCCTTGTATAATTCTTCTCCTGGCTTCTGTCACTAACACATCAAACGCTTTTTAGTTATGTGGGCGATAGAGTAGAGACGCATGCAGTTCAGTACAAAGTGGCTCGGAATGTGCTCGTCCGTAGAAAGCGGTGTATCCGTCACAACAACGTTATGACTAGGTCAGTCTTTCAAAGTTTTTGTAGAGGTGGAAGGGTTGTGTCTGTCTCTAATAGTAGTTGTCCGTTATTTGGTATGGTGATGGGTTATGAGAGCTATAGAACATATTATTTTGAAACCTTAACGCAAAACGAGGGATGTTTAAAGTTTAAATCCTTTTTTTTGTCTGTATGTCTAGGTTTGGCATTGAGCTTCCAAACGAATGTACCGATTTCAATGTGGTTTATAAACCATATTGAAATCGGTAAAATCCAACCTTTGAGACTAGTTTAAATGCAACCTTTGAGATTAGTTTAAATATCACCCATTGGCGATATTTAAACTAATCTCAAAGGTTGCATTTTAGTTCACCAACAATGTAGAGCTTCGTTCTGAAAAGCATACTAACATTTATGTTGATTATTACTAAGCATAATTATGTGTTGTCCCTTTTCTAGCCATACTATTCCTCCTCTATAGCCTTTTTGTGCACTATGAAGATGTCTGTCCAGATGACCAACTGGCCAAGTCATATCTTCGCAGTATTTTGCGAGAATTTTTGTACCCCCAATGTATCATCCCATAATTTCTATGCGGTGTTCGGTTTGTATCTCCACAAGGGTCAATCATTAGGTATATTTCCTAATCAAGCGTGTCTAATGGTACCATCGCATCTTGTTAACGTCATCACTACAATTAACTTGACTTATGTCCTATGTCTGACGCACATACATTTTTTTTACGCAATCAGTTCCACTGTCATATATTCCAATAATATGAAGCTTATCTGCAGTACGTCTTCCCTATCTTAGTATGAACTGATTTATTTTAATGGGTCAATGTCAATAGTCGCTATTTCTTACTGTTTCCTCTCTAGATGCCTGTTAGGTACCTAATTCATTTATCAGAAAATTGATATATTTTTTATTATGTAAGCTGAAGAACATATAAAAATGTGTTTGCCAAAACATTTACATAGGTATGTTAAGTAAAACATGTAGTTACTTTGTAATTGTTTTTGTTTAAAGAGTAATAAACTCCGGTCGATTAACTTCATTGTTTTCGTTATTACGTCAAATGTATTGATTACAAACTATATATTCTTTTCCGGGTTTTTTCGTTGGATGCCTTCGAGAATCTTTGCGCATTACCATTCAGATTTGTCATCAGCAGCTTAATTATACCATTCTTCGAAATCGTCGAAATTCTAAGGTCTTCTAACAATTCAATTAGTTTTAACACCAGATTTTGGCCTTGCACTCTTGTTACAAGAGTTATTTTGCAAAACGATCTAGCCAGATGTTCTCGCCACATCTTGCACATCTTCTCTTTCTTCTCTTAAACGGAACAATATAACTTCGACTTCGCCTCAGGGGAAAACTTTTTCGTCCTGTTTTCTTTCAGTACTTATTGTCTTCAATTCTTCATTTCTTCAATTTATTTTTCTCTTACTGTCTGATGATAGCCAAACTTTCTGTCGGTCTTTGCCGGGATCTGTTCTATTGTGCTGTTATGCATGTAATACCAGATATCTAATTACACAACACATTTTCGTAAACGATTACGACTAATCTGTTTATTTTGACAGTTTAACAACATTTATTGCGTTATTTACGTTGTCGAGCAGATTTTGTTTTCGATCTTATGAAGCAATCAATGGATTAGTAATCTGTTTCAAAAAGATTCTGATTGTTCGTGTATTACGCAATTAGGATACAGAAACTACAAGATTTCACTAAAACTATGATATGTAATTCTTTACCTACTCAAACAATAGTTACAATGATAACAGCTATTTCTGTAAGCTAAATATTTGTCTAGCTTTCTTTGGCTTAGATAAGAAATGCGTAGAGAATTATAAATATTGTGAGATAGTGTTAGGGATTCCAACTTGAAGATGATTATGCTTTATTTAACTGTTATTTATTGCATTAGGCGTTTTTTAAAATAGATTGAACTTTCTTAAGGCGACATACGAATGACGTTTGAAGCCTTTTGTCTCCTGCGCATATGTGACGTTAAGAGACATTTAAGCACGTAGCCAAGACTGTTTTGTTATTAGGCAAGATGTTGAAACATGTGTGATAAATGTTACAACCCATGTTTGAACTCTGGTTCCCACAAGTTTGCTGGTAGATGTTTGGTGTGTAAGCTAGCATTACAAAGTTTGTTCAAAAAAATTCAAATTCAAAATTCAAAATATTTTATTTCACATAAACCTATAAGGGCACTTATGAAACGTCAGAAGCTAGATGCACGGTTCCAATTGGTCGTTTCCTATGGAGAAGAGCCGGCAAGAAACTCCATGGTTACTCTTTTAAAAATAAATGGTATTTACAATGCTTTCAAATTACAGAGTTAATAGGTATGAGAGGACAGTGTAGGCCTATCAACAAGTACCAGGTACTTAGCAAGATAGAAAATGGTCGATAGATCTACAGTCTGTTAAGCCTACAACGTTCTCACATTCACAAATTCTAAAAGAAAAGAATCTATATAAAAGCAAAATCAAATAATAAAGTTCAAGGTTTTGAATCATAACTATCCCCCATAACTACTTTCTTGCTGCAATTTGAAGCCGATTTTGTTTTAGGGACAATAGTCCAATACATTCTTGGCCAACCGATAAACCTGTACCTACCCTAATTACGTAATACACGATCAATCAGAGTTTGAATCGTTTTGAAACAAATTGCTAATCCATTGCTTCATAAGATCGAAAACAAAATCTGCTCGACAACATAAATAATGCAATGAATGTTGTAGAACTGTCAAAATGAAACAGATTCGAAATGAATCGAATGATGAAACGATGATGAATCGTTTACGAAAATGTGTTGCGTAATTAGATAGCTGTCCTTTATTAAGGATGTCTCAAAGTTACTAATATAGATAAAGCAAATCAAGACCTTTGTCGGTTCTATCCTAATCAACAGTATGAAAGTAAACGACCATTTTGACCTCGGACCAATCTTATCAGCTTATAATAGGTACTGAAAATTGTCACTGATAAAACGTTTTGTCCGGCCGCTTTAAAATTATTTCCTGTTATTGTGTAAAAGCTAATACCGAATAGATTCTTCTATTGACCTACAATAACATCCTGTTTTACGTACATTAACATGTTTTTACTTCTCTATCAGTTCATTCTCATACATTTTCGTGTCAATTTAAAACTATTGTCTATTGGAAGAGTCTATAATACCTCGGGGTTAGTGGCCTACATAATCTGATCTATGACGATAGGTATTTTGAATCACATCGGTAGTCAATTCATTAAGTGTGAACTTGACAGTAACTGTGGTGAGTGAATGACCTATGCTTTCAGTTACATCTTAAGACTAGTGATTTTAAGTATCTGTTACTTCACACACCTTCTGCAAATACCTATTAATTCGCGAAATTAACACCTAATTTGATAAATAAGAACGTCACGTTTTGGCACTTGTGTTTATTATCAAATCTTTTAATCTGATGTTGTAGAGATAGGAAACTAACATGCGTATTCACACGTGTTTGGTCGGTATCAGATTGGCGAAAATTCGGCACTGCATCCGCACTTACGCGAAAATTTTGAATCGTTCTGAAATGTAAATTATTCGTCCGAAATGAATCAGTTTTCGATGTCTCCTGGATGGAGGATGGATTATCACGGTGGAGGATACATTCTTAAAAAAATATAAATTACATAATTTTACTGGAATGGCCATTCAAACCAATGAGATTCTAGAATGTCAGTGTGCCCAAAATAGTTTTAGAGAGTAACTATCATACAGGGTGCTCAGTAGTTGTGCCTAATGCTTTGTATTTCTGCTATTTGGGAGGATTTTTAAAGCAAACCATACTTTTTATCTGCCCAGCAGCCATATGTAGCTGTTTATAAAACAAAAACTAAATAATCCATCCCAAGTAATAACATCTGAAGTTAATTCACTTAAAACTCTTTAATTTATCCTCCAGATTCGTAACATGTACTCCGATAATGAGCAAGTCGATTTGGAAGCTGAGCCTGAACATGCTGCAGCAGCTTCACGGGTTCATGTACGCTACTCACGATCGGTCGGAGGCCGCCGCCAAAATCTACTACAAACTGACCATGGACACCAAGATGGAGGCTAATGAAGGCAGACATCTGAATAGGAGGTTTGTGGCTTTATTTTATAAGTACTAGCTTTTGCCCGCAGCTTCGTCAACGTGGAAGCACAGATTAATAATTGTACTAACGGTGGAAGTCGGAAATTATCCCACGGCAACGTACTACCGGGATAATCCTAAAATCCTATGTCCTAACTCAGGCCATAATCTACATGTGTGCCAAATTTCATCGAAATCCGTTAAGCCGTAAGTAAAGGCGTGAAGAAAAGGTGACAGACAGACGGATTGAGTTTTATAATATTAAGTATGGATTGAAGCTTGATCAGATCGTGCGAAGTCAGTGTTAACTTTGGACTTGAAACTAACACGAACGGGGTCTTGAGAGGAAGTTGAGAATTGCAATTCTTTGCATTTTTTTTTAATTATTTTCTGGCTTTGTCCTTATTTCGGTACCTAGTAGTTATACTGCTGGGCTGGTCATTTGGTAGCCTTTTATTTTCACTCGACAACGACATTGACGGATTTCAAATCTTCTAACCAAACAAAACCTTCCCATTGTAATCGTATGATAAACATGATTAAATTAGTCATATTATTCTATCCGTATGTATATAATAAAACTATGGTATCATTTTATAACCGTAATCTAATCTCTACGACCTTCGATAGCTGAGTTAAACTTGACTTTGTGTTCAACAATAATAATGTTAGGTTTATTGTCCGCCATTTTGACGTAACCAACACATAAACCATATCTACCATAATGTCACGACACTCACGACTTCTACAGTAGTCATTCCTGAATCTGTTCTTTGATAATAATAATAATAACCAACTTTGTAATGTAATGATCTAACAGTAATTTGTACGGCCCACCTGTTGACAATACAGTATAAAACGAAATCGTCTAACCTCCAAATGAAGATTACCGACTATTCTCTGGAATCGAAAGATGGAATCCAAAATCTCCGGGATCCTCGGGTTAATTGAATGGAACTGAAAAGCTTGTGCTCACACGAGTTATTGTACCATACACGGCGACAATAATAAATAGAACGTATAAGTTAGCGCGCACAAGTGCTGAGAGCTACTGATAAAATTAAGTTCAAACGTCATATTTTTATACAACTACCCTCATTAATGTTCGCTATTCTCTAATTACAGACACTACAATTTTATTGTGATTAGGTCCCATTTGGCCCCGCTAGATTCATTAGTATCTAATGATAACTCAACCATAATCACGGTGATTAACAAATAAGTTACTTAGTTCTTGAAATGCAATTTAGTAAAAAAAACCTATATAATCAATATCGTTTTTTTAGCAGGCTATAAACTGACGATAGTTCAAGTAAATTGATCGGCAACTTCATTTAACCACGTCAAAGATTTGAAAAATCACATATCGAAAATTCAAAACCTAAAAATTTGCTACGCGGAAAGCGGCACCCACAGGTGCATGAATTGGCTGTCATCTGCTGTGATCGCAGTGTATGGTACAGTAACTCGCGTGCGGACCAGCCCTTCAGTTCGATTCAATTTAAAAAAAAAGTACTATAAGTCTCACGCGTGGAGCTACTAATACCATCCATACATTAATATCACGTAAAGGGAGGTATACCAGAGACATCACAATTTTCTTTTTTTTTCCTGACTTTAAGTTTCTATGAGTATGGAGTTCAATTTTCAGACCACTGTGCGCCGCGCCGTACTGTAAAAAAACCGTGCCGAGTATCAAAGGGTCTTAAAGTCCATTCCAAAAGCCTTGTCGATCAAGCTAAAAATAATAATCGCATTCAATACTGACTGTGCCAAGCCTTCATTTTCTGATCAATAAAGTATTGTCATTCCAATTACGTACATCATGTTTATTGCAACGAGTTTACTAAAGTAACATGATATAATAAATTATAGTATCATTTACTCGTACTGCGTAGTAGTTATATGAACGTAAATATTTATATCATCTCCGTTTGTTTGTTGTTGTTCTCACTGAACGGCTGCACTATCTTTGTCCATAGTTGCTTATAATGAACTTTTGGTGTTACAACGTGTTAAGGCAGGTGCTGATCGCTAATTATATTTAATTGGGGAGAAGATAACTTTGCATTGCCTTATCTAAGATGATGCATCGTCTGACGACTCGTGTATTCATAGTAAACATAATCTGGTCCTAATCTCCGAAACCGGATTTAATAATGTTGCAAATAATGGATGGACTTTGAGTGCATTTTGAAGATTACAATTTTATCCGTGTACTGATTTAAATTGATCAATGATATTACATACATTATACAGTCCTCGGCAAAAATTACGAACTTCCATATCTACAAACTTGCATTCCATATTTAAACCCTAGGGTATGAAGTTTCAAATATCCTTCTTAGTGTTCAATTTCGTTACCTATACAGTGGCCCAAATAGTGACACCGTAAAAAAAAAAAATCCTCATGGGTATTTTCGGATACCCCTGAGCATGAGGGATATATATTTTTTTTATTAATGACGTCTCTATTTGAACCAACCTGTATGAAGAAATCTCGTGCAAATTGAATAGTTTATAGTCCCAGCGGTTTAGGCTGTGCGTTGTCTGCCAGTGAATTTAAGGTTTTTATTATGGAAGTAAATCTCTTTTTTCAATCCGGTGAGAAGATTTACAAGCCCCAAACGTAGGCCTTTGTTGTCTGTCCTCTAAATTATTATCTAACATATTAAGCTTATTAGAATATCATAATTATTGTACGTATTTTGGAGCAATCAAAGTGTCTATCTGATAGCAAAGTAACAATTCGCTACTATCACATAGTTGCTAGGTACTAGTAGTATCTATGTCATTGTGATGTGTGGAATGGAATGTACTGACATAACCTTTAGTACATTCTATTTATTTATGGACATTATCTTAGCATATATTTAGAACTAAAGAGAAAGCGTCAAAGCACATGTTTTAAGTTGGAAAACGGAGCTTTTGTCTGTATTACCGGGAAAAATACTTTTTATCTTTTCTTAGAGTTTTTCGTGTTGTTAGGTTATGGGCCTCTAACTTGGCATTGGCACCGTCGAGAAATATTTTTCAGGCATGCTGGCCGCTTATTTTTTATGATAGCTGGGAAATCTTTAACCTGGACCAAGTTTTCTTCTTTTTTAGGGTTCCGTAGCCAAATGGCAAATACGAAACCATCAACAAAAAGTCCATCAATCTGTCTATTCGGAGATACAACCATTTTAGTCCGAGACTATTGGAATTATATCGATGAAAATTGGAAAGAAGATAAATTCTGTGCAGCACTAAACAATGAAACGTAAGCCTGCTCCTATTTATAAGCTGGGGTGACCTTTGACTGTTGTATTAACCCAAAAATAAGTTAAACAGTCTTATATAATTTCTGGTAATACTCCATTAGAAAATTCAAAGGAGTCTACCGTAACGAGGTAGAAAGGCAAGCCCTCCTTTAATGAGCCAATAATTCATCAAACATGGCTGTAACAAAGGGAACACAGCTGTTTGATTGACACTGTGTCGATAAACTGACAAAGACTGTTATCCAACTGGCCCATTTCTCGAGTTTGTAGATGTTCGACCAAGTACCGCAGTAGTATCGCTACTGATAAGGTAGTTACACTAAATAATTGTTTGCATATTTGTGTAAAATAATAATGTAATAATTGATAGTTCATTCTGTTGCGACTTGCGGCTTGGTTTCCCACGGTAAAATTTATGTCGTGAATAGAAAAATATTTATTAACCAGTTAATACAGTTAGTAGGAACAGAGGTAAAACACAGGATAAGAGATGAGTATCTTAAAGTATTAGGTTACAAAGTATTATTTGTCAGTGAGCTCAGAACGTAGACAGTTAGTCTGTATCTTGGGGCTCAGAATGATGATTATTATCGTGATATTTTCTGAAAACGTATGTAACGTGGTACCTATAGTTTTTTATTGTTTAAGTTCTCGGTATTTGAATTATTTTGAATTTAAGATATTATTGTCTAAAAAAATAAATATGTTTAAATTGTTAAATTAAAACAAGTCAAAATGTGACTGCGCTACGTACGGCGCGGCTGTAAAATTAATAGCTATTATACAATAAAAAGCATGATTAAAACGATACCAACGCGCAGTTAATCAACTCTTAATAAATAGTAACGATCTTTAATGCCACTCTTAAGTAGAAAAACAAGTACAACGAACTATTTATATTATGGATTTCTTCAAAGCTCGATAAATGGTGTTAAGGTACTACGCACTGTTATTGGAATTTAATTTCCTGTTTACCTGCTATTAGCCAATAGATGGCGCTGTTTTAATGAATATTTTGGTGCAATGTGTATATTTGTGTACATTGCACCAAAATATTCATTAAAATGCATACCATGTGGGTGCCAGGACCACCTACAAAATTATAATGGCATGCGTCGTGGCATGCCATTATATAGTTTATACGATGCAAGTTTCTTCGAATGACTTGCATCGTCTGAATACTGTATAGAACTATAGACTTTTATTGTTGCTTCATGTGTACATCTGAATTTACAGTATTGAAGAAACGAAATAATTATAAGAGTTACTTTCACAGCGACTATTTGAATAATATCTTTGACTCAATCAAATAGTTGAATAATAGGTATTCAACTATTTGATTGAGTTGAACTATTTGATTGATTTGAATCAGAAAATGATATAAGAAGAAAAATAATCAGCTATCACAAAAATATACGCATATTTATTTATCATGTTAGATAAGGTATTGCGCAGTTTGTAATAATTAAACTATTTTTTTGCAAAATAATGTATGTCACTAATCTGGTGTTTCCAAGTATTAGATCAGATAATATAATCCCCAACCTTGGGGGGTCTGCAATAATAATTCAGTTATTTTATAGATTAAATAGTATTAATAAATATAGCAGTGATAGCCTAGTGGTGTGATCGTCGGCCTGCCAAGTCATAGGTCTCAGTTCGAACCCAAAGCACGCACCTCTGACTTTTCGGATTCATGTGCGTGTTGTATAATTATCACATACTTCAAAAATGTTGAAGGAAAACATCGTGAGGAAACCTGCCTGAGAGATATTTCTCGACGGCATGTGAAGCCAAGTCAGAGGCCCATGGGTGGCTTTAAAACTCTGACACCAGGTTTGTCACTCACCACACGAAAAAAATAAAATCTAGGTACTTGTATTAAGTGACTTTTGGTATTGACGTTTCAATATGAAATGCATGATAAAATACATAAGGTTTTACATAATGAAGATCATGTCATGTCTTGTTGAAAAAAATGTTCTCCCATACATCGATAAACGTCACTGTTTTTATGTGTATAAAAACTTTAAAGATTTTCTGATTTTACCTTTACTTCAGCTGTGAGACCTTGCTTAATGCCAAATTTCATGATTCTAGGTCAACGGGAAGTAGTACGTTACCCTTTATTTGATTTATTTGCGAGTATCGAAATATGTCGCATTAATGACCATATGTTTTATTGCGTTGACTTAGAAGCTTGATTTTTTAGAGGTCTAAGGGACCTACGTATTTGATGTTAATTTAAACTTGAAACCTCCACGCGTTCCTCAAAAAAGGGTCTTGACAGACAGACGGGCAACGAAGTAATCCTATAAGGGTTCCGTTTATCCTTTTGAGGCACTGAACCCTAAAAATATAAGTACGTAATTGGTTTGTGCAAAAAAAAACGAAATATAGTTGTGGAAATCTATAATGCGAAGTAGAAATCTTGTAACTTGTAGGCTAAGTGTTTGAGACAAACAATACCTAACGAATAATATTAGGGTTAATATTGTTACAGATTAAAATAACTATGTCGAAAACACAATTTGCATACGCTTAACGACTTTTCAAATGTTGACTAATGAATACTAATGATTCAACACCATAGTTCACCACAAGTGTACGACTAAACGCCGACAGACACTACGCCGACAGACTGAACACCGACAAGACTTTACTTCGACGGGACTCTTCGCCGACAGGACACTTCGCCGACAGGACTCTTCGCCGACAGGGCTCATCACACTCGTTGGTTAATCATTTGGGTTAGGTTAGGTTAGAACAGTGACCATTAACGCGCGAAGGCGAGCGAGCGAAGCGAGCGTGCCGCGCGAGCGGCCGCCGAGCGCCAGATACTCTCTTTTCAGACAGGCGCTATTCTCTAATATTAATATTATTTTTACCTTTTTCAGTTAATCCATTTGATAATTAATAATTTATCCAGTAATCCATTTGATACTTACAAGAAAAGCATAAGTAATCAATTTCCAAAGTAAGTATCTGATTATCGGAGATAATCAGATACTTACTTTGGAAATCGATTCGTTCGAGTCGCTGATGAGCCCTGTCGGCGAAGAGTCCTGTCGGCGAAGAGTCCCGTCGAAGTAAAGTCTTGTCGGTGTTCAGTCTGTCGGCGTAGTGTCTGTCGGCGTTTAGTCGTACACTCGTTCACCACAACACAATAGTTTTTAAATCTATGCTAATATTATAAAGAGAAGATTTAATTTGTTGTATGTTTGTTTGTAACGGATAAACTCAAAAAATACTTAACTGATTATCAGCGAGTAACATGGGCGTATTTTATTTTTCAAATAAAATTAAAAATTCCTACAAAAATGTCAATAATGTAACCCAAGGGATCAAAAATTTACCTATAAAGCTGCGAAAACTATTGATGACACATAAAATAATGTACTACATGTTTTTAGTACTCATCATTACCCACAAAAAAGTCCTTGAGGCTATATGTCTAACTCTTATAGTTAGTCACTAAAACCGTTCTGTGTTCAAATTGGTCAATCAAAACACGGGTAGAATCGAAAGATGATGATATTTGTGTCATGATATTAATCCTTATCCAACTAAATAGTTTTATAATCAAGGTTGATTATCATCACGCTATGACCCTTAGGAGCCGAGCAAAAGTAAAAAGTTAGATAATGAAGATGAGATAGAACGCTAAGCGAAAACTAAGTAACAGCGAAGGCGGGCGATGCAAAGGTACAAGAACACGCTTACGATGTGACGGGCAGAAGCTAATTCTATTATAAACTACGAGGTTTAAAGGTCAGGAGGCAAAAACCATAGCTTCATTAGGTATATCAGTTTTAGTTGCGTAATAAAAACAAATTGTTCCCAAACAATTTTAAACACATTATGCCATATCATTATGATGATCTGAGAGCAAAAGCAAATAAAAAACACGAGGCTCTGATCGTTCTGAACCTAAATGGTCAATTGTTTTCCAGGATCGGGGCTAATGTGTTGAAGTTGAGCGAGTAGTTTTTCTATTGTTTTCAAGAGCAATGACGTGCTAACCGCGAGAATCGAGTATGAGTTTAGCATTTTCTGGATATGTCCGGAGTAAGAAAGTAATTTATCTGGTGTAACCAATAAAACAATCTCACAAATTAATTAAACATCTTTGTTCATCATAATTATTATACGAGTACATATTAGTATGGTAAGATTTTAAAACCACAGAATCCAAAGGTACAGTGGGTTGCCAAATTAATAGGGACAGTCACATTTTTTATCAATTTCTTACTTTGGGCGCACTTGACTGCAGTTTTAAGTGGTACAAGGGTTCCAGGAATGTATTATTTATATTCGTCATGTCTCCTTAACTCAAATTTTAAGTGGATGTTGAGATTTAAAGGGTATATTTTTTTTCTACAAATTTTTAAGTTACGTGAGAGCCGTAGTACATTTTAGACGCTAATCAGTGAAAGACGAATTTGAATATTTTAACCAAGTTATTTTTATATTTGTGTTACAAAATATTGATAAAATGTAAGTATTGTTAATATGTTATTATAAAATTTTATTATTTATTGTATTATAGTAAAAAATATTTTTATTTTTATTTTTTTTGCTTTCAGTATGGGTCGGGGTTGGGATTTGACTCCAAAAAAAAAAATCTGAAATAAAAACCTTACTCCAGCATAGCAGTCATTCCCAAAGGAAAATTGCAGACATTGCTGGTGTTTCAAAGACGGCAGTCAATAAAAAAAAATTAAAGTAGACCATAATCAGCCAATTTCGCTTAAGAAAAAAGGCAATTGCGGCAGAAAACGCGTCACTACCCCACGTTCGGATAGGAAAATTAGGGACATCTGTTTACAAAACAGAAAAAAAAGTGCTGGACTGTTAACTCAGTTAGTTCAGGACTCGGGAATATCAGTTTCCAAGAGAACTGTGCAGCGCAGACTGGCAGAGGAAGGCTTGACAGGTCATCGTCCTGTGAGAAAACCACGGTTGACTGATGCAATGAAGAAGAAACGCCTTGCCTGGGCTCGGGAACACCGCCAAAAGACTGTTGAGGACTGGAATAAGGTCAGTTTTAATTATTACTAGTATTTTACACTATTTAAAATAATAATTTTCAAAATAATAAACAACTTTCTTTTTTTTTCAGGTGTGTTTCTCGGATGATTCTATCGGATGATTCTAGCGGACAAGAGCAACTTCGTCAGGAGAAAAATACCACCCCTACTGCATCGTGGAGAGGGTAAAACGCCCTGTTAAAATAATGGTGTGGTCTGTCATAAGCGCCAAGGGGGTTGGGCGCCTGTACATTGTCCAGGGAACCATGAAACAAGACCAGAACAGACAAGTTTTACAAACACGCCTGTTACCAACTCTTGAAGAATGGTTCCCTGATGATGAGGAATTTATGTTTATGCATGATTCAGCGCCATGCCATAAAGCCAGAAGCGTTACCAAGTTCTTGGCAGACCACAACATTCCAATTTTACCTTGGCCTGGTAATTTTCCCGACATGAACCCCATAGAAAATTTATGGGAGATTACCAAGGCCGAAATAGCCAAAGAAATGATAACCACCAAGGTCAGGCTGATAGAAAAGCTCATTAATGTTTTGCATCACAACCCTAAAATAAAAGAAAGTGCCAAACAGTGCATAGAAAGCATGCCCAGGCGTATAGAAGCACTAATTGAGGCGAAAGGAAATGTCACTAAGTACTGATCACTACTAAGTAACATTTATTTTCGCCTATTTATGTGCTTAATTATTATTATTATATTTTTTTTTAACTCTTATTTTACTGCGTTAATAACTGTTTTGTGTAATTAAAGCTTTAATCATTCAAAAATTGTGTTTTTCTAATTAATTTAAGACTCATACTTAACAAATAATAAAAATTCTTGACTGTCCCTAATAATATGGCAACCCACTGTATATATAGCCACACGATTGTTGATAGTACCAAGAAATCATTCATTGATAAAATTTCTTTGTTTAATAACGTCATTTTAGGGTTCTGAAGGTCAACATAATGACGTGATTCACGTGAATTTATAGCTATAATCTGCTGGATTGACTTACCGTTATCAGATATCGGTGAACTACTGACTACTTAAGAAAACATTTATAATGAGAAACATGTGATTTGTTGCACTTTAGATATCGTTGCAGAGTATAATACTGCGACCGAATGCCAAATGGAGTTCCAGCAATAATAATCACCATACAGACTATTTTGGTGCGATTCCTGAACACTACTGAACAGACCAGTCCCTTTTTCTGAAAACCAAAAATTCGGTTTTAGTTTTCTCCAAAATCGAGCTCATGGTTGCCTTGAACTTTGGTCTGATGCTCATATTTGGATTTCGCCCTGAATATGAGCAGACTAGAATTATAATAGTTTACATTACACGTATGTAAATTGTGTTTTCGACATTTGATCTGTAACTACTACAATACAATATGTAACAGAATTAATGCACATTATGAAAGTAGTTTGGTCAGAATCGATTTCTGTTATTTTTAATACTGGTATTATTCATCCCAAAAATAATTAAAACTACGTAAATTACAGTCTCACTTCCGCTGTCTAAAACAAACCAAAATGGTCGAAGTACCTACCTATACTACGACCTAGACCTTTATACATGTGCGAATGTGTGCGTGCGTAGATTTGTAATGTAACCGCAATTTTCTCCCTCAATCAGTATAACTAATTTACTAAGTATGTATTATGATTATATCATTATATTCAAATTGGGGTGTTTGGCGATGTGTTTTAGTTCCGGAACATGTTGTATAATAGAAGTCCCATCTCAAAACTCAGCTTCTAATATCACTTGACATAAACTAGCCCCCGCATTACCATTGGTTTTGCCCATCCGCATAATATCAAGAATACACTTGGTACAATTTCCCAAAAGAAGCCGTAAAAAATACGGGAATTTACACAGCTCAACAAAAACAAACAAACAACAACCCAGCATGAACTATAATAACCTCTTTTGATAAAAAATAAAATAACATAAGTACAGTTATTTGACATCACGCCACATCGATAGATTAAAAGCGATGCCGTTTTCAGTGTACCTACGAGATAATTGCATTCATCCTGAAAAGTTCGCAATGTCTTATGTAACTTCCTCGCGTCAAGTTTTTGAATTATTGCACGCGCAGAAGGATTAGTACCATGATATTAGTTTTGTTTATCAAAATTAAAGGATTCTACTAGCGACCCGCCCCTGCTTCGCACTGTTTTTACGACTAGTAAAACATTGAGATAACGAGATTTCATATTAAATGTTACTTTAATATTACTGCATTATTATTAACATATAAAAATGATGGTGAAAAACGCATCAAAATCCATTGAGTAGTTGATAAGAACAACGCGGTCCACACAGACAGACATGAAAAGCGACTTTAATTTATAATATTTAATTAATAGATGATCACTGCAGTTGACAGACTATCGTCATGCTGGCAAAAAATGACTTATTTTCCTGTAAAAATCCGTTTTGGTTTTGCATATTTCATTTACCAGCCTCTTTTGTCCCTAGGTCTTGAACTCTCGAGTAAATAAATCTTCCAAATTATTCTGATGTATGTTTTCTTTTGTTTCACCAGGCGTGCAAGCGAGTTCCGCATCACATACGGCGACATGCGAACAACGCACGATGATGTGGACACGTTCGACCACATTCTGAATGTGACGTCACATAATGAAGCACTGCTCGCTTACTATTACCTCGACGGCGAAAATAAGGTAAATTAATTGGTTGGTACAGTATTGAACAGGAACAAGGAGGTGTGGATAATTTGACTTATTTGGTCATCTGAGGGGCAATTCCTGTAATTTTTAAGAAAGTTCGTATTCGCATCTCATTCGCGATCTGTCAAAAATACAATCTATTTACCGAGAAGTTTGACAGATTACGACTTGAATGTGTACGAGAATTTGCCTTCTGGGGCCTTATTATGAACTATTAATGCCATCATTATTCCACTGCGCAAAAATTGTGGTGCTAGTGGCGTTGTATAGCTCCGTCTCTCACTCACACTGGAATAATGGTGGCATTAATACGTCATAATAAGGCCCCTGCTGGTCTCGTATTTCATCGGCATGATCTCCTCAGAAATGGTCTTTGAATTCTACAACAGGCATTCGAAGAAAAATAAAGAAAGCCATCGCTGCATGGGTATTCGCAGAAAATGACGTCCATTTGACTACAAATCTATCCGATAGTAAAGGTATACACATAAACAAACTCACGCATTTTTCCATAATGGTAGGCATAGTGTATATCTGTATTAGCCAACATTCCGACGGCATCTCGAAAGAAGGAACGTTGGAAGTTAATTCTGATTATACCATACGGAAATGTAATAATAATAAACCTTTATTATCAGTAGGGCTAACATGACAAGCACGAGAACGCTCTTTTTCTCGTTTTGTCGAAATTTGTCTACGATTCTGACGTCATTCTAATCCCTAACATGACCGTAAACGACGAGTAAACTCGAAAAAGGCACTTTGACACTTCTATTCTACATATTATATCTCGCGACGTGAGACCGATGTTGCAAATTATTTTAAAACAAATCATTTTTATGATAGCAACATCGGCTTGAGATTCCGATTCATCCATTCAATGGTGCCGATTCTCTTGTCACAAATGCCTCTAAATTAGACTTAAAATCACCAAATTTTCGTTTATTCCTATCAAACGACGATAATAATAATTATTTATAATTACTCACGCGAGAGGGAGTAATTGTCGCGTGTGTCATGTTAGGCCTGCTAACCACAGTGAATCCATATAGTGTTAGTAGTATTAAGATTGCCAACTTTTTTCATATCAAATATAGTATTTTCGAAGCCATTGCCTGTAAAAATATAGTAGATGGCGAAAAAATATAGTAGGTGCCTGTTTCACAAACAATTTGATTAAGTATTTAAAATGCATATTTAACCGCGTACCGCGCAAGCGAACGGACGTATTACGGAGCGTGTGAGTCATAAAAACAAATAGTAAAAAATAGTACGTAGTGCGGAATTATAGATGGGTTCTAAATGTAATGGCTGTGATGCCATTATTGAGGACTCACTGTATTTGAAGTGCTCGCAAGAAAAATGCGAGAAGAAATTCCATATAAAATGTCTTGGCTTAACTAAGGAAAAGGTTGAGTCTCTCTCGCAGGAATATAAGAATAAATGGATATGTCCGGAATGTGCTTGCACAATGCCTAAAAGAGGAAACGTTAATACCCCTGTCCGGGGAAGCGCAGTCCTGGACAAAACATTTACACCGAGTGAGTATGTGAACATCAACCAACGCGGAAGTCATCGAAATACTGGGGAAGTAATTGTTGACACGGAGAAATTACTTCTAGAGGAGTTGCGTGAGTTCCGTTTGGAAATGAAAAATCAGTTTGAAGAACAAAAAAAGGAATATACACTTGGGAGCAAATAAATCGAGCCACTTCCTTTTTCACGCATTATGGTAATTATTTTTGGTATTAAGGAACGCATCGATTCGAAACATATATCGCCTAAAAGGGTATTTAATAACCTTTACAATGAGGGTAGTTAGTTGTCAAAATTTCATTTTTATTAAAGTTTAAAGGGTAGAATAAAATTATCGCATTTAATTTGCTTATGACATTTTTATTGTACTCTGTTAAGAAAAGATTAAATTTGAGGTTTTTGTTAATCATACCCATATTACTTGTTATTGTTGTCTTTATCTGTGTCTGTGTAATCAAAATAACCTGATAAAATGGATACTACACCGACGGAAGCTGCCCAAGTTGTAGCTTTACTTGAGGTTGGACACGGACAACGTGAAGTGGCACGCAGACTTCATTTGAGTCGTTCAAAGGTACAGCGGGTATACCGCAGGTATCTGGAGACTGGTGCTTTTGTTCGGCGACCTGGAACTGGCCGACCACGGGCAACAACAGAACGTGACGACCGCTTTATTGCAACCAATTCGTTGCGCGACCGTGGACTTAATGCTGTTCAGCTACAGCAAGCGTTACGTGACGTTCGAGGAGTCGCAATCAGTAGGTGGACAGTGAGACGAAGACTAAAAGAACGAAATTTAACATCACACAAACCAGCAACTGGCCCAAAATTGACTGTAGCTCATCGCCGATCTCGCTTGGAGTTTGCTCGAGAACACATTAATTGGACGTTAGAAGACTGGAGGTCAGTTTTGTTTTCTGACGAGTCAAGAATTTGTTTTTTTAGCAATGACGGGAGAAACCGAGTGTATAGACGTCCTGGTGAAAGATTTGCCCAATGTTGCATTCGAGAAACGGTGAGTTTTGGTGGTGGTTCTTGTATGGTGTGGGGAGGAATTTCTCTAGACGGAAAAACGGAACTTGTCTTCGTCGACCCCGCCAACGATGGCAGTGGTAGACGTGGATTAACAGCTGACCGATACATAACTGACATTCTTGAAAACCACGTAATGCCGTATGCTGGTTTTGTCGGAGAAAATTTCTTGTTTATGCATGACAATGCGAGACCTCATACCGCGCAGATCGTTACGGAATACTTGTCTGCGATCGGGATTCAACAAATGGTATGGCCAGCACGAAGTCCCGATTTGAACCCGATCGAACACCTATGGGACGAGCTAAAACGGAGAGTCCGAGCCAGGGTTCCCGCTGTTTCATCCATTCCCGAGCTTAAAGTCGCTGTGCTTGAAGAGTGGGAGAACATACCACAATATGTCATCGTAACGCTGATCAGATCGATGACTAATAGGCTACAAGAATGTATCAGGGCCCGGGGGGGTAATACCAGTTATTAAGAATATTTTTTTTGCAATAATTTTGTTTTTTATTGTTTTTATGGACTGTTTTAGCCCTACTAAATTTTCTATCAAAATTACCATTTTTCTTGCAGAGCCAATAATTTATCATTCAATAAGGTTATTATTCAATAATTTACCCTCATTGTAAAGGTTATTAACTAAACTTTTAGGCGATATATAGTTCGAATTGATACGTTCCATATTACCAAAAATATTTACCATTTTACGTGAAAAAAGGTAGTGGCTCGATTTATTTGCTCCCAAGTGTAAATTATTGAAAAATAGATTTGAAAATACAGAAGCAAAGTTAAAAGAATTAAAAGAAATATTGAAGGTTGTACGAGAAAAATCAGAAAGAGTAGATACGTTAGAAGAAAGGATTAAAATCTTGATAGAAAAAAATGAAAATCTAGAAACGAATCATAACACAGAAATACAAAGGAAAAACCAGGATCAGACGGATAAAGAATCTAAAACACCGCAGATAACGTTTGCAAAAATTGTTGAGAAAAAGCAAACGCGGGTAGTTAGTAACAACAAAAATGTACCAACAAGGGAATGTGTGGCCATGAAAACAGTGGAAATAGATTCAAAGGAGGATCAAATACATGAAAATGTTCAGAGAAATTTGGAAAAAGATAAAGAAGATTCAGAAAAAGAAGGGGAATGGACTACAATAGATAGGAAAAAGAAAAATAGATATTCCAACAGCGAAGTAATGAAAGGTGGAAATACAAAAATAATAGATATTCAAGGAACCGAGAAGAAAAAATACTTACATGTATGGCGTTTGAAAAAAGAAACTACTGTACAAAATATGGAGAATCATGTTAAGAAGATCTACGGAGAAGAAATACCAATTAAAGTAGAAAAAATAAAACACAAGACAGAAAGGGACTATGAGTCATTTATCGTAGGAGTACCAGAGAGCAAGTATGAAAAACTGTGTCAACCGGAAAACTGGGCAGTAAATACAGAATTTGCAGAATGGGTGTGGTTTCGTAGACCAACCAATAAACCAAAACTCCCATAATAAATCTGTCGATATACTTGTGTTATATCAAAACGTTCGAGGTCTTCGTACGAAGTTGGAGTATTTTTACAACAGCATTCTGACAGCGAGTGAAGATTTGTTTGCCATCACGGAAACAGGCTGTAATGAATCCATCCATGACGCAGAAATAGTTCCACTGGGATACACAATTTTACGGTGTGATCGAGCGGATGGGCGAAAGCAAGGCGGCGCGTGTCTCGTGGCCACACCGCGTATTGAACTGCGAAGAGTGTCGCTGCCAAATGACGTCAACATCGATAAGCAAGTGTTCGAACTGGTTTGTGCTACTGTGCATCTACGTAATAGACAAATGTTTTTAATGTGTGTTGTTTACATACCACCTAACAGTAACGAAAACGAATACATGTTATTATTTCATATAATTGAGCAGTTATCTAACAAATACAAAGAAATAGTGGTTTTAGGAGATTTTAACTTGTTTTCATGTCCATCTTCAGTTGATAATTATTTTGAATACTTTAGTACCTTTTGTGGATTTATTCAGAGTAACAAAGTGCGAAATTGTAACGATCGTCAATTAGATTTAGTGTTGAGTACACTGGCTGAGGAAGGGAGTGTGTGTGTGCGCGCGGCAGAGGCACCGCTAGTACCGATCGACGCATATCACCCTCCACTCGAGATTACGGTAAGTAAGCTGACGACGCGCCAGCGCCGGCCCTCCGGCTCAGCAAGCTCATCAACACCTGACACACACACACCTATAGGTTGGAACTTTAATAAAGCCGACTTTTTAACAATGTACTCTCGAATTGCGACAATAGATTGGTCTCCTTTGTATGAAATGGATTTAGAAATGAGCTTAAACTATTTCTATAATGTTCTTAATTCTATATTAGGTGACTGCGTTCCGAAAAAAAAGCGGAGTCGTGTAAACTCAAGGTACATTTACCCTGAGTGGTACACGTTAGAAATAATTCGCGACATAAAGGAAAAAGCTATGTTACATAAGCAATACAAAACAAGCGGGTCTAGGGCGGATTACGAAGCGTTTTCTCTGTGCAGAACTAAAATAAAAAATAAGATAGCGGAAGCTCATGACCAGTATAGGCATCGAATCCAAGACCAGATGTTGAAAGATCCAAAGTCATTTTGGAATTATGCAAAATCTAAGAGGGGTAGTAGAACTCCGAAAAAGATTTTTAAGAACGGTGAGGAGTTATCTGGCAAGCAGTGCGTACAAGCATTCGCTGAATACTTTTACTCAGTGTATTGCACTGAGCGGGCCGAGTTGGATGTAGGTGCGGCTATGGCAGAAGCGGGTAGTGAAAACGGAGCGGCGCGGGTACATATAGACCACCTTAGCTTAAAAGAAGTTAATTGCGCGCTTCAAAATCTCCAACCCAAAAGATCGATAGGACCAGATGGCATTCCTCCTTACATCTTTAAGGATTGTCGGTCGGTGCTTGCCAAGCCGCTTCAATACATTTTTAACAAATGTTTAAACTCTGCGGTGTTTCCAGAGCAGTGGAAAATTACTCGCGTCGTCCCAGTACCAAAAGGAAAGCTAGGAACTACAGTCGACGGTCATAGGCCAATAGCGGTATTATCAACTCCTGCAAAGGTCTTTGAAGCTGCTCTTCATAAAAACATATACCAACAGGTCAGCAGTCAGCTGTCAGAAGCACAGCACGGGTTTCGACCAGAACGAAGTACCACTACTAACCTTCTCAGTCATATGACTCAACTGGTGCCCACAGTGGATGGTGGGGGACAAACTGATGTTGCTTACTTCGATTTTAAAAAAGCATTTGACCTAGTTAATAACGACGTCTTGCTCAAAAAGTTAGCATCAGTTGGTTTTACCCCACATTCATTGCAGTTCTTTGCAAGTTACATGTATGAGAGACAGCAATATGTAGAATATGAGGGATATACATCAAATCCATATTTTACCAGATCTGGAGTGAGTCAGGGCAGCAATCTCGGGCCCCTACAATTTATTATTACGATAAATGACTTACCGAGGATTGTTAGGGACGCGAGGTGCTTGCTGTTTGCGGATGACCTCAAGCTGTCTCTCGCGATAGGTAACGAGCAAGACTGTGCGAGACTACAGCGAGACATTGACAGGGTGGTCAGCTGGAGTAAGGAGAACCGCTTACAGTTTAACGCCGAAAAGTGTGTGATAATTTCATTCTCGCGCGCACGTAGTCCTGTATTATACAATTATAATATAGATGGTTTACCAATGGTTAGGGTAACAGAAGTCAAGGATTTGGGAGTAAATTTCAGCACAGGGTTAATGTTTCGCGATCATATCATTGGTTGTTGCCGGAAAGCCTATAGAAATTTAGGATTCATGCTTCGGCTAGTACGCGACTTCAAGAACATTAAAGCAGTGGTAGCCCTTTACAACGCTCTAGTGAGAAGTCAGCTAGAATGTAACGCAGTCATTTGGGCTCCGCATGAATCTAAATATAGGCTCATGCTGGAGAAAGTTCAAAATAAGTTTGTGAGGTACTTGTACTTACAACTGTACGGGGTATACCCATTTTATCCATTAATGTACCCTACTCTATTTATTCTGGGTATGGTTGGATATAACGAGTTGAGGGTCAGGAGGGATCTCGCACTCAACTCATACCTATTCAAAATACTTAGAGGAAGGGTGCATAACGCAGATATATTGGGGCTGATGGGTTTGTGTGTGCCGGATAGGTATGTATGGCGGCGTAGGCGGCCGCGGCTGCTGGCGGAGCCGCGCGCGCGCACCAACCTCCTGAGCGAGGCGCCTCTGACGCGCGCACTGCGCACTCTCAACCTTATAGCAGGGGACATAGATCTATTCAGCTGTACTCTGAATGAATTCACAAAGGTGGCAATGTTTATAATTTCTTACAGAAGTGTGTAATATGTGTACCTATGTGTTAGTAGGGTATGTTGTACCTAGTGAAATGTAGAATATTATATGTGAGTGTGTATGTTTAACTATCGTCTTGGGTTGCCTGTAAAGATAGCTTAAATATGGTTAAATAAATAAATAAATAAATAAATATTTCTTGCTACTATGCTGCTAGGCATTTTTTTATTATTAACAAGTTAAAAAAAAGTAAATATATTAGTTTCGCCTACTATATTGTTTCTTTAGAAATATAGTATTTAGGCCATTGATATAGTATGTAATATATCAATGATTTAGGCCTCTATTATAATAGGATACTAAATTATATAGTAGGGTTGGCAACCCTAGTTAGTAGTGTTATTAGGAAATATTGCGAAACATATCTAATTTCATTAAACATATTGAATTCTTCCCTGCATAAATAGTGCTGCCATCTTTCCGCTAGCAAGTATCTCGAGTGATTCTAATTAGCATACCTACTTGACCCGCGCTATCGTCGGCCAATAGCGTGCGCGGCCCGATTGAATGACGCGAGCATCGTACGACATCGGGAGACCTCACGCATAGGGTTATCGTCGATGATCGAGAGAAAAAAGTTTTTATTGGTGATGTTATCGAAGTTGCCTATTCCTATAAAGTAGCTGATTTTAAATAATCTTCATTAAGTAGTATTTTTTATTTTTCTAAGATTTCAAACTCCCTAATAATGTCTAAAAGCGTTGCATGTTTGCATGCAAGTGCTGAAATATGAATCATTCAACTCAGGCTATCGCAGTCCACTGCTGGACATAGGCCTCTCCCAGGCTGTGCCACAACACCCTGTCCTCCGCCTTCAGTTTGTCCAGCCACTTTTTAAGGTCGTTGGTCCATCTAGCTGGGCTTCCAACACTACGCTTGCCGATACTAGGCATCCACTCAAGGGGCGGCAGTCTCGACATAATTATATAGCGATCGCTATTCGACCGAATTCGGTGGCAAAGTCCTAATAGCGTCACTATACGCGCGCGACGTGCTTGACAAGCACGAAAAAATCCCGTGTGTGAAGCACGTCGCGCGCGTTTAGGGACGCTATTAGGACTTTGCCATCGAATTCGGTCGTATAGCGATCACTATCTATGTCGAGACTGCCGGGCCAGAATATAAATATCGTAATAATATTTTTAAAGTTTCGTAACTACATTTTTTTTGCTCGATAATTGGGTCAACTTATATGTCAGATGAAATCGCGAGCAAAATAAAATATTGTTACTTACAATAATATGTGGAGGAGCTTGTGGCTAAGTAATAAAAGCCGCACGGGTCGATCCATCAGGTTAAGCTACGCTTTCCGGGGTTGGTCTGTGGATGGGTGACCATCTTTACATACCGAGACTGCTCCGTGCCTCGGAAAGCACGTTACGCCGCTGGTCCCGGCTGTTATACGTGGATCTCTGACAGTCGTTACGGGTCGTCAGAAGCCCGAAAGTCTGACAACCAGTCTTACCAAGGGGTATCATATTACCCAGTTACTGGATTGTAGAAGTCAGATAGGCAGCCGCTCCACGTAAAATACTGGTATTCGGCTGCATCCGGTTAGGCTGGAAGCCGACCCCAACATAGTTGGGAAAAGGCTAGGCACATTTTTTTTTTCCTTACAATAATATTTACTAGAAGCATGTTCACACAACTCATTAATTAACTTATATAAGTAATGACTCATTTAGTCACATGTATGCTTAAATCTATTTTTAACCGGTAATTATGATTATTGGATCAATCAATAAAGATATTTTCATGTGCTAACAAATAACATTAAATATAAAATTACAAGGAGTCGGATAAAATTTTAATATAAGTAAAATGATTACAGAAAGTTATCGCGTTCGAAGTAGTTCAAACATTCCGAACTTCGCTCTATCCGTGAGTAATAGCTGTGGTAATAGTTGGTATCGTCCACTTGGCCGTAAATACGATAGCGGTGTCTTTGTTTATTTATGAAGCTGTGATATTGACCACACGTCAAACTTTCGCAGAACAAAAATTAAGTTCTGCTGTGTTTCCTTTACTTAAACGCCTTTGCTCCGTGCTCGTTTTATCCAATCTCCTCAATTTTCTGATGTTTTCATTTAAGTAGTTTCATGATTGGTATAATCGATCTCATAATAGCTTTTTTACTTATGACAACAATTCCCACAACATTAAAACTTCACTAAGGTTGAAACTGAAAAATGAAACTTAACTTTTACAGTAAGTTAAGTTAGCATAGAGAAAAAGACCTTGTCGTCTTATAATGTGCAAGTGATAATCAATCTTAGTGTGGTAAAACAATTTTACGAGATCGACTGTGCGATGCCGATCTTGTTAATTTTCTAAAAAACCAAAATTACTACTGAAACTTAAATACACATTTTTACTACTGACAAACACTATCCTGTTTTTGTCATTCTCACCTGTACCCTAATTGCGTAATAATTTACACGATCAATCGGAATCTGAATCGTTTTGAAACAAATTGCTAATCCATAGCTTCATAAGTTCGAAAAAAAACCTGCTCAACACCGTAAATAACGCAATGAATGTTGTTAAACTGTCAAAATGAAACAAATTTGTCGTAATCGTTTACGAAAATGTGTTGCGTAATTATATAGCAGGTAACCCTAGCTGTTATACCTACAATAAATATATATTTATAAATGATGAAAACAAGCAATTAGATGTAGATGTGCCATATCATGCTGGACGAAGTGTAGTTGATGATGCATAATATAATATAAGTATGTACCTAATAAATTAATGTTTTATCGCGAAGTACGTAAGAATTGTTTGTACGTCCTAGATTGTCCTCAATTGGAGTACAACTAGTTCACATTCTATTGTTTATTGATTTCAGTTTGTTGACAATCAATTTATTCAGAATGATATAGTAACTAACCTAATACAATAGTTAGAATCAATGGCGTTTTTCGATTATATTAACGTGTTTCCTGAACATAAATTCCTTAAGACGAACCCTACAAATTCAGCTGTAAATGAATTTATTTAACGGTGTTAATCATTTTCCTAAATAAATTTCTAGTCGCGTCTTTTATTTAAAAAAAAAACTAAACAATATTATTATTGTTGTTTCAGATGAAAATGACAGAGATATACGACGTGACAGACGCAGACACTGATGCGGTACAGTCACCCATAGAACGTGACGTGAACAAGCAGCTCGAGTTCGACAACGACTGGAGCGCCGAACTCATTGCCGACAACGGTCAGTACTAATATTAGTGTCACACGTAGATATACGACGTGACAGTGGCACACTGAGGCGGCACAGTCGCCCATGGAACGTGACGTGAACAAACAGCACGAGTTCGACAACGACTGGAGCGCCGAGCTCATTGCCGACAACGGTCAGTACTCAGTATTAAGAGTAGTGTAAAACGTAGATATATCACGTGACAATGAAACTGACGTGGCACAGTCGCCCATGGAGCGTGACGTGAACAAGCTGCTCGAGTTCGACGACTAGAGCGTCGAGCTCATTGCCGACAACTGTCAGTATTGATAGTAGTGTAACACGTAGATATATGACGTGACAATGACACACACTGACGTGACGTGAACAAGTAAGCCCACGTTCGCACGGACGTAAAAATATTGCGGCGGGATTTTATCGCGCACTGGATTTTCAACTCTCGGTGTTGAGCCGAGCGTTGAGAATCCAAAGCGTTGGGACGTACTCTCGTCCTAGCGCATTGAAAAAATACAATGTTGGATTTTCAACTCTCGGCGCTAAGCAGAGCGTTGAAAATCCAGTGCACGAAAAAAAATCGCCGCGATTTTATTACGTCCGTGCTTTCGTGGACTAAGTGTCGAAAAGGATCAGTAAGTATTGCCGGCTCTATACTTCTACAGCCCACCCAGATAGACCCAAGAATAAGACTTCGTTATCATTCGACTTAGCTTCATTTTTACATTCAAACTAACCATTATTTATCATTCAAACTTTATCATAATCATTCCGTTCATTTTTCAAACATCTCTCATCCTCAGATCCTCATAGTATTCGTGATTTCATCACTTCCCAAGAGTAAGTTTCTGCATGTATGTTAATTTTTAACTTGAGATTGAGCACCACTGGCCCAATCATATCCTTACATATTATAAAACGAAGTCCACCGCCGCGTTTGTCTGTCTGAACGCGATAAATTCAAAAACTACCAACGGATTTTCAAACGGTTTTCACCAATGGACGGAGGGATTCATGAGGATGGTTTAGATTGGCTGAAATATGACGATTATTGATGAAGATGTCGGAAAAAATCATGCCGACTGGGAGCTTTACTGGCGTGCGCCGCGTAAACCGTGAGATATAAATAAGATGTATGTTCTACAAGATTGTACATCTTAAAAACATCAACAAAAAAATCCGCGATGGCATGTCTATCTTCTAAGGATGAACCACAATAACCATTTTTATCATTCATAATTTGGTAAAATGTTTCATTGTTATTTCCAAAGCTATTTTGACCGGTAATATAATATTTATCCTTATCCAATAAAATATGTTATTTAAATTGGGCATTTAAAATAGATTGAAATATGCCTTGACATCATATCATCAAAAATAATAGTTTAAGAGATATCATAGATACAAAAATTACGCGCTAAAAAAATATTATGGTTGACGACAACGTGGCGCAGCTGTAGGAGTCAATGACCTTTTCCTCGGCTATTAGGTATGTAATCCCAGTAGTACGTTCCCGGGGGATATTTTCCGACATCCACGCGGGCGAAGCCGCGGGCAAAAGCTAGTTATCTATAATTGAGTGTGAATCACCTGACCATAATTGTTTTTTAATTCAATAATTCATAAGTTTTATCAAATATTTGATTGACCTATTTTGCTGCGTCATTGATCTAGTTAGATCATCAATTGATTGATATTTAATTCGCGGAAAAACACAGTTCTTATTCTAGCCTAACACGTGAGTTCATCAGAATCATTATATGTACCCTCTTTACAGACAGATATCTAACTGTGCGATAACTCTCATTAAAGGTAAGCTTAGTATCAGTGTCCTCTTTTCCGCATTGAGATTTGTTTGGTGTTGCCTCGTATGATTGAAACGTTGCAAAATAATGGAACTGTCATCGCAGCAGCATTCATCTCTTCCATACGTCTCTGCCAACCGCCATCAAACTCAAACTCAAACTCAAAGCATTTATTTCAATTAAACCATTTACAGGCACTTTTGAATTGTCAAGGGGTCAGTCAGTCAGAAATATGAAGCTAGTTGCCATTCCAAAGCGTAGGTTCATATGGAGAAGAACGGGGAAGAAACTCCACGGATACTTTTAAATCATAATATTGTTACAAAATATTGGTTACATCATTCATGTTGAAATTATACATGTGAGACCAATGTAGAAAGACGTGCACGTAAAAAGCGTCCGTTATAAAAAGATAAAAACAATTCAAAAATTAAAATAAGCCGTGGCAGATAAGAGATGACCAGTCCCTACTGACGGCGCCCGTTCACGAACATGACGCATGGATCAGCACCGTTTAGCTCAACCATTTTGAAGGGAACTTAACGACATCACAGTGATCACTTCCATACTTACCCTTCTTATGCTCTTTCACTCAATACATCCATATTTATAGCCTAATAGACCTGTAATACAATAATTTTCGAATTTCATGTGTCTAAATACAATGAATGATTTGACTTATGAAGTCCTGTAACGTTTTTATCTCTTCTACAGACGACTTGGACATGGAAGCAATGGACGACGACGCTCTAGCCGACAGGAACATATTCTCTGATCCCGAGAGTGAATGGAACGTGAGGAGATCAATGTCAGGTTCCGACAGCGATGCAGACCAACCTGAGTCAGATCAGAGAGGGCCGTATATTGAGTTAGCTTAGTATAAGGGTTGTAGTTGGTTAACCTTTTGACCTTCAGATGCTTATAGCATAATCAGCCTACAACGTCCCTAGGCTAAGACACAGGCCTCCCCTCTGTTAGATTCTTGGCTTACAACCCACCACCCGGGCCCAGGGTCACAAGCGTATGCGTATACTTAGCATTTGTTTCATCGTCAACATCATTATAGCTAAGGGTCAGTTCACATCGAGACGTGACGGGACGCTGAGACGTGACGACGCAATTTTTAACATCGTGATACACAAAATAACTTTATTTACTACACAAAAAGATACACATTTTATTGAGAAAATTCGAAAATGAACCGCGGCGTGCAAGACCTCGCGAAACCGCGTGACGCAGCGCGTGGCCGCGAGGCGCAGCGTGAAGCCGTCCAGGCGACTTGTCTCTACTATTTTCCGTCCAGTTTCGTGTAGAATTGATGCAGTTCAGTCTCGCTGCGTCGCGCGGCATCGCGCTGCGCAGCGCGAGATCACTGGCCTATTCAAGCATCGTCGCGTCGCGTCACGTCTCGGTGTGAACTGACCCTAAAAGACATCTTCCGCTAACATTTCCCCTCTCTCCCCATTCCCTCCTCCACCGTACTGTGGATCGAAAAAAGCTCTCGAAGACATTGGAGCAATTTTGATTGCATTGAGTCAATTTTAAAGTGTCGGTTTTTTGCTTGAAATGGCTTCTAATAGCCAATATTATGCATAAATATATCATAGAATACAATCTGGTAGGCAAATTGGCAACTTATATTTTTTTTGTAAAAACAATGTATGGAGCTAACACATATCTCCGGAACTGACAGAATAGCCGTTATATCCTTGCACACCGTGATGTAACTATTTATTTATGATTTTTTTTAATACTTGATTTTTACAGACGAGGCGCGGGTTTAACAAAAATCTCACAAAATCTCGTTATATGAAGTATGTCAAAAAACCATAAATAAATAATTACATCACCGTTAGCAAGGATATAACAGCTATTCTCTCCGTTCCGGAGATATAAGCATTAGCTCCATACATTTATTTTATTTTTATACAATTTTTTTTTGCAAAAATTATTCTTAGTATATTTTTGCATAAAATGTATCCTATGATATATTTATGCATAATATTGGCTATTAGAAGCCATTTCAAGCAAAAAATTGACACTTAAAAATTGAAGCTCCAATGTCTTCGAAACCCTTTTTACAATCCACAGTGCGCCGGACACGAGTTACATAAGTTTAAAAGTATACAAATAAGTAGGCGTTCCATTTCGAGGAGGCAAATTCAAATCGATGTCATTTCGGATGTGGGTGAAAATAACTCCTTATAAGATCGAAGGAAGTACTTTTCAAAGGTGTCTGGCGGTCAAAAGGTTAGTCGATTAATGTTATGCTTAGCCAACTATTTTAATTTAATCTACCGTTTATTCATTAAAAAACCGTTAGAACTTAGATATTGTTAAGAAACGTGATCATAAACGTGATCGCAACAGTTCCGCCAATTACTTTTGAATTAGGTATACATAAAAATACAAATAAATAAGTCTATGTTTTCTCTCTCTCGTAACAACACGATAATAAAATAATAATCGGACGTGTAACTCTCAGTTTATCTTTATTAGATAAACGTTATTAGATCCACACGGAGGTGCGTGTTTCCGATATTATGTACACGGCACAATAATTAAGTATGCATGTCATCTGCCAACTGTCTGATTTTGACAGACTGCACTAAACAAGCGTGCACTTAGCACACGGAAAACTATCTTAGCTAAAATATGTATATAGCTGCTTGCGCACTTATCAATTTTGTTCAGTGTACCTACTCTAGAGACGTGTCCACACTAGCGCACGCGCAGGAACCGTGCAGGCTAGGCACCCCGAATGGCTCTGGACGCGTTACATACTCCTCGCGCGCGCTTGTTGCGAACGGTCCGCGTGCATAGTTCCACACCTGCGCAATTGAAGTACACGCACATGAACCGTGAAGTGAAGGTGTCCATACTATGTTCCTAAGAGGCACGCGAACCGTACCTGTTCGTGTCCACGAGAGGACATTAAAGTTGCACGCGAACTACTTTCTAACCGCTCGCGAACTTGTCCAAAGGTGTCCATATGTTCCTAAGATGCACGCGAACCGCACTGTTCGTGCGCGTGCGCAGGTGTGGACCCGCCTTAACAATGCAATATTTTCCTTTTAATCCAACTAGGTAACTCCTTTTCAGTTCAGAATGTGTGTTGAGACTGCACAATTTTAAAATGAGTTCTCTATGATCACGTTTCTGCATACTGTAGCAGCAATAGGCCAGTGGTGTTAATATGAAAAATCGCGCATAAACCAAGATGCAAGATGATTGCCCCTGTGTCGTTATACATTATATTATGGGACACTGACAGCAAAAACCCTTTTTATCACTAATTCTTCTTTCCTCAGGACGCAAGATACTAACCTAACTAATCTGACTTCTCTGACTTCCCTGACTAACCTGCTAAATTCTTTCATGTTTTTTCCGATTTATTATTCTTATATCCTATTTAAAAGTTGCGTTACAATGTTAACCCTACCCATGAACTGGAAAACAGACACATTTGTCAAAAATCTTTCGTCTGAGGTTTAATTCATATACAAGGTCCCATTAAAATAGATGGACAAATTTTAACACAGCGTTCAGTACGTCTAGCCAAAGATATCCAAGCAAAAAAAAACACTGATTAAAGTGATTTTATTTTGACCTAAAATAATAAATGACATTGGGTAACCAACATTTTTAGTGTATTTTCGTTAACTGTTTTTTTTTTGTCAAGTACCTGTCTAATGTGATTATTTTTTTACCATTGTCCTTATTCTGGTAGGCTGAATGATTTTTAAAAGTTTGTCCATCTAATTTTAATGGGAAATTATAATATTAAAGATGTATATCATCCTGGCTAATGTACTGAATACTGGGTGGCAGGGACATTGACGCGAAAATTGATACCATGGATTCTGAACCCCTGCGTTGAAATTTTTCGTCGGTTATTTTAAAAAAATCTGCTGTTTCATAGAAAAGTGAACGCCTACGCGGTCAAAATGTATGGAACAGCTGTTTTTTCAGGGGAGTTCAGAATCATGTACTGAATCCATGGTAAAAGTTTTCGCGTCGATGTCCCTGCTACTCTGTATAGTACTGATCTCGTTACAATGCAAAAAATATATGAAAAGGTAACAAAAATATGTACATATTTAATAGGTATTTACTGTACTCTAGGTATTATGTCATAAGGGCTATAAATATTACAGGAATATTATCTTAAATGGTCATACAAAACTCTTTAATTTGTTTTGATAGTATGTATTTTATAAAATTATAAAAATATACGAGTACATTCCGCCTAAATTGAACTTAGCTTGAGTTTTCCCAAAGAGTTGTACCCACTCTATATAACCTGGCCTGAAAGTACACCAAGCATTCCAATGAGTTTGATGTTTACTATGAGGCCTTTTCGACTCCGCGACCTTTAAAAATTGCTACGACTGAAGGATAGAAAAACAGCTCTCTTTGGAAACTTTAGCTGGGGTTCAACTGCCACCCATTACAGTTCGGATTTATTATATAAATTTTATATATTACGAAATATATTTTATTCCCAGTACAATTAGGACGCGTTCTGATTTATTTTGTATTATTGTTAATATGTACTAAGTATACAGAATTGTATGACTACAAAGAATATTTTCGCATTATCGGTGACAGTGCAATTATTTTAGTTTAATTTATTTTACAATATTAGATGTGGTGAACTGAGAAAATAATTTACACCCACCCTAAGTTAAGCTAACGCCATCTATCACCAACTGAGTTTAACGATGCCCCAATACAATAGTCTTTCATAAAATCTGAGTAAAAGAAGAAATTACTTTTTCCTGTCTATTATTTTATTGTTATTTTTGTCGGTGCCAATCTGTTTTTCGACTAAGGGATCTCGCGCACTAGACGGCCACGACCACGACCACGACCAGTGGTCGCAGCGACCAAATAAACTATATACCGATACGAATCGCGCCCTTGGTCGCAACGATCAACTAGCCGCAAACCATACAATACCAAAAGACGGCCACGACTGGCCGGAGTCGTGGCCGTCCAGTGCGCGAGATCCCTTAGTCTAACTCCTACTACAATTTTCAATTCATCACATCGTATGTAACTCTAATGTGATATCATTATTATTGAAAGTTATTATCTTCTTGTAAGAATTAGTTTAATAATTTAAATATCAATTGTTATTAGCCGATAACTTCAGAATGCAATATAGGGTTTTTAGTCACTAAACAATATGTTCTCGCTCTCTTTAAACCTATGCAGGTGACTTAAGCTTCTTAGATAACGTATCCTACGTTATCTAAGAAAAGATTTGTATTTTTGTTTGTAATGAATAAACTCAAAAATAACTGGACCGATTTAAAAAAATATATCACCAGTAGAATGCTATATTATCACTGAGTAACACAGGCTATAGCTTATAAAGATATCACGCGGGCGAAACCGCTGGCGGAAGCTAGTAGTGGATAAAGACCTTTGTCTTGTTAAGACTCATTTCGTTGATAAGTATAGTTTAAATTAAAAGTGCCTTAACAATGTTACCATGTGTTACCCCTATATATTTATCTCTTACAATGTCATATCAGGGATTTATGTATTTCTGTATTCTGTAATAAACAATAGAAATGTATTAATTAAATATTTTTCCGATAACATTAAAACGCAGCTAATAAGCAGCTGAAAGAGAAGTAAGGGATCTCGTGGACTAGACGGCCACGACTACGACCGCGACCAGGTAAACTATAGAAACCGATACGAATCGCGACGGTCGACTAGCCGCACACCATACATACCACTAGACGGCTACGACTGGCCGGAGTCGTGGCCGCCTAGTGCACGAGATCCCATAAAGTTACTTTCAATCCTGATATGCAAAAAGAGGTTTTATAAGTATTGATTGTTATTATACATACATGTTATCGTCTAGTAATTAGATTATATGTGTAAATAGTTTTGTTAGACGTTTCTAGGTGGTCTCGCCTTTGATTGAATATCTGATTGGTATTAATTTCCGTAAGCAGTCGGCAAAAGAGGTGTTACATGCCAGTTTTTGTTATTTCTGCGACACCTTGTGGAAGTCTAAAATTCAATTTGAATTAGCGATTTGATTGTATAGTATTAATTTTCCTAATTATTAAAATCAGATATTTGGTCCTCGGTGATTGTGTTGTCAGCGGAAGTTTCTGTAAACGACTGTCACAAATATGTTTTAATAAAAGATATCAAATTAACGTTTTCGTTTGTATTTTATTATTTTCTAAAAAAATGTCTGCTTTTAATTGTTCTTTTGAAAGCGCCAGTGCTTTTTTTCGCCTATATGAAAAGATCGCTTTACATAGTGGTTGGTGGAATGAAATAAAAGTTAAGCTCAGTGTGATAAAAGGAACTAAGTTGAAAAATGATGAAAAATATAACTTAAATATTGGAAACACAAAAATCCCGCAAAAAAAAAAGGAAAGAACAACATTCAAATAAAACATCTTCTAAAAAGTTTAGTTACCACAAACAAGGAGTTTGCAACATACTTTGTTTCTCAAGATTATAATTATTTTAATCATTTTGATTGGATATAATATGGGTGTACTATCTGGGTACCAGTTTCTAGCTCCTGGTCCGTGGCAGAAAACTATGTAACTAGGGCAGTGGACGGCAAATTCATTAGTCAATAGAGCCAAATATCGATACTATAACGACTAAGATTATGAGAGCCAATCCTTTCTGTGTGTCCAAACTGTCTCAATACACTTTTCTTAATCCTTAAAACTTCCGTCCTCTTTCACTTCTCAACGCTTCCTACAATTAACTTGGTAAGAAGTAGGATGCCTTCATCGTCATCATATCGGCTGATAATAATATGATGAAGGCATCTTACTTATTAACAAGTTAACCTTCGAAAACTTTTAAAGGTACAGTCATTTCCGTTGTCCTGTTAATTTTTGGTGAAAATGCTTCGGAAATATATCTTTGAAATATAGTTTTCTTGCTTAGTAACCGAAACCCCGTTCCCCGCGAATATCTACGCTCGCATTCATCGACATTTGTACAGAGTCGCACTCTATAGGCTAAAGAGCCGCATGCGGCTCGCGAGCCGCGGTTTGCCGACCACTGAACTAGGGCCATAGTTCCTCATCACTGGAATCACACTGGAAATCAAAATTAACCAGCCACGTTTGTGAAGACTATCGATTACTGGACCCATAAATGAGCGGATTCGGTACAAACTCCGCCATCACACTAATTAAATGATCTATGACGTTTAGAATCGCAGCACTCATAAAAAATATGAAAAAAAAAACTCATGTCAATGTTACTTATGTTCTAATTTCAAACTAATCTCTTACTATATTTTTGAGCAATTATTCATAAAAAAATATTTCATAACAGATAAATTTTAACGATATTACTAGCAAGAAACCGCGCAGTTTTGCACGGTAAATTTATTATTTGAATGTTTTTTTAACTTATGTATTGAATATGGTCGGCAAAGAGACTGACACGAAAAGTAGCCGAATATTTCATCAATGTTATTTGAAGTGCTGCAAGTTACAAAACCTTACGCCGTTGACCAATGTCATACCTTCTAGCAACGGGAAAGTGGTGGATTTCTGTGTGGATAGGATCAAATATACGGATTGGCCACCTATTTTAAATGCACTCAGCTGTGATTTGAGCCTGCATTCAGTTTCTATAAAGTGTCGACAGCAAGTCAAAACGGGTAATGTTGATACAACTCAGATTACAACCTGGTAATTTCGTAAGGATTTAGTAACTTTATTGACGGAAACTATGAATAATTCATAGTTTCCGTCAATAAAGTTACTTTTGATTTGATTTATAAGAAAATATGATAAAAAAAAATCTAAATAATGTTCTAATTTAAATTATCAACTTACGTAATCCGCCAATATGGTACTTACCAATTTAATAGAAGCTTAGTGGGAAATACAAATCCATAAACCTTGAAGATCGAACCTATAACCAAGAAGCGGTACCAACCCGAATCAGTCACATAGCTGCAATCGGAAGGTTAATGACTCGATAACCTAGCTAATCCTATTTATAGGCATTAATCATAGATACGGTTCTAGAATCTTTGTACAGCAACTGGACTTTGTTCGTCATAAAATTATCACGTTTTGAACTCTAGGTAATCGAACGAAGGGAACAAATCAAAGTTACAAGGAGCAGTCATCATTACAGATGTTAGGTAGATTAAGGTTTCTGATATCTATTGGACTTTAGTCGAGAAGTATCGTAAGGCTACGTTTCCACCAGAGATAGCTAACGCTAACTTAGCTCAACTATGACAGTGAAGTGAAGTAATTGGTTAATTTCACACACATCCCTTGCTACGCATCCTCGCTCATCTCTGTTGGAAACGCAGCCTAATTATGGGGAAGGTTGATTTTTTGCAAGTTTGCCATCGGATACGACTTTTAAATTGATCTAATCATTTCAAAACTCTGGGCTCTTGATAACGCTAATTTTGGGCAGTTATCCCATTTTTTTATTTGAAAGAAAAAAGAAAGAAAGAAAATACGTTTATTTGCGGTAAACATGACGCAAAAAAAGAACACAAAATTAAAAAATGGAAACAAGTTTAGGGAAAATATGCGTCACATTCACGCAAAACGGCCATCGCTCAGCATGATGCTGCGGCCCTATGCAAGACAGAGCCCCAGCGCTGGTTTTCAGCGACAGCCGGCGTTGACGTTATGACGTCGACCGGTGCAGCATACCATGAAATATAATTAAGATATAAAAATAAAATAAAATACAATAATTAATTCGCAACTTCTATCAACAGTATTGGAACACATAGACTGCGAGAGACTAGCGAAAACGGTCAACAAGCGATCTGTGATACTGACAAACTTTATGCTAAGTAATTTAGTGGAGGCGACAGCGCAACTACTATCTAATACCACATTGCTGACGACCTTACTGCTCGAGGGGCTTCCGTTGAGAATACCCTATTTAAATCCTTTGTCTGAGGTAAGACACATCTACTTCCTTTACAAAAATACCGAACTAAATCTGCTGAGAAAATAATCAATCAAGAATCAGCCAAGTAAATAAAGCATCTATTTTTACGCCTTTCGCACTCCTTTCTGTATCAGACAGCAAACGCCAGAAGTATTAGTATAGTATTGTAAATAAAATAGAAACACTACGAACGGGCAACTTGAATTTTGGTGCCTGTTTTTTTATTATTATTCCAAGTCTTTCTAGATTTCCTTGTATTTTAGGCTCTATTAGCGAATCATTCTCTGCAACACTTACACTTGCAACGATGTCTGATCGGCGATGCAGGCTGCCTGGCTATCTGCAAGTCGATCAAGTGTCTACCGAACATCCTGACTCTGGACCTATCCGGATGCGAGCTCACGCCTCTGGGCGCCGAATACATCGCTGAATTAGTTAAGGTATGTTGTTCTGACTTTTTGGTTTTGTGACCAGTCTTTTTAAAACTCAATGCCCTGATGGGGCATCAGGGCAATAAAGAGGTAGCTACAGCGCGTATAACTAGATGCTTATTGCCAAAGGCTTTATCCTTCGATCAATCGCAATCCACTTCAGGGGCTAACCTTCAAATGTTATCATACTGGGTAAGCTAGGAAATGCCTGGGCGAAAAGAAGTACCCAAAATGTCTTTGATATTTTCTACTCTAACCAATTTCAATTTTTTTTTCTTTTCTATGCCAGTTTCAGAAGATCCATAGATACAGCGAGAACTGGACGCACACACTACGGTATCGATTGCCCGAGCTAGACTCGATGGAAGGTCTACGTAGGATCACAGTTTGTGCCAACCCTCAATTAGGGGACGCAGGAGTCGGGAAGCTCTTGGATGTGCTCTCTGATGATTTGTGGATAAAAGGTCAGTGCTGTGCTTTGTTACGGCTCTCGCTCACAATGGGTGAGGCAAACGAAAGGCAATTATCCTCGAATATTGTTTCATACTTCTCTACGGACTCTCTGTTTCAGCACTGGATATTCAGAACTGTGGTATAACAGAAAACTCGGCGGCCGTGATTCTAGAAATGTTGACGACCAACAAGACTCTCGTGGTAATAGATTTAAGGAACAATGATGTGAGTTTAGACTCGCTGTCCAAAGTGCGTTCTGCGCTCAGGGATAACGAAAGAGACACCGGAGGAAAGGTATTCATTATGTGTTTTAGCACCATTGAACTTAGCGGGGTGCACTAGTAGACGGCTCGAACTCGTTGGTGGGCGTGACTAATGTGCATGCTAGTACGAGTAGCGTACCCTTAAATAGCTTCGACGACTGTCAACATTCAAACGTACACCGGGCGGCTGCACCCTATAGGTATTTCAGCCCTGCTTCTACATTGCTGACTGGCCTGTATATTATTATCCCACGGTTTGAGCTATTTTAATTATCTATAGTTCGTTCCGATAAAATTTCAAAAAAGTTCGTTTCCAAAATTTCCAAACAGAACCGCAGTTCGTTCCCATACGAAAGAAGAAGACCGCGCAGTCTTCTTCTTTCGTATCGGAACGAACGGCTACAGCTAGCAGCAGGATTTCACTGATCTGGGTTGTATGAAGTTTTATACAAGAAAACGGAATGTCGTAGATAGTAGCATGCAAAATAAACTATCACTTGTTTGTCACAACGCACATGATCATTTTGGTCACTGTACAGACATATAACATCTTTGTTTCAGTTTTCATGGCTTGCTAGCCTTAGTGGGTCTTCGAGTGAAAGATTGTTTAAATCAGTTCCATTCAAGTTAGTAAATAAAATTATTACGGTATCAACTCTTTTAGCAATTTTTATATGCAGTTGTTATTTACCATTAAATTTTATTTATATATAATTTTAGAGTTGGATTAAAAGTTATGAATGGGAGAACAACGCCCACGAAATATGTTAGCAAGACTAGTACAGCGAAGAAAGAAAAGTAAGTACTCAATTTCCTATGCAGGGATTAAGGAAATCTGCCAACCTTGTTTGGTAAATGGCTGAAACTCGTAGCATATCCACCATAGAAACGGGTTTTGTCGACGGAAGAATAGACAAAATGACAGATGTGATTGTGAATATGTCATTTTGTCTATTCTTCCGTCGACAAAAACCGTTTCTATGGTGGTCGTGCTACACGTGCTGTATTCCCCGAGAGAAAAGCAAGTTATGTTATGTCTATTTTAGACTGGGGCTATTGCATTAACTGGCTACTGCGAAATATCGAATGGAAAAATCCAATTGCACATTGCATGACCCGAAGATCTGATCCAAGCCAACCCTTAGACCTTACATGAACTTCTCATTTCCAGAGACTACGCGGAGTTACTAGAGGAACAGCTCCAAGAAGAGATCTCGCACAGGCAACAACTTGAAGAGCTGAACCAGCAGTTGGTAGACCAGATGAAACAGTTGAAACAGCAGCAGATACGACTGTGGGGCAACTGTGGAGCGTCTTCAGGTAAATTTCGATAACATGAACAGACCAAGGCTTTCGAAGCGTTTGAAAATTCCAAAGGTTCCACTGTTGGTTGAGCCATCCGCTACAACGTTATTTATTTTAAAAGGGTAGAATGATGTGACCGGCAATCTACACATGAATCTCAGACAGTATTTTGTATGGGACAAAGTGAGAAAAAACGACTGCGTCTTTTCCGTTTTGGCATTTAATTAAATCGAGGGTCCTACATGTGGAACTGCCTAAACCCTCGCAAAAAGTTAAATCCGCAACACCTTTAAATGTTTTTCTTCGTACTATCCAGGTTCAGAACACTCCTTCGAAGCGAGTTCGAGGTCAGGTGACTTATCAAGCAGTTCTGGTTCGACGAGTTCTGTGCCTATTGACCAGAACACGCTGTCTTACATACAGCAGGCGTTCAAAGATATATACGCGTTCATAAAGAATAACCAGTGCTACGGGTTATCGCCTAATGGGTTAGTTTTGTTCTCGAACGCAACATTTATTTCAATTATCTGGCTTGAACAAGTGGGTGCATTTCTTCTTGAGGGATATGGTTTATTAAGTAAGTTCATTTAGGTACTACTTACACGCCAAGCAAAAAGTAAGGCACAGGTTAGATGTAATGTATTCATCCATTTGGAACTCCGCATTAGTATTGAAACTCAAGAATAAGGCCAACTTGGAAATTTAAACCCAAAAATAAGGTGTGGACCCAGATGGTCAGCCTAATATGGCACTAAGATTTCATCTTCTTAATATAATCCCCAGACAATGTATTCACGAAACTTTGAAAGAGAATGTACCAAAGCAACAGCCAATCGAGGACATCGCGGAAGTGGAAGAAACATCATACAGTGAAGATATAAGAGTCAACATAGCGTCGAAGAGACCGCAGAGTTCACACCAGTTCATGGATAAAATGAAGGTCAACAAGACGACTAAGTCCGCGCATCTTTTGGGTAACTCGCAGCGAGTGGACGCAGAGGAAATGGTAAGAGGTTTGAATACTTGCAACTTCTGCCAAACATTTACCTAATTTTGTTGCAGCAGTCTTCAGGGAAGCGTTGAAAGAACGGTTGTGATTATATCCGGGACAAATGGAAACTTATGTAGATACTAAATATCTCCAAATAAGGACGACAATGTAGAGTAAATAGCATGTTACCAGCCGTTCATTTATTTGTGGGGTCTTATTATTTCCAGAAACTGGAGATGATTGAAAGACAAATGGGCGACACGAGGAATGCACACCGTGAGGAATTAAATACATTAGAGGATAATATAATTTCTACAGAATCGGAGCCTAACAAAAAAGTAAGTCCAACCTTCGACTGTTATCTGGTTAGCATTGGCAATGTTCGATCATACAATTTGAAAAAGTTTGAGCATCAGAATCGTCATCATTATGACGCGGTGGTATACTACATGCCGTGTTAGGTGATTTTTAGTGATATTGGAAAACAGATTGGAGACCTATCATAAATGGAGGTATCAGCATGGAAAGCGCTTTTCAGTCTTTATTTTATTACAGAGCATACACAGGCAGAGTAGCCCCTGCAGTAGCGTGGTAAGCGACTCGGACACGCTAATATGTTCGCCAAAGATAACGAAGCGCTCCATACAGCCGGGCCCGGTCCTAGTCAACCCGCTGGAGGCACTCTGTTCGTCTTCATCCGAGGACAGCTCGTGACGGATGTTTTTTACGTACTTATATATTTACTTAATATCATTTTTTATGTACGATTAAAAATTGTTTGGTTTATGTTTGGGTTTTACTGTCATATCTTCACAAAGATAAGTTAGGAAGTTTTTATTTAAGTTAGCCTATGAAGCTTACTACTTTAGTAAATAATAGAAACAGCATCACGCCATTTTCCCATAAGAAATTTTAATTCATTTTTGGAAGTGTCGCTACCGGCACTTTATCCCTATCGGATAAAGTGCCGCTATTTGCGGCATAATAGTGGCGCTGCCTCGGCTTGGCTAAAGTGCCGTAAGCATTGCATTGTCATTGTCACTTATTTTGTTTGATTGTTGAGGTTAGTTCGCTGCCCTTCATATTGATTGATCGTATTTGTTTTAAATAATTATATCAAGTCACTACAATGACTGAATTTACAAAAAATTAAGTAGCAAATTAAAATTGCTGAAAGGTAGGTTAGGTTAGAACTGTGACCACACAACGCACGAGCCGAGCGAGCGTAGCGAGCGGTGCCACGGCAGCGGCCGGTGAATACCAGGGTCCGTTTAAGCACAAGAGAATGTTTTGGGAATGTGGTAAAAACATGTTGAAATCTCGTTGCTGTCAAATATTGTATGGATATGCTGATGATTGATGATCAACAATGCAAACATTCTGGCCACCTCACTCATATATTTTGCCATTTCTCTATCACGCGGGGTTTTGCGCCCGCGTGCGTGCCACGCCCGTATACGTGGAGCGCACCCGCAAACTCCCCGCCTACCACGTGCGTATGACAGGCATGACAGAAAAAGTATTTACGTAACGATAGCATGCGGGCGGCATGCATACAGCACGCACAAATCCGTACGACACATTGGCATGTGATAGATAGATCATGGATCATTAGCATCAAACAGTAACATTGGAAAATCATGCATGCAAGCTAGACTCAGTCATGACTAGCAGGCACTAAGCAAAATTTGAAGAATACTAATCTAATCTACTGCATTCAGTTTTTATAGTTAGAAACTAATAGAAAAAACATTTTAAATTACAATAATAGTTTATTATACTAAATTACACTACAAGTATCTAACCTATTCACTTCTGGGTGTCGCTTATTTCTACATTCTTTTGCTGCAGCTTGGCAATCATGACCTTCTCTTTAGCCTCTTTCCTGGCTTGTTTCTCTAATTTCTTCTGTTCCTTCTCCCGTTTAGCCAGCATCTCTTGGAACCTCTCATCACGAGGATCTAGCTTGAAACCAAAATGTCTCCTTACTTCCTCTACAAGTCTCTCTTTCTTTTCCTGTAAAGATGAAAACATAATTCTTAATTAATTGTGAGCAATATCTAGATATTAAATTATCTTTACATTGATGTAACTCACAATAGGGACACGGACTGGGAAAAAAAAAATTGTCAGATAATAAAAAAATATTAGGCACGTATTTTTTGATTTAACTTAATAATAATCGGTTTGGATAAAATGCATTAAAGTTGGGGTGTGGGGCCTCGCTACCTCACAAGAATGTAATATAAAATCTACCTGGGAGTGACGTATTGCCTACTCCATGTATTGCCGTAATCTTTTGATAACGTAAAAAAAGATAAAACACGTGTCCAATATTTTTAAATAATCTACCTGACAGACAAAAAAAAATTGTTGACAAATAGGGATCTATTTGTGAGTTACATCAATGTAAAGTTAACTGAAAATTTAACTCAAAATGGGCATTGCTACATCAGCAAATGCATAGCACTTAAGTTTTAGATGAATGATGAACCCGTACTTGGATAAAAACATTACCCTCCTTCTGGGGCAGTCGGGTAAAAAGGAAGGGAGGAATCACAGGGATCACTGGCAGCATCTATCTCACTTACTCCTTTTTCACATACTTGTACTTATTAATATTTTAACTGTAAGCTTATTTAATATGAAAATATTTTGTTTCAAAATAGAACATTCATCTAAAAAAAATATGGACTAAATCCAACAGTAGTTTATTTAGAAATTAGCCCACAGTTTTACTTTAACAGATAGCATAAACCAGCTTTATAAAGTTTACTATTCTCCATTTGAAATAAGATTAGACATATAAACAAACCTTTTTTTACAGTACATTCAACCGATTCTGACTACTATACTGTAGGCATAAGGATTTTGCATTAAAAGCAAAAAAGTGGTTACAATACCAACTGTTTACTGCAGCTACCATTTGTCATGCTACCAAAGCAATAGAAGTGAAAATCGGTTGAACGGACTGTAAAAAGGTTTAGTTAAATGTCTAATCTTATTTCAAATGAGTTATAGAAAATATTTTATTTCAAAATAATTCAACAAACCTTAGCTGCATTTGCTTCAGAAGTCTTTTTGGCAATCTTATCAACAAGTTCTTTCTTCCATTGTGCCAATTTGACAAACTTATCAGCAATATCTTTGTCCCTTTGCTCAATTTTCTGTTGTTGTTCTTTTCTCCTATTATCTGCGGTTTCAATCATCTGTTTGATAGTGAATGGGTATGCTACAGATTCATACTCCACTCTATCCTGTATGTCTTGCCTTGATGGGAAGCATATGCCTGAAAAGAGAAGTTATTTTGCAAAGCTTTGTAATGTTGAATGTTGAGAAATATGCTGCCAGTGCAAGAATACACCTAAATGTAGTAGTGGGAAGTATAAGAATACTTAGTCTACTCCTGACTTTATTTATATTAATTTGCTAGAGATTGATAGACTAAAAAGTTTAGAAGGAAATAATTACTGGGATTAACACCACTCGCAACGCCGTATTTCCCGTACATCTTTCTACTGTATTTAACAGTCAGGTGGGCCAAACATTTCGGCTCCTCGTAAGGTCTCTGCCCGTTGACAAGATTCTGATGTGCCGGCGACAACCTAGAAATATTCCTTTTTGCTTCTATCGCAGCCTCTTTCGCCAGAGTATCTTCATCATCTGCCACTACTGGCTCGATCTGCTCGACTGCTTCCGCCTGTGTGCTTGAAAAGCGTAACAAAGAACCTATAAGGTTCGGCCGCAAATACTTCGATCTTATGCACAAACTCATTTTGTGTAATGTTTTTGTTGTTAAAATTTTACTAAAAGTATGATTCTGATGTTAGAAATGTGAGGTTATATTTTTGACACTTCACTGTTTGTTTGACTTTGACACTTCCTTTTCCTTGACTTTTATTTCATAATTTGTGCAAAGACAATAGAAGTTTACAACCTGGTTGCCATTTAAAAAAATGTGTGAATCACCAAGAATAATTTTGTAACTGATTGATTTTAGACTTTATTTCAATGGTATAAATATCAAAAGGCATTGTATTTACTACTGTGAATTGTCATCGTGTCAATTAATTTATATTTCACTCGCTCTTTGCTTTGTCTTGTCTGTGCCTTATAATTAGATTGAAGCTCTCGTTTCGTAGTTTGTTATTTTCTTCAGTGTCCCGTAAATCTTGAAATAATGGATGATTTCGGTGATAACTTTGTCCAACCCGAAGTAGACCCAGCAGCAGAGTTCCTTGCTCGTGAACAGAACCAATTAGCAGGGCTCGAAGATGAGTTGGAAACCAGTGCTCCGCCCCCCATTATATCTTCCTCAAACGGCCTAGTAGATGATTTTGTGGGTAAGTAACATATTTGCTTTCGATAATATATCATATTGTATTGAAATTTGTTAGTTATGGGAGAATTATAAAAATCAATACTATGAACAACCTAAACTTGGCGTTCTGGCATAAAATTGTCGCTTATCTGGTATTCTTCATCCAAATATCAGTAAAATATATCTACCCAATCTCTGTACTATAACAATAGTGACCGGTCGAAAAAGAGTAATTAACAATAGTGACCTATCAATTACGCCATAACACACAACCATGCCTGTGCCAAAAAATATCTCAAATAAAAATCAATGTTTCTCTATAGAAGTGCCAAGTGCATCCGCCTTCGACTCAAACGGTCTTTTAGATGACGAGCCTATCCAGACTTCTGTGTTCAGACAAGAGAGAGAAGAACCTGAGAAGATCAAAGCTTGGCGTGAGGAACAGAAACAGAGATTGGAGGAGAAAGGTAAATAATAATACACTTTTTTTTTCAGATAGCATATTACTCATATTTACATAATTGTAGGTACACAACATATTCTGCTACATACAGCACCACATGACCACCTTTTATAAAATCCAAGGCAGTAATACTATTGTCTTTTTTTAATTACAATATGAATTTATGTCCTAAGCTTAGGAGTTTTATTACCACTAGGGCTAGAAAAAATAGGAGAGGCATGAATAAGTAAGACAAACTAATAATACATGGATTATGTAACTACAACTACCCTACTTATGCAGACTGATCTGCCAATTGTCAACTTGTCTAAACTAATATTATAAAGGTTTGATTTTTAGTATGTTTTTTTGTAATGAATAAACTCAAAAACTACTGGACAAATTTGAAAAATTCTTTCACTGGTAGAATGCTATATTATCCATTTATCACTGAGTAACATATGCTATAATTTATAAAGATATCACAGTAGCAAAAGCTAGTTAAATATAAAAGAGAAAAAAAATCCTCATGTTCATTTGCAATCTGCTTTCTTAGCCATAATCAGATTATCTGATGAAATAATATAATTTTATGAGAGATAATTCCACTGAGTACTCTCTCTATCTTCAAAAGAGTAGATTCTAATCTTTCTGTTGATCTAGTTTCAGCCTCGTGATGTCTTGCTTGTTAAATAGTAATAAATATTTAATTTATATGCTGAATTCAGATGCTGAGGAAGAAAATAAGAGAGAGGAGATGCTGAAAATAGCCAAAAAAGAGCTGGAGGACTGGTACAAAACTCATGAAGAGCAAATTGCTAAAACTAAAGCAGCTAACAGGTACATAATTATCAAGTTTTCTTTGCTTACGTTTGTATCTAGTAACCAGTTACATTATGAATATTTTTTATTTAATTTAGTAAGGGATAATAAAAAATAACAACCTGCACTGGGCCCGCATGGCAGATCAGCGGACTCCTTCTCGAAGAGAGGAGGCCTGTGTACCAGCAGTGGGAACAAATAGAATGATTATGTTTATGTTAACAGCTACAACATAGATTAACAGTTTGTCAGTAATGGGCCACACTACATAGTTTAGAGCTATTCCACATGTATCATATTATTACCAATTTACCGCCCTTACGGGTCAGGTACATCTGAATGATCCACATGTATCTTCGTATGTCTTAAAAAAATTTTGGTTGCCATACTTAATTGGATATTGCTTTTTATTATGGGATAAATGATATCATTGCCTGTTAGTTTAGAGGAAATAATAAATTATTCAGGTTTTAGTTTCTTATAATTCCTATTTTAGATAATGGGAAGCAAATAATTGTATATTGGCCAAACAACTCAATGACTGTATTTTTTTATACTAATGCCTGAATCAATATGTAAACAAACAACAAAAAGAAAATAAAAAAAAAAACGTAGTTACTTAGTCGTACGAGAGGACTCCTATCTAACTGCAATTAGGTACTCTTTGCTGATAGGACAATGCTTGAATATACAGATAACATTGAAAATGATTCACACAATTACTGTGATTGTCTTTCCTTTTCTACTATTTTTAAAGAATAAAACATATTTTAATACATTTGCATGAATAAATAAAAACTTAATCTGACTCTTTTTCTTTTCAATGCAATCAGGGAGTCTGCTAAGTAAGTATACCTGAAGTATAAACTAAAACAGGAACTAATCTGGTATTTGGGTGGGTTCTAGGTGATAAAGTGTCTTAATTATTTTCATTTTTATGTCCAGCAATCTGTTGGGCATTTCATATTGTCAAGGATAGGTGCTGGTACGACAGGGATAATGTTGTAATAATAACTTGTTTCAGTTTAATTTTTATATTTTTGTATAAATAAGGGAATCATCTACACTTCAGCATTGTTGTACACTCATGAATAGTCAAGACCAATTATTTTTTTTGTAAACATTCCATTAAAAATTCCAACACATTTTCATAATCTAATAAAATCTAACATTAGTTCAAATTGCATAATACATTAGCATTACATTATAGGCCCTTCACAGATGGGATATAAGGCACAATATGGATTCATAAATTAAGTAATGTATGTTTGATAATAGGAATGCCGAGAAAGCTTTAGCACGCGGTTCGGAGGGTACCGTGGAAGACGGTAACGAATGGGAGCGCGTTGCGGAGCTTTGCGACTTCGGACCGAGGCGCGGCCGGGACGTCGCACGTCTTAGATCCATCGTACTGCAGTTGAAACAGTCTGGAGTCAGACCTAACCACCCACCACGCACTACTAAAGTGTAAGTTTCTAACCATGTAGGAAGCACTGCTGTAGAGTTATAAAATCTAGATCCCATTCCTAGTTCATACGGACAAACTATGTTAATTGTATGTGGTGTAATTTATTTAATAATAATTAACCAATTCATAAAATTAAAGCCGTATTTATGGTGGTTCATGAACTGACTAGATGTCATCATGAGTAGCATCTGTATGCTCTTCTTACTAGACATAAAAGCTAAAAAAACTACTACCAATTAAACATTATGAAATAAATATATTTGATTAAAATTATAATAATATTATGGTTAAAATAATACATTAATATAATGATATTTCTTTTGTTCACAGAGCTTGAATTATCAGTGAAGATGTAAATAACTGCAAAAAATTGTACCTAATCATCAGTCTCGGTATATTAAAATCACACTTAATTATAATAATTTAGGAAAAATATATTAATATAAAGTTGTTCCACTGCTGTTTAATAATACTGGAATGTAATAACAACCATAGTAGAAGTGTTATTTATTCGTTTTGTATTGTATTGTATGATGTTATAAATCATAATGGCAAACTATTATTAGTAACTAGTTAAGCCATCGCGTTTTTATTTTTTGTCATAATGTTAATAAATATCATTCCAAAATAAATAATTGTTCAATTCTTTGGTAAATTTTTCACATCTTAATTTTTATAAACCCCTATTTTGAACACATTTTACTATTACACACACTCCAAATTATAATTAACCCTATTTGTGGCTTCCCTTAACAATTTTGCTACTTATTCTTAGTGTGAAAAAAAATATTAATTCACAAATTAAAACAAATACTTGATACTATAACTTAAAATCCTTTGCAATATCAATATGCTTCTTTTTATATATTTTTTCAGTCAATTTCAATAACAAATACATTAAACTTATGACCAATAGGAATGGCCATACACCACATGTGAGGTAGTTTCGTAATTGTAATCCCAAAGACCTTTCTTTATTCATAGATATATTATTGTATACTTTCTCTGTCCTCTTTGTTATGTCCATCCAATTGTACATTTTCCTTATTCTCATATTGCATTCAAAGGGACATAGCATATTGCCTTTATCTATATCTTCCATGGCTTTTTCAATTCCCTCCACTAGACTACTAACATTTGGTTCTGTCAAGTAAATCATACTCTCAGGCAATACTTCAGGGATACCACCAACTTTCGTTGAGACCACTTTCAACCCACAAGAAGCAGCCTCCACTATTGCCATGCAGTAAGCTTCTGTAAGAGATGTATTCAGAAATATATCCCCCTTTACTAACACATTTCTTACTTCAGAATGTTTAAGACTTCCTAAGAGGGTCACACAATGTTGGAAGCCCTTCTGTTCTCTTACTTCCTGTAAGAGCCACATTTTAGGACCATCTCCACCAACTATAAATCTTATATTTGGATATCTGGGGCACATATCAGCTATTACAGCAGCCATTAGGTCGACACCTTTTCTGTACACCAGGCGTGATACAATTACTATAGTTATCACATTGGGCTCTCTTTTACTTGGGTCTGGAGTAAAACTGTAAGCATCAACAGCATTAGGAATGACTGAAACTTTATGTGCTTTTACTTTTGCTCTGAGCACAGTATTTTCTTTTCCGGTGTGTGATACACAAATACAATGGTCACACTCGCATAAACACATCTGAAGATATTTGTTTGTCAGAACAGCTGATGTGTCAGCAAACCCAAATAAGCTGTGATCTGTAAAAACTGTTTTTAACCCCATTAATTTACCTATAATTGAAACTTCATGGCATAGGACACTGAATGCAGAATGTCCATGGACAATTTCAACTCTCTCCCGAATCAATATATATCTTATCAGAGCTATATTGCTTATCATGGTTGGAAGTACACATTGGGCGTAAAACACTTTAACGGGCAAGTAATAAACCTTGAGTCCACACGTTAAATACCGTATTCCTACCCGTTGACCGTAAGAATGTGTGATTATAACTACTTTGTGGCCTCGCTTTATTAAACACTGTGATAAATTATAGATATGTTCTTCTACCCCGCCCGTATTAGGATAAAAGAAGTCCGAGGCCATGCAGATTATGTGCTTTTTATTCCTTTTACGGTTTTCCTGTAACAAAATAGGTTAACCGATGTAAAGACGAATACATTAGCTGTCGACTTATGTTACAATAATAAATAATTACCTTTCTTTGGATCCCCATCGTGGTAAAGCTATGTTAAATTGAATAAATGATAATATTCAAGCAACAGGCTTATTGTTTTCAAATATCGCTCATTATCAATTCGAGAGTCCTCAATCAACATCGGCAACATGCATTGACCTGACAGTACTGACAGTTGAGTCTACTGTCACTACTGTCAGATCAGTCAGTGTCATTGTCTAAGACCGCTTTCCGAATTAGAACATAATCGGTCACAGCGCTGATATCGATAATTGGCGTTCCGATTAAGATATCACGATTATGACAGCTGAGAGCTGTCAACAATTCGGAACGCTCGTGAACGCACCATGGACTTATTATACAAAATAAGTCCATGGAACGCACTCACAGTACTCGCTCAACGTCAAAACTTGCATATCATATTTCTTTGTGTTTATACCACAATTTTATTCTTCTTCTTTGGTTAGGTGGCGAACGGTACTTAGTTTAAAGATAGGATGCGACATGCGAGTCAAAACAAAACAGCACAACTGTCATTTTTGACAGTGCTCACGGTGATATTAGTAAAAGGCATGGTCGGCGTTATCGCAAGATGTCGCATGTCATGACGTCATCTATGACGATTGAAGACACACTGTTATCGCGCCCACATTAATTCGGTACAGGAATTAGCGCGCTCAAATCGATTACAGCGTAACTCGGAATGCACTCAGTGTGAACTCGGTTGAATGAGTCACGAATGAATAATCTTATCATAAAATCTTCGTTCAGCTCAACATCATAAATTACAGGCACTGGTTTAAATGCACAATCACAGATCACCCGGCTCTTATAATTAGGACATGTTAAAATAATAATTTACAGCTTGAAAATAGCCTTATTAAAAAAACGAGCGAGCCGGTCGGTGCCGGGTTACCCGGCGGCTAAGGGTCACTTTACACTGAGACGTGACGCGACGCGACGATGCTTGAAGAGCCCAGTGGTTTCGCAGCGCCGCGCTACGCAGCGTGCGAGGCGCATCGTGAAGTCGCTGGCAGCCCCACCACGCCTCGCTGCTTAGTGACGCGTCGCGCTACGCCGCGCGGCATTTTCGAATTATCTCAATTAAATGCGTATCTTTCTGAGTAGTAAATAAAGTTATATTTTGTATCACTATATGAAAAAGTGCGCGCAGCGTCGCTTCGCGTCACGTAACGTCTCGATGTGAACTGACCCTTAGTGTATGGGCGACTTACGCCATCACATCAACCAATCAATCAAATACAATCTGTCAAATTTCTTTAATAGATTTTTAATTTTATCACTAAAGCTTAAGGTTCAAAGTTGATTGGGAAAATTTGACAGTTTCGGGTAGGTTGACCTGCTGGCGTCTGTACATAATTTATATAATAGGTTGGGGAAAAAGTTTCTTCGTATTTTTTAAGAAAATTCAAAACATTTTTTAACATAGTATGTTTACATTTAACTAAAGTATGTAGGTACCATTTTGTTCGATAACTTTTTGCCATCTTGTAGGTAGGGACATGATCCCATTGCTATAGAAATTTTGGGACTTCTGATCAAAATACCGCGACAAGTGGTTTTGGCAGTCCTCCCGTGATGTTAACCTGACACTGCCTAAAGAATTCTGAAGAGACCGAAACAGGTGGAAATCTGAAGGTGCAAGGTCAGGACTATACGGCGGATGCATTAACACCTCCCAGCCAAACTCTCTTAATTTTTGCTGAGTGGCTAAAGATGTGTGAGGTCTAGCGTTATCATGATGAAAAACCACACCCCTTCTGTTGATTAATTCCGGCCGCTTTCTCTCAACTTCTTGCTTTAATCTCATCAGTTGTTCGCAGTAGAGTTCAGAATCGATGGTCCTGCCTGGTGGTAACAGCTCATAATGAATAATGCCCTTCCAATCCCACCACACACACAGCATCACCTTGTTGCGAGTTAACCCGGGTTTTGCCACAGTCTGTGAAGCCTGACCGGCCTTTGACCACGACCTTTTTCGCACGTTCTTGTCGTACGTGATCCACTTTTCATCACCAGTTATCAGCTTCTTCAAAAATGGTTCGGTTTCATTACGTCGTAATAAAGAATCACAAATGAGTACACGGTTCATTAGGTTTCTTTCAGTGAGCTCGTGAGGTACCCAAATATCGAGCTTTTTTGTGTACCCAGTTTTTTTCAAATGCGCCAAAACTGTTTTGTGGTCAATTCCCAGTTCTTCAGCTACGTCGTAACTACTAATATGCCGATCTTGCTCCACTTTTTCAAAAATGGCATCCATTTTATCCGTAATAGGGCGACCAGAGCGACGTGCATCTTTGACATCAAAATTTCCGGATTGAAAACGCTTAAACCAAATTTGTGCTACTCTCACAGACACTGCACTAGGTCCATAAACATCGCAAATTTTTTTCGCGGCTTGCGTTGCATTTTTACCTTTTTTGTAGTAAAATTTTAAAATGTATCGAATTTCTTCATTAGATTCACTCATCTTGACAGTACGAAAAACAAATAAAAATCACACATTTTCCTAATTTGAATTTGGAATTATGTTCTTTAAAATTTAAACTTTCAATGATACCAAAACCAGCCAGATACACATAGTATAGCCAAAGAGATTTTATTACAAGTTCATACATACTATAATGCGAAAAGACTTTTTCCCCAACCTAATATATTAGTTGTTGGAACCTTCTGTCTGGTTGGCGAGGGATGTAAATGAAATACCGGAGTCCAATTAATACAACGTATATTACTAAATCAGGAGTTACGTTACAGTGGCGTTTCTTACAAGATATTGATAGTACACAAGTTAACTCTAGGGCGCGGCGGAGACGACTGCCCGCTCGGCCGTGTGCATGCGCGGGGCCCATTGCAATATGCCTCGTTTGCATTATTGCTACTGTAGTTCCTACATACCTCCCCCCATTAAAAATAAAGATGTATCCTTAATTAATCTTATCCTAAAACGTTAAGGGTAGTCACCATGACAAACTACTCTGCTATAAAAATAATTGGTCACCCTATTGAGTCTACAGTATTTGTCATGATGACGCCACACAAAAATGAAATGCACACATTACTATTTTGGCACGCAGGCCCTGTTATTCGAATTGCATAGTTGCTAATCTATTGTAACACACACTTACATTGTTAATACATACATGATTATATTATGTTACCGAGAATTATTGTTATCGAAGACATTTCCTGTAATACAATTGTTTTAACATACCGTGGTTTTATTTCTTAGTTCCTTACAATGTTGATGTTTATCTAGCCCCAAATATTACAATAATTGATTTACTTATTCTTATCCACTTAGTCCCCTTATTTTTAATGTTCTATGTTACAGTTACACTTTCTTATTACGCGTATGAAGCCTGCGGGGCTGCTGTAGTTGCAGGTCCCTCTGACCACACCGATGTCAGTTCCTTTCTGAACCACTTCCTAGCGCTGGCACAACATTGTCTCCCACATAAGCAAATGCACAAGGTCACCAACACAATACCGATCACCATTATAATTAACCCATAGTTTTCCAATTGGTTCTGTATATCGCTGACTTGCTTTGCGTTATTAGCTCCCTGCTGAGCTATAATGACTTCTTCGTTTTTGGTGTTGTAACTTCCCATTGTATTTAATTGTAACTAAATTGTTGCTACGCTTGGTGTGCAGTTGCTTCTTTGACCGACAATGTTGTGCGCGATTTTTTACAATAATATTTATACCTATTACTTGTTCTATGGCAACAAAAATCGCACTGTCGGTTTTACGCGCCGACCGCTGCGTGTGGTCAAACCTATAGGCGGAAGCGATTTATTGTCATCTTTCTTTTCTGCATTGTTTTGTGGTTGTTTGTGCAAACAATCCGTATCATGATTCTGCTCGTTCTCTTGCAACATATACGCTGGTTTTAGTCTATCTATTGATAAATCGCTTTCTCTATTAGGTAACTTAATTCTAAAGACCTTATCGTTTCTATTTATAACTCTATATGGGCCGTCATAGGTAGGACAAAGTGATTTTTTCATTAAGTCGTTCCTTATAAATACATGAGTACACGACTTTAAATCTTTACTTACAAAAACATTGCGTGATTCGCTAATCGCTCGTGATGTGGGTCGTAGCTTGCTTATTGCTTGACGCAGCTGTCCTACATATGTGCTGGGGTCGTTGTCTTGTTGTTTTTTTGTGTGGAAAAAATCACCTGGCAACCTAACTGTTTCCCCATATACCATCTCTGCAGCACTGAAACCCGAGTCACTTCTACAGGCTGCACGGAGTCCTAGCATAACAGTTTGCAGTTCGTCGACCCAATCCATGCTTTGTGTCAAACGTGCTGTTAATGCGCTTTTTAATGAGCGATGCCACCTTTCTACTAACCCGTTGCTCTGCGGGTGGTACGGAGTTGTCCTAATTCTTTGAATGCCTAACCATCTCATGAGACTGTTAAAAAGGTCGCTTTCGAATTGTCTGCCCTGGTCGGTCGTTATTCTACTTGGGCAACCAAACCTGCATATCCAGTGCTCGTAAATAACCCTGGAGACCGTATCAGCTGAAATGTCTGAAACTGGGATAGCTTCTGGCCAACGCGTGAAACGATCTATAATGGTTATGCAATAACGCTGTCCGTGTTTTGACGTGGGCAATGGACCTACAATGTCTGTATGTATGTGTTCGAACCTGTTACATGGCGGGAAACTACCTATATTTGAAACTGTGTGTCTACTAACTTTTGCCTTCTGACACTGAATACATGCTCTAGTCCATTCGTTAATTTCTTTATTCATGCCTGGCCAGAAATATCTCTGTGCGATCATCTTACGCGTAGTGCGTACACCTGGATGACTAATGTTATGTATGTTACTAAAAACTGTTTTTCTAAATTTGTCTGTTAGAAAAGGTCTGGCCCTACCGGTTGATACCTCGCAGTATATTTGCTTATCTGTTTCCGGCATACCTACGTGTTTGAATGCCAACCTTTTGTTGGCGTTGCTACCTATCGTAACTCGATCACTCGCTTGCGCTTGAGCTAATTCGTCGAAATCGAGTACCGTTGGGCAAACAATTACCTCTACACGTGATAACGCGTCCGCGACTGTATTATCTTGGCCCTTTACATATTGTATGTCGCTGGTAAACTCGCTAATGTACAATAATTGTCTGGCCCTTCTTGGTATCTCCTTGTCGTTACCTACTTTAGTGAATGCATATATTAATGGTTTGTGGTCTGTATAAATGGTGATTTGTCGACCCTCTACCCAATTGCGGAAATGAACCATGGCCATGTAAATTGCTGCTAACTCTTTGTCATACGTACTATACTTCATTTGTGCCTGTGATAACTGCTTGGAGAAATAACCGACTGGTTTCCAATTTCCACCTACTTTTTGTTGTAATACTGCCCCTACACACGTATCCGATGCGTCAGTCATTATTGACACCGGCGCGTCAGCACTTGGGTGAAACAATGTAGTCGCTTCTTTAATGCTGACTTTACATTGTTCGAATGCCTCTATACTTTTGTTATCCCACGGTATTTTTGTTTTGTCTTTTTTCTTGGCGTTGTGTAAAAACTTATTAAGTACCGCTTGATGCTCAACTGCGTGCGGTAAATGTGACCTATAGAAGTTAACCATTCCTAAAAAACGACGGAGCTGTTCTACTGTCTCTGGTCTCGGATAGTCTGTTATAGCCTTAACTTTGTCCGTTAACGGTTTGATTCCTGTCGGCGTTACTTCGAATCCTAGAAATTCTACTTTTGATTGCCCGAATTCGCTTTTACTTAAATTTATTGTTATGCCAACTTCACTAAAACGTTTAAACAGCATGCGAATATGTTCTTTGTGTATAGTTTCGTTGTCTGAGGCTACAATTACGTCATCGATATAACAGAAAAGTGCTGACTTGCCATTAGCGTTGTCTAAGCGTTCTATACCTCTAAGTACCTGTTGGTCCATGAACCTCTGAAACGTTTGAGCCGCATTCCTCAATCCGAACGTCATGCGTGGGAATTCCCAGAGACCGAACGGGGTTGCTATGGCGGTTTTTTCTATATCCTCCGCTGATACTGCGATGTTATGGTAGGCTCTATTTAAATCGCATCTCGAAAACCAAGTTTTACCTGATAAAATGTATGTAAAATCACTTACCCTTGGAATGGGATAACGATCTGGCTTCGTTATCGCGTTTAACGCTCTATAATCGCCACATGGGCGCAGTTGTCCATCCTTTTTTGGTACCACGTGCAATGGACTAGACCACTCTCCTTGTGATGGCCTACATATTCCTAACTCATGCATTAAATGAAATTCGTCTTTTACCTTATTGTAACGATCCGGCGGTAACGGCCTTGGACGCGCGTGTACCGGGGGACCGTTCGTTATGATGCGATGCTTGACTGCGTGCGCTGGCGGCTGCTTAAACGACATCGGTTTTGTGATCTCTGCGAATTCCTCCAATAATTCGCGATAAGGATTACGATCCTGTATACTTTTAACTGACGCTTCATCATACCGTATGATCGACCCACTTGACCTTAAATTAGTTACACTGTCTATTAGTTTCTTATTATGTAAATCTACAACTAATTTGTGCGCCTCAATGAAATCTGCGCCTAAAATTGCTTGCTTTACATCGCTCACAATAAAGGGCCATTTAAAAACTCTGCGCAGGCCTAAATTAAGTTCTAAAGATTTCATACCATATGTCTTAATCTCTGTGTTATTTGCTGCGTACAGCTTGTATCCGCTTACGTGCCGCACATAATTTCTAACACTGTTCACTGGTAACACTGATACATTAGCACCTGTATCTACGAGAAAGTTGATCCTTGATTTCAGGTCTATTACGCATAAACGATGGTTTCCCGTTGTTGCAGCGCAGTCGCCCACCGAGTACGATTGCGCCTCACTCAGTTTTCCGCCCTCGAATTTTCCTTCCAGTTGCACGGTTGTGTGCATCTCCTTGCTTCCTTACCGTATGCATAATGGTAGCTACATAGCCACTCTGGACTCTCTGGAGTGCGACGTGGACCTCTCGATCGTGACTGTTGTCTGCGCCAGTTTCCGCGATTTCCGCGTCCCCTACTACGTCCGCGTATCTCGTTCACTTCTCGCCGTAGTTCCTGCAATTCCGTAGTGAATCCATTCATTACGGTTGCTACGTCCGTTGTTGCCGTGGTCGCCGTTGAAGATATGGTGGCTACTTCTGCACTATTTAGATTTTCCATAATCCTATCGGCCATTTCCGCGAGCTTTTCCGTTTTTTGGTCTTGGCACACCGACAGCACGGCCTTCAAGGGTCCAGGCAGGCGCGAAATCCACAGACGCTGTAAAGCTTCCGTTGGTACCTCTGTGTTTTGTGCCAACTCTGACATACGCCGTAGTAGGTGCGACGGGCGTTGTGATCCCAGATCCATTTCTCCGACCAATTTTTGGAACTGCCTCTCGGCGCTCTCTTCGTAGGCTGTTAGCAACCTTTGTTTCAAGGCACCATACTTGTTATCGGTAGGGGGTTTAAAAATTAAATCGCTAACCTGTTGTAACGCGTCTCTAGTCAGTCTTGAAATGACTAAATGGAATTTTGCTGCGTCTCCCTGTTTCTGAGGTTCCATGGCGGACTCGAATTGTGCGAACCACAACCGAGGCATGTCGGTCCAAAATTGCGGAATCCGGTCCGTGACGTTGATGCTGGCCAGTTGAGCTACCGGTGGTGGTGGTGGTGTTGGACTCATGCTGGAGAACCCTTTAAATTCCCGCCGATAGGTTCCAAGTCGACGGGGAGTCGCCTTCCGCGCAGCCGCACAATATCACTTAACTGTCTATTGTTCGCTCACTTTGGTACACTACCGCGATTTACATGCCCACAACCAAGACCTTGAGATCACGTCGGGGTCACCAATGTTGGAACCTTCTGTCTGGTTGGCGAGGGATGTAAATGAAATACCGGAGTCCAATTAATACAACGTATATTACTAAATCAGGAGTTACGTTACAGTGGCGTTTCTTACAAGATATTGATAGTACACAAGTTAACTCTAGGGCGCGGCGGAGACGACTGCCCGCTCGGCCGTGTGCATGCGCGGGGCCCATTGCAATATGCCTCGTTTGCATTATTGCTACTGTAGTTCCTACATTAGTGTTAGATGTATATTATATATTATTATGTTAAATATTACGAAAAAAAAAATTAAAAAATAATCCATTCATGTTTATCAAAAAGTGTCAATGTCATATTAAGTACTGTCAGTGTCAACTCCAACTCTGACTACTATGACAAAACAGCCTGCTGCGAACTATATAATATAGCAAAATAATATAATTTCGTTTTTATTCACATAATAAGTTATATTATTCGTAAACAATGGATGAAGAAAAGAAAATTGAACGTAAGAGAAAAAGATTTGTCGCTAGATTGAAAAGTTCGAAAGGAATAACGTGCACTGAAATGCCTGGACCCGTAAGCCACATGATTGAACTTATTAGTTACCTATCCTTTATCTATTTGTAGCGGTAGTACTAATATAAGACTCTTTTCCAGTATATAGTCCTATGTAACGCTGGACAAGCCACTGGATTAGAAAAAGAAACTGTATTTGGTCTAGCAATAGAACATGGATTAAGTATACCCAAGTTTATTGCTGAAAAAGGAGAGTCACACTCCTTTCTGGTATTTGACACGATGGATAATGCTCAATGGTTTTATGATGCCTGCAATGGTAAAGCTAAAGCTGATGAAAATGGAACACCACTTTATATGAACTTTGTTGAAAAAGGTAAACATACAATAATATTTAAATCTCTATTGAATAAACTAGCTGTTCGTGTTCGGCGTCGCCCAGGTGTAGCCTTTTTCATTATGGGAAGAAGACGTGAGTATGTATGTGTATGAATGCAATGCATATAATTTTATCAGACCATGAACTGAATGTGTTCACAAAATTAGACAGATCTGTAAGATTGTTAATTTATTTTTCCAGTTCGCAACACAGAAATTATATGCCCACATGAAAACCCTAAAGGCTTATTATTACTGAACGATTTTATCAGCATAGAAGAAGAGAAACAATTTATAAAACTGTTTGATTGGAATCCAGAATCAAATAATTTAAAAAATCGTCTAGTGAGGCATTTTGGCTATGAGTTTAGATATGGTAGCAATGACGTGGACCTAGATAATCCTTTAATAGAAAAAATACCTGAAGATTGTGAAGTATTGTGGAAGAGGTTGAAAGAACAGGGTTTAGATGTTGGTGTTCCAGATCAGTTAACTGTGAATAAATACTGTCCTGGACAAGGTATAGTATCAGCAATAAAATTGATACATAATTATTTATGTTAATAAGTTGAGCAAAGTTCTCCCCCATAGATGACTATGTCTCTATGATTATTTCATTTATGTCAAAACATGAATCATTTATATTTTTAAGAAATTTTGAGTACTTGCAATATAATCCATTTTGGAGTTCATTTTGATTTTTTAAAGACACTGGCTGGCTTATAAATCCAATTAAGATATTTACCAAGAACCATTAAATAAATCAATCCATGTGCTCTAATCAGGAAACTAATAATTATCTATATCCCCAGGTATACCATCCCATGTGGACAAGCACAGTCCATTTGGAGACACAATTTTATCCCTCTCACTGGGCTCTGATGTAGTAATGGACTGGAAACATCATAGCGGAAAATATGTGCCGACCTTAGTTCAGGCAAGATCTCTACTTGTTATGCAAGATGAGGCCAGGTGAATAGTTAGAATTAGCTCAATTGTGCTGACTCTTCTTTTCTGAAAATAATACTCATATTTTGTAATGGGCCTCGTGCTTTTTGTATCTTTGTCATCATTGGGTAGTGACGGACTAAAGCATCGTTTTCGGAAATTATCGGCCAAAAAATCATGATTCGGCCATATTTTCGTTTTCTGCCATAAACCAGCCTAAGCTTCGTCCAAGTCGAAAATCAGAAGTTCGTGAATTGACGCGCGTCATTCGGCGTACTTCGTAAAGCACGGCAATATCAGGTGACGTTCAGCTAACTTCGGGGTGAATCAGGTTCGCTGGTGGTTTCACTCCAGTAGTACTATTCTGTAACCATGTCACCGTGAAAACGTAGGTGAAGTGAGCTCGGAGTTAGCTGTCAGTCCCTAGCAGCAGGTGGAATGACAGCTCACTCCGAGCTCACTTCACCTAAGTTTTCACGGTGAGATGGTTACAGAATAGCACTGCTGGACGCGATTTTGCGAATTAAAGCCGACTAGAGCCCTGTAACAAATCGACACGCGTTTCACCTCTCAACGAGGCAACCCCCCTGCGCTGATAACGATTCTAGCCGAGGTGGACCAGTATCAGTAAGTGGGGTTTTCGGGCGGTGTTGCACCTCATTATTTGCTATCCAGTCCAGTACCCCAGTAGGTACAGACGCCAGCACATCAACCTACTACAATCTGTCAAATTTCTTTAATAGATTTTCAACTCTATCACTAAGATATAAGGTTCAAAGTTGGTGGGAAAATTTGACAGTTTCGGGTAGGTTGACCTGCTGGCGTCTGTACTAAGTAATTTTTCATAGCCATAAAATGTTGCTTGATCAAAAGAACATTCCGCGTCCTAACCAAAAGCGATCGTCGCGCTCTTTTATATGATTACTAGCTGCGCCCCGCGGTTTCACCCGTATAAGTCGATCCCGTGGGAATATCGGGGTATAAAGTATTCTATGTCCTAACCCAGGTCATGGTCTACCCATGTGCCAAATTTCATCCAAATCATTTCAGCCGTTATAGCTTGAAAGCGTAACAAACAAACTCACTTTCACATTTATAATATTAGAAAGTTAGGATAACATACTCACGCGATCAATCAAGTCGCGTTTGTACGTGTATATGCCGTAGTAAGATGGTTATAGCTGTGATATAGTTATATCCCTAGGGATGTAACTATATACCGTAATATAGTTGTATGAAAGTGGTTCGTAACTGTCTTAATAGGAATATAACCCTTAATATAACCCTTTTTTACCCTCTGTCCTATCGCAGGTATGCTGGAAGAGATTTCTTTAGAAATAAGCATCACCTTTGTACGTATTTTTCTGTTCTTTTCTTCTTGTCTGTTTATATATGTGTGTACATAAATGGTTAAATAAATAAATATAACTATGATACGAGCACGATCTAGTAATATAACTATTAAGGCACTCCGACCAAATAAGTAAGGTTAGAACTGTGACCAACTACGCGCAAGCCGAGCGAGCGCTAAGTTGAAATTGTTCGCAGTAACAAAATTAGGGCACTCCGACAGTTATGAACAGCTTTCATAGAATTATATTACGGTATATAGCTAAGTCCCTATGGATATACCTATATCACGGCTATAACCATCTTACTGCGACATATACATACAAACGATCGCGTATCTACTCGCGCAACGATCGCTTTTAGTAAAGACGCGGGTTACGTGTTCCAAATAAAGTTTCTTAAACATTTTCATTTTTTTAAACTTAAAGGTTCTACAGACAGGCGCGACGCGACGCGGACAGCGCAACGCGACACCGGTAGAACAATTTCCGTGAAGTTTTCATACAAATTGTTTCATCAGTGTCGCGTCGCGCCTGTCTGCGAGCCTTTAGTTTATTTTAATTCTCTGTCTTCAGATATGACTGGCAGCACGGTATACAACCTCGAACATGGGATCCAGTCATTGAAAATCGCGCAGAAAACTCAAACACCATCAAAGTGATTACCAGCGACACTGTACAAAGAAACACGCGAATTTCTCTCACATTCCGTTGGACTAGAAGTGGTCCATGTGAATGTAGGTACAAGACGCTTTGTGATAGTGCAGAGAAAGTATCAGCTGATAACTTGGAGGATGAACTAGCTTCGAACTTAGAAGAATTGCATGTGCATCAGGTTTGTAATCTTTAAATATACACTTTCTTAGTATGCAATGTACAATACGTGCCACTAAAGATGAGACTTGATACACCACGTGACTTGCGCAGTAGACGATTTATAGGTCTCTTTAGCGGTACGGTATGAGGTCTGTGCCGGGAAGAGCGCGGGAGGCCCGGTCTAGTCTTATCTTTCGTGGCGCGTATTGTAATATGACTTCATAAACATATTGATCAAAATAGTGCAAACAATTACATGGCACGGCTCGCGCACTTTTTATGCTTTCATAGTCATCTACACAAATATTCTAAAGAGAAAATATTTGTTTGTAATGAATAAACTCAAAGACTACTGGACCGATTTTAAAAATTCTTTCACCAGTAGAATGCTATATTTCACCGAGTAACATAGGCTATAATTTATAAAGATATCACGCGGGCGAAGCGGCTGGCGGAAACTAGTGTTTTATAAAAGAAATAAAACTTTGTACAGAAATGAAACTGACGTATTATATGCCTCAAAGCTAGTGCTAGTAGTGTAGCAGAACACTTTTGAACACGAAGGTTTTCTTTTCTTTGGTTTTGTTGAGTCCAATTAAACCTTTGACAAAACTTAGCCGAAACCCGCGCGGGACGAGAGACAAAATCAACTCGTCAACTAACTTGTATGTAGGTGTTCAAACCAAACTAGCGCGAACAGTCTCGTGACTTCCTAATCATTCAAACAACCGACTCGTGCAGTCGCGTCCCACGTTCCGCCCGGGATTCGCCCCAGTGTGGCCTGAGCTTTAATTGCATGATTGCTAAACCATGATTGATCTTTTGATTTTCAGGTTTACGAACAGATAGCAGGACACTTCAGCACAACTCGGCACAAGCCATGGCCGAAGGTGGTGCAGTTCATGCAGGGAGTCACCCCTGGTAGTGTGGTGATGGACTTAGGATGCGGAAACGGGAAGAATATATTAAAGAGAGACGATATTGTACAGGTCAGTCATGAACTTCTTATTAGTTTCATGTGGTACCATGTGGTAACCCTAAATAGCCGGCGCATTTTATGCAATACCAATAATTATTTGGCACAGTTGAGAGGGATTAATACACGAGAATGCAATTGTGGGGTCATTTTTAAGATAAAAATGACCCCACAATTGCATTCTCGTAATTTCCAAAAATGCTCCGAATTTCCAAAGGCCCTAATATTGGACCTTTGGGAATACCTATTTTAAAAATAAGAGAAGCAATAACTTCTCTCTCACTCTCCTTTTTTCCTCCCACGAGGGAGACTACCCCTATGTATCTAGTGTTCATTTAATATTGGGCAATACTGGAAAGTCCTAGTGTTGGGCCTTTGGGAATATCTTGAAAATTTGAGAAGCAAGAACTTCTCACTCACTCCCTTCCAAGATGAGACTGTTATATCTCTCTAGTGTTCATATAATATTGGGCAATACTGGAAACAGTCTGCCCATATTTATTTATTTATTTACTTTTACCACTTACATTTGTTTTTACAGGTAGGAACCCAATACAACAATGTACCTAGTCACAATTTCCACACTCAGAGACATCACCCAAAAACCGATTAAACACCACCACCAACAAAAATGAAGTCTTTTTAAACTGTCCTATTTTGACTGACAGGGTCCAAATTTATATCTGTCGATTAACGTGGATAATCAATTAACAAGTCCCGAGTACCGGCACTAGTTATACAGAGGGCAATATGTTAAGTGTCACCCTCTGGAATTCCGCCAATGAGCATGTAAAGATATCCACTTGCAGAGAGACGCTGTTGAGTATCTTTATTGCCCGCCCCACTGGTGCAAACTTTAACAAGTTTGTCCTTGGACCTTAAACAGCCTCTCTCTCGACCCTTGCCGCCGCCTACTGTTTGGAACGAGCAATCCCAAAGATTAGAGAGAGGATTATTCAGCATACCACGAAAAACCATAAAAACATATTTGACGAGTGCCAAATTGCGCCTAAAATTATAAACATCGCCATCCTCCTGCTCCTACTGCTCAATATTTCAATTTATGGATCGTCCCAAGACGATAAAATAAATCTATACTAATAATAAATCTGAAGAGTTTTTTTTAGAACCCGCTAATCTCTGGAACTACCAATCGGATTTGTAAAACTCTTTTTGCTTTTGATAGCCCAATTCTTGAGGAAGGATGTTAAATTGTCTATAGTATAGGCAATGTAAGATCACGCTTGCACCCTTAGGAGCCGAGCAAAAATAGATTAAAGTCAGAAAGAATGCTAAGCAAAAACGAAGTATTAGCGCCGGCAGGCGATGCGACGCGACGCTGGGTCGGGGAAACAAGAAATTTCACGTGGACGAAGTCGTGGTCAAAATCTAGTAAAGAATAAAAATATTCGTGTTACAGATTGCGGGCGAGCGAAGCTCAGGCTTGTTATCAGAATGCAAGGAGCACATAAGTGGAGTTAGTGGAGCTGATTGCGTGCGGTTAGACCTATTGAACGCTATGCTGAAAGATGAGACAGCGGACATTGTTATATGTATCGCCGTTATACACCACTTTAGTAGCAAGGTGAGTTAGAATGTTTTATTTTGTGTTTGTTGTCCCAGTGCTCAATGCCGGCGATTACTTCAAAGACATCTGGTCTAAGTTATTGATAAGTAGAATTTTAAAAATAGCGCTCGTGGAGCTCGTGGCTAAGTAATAACAGCCGCACAGGTCGATCCATCAGATTAAGCTACGCTTGCCGAGGTTGGTCCGTGGATGGGTGACCATCTTTACATACAGAGGCTCCTCCGTGCCTCGGTAAGCACGTTAAGCCGTTGACGCCGACTGTCATTCGTGGATTTTAGACAGTCGTTACGGGTCGTTAGAAGCCAGAAAGTCTGACAACCAGTCTTACCAAGGGGTATCGTATTACCCAGCTACTGAGTTGTGGAGGCTAGATAGGCAGTCGCTCCATGTAAAATACTGGTATTCAGCTGCATCCGGTTAGACTGGAAGCCGCCCCTAACATAGTTGGGAAAAGGCTATGCAGATTGGTATTTTTTTTAAATTAAAAAAATTCTGTTCACTGCAGTTTAGAGAGGCTTGCATTTTTTTCAATTCAACCTTTGCTGTCCCACTGGCACTAACAAAAGTCCAAAGGTCTCCATTTCTCCAGGCTTGCATTATTCAAGGTTACATTAAATTACGTCGCGGAATTTCAGAGACGTGATGGGCATCGATAACATTGCGTAAACCGTAAAGTATTGTTAACTTTATCTAATTACATAATAGACACTGACTTGGACTATACACCCACCGCTTAACTGAGACGTTTCCTGAGGGAGTTGCGCGGTGCGGGAGGTGTGACAGTTGTCACAAGTTGACGAATCACTGAGCTCTCGCATCACGTCACCACACCCCGCCCGCACCGCGCAGCCGGTCTATTCTGTAATAATCTCACGGTGAAAACTTGGGTGAAGTGAGCTTGAAGTGAGCTGTCATTCCACCTGCTGCTAGGGACTGACAGCTCACTCCGAGCTCACTTCACCTAAGTTTTCACGGTGAGATGGTTACAGAATAGCACTACAGCTACCTCAGCAAAACGTCTCAGTTAAGCGGTTTGGCTATAGGTCAGTGTCTCCCTCATGTTTCAGATTATATTAAGCCGCTTTTTTGCAATTTTTGTTGTATTCCAAACGACACTGTTGAACTTTATATATCCACAGGCAAGAAGATTACAAGCCATTTCAACAATACACCGTTTACTGCGCAAAGATGGACGCGCTCTCATCACAGTTTGGGCCAAAGACCAAACGAAATCAAATTACCTCTGTAAGAGCAAACAAGACCAGCAAAATGAAACTCAGACCGAAACCCAAGTGACAGTGGGGGGCGTAAACCTTCCAGTACATGAAAACAGAACGCAATTCAAACATCAAGACTTATTAGTGCCTTGGAAGTTAAGAAAAATTACGGAAAATAAACTCGCAAATGCCCCAGATAATACTTTGCTAAGATACTATCATGTCTTCGAAGAGAATGAACTAGACGATCTATGCAAAGAAGCCAATTTCACAATTGATGACAGCTTCTATGAAGAGGGTAACTGGTGTGTTGTATGTAAGAAAAAATAACATTACTGAGATAACACTTTGTACTTTCTTTTTTTAATTTAAAAAAGTCACCGTCTACAAAATTAAAAAGTAAAACGACTAATATAAAATCACTAAAAAAAACAATGGTTTATAACAACTATGTCATGTCCTGCGCATATGTAAAAGTGAAGCCAATGTATGAAATATACAAAAACCGTTGACTATAATGTTGCTATCAAAATTATTTTAACAGAAAAATATGATTTTTCTCTTTGAGCTTTAGAATATTTGTCTAAAATATGCATGTCAGTGTTGACCCCGATTCTATTGTTCACCGTCTAATCTGAAATAAGGTTGACTGGTAGAAAATGCCTCAGGCATTAAGTCCGCCTTTGTACAGTATTTTTTTTACTTGTGCATAAAGTTTTAATAAATAAATAAATAATACTATTGCGCTCTTTTGCTATCAGGTAGAAAGAGAAAGAGATGGTAAGGTTCATGGCACGGTTCCTTTACGGTATGGTTACGCGTATAAACCGCGCCCTTGAAAAAACGTGTCTGTCAACAAGCTTTCATAGTGATCCATACAACACTGACGACCGTCCCTACACACGGCGAATAAACCGTAGTTTTACACGGCAATAAAAACGTGTGTACAAAGGGTCTAACGGTTTAGACCTGTCAAACAAAACATCTTAACTTTAATTTGACATTAATTCATAATTTAAAGGCAAGTAAGAGCTAGAAATGGTTTTAATTGGTGAACTAAAGAATCTGGGCCATTATCTGGAATGTACAGAATCTTTATTGACTAACTATGAAACATACATCTTTTTTATCTAGGGAATGTCAAGTCCATATGTTGTAAAGCTTGTCCACTCTGAAATGACGCGCCTCACTACCGCATTTTACGCACACGGTAATGCAGTAGTGGGGCGCGTCATTTCAGAGTGGACAAGCTATAGCACATTAGGCTAAAGTGCCAAGGTTCTTTTGGCGCGTGGCCATTATTGGAACTAACGCCGCCATCTTTTTTTTTCAATAAGTTTCACAAAACAGCGTCATTCGAGCGCCAAGATCTCTGTACTATAGTTTGACCGAAACCGCTGAACCGCGAGAACCGCTATTTGCGCGGCGAGACGGGGACGCAGTGCAGGGCGCTCATTCGTCAACGCTCACCGCGTCACGCCGCTCATTCGTCAGCGCTGCCCCGCCTCGCCGCGCATTCCTAAGGCGCGGTACAGCGGTCTAGGTCAACTATAGTGTAGCTTTACGAAATGACTGTTATTGGCTAAAAGTGAGCAGACCGGCTCTATCTGGATGACTACTACTATGAAAAGGGTTCGACCAAAATGAGAGTACCTTTCACTAATATGAAGCCCATGGGAGGCCCACGTAACAATGCGCATAGTTCGCGTAAAAGGCAAATAGAAAATATTTTTATGATCATCATATCATCCACTTTGATTTAATTGTCATAATATTATGTACCCTCGCAAATAGCTATAGTATCTAATTTTCGGAAACTCCTAGCTTTGTTCGAAGCTCAATCACAAGGATTGAGATTCCTTTATCACATATGCATATGCGCAAGACATCGCATCAGGGTTTCATTAAAGCTAATTGCAACAACGGTATAACAGATATGGTTGACAGATCCGCCAATACAGCATCAACATTCTGTATAGTATTCACTTGGAATATATTCTCCTTTCTAAAGCTAAGTATTGCCAACGCTAATAATGGTAGGATTTCTAAACAATCGTAGCCTAGTATGGCATCCCAGAGTAGAAGTAATTGATCTGGTGGTAGGTGTCCACTGAATGCGCGCATCAACCATTTGAATACCACTCTAATTCTGAAATAGAAAACGGAAATTAAGTAGGTACGAACTCAAAAATTCTATCATTAAAAAAAGTTTTATCAAAAATTTTATTAATTTAAAATACTTACGGATTAATATTGATATTTCTAAAATGTACCCATAATAAAGGTTCATTTGCTTCTAAAAGCCTTTCGTATAAAAGGCACAATGATACTATACCCTGAAAATGAGAGGAACGCGTTAGAATCTACCACTGAAATCACTGTAGTCAAAGATGACAAAAAAAAACATCTATACATATAAAGCTCATATTGTAATAAGTTATTTCCGCGTGCGAGCTTAATATAATGAACCTGTAGAAAACCTCCCAGCGGGCCACCAACTACCATGGCCCACCTGGAAATCTCTTAACCGACTAAGAAGCCAGGTGGGTCGCTGCAGGTATAACTAAGCCAGGTGGGTCGCTGCAGGTATAACTAAGTCAGGTGCGTACTCCGATGAGCCACAGTGAAACTGTGGAGCCACATCACAATCAATGCCTCACCTCTTGGTGTGCTCTATGTAAAAACATCTGCAATATGGAAGACTTTTGCGAGGCCAACGTTAACGCTGTCGAAGTAGCGGAATTCAAGTCGAAGTTTATACAGGTTGTCCCTAGAAGTATGGATCAAATCGAATAAGGGCGTGGGCAAGGTCATTTCCAAAGACGAAGAAGACCTAGTAGAGGTCGCCTTATAATTAAGGCCTCCAGCCAGGGCACAACCTTACCCACACAATACCCGTCTTCTTTCTTTTTCGTGTGGGTTTTAAGCCGCCCATGAGCCTCTGGCTTGGCTTCACATGCCGTCAAGAAATATCTCTCAGGCATGCCGGTTTCCTCACGATGTTTTCCTTCACCGTTTTTGAAGTAAATGATAATTATACAATAGGCACATGTATCCGAAAAGTCAGAGGTGCGTGCCTTGGGTTCGAACTCGAGACCTATGAAATGGCAGTCCGACGGTCACACCACTAGGCTATCATTGTACTTATTCAGCCATTAATATGGTAGGTACCTATGGAATTGATGAAAAAATTCCGAAATTCTAAGTAGAGCAGCCTCCCTGTCACTCATACTCATACGTGATACGCGTGACGGTCTCTGTCGAATGCGCGATCTTTACTTCCGGGATAACAGAGTAATTGACTACCTAGCCGTGCGTGGCCATGGTAAAGGGATAACCCCTTATTCTGTTTTGCCAGCAACCACAAAACAAATGCGGTCCACATTTCAGTGAATATTATGACAAATATATTATTATTCACTGAAGTGCTATAGGGAAAAAATTATACAATTTATTATTATTATTATTTAATACTTCAAGCACACAAATGTACAGAGGCGGACTTAATGCCATGGGCATTTTCTACCAGTCAACCTTCGGGTGATGCAGAGACAAACAGTGGTAGGTGCAACAGAGAGATTTGAAGATTTTAATATTTAAATATAAAGATATACATATATACCAATTAAAAACTATAAATATAATAAATACACCTAATTATTATAATTTATATGGTATATCAAGTTCAATAAACTAGTAGGTTGGTACCTAGGTACCTATATCAGTGTTTATTAATATTACGTATAATGACCAATGTATGTCCTTGTAAATACTAGCTAATAGTCCCATGATATTCTAAATGTCTTTAATGAAATACTGAATAAGGTAAACAATACCTGTGAATGTGTCGATATGTAGTGCAGCCGATGCCAATATCGTACGTAGAATGCGCGAAACGTGTAGTACAACTGAACAGGGTCGTCATATAGATAACAGAACGGAGTTGCTGGAAAAATAAATATTTGCGTGAATTATTATTAGTCACAAGTCACAACCGTCAACCACAAACCACGTTTTAATTGAGTTTTGCGTTCCTATATTATTTTCTGAGGCTCCAAGAAATGTCTTCATATGCGATTGTTTATTTCGAGCATCCTGCATTATTTCAGGATAATATATTTTACTTATCATCATATATTTTAACCAGACTCTAAATCAGCACACGGACTATTTGGATAAAGTGGACCAATCTAGATATTATAGGATCACATTAAGCATCGTGGACCTTGACCTATCCAATCCCTTCTACTGTCTTCTACAAAATACAACCCCCGTTTCATTATAAGCAAAAGCCCCCGCTACTTCCAGCTCTCTAGGATTCATTCATTTGTCACGTCCTCTCTTTCATGGCCCCGCCTTACTGTATCTACCTACTTACACCAGTTTTTGTGCTATTTGGACTTCCAGTTTGCTACTATTGTATTCACTGCTATTGTACCTACAATGAGGGTAGCAAAAACTTACCATACATGGAGAAACCATGAAAGGGAATAATCCCGCTCGGTGGAAACACAGTGAAGCTATCTGCTGAAGTCTGCTTGCCTTTGATTGTAACTGTAGGTGGGTTGCCGATGCTGCCTTTTAGGTGTTGCATCACTTCAATATCACGGGAAAAACATAACATCACCTGAAAAGTGTATTAGCCCTATATTTGAGGTCTAGGAGAAAACTTTATTTAAAAAAAGTGTGCGTTCGGGTGCCCCCGTCAGGAACGAAGTTTCTTCTCACGTAGGTAACCTATAATTTAAAACAAAAACAAAATGTTCGCACCCGCTATCTTAGATTTACATTTTGACCTCACTATCGAGTTTAGCACCCTCGAAAACTATGAAAACGTTAACCATGGTGAAAAATTTGAAAATTTTCGTATTCGCCATCTTGGATTTACTTTAACATCCTCGAAAACTGAAAACGACATAATCGATCGATTTTCATTTAGACCAAATTGAATTGTGTGTGAATTAGAAGAAGACAGTCGCAATTATGACCGCTTTTTCGCGTGACGATTTCTACCATTTACAACTACGGTCCAAAAATTTTCTGAAAAGCTTTAGGCTAGGAACTCTTTTACCTGATACAATAAATCTTCGAATACGAAATACTGGTCATCGTTGGAAGCGGTCAATTGTACGTCTTTGAATATAAGTTTGTCTATCATTAAATCCACTTCCAGAACATTTTTCTTGAGGTGAGTGAAATATGCGGTTTGCTGAAAATTTAAATGCAACAATGTCTTAAAATTAAATCGTACGCATAGGTACTTGGAATTCTGAAATTTCTGCTTGCCCTCAAGTGTCAAAGGCAGGTGTATTGAAGTTGCATCTTATTTTAGATATGTAGACCGTACACACGGCTACACATCAAGCTATAAATTTCCAGTTTGTGCTGATCTCGCATTGTATAGGATTTCGGTACAATGCGAGGTCAGCTTATACTGGAAATGTATAGCTTGATGTGTAGCCGTGTGTACTACCTACCTGACACTTTACATCGGAGCCTAAAACTTGTGACCACAACTTTGCGCGGAGGCACTGCGGGCTTCCCTTCTTCAGGTACTCCTGTACAACGGGCGCATAGCCCAGGACTGCCACTCGCTCCCCCAAGCTGATACGCTCAGCTTCGAGGCTTGCAAACCCCGGCACAGAGCTTGGCATGTTCGGATTCACGCCTAGAAGAGGTTCGCCGTTTGACCATTCTGGAAATACTTTTCGCTGGAAAGAAAGGTTTTTATGTTTATGGTTGTAAATAAATGCGACTAGGAGTAACTGTTCGTTTGCACTGGCGAAACATTCACATTAAAAACATGTTGAAATCTCTATTTTCTATCAATTTTGCCAGTGCAAACGCACAGTTATGATTAGTCATTGAGCATAAGCCTGAGCATAGACTCCTGCGGAACACCTTTGAGAGCGGCCGTAAATGATCAAGATCGGAGGTAAAAATTGGAATTATAATTACGCTACAATAATACTTACTAACTGGTCGAGTGTCTTCACTTGAATTGGTAAATGAGCGAACTCCCATTTTGGTTCATCTCTGCAAAACATAATCAATATAAACTTAAGCTAAGTATATTTAAAAAATGATCGTTTTATAAAATTTAAAAGCACTTACTCTCTCGTGTAAGGAACATATCCGGATAAAGTTATTAACACTTCCAAAAAGTCTTTTGGCGCATACACTGGTCTGTATTTCGTAAGGTCTGAAAAAAAACATTGTAAAATGAATGCAAGATATCGCGTTTTGAATTATTCACATCATTTATTAAAGTAAAAATAAAAAATAAATATGTAAAATTACCTAAAGTATAAGTACTAAGTTCATTCCATTTGTCTAATAATTCTTCTTGTTCGTTTTGAGGTCTAATTTTTGCTAGTGATGTTTCAAGGTCTGTGCACATTGAATTTAACGATTTGTGTATTCGCTTCTCCCATTGAACACTAGCTTTGAGTAATGATGTTAATGGGTCTAATTTCTGTAAAATAATAAGTAAATAATTAAATGTATCATCATGCCCAAAGCATCTACAGTTATGCCAAAATCTAATCCAACCTCACTAACGAATTTAAGGAGAAGTCTTTTATTATTAAGGGTAAAAGAAAAAGACTCCTTACATTCTGTTTACTCTGAGTTCGAACCCAATGATAAACGGTATTCCTAAGTTTAGTGTCTAAACCCTTATCTTTCATAGCTTGCTGTAATGTTTGTTTGAAATCTTCCTTCTTTACAGTTGGCGATGACACTAATTTCTGGAAAAACAAAGGAAAATAAAGTGAAGTGCCCATAAAGGTTGCGTGATAAGCAGGGATTATTTTTATATCGTGTGTCCGTAATCGTGATGAATGCTCGTGAATCTTACACTATAGGGTCTTAAGAAGGTATAAAAGTACTTACTTGAGGCCCGTGCCCCCCAGTGGGTAACGTTAACATTAAGTGGGTTTTCATTTGCTTACATTAGTACCTATTAACTGCTAATTATCAACAAATAGTTAATAGGTACGTATACAATTTGCGTTGTATGTAAAATAATTTATATGCCAATCTCAAGAAGCTTTGATTCGATATTACACACCGATATATCCAAGTTTTTGGATAGTTTGGAAAGTGTAGGTACCTCAACCCTAACAAGGGTAATTATTTCAAATATAAACAAAAACTATAACTACAGCAGCTTTAACAAATACATACCTGTACATCACTATAAAATGATTTGTAAATGGAGAGATTTTTTATTTCTTCGGCTAGTTTTAATGCTGTGTGGTGTATGGTTTCTTCTTTTATACCTTCCATAGTTCTTGAATTAGGTATATCTATTTTAATTTTGTAAAAATAAAATAACAGACGTAACTGTGTTTACTTTTTTTTATAAAATTCATAGTTCCTGTGAAAATGAAGACACTGTTGCCTTGGAAACTGACAAATAAATCATTGAATTAAGTGAGTAGGTATGGTAAAGAAGTATTTATTTCATAATAATAATTATGTTTATTTTGTTCGCTAAATATTCCGGTTTTATCCTGAAAGTCATTCATTCAAAAATGAAGTCGGTATTTTTTGGGTTGGTCTGGTTTGAGTTACCGTTTGGAAATTGTTCCAATATGGTAAATAAAGTACAAGCCAGATGCACCTGAGTAACGCTTATACCCATTCATTTTCATTCACTAGAGAAATCGGTAATTTATGAAAAATATAAATTGTAACCACTTTGTTATTTCTTTTTTCCATAAATTCATGACCGTTTGATTTGTTTCAGAACGAACAGGTAAATGTCTTCTTTTTGTTGTCAGTGTCAGATTGACTTGTCTGTCACTCTTGTCAACAGCTGAGTGAAACAGTGATTATTGTTTTGACAACAAAGAATACAATTTCGTAAAAATGGGCAAAATATTTCTGGACCATATTGGTGGTACACGTTTATTCTCTTGTGCATCTTGTGATGTGAATCTGACAAATCGTTCAGAGTTGATTAGCACACGGTTTACTGGAGCCACAGGTACCCTTCCCATTCTTTACTTTTACCTTCGCTTGATCAATTGTTTAATTACGCATTGATATTTTGTACTATCATTGTGATTATCTCATCATGATTCAGAATCTAAAGTATTCGTGAAAATTCATTAAGAGCGTTTATCCTAAAAGTTGGCAACGTCGCAAATACCTGTCAAAAAATTACCTGTTTTGATTAATTTTGCAATATTACTGTATGGAAATATGAAATGTGGCTAACTAGTAAACTAAAATATTGATTATGAAATGCAATCATTAATATCGTAACACCGAATATTTAGCTGTAGATGTAAAAAAAGTATTTGGAAACTTTCCAAATGCCATTTTTACACCTAAAATGGTTTCAACATCAAATTGAATGTTAACATTTCTTATTTCCATACAGTAATTGCCAAATTAATCAAAACAGCGAAATATTTGACATCTATTTGCAACATTACCCACTTTCAGAATAAACGCTCTTAAGTATTATAAATAAACTATTGACAAAGCTCTAATAGAATGTACAGCTATTTTGGGTAGGAGAGAATGGTCCCACATAATCGCAACATCTGGTGGCAAAGGATTGTCTAGACTAGCCATGTCTCTTCTATTACTAGTAGAAATACTAACACTTTTCATGGTACTTACAATATTATGAACAATAGAAATAGGAAATCTAATAGAAAATTATAATTATTGCAGGCAGAGCATTTCTGTTCCACAAGGTTGTGAACCTATTGTACTCCGAGGTGCAGGACCGCGTCATGCTAACAGGCCGCCACATGGTGCGCGACGTCTCGTGCAAGAACTGCGGGACAAAACTGGGCTGGGTCTATGAATTTGCTACAGAGGAGAATCAGAGGTTTATATATTGCTATTTTACTTCCATACACTGTAGAACTGTGTCTTATCAAATATAATTATAGATAATAGAAGAAAACCGGCGAAGTGTGTGTCGGACTACGCACGATGAAGGGTTCCATAGTTGGGATGAATTTATCCCAAGAACAAACTTAACATTGTAGTTAAAAACATGTTCTCCCATATGGAATGTATGGGAGAACATATTTTTCAAACTGCAAAATTTTTTTTCTTGATTTATTTTACCACTTTGTCGGCGTGATTAATATGTATATCCATGCCAAATTACAGCTTTCTAGTACTAAAGAGTCTCTGAGCTAAACCGCGGACAGACAGACAGACAGACAGACAGACGGACATGACGAAACTATAAGGGTACCTTGTTTACTACGGAACCCTAATAATAAATGTTAATTGGAAAAAAAATATTCCGTATTATCATAATGTTATCAGCCGAAAGATGTACACAGCTGGACATAGGTTTTCCCAAGCATCTATGTTAGGGGGTTTGGTTTCCGCACTTAGTCCGTCAGGTGGACCATTGTGCGTTTTCCCAAGCATTGTCATACTTTGTCTTGAGACACTTTGAAATACTTGTTCATAGAATTCATGTCTACCTTCCATGTTATCCAGGCTTAAGTTTTAGAACTAACATTTACCTTTTTAGGTTCAGCTACAAGCAATAGTATAGTAGACAAGAATCAATTACATGATGATGTTATTTTATTTTCCAGATACAAGGAGGGCCGTGTAATCCTGGAAAGAGCTCTTGTGACAGAAAGTGATGGCATTGAAGAAATTCAAGTCAACAATGATGACTAAAATGTTATGACTTGCAGTTAGAATGCTAAATCTAACAGTTTATTGTGTAGAAAATCTTTTTTATTTGCATGAACACTGCATTTTATTTAGGGATCTCGTGCACTTGACAGCCGCAACCATAATCGGTGGTCGCACCGGCCAACTACCCGACCAAATGCGCGATTCATATCGGTTTTATAGTTTCCCTGGTCAGTGCGACCACGTGGTCGTGGTCGCATCCGTCTAGTGCACGAGATCCCGTAATATTATATTCTAATAAAAATAGGAAATCTCTGAATCATAATTACTTTACTTACTTTTTAATTATTAAGATAAATACAACTTCACAAAGTGTTTTCTCTGTTTTTTTATACAAGCTAGTCAAAAAGTTTTTGGAACAAAATCAATAGGTACCTACTGACTTTATTTAGACGAGCCAACTACGCAACTGGAATACCTACTTCAGTGCTCCTAATGTTTCTGTTTATGCGGTTAAATAGCCATAAAAAAGTACATCAAGGATAATTGAAACCATCAATCCACACGCTGTAAATCATTGTTTAGGGAAATACCTACATTGCAGAAAACGAACTGTCCTTGATCGCCAAAAGCATACACTGTTTTTGTATGCACATCCTTATCTATGTAAATAGATTTAACGGATTTATCTGGCGATACAAAGGTTTTGAATGTAGTTTAAGCTAAAGGGTCAGATGTTTACATTTCAACGGCGCAGTGATTTCGACGTCATGTCCCCGCTTCATGCGCGCATGCATAAAATATGAATGAATATATGAATAACGGTATTTTGAGAGCTAGGTATGGATACTAAGAAGAGAAAGGATTATGCAACTTTAAACTGAGTGACTGCGTGTGATCTATAGGAGTGAAACTCTGGGTATGATATTCCTCGAAGCTGTAGGTTATATAGGCTGCCGCAGACCTGGCACAAAGGGATTCACAGGCAAACAAATACCAACCCTGAGCAAGTTGACATAAAGTTCAAAATAAATAAACTTTCAGAAAGACTCCAAGTATAATAGCTGCGTGTCTCGACAGTACCATCAGTTGCGGATGTCTATTAACATATCAACACGCCTGCATTACCTGAGGGGGCAGGCAGAGGTATGTTTGTTTAGTATACCCACAGAAATGTGGGTAGGTAGGATCACTTCAATTAGGTGTGTGTGCGTGGAAAACAATGGTTCAAAGGAAGGACCGATACCCTATATTGATCCTACTGACGAGTGCACATTTGTGTACAAAGATAAAAACGATCACACAGTCGGTATCACATTTTATTGATAATATACAATAAAACACAACATATATTTTTATCGGACGATAAAACTTTTTCCTCTACCTTCATGCGATTACTTTAGCTCAGTTTTACAAATTGGAATAATAGTTTAAATAAAATGCCAACAACATATAATAGCTCTGAATAATTCAAGCAGTGATAATTTGCTAATTACACATTTAAGCCCATATTTAGGATGTGAATAAAATATTTATAGTTCGCGTACTAAGTACACTAAAACATCGATATAAGACGTAATAAATTTTTAACATTTCATTTTATCGTTTATTTTACATTTAAAAGTATTTTGTAATAGTTTTGTGCGGCAATTCATTATAAAATACTTACTCCCGGCTTACTTTACAAAGTATTAGAATTACATAAGAGACATTGAGGTATAATTTATATAGTCAAGACAAGTATGTAGACAGGAGCTTTGCATTAGCTTGCAACTGGGGAAAATAATAACGGCCGCACTCAGACGTCATTTAAAAATAATCAATGAATACCATTGTATGACACTTACATTAAAAAAAAACAACACAATCTGTCATATTTTTCACTGACAGACGTTCTATTATATGTGAACGTCCACTGGTCCGCACCGGCCGCAACGCACGCACGGCACGCAACGTATTTGTCGATGTCATGCGTCCACTGTATCCGGATATTATTTCTTATTGGCAAATTATTTTTAAGTGACGTCTCCGAGTGCGGCTGTACACCAGTAGGTTTTCTTTGTTCTGTATAACTAACTAAGCTACTCGTATATGCATATACAGCCAAAATAATCCATGGTTCCGTATATCTTACGTAGCTATCTGACAGTGCTTCAGCGCAGCGGTGCGGTGATGTAGGTGTCAGTATTTCTGTTTTGTTTGTTTAATTACCTATTGAAATGGTTACTTACATGTACAAATTTCCAGTTCATGCCTATTAGCACAAAAGTATTATGTAGATAGTTATTTCATTTAATATTTTATTTATAAATTGATTGTTTATTTATTTAGTAAAAGTATGCATGTAGTGACGACAAGAATTTTGTGTTCATAAAAGCCCGCCCAAGCGTTTTAGAATTTCATTTTCAGGACTATTACAGTTGAGTATCTTAATTATGTACAAGGAATATCACCAGATTGTATTCATATACTTACTTAACAATATTACCGTAGAAAATAAATTAGTAGTACCAATTTATGCCGTGCAAGGCATCAAAAACAAAATTATATACAAATACATTATTATTGAAATATGTGCGTTAACATTATAATCGTTGTATAAATAAAGTGTCTTAGGCTTGGCACAAATGCGCCACCGACCAGAGCCACCAGTGGCTGTCGCCTCTTGCTGCGGTGTTGAGTAGTTGAGTACTGCTATAGCGGGTGGCCGCCACCGGCCATACGTGTGCGACGAATCTATACAAAACGTATGAAAAAGCATGGGAACTGCTTGTCGCTGGGCCGGTGGCTGTGGTCGGGGGCTCGTTTGTCCGAGCCCTATCGTAAGTTTTATACTAGAATACACACACTAATACCTACATTAATCATTACACCGAATACTATTTATAGAAATAAAATAAAATTATCACTGCCTGAATTTGCCTACATTTACATACGTACTACGTAAACTACGCGTACAAAAAACAAAAAAAAAACATAAAAATAACGCACCATGTCATTACCATCAAATACTTCACTTATAAAGCACCTCCGATTACAAGTTTTGACAAGAATATAAGTTTAAAAATACATTAATTTTACATTACTTGCTCATAGATAGTAGAGACTGTTTAGTATAAATTGTGTTACATTTATTTCTTCGTATTTGTTCGAATATGTGGCAGATTATTCTTAATTTAACATGTCGGCTGCTTAAATAAATTAATAAAAAGTTCAAGATAAAACTAAGTATAATACACCGGAACAAGATTGGCATAAAACATGGTAAAAATGGCGTAATGAAAAAAAGCTTGAGGCATAATGGGTTGAAAAAGCTGCGAATGATGATATCAGTTTAAAATAAGAAATCTTCCACACATAAAAAAATATAAAAGCATGCAATTTACACAAACAGTCACTACAGTTACTACCAACACAATATTCTTGCACATTTATCATTTTGTGGAAAAACAAACACCTATTGGCTAAATATCGACCGCTGAAATATATTGTAATATAAAACATTATCTAGTATGTTTTGTCAGAATTATAAAAAGATTACAGATTTTGAGGGGAGCGTTGAAACACACCTAGGTACATTTTGAGGGGAGCGTTGAAACACACCTAGGTACATTTTTTTTTCAATTCGTAAGTTGATTTGACATCTAACTACTTCATTATTTTTAAAATATCTATCTTAATACAACATCTGTATAACTGCTAAAAGTACCTAACTCTAAGGCCGCGTCTTATTTAAAAGCGATCGTCGCGCGATTATGCGACCGTCGTCGCTGCGTTGCGTTCATAAAAAAGCGTCGTGCAGACCAGCGCGACGCGACTCGTAACAAATCAATTTCTAAGAAAACTTCACCGTAAAACAATTACCGGTGTCGACTTGTCACGTTAGTCTGCACGAGCCTTAATACTTGACTTCTTGTTCGGTGAACCTAAACGCGTGGTCGCGTATTCGCGCGACGAGCGCTTTACGCGGGGTAATAGCTCTAGTATGCAATGGTTAATGTAGTCGTACTTAGCCATACTCCATAATTATTATAACTTCTATTTATATATTTATTGCATGGAAAACGATCAATGTTTTAGAATTAATGTTTTACTACAAATAACATTAATCTATTGTATACTAGAGCTGTATTATAGTGTGCAACCTGTGTCAGTAGGCTTGTTTCTCATACAGTACGAAGGCTTAATTTTTAGCTGCAAATAACCTTTTATTTAAATTTATTATGTATACGCGACGCTTACCATTTTATATTATTGCGGAATATGTAAGAACTCCCGATAGGGCTTTTAACATTTTATCGTGTTCTAATACTAAAAACCTACTTGTTGAGGAAATTAAGGCACCAAAGGGAATTAAAATATGTGTGCTGTGTTCATTTATTTTATTTATATAATATGGTAAGCGCTACGTAAACCTGACGACATTTATTTTTTATATAAAAGTTCACATAGACGTCGATTGTCGAAATATAAAAAAAAATAACATTCTTTTCAAATCAAACTCCAATTCGAGATCACGTTGAAGCCAATCTCCTGACTTCCATGTAGTGCAATATTAAAGCAACAGTGTGATAAATTATTCAGGTCGCCGTTTATACAACTAACATAATAGTTTTTATTTAACAACAATATTATTTATTATTATTTTCCTCGTAAGCTTCACACAAAGCATGATGCGATAGGACACGGTGAGAAAATCTTTTTAAGTACCTAACTAATCACGTGTTTTATGTATAGTCTACCTCATAATCGCGTTACCACCCTAAGGGTAAATGCCACTTCAACGTCATACAATGGACAAGAAGGTGTTGATAAAAACGTTCAAAATCTAGTCGCAAACTCATTTCAGCAACATTCAATGTCAAAAACTTGTCACAAATGTAGGTAAATTAATTAAGAGGTATTTTTGACAGATTGAGGCTGATATTAAAATTGGACAAGTGACAGTTAGATAGTTTCAACCTTAGCGAATTATGAATATCTGGGAATTGTCAAAAGAGCAGTGATGGCCCAGTGGTAACGGCCGCGACTTACTAGTTGTAGGTCTTGGATTCGAACCCAGACAGGCAACGGTGACGGAAAACATCGCGAGGAATCCGGCATGTCCTAGAACCAAAAATTCGAAGACATGTGACCTCTACCAACCCGCACTGGGTCCACGTGGTGGATTACGGCTCACTCCCTCTCACCGAGAGAAGGCCTGTATCCCAGCAGTGGGAACATTATAGGCTGATTATACTTATGCTGTCAAAAGTGGTAAAGTAATTATGAGGTTGACAATACCTATCAGGTGTATCTTCCTATAATTAGGTCCTCAGATTATAGAGGTGATTGACGTACCATGTCGAGTCGCATTAAAATTTCGTACATATACATTCACTTACATATTATTAATGTCCTTCATCGCATCGTGGACGCTATGATATTTATCATGACCACATGCCAGGGGAGCTTATCCTAACGCATGCTATGCATGCTGTCTTGCTGTGATCCTTATAAAGGGGCTTTTTATACAATTTGTGCAATAGAATATAATCCCTCTGCACTCTTCCTTAATACATGAATCTTTTGGGGGTTGTTCATGTTTGTAAATTTTTAACGCTACTAATTTGTCGCCATCTAATGACGTCGTCAGAACAAATAATGTGGTACCCTCGGGAAGGGATTTAGAACAAATTATAATACAATCAGGCAATCAACTAAAATAAGCTCTTCAACTAAATATACAAAATATTATACACAATTATTACATGTTTTATTGTGCGTAAAATTAGATTTCACTTTACTTTTAACGACGGTTTACTTTTTTAAATAACTAATATCTCATCTGCATTGATTAAAATTCCTTAATTTCATTCTTTTTTGTATATAATAAAATTGCATCGTGTCCACTCGGGGTGGTGTGTACCTACACGAAAAAAATACACATCTTAAATCGATCTGTCGATGCTCGATGGCGAATAGTACGAATCGATGTGCGTTTTATGATCCAATCGGCGTTGATAAATTCAATTGATCGACGCCGACCTCGCAAACAACACCCCAAAATAATTGTTCTGTTAATATAATAATAATATTTTTTTCACTTTATACTTCTAAAATAATAATTTATTCATTGAAATTAATTGATTAAATGATATGGTATATAATTTAAATAGGTACACGGTATTGTTGATGATTAAAACTCTAAACTAAAATAAAAAGTAGATCTGTGAGTGACTCTCTAAGATCATTCTTATTAAGAGAATGTCTTTGAATAACCGAATTTTTTGCAAGTATTTCATCAAGTTACGAATTTAAGTATCGCGCTTCCAACAGTGCTTTTTTACAAGACATTTATGTAGGCCATAATCGCTACCAAAATAGTAGTCGCCTTACATTGATGTAAAAAATTCAATAAAATGTTTAACATTGTATAATAAATCGAAATTGTAAGCGCTGTTAAGACAATTGGATTAGGGAATACTAATCTGAGACCCTCTACAATTTTCCACGAGATAAAGCTTTTGATAAAAATTTCTTTGCACTTTTAGCGCGATTCATAAAAAAGGAACGGAATGCGACCACGCCCGAGGAGAGTCTTGGCTTGATTCTGGGCCAAGACCGATCCTTTGCTTCTCTGTTTCTATAAACTCCAATACGGCCATATAAATAAACTTGTACTGTGCCTCGTTTTGCACCATTCCAGATCGCTGGTCACGCACCATTTGGACAGTACGGTGGATGTCGATTTCACAGTCGAATCCCTCTTTTCTTATTTGATCTAGGATCATATCGATGACTATAAACGTCCCGGTCCTACCGATACCTGCCGAACAATGTACGCACACTACCGCCTGCGCGGGAGGATCCGGCCCGGTCATTATCTGTTGTAGTCTATAATTTACATCTAACAATATATTCAGAACCCTGCCCGGTTCCGAAGGGACACCGTGATCTGGCCACGCAGTGAAATGAAAATGATAAATAGTTCTCTTGACGCTGCATTCTTCCTTTTTCGTAACTACAAAGCGTCTCAACGTGTAATCCGGGGTAGATGATTCTGACTCATTGTGAATCGTAAACTTTTTGAAAACTTCAGTTTTATTTAATTCTGGCCAATACCGTTCGCACTTAACCTTACCACGTTCAATCTCCTTCGTAGTCATTATAATTATGCGAACGTCCTCCTGCCATATCATCGACCAAAATGGATAGACAGTAGTCGACAAACAGCCCTGAGTGGCGATGTATAACTTATTATAGACGTGATCTACAATGCCATTTTCAGTTTCTTCTGTCGATTTTGGTATTGTGGTATTAACATAATTCGGATTGGTCCTGAGGACACACGGCTCGAAAGATGGGATCAATTTCGTGCCATTACCTTGTACTTTGACGCTAGCTAATTTTTCTTCGCAAACGATGACACTAGTATGAACGGATGACAACTTCTCTTTATTCTTTGAGGGTGTACTATCTCGACTCAAGGTGCCGGTGGAGCCGTTTTCGTAACTTCCATTACTTGAATCTTGTTCAGAGCCGGGCTCGATCATTTCACATCGGATATAATTAGCGTTTATGTAGTCGGAGCCGGCTGGTGCGTCCGGAGGAATGTCCTTCAGCACCACACGAGTACGGTCGAAAGGTATAATATTTTTGTATCTATTTTTTCTTATGTTTTCAGGCTTCGATCCCTCCATTCTGTCGAAAAGTTGTAGATTCTCCATCATTTGCAACGTTTCAAATTCCTCCCAAAACCCTTGCTTGTAAGCCATACTTTCTATTGGACCTTCATTTTCTTTTTGAAGTTGTTTTACTCTTGTGTGGAAATGTCGTACTTGGATACGAGTGGCGTTAAACGGTTGGATCAATCGCAACACTTCACCTGTGGTTTCGACCATGGGGAAGTTTCGATAATGTTCTATTAGACTGACGAGATCATTAAATTGTTGGCCGCCGCCTACGTCGTACTTGTTATCTTGTCGTCGTATGATGACGTGTGTGACTCGGTCTCGCGTTCTCACCGAAAGGACGAAGTCGCCCGGCTGTCGCTGAGACTCCCGAACTAGAAACGAGCCATTTTTACCGTTTTCCAACATTACCCGCTCTGCTTCTTTCGCGGTGAGTTGTCCGTGATACCAGCGTTCAGTAGTAGGGTCGGCGCAGTTGAGTGGTGTCTTTAACCTGATAATGTTGCCGTTCTTTTCACGCAGTTGACACTGGTTGTCCATGTAGTATTGAACGAGTTCAGAAAGTGTAGCAAACTTCTCGCCTCCATAAAGGTCCAGGAACTCGCCATTATTTTGTATCTTAATATGGGTCACTTCGTTGCCTCGACGTACTGACAGAGTGAAATCACCCTTATTGCTCATGCTGGGCCTCGCTAAGAAATAACCATCGTGCCCACACTCCATGAGAATCCTTTCCGCTTCCACCCCCGATATTGTAGGGTGGAACCATCTTCTTGTAATCATCTTATTTCTATTAAAAGCACCACTTCGATACTTACAATACTCTAAATTAGTGTGTATTTGTCTTGATTCCTAGTTTTTCTCCATACATCCTCATTTCTCATCTGGAAGTAAAGATAAATAGAGTTATAATAGTGCAAAATACTCAAACTATGGAATTTCATTGCAGCTTATGAATAGTCTTCTTAACGCGTCATTGAGTACTAGGCTACTCAATGTGTTTTCATAAATAAAATTATTAATACAATTTTATATAAATAATACTCAATAAAATTCAGAATCAGAGTGAATCCTAACTAATATTATAAATAAAGTTTGTTTGTTACGCTTTCACGCTAAATAGTCTGAACGGATTTGGATGAGATTTGGCACATGGGTCCAAGACATGGATTAGGACATAGGATACTTTTTATCTCGATATTCCCACGGGATCGAGACTTATGCGGGTGAAACCGCGGGGCACAGATGGTACAAAAATATAAATAGGGAAAAATATTGTGAAAATAATAGATACCTAATATGGTTTGCCCCTGTTTCATTGCATTTTTGCATGTCAAAAGTTTACCATGCATCGTCTTCACATATAATTATATATATAATGTACTAGTTTCTGCCCGCGAATTCGACCGAGCCTATAACCTTCCTCAAGAATTGGGCTATCCAATGCAAAAATAATTTTTCAAATCCGGTTCTGGAGGGTAATCATAATCATAATCATAACCATAATGGTAATCTCCAGAACTACCAGTCCGATTTAAAAATTCTCCTTACATACAAGAGCCATTCCGAGAAAAATTTATCCGTTACTAAGCTAGACAAAATGGACAATTTTAAAATGCCACTAATATTTCACGACACTAAACGAACGTGACGAAATCCCGCTGTACTAACAACAATGACGACAAAACCAATATTCTTTGTTCTTTTGGAGAGAATCATTATTTCATTACATACGCAGATATATAAAGTATAATTCGCAAATGAAAGAATATTTTAAGAACTTCCCAGTATCACGTTATAACTGTGACTATAGTGGACTTCTTATTTGACTACCTGTAGTTCGTACGTCTATCGTCACCGATTACCGCGTCACGGTTGCCCGATGGGTAAAAAGAAATGGCTGATCTACCATAATAACGTTACCATGAAAATAAAATAACTTGTTTTGGTAGTTTTGTACTAAAGTAAATAAAACAGTAGTGACTAAAGTGAAATGTCCACCTTGGTGCTAATTTGATCATCATTATTTTAAGAATTTTATTGTAATACAATAAGATTTGTCTATAAAATTAATGTTATATATATTTTTTTAAACAGTATTCTTTAAAACCTCACAAAAATCGCTGTCACTTTATCTAACCAAAGTTCATGGTTTTTTAAGACACACCGTCTTAAAAAACCATGAACATTGGTTAGATAAAGTTAGCGACAGGAGGTGACACGCTAAAATTGCCTGTTTTGCTTCTTATTTTTAATTTTTAATCAGATATATTAGCAACAATTGACTCCGTTTAATTTTTTCTGAAAGCATAACAAGTAAACAGTACATTAAAAAAAACTGTATTCAATAAGAATGTCTTGTAAATTGTTTGTAAATGTTTGTGACAGTACTTTTTCCTTAGGGTCAATTTTTCTCAGAATGGCTCACAAACAAACAAACAAATTTTACCTCTTTATAATATTATTAGTATAGATACAAAATATTGTAAAACATTTTAATGGAGGAGTTTCTTGCTCATTATTTTCCGTACGAAACTAGCTTTTGGAAGGGGCAACTAGAATCAATTCTAAGTTCTTGTAAATTTTGACATTCAAAAGTATCTTTTAGAAATAAATTATTTGACTTTGACTTTATTTATGAACAAAAATTGTTACACCTATGTAGTCGTAAAAGAGGAATTTTCAAGTTTGTAAAAATAACCCACACTGAACCTGTAACAGGAGTCTTACTGCAGCACTCAGAGATGGCACTTAGTATTCTTTATTTATTTTGCTGGTCCTGCTCCACAACCACAACTAATTGATTAACATTTTGAAAATACTGTTCGAGCTGCTGAAGATTGTAAGACCATCTTTGTATTGTATAAACTCAATCTCCTTAGTATTATATAATTGCATAGCACAGGTGTGAGCACTATGTACTAAAGAGCTACCATTTACCGGGTAATATGTATTTCTCTGGTGGATGCGGGAGGCACAGAATCGGTCGAAGTGGCGGTGCTTGGGGGAGGCCTATGTCCAGCAGTGGACGTCTTTCGGCTGAAATGATGATGACGATGTATTTCATTGACTTGAATGTGCCCTGGCGGCTGTGAGTATGTTATGCTCACTCAGATGTCTCGCTGATGGTGGCGCGTGTGTTGGATCATTTAGCTCCCTTCAAAATGGTTGAGCTGAATGGTGCTGATCCATGCGTCATGTTCGTGAACGGGCGCCGTCAGTTGGGACTGGTCATCTCTTAGCCACGGCTTATTTTAATTTATTTTGAATGGTTTTTTCTTTTTTTCTTTTTATTACGGACGCTTTTACAAACGTGCACATCTTTCTACATTGTTCTCACATGCATAATTTCAACATGAATGATATAACCAATATTTGGTATCAATTTTTTTATTTAAAAATGTCCGTGGAGTTTCTTGCCCGTTCTTCTCCATAAGTACCTACTATGCTTTGGAATGGGCAACTAGCTTCATATTTCAGACTGACCAACTTCTTGACAATTCAAAAATGCCTGTAAATGGTTTAATTGAAATAAGTGCTTTGAGTTTGAGTTAAAAAATATGACTAAATGAGAACATTTCAGTCTTGTTGACATTTACTTTGATATGGTGGTGAAGTCTCCGAGTGCAGCAGTCTGATTATTAATCCTTATAAAAAAAAACCTTGCTTTTCGGTTCTCCTATATTGGTATACTCATGATAGGACTTTAAATGCAGCCTTTTTTAATTAATTCTGTCAACCTGTTTCTTGTGAAGTTGGTACTGAAGAGCGAGTATGGTCCCTAACAATGCATTACTTAGTAGCTACACTCCTTTGTAAGTACATTGTTTTATACAAATAAGTAGTTTGTGCATTGTTTTATACCTAAATGCGTTTTTATTATTCATTCAACAAACCATATTAAATCTAGTTGGTTGTCTTTAGGACCAACTTTATTAATATTATATTAATTGAAGTAAGCAATTTTATTTATGGCCAGTTTAAGAGTGTTTATTCTGAAAGTGGGAAACATTGCAAATAAATGTCAAATATTTCACTGTTTTAAATAATTTGGCAATATTACTGTATGGAAATATGAAATGTGGCTCACTCACGAACTAGAATATTAATAATGAATTGAAATCATAACACTGAATTTAATGTTGTTACCGTTTTAGGTGTAAAAAAGTCATTTGGAAAGTTTCCAAATACTTTTTTTACATCTAAAACTAAATATTTGGTGGTACTAATATCAATTATATTTCGTAATCAATATTTTAGCTCACTAGTTAGCCACATTTCATATTTCCATACAGTATTATTGCCAAATTAATCAAAACAGGTAAATATTTGACATCTATTTGCAATGTTGCCAATTTTTAGGATAAGCACTCTTAAGTTTTATTTTTAATTACTTTGCTTTTACAGGAAATTTAATTGATAAATAAAACAATTGTCCCCATCTTCGCCCACGTGGAGGTCAGAAATTATCCCACAGAAACATACTACCAGGATAAAAAAATATCCTATGTCCTTTTCCAGGTCATGGTCTATTTATGTGCCATATTTCATCCAAATCCGTTCAGCTGTTTTAGCATGAAATTGTAACAAATAAACAACCTCACTTTCACATTTATAATATTAGTTAGGATATTTATAATATTTGGACATTCATTTATGTGCTCCATTGTCCATTAAAAAAGTTATGGCTTTGTAGACTATTGCCTCCATGATTCATACCATGACTGTCTTTATCTAAAACTCAATGTACCATTAAGGGCCACATAGTGAATTATAATTTATAATATTTAGTTACCAACTCTACGATTGTAAAAGGAAAACGGATTGTTACGGATGTTATGATGTTCAAACCACTTTTTTACAACATCATCACGTGTTTCATCCTTATTTACTATACATAATCCACACTTGTGTCAAGGGAGGATAGGGCTTTGTTAATTAATAGGCCAGTCACCGACCTTGTGTTATTTTGTACACAGCTGTTAGACAAATAATTTTTATTTTTTCTTATATTTATTAGTTTCCATGCAGTCTAACTCACAATACCAGAAATAGAAAGATGAACCATAAGTAAATAACAACTAATCATAAAGTTCATTTTTGTACTTTTCTTGCCATTTCATTTAGTCTAGGGGACAACTGAATGGCTGAGTTTATAAGTGAATACCAGAATTTAAAGTATAGTATCTTCAAACTTAGCATATGTTTGTGTACAAATGAATCTTGCATGGCCCTGATTGTAGAGTATGGTCCAGAAATATAATAAAACCCAGTCTAACAAAAGATAATTATTGGCAGTCATGAAGCAATATTATAGTAATCATATATCAGTTATATTGTTTCTTCATATTCAAAGTTTATAACAGGAAGTTTGACTGACCGTGGGAAACATAAAGACTGTGTAGTTGTTACATTCAAGGTGCAATATCAATACCTCTTAACACTCAGTACATAATACTACATAACTTTGTAAGATTAAGAGACAAATTGTGAAGTTTACATGTATAATATGACATCATCCTACCATTGAGATGTGAATTCAAAAAGCAAATAATGCACTTAATAATAGAGACAGTACCTTTTCAAGAGGAGATATGAACATGAGTTTCAAATTAAACATTTTATCGTGACAGTCACGAATATTGCGGGAAACACCGCGTACTATTGATAGTTATATTTTATACATTCACTATAATGAAGTATGTATTGTTATACGTACGGAACGAATGCACAAAGCCACAAAGGTACACCCTAAAGAACATGGTTGTACAAGTCTAGTACTACTTCTGTACAATAATCTAATAGTATGACAAAACACTTACCTCAAAAAGGCACCCTATTTTCTTACAGTGAACAATACATCCCTCAAAATAGGAATTATATGTACCGAAGTGCTGTTGCTATGCTGACACTAGATTTTTTTTTAACACTGTTTTCAAGGGCGTCTGAACACACTGACTTATACATGTAAACTATTAACTAAATAAATGGTTAAACTTAAAAATTAACGCTATGTTTTATTGGTAAACGAAACCAATAGTTGAAAAAAAAATTATTTCACACAAAAAGAAGCAGAAAATGAACTCCGTGCCCGAGTTACATACAGAAATGTCAGTTTAACTTTTTTATTAGTGTTGCCCGAAGTAATAAAATTAAATAAGTTTATACTATATGAGAAAAAATAACAGCTGTTTCGGATATTGATTGGAGGTTTCATGGTTTTACGATGATCTCTTTGTTTGAACAAGAACCTAGAGTCCGCGCCACCACTGAAGTCCGGTGGAAAATTGTAAAACTACATTTAAAAAAAATGCAATCACATAGACACTAGCGCCGCGTCTATCGGAGTTGAGTGATGGCGCGGACTCTATAAACTAGCCCCTAGATTTATAGCTAGAGAAACAGCTGCTGCGCGAGCTTTGAAAACCAATTTAGAGGCTAGGCATTTTTGGAAGTGTATAGAGTGCCGCTAGTAGCTTTATCCCTGTCGGATAAATTGATCGTATTTGTTTTAGATTATTATAACAAAAGTCACTACAATTACTGAAATTTCGAAAAATGAAGTAGCAAATGAAAATGGCTGAAAGGTAGGTTAGGTTAGGTTAGAACTGTGACCACACAACGCACGATTCGAGCGAGTGAAGCGAGCGGTGCCACTGCAGCAGCCGGCGAGTGCCAGTGTCCGTTTAGGCACAAGAAAATGTAAGGTTTTGGGAATGTGGTGTTTTTCAGTGAACTAACCTCAACAATCAAACAAAATAACAAGTGACAGTGACTCAGTGACATTGACAATGCAATGCTTACGGCACTTTAGCTTGTCTGAGCCTTGGTCACTATTATGCCGCTAGCGGCACTTTATCCGATAGAGATAGAGTGCCGCTAGCCGCACTCTATACACAGCCTTCATTTTTTTCGTGCGGCAATAGAAGCCGTAAGCCTTAGCCCAGTTTCCGCAGTCCTTTAAAGGTCCTCTACTACTAATATTATTGAGAGTAATTAAAATACAATCTATACTAATATTATTGAGAGTTAAAATATACTACCTCACGCGTGCGTACCTAGGCCCCGAGTTGTGTCGGCGAATCGTTCGTCGTTGAAACGTTCTATCGACGAAAATTGAAACGTGAATCGTTCTGTTGGCGAACTGTTTCAGAATCAGAGAATTGGGGCATCCTGATTCCTGACTGGGATACTATGTTTATGCTGTCACTATGATTTTGGTAACAAGATGTATGAGCGAGCGAAGCGAACTCGAAAATTTTCGCACTGAGTACCTAACTTAGGTTAGATTGTGTGAAATTACTAAATGAATGCAAGAGTTCGATAATTGGTCCACGCCTGGGCTGTCTTCTGCCCAGCTTGGGGGACCCTTATCATTGATACGGCTGATACTGCGATAGCTACACCCCTATACCTAGATTATACACTTATGGCTACACCACTGATGCGACTTAGGTGACGGAGTAGCGTGGCATTGCCGGAGTAGGCTAGCTACAGAGCGTAGCTATAGGCAGAGAAAGATGATCTTTTTTATTATCTTATAATGCGTGCATGGAGGCGAGGACGTCGTACTGGCAGTTGGGCTAGCTCTAACTTTGTGGACATACGACACGATGTGGAAAGGCACCTTGCATGTATCTAAAATATGTTAGATGTATCATATCCGTTTTTTGTTGTTGTGTGGAGTGGTCAGACTACAAACTTGAGTATTGTATTAGTATCCTGATTAATAATAAATCTATTTGCACAAACTATTTATTTACTCATAATTTCATTTCTCGCTTGGAACAGAAGAAGATTTTATTTTACCGAAGTAGCTTGACAATACTTTTTTCATAGCGAGACGTTTGCTCGGACTCGAACATTCTCCTTGCTGATTTGATGACTTGTTCCAGTGTTCAAAACTTTGACGCCTGAATATTTTTCCTAAAGATTGCCACTTTTGTTCTGGACTTATTTCCTTATCCTCGAAATGTTCTTGGCTTCCAGACGGCCGATCACCCTGGAAAATGAGAAGTTTATGAAGACGCTGTTTCTTTCTATGAAATGTTTAAATTAGGTACTTTATCAATCACTTACATCGTTAGATTTTGTTGAACGAAGCTGATTGCGAAAGAAATTAGATATAGACTTCTTCCAAGTTTTGGGGTTTTTGTAGGAGTTTAATTCTAAGTTTCCCGTTTCTGTACCTTCGGCTGGTATCTTTTTACTTTTCTTTGTGCACGTTTCTTCGTCTTCTTTTGGTATTGTCTCATTTTGCACTAGATAAGCTTCGGGACACAGCATAATGATTTATTATTATCAAAAATCCTTTGCAGTTTTCACTATAAAGTATTCAAAATTATTTTTAATTTACGAGTGTCATGTCAAATCGTCATTTGTTTAAAAAAATGATAATAACATTTAAAAAGAGAATATTTTTGCGTTGTATTATGGCACGTTCCCACTAGGGCTGCGCGGCTCCGTGAGGCCACGCCGCGCGGCCGAGCCTCGTGAGTGTACAGTACGTTAAAAACTAACGAGGATCGGCCACGCGGCTTGGCCTACACTCTTTTTCATACACATGTATTGGTTTAAAAAGACTTCGCACACTGCCCGGCCACAACCACGGCCAGAGGCCCCAGCATTCAAGTATAGTATCTGGTATCTGCATCGCGTTCGTGCATTTGACCGGAACTCGAAGTCAAAGTAAAATAGGCATTTAAAACGCACTTTTGGACGTCAAAATTTACAACAAAATAGAATTTATTCTACTTGCCCGTGCCAAAAGCTAGTTACGTACAGACGCCAGCAGGTCAACCTACCCGAAACTGTCAAATTTTCCCAATCAACTTTGAATCTTATACATTATTGATAAAGATAAAAGTCTAGTCTTGAAGACATTTGACAGATTGTAGTAGGTTGATGTGCTGGCGTCTGTACGATGAAGAAGAATGGGCAAGAAACTAGACTACTCTTCTAAAATGTTTCAATATTTTGTATACATAATTATTTCATTTATTATATGTGAAGACTCCAGCACGCGCTCCACTACACCACCGTAGAAATGGGTTTAGTCGACGGAAGAGTAGACAAAGCCTATTTCTACGGTGGTCATGTTACGCGTGCAGTAGTTGTCGTGCTACATACTGGTTGCGGCAAAAATTTGTGTAATTTATTATAAATTTCCTCATCTTGGTCGGAGCGCCTCCCATCACAACCACGAGTGGGTTGTGGTCTAGCTACATAGTATGAGTGCAAGGTTAAAAAAATCAGACCACCAGATGGCGCTTGATGATGTTCTGGTCTGACGTTTTCTGTCACTTCGATCGGTGTCACAATAGAGGTAAAACAGTTTATTTCAAGTACGTACTAATTCCATGGGTGACGAATAATTACAATCAAAAATTTAAAACTCCGTGTCCTTGAATTAAATCTATATAATAATCTCGAGGACACAGAGTTTTCAATTTTTGATTCTAATTATTCGTCATCATCATTTGACATACGCCTCCCCAAAGCAAAGGTCGCCACATACTGACCGGTCATCTGATTCTCTCATCCAGCAAATGCCTACAACCTTCACCAGGTCGTCTGTCCATCCAGTTTATCTATGAGCCATTCCGTGAAAAAAACCCGTTACTAAGAGGGACAGAATGGACAATTTTGAAATTCCACTAATATTTCACGACACTAAACGGACGTGACGAACTCCCGCTTTACTAACAATAATGACGACAAAACCAATATTCTTTGTTCTTTTAGAGGGAATCATATATACATACGCAGAAATATAAAGTATAATTCGCAAATGAAAGAATGTTATAAGAACTTCTGAGTATCACGTTTTAACTGTGACTATAGTGGACTTCTTACTTGACTACCTGTAGTTCGTACGTCTTTCGTAACCGATTACCGAGTCACGGTTGCCCGATGAGTAAAAAGAAATGGCTGATCTTCCATAATAATGTTATAATGAAAATAAAATAACTTTCTTTTGGTAGTTTTGTAGTATTGAAAGCAAATAAAACAGTAGTGACTAAAGTACTAATTTGATTATCATTATTTCAAGAATTTTATTGAATACAATAAGATTTTTTTATAAATTAATAATATAAATTAAGGTTATAATAAATAAAAAACTGTATTCTTTAAAACGTCACGGAAAACGCTGAGGTGTGTCAAAACCATGAACATCGGTTAGTTACAAGTTAGTGACAGGAGGTGTGACACGCTATAAAATTGCCTGTTTTGTTTCTTATTTTTAATTTTTAATCAGTTAATTTGGCAAAAATTGACTGCGTTATACATTTTTTTTAAACTTTAACTATGCGTTTGCACTGGCGAAACATTCACAACAAAACATGTTGAAATCTTTAGTTTCTGTCAAAGTTCCTGGATACAATATTTGACAGGAACTAAAGATTTCAACATGTTTTGTTGCGATGTTTCGCCAGTGCAAACGCACAGTAAGAACTAAACAGTACATTACAAAATAACTGCATTCAATAGAGAATAAGAATGGCTCCTATATCTATTGAATTTAATAGGTTATTATTACATATTAATAACTATTAAGTTTTCCGCGTAAAGAACTGTTAAATGTCATTGGCGGCATACTTCTACGTAACGCTGCCGCCGCCAGGTGGAAATAAATCCTGGATGCCATCGTAAGCAAGATATACGAGATTATATTCCTTGTCAACTAATCTATTCGACTCACCTTCATAGCTAGACCATCATCCATCACTCATCAGCTATTGTGTATGTACCTTTATCCATTTTATTAACAATTATTTTTAAACTGTAAAAAATATTTTATCTATGGCGGAAAAGGAGGCACCAGCACGCATGCGCCATGTCAAGTATGCCCTGTGGTATCAGGTATGCCTATGGCGGGAAATCCAGAAGTCAGTCAACAAATTTTTGATGAGTCCGAAGTTTTAGACTGTTTTATTTTTCGATTTATATTTTTATAAGGATAAACTCAGCTGATAATGTCTGCAACAGCTACTTTTACGTCACAGGTAAGAATATCTACGGTTCAATAAGTTTGATTGACTTTTAATCATTTTGTTTAATCACTTTGTTTTATGTTGGTATCGTTAATAAAAAAAAAGATGTAGGTGGTCTGAGAAACGTAAAACTAAATAGATATAAATATACACATTTAGGACACTTAACATGGCGCTGCGGCGGCGGCGGCATCGGCAGTATATAAAGTGTACTCTGTGGCAGTACCTAGAATACTTTTATTCGACTTTTGGGTTATCCTAAAAGCTGCTATAAGAATTTGAAACGGGTTTTAGTTAAATACAACAACGATATGAATGTTGGTCAAAAACCTTATAATTTCGATGTTCTTCCAAACAGGCTGTGGCAGAATGGGTAAGGTTATTCCCACGACAGGCAACAGAAACGTACACAAGTTCCGTTACATTTATGAAACAGTTGACGGTCGTCGCCGTCAGTACCATAACATATCTGAAGAACGTGTTCCCTGAAGAGAGCTACACTGTCGAGAACTTCGGTGGTATCAAGTTAAGGGTACTGAAGAAGAAATGTAGGCATGAGCTAGCCCATTTTGTTAGCACGGCATTGACTCAGGCTTTTGAGGCATTTGATAAGAAATATGTAAGTTGTTGAATTTTTCTAAGTAGGCATACCTACCTAATTTGAAATACAACGATAGAAACTACCTTCCTTTGCACAAAATGGACTTATCGCCGCATAAATTAAAAAAATATAATTATCGTATTAGGTAGATATGTATGTAGCATGGTCTAGATATTATTATACCATGGTGTAGGACTGTAGGTACTCGTATTTATTCATGTAGTTATAATTAGTAGAAGTCGTGCCATTAAAGTTGAGACTTGACGTACCACGTGGTTTGACTTGCGCAGTAGACGATTTATGAGTCTCTTCAGAGGTATGAGGTCCCCGCCGGGGCGCCATCCACCGGGGCGGCGAAAAGAGCGGCAGGAGGCGCGGTAAAGTGGCACGACTTGTACGTAGGTATTTACATCGGGTTTGCAAAAGTAGTTTCGACTTCGAATGGAGAGCGCCAAGGGCGTCGCCTAGGGCGTCGCCTAGGGGGGAAAAGGGGGCAGCTGTCCCTCCAGCTCCCCTCCTTTTGTCAAATACAAAGCATTTTAATGTAAAGAAACTATAAAGTCTATTTTGTTTATTTGGACGACTTTTATTTGGTTTTTTGAAATTCCATATCTCCATTTTTTTTTTTTTTTTTATATTCATTCCCTAAACGGGGTCTAATCCGGAGTCCGGGGACGTAATATTCGTATCTATGTGGTGGTGGTAGGCCCAGTCATAATACCTATTAGGTTGCAGCTCTACAGTTCTGAATAGTTTTGGGAAAAACAACCCGAAAGGTCTGTTTCCAATCCATACATTGAAAATGGAAATTATTATTTTTCTCATTTCCTATCGGGACTACCGATTTGAAACTGATTTGTCAAAAATCAAATGTCCACCAGCGTCGATTTTGGCCCCATTGTGCGCAGTAGAGGTAAGACTCGCACTAAAAGTGTAAAGCTTCATGTGCTCTTGACTGTACCTCATACTACGTATAAGTAAAACATACTTTTCCCATCCTCCATTTATCAACTTGCACCCCCCTGGGCCATCGGCTGGCGACGCCCTTGGAGAGCGCCATGACCATGAGCATTGACCATTGACAGTCGCGAGCCGAATGCATGCTGTAGTTTTGCAAACCATGTGTTTCGAAGTCCTCTTTATTTCCAGCTCCACCAACTTGTAATATGTTTCTACGACGGCGAGTGCAAACTTGAGAACTTAGTGGAATACCATATCTTCGAATACTTGTACAGCCCCGATGGAGTGACCATGAACGTGCACTCTAAGGGTCGGGACAGCGCCAAGAGTTCCACGAGATATGCCTTCGACAATGTTAGAGAGAGGACTCTCCACCTGATTAGGGCATGTGTGGTCATCATGCAGGCTTGTCAGAACGATATGCCTGAGTCTTATGATGTCAGCTTGCGTTTGTATTACAATGAAGGTGAGACTATACTTTGCTTTTGATCACACCTACTGAATTATAATAGTTTTGACGGCACGCTTGGCGCAGTGGTTGAGCGATTGGCTGAGCTACATGGCCTTGGTTCGATAAACAATACAAGACGTGTGTTATTCTGAACACCCGAAAAGAAGCCATTGTGGTCATCATTATTAACAACTTTTATCATGGGACAAAGATCGTCAAAAACCGGCAGCTCTATATATTTCTGTTCGTGTGCCTCGGTAAAATGTTTGAAGAAATGGTTGTTTAAAAAAAAAAGATAATTTATAACAATCGTTTCCTTTTATTCAAAGATAATATGTAACTGTGAGTGCAATTTAATTACAGATGCACCTGAAGGATATCAGGCGCCAGGGTTTCTCAGTACCACTGAGGACCAGGATCACTTGGAGCCTACTCTACCAGAAACCGTCAAGTTGGGATGGGTGGAGACTCCGTACCATAGGATGACAGCTCGCACGTATATCAGGGAGAGTATGGGGTCCAGCAATGATGCTATCGTTAGTATATAAATTAAATTATGCGGTAAAGTAAAGTAGGTATACAATGTGTAAAAAAACCCTGTCCAATCCGAAAGGGGCTCATAGGTACAGCAATAAATTTACCTAAAAGTAAGAAAAAAACTATTTATCATTTAAAAAAAAAAAAGCTATTTAAAAATCACATTTTTAGTACCAAAATTACACCAAATTCATTAAAAATTGGCAAATTTTAACAGGGATCATAAGTTGACTTTATGACTTGTAGACAGACACCCGCTAAACGACGGCCGCCCGCGCCCCATGAAATAACCCGGTAAAATTGCCCATAACAACACCAATCACGGATCGGACAGGGTTTTTGTATATGGCGTGTGTGTATCATGAATAAGGATCGTAGCAGGTGGCGTTCTGTGGTTTCTGCCTTCCCCCATAGGAAGGTGTGAGTTTCAAGTAAAATACTTTGTAGTTCAGTATAATGATAATGTTCTCTCCAAAAGTGTGCCGTGACGATAGAGTCGTCATTTAGAAGAGAGCAATAGGCATACAATATAAAAAATCGTAACGGTCATGTTTTAGAAAGTAATGCGATTTGTTTTAATTTGTGATTTTTTAATACGAAATATGTTAGTACTTAAAACATTAAAACAGAAACAATTTGTGACATTACTCCTGAAAGGTGACAGGCCCAGCCGTTACCTTGCAGCAGTGGCTCACAAACTATCATGTCTCTGAAAGTTTATTGAAAAACAAAACTTGTTACAGCCATCACAAAACGCACCGAAGATGACGCAAAACGATCAAGACGATTTCGAGGGCAGTAAGTTTAGCAAATCCTTGCTTTTCAAAACCATTTATTTGCTTTTTATGCGGTAATACAAAAGGTGGTAGGTATACATAAATAAATATTTTCGAGCAATGATACATTTCGCCATATAATACCTAAGTAAGGTGCAATTTAAATAAACAATAATCTGAACCTACCTACAATTGACCTAAATATTCAAGACACAATTATAAAATATTATTCTTTTTTTTACCTACTTCTTTAGGTTCAGATATGAAAAGTGCATCGGACGCCAGTGAGATGCGAATACAGTGTCCGTGCAATAAGTTCGATGCGGACGTCGTAACGCACGCCCTTCTGACTTGCCAGTTAGTATTATTCATAAATATATATTTTTTAAAGCTTTTTTCATAACAGTCTCATTGGTCCAGTAGTAGTCTTAAGTACGGGTAATATGAGATTGTCTCGTGTTAAATTTCCAGATCGGCCCAAGTTGCCGGGAAAACAAAAAAAATATTACTTAGCAGTGTTTGAACCTGCCGGATAAATGACACTAATAACATGAAACTTTCAAAATATCTGGCGAAGCTATACACCTATGGGCTATGCTTAAATCTACTTACATGTTTGGAGAGTACAGGCGTGATCAGGCACGTATCCAGACTTTTGGTTCGGGGGGGGACAAACATTGAAACAACCATGTGAACTGTGTGAAAATCGCTGTAATCACTGTACTATAATTTTCACTGTACTATACTATAATTATATAAGTATTTTTCTGTTTCCGCTGGCAGCCATTACGTCTAGTACCATATCAGGATCTGGCGCCAAAGCGGAATGAATAGACAATAGAGCGAGACCAGTAAGCCTCTCGCCCGCCATTCTATTCCTTAGGAAGGATTTTATTCTCTTTAGGCATGAAAATGACCGCTCCACAGATGCCGTTGAAACCGGAAGGGTGGCCAGAATATATATTAGCCTGTTAATGGTAGGAAAGAAAACTTTGTCACACGTGTCTAAAGTTTCCATAATTTCGACTGGTTTCTTATCTGTGTTTTTCCACTTGGCACACCACATACTGTACTCTGCTTTTATTAGTGATTCTCCAACACTTTCTTCCCAATAAATTTTCATATTTTCTAATTCACTTATTTTCCTCTCGTCCACATTTTTCGGAAGAATAATTTCTAAAGAAGAAAGCAGCTCTCTTTGATTCGCAAATCTATCATTCATGCCAGATATCAAATCGTCCAAGCACGGTATAAAAATAGTTCTTCTGAAGTATTCTTCAGCAGTATCGCTGGGAGGGTTGCTTCGTGCAGTTTGGTGGGCAGTAACTCGAGGACGCTGAATTTCTATTTGCAAGACATCTTCCGCTATTTTGCAGCATGCGTTATATATTTCTGAGAATACCGGGTTAACATCGTCACGTATCTCTTTTAGTTTTCCGATGATGTCATCGGAAAATTTCATAGCAGAGGCCAGGTCGTGTGTAGGGTTCTGCAAATATGCTGACAGTGGGAGAGTATAACTGAAAAATCTTTCACAGGTTTTTAGAGAAATCAAGAAACTACTCAGTTTGGGCGACAGTTCTGTTTGTGTAGGATAGTTCTCTTAATGTAATGACAATAGGTTCGAGTAACTCACCAAATACATTTATAGAGTCGTGACGTTCTATAAATCTAGTGTCACACATGCCGACCAGTCTTTTTTTCTTACTTTCTGGTGTGAGCTTTTCCACATTTTCCTTGAACTGTTTCCCGGCCATTGCATTATTGCGAAGTAAATTGCAGACTTCCTTCACAACGCCTATTGAATTTCTCACCTCGGGAACTGAAAGAGCTTTTGAAAGAACTAGGTTCAGACGATGTGTTGAGCAATGTACGTATGTGGCCTTAGGAAATTCTTTTCTGATTCTCGTCTGCACACCACTGATGTGTCCTCCCATGGTAGCAGCTCCGCCATACCCCTGACCAACTAGTTTATCGAGATTCAAACCAATCTCATGACATTTCTTTAAAATTTCTGCACTTATATTTTCGGCACTTAGGTCGTGTATTTCAATGAAACTGAGAAAGTCCTCCCTCAAAATACCTTTATAAACGTATCTCGCACATAAAGACAATTGCTCAGTTCCACTCACATCTAAAGTTTCATCGCCAAGAATCGCGAAACACTCTGAACTATTTATTTGTGTCACAACTTTTTTCTGAATTATCTTTCCGCAAGTATCTATTATTTCATTTTGAATAATAGGGCTAAAATACGTTGCATTTTTAGGGGTTGTAATGATATGATCTTTCAGGATATTATCATAGCTTGCTCGGTATCGTAGCAGAGCCCTGAATTTTCCATCTTTACCAAGTGGCTTTTCTAAAGTCAATGGTCCACTGTCTTTGTCTCCACGAAGCGGCAACTCTTGCTCTCCACAGAAGATGATAGTTTCGATTATAGGTTTTAGTGCTGTTCTACTTCTTTCCTTTTCTTTGAGCCTTTGATCACTAAGCAGCGATGCAACGTCTATAGCTGCTGAATCCATTACGCGTAAGAAATTTTCTGCGCATAACTTAGAAAACTGGTGATATTTAGCAGCAGAATGTTCGCGAAATCTCTCTGTTGCATCTTTCCAATTATCAAATGGTTTGCTGACAAAACTTCCAAGTGTTTGGTGGGAACCTTTTCCAGCGGTGCCTGATGAAAAGACAACGCAATATTTGCAGAACACACCATTCCTCCTCGGCGAATATGTTAACCATTCCCATGATCCCATCCATTCTCTTCGAAATCTAAGTTTCCTCTTTCCAAAGCTACTAGCCGGAAACGAAAATGACGCATCTGGGACAAACGGCTGTGTAATAATATTTTTTTTCTGTTCATCTGTGAGTACAAGAGGAGGATACTGTGTGTTATATATGGCATTAGAAACCACGCCGATATCAGGAAAAGTTTCACTTATAATCATTGTATCTAAACTGCACGTTTTTGAAGTTGAACATTCTCCTTCATCTCTACATCTTCCAGCCGGTTCGGCTGAAATCACATTTTTTTCTGTAAATTTTGACGAAGTTGTTTCTAGTTGTCTACTATCAACAGCAGAAGCCATGCTTGGAGTAGTTTTTTCCTCGCTAGTAGTAACAATTTTTTTTGCCACTGGCTTGAAAAAGTTGTCAATTCTCTTCATTTTAGCAGCAGCAATTTATATACGTTCAAACAAGCACTCACATTTCACACACTACTTTACTTTATTTAAGTAATCTGTGATGGATAGGGCGAACGGTCCAACAAATTATGACGTCTGCAGGTCCAAAATTGTCCAACACTATCTCACGTACGTAACGGACTGGCGATTTGGCGAATCCAATGAAAACAGTGGTTTTGAAGTTTTTTTCCTTTATTTCACGGCACGGGCAAAGTATCAGGTGAACCAAGTCGGAAGGAATTTACTCTACTCTCTATGAAACTGAAACCAATATCAAAATAAACTGGTCTATTGCACTATACTGTCACTATTGCAGAGGTATTTCACTTTTCTTCTCGCTTGTCGCTCTCGATTCTCACTTGAATCGCTCTCGAAATAAACTGACATGCAGGTTCCCGGACTCCCGCCCCCGCCGTATTTATACTACATTTTCGTATTCTGGAACACTGTGGAATATTGCGCCATCTACTACCTGGTAGCAGAAAGTTATGGAAGCTTCTCGATATTTCGCTACTCAACGCGACGATCTTTCTACTATTAGTTTTTCTACTCGACGATAGATGTCGTTCATTACTGTTTTCGTTCTCGGTTTCTCTCTAAATAGGTTAGATGGCGCTACTAGTAACGTCGCTTACATAATCAGATCAAGATCTATCTATATTTTTATTTTACCTACTTATTGAAAGAACACGCAAGCGAATAAATAAACAGATGGCTTAAAACGTTTTTTTTTCAGTCAGATTTCGGGGGGGGGATAAATCCCAACTATCCCCCCCTCTGTATACGTGCCTGGGCGTGATGTTGTTATTATAGCTTATACATGCTACCACCTAACTTTCTTTCAAAGGTACTGTAGCACTCAACAACACGCTGCATGCTTCGGTCTGTCACGCGAGAACGCAGCGCGCGTACAACGACACTGTTGCACGGAGTGTTCTGATATGGAACCTAGCAGAGAGCCCACTGACCAACGACTGGCGTCTCTCAGCGTTAAAAAGAGAGAAGTAAGTTGCTTTACAATACAATGATCTGTCACGCGAGAACGTAGCAAGAGTACCTACAACGTCACTACTGTACACAGTATTCCAATATGTAACCGAGCAGAAATTGTTAAGAAGAAAGAGTAAGTCACTACTGTACGGAGTGCTCCGGTATGGAACCAAGCACAGAGCCTACTTTCCAACGACTGGCGTTTCTCGGCGTTTAGAAGGATGGTCAATTTATAATAAATAAAAGCTTTTGATAATTGCCGGTTTGATTGAATATGTCTCTGCAAAATAATTAGGGTAGAATTATATCAAGCCACATATTTTGTCATAAACTGAGTAATACTTACGTAGTAACATAGATGCAAAATAAACCAGCTCTGCAATCTTCAAAACTGGTTGGCTTTGATATGGATCTCTTGAAGTGTCCAGGACAAAGTAGGTTGGAGTCTCATTTCCCACGAAATGTATGGGAAAAGTTTTTTGCGATTTCTGACTTTTCTAGTACTCAAATCTCAGTTGGTCGGATACAATTTTTTGATCCTTATAAGAAATAGGATCGATTGGTATCAAAAAAGTATTTGTGAAAACTGCCTATTTTCTTGTTGACAGTATCTTTTTTCAAAATCTGTGAATGGCGATCATTATTTCTCAAAAAGTTAAGGACAGTCTCCTAAGACCGTTTTCCTGTTGCTACAACGGTTAAGGTAGCTGTCCTTACTGCCCCATATCAAAAATCCACCCTGTATAACGAAAGTGAGCGCTAAGGAAGGAATCAAGAGCTCAATCACACGGCATATTTTTTTTTGACTAATCATCATCTCATCATTGATTATTAGTCAAAAAAAAAATACGATACGTTACGACGGGGATGCACGTTCACATTGCATAATATCCATATTATGGAAACTAGTTTTTTCGCGATTCGTCAAAATATCAGAATAAAAAATAAAAAAAAACACGAATCGTCCTCGAGTGAATGAGCTCTTAAATAGGGGATGAAAGTTTGTATGGAAGTTCGTCATTAACTGCACGACCACTATCATCAACACCACGGAGGAAAGAAGATCAAAACTAATCTTAGAAATGGTTCAATTAGACTAGCACCCTAACTGCGTTACACACGATCAATCCCAATATGTTTCGTTTTGACAGTTCAACAACATTCATTGACATTTTTCGAACATATGAAGCAATGGTTAATCCAATTTTCTTCAAAATGATTCAGATTTTCCACCATTAATCTCTTGTTGTTACACAAAGACTACTGATACCTTACCGACAGTTATTCATTCAAAGTCGAAAAACTGTTGAAATCGTTCATAGATCGTAATAGCTAAAGCTCTTAAGGTATGATTCCGAATAACACTACAAGCGGCAGTGCTGCCGCTTCACTTCTGGTCCCCATACATTTTCTATAAGTTTATATGAGATTACATTCCGAGCACGGCAACATTGCTGCGTCACATTGCTGCCGTGCAGCGTTGTTCGGAATCATACCTTTATGTTCGTCTTCCCCAGTGCCTCTGCATATTTCGTCGTACAATAGAATGGTGCTCTCGAGTTCCCGCCATCGGAGCGCAGGATCTCGTCGATAAGTTCGCTTTATCACCCGCTAATGCTTCTAAACTGCTGAAGCTGTTGCATTCACACGGCATTATTGACCAAGGCTCCGATTCTGAGTAAGTGTACAAGAGTTTTTGTTAGATTTTTTGAGGAATTTTAATAGCTTAGCTTTAGCACGATTTTTGATATTTTTGGCTTTGGCTTGTTTCCTAATTCATAGTTAAGCAAAGGAAGAACCATACATGGAAGCATTTGTTGATTATTTTTCCATAATTATTTATATTTATTTATCCTTAACACCTGTATGTGTACATTATGGATTGCAATAAAAAAATTGAAATTCTCAGGGCCCACGTGTTTTTTTTAGTTTCTTAAACTAGGTAATAATACAGTAGTTTCATGAAATATTGTGTTCAGTATCCCAATAGTTCATGAAACTACATTTCACTATATTATCTGACACTACCCTAATAATCCACAGTCTCGTTTCACCGTGCGAAATAATCCAAGACCAGTTAAACTCAGTGAAGAGCAAATATTTCCAATACGAAGAACCGGACTTAGTCGACCGTTTGATAGCCGAGACTCTTTCCCAAAGCAGCCAACCTGACCCAGTAGGAGAGGTCCTTAGTCCTATGGAAAAGGTGAACCTACAAAATGCTACCACACTTGGGAAGATTATAGAGCCTGAACCTATAAAGGTAGTCGACAATGAGACGTTGAAAGAGTATAGGGATGCTATAATGTGTGATGTGGAAGAGGAACAAGGGTTGCCTTTGAGTGGAAGTCATAATCCAGTAAATGTTGAAGATTTGGGTAAAAGGGCCGGAAAGAGGAAGTCGGCTGCGGCTAAAAGGACCGGAGTTAGAACTAAAAGGGCTAGAGCCTCTTATGATTAGTTTAATTTTCTTTTGTTTAACCAGAATTTAATAGCTAGTAGTAAGTGATTTGTTAGTTTTTAATGTTATATTTTTAATTTCAGTATATTTTATCTTTCACAAATAAGAATATAGTTAAGTTAATAACTTAGTTTGTTAAAAACTTTCTAAACCTAACGATTCTGCAACCGTTCTCCGACAGTCGTTTCTCCTTTGGACTGTTCACCGACAGGACGTTTCGTTTTTGAGAGATTCGTCGATAGAACGTTTCACCTATGGATGTTTCTCCGACAGAATGGTTCGCATTTGTTAGTTTCGACGACAGGACTTTTCAACTATGGAATATTCGCCGTCAGATCGTTTTGTCTACGATTGTTTCGACATGGCTTTTTCACTATTTAACTACAAAGCCACCAAAAAGCTACTAGCTTGCTACAAAGACATGAAGAAAGAAAATGTTTTAATGGAAGACCGCCTTTACTTTTAATGAATGGTATTTATCTATTACCTATCCATATTCGTTTATTTTGTTATTGCAAACATTGGGGAAATATAAAAACAAAAGATTAATGAAACGTATTTATTTATATTATAAAGTGTAGATTACAATGTGATTAAAAAAAATATCTTCAATTTACAGTTTTATTATAAGTAGGTAAGTAGTTAAGTATACCTAGGTTTTAATAATATAAAATTATTTCATTAGGTGACAAATATGTGCCCATCCATTTAAATATGATTTTAAGTCCATCTGATTCTTTTCAGATAAATGTGTCTCAATCCTTTTCCTGTAATAATCTGTACCTCCACGCTTTCGCTTAGACATAGGTTCTGCGGATTTTATTCTTTCAATAATGTTCACTGTATTCTTTTGCTCCTTTTTAAACTCAGAGATAGTTTTAAATATGTTCCACTTCTGTCGATTTAGTAGTGTGTTCCATCTATTATGCCACGATTCAAGGGCGTTCTGTGATAAAGGAACATATGATAATATACTATCATGTACTGACCACAGAGTAGGTGGAAATTGCGGTGGAAGTCGTTTCATTGTCATTATAGAGCTAACTGATTTTGTAATTCTCATTGATCCGTTGATATAATATTTTTCGAACCACGTTATCACATCAATTGCTTCGTCCGGTATAATTTCGTCTTTTATTATAGCAAAGGCTTCAATAATTTCACTTGGCTCTAGAAATGCCAGTGCACCGATATGCCGCATCTTATGAGCGAAATCTGCGTTATTATTGTATTTCGTAGCTAGATCAGCTTTCTGTATATGACGATATAACTCTGATTTAAGTGAAAAAAACACAGTTTATTTAAACAATTGGGAAATGTTTTTTTGATAGCTTTCATAGCAGAAACTTCAAAATCGGTGAGGATAATGCCCGGATCCAAATGGACATTCAATTTATTAAATCCCACGCATTTAACAATTTCTAAAAAAATTGTATAAGATTTTACTGACTTGTGAGAAAGCAAACCGTACACTAGGGGAACTATTTTATGCGTGGAGTGTGGTGCGCCAACCATTGCATGTATTGTATAGATCTGACGGAATGGACGCGGGCAACAAGCGAAGGTCCCGTCCATCATCCAAAACTTCGCTTCGTTCAGCAATTTCAAATTTTCCTTTGTGGAAAATACTAATACGCACTCATTATCATCAATATAGTGCCCGATCTGAAATTGTTCACCACAGTCATTGCTCATTAATTCTTCGGGAATCACGACACTGTGAATATCCTTTGGAATCGGTGGAAGATTTTTATTTCTTTCTCTTTGAATAATTTTCCTCATAGCATCTTTATTGGGCATATGGGGAGCACTGGTACTCGGTACCATTTGGATGCACCGCTGTACAATTTGTGCAGGTGAATCCATCGATTGATTAGCTTTATCTTTTAAATTAGCCTTTAACTTCATTTCAATACGTTTTTCAGGGTTGGGTAAGTGCATATGATCACGATTTTGGGACAGCACAATGTGTTGATTGTTGGTTGTAAGCAAAGAAGTAATAGATACATTACACCGAGTACCTACTATCTTTTTTCGTACATCTCCAGTAGTAGTTATTATCACGCCTCTTATTTAAATGATACGAATATCCTTCATAAATTAACACATCTTTGCCACGTTTCGACTTCACAATTTCACTTTCATTCATTTTAAAACCGTTAATTAAGAAAAATCACAATCGTCAATGAGGATGCAGAGCATACTATAACCAATGAAGAGAAAAATAAAACAGATAATCATGACTACCCACATTTTTGTCACATAATTTTTATTATACTAAGCTAAGTATCAAGCGCCTATTACTAGCAATGTTACAAAAAGCAACTTATTTCGAGAAAGTTTTTGTGTAGTAAAATTGGCTTAAAAATGTGTACCCAGTTGTAATTAAATAATTTTATAATCTTTTGTTTTATTATTTCCCCAATGTTTGCAATAACAAAATAAACGAATATGGATAGGTAATAGATAAATACCATTCATTAAAAGTAAAGGCGGTCTTCCATTAAAACATTTTCTTTCTTCATGTCTTTGTAGCAAGCTAGTAGCTTTTTGGTGGCTTTGTAGTTAAATAGTGAAAAAGCCATATCGAAACAATCGTAGACAAAACGATCTGACGGCGAATATTCCATAGTTGAAAAGTCCTGTCGTCGAAACTAACAAATGCGAACCATTCTGTCGGCGAAACATCCATAGGTGAAACGTTCTATCGACGAATCTCTCAAAAACGAAACGTCCTGTCGGTGAACAGTCCAAAGGAGAAACGACTGTCGGAGAACGGTTGCAGAATCAAACCTAACGATAACCTTTTCATTTATTAAATAAAATATTCGATCGTAATTTGCATTTTCTGTGTGTAAGTGTTCATAAACATGAGCGATTTTTTTTTTACAAAAACGTTGCCCCACACTAGGAATTTCTCCTGTATCGTGGGTGCGTTTACAAACATTTATAATCACATATACAAACAGCCAGAGATTGAGCGGCACGTGAGGCAACTGTAGCGTCGACACTCGTCAGCGGCAGACGTCGACGCGTCGCGGCTTCGACTGCACTGCAGCGTGCCGCTCGTGTATATGAGCACTTACCGGCGAAGCATTTCATACAAAAGATAAATATTTTTATAGTTATTTTATTGACAACGAACTTATTTATAAAACAAACATTTTTGTCAGATACGAGTCACACTTTAGCAGTGCAGCAATCACAGAACCGCAGCAAAACATCAAATTCATTAAAAATTAATTAGATAGGTACAAATAAATCATTATTGCTTTCACTCATTCACAGAAACCTGCCTTAGCATTGAAAAAAATCATTTATCTCCTGGTCTATTCTAGTTGAGTAAGGCTATCCTAACTGGCTACCCAAACATGCTCATTGTACGTACTCTGCATTACAACTTCTACAACAATATTGTACTTATTGAATCATCTTCGTAATGACGGTTTTCATGAAAATTCACGCCACCAGTTGGCGCCACTTTGATAAGAGCTCGTCCATTTCGACAATGAATATAAAAAACATGATGTTCATCATTCGTTTCATCATTACCTAACTCACGACTGAAGAAAATATAGGCGCTTCGATTTGACAGGTGCCCGGACCTGACGTTTCAGTGCTGCCACCTGGTGAACGTCATTTCAGAAAACCACCCTCTTTGCATGAACCTTCGATCAATAATAGACTAGATTAAGGATCAGGAACAAAACTAAGTCGCTCAAGTGGCCACGTTTGCACACACGTAAACATCTACAATTCTTAGAAAAAAGTTGAATAGTATTAACAACTTCAGTTTATTATAAACCTTAATGCTTAAACATAAAGTTTAATTACCATTGCAAAATATATTTATTTAAGTCCTTTCATCGGAGAAAGTTTATAAGCAATAAATTTAAAATGTCGCTTGAAAATAAAAAGTCATCAGTATAAAAATATTTATTCTAAAATGAAACTTAAGTTTAAAGTAATTAGGTTCAAAACATTTTGTTTACAATTTCGTGCTTATTCTATTGTGGAACTAGAAATAGTTCTTGGTATTACATTTCAATGCTCAGAACACAGTAAGTATTGAAAGACGTAGAGTTGCAGAATATATATTTTTTTAGGTTCATTTTCTATGGTGGCAATTATTTTTGACCGATTCAAAAAAGTAGTAGATACTATTTTACATTGCCGCTATTACAACAAATAGGTATAAAAAAAGTTAAAATAATAATAAAGGGAGTCAAGAAACGCGCAAAATTTACCTGATCTTTCGTCAATTGTAAAGATATAGCTGATTGCACTTTTATTGGTCCGTGAATCTAAAAAAAAAGTCATAATCAACATATTATTTTATCAAAACGTTATCTTACACCAACTATTTTAATACTTTATGATAATTACCTGCAATTTGGGAACCGCTGTTTTTAGTAATCTACGCCTTTGCGTGTTTCCAGTTATGTCGAATCCGTCAAAATGAATCGAACATATTCTAGAATTTTTACAAGGGTTGTATATTTCTTCTCCTCTTTCTTTCGCGACAATTAGATACCCATTCTGCACAGCGAAATGGGTCACTAGGAAATCTACAAATAAAAATACCATTACAAAATAACAACACTACTCCATGCATTCCCTGTTCAAGAACAGTCGATGTTCGATACAATAGTTGGTGCGTCGTAACAAACATTGGCCAAACAATTATAATATTAGCTAATTGAATAAAATTTACAATTTAATTCTGTTTTTACTTTATGAAAAACACTTACTGATTTAAACTTACCGAAAAAAAGATATTCCTTCCAAAACCTTGGTGTTACGGTGGTTATTTACACAGTTTTTGAACGCGCACTGCGGCATTTTGACGTCTTAATGTTGGCTATGATTGGACCATACTAATTTGAAATAAGACCACAAACGTATTCGTGGTCTTATTTTTCGGGCCGTTTTTGAAGCGCTTATCGGGAATCTAGTCTATTATTGATCGAAGGCATGAACCATAATATTTACTTCTTATATGACTAACGCAATGGCCACCCTAAACGTAATAATAAATGTGACTCTTCAACATTATCCACTGTTTTATCAACGCCACGTTATCCCGGACACTTCACTGGAGGAGACCTCAATGGTTCGAAGTCTCCAAAGTTGGTGAACACTCGACCCCAATACTTGGGGTCGGCTCGAGGATCCATATCCCGATTGTTGGGAGGTACCGCAGTTGCATTCACTTTATCCAGCTCAGATAGTAATGCTTGCAGAATTTCTGGTTTTCTGGGAAATAAATGAGATAATTTAGAAGTTTTCGGAATATTTCTAAAAAATGAGGGCCTTGCTCAAGTCAATGACTCAGGAACGGCATTTGCCTACTCATCATTTCAGCCGAAAGACGTCCACTGCTGGACATAGGCCTCTCCCAAGCACCACTTCTTCGACCGGTTCTATGCTTCTCGCATCTAGCGGATTCCTGCGGCCTTCACTAGGTCATCAGTCCAACTTAGGCCTTCCAAAACTACGTCTTCCGGTACGCGATCGCCACTCCAGAACCTTTCGGCCCCATCGGCCATCTGTTCTGCGAGCAATGTGCCCTGCCTACTGTCACTTAAGTTTGGCAATTTTTCGGGCTATGTCGGTTACCTTGGTTCTCGTACGGACTTCTTCATTTCTGATTCCATGACGTAGAGAAAGTCCAAGCATAGCCCTCTCCATTGCCCTTTGGGTCACAGCCAAGCCTTTGGGTTTCAGCCTTCTAATGAGGCCTATTGTCTTTTAAAAAAATTACGAAACTTGCTTGTGAGCAAGGCATTTCATTAATTTGTCAAGGGTTTTAACTAAGGAGTTTTGTGATTTTGCACAGGTAAAGGGACTAACTGAGTAAGTACTTAAGATTTAACTTACTCATCAGCAATATTCCTTCGCTCGCAAGGATCTACATTGATATCAAAGAGGCACGGAGCTACCAACGGCTTGCAGGTTGTAAGTGGAATACTGTTATCGCAGTTTATTGTTGACGCAACTCTGAAAATAACAAATGCTTTTTTACAGCACGTAAAAAGTTATTTACTTAAGGGTTTTATTACTTTCTTCGACAGCTCTGTTGTCGTAGGTATGTCCTTCATTATCATTTCAGCCGAAAACGGTATCTATAGTCTGTTCTAAAAGTATGTGATGAAAGTTAACAAACCTTATTCAGGCGACATTCATCAGATTCATCACATTCATCTGTATCTAGAATGTTTCAACTTTATATCTCATCGCTTCAACAATAAAATTATTTTTTTATTAAATTGTAATTTAAAGTCTTCGACAAAAATTCTGATTATAAAATTAACCTTTTGAACGCCAGAGCAAAAACGCATGAACTTGCCCTCAACGCCAGGCCACAAATTCACCGCAAATACCTACGAAAAAAATAGGGATTCCAAAACTTCATCGATAATCAATTTTATTTTCATTTTCGTCTTTAATTTCGAAATATAATGTCCTTATAACATTGAAATTTAATTCAACATTACATTTCTTCCTATTAAAGTAATAGTTATACACTATTTACAGACTTGTATAATACCGTAATAACAGATATGAGACTACAATATATTTAAATATAATAACTGTAGGTACAACACTATTCTTGATCTGCTGTCTTCATATTGTGACCATGGCGTGGACGGCCCGCCATTTTAATAACTACTTCGCTTCCGAAATAAGGATGTGGCAACGTAATATCTCGTTTATCGATGTTCTAGTACAATATTATTTTATAATAAATGAAACACGTTTTTTAAATCAGATTTATAATTCCGAATGTAACAGGTACTTAAAAATATATGATTGAAATAGGTTAAGAAGGTAAATAAAAACTATGAAAAAAATAGAAAATTTTAATAAGTTCTATAAACCTGGCATAAAAAGTAACAAATTAAAACAATTAACGATTATATATAATTATCACAGTTACCAATCAGTCTTATACTAATAAATCTTTAGAATAATAGAACAACATTATACAAAATCTGCATTGTATTATCTTATCATCTAATAGTAAGCCATATGTAAATAAAATCTAATAAAAAACTTCAAGTTACAATAGAAAAATCAGTATCACAGAGACATTATTTTTTTACAACAATAATATTCTCAAAAGTAACTTATTTCTGTAAAAAATATGTTTCTTTCGGTCTACAAACACCAATACCAGGCCACACTTACAGATTTCATCGTGATTTTTAATAAGATTAATATTTGCTCAAAATTTTTAAAATAAAAGCAGATAAAAATAACTTACCTCTAAATCAAATTCGTCCAAATATTCTGTTTCCAAAAATTCTTCGTCATCTGAGACTCCTTCTAATATGCGAAGAAGTTCTTCCGTAGTCATTAAATTCCCACTCATTATAATAGTCACTTAATATAAATCTTGAACTCGATATCACAAGTAAATTAATCATAAATATTATTCATTCACTTCACTAATTTCTGGTCGCCGCGCTTGTGACGTCACGATATTGTCGTCTAGTCGTGACCATGGCGTACAGGGTACTGATAATTCGGGTTGCGTTAGGGATGCGCTTGAGTTGGGATTAGTGAATATCGAAATTCGACCCAACCAAATTTTATTTTTGACTATGTAGCTTATTGAATGATTTTTAAGACTGGTTTTATAAAATTAATGCTGCTTTATCCTAGTACCAAATTATACCTAAAATAATATATTCCAGAGGAAAGTTTCGAATCGATCTTTGATTTGAAATAATGATATTATCCAACATGCGCTACATCACTAGCGGTCACGCAGTTATGACTCTGGCGTGTGAGGACATTCTTTTTTCAGAGTTTATTTCTTTCTTTTTAACGTAAAATTTCTCAATATTTATAATGCAATTTAATTAGTTTTATGGAAATAAATAAATTTTGGACCTTCTATTTTACAGGTATATAAATAAATAGGCATTAAAGTAATGTTTAAATAGTTTATTTCGTGTTTTAATGTACCGCTGTTTTTGTCACATATTTGTGTCGTTGGCGCTCAGGGACAGTTTTCGCTTGTCACGTATTTGTGACCCTGGCGCTCAAAAGGTTAACCACGATTATTGTCAAATGAAAAACAAGACAAGTTTAGGTATTCAACTATTCAAATCAAAGCACACAGTTCGTAAATGGCACTACCACAGAGTAGGTACTTTTTAATATAGGTACTACTAATTGGCATCCACATGAGTAAGTACGGTCCAGTCTCTGATCCATTTGTTTACATTTTCATCAAATTCTTTTGGAACACAACATACTTAAAGGATGATAGTTGCAAAATTACCTGAGGCTTGTAATCTTGTCTTTACTAGGCATTTTAGCTACCTTGCCGATAGCCTCAGCGGATTTGCTTTTGTAAACTAAATCGAAGTCGTATGTGCCTTCTCGACCGCCCGGCCCGTACCAATAGTCCCAGGAACCGTTATAATTTGTGCCTGAAATGACATTGTTTGGAAGTGTTCTAAGTTGTCTAAAAATATACTAAAAATGTATCCTATATTTGCAAAAGGGAACAAATATCTGAACAGTGAAGCAGGTACAGTCAACCGCATCTCAGTTGTAATATTTGCATTACGAAAAGCGCCCTTAAAGGCTCTGGCAATGTCAATTTGTTGCAACTGATGGGCGGTTTTTGACTTGAAAAAGAACAGTATGGAAAGGATCCATACCCTAATTGCGTAACACACGATCAATCACAATCTGAATCAATTTGAAGGATATTGCTAATCCATTGCTTCATAATTCGAAAAATTTGTCTGTTCAACAACGTAAACAACACAATGAATGTTGTTGAACTGTCATAACCCTTCATTTTGCTACGCCGTAGTCGGGTAAAAATTAAACAGATTTCGATTGATTGTGTGTTACGCAATTATGGTGCAGTTTCAGCGATAAAGGACAATTTTTTATGAAAAATTTGCTCCTGGACAACATCATTCATCATGGGAAAGATCATTTTCTACAACTGTAGCCATTACAATACGACCGATATAACTTGGCAGTTCTGAATATAGGCACTACGAACTTTCGCGCATGTTCTCTCACTCACACTCGCCGCGCCGCATGTCACCATTTGGTTCCAAAAAAATGTTATTGCGCAGCCGTCTGCGCGACGTAGGAATAAAAAGGCAGATGCACCAGCGTCTTAAAGAATGTTGCTTTAAATGATTGTTATGTCATGTTATTATTGTTATTTACCTTTATGGACTTTCCAATTCTCAACAGTGATGGAAGCTGATCCCCAGATGTCATCTATATTGTGCACTGTTTTGGTTCTCTGAGATGGCAGATCTTTGGATAAGGCCTCCCATAAATCGAAGCCGTCGATATTTTTATGTGCAAATACACTGAAAATATAATATTAGATTAGAACAGTGTCATAATCAGCCAATTATTTAAAGGCCTATACCTATATTATTGAACACATTGAAATAGGCCATTCTGTCTCTCTTCATTGCTTGGTCTGGGGACTAAGGTTCAGCGCGCACTGAGCAACAAAATGCTAGAGCAATTTTTATTGATATATTATTATAAAGAACTAAAATACAAGGTTAAATTAAATTAGCTTAGCGCATCTTCACAGACGTGATGTGTATCTATCGCAGTAAAATGGTTGAAACGGTGATATAATTATATCCCTAAGGATATAGCTATATACCGTAATATAGTTATACGAAAGCAGTTCATAACTGCCTTACTAGGAATATAACTATGATACGAGCACGATCTAGTAAAATAACTATTAGGGCACGCCGACCAAATAGGCTAAGTTAGAACTGTGACCAACTATGGAAATTGGTCGAAATTGGTCCAAGTAACAAAATTAGGGCACTCCGACAGTTATGAACCACTTTCATATAATTATATTACGGTATATAGCTATATCCTTAGGGATATAATTATATCACGGCTTCAACCATTTTACGGCGATAGACACACATCACGTCTGTGAAGATTCGCTAAGCTAATTTAATTTGACTCTGTAGACTGAATAATCAAGGTAAAACGAATTGTGACACCTGGTATTGCCTCCTGCAGCACTGTAAAATGTAGGCAGCCAATCCACAAGGTGGAACGTTTGATTGGCGACTCGAGACTGTTGTTTTATCAGAGGACTCCATAATAGACCTGCGCCGCGGATGCCGCCTTCCCACAATGTATTTTTTACCTAAAATAAAAACAAATTATGGTAATTGTCTTATTGTATTGATAGTTATTGTCTAATGATAATGATTCTCACGACCTAGCTACGAGAGTGCACCTTGCACTTGTAATAATAATAATAATAATATCACACACTTATCATAGGTACTTTATATTTAGTACCAGCGCGGAGTCTGGATTTGTGCTCGGTTGATGGCAATAGGGACGCCCCCTATACGTGGGACTTAAGAGGGAACAGGGCCTGCGAGGAATTTGAAAAATAGGCATTTGAAGAGTTTCTTCGTTTTTGCCGTCGTCTTACCTCAAGTCTGCCCCCGTCGAGTGCGATAGGGATAGCTACAGCTCAGACTAATTATATCACAAAAAAAATGACGAAATCGATGTTTCTTATTCCCCTTTTTTCTCCTCGAAAACTGAACCGATTCAATTATTTTTTACATTAAATTTTTAAGAAAGAGTATGTATAGGTTTCTATCATTTTCTTTTATGTTAAAAACGTTTCGAATTTATTTGGTACTCCTCTAATCACGGCGATAAAAATGGAGCATTTTTGGATGGTCATTTTTTCTGTACCGATAAGTTGCTGAAAAAAAGAGAAATAACAGGGACCTACAGCAGATATTGATATTATGAAAAAAAAAAGATTGCTCTTGAGGCATTATTCAGGAAGAAAAAAGGGGAATACATTTGTATGGAGAATCGCAGGCCCTGTTCCCTCTTACGAAATGTGGGTGTACTATAGGTATACCTCTGCCTAACCTTTCGGGGAATACACGCGTGATCTTATATAAGTGTTATGTATATCCAGGGCCGGATTTAGAGGTCCAGAGGCCTCGGGGCAACAAAGGAGCGGAGGCCCCCCCTCGCCGCAAATTATTTTCCAAATAAAGTAAACAATTTTTTTTCAGTCGAGTTTTTCAATAAATAATTTATTGTGAAACCAAGTAGATTCCCTTAATATTGAACAAACACATATAAATATAAACGGAAACAAGAATTATCTGAAATTACATTTTAGGGTTAACGAACGGAACCTTTCGAGCTTTTTTCGCCGAAAAATCGTTAATGATTTCGTTAAAATCCAGTTCTCGGAGTAAATCGCTTTCAATGCTCAGGAGAGAAAGCTTCGATAGACGGTTTTGTCCCATCGTGGTTCGAAGCCTATTTTTTATAATTTTCATTTTTGAAAATGAGCGCTCTCCAGTGCAATTTGTTACCATCAAAACCAAATACATTCTCAATGCAATTTCGAGGTTTGGGAATGTAGCTCTGAAATTTTGATTTTCGAGAATTTGGTATTTAGGTAATTGTTTGCATTTATGGCATTTGAATTGATGGCATTTAATTGTGTCACAATAATAATTATTTGCCTATCAAACTGCATACTGAATAAAGAAATAAATCAAAATCTTGCTGCATAAAGAAATATGAAAAAGATTACCAATTAGTCAATAATAATTGATTTGTTTAAGAATTGAAGAACACGGATTGTTCATATACTGCAATTAATTTATATGTACATATATATATAAGAAAGAAAAAAAAATTTCGAAACACGGAATCGAATACCCAACCTCCGAGGTTGCGGGCAAGTATCACACCACTCAGCCATCAAGCGATTGGGGTACTCCCTCAAGATGGGTAGTGAATTGGAAGTGCTTATCAGGGCCATTTGAGATTTTGATATTTCACTGATTGCCTGATTGGAGTGAACAAATATAGATCAATGATTTCTGTTATTTAAGATTAATATAATCAAATAATCATGTATGTGCAAAGTACTGTAGGCTGTAGGTAAAGGTAAAAGAGCAAAAAAAAAAATCAAAGGAAAAGATGTTTACTAGTGTTTACTAGTTGGAATTTGAAAGATTTTTTTTCCGAAGTCTCTATTGTGGGGGCCCCCCGTTTGTGGAGGCCCCGGGGCTTTCGCCGCGGTTGCCCTCCCCTATTGTTGCTCCTGCCATTATGCCAATTTATTTTGGGGTCGGTTCAACACGTCTTTATTCTTCCATACATCTCTATTAGCTGTCTCAGAGTTAAATTCAATATCATATTATTGATAATAATTTCGTCGATTTATGTGTCTTAGCTAGCTAGCTTTACCCGCAGCTTCTCCCGCGTGGAGATTTGGATATTATCCTACGGGGAGTTATTATCGGGTTAAAAGATGCTATGTCTTACCCGAGTGCCAAATTTTATCTAAATCCGGATACCTTCATATTTATAATATTATAGTATCAGTATGGATAGTCGTGTTCTATTTAAGAAGTGTCTAAGTGGTTATTGTACGTAGGTACTTCTCTCGTATTAGCATAAAAATACGAGCATAGCTCATGCCAGAACTGACTGTAGAGGGTAAGTCGGATGTAGGTACACTTAATTACCTTAATTTACCTCGTGGACAAGGCCGTCTTAGGTAAAGCTGGGGCCCCTGGGTACACAAGAATTTGGGGGACAAATATTGTGGGGGGGGGGGGGGGAGTAAAAAAATGAATGACAAAAAAACATTTTTTTGTTATGATTTTATATTCACTATGGGTAATTGGTATAAATCAAAAATTAAGAAATTTAGGTAGGTACGTTATTAAATAGGTAAAATGCTGCAGGTTTGAGTTGGTTTCGAATTTACGATAGTGGTTTTTTTTGGGATTTCTGTTTTGCAAAATCTTCTATTATTTTAAGGATATCACGTTCTATGAACCGTATGTTGACAAATTTGTTAGTCGGTCTTGGAACAATGTCGTTCGTGATTATTTTTTTATTCTGTTTAGTTGTGAAAATGAGCGCTGTCCACTACAATTGGTAATCATCAAGTAATATTCTTGTAGCGACTTCAACATTTGGAACAGTTTCATATAATTTATTAAACTTTGTAAGGTTGAGATACTCAAATCCGCCGATTCCTTTGATGAAAACATTCTGATTTGGCCTCAAACAGATGTCAGCAGAACTGACGGGGTCCGATAGGACCGATGCCTGCCGGGGTTGCGGGAAAGACCGAAAGGGATACCGTGGCCCCTGGCAAGTACAAGCAACTGAAGGAACACGGGTGGGTTTTAGTCAGTAGGAGTCTGACACGCTCTCCCGCCCCGCCCAGAGCGGGAGAAGTCATTTGATAATTTCCGTGTGTTATTTCTAAATGGAGGTTATTTCTCAAACTATACTCACCCCCTTAAAAGGATAGTTAGAGGCAGCGTTGTCATTAAACCCTGCAGCAGGTCCGCCATTATCAGAGCTGAACAAGATAATCGTGTTCTCCAGTAAGCCTTTCTTCCCTAATGATTCCACCACCTTGCCTACTGACTCGTCCAACTTTGTAAGCATACCTGGGGAGTAAAAGATTTTAGAGTTTGGAAAATTACTTGAAAATTGGGAGAAACGTTTCCAATGACCCAACAGTTAGGCCGATATCTATAACTGTTATTGTGTGTACTTGTGCTTTGACGTCGACATGTTCCCGTCTCTATCTTACACTTTTAGTTTGTGACAGTTGTGCGGTAGTAAAAGGAATAACACTAAGCCAAAGTACGTGTTCAGTAACGTTTAAAGATCTCGGCTTTAGTCATCCGGTTTTTACTAAGCCGATAAAGCCCACATACCATTTACAGGAGTTCCCTAATTGCCCGTTCAATTGCCCAGGTGAATGGGCTATCAACGGGCAGATCAAAGGAGAACCTTTGATGACCTAAAGAATGCCACTGATGCCACTGTCCACGTGGCCACTTATTGGGCTCAATCAATCAAAGTACCGTCAACACGAAAAAAAGAAGCCTTCGGGCGATTTTTTCCCGCGACAATTTTTTATCGCTTACTGGATTTTCAACTCTCGTTATTGAGCCGAGCATTGAGAATCTTCCAACAGAGTGCATCCCAGCGCGTCAAAAAAATACACAGTTAGATTTTCAACTCTCGGTGCCAAGCAGTGCGTTGTCAGTCCAGTGCGCGATATAAAATTGCCGGTGGGTACGAGGCCTTACAGTTGCAATAGTTGATAATAATAATGTAGGCCCTTGCCACAGATGAATACAGATGATTCACTCCGTATTTTAGCTACAAGTACGCGGCGGACTCGACTTGTTGTGCCAGTTCAGTGAGTGTAACGTAGTCAGGAGATCTAAGAGTTACGCGATAGAAAGAAAGGCAACTTCTAGGTGAATAATGTTGGTGGTCGTTGCAAGAGTCGCTTTTAATTTAAATGATTTTGCGGACTGAACCGTCTGTATTAATCTTTGCCCTTGCCCTTCATTATAAATAGTAACTTGCAATCCGATAATTCATGGAGTGGTGCATTGGCCCTTTATCGCTAAAATTTAAAATGAGTTCTGGAATAACAACAACATACTGAATCAACGTTAACCTAACCTTTTTCTACGGTCCTAGTGGCAAAATAGATGTATTGATTAGAGGTGTAAGGAAACTACATGCAATAGTTCTTAGATGAATATCTGAATGGTTCAGTCATGGTGGATAAATAAAACCAAAATAGTTACAAACGACGGCACTGTTGGCGCACTGGTTAATATTTGGCATCCCCGCATGGGATCATTAATATGGACTACAGAATAAAATAATTGTTTTAGATTTTGATTTTGTATTGTGAGATTTATGTTTGTGAACGTGTCCACTTAAAAACTATTTACAAAAAATAAAAATAAACCGACTTAAAAAAAAAACACTACGAAGTGAAAAATAACTTTAATTTCGGAATGTCTTTGGTTTTAAATTTTCGTTTTTTGCCACCGACTTCTGAATTTTTTTTTTTTTTTTTTAAAGTTATTGTTTTTCGCTTTATAACTTTGGTACGTTCCCCACAAAAATCGATCTACAAAGGCTAAGTGGGAAAAATACGTATTATTGAAGCTAACTAAAAACTACCCAAGCAAAGTTGATAAAATTTATATGGAACCACCGGCCGGCACCGCGCAAGCTTCCTCTACCAAATGAAATATTCCAAAATCCGTTCACAATCGATGAAAATATCAATGGACATACCCATTTTTAAGTAAAAAAACAAACATACTCTACGACCATAGAACCTCCTCCTTTTTGGAAGACGATTAAAAAGGTATTACGAACCTGCATATTTTCTCCTCTGTGTATCCTTGATATATGAAAATCTTTCAATAACATCGTCCGGCGCTCTTAGGAACTCGGATGGGTTCCCACTGTGCATTGCTGAATGTGCTACCATCAAAAATAAGGGATCACTTTTGTTGTGAGCGTTGACCACCTGAAAAAATGATAGCTTTATTTATCATCATTATAATCAGCCTGTGGCATTATAACTGGGCGCAACGTTTAACAAGCATGAAGCTAATTGTAGTTTGACCGAGACCGTTGTACATACTGCATCTTAGGAATGCTCGGCGAAGCGGGGGCAGCGTTGACGAATGAGCGGCCTTCACTGCCCCCCGTCTCGCCGCGCACATAGGTACCTAAGACGTGGGACAGCGGTATCGGTCAAACTATAGCTAACAATTTAATTCCATTTTCTTTTAAAGAATTTTCTACTAATTAAGGCACAGCTATCATGAAGCAAGTTAATTGCATATTAATTACAGCTAACATTCTTACTTTTACTGCTTCTTTGGTGTAAATGTCTGTCGCATACTGACCAAATAGGTCATCAGCAACCTCGAAGCCTGAACAATAAATATAAATAAATCTAACCAACTGGCCGAAACGATATGAGTAGGTAGTACTTAACTAACACATTGTATGTATATTTTAACAATACTATACTAATGCTTATTTACATTATTGAACATCATTCTGTAAATAAGTTTGACAAAGTAACAATTTTCTGTCTCGTGTAAATAATGTATTGGTACACTATCGGGTCACCCCTGCTTCGCACGAGTGCAATGTACAGATGCGTCATGTCAAAACATCGATATGTTTCTGCTAAATCTAAGTTAAATATGTTTAACTAATAGTGTAAATAGTTAGTTGTGTAATAATTGTATTAGTTAAATAACACAGGGTGGATTTTTGAGACAACAAGGGGAGTAGAACCGTTGTAGCTACAGGAAAACGGTCTTAGGAGACTCACATTTATTGAGTTGATTTGAGAACAAAATAATTTAGATAGTTTGTTGCTTTTGAAAAAAAACTTATTCCATACAAAGGTTTTTTGCACTTTCTGACTTTTGTAGCCGGCAGTCTTTTTTAATGTTTCCCATACAAGTCTGAAAGTTCAAAATTATTTGAGGTAGGTCATTTTTTTCTTAGATCGTCGGAAATCACAAGCAACAAACTCGTGTTCTCAAAGTAAATAAAATTATAACGCGTATTCGTTTAATTTTTGCTTTAGTTTCGGCTAGTCTGTCCATCATAGAGTAAATATAGTTTGTTTGAATAATTTTGAACTTTTAGATTTGTTTCCCAAATCAAATCAAATTATAAAGCGTATTCGTTCGAAATTTGAAATTAATTTTTTTTTTGTTTATTTTTTGGCCATCGTAAAAAGTAGGATGGAGTCTCGTTTCCTACGAAATGTAAGGGAAAATATTTTTGCGATTTCTGACTTTCCTAGTACAACTCAAATCTCAGTTGGTCCATTAGTTTTTTGATCCTTATAAGAAACAGGATCGATTGGCATCAATAAAAAACCAACCACAAATGGTGTTATTTGCTGACGATACCTCCCTAATTTTTAAGATAAATAGTCGTGCATCAAATCTTGACGACGTAAATAACGCCCTACTGCAGGTCCAAAATTGGTTCACTGCTAATAATTTAGTGTTAAATGGGAAAAAAACGAAATGCATAAGAGGTGAAGGACACAATTTATAGTCCTAGAAATAGGGATCAATTAGTTCAACCGGGTTTCAGACTGGCTAAAGTAGACTCAACTTTCATAGGGTACTGCTTAAAATGTTACAATAAAATACCTCCCCACACACCTACTACAACTAAATGAAACTAAATTTAAATCTTGTATAAAACGCACAATATGCTGCCAAGCATATAAGCTGGGGGATTATATTGGTGACAAAAATGTTTGGCTCAACGCTGGTGCAGCTTCACAAGGGCGCATAAACTAATTTAATTTTAGCATTCAAAAATATTGTTGGAGCAGCTGAAGATTGCATCAATTATCTTTAAATTGTATAACTTCAATCTCGTAGTATTGTATAATTGCATAGCACATGTGTGAGTACTATGACCATGTAGGTACCAACATGAATATTCAACATGAATGATGTAACCAATATTTTGTAACAATATTATGATTTAAAAGAGTGACCGTGGAGTTTCTTGCCCGTTCTTCTCCATAGGAACCTACGCTTTGGAATGGGCAACTAGCTTCATATTTCTGACTGACTGACCCCTTGACAATTCAAAAGTGCCTGTACATACCTAAATGGTTTAATTGAAATAAATGTTTTGAGTTTGAGTTTGCAATTAAAGGTTTTGTGAAATCTGCCCTTTTTCTTGCAGACTGCAATTTTTTTCCGAAATCTGTGAGTGCAGATCAAAATTTCTAAAAAGTTAAAGACAGTCTCCTAAGACGTTTTCTTGTAGCTACAACGTTTAAAGTAGCTGCCCTTACTGCCCCATCTCAAAAATCCATTCTGTATAATACACAAATAAACCTTCCGTTATAAATTCAAAACAACGCGGTCACACAAACAGACACAAACACAATAACGACTTTTTTATAAAACTCAAACTCAAATCATTTATTTAAATTAAACCATTTACAGGCACTTTTGAATTGTCAAGGGGTCAGTCAGTCAGAAATATGAAGCTAGTTGCCCATTCCAAAGCGTAGGTTCCTATGGAGAAGAACGGGCAATAATAATATTTATACTTAGATTGTGACATAAATCTTTATAGAAACAGGGCACTTTGTAAATGATATGAAATGCTTTAAAGCTTTTAAATATGTAGATCAGTAGGTTTACCTCTCCTGAAGTCAAATCCCCATGTCTTCAGCTCCATATTGGTGTGGTCATATAAATCGATCTTTCCACTCCAAAAGCCAATGTGAGAGTCAAATCTGGAAAAATTTATAGTTTATCAAGTTTAGGTAAACAAGAACATTGTTGACACGAAGGTCATTCATAAATTTTGTGCAATCATCCCATGTGTGTGAATATTTTTCCATGTCGGCATGGGATTTATTTATTTATTTAATACTTCAAGCACACAAATGTACAGAGGCGTACTTAATGCCATAGGCATTTTCTACCTTCCTTTTTTCAACCTTTTTTCGATTTTGGTTCTTGTAAAAATAAAGCACAAAAAATACAACAACTTGTTTTGTTTGTACTTTATTTTTACATTTATAAACGAAAAAAAAACTCATTTTGTTTCTTTCTTTCAATTGATGCAGTTTATCAGCATCTGCAACTACTAGTAGTTGCAGATGCAGATGATATATGACGACTTGTCAAAACCACAATGCCAGATGATAGTGCAGTTTGTTGACTTCTTATAAGCTGGGTTTGCTGTCCATCCTCTTGGTGTGAGCAGACAGATTGATGATGGTCATCCTTTTGCCGTATTTTTCGCATTGTGAGGTGACATAAACATTGCCGGCAACCGCTTTCATAGTGCTTTACAAAATGATAAATAATCAAATGTCCCATAATAGGTACTAACCCTCTGTTCAAAGGAAGATATTCTCTCTTGTAATGCCCCAAGTGCCATTTTCCAACTAGATGCGTTTTGTAACCTAGATCTTTCAGGTATTGTGGAAGTATCTTCTCAGATAGGGGAAGGCCTCTCGGCTCTTCTCCGCGTATAACGCTGTGTTGCATTCCTGGGAAAAGGATCAGAGTTATAAAAAATATGTACTTAATTCATTACTTTAAAACTAGGTATTTCTTCTGTATCATGAGTACGTACGTACATTATTAAAAAATCAACCACAAATGGTGTTATTTGCTGACGATACTTCCTTAATTTTTAAGGTAGATAGACGTGCTACAAATTTTGACGACGTAAATAACGCCCTACTGCAGGTCCAAAATTGGTTCACTGCTAATAATTTAGTATTAAATGGAAAAAAAACTAAGTGCATAAAATTTTCTTTACCAAATGTTAAAAATAGTAATTGTGAGATAGTATTGAATCAAGAGAAACTAGAATTTGTCGATAAAACTGTTTTCCTAGGAATCACGCTCGACTCAAGGCTACAATGGGGTCCTCATTTAACATCTCTTGCAGGACGGCTAAGTTCAGCAGCATATGCTGTCAGAAAAATCCGTCAATTAACTGATGTAGATACCGCCAGGCTAGTCTATTTCAGTTATTTTCATAGTATCATGTCTTATGGTATTCTGCTGTGGGGACGGGCTGCAGACATCGAGTCTATTTTTATTCTGCAGAAAAGAGCTATCAGAGCCATATATTATCTCCGTAGGCGCGATTCTCTAAGGGAACTGTTTAAGGACATTAACATCATGACGGTACCTTGTCAGTATATCTATGAAAACATCATGTACGTAAGAAAAAATTTACATCTTTTTAGTAAAAGAGGTGATAGACATAATTATAGTACAAGAAATAGGGATCTATTAGTTCAACCAGGTTTCAGACTGGCTAAAGTAGACTCATCTTTCATGGGGTACTGTTTAAAATGTTACAATAAAATTCCTCCCCACATACTTCAACTGAATGAGACGAAATTCAAATCTTGTATAAAACGCACACTATGTAGGCAGGCATATTATAAGTTGGGGGATTACATAATTGATAAAAATGCTTGGCTCATTGCTGGTCCTGCTCCACAAGCATAAACTAATTAATTAGCATTTGAAAATACCGTTGGAGCTGCTGAAGATTTATCTTTGCATTGTATAAATTCAATGTCTTAGCATTGTATAATTGCATAGCACATGTGTGAGTACTATGTACTGACTATAAAGCTACCATTTAGGTACTGGGTATGTCTTTCATTGACTTGAATGTGCCCTGGCGGCTGAGATTATGTCATGCTCACTCTAATGTCTCGCTGGCGGTGGCGCGTGTGTTGGATCATTTAGCTCCCTTCAAAATGGTTGAGCTGAATGGTGCTAATCCATGCGTCATGTTCGTGAACGGGCGCCGTCAGTAGAGACTGGTCATCTCTTAGCTGCCATGGCTTATTTTAATATTTTAATTTTTGAATTGTTCTTTGTTTTTATATTTTTATTACGGATGCTTTTAACGTGCACGTCTTTCTACATTGTCCTCACAAATGTATAATTTCAACATTAATGGTGTAACCAATATTTTGTAACAATTTTTTTATTTAAAAGAGTGTCCGTGGAGTTTCTTGCCCGTTCTTCTCCATAGGTACCTACTACGCTTTGGAATGGGCAACTAGCTTCATATTTCTGACTGACCGACTTCTTGACAATTCAAAAGTGCCTGTAAATGGTTTAATTGAAATAAATGCTTTGAGTTTGAGTTTGAGTTTGAGTTTACGCTTGTAATGAGAAATCTTACATGGTAGGTACCTGGAACAACTTTAAGTAGACTATTCGAATATTTTTGCCGTGCGGAAATCGCAACCGCGACACGTAGCACAGTAGCCAATCGCTTAGACAGCCATCGCGTTATACGTGTCGTCTGGTTCAATGATATAGGATAGCTGGTTGAATTTCTAAAGGAATAGTTCAACGTTTTTTCTTGGTTCAGGATAAAAAAAATCTATTGTGGGGTCAGTTAGGGTTGAATAAAAAATAAAATTGTTACCGAAGTTCGAGTCCTTTTTTTTTTTTGTTTGGGAAATTAAATAACTTCTCCCACTCTGGGCGGAGCTGGAGGGCGTATCACTCTTACCTATGTCCAGCAGTGCACTGCGGTAGGCTTAGTTGATTGTATATGCGATAGACGAAGTTAAGCACATTGAACCTACTCACCAGTATGTATAGGGTATTTGGCAGTCATAAGCGCAGACCTGGACGGGGTGCATATAGGAGTGACGTAGTAGTTCTGTAGCACGAGTCCAGAGTACGCCAGGGCATCGATGTTCGGCGTCGGAATCTGGTTCGAGCCGTGGAAGCCGACATCGTTCCAACCCTTTTTATAACACCAGTTATTATTACTTTATGTACTTATAGTACACTTACATTTCACCAGTTATGTTGAAGTGGGGCGAGCCTATGCCCATCGACCGGGCACAAATCCAGACTCTGGGCTGCTACTGACGAATTCCAGATGGAAAAATCCAATAACACTTTACCCGACCCGGGAATCGAACCCAGGACCTCATGCTAAGCAGTAGCGCTTCCGACCACTAGACCAACGAGGCAGTCTTTGTTAGCTATGAGACAAAAATAAAAGAAATCTCATGGTTTAATAAGTGCAAAACTACCAAGACTACTCGACAAGGCCCACTGTGATCAACAATAACATATTATAGTTAAAAACATACCCTCCTTTTGGGTTCCGCCAGTCGGCTAAAAATCCCTTACACTTATCAAAATAAACAGTTTGCCTGGTGATCTGGATCTATGGTAAGAACCTACTGTTAACATTACCAATTTTTACCTCGGCTCTTAGCGTACGAAATCATCTATGCACTAGGTAGTTGTATGCAAATATGTTAGCCATGAGACAAAAATAAAATAAATCTCACAGTTTAAAACTACCATGACTACTTGACAAGGCCCACTTAGATAAAAATAGTAAAAACATTACCCTCCTTTTGGGTTCTGCTAATCGGGTAAGAAACTTAGAACTCATCAAAATAAACGGTTTGCCTGTTGTTCTTGCACGCGTAGCAAGACAACCATAGAAACGGGTTTTCTACGGGTTTTGTCGACGGAAGAATAGACAAAATGACAGATTGTGATTTTTTATCTGTCATTTTGTCTATTCTTCCGTCGACAAAACCCGTCTCTATTGTGGTCATGCTAAGCGTGCAGTTCCCGGCACAGAGCATGTAATTTGTTCCCGGTTCTAGACACATACTGTTAACACAATACCAATTTTTACCTCGGCTCTTAGCAAATTTACTTGTACGATTACATCACTGCACTAATTGTATGCAAATAGGTACCTATAGTTTCAATAGTGACAAACCGCAAACAAAAACAGCTTGCTGTTAGCTTTGATTGAAGGATGTGTCCAAAATGCAACTTTGTATCTGATTTCTGCCAAATTAAATCGCTATCGTCTGCATTGCAGCTATGTTAATAAAAGTATGTATTCCCGTTATCTATTCTACTTTTTACATAGCGGGTGGGTACACAGTCATATTTATCGCCAGTGCGTGTCCCATCGTTCGTATATTTTTATGGTTTTGAACGGGCTTTTACAGTGCGTTGCCGTGATAATATGTTCGATATTAGAAGATTTATCGCCGAAGAGACTATCGACCGGTTTATAAATTACTTGTTTTTAATTTGCCTGTATGCGTACATGGCATTTTAGGTCATTGCTCGGTTAATTAATGAGTGGGTGACAGGATTATCTAATGTTGATAACGTGACATGTTTATAAATATTTGTAAAGGTCAGGTCAATCAATGATTAAATTTCATGAAAGTAACAGACGGTATGACATCGACGCGCAACCTGTAAACCAGTTACCATGGATTTAGTTCATAATTCTGGACCCCCCTGTGTCAACCTGTGTCAGAAACATCATGTTTTTATCCTAACCGACGAAAAATTTCAACTCATCACCCACTCGTCCAGAATCATGTACTGAATCCATGGTATCAGGTTGTGCCATCCTGTATAAAGATTGACACTTCACAAAAAAAAAATGGTTCTTAAGTTTAGGTAACTATTTTTTAGTTATTCGTGAGGTGAAGCGTTACAATACTCTCAAGTTGCCTGTGTTCACGCAAAAGCTTTTAGTTTTGGCCACATTCTGTTAACTTATCTAACTTTCACCTTTGGGCAAAAAGTTTCTAAGTACTAACTAAGCAAAAACTTGCTATTCGGAAGTTTAAGCATGTACTATATAGGCTATTATTAAGAGCACTTAATAAAATGGGGGGGGGGGGGGGGAGCATTCACTTCAACTTTATACAAAAATAAGTTTTAATTAAATTACTCACCAAATCATCAGCTAGGAAGATCACAATATTCGGCCTCACTTCGGCCGTAGTCCGGCACAGCACTAAACAGGCACTTAATAGGAACAACATGCCGCGACGCTCTCCCGATTACGAATGCCGACACAATGAGAGCTCGGAACTGAACTGGGCTATCTACAACCGCGGTGCATGGTAATGAAGGTACATCCTTATACAGTACGACACAATTTAGATGTAGCACAAATTTGAAAATTTTCATTCATTCATTTTAATTTTACGAATGTATTTGGTTATATGACTTTACAAGTTATTGCGTTTTCGTAAAGAACATTTTCACCTTTTTTTAATAAAGATTGGTGATTTTGAACTCAGTTCGGATGGTGATCGGTTTTGCGAATTTTGCCGATGCTACATCAAGTTGTCTTACTGTAGTAGGTTATGATTTAGCGCTTTAGATCACTGACACAACATAGGTATAATGCGGTATTGTGTTCAATACCTTAGCAGGATAACATAATCAAGCCTTGTTTCCCCGAAGGGTTGGGCAGAGGTATACCGATAGTACCTACACCCTCATTTCGCTAGTTATGTTTGAGACCCATGTAATAGGGGGCAAGCCCATTGGCATCAACCGGGCACAAATCCAGACTCCAGACTTACCGAGAAATTCTAGATAGAAAAATCCAATAATACTTTGCCCGACCTGGGACCCCATGCATGCAGTACTCTTAGCAGGATTCTTAAAAGCATTCAAAGCAATCGATTGCGTGCAGTGACTGCTAAAAAACCGTCAAAAGGGAAATAATCACCACGATTGGTATCTGCGAAATCAACCTCTATCAAGATAGGTGATTGATTGCACTTGTTATTAACATTTAGGGCACTGCTGCTCATCTTCTTGAAATACGGTAGGTAATCCATATTTCGCCCTTTACAAAACGTTAAGTGGAGCACCTTTCTTACAAGGTGTGCTTTTTCCTTGTCTTTTTTAGTTTATTTCGTTCGTCTTTATCCCGTTCTGAGATTTATCCGAATCATATAAGAAAGTTTTGCTCTTTTTTCTCTCTCGTTTGGGAAAGTACGGCTGTTTAACATTTCATAGATTAGTGCCAACTGCAAGTTCTCAATGAATTACCGGTAACCGGTGCGTTAGGAACAGGTTAAACTGAGCCGTTATAGAGCAGGTGGATGTGGATGAGCCGCATAGAAACTAAAAGTGTATGCAATTATCGTATTATTAGCGTGCATGTTTGTTTATTTGTTAACATATTCATGATAACTAAAGTAATTGAAGCGTAATGATATACAAAATAAATATACACAGCATCGGACACGGACAGTTTGCATCGGCCAAAGATAAGGTCCTATTTTCCTTATTGACAGCAAAAAGTTAAACAAGAATATAAAATGATTCACGCTCGGATTCGTCTTTATGCCAATTATCTATCGTTCGCGAATAAGGTACAACAAAATAAAACAAAGCACATACAAATAATTCAGTTTATTATCCATATAAATTACAGTCCATTAACTTCACGTATCACACAGTCGTACTTAGGAAAATAAAAGCATCAAGACTGTGTGTTATTATTATTATATTACAGCTGCCCGAAACAACCGTGGTGCTGTGGGGTAGGCAGGACTCACAGCCTACAAATCGTCCAATTATAAAACTCATTAAATCCCAGCTCACCTTTAGAACGTTTAACCAAGGTTGGAATGTGAAAGAATACCATCAGGCCTGAATTAAAATTAAGGGTCAGTAACATTTTATTTTTCGGGGATGCAACATCATCCGTGAACCAGATGCATAATGATAATTGAATTGGAAATGTATATACGATGAAACAAACCCCTATCGTATTGAACATTTATAAGCACTCGACAATGACCGCTCGCGCATCTAATTATGCCGCGAGTTGCTGATCAAAAAGTAATAACATAATAAATGCAAATTATTGTAAAATTTCACATTCATGCGAGTACGTTAATAGTAAATTTCAATTGTTTAACTTTAGGAAAAGTATAAATACTGATGTTCCCATCTACAACCTAAATTCATATTGAAAGCTGATCTAAGCAATCGTGAGAAGACAAAAGAATGGTGGGTAACCTACAAGATTTTGGCTGTGAGTCCATCGCCTTGTTGGATCGTGCTCATTCATTAATGGAACATTATACGATATGCAAAAATCAGTTTATTTCTGTATTCGTGGTAACAGTAGTGAGAAGAAAAGTTATTCATGTCTCAGAATTATCTTATTCTAGTACCAATCAAATGAGAAGTGTGTAGTTCCATACGAGTATTATAAAACTGTTGTACTTAAGTATATTTATTTCACAGTTAACACAAACGTTTTAATAACTTGAGTACCTATGAGCACGATCCTTAGAAAAATATTCTAGTAATAATAGTGAACATTCAAGTTTGACAAATATATTACAAATACGGCTATACTTTGAAGTTAATACTCGAGAACAAGCGATGTGTTTCCATCTAAATGTACAAGTCATGAGTATAATGCATAAGGAATTATCGCATGAAAATGTTGAGAATTCGCTACTAACATTAATTTAAGCCGACAAATTATATACAGATAAACCCTTTCATACGTAACCCACAACGAGTTAATGAAAACATATAAAAATAAACTACTAATTCCACATATTATTTTATATTCCACGTTTATGTATAACATTTATGAACGAAATTCATAACAAAAAATTAATGAATACGCAGCGACAACAGAAAATAAATTTATGAATTTAGTTGTGACAGATGATAAAATTTAAAAAGCCAGTTCTGTCGCCGACTGTGTTGAAACAAAATGAATTCTTTATCATACATATGTATATCGTAAAAATGCAACAAAAGTCCTCTCAACATTTGTTCAATTGGTCACACGTTAAAAAAAGGGACGCTGAAGTTCTTTGGCAGTATAGAAATGAAATTATTTATAGGAATTATATATTATAATTATAGTACGTAAGACAAAATAATAACAGCTTGTTTAAAATTAGTAGGTAAGTATTACTTATTATAAATTGCAAAAATTATAAATAATAGTTGGTCATAGAGATGTAAAACTTTACCCATATTATATCCCTTATTTGCTCGAATAAAATTATTGCTCTACTGTTATCTAAACACTATTAAATATAATACCTTTGACATCTCTACCGTATGTAAAAAATAGTAGAATATTATTATAATATTATGATCGTATAAATATCAAGGAGTTATTATTTAGTCCTTAAATAGAAGGAAACCGCGATATATAAGTATTACGGGCAAGAAAGACAGACGATAATATAATTTTCTATAATATATTATTATACTAAATATAGCTTACCTACATTAAAAGAAAGTTTCTAAACAAGGCAGATACGCACTTTTATGTTGAGCTAACTATAATAAAAGGACACAAAATGTTGTACCTTGAGTATAGATTTCAAAGTACCCGAAAGATGTTGTATTCTTTTATTATATTTTGAATGATGAAACACGATTGAAATTGCTGTTATAGACCTTTTTTTTGTGTCCACGGTAATTTGTTAGTTTAATAAATCTAGCTTTGGCGTTACCGACATACTCTTTGGTTGCATATTATGGAAGCAGTGATACTCAGACTCCAGTCTACCATTTAGTTAAGAGCTCAGATTAAGGACAATCCGGCCTTTTTAATTACTTATTTTGAGTGTCAAAACCGGAAACAACACTCATCTCTATTGCCACGCAAAAAGACCCAATGTCCTATAACAACATTTCCAACCTCCAAGCTTGACATATCAAGTGTCGCGACACTAGCGCCACCACACAACTATGAACTGTGTAGTGACGTCCTAGGATTCAACCAGACAGCGTGCGATCGACGCCTTAAAATATGTCACCTGATATACAAGGTTAAATTAAAATAGCTTGTGAAATTTTGCAGGCAGGGATCGATAATTCTAACTATTATAAATGCGAAAGTTAGTTTGTTTGTTTGTTCCGCTTTCACGCTAAAACGGCTGAACGGATTTGGATGAAATTTGCCACATGGTTAGACCATGACCTAGAGAAGCACATAGGCTACTTTTCATCCTGGATAGCTGACGAAGTCGCGGGTAACAGCTAGTATAAAAACAGATAAGATTTGATGTTTGTTTTCGGGAGTCAACGACTGCTAGTAGTGTTGTTACTTGAATTATGAGTTGAGAAAATCTGTTTTGTTTTATAGAAACCCCAGAAACCCATCGCATCTGCGGAGTTTAGCTAGTTAATTTAATTTGACCCTGTATCGTACGTCTCAAAATATCTCGAGATGTCGTCGATAGATCGCGGTCTGGCTTCACCCGTGGTGCAACTAAACGCGCACGGAAACAAACGCTCGCCTAGATACAAACGCTATGACAACACACCGCCTCACACACACGTATATTTGAACTATACAAACGAACTGCTCACAATACTTTTTACTCCTTACGGGGTTTGCGTTTCCGTTGGCCGTCGCCGGCGCCCTCTGGGTCTACTAAAGGTGTAGTCTGAAACAAAATAAAGCAAGTTATTATCTTGATATTTCATATTCTGGAGTAGAGTAGAATCATAATGATATACCAAACAAGCTTATGCCCGCGGCTTCACTGCGTGGACCCTATTTCTTATTCAAAATGTGATCTCTTTGCCATTATCCGTGTTCCCTTCCACGTCTAACCCGTCAGCCTTCAAAGCACGAGTGAACAGGCATCTTCAGGGCTTGGTCGTTCCATCATAGACCTCATCCATAGCTTTCCATCAGGTGTACTCTTTAATGTACACCATAAAAAGGGTGACACAATGGGCGGTCTTATCGTTTAAAGCGATCTTTTACAGACAACCTTTGGATGTATTAAAGGTAACAGGAGAGAAAATACTGCAGGTATTGTGGTGTACCATTTACATATACAATAAATACATACATACATAAAGCATAACTTATTCATTTTTTTTGTTTGTGTGTTTGTTACGCATTCACGCTAAAACGGCTGAACAGATTTGGATGAAATTTGGCACACAGGTAGACCATGGCCTGGAATAGGACATAGGATACTTTTTATCCAGATATTCCCACGGGATCGAGACTTATTTGGGTGAACCCCGGGGCGCAGCTAATAATTTAAAAATAAAATAAAAGTAGCCTAAGATTATAAAGAGTAACATCAGCTATCTGCCAGTAAGTCCCGTCAAACCCAGTCAAGCCGTTTAGGAGATTAGCCGGAACAGACAGAAAGAAAGACAAAAAAAGTAAAAATTGTTATTTTGTTATAAGTAGGTTTCTACTCTTATAGTCCACCCAAATGTAAACTTTTTATCTCTCATACAAGGGGTACCAGAGATAATTATTATTAATTAAAATGCAATGTATACTTACATCCTCAGTAGAAGTAACGACATCGGTATCATCAGCCTCTGGCCCCTCCAAGTCAGCCTTGCTGGGCCGTTCCTGTTCCTCCCTCATGTCTTCTTCAGCCTCTGATAGATGAGGATCGTCTTCTGCAACGGCATCTGTCTTCTTCATGTCAGCGTCAGAATCCTGTGGGTGAGATTATTTGTTTAGCATGTTTAGCAAGAGTAAGGTTTAAAGAAAGTTTAAGATTTACCCTTTTCTATTTTCTCTTTTAGTGTTCTTTATGAATTAACATTTTAAAAAGGAGCGAGTCTTACAGTAGTCGCTTATAATGTATCTGACATCTTGGCTGTCAGTACCAACCTCTCGAAAAATGGGTTGGTATGTACTATCAAAGAACTTCACATCTAAGCAATTTGAAAACAAAATCCCGTGAACACGATGACCACATCTGTTACCGCCGCGGTTCTATAGCCGCCGAGCGCTGCAAGCAGAAATAGTTCTTACGGTGTATAGATATGAACTTCTTCGATGGTACCATCTGATGGCCAACCCTAGCACCATGCGCGCTCATTGGTTAAATTCAATAGCGCACGCTTCCCCGGCTTCCTGTTACACACTTCCGTCCCTTTTCACTAAATCACTCCCACAGATTGCAGAAAAGAAAAGCGAGAGGAAAGATGTTACATATGAAGAAACCGGAAATGAAACAAAACAGTTATCCCTACGTTCTGTCTTTTTATTTCAATAATATACTCACGTGTGTGAAAAAAAAAAATATTTTCACACAGTTATAACTTTATTTTTCGGGCCATTTTTAACCCAAATCATTTACATTTTGCGTGTACCCACGTAAAATTTTGTTTCCGTAAACATCAATCGATAAATAACGATTCATAATTATATAATATATTTTTTACTAATTATTTATATAATTATTTTACTTTGAATGCCGGTTACTTCATATAGACGGTAATTTGGGGACAAACAAAGATAAAATGAACATAGTATTATAATCTTTTAAGTTCTTGTTACTAATACTATATGCATAGTACTTGTTTGCGTTCAAAAATAAAAAATATTTATAAGACTTACCGATTTAGATGACCCGAAGCAGGCATAAGCGATGAGTCCAACAACCACGAAGGTGCCAACTATGACCACGGCGTATATCCAGGGGTTGTCGCCAGCGAACCTCATCGCGCGGTCAAATACTGAGTCCTGTGGATGTTAGCTTTGGTACAAACTAGCCAACTACTTATAGAGCACATACATTATAGCGGTATACTCAGGAAGAAATACAGGTATGTAATATAATAACGAAGACTTGTTTAGGAATACGGGGTTATGCTTGTGGAGTAAAGGTACATAAATTAACTACATAATTGTGGACTGTTTAATAAGAAATTCTCGAATAAAATAAACTCCAACTGTGAACATTTCAGCACCTGTATTTTGTTTGGTAGAAGTTCAAGACACTATATTTTTAAATGCAATAAATATATTTTTTTTGCTGTTGTTCCACCAACACAACATTTCTTTTCAAAAAAAAAAAATACTTATGCGGTTGTGCAGATCTAGCATATTTATTATTCAATACAATAACTAACACTTCACACTTTTAAGGTCTTTGCATACGGTATAACTAGCTATTCGTAAAGGGCTTTTCACACTAGCTATAAAAGCATGTGACCTCGTTGGCCCGTCGTATGAGGCATGCGATGTAGGCCACGATGGGAATGGCCACGTACACCGCGTAAAGCGCCCACCAGCCGGGCTTGTAGTTCATCGCGCGTAACATGCGACCCCACACCGTTTGCTGGGCACGGTTATAAGTTTATAAACTTTAAATTTGTATGATCCATCCTCGCAGACAAAACATGAAATCCGTTTTTTGGGGCAGTTATAAGTATAAGATACTGTAAACTCTTTAAAAATATTTAAAAAAAAAGTATATTGCTTACAATAACTGGCAGTGTTTCAATTATTTGAAAGAGCAAGGGAGAGGGTCCCTTGCTCTTTCAAATAACTTTTGTGTACAATATTGTATGGGTAAGGGTCTATAACACTGTCAAAATTAACTTGTTCACACTTGTCTGGGTTTCAGGATTTCGTGTCAGTTCCTTTCTGACGTACACAAACACAGAGCCCGAATACTTTTCAATCGGCTGTTTGGATACCCATACAAATGAGCTAAGCCTCTAATCTCCTCAAAATGATTTTCACTCAGTAAATTCATGTATTTTTTAAGTCAAGACTAAGTATACCAGATATAATCCAAAATATTTTCTCTACTTACCGAGTCCCTCGATATCTTAGCACGCTTGAGCACGAAGGACGCTTGAGCCCATTCCTCAGCGACGGCCTGGTCGTCTGTGATGATAAGGTTGTCGAACAACAGCATAGGAGACATCGACCACAGCTCGAAACCAACTGCGTGCTATAGGAAATGAAATGAGAAACGTACAAATGAATTGTAAATTTATTTGGCTGTAAATTAATATCTTTCTGTACTCGCTTGACGCGAAAATTGTATTAGGAAGAAACTATCGTCTGGAGATTTTATTTGCGTCCTCATAAAAGTAGAGGTATATGTATATGTTATCCACAAACAAACATAAAAAGTCGTTATCCAGCAATTATTTTTGCTGAATTAGTTAGAATGTGTAGGTTTAATACCCTGTATAGCTTAGCTTAAATAGCTGCTAGTCACAGCAGCTGGCTATTTAGGAGATATGAGGGAACAGATGAACACATACATATATAAGGTCCCATTAAAATAGATGGACAAACTTTTAGAAATAATTGAGACCACCTAAACAAAGACAACGGTAAAAAATATAATATGGATACTTACAAGAAAAATAAATCAGCTAACGAAAATACACTAAAAATGTTGGTTACCCAATGCCATTTAGGTAGGTATAAATATAGGTCAAAATAAAATCACTTTAAACAGTGTTTTTTATTTGCTTGCATATCTTTGGTTACTGAAGGCTATTTTAAATTTGTCCATCTATTTTAATGGGACCTTGTATAGCCTGTTAAAATCATAACCCGCCTTTGGCTTTGCCGTAGTCGGTAAAACCATAAAAGTACTTACGATAGGCGTCATCCTGAAGGGCTGCTCGTCTCTGAAGTAGTGCGGGTTGGCGATGCGGCGCGGAGACCACTTGCCCTTGTAGTTCGGGTTCGGGACCAGCGGGGCGCGCCAGATGCCCTGCGAACACACAAATATTACATTGAAATCGTTTCAATTAACCAACATTTTATGTATACACTTTTTAATTAAAACTATAATAAGGAAATCCAATGACATTTTTTGATAGAGAACCAACAGTAGCCCAGGAAAATAAGATTTTATCTGAAAAAAAATCCTTGTGAAGATTTCTCACCCGAATATCTTTATTTCAGTATTATAAATACTGTGTGAAAACTCCATTACGAAATTGTGTGCGAAAAACAGTTATTAACCGTCGAAATCCGCGAAATTGTTCACTGGGATTTGTTTCGCAGATTTGTTTTTACCTTGTCTTATTTTCCTACACATGGAATGTCGAGCTTCTTACGATCGTCAAACGGATAACATGATTACTCAACATGCAGTATGAAAACAAAAATGCTCACTAGAGGTGGTGATATGGGGATTATCTCCTACTAGCTTATTAGTACCTATTACTTGTAAAAATGTTATGAATATCGTATAATTTTACAATGTTCGTAAATATGTGAGCACCATGCATCTATCACATAATTAATTTATCTGTCATTCCTTAATCTTTCATTATTTTTACCTATCGCAGTATAGTATTCTTATTTTAGGTGCATCGTCTTCACATATAATTATATAATTGATGTATACAAGATTTTGTGAAAACATTTTAAAAGAGTAACGGTGGAGTTTCTTGCCCATTCTCCTCCATACGAAAACTACCTTTTGGAAGGGGCGACTAGAATCAATTATTGTTTTTCTGTAAATGTTGATGTTCAAAAGTGCCTTTTTTGTGCTTAAGTGAAATTGACTTGACTTTTTTTTTTTTTGCGACCCGCCCCTTCGCCAAGTTTTTTAAGACTTTACAAAACATCGAGATTTCTTACTTATCTATAAGTTTAATATTAATGTATATTATTACATTATATGTACACATAATCCTTCCGGAACCATCCATTACATATTGAGACCTTTCTGTGCCTCGGAAGGCACGTTAACCGTTGGTCCTGGTTGTCATTCGTAGATCTTTGACAGTCGTTACAGGTCTGACAACCAGTCTTACCAAGGGTTATCGTGTTACCCAATAACTGAGTTGCGGATGTCAGACAGGCAGTCACTCTATGTAACATACTGGTAGCTGCATCCGGTTAGACTGGAAGTTACTGGACCTTAACATAGTTGGGAAAACGCTAAGCAGATAGATGTCGTTGCTGATAAGGGCTTAGTATTGACCTTGTAGTTGGGGTTGGCGATGGTGGGAGCCTGCCAGTGGCCGCAGCCGGGCGCGGCGCTGCAGGCGACGTTGTCGATGAGGGGCGCCTCCCACTCGCCGTCCATCTCCTCGTCCCAGTCCTCGGGCTTCTTGGCTTCAGGGTCTGATGATGGAGAACTTATGTTTAGTAGCCGAGCCCTTGGTAGGGGTACGCGGTAGGGGAAGAACCGAATGGTGTGGCTACAGTAAGAAAAAAATATTCTACTATTTTATCTTTCTTTTCCCATAATAACAAATATGCTGCGTTTCCAAATAGTTGCTTTGCGTTTTATACATTAGTTTATTGCAAAGTTTCAACTATAAATTACGGGCTTTTTTGTTGGGCCTGCTCTTGACATCGATCTCACCTGATGGAAAGCGATTTATAAAGTCGACAAAGGAACGAGCGTGCCCAGAAAATGCCTGTTCACTCTTGCTTTAAAGGCTGTTTTGTAGTCTCAACCTTGAGATATTACTGTATTGTAAATTATTTTTGTATACTGACCTGGTACCATTTCAGGTTCATCGTCCAGCCATCCATCGGGTTTCACTGCGTTAGGGTCGACAATTTGCGCGGGCGCTTCCTCATCCCAATCGTCTGGCTTAGTCGCTGATGGGTCAACAATCTGTGTATACAAATTTTATTAAACGTAGTTCATAAAAACACGTCTTTTACCCGTGGGTAAAACTACAAAACGCCACAATAGGGATGATGTCTAAAACATATTTTTTGTCCTTCAAGTAGATTATTAAAAAATATTGGACACGTATTTTTTCTTTTTTTACGTAATCAAAAGATTACGGCGATACATTGAGTTAGAATGTGGCATGACATCACTTGTATGTAGATATTATACTTACTTGTGACGTAGCGCTAGCGAGCCCCCACTTCCCAACTTTAATACATTTTATCTAAGTATTTTTTTTTTATATGATAAAGCAAAAATACGTGTCTAATATTTTTTTTATTATTTGACTGCCAGAAAAAAAAAAAAAAAAAAAATGGTTTTCATGGATTATTTTTATTTCTTGTTTTGAAAGACGAAGATACTATTTCAACTAAAATGCTGTTTAATCATCTACCCATTCAACTGTGAAGTGGGTTTGTTATCTATTCTATATAGGTATATATCATAAATGAAAGTCACTTTTCGTGTCTGTCTGTGTGGTTGCGTTGTTCGTCTAAAATACGCGACTGATTTTGCTGTTGTTTTCACCATTAGTTACAGAATTTATTCCGGAAAGTTTGTGTCGCGGTCATTGTTTTGTTAAGTTGTAAAAATCGTGCAAAATAGGGGCGGATCGCTAGTCTATACATAATAAAAAACAGTCGCTTTTCATGTACCACTTAATAATTATTATTTATTTATTTTCTCACCACAAAAAAAATAATAACAAAGAATCTTATTGTCCGGTCATGTTCTCAAAGAAAAATATCGGGAGACTGGTAAGCTAAGCCGAGGCTTGTTTTTCAGGCCACCGGGTCTCCCCCCGAAGTACATAATTATGGTCTCCCATAAACTAAAACTAGACAATAATTTATATTTGTTTAATTAATTCTTAACTACACAATGGATTTTGATGCGGGTTTCACCATCGCTTAGAGAATTCTCTAAGCATGTGACACATTTTATATTTAACTTAGATATAGCACAGAAATCTCGGCTCAGTGGTTTAAAAAGCAGAGGCGGGTCGCTAGTTCCAATAAAAGTTTGATTTCTATTTCCCCGTGCGGTTTGGCTGCCATAATACTATGTCATAAATTTTGTGTAAAAACAACGCGTTGATTTCATACTCTTTCTGAACATCAACACATCTAAAGTTTCAATTTGTTGCTTTTAATGAGAACAATCACCTTATTCTGGGCACTTTGCCAGGTACGTTTCAACACGGATTACACTGAAAATGTGTACAAAAAGACATTTGCACTTAAATGTGATATAGTAAGATATTGCCTTTGTAGTTCGTACTACTTCATACTGAGCAAATCAGGTTTGCCATAATTATTCAGTTACAATGGTTAATGAAAGTCATTAACCAATTGAACCAAAAATAACCTAGAAATCGCTCTGTGTATTCTGATGCATAATAGGGCCTGACAATATTTTAAATATTGACCTAAATTTTACTTGCAGCTAAACGCGATTGGCCGATGTTACATTTCACGGCAACGTCCCTTTTCTGCCCTAAAACGAGCGCCTTTGAGTTAGGTTACTATCTCATTATAAGAAGAGGATATAAAAAAAAACATTACAAGACGCACATGATCCAATGTTTTCGTTTTATGGTAGATTTAATTAATTCATGTGTTCCTTGCATACGATACTGTGCCAAATAAATGTTTTGTCTTCCTTTCTTTACTATCCTTTGGCCTTGCCGCAGGGTAAAAATATCCGCGTACCTAAGTTCACTATATCTCATTGAATCGTCAAGCCACATTTTTGATCCAAAAAAAAATTTTTTTTTTCTCTATCTGCCCACCTTTTCCCTCTCATCCCAGTCTTCAGGTTTCTTGTCATCAGGGTCATCAATTTCTTCTGGGGGGTTGACGGCAGGAGTGAAGTCTTCGAGCAGGGAACCAGCGTTCACTTCTTTGTTGTCAACTAAGATACTGAATGAGTTGTCAGGCCGAATGATCAGGGTGTATAGATGAGGTTCCTTGTCTTTGTAGATCTCGTCTAGGCGTTGGCTGTGGATGGATAATATAATATTATTTTGATCTGTTTCATGCAGTGTTATAAGTTTTTCTGCGGAGCTCTAATCTTTAGCCTATTGAATGGTAATAGGGTTGATAATTGATTACCAAATTTTGGGAGTTAAATCTTTGTGAGCTTGTTCCAAAATTCCATGAAAGATAAAACAATAAAGCTCACACAATAAATCTAATTATTAAATCGTGTGGCCATCGAAAAAACCGGCCAAGTGCGTGCGAAAAAATCGAAAAGTGACCCCCATATTCAAAATTCATTTATTTACGTTACACGTCGGTGTTTTGGTCACAGAAATTCATATGTGTACCAAATTTCAACAAAATTGGTCCAGTAGATTCTGAGCAAATTGGCTATGACAGACGGACAGCCAGACAGCCAGCCAACCAGCCAGTCATCCAGCCAGACCGACAGACAGACACACGAGTGATCCTATAAGGGTTCCGTTTCTCCTTTTGAGGTACGGAACGCTAAAAACGACAGATAAGGCAGGTTACCTAATGAAAATTCGCGAGGTCCCAGAAAATTTGATCATAAGCGCGCGTTCTGCTAAGAAACACGATTATATATCTGCTATCTAATTACGCAACACATTTTCGTAAACGAATACGACAAATTTGTTTCATTTTGATAGTTCAACAACATTCATTGCGTTATTTACGTTGTTGGGCAGATTTTTTTTTCGAACTTGTGAAGCAATGAATTAGCAATTTGTTTCAAAATTATTCAAATTCCGATTGATCGTGTATAACGTAATTAGGATACAGATCTCTAATAAAAACAAAACACTCACGTGGGTTTCTTGCTATGCTTCTCCTCAATAGTTCCATTCCTGGGGTTCCTATGTCTGAAGATGAAGTGCAGTTTGTTGTCATTGCCGCACTTGTCGGGTCCGAACATGATAGTGTATGGAGTCTGGTCGTAGAACTTGCGGAGATCTGCCTTGGTGTTAGTACCGCGGGAGAGGAGCTTGATGTACGCACCGCCGCAGTTCTGACCCTCCTGTAAGTTGAGTTTACGGTTGAGTATGTATTATTGCGAATGATTTGGATAGAACAGGGATAAAAAGTAAAAAGACTGCTTATAATGTATGGAAGAAGAAGAGATAGTGATCCAATCCCGGAGAGAAGAAATCGGCTCAAATCTGTTTACAATTTTTCAGTTTTGAGGGATAAACGAAAGACTGAGAAAGTTAAGATTTTTTTTCTTCCTCTGATATCAGATGAATACAGATGGTTTTATGAATGGTTCACTCCGCATTTTCGGTATGAAGCTACAAGCACTCGGCGGGCCCGTCTTATACGGCCAATTCAGCGAGTGTAACGTAGTCAGAATATATAAGAGCTACGCGATAGGCAACTTCTAGGTGAATATAACCGTGATTGTGACGTAGCGAGAGTCGCTTTTTATTTAAATGATTTTGCGGAGTGAACCATTCATCTGTGCCCTGACTTATCCTGATTCCGTAGTGTATTTCGTAAGGCTATTTCATTTTGTATTCGGAAGCAGAATGCTGCGAGATAAAAACAATATTTTAATTGATTTATTAGGGTGTGGTCAGTCAACAATCCACTACTTTCTAAACAAAACTGCCAATTTACGATGAAAACCAACTGCACCACAATGGAGTTCCAAAATTCCAAAAATAGCGTTTTGCTAAAATACTTCACGTAGGACGAGATTTATAGCGTCCAGTATAAACAAACAAAAAATATTGACGCGAATCAAAGCTATTTATAAAACCTAACGTCATAACGCATTTCCGAAAACGATTTTGGACAGCGTCCAGGATATGTTTGTAATAAGATTGTATGTGAGTGAATCCTCATGTTTTTGTGTCTAAACTATGTACTTCCGAAGGAAATCGCTTTAGGCTTAGAAATGTCCCATTCGGTGTCTGCTATAATCTAAGTTGTATTGGGATTTGAGCAAGCAATGCCAGCCAACTATGGGTCATAGGCTTGCTTGTCTTGACTATACTCCATTCATTATAACATTAGACAAATAACGGGCAAATAACGACAGTTATTGTATGGTATAGTTGAAATGACTGCATTTTAGTGTTCTTCTAAAAGTCTTTATTGTACTTTGACGGCAAAATTATTATTATAAAACAGATATGCTGACTACGGTACCTTCCATCCGTATCTAGGATTTAATTTAAAAAAATATTTTTATACCATAAAAAGCAGAGTAGTAAAATTTTCATCAAACCTCTTGGTTAGAAAATTACCAAATCAATAACCATAGCCAAACGAGGCCACAGCTTTACGCTAATTAGCTTACTTATAACATTACGAGATTTAATTCATACTCCACATGACGTAATACAAGTCTGAGTTTCAGTTGTCACCTACCAGTTATAAGTACTTACGTGGATAATATGAATAGGTTCCACAGCTTAGCCAATAAGCCAATTAGTGACTCAATTCAATAAGTTTTACTATATGGAGCAATGAGTAATATGTGCCTACATAGGCTTTTAATGTTACAGGTTCTGAATTATGTTCAAACTGATGGTGGTAGAAACCTACATGTGGCTACCTTGCTCGGGTGTTGAAAACACACAATAATAATTATCTATCTATAAAAATCAATTGCCGTGCGTTAGTCTCGCAAAAACTCGAAAATGGCTCGACTGATTGTGATGAAACTTTGAAACTTATGTTGTGTGCGCACCGGAGAAGGATCCTAACAAACAAAAATAAATACAAGAAAAAGGCACTGTAACGCCATAAGCTATAGTATTAGCTAGTAATAGCTAAATATCATGATGTTGTTTGTTGAATTTCTCTTTTAATGAAACACAAACCAAAGTAAGACCAATTTAGTGCAATGAAACAAAAATGAGTATCACCCGATGACTCATTTCTGTTGTTGAATGGAACAAAAATACATTGAACATGGTTGACTCAATGTAGGATGAAAAGCTTAATTAAGAACTTTTTTCTTTTCTTCATCTTGATCAAGACTAGTATGGTTAGAAAGATGGTCATCATCATGTTCAGTCTCCAACATCCCACAGTTGGACATAAAATTAATTTTGCGCTATCCTAAAGATAGCAATGTTAAGTACAAAGCGTATACCGTTTTATTAGAAAACGAGATCTAACTTTAGCTTGCACCTCAACCATCGAGTCAGTTTTTGTATTCCGAATTAATACAAAACTTTGATTTTAGTACTGCAACTGGACTAACTTGTCAAGTTTGTGAAAAGAACTGTATTTCAATCACAGTAAGATTCTTATTCCAAAAACTAGCTTGATGATTTAATTTATCCATTTCTAAAAAAAAACTTTGTTCTCTAAATAGGCTTGGTAATTTTACTTTCTTGATTAAAATCTTACCTGCATAGTAACTTCATACTGGACAATGAAAGGCTTGTCCTTGAACTCAAATGGTCTGTCTAGCAGGGTTGATATGGCTGCATGCTTGGCTTCAGTTGTCAACACAAGACCCAGATCCTCTTTGAAGATTTTCCTACTAGGTTGTTGAATCTGAAAGAAGACGAAATAGATAATTACTCATGATTGAACTAAGAAATTCCATTCTTGACCGTCATAATCATGTAAAATATGAATTTTTACTGATTCTGTTATAGGCTGTTTGTTATTTGGAAAAATGTATAATACTTTTCTCCCTCTTCTAATCTGTGTAAAAACCTTAAAATGACCGTATATCTTCAGACTCAATATGATGAAATTGATGAAAATAGTACCTTACAACTATTTCTGTCATAGCCAACATGAATTATAGAATCAGTTAGGCCCTAACTGATACTGGTTTAGGTTGTGTTAATATAAGATACATTACATAATATTGAGAAACTAAGTTCCGATCTGATCAAACATATATTTTCATTCATTAAAAGTTAGGATCTGTTACTATTACACCTTTTATCAGTTGCAAGATAAGGTATTGTTATGAGTAGATTTTGCTATGGAAATCAAGATAAGAGTTTCCACCGTGACTTGCATGAGGAAAGACATTTAGACAATGTTCTATTTGAGTTTGTCAAGTTTGAATAAAGCGCAGGCCATACTGGAAACGAAGCTAAGTTCGTTTAGCTTCGCTCATGTAGCTACCGCGTGTTTGCATACTTCGGTTCACATCGCGAACTATGAACCCATGTATGAAAGACGCCGTAGCTACGTGAGCGAAGCTAAACGAACTTAGGCCCGTAAAACTCGTTTAGCCTTTTGATTGGTTAAAATTAGTTTTAAGTCTTGAGTGAGGTTCTGTAATACAGGCCTTAGATTGTTTTCCAGTGTGGCCTGTGCTTAAGAGATGCAAACATTTGACTATTCCATTATGATGTATTTTAGGAAAATAGTATGATAAAAGTACTTCCTAATTTATTATATTTCTATCTGTATGCAGAAGTCAGATCATAAGTGAACTATGTATGTTTTTCTAAATGAAATATTTCTCTTTCTGTATTTCTTTTTCAGTGTTGATCCTAAGAAATAGAAGTTAAAATAATATCATGCCTGTAATCAACGAAGGGTTAGGCAGAGGTGTACCCATAGTACACCCACATGTTGGAAAAGAAATTCTAAATTAAATAACTCACCTCCCATTTACCATCATACTTGGCAATATTTTCATCAACACCCTGTTTTTTAGCTTCAGACTTCACCCATTTCTTCTTGAAAGCTGCCTCGTCATCAAAGTTTTCAACGAGATATACCTTTTCAGGACTTATTGTTGGACTCTGGTATAGGTTTTCTTCTTCCACCGTCTATGAACATTAATATGGTTTTATTTGATATTCCTTGTCATCATCTAGCTAGCCTTTTTTATGTTGAAGTCGGTTTACAGTCTAATCGGATTCAGCTGAATACGAGCATTGTTTGAAGTTCCTTGTACAGACGCCAGCACATCAACCTACTACAATCTGTCAAATTTCTATAATAGACTTTCAACTTTATCACTAAAGCATAAGGTTTAAAGTTGATTGGGAAAATTTGACAGTTTCGGGTAGGTTGACCTGCTGGCGTGTATGTAGAAGTTAAATTTTTTGAGAATAAAATAAAATGCATTTTTTTAAATTTCATTTAGGTTTCTCAATGGTGTTCCTAAATAGTGTTACAAACCTTAACTTTAGCTATTGGCATAATAGCAGCAGTGGAATTCATTTTCTATGTGAATTCATAAAGTATCAGGTTATGTATTTAGGACATGGTGTTGAGCAGAATACCACATTTTTTTTATGAAATGTGATTTATTCATAATAGACAATATACATAAACTTAATAAAAACTTTACTTCAAGCAATTTTGTTGGTTCTTAGGACGACATAAAAAAAGAATGGTTTAGATGAAATAAGTCTAATATGTTGTAACCTATGTAACAAGTTTAACCAGATTATTATGAGGCAGTCTTCTATCAAAATAACCGAGAGGAAAAACACTTGTGGGTAATGTATTTTATCCAAAGATTGTAAAGCAAAATATGAACCATTTTGAAGAAGGATATAATTATTAAGAATATTTATTATAAAAATTATCTAAATTATTTTTGGTTATAAGCAAACCTTGGGGAACCTTGAGGATTAATACTATAAAGGACTTGTGTGTGCGATACAATTGACTTCATAGTGATAATTTCTTTTGTTAAATCAAGGCCTCTGAGCAACTAAACCCACATTTGTTTCATTATCTCTAGATAATAATGTGGGTCATAAAGATTCAGCCAGCATTGTCTATCTACAGTTTTTTTGTGAACAATCATTGTAATTTATTCAGGTCATGTAACCTATAAGAACTAACCTCCACAGTAACTTCGTCGTCACCATCATCGCTGTTGGCTTGCACCACACCCGCTGCACTCACAAACACCAGTAAGGCACCTAATAAGTATATTTTACGGCTAAATAAAGCCATCTGAAAAAATGAAATATACACTGGTGACGGAACACGTCGGCTAACTAAAAAAGCGTAGGCAATATCAGAGAATGAGAAAACTTTGGACAGTATATACTCCGCCACGAGAACTGTAGTTAATTTAATTACAAAATATGTATGAATTTATGTAGCGCTCGGACACAGGAGTGTTCGGTGCAGCCGGATAACGGAAATCCTCAATAAAGGGCGACCAAATACCATTATCAATATAATTATATTAAAATACTTCACCCTAGGCATTACCTTGAAATATATTTGATACACTTATTGTTTTTTAAGTTACAATTAAACGATGCACAGAAATCAAATAAATTCCCTACTGGGAGGAATTTGATTTTCCTGAAAATTTTCAGCCAATCAAAAACAAACAGTTGTCAAGGTAGCGATCGAGAATTTTCCGAAGCGTTCAGATTTATTTATATGAAAAGAATATTCTTGTATATTTTTTACATATTTTTATTTTAACGTTAAATTCTTTGTAAAATGTTTTGTAATTTTATTTATGAAGAAATAAAACATCTATTTTGTTTTCAAATAGAATGAATATATAATTACCATTGCTTCAAGAACTGATAAAAAAACAAATCAGCCTGGCTATAATCCGACCAAAATCAAAAAAGTTGTCATCTAATGTCACTTTATCTAACGTCTCTGTCAGACTTGTTGCAAATGGGCTTAATCAGGTGTATTTTCGAAACAAGGAAAAAAAATTACATTATCTTTTGACATTAGTCGTGATTGTGATTACCACCGGGCGGTTTAGTTTTTGTATTTCGTTCGTGCTTTGCTTTCGTGTCTTGTTGAAAATTTTGTTTTACCTTATCGATGGTGTCAAAACATCTTTTGTATTATTGTTAGTGCATCCTTGTGAGACAACAGTATTTGCACGAACCCTATGCAAATGTGTAAGTATTGTACAGTTGTACACCTAAGTAAATAAATAACATTAGTAACACCACCCTACACTCTTGATGAATATTAGTGTTTATTTATCATTAAACATGTATAATCGTCAGAGGAGGTCTCTGTATGTATTTATTCCTATTAATTGAAAATTATAAATAATAACTGACATACTTAAATTGTGTTATTATCTTGTTGCGGTTTACTATAATTATTATAATATTTATCTGATAAGACTGATAATTACCAGATAAAAACGCTGGATATCTGAATCCTGGTACTTATCCTGTTCTGAAAATATTACAAAAAGTCAAAAACCCTTTAGAACATCATACAAATAATATACTAAAGGAAAAATTTTTTTTTTGCTTGTTCAACTTATCATTAATTATTTCATTTATCATCTTAAATATAATAATTATACATCTTACACTAAAATATAGAAATTATGTACAAGTATACAGAGGCGAAAAAATATATATAAAAAATAAAGGAAGAGCTCATTGGGCATCAAAAAATTAGTCCGCATCTCTGTCAGAGGGAATAGTGCCCAAAAGGCTGGTAGCATTGCCACATTGGATGGCCTAAAAATATTGGGAAATGTTTGTATTCTAACCCTATTAATTTATTAGGATCAAAATTATAGCTTGGTTTTGTTAATAATTGTATAATATTTAATTAGTTACCTCCTCCTATTATATAAAAGGTAACTGTCCCAACTGACTCATTATTTTGTCTAGCTCAAACGCTTAGTAGTAGACAGTAGACATTCGAAATTGGGACAGTAGGTTCATTTCTGACATAGGCATCCACACTCATCATACACTCCCACTAAGGTGGTGAAAAGGGGGGGGGGGGATTTTGTTTATACTAAGTATAAATCTTATTCTTTGGTTTTATGAACTTGAAACTTGGTAAATGAAATGAAATTGTTTATTCTGTAAATAGGATATGGCAATCACTTTTACACGTCATATAAAAATATGTATTTAAATAAATAAATAGTATAGTTTGTATGTATATGGTAAAAATACCTCATGTATGTTTGTATGTATATGGATAAGGGTGTGTTTAAAGTTTGTATATTAACACACATTCCGATTAATTCAATACTTGGTATTATAAATTTTGAACAAAAAAATTAAAATTATGTGTTTTGGGATTTCCTTGAGTGGAATCTTGAGTGGGTGAAAAGGGTTAATCAAATTTTAAAGGATTTTACTGTTTGCTTCAGCAGTAAAATCCTACAGATTAACTGGAAAAATGGTATACATTAATAATCTTAGAATTAAATAACAGAAACAGACCGGTACCAAAAGATTCAACAAAATCAAGGATGAATCTTAAAACATAGTACAAATACTTATTTACTACTATGGTAGGTAGGTACTACTATAGGTATTTAATAATACATAAATAATCATTAATCTTCCAAAACTGCCCTTTAAAATGGCCACCCCATTTGGGGCGCGCAGGGGCGTTGAAGTTCCAAGAGCAAGTACGAAATTCGCGTTTGAAGACCCAGTTAAATTTCGAATTTCGTGCTTGGCTCGAGAGGTCCGAAATTAATAAGATTTTTCTATTGTTCTATTAAAAATAATTAATTTTATGGATAAAAAGTCTTTAAGATTAAGCATAAAACATTTTGTTTCTTATTATTTCAGCATAATGTCGATTTCAAGGCGGCAATTGTTGCGCCTACTGAGGCTGCGTAATCTTCTGATGTTGACGCTAATAGTTATAATACTGTACATAGTAAAATTATTGACTAGCCTAGAGACCACTAACCAATTTGCAAACAACGCTATAGAAGTTTTTCAAATTCCACAAAGATTTCGCCAAGATCGGGACATTTTCACACCCAATACCTTAACGGTGAGTTATTCATTATCCTCATCTCCTAATTATAACAATTTATTTCAGGCAACAACTCAGTATTCACCTCTTTTTAGCTTATTCACCATTCGAAGTTCTTAAAAAATATAGGTAATAATTGGATTTGACACAAATAATAGTGTAATTATAATTTAGACTAGACGGTATTTAGGGTAAGGATGGCTACTTTAATCGTTGTAGCTACAAGAAAACGGGCTTAGGAGACTGGTCTTAACTTTGTTTTTTTTTTATCTGCATTCACAGATCTTGAAAAAAATTTTTTTGTTTTCACAAAAAGTATTTTGATGCCAATCGATCGTGTTTCTTATAATGACCAAAAAACTCTATTAGACCAATTGTGGTTTGAGTATTAGAAAAGTCAGAAATCGATGCAGATCGAAATGTCTTAAAAAGTTAAGGACAGTCTCCTAAGACCATGTTCCTGTAGCTACAACGGTTAAGGCAGCTGTCCTTACTGCCCCATCTCAAAAATCCACCCTGTATATTAGTGACGGGCTTAACAAGACGCGTATTCCGCGACTAGCTCACTTCGCACTCGCGGAGAGCACGTTCACAAATCGCCTCGCTGGAAACACGCTGTCAAATCGTCAGTGTGATAATGCTTTAACTAGTGAAATGGGGGGTGTCTGGTGTAATTTACACGACGTTATGTTGCTCTTAATATTTTACTAGCTTCCGCCAGCGGCTTCGCCCGCGTGATATCTTTATAAATTATAGCCTAATAATTAGGCTATAATTTATAACATAGTATGTTACACGGTAAAATATAGCATTCTGCTATATTATAATACTATACTCCGTGAAATCTTAATGGTTGTTTTCCCGCAGCGAAATGGTTTTGTCTCGGTAATACAATCGTTATATAAACAAATAAAATATTAGAAACAATTTTGAAAACAAATTTTGTATTGTTGCGTGCAAACTAGTTTATGTCGTATCACCACGAACGAGAGTTTATTTTGCTTTGAACATTTATGCATCGCTGTTCCTTTGTCGGCAGCGCGTGCGATTCAAGTAGTACCTACATGTTACCTGTTACTATTGATTTTCACATTTTCGAGTTTATGAATATTTTTTAAATTATTTTATAACAAAAACGTCTTTATTTTTTTACTTTTACTCTATGCTTCGAAAGTACTCCTTAAGGCAAGTTGTTCTGCCGCGGGAAAACAACCATTAAAGTTTGCACGGTGTATAATATTAGTTTAGATTTAGAAAAATAAATTAAATTTCGGAAAGTCGAAAGTTTTTACGTTGTGATTAACAAATTTTATAATTCCAGAAAATTGACTGGCATGACTATGCGCTGATACAACATGAAAGGAAGCGAGTGGGTGGGTATCATCAACTGATTAGTCAAAACAGTAGTATTTTGTATAGCTATAAATAACCAGCCAATGAATTTGACGAAATAATCTCTATGTAAATGAAATTCAATTAAATACATATTTTAAAACGATAAAAAAATTGCGCATATTTTTAGGTATAAGTAATGAAGATTGTAATAATTCAATTTTAGTTTATGTAAAAGGCCATGGAATATAAAATAACCATTCAAATATTGGCCCAGACTGTTTCACTAGAAAAACCGAAGGCAATGTGGATACATGTTCGAGATACAATATTACTAATGTTGATAGAGGTCTTGCATACAGATAGAGTAATAGACATTGAAATTGTATCACAAGAGTACAAACAATGTATATTACAAGCTTATTTATTATTTTATTTTAAACAGGAATCGGTGAGCAAGGGAAGCCAGCGTATTTGCCAAAATCAGATGCTGAATTGGAAAAAGATCTGTATTCAGTAAATGGCTTCAATGGCGCACTAAGTGATAAAATTCCATTGAATCGTTCCCTACCGGACATTCGGTACCATACTTGTGAGAAAAAGAATTACATTGCGTCTCTGCCAACTGTGAGCGTCGTTGTTCCCTTTCACAACGAGCATTGGAGCACGCTGCTTAGGACTGCGTTCAGCGTGTTGCTTCGGTCACCCAGTACTCTGATAAAGGAAGTTCTTTTAGTCGACGATGCAAGTACCAAAGGTAAGAGCTCAGATTACAGTTTTTTAATTAAGCTACTTAAGAAACGAAATTGTCCAGTCCCATTAAAAATAATAATATTTTCACACAATTCTAATTGCCGAGATTTGCGGCATACGCGATACTAAAACGTGATATTACGACGGCTGTAGTAGGCCTCCAGGCCAATCACAACGGTGACTAGCCATCGGTGCGGGAGATGTTATAGTGCACAAGTGCCCACAAACACAGGTGCACTCTCTTTTCCCTCACTCTCATAGTACGATGGGACAGCACGTAACCCGACACGACCGGACAGAGATCAGGCGCAGGACCAACGGCTTATCGTGCTTTCCGAGGCATGGGGGTATCACACCGCCAACTTTCAAACTCCGGGCTGTTACTAAGAAATTCTCAATGGAAAAACCCAATAACATTTGGTTCAACATGGAAACCCAGGACCCCACGGCTCAGACCGACGGGGCATGCCTAGCTATTCATTTCACCATTGATGGAGTCTACCTCAAATATGACCCTTCAGTGGTCCATCAATTTTCGTGTCACTGTTTCCCTTCAAATAATCTTCTATTTCAATGACCAACATTCACTCGACAGAGATCGTCAGGCTACCGTAACTTGCTGATTCTACAAATTATCATGGTTCGCCCTTTCGTCTCCTAAAAATCTCATTACAGAATTTTGTCCGCATATTTGTAAGCTTTAACGATGGATTAGTTCCGTGTGGGGCTGTAAGGCATAAAGAATGGTCACAAGTTGAAGAATTGTTCTTCAGACTTTATATAATTACGGGCCTAACTCTATGTGAGAGAGAGAGTGTAGGCCGTAAACCACCACGCGGGCTCAGTGTGAATTGGTGAATGTCACACGTCATTTAATGTTTGGTTCTAGGACATGCCAGTGTCTTTACGATTTCTGCGGCGGTGTTTGTAGTCTCTGCATATTTTTGACTCAGTTTTAAAAGATTGTAGTTTTTTACCTCGAAAATTTAAACAATAACAACAATTGTACCTCGACTCGACCATGACTTTCGAATCCAAAGCCACGGCCAGTGCTCTGAACTGAATTGAACTGCATTCATGTTCAATTTAACATCGGAGTTCAGTCGACTTTAAAACAATATTGCTGCTCCTAAAATACCTGGTATTGATCACCGTCATCATCTGCCTAGCCCTTTCATAACTATGTTGGGATCGGCTTCCAGTCTGGCCGGATGCAGCTCAATACAAATATGTATTATACATGGAGCGACTGCCTATCTGACCTCCACAACACAGTTACCCCTGGTATCGATCCATGCATCGAATATTTAGGCTAAATGGGGAAGGTGACGAGAATAAATCGGGCCGTCTAGACAGTGTTCACGTAAAATTAAACTTGCATTTTGTAGTTCTTTTGTAAGTGTAGCAAGCAGCCAAGCGCGCCCATAATCAAATTTTTGTTGTTTTTTCTTGTCGATAAGAGTCTGAAGGCCATTGCAGCTAATATGTTTTACCTTTCTATGAGGTTTGAAAGGACGGCTTGGGCCACTTACAAGTTTCATCATAGTAAATGGCATTGAGTACTAAAATTTATGCTTTTTGTGTTAAATAAAAATGTTATAAAATATTGGTACCGAACATACGTGACTGCTGTGACCTACGTATATTATTTTTACTATCGAAGTTAAATAAACTGTTTAAAATCAAATTAATCTTTAATCTAACTGGAGTTTAGCTTTAGGTTAGTTAGAAAAGGCTGACACGTAGCTATTCGTGTTAAGAGCCCTTATCCTAAAAGTCGGCAACGTCGCAAATAGCTGTCAAATATTTACCTGTTTTGATTAATTTGGCAATATTACTGTATGGAAATATGAAATGTGGCTGACTAGTGAAGTAAAATATTGATTATGAAATGCAATCATTAATATCGTAACACCAAATATTTAGTTTTAGATGTAAAAAAAGTATTTGTAAACTTTCCAAATGCCATTTTTACACCTAAAACGGTTACAACCTCAAATTCAGTGTTATAATTGCAATTCATTATAAAAAAAATATCTCTCCAATTAAGGGGCTTCCGCTAAAGTAGCCAATTCAGATTTTCTGACGTTTACTGCAATTTGCAGGTCAGGTTTTATACCTACGTTGATCAAGATAAGATTCGCGACCGTAACATAGATGTATTTACAAAATTACGATCATGATACAACTCTCTAAGATCAAATTACCCTGTTGAATGACAATTTCATGAAATCATGACATAGTTGTATTGATGATTCTAATTATTTTAATTCTGAAAACATATTTGGTTCTTTCACGAATCATATTTTGATTAACAAACAACTTGATACTGGCTAGAAAAATGCAACAAACGTACTCAGACCAAATAAAAAATCAAGACATAGCGCTGTCAAGTCAACAGTGACGTGAGGCCGGTTTCGTAGGGTAGCTCGCCGTCCGATAAGGACCAGGCCCGGGTCGACGGCGCGTTGTAGTTCCGGATTCCGGATTCTTACGCGCGCCTCAAAGAGATGTCAGCAAATGAAGGGGTCCGATAGGACCGATGCCTGCCGGGGTTGCGAGAAAGTCCGAAAGGGATACCGTGGTGGCAACGTACAGGCAACGGAAGGAACACGGGTGGGTTTTACCCAGTAAGAGTCTGACACGCCCTCCTGCTCCGCTCAGAGCGGGAAAAAATTTGATAAATTCCGATCAAAAAAAAAAAGCCCGGTTTCGTAAACATTTGTGCACTTAGTGAGGTGTAGTTTGATTGTAAATGGTTGTAAATGAGTGCGTGTGAGCGTGTATGCACAGAGCGGAGGTGTAGTTTTGACATGCTTCACTGTATTCTTCGCAGCGCTGTCTTGGTTTTTTATTCGGTCTGAGCAAACGTAGAAAAATTGAATTTCGCGGGCTACCCTGGCGTTTTAGCGTTAACAAAAAATATTTGTAGACAGTAGATGGCCGATAGGGCCGAAAGGTTCTTGAGTGACGATCGCGTACCGGAAGACGTAGCGTTGGAAGGCCTCAAGTGACGACCGCGTACGGGAAGACGTAGCGTTGGACCGATGTAGACCGATTGTGGACTGGTGAAGGGCGCGGGAATCCGCTGGATGCGAGAAGCACAGAACCGGTCGAAGTGGCGGTGCTATATCCAGCAGTGGACGTGTTTGTTTGAAATGTTTATGATGATGATTTGCCCCTATAACCTTTCGTTATGAAGTAAAAGCAACGCTTTACCTACTCAATAGTTTACTGTCATTTTAATTATTAGAAATTAATGTACAGCCTTCAGGCGATGCCTATGTAGGTACAGCTGGTACTTCAATGATATTTCATTAAACATAAAACACAATTGATGTTTGCTTCTCTTAATTGTCATGCCTTGCTAGCTTTAAATGGATATTAACATTATTAGTTGCGCGTATTGTGTGTATGCTAATTAATGCTTTTACTTCGGTTCTAGTGTTCAAATAGGTACGTTGGATGTTTATCTAGAATTCTAGATTGTTTTGATTGCTATAGAATGTTGAGGACATTACGGCATTAATTATGCTGTAAATACCTGTACGTTGAGGTTAAATGCACTTGTAATTTTTTTATCTATGCAGCTTCTAAGTTGTTATCGAACAAAACGGATGTGGTGATAAGGCACTCATGTTGTAATTTTTGAGTTAATACGTGACATTATGTTCAGCCTCGTCGCTTAGTTTCAAGCGCGGTTTCTGAGCGAGGTCCTGGGTTCGATCCCCGGGTCAAGGAGAATGTTATTTGGGATAAGACCAGCAAAGTATAAAAGAAGAAAAGAAATATGAAGTACCTATGTATTATATGACAGTTATGTAATGACTGGTAAAATGTGTCAGTAATTTAGCTCTGCCTACCCTTTTTCCCATAAGAGCGTGATTTCATGTTCTATGATTTTGAATTTTACGTACCTACCGCCAAGTTGTTGCATTAGGAACTATTCGGATCGTTTTCTGCTTTTTGGAACGGCTAAAATGAGCAACAATCCATGTTGTGGTTTCAATAACAGTTTGGCATTGTTGAATTGTTCATGTTATTGATATAAAATAGACAATGCCAGTATTTACAATTAAAATATCATTCATTAAGACACTGTTGCTACTCATTGCCTATGTGAATATGCGAAGACATATTAATCAATCAATCATTTATTTTGTTAAACATTTGTATGGTTACAAATAGTATACTGTCTAAAATATGTGCACTATGTTTTGCCTATATATGGCGTACAAAATTAACATAAACAAGCAATTACAATAAAAAATAAAGCTTAAAATATGTCAGTTAAGTAAACGGGTCATTACAATTTTAATAAAATCATAAGTGTTTAATTAGCAAGTCGGAATCGTCGTACCTCTGTTTATCAGTAGTAAACTCAGTGATGGAGTAGTAACATCTATCTAAAAGGAATCTAAACAAGGACCTCTTAAAGGATCCTATACATTCTTTATTTCTAATAGCTGCTGGTATACTATTTTATATTTTTGGGGCCATACCTAGCACACTTTTGCCGAAAAATGCGGTTTTATGAGAGGTAACATGAATGGTATTCTGATAACGACGAGAACGCAGTTTTTCAAATAAATGCAGGTCACAGCAGACAAACACTCCCATTTCATTTACCTGTGTACATAGACGGTAGAGTGAGCAAACTAAGTTCCTTAATGGATCCGTTATCGTAAACAGTTTTTTTTACAAACTGACACAGCTTGCTTTTTCTCTCTTTAAAGTCCATAATACCTCAGCTCAAATTCATTCATTTTGTCTCGCTCGCACGATATATTGCCACTCATCGTTGCTGGGATAGAATTCACTCCAATCCAGGGCGAGAGAAAAACAGCGAGCCTTTTTTAGGGTTCCGTAGTCAACAAGAAACATTTATAGTTTGGCCATGTCCGTCTGTCTGTCTGTCCGCGGCTTAGCTCAGAGACTGTTAGTACTATAGAAAGCTGTAATGGCATGCATATACATATTAATCACGCCGACAAAGTGGTAAAATAAAATCATGAAAAAGGAAAACTATCACAGCTATGTAGGTTGTTAGGTTAACGAGTAATAAGCGACCAACTTACATTTGTAGTTGGAATGTATGGGAGAACATGTTTTTCAACTACAATGTTAAGTTTGTTCTTGGGATAAATTCAACCCAACTTGCACTTGGCTGGTTTTTATTTCTTTGACTGTCTCGTTGGTCAAGTGTTCACAAGCGCGACCTGTGAACGTGGAATTCTGGGTGCGATTCCTAGGTTGGGCACGGTGTCACTGGGTTTTTCCATCAATAAATTATCATTAGTAGCTTCGAGTTATGTTGTAACATAGGACTTAAACAAACCTGGCGAAATGTGGGTGTACCTACCTACCTACTATAGTTAACACCTCTGCCTAACCCTTCGGGAATACAGGCGTGATATTATGTAATGTTATTTAAAACTAGCGACTCTATCCTGCTTGGTACGGGTTTTTACTGATGTGCCGACATGTTGTAAAACCATCGAAATTTCTGTGCAATATCTAAGTTAAATATTAATGTACGTGGGGCACGCTGAAAGTTCTTAGAAAATAAAAAACTAAATGAAGCATTAAGTTGCTAATACCGTACTGTTTTTCGAAATATTCTCCAATCCTTTGTAAGCAACGTCGCATTCGATGGAACCACTGAGTTAGTAAACGCCGTGAAGAGGCCAGAACGTTTGGTTCATCCAATTCTCGCCTTTTCACGGCGTTTTTGGTCTTCATCGTCAGTAATGACGTCATCGTCAGTTGTCGCCGTTGCAGGACAGGTCATCAGTAAGATTCCTACGAACCACGCTTACAACTTATTGAACCAGTTGTAAACAGTGACACGTGACGGGGCTTCATCATTAAAGGCTAATCGAAGTTTATCGTAACTTTGTTGTTAACTAAGACTACAACGAAAGTCGTAATAAATCATAGAGCGAAAATTTTCTCGCATTAAATTCATTTTGACGCACTACACGCACTGTTCAAATTGCCGCCAATTTATAAGAATAAATGACAGAGGAATTCAATATACGTCAGCAGGTTACCAAAGACTTCTAAATTCGAAATTTAAATAAACTTTTCATTGGATTTGTTTCTAACCTGCCGGTTCTAAAAACTTTCAGTGTTACCATTGTATTAAACTCATAAACTTTCTGGAATAAATTTTCTAAATTATGGTGAAAACCACATCAAAATCCATTGGGTAGTTTAGAAGAATTTAGGATACCTCAAATATATATATACACACATATAGATACACACAAACACATAAAGCGACTGTTTTATACAATTGAATTATAGAAGACCGCAACTTGACAATGGCTTTCAATTATGTATTATTAACGAATATTGTAAGCTGGATGTAAGTTTTCCGAATAAAATAAAACTGTTTTTTTCCAGATTTCTTGAAAGAGAAGCTAGACGAGTATCTAGCGAAGAACATGCCAAAAGTACGTGTCATACGTCTTCCACAGCGCAGTGGACTGATCACCGCCCGCTTGGCTGGAGCGAAGCAAGCCACGGCTGATGTTCTTTTGTTCTTGGACTCGCACACCGAAGCCAATGTCAACTGGCTGCCGCCCCTACTAGGTCTGTGTATGTATTTGTTTGTTATTGTACATTTGTAATACGCTGCAGAAAGATGGGAGTTACTTGCATGAAGGAGTAAGAACGGGATGGTAAAGTGCTTTATTGCAATTATTATAAATGCGAATGTAACTCTGTAAGTATGTCTATTTTCACGTCTTAACAGACAGACATAGGATACTTAATATCCCGGTAGTACGTTACCATGGGATTGCCAGCCATTGCGCAGGACGACTCTGTCAAAAGCGAAGCTTGTCAGGGTCTGTACACGGGAGGTCTATTGTCTACCAAAAGGTCGCTAGATGTCTTCCGCGTCCAATATAATAATATTTTCAGAATGCTCTTGAGACTGCCCCGTTTCTGTAGTGCGTCGGAAATTTCGCTGTCGCACAGAATAGAACTGGCTTTCATGCGGTCATTTGAAATTAATCGTATCATTAGTAATTAGAACACGGATCAGTAGCAACAGCATTCTGAAAACAGTGGCAGTGTCATAAACTTGTACTTACCTTACTTGGTCATCTTCTGTGTAAAATGCTTCAAACTCAAATAATACTAATATTACTTACTAACATTAGCTACACTTAAGGTAATACTATCATTACTTATGGATCTTTGTTGTCTGAATAAATAAATTTTGATTGAGAGATATTGATTTAATCGGTTTACGCGCGCTTGACAATTTATCACATTCACCATTGAAATAGAAAGCGCCTTATACACTGAGTTTTTTTAGACTACAGCAGCTTTATTGAGTTATCATACTCAATACATTTTAAAATAAAATTAGAAGTCATGTTGCGGTTCAGGTTAAACGGATATTTTGCAGATTTTGCCAAAAACTGTGTCAAAATATTACTTTAAACTTTATGTATTAAAATATGGTGCTATAACAAACAGACCTAACATACCTATCCACACCAAATAATATGATAAAATTTGAGGAAAGAGGAAGTGCGTACCCATTAAAATTTGGTAATCTAAGAGGAAACTTTGTCCGAACAGAACCGATAGCGCTGAACTACCGCACGGCAACGTGTCCGTTCATAGACGTGGTAGCGTACGACACGTTCGAATATCGAGCGCAGGATGAAGGGGCCCGCGGCGCCTTCGACTGGGAGTTCTTCTACAAGAGGCTGCCTATTCTGCCCAAGGATGAACAGAACATGCCTGAACCTTTCGAGTAAGAACTGTTTTTATTCTATTTTTAAAAGCCTGTGACTCGTACCATCACCTCGTATAGCATTATTATTTTTATATTACTTCAAATTCGTAGAGATGCAGCTATACGTCCTATATAGCTGCATCTCTTTCTCACATTGAAGTAAGATTAAAAGAATGCTGCGAGGTGGTGGTAAGTGCAAAGCGCGGTTTTCATTTGTTTATTTTCGTCTTTATTTCAACGAGCGCAATGTTGGTATTTGTTTGACTGTGAAATATCACTACGTTTCCCACGGTGCCCGGTCACCCTAATTGCGTAACACACTTTCAATCACAATCCAAGGGTTTTGAAAGAAATACCATTGCTTCATAAGTATGAAAAATTCGTAGGCTCAACGACGTATATATCACAATGAACGTGGCTAACTGTCAAAATGAAAGGCATTGCCATTGACTGCCATTATAAATAAGTGTGTAACGCAATTACTATACAGGTACCATCGAAGAAGTTCATATCTATCTATACACCGTAAGGACTATTTCTGCTTGCAGCGCTCGGCCGCTATAGAACCGGGGCGGTAACAGATGTTGTCATCGTGTTCACGGGATTTTGTTTTCAAACTGCTTAGATATGAAGTTCTTCGATAGTACTACTGCGCTTGCCCAATATTACTAGCAACGTTGCTTTCTTATTTCAGCGATTCCTGTTAACCTGTCCTACTATGATAAATAAAATATAGTACAATAAAGTGGTTCGGTCCCACGGCTTTTCGCTGTGGACAGAATTTCCACAAAAAAGACATTATTTCTGTCTTTCGTGGAAACATAATGTAGTGTTTACCTACTTGTTTTACCACAAACGCCTTTGTCGTGTCCAACTATGACAAAGGTTTAATCTTTACCCGACTACGGGGAAGCCAACAGGAGGCATTATGTTTTTAGCAGAACCCCGGCCGGAGTCACTCGTAATCTGTAGCGACGTGTGACTTCTGATACAAAAACCGAAAAAAATCGGTGTCAATGTCTTGTTCGTTGATTTTTGTTGTAATTGGGTTTCTTTTTTATATTAAAGGCCTATCTCAAATTGCTCTAAAAACCCTATTTCTACACCAAAAACATAAATTGACTGTGAAACTGAAAGAATATACTTTCAAACATATTGAGTTTTGGTAAATGGTTGTTAAATAAATATGAGCATGTTGTTACGTAATTAAAGGCATAATAATCTGCCAATTAAATTTATTTAGTCGGTTTGAACGACCGTTTAAGGCAAAAGCGTCAGGTTATCCCGCGAATTTAAAATTTTCTTACATTTGTTTCTATACTTATTTTCTTTTTTTTTTGCAATTTGCAAGCCAGTATCAGGTTGTATGTTGATCTAAATATTATACGCGGCCGTATTAAATATTTATTTATAGAATTGTAATCATAAAAATCATCAATACAACTTTCAGTTCATATAATCCTATTGAATGACTATTTCATGAAATTACATTTTAGGATTATTCTAACATAAGGAGTTGTATTGCTGATTCTAATGATTATAATTCTGTAAAGCCATATTTGTTACGGTCGCGAATCATATTTTAATCAAGACACAACATGACACTGATCTGCAAATTGCAAAAAAACGTAAGGTAATTTGAATTTCGGTGGCTACCTTAGCGCATCCCCCTTAATCGATTTAATTGTATAAATGACGATTTTTTTTGTTTTAACTGCGTATTCTTGGGCTGCGTATAAAGCGGTAGGTAATCTTTTTATTGAAATGGTATTTTGATGTTTATGATGGAAGATTATGAAATTACTTGATAAGCATATTTTAGTTTCAAGGTATATTAAATTTACATGTACCTATATGATTGATTAATTTTAAATTAAAAGTGATTAGGTTTTCTTATGTGGTTAATGGCGCATAAATATAGTTCCAAAAATGCGCAACAAACAAAAAGGCTGAGCTGTTGGATTGCCAGAAAAATGATAACAAATTAATGGTCATCAAATCAACAATAACATTAATGATACAGCGTGTAACAAAAACCTTGTCAGATCCGTGAGGGTGTTGTTAAGAATCGTACTGAGAGTATTTATGAGGTAATTGTCAGGAAAAAAGAAAAAAAATATCCCGCATTTTTTTTCAATGGGGAATTTTTGCCGGGTTATTACATGGGGCGCGGCGGCCGTCGTTTAGCGGGTGTCTACAAACCATCATAACTTATGACCAGTGATAGGATATTCGGATGCATATTTACCTAAAGTTGAGGTGTTGGTTATTATGGAATGCACTTGTGTATCGAAAAAATCCCGGGATTCCGGGATCGACAAATTTTGACTTCTGATTATAGAATCGAATGTATTTACTTACGTTCAGGTGTTGGCTAATATGGAAAGCACTTTTGTATCGATTGTAAAAATCTCGCGATTCCGCAATTGATAAACTTGGCACTTTTTGACTATAGAAATGCTAACTAATGTTGTAAAGTAGGTTGCCAAACTGGTATAGCACATGGCGACAAACAACTCGGTGCCTTGAGTTTCGTAAAAAAAAAAAATTACAGTAAGTAGGTATATTAATTTTTATGTTAAAACACCGCGAAAATAACCGTCATAAGAGGGTTGATAATTCGTTTCCATACCATGTATCCGATTAGTTATGTATCCCCGGGTTTTCTGGAGTTCCGGGATTTATATTAAGATGGAAAAAAAATAACTAAAAAGAAAGCCTTTCTAAAATTTCTTTCTTAGTTTCAAAAAATAGTTTTAGGTAAAGTTTATTTATTTATTTACTATTACCACTTACATTTGTTTTTACAGGTAGGAACCTAATACAACAATGTAGTCACAATTTCCACACTCACAGACGTCACCCAAAAACCGATTAAACACCACCACCAACAAAAATGAAGTCTTTTTAAACTGTCCTATTTTGACTGACAGGGTCCAAATTTATATCTGTCGATTAACGTGGATAATCAATTAACAAGTCCCGAGTACCGGCACTAGTTATACAGAGGGCAATATGTTAAGTGTCACCCTCTGGAATTCCGCCAATGAGCATGTAAAGAGACGCTCCACTTGCAGAGAGACGCTGTTGCATCCGTGTATCCGATCTCTGCTTATGACCCCTGTTAAAAACTCTGCCAATTTTTTGATAGAATCGGTATAATGTTGGTACATACTAAAAACGTGAATTTCAAATAGCAATAACTTTTTACTTTCGATAATATATAATAAATAAAAATATAATATTACTTTTTGGTATTTTTTTTTTTGTGACGTGTTGACCGACAGATTCAACCAAATATGTTATTGTGTTCGTGATTTTGTGAAAGAGATTGTATATGAATAATAGGGAAGATGACTAAAAAAATTTTTTCGTTTTCGTTTTTTTTATAATCTACAAGACTGTAGATTATAAAAAAAATACGTACACGTATTTTTTTACGTTATCAAAAGATAACGGCGATACATTGAGTTAAAATGTGCCATGACGTCACTAGTATTTAGATTCTATACTTACTTGTGACGTATAAACCCCCACTCCCCAACTTTAACTTTAACAATAAATACTAATATATTTTTATTATCTAACTGACGGACTAAATAGTTTCTTTTTTTTTGACCCAGGCATCATTCCTATTGCATGTCCTAATAATTTGTAACCTAACGAAATGTATTTTATTTTATATTAACGCTGTACCTACCTATCCAGATGAAATTGTAATTTATATAATAGTTATGAAATTAAATAATTACTGTTACTGGTATAATAAATAAATAAATTGTAATGATATGCCAGTACTAATGTGCCCTTTTCGGATTGGACGGGGTTTTTGTAACATATTGTATATGACACACACTACTTATAACCCCCCGGATTTCCCCAAAGGGCTAGGCAGCGGTGTACGTATAGCACACAATCCCGTAAACACGGGGAAAATTAAAAATAAAGTTAATATTTGGTGTTTTCAGGAGCCCAGTAATGGCCGGCGGCTTGTTCGCGATATCGCGCAAGTTCTTCTGGGAGTTGGGCGGCTACGATCCTGGTCTGGACATCTGGGGCGGCGAGCAGTATGAACTTAGTTTTAAGGTTTGTACGCAAAAACACAGACAGGGTGTAAAATACCCATAGATAGCTGTTATCTACGTATTCTGCATCCCCGGTTCGCGCAGTGGTCGCACACGGTACAAATATTTGTATGAACTACAAAAATTCAAAATACAAATATTTTATTTCAAAAATGGGACGAGTAGTTGTTCCGGGTCTGGCTGTTTGTGTATGTGAGTTTAAATGTTTATAAACGCATCCACAATACAGGAGAAATTCCTAGTGTGGGGCAACGTTTAAAAAAAAAAATATCTTCAAACTAAGTAAAAATCATAGTTTATGGCAGCGCGCAATGCGGCGCACGCAAAACATTGTGATTAAACATGAGTGCATGAAACAGTACAAAAGTTGTGATATTTAGATAGAAGTTGGGATATTTAAAGTTAACTTAACTTTTAAAACATGTTTACCCAAAAAAAATGTTGGAACTTTGACTTTCAAAATGTCCGTAACCAGAAGGTTCCCAGGACCCGTACAAAAAATGATCACGATGACGGGAAGTATAAATTACTCTCGGCTTCGTTAAGCGTCTTTTTACACGAGTTACAGTCGGATTATAAAAACCTTGATCGTACTTAGAACCTTCTCGTAGTAAAGGAGTAAATAGCGACGGCAATAATAACGCGTCGCGAGGGGTCGATGGCATTTAAATGTATTTCTCATAATTCCGGTTAAACCAGATGAAGCTAAAATCTAAAATAGTAAAAAATAAAATTGTCGTGTCGTTATGACTCAGCGGTCAAGCCCTCGCCTCTCATGCAAGAGGTTATGGGTTCAAATCCTTGATTAAGAATCTATTTAGATAAGGATAAGGATTGATATCATAACACAAATATCATCATCTTTCGATTCTACCCGTGTTTTGATTGACCAATTTGAACAAAAACCGTTATTGTGAGTTAACTTTATTAGTTAGATATATAGCCTCAAAGATTTTTTTGTGGGTAATGGTGAGTACTACAAACATGTAGTACATTATTTTATGTGTCAACAATAGTTTTCGCAGTACACGCCAAATAATGACTTTTATATTCAAAATTTTAATACCTTGGGTTACATTATTGCAATTTTCGCAGGGATCCTGTTTTTTTTTGAAAAATTTAATACGCCCATGTTACTCACTGATAATGTAGCTTTCTATAGGCGAAACAATTTTTTTAATCAGTTAAGTATTTTTTTAAGTTTATCCATTACAAACAAACATACAAAAAATCAGTTTTTCTCTTTATTATATTATTTTAGATATAAGTCTGAAACCGCCAACCCGTTTTGAGCAAGAGTGGTAATCAATGCTCGTGTCTTCTCTGTATGAAAAGGGTCTTTGCCCTGCAGTGTGACAGTAATAGGCTGGTATTATTTAGTATAGTAACAAATACCATCTTACTCTAGTCAATCTGCATAGCCTTTTTCCAACTATGTTAGGGTCGGCTTCCAGTCTAACCGGATGCAGCTGACTACCAATATTTTACATGCAGCGACTGCCCATCTAACCTCCACAACCATTCCAATACATTTTATGGGTAACACGATACCCCTTGGTAAGACTGGTTGTCAGACTTTCGGGCTTCTGACGCCCCGTAACGACTGTCAAAGATCCACGAATGACAGCCAGGACCAACGGCTTAACGTACTTTCTAAATAAAAAAAAACGTAAATGTTGACGTTCAAAAGTTTTTTGTTTTTTGTGCCTAATTGAAATAAATTATTTGACTTAGACTTTCCGAAGCACGGAGTTGTCTCGGTATGTAAAGATGGTCAACCATTCACAGACTAACCGCGGCAAGCGTAGCTTAACCTGATCGATCGACCCGTGCCTTATTTACCGTGATTACTTAGCCACGAGCTCCACCACTACTTTAGTAAATTTGTGAAAAAAAAAATGGCATACATTTAAAATTGTCTCAAAGATTTGAATGGTTCTAATCCTCATAAAAAAAAATCATGAGTTTTCCGTAAGAGAGATTTTTTTTTCTCACAGAAATGAGGACTGAGTCACAGCAGGATAGTCCCTCAGGATAACGCTATGCTCATTAGTATGACATAACATAATATCACACCTATAATCCCCGGAGGATTCGGTAGAGGTGTACCCACAATTTAGCCAGTTATGTTTAAGTCCCATGTAATAAGGGGCGTGCCTATTGCCATCAACCGAGCGTAAATCCAGATTCCGGGCTGTTACTGAGAAATTCCAGATGGAAAACCCAATGACACTGCCCGATCTGGGAATCAAGCTCATCAACGAGGTAGTGTCGATTTAGTATGAGTATTTTTTAAATTATGAAACTACAATAATATGATTTGGCACAGATATGGCAGTGCGGCGGACGAATGGTGGACGTGCCGTGTTCGCGCGTGGGTCACATTTATCGCAAGTTTGCACCCTTCCCAAATCCGGGACACGGCGACTTTGTTGGCAAGGTAAGATTACAAATACTTCTTTTCTCGTGCGTTATACTTCTCATGTCGTGGTTCCAAACCAGTAATAGGATGGTAATTGGGCTAACTGCCCAGGTTAGCCCACGTTCGCACGAACGTAATAAAATCGCGGCGATTTTTTTTCGTGCACTCGATTTTCAACGCTCTGCTTAGCGCCGAGAGTTGAAAATCCAACAGTGTGTTTTTCAACTCGCTGGGACGAGAGTCGCAACGTCTCAACGCGTTGGATTCTCAACGCTCGGCTCAACGCGCTCCAACAGTCTGTTTTTTTTGGAACTCGCTTGAACGAGAGTGCGTCCCAACGCGTTGGATTCTCAACGCTCGGCTCAACACCGAGAGTTGAAAATCTAGGGCGCGATAAAATCCCGCCGCGATATTTTTACGTCCGTGCGAACGTGGACTTACACCGGACTTACTCGTCACAGCACAAAGATGATACAGTATTTCAACCAGGTTCACACAGTACAGTATTTCAGGCCCATTTTGTCAAAACATTTTGTAAAATTTAAAAGCCTATTATTACGTAACGAGTTGCTAACGGCTAGAATTACGGCTATATGGGCGAAGCGAAGTTATAGTGCATTGTTCTAGTACTTCGCGTCGCCGATTGCATCCAAAATCAATATCTGAGTATCTATCTGTACTTATCTCAAAATCTGTTGTCAGAATTGGGAACATTTGCCCCCTTTTTGAACTTTTTAGTAACTGGACCAAATCTTAGTCTGAAGACCAAAAAGTTCAAGGAATCAAAGATAGTTCATGACACTACTGTAATACCCCTTTACGCGAAGGATGCGTTCTGGACAAAATCGCGATAAGCGAAATTCGCGTATAATGGGGTACGATGAAATTTTAAGCCAAATAAATAAAGTACTTTTTTGCATAAATGAAACGACATCAGCCTATAAATTGTTAAAAAAAAATTAACTACTTTAATGTAATGTTTTTTGAGTAGCATTTTGTTTGCGTTCTTGCAAAAGTTTTTCGTAGCAAAAAAGTTTTGTTTTGTATTGGTTGCCGAACATGCGGCAGCCGATAATGCGGTTAATATCACTGTCTGATAATAGACCAATCAATGCATCCACGTAAAGCGAGGCATTTTAGCGCGAAATTTGAAATTGGCGTAAAACCGAAACCGTGCCAAACGGGGTCTAGTAAAGTGAGGTGTTATTGTATTGCAAGATTTTGGTAGGATGTTTAAGTATCCAATTATTGTCCGTTTATAGAATTATCGTCGCGTAGCCGAAGTGTGGATGGACGAGTATGCTCAATACTTATACGCGAGAAGACCTCACTACCTCAAGATCGACACCGGCGATATTTCCGAACAAAAGGCCTTGAGGGAGAAACTGAAATGCAAGTCTTTTAGATGGTTCATGACGCAGGTAAAGTATCATACACTACTCTATCACATAACTATTACTTGCCCTGTTGGTCGCGTGTCGAATTTCTTAGTAACAGCCCGGAGTTTGGAAGTTGGCGGTGTGATACCCCCGTGCCTCGGAAAGCACGATAAGCCGTTGGTCCTGCGCCTGATCTCTGTCCGGTCGTGTCGGGTTGCCGTCCTATCGGACTGTGAGAGTGAGGGAAGAGAGAGTGCACCTGTGTCTGCGCACACACTTGTGCACTATAATATCTCCCGCGCCGAAGGCTTGTCCTTTGAGATTGGCCGCCGTGGCCGAAATACGGTCTGGTGGAGGACTATACATAACTATAAACTGAACTTCATTTCAAGTAGCCTTTTATGCTTTGAGACCTTGTTCTGTTTGGAATATCACGGTTTAACATTGATGTTTTTTATTTTATTTTCAGATTGCATTTGACTTAACAGCTAAATACCCGACAGTAGAGCCGGGTCCATTTGCCGAAGGACGTGTAAGTACCACCCCGTACGTAAAAAATATTCATTCAAATTTAATAACTCTTTTTTATATCTCTTTTATTATTATTTTATAAAGGTGAGGCCAGTATCAAACCCCAAGATGTGTTTAGACGCTCATCACGGCGAATCGATGGACAAATTAGAAATCAAGCCGTGTGCGACGCCGGACGAGGAACAACAGTTCTTGTTCTCTTGGCACAAGGACATCAAGTCAGTAACGTAGTGTACAGAATTACCAGAAAATTATGCGCTTCGGCAAACATCGTATATCTTCGGAAATAGATGTTACGACCATGAAATGACTTGCATGTTTTCAAAATGAGAGACTCTATGCAATTCTAAAAATCTTTTAAAAAACTTTTAAGTGATAGATGACGAGGTGCGATCGAACTGGATAACTCGACAGAGAGAAAGCTTCATACCAACACGCAATGATATGTGCGTTACTACAAAGTGAGCGGTACAAAACTTAGAAGCTTTGCCTCTGTAGGGGGTTACTCTGTGGCGCGACGTTCGTGCTAATCCGGAATCACGAAGACTACCGAAACGCATACAGTTTCTGGTTTAAGGTGGATGCGCAGTTGTAACCAGCGAAATTCATTCTGTTCCATAAAAACTCGGAACAAATCTTTCTTAGACAGAAGTATTAATGATTTCAATGAATATAATCCTGTAAATACATATCTGTGATAGTCGCGCATCATATTTTGATCAAATACAACCTGACACTGACCTGCAAATTGAAAAAAACGAAACACAATTTGATTTTCGCGGGTTACAACTGCGGATTCACCTTAACTGCAGTAGCATAGTGTACAATAACTTATGGTACACACAGAGTGTTGGTTATGGTCCATAACCGATAGACAAGAAGCCCGTTAAGAGGGAACAGGGCCTGTGATTCTCCATACAAATGTATTCCCCTTTTTTGTTCTTGAATAATGCCTCTAGAGCAATATTTTTTTTTTCATAAAATCAATGTCTGCTGTAGACATGTCCCTGTTATTTCCTTTTTTTCAGCAACTAATTGGTAAAAAAAATATGACCCTCCAAAACTTACTAAATCCCCCATTTTTATCGCCGTGATTAGAGGAGTACCAGACAAATTAGAAAAGTTTTTAAAATAAAATTAAAATGATAGGAACCTAGACATAATCTTTTTTTAAATTTTAATGTAAAAATATATTGAATCGGCTCAGTTTTCAAGGAGAAAAAAGGGGAATACAAAACGTCGATCTAGTCATACTTTTTGTGATATAATCGGTCTGAGCTGCAGCTGTCCCTATCGCACTCTACGGGGGCAGACTTGAGGTAAGACGACGGCAACAGTTGCTTTAAATACCTCTTTTTCAAATTCCTCGCAGGCCCTGTTCCCTCTTAAGCCGTATGCGACCATCCCTGACCCGAAGCAAAACTTGTTGTACAAATAGTTAAATGTGTAAATGTTCAGTAAATATTTGATGGAACATTGACTGAAGATCAAAAAATAATGCCGTTTCTAAAATTATGACTTTCATCAGCACTGGGTTGCAAAAAAAACAAAAATGTATTTTGTACTTCGTTTTTTTTTTTTACTTATTGGTAGTAGTATCAGTAGGTATCTAATTCATCATCATCATCTGCCTCATTTCCCCGGGTCAGCTTCCAGTCTAACTGGATGCAGCTGAATACCAGTATTTTACATGGAGCGACTGCCTATGACCATTGAGTATCTAATTATTCGTTAATATTCCAGGGTTAAATCAAGAAACATGTGCTGGGACTTGCCGGAGTCTGCAGATAAGAGTCCGATACGACTGTTCTCATGCCATCTCGGTGGCGGCAACCAGATGTGGGAGTATAACGTGGTATGTACAAATTGTATCAATTTACCATACTTACATATTCCTTCATCGCCACTGCTCTCAAAACGGTGAAGGAAAACATTGTGAGGAAATCGGCATGTGCTAGTACTAATCATTCGAAGACATGTGACATCCATGAACCCGCACTGGGCCGCGTGTTTTATTACGGTCCACTCCCTCCGACAGAGAGGGGGCCTGTGTTCCAAGAGTGGGAATGTTATAACCTACAACATTCATCAAAGTAACGCATGTCCAAGCGTTACTTTGACTCCGCTGCTTTGCACCGCAACCCTCTGGTTGTCGCAGCGGCCAATTACACCCCCTCGACCCTCAGTCGACTTCGCCGTCCACGGCATATTCTTTCCGATCCCTCCTCCAGGAGCCTAGTAGGGCCACCAGCACAGTGCACAAACACACCCGACACCCGTCGTTCCGACCTCGCCGCCGAGCTCCACCGCGTGCGCGACCGCCCCGAATAAATAATACTCCCCGCGACCCTTGTCCGATGAAACGCCAGCCCGCGCCGCAGCTGAGCGTGTAGTTTTAAATTCCCCTGTTAATAATAATGATCTAGATCCTTGATCCAGCCTGTCCCATCTTGCTGTCCCCCCCTCAACGACGCCCTAAGCCGAGGTTCCCACAGGGGGTGACTTTAGCGAGCGTTCGTTTAGTTTGTAACCTAGTATAGTTTGCATTTATGCTCCTGGCTGGAGGCTCTTAGTGTAGAAGCTAAAGGCAGCCACAGGAAAGTCCGGTTAAGCAGCCACGACCTTAGTGGGCAACTGCGAGAGGCCATAGCTACAAAAAAAAAAAAAAAAAAACTGTTGGGACACGGTCGTGCTTATACACTCTCCTCTTGCTTCGTTCACATCCATTTATCTAGTAATACGCGCGCGCCGGTTGAAATCCAGAGCGCGCGTAGTTTTGACTTGTATATTAAACAAGTAAGATTCAAATTACAATAACAACACACCGCAAGTAAGAGGTCATGTAAAAATAAACTAACGTAACGTGTTTCACCTGTAATATAATAATCCAAGATTCCACTGTAACGGCTAGGGCTTTGCAAATAGACCGTATCAAATATTTGTTTATAGAATTATAATCATAAATATCATCAAAGTTTATATTACCCTATTGAATGACTATTTCATGAAATCATCACATTTGAGGCCAATTCTAACTTAAGGAGTTGTATTGCTGATTCTATTGATTATAATTCTGTAAAGCCATATTTCTTACGGTCGCGAATCATATTTTAATCAACATACAACTTGACACTGATCTGCAATTCGCTGAAAACCTAAGAAAATTTGAATCTCGCGGTCGATCTTAGCGCATCTCCCTTAAAAGTCATTAATATTTGTTACCATATTTTTTTCAGAACACACAACAAATAAAGCACGGTACAGACGACCACTGCGTTGACTGGAGCCCATCAACCAACGATCTGTACATCAACCGTTGCAACCCAAACCGGGGCACGCAAAAATGGACCATAGACCATGTGGATAAGGAAATGATGGCGAAGTGGAAGTCAGTTAGGACAAGAGTTACGGGGCCGATTGAGGAACCCTGAATATACGTATCATGATTTACTGTATTATAATAGGTGTCGGGTAAAAGAAAGAGAACCATTTTATGCAAAAGAAGAATGCGTCTATTGAAAACCACTACATAAAAAAAAAAACAAGTTTCTTGTACGGGGACCCCCTTTAATTTGTAACTTTATTTATTTTTTATTATTTGTTGTTATAGCGGCAATAGAAATACACAATCTGTGAAAATTTCAACTGTCTACCTGTTACGTTTCATGAGATACAGTCCGCTGACAGACAGACGGACGGACGGACAGCGGAGGCTTAGTAATAGGGTTCCGTTTGTCACCCTTGGGATACGGAACCCTAAAAAACAGTTTTAAGGGTTAAGGTGCCGGTGTAAAAATAACCCAACGCACCTATATTTTATATGGTAGTCAAAGAGCTTTTAGAGAGGATTTACTGCTTTATATGAATAATTAGAAATAACACTGCCTAGAAAATTAAAAGGGTTGGGTTTAGAAACGTGCCGCCTCGCTAGAAATAATTTGAAGCTATTTGGGGGTTCTAGAGGGTCTCCTATTTGAACCCTCCACAATAAATTTTATAGTATGAGGCGCATTAAAAAAAAAATGGCTGAAGTTTCGTGACGTTTCTCACGTACAGTGAGTACGTGAGAAACGTCACGAAACTTCAGAAATTTTACTTATTTACGTATGCAAGAGCGAGCCTATCGAGCTTGAGACTTGGGGTACTCCGACTCGGACAGGTTAGGTTCGTGTTAGGTTCCTCTAAACCCTGGAGGTAGAAATAGGAGTCCCGGTTTGAGTATTCTCGAATAAAAAAAGAACGTGAACTGGATTCTCGAAAAAAAAACGCGGATCAACTTCACGTTTTTCTTGCGACTTTTACACATTCTAAAGATAAGGCTCATAGTGATATTTCTTTTATAAGTCCTGGTTTCGACACTATACTTTGACTTTAAAGTTTAATATACTTAAATACCACGTTTATGAAGCATCTTAAAAACCTCTCGTATAATGATCGTGTATTTAGTTGAGTTATTCATCTTGACCTAACCCGTCTTTAGGCCACCGCGCTTTTGATATCGCTTGGCTGAATAAGGTACGTAACGAAGGTACTATTAAATATAGGAATGTAAAGTAAATTGCTTTGCGTGTTTAGGTAAAAACGGCCATTTTGGAATGGGCGTATTTCGGCTCATATCGACCTCTTTGCTTAAACGTAAAACGAGTTGTCCCCCTACACAGTTGTTTTACCTCTGACAGCAATCTATTATGAACCTTATATCAACGTCGATAAAGATCACTGTGATGCAAAATCAGAGGTAACATAAATGCGAAAGGACTGTATTGATAATCTCGTTACTTGCTCGAAAAGACGTGCACGCGCGTACGTTCAAAATATACGCACGCGCAACTACGAGATACGTGCCGAAAATACGCCCAATGTGTAACTGCCCTAATGTTAATACGTTCCAAATATTGAAGTTGTTTTCTAACATAAGTAAGAAGTTCTGACAAATTAGGACGCTTTGGTTAAATTAAATACTGCTTATTATAAAAATAACCAAAAAATATTATGACAGGAAATTTGTTAAATTTAACTAGCTTAGCTTAGGAAGTAAATAGAAAGTAAGTACTACCCGTGCGACTTAATTGTGCACCTCGCGATGTGACGTAACACAGTTTGCAAAAAAAAAAAAGATCATAAAAAGTATTTTCACGAAATTTATTTTTCTCCTTTTTTGTATGTTTGTATCTTAATAATAAATATATCCACAAAAAAAAATGCGTTCCACCGAAGTGCACAATGAAGTCGCACGGGTTATAGGTATGTAATAAAATTTTGAATGTTTATGCAATGTTGTCCGCGGTCGCACTTATACTTGGTAGCTATACTTGTTAAGACCTTTATTCTAATTAAAGGTCTGCGATGGGCTGTGTTGATTAAATATCTATGAATTGCAGACGCTAACGTTCCATGCAATGATTAGTTCGCACTTCGATGTTGAAAGTTTTACATTGATATTCTGGAACTAAGAGTCCCAGGTGTGATATTCGGAAGCTTTCGAAATTAATTGTTACAGATTTTTTGCTATGTCTTATATTGCCTTTCAAAAGTTATTCTAATAGAAAATTGTACATCTTTAACTAAAAGAAAAAGAAAGAAAATACGTTTATTCTGCACAAACAAAACGCACTATTTATATATGCTGTAATTATAAAAAAATATTTAATTCGGGTTATCTACTGGTGCTATTTCTGTGTTATGTTATATGTGTTGTTAATCCCTAAATGATTTTCATATACGACATTTTTATTCTTTTCTTGACTTACTATTATTGTTATTTTCTATGTGTTTATACAGTGTATATAGTTTTATAATGTTCTTTATTGATGTGAGTTGAATACTACTGCAACTAAATTATTTATGCTTGAATCCGACTGATTTTAAATCGATAAATGTATGAAAATGTAACATAAAATTATTTTTTCATTAATGCATTTAAATCTAAAGTTTTAAATTTACCGCGAATTCTCGCTTGAAGTAAAATGCCATTACATTATATGCTTAGGGTTAACCTTAAAATTAATATTATTTTATAAATATGCTGCGTATGTTCAAATATTAGAAAGTTGTCTAATACCCCGTTTCAACATAAATATAGCTAGCAGACTGTCAAACTCATGTAGAATACTTACGTGTCGATTTACCTTGAATCTTGTTCGACCGGAATATGGTCACTTGGACAGCTCCATCATTGACTTCGTTTAAATCCTGGAAAGTGTAGGTGGTTGTGCATAATGGGCGGGGAAGGAGATGAGGCACATCCAGTGAAGTGATTTCCTTGCATGTTATTTCAGATAGCCAATCCCGGCAGTTAACATAAGTTTGACAGTTTGAGTCTTTTAAAACCGAGTGATAATGTGATATTCTCACAAAATTACCACAGCAATATGTATCATACGGTAATTTAAAAAGGACAATCCTTGGTGACAGTACTATTTATAACGAGGCACGCGTTTTTAGTAGCATAATAAATGTAGGTACTGTAATTAATTATTACTTTATGTTCTTATCTAGGAAATTAATAGTCGAAATTAGTCATGGTCGAGTATTTATTTTTATAAATTAAAATATTTAATTTACGTTATAACCTTAATGTTAAATATGGGTGTTAAATTAGTATCGATGTTATTTTAGTGATAAAGTTATACAATGTGTAGTAAAATTTTGAGTCACACAAACTCTGAACTTCCAAATGTTTAGTGTTAAATATTGTATTTTTCTAACTATACGCTTTTTAGAGGCAAGAAAGGAGCCTTAGATGCCAGTGATTGGTCAATATTGTGTGACGTGTTATTCACGGTAATGAGGGTTTTCATGAAAATTCATGCCACCAGTTGGCGCCACTTTGACAAGAGGTCTTCCATTTCATCAATGAATATAAAATATTATGACGGTCATCAATCGTTTCAATCAAACAGTCACGATTAAAGAAAATATAGGCGCTTTGACACTTTTGACAGGTGCCCGGACCAGACGTCTCAGTGCTGCCACCTAGTGAATGCCATTTCAGAAAACCCTCATTTGCAAAAGAGCTTAAAATCTTGATACGCAAATGTAGAGTGCTTTTGTCGCCAAAACTATCCTACCGTGAAAGATTGGGTGATATTTGCCAAATGAGGCAGTACGTATTAGAAAATGCTTTTAACGTTGTTAAAGCCATCATTTCGCATTTTTGTACAACATAGGCTATTGTGTAGACGTGTAGGTATGTCTGTTACAAAATATATTTGTTGTGCCAAAGCTGCGTCCCCACTTGTGACAAACACGCCAACAACTCTTTAACAAAATGTTTAACATGTTCCGGAAAATGTGGACGGGGAACACCCAACGATCCTCCGAACTAGTTCAAACAAAGCGGCGACGCGGCGACTATTCAACACTCTGATCGTACTTTTATTCTTGCGCGTATAGCCGAGTCGTCATGTCTTAGGCAGCGTTAACTAAGGCAAATTGTTATTCTCTCAATTGTTGTGCTCTGTGGGCAAACGTCGTGATTTTCTATGAGTTTGAATGAATAGTTGTGTGACGTCACATTTTGCGACTCGTAAGTATTCATTTTCGTAAGTTTTGTTGGTGAACATGTTGCAAGTGGGACGCAGCTTAACATTAATACACCTAATGTTGATTTGTTTGTATGTACGAGTCTATTCCATTGTGAAACATATCACTAGTTGTATATACACTAGTTTTATTTGTATATTGAAAATAAATTATTTTTATAATGCAAATGAGATTTTCATTACATAAAGGGATAAAATGAAACGAGTAGATATTTTAATACTTTTTTTTATTACATATTCCATTAGAATACTTTCTATTATTATCGTACATGCTTGCGTCTGATGAGCACGCACTCTCCCGACTAACAGAGTATGACTGTTGACTATCTATACACATTCAGAGTATTTTAATGGGGTCTATGCACCATATCTACATACAAATTAAATGCATTACGAGGAAATCAGTTCTACATGTAAATGCTTCGTGTGAAGATCGTACACTGTAAGCTCTCTAAAGTAATCTAGAAGCTGAAGTCTATGGATGTCAATGGCCGCACGTTATCTATGGAGCTGTTTCTCTCATCGATTTTCCCGCCAAAAGGTTGAAAACCGTTTCATACGCGACATTCAAACAATCGCCTGAATATAAACCAAACATTCATTAGTGTGTTCGGCCTATATTCAAACGATAAAACCTCACGGTAAAATCCCTTCCAATTTGATATATTACAATTCATCGTATTCCTAAGATCCTTATCGGGTTACATTATAAATAATTCAAGCGTAAAGATATGTACAATATTTTTACAGATTACATACTCAATTAAGTACCTATTTACAAATTAGAATTCTTTATACATCATAAAAAAGATAACATACCGCTCTAAATATCACCATGAAATCAATAACTACATTCACAATAGATATATTATTATATTATCAATTAATTTCAAATAAAAATACACCTTAATGTTCTAAATAAAGAGTAAGACGTATTACATTACAGTATTGCTTCTTTTAGTCACATTTTCCAAAATATCACCAACGCGCGGGTCTTCAGCACCCGACCCGATAGATTCGAATTTTGAATTTTTTTCACCAAATCTATACTTTTTTTGTAAAAAATATTCTCATCCTATCACCGGCCACTCAGTCACCTATCATTAAAGTATCTCTAACACAGAATAGACACCACATTTTAAATGAGACACATTTATGGACATATACTATAAATATCTACTTTTTAATTACAATTTGTGCTTCTCGCTGACTTATCGATAAGGAAACATCCTAGGAATCACAATAGTATTAATATTCGTAACTGCGAAACTTCTCACGCTGCGTCTAGTGGTTCAGGCGCGTTTTATCGCAGCTACTTCAGGGGAGTGGAAACAATAAATCAGTCTCTAGTAAACTTTCTGTTAAGTCAGCAAGAAGTTTGTTCCTAAACGGTTACGATAAGATCTACTGTTCGATTATTGCACAACACATGCAGAATGTACGTATTACGTTGACTGTAATTTTAATTAGTTATTTTTTTTTATTTAGTCTATTTTATTTTTTACGTTGTCATGCTACTTTTGGGAATAGTACTGTATTCTAGTTAGAACTCTGTCGCTCCGAACGGGGAAAATGGCTTTACTACTTTACTGAAAACACACGACGTCTAATGGAAATAATTTTCTTTTTTTGGGGCGGCAAGATTTTTTTATTTTTTCTACAATGAAGGTATGTAAAGAGTGAAAATAAAACATTCCATTCCTTTGACTTTTCGAGTGAAAGCCTATTCAGTTTTTCTAAGTCGGCCATGTCAAGATTCACATTTTGGCGGCACTTGAAAGTTTATCTTCTGAACCTATGTATATTACAAAAGTCGCACATGATATTATCACACTTTGAATAATGAAATTAAAAGAAATTGTCACTTTCAAGTTCACGCCAGAATATTGAGATCTGATCTCTACAAATTTTATGTTACAAGCCAGTCTGCAGTACGTGGCAAGTTCCCTAACAAGCAAACAATATATACGTCATTTAATTTGAAGAGTCAGATATATTAGAGGATATAAAATACAAAATTATTGCTAAATAGTGTTAGTATTGCGAAGTAAAAAGACCTTAGGTCTATAAAAGGAACAACTACAAGAATAAAATATACGTATTTTTATTTACAAATACCTAAAATATGTAAGGATAGAACAAAATATTTGGCTAAAACTTAATAGGAATACATGGATCTTGTGATAAATTATAACATCCTAAGTGATTTACGTATAGTATATGAAATAAAAAAAGATAAAAAAATATTCTATTGAAACAATATAAAAAGTTAAAGTTGTGATTGCGATTGAGTATTTTGGTTCCATGAATTTTATAAGTATTATGCTCAGTTAGTCGTATTATTATATTTTTTATTATTTAAGTTTATTTATTTATGACTCGGTACCCTGTAGTGAGTTGTTACGAGATTCAGTTCAGTCCAACGATGAAAGGGCATAAAGTATGTAAAAATAACGTATGAGCTTTGTAACGCATAAGTACAAAATGAAAAAAAAATACTTTCTCGACATAGAATTTCTTTCGGTTTCCAGTCAATCTTAACCTAACCGTAAGCTTAAATTACAAAACTTTTATTTCCCACTCAGTCCTAGCAATAACTCCTTTTATTCGTAACCATCAGTAACACACCGATCACAGGAGCCTCTTTTGTCTTTCCTATCCACGTTTATACACTTCAGTCCAATAAAAAAATAGTTAAGAACTAAATACCGGAGTTCCAAATTTGAAACTTCACTACTTATGATAAAATGGCCAGTTTCAAATCTGGAAATCAAAATGGCGTTGTTTTATGGCACGTTAAAATTATGAGCGGTGTCGCGCTCTCCCACTCTTTCTCCGTTTTCTTCTGCTGTCGCGTACAAAGACGATGTTCGCAGGGTCGTCGGCTAATTGGGGGTATTTAGATACAGAATGGACGTCTCTGGCTACCCAGCCGTCCACGATTCCGTGCGAGATAAGTTCTTCTTTCTCTTCCTCTGTCCATGTCCCCCTGCCCTCCCAACCCGCCGCAACCAGAGCCTTCTCTCGTTCCCAAGCCCTGGCTGCTGCTCGTTTGTGGGCATGCTTCAAGAGTTTGATACGCTCTTGGTTGGGATCTACACCGTAGCGAAGCACGATGACCGCTTGCGCAGAGCCCTTTCCAACGGCGTGAACACGTACCTGAAAAATGCAAAGTATCCCGTTGAGTTCGGGCTCTTTTGGAATGCATAATTTTTTTTTTGATAAAATGTAACATAAAAAAGAAATTCACCTCTAATCCTTGATCGTTGGTTTCGTCTTGCGACACGTTGAACTTGCCAGAGAGCCGTCTGAGTTCTTCCAAGTCATCCCTGATCTTCAGCGTATTGTCCTTCACAAAGTAGAATACATCCTGGTCGTGGATATTGAAGTGGACGTCTAAGAAGTAGGAGTTATTGAAGACTGTTGTTATCACGTCTTCGACAACGTTGTTCGCTCCGTCCACGACACTTATTAGTGCTTTTCCATCTACCCTTGATATTAAAACTCCTTCGCCAAACACTCCACGTTTGTAAGACACTCGTGGTAGTAGATTCCTCGTGATCGGTTCCATTTTTAGGAGCGGAGTGGGGACAAAGTTCATATCAGCTAGTTTGTGGCTTATCTGGAAAACAAACAGATATAGTTTAGTTTCATGACAGTAATAAAGGTTTAGTTAATATGCATGTAGCTGTAAAATATCTAAAGAAGAAACATACCTTTTCAATGATACATTGTAGTCCAGACAAAACTTCGAAATCCGGAGTCAATCTAGGTGCCGTCAGTTCCACTTTCGGTTGGAAGATCATGTCAGTAATGTATCTCGATCCCATCATCTTGTTCAGGTCGTATCCATACAACTGAAGCCAACTGCTCAAATCCGTCATGTAAGCAGTGTTCTGATTCCTATTTATTGGATCATTGTTCTTAAACCGATAAATGAAGATGTCTGTAGGGAGGTGAAGTTTACTCGCCAGATGTTCCCAACTTGGAGTCATCCATTGACCAACAACAGGATCATATAACCGACCATCTACATAAATCAGATTAGTATAATAGTCATAAATGCCTCCTTGAAAGTCTACGGGCACATAGAATTCGGGGTTTGTGTCTTTCATGATCTTTCCGAAAGGACTGCGTTTAATTTCTTTAACAATCTCACCATTTACATCGAATACTACGAGTGGCGATCCATTTTGATCAGTGGCAACATAGAATCGTTGGTCTTCCGTTTCAATGCAGGTTAAGAAATCTCTTTGGTCGTATAGATATCGTACAGTCTTTCCTGATTTCGTAAAGTGAACGTGCGTTACTAGGTTTGGAGTCTGTGGGTTGGCGTAGAAGAATTGAGTTACATTGCTCTTGTCGTCCTTCCAAGCTACCAATCTGCTCCTGTCGTCGTAGTAATACCACATTTGGAACTTGTCTCTTTCTGAGGCATGCACGAATTGGCCACGGGAGTTGTATCTGTATTTTTGTTCTCCACGTCTAATAACGAAACCACGACCATCGTAACTACTGTACTCAATATCACTATATTGGACAACTCGATCACCAATATCGTAGCCTAGATAACGTTTCTCTCCGTGTTCGATAACTCCGATCACGTTGCCGTTCTCATCGTACACGTACTTCCAGTCATCCTCAGATCCTACTACTTCCATCAAGTGTCCGTCGTAGTTGTAACTAATTCGTTCGTTCGATGAGGTGTCGCCGATCATAATCTTTTTCGATTTTATCCTGTTTCGTGAGTCATATTCTACTTCAAGGCGGAACACGTCGAAGGCTTTGATGTTAATCAGGATGGTTTTGACTCTGCCACGATCATCGTAATCAGTTATCGTGAAGTATTGTTTGCTTGTGTCCTGCATCACTGATCTATTGAACGTGTTTCGATAAATTCTCAAATCGCTGAGTGCTTCTAGAATGCCTAGGTTTTGATTATATTTCATTCTTAGTTGTGGCATTTCTTTGCTATTGATATTTACATCAATTGTGGAAAGCCGAGCGTTGCCGTCGTACTGATATTTGAAATGAGCGTTGTTCAGATTACTCTTGGGACTGAATTTCATCTTCTCATCTTTCAGGATTCCGGCGTGATATTTGTAATCTTGCCTTAGTTCGTATTCGGAGTCCGAAATTTCAACATTCTTTACAAGATGTGTATTTTCGTGGTAAACGTAGCGGATAGCAGAAGCTCCTGCTAATACCATTTCTAGTTTTCCGCTGTTATCATACACGTACACAATTTTGCCAGATTGATGCGGGAATATTTTAGAAAGAATATTTCCATCATCGTTGTATAAGATTTCGTAAGGATGTCGGTTCATAGGGGAGAAATACTGGTATTTGAAGTAGCCTAGTGATGTCATGAGTGCAAACGTATGAATATGACCTCGTGGAGTAGTCAAATTTTGTAGTGCACCAGAGTCATCATAGTCCAATAGATAATCGCTACCTCTAGGTGTTGTTACTTTCAGCGGTAGAGATGTGAACATATCCCTGAAGGAGTAAGCTAGGGATGATCCATCGCCGTAACGAATCTCGTTTAGTCTGCCAGCTCGATCGAAACCATATGTTTCATTTAGATCACCCCAACTCCATTTAGTTAATCTGTTGAACCTGTCATAATCAAGTACCACTTCGGCGAATATTCCATTGTTCGGTCCAAATCTAATTGGTCTCGCGGTTCTGTCATAGGTAACATTCAAGAGTTCCACCTTATCATCCATGAACACAGCAATCGTTGACGAGTCTCTGTCGTACTCCAGCGTAAGTAAGTTTTCACCGTTTATCCTCAGTTTACGTCCAACTTGCGCAATGGTTTTGCCACTTCTCGCTTTGTTCAGAAGTTTTCGCAAGAAGAATCGCCATTCGAATCTGTTTGCCAAGTCACCACCTACTTCGGTCCTCTGTTTTGCTGGGATAGGGAAGCTTTCTCCCAAAATTGGATCAACTTCAGCCAAAACTGTGTATGGAACTGTGTCCGTAGATATTACATGGCCCCAAGGCATACTAGATGAAATACTACTATCTGATGAAATAATCGTTTTCTGTTCCGCTTCACCAATACGAGTGTTCACTGAAGATCCCTTTATCAAGATCGAAACAGGTTTCTTATTGTTTTCAGTGATGCGAACTGTGGCGCCCTTGATGCTCAGATCGAAGTTCAGATTAATGATTCTGCCAGTGGGCGTCACAGCAGATGTCAGACGGCCGAATTCATCGTACTTGTAGACGTAACTTCTTCCTGTGCTGTCGTACTTAGATTTTAGTAACCCACTTGGACCGTAGTAATCGAACGTGACATTGAAGTTGTCTGGAGTCCTTAGTTCTTGCAGCATCTTCATTCTGGACATCTTTAGTCTACATTTCTGTCCCTTAGTGTTTTCAATGGAGTTGACTGAGGTGGAGTAGTCTCTTAGTAAGAACACTTTGTTGCCGGCTGCATCAGTAACGGTGCTAAGTTTGCCATTGCTGGTGTTGACGGTGTAGGTAAACACATAGTTATTCTCTCCAGTTAAGATGTTCTTACTCGTGACATGCTGGCCGAATCTGTTGAAGATGTAAATCTCTTGCGTGTCAGGTGAATAGATTTCGTATTCCCTTGCTCCACTTGCGTCTGGTATGCTTGCCATTACTGATCTAATCCTATAGTTAGCTTGATCTGCGATGTGAACAATACCGTCAGGACTGACTATGACAGCTGAGATTGTATTGAACTTCGAATTAGAGGCCAAGAAGTGATCGGCCTCAAAACAGTCACAGCCTCTCTCTAAGCAGTTGCATTTCGATTCAGCGCCAGCGTAGAGCGAAATCTTTCCATCAGTGGTGATTAGTCGAACTCTGTTTATTCTCTGAGAGTCACTTTCAGCAACATACAGATCACCTGCAGAACCGAAAGCAATGCTTTGTGGCATTACTAACGTAGCATACGTTGCCAACTCAACATCGATACCGGTCATGGGTGAGGGACAATGGAGAGGTCTTCCGGCGATCACTTTCACTCTACCATCTGGAGCCATTTGTAAGATCATGTGATCGTCTATAATATGCAAGCTGTTGTCTAACGGATTAATGGCGAGCTCTGTGGGCCAACGCAGATGTACTTCTTCGACGCTAAGCGTACCCTCACAGGGAATTGGTTTCCAATGAGCCCTATGCATATGGTTGCCAATGATAGTTGTGATGATACCGTCTCTGTCTACCATTCGGATATTCGTGCCATCAGCGAAATACACTATGTTATCGATGGAAACTGCGACTCCTTTAGGATAGGCAAGCTTAGCATCCCGTGCCAACGCTCCATCACCGCAATGAGCTTCATCACCTGGCAGACATCTTTCTCCAGAACCAACAACAGTCTCCCAGTTGTGTTCGGGGTCGGTGAAGTCCTCTGTGTTGCGGACCCTTATGATTTGATGGGATTCTGGGTCTGAGATGTACAAGTTGCCATCTAGAGGTGATAGCGCCATGTGGTACCGGTAGGAGACTCGAGTGGCACTGGAAAAATAAAGAAAAACATTAGGATCAAAAACAAAACTTAAACTCATCATTCATATGACCACAAGACATATGACAACAAGATTGCACTTTAAAACTTTACACTTACTTCAACTTGACCACTGTCCTCACAGTCCCGTCTGGACTGATCTTTCTGACGAGATTGAAGTCTCCTACGAAGATGGATCCGTCTGGGGCCGCGGCTAAGGCTACCGGTGCTAAGAGTCGTTGTCTGGACGCCACGCCCGTGCACTCGTCCCCACACTCCAGTTCACGTTGACGACCGTCGCCCATCGTTGTGATGATCACACGAGGTTTGTGTTTCAGGTATACGTTTGTTCCGTCTCCCTTTTGGAGAATGCCTGGAAAAATAGTTTTTTTTTTCAAACAATTGGCATAAATACAACGTTTATTTTATATGTCCAAATTCAAAATGAATTTTATAAATGTGTAGGTATTTAAGTTAGTATTATTATCACATGATTGCAAAAGATATTGCGTATTGTGTGAACATCCAACAAGACCGATCGATGTCATTGAAGAGGTCAAATATACTGAACCACTTAACAGATTACATGGCTTTGTACTTAGGGCTGCAAAATGGTTAGATATACTAAAGCCCGAAACGAGACGCTTTAAATCCTGAGCGCGTGGTAAAGGGCTTTAGAACATCGTCCCGTGTATGGTCTAGGTACATTCTACCTACATAAGACGAAATATAAGTTAATTTACCTTCGTGGAAGTTGTATCTATGATGAATGTCCAAATTCCAGCCACCAACGTCGGATATACTCATGTCCTGTCCACTGAGTTTCGTAGTCTGCACATTCCAGATGACATCTTTACAATCCGTGTACTGGTATCCTACTTTCACTAATGCTGTTGTTACTCCGTAAACTCTTTGCTTGTACACATTGAGGCGGTTCCATGGATACGTGAATTTGATGACTGGATCTGCTTCGAAAGTCTTCTTGAAGAGTATGCCTTCTATTGTTATCCTCAGGTGAATGAGCGCTAAGGTCGACGGAATTTTTTCAGGAGTAAGTTGTAGTTGGATGGTGGAGAGATAGCCAGCTGCTCTGGAGCTGTGGTACACTAGATGTAGACCAGTTCCAGGGATTTCGAGACTTTCTTGGATGACCTACAAAGAACATTTTATTATTTGTCAGAACTTTTTATTTAAACGAATTGTATCCAGTCAAGGGCATTGTGGAGGGTTATCAGGTAAATAACCATTAGCTCACGACGGTTCTATGATACAAGAAAAATCCTAGGACCTAAAAGACCTAAAAGAATATGCTAAAATACTAGTCGATAAAGAAGAACAATATTTTCTAGGTCATACCTGTGATTCAGCCAGAATAGCGCTCCTGTCAGGACAAGCTCCTTGGAAGCCATGTTTCCACGTCGCCAGTACAACAGGTTTCATCGTATCGTAATCATGAGCGAGACAAGCCTGTGGTGGTCCCATGTTGATCTTCTCGTCCATTGTCGTCATAAGGACAGTGTCGATTATCACAACCTGAAGCAAATTGGTAAGCGGGTTCAAGTATTTGAAGTCTATTATTGAAAAGTTTGGAGAGAGTATGAACGAAAATAATAGTTTAAAGCTGGTTCTGAATTAAAATAGAAAGGTAGAAAATAAATCATGAAATGCAATCATTTTAAAAGTAAATTTAGTACAACTTTAAAGTCTTTATGGGTTCTATAAATAATCCATTAATTAATGAAAGTCTAAGCAAAGGTATGGTCAGTAAAATATTGGATTTAAAACACTGCAAGGCAAAAGCGTGTTTTAAATAAAGATTTAAGAAAAATAATAGAGTCATAACATTTTTAACGTCCTTACGGTTAATCGCTGGTTTGCATGTTTTAACTTAGGAAAAAATTTAATCACCCTGTATGAAGTTCGGTTGAAAGTTGCTTGAATACTAAATCAAGCATGACTAAGATCGAGCTAAGGTTTTTATGAGACATTAAGTATAAACAAGTTCAAGCTTTGACTTGAAATAAGCAAACGTCTTGAGAGACTTGAAAATTACGAACTTATTGTTATCGAGTTTAGCTTAATTGTGACGATGTTCTGGCAGAAGGCACTTGATGTTGCTCATATTTCATGACTAAATTTAACTTCATCAAAGTAATTTTGCAGTTCGTTCTTAGCACTTAGGTGAAAAAATAATACAATTACCTCATTCCAAGGCACGTAGACGACCTTCGTAGCTCTTTTAAATGGTGCCCTTCCAAAGTTAAGCGTAACAGCGCCTCCTCCATTCACGAGCAGATCAAACCAGCCATCATCTCTGGTCAGGGTGAAACCTTCGAGGGGCGTGTCAGTAGATACTCTGACGCCAACCAGACCAGTCCCAAGTAACGTGACCACTCGACCTCTGACAACCGCTGAACGACTGGAAATTCGGGCGATGAATTCATTAGTACACCGTTTAATGTTGGTCGTACATACCAATGTTGTTGTTGTTGTTGGTTGTTGCTTGGTATGTGGAAAGTTCTAGTAAAGAACTATTGATTGGTGGTATTGACAAATGTTGGTGATTTATAGTTTTTTTAAAGGTATGTTCTAGTTTCTATGAGTGAAAGTCTAGATATAAAATTAAATGGGGCTAGTGAATTATATTCTTTACGTGTGTGATCTAATTTGTCTATCATACAAATGGTGAATTAACTAAGGGACTAGAAGTAGTTGGATATTTGAAAATAATTCAGATCAAAATTGATTAAAATACAAAGATCAGAACTTGTAATTGATTGTAAGGGACTCTATATCTAATAAGTAGGTATTAATTATTTCTTTCTACAGGTGTTACATTGTGTAGAAGATTTTTATAAAATATTTTCAGATGGTTGGCTTTTAACAAACGTCACGGACAATATATTACAAACATTTAAATAAAAAGCGAACACAAATTCACAGGACACAATAGTAGGTAGCTAAACACTATAGTAGCACAACATGCATGACATAGATACATAGAATAAGTATAGTATATGTCGCCAATTAAATACATATGTATATAATGTAGGATATATAGAACTCGTAGATAAACTCTAAGTTAAACAAACACTCTATCCTACGTTCGATTCACAAGTCTTACCTCGAGTTGAAGTGGTTCCAAAACATACTGCGCAGCGTTAGAAAAACCGAGAGAAATGACAGAATGAGTAAGTATTATTATTGTGTATAATAATATTAATTTAGAAACAAAGAAGCTCCGAAACGTTAGTAACAGCGACGTTAGTATATGTGTATCACATGCAAGTGACGATCTTCTAGAATTTTGTCCTTTGATAGTAGTACAAATAAATACATCTGTTCCATATAAGTGTAAGAAAAGAAAGAAAGCGTTGTGGTACACTCTTATAATGTAAATAAAACAATGGGATCGACTGGGGCACAACATTGCGTATCTTATATAACAAATATTTATACGGAGCTTGTCGGCTTAGGATTAGCCGACAAACTAAATATTAGCTAGTTATTATAACGCTTAACCCTAACAGATAACACCGAACATCAAGCACTCACCTTTCGTTGAAGTTCTCCTGTTTTGCGTAGTTTTGGAGACTACCTTCGTCAATGATGAACTTCATCCGTTCGAAGAAAGATGCAGTGATGGCGGGAGGTTGCTTCCTAAGGAGAATATCTGTAGGTTTCGGTGAAGACACGCAGAGCTGACTACCTTTGCAGATGGGACTTAGACAGCACTCTGGATCCTCACAATCAACGAGGCCATCTAAACAGAATAGACGAATATAATTTTTATGATTTGGTCTTTTATACACAATCCTGGAGTTACATCGAAGCAGCACATACCTTTGTCATTATCTTTGGAATCGTCGCAGATTTGCTCTTTGAGTGTTGTACAGTCTGGACCATCCCATCCATCGAAGCACTTGCAGGACCACTGACCGTCATTTGCAACTTTACACTGTCCGTGTCCTGCACACCCTCGTGGACAGCCTTCCAGTGTGCAATGCCGACCATTCCAACCAGACACACAGAGACAAGTGCCGTTTTTACATTGTCCATGGTCACTACACCGGGCATCACAAAGCTTCGAAGTACAGAACTCGCCAGTCCAGCCAGAATCGCAGACACATGACTCGCCAACGCATCTTCCGTGGAGACCGCAATCAAGATCGCAAATCTCTGTAAAAATAATCAAAAAACCAATTACATTAGGTATAATTGTAATAATGGATGACCAGTTTAGAAGCTAATATTTACCTTTGGAACAGTCGTCGCCAGACCACCGCGCATGACAAGTACAGGTCTGGGTATCAACGTCAAATGTGCCATGTCCAGAGCAGTCCGGAAGACATTGTAACGCATCCTTATCCATTGTCGCACAGTCAATCCCTTTCCAGCCTTTTTTGCATATACAGGAGCCTTCGATGCAGAACCCATGGCCGGAGCAAGTTGGATGAGGGCAGTCGATGTCAGCACAAAACTTGCCCTTATATCCTCGGACACAAGAACATTTTCCGTTGACACAGTGTCCATGACCGTTGCAATCTGGGACTTCGCATTCGTCATGTCGTAAGGAACATTCTTTTCCTTTCCATCCGGGATTACACTGACACTCGCCGTTGATGTACTCGCCTCGTTGACTGCATAGGACTGGACATACACCTAAAAATGGTGACATTGGAGTATAACGCTTTGGTATCAAACCTGAGTTACATATAAGGAGGAATATACATTCGAAAGCTAAGTATAAATAAAATTAAGGTTGCTTACTTTTACTGCAATCGTCGCCGCCAAAACCAGCCTGGCATTGACAATGACCCATAAGACATTCTCCTTTCCCTGAGCATCCATTAGGACAGTTGTGCGTCATTTCGTCAGCGATCATAGCAATGAACGTGATCTCCTGTGGGTCGCCGTCGTCGTTGTATAGAGACAAGAACCAGTGGCCCTGCTCCATATAGTGAGTTACTTCTTTCTTGATCGAAGGCTGTAAGTGAAAGGCCTAGTTTAAAGTGTTTCCTTTATGTTATCTAAATAATAAATAATTCAGGGCTCTCATAATAAAAAAATATGCTTACATGTGAAGTCCTCGTTGTTCTCGCCTTGAAACCGCTGAGAACTTCCAAGATATGATATTGCGTATGTGTTGGTAGAGCGTTTCTTCTCGCGTATACGCCAATGGAAGCCCCTCGGGGTATCATGTAGTCGAACTTCACGTAACTGGCTTGAGTTTGATAAAACTGCATATTCCAGTAACTATATGGAGGGATTTCTTTTGATAATTTTTCACCTAAAGTAATTTGTTTGAACGTCGTTCCATCTGGTGGAAATGTTTGCGCTGGGAACGTTCGCGCACCTAGAAGATATTAACATGTTAGTTTTATATGATGATTTTACATAATAATTCGACATGCGAGAATGTGATGAATTGTCGTATGCACTGTTAAATAGTATCTACTTAACTAACAAATACTACCCATTTGTTTGTTATTAAAGCACATGCAACAGAAAAGTATGATGCTATAATATGTATTTAATATCCTTGCGACCAGTGATGAGCATGCATGTTAGTATGTTAGACACATTTGTTCAAAGAACCCCTAAGCGGTGATGGATTTGGTGACCGTTAGTAAGTTATCTCTGACTTTTATTGAAGGTCAACCTCACCTTCCAGTATAAGAATGGGTGGAGGCTGAATTTTTGGACAAATGCATTTTGGTAATTCAGTTGTAGTAAACATTTCCGTTTCAGTTGTAGAATCTGTCGTGGACTCAATACTGTCTGTAGTGGAAAAAAAATCAGTCTGTGTCGATATTTCAGTTGTTATTTCTGTTGTAGACTCTGTAGATGTAACTGTTTTTGACTCCGTCGTACCTGACGATTTTGTTAAATCTTCAGTCGTCGATTCGATTAGCTCGGAGCGATCAGTGCTTGAAATTTGATCAGTTATAGTAGATGAATCAGATTTAGGAGATGCTGTTGTTGCTCCATTTTCTGTTGATTCATCATAAAAATCATCAGTGGCATTGTTTATGCAAGCTGGGCATGAACATTCACAGCTTCCCCCAATATCGTTATCTTGATTTGTAGAATTGTTGGCTTTCGTAGAACCTTCTAAAGTAACAGGTTTGTTAAAATGTGAAGCTTGGGTTGGTTCTGAATCCATGGGAGTAATTTTAACAGTTGGTATCTCATTTGTATCTCCAATTGTTAGAACAGTCAATGTTAAAGAATAAAGCTGTTTAAATGATGAGCTATCGGCATCATCCGCAGAAATCGTCAGGTTAATCAACACATGTTTAGGATTAGTCACATCAGGGAATTTGCTATTAATAGTATTCACTGTTGGAATTTCGTCAGGAGTTGCCTCAGTGGTAGTACTTGTAGTAAGTGCATCATTAGTAACATTTAGCGATGGTGTTGTGGTCACAACATGCTCGTTGTGCGTGGTAAATTTATTTGTAGTGTTAATTATGCCGTTTGTTGGTACATGTTCCTTTGTTAGAGTTGATTCCGTAGAGCTAGTTGTTGAAGACGCATCAGTTGTTGATTTTGTTGTTGCAGGGGTTTCAGTAACGATTACTGGCTCAGTTGTCATGATTTTAGGTGTGCTTGTCGTGCTTGTAGTTTTTGAACCACTATTTTCACTATCATAGTGAAACTTTTCCAAATCTTTATCCATATCAGATGAATCATTGGAATATATGTGAAGCACTTCTTTAATTTGTTCTAATTGGTTTTGGATTTTGAAGAACTGAAGCTTTTCTAAACCATACGAACGAATCAATGGGAACGAGTCTCCTTGCATATCTTCAGGCTTATAATCAATTTTAACTTTTTCAGTTTTTACTGGAGCGTTAACTTCTTCTTTTATTTCGAGTGGATGTTCTACGCGAGTTTCTTTAATAATGTTAGGTGCTGTACTAGTCTTACTGTTAACGTAATTAGTTACTTTAGTAGTTATTTCAGCAGTGGTGGTAGCAATAGTATTCGATTCCATTGCTGATATGGCAGGCTGTTCAGCCGTTGTCGAAGTAATAGTCGCCAGGGCTATTGGAGGATTGTTACTCGTAGATGTTCCGCGATTATTTGTTGTTAGATCACCAGTATTAACCGACACATCATCATTATTGCTAGACACAAAAGCATTGTTAGAACCCTCGTTCTTTTCTTCATCCCGCTGAGTGGTGATGTCTTCTGCCACACCATGCACTAAGCTAACAGTGTTCACAGAAGGATTGGTTATATCATGCATATTTACAACGGTGGAAGAATCCTCGGAAGAAACAGATTGTGGTAAAGAAGAAGCATGCCCATCTACTAAATCTACACTTCTACGATGACGGGAGTGATGTTCCTCTTTACCTGTGCCTATGGTTGGCAAGCTTTGATGCGGCCTCGCCATAGTTTTGTTGGCGAACTCCAGTGATGTTGCTTTTGATGCCGGAAACACTTCTGTTGGTTCACCGACGACTACTGTACATGATTTGGGGTTTTGATACGTCCAGTTAACAAAATATGACGCTGTGAACAAAAGATAACAATAAGATTTAAGCACATACTTAACGTAACCAACGTTGAACTGAGAATGTTACGTTACGATAATATTGTTGTTCAAAAGTTACAGACAGCTTATAAGCTCATTAAGTAAGATTCAAGAAAGCGGCCTCTTTGATTAAAAATGTATTTCTGTAGCTGTCACGAAGGGAACATTTTTAGGACCCAATTTGATTACCAATGTACACGGCGTGAAAATTGGAAATACTAATAAAATATTTTAACAGCCAATGAAACCCATTCATCTATGATAGTGGACTCACCTGTCATATAAGACGCAATGGCTAACAATACAACGAAGAGTATTATAAATACAATAGCGGTGCACTTCCACGAGCACCTCGACGAAAGCCCTTTTCGGAAGTGAAACCGCGAACCAGCCGAAGGAAAGTTCGAGGATCGAAGGTTGTTCCGGACCGGGAGGACTGGAACTGGGGTACCGAAGGTCGGATGCGGTCGGTCTGACCGCTCCATTCTTTCTAACGTGCTTTTCTCTGGCTTGCCTGGACTACTACACGAAGAGTTCGACTTGTAGTCCATAGACGGATTCTTTTGAATATCCCCTGAAATTAGATTTGGATTAGATATGTGCTATTTTAAGCTACATAATTATTTGATGTGTTTACATTAAAGTTATTGACATATTGTAACGAAATAATATTACAATCGTGCACGCTTAAAGTTGATTTATATTGTCATCCAGTATTTGAATGCAGTATGAGAAAGCTTAAGATATCCACCGATTATCATATTTTCTTTCTCCTTTATTTCTCTTTTGGTCATCGGTGGTTATTATTTACAGCCAACATAGCTGCGAGCAGAAATTGACTAGGCTTCCAGAAATCTGGGGTGTGTGAGTTGAGTTTAAGTGTGAATGTCTGTATATGTGGGTGTACTTAACCTAATAAAGAAATCAAAAAGGTTCTAACATTCACCTGAAGGCACGTAGAAGTTGCCTGAGGGCGTGCGCACGAGGCAGGAGGGTTCGAAGTCGCCCAGGTCCGCAGGATTGCCGGTGATGCGACCGTTCAGGCGAGACATGGTCGGGTTGCGGGGCGGCACATCGGGGGGGAGACGAGACCCTTCCAAGAGACACCCTGAGAATGGAGAGATAAGGTTTAGATATTATATTAAGTAGCGAATTGAACCTGATCTTAATATGTTTGAGAGAAGTGATCGTAACGGTTTGAACGATATCACACAAGGTCTCCAACTGATACGTAGAATTTTTTCTGTTGTTTGTTTCAGAGAGATGGTATAACTTTCTCGCCAGTATATAATTTACTAGTGTAATTTACATGATTTCGAAAAGTTTACTCTTTAATAACATGATTATCCTTCTTCATAAGTTCGACTCAAGTTTAACAAAGTCAATGCAATCAAACAAGGCTTACACAGAAAGTCGTTGAAAACTTTGGAATACAAAAATAATGCTCCAACAATAACGAGGATCGGAACAAACGAATGCAAAAATTCAAGCACTTGCAGGTTTATTGCTGTTAAAATAAAACAACCCTTTTAAAAGTTACGATAAATAAATCCCAGCCTTTATCTTGGACGCTTGCGGCAGTTTTGCCTCGTCAATAAAAATAAAAATAACAAATAGGACGGTAGTTTGATAAGACAAAGAAAAAAATACGAACTCAGCGTCGCATAAACCCAAGAACGACCATACAAGTATTATCTCTTCGTATAAAACCTAAATTCCCTTTGTGTAATCCAGAAGAATTAACGAAGCAGAACTTGGCCTTCATTATTACCAATAATCTGTTATCAAATGCCGTTATTTGTAAAGTTAAAGGCTTTTACAAAATTAATCAGCATGCTCCAGCGGTCGTGGCGGAGGCATTAACATAGGGAAAAATTTAATTAATTCCATCCACGAAAATTTACAAGTTGAAATTCAATTAGGGGCGAATATTGCTCACCGTAATGGCTCGTAAACAAATAACCGTGGATAGGCTCATGCAAATGGATCAAAGATCGCGTGTTTCGGCTGTTCTTTATAAGGAATATATATTAGATCGGGAGCTACTGGTCTAACCGCGGGCGCGGCGGACTCTCCCATCGCTAATATAAGCTAATGGAAAATCGAAGTATTATCTGTGGCCCGCACCCTCAACGCCTCTTATCGGCCCGCCATAACATCCAACTTTTGATCCTCTACGAATTTTAAGGATTCCTTTGAGCGTTAATTAATTTGATGTAGCCGCAAGAAAACTCAATTAATTTTAAAAGGGTTTTTGTGTTGTTTTTTTCGCGATCGATCTCCCCCACCCTCTCGATCACTACCGAAATGAAAATGGTGAACTTCTCGACAATATCGTCAGCCGCCTTTTGTGGTCTAGCCCTTTGATACCATTCTTTTCTTAGCAATTAGAGATTAATGTGTTTCATTGAACTTTCACAAAGCGCACTGTAATCCGCAGTACCTACCAACTATGAGTAGGTGATAGCTATTTAGAGAGAAAAAAAATTGAAATTGGAATAGTTTCAGTTCAAATACCTATTATTTATGGCCAGTACTGGTGTATCTTTTATCGTCTTATGTTGATTTCTTGCATTCCAAGCTTCATCTCAGATACATACTTCAAAGTCCGTAAGTGAATGTTGTATACTGTGATGCTGACACTACCATCCATCGACTCCTATGTAACATAATCAGAGGGTTGTCGACAACATTTCGTGGTGTGCTTTACAACTGACTCTAAGCACTTTCTAAACGCGGTAATTTGTTATGAGGGCCAATGTTTAAGGACAAATGCGCCTAGTTGAGCGTACCGAGCGGTCGATCCATCCCATCCCGCCGCCGCAGCCAATGAAAAAACTAAATCACCAAATCCCTTACCTAATTTAGGAGGACAAGCATAGTCATTAATACACACGTCAGTCGTCGTGCTACTACAAAATGTGGCCCATTTATATCCCGTCTCGGGGCCTGGGAATTATGGTAATCGGACGAGTCGTGTCCTTTGTCTGTAATGGTTGGTAATTACCGAGGCACCTCCGGGGGCACTTCGTCTATTGAGGGGCCCACGGCTCGGAGAATTCGACACTCGTTACGCGAATCGTCTCAACTTTAAAAAGGGAACGCGATTTTGAATACCGCCATGGGATTTGTCGTTGCGCACCCGGAACAAACTCACTTTTTTTTCTCTTTTTACTTTTGCCAAAATTGCCTCCCACATACTGGGTCCTGATTGGTCCTTTTTGAGTTTGTTTACGCAAGGAAATCGGTATTTTTTACAGCCAGCCCAGACTTTTCGGCGCTCGCTTTTACTATCCCATATTATTTATTGAGACTACACTATGCATAAAACTGAATAACAATCAGATAGAGGCCACTATCCATATTCCGGTTCGTTTATTTTTATATTTTTCGAGCCATCTGGCATCCGATCTCCTATTTTCCGTTTAGGATCCGTATTTTCTTCCCAAGAAATCCAAAGCTCGCTTACTTATTGGAAGATAAAGGGGGTGTGTTTCGGCTCATTTGCGGCCGAGCTCGGCCCGAACAAACGTGATTTCTTATTGGAAACGGAAAAGAAACAGACCGACTTGTAATAGAGTAACTGCGGTTTACCCGCCAGTAAGCTTCGCTAGAGAGGTTAATTCCCTGTCCATTATTCCTGCTAAGATTAACATTCAGCTTTTTTACTGTTTGTTCAAGACTATTGATGAAAGATTGCTGTTACTTTATGGCACACGAAAGTAATTTGGTGCAGATGTTGGCAAGGCAGAAACTGTCTAGTATATATCTCTCCAGGTAGTTTCATAACCTGCGACGTTGATGTATGAGACGTAAAGCACATTCACGTGTAAGACGCACACCGATAGAAACGAGATACATTTGGGCAATCTCTGAAGGCAAGAGACGCGGCGGCAACACGTGCTCACAATCTTAAACTCGTTACACGAACATTCCCGAAGCAATTTAGAATTTACCCCTTAATCTTGATCCTAACTCGAATTGAGAACATACAAGAGAATCCTTATTTACGTAGATTAATATCGGAGAAATATATGTTGATTCGAATATCGATAGTTTAGAAATAGTTGTGCGGTAAAAACACTTAAACCATACGTTCTCGATGGCGTCGATTCCCCAATTTCGATTTTAAATTTAGCACCAAAGTTGGACCCGTGCAATATTTATATGAGAGACCCGTGCTGCGATTTATAGTTGGGAAACAATCGGGAACTTGGTCCGGCGTCGTCGTGACTTCGTTTTAATTAGTACCCATTCATCGTTGAACAATCGAGTGCTCGAACAAATCCATTATCGGGAACTTTTCGATAGTCGAAAGAGGTGTATTCAAAGTTTTGCGATTGCAAAGGGATCGAGCACGAGGGCTTTTGTGGATCTTACATTCTGATGCCCGGGAACTGTCTTCCGAGGGATCCAGTCCATTATACAATTTATAAAATAAAATACTCGATATCCAATAGATTTGCTTTCAAAGCGTATTTTTTATTATTACTGCTTTGAAGAATTGGGTTTTCTTATAATTTCCTTTACGTTTCTATATCGGAAGGTTTAGCAAGCATTATCGAAAAATTCGGAAGCATTAACGAAATTCAGCAGTTCGGGAAAGGAAGGCCGCCGCTATCTCCCGCTACAAGTGGAATGGGCTTGCGTAATGACATTACGCGTACATTTTAATCGATGGCTCACGGTTGGCCGGAGCCCAATGCTGTATACATAAGCTTATCGCTACGGTACATAGACGGATTCATTCTATTAAAATTGATTGATTAACTTCCCGCTTTGGTTTGAATTTGTAAAACAGTTCTACAAATAGCGCTTTAAGCATATTCGACACGTGTAGTATTCGATTAAATCGTGATGGCGCTTTTGCATGTGCGTGCTGGTACGAGCGTCGACGAATGTAAATGTATAGCGCGCGCAATGTATCATGTCAAGACGCGGCGGCCGGCTGCCACGCTGATAAGATTACCAGACAAAGGAAGTCCACCCATATCACTACCACCACGACCACTAAATGCGAACCTTCATTTACTACCCCTTCTGCTAACCTAACTAATCTCAATTTTAACACAAAAGCTTTAGAGTCGACATTGTCTCGTACGGTCTTTATTAGTGTCCCGACGTCAACGTCTGCTTCGTTAAAGGACACTCAGCTTTATTTATGTTGACATACTGGCAATGTTGCCTTATTTGTTGTTGACTATTCCTATTGTCGTGAATAGGATTTGGACCGTACGGTTGCATGAATAGAGTTGAGATTGGTTGTTTTGTTGTAGAATATAGTTGGTTGCGTTAAGGGAATTTGACTTCTTTGCAGTGGATTTTAGAGTTGTTTTTTTTAGTATCCGGGTTGTACCTAGAGAGGTTAGCCGGGTGGTTTCCGGACGACGATAAGGAGACGATGTTGCTAAGTCGGTCCGTCACGCGACCTGTCCACTAATTTATGTTGCGCTGATTTTGTGATATAACAACCCAGTAGACGGAACCCTTCTCGTACACTCGTAGTTGTAGACGGGGCTGAAGTAAGGCTTTTTATGGGCAGTTATGTTAATGTATTGTCTAGCAAACATCCGCAGAACAAAGTAACTTACTTTCAGAACATAAATTTACATTAATCTCAGTATAATTCGACGTGCGGTGTCGTGGTGTTTGACAAAGTAAGCTTATTTACGGAATAAGCTGGTTGCGAGGTAAGTTTAATCATTTGCTTTGATAGTGAAACCTACGCGTATTTTTTCAGTTCAGAGCAGTAATTGGGTCTGTTAATTTGTACCCAAGTGCTGTACTGAGGTCTGTAGTTGGAGTACCTTCGGATGTTAGATTACAGACTTGATAATAAACAGAAAGTGCAACGTTAGAGCTCGTTAGAAGCCTCGCTCGGGAGCCTTCATTAGTGTTTACAAGTAAATGGAGAAAAAATAAAGCGTCCGAGAGCAGCCGGGCGGCTCCGGTAACACGGCACTCCAGCACATCAGCGACGGGTTATCTTCAGGACTCAACATCAACTAACTAATGCTTGAAACAATATGCAGCGCCATCATTAATCTCACTATCTCATTGTACATATTTCTTTGTCTAAATCCATTAAATTAATTACAGCCATTTGGGGAGCCGACTCCGTATTTATTAGGCTCGTTATCATTCATTGAATCTTTCGATAGACGAGTACTCGGTAAATTGGAAGAAATGCCGAGACGCCGTGATAGATGTTCTACTTACACGTAAATGGGGGGCCAAATTAGCTGTCTACCGAAGAATGCAGTTACGTCCGTGACTGATACCCGTCGATGGATTTCGGGTGCGACTTAGATTCATAGGTGTCATCGCGTCCGTTTAGAAGGGTGTTGAAATTGGGAAATTCCTTACGATATTACACGAGGTGCGAAGAGTCGAGCAGAACGGAATGAGTGCGTTGCTTGTGGATAGACGTGCATTGTTGACATAGCTCGTTACAGCCGAGTGTACTGTGGACTGCGGGAGACGGACCGCGTCTTTGTGTCAGCGAGTCCTCGGCCGGTTCGCGAGCCAAGAATGTTTATTAGACGCGCACAATGGGATCGGCGGCGGGTTGCGGACATTTGATTCTAGTTGAGCCCGTCAGATGTCCGATAACCGGCGGTGGCTCGACTTCATTAACCTTTACCCGTCCGCGGAGGCATTAATTACGCTTAATAGAAACAAACAAAACGAAACTCCGACAGATAAATGGGCCGAGATAGTTATTTAATTGTCTTATCTGAGGAGCGGGCGTCGAGACGTCTCTGGCGGCGTGGGGTGTTGGAATAATGCAGATTCATTTGCCGTTTACGTCTTAACTTTTGTCAAAAGTTTCCATTTCTACCGATCCCCCTTTCCGCTAATGAACGATTCACAAACGAGATTGGGTGTTGTGAATTAATGTTTTGTGTAATTGCTTGTGTACGATTGTGTAATTTGATGCGCGTAATCAATGGCGGAAGATAACAACCGCCGCGCCGTTACGGGGAGACACATGTAGCGCAATTTAACATCATAAACGTGAATTATATTTGTTTCTACTGTTCAACTGCTTTTGATTGATTATATGGTGTGAACCTTTAGTCTGCAAATATTGTATGAAGGTTACAAAAAATTTCGTGAGATATTTGTCAAAGCTTAATCCGCATTCCCCTTCTCTAGAGGGTATACACGCATATGTTATGTGAATATATTCAGGGGCGTCACACTGTCACATGTCCAGTATGGAAGCGGTCATATTTTTCGTCGCCACTTTTTTCAGGAACGGAAGCGCGAGCATCGCCGATACCCTGATAGAGATTGATGATCGCACCTACCACCTCCCCGTCCCGCGCACACCCTCGCGGGTCATTGAGCTTACCCGATTACACCAGGCCAGAGGGGATTCGCATATATCCAAATTACCCCAGTGATGGACGTTTCTTACCCAGATAACTATCCTCCAATAATCCCCTTGGTACCGTATCAACGTATCGATATCTACTCGTATGTTCTCATTTGTGTCTAGTTAGTGATGCACTGTCGAATTTCATGCGCAAAATAATGCGGACTTTTAATATGAACACTAAAATTCGAAAGCTTTCAGTTTTATCACCGTTCCATTGTATGCTAACAACGTTATTATACAGGGCTGCATCAGTTTAATGTTAAAATTTCCATCCATAAAAGTCGGTTTTGAGAAAGGAGTTTTTACTATAAAAAAAGGACTCTCGGTTACGCAGTGTTCCGATTCGTAATATAATCTGCCGTCACCGTTGGCTAATTATTCGGCCTCTTTTGATAAAAAAATAAATAAATGACTGCAGAGCCGCTCGATGCGCATTTGTCAACGCGCGTTGCAGCGCCCGCCATCTTGAATCTTGAGTGGCATTCGACACCGACTGAGTGGCCTATCCACGCGCCCAACCGCAGACAAGTGTCATTATAACAGTGCGTACAAAAAATGCGTTTTCTTTGCGTAATTGGTTATGAACCCTTCACTTGTAAAAATCTGTGTACAGCTAACGCCTTGTGATGCAACCGATATAATATATTGCCACGCGGCGAACGGAGGGCTCTCAATTGCGGCAAAATCATATCGCGTATGAAATAAATCAGCTGTTCCGGGGTGCCTCGGGACGGATCGTGTTACACCCTCGATTTGTGAGGTTATTTGCATTTCGATATAAAATGGCGGCCGCGGTGGGATTTGACGTGACGTTGACAGGTGCGCACGCTGTCACACTGTGGTCTCGTTTTTAAGCGGGTCGTTGTGTTCAGCGCTTGATTAATTATTACTGCTGATGTGTCTCTAGTACTGTTCATTCTTCAACCAGTTTTTACTAATAGCATAAACGTTATTTGAGAGTAGAAAATAAAAGTTTATTTTGATTTTGGATAACTTCTAAGGATTCATTAGCAGCTAGAATTATAAAAATGTAATTGCACTAGAAACTATGCCGATAATAGTCGCGATAATTGGTAATTACTCTCACTCTAAAGCCCGTCGACTGGAACTAAATAATCCTTTGCAACTTTTTTAATATAAAAGAGACAAAACGAGTCGAGCAACTTTTTCAAAGCGGATTACTTTAGGCTTCATGCTTTCAAAAGTATAAAATAACCTAATTCCGCATAAGCGCTACTCGCAAGGTTCGCGGAAATATACAAACGCCGGGCGACCCATTCTAAATGTACCTACCTACAGAGGTCAAGCATACTCACAGGCCTTTGTACCCAAATAGATATAGTACTGTGTGCATTAGCGAGGGTCGCTTTTCTTAACATTTTTTCCTCGACAAAGACGAGGCAGCACCCTTCAGCCTCTTCCGGTAGGGCTCACGGAGAACCGCGATTAAATACATGTCATTTTGATTTATACGCGCAATTATTACACATCATACACTTACACACAATGATTGTATTTCTGGTCAGAGTTAGAACGAAGGGTTTGTACTAAGCTATTAATTTAATTAAACGCACAAGCAAACAGTATTAATAATAAACTCGACTGTTATGGTTTAGTACAAATATTTGCACAGGATACAATTAATTAATTAGTATGTGGCATTAACCTAATTGCGTATGTATGTAAATTTGAATGTAAAACATTTGTACAAAAGCAGACTGCGATGCGTGGACGTAGAAAAAATATATCGAGCACCGGACGGTCAAGCCAGCACTCCAGTTTAAAACCCATTTACAAATGTAAACGTTGCCGGCGTTACTCAAACAGTGCGGAGGCCCACGGGCCTTTCCGGGCTCATCCATCTTGCGGGCTAACGGGTCCGAATGTTACATTGACGAACGATGGCCCCTCGATATGGAAGATGACACAATGCGATGACCCCGAATCCATTCCTTCTAAGACCCAAGTAATAGTTTTTCCCCACTATCCGTTACTCTCCATATTTTATCGGACCTTTTTATGAGGGTTATATTGAGAATGTGTCATGTTGCGATTCGTTCGGCGTCGCTGTTGCGCGCTTATGTATACATATTTGATGCAGACGCGTAAAGGATTGATGACCCTTGTACCATTTTTTTGGGACAGACTCCACAATCTATTTATTTTCGGATTCCGGTTAAGCACATGTGTTAAAGATATCGCTGGGGCGACACGTCCAAGGGCCGCCGAGTAATGCTTCGTCTGTTATTTGCATTGTTGCAACCCTAATGGAGGCCATTTTGTTTCGATCACGTGGAGGCATTAATGACGTCATCCATCAAGTCAAGTTGACAAGCCAGCGCAGTTGCAATGGACGCGGATTTTTGTGTTGCCATCCAGGAAAAAATGTACAACCGAAAACGTAGAACTATTAAAAATCTATTCTCTACATTTTAAAACATATTGCGTATTATATTCATCGGTCCTGATTTTATAAATTCGTCGTAAAAAACATTCAGTAACTTCGTCTGATTAATGTGGAGCACAATTTACAGACGTAGCAGATGTGTAATTTGTTTAGTTCTATCTAAGCTTATTTGGAACAAGATCTAACTTGAGCGCATCAAGGTCGGTAATCTCCCCGGATTTCGCACTAAATTTAGGCTGGCAGCTCCGCTACATGCGCTAATCCAGGTTAGTAATCTCACGGTAAACCTATTACCATTTCAAGTGTGAAGTGTGAAATCGCTCATTTCCAAATGGTGCTGGAACGCCAGCCAAATGCAACCGCCCCACTATTTTTAGAGAATAAATTCAATTACGAATTGCCTCATTTAGAACGGAAGGAACGAGAAATAAGGCGGGGCTTGTTAGTCGTAATCCAGTGACTAAATAAAGGCGCGTGAGTTACGACCGCCGCGGTGTGGATTAAAACGGACTTTTCTATATAAAAAATGGGCAATAACCGGGTGTGGAGAGGGTATACCCAGCGGACAAGATCCCTCGCTGGCGGAATTTCATTTGCAAAATTTTCTCTGACCGAAACGCCATTATGAACTCCTATAACGTGTATAATATTATATAAGTGTCCTAAATTGAATTTCTTGACATGAGCGCCGCCTAAACAGGGCTGTAAAAATGAGATTCCAAAATTACGCGGCGTAATTTTTACGCGTGAAAATGACGTACGTCTAATATAACCCACGCGCGAGATTAATCCCTCAGAAATGTAGACGGAAACGAATCAAGAAGACAGCGGTAAGTATCTACACGGGTATTCCATCAGGGCGCGCCTTCGCACCTCCGCATTTTTATGTTTTCATAAATTTCCGTTGAGATCAATATTTTATATTCGCACCGGCACCGCAGTAAATGGGGATTTTTTGCAAGTTCGCGCCGCACCCCCGGCTTTATTTATTCGGATGTGGCCCTCTCGAGATTCGCCACTTGTACCGTTCGATACATTTTTCACACGAATAATGTTATCACGTACCGTTTCTACGCGCCTTTTCTATCATTTATGCATATACGGTGTTTTTGTGGTGTGTATGTTGGCTCTAATTTCAAAATCGCAACGCGACGTCGCCTCGGCTGTCGTTTTAAACGTGAGATTTGTCCGGTTATCCGGGAGTCATGAGAGACAAATCCAATCGCTGAGAATCCTTGTACGGGCGAGCGTTGATTGGTCGCGACATTTTATTACCTTAGCCAGGAGTTCGTTTTACGAGGCGGGCCCGACAGCCAGGAGGGTGGTTTTACGTGATAAGTATTTTTATTTGTTCGAGAGCTTGGATAAACTGGTGGAGGTGGTCGCGGATTACTTTACCGTAACACAATCTCTAAGCTTTTACGGGCACCTGTCACGTCGCTGTCCTACATTTTGGAGTTTTTCTGTGAGTTGAAGCTGTCAGTTTATCAAATTACTGTGTTACAGATCGATGGTGCACGTGGTGTGTTCTCATGGTAGTGGTCGCAGTGGGTATCTTTGGGCCGCCCGTCGCTAGGCGCTTTGTCCGCGCGACGCAAAAAAATGACCCAGTGTGCTGCGCCCCCGCTGCTAATCCTATTTACTCCGGCAAATAAATTATAGCGGCCGACCACTAATATGTACGGACGGTGCTCGGCGCGCGATACTAATTGCTCTGTTACTGCTACATTTATAGTGGGATTTGCCACTTGTTGTAGATTTGTTATATCGGTTTATATTACGACGATATACGAGAGTATTAAGTTTCCTTTGTGTCATTTGATGGCGTATTTTATCTCACCATAGGAACGCAATGGAATTGTGTAAATAATAGGTTTCCGAATATTGTATTTCGCAAGTCTGAATATGAGCAAAAGAGATAATAATGAAATGAAATTGTTTATTCTATAAATAGGATATTGGAATCACTTTTTCAAGACATCTTAAAAAAAAAAAATAGCTCATCTAGAGTTCGGCGTTTCCTATCTGACTACTCTGAGAAGAAAGGCCGAAACAAACTCAGAGGTCACAGTCTCTTTTAAAGTCCAGGCATAATCTTGTAGATTAGTGTCTGAAATGGTCTTTTGAGAAAAGAACCACACAGACTTGAGTGGACCTGTCCTGTTAGTGCAAGCATTTGTCAATAATCGTGGAGCTCAACTCAGAACTTAAGGAGCTCAACTCGACGAACAATACCAAAGAGTGGACATTTGGGTAGGCCGCATAAACTACTCAAACTGTCAGACCATCGTTAAAACTAAAAAATAAAGAAAAAAAAAATATCCGCATAGTCCTCACATTCACAAAATTTAAAAAAATATAATACTTTACAAAGTGAATGATTGTAAAGAATGTAGAATGCGTCCGAAAGACCAAGTGATAATTTATTATAATAATGTATTGCCTTGATTAAGTTATTATAAGAGGCACTTTATTTATTTTAATGTTGTACATATTTCGTTTAGTTTCGTGGAAAATCTTGTGACTTCTTAAGATAATGTACGCCATATTAATTCCTATAAATGTAACCTAATGCACACAGTACTATATCAAAATTCCGCAATTTAAAAAAAGTTGTTTGGCTGTATATTAAACGGTGGCTTTAGGATAACCAGTATCTAATTAAAAGAGTTTTTATTAAATGATCGGACATAATTACTTCTTAAGGTTTTTCATGAGCTTTTGATAGATTTAAGTTAAAGTCGGAATTGATCAAAACCATAACGGTTTACACCAACAGTGTAATGCAATTACCATATTATTCAACATCCTCCCCAGATATCTATCACTATTCGACAGAGATGTGATGAGCTTCTCCTTCTGTCGGCAATATCAATTAAGCAATAAATACATGCATGTTAAGGGTTATTTCTGGCGGCTCTTCTCTACACCTATCACGTGTGTGTTCAATGAAATTGTACGTAAACAACTGACGGTGTAGCCAGATAAGCGCGTCATTATCATAACACGCTCAGGTGATAACGCGAACAGTTCCTGTGCTTGTCTTAAGCTGCGTATCTACTTGAGGTGTCTTCGGACGAGACGCCTCGACTTGAGGCTACCTCTGGCTAGGAGATACGATGCGAATAGCTTCTTAGACTGAGACAAGATATCAAAAAAGTATCATAGAGCGGTGAGCCTCAGGTTAAGTTAACGTCTCCACTGGCCTGACAGACCCGAGGATGCTTCTAATATTTAATTTTTAGATGTCATAGCATTCACAGTGCAAGATAAGAGAAAGCGAAGCTTATAGCACTCTAAGAGAAGCCAAATATTTCTTGCAGTTCGTTAAAAAAATCAAGCGTCAGTGTATAGAATAATCACGAAATGCCCTATGTTGCTCCTTACAAGTTCTACATGCTTTACTATAAAATTAAACCACTTCTCCCAATTTGTTTGTCTGTACGTTGACTCATATCCACCGTGCGTGAGTGTTCAATGAATTGTTTACAAACAACTAACGGTGTTGCCAGATACGCGCTTCATTATCATAACACAAAGCACAGGTGATAATGTAAACTATGTGTGTGTGTGAAACAGAAACACGTGTGAATGTGGGTGAGTTTCCTAAGGTTACAATAGCTGTCTTGTAGTAAAGTTCAAGGTCAAGTTAAATTAATTTTAGAACTGGCTACCATGTTATGAGAAGGTTTTTAAATACAGTCTGAGTTTGTAGAAAGTACCTATATTTTGTTTAGCTAGTATACTGAAATGTTTTGTGTCTACGAGTCTACGAATTTCGTAGCACGTGCTACGCGGGTTTTCAGATTGCCTACTACGGCTACGAGGCTACGGAAAATTCAATTTTTTGCTATTACTGTATCATTATGAGCAGTAAATGCTATTTTAGATTTTTTATTGTATATTCATGTAACGCATCATGATACTTTCCTTAGGGGAGCCTCTTCATGATGCATTATTACAATTTATCTCTGATCCGTGATTACTTAGGTATAACCTACTTTAACTTTAATATTAGTTCATAACGAAAACATATTTTCTACAATGCTATGTGTACCAACTTTATTCGTAACCAGTTGTAGACTTTATTAAATATCTTCGCATAAAACATTCCTTGATAAAGTTTTAAAATACTCCATATGACGCGGCGCATGACAAGCGTGTTTGCATAAGCATTCTTCGAACTGAATCCGAATTGCCGTCATATAAATTACAAACTTTAGCGTTTAAACATGAATAATATAATATTCTAAAACGTTCGTAGACACCGGCACTATAATTCTAAATTAGAAATTCCATCTCACACATGCGGCGCACACAAAAAAGATAAATAATTTCGTGCCATTTCAATAAAGCCACAATTTCACGGGCGCGTTGGCGCGAACTCGCGAGTGTTACAATTTAATAGAACTTCAAAAGGCCTGCTGATTCCACCACAATTCTATCAGCTTAGCACGAGATCCCGAGCATTATGCGTATAAAAAGCGGTTATCGCGCACCCTCCCCCCGCAGGCGAGCGGGGGAGGGGGGCGAGCGAGGCGAATAGGGGTACAAAACGGATACGGGACGATACTACGCGAACTCTAGCGGAACATAACTTTTGAGTAACTTTTTAGGTTGTTTTAAGTACATTGCTGTGTTGCTACGGAAAGTACCCGGTAGTTTATTCGGATGCGCGCATTATAACGCTCCGATATATTATTGAGTCGTTGTTCTGTATCGATATTGTTTAAGTAGAACACATGTGTCTTCATTTCGTGCGTTTTGTTCAGAATTGCTGATGACTTTTTAAGTGAGGAAAAGTAAAATAAAAATGCGGGAAATAAATAAACTGTTGTTATGGCAAACAGCTTCGAATTAAAAATTTAGAAATGTTTCCTTACATAGACCGTCCATTCAGAAAGTATGGAAAAAAAACTGAAATCAAAATAGAAGCGGAGGAAAATGTTGGGAGTTTATATTTATAGTTTCAATTAACGGGCTTTGCACGCGCCGCCCGTTTGCCTGTGAAGCTCGTTATTAGAATTTAAATAATATATAAGCCAACTTTCTAGAAAAAATACACTTTCGAGCGTTCCAAACTCGAAAATAAATCCAGCTGTAAATTAGCGCGAGTATAAAATTCATTGCGCGTAAATTACGACAGTATAAAAGGCGGTCGTCAACAAAATTTAATTCGACATTCGTTGGAAAACGCCTCATTTGAACGACAATAATCAACGCATAAAACAGTTTAATGCGGTCACTTTAAAAAAGCTCGCGATACGCAGTCACTGCGCTTTCGTTCGCTACAATTAAAATTGCGCACTGTCAACGCTTTGCGATTTAACAGTGACTATTTAGCGACAATTACGTTACATCACTGTCCATTGTCCTGTAGCGATTAAGCTTCAACTACAATGGTCCAATCCCGACCTCTAACGAAGCGACTTCGGCTGTTTCCGCCCCCACTTCGGTTCGCTCAAAGAAGCGTAATTTGCGGTTACGAAAATTGTAGTCGCTACGAATTTTGACGATGTTCGCCGAAGTTTACCAACTGCAGTCGTTTGAAAGTCGACCTTCCAACGGGTTAAGTCGAGTTGACGAAGTTCCGGGTGTGTCAGGGTTAATTCGACCGGTCAGTTTAACCCCTATTGGCTCGGATGGGTTGGGATATTAAATAGCACGGGATAGTTCACTATTGATAACATTACTTTTTATGGGAGTCCTTTTGTTGTGAAACCTTTACACAGAGATTAAATTACATGTGCGTGTATTTCATTTCGTGAAGGCATTTCTTGGTTCTATAGCGAATATTTTTCTCAAAGAGGATATCATCCGGGCGATAGTAATACGACATGTGAAGAAACAAATAGGATTCGCACAGCGGCAACAAAAAGCCCTCCATCGAAACCCGAACATACAAAGAAAAACCGATTACAGTAAGCCTTGAAATAACGGTAACTTTACCCTTCTATTAGCAATATTCTGTTCGCACTGAGTGCTGCGCAATTATACGTTGACAAAGCTCGGCAAAGGAGGTAGGGGCCCTTTGTTATAGCGACGCCAATAATGATGGCATAAACTTTACTAATTTTGCTACAGACCGCGAATACTGCCGCACCAAAGCCCGGTTCACATGACGCGTCCCAATTGCCACGTGGCGGTAAAAAATTTGCTGGAGACTTTTGGTGGAGAGAAAGGAAGTGTTTTATGTTTCGTGCTGTTTGATGTTTGAAGGTGGTAATGTCGAAAATTAGCAGGATGTGTTTCTGTAATTTTGCCGCTCGAGATCGTCCCGCTTAGTCACATTACGTTTTCTTGATTTCTTCTTGTCAAATGATCATGAAAGAAATGTGTTTGTAGCACAACATCTACGTAGATTTATGCAGTGTTTATACCGATGGAAATAGTAATGTTATTTACTTTAGAATAATCTTTTCAGCTTCAGCAGCAGAAAAAACTTAAATTTAAAAATGTGGGTCTGCAAACCCTACATGACAGCACAATGTTATAATAAAATTATGTATCCATTAAAACACACACTAACAATCATACATGTTGTATGTTGAAAGAGGTGATGTAGCCCACATAGAATAAGATATTTTTGTTAACTTGTATTAACCTTTCTGTTTAATAAACAAAAACCTTTAAATTTTTTTAGGCAACTTATTGACATTTCATTTAGTGGTACACACAGCTTAATTTTATGTATGATCTCTTAATGAAACAACTATAAACCGAACACTCAATAGTCAATACCCACATTCTGCACACCGCTTTACTTCGTACACTGTTTCAGTAGCTACTTCAGAGAGCGATATCAATTGCTCGCTAACTATGGCTGATAAAATGCGATCGCCCTTTGACAGCAGACTCGGAACTTCCCTTATCAGTACTCTCGTTAAATTCTAACAATACAACGAACGTGGGTCTGTATATGTAGCCTATGCTGTTTAGAAGGCTAGGAAACTTCAGTAATAGGTGTTGGGTTGTTTTTATCGGCGATATGTTTAAGCGGCACGTATACAGCGAGGAATTGTGATTAGACATGCTAACTAACGGCGAGGTTCTATAAGTAAACGTTATGTAACGTTAAGAAGTTGCTGTTTATTTTTTACGTAAGGTTTGCTTAGCAACAGGGAACGGGAGTTAGTTGCAGTATGCTATGATAATACCAAGCTGTAGGTAAATCTGTTAGAACGCATAAAATTGAATTATTTTTGTAATTTCGTTAGAAACGAATGAAAAAAAACCACTTACCTAACTAGGTGGATAAACTACACGATTTTAAACCTTATTGCATTTCATTAAACTCCACCAGAACATTTTGAAATCAGCTAACGCAAGAAAAACGAGCGATAAAACAAATCCTAATAAAAAGTCTCAAATTAAAAAGCACGAGCCAACAACTGCAGCTCGCGATAAAAAATCATTAACGCCAAACATTGTTCTGGTGGCGTTGAAAATCGCGATTATCGCTAAGTCAAACGCGGAGTTTCGCACCCACCCGAGGACGCGTTAAGCGCGGCCCACTCTCCCCCAAAATATAGGCACAAAAAGCCGCTCATAAGTAATTCACCTGTTAAAGCGCATGAAAATAATGGCCGACTACCAATTTCAGTTCTGCATACTCGTGAAAAACGTTCGCTCGAACGAGATAATGGTATAGATTTTAGTGCGTTTCGGGGCGACCGTTCAGTTTTGCAAGGCAATGAATATGAAAACTAAATTGTGATATACCCGCAAGTTATATTTCAATTTATTCTTGTGGATATACCTTGTAAGTTACCTCATAAATTACAAATAATAACTACGTTGCAAGAATGTTAGATGATAAATTCATGGATTCTGAACTTAACTGGTTCACTACTATGTGGCATGAAGAATCTTTTCAATAATTTCGGAACATACTCTCCATAACATTAAAAGTCGGATGAGTATTATGAACGTAAAGAGCGACATTAAGGCAAATACATTTTATAATGTCGACAATAGAGTAGGTCGGGGTGAAATATGACCCCACTAGAGTTTACACCAGACACTTATAGTACCTATCTTGTTTAAGAACGAACCTACCGATGTAAAATGTGAATTATAATAAATTCCTTTAATACTGTAGTTGAATCGTAAAATGTAAGTTATGAACAATTTTTCGTTTCATAAATTATCATTTGCTGTCATCAATTTGTTACTGTGAATTACCTATTAATTTATAAATCCAATCAAAATTAGCTTCGAAATGATTAATTATAAAATTATCATTTTATTTAACGCTAATCGATTAACCTACACAGTACTTATTAATGTACCTTATGTTACTAAACAAATTATATAAAAAATGTCGTCTTCATATTTAATTGCAAAAAACTCTTCAGACTTTGTTTTTAAACCGAATGCCATCTAACAATGCTTTTTCTTGAATAATAAGAGGCGGTAGTCTGGCTTTTCCTTTAATACCAAGGAGTCCGCAAGATTCTATATTAATTATTTAGTATTCTGGTTCGACTCGCAATCTCTGTAGTCTGAAGAGAAATGTTTAGTGCCAATAATTGAAAATACAATATTGATACTTAAAAATAATCATATTTAGAGGAACTGAAAATGCATTCAGTGAAATTAGTAGGTATTAAACGAGATAATTTTTAACACGATAGAAAGTTGTACAAGTCCGAGGAAGGAATACGTTGCATTTCAATTGTGTTTTTTTATAATAATTCAACAATGAAATAAAAAAAATAATCATTCTCAATGCGTATAGATAATTTAGACTTTTTTTACGCATTTATTTGTTTTTCAGGAGTAAAATAATTTCAGAGTTCTATTTATTAGGACGATCAAAACTTCATTGGGTACCACCGCTACAAACCCCATATGCACCGTGTTTTTTTACAAAGATTACAATTAAAGTTTTGTTCAAATATTTACTGAACATTTGTCAAAGTGTCCGTTTGCTTACGTTGCGGCGACTGGTCTCAACTAAAGCTTAAGCGGTCACTTTCCACGCCAAGCTGCACTCGACAACGAACAGTTAAGCGCTCGCAAATAAACAGACTTACTGGCGATTTCATTATATTTATTTTAATTGATGGATAAATGGATAGAAGTATTATGTTATGAACAAAAACGTTTGTGAGTATTTATACAAGTGCACCTCATTATTCTGAAACATTGTTGAGCAATGCAGAAGTCAAGGTACAACTCTCAGTTACTCAAAAGCAACAAGGAAACATAAGTGCGGCTTAAGAACTTTTCACAGCGAAACATCTACATTTATTCCAAGTTCTAGATTCTCATACCAATTAATTACCACTTGAAACTTCACAAAAGTGAGGAACTAAGCGACCGCTCAAATTGCTTAAATCTTTCACGGCAACAATGGGAGGACAATAATTGTTAAAGAGGTTCGTACACTCAGCAAAGAGTGGTGCGACGCGCGAACAATTGCGCGGGCGAGCGAGTTGGTCCCGCATCTAATATACAGCGTGTATCACAAAACTTGGACATATTTAAGGGTGTGGTACAGACAATCGAATTGAATAACTTTCTATATGGGTATCAACATCGTATTCACGATAAAATAATCAGCTGTCCCATACAAAACTTCAATACGTACTCGAACCAATTGTCCAGGTCCAGTTTGATGATCTGAGCTACAAATATGACACCACATTTCTGATACTCGCTGTAGGTTCGAAATTCGCGCGGCAGTCCCGGGTGCTACGCTGCAATGGTCCCGGTGTGCGGCGTCCCTAAGCGCTTAAATCGCGATCATTTCAGTTGCATATTCTCAATTATTGTCAGCTCCCGACGACTTGCGGGACTTTGGGAACGAAGCCTGAGCTCCTTAATTGCAGCGACGCTACCGCCTCTTGATATAAATTGAGACACCACAATCAAGATGGAATTAAATTTCAGTATCGGTGTTTTCGTCGTCTTGATTGTCAAAACACAAGCATTTGGTATACAGTAGTAACTTTGTTTAGATGAAGTTTGAAATTAAGTAATTTACTTATTAGTTACTTTGTCTGAGGAATACGTTGACATTTCACTGATGGCTTAGTTAGAGGATAATATGTTGGCATTAGAGGTTAAGCTACGGTTTTTAGAAAAGCGGTAGCCGTGACATAGTCTCTGCAACTTACCGTCGAATGACGTCACTGAAACATTTTTTAAGAAAATGAGTTGGTATGTTTTCCTAGAGAGCGTTTTTTGACACCGTAAAATCAAACCCCACTGCCATTATTTTCCACCGCTCTTCTAGGAAACCGTAGCTTTCATTCTTATTAAACATTATTATTAACATTGCCGTTAACTATAACTGCTCCTAAAAGTTGTGCTAAAAGCCCTCATCATAACGTTAACTAAACTCTCGTCAATTTATCAATCATTCTCTGCAATTACAAGTGAAACAATAAAAACGCCATCTAACGCTGCGATTACTGCGTTATAGTGTTTTTAAAAGAACAATTAAGGAGCGGAACTTATCGCTACCGGGTCAGGGTTACCTTTTGTGAGCGAGTTGTTAGCACTATTCGCTATTTTTATGGCCATTTGTGCTTTCCGTTACAATTCTACGCGCTAACTCTACGGTAGGTATTGCTGGAAAGGTCGGTGTTAATAACACATTATTTTCCAACGATAGCACCTGGGGTAAGTATTTACGGGGTGAACTGATTTAAAAATGTATTTGTCATTTTATTAACGAAAAACTAATTTAAAAGTTTCTACCTATGTTCGTTATAGACTTTGAAACCATCCAACCGATGCGCCCCAAACCGGTTTAATTTAAAAGGCGAATGAAGAAGATGGTTTTAGGTAAGAGGTAGGTATGTAGGTAAGTAGGTAGGTAGGTAGGTAGGTAGGTAGGTAGGTAGGTAGGTAGGTAGGTAGGTCGGTAGGTATGTATGGTAGGTAGGTAGGTAGGTAGGTAGGTAGGTCGATAGGTATGTATGGTAGGTAGGTAGGTAGGGTAGGTAGGTAGGTAGGTAGGTAGGTAGGTATGTATGGTAGGTAGGTATGTATGGTAGGTAGGTAGGTAGGTAGGTAGGTAGGTAGGTAGGTAGGTAGGTAGGTAGGTATGTATGGTAGGTAGGTAGGTCAAACTGTCAGACCATCATTAAAACTAACTGAGAAAGAAAAGAAAATAAAGAAAATAATAAAAATATCCATATAGTACTCACATTCACAAAAATTTAAATAATATAATACTTTACAAAGTAATCATGTCATTTTGTATGTAATATTCAACAATGTCAATGTTTATATAAAACGATATAATTTGATGATTTTACTGAATAATTATGATGTCAAGTTTTATACTTTTATCACAAGGCTTAGCAGAGCGAGCAGCTCAATCCCAAGCTTTTTTATCTTCTAAATAATCTGAAATTTTATAGAACCCTTTTTTACAAAGTTTGGTTTTAATACAGCTTTTAAATCGTTTAATGGGTAAGTTTCGCTGAGACTAAATACGTACGAAATACTTATCTAAAGCGATACGCCTATCATTAGGCGACATTAGGTGCTCAAAACTTTACGATATTTGAGCTCAAGTTAAGGATTTTCTTCGCGTCTATGTAAACGAACTCTGGAATACGAGTCGACGTTACAAAGTTCACGGAAGGCGAAAAACAACCGTTCCGTATAAACAAAATAATAAACGAGTTACAGGATTTAATAGCTCAAAGAATTTTCAGCTCTGAAATCTAGAAAATTGTTTGACTAACTTTTATCTGAATAGGCTCTTGTAAAGTTATGAAATTATTTTTGGGTAAATAAATTGGTTTAATTCCGATCTCGGAGCTCCTTTCTGAATTGTAATTAAGATGATGTTCAATTTTTAGCTGGGTTAAAAATTACTAACTTACTTGCAGGAGGCTAACAAATGACCTTCGATTAATCAAAACAATTACTATACCGTACTTTTAGTTCATCAATACCATCGCCATTTGAGTCAAAAACTAAACGCAAAATCTCGAAACATGTAGTAAATAAAACCATCAACAAACACAAACCATAAACAACACCTGGACATTCCAATGCAGATTTAATGACAGCGACCATAAATATCACTTAAAAAAATGACTACCTTGTAAAGCCATCACTAGGACTATTAACTAAACCTATCATTAAACCAATATCACTTCCCTCGCGTTATAAAAATTTCAGTTCCCCGTAATAAATGTACAAAGTGTATTGGATAGCTCGTGCATTATACCTAGCATGTCTGATACCAGCTTTTGAAGGAAATAGCGCGCCTACAGAGAAGGCCGGTATTTCCGTTCGGGTGGGGGGAGGCGAAAAGGGGGGCGGTGTAGTCGGCCATTGCCGCTAATCGAGCCAGCGGTAAAACGAAGTATCTGATTTCTTTGAATTTTATTGCAACTTATTCCACGAAAATGGTAGGTGTACTCATTAACAACGTTTTGTGTTCCGCCAATGAGGATTCTTTTAACGTCAGAAATAAATTTTGATTGATATTTTAATTTCAATTTGGTAGTTAAACGTTTTGGTTTGTTGTCAATTTAGTAGTTTTGAATCTTGTTGTTCACTTACTGGTTTATAAACACGCACTATTGACAAGGCAGTAATTAAAGTTTGTATAATTAATAACCTATACCAACCCTATATAGACCACATACAATTTCCATAAAAGCATATTTCCTTAACCCTAAAATCCGAACCTACTTACATTATCATCTTATTAAAAACTAGACCTAAATAAAATTCAATACCAATTTAAATTAGTAATCAACCAACACTTACCTACTTAGGCTATTCAGTGTGTATGTGTGTAGTAGCCTATAGCCTCGGCACGATGAAGGCATCCATCAAATGGCGTGAACCGTAGAAAGCTACCGCCGGCCACTTATCAGATTTAGCCCTATTTGCTCGCCTACTTATAAGTAATTTCCGCAAATCGATTTGTTTTCCGAATAGGTCGATAGCGAGGAGCTTTGATTGTGGGCGGGTTGTGTTGCGATAGGCATTGTAGTAGAAGAGGTTAGTTTAGGTTTATATCTTCAGCGACGTTTGAGGTTATTTTGAATTTATAGTCAATATTGGCCGTTTTAACAAATTGAATAGATATAACATAACACACCACGCTTGTAATCTCTAACGGGTTAAGCAGAGGTGTCAGTAGTAGCTTGGAGTTTGGATTTGTGCCTGGTTGATGGCAATAGGCTCGCCTCTTATTTCATGGGACTTAAATATAACTGTTGAAATGTGTGTGTACTGTAAGTACACGCTGCCTATCACTGGTATATCTATTGAATTTCAGACTGAATGTAAATACTAGTTATAAGTGTTACATGAAAGCGCATAACCACGTCTTGGTTTCATGTGCTACAAAAATATATGTCGACCTTTTTCAAAAAATAAAATTCACCCCTCACACGATCGACTCGATTAAGCTGTCGATTTGCGGGAAAATGTGGACACGCCATCATAAAATGTAACGTTTTGTGGAACGTTTGCGCGATGCCTAACGGTAATGTAATAATTACACGTTAAACCATATTATTTTAACGTTAACTAGGTATATAATTTATTACCTGAGGTTGACGATTACTAGACATTGTTCCACCTAAATGAACATTGGATAAATAATTTGCAGCTTGCATATATGTGGAATTTGTAGCACCAAAAAATCCACAAAATATGAGATTCCCGTTCAAATACAACAGGCTAACAAAAAAAAAAACGCTATCCAACCAAATATTTACACAAAATAGGTACTCGAGAATTCAAGGGTTGAAGTACAAAATCCGTGCTCATTAAAAACTTTTCAACGCTTAATGAAAATCTTATTGAACCGGCTACGAGTGCATCGGGACTCCCCTCTCTCCTCTTCAACGGGGAGAACCGCCTGAAATGGCCCAGCTAAGTGTATTACAGTCGGATCGCTGCCTTTCATTCGACACATCAAAGAAGATCCCGTTCGTTCGCAACTAAATCGAATCAGCACAGCTTTGTTTCTAGACTCCAGTAGGTAAATTTGCAAAGGGATGGATCCGATATTGAGAGATTACTGCCTTTCAAGTATATCTAGGCCGTTTGATTTGTAAAGCAGTTGCGTAGAACAGGTGTATTAGGATTATTTCTATTGTGGAAATATAGTTTCGGGAATAGATGAGAGGTTTATTGGGTCTGTTTAACCTGAAAAGTAAGGGAAAGAAAGAATATATTGAACAATACTAATTTACATCATACGAGTATATGTACAAAAGTTATTTTCAAGAAAATGTGTTCAACATACCGAATAAAATTTGAGTTTTGAAACATCAAGAAAGCGAATACCAAATTACATTTTACAACAGGCGCGCCAGTAAAAGAGCTGCGAACTTAATATAGAAGTTCAATAATAGTTACATTTAATATTTCTCGAATGACTCCCATTTGCCCCGTTTCTTACAACTAGAACAAACTCACTCGCTTTGAAAATAAAACCTCTGGAAGTTATGGAGCTAAAAATTCGAACGAGGATCGGTCCGTGGGACCGGTGGCGGGTGGCGGTAGTGGTATAGCAGGCAATAAAGCAGGCAGGGTTAATTTCAGTCGCGTTGGCATCCACACTGGCGTTAAAAACTAAACCAATATACTTCTTAAAATTACGCGCGCGCCGCCGCCGGGTTACGTAAGCGCACGTGACCCAGGGAGATTTTGGCAAGCGCCCGGCGACGGGTTAAGATGTACATTGACACGGATTTTAAACTTGTACCCTAGGTACAGTTTGGCAGTATGTAGTCCCGAGCGACCTGTCCTGTATGTCCATAAATTGTTTGAGCTTCAACATTTTTGTAACAAATATATTTTATCAAAGCTCGCTCTGCAAATCTTTTGCGTTGAAGCATGCCTTTGGGAGTAACGTAACGTTCTCGAATACCACTGAATATTGCCTTATAAAACTTAACATACAAATACGATGCCCAATTACAACAAATAGCATAGAAACGGCTCTATTACATTTTAATTTGGCACTTCCGAAGCCACCGCTTTAATTTTTCGCTGCCAACAGGAAAACATTACACCCGCATCAATGCATAGTAATCAAATCTAGTTAGATAACATTAAAAATATCTCATCAATTAAACCGAATCTAATACTTCCGCTCCAAAAGTCCAGTTCAAACGCGTTTCCCATTCGATCCGAAATTGTTTTCGCAATCGGCGCGAGGCTGGCGAGTTTCCCAGTCCGTACGTGTCTGGCGTACAGATGGACGTGGGAGCAACGCAACCAATAGTCCGACGGGCCGCCTCCTGCGGAACTCTGCGGAAACGGTCCCTTGCCAACTTGTCATTATAACATCTCGTCCACATTACAATATATTTAATTCCCATTGTTGGGAATCAATTGGGTAATTTCATAATCGTGCGTTTATGCATTTCATAATCATGCGCATTCTTGTTTAACTGTAACGTTGTCTACGTGTGCACTGGGTATAGAACTATGCTAGATCTCATATTTATAGGCTGTATATACACACCTTGCTGTCAACCTCGTCTATTGTGTATTTTTTATATACAGCGGACGAATTTAGGATTGCCTCGGGAGTAGAATCTGGCGATTAAATGCAATGGGGAGGTTATTCTCTGCAGTTCAAAATAGCCTCGACAGCTGGCGGTTGCACCATCCGGGAATAAACATCTATTATTATTTAGTCTTTACTAGGAAACTGCTTCTTATGCAATACTACTTGGAGGAATATATACAATGGGATCTATATACTTAGGAGTTAATAAATATATCGCATTGGGTGGTGTATGGTCTTGATAAGTGCGAATGATATTTATTCAAAGCGAGTGCAAATGCTAAGCACTACTAAAGGTTAAGAAAACTTCTAATTTTAGCTTACTTTTGTCTTTTTCAAACTCCTAGAATCTACCTGAAACGGAATTCAAAACATTGGTATTATAAACTAGTAATTAAAAATGTATTGAGAACAGATTTTGTGTTACTTTTTCTCGTTTTTCTTTCTGTTGCTAAACACAGCTGGATATTTTATATACTACCAGTGTTCTGTAATTAATGAGAAGAACGTGTGTTTTTGTTCCTGATATTCTCTGTATTCTGGGAGGCAAACGACCTGCGTTCTGCGCTCTCGTTGCGATGAAGCTTGCGTAGCGTGAGCCAATCAAAACGTAGAACGCAAAACGCAGGAACGAAAGCTCTTGAACCCCGATTTAAAAAAATAAATATTTTTTACTATCTTATACTATTAAATGAGCAATATTTCTATATATAAATATTTGTAATCATGTTTTCGAAAACGGATTTCGATGAAAGTTGCAATATAGAGGGTTTACAGGGGCGAAAATCGATCTAGCTAAGTCTCATATCTGGCAAAGTTCGTTTTCTCCGTATTTTCACCCAAGCAGAGTTCGTTGTTTTAAATTTTAGAACAAGATGGCTACCTTCGAATAATGACATGGCAGCATGGAGCATGGAATTAGTATGTCCTATCTTATACTATTAAATAATAATTCTCTGTTTTCACCCGAGGAGAGCTCGGTCGACCAGGTACTATCAATTGAAACAGCATTGGTGAGTTATGATATTAAGATGTTCGTCAGGCGAGCCCTGGGCAGTTAGCCCCAATATCAGTCAAATATTTGTACTTGTTTAATCGTATTTAGATATTGATACCCATCACTTCTGCTGAGTTTCGCTAGCTAATTTATCTTGACCCTGTAGTTCGTGCCGATACGAGAGTAGAAGACCATAAAAATTATTATTAAATTAACCAAACGCTATAATGGAAGAAGTTATCTATCTAAAAACTCCTATGAACTAGTTTAAACCCATTTTCTAGGATTGATATCTTGATTGCGACCTGCGTGGGAACCAACAGCTGTTTCTGATGTACTTTACGATTTCTTTCAGTAGTAAACTTGCATAGAAACTTTACCGTTGTGGATTTCCAACGGTAGAATTTTAGGATGGAAGACGATTTTAACTGAACTTAGTAGCTGGTTAATTTAAAGAAATTAAGTGCTGTATAAAGGTACCATTCCGTAGCCGACTGCAGGCGGCAACTGCAGGCGACGTGTCGCCGCGACACGACTGGTTTCTATGAATTTCTATGAAATACCTTCCGTAGCTAGCGACACGTGCCTTCATAGAAATACCTAATATGAATATACCTATTACCTTAAATTAGAGATTTCATAAGATCATTTCGTTGCAGCGAGGTTACTAGGCACTTTTCATAAAGGTTTCGTAACTGGTCGGGAACATCTACACTAATAATATAAAGTGAAAACATTTGTATTTGTGTTTGTAATGAACAAACTCAAAAACCACTGGACCGGTTAACATAGGCTATAATTTATAAAAATATCACGCGAGCGAAGCCGCTGTCGGAAGCTATCTTGCATTAATCATTATAGTATAAGACAAAACTTTCCCAAAAAAAAAACTAGAGAATGTTGATTCGCCTAACATTCACTTACAATAGATTGAAATAACCTGATTTAGATCATAAAGTAAACAACTACCAAACAATAAATACCCAAACACCAACCCAACTTAGACAGAAGCCGGCCCAGACCCGACATTCTATAACATCCAGAACGCGAATAGACTCGTGTGAACGGCACATCACTAATCGCGTGCACCGCATGCATAAACATGAGCGTTTTAAGACAAGACTCGTCTTAACAATTTGGTTATCTATGCATTCTATGCAGTTTGCGAGTTGCCCTATTATTTTCGTGCTGACGCCGTCACGTCTAAATTCACAGAGTAAACTTGCAAGCGTTGATGTTAAATAATTTCCTGTTTATTTGACGGCTGCTTTGGTAGCGGGTTCTAGAGGCATGCCTGTTGAGATTTTGTACTAAGTTTTGGTGGGTTGACACTTTTTGTTGGACAAATTTTTGTAATAAAAGTTATTATTTTATACTCTGGAAATATGTACTCGAACGCAACAGTCATAATAAACGGATTCAATTTGCCCATTGCAAACTATTAAAGCCATTAAATAAACATTGCGATGCATCCGAAAACAAATCGACATTGCAATTTTACGTTGCCTCTGCCTCGCACCTCGACTGCTACTGATCTAAAAAATAGAAAACAACAATGTTCTACACGAATTCGATAAAAACAAGCCGTAAATTACTTGTTTTTTTAGTACTACGGTTTATTCCAGTCAATTAACTTTTACAAGCGCATCTTTTTTGCGCGGTGCTACGGCGTAGACCCGTAGCACTGTAGTCCGTACAGCCGTAACATCTTTGTAGGTCGGCTACGGCTACAATGTTTTTTCTAAACACAATTCGGTTACCACTTTGTGATCATTTTTAGTACCAACCAAAGCTTATTTCAGTAATTTGTATTTCTCTGCTTGGTATTTATGCTTCTTTGTCAAATCATAAAATCAATACCAGTATTATATAAACATTACATACAAAATGACATTATTACTTTGTAAAGTATTTATTTTTTTTAATTTTTGTGAATGTGAGGACTACGTGGATTTTTTCTTTTTTTTTTCTTTCTTATTTAGTTTTAATGATGGTCTGGCAGTTTGAGTAGTTTATGAGGCCTACCCAAATGTCCTTTCTTTGGTATTGTTCGTCGAGTTGAGCTCCTTAAGTTCTGAGTTGAGCTCCACAATGGACAGGACAGGTCCACTCAAATCTGTGTGGTTCTTTTCTCAAAAGACCATTTCAGACACTAATCTACATGGTCCTCATATGGCCTGACCAAGATTTTGTCTGGACTTTAAAAGAGACTGTGACCTCTGAGTTTGTTTCGGCCTTTCTTCTCAGAGTAGTCAGATAGGAAACGCCGAACTCATCTAGCTAATTTTTAATTATTTTTTTAAGATGACGTGTAAAAGTGATTCCAATATCCTATTTACAGAATAAACAATTTCATTTCATTTCATTTGTAAACCTTTAGGAGTACAGGAATGAATGTATGTGTGGTGGAGTAATAATAGAAGATATTTAAATCACCCATTTCCTGAGAAAAAGAGAAAGACCGTGATACCTAATACAATCAAGAGAAACAAATTTTCTGACGCAACAACGCAGCTTGAAAAAATAACAAACCAGTAACAAAACGACAAGCACAAACATTTAAGAATAAATAAAAACCCGTTCGCACTGTACGCGACGTTTGCGCGAAATATCGTCGCGAGGGAAGACAATAAAAAAAAATGAACAGCGGAAAGTAACTGCACACAGATGGCGCCACCGCGGAAATATATTAAGTAAATTTAAAAAACGTATTCCCGAACGCGAGGCAGGCAATGGCGCGTGTGAAATTTAGTATTGCGCTCTTTGAGATCTGTTGCCGTAAGGCGTGAGAGGAATCGTAATACTCCAAGTTGCTTTACACTTACAGCATCGAGTTTGTAGTGTCACTGAGCTCAGATTTCTGAATGACGAAAATCCATTTAGCGTAAATCCGGTTATTTTTTAGTCATAAGGATACGCAGAATAAATCCTTTAGAAAATTTGTATCTTTAAAAACATTTTCTTTATTTGTTGCGCCATTTAATAACATGTTTTCCTTAAGAATTTATTTTATAAAACCAATTTTGTACCTAATATTCTGCACATCAAAAGAACCGTACGAAAATCAAAACAGAAAGTAAGTTCCAATCTCAACTACTGGAAATTTTCCGATCGAAATTGATTCCTATAGGTTTGGCTCGAAATGTTATCGAAAATTGAATTCTCTGTTTAAGCACCAATTATGGCAGCCTGGCTGCCGTCTGATAGCGAAACTCAACTCAATCGTAATTATTTCCTTCTCGGAAGAAAACTTGAAGCGCGCGTTAATTGTGGCCAAGGTAGACGCCGCTTTACACACGACGATACGATGTTGAGACGGGATCGATACGATTCACTGACGTATGTATGACTGAGCATTTAGCATTGTAGATATAATGAATAGCTAGTTTCTGCGGTATCATTACCAACCTATTCTTTTTGCCTTTTATTTATAAACACTTATTTTTAAGAAAAGTTTTGTTTTTTTTATTTAGAGCAATGTATTTTCGAGATGAATTATATATTTCAACGAAATTAGTGGTTGCTATCCATAATCTAAATTTCAGAAGATATCCGGTTTACATCCCACGGTACAGTCAATATTTTTTATTTTTTTATGGTTTCCGTATGCCAGTAGGTTGTCATTGATATTCCCAGTCCTGTATTCGTTTTGTAAGTTAAAATATTACCCGCTATGACATGTTGAAGTAGAATCGTTTATTTATTTGTTAACCGTACACAGACCGGACACCGGAATATATCAATTTAATTAATAGAATTACGTTTTGGATGGAATAAACAAAGTATTGTAAACATTTTTTTGTTGAGATTTTATTTAATTCAAACAGTGCAATGTTGCGTTACTTTCAACTAAATTGAAAATAACTACGAATCTGTATGTTAAATTTTATTCGTATTAGATAAATTAATGGTTGTACTTACACCTACTGAATTATATTCAATGGGTAAAGTTATCTTGTTTGACCTTTAAAACACAAACGTAACTTTCGAGGTATTAATTAAGAGGAGTAGGAAATTCATAAAGGACTTTGAAATACTTTGTGAAAATAAAATGACTTGTATTATAGGTACTGTCTAACAACAGGGCAAAGGCCTCTTCTTAAACAGAGAAGGAAAGAGCATCGAAACTTTTATTAAATAAGTATTCGTTTCGGCTTGGCTGTGACAATTTTGTATTAATCTCGGACACATTTACAAGCATACATTTACATTTTGTTAGTGTTTCAAAAACCAATATAATAAATAATTTTCGTGTTGCGTCCAGGGCGTCGCGTATAAACCGTCTTTCACTATGGACAAGCAGGAGGTGAGACCGTGTGACGTCATTAGCAATCTGCCACGTCGCTGTGCTTCCGGCAAATTGGAGCAATTATAATGTAGGCACAGTTTGTTTTGTTACAAACCATCGCCCCTCGAAACAGTCGTAATTTTGACGACAAGCTTATTTTAAACGACATCAAACCTATTAAAACAATCTCAAACATCTTTTCTTTTTTAATAGACGAGTGTTCAAGAGTTTTTCGATTGTTCCTGTTTTGGAGTGTTGTTGGCTATAATTGTGATTATGAAAATTGCAGGCTATTGTTAATTGTACAGCTAAGGGTTACCGCATGGCTTTTTTTTTCGGATTCTAAACTGTTTTCTACGAAGGTCAGGTAGGTCGTTCATGTAATATTTAAGTAAATTATGCTTATTAAATAGATTGAAAGTGCCTGTCCGTAGTTTCTGCCTTACTTCATTAGACAAATTCCAGTAATGCGAACCGAGCGCAAAATTATATGACATCACATTGCATATCAACCCTATCATCAGCAAAATATCAGCATTCCCATGTCCAGCCTCCCAAACCGAAGTTAATAAGACATGCGATAAGAGTAGCAACAAATAGCCATAATCTAGGGATACAGAGATTGCCCGGGTAGGGTTGCCCAAAGCCAGTTAATTAGTACAAAACTTTGCAGTCATCGGCCGTGCGGCTTCGGAAAAAGGAAGCCATTCCGAAGTACGGACGATTGTCTAACCGGCCTTTGTAATGAACGGATTAACGAACATATGCAAGCTAAAGTTAATGGACAGTTAGACGGACTTTTTATGTGAATATGAACAAAGATTTATGGTTGCTTCAGCCTGTAAACGTCGAATGTTGAGCATACATTAATTACATGGTGAGTGAACAATCACGCGGTGTTATATTACGTGTAAAAGGTGAAGTTAGGGAAATTAATTGTTTAACAAATTGACTACAAACTTAAATAATTTTTATATTTAAATGACAACAGTCTTTACTGGTTATAAAACGGCAAAATGGTGAAGATTATAGTGTGTCAATTAATTTTCTTGTTTGTACTTATATATTTGATATCACTATTAACAAAAAACTATAAACATTTTTCTTTCTTAAGTTAGTATTTCTCTAAAACAATTAAAAGTAAAAAAGTGACCTTTTCTCTGCCATAAAACTACAAAAACACTTGTTTACCACATTTAATACATCGTGCTCATCACAGAATTCTTTATATACATAAAAGACATGTGTAATGCGTACCTTTATTTCGAGTTGGCTCCACAAACAAATTAATTTTGTATCGTCCGGCCCGAGTATGTAAACAAATCGATTTTCCTGTGTATTTATATAAGAAAAACACACGAATAATTAGACATTTTTGTATATTAGCTTCCATGTTTGTTTTTGTATTTCAATTATCCTAACAATGTTTAGTGTGGTTTCAAGGTAGAAAGAGAAAACGATTATAAAATAGGCATTATTATTAGAAAATAAATTACCTATTTAATTCACGATTCACAGAAAGGAATAGGAAATTGCGTTATAGGTAGTGTCTTCAGATCAAAGGGCATTAATCATATTAACTGTTAATTGTTGCAGTAATTGTTAACTAATCAGCGCCTTTACACAACCTAATATTGAATTAGTTAAAGTAGTGTTTCTTATTGGAATTGCACATGAAGGCAATTTCTTAGCTTTCAATCAAACCTTAAATGACACCGTTCGTAGGTACAGTTCGTCTTGTTCAAAGCCAAATATCGTATCTATAACAGCCAAACCACCCAATTTTTCCACAAAATAATTTAATTCCAGCTAACTTCGTAATGAACACGAAATTCCTCGTAAACTATCCTGAGAGACGTCAATTACTTAAGTTTCAAATTAAACCACTAGTATCGTCCATATTATGTAGTAAGTACGTCGACGAAATGGCTCAATCTTTGAACAGGGTAACAAAGCAACATAATACTCAAGTAGCTTCGTTTACTACCATTCTGATCGTTAATAAAGGAACTATGGAAACTATTGATCGGGGAATTTACGATGGGTTGTTTGAAATCAAAATGTAAGAGCTCTTAGCGGAAGTAAGTAGGTAGCAACTTCATCTTAATATTTTGTTAATGGTGAAATTGTCAAAGTAGGCTTAGCTTGTGGGAACCACATGTGTAGCAGTACAGTGGGTTGATAATATGTACATCTTAACAATATTTGCTCATTTACAAGACGTGGGATCCAGCTACCGCAACCAACTAAAGTTTTAACTTTTCTTGGATCGAAATGAACCGGTAGGCACTTTTGCTGATTCGACATTTAGTATTAATTCGCCTATGTTCGGAAAAAAGACCGAATTGAAGAAGAAGGTTTACTACTTAAAAACACCTGGTCTCCAACAATATGGTCATCATCAACAACTGCTAAAAAAACAACTTGAACAAGTCAAAACGTTACAACCCTTAGTGGTCCTTACACCCACATGACTACTTGACTGGACTGGCTCATAGCAATAGCCAAAAATAGCCCAGAATAGCCTACTAAATGAACTCAGTACACGTTACTTAATTAATTTCAACAATTCACCGTACTCCACGTAATAAAAGAAGTTACGCTGCGAAACTTGAGTTTTTTAATTTTCTACAAAAATGTCGACGCTGCTTTTAGAGATCCGCATTCGTTAATATGTACATGTTTACCTAGCGTTCCCTGCATAACTTTTAGCTTCATGTTTTTTTAAACTTTCTTAAGTTGCTTATAGATTAAGTACGTAAATACTGTAGGAATAAGAGACTGCCCTTGCAAATGAATAGTCCAAATGCACAGTGTTATAATTAGATTTTGAAAATTATTTTTTTTCGCAAAGAAAACATGCTAGCTAAATGCTGATACGAAATCGAGTATTTAAATGATTATATCTGTTAGTTTCAAAAAATTAAAATGTGATGTCCGTAAAATGGGCGTCTTAAAACACTGTGAAACGGTATATTTATTTTTTTATTTATTAGGTACGATTTTTATAATAAATAAATGTGTAGGTGAAACAATTTTTTATTCAATTAATGGAAGCTTTATGTTGTATGTACTTTTATTAACCAACCTATTTCATTACAACTACCAAATTAGCAGTCTATAAGAAGCCTTGAAAGAAACCATTTTCAGCTGGAAAACTTCGCGAGTAATATGACTCACTCTGTACCTAACTTTGCATGGAATTAAATAAAAATAATGTACTTTTTCGCAGACAAAAATTTCTGCTTAAAAAACTTCTGAATTTTTACAAATAAAATTCGAAATAACAGAACGATTCGCACTTGTCTTCTTTTTCTAAGCAATAAAAACTTTAAGCATTTTACGTTTTGCGAGGACTTTCGGACGAGAATGAGACAGGTATATAGTTTTAAACAAGTTGAAAAGAGATAGCATCGAAATGGGAGGCAATAAAAATAAACAGCAACAGTTGAAGCCGCCTGTATACGTCATACAAAGTAACGTTTTCTTTAGATTAAAGTTTTAGAAGTCGTTTCGAATGAAAGAGACTTAATTAAATATTATTATAGGACAACTTTGTTACAAATAAATCGTAAAGTTTTGTTAGAATAGACTAATAGCAAAAAAATAATTTGGTTATATACGATAGGCGACAATATATACCATTTATTAGAATCGATTCCGGGATATAACAGAAAACAAAAATGCTTTTATGCCAACTGCAAATGGGTACCACTTTTTAGGGAACTACAGTAATACGAATTTCTACGAAAAACAGCTGTCAAACTGGTTCCCGAAAACCGCACCAAAAACAAACTAAAATATAAAACTCCAACCCAATTCTCCGTTTAAAATATAATTGGAAATCAAACTTCGACCATAAACGAGTACAAATGCGAGTAGAACTGCCTCCCCGTCTAATTACACGGAGATACCAACCAGATACCAATAGAAGATACCTATTTACAACGATACCAACTGAATGATAATATTATTTTATACAAGTTCAAAACGAAGTTATCGCGTTGCCCCGGGCGTCCGCAGTCGCAAGATAAACTGAAATTTCTCATTCCGACACAATAAAGTTTCCGGAGTATTTTTTTACTTCGCCAAATATTTCAAAATACTTTTCTATTTGCTTTAGGATTTTGCTAGAGAGTTTTAGAAATTGTTTCGATGTGACTCCCCAAGAATAACGGGTGGACGGATTGATCAGCAGAATGAAATTCAGATGAGTTTTACGATTGGGAACTCGAGAGAAATTCTTTTTTTGTTTTGCATGAAGAGACTTTTTGGTGTTTTGTAACGGTTGGAGTGGCCGCCGAGCTCTGTTTTGTTCCTTTTTTATTTAAATAGTAAATAAAGCTTCGGGCGTTATTGAAATTAAGTTTCTTTTTCCTTTAGATAAGAAAATTCCGTGATACGGACCAATGTAAATCTATCGATAACGAAGTAAAAAAAGGTTATTTATTTAACTGAGAGATTAAATTCTGAATAAAAACACAGAGCTACATAAAAACACTTTTATTTACACAACCATATTATCTGCTTATCCGAATCCTAAAAAAATATCAATAACCGAAAAAACGGTCAAACATTAAACATGGAGCCGGATATAAGCAGATCGAGATGCCCGTCCCTTGGAGGATAACAGATACTCGCAAATTATAAGTGGGCGTACGGAAAACGACTCCTTGGGCGATCATAATAATATCTTGGAGCGAAAAATGGCGCGAACGCGGCGAGCTAGGGGTTACGCCGAGCGCGGCGTAAGACATAGGTGGCCATTTGGTTTAGACATCATCAACTTCATACAATTTCGATTTTAACCGACCCCAAGCGATCTTCTTTTATTTTTGGGTCGAAATTCTCATGTCATCCTCAAGGGTATGTCAGTCTCTTTCAGAATAAACCACACAGTGGCTGTCTTGAGCACATTAAAGAGGGGTCCAGTGGAACACAGTGGTACCAATATAGCCAATAATATGAAAATAATCTCATATTTTAAAATATTCAGTTCTATAAACGGATTAATTTTTTTACAGCGCACTTTACTTCCCAGAAATAAATAAAGTATGTGACATTTTACAATGCCCACGAAACTAAAATAGTTACAGTTTGATCTGGATAAGCCCACAAAAAAAAACACAACTGTATGCTTATCTAGTACATTTCCTGATCTATAAAAAGAATATCAAAATAGTTTTAAGCCACGAATGCGACTGCCATAGGTCAAACGTTTATCGCGGTTTACAGATAGCTTATAATTTATACAATGGATGGTATTATCAAAGGGGTTTGACGGTACATGGGATACCACATGATGGCTTTAATATTACAGTGGATAGGGTAGGGCCGATACTGTACACATTGCTGTCTGCTGCCTACAATAGTGCGGGATAATAACAGAGGAGGAGGTGTACATTTCACACTACGTAGAATGACATATCAACGGCGAAGTGACAAGAAATTCTTACTGCCGAAGTAAAAAATTGACACTAAAATTGATTAATCGACGTGCCAATAACTTCTAACTGTCGAAGTCAACACATGTCCCATGGAAGTTAGAATGGTAATCCATAGAGTCTATGGCACAGACTGTTAGATTGGGTGGTTTAGTTAGAAAGTATTTCTAGATTTTGATTTATGCTGTTGCAATACTTGCAATTCAAAGTGTAGTTAAGAGATTTTACTAGAACATGCGAATTTGAGCTTTAAATTCGACATTTCACCGTCGTCGATATTGACTTTTACCAGGAATTCACTCGCGATATTTTTTACTTAGGTACGTTTTATCGTAGGACAATCGCGATTCTATTTTGTTTTAGTCGTGTCTTTGCCTCTTTATATGGGAGTAGTGTAGTAGCAGTAAAGTCGTGAAACACAGCATGGCTCCATAACATTTCGACCAACGCGCAATCGAGTCTGTGTATAGAGATATTGATTTCGGAAAAAAACATGCGGGCAGTCTTTGGGGACTGCCGATAGAAGAGAAAACTAAGTAGCTCATGGAAAGCGTTCGGTGACGATGACGCGAGTTCCATGATTTTTGTTCACCCAAAAAGTGCTCAACGCGCCTTAAGAAGTTTTCACTTCAAAAAAACTATTTAGTCCGTCAGTCAGATAATAAAAAAATATTAGACACGTATTTTTTGCTTTATCATATTAATAAAAAATGGTTTAGATAAAACGCATTAAAGTTGGGGAGTGGGGGCGCGCTACGTCACAAGTCAGTATATATTGTATTGCCGTTATCTTTTGATTACGTAAAAAAAGAAAAAATACGTGTCCAATATTTTTTAATAATCTACCTGACGGACAAAAAAAAATTGTCAAAATCCTAATTAAAACCAAAAAAAAACATTATTGTTATTTGAAAATGTCTACAAGCGTTTGAGTATTTTTATAATCTGACAGATATTGTTTATCCTTTGAAGAAGTCCTTATTACAACAATGCCTCTGTAGATCTAAATAGACTAAAGTCGATCTCTTAAATCGCTTCTACACTTCACCTCCCCATAGTGTGTTACTTTAATGTTCATACAAAGCCGTCGATGTATGTTACCCACTGGGACTCGAACTGATTACTCGCCGTCTGCGGGTAACGATCTGAGCCAATAGTGATACAGCACAATATACTGTTTATAATTTAAAGGGGTTAGAATTGTTCTGCACAATACGGTATTGCTCGTACGCTCAACTGTGAAGTTTTGGGGGAGCCATGTATAAGTGTATCTACTCAAATGTTTAAAAGAATACAGACTTTACATGCGTTGAATGTTTAGTCAATGACGTTGAATCGACTGACATTATTTGGATTAAATACAGGATGTGTAGGTAAACTATAAACCCTGTACATAGTATTAAACAAAATCACTTTTCGTTACAGCTTTTTTTTTAAAGACGGTAGTATCAGAGTAATATTTTACATGCGTTGAATGTTTGTTAGTCAATGACGTTGAATTAACCGAAACTATTTGAACCAAATACGGTACGTGTGGGTGTCAATAAGTCCTGGAGTATATGATAAAAAGCTCCTCTAGCTATAAAACTGTAATCTTAAAAGTAGTGCACGTGCACTACCTTCGAATCCGTAGATGAAATTTCGAAGTTCCATAGAAAACTAGATTCGTTGGGATAGTAAAAGGATTATATTGATTTACCTTTTTCTATCACAGATTGTTTCACCAATACTGTTGAAAAATAGATGAATATTGTATTAACACTTATGCCTCGGACATTAGCAGCTATTACCGCTCTTCAGAACTCAAACACAGATCTTGATATGTTTGCGAATGAATGGAAGATAATAATGTCAGAATGTCTGAATTTTTGTTAGAAGAATGCATGACTGTGTTAAATAAATGATACTATGTTTAAATAGTGTAGTTGGCTTCGGCCGTTCTATTTAAAATAAATAAACAGCGACTAATGAAATTTTAGCTTATTTTAGATAGAGGAGCATTATTGAATTTAACGATTTACGTTGAAAATCAAATATTGTTGTGATGTGTGACAGGACTGTTATTTAACTTATATGTGTTGGCATGTGATGCGGAACTTTCCTGGTACTAATTACTTACACAGTCGACAAATAGTGTGAGTCCTTTATTCTAAATTTAATTTATTTCAACCGTTTCAATATTTTTATTAATGAATTGTATTGTCTATTCCTTCTTTTTTTTAATTTTAATTCTTATTTGTGATAAGGATCAATCTCATTTATTTTTATTTTATCCTAAAATTAATATGTATATACTTTTTTTAAAAATAATTAATTAAATTAATTGTATTGTATCAATCAATCAATTTTTTTTTCTTCTGAATAATGTAAATGTAGTGGCACTTTTTACCTTATTTTAATTTTGTTAACATGCGGATAATGTAGTGGGCTGTAATATTGTTAATACTCCATATGAGCCTATATTATTGTTATTTGTAAACATTTTATATTGCAGCTGTTTATTGTCCCATAATAAATAAAATAAAAGAGTCAAGTGTGCAGGCAAGTTTTTTTACGAACTATGTATTTGTGCTCAGTAGTATCTTTGACCTCTGAGTATGTTCATAAGGTTAAAATAGTTATTACCTCTGAGTATGTGCAAAGGTGTATTTTTTTACCTGCGTACCTATATGTTTTATCGACTGTAATCTTCACTCGAAGTATGGATTGATTAAAATTTACTTAAACTTAATATCAAAAGGTGTGGTTAGAAATCACGAACCCATTTGTAGGGACAGTCAAAAAGGAGCAAACGTTAGTGATCTCAAGGCTCGTCAAACGAATGATGGTCGATGGCGATTTGCATACGAAAGGTATAAAAATAATCTTAAAATTTAAGTAGGTGCGATAACTGAATGGAGCTTTATCTTAATTGGAAGACTTTTAAGCACTTTAGGGCTGAGAATTTTTCTGCTTAGAAATTAATAGACTTTTTAACTTTTCGGCATCATCATTTTATGGTAGGTATGTAATTTCATTGTAATGCATGTATCATCTACTCATTTGAATAACTAAGGATTCATGTAACGCTTTTTGTTTAGGGATTTCACAATTAATTAGAGAAATATATATATCTAATGAATAGCCGCTGTAGGCAAGTAAAATATACAACTTTTCTCTGTCGTAGTTGAATGGGGCAAACATAAGTTTATTTAAACAAACTCATACCTTTACAACGCCTTTCAAACCGAACGCTGATTTAGCTAAAATTTAATAACAAAAACGCGCGCGCCTCCCAGGGACAATAACAAAGTAATTTTTCATCCGCACATAAAAAAAATGGTTTCAAAACACCGCCACTATGAAACGGAGACTCAGTACCGGCATTGTCACGTACAACAAAAGGAAATTCCATGACGTCAAGTATCACCAGTTTAAAACGATAAAAAATAATGCAAATTCACTCCTGTGCCGCTTTCGTGATATAACGCCGGATCGTTACTAAGATAACGGAGTTTTTCCGTTAAATCGCGCCTCCTCAGTACTTAACGACAGTGTCCTTCGTTAAACGGAAGTGATTCAGGTAGTCGTTTGTGTTTGAGTGCTCTTTTTCATTTGTAAAAGTATTTTTTAGAGCGTTTTTCACAATGAGTTTTTGTATTGTTATTGTTAGATTTAAGGTATATCGGATGGGGTGCGATGGTTAATGATGGCTCCGGCTTCTATGAGAGGCAATGTAATTATGCTTTCTTATATAGTTTATTTTTTATTTTTTAACTCTTGTGCGTCGTATTACCTTCTTGACGGTGTGTACCAACTGCCATTTACTTAACTTTTAAACTTTCAGAGGCATGAAGAACAGGGTGTACAGTTCACTCATCCTCCATAGAAAAGGAAGGATGCTCCGGCCGGATTAGTTAGTCGGTAAACTCTGCTTGCGCGATGCAAGATTTCGTGTGACGTCAGTATGATGCGTTCGCATGTGGCGTCAAAATTAATGAATTAATTCGTTAATTTTTAGTTAATTCCATAACATCACGCCTATATGCCCCGAAGGGTTAGTCAGAGGTGTACCTATAGTACAGCCACATTTCGCCAGTTATGTTTAAGTCCCATGTAATAGGGGCGAGCTTGTTGCCATCAAACTAGCACAAATCCAGACTCCGGGCTGCTACTGAGAAAATCCAGATGGAAAAACTCAATAAAACTTTGCCCGACCCGGGAACCGAACCCAGGACCTTATGCGCAGCAGTAGCACTTGCGACCACTAGACCAACGAGGCAGTCTTTAAATTTTTCTTCCGAAATGCAAATAAATGACTTGACACTTCAATCATTATGAAAAGCAATTAATTAATTTCCTAACTATCTATGTAACTAACCAATGAAAACATAGTGAATTTATATTAGCAACTAGCTTTCGTGGATGTCGAAAATTATCCCACGGGAACGTACTACTGGGATAAAAAGTCCTATATATTAACCCAGGTTATAAATTATCTGAGTGCCAAAGGAGAATGGGCATTTTGTCCTGTCGGCGGCCTGTAACGAAATCTGTGCCAAATGAATGTTCAATTACTAAGGCCTAACTTTTACTGTGGACGCTACGCTGTAATTAAGTCATTTGGAATAAAAATATTCAAATGTAAATAATGTATGGAGCGATATCGTATTATGGCAGATTTTATTTCTTATACTTAACTTAAAAATCTTACTAACTGTCGGAATGGACCCAATGAAACCGGTTTTCTATCTGCTCACGCGAAGGATCAATCAGCATCCAGCAATAAGAATGAAAGTGGTCGGCGCGAGCGCTGCCCATGGCGCAGTCCTTCGATTACGCTTTCCAGTAGCCCATACATAATAATGTACATGCAAGAACTTTTGTAAATATCAAAAATAGCCGCTTGAGTCTACCAAACCACATAGTGGACTACGTTGTACGTTATAATATGAATAGACAAAGAGCAATATTTCAAAGCATAAGTAGTGGCTAGACATTCGACGATTTCCCAAATCTTTCAGAAGATGATCTTATTCTGTTTGCACTCAGTACATATCAGATCAAGTTAGCGCATAGCTATTATGCTGAGCACTTAGTACAAGGCTTGTATAATATTGAAGTGTACCGAGAGCAACAAATAAGGGGTCTTACGTCCGTTTTCACCGATAACTAAATAAAAGTGCACTGTTGGATTTTCAACTCAGCGCTGAGCCAAGCGTTGAAAATCTAACAGTGCACTTTATTATTCTTACATTATAATTGGCCGACAAAGAAACGGGCGAGATGCTATCGCTCATTACTATTGTAATTGCCTGAGTGGTAGGCGTACAGTTGGATGCTGCGCATATAAGTACGTAATGTGGTATTTAGGATGGGCAAAAGACCAAACAGAAGATGTTTTATTACCAGCAGCAGGTGCAAACTAAAACTATTTTTATTTTTTAAGAGCTGTCATTACTAAGTTGTCGTTCATATAATGAGTTGCGTCTTCTTGTAAAGATTCATCCAATACTTAGTTTTGTTTTACACTGAATCTCTGTATAAGAATTGTTAATAAGTAAGCATGCTGTATTCTGCTGTAGCCTATAAGCATTTAGCCTTAACTATACTTCTTAAGGAGGTACTGTATTTTTTTTTCATCATGTACTCATTCTTAGAGATCTAAAAAAGAAATAGAAACATCTTATTTTGACGAGTATAGCTATGTTATTACTATTATATTTTTCAGTTATGTAATATATACACTACATTACTTAATAAACAAAAAGTCATTTTACTCACTTCAAAATAGAATCTCAGCAATAAAATTTCTACACAGTAATTGTAGGACTAAACCACATCAGTAAATACCAAAATCATGGTTGACCTCGAATAAGACAAGCTCCATATACTTTTGCCCATTATCCTTTAAACTAAATCCGTTCAGCCGTTATTGCGTGATTGAGTAACAAACATTAAAATTTTCACATTCATAATATTAGGAGGATATCTTCACAAAACTGATATGAATACCGAAATCCAAGTACATAATGCCTAAAGTGCTTCTAATATTAGTAGAGCAACACAAACTGAACAATGGTGCATATTTACTTATAATATTGATACCATTAATCTTAGATAAACATCGCCGACGTCTCCGGTATATACCCTACTCGTCGGCGAATATCGAGAACAATTTCATTCAGGTCTGCTGTTTGTGAGATAGTTTCAAATATAATTTATATAGAATGAGGTAGATTGGGAGAAGTGATTAGTTTTAGAGATAAATGGCATTGCTTGCTAGTCTAATTTTATAATGCTATGGAAGTAAATGTTTTAAATCCTTGTAGGTGAAAAAGAAAAGGAATAACATTATTTTACTTTAAACTTTTCAGGGGGCTACTTCTACGGTAGCTTTTAATAACTTTCAGGAATGTAATTCAGGAAAAAATAAGGTAGATTTATAAAAAAACGCTTAAGCAGACTAGCGTTAAAACGTAAAACCTTTGCCGTAGTATCTAAATCAGCAAGCGACACTAATTCAATTAAAAGTCCTAATAAAACTTTTTGGTACTTTTGTTAACGCCCAACGTTTTTCTTAATTCCCTGCTTTTATATCACCTGAGTCGTAAGATGTTGAAGATAACACAGGAGTCCAATCTAATCATCTCGGAACTTTTGACGAGTAAAACTGGGACATAAAAAAGTGTCGTAAAATCGACTGGGAAGCATCCGCAACGGGCAACGCCGGGAAATGATTTACTTATACACGGGAAATGAGAAATTTTACAAAGAAAAAATTATTAAGATTCATCTATTTAGACTGATCACGGGCTTGTTAATCTGTGAGTCAAAGCCGTCATTACTGTCAAAGATGTGAATATTTCAAGCAAATTGGGGAAGTTGCAAGAAGGTTCGTTTAGAGGCTGTTTTGATAAGATATTAGACAGGACAGCGCTTTGCATTAATCTCCGGAGTTTATGAAATTCCTGATATTTATGTGGCTATACAAAATACTGATTAACAAAATTCTTTCGAAATTGATCCTGGATATTTTGGTTATACATTTTAAAGAAGTAATTTTCGCAATCATATTTTTCCAGACAAAAGAATTAAAGCCATACCATCCCCAAACCTTCCTTACCGTAAGATATCTTTGTACCCACATATATACCTACATACACGTCGTATATGTGACTGCTTTTATTAAAGCATAGACGTATATGAAAAGGTTTGCGTAAGGATCAGGTGGAATCGTTCTAATTACCCGTGTTCTACAGGATAATGTCTGTAATATCACAAGGAACACGTACAAATTTCCTGTTTACCTCTACAAATGAAAAGGGTATTTAATTTTTGTATAAATCGTAGCTACGGGTGTCTTGCAAGAATAATTGCTTTAGAAATAAAAGTGTTCTTTTTCATAGTTTTTTTATTGTTTTAAAAGATACTGTTTCTTTTGATGTTATTCTTCTAAGGACGTGGTATTACGGTGTCAAGCTGGAAAGCTTCAGGGTAGTCCGCGGAATTCAAATATTGTTCCTTTTTTTGCAATTTGCAGGTCAGTGTCAAGTTGTATGTTGATCTAAATACGATTCGCGGCCGTATTCAATATTTATTCATAAAGTTATAATCATAAAAATCATCAATACAACTCTCTAAGTTCACATAATCCTATTGAATGTCTATTTCATGAAATCATGATATTTGAGGATTATACTATCTTGAGGCTTATTGCTGATTCTAATGGTTATAAGTCTGTTAAGCCATATTTGTTACGGTCGCGAATCATATTTTAATCAACATACAACCGACTACCTTAGCTATTGTTGAAGTTTTCTTAGAAATTGTTTTGTTAAAGGTGCGTCGCGCTGGTTTGCACGACGCTTTAAGAAGAACTTTCTCTGTGTGATTTGGTCTTTTTGCACTAGCTAGATAGTTGAGTTTATTAGAAGAAAAAAAAAAAAAGAATTTTGGTTCAAAATGTTTTTGTATCTGTATGGGTATGCATTCTTAGGCATCGACATGTGGACTTCGGCAATGTAACTAACAAACAAACAACAACATAAATACCGCCGACTACCGACTTACCTACATCACTGCAAACAACATCCATCTACAAGAGCAACAAAAAAAACGAGAGACAGAAAGCAAGTACGACTCAGAATGACATGGCATCCCAAACCCTAAGGCAACCTATTTTCGCAGTAAATTTTCATACAAACCCGAGTGTCACAGTCACCTACCTATCTCTGCAACACGATTAAGTAAACAACTTGGTACAACGCTCGCAACGTTGCGCACACAACATGGCGCTGTTCGTTGCATTTTAACCCGACACATTGGCTTTGGACGTGGGTCCTAAGTCCTTACACGAATATAGGACTCGCTTGCAACTGGAATAAGGGTAAAATGGTATGTGTTTCCGAATTTCGCTGATTAATTTGGTGTCTGGAGAACAAAGAACCATTATAATTGTATTTAGAAGATTTGCTGTGTTTTTAATTTCAAACCGACGATTGTATAAATTTTTGAAAAGAAATGAGGAACTCGTATATCAAGAAGAGAACGAAAATATGAAAACAGAAGAAGATATTTACGCAGCAAGAGGAAAATGTCTTGAAATAAATGTGTCTACATCAGCCTACTTTAGTTAAAGTAGGCTGATGTGATGTAGCTGTTTGTTAAATGTTCAGTTTAGTTAAACTGAACATTTAACAAACAGCTTATGAATAAACGCTTGCACGTATTCGTCAACGACAGCTATGCAAACAAGCTAACCAGTTTAATCGAGACACACAGAGACACAGTACCACTAAATGGAAAACAGCAAACACACAGGGTAGAACTCGACAAGAATCCTTCTAACTGCACGCTCATTACACTATAACCGGCAAATTACGTTCGAAGCGATTGTTTACCCGTTAGATAGCAAGTTAGTGATTTTCAACCTAAAGTTCCGTGTTTAGCGTGTGGAGTTCGCACCAGTTTTCAACTTGTGCAGGTCTGTGTTTGATAATTTACTTATAGGGGATGTATTTTAATGAAATAGACTCGATTTCAGCGGCGGCTTTATTGTGTTGTGCTAAAGCGCTTTAGGCTGGATTGTAAAATATATATAATATTTTTATTTATTGTAATTTATCCCAAGGGAACGTACTACCGGGAGAAAAAGTATAGCTGTTGTTAATCCAGGTTATAAATTATCTCTGTGCCAAATTTAATCCAAATCCGTTCAGCCGTTTTTGCGTGATTGAGTAACAAACATACAAACTTTCACATTTATAATATTAGTAGGGTAGGATAGTAGGATGTCAGTATGCTAGTGAGACTGAAAGAAAAGAAAGAAAGAAAGAAAGAAAGAAAGAAAGAAAGAAAGAAAGAAAGAAAGAAAGAAAGAAAGAAAGAAAGAAAGAAAGAAAGAAAGAAAGAAAGAAATAATCATATTTATTTAGTTCGTGTAGTTCGTGAAACAAATAAAAAGTGAAAATAATCATAAAGCAATAGTGTGTGCCTCACGGCTCCGCCAAAAAGGTTCATTTCAGCATTAATGCCCGACAAATGCTGTCTGACGCTGGTTTTCTAATGAACCCTCATGGACAAGTGACGGGGAGTACCAACAGTTTCAACATACCTTATACATAAAAAGAAAAATGTATTTTAATCAGTTTTTAACTTGAATATTACTTTTGGTACAAAGTGACCTTGTCGGTCATAATTAGCTTTGGTTATTTACAATAGACACGTTATTAACAAGATAAATAAGATTGAAACTAAAAAGATCTAAGAATTTTGAAACTTAAATTTCGTTAATTTAATAAAGTACAAGAATATATATAATTATGAATATATAGAAAGGGTTCTTACAAGTTAAAATAATTTCTTAACAATTATTATTAAAGCGATTATATCAAAAGAATGAAGAATGTTGGGAAACTGACACTGACCTATCACGGAAATATAATTATATACCAGAATAAATATAATACATTATGTATGTAACATAACCAGTTTGTGGTTATAATTGGAACATTGTTTGTGACGAGTCACTTTGTTGACTTGGTTAAGGTTCCTACTGGTCGGTATCTACATATAACTATATATCCATTTTGGGAGACTAAGCTAAGTGACATTGATTGATCTTCGGAAAGATCAAGAGAATTTGAGAGAGAAGAATGATTCACTCATGATTTCCAAAGACATAGAAATGTCCATTATTGTACTGATTTGACACAAATATTTCTTTACTATATATTTCACGAGAGTGCTTGCCAGCAGTGATAGCTCCTAGTGGTGTGACCGTCGGACTGCCAAGTCATTCGGATTCACGCGCGTAATGTAAAATTATCACTTGCTTCAAAAACGGTGAAGGAAAACAGTGAGGAACCGGTATGCCTGAGATATATTTCTCGACGGCTTGTGAAGACAAGTCAGAGGCCATGGGTGGCATAAAAAGTCTGACACCAGCCGGTCTATTCTGTAATAATCTCACGGTGAAAACTTAGGTGAAGTGAACGTGAAGTGAGCTGTCATTCCACCTGCTGCTAGGGACTGACAGCTCACTCCGAGCTCACTTCACCTACCTTCTCACGGTGAGATGGTTACAGAATAGCACTGCTGGTGAGTCACTAACCACACGAAAATAAGAAAAAGACGAGTGTGTCTTGGCAATTCGATGTGGTCATCTGCTTTAAAATCTGCAGCTCTGTACGAACTACGACTAGTCCACTAAGCCGTTGTTTAACACATGCATGAATTATAAGCAAAAATAAAAATAGCTACATAAAGTTTCAACTCGCCATCCTTGAAAATATCAATCATTCTGACATAATTACTGGCACTCAAACTTTCAGATGGACATGAAACACACAAAAGTGTACTTTAATACTTGCGCAATAAGGCTGCGAATGCATGCGCGTAAAGTTTGTAAAAAGTAGTCGCTACGGCCAAGTTGTGTGGAAAGTACGAAGTTTTTGCTAAAGAAGCCTGCCTAGTTGTAGGGATGAATAAATTAGTTCACACTGGTGGCTAGACGTATAGTTTAAATAAATATTCACTGCAGTATTGTGGACGATAACACGTGGCTGTTTGTACGTAGATATATTATAATTTTCTACAGAACTGGTTAATGCTCCCGAAGACAGGCGCGACGTGACAGCGCGACGCGACTCTAGTAGAAAATTTTCTTTTAAAACTTCATGCACATCAACTTCATGATTTATTCTGTTGCAGTTATGTTCTTTACATAATCAGCCTATAATGTTCCCAGTGCAGTGGAGTGGGCTGTAATCTTCTCGCGGGCCCAGTGCGGGTTGGTAGATGTCACATGTCTTAGAATTTTTGGTTCTATGACATGCCGGTTTCCTCACGATGTTTTCCTTCACCGTTTTTAGAGCAGTGGTGATGGAATAGTTTACACAAAGGAAAGCGCCTGTCTGGGTTCGAACCTACGACCTACAACTTGTAAATCGTGGTCGTTACCACTGGGACTTAGGTCACATAATCTCAAGAAATTATAATAAATTAGTTATGTTATGTTTCGTCTAATACATTAAATATATGCAAACACAATATAAACCTCTCCACTGTCCACTAGTTATTTAAGTATATTATCAACAAAACAATATTTCTCCCCAAATAGCAGGAAACTTGTAAATTCGTTGATTTATGCGACGAATAGCAACTCTATGTTTGTTAGTGAACCGTGCGATTATTTATCTCCCTCCCCTACCATCGGTTCCCGACTATTCACCGACAAACTTATTAATGCGCGTGGTGAAATAGGGAACTAACATGAAATGTATTCGGTTTGACATTTTTTTGACATCTTCTCTTGACCTGCAGCGCCACCATTACATTTACAAAGATGTTGTTCAATAAAAGCGATCGAAAATTATGACATTGACGGATGATTTGTAATCTTATCGGAACGAACGTGTTTTGTTGACGGTAAACGAACGCTTTGTAAACGAAGATTATATCTATTGCTTGAATACAATTATGGAACTGTGTAAACTGTGTATGTGCTTCGATATATCCGTCCGTCGTTATGTGAAAGGTTATCTTGTGTCAGTGTGATTTATGCTCGGTTCCTATAAACGAAAACGAATCGTTTTGCTTACCAATGGTAGCACTTTTTATTGCCAAACTGGGCATATAAATAAATTCGTAAGCTAATTTTTTTCCATATGGGAGGGTCTAGAAAGAAAGAAAAAGAAAGGAAAGTAAGAATATTTATTTGGACACAGTTCGTGAAACACATAATACAAAAATAAAGAGTGAAAATAATTATAAAGCGATAATAGTGTGTGCCTTACGGCTGCGCCAAAAAGGTTCATTTCAGCATTAATGCCCGACAAATGCTTTTTGACGCTGGTGTTCTAATGAACCCTTATGGACAAGTGACGGGGAGTACCAACAGTTTCAACATACCTAATACATAATTCTTTACTACTCAAACTATGCAAAGCTATGAGGTATTTGCTTCATTATTGGTAAAGATGCAAGAGTCTTAATTGTAACCAATAAGAGTTCGTAAATTATTGGAATCGGCCATTTAGGGAACACGTAAAACATTCAGTCCCGTATTATGTCCCTGAAAGTTTCTCAACCAGTCCTGTCTATATCAAAATTGGCCAGTAATTGGGTCGAAAAAGTCAGGTGGTAGCCGTCTAAAATACAGATTTTCAGCCTCTGTGTTTAGAATAAAAGTCAACCCAAATATGCCCAATAAAGTTATAAAAGGTCTACAGGGCCGATAAAGAAAGTAGTTTAGAAAATTCATACGCAAATCAGAAATCAATTCAAAACAACTTTTCCACACGTTTCCACCATCTCACAAAGAAAAAGCCGCGTCTATATCGTATTATTTCAATTCTTTCTCAACTTAATCCTCGTCATATTCGTTCGGGTACAGTTCAATGGAACAAATGGCTATGACAGGTGGGCTACCGTGTAAAAGTGACTGATCTGCTCAATACCGCGTCCACGGAATGGAAAAAAATTGATAGCTATTACGTCAGTCGGCGGGCTTTTGTGTGCGAATTCTTCCACCATTTTTTTTTTGTTTTTTTTTTTATTTCGAATCTTTCATACATTGGTCTGTGAATTGTTGCCGTAATGTGAGTTACAATGGGGGTTATTTTGTTTTACTTACGTTCGTGGTCTGGTCGTTCGAATGTGGACCTCAGCATTCCTGAAACAAATAGAGGGTGATGTTTAGTGTCGTTGGTTTATAAAATAGTGGGATACGTTTTCAAAGCATTAGAAGTGTCTTATTTTAGTCGCAAACACGTTTTCCTTTTTACGAATGAGTAAAAAATATAAAAAAAACACGACATTTATCATTAATTGAATTGAAGGGTTGAAACGTGAAAACAATTTCCGATACCCAACTACCGCACAAACCTGTTTAATAAAAAGAGGCGTTTAAGTACCGACCTATAAAATATTCATTCATCAATCTATGTACTATTATCCATTCATCATTTTACATTCACACAACTATGGTACAGCCGCTGACAAAAGCGCCAGCCAATTAGTTTGTTTAACGTTGTGTGCCGAAAGCGCGCGTTGTCATGGCAACCGGTTTATGGTGGGCACGTGTTAATTGCCCGGCCTCTGTCTGAGCGACTAACATTTTGTACCATTTAGCACCTCCCAGTCACGTTCATATACGTACAATCGACAATACACGATATTAATTCAAAACATTTTAGACCCGCATTTCTAGATAATTTATCGCTTTTTATAGTTTGCGACTTTTGCGAGCCCGTCTTTAAGTCTTTTATTCTTTGAATACACTTTTACCTTGCGAAATTTACGACGTTTTTAATAATTAACGTACCTACGGTAAAACGATGCGTCGCGTTGGATGAAACAATTTAACTTTGATTGTGTTTTAAATTTAAATTCGTTCATTACACGTCTATTATTACGATTTAAGTTCGCCATGAGCAGTAATTGCTTTAATTATTTCATGGTTGAATAAATAATGTAGTAATTAGATTGTGCGCGACAGTACCTAGTGCTGTTCTCATGGATTGGATCACATAGGATCCGTTGTTCAAAGTTTGCGCAAACTTATTATAGAAATGAAACAAAACTGTTTGTGTGGTGTTTTTGAAATATAATAACATAACATCACGCCTGTATTTCTCCGAAGGGTTAGGCAGAGATGTACCATCGAAAAAGTTCACATCTATACACCGTAAGGACTATTTCTGCTTGAAGCGTTCGGTCGCTATTGAACCGGGGCGGTAACAGATATGGTCATCGTGTTCACGGGATTTTGTTATCAAACTGCTTAGATATGAAGTTCCTTCATAGTACCTATAGTACCTACACCCACCTTTCGCCAGTTATGTTTAAGTCCCATGTAATAGGGGGCGAGCCTATTGCCATCAATCGGGCACACATCCATGCTCCGGGCTACTACTGAAAAATTTCAGATGGAAAACCCTCTTTGACCACACTTTGCCCGACCCGGGAATCGAACCCGACACCTCATGCTCACTTGCGACCACTAGACCAACGAGGCAGTCGAAATAGTCGAATAGTTGAAATATAATAAATCAATATGTATATTAATTTAGTGGTTGGGGTACCTATTGCATTTTGTTATAACAAGGTAATTTTATAATTTATTGTGGTTACCCAATATTTAAAATCAATATCAATTGGGAATAGGCAATTCAAACAGAATGTTGTTTTTATGAATAACTAACTATGCAACGCTTTGTTATCACTAATCCCTTTGAGAAGCATGGCGGTAATGGAAATGTTATAACTACCGTTCACATTATTAATTTCGCAGTGCATTTATGTGCTGGTACAATCATAAAAAAATAAAGACTAATCAAAATAATGAATAAATAATCTAGATAAAATTAGTACGTAGAATAAAATAATATTACATTCCAATTAGAGTGGATAAAAAATCGAACAGTTTTGTACGTCGTTAGTAGACACAATGTGTTATAAAAACCTATTATTTGTATGTCAGTGTGATTACAATCAATTTTTATATTTCTATGTTTTAGTTAAAACACGCATGACATCAATAAGTAAGTGGCGATGAATTCTTTGTTTCAATAAATATTTTGTTGGTCGAAGGGATTATTTTTTTATAAATAAAATAAAATAAAGCTGAAAAGTTAGTTTTTTTGTTTGGACGCGATAATCTCTGGAACTAGCAGTCGGATTTGAAAAACTATTTTTGCATTTGATAGTCCAATTCTTGAGGAAGGTTATAGGCTATTTCTCATCGCGTTACGACGCTCAGGAGCTGAGCGAGGCGGGTGAAACCGTGGGGCACACTAGGCGTCTAATAAAACATAATTATGTTTACTCAATTTGCAAGTTTACTTTGTTGGCATTAATATTTGTGTAGGATGTTTACATAGATTAACTTAATGAGCAGTTTTTTTTTGTTTAATGTAGGTACCGCAAAATTTCAAGTATAAGTTTACAGGCCTTACTCGTCGGTCCACAGTACCGATAAATTGACAGCGATGCGAACGAATACTTCGACGCCAAAGTGTTGTTTGTTTTTGTATTTACTTGTATAGTTAGAAATTGTAGTTAATTGTGTTAAATACTGTAAAACATTTGAAAATCAACAATAATGTAGGTACCTACTTGCAACAAGGTAAATGTTGAGTTTTATTATATTTATTTTCGTTTGATTATAGATTTCGATGTTTTTGTTGGTGTATTTCCAGAAATTATGGCAAATAATTTAATTTAATGTTTTGTGTTGAGTAATGTAAATTATTTTGCATACTATTGAATAGAATATATGTATTAAATTGTATAGAATCAAGTTTTTTTCTAACTGAACAGACAACTGTGCTGCTGGGGAGTTTGTTGCGCCACTTCTTCTTCCCAGCTAAAGCACTAGGAAGTGGTGAAGGGCGGGCGTTTGAGGGACTGTCTTATGTAATTTTATTCGTAAACTGCTGGTTCTCAGCCTAGTTTGAAAAAATGACTTTTGAATTTTGAAGTTTTTAACATTTTGAGGGACACTAAACGCCCATAAGCGTTATGACAATAAAACTTCTATTGTGTCTCGTTCAGTGTATTTCTAGCCTTTTCGCCTAAAACTATCCCAGGAACAAACATCACCCGAATTACGTTACACACTTTCAATCACAAACCAAGGGTTTTGAAGGATATTCTTAATCCATTGCTTCAGTTTCGTAAAATACGTCTGCTCGCCAACGTAAATAACAAACGTGTTAGTATTGTCAAAATTAAAGAGATTGCGATCAATTATTGTCATTTTATGTGTGTTATACAATTACTCCACTGCATCAACAACAAAGATGGTGTTTTTCTAAATTGAAGATAAATTCTACCATTCTACCGTATGTTTAATTCTGCCAAAAAGACCGGTATAAAGAACGAAACAAGAACATTTTTATGTCAATAACAAAAACCCTCGGAGGCACTTACGACCGTCGATTTCCACATACAACAGTACGAACGTTCGTGTAAAAATAACTTATGTGCCAAAAACAGATGTAGGGGGCGTAGTGTTTATTATTTAATTGTGTATGCCCGATGAACTCGCATCTTTTCGATACCGGGGGTGGGTGAAAATTCTTAACAAAACCATATTATTATGAAAACATTTTAAGTTTTCGGCGCATCACCACGTCCCCGGCCCATTGTGAACACGTGGTTGGGGTTATCGAAATATATGGATCCATTTTGACGGTTTTATTACAAAATGCGAATTTATTTTTGGGATATTCATTTTCTTTTCGAGTGTCCATTTTTACGTTGATTTTTTTATATTTAAAAGTTTGGTTATTCGGATAGTACCGAATTCCTGTGTAAGCTCTACTGGGAGTTGGTTTTATTATAGAACTGTGAGTTTACATAAAAATGCTTGGTTTTATATCAATAAAAAGACCAGTGCTATAATTCATAGGCACCTTTCACACTGCTAAAACGTAACGTAATATTCCAAACTTAATATTCCACGTAATATTCCAAAAGAAATAAGGGAAGTCCCTCTAAAACAATTTAAATCCAAACTAAATATATGGTTTATTAGCCTTTTAGCCTTTTGGTCTCGCACAAGACTTTCCGCTTTATTTTAATTTTTACTTTGTTTGTATTTTTATTTTTAATTAATGTGTGCTTGTTCCAATAATACTTTTTTTCTTTCTTCCTTTCTTTCTTATTGGAAATTGTTTTTATAGTGTAAAATATTTTTTTGATCAAAAAGTAACAGATAATTTTAATTTTATTACTTTATGTACCAATTTATGTTTGTTAATCGTTCAAATAGATACGAAACCATAATAACCAAAGTTATTAGACATGTGGAAAAATAAAAATGTTTTGTATAAAATGTATACATTTAACATGGTTAAATATTTGTATGCCAGTCCATGGCGAAACATGTAAGATCATAACTACATATATTATAAGACCTTAATGAACCATGTTTTAAAGCAAATAAATATATTCTATTCCATTATATTCTAACGCTCTAATTGAGTAGGTATCTAAAAATATTCATATCAAATTATGACCAACTTACACCGCTGATATTTTTTGCATTCTTTTATAATCACACTTTCATTTCAACACAATTTCATCGAGCCATTCTTTTACAACAAACGCGAAATAATAAAAGTATAATGCACTCTGTTTTTCTTTGATTCCCATTTCGCAAAAAAATTACGGCAGGTTAAAGTGCATACCTACTTAAAGTGGGCTCTAAAAATACGGTAATAAACACTCCCCCGTTTGGGGTGTGAATGTCTGTTTGCTAATAATCTTTATCCCTCTGTTTTTTCGTTCTATAAGTTTTGTACCATCGTGTACAGAACATTAGAGAGATATAGAGAAGCAACACATGAATCGTCTGCACGCCTTTGTATTGTATTGTATTGTCCGCGATCTAAACGACCAATTCACGATTACGACCACGAAGCGCCATAAAGCAGAAATAAATCAAATAGTTTATTGAATAGTAACATCAAAACAATCCGTTGCAAGTTAACCCTCAAATGCGAGCGTGACCGCGCTCGGACCGATCACGACACCAATAAATAACTATTGCGACAAAAACTGACGACAAAGCGCGCGTCGTGAGTCGCAGTCGTGATCCGTCGCACGTGTCCGGACAGATCGGAAGCCGATCGGCACGATAAGATCACGACTCTCTAAAAATAGGATTTTCAGTATACGCTCGCTTAGTTAATTGGTCATTTTTACTTTTTAATTATAACGACTCGTGACGTTTTTAGCGAACGAGGGTTGAATTTCGATTCTTTTAATGAAGCTTGTTTTACGTTTGAGTAATTAATTCACACAGGAAAATTATTCGCATTTCATTTCTTTTACGATCAGGGAATTACGCTTTTTTTCATTAAATATTCTGGCGTATTGAGTAAACAATCGTTTATTAAATTTATTTTGCCATAAAACACGAGTTTAATTAACAAACTGTGCTTAAACATTATTCTTCAATCGGCTACCTATTATAAATGTAATGACGCAGCATCATAAATTCCGCAACCGCATAAATAGCGATATAAATCACGGGCGGTCAACGAAACCGTAAAATTTACGTATCATTATAATTCTCTGTTGCGTATTGATAAAATGTCAAAGTTCATCTGCATGGCTATTCCTGGCTGGAACTGATTGGCAGTAAGAATTCCGATTGATTGTTATTAGCACTATGAAATGCAGGAAATAATGTCAATTTAACATATAGAAATACGATAAGGGTACTCTGTCGCTATTCGATGTTTTATAAATAGACTGTTCTGATTCTGAAGTAACAATGAATGAAATAATATTTCTACTATATTCAATAAAGTGTAAATACTTGTTTTCTAATCTTATAAGGCGATATTTCGTAATACTGTTGCACTGGTACAAGAATCGTAAACAATCTTTCTTAAGTATGGTTTAAGTTATAACCTATGTCCAAAAATCACTTGCATGATCTTAACGATACGCCCAAATTCGACTTATTGTTAATAAAATACGACAAAAATGTTGCGAAAACAAATTATACTTGCAATGACTGTAATATGGGAGTCGTCTCAATTATTAAGTTGGGTTTACAACCATCTGTATAAGGAATTATCGTTCCTATCTTCTTTATTGCGATGCTATAAAGTATATGTGGTGCCCGACCACACCCAAGTTGGGCGACTTTCCGAACAGCGCGGTACAAAAATCCGAACATGGTAACTTTTTACTTAAGTAAATATTTTATTTAGAACTTTGGCAAAATGAGGGCATGAAAATACAAAATCATGGTCGGTAAATAGAAAAGTCTAAACAGTGAAATCTCTCAATGAATCTTCATAACTTTCGAAGACATCCATTGAGTGACATACACGGAAATGGTTCTCTCTCTTCACATCCACATAGCTGAATATCATTATTGTACATATTCTAACGTCGTAATAGTTAGATCAACAAGTAGATATATGTCTCAACGTCACTCCCTCTATGATTTATGGTCGCCACGGACTAACTGACAGGACCACATCACTTTTTGCCGTATAAAGTTTTCTTACGAAGAAGTTCAGTAGGTCTTAACCGAAAAGGATATTACTTTGCTAGATAGTCATCTCGGCCGCTACACTTGAGTGCTTTTATGGTTGTAATAACAGATATCGCGTTGATTCGATTTGATATGGACTGCTTGGGTACTATCGACTGTTTGATTACTACGAACATTTATTTAGAAGTGGCTCGTGAAACGTTAATGGTGGCTTTTATAACACTGTTACGATAAGAAAGGTGCACATTTGAGTCAATCTCAAAGACATAAATAACTGATTCAGATCTAGAAAAACTAGCAGCGGTAAAAAAATTTAGTCAACAACGACCTCTGGAGCTGGTACTAAACATTCAATGTTTTCTCTCTCACCAAATACGGATGCTGCAGCGACAGTGAGCGCTGTAAATTAATTTCCAAGTTCTACCACAATTGTATCGCGTTACAAGCGCAGAATGCAACTCTCAACCCCATATATGGGTACGCGGGGCCGGCTGCCATACCGGGCTGGACATAAATGGCCGGTCGTTACCAAACGCGGTGGCTCAGGACAGTCCGCAGCGAACGGGTTAAGTGACACACACTCGATTTTGAAATACGTATAAGAAAGCTTCGTGTTAAATGATAATTAAAAGTAAGGGTCTGTTGGACCGCACACCTTGTTACGTAGGGTTGCTAACGAGATTTTTATTGATGTTAATTTATTCGTTGAAAAATCGATAATCGATACGATTATCGATTTTTGAGTGTGTACTTTATTATGTCGTGTAGTAGTTGTTTAATGAGTCAGAAAGGCTAAAAGTACATACAAACTTAACTTTAAAGATATTTTATTTATCATTTATAATGTGGGTATACTATAGGGACACCTCTGCCTAACCCTTCGGGGATATCAGGCGTGATGTTATGTTATGTTATATAACATGATGTTATGTTAACACGTGATGTTATGTTGATGTTATATAACATAACATCACGCCTGATATCCCCGAAGGGTTAAGCAGAGGTGTACCTATAGTACACCCACATTTCGCCAGTTATGTTTAAGTCCCATGTAATATGGTGCGAGCCTATTGCCATCAACCGGGCACAAATCCGGACTCCAGGCTTCTACTGAGAAATTGCAGATGGAAAAACCCAATAACACTTTGCCCGACCCGGGAATCGAACCCAGGAACTCATGCTCAGGAGTAGCGCTTGCAAACACTAGACCAAAGAGGCAATCTTTTACAATATTTAAATATTGTATTAAATTAAATGCCTAAGTAACTACCTATACAAATTAATACAAAAACAAAAGGACACTTAGGCGTCGAAGTATTCGTCCGCATCGCTGTCATCTGGAAATGTGCCCAGAATGTGCCATTGCCATTCAACGTGGCAATGCTGGCAGCTTTGCCACGTTGAATGGCAATGGCAGCAAGCTAAATACAAGTAGTTTTGGGTACAGGCAAACAAATTGCTTCACATTTTAGTTCAGCTTCATCTAAGAAAATGAAATTCACTTTATTTGACCAGCCCCCTGAAATTTTGAATAAAATTATCATAATAAAAAAAAACAGAAGGTAGGTGAAATAATCCATTAGCGATATTCCAGGTTTATTCTTTTTTTCATTAGAATTCATAAGAGACTTAGTTAACAAAGGACAGAGTTAGATTGGAAAAATTTATAACTTGCAAGATTTGCGCAACTCAAGTGGCGCGGTATTTGCATTTTAATTGTAGCTGAGGGTACGGGGCGTGCGTTAGCGGGGAGCGACAACCGAAAGCGTTTCAGATCGTGTATTAGTATGAACAAATATGAACGAAAGGATTTATTTTTTGGGACAGTAACACGTGCATATAAAAAAGACTAGTTAGCTGCTGTTTGTCATGTCCTCTTAAAATCCTCGTGGAAGGAGTAAGGACGGGAACTAAGAAGTTCAACCTTTAGCGGGGTACAGACTTTGCTTTATTTAGAATATTACGGGCTTATGAATAATTTTTCGTGTGTTTAAAATAGCTTCTATGCACTAGAGAATCATTAAAAGCGTTTTAAATAATGAATATTACGTTTTCTCTTTTAAAGAAAATGAAACCCGTAAAGGACCGCCTGGTCTAGTGGTCAGAGCATCTGTCCCAGAACCAGAGGTTCAGTGAGGGCAAAATTTTCTACTCGGTTTGGTTGGTGGCATGGCTTGTTCTAAGTCTGCCTGGCTAGCTAAGTCTGTCGCCATAACCACAATGTTAAGAGCATTGTTGTGTTTCGGCAGTAAGAGATAAGTTAGCCAGGTTCTCTGTGGTAGAGGGTTCCGGGTGAAGCTTGCTTCCACCTTCGGCCTGATCATCACTTACCATCAGGTGAGATGCAGCCCAAGAGTAACCCCGTAGTGGATAAAAAAACGAGATACCTACTTATCAATTCTGCGAGAGGACTCCGCTATCGTTGTGAACTCAGGAGAAACAGCAAGTAATCTTCGACTATTCATTATAATTTCTGAATTCATGCATATTTTCACCACCACCGGGAATATTCTCAGCTTTTATTAATTAAGTCCGCGTTTGTTCAGATCGATTTTTTATTCTATTGTTCACCATTTATATTATATATTGATCTTCCAAGAAAATTTACTAGAGATAATAATAAGATTTAAGGGTTTTCTAAGACTGCGTTTCACTGAGACGTTATCTATGAAAGTAAATCAGTGTGTTTCCTTAGTGAGCGTTTTTTGACACTGTAAGGTCGAACCCCCGTGTCATCGTTTTGACGACAGCCGTAACTGCGACCGTCATGTGGCGGCCACCGCTCTTCAAGGAAACCGTTGCTTTAAGGAATCAGCATCATCTCACGCAGTAGATAATCCTACTAACCTAACTCAATTTTCATAGATTCACGTAATTATTCACAATTTATAAGGCGTTTATTCGCGTTTGATAAATGACATTCGATTCATAAACCGCCAAAATAAAAAATAAAAAAAATTTTAAAATGGCTATATTTCACTATGTTATTTGCAATTTTGTTCTGGTTTCAGAACACTCACGTTAAAGTTGAATTTTAAAGTAAAGCTATTTACAAAAGTGTGCATTACTTTGCTTATGTACTTACGTAGAAGTACATAGAACGAAGTCAGCCACCAACCGCTAAGTGTGAGTTGAGTTGGCGAGTCATTTATCTCTGTCGACGTCGCGATGTGGCCTCGGCTTTACATTAGGCTTGTTGATAGCCGTCGGGGTTAAGTGAAACGTCTATCTAGGAGGGTGTGAATTCGTGAAAAACATGTCGTTACGTTACTCTCAAGCGCAGCTTTAAAGAGGAAGTTTTTGTATGACGCGCGGAGTTGATTTCGCCTATGCGTACTTGTAGCGGACAGAAATATCGGCGGATTGATTCGATATTTTTGTTTTAACATTGGATCGCGATAGATGGACTTAATGGAACTGATGACAATGAATGATGAAAATGGAATGGATGGACGGATGAAAACCATCTATCTTATATTTAACTTTTTGAAAATTTTGGTTAATTTTTAAACGATTGTTTATTAATGATCTCAAGTCGACTAAACAGCGTTACAAGAACAATATACAAAAAAAAAAAAAAAAAAAAATTGCCGACTTCCAAAAAAAAACACTACAAATAAGTGAAAAATATCTTTAATTCCGGAAGTCAGTGTCTTCGGTTTTGAATTTAAATTTTTTGCCACCGACTTCCGAAATTAAAGTTATTTTTCACTTAGTAGTGTTTTCAATAAGAAACAGAGTCGAATTGAGAACCTCCTCCTTTTTGAAGTCGGTTAAAAACACAATCCAACACGAGCCTGCAAAATGGCGTAACATGCCTGCGTAAGTTATTTCAAGTCCAAGGCACATAACCTACCTGTTCGTTGCCTACTTAGACGACTAAAATAGAAATCTAATAAAGAAATCTCTTCCTAAACTTTTCATATAAAAACTGAGAAGGATTTTTATTACAACGGAAACGGTAGTTAATTTTAATGTTGCCAGTAATTAACAAATCTTAAGACCCTTGAATATGGGTAGGAGAGGGCTCCACGACTTAATCGCGCCAGCCCGGCGCGTGGCGTCATTGATGAGCTGCAGCGATTTAGTAATTTAGCCTGTACAGACGCCAGCAGGTCAACCTACCCGAAACTGACAAATTTTCCCAATTAACTTTGAACCATATGCTTTCGTGATAATAGTTGAAAATCTATTAAAGAAATTTGACAGATTGTAGTAGGTTGATGTGCTGGCGTCTGTACAAGTAAGTTTTTACATATTTGGTTTTTATTATTGAAGTTATGACTATTGCATGAATTTGTAGTGCAGTCCTTTATTTAAGAATGAATAAATTGTAGATTATATTACGTCTTCTTAAAAGCCAACATCTTTTGTACAATCATGTTTTCTTTTATGCTATTTTGGCCATTCTTTGGTAAAGGAATTAAGCTATTTGAAACCATAAGCATGTGTTGACTCTCTTTATTGTGTTAGTTAGACAACAAGTTTTTTAACCCAAGGAAGATGGAGTAATAACGCTGAGTACACTTAGATAGCGTTTTCAAACTTCCGTGGCAATATCGCTACCTCTTTCAATCGCACCACACCCTCACAACTGAAAAGACGTTTTTCTTGGATTTTTCGTTGCAAACGAGTGGAGGTAAGGAAAATTAGATATTTTACCTTTCGCCTTAATGAGGAGTTATCAACGTACTCGAGCAGGGGTCGAGCACTCGCTCAATATCGAGCAATTACCTTTTATGACCCGCTAGTGCCTAGTAATTGTTATTAAAAAGTTTAAGTAGACAGAGAAACTGTGGAGCTATTTTGTGAATATTTGAATTTTGGCTGTAATTTTATGCAAGTTGCTGTTTTTATCTTAAGTGTTTTTTTTTTTTTTAACGAAGTATTTGGACCTTTTATCCAGACATAATACTTTATTTTTAAGAGAAATTGGATAAAAAATTGCATTTTATTAAAAAAAAAAGGTAATCCACCTATAATATTGCCACTGCTGGAACACAAGCCTCCTCTCTTCTGGGAGAGGGAGTGGGCCGTAATCCACCACGCGGGCCCAGTGCGGGTTGGTAGATGTCACATGTCTCTGAATTTTTGGTTCTAGGACATGCCGGTTTCCTCACGATGTTTTCCTTCACCGTTTTGAGAGCAATGGTGATGAAATTATTGACACAAAGTAGTGCGCCTGCTTGGTTCGAACCCAAAACCTACAACTCGTACGAGTAAGTCGGGGCCGTTACCACTGGGCCACCACTGCAGTAAATACAAGTTACTGTATTACTCTTCAAGGGAAACGTCATTATATTAAATGATGCATATAAACTTGTTTTCACAGTATGAAATGTGCGCATATTTTTATGCCATTTTCACCAATCGTCCGCGCGTTTTAAATTTCAATACTGATCGGCCGCCGAAATATGGATATTTGTATTCAGCCAATCAACTCGTTATTCACACGTTTATTATCCTTAATTTTGAAGCTACAGTATGTTGTACTGAGAATTATTACTCTCGTATAGCTCTGCATTATTAAAAAGTACGATCAATGATTGACGGCCTAGACTACTCTACCCCCAGGGAATATTCGCGTGAAGGTATTTAAACCGAATGAAAAAGATTTAGCAAAGGTGAAGTTATTTAATCTAGCGGAATATCCCCTTATTCACAATATTAGAATATGACGGTACGCCGATGAGGGGGAGTTTCGACGTAATCAGTGTCTGATCACGTGTTCCTTTTGAAATCGGCTTATCCTCTACCCGCCAAAACCACGAAACGACCAATACTGAACCTTATAGATAACCACAGACAGTTCGTTTTCCAATACGAATCTTTCGAGACCTGTAAAATGTTCACCCTGACCGCCCGGACGAAATTCGTCTTCAGCGTTACCTTTGAACAAGTAATTATGGCGGAATTCCTGAATTAATACTGAGATAAGCTGCTTCCGTATTCCTCCCATTTTAAATAGCATAAAAATGAGGCCTCAAACCATTATCGACGCGTATTTCTTTCGTAATTTACGAATTTCGCTAATCAACGGGAGAGCCAAATTGCGTTTATAATCCCATTTCATCATCTCTCGAACTGCGGGATGAAACCTTTTGTAGGTGTATAAAGTTTGGGGAGTGTTGGAAATCAAATTCTATTTTGAATCGACAGGAGTGAACAACTATGCGTTGTTAAAAATTCACAAGTTTCGCGCACACCGCTGCGGCGGCGTACGTTTGACATGGAAATGTGCAAGCCTACTCGTTGCGATTTCCCGCGGAATTTATTCAAACGCCGAACACCTCCCCTCCCCCGGCCGCACCCTAGACCGCACGCATCTGTCTTCGCATTGATATGCACATTCGATTGTCGACAGTCGCGTGCAACGGACGTGTGTAACACACATCAGCGTTGAATGTTGTTGAATTCTTTTTAAGCGAAGTTAATATTTGGTTTCGAGTGGAGCCCTTTTATTTATAACATATTATAACTTTCTATATCGTTCTTAGTACCTATAGGTGTTTCACGGGTGTTTGCTCACCCCATAAGTAGAAGTAACGTGGCATGTACGCTGTTTAAATAAATTACCTTTTATTAAATTAAATCAGTACTTATAAGGAACAGGAACATTATCGTATTTTCACTTCAAAGCCCTTCAACCATGATTGATTTAGGGCAATTTATGATGATATCATTCTATAACTAAATCGATTTATCTAAAACTGAGATATTAACATGTCAATTCAAGATGTGTATCAGACGATGACTTGCCGTACCACATGGAGGGAAGAAGTTAAATTAGGGACCGTGGAAAGATAAATGGCGAAAGCTGTCAATATCTACTTTTCATTAATGGTTCAAAAGTGTGTTTGCGTGGAATAAACGATGGCGTTTCTTGTAAAGTCACTGTCTAATGTAAAAGTGAAAAGTTTTCCGTTTTCTTTTACGAACATTTTCTTCAGAATGTTCGCCTTATTAAGTAGCAACTGTTAAGTATTTTCCTTAACAATTCGAAAAGCCTCGACCTTTTGTGGTCAAGGCTCTTTGAGTTGTGCTAAGTCATGGGCCACAAAATGTGCATAAGTACTTCCTTCCTGTTCTATTTCTCAAAGCACCGCAATAATTATAATAATATTTCTCTTTATTAATGGTTTTTAAAATTGGCCCATATTTTTTCAATTACAAGGGAGTAATGTAATAGAGCTGAGTAATGACGCTTTCAGCGTGTCGTTAAAATAATACGTCTTTACTAGTAAGTAAATATATTCATGAGGCGGTACGAATCACGAAAGCGAGCATGTTTGGTAAGCGTTTCAGTGACGGCGCACGGCTGCATACTGTGTCCTTACAGTGTTAAGTATGCAGTAATTTAAGTTTAAATGATATGAGTACTTGGTTGTGTGCTGTTAATGAAATTCAGCAATTTTCATCATTTTGATGAGTTTCGAAGTGTAGTTTTTGGGCTCGTCTACGAAAGACTTTTAGCAATTAAAATGTTTTGTAAGGAAAGTCTGACAACCAGTCTTGCCAAGGTATATCGTTTTACCTAGTAACTAGGTTTTGGAGGTCGAATAGGCTGTTGCTCCATGTAAAATACAGGTATCCAGCTGCATCTGTTAGACTGGAAGCCGACCCCAACATAGTTGGGAATAAAGCTAGGCAGATAGTTAGGTCCTGAAAGGCCAAGCTAAATACCAGCAATGTCTTTGCGAGGTACAGTCGATGGCACGCCGTCGGTGCGACGATGACCTTGAGCTGGCCTAGCGGTTTCAATTTCAATAGAATATGAGGCCAGCCTTGTGAAGGCCGCTGGAATCCGCTGGATGCGGGAAGCACAGAATCGGTCGAAGTGGCGGTGCTTGGGGGAGGCCTATGTCCAGCAGTGGACGTCTTTCGGCTGAAATGATGATGATGATGAGCCTAGCTTATAGTTACCACTAACGTAGGAAGTGCTATACGTGAACTTTACTGATAATTTTCTCTTTAAACTCTAACGCCAGCTCCACACGTTGGTCCCAACTTTGGCTCGACCGCCGAATCGAGAAAATAACCTAACCCCAACGTTGGCCAATGGTATTTTCTGGAACAACACGTTGGATGGGTGGCGTTGGGGCAAGCGTGTGGAGCCGGAGTTACTGTTAGTTGAAAAAACACTCGAAAAGATGTAGGATCGTGTTTTTTTCTACGAGTATATGTTTTTGTTTAGTAGCTTAGCGCTTTAACATACAGACATTTGAAACCCATGCACTTGTAGGTATAAGATCCTACACCGCAGTCATTGTCTAAAGATAAACTTATTGTCAAACTAACCGTAAAATTAAGTCTTTAAGAAATCGTGTGAAGAAACATAAGCTCCTTAGAATCTAAATTACTTACTTTCGCATGAAACTGCAAGTTAAATAATGTTTTGTAAGATATTAAACTTACTGTACTTAAAGTTAAATATGTTATTACGTTGGCAAAGAATTATGTTTAAGAGAAAACGTATTATTTCAGTGAGACACGTTTTAATTTTATCTCACGCCGTACTTAACCGTGTGTTACTTGAGATGAACTCTGATACGTATTTTCGACCCTACTCATTAGAATTTAAGGTCGCTTGTGCTTAATTTTCATTAAATACCACAAAACACTGTGCAAATAGCTGGAAACATCTTTAGAAAGCGCCGCAGTGGCGTGTAGGGTAAACGTACCAATTATAGCGCGAGAGACGGCGTTCCTAAATCCCGCTGTTGGTATACCTCTTAATTCCTCGTTTTAAATAACAAAAGGCTGTTACTAGCGTTTTTCAGTGCCAGGCACAGGGTAGCGCACCCTCGCACCCTCTCAGCCGATCTAATAGGTTAGGTGGCCGATTGATATGAATGCAGAGGTTAAAAGGGTTTCATTTTTATAGATAAGATTTCCACTTTCCGTTTTATTGCCATATTTATAGTTTTTGTTAGTAAATTTGAATATATTTCAGTTTTTGTTGCGTTCAATTTAGAGCTTCATAAATAATTTTAAGTTTTACATTTTGTAGCTGTAATTTTTTAAGTGGCCCTGTTGTAAATAAATAGAACCAAGTAATTTATTTTACATGCAATATCTGAGAGATTTTAAAAGTTTCTTTCGGTTGACTGTGTTGTCAATTTGATTTATTGTTACCACTCAACTAAAAACATGTTTTCTTAAAAGAATTTTTTTTAAATCTTATTTCTTTTATTATTTTTATGGTCTTTATTTGACAAACATACTAAAGTATTATAAAGAGAGCACGTATTTTAGGTCAACTTATTAAAGTATATTCCTCCATTTATGTATAGAAGACAATTTGAGAAAAAGGAGCGTAGAAGAATCGTACATTCTAGGGCTTTTTTCTAAGCCTTCGAAAAAATGTGTGTGTTTACGTATGTAGCTATGCGAGAAAACCTTACTTGCTATAGCCATCTTGTTGCGTACCTATGGTTAGGGGTTTCAATTGCGGTGACCAATGCGATAGGCAGGCAACTGGAGTAATTACAGCACTAATTATACACTGTATAATCGATAGGTTGTGTGTGCATACACTAGGACGTACTTGTTAGGTGTGTAGTTGTATACAGAGGTGTTTTAGCTATGGGTTCGTAGCAATAAAACGGTCAATTGGTAGCAGAATTTCGAGAGACACCTCAAAAATGTAAACGTCATTTATTTGCGTCAAACAAACTTTATACTCTGACCGATACTAAGGACATTGGCATCTCTGCTTTGCCCTACCGGAAAGCAGACATGAAATTATGTTATCTTAAGTACTTTTTTACCTAAGTCGTAATGAAAAATCTACCCGGCAAAGCGCAGTCAAAAGAGAGGCTGACTTCTTTACAATAAAGCGCTTAAAACAGCTGGATGAAGCGGACGAATCTAGAAAATATAAAGACAGGACAGTTGGCGCTCGTTTATCTTAACTAGCCTTATACGGCATGTTGGCACCAGATTCAATACAGATCTGGGAAAATAATGGCGCATATCAAGTTCCTACTAACATAAGTAGTACTGCAATTGAAATAGCTGACAATATAGTTGAAATATTCGAGGTGTAGGGCTGAGAGCAACGATAAAATTTATAGCTACGAGTTGCTAGCGACTGTGTTTTAGAGTTATTCTAACTTTGCTTTGAATGTTACATTTTAGTTCGAACAGGACCTAATGTTGGCATATTCGAAAAAGTAAACATTTATATTGAAGTACATTAATATCAGTATCGATTTATTTGTTTTAATAAAATTTAAACGTAATATCAATGACAGACATCACGACGATTTAACCGTCAACGAGGCGTTTTGAAGTCTTTCCTTGAAAAAATTAAGATCATGTTTGAATCAAAATTTCGTGCTATCAACATAAGATAAATGTTAACTCAAATCAGAAGAGAATGACAAAAGTTTAAAACACTTATCAAAATTGATAGTTAGCAGACCTAGCGTGACCGACTGTCCAGAGACGCTAGACGTCGGAAACCACCCTGTTGGATTTTCAACTTTCGGCGCTGATCCGAGCGTTGAAAATCTAACAGTGCGGTTTTATTTAAGCATTCATTTAGGTGTCTCCTAGTGTCAGTGAAACCATTAGTACGACTTACGGAGCCTAGACCTTCATTAATTGCAACCCAAATGAACTCACATTCATGCGATATTGAAATATATAGACGAAATTATGTCCACTCCAATTCACTTGAGAAAAGATGAAGCTAGAATAATAATCTACTATATCAAAGTGAACAGCAGGCCGATATCCACAAGCAATTATGGGTCAGTGCTTTGTTCAATTTGACTTATTAGTGCGGGCCATGCATCCGTAATTGGAATTATTGGCTGGAGGCCGACGTCCTTTACACTACAATGGCCGTCTTGTAATCTGTTTTCTGTAATCTTGTGAGGATGATGATAGACGGTCGTCTGAGGATATGGGATGCTAAGATTTTGTTCTTATGAGGTTAGTACAATGAGGTATTTGTTTACAAGACCCTGGTTACGAAGTCTGTATTTATAAGACGCTAGTAACGAAGTCTGTACTAGGAAGACGCTGGTAACAAGGGTTTTTAAAGACTTGATAAAAGCTTTAGAGTCATTTTAATTGGAGCGCTACATCGAAGCCACATGGCCGTTCCAAAAGATACAGTTGACGCAACAGATAACTCTTTGTGGGTGAAAAATCGGAAAGTCAAAGCTTTGACAATTTACGGCTTGCATTTCGGCCTTAGCAATACGCCAGGCAAAGCCAGAGAAAAAATACATTACCCTGACAATTGCAATTTAACTGGTGCAACAGTGGAACTATAGCGGCACCGCAGCGTCGGACGACACAGCTCAGTACCGTACACAACAAAGCCACAACAGCCACTCGTGCGAGCGACGAGCCGCCCATCCATTGTATGCGTCTAATCACGACCTAATTCGCCCATAGATTGTATGCTGAAAAATATGCGATCCTGGTACCAGTGCCGCGATTAATTACCAAATCACTGCCCACAATTAGTAACTAGATTTGATAAAGACGGATAGCTACGTCTATCTACGTTCTAATAACATCGTGCGGCCATCACTAATGTGATAATTATAGCCTACCTCAAATTATGCAAGGTAATTTCGTATGATAATATAATTGTAGCCTTTAGCTATCAGTTGTTTCTTGGTAGCACCAAGAAACAACTACCTATACAGACGGATTCCACGTACCTCATTCACATACATATCACGTTGAAGCAACTCAATAAAAACCTATCTATTTGAAAAATCATTTCTGTAAAGAATCGCGCAAACAATACAGAATAGTGTTGCGGCATATATCGTATTGTAACTTATCGATCTGTCGATGCATTATTGAGCAGACAAGCGGGAACTCGAGTCGATACCACGTTATGGGGCCGAACAACTCCTATTTACCTGGAGCCGTTCTATTTCTGAACGCGAACATTGTTTATGGAATCCATAATGCACGTTGGTGCGGTCGAATGACATTTCACAAAGAACAATCAGTATTTCGCCATTTTCAAAATTTATTTGTCATGTAATGTGTGGACCTTGCAATTTTGTTGGCTTTCTCTGAAATTTATTTCTTTAAAAGAGTTTTTTTTTAAGAAAGTTGTCTGTTAATTTTTTATCACTGGATTTAAAAACTAATTGAACTTGAAAACTGAATCATAATTTGATTTCGCAAGGAGATCATTGTTAAATAAAATTGAAGAATTTTAATAAAATGCTAGTTGAAAGCGTTCAACTTCATTATATAAAACAAGAATTCTAAATTCATTACGTTATTTTCAGACTATTATGGGACGAACGTGACTAAGAATCGTGAAATATATAGAAAAATATAAAGAATCTCATTAATTCAAGATTAAGTCGTTTTAAGTCGAATTAAACAAAAATACGTCTCATTATAATCAAGGTTTGTTTTAAGTATAGCCTCATAATATGAGCAGCTAAAGTACTAAAGACAATAATAATAAAAGCCTCGTTGAAATTGAAACGGCAATAATTCATAAGTAGGTTGATGGCCCATTGTCTACGAGTACCGTATTAACTCATATCCATCGACATTCACTTAAGCAGTACATTTTATGCTCCATTTTATTCTTATATCGGCCTGGATACAAAGCTTAATAGCACTTCAATATTGTGTTGTAACGACGTTTATAATAGGAGCGATGGCAGACAGTTATTACATTCTTGAATAATAGGAGAAACTTTGCGAACTAAACTTAGTGAAGTATCACGAGGAATCTCATTATACAAAGAGTTGATTTATTTATTAACGATGCTATTATGCCATATTTTTTGTTGAACTATGCCATATTTATTTCCTTTAATAAACCATGCTTTCATGCATATTTCTTATACAAAATAGTATCGATGTTTCAAGACGGCCCGCGACTCTTTTTTTTTTTGTATTATTACAATTATTTATACTTTTTTTTATTTGATCTTAAAACTATATAGAAAGTCTTAATCAACTTTTAATTATATTTTTAAAGTAATTATAAACATGTCATTAAGGACATTTCTTGACAAGGTAATCTGCGATTACGATAATGATTCCTTGAATAATAGCAATGACGAAGGCTTAATCATCTGAAGTTGCAAAAGATATTGAAATGTTTATTTCATGGAATATCATAAACTAAGTTAATTTAAGCTGTTCACTCACGAATTAAAATTATAGAAGTGAATAAAATAAGACTAAAATATAATAAGAAAGCAGCAACGTAATAAAATTAAAATAAAATGAGATTTTCTGTTTCTACAAACATTTGGTTATCTTCTAGATGAAGTTAAATACAGTTAGTTGATTTTTTTTTCTGTGAAATAGCTATGCAGCTTATCGATTAAGTAACTAAAGAGTTATGTTGATAAAATCTAGAAACATCGTTGTAGTTGCTCTTTTATTAAAATAACGGTCAAGTAATGTTCAGAGTATTTCATATGAACTAATAAAAAATTGCTCCATTAGTAGGAGTTTTCCGAACGCTTTCAAGTCCCGATTGCTTCAACATATCGCCGCTCTAAATCTCACATTTCCACAAAATAATAACTTCATCAACACCAATCGATTTCTGTAATGCACGCTCCACCGCCCGGAGTTTGATTCATACATTATGCTGTAACAGAGAGCATTCAAATTGCTGTTCAACAACGAAACCGCAATGTCACGTGTCAGAGCCAATTCACAGGACAGATCAAAGGCATCGAGAGGAGTCAGAAAATTCTATCGATGTTTCAAACACAGGGCCATCACTATCGATACGGTTTCGTGTCAGAATTTCGCGAATGCATTACGGCCTTTTGTGGAAGTGGGCCAGTCGGCGGTGCTGTTGCAATTATCGAATGGGTTCGACTGTACTGATGCCTCCGACGTTCTTTGAGCCGTGCTCGACCGTACTATCTGACTGACTTATATCTTTTATTTTCTGCGCGAAAGTACCGCGCTGGATTTAAAGAGATTTGGTTTCACGTTTCGACACTTACCGAGAATTGGGGATGATTGTATTTTCGTGTTTTTGGAATTTCATTGCGCTAATGGATTTTTTTTAAGGTCTTAGAAATCAGTGTTTGTTGCAATTAATCTTTTTTAAGAGGCCAAATATTTTGCATGAAGCACACTGACAATCTAATTTGTCATTTTCATTCGCAAAAAATATTAAATTAAACCCAAAAACCTTTTGCGCCAATTTTAATACGAACACCTTACTTTTTGGCGAAACTTTGTGGCATGTAAATGTAACTCAAATTACGTTCTCATTCAAAAGTAGATTTTTTTTGTCGCACGAGTCGTCTAATTTACAATATAAATAATCACGAGCAATCGCGTTGAATCCGAGCTATTTACCTTTGAAATGTTCGCGGGGCGACAAAGGTGGCTTAACGAGCCACCGAGAAACGGCGGCTTCGAATTATAAAAGTTTCAGTAGAAATAAGGAAAGTGTTCGCGAGGGGGCGCCACTAGATGCGGGCGTGCCGCAGACAGTCACTGTACAGTTTAAATAAATTGTGATTTACAGGGGGACGAGGTGTGGTGCATTTACCTTACGGATTCTCGGACTTTTTTTTTAGAATAGTCGATACATCTGGATGTGAGGTCTTATTTTCTATACAATGAGGCTTGTGTGTATGTAGATACAAGTTATTGTATTTTTTGTCCTTTTTCGATCCATCCCTTGTGGGATAGTGAAATTCGATATAAAATCCGCGACGTGACAAATGTCGCAGCACTATTTAGTCTCGTTAAAATAGTGAGCAAAATTGCCATAGATATTTTTAATAGATTTTAAAATTTTCAAAGTTTTTAATTCAGAACCATATTATCATGTAGCCTAGAATTAAACTCGTTACGTAACATTTTGAATATAACTATCTAAGTTTTGTTTCAGTATTATACTGAGGTCCTAATCTAAAATTTATATCTATTAATCTATTTAATTTTATTTTGTATTTTACCTATTTTGATTTTGTATTTAATTTTGATGTTCGTATTAATTTTGATTTTGTATTTAATTTTGTTTTCTAATTTCTGTTTTTAAACTGATTTAAATTTTGCTTCTTACTTTATGGGGCATGCGGTGCTAACCTATAAGAGATTGTTATACTAACCTTTGATATAATAATGTTTATTTTAATATGTAACAGTATAAACAATTGTTGGTTGGCCAAAATAAATAAAATAAAATGTAATAGCTAGCAAATAGTGGAAAGCAAAGTAATAGATATTTAAAGCCTAACCAAAGTCGTGGCAGAGTGAGCATAACTAAGTTACCACAAGTTTGAGTCTAAATGTACCGCGACGATTCTTTAGAAAAGGCTTACTTATTCAGTAATATAGACTGCCTCGTTGATCTGGTGGTCGCAAGCGCAAGCTGAGCATGAGGTCCTGCGTTCGATTCCTAGGTCGGGCAAATCGTTATTGGGATTTTCTCAGTAGCAGCCCGAAATCTGGATTTGTGTCCGGTTGATGGCAATAGGCTCGCCCCCTATTACATGAGACTTAAACATATCTGGTGAAATGTGGGTGTACTATAGGTATCCCTCTGCCTAACCCTTCGGGGAACACAGGCGTGATGTTATGTTATGTTAATATAGACTCAGTGTGTGGGCTAGAAGCGAATAGCCGCTTAGGACGAGCCGAGGCTACTAGGCTAAGAAAAGCTACTTGGGTGTAACGAAAGGCTATATATTGGGCTTAGACTAAGTTAATATGTTGTACCTACTGGGTAGTTAGTAACCAATTCTTAATTTTCCGTACCTTATCACAATAATTGTCATTCTTTGACTGTTGTATGAAATGGCTATAACACAACAAATTGAAGTAGGATGACAATTTGCTTATTATTAATTTCCCTGACTCTACATGTTTTAGTCATGGTATAATATACTTGAGTAATAAATAATCAAAAAATAATAAATCTTTATTGAACTAAAGCCTAAATAACTATTACAGTGGTATAGTAGAAGATATCAGCAACTGAAGGGGTCCGACAGGACCGAAGCCTGCCGGGGTTGCGGGAAAGTCCGAAAGGGAATTTTTAAGAATCTTTAGTTAAGCTTGGCATGTAACTGTTTTTTGTCCCTAACAAATAAAATAAAATAAAGGGATACCGTGGCCCCTGGCAACGTACAGGCAACTGAAGGAACACGGGTGGGTTTTAGTCAGTAAGAGTCTGACACGCCCTCCCGCTCCGCCCCGAGCGGGAGAAGTTATTCGAAAACATCCCAAAAAAAAAAGTGGTATAGTAGAAGTACATACATTGAGAGGCTTATACTAAGTAGTAATACATTGAAACCCTGACTAGAGGAACTAGGTTAGTACCTGTATCTTAGAAGATCAGTGTCCTTCCGCAACAATGTTACAAGCCAGAATTTTTTACAGCTCTAGGATAGCTACTAAACATCGCAAAAATAAAAATGAAGGTTATACTTTTACAAATCAAAATAAGTGAAGGTATGCCGTTAATGTGTGATTGAGGTGTGTATGTGTGTGTTGATGAGTACCCGCTTTCTTCCCTTTTGCCATAAAAGGCAACTAAGGTTTGGCGTTCACAGCATGAGAAACAGCATCTTTCTGTTTGTGAAGTACAACACACTGAGAACACTAATCCACCTAGCATAATCAGCCTATAACGTTCTCATTGCTGTGACTCAGGCCTCGTCTCTAAGAGGAAGTGGACCATAACCCTACACGGAGGCCCAGTGATGTCACATTTCTTCGATTTGTTGGTTCTAGGAAAAATCGATTTCCTCACAAGGGGTCATCCATAAAGTACATCACCCGTAAAGGGGGGGGGGGGGGTCGACAAAGTGTGACATGGTGTGACAAGGGGTGGGAGGGGTCCTAAGTTTCGTGACATCACATTTCAAAATCTGGAAATAAAACTAATTTCGGAACTGCTGTTTTAATTTAATAATTTTTCGATGTGAAATTTGCCAAACATGTGATGTCACACTAGGGAGGGGGGGGTCTCATAAATGTGACCACCTGTGACAAGGACGGGGGGGGCTCAAAAAATCATGAAATTCGTGTGACGTACTTTATGGATGACCCCCAATGTTTTCCTTCACCATTTAAACCGCCACCTAAACTTGATGAACTTATAATAATTTAATTTTAATAATAACAACAGCCTTGAACGCACAAACTAAATTCAATGAAATATAAATGGTAAATCTGTACAACAAATTACACAGTTGAGAAGTTCGTTCTATTTTAATGACGAAAATCTTGTGAACAAATCGAAAATCATAATTGCAATTGTGAAATCGTTTTGTCAAGATAGGTGTTAAAGAGGCTCACACATCAATGGCTGGTCAGACCATAATAAAGATATTTTCCCATGAATGTATACTAGCTGTTCATAACAACTAACGCAGCGCGCTATATATAGCATGTTATTGTAGCGTTGATAAACAGCGTCAGTTTGACGTGTGACGTCATCGCTACGTTACGTGGCGTGAGGTATTGTTTGTAGTTGATATATGTAATTAATATGCGTTTGAGTCTGTGGCCGCCTCATTGATGTTGTGGTTGCAAGCTGCTTAGTGTGAAGTGTTGTGCTTGATTTTCGCGTCAGTGAATGTAAGCAAACTCTGTTAAGAGGTAGTTTTCCAATAATGATGACAAAACGAGAATATCAATCTAAATTAAATGTTGTTCGTTGGTAAGCGCATCACTTGACAACGGAACAACTGGACTGATGAGGCTATTTTTTGTTTTTTGAAATGTTCGAAATAGGTTTTTATGGAAAGGAAAATTTAGCGAATTCGGGAAAAAATTAACGTCCTTTTTCTATGAGTATGAACTATTGGAGGACGACGTCTGTCGGGTCAGCTAGTATTAAATACAAATTAATTTGTTTTCTAATGGTGACGAGTATTAAAACGAGAATTAAAAGTTTGGTGACCAATCGGAACAGTGACAAGCCGGGCATAACTCATTCTAAGGCAGTCGTCGATTGGGCACGCCACTATTGCGGCGATAAGTCCCCTCTTTGAGGAGTGGCTAGAGAGGCGCCACGGCGTCCTCACCTTCCGCCTGACGCAGGTCCTCACTGGACATGGTTGTATCGGGAGGTTCCTGTTTCGTATCAGGCGGGAGGAAACGCCCGGGTGTCATCACTGCATGGATCGCCCGGAGGACACGGTGGAGCATACGGTGGAGGTCTGCCCGGCTTGGGTAGAGCATCACTGTGTCCTCGTGGAGGTGATCGGTGGCGGGGATCTCTCCGCGTCCGGCCCTGGTCCAGGCCATGGTACGGAGCGAGAGGGCATGGGAGGCCGTCACCTCCTTCTGCGAAGCAGTAATGCTCGCGAAGGAGGATGCGGAACACGCGAGGGAGAGGCAAATTTCGCGCCCTCACGCGCCCAGCCGCCGCAGGAGACGCCCTGGGCGCCGGGAATCAAGAGCCGATCTCGGCCACCGTAGGCGCGGGCTTGCGGACGGTGAGCAATGGGTAGCTCGCCGTCCGATAAGAAACGGCGCGTTGTGTTCCACGCGCGCCTCAAAGAGATGTCAACAACTGAAGGGGTCCGACAGGACGGATGCCTGCCGGGGTTGCGGGAAAGTCCGAAAGGGATACCGTGGCCCCTGGCAAGTACAGGCAACTGAAGAAACACAGGTGGGTTTTATTTAGTAAGAGCCTGACACGCCCTCCCGCTCCGCCCAGAGCGGGAGAAGTTATTTGATAATTTCTCACCAAAAAAAAAAGGCAGTCGTCGATTACAATATTGGGTTAAGTTTCATGAGGTTCTGTTTTATGAATCATTTTATAATTTCCTTACCCAGCACCTTAATGACTAGAATTCAGAAAAATAATGTTTAGGCGGAATAACCCGCAGAAAAACCCACGAACACACAGATCCAAACTCCATTAAAAACCCTATCCCAATACTTTTAACTGCCCATTACAGTTTAAATCAGTATCTATTTGTTGAGAATATATAAAACAGTATAGCAATGTTAAGATATAAAGGGGAGCGTCTGCGAGTGTCGTTCCGGGCCCGCAAACTTTTACAGTAAACATGGGTAGGGATGTGCCATCTTAAATATAGATACGCGATTATGTTATCGATGGAGCGAACGGAATAAGTTGTGGGTTGAAGTTATGTTTAGGCTGTTTCTTTCAATAAAGGTGTTTGCAAAATGTAGTAGAATTTTGTGATAAAAAATTGGTTGGGATTTGTAAGTGATGCGAAGATCTTGGAATGACCTTTTTATATTGTGTGACATATGGGTAGGTTGTCTGAGTCTTACCAAGAGGTATCATGTTACCTAGTAACTGGATTGTGGAAGTCAGATAGGCAGTCGCTCCATGTAAAATACTGGTATTCAGCTGCATCCGATTAGACTGGAAGCCGATCCCAACATAGTTGGGATAAAGCTAGGTAGATGGATTGGGTAGGTTAGTTGGGGAATACTACATAAAATATGATAAAATCATTCCAAAATTAAGAAGTACTTAATTCAAATAATAATTGAAAACGTTTCATAAATTAATGCCTATTTGTAAACACGAGCGCCCTTGAACTTTATAATAAACGAGCTGTTAATCACCACTTCCAGACAGAGTAGGTAACATAAAAGTTGTAGAGTAACATGAAAGTGAAAATGACAATGTGTGAAAATAATTGCGTAAGTGTTGGCGTAGAGTACACGTTCTTGCCCCGATTTTGTCAAGATAACGAATGCCTTAAGAAAAAAATACATAAATAAAGCTGTGCCATCTCTGTCAATCAAGGAATTTATTGATTTTTTCCTGGAGAATTCTAATAAATTTGTCGGTCCCTAGTAGTGGTACACCACATCACTATCCCAGTTGAGTTGTGCCATTCAATCGCTATGTCATTTTGCTGAGCCTTGCCGAGCGCGCGCTGTTACTTAGGATTACTTATTGTTTGCTATCAACTTAATTTCTATTTCTATTGATAGAAGAGCATTCTCGTAATTGAATTCGCTGTCTCGCTCTCTTTTCTAGAACTTTGCTTCGAGTTCTTAGAACATTGATTCGGTAGATTAACTTTTAACATTATCGAATGTTGAGTTAATTAATTGCGTGGGGTAAGATTCCAATTTTGATTAAATTGTTGTGTGCTAGTTTTGGATGAAAATTATTTTGATGTAGAACCTAGATAGGATAGACCTAGAATCATAGGGCAAAGGTTAGAGAAGCTCGATACAGCTTATGTATTGTTTGAATTTAAAGATATTTTGTCCACTTCAAAGGTACAGCGGTAAATTATCTAGATGAGGCCTATATCATGGACGTATAAAATGCAGGTTTTTTTCTCCAATCTCCTGTGACATCGAGACAGAGACCCGCATTTCATCCTAAGAAGATTATTGTAGCAACAAGGGAGACTCAAACTCAAAGCATTTATTTCAATTAAACCATTTACAGGCACTTTTGAATTGTCAAGGGGGAGAGGGGTCAACATTGGCCTTGTTGTTGGCGAACCAAGCATCCCTCCACGATATAAACACAGGCTGTTACAACCAGCTTAGGCTCTAAATAAGGGTTGAGACAGACGCGCGAGGCAACATCCCCAACATTCTCACCTCGTAGTTAGCACGACTGAATGACTAAACAGGGTGTCCATATTTAATCTGCGCGCCGCGGTCGTATCGGTTTAATGTGCGGCGAATGCATGCATAATTCAGAGCGCACCGAGCAACTTGGCATGGTGTGTTCCGCGGCATAATGCGATGTCTGAGTTACGCTTCCACGCCGCAAATGTTGGCGCCAACATTCCGTAGTTTTCGGCTGAAGACGATTGTTGGCTGCTTTGGCCAGCATTGGCCCAATTCGATGTGAGATGTTTGACAGCTGAACAATTTTAAAACAGACGGGGAATGTAGATGCAAATGTTTTACATGGGTGGTAATATTACGAACGTTAAACATGATATTGGTAATATATCTGGGTTATGCTGGGATTACAGTAATTTCGCTCCATCATTTTAACAGCTTGAGTGGGACGATACTCAACGTTAATAATAGTCTCCGACTAAGTACCCATGGCAAAATTACCTTCACAAATGATTTCTGGAAACTGAAGCCACTTCACTTTCACTATCCTAGACAGAGCACGATCTATCAAAGCAAACAATTCTAAAGATACGTGGATTCAAGTTTTTTCTTTAGCAATCGACTCATGTCCCTCGGTAGCGATAAATCGTGGTCATATTGTCCGTTCGCGTTTTTTCGCCATCCCCTATTCACCTGCGAGCCACGTATTTAATCTGGCTGTACTTCGCTTTGGCATGCATCCGCTCTCTTGAGGATTCAAAGTTTAGGGCCCTATAAGAATACGTTGGTTTTATGGCCGCTTTGCTCGGATCATTTTTGAGCGAAAAATTGCTTAGTTGGAGTCAATGATACTATAAATAAAAAGTGGTAGATAGGTAATACGCGCTCCACAAGTGATACGTCAAACCTTTGCTAATAAGCCAAGTTTTCTTCGTTTTGTCTCTTTTTCGCTTCCGATAATTACGACTCGCCGTCCTACTTCCATGTGTCTTCTAATAATGTGACATTGTGCTGTTTTGTGGTAACCTATCTACTTCTTTTCACTTTTATTATCATTGGTTGATGTCCTTGGAGTCGTATTTCTGCGGAATCATGAACCTGTTGTGTGTGTGATTTTCATTGGTTTAGGTTTGTTTTTGTGAACAAAAGGTAAAACAGTTTTTGTTATTTCTAATGAAATAAAAGTTTGCAGTTTATCGAAGTCAGGTACTCTCGCTTGCCTGTCCGACAGCGAACTGGTTAGGCTGTTGCTGGCTTTTACGTGAACGCTTTACAACTCAATTTTAAAAACAAAATAAAATGGGCAGGGTCGCCAGTAAGTAAATTTTATTCATATCGTTTTTACGAATATAATTCCCGAAGTGAAATCTCGAGGGTAATATTGTGAGTAACGTTGTAAAATATTGAAAATGTTTCTCTTTTTTCAGTAATTCCTTCGAGTATCCACTGACCTGTAAAGCGTGGTTATTGTAAAGCATCCTTATTTTAACTTGGACCTGTTTGTGGTATAATTGTTAAAGCGTCCAGTTTAATTGAAGCTTGCAATGATCAAACATACAGCGCAACATTACCAAACTAATAGCTACACCGTGTCAAAACGTAGCACTCAGGTACATTTACAATGTTTAACAAACCGCTAAAATTTATAAATATGGGAACCATTGTCAGCATTAAAATAATTGTCGCACACCCCTTTAACAACGTCGCGTTATTTGTGTTTAATTCTGTACACATTAACGAAATGAACATCGTTGTTCGCACAGTCCTAACTCAATTTATATAATGAATGCCATACATTACCCGTTTTCTGTTAACAATTCGCTATGAGCACTCCACTTGCAAAGTTTGTCTACGTTGTGTCAACAGCGGCTGAGGTGGCATTCGCTGCTCTGACGCCGCGGCGCGCGGACGTCTCATATTTATTTTATTAATAAATATGTTAATACCGAGGTAAGTAGCGTCGCGTGCATTATTCATCGGAACGGTGGCTCAGTTGACACAGCAACGGATAGTCATGCAAATTCAATCCGCCGAGATGCGGCCAAAAATTATCATAATTGTGACGTTTTTGTTTCTATACCTGCGCTCAGCTCGGGAAGTTTAATCTGAAGTTTGCCCGACACTTTTAGTTTTGTATAACGCCGTCATCACATCCCTATTTGCAATTCAGATGGTCGGAAAAGGCGGACGCGGGCCGGATCCGTTTCGCCTCAACTTCTGCCGCGCACTACGGGGGATTTGTTTGAAAAATACGCAGGTCCCCGGTTGAGGGAACTCTTTTTCGTCTTTGTACACTGCTTTTCAGCGTAACGACAAATTGAATAATGTTGTAAACGTAGGAGCGAGTTTTCGAAACTTCGCCTTGCTGATATGAAAGTGGATGTCGGATTTTCTTAATTCTTTTTTGTCGGACAGTGGGTCGGGCCGGGCGCTGATGTTTCGGGAAGGTCGTGTTTAGTAGACAAAGCTGAATAGCGTTGGAGCCTTAATTCATGTAAGATCAACTCTGATTAACTGGGGTGACATCAGACAAAGGACGGACATCATAATCTATCTGTGAGATGTATTTAAGTGAAACCAGAGCAGGGCAACACTGCGAGGAGGCTTAGTTTAAGCGCAGTAAATAACTAGCTTTATTCGCTCTGACGCAGGACGGCTGTGTAAACTGAGTTTATTAAACGTAATATTGTTCTGGACACTGATCTTTAGAGAGCCATAAAAGCATAAATTGAGTTGTTGGCTATGTCTATATATTAACTTAAAATCGTTAAAATCGGTTTAATTTTTACGATTTTAAGTTAATTATAATGGATTTGTTTAATTATAGTGGTATTCCATTATAATGGAATACCACTTTCCGAGCATGCCAGATGACAGCAGTATTGAAGAAAACCATTGAGCCTTGTAGGATAAACAACAAGTGGTCTAAAAACACATTTTGTGAATGATATTTTCCAACAATCAACAAATTTTAGAGCTCCTTCAAGCTTTTTCAGCCCATTCTGCTAATACAATTGTTTGAAGACTATTTGTAATACCTCGCAAATGAACGTTAAACAGTCTTTAAATCGAGTAATACCCGGTCGTAACCGGATATAACCGGTTTTATTGCGCCTAGATTGGAAGTCAAACGTTTACAGATATTATGTGAGTTTTTATAGTGTCATCATCCTGTAAATACCTACAGGGTGTTAAACTTGGCCCTTGAATCGTAAACGTAGGGTGTCGGATCGCTTTTAAGCCTACCGATCAGACTTTATGTCGCAACGAAGTGTCGTTTCGGATTTATTACACGATGTGAGCCTGTTAAGTGGGCTGTAAAGTTTTATGGAAAAGAAAATTTTACATAATAAGCTTTGTAGTGGACAATGGTTCGCGAAAGTTAAACAAAATGACACTTTTGCTTGCTAGAATGATTATTGGAGATTTTAGTACTTTATTAAATGTTTTATTGTATAAAATAACGTACCTATTCCAAAGCACAACAATAGGAAGCACTTGTGAAAATTCTAGTGATAATATTATTTTATTATAATGGTAAAGTTCATTCTAGGGAAACATTACAATCTCTTTCTTATAGCGTTTATTTATTTATTAAACGTTATATTATTTATTAAACCTTTTTAGCACTTACCTACATAAATTTCAGTTTTATTGCATGAGTAAATGTAAATAAAGTCCCACTTTGGCATATTTTTATAGGATTACAATGTTTCACCGTGTGGTTTGAATGTCCTGTCACATTCCGTGGGTGTTGCGCATGGGCAACTCAGTGGTAATAATAGCAATAACATCTTTTTGCAATAAATTGTGAATGCTTTCTGTAGATATATTTTTATTTAACGTAATATTTGCTTGGCCTCACACGTAGTCGACTACAAAAAGCTGTGGGAAACCAAAAATTAAAACTGATAATAACTACATAATAGTTTATAAGCACTAGAAATTTTATTAAAAACCCCTCCAAAATGGCGAAGACACTGACAAAAGAGCATAAAAAAAACGAATTTCGAATATGACGTTCTATTTCCAAAATTCCTATTCAATTTTCGTACGTCTATGACTGCCAATCAGCGCGAGGGGCGCGTGGGTCGCTTATTTCCGTTACGGTAGTGTTCGTGATTTTTTTTTCGCGGCTTGACGTGGACAAACTTGGTGCATTCATCACTACGTCGACAAGTAGAGCTAAGAAGGGGTCGGAATGTTCCTTTTTTAAATGTAAGTATGGTTTGAGTTTAAGGTATTGGCGGCAACGGAGCTTGGAGGAAGTCAGAAGTTAGTTATAAGATTATTGTTTCGATAAATAATTATTATCTGATTACGGTGGAAAAAAAAATGAGAATCTTTGTTAAATCTATGTTTTTTTTTATATCTCCCTAGCTTTACTTTTTTTAATCTGAGTTGTGGCGACATCTATAACGCCACATGCGAACTACGCATCACACAAATCGTGCATCGCGCAAGCAAAGTTTACTGCGCGACTGATATATATACAACATCCCGGCATCAATCATCGGGCAGTTGCCCACTAGACGTGACACCCGTTTGGTCGGAGGATCCTCCGTTTTCTGTGAAGGACGATTGAACTTTACACCCTGTTCCTAATACCTCTATAGAGTGTTTACGATAGTAGCGTGATTAAGTAGTAGGTACGTAATCACCCTCCGTACGATGATTAATTTAAAAAGCATAATTTTTTTATTTTATTCCAAAATTAAGCTTTTTTTTACTTTTAAGTTTTTTCTTCAATATTTTTCTTAAAATCACCACATAATAACCACATGTTTTGTTTAATATTAGCTTACTAGCTTTTAATTTCCATAAGGGTTTATAGTGTCCAAGTGGCAGTAGAACAGTGACTACTAAGTCACAGGTATTCCTAGTTTAGGAGTCAGGGTTTCAACTTTTGTGCGCCTTTTAATGATTGTGAACTTTAGCTTGATATTAAGCATATTGTAAGGATTTGTATCAATAAAGTATATTATTATTATTTATGGTAAACAGCAATTCTTTAAACACTTTAGTTTGGTCTAGATACACGAAATGTACACACCATCTGCACCAATTGCACTGGTGTACCTCATCCAAAATGTAGGAAAATGAATAACTAAAAAGCTACCTACTTCACTTCTAAACATTCTTACGTCTACACCGAGGACCTATACAGGGGATGTTTTAGTAAATGAGCGTTGGCTCGAAGTCGACGAGGCGCCAACTGAAAAATTTGTACCACCCGTACACATACATTCACATCCTGTAGATTTGTATGAATGTGTGTGTGGTGTAAACGGGATATTGCCGTTTTCAAAGTAATTCGTATATATGGCGTAATAGACGAGTGGAAGAAAAATACGAAATGTAAATTGTAAGCTAAAGAATACCCGATTGGATGTAATGGTTTCTAATAAGGAAAGATAAAAAAAAGAGCTTTAAGCAGAGATTTTGTCCTTATTCTTAAATTTATATCTTCTATATTCTATTTCTTTTATATCTATATAAAATAACAACGAAGTCAAAACTGTACATGGATTATTTTTGACAAAAAGTAATTGCGACGAGGTGTGGAACGAGCCTGATGCCGAAAATATAGTTTTTAGATTTTTTCCGTTTGTGTTTGTATGGATATATGTTCCGGATTGCCGCAAAAACGGCTGAACGGATTTGGATGAAATTTTGCACATAGATAACGTATAGCCTGAGTAACATATGGGGTTCTTTTAACCCCGATAATACGTTCCCGTAGAATATTTTCCGTCATCCACGCAGGCGAAGCCACGGGTAGAAGCTAGTGCTTAATAAAATAATATAATTGTCTAAAAATATATCTTTTCTTAGAAAGAGAAGAGCAAAAACCTCTCAAAATATATCGATAACTACGGCGACTAACCTAAACCTTTTTAATTATCGAGCTCAATACAAGACGTTAATTCAACAGCTTGAAAAGCAACGAACGAAGGAAAATTTCTAAAGATATAATCCAACCTCGAAATCCACTCGTTTTTAGAACGTTTTTGTATAATCAAAGTTTTAATTGGAGTATTAATACGCAGTACCTGGTAGTACAGGACTTGGAAACTCGAAAGACATACATATTGTGGGGAGTTTACGGGACGAGGTCGTGTTTGGAAACGTGACGTAGGTATGTTTAATCGGAATTGAAAGTCTTTGGAATAATAATTCTTACTTTTTAGAGGAACTCTTGGTCTTATTTTAAAGGTCCAACAATTTTGGCAAAGCATAGCAGAACGTGAGTGATCAGCTTATTATTCCATCGCTTCAGAGGTTATAAACATTTGTCTGATAACGCAATGAACGTGGCTGAACTGTCAAAATGAAAGGAATTGCGATCAACTGTCATTTTATGTGTGTAACGCAACTACCCCACGGTTCTTAGTTGTTTTAAGATACTTACAATTTCGATGATTTTGTTAGTAATTACTGAAATATACGTGTGTCATTATATACGGTGTTTTCATTCTGTTTTCTTATTTATTTGAACATTTATGTACACACATGTATAAACAGACAGAAGAAAAGAACAGAAAAATACTTACAAAGGTGATGCTTATTTCTAAAGAATATTTCTTCTTCATATTTAACACCAAGTTTCTGCCCGTGACTTCGCCCGAGTCTCAAGAATTGTGCTATCAAATGCAAAAATATTTTTTTAAATCCGACTGGTAGTTCTCGAGATTAGGCCCTACTTACAAACAAATGAACAAATTTTACCTCTTTATAATATTAGTCTAGATATATTCAGAGAGGAATATTGTTATTTCTCTTTACTCATTACGTCACGTAATCATTAAGAAAATCGCAACGTTTCCAAACAAAACCTAATTTCGTGTGTTTCCACGCAAACTTCCAGTTGAAACCGTTTAAAGAGATTACTTTCGTTTTGTATAAATATTAAGGGACTGATTGAGTTGAAAACTTCTTAATTACGTCAGTCGTAGCAACATTGTTCTGATTGGTTCATTCCGAGCGATGCGTGCGATACGGCGAATGCCATTGGTTAAAACGTTTCACAGTAAAGCTGGTTACGTTTTTTCAGCGAATAAGTGAACTATTTAAACTTCGTACTTGAAGCCGTGTTTGTAGTTCGAAAATTGTAATCGATTTGTGAGTATGATTCGTTGTAGGTATTTTTTCAATTCATTGATAGTGATGCTCAATATTATTATTTTAGAGGCTTAATTGGAATACTGTTTAAGGCTGATGACGGTGCTATGGTACTTCTGAAGAACTTCATATCTAAGCAGTTTGAAAACAAAATCCCATGAACACGATGACCACGTCTGTTACCGCCCCGGTTCTATAGAGGCCGAGCGCTGCAAGCAGCAATAGTCCTTATGGTGTATAGATATGAATTTCTCCGATGGTACATATGAATCTCACCTGATTGTTGTTTGATCAACTTTTGCAATTAATACTGATGTTTGCTTACCTGAAACAAGATATATATATATATATTGTTAATCATAAAATGTAATCAATCTACATATTAGTTAGTGTAAGTGGCCGTCGAGCCACGAATGCAGCTGAAAATCAGTATTTAACAGACATAGAGATGTTAGATAACAATTCCTAAGAAATACATAGTTACAATATTCTAAAGATGGACCAGTTTATATCGCCTGACTATCATTACAAATAATCTGATTCAATACAAATCGCAAATCCGAGAAATGTTTTATCTCAGCTTATACAGGTTGTTGTCATAAACAACATCAGATATATCGTATAATTTTCACCAATCTAAGCGGTCCATTTATATGGGGCTTCGAGTGAAATGAACTGGCGACAAATACCGGCCCTCCATAACGTAAACATCAATACATAACTAAAATAAACTCGACCCGATATGACGGATGGGATCGTGTATTTTCAACACAAAAATACAGAATTATTGTTAGAAAAATATGAGATATGAGCATTTTTGTTATATTGAGGAATTTCTATTCTATTCAATAGGTGTAATTTATAGTTATTTATTATACAAAAAGTAGAAAAACATGTTTTAGTGATATGAAAAGGTTTTTACCTACTGAAATAAACAATTTGAGTATCATATCTGTTGCTACGGTACTCCAAAGAGGTTTCTGATGTTTTTGGAGTGTCATTTCATTGTTGTTATGTCTGTTCGATACCAAACGCTCACAATAGAACACAAAGGACTGGTAAACATAAAGGACTAATTATTTGGTACATATACCTTTGTTGGTTATCAAACAAATGAAACCAAATATTTAAATGTTATTTAAAATTTTGGTAGAGAGCAATATCAGGTTTCTTTCTGTGGTTAAAGGTTATAAGATAATGATAATGATAAATAAGATAATGATATTAAACTTCTAGTAGGCACTATAGATAGTGCAATCCACGAAGACGCGTCCAACTCTTCTTCCTAATCGCTTACAGTACAACTTAACATTAGAGTAAGAGCGTTTAGGAAGAAGAGTGGGCGTGTCTTCGTGGATGGCACTATGTATTCATCATTTTTTTTTTTTTTTTTTTCTATCTTTAGTAATTTTCAACAAAAGCAAAGACTAAACGATATTCCCAACTAGAAAAGAAAACAACTATGAAGTCATCAAATTAAAAAACACTGATATTAGTCCACCAGAACCATCACTCTCATATCGGACGACTTACATCGCGCGGGTCTTGAGTAAGCAAATATTTTTTTTTAACAAACTCATCAATGTACGTGTTTTCTTTGCATCGTTCGGAGTGCATCGAGGACCTCTTAAGGCGGAGTATCGATGTTTTTTTAAGGCGAAACGCGCACGGCCATGTTTGCGTTCGATCATGACTTCGAAGTAAAATGGTGTCTACGACGTTTTGAAATATGTAATGTTACTCTATTACCACGTTCAATAAGAACCGTTTCAAAATGGTATTTAGGTTTCTAAGAGACACTTGGACGAAGTAAAGAAATGTAACTTTCAAATTAGATAATTGCCCAAACGAGTACATAAATGAATGTAAACGAGGCAAAAGGAGTATGCAAGGAATCAAAGCAGGTGGCGTTCTGTAGTTTGAATACTTACAATGGGAAGAATAATGCGTGAGTTTACATCCTATACTATTTAACGAGCAATATTTTCTATATTTGTAATCGCGTTCTCGAAAACGGCTCTAACGATTTCGATGAAAGTTGCAATATAGGAGTTTCATTTCTGGGAAAATTCGTTTGCTCCGTATTTTCATTCGAGCAGAGCTCGGTCGCCCAAAGTTTAGAACAAGATGGCTACCTTAGAATAATGACATGGCAGCATGGAATTAGTAAGTACCCTACTATCATGGCAGCATGGAATTAGTAAGTACCTACTATCATGACAGCATGGAATTAGTAAGTACCTAAAATCATGGCAGCGTGGAATTAGTAAGTACCTACTATCATGGCAGCATGGAATTAGCATGAACTAGCCTGTACTATTAAATTAGGATTTTCTATTTTCACCAGTGCAGAGCTTGGTCACCCAGGTACTATTATATACCTACGTTGTAATATAATATGTTTCTTCGACTATAAAAGTAAAATTAACATTTTACATTTTTTTGCACTAACAATGCCAGAGGTGTTCAAAAGAGCCTTTTCAACAACAATTAGTTTTAAATTATTACTATGTTGCGTGCTTCAATAATTTACCTACATTTTACTTTATTTACTCATTTCTCTTCTCTTGCGCACACGGTCACGAAAATAGCAGCTGGTACCTTAGTTGCCTGTATAATTGCGACAATTGGGAATCAAATAAAAGTGTGATATTATATAAATCAACTTTTAAAACCACCGCATGAACTGATATTAGTATTTTGTAATGGTCTAAGATCAGTTACTTAAGTCATAACTTTTCAGTGTAACGAATCATTGTGTCAATTCAAACTCAAAGCATTTATTTCAATTAAATCATTTAACTTTTGGATTGTCAAGGAGTCAGTTAGTTAGAAACATGAAACAAGTTGCCCATTCCAAAGCGTAGTAGGTACCTATGGAGAAGAACGGGCAAGAAACTCCACCTACACACTTTTAAATAAAAAATGTTTTACAAAAATATTGATTACATCTTTCATCTTGAAATTATACATGTGAGAACAATGTAGAAAGACGTGCACGTTAAAAGCGTCCGTAATAAAAAGACAAAAACAAAGAATCATTCAAATGTTTGAAATAAATTGAAATTAGTTAAAATAAGCCATGGCAGCTAAGAGATGACCAGTCCCAACTGTAGGCGCCTCATCACGAACATGACGCATGGATCAGCACCATTCAGCTCAACCATTTTGAAGGGAGCTAAATGATCCAATACACGCTCCACCATCAGCGTGACATCTGAGTGAGCATGACATACTCACAGCCGCTAGGGCACGTTCAAGTCAATGAAAAGCATATTACCCGGTAAATGGTAGCTCTTTAGTACATAGTACTCACACCTGTGCTATGCAATTATATAATACAAAGAAGAAATTATCTTCAAGATACTATTTCAATCACAACCAATAGCCTACCTGCCCGTTATTTGTAAGATCCAAATACTATGTACGTATAATACGTAGTTCACAGTCCACATGCACAAAGTAGCGGTCAACCAAAAGCTAGTGCACATTAATAACAAAATAACAAAAACCAGTATTACGTTAAGTAACCGAACACATTGTCCGCACATTAAAACAGATGTAAATTAATAAGCACACAACTACTAATTAAGTTTTAATGAAGCAATAAATTAATTTGTTAAAAATTCATTGGGAAAAACCGTTGATAGGGGTTTTGGTCCGAACGCTGTAAAATGGCCGAGTGGCCGTTAATTTTGATAATTGTTGTATACTTGTTATAAATTCAGGAGATTAAACCATGCTGTTCCGCACGTTGTGTGCTCACCGCTTTAAATTAAGACTGTATTATGATGTTGATGATATATCGAAATTGAAATTAAATATTCATTTGGTTTTTGTTGTGCGATCGAAACTGTGTGGTCGGTAGACAAGCATGGTTTGATGAGTCGATGAGAGTGTTCCAGGAAGCAAGAAATGAACTAAAAGTTGTTATTGATGTACTACTACCGGGATATAGGTATTGCTAGATTTTATAAACGGGGAAGAAAATTCTTGGATACTTATTGGCTGTTGGGACCCAGTAGGACCTATGTATAAGTGAGTGTACTACAAACTCTCTACTATTTGCGATGGATCTCTACGGTTTATTTGTTATTAATGTTTAGAACATAACAGTAGGTATTGAACAAATAAATAAACTAGATCCATCCCTGACAGGTTTCAAAAACAACAATGTTTTACGATTACACGATAAAATAAATGTTCAAATTAAAATAGATACCTACATATAAGCAACTGTAGTGTACAGCATGTTGTTTGTTTTCCCTCCGTCTATGTCCTGAACATTTTTCGTGCATTCAACCCGTCCAAAACAAATACATGAAAATAAAACAGCGAGTACAACATCAGAGCGATCTAATAAAAAAAATTAGATGTCATTCCACTGTGCAATCGTCGTAATGCAATCGTCCCGGGCGATAAAATAGAGCGTCAATGCCTGTTTAAATAAAAAAAGAATAACGTAAATTCTTACAGGCTGTACACAAACAAAGGCGAACGCCTTTGCCTCACATGAGGAGTGTTTGCAAAAATTTCGATCGCCTTTTATCCCCTGCCTCCTCTTAACCCCCTAACGCCCGTCGCGTACAATCATAAGTGTTTTCTTTGTGGATAGCGGAGCCAACAGCACCCTTTAACGTGTTTATCCTTTTCGGTCGAGCCTCCCCTTTATAAACGAATATTTTGACCCTGTTTTTATTTTTTATACTGTGTTATTGTAACGTTTGTGTGGAGGTATTCTGTTTACCAACATTGGAGTTAATGGACATACAGTACTTAGTACACAAACGGACCTAACTGTGGAAGCAATCAGTGGCGAGTTTTAAATGAAAAGTGAACTGTGATCCGTTGTTTAGTAAAAGTGGCGGTTTTTTTGTTACTAGCGCTAAATTACACATTTTTATTTTAAAATAAGTAAATGTAGATACGTTAGTAACAAGTATGCTCAAAACCAACGATAACGTTATTTTATTTTATTTAAGCCACCGAATAAAAAATAACTTTATAAGAATAAAGCACCATAAAATAAAAATCGTCGCAACATCATTTTAGCTTAAACCTATTTTTTTATTACAAGCAAACACATTTAGCACCTATCTAGAGGCAAGACATTTCCTAATTTGGTAATAGAATTTCGGTTTGTTAGTGGACCACGCGCTGGGAATACGTACCACGTACGTGGTCGCTGCTGGCGATGTGTGGTCGCACTTCCAGCGAGGCATGTTCATTAAATGTCTACGTGTTATGTAATGTTTGTGTGTAAAGTGTTACAAGTGCCTACCTACTTGTCCTATATTATCTTTCTAAGAAATCTAGTTAATTTTAATTTAAGAATTGAGGCAAACTTTCTTAGATAATTACGTTTACGTTAGGTATATATTTTTTTATTTTTGCGACTCAGTAAGATTCATGTGATGCCCACAGATTTGAATCTCTTTGAAAGTTTTTTCTTGAGTAAAAATTGGTGTTAAAATTGTATAAACACATTTTAGCAACAAATTCGTTCAACATAAAGAAAGGTAAAAAAAATATATTTATTTTTTATTTTTATGATATCATCATCATTTTCTTGCCTTGTCCAAATTTATTTGAGTTTTGGATGGGTAATTATCATATAACTTCTCCCGCTCTGGGCGGAGCGGGAGGGCGGCATGTCAGACTCTTACTGACTAAATCCCACCCGTGTTCCTTCAGTTGCCTGTACGTTGCGTGGGGCCACGGAATCCCTTTCGGACTTTCCCGCAACCCCGGCATAATAGTCACGTCCTTACTAGCCATATCATCTTTCCCACAATCCATCCATCGTTACTCTGGTCTTCCCCTACTCTTATAGCCATCTACATTTATACTCAAAACTTTCCTCACGATATTTTCTTCATTCCTCCGCATCACAATTGTGCCCATTTATTTTAAAACATCACCAAAGATTGTATATCGCTCGTCGCTGCAACTGGCACCACAAACACCGTTGTTGCACGTTTTGCCCGAGGCGCCGGTGGATTAAACGGATTACACACCGCGGGAAACGCGTGTTTTTATCACGTAATAGCTGTCAAAGTCACTGGTTAGTATTAAATTGATAACATTTTATTTTATATTAATTATACGTTTAAGATAATTAGTAAGTTAGGACTGAGGAGAGACTTAAAAGTCACTTTTAGTGACGATAGCGGGAAGAAGGAGCTAAGTAAAAGTAAGAAGTAATTGACTATGTTTGTATGTCAACTCATAAATTTATGATGAAAGTAATAGCATAAGAGGAGTGCATTAAATAACTTCATGAGATGATACTCACAAATGTCCGGTGCACTTTGGCAAATCAGCCCTGCTTCTACAACCTGACTGCCTTATCTTAGCTGAGTGGACGGAAAAAGAATACTTAAACAGAATACTTTAAAAGCCTGCAAGAATATTATTTTTCACACTTAACACGTCAAGATAGTTTTAATGCCAATCTAAAAACGAGCTAAAAACAAACCATGTTTTCAGAATATCAAAGTTGCGACTATAAAGCATTAATATCGGATAATATTTGCACTGAAATGACACAAGGGCTAACACTTGTTTTTAAAACCTTTATCAGCTCAAACTGGGGCCCCAACCCCTGCGCTGCACGTATCGCTCGAGGCGTTGCGGATTAAATGGATTACAAGCGACGAGACACGCGTGTTTTTATCACCTTATCATTACACCTAGATGCCGAGTACAACGTCCGGTACTTTATTATTTTGTGTAAAAGAAAAAAAAAGTAAGCTGTCAATGATATTCTGCAACACGAGCATTGGAGGGTTAGATAGAAGAGATGTGGAGTCGTTGGACACCAATTTCATATCTTTTATTTGTTTTTAAATGATTAGCACTTTGAGAACTAAAAAGTAAAAAAGAGGTTTTCCTTTACACGCCACTCACATAGATCGCGTTAGGTAGCAAAAAATTGCACTGCACTGTTTTTTTTTGGTATGTTGTTAGAATAGATATCAATAGTATAAAACTAAGTTTCGATAGATCTGTGCTAACTGCGTGGTGCACGTAAAACCTCGAAATATTCGGACTTCTTTCAGTTTTTGACTCATAACTTCTTAAATGTGTATTCAAACTCAAACTCAAACTGAAACTCAAAGCATTTATTTCAATTAAACCATTTACAGGCACTTTTGAATTGCAAAGGGTCAGTCAGAAATATGAAGCTAGTTAAGCCATGGCAGATAAGAGATGACCAGTCCCTACTGACGGCGCCCGTTCACGAACATGACGCATGGATCAGCACCGTTTAGCTCAACCATTTTGAAGAGAACTTAACGATCCAACACACACGCCACCACCAGCGAGACATTTGAGTGAGCATGACATACTCTCAGCCGCCAGGGCACATTCAAGTCAATGAAAGACGTACCCAGTAAATGGTAGCTACATAGAAGGTACATGGTCACAGTGCTCACACATGTGCTATGCAATTATACAATACTACGAGATTGAAGTTATACAATTCAAAGATAATTTATTCGATGTATAAGTCACGCTATACATTTTTAAAGTATACAAAGTTGGCTACTATTTGAATGTAGTGCGATTTTTTGCGACCTACGGTTAAATGACTGGCATAGAAATTTGTTTTTTTCTAAAAATGTTTCGATCAATCAGTAGTTGCCTGAAGTTAGCTATGTAATCGAAATTTATGTTCTTCAAGCCTTATTATGCACTAATACTTTAAGGGTTTCACTCAGAATCCACATCCAATTTCATCCTTAAACTCCAGTTACCCTCGATATCAATTTAATTAGCTCTAAACCGTTATTGTGGTTATACTTCGAAAATTATTATCCGCTTTAAATTTTAGTGAGGATTCCTGAAACTATAGCAGTATGAAAGCTTACTATAGTTTGCCTAAGTAGTGCTTGTACCCGCATTAGTTTACAACTATCTGGAGCTAAGGATTGAATAACGACAACACTTCAAGGAAATGACGTGTGGGTACTCTATTATCCAATAACTAACAGTAGGAACAGTAAAGTCAGAGAAATTAACATAACATCGTGCCTTATTTCCCCGAAGGCTTGGGTAGAGGTGTACCTATTTCGCCAGTTACGTTTGAAATAGGGGACGAGCCTATTGCCATTAACCTGGCACAATATCAGACTCCGGGTTGCTACTGAGAAATTCCACATGGAAAAACACAATAACACTTTGCGCGACCTGGGAATCGAACCCAGGGCCTCATGCTCAGCGGTAGAGCTTGCGAACACTGGACCAAAGCCGCAGCCATGCCAGCCAAATTAATTGTTAAGCAAATATTGACTACCAACTTAAATTGTCTGCATATTTAAATCACAACTATTATTCTTTGACGGTTGTATGAAATGTGTATAACACGGCCAAATGACGTAAGGTGTCAATGTGCTTAACAATTACTTTCCCCGACTGTACCTACTAGAAACAGAGTATTGTTTTATAAGAAAAGTCCGGCATGAAGATAGATTATGTATACAAATTGTATGGATTTCAAGTAAACCCACACCATTGTCCCCATATTAATAAAAAGTAAAGGAATGCGGTTAGGAGTTCGCAATTTAACTGTCAAATATGTAAACAAACATGAGTTTTCCACTTAGACAAACATCAACTTTTTGTCAGTGTAAATAAAGTTGACTTTAGACCAACTAGTACAGTTGAAAAAGTCATCAAAAATATGAAGTCGTAGCGCAAACTGAACCTTATGTGTAGGCATTACAGTTGTTTTTCCTAAAACTCGCGTTTACATGTTTGGCAACTAAATTGCGAACGAAGATTAGGCGTAATGGTTGGCTTACAAAAAAAAAATAAAAATAATAAGCCATCACATGCTTAATTATTTAATAAAAAAAAACTACTTATTTAACACTACTCATAATAGAGATGCCGCGAATACTTGCTATTATTCGGTATTCGGCATTACTCGACATTTTTTTGTTATTCGTTGAATACCGAATAATAGTGTCTATTATTCGACATTCGGCGCATTGTTGTCTAAACAAAAATAAACTTTTAATGAACTATAGACTTAAAAATATTTTTATTTTTATTAATCTTGAAAAACAAAACACACTTAGTATCATTATCATTAATATAAAAATTTGCCAAAAAATCTGTCATGGTAGAGTTAATAAGTTAGGCTTTTTAATTAATAATTTAATATTTAAAGTCCAAAAGGTGCAAATTGGGATCAAGTCGATTGCGATTTTTTTCATAAATCAAACATACCTCAGAAAATATATAAACAATATTATTATTTCAGAATAAATAACCTTTCTTTCATATTTCTTTTTTTATGTCGAGTAATAATGGCGAGTATTCGACTATTCGCCATAGGGAATGGCAATTAATAGTAGTAGTATTCGACTGTTCGCTATAACAACAATTCGTGGCATCTCTAGTATATTATCAGTGATACATCAAAACCTGAATAACCTAAGTTGCGTAAAAGGCTGTAAACACGGTCTTGTTAAAAAATACTAGCTCGCCCACACTTATCTATGGCAATTAATCATTTTTATTTGTTTAAAGCCACCAAAGCTATAATATGCATAAATTAATACTAAAATACTTGGTTCGATCTTGTTAGAGCTAGCGGGCAGCCTTTTTTTATGTTTACGCGTTTATAAGGGTCAGTCACGGCATGCGAGCTTCGTAATTATAATATAATGCCAGTTGAACTTTATAGCATTATATGAAGTCATTATACCTTTGAATTTAATGTTTGTTCTTTTAAAATATATATTTATAATGACTGAATTGTATAGTGATTAGTATAATCGCGTTGATAACTAGTGAAAATAAACTTCTTCCTTTAGGAGTTTTTAGAAGTCATGATGAAATTAAAAATGTTAATTCTTTAGTGATTATGATTGCCAAAGAGGGATTGCTTGCTGGTTGGTGATACCAGTATGTAAAAAAAAACCACGTGTGAATGCGCAGCGTAGCATACCGACGCTACGCCGTGCTACGTGCTACGGCGTAGCACGCGCTGTAGCACTGTAGGTTTTCTTGGTGTGATAATCAACCTCGTCAACTCGACTATGTTTGTAGTGTAAAGCTGCGTCCAGATATGTTCTATTGTCCGTACCGTACCTCCGTTTCGTGTCAGCATGACGATCCAAAAACCCTGGACGTAGTATCGTATCGCCTTTGAACGGGGCGAAAAAACCGAACGCGAAGGATCGGAGCGTACCTGTATTGGTATCAAGACGCCGTACCACCGTGCACCGTACCGTGCCGAACCGAACGGGCGTCTTGATTAGCGTTCTTGGATCGCAACGCTGGTACGAAACGGAGGTACGGTACGGACAAAATAACATATCTGGACGCAGCTTAACGGATCTTGAGTTTAATGATTAGCAGACAGCAGGCATAATACATAGTTCGATATGCAAAACCGCAGATAAACCTTTTTTGATGTGTAACATCTTTCCTCTCGCTTTCATGCAATCTGCGGGAGTTATTTCGTGAAAAGGGACGGAAGTGTGTAACAGGAAGCCGGGGAAGCTCCCGCTATTTGATTTGACCAATGAGCACGCGCGGTGCTGGCGTAGGCTGTCAGATGGTATCAACCCATTTTCCGAGAGGTTAGTACTGTCAGCCAAAATGTCAGTTGTTACACATTTAAATCCCCCAGTACACGTTGGGCGAGCAAAATACACGCAACTCAAACGGCAAATCACGCAAAAAGGCCCAGTATACGTTGGCCGAGCGACGGGCTCGCCTAGCGTGTACGGGGGGCTTTATGAGACTACTGTAACGCGCGCTCATTTTTATTCTTTTCTTATTTATATGATAAAAACACTACGTATACTAAACAATAAAGAGTTATCTCCCCCTCACTTTTTTACTCAAAGCCAGGCAAGCCACAACTATTCCTTATTTTACACGGAAGTAAGGAAGGAAATTCTCATAATCGTCAGAAAAAACGTTCACAAAGATTCCTTTTAAGCCTGACTCAGTGAGAGGTGATCATTATACATTTATAGACGACTGGCTGTGAAAGATTCCTTCGACATGCAGACATCCTCAGGATAATTTTCAAAAGCTCGTCGCCTTGCAGATTTACCGCACCGTGATAATATAATGGTCTGGTCCTAAATGTTTTGGAAAAGTCGCGTCTCGAAAGACCATTTCTGTTTTGTTGGAATTCTGGCGAAAACGGAAGAAGATCAAAGGCTATTGTTGCAAAATGACGGGGTTGTATTTTAATTACAATCATATTTACTTTGTAGGAATGTTTACGTAGAATTGAAAACTGGCACAACGCTGGCAATGTGTGATTGAAAAATAAAGGTAGCTCACTTTTGAACATCGTATTTTTTAAATGTGGTGTGCAAATTACGGCGATACATTTATTTTTGCCGAAATCAACTCGATTCTCATTACATGTAGCCAATGCAATGACAGGAATTTTACCAGCCGCTTGGTTAGTTTCAAAACGGTTAATGAATTAAAATTTTCGGAATACCGCGTAGTTGCTGTGTGCTTACCGTTCGTTTATTAATTCCTGGAATTGGTTTCATTGAAACGACAATAAAACAATAAAACATTTAGAGTACAGCAGTGTCAACATTCCTGACAAAGGTAGTTGGAATTTGAATATATGTATATCTCATATACACACAAAAGATAACGAAAATAATTCAGATTAAAGCTGAACAGGCGAATTATAATAGACGAAAACATTATAATCCCCCCCCCCCTCCCCCCGCTAGCCCTCTCCATTACCAAGCGTTTTACTTGGCGCGGATAAATTACACAGTTATGAATAAATTTCGCATAAAACTCGGAACTGCACCTTTACATGACGAAAGAGTAAGCAAGATGGACGATAGCGGGCGTTAGAGAGGGACGGACAAACCGGCAAGTCGTAATACGAAAATTTCATTAAGAAGTCAGGCCATCCCGAACAGTTTTGCTGATATCTAGAATATTCGGGCGTACTTATTAAGACGTGGAATATCTTCAATTTCTGCAGATGATTTTAATATAGTAGCGTTCTGGGGATATAATTATGTTATGAACGATTTCTCGGTTTGATGAGGTTGTAATAACGTGATTAAACTTTTCTGTTTTGTCATCGATTCGTGAAGTTATTATGAGGTTAGATGACGTTGAGGATTTTATAGAGTGTAAGTAATTATCATAAAATAGATAAGATTTCTTTTTGTAGAGAAATAGCAGTGGAGATGTTAATAATGTGCTACTTAAAAATCACAATTTAAATTACATTTCGTTAATGTCTTTACAGAATGATTTACAGAAAAAAATTAAAACCTTTTTTAAGCATTAGGAGCATGATACGATGATTAGCCGTTTACCAATCAGGACCAACATTTTCAAAAAACGTTCGAAACACACCCGCCATTAATTACGGTCGTGACGTAAATTTTTCCAGTTAATCAAAAAACTGTTCGACTTTTCTGAGGGTTACGTATCTCCCGTGACGTCATTAGCGACCTACCGAAGCGCCGAAGCACCTAAGTTGATTTTCGAACAAATTTAATTTAATTTACAATTAAACCGTGGTCCTCTGTTTATTTTTTCGGAGCACTGGCTTCTAATTTTGAATTTCGATGGAAGTTTGTTTTTCTTATTTTTGTTTCCGTTTGTTTGTGTTGCTGTTGCTGGCCGGGTAGAATTTATTATTTTAAAATTCGATGTGTGTGTTAGTTTTGTCAGGGACATTACGGTGGGACATGACAAGGTGACTTTCGTCTGCTGTCTGGTTGTTTTGATTTGGTTTGTAATATAAACTTTTTGTCTTAGCCAGTTGATACATTTTTCACATACCTACCTACTTGAAAAAGCTTTTTATTATAGCCGATTTAAAACTGTTTACTTTCAAAATGTGACCTAGTTTTTTGACAGACCCGTGTATTTATAACATACACATTTAGGAACACCGACGGACGGCCGAGTTTTCATTGCCTGCCTATTAATCTTACAACCCATACAGTATCAGAACCCAATTGACATTCAAACGCGGTCGTGTGCACGCATTTTTGCGGCAAATTTTTTTAATTCGTGTAATAGGATGAGAGAGGGTGTGTGATCACACACCCTCTCTCATCCTATTACACGAATTATCATATCAAACGGTAACCGAAGCATTCGCCATGAAAAAAAAAACAATCATTCAAAACCTTTCATCCTCTTATTAGAGAGAAAGGGTTAGTATTCGGCGGCAAATTATAACTTTGCTGCTGGTGTAAACAAATTTCAACTTTAACGTGTAGTGATAAAACCGCTTTGTTCTGCAGCATCACGTTTGTTATGATGTAACGAGCTTACCTCGCATCGCAATCAAAGGTTCGCCTATTTAAATAAATCTAGATTGGAATTCACAATGGAGTTTTAAGGGAGTCGCCGTCGGTTGTTATCGGGGACGCACTCGGGTAGTTGAAACGGGTGCAAACGGGTTACAATTTATTAGTCCTAGTTTTGCATTCTTGGGGAATAATATTGTTACAGACTTGTGTATTCGGATCAATGGGTACAGTTACGGAATAAAGTTTGCTCGTTGGGTACAAATATGATGTACTTTTGTCCTGCAAATACCGCAATCGTGTATGTATTTAACTTTTTGTACCGCTGTTTCTCGGGTTTAATCCCTAATTACCAGTTTAAACTAAACAATATATATGTTAATTTTTGTATTCCTCTGTTCTCATAAGCGTTTATCTAAATATCAAAGCCTCTCAAAGACAGACACAACAAAAAAAAAAACAAGAAAAAATGGTCCTTTCATCCGCCTCCGGCCCTGGCGGGGCGCTACCAAAAATTATGGACATTACTTTTGCCAGCAAAATTGGGTTACCGATGGCTATGTAATGAAGTGCTGAACTTTCAGGTCATGTGTAGAGGCTTCCTGGCGTAATTGCCTCTGATATACTGTGCTACCGAATCCAACCGAGCGGCCCCAATGATAATGGGTTCCCCCCATAGTTTTAATCTTCTTTATAGGTGACCCTTTCGGTAAGTTTCGAAGTCGTTTCGCCCCTATTATTTTATGTTTATATGCGTGTTCGCTTGTGTGTGTAAATTGAAACGGATACCGTGGTTTAGGCTTGTTGGTGTCTGTGATCGTTAGAAGTTAGTGCTTAGGTAAACTGATTTGATAGGGTTTAGAAGCCGCAGCTCTGAAAGTTTGTAATGGGTAAGTAACTAAAATAAAGGGCTGGAATAAAGTTTTGTGAGTTTTATTTAGTGTATTGAATAAATTTGTCTAATGTTTGTTGTTTTTATTGGTATTTAGACTCGCTTCAAAACACAATATACTCTTTGAAAATCAAATAATGGCTAGACTTGGTAAACTTTTACTTACTAAAATTATCAAGGACTTTGATAACACAAAATCTTTAATTTTTTATCGTTTTAGATGGTAATGGTTACTCACAATAGGGATGTCAACTGGCGAAAAAAATAAATCTATTTAGTCCGTCAGTCAGATAATAAAAAAAATATTAGACAAGTATTTTTTGCTTTATCATATTAATAAAAATGGTTTAGATATAACGCATTAAAGTTGGGGAGTCCGGCGCGCTACGTCACAAGTCAGTATAAAATCTACCGGGGAGTGACGTCATGTTACATTTTAACTCAATGTATTTCCGTTATCTTTTGATTACGTATAAAAAGAAAAAATACGTGTACAATATTTTTTGATAATCTACCTAACGGACAAAAAACATTGTCAACATCCCTATTCATCATCTGAATCTATTAACTCTCATTGCTGTAAATTAAGGTCTATTATAGCCAAAACTGTTCAGTATACAACTACCCTTAACAACCCATTTTACAATAACAATACAACCTTCCCCTCGAGCACTTAGATAGTAACAAGGAGGTAGTTTCTAAAGTTATAAATCTCATACCAAAAACCCAATGAGCGATGATTTTTCAAAGCGAATCGGGGTGTGCGAGCGACATAAGCGCTACAATTAATTTAACAGGCGTCTCCGCTTGGGTACTGTGTGTGGTGCAAGGGATATACGGAAGCGATTTGGTCGATATGTGGTATTAGAATGATTATAAAACAACACTGGCGTGCGTTTACGACTATAACTAAATATGTAATATGTTGTAATAATATGTATATATGTTGTATGAACGTAAACGAAGCAAAAGGAGCATGTAAGGATCGTCGCAGGGAAGACTGCGTGAGTTTATGTCTGTGTATGTAGAAAAAAACATAAAAAGATACCTACATACTCATATTAGTACCTAAAATATATTATTTTTTAGCCATCTGTTTGATTAAGCAAGCCACATAAGTCAGAAGTAAGCTTAATGTTTTTAACCGAAGGTAAGAGTTATTGAGAGAAATGAGTGCCTTTTTTGCACCACAAGACAACTCTAAACATAGGCGAGTTTTGGCAGTAAGTACTGCAACGATAATTTTGTTTTAAGACGTCATGGCACAAGGTGGGAAGTACCATGGCGCTATTTAATATTTAAAATATGATTTGTACTGAGAAACACAGCCTTGTCATCAATTTATGAAGATTACCTTCATGAATTGGAGCCAAGTCAACATAAAAGCACATAAGCGGTAAGCATAAAAACACATAATAAGCGGGAAGGACAGCCGAACCGAACCGTCGAAGTGGCGGTGCTTGGGGAAGGCCTATGTCCAGCAGTGGACGTCTTTCGGCTGAAATGATGATGATAACGAATGAATGAATGAGTGAATAAATGAATGGATGAATGAATGAACGAATGAATGAATGAACGAATGAATGAGTTCTAATCCTAATCACAAAACCGCCATCATTTTCTAACTTAGAGTAAGTTGAGGATAAACTAGGGCAAAATTGTGAGACATTAATCTTTAGCTCACGCGAAAAGTATTGTACAGATAGCGTGGGGGACTGAGATGTTTGTGCCGACTTCCGGAGCTAGTCAAAGTGGTATACAATGATTACACGGGGTTCAGGGAATGAGCTGTGTTTAAAGATGGTAATCCGCTGAAATCAACAATCCAAATAATTCTCTATTTGGTAAGTAAGGACTTACCAAATAGAGAATTATTTGGATTACTCTCTTGTAAGTATTTTTAATATTCGTTTACATTTATTTATTTAGTTTTTGATATTGATCTATGCCAATGATAGTTAATCAAAAGTGTTTATTGTAAATATACCACTCTTTTATTTTCTCAAAGTAAGACAAGGCTGGATTGACAAGGAAAAACCTTGATGATTAATTATCACGTCTAATAATTTCTGAAAATTCATGTTACATTTAACTTTTTTTCTGTTACACCACACGTCGTACATTTTTGTATACGTTTGTAGGCTAAGGCTATACTATTGTCAAGGGAGGTATATTTACGATACCGAAATAATGGTAGAAATATGGTTCGGCGCAAACAAACAAAACTCTCTTCATAAAATTAAGTATCGTCGTAAATTCCCACATACCAGTGTACCACTACCTTAATACTGGTAGTATTAGGGTTGCGTAGCTAAAAGATTAATCGCAGTGCTCCGTAGCTACACATTAAGTAAATTTCTAAGCAACACACATATAAATCGCGCTTAACGGGCGTCGTCGTTGAGAAAACTGTAGACTTTTGCCTGTTTCAACTGAATTCAGAATTGTTTACAGTTCAACTGTTGATATTAATTGTTTCGAGAAAGTTTGTGCTGCGCCTTTGTTTAAATGTAAGTTGATATTGTGAATATAAATGTACCCAATGTTTTAATATACATAGTTTTAACAAACTTTAAAGGACCTCTGAAGGTGCCTGTTAACGTTCTGAATAAAATAGTCGTATTTGCTAAGCTCTAAATAGTTTTACGACTGTTACAGCTGAGATATTAACCAGAAAACTGTTATCGAGGAAAACAGAATCAGGGACGTTACTATCAAATAATTCACAATATACTTAGTTTCGAAGATTTCAGAGCGAAGTGTCCAGAATAACATCTATAAAGCATTGGAGACAAGTGAAACATTTTCAGATTGTATCCAGTGTCCGCCATGCCTACACTGTTACAACTTGGCACCACTATCCAGGTCACTCCAAATATCAGACATAAACTATACAAAACGCTTTCCAACTACGTTAAAATACACTTTTACATCAGATTGTATTACTCTAACTCCAAACGCTTGCATAAAGAAACTAAGTTCAGAGTAGTTCAAACGAAACTGGAACACATTCCAACTACACTCGCCAATAGCGGGTAACAGATTGCTCCAAAATACAACAACCAACTTTTGAATTAAAAGCATGCGACAACTCTGTGTGCTGTTATTCTGCTATTTCTCATTTAGCCAACGACTAAACGCGGATGCGTCTGACATCGTGGCTTCGTAATATCCTGTCACTACATTGACCTATTTCTCGCCCAACACGACGCGACACAGTGCCGCACTGTGCACGACCTACGCCTAAACTTACCCGCCGAACCGCCGTAAATTAACACAGCAAGCTTCTGTGGCGCTTGTTGGAAAACTTACACTGTAACATTACTTAAATCTTTATTACGAAAGCAATAAAGGCCATATTTAACGCTGTCAAAGGTTTCGTCGAAATTAAAGCGTTGAAATGAAAGTTCGGTTGTCTTTTTGGGGTGGCACTTGGGGTCTTGAAGAGTTTACTTAATGGAAAACGCTCTTTTGCCGTTTTAACTGGAATACTGTCTTGCGAAATTAATTATCTATCAATTAGAATATGTTTAATCTTCTTCGAATTACTTAGGTAAAGTAATCATAAAATAGGTTGGCCTACAGAAAATATTTTTATTACATAATCAATATTTATTTTTGTGTCTTTATTCGAGTATACGAGTTCCGCAAGATTGCTATAAGAATAACTTCGAACGTTTTTATTTATAAGGAATCCCCATCAAAACTCAAATATGACCAAGCCAGGAATTTGTCCTGGAAAGCGCTACGCGACCCCTACGACGAACAAGTCCCTCTACAAAAATACAGATGGCGTTACTGACCCTTGATGAAAAAAGTCATGAAAACAGAATAAATAATTAGTTCCAGCAAATGCACGGTAATACGTAAAATAAATGTTTCTTATCACTGTGACCTAAATACACGCGTATTAAGGTAAAACCAAAGCTAAAAGCCGTGTGTCCATTTACTTCTCATAGTTAATTTGTAGTAGAATATATTTATGCTTTTTACTTTACCTATCGAAGGGTTCTTTGAAGACTTCTGGGAATATATGGGGAGGTAAAATATATTGTTACTATACGTAACATGAATGTATTACAAACTGATTTAGTTTTTCTACGAATCAGTTTTATTAATTCCCATCGTAGTGCCGTTTACTTACTGTTCGTAAGTAGTTCTTTGAAAGTTCAGGTAGTTTTTCTTTACCTTAGACTTTTGTTTTTCAATACCATTTTCCATTTTCACACGATTTCTATATTACATTTGTTACGAAGGACCAGATGTTTCAATGATGAGCTAGAATTCAGTGCTTTCTAATTTGATAAATAAATTGGAAACCTATAAAATAATTAGTAACATCTGTTCTGTCGGGCATAAATTATGGGCGCTACGGGAACATAAATATCCGAATGTCATATTACGGTTATTAATATTCGATTATGCATATCTGCTGACCTTACAAAATATATCGTCAGTTAAAAATATTGCGTCAGTAGTCTAGGGGCTATAAATACTTAATGGCTTCGTGTGTTCAAGTTTTGGATTCCATTTCTGGGTTTGTAATATTTAAAAAAAAATAAAAGTCTTGGAATTATTAGGAGAGCGATTGTGCAATAACTAAATTAACCTTCTTTATCTTCATTTCTTTTTCATTTCTCGTTTCGGAGGTTTGCTGGAAGAAATTTCTTAAGAAATAAGCAGTACTTGTACTCAAAATTATAATTATGTCGTATCTCTATGTACGTAAATAATAAAATAAATAAATAAACCTTTTAGTTAAAAAAAATATATCTATCATTAAATTTTGTTAGTATTTGTACTTTAGTGAGCATTAGGCACAAATTCTAACAAAAAAAAAGGAAATTATATTAAGGGCAATTATACGAAGAGGTCCGATTTCAGAGGTACAAGCGTAAGCACAATGAGAGGTATTAGGACCATTGGAGGGCACAGTCCATAAAATAAGAAGGTCAAGCCCCGGGTTCTACGAAGAAAGGCATCGCCAAATTGGTAGTTAAGACTCCGGAGCAGACGGGCGACTGGATTTGACACAGGTGAGAAAATAATGAAATGACCGCCGTGATCCTTCAAGGGCTTACAAATTTCTGTGCGTATTGGATTATGTGCGTGAGGTATGTTCTGATGTGAATGTAGGTCGGTTATTAGAAATAGCATCTTTTGGTAAGTACCTATTTTAGGATCATTCAATATTGTCATTTTGTACGAATATCTATAACCGACTTCCACAAAAGGGTCTGACTTATTTGTGTATTTTCACCGATCTTTCTTTTTGCACACACGCAGTCACACAAAAAAAAAAAAAATCGCAAGTCTGCAGGAATCCTTCGGGTGCGTCGAATTTTTCGGTCGGTCATTCGCGTGACCGGTTCGCATTAGTGCAATGAATCAAATTGAATAAGGCCGCGGTCACATCCGCGATTGGAGGAAACGCCCGTCGCTTTGCTAATAAATAATCATTGTAACTAGTCGTGCTACTGAAGTCGTGTTAATGGAGTTTTCAGGCGCACCACTTTGTTTAGATTAGGAATTGATTAGAATATACCTATTTAGGACAAGGCGTGAGCTAATGGGTAGGCATTTGCGGTAATTGATACAATTGCTTTATGTGTAGATGTGACTTTGATACCCTATGTGGTGTGCGGTAAGTAATTAAAAGGAGTCACATAACCATTCATTTATAATGACTAGTGGGTGGCAGTGGTCGAAATGCGACGAAAATTCATTTAAATTTTAAGTTTGATAGGATAGTTCATACTTATTAGAGGCTGCCATGATAGAACATAGTAATTCCATGTTGCCATGTCATTATTCTAAGGTAGCCATATTTAACAAAAAAACAAAAGATTGTTTTTTTTTTAATTTAATTTATTTCTAATGTTTATTATATAAAAATAATATTAGCTTTCTGCTCTCCTCCGTCTGCATATATTTCGTAAAAAGGGGTACAAAGTTTTTTTATCATGTATTAATATAGATTCACAGACTTGCTTTGCGTACTTTGCTTCTAAATCGTGAATTAAGTTGACACTCAACTATTTGTAACGCGTGGGCAGACGACCCCCTTATTTAAATAAGCATACCAAGAAGCGTCATTAATTTTAGCAAAGTTTCATCGATTTAAATAATGATAGTTATAAATAGTATCAGAACGATACCGCTGACAGCGATTTCATTATTGACGAGTTTCAATTCACGGCATACCATTAACAATTACTTGGTGCTCAAACCGCTAACCCTAAATTGAAGCTCGCACATTTCAAACAATATTCCAGCCAACACTTTCGCCGCTGTGTCATTATGAGAGGTCGTAACGACCCCACAGTGCAAGGATTAGGGCGCATTCGCACACCAAGTTCAAAGTCGTACTGTGAATTAATAGGGTTATTGTGGCAATAAATACGGGAGGCGCCTAGTTTGTGGTGGCCTGTGGTCGGATAAATCAAGTGGGCGAATGCCGCAAGATGTCCCGTGCTACACCCTTCCGTCTCTCAGTAGGCTGTGGTCGTAGGTGGAGGAGATAGCGAGTGAGGAACTGAGACATATTTTCTTACCTAAGTGCAGTATTAAGGAGAAAACACAAACATAAATACTATTTTCAAGAAACATTTTTGAAGTGAAAACTTCTTCATCTTCGATGGGTAAAAAATGTTAAACTCGCGTCAGGACACGTGACCTGATTGAAAATTCTTAAGACGTATAAAAATAAAAGAACATCACTTCACTTTTATTATGGATGGAAGTTGATTTTTCTGAGATAAACTTTTTATTGTAAAATAATTGTAATAGTTCTGAAGTGTTAAATTTTTAATGTAATATAAATTGTCATGTTTGTGTACGATAGCGCAATAAATGAATATTGTATTTTACCACCGAAATGATAATACTTTTATACTGATAATTAAAGCATGCGTGTAAAATTATTCCCTAACCATTCCAAAATATCAAAAATGCACAACGTTAATATTCAAGTTTTCACTTCTGCCGGCACTCCCGGAGTGCAACCGGTTGTTTATTTTTTGTAAAACATATTGTTGTCTTGTTTATGTTTCTTCTTAAACATAACTAGCGAAATGTGGGTGTACTATAGGTGTATTTCTGCCTAACCCTTTGGATGATACATGCGTGAGTTATATGTATGTATGTATTTTTCGTAAGGTAACTAGTGATCTGATAATGCTAATTTTAAATTGAATTCGAATTAAGTAGTTTATATAGTATAAAACTTGGTCTGATTACAGAAAATTGCCGTCGAAAACGGCCTTAGTTTTCAACTTGGGCCAAACTTCCAGACCAAAACAGCCAACTTTAAAGGCCATACTAAAGTGAGCGTAGCGGTGTATTGGCCATGTTATATTGTTGAATGTTCTGAGCTCATGATACTAGTACGTACGTACGTACTACTCAACTTATATGGATACACGAGCGAAATGCTCGTGTCATTTTAGGTAGTGTCGAGTTTCTGCTGAATTATGTAAAGTGAAGGATTGGACTCTCTCTTTACCCGACTACGGCCAAGCTAAAAGGAAGAGTTATGATTTTAGCAGTCTATGTGCCTAAACTCCTTAACCGATTTTTATGAATGAGGTATCAATAGATTCGTAATAATGGTCCGGGTGACATAGGCTATACAAATTCTCCCTAAATTTAATATGTTGGACTTAACACGTAAATTCCTGACCTCGAAAAAAAATAAATTGATATAATCATAACATTTCTGGTATTAAAAGAAAGGCCTTGACGACCACATTACAAATATGTATATATATCATATTGTCTGAGTAAATAAATAACAAGCAAAAGTGAGACTGCGGTATGTACGGCGCGGCTGTAAAATTAATACCTATTATACAATAAAAAGCATGATTCAAATAAAATGATACCGACGCGCAGTTAATAAATCCTATTAATATCACGCGTTAAATCAAAAAAATATAAAGTATAAATAAAAAGTTTTAAAAACTTTAAGGCGACTACGGAAAAATAAAAGTGATCTAAAAACTACGAAACAAGATAATATTTTAGACAGAAATTAAGACATAGGTACAAAAATGCTCAAGGTAAAGCCGTCGTCGCAAGCCATTATAATCATCACTTTTATTTTTCCGTAGTCGGGCTACAGTTAAAAAAAAAAAAATGAACTATGAAACAAATGAAATTTTATTATTGTTCTACTGTTTCTGTAACACAACACCAACTATTGTTCAAATTGGTATTGTACAAGTATAATGGTAAGCAAATTATGAAATTGATGAAGCATTGAATTATAATGAAACAAAGAGGATGGTAATAAATATGTACTACCTAAATAGATCAAAGAGAAATTAACTATTCGTACAGAGGACACACTCAGTGACTGGGTAGCAATGATTTCCAATTGACCGAGCCTTCCTTTTAATTTCTTATCCGACTGGTTCATCAACAATTGAAATGGACCAAAGAGGTCACAATTTATGCGAGGACCAAACCACCTGAGGCCCCTAAAAGCTAGGGGTGACTAATTTATTGCAGCTTAATTTACTGGACATGTTTTATGTAAGCCCTGAGGGTCCGAAAGAATGTTCTGGCGTGATTTGCATGTGTTCACGTCTAAGTGGCCTTTAGAACTGGACAAGGCCCAGTGGCCCATGGCGTTGATGTATCGTGGCCGAGAGTAGTGTAGCGAATTAGGTGTGTGTGTATCGCCTTAATAGTTTTAACCCTTGCCTGCTTTGGTTTTAATGTTTTGGAGAACCATTTAAAATAATTGGCCGGTCGCGTTTGAAAGTAAATAATTTAGTGGGATATGGTAAGTGAAGTACCTCCTTAGTAAGATTAAACTTGTATTTTGCATTAAGAATTAGATTGAGGATGATTAAGTATTTTGAACAAACTGAGACGTTCTGAAATTGCTTTCATACCACACCAAATTGCTGAGCCTTCAGTTATAATTTAGCTACACAGAAATACAAAATCGTCTGTTTTTAGAATTTCAGTCGAGTACGGAAGTCGATAAACAAAAGTAAACAATATTTACGGAAAGATACAATTATTAATACCACGACGGTATTAGACACGGTTGATTTTCCTTCAGTCTGCTCTTGACATAAATGAATTCAGCTCAAATTCCCAACAAATATTTTAACTTGATAAGTGGTCGTACGTTTTTGTGCGAGTTTTAAAACAATACTCGCTGCGGTGAGCTTCAGAGGGTTAATGTTAGAGGAAAAAACGTAGCCTGTACGAGTCTGTATTGTGCGAACGAAGTTAATTTACTAATTGATCTACAGAAGTATTGTATTGTGTTTTACACAGAGTTTTGTGATTTCCGCTATTTACGCGAATAGAAAGATACAATTAATGTAATTATTTAAGGTTTCGAGTTGTACAATGATTATAAATGGATTACTTATTTATTTGATCTGGATTCCTAGGAGATCATTATGATACAATTGAGATTATTTTCAGTAACACAAGAAACTTATCTCTAGCATTCACGGCATCAACTTCTGAATGGTAGGTTTCGTATTATTTACGTGCCTAAAATAAGTTTGACCATTTCAACCTTTAGTGTGAGTACCCTCCACAATCAGAAGCCAAACAATACCAGATCACTTAAGAGTTTCACGTGCCGATTCAATTTAGCAGAAATATCTGAGATTGGCAAGTTTAGGCTAAACGCTTCCGTGGCCCTGTCAGACCCTAAATTATCTCGGACCCAAATTGGACGTCCGTTAATTATAACTTTCGTGCTGACGTGTCCAGTAAAACTGTGCACTTCAATTAAAAGTATTTGGTATTAGATAGCGCGGGCCCTGTTGTGTAATTATAAAGCGCTATGGGGTTTCAAAATGTTGGCAACTCCGGCCTTCATTTTGTTACTGAATTCAGAATAATTGAAGAGTATTTTGTTTCGTTTTTCATCGAAGTGAAACCGAGACAGGAATTTGTTCTTACATTTTGTACCAGGAACACATAACAAACAGGCTGTAATCTTGATTCTACGGATAGCCGATCAGACCGCAGTCGGCGCTGTTCACGGGAAACTTGATGTATTATAAAAAAAATACTATACAATATTGTACCTATTGCCAATTGTTTCATTTCAAAGCAAAATGGAACCTATCAAAACAACAATAAACTCTAAAATAAAACAGTAGCCACATACTACGTATTCCGAACAAACAAACACTGGAAACGAATTTAATTTTTACTTAATGAGTAAACAGAAGCTACACGAGTACGCACATCCAAAGGCAGTATTTTCAAATGGATGCGAAAAACCAACACTGACAAATGAGAGCTCTGATTTTACATTCACAAGCCTGTTCGCATTAATTCAAAGATCGATCCCATCAATCAGCTAATGAAAAGGCTTCCAAAAGGTTTTTTATCCCATTCATTCGATGCTATTCAGTATTTCAAGATTAAGCACTTAAAACATTAAGTGCGAGTTTAAAATATGTGAGATTTTAAGTGCGATTAGGTTTCGTGTTTGGAATACAAAATTTATTAGTTGTTTTTTTGCAAATCATAGGGTGCGTAGGGACATACCTATATAGACTATGGTATACGTATAGAAAATAGGTTTTTAGATCGTGGGCCAATCAAAACACCAATTCAGACTGAAAATAAATAAATATGCTTAGGTATTAGGTACCTATCTTGCCCTAATTAAGCCCAATGACGTTAGTGGTCATGAGTGTAACAAGCCAAATATTTGAAAATCAAACCCTGGTCGCAATTCTAGCCACCATTAGGTTTAGTAAGTAATTACTACTTACGAGTACTTTGGTAATTGCAACGATGTTTGAGTGATTTGCTGTGGTGTCAGGATTTTCTGAATTATTTCGTTGGCTGATTAGAGTATCTAAATGGGATTGAAAAACTTCATTAACTGAAAATAAAATAATCACTTAACTGTAACATTGCAAAAGGTGATATGAATTGTAAACATAGTGACACTAGTGGAGATACATGTTGAGCGGTGGAAGTTTTGGGGCTGGTATCAAAAAGACCAAGAGTTAGTCGAATGTCATAAAGTTTGCTTGGTCATTACACGTAGGGTAGCAAGTACATACTTTTAAATATATTTGAAGCTATAAAAGAGAACGTAAGCCTAAGTAATTACCTACATACTTAGCTAAGTAAGAAGTATAGGTACCGCTTCAATTTAAGCGTAACAAATGAAAAAATGCTTTTAGCATCGCTGTTTATTACTCGTGTGATTGAAAATTCCCCAGTATTTGATGGATTGATTGAAAATCGACACAAGATTGTGTGGCACCTTAAAATCAGAATTACATTACGTGAAGATTGGTTAACTTGGATTTTGGTTACGAAACAAGTACTGGGGAGTTTGTTGCGCCACTTCTTCTTCCCAGCTAAAGCACTAGGAAGTGGTGAAGGGTGGGCGTTTTGGGGGACTGTGTTATGTAATTTTGACGTTCGAAAAGTGCTGATTCTCAGCCTAGTTTGAATAAATGACTTTTGACTTTTGAATTTTTTTGACTAAATAAGTTCATTTTTTTCTTAGAATTTTTGCCATTTTTAAGGATTCTGATCAGGTGGATAAAGGTTCCGTCATCATGTGGATCCTACAATGGTGTTGGACTATTACAAGTGGTTTTTCTTTCTGGAATTTCTCAGCGGCAACCCGGTGTCGGGATTTGTGCTCGGTTGATGGCAACAGGCTCGATCGACTTAAACATAACTGGGGCTAAATGTCGGTGTCCTGGTACACCTCTGCCCAACCCTTCGGGGAACAAGGCGTGATGTTATGTAATAAAAAAACGATGTTGTAATTCAGCGATTTTGGTAAAACAAATTCTGAGAGAATACACATTATGAAAAGAACTTGTTTATATACTACGGGCTACCTCCAACTTTCGCCCCAACAATCAGAATAAAAGTTGCAAAAAACGAGACTAGTGCACCCTTAAAATAAAAAATAAAACAAAACAGGTTTTAAGTCCAACTCCGAGTTAGACCAAGTTCGAATGAAGAGGACTTTTTTAAAGAATCCCGTTTGTTCCTTTATAAAAGAAAGTCGGGGGCAAAAAGACGAGAATTTGACATACGCGTCTGATAAAACCAATAAAGGACTTGGAGTGAATTGTTTACAGCCGATTCGGTGCTGTCCTTTTTTTAATGGGAAATTCTTTTACCTGGCCGTCGTTTCAGAAAGTTCTAGTAACAACTACTGAGCGAACTTCAAAAGAAATGAGACAAATTAAATACTGGGAGAATGTCACATAAACTGGTTTCTGTTTCCACTTTGTTTGTCTGCTAAGGTAAAGTTTCCATTAATTTTCTTGCCGAAAACTCCGGCTTGGTTTCTTTATTTGGTGTGTCACATTCTAAGCGGTGTGATACCCTTCGGAAAGCACGTTAAGCTGTTGGTCCTGCGCCTGTTATCTCTCCGGTCGTGTCGGATTGGGTGACGTCTCATCGGACTCTGAGAGTGAGGGAAGAGAGAGTGCACCTGTGTCTGCGCACACACTTGTGCCCTGCAATATTTCCCGCGCCGAAGGCTAGTCTGCGTTGAGATTGGCCGCCAAGGCCGTATCCCGGCCTCTCGGTCTGGAGGACTATTATTAAAATGCCATACGCAACTGTAAGTAGGGTTGCTTTTTCATAAACTAACTTAATCTTCCTTTACTAAGTAAAACATAGACATAATACAGGGTTGCTACATAGAATAAAGTAGGTAAAGAGCATACAAAGGGTCTCCCTCTTCATATTTACACGGTTTTAGGTTGCCAGCCCTTATCAACGAGTGTTGGAATAACTTTTGACCGGGTCAAGAGGCAGATAATATTTCATTCTTTTTTTTGCCTTTACACACAAAGGCATGCCTGTATTACCTAGATAATCCCTCGACTGCCGCGTTGGTCGCAAGCACTACTGCTGAGTTTTTGGTGCTGGGTTCGATTCCCAGATCGGGCCAAGTGTTGTTGGGTTTTTCCATAAGGAATTTCTCAGTAATAGCCCGCAGTCTGGATTTGTGTCTTGTTAGTGGCAATAGGCTCGCCCCCTATTACATGGGACTCAAACATAACTGGCGTAATATGGGTGTACTACACCACAGTCTAACCTCTCGGGGAAAATAGGCGTGAGTTATGTTATATAATCATAATATAAAAGTAATTCTGTTACTCAAAAAAAAAAAAAAACTACGAGAAGATCTTACAAAATTCCATCAGAAAACTCGGAATTCGTCGTGTGATCGGATAGCTAAAAAACACCGAAGTTGACCATTACTCACTAACATTCCGAAGTCTTCACTTCGGATTCCGTAAATTCCGAACTGACAAAAAACTGCACAAGTTGAAATTGGATTCGGAAAAACTAATACTTTTAGAACGGCAACACACACAAAGGGATTCTTTTCGCGGGCCGCGCATTTCTGGTACGCGTTGTGCCGTGTGCGCTGACCTTAATATCTCCGCATCAAGTGTGTGTGTTCTTTATGTCGGTCGTTGTTTACTAAAGTGGTTTTTACTCCGAATATAGGAGTATTTTTTACTTTTTAAAAGGAAAAGTTTTGGGCTGAGATAAAAATAGACGTTTCTGTTCATGGTCCTTAGATACAACATATATAGAGTGGACCAAAAATTTGATTACTCATGCCGAGGGATATCCGAAAGTACCCTATGTTTGTTCTGATAGTTTTCGAGTTATAATTCTTTTCTTTAATTTGTTGAAAATTTTAGGGGAACCGCTACCGCGAAAGTCCCACCGTGTCCATTTGGGCACGGGCAAACTAACAAAATCTATCTTTATTTTTACACGTCTTTTTCACATATTTTTTTTATAATTTTCAGTGTTGCAAGATATAATTGTTATAATTTTCAGTGTTATAATTTTCAGTGTTATAATTTTCAGACTTAAAATAATCATCTTCTTATCATTAATTGAAGATACAATACTTTTGATCGAAAAGGAAGAATTTACGTTCGAGTGATTCAGAGTCGTATTTTAGGACCAAATTTTCGAGAGTTATAGTGTACCTTCTTATCATAAACTCTTCAATATACCTTAATATTTCCACATCTAATCTTAATGAGTTATTTTGTTAAGTTGCTTATTTTTATTGCTTCTTTATTATAAGAACACTTTAATTACTTGTCCACACACACCTCAAGAGACATGGCGTGCCGAAGCCTTAGAAAGTCCACTTCTAGGCATTCATTCGTGTCAACGAGAAAAAAGTAACTACTTCAGAAATATAATTCATCTTGAGGTTACACGTAATGTTACGACTAGTTCGACCTTGCGTGAGAAAAGTCAAAAGGTGATTTTTTATTGTTAGGTCACGTCAAATAACCTCGTTGTCTCCAACACCCGGTTTTATTAGGACATTCTACGAAATAAAAGACCATTTCGATCGCCACAAACTTTTTAATACCTAATCGTTCAGATCTGAGCAACTTCGTAGCAACAGTTCGGCCACAAAAAGTTGTTTGATTTGTTTTTACGGTAATGCTCATGGGGGTCGTTACTGATTTCACTTTCATAGACGTTTGGCGAAATTGCGAAAGTTCTTCAACTGAACTTCAGATATTTATTTGTTCCTTTACGACTGAAATTTTTAATTTTTATGAGCTCTTCACTTGAACCCTAAAATTGTTTATTAAATCAGTCTAATATTGTATAGGACGAATCCAAATTAAGTCATCAAGACTTTCTTTTACTTCGTAGCAGAAAAAGCTTGAGTGATGTAAAACATAAACACTGGAGATACGGCAGGAGGCACCAACAGCATACTCAGTACACTCACGCAATGTGTCAATTTAAAAGACCCACACATTCTTACCATCACACTCATACACTGGCCCATATTCAGTGTACGTCTACACTAAGAGATTTCTGCTGTCTATAAGCCGTTTCATCTTTCCCTTTTGGAGAGAACAAGAAAAGTTCTCCAACTCCTTTAATACTGGCAATGTGTTTTGTCGCGGCGAACGCCCATTGTTGCTTTGAAACTTTTTTCTTTTTTACCTTTTTTTCTTTAATTTTATTTCGGCCTCGCTGTGTTATCTGCCCTTGGGGTTTACACGCGACGACTGGTAATCGTAGCCATGTTGAATACGTTTATAGGCGCTAAATTCAAAATGTTTTGCGTACATAAAATGTTAATAGTTTTGATACTATATTTAGTGGGAGTTACACGTGTTGTGAAAATAATAAACTCAACCCTATGCTTTTAGTCTAATTTCAGTTATTTACAACGAATTGCTGTGGACATGACACAATATTTTTCCAACTATCCAAACAATAATCTATTCATCTGTAAGAAAGGCATCTACATCTATTTATCAAAATGTCCTGCGTTGTCTAAAAAAACTTTTGATAACTTAAGGTTTAAAATCGTATTGCAGTCGTGTCGCACAATCAAAATGAGACGTCAAGAACCTCTCACTTTTGAAAATGAATTAGGGCCGCTGATTTCGTTATTTTTATTCAGTGCCCAAGTTTCTATTGCTTTTGTTTTGTGTCCAAGTTAACAGTCTTTTGTAAGTTAAGTTAGCCCACAGTTGAGATAATGTTCAGCGAATGAAGCACCTTTTTATTAAGAGATTTCTATCTACCAGATTCATTTGAATACTTTTTTCTTGTTATCAGAAAAGTCTCTGTTTTGATAAATAGTTACGTGCAGAGCAACTGTGAAAGTTTTATTAGTTGTATGAGTAATGCTTTCGGTCGTTTACGTAATGAAGTATCGTGAGTTGATGTTTATTTATTGTTATATCTGGCTGGATTATTTATTGTTTTCAGCTGGGTGTCTTGACCGCTGTTTTGGCATTTGGTTTGACCTTTATGTTAGGTATACCACCTTGGAGATACCTATAATTTAAGTCTGCAGTTTCTTGAAAATGAGTATAAGAAAGCATGAAGACAACTCTACTAATAATCACGTTTAGTGCACCCATTTACTCGCACACACGTACTAGTTGCGCCCCGCGGTTTCACCCGCATAAGTCTCGATCCCGTGGGAATATCGGGATAAAAGTATCCTATGTCCTAATCCAGGTCATGGTCTATCCATGTGCCAAATTTCATCCAAATCTGTTCAGCTGTTTTAGTGTGAAAGCGTAACAAACAAACAAACTCACTTTTGCATTTATAATATTACTAGCTTTTGATCGCGGTTTTGGCCCGCGTCGATGTCGGTTATCTCCCCACGGGAGCGTACTACTGGGATAAAAGTATCCTATGTCCTAACCCAAATTATGACCTATTCGTATTTCTTTCATCCAAATCCGTTCAGCCGTTAAGGACTGAAAAGGTAATAGATAGACAGATAATAAATTGCAATATCTTTAGACCCAGTGCTGCAGTCGATCGATTTTAATACAATACAGACTAAATGTTATCTCAAGATACGGACTGTGACTATCTTTCCCATCCCTTAAATCTCTTTTAATGAAGTAGGTATACAAAAATATGTAAATAAAAAAACTCACCTATTTTACCCTCTTTTTTTTGGCCGATGTGTTTACAAAAGCGCTGTAAGACATCATTCCTTATTTCTTACCAAAAGCATATTTTTTTATATGCCTAACGAGATGCTGGGTTTTCCATACAAACTTTCATCCCCTATATAGCCCACTATATGATTATTTTTTAAATAAAAAGTATCTATGTCCTTCCCCATGATGCCATCTATCTCCTTGCCAAATTTTGTCGAAACCGTTCAGCGGTGTAGGCATGAAAACGTAACATACAGACAGACAGACAGAGTTACTTTCGAATTTATAATAGTATATACTATGGATATATAGTTAGGATTCCTTTATTTTCATACTTAGTCGCTCAAATTAAACTAAACCAGTCAATCCCTAATCAGCTAAACGGAACGAAGCAGAAAACTTACGCATAGCCACGAAAAAGAATAAGGGAATTTTTCCAGACGGATTTAAAAAGAAAAAATCTTTAAACCTGAAGCAAGTGACTCGTTAGACGAATGGTCTGAACCCGTGTGTCGAACGCAGGATGCTCCCTCCCCCTCCCTAAGGATCCTCCCTGTTGACCTCTCTTGTACTTAGTAAATGAAGTAAGCAGAAGGCACACTCCTAAGCTATGATGACAAATTAACTAAGAAAATAACTAAAGCGAAAAAGTGGTAGGTTAATGTTCGTGTGATGATATTGTTTGTATATCTTACTAGACATATGACATATGCTGAAAGGACTATCACTGTAGCCTAAAAGAAAAGCAAGTTATGCCTTAACTTAGTTTTACGGGAGGAGTCCTGCCATCTTGGACGGAAACTACGGTAATTCCGCCGGCTTCTAAAAACTTAAGGTTATAGACGAGCCCTGGCCAACTTTGTCATTACGAGTATAACAAATCGATCTTGATGTTATAGGCATCTACGCGTCCAAATTTTGTGGGTTCTACGGTAGTCGAAAGAATGTGGTACCCAAATTTTAAAAGGTGTGTTTTTTCGACTAGTTTGGTCCTTCTGAATCTACCCTGTGTATTCGGCCTGTCGAACGCAGCCGCTGCCTTCGTTAAAATTGCGATAAGGAGTTCGATACGTTACGGTCTCTCCAAGAGTCGGTGTGATCTTTATGATTGTTCGACGATTTTCCGGAGATATTTTTTATGAAGACGGTATTGTGACCCACCTGTCAATAAGATTATGTACAAGAATTTTTGAAGGGTCAACGAGAATAAGAATATATTTTGTATTTACGTGTTCAATATTACTTTAACGATGGTACTGTTAAATTTAAGGCCAAACGTGTTCCAAAACTGATGCCTGAATTTCTGTGGGCCTTTAATAACACAGCTTACGGTCAAGATTAACATAACTATTCAGGTGTGTTGCCATAACCTAAGGACCAAGTCTTGATTGCATATAGCCAACGTCGTAGCTCTCTGAGGCTACTGTGAGAAATTTGAGCATAGCCTTGGGCGAGGAACATGTCAATCGGAAGGTCGGCGCCTCAAGCCAGAGCTCCAATAAAGACATGAGTCCAACTTACGAGTATACAACGGAGTTAAGTAAACACAATATGCTGGATAACCGAAGAATTCCATAAAATGTCTTTGTCAATGTAAACAGTACGTTGTACTTAAATAAAGTTGTGGACAGTTTGAGGAGACGGAGCAACAACGCAATGTTCTATCGCTTTGAGCTATCTTTTGTTTTTACTAGATTCTTTTGTGGTCCTATATAAGTTGTGTTGTTTTTTTTGTGTGAGTGGGAAGAATGTTGATTGAATAAATGTTTTGTTGTCTCTATATGTAAGTGTCATTTAGATAGTTTAGTGTGGTGGACGTGATAGTTTATACACTAAATACTGAAAAGGAAATCTATAGTTCAGAAGACTTCACAAAACTGTGAAATGGACATCATTTCATCACAAAATCGAACTTCCAAGCCCCTTGACAGACGATCGATCGACGAAATCCCCGTCTTATCTACTTGCTTATTCAATCCTTTTATTATCCAAAACATCATTATACAAATTCAAATTCGGAATGTAACCCTCTCAATTTGCGGAGGTAGGGTGACTAGAGGGTACGTTCTGAAACTTCTCTTATTTAATAAGAAAGGTATTTTAAAATAAATAGAATGTTCGGATTTTGGCAGTGTATTTGAAGAGCCTGTGCCTATTTTCGGAATAAGGAGAGTTTTTGGCACTTCATCTATTTTCAATCTTGGGTTTATCTTATTAAAGTTTAGCAATATCAATAAATACTTATTAATAATGTTTCCTAACATTTAATTTCTCAAATCATAGACTTATGTCTGTTACACAGCACATTAATCACAACTTGTCTCCATCACAGCGTTTTACGAGTGCTATTCAGAGCAAAACAAAATCATACTAATTACCCTTGCTCGCCAACCCTACGTTCAGAATAGAGACATCCCGTACATTTATTTCAGTCAATAATCAGGGGACCCGAAGCAGTAATAGCTTCAGGGCTGTCACTAGCATACGAGTCAATAGAAATCCTCATATACCGGCCAACTTTCGATTCTTCGACGAAACAAAATGAGCGAAGTTGTAACGTAAAAGAAATTGGATTTTCGTATTGAATTGACAGAGGGGTAGGGAGGTGCGGTGAGGGTAGAAGAGGGGGTAAGTAAACACAGGTGAAAGTACGTGGTATGTGTCAACACGATCTGTCAAAGATCGCGACATCGCACTTTGTATTGCAGTTTGATTGGGCAAAAGTCAATTATTATCATTTGCATTGTTTTGATATGGTGAACAATACCTGCATGTGACTGGGGGTCAGTAGATGTGTTTTGTTTTCCATGGTTTATTGAGACTGAAACAATTTGATGCGAGAAAATGCGTACCTTATTTCTGAAAACTACCATATTTAAGATAACATAACATAACATCACGCCTTGTTTCCCCGAAGGGTTGGGCAGAGGTGTACCTGTCTGTAGTCGGTACACTCACATTTCGCCAGTTGTGTTTAAGTCCCATGTAATAGGGGGCGAATACCATACCACTGTTAAACCCGCGATGGTTTGTGTGGTATGTTTAATTAAAAGTTAAACATGTATGTAAACTGTTAATGATTAATAAACAATAAAAAAAAAAAAAAAAAAAAAAAAAAACCTATTGCCATCAACCGGGTACAAATACAGACTCCGGGCTGGTACTGAGAAATTCCAGATAGAAAAAGCCAATAATACTTTGCCATCGAAACATCTTTGGAAATCGAACCCAGGACCTCAGCAGTAGTGCTTGCGACCATTAGACCAACGAGGCAGTCATATTTAAAATGTTTCTGTTTATTCAGAAATGTAATAATTATTTCTAAATACCTAACTCGTGTTACTAGAACCTTCTTCTAGTACCTTGATTCTACTTATTCAATATCGTTGAAATGCCTTCCTAAACACCCAAGAATTTTCAGACTTACCATTAATATTGAATATTCCTTAACCAAACTACTTAATTACCAGAATGCAATAAGTGTGTTTTCACGCCGGCAGTGTCTATTGCCTTCCTTGGAGGCTCCCTTTGGCGGTAACACGAAATTATTGCGAGCGTAAAATTAATCCGTATCAGACTTTATTCAAAGTAACAACGCGAACGCTCAGAAAAGCAGAAATAAACTATTTCTCTCTCGGTAAGGAGACATTTACATATAAATTCAAAAGACAATTCATTTCAAGTCGGAATCGAACCGGCTCCCCGCGGAATGAGTTCTGCGAAGTTTGCGCGCTACAAGTATTTAATGTCTAATTAATAGATTGAGCAAGTTTTAATTACGAAATGTTTGAAGATATTGTATGAGGGATTGAGGAAGCGTGTGAAATTGAAAAGATTTTGGTATTATGATTAATTTTCTCCTGGTTTTAAATGCAAAAGTAAGTGAGGGGTGTGTCCGTGCAAAGGTTTAAGGGTCCCGCAGATAGGCGCGACGCGACAGTGCAGACGCGATTCTGGTAGACCAATTTACCATGAAGTTTTCATAGAAATTGTTCTTCTAGATTCGCGTCGCGCTGTCGAGTTTTGTTTTCGTTTTGAAATGGATAAATATTTTAATGAACGATGTAATTTTTTTCCGGTTTAAACTAAGTATTCGTGCATTTCTGATTGGATGCATTTGTTTTTGCAGTGCTAACAGCCAAATTGTTAGAATTATTACAAAATACCTTTCAATAAAGTAAGCTCACAATCATGCCTTGCAACCAGTAACCATTTCAAAAAGGGATCACAAACCAAACCAATGGACCGAATCTTTCGTGTCTAAATTAGTATCCGGAATAGACTCGTATGCAGCAAGGTTCAATTCCGTATAATTTCGGGAGCGTTTTATCGACCTCTCGTGTTATCCCTAAATCCGTAGGGACAAAGCGTTTCCGTTAGAAGCCCAGACGGTGAACTTCCGAAGGCGCACTATCGCCCCCTATCGGACCTTATCGGGACCTTACGATCTTTTGTGTGGTGGGTTATCTAGTTTCATATGACGATCTATTCATTTTGATAACATCGCTCTTTGTATGGCTTCATTTTGCAGTGTGGTAAGATGGATTTGGATTGGATTCCAAATGTTGCATAAATAAAATGTGATGGTATTGTAAATTTGACTGCCTCGTTGGTCTAGTGGTCGCAAGTGCTAACTGCTGAGCATGAAGTTCTGGGTTCGATCCCCAGGCCGGGCAGTGTTATTGGGATTTTCTATCTGGAATTTCTCAGTAGCAGCCCGGAGTATGGATTTGTGCCCGGTTGATGGCAATAGGCTCTCCCCCTATTACATGGGACTTAAACATAGCTGGCATAAAAGCCACTAAGTGCAGCATTAAGGAGAAAATACAAACAGAAATATTCTTTTTAAAGAACATTTTTTTTGTAAAACATGTTGTTGGCTTGTTGTATTGTTTATTTTTTTTCTTAAACATAACTAGTGAAACGTGGGTGTACTATAGTTAGACCTCTCCCTAACCATTCGGGGAAAAAGGCGTGATGTTATGGTATTTTAAACAAGCTTGTACAAAATAAAGCTCAAAATAATCTAACAAAAATCTGTTACAAAACAAAAAAAAAAATGCTATAAGAAAAACTGAACAATCTTACCTTGAACATTCAAAATCATTTTTACATTTTAACGACGTTTTTAATGACGGCAAAAGAAAATTTAAATAATAAATTGTAGCGCAGCCCTATCCGATCATTTGTAACCCTCACCGATTCCAAAACCTAATATCTCAATTACATTTAAAACGACTTTTTAGTCCAAGGTATCAGTCCAGTAAACTAACGACTCAAACCCTTGTATTTACACCCCCGAATTGAACCCCGTCGGGGCTATAAATCTTTGTGGTCACGGAAAAAACATGCTACAATCAATAGATTGTTTGATCACAATTATATACCTACTTTAAAAAAAACACAAGCTTTATAAAAATCTTACGATGATTATCAAAACATAAAATACCTACGTTTTTGTTTTTACGATAAAATTGCCTTTTAATAAAGGAGACAGTAACTTTAGAAGATATTATTTTTATTGCAGCCCTAAAATTGAAATAGAACATCTACCAATACCCACATATTATCTCCAATCACATTCCAAAGGACTTTTTAGTACAGAGAGGGATTAGGTATCAGTCCAGTACACTAACGATCAACCCTTGCATTTACCAATTTACACCCCGATTTGAACCCCGCCGGGGCTATAAATCCTAGTGGCCGACGAACCGCTTCCGTTTTACCTGCTTTCGGGTTAAACAGGGGTTTCTAATCGCCGAACGAAAATATTGCCGTATCACAACTTCTCTTGGTAATCATTCGATTTTTTTAACAAGCAAGTTGGTGGTAATTTATTGGTAATTGTCACGCGTATGCAATGTTAATTCTCTATTTGTATTCCTTGGGGGTGAATTAGTACAAGTGTTAACATTAGGTACGTAAAAAAATTACTAGATCGAAAGTGTCTACGTAACTGTTGGTTTGTTTTGATTATTTCCTTTTTGTTTCTGCGTATTTAAAATAAAAGTTTCTGAAATGTTCAATCTTTTTTGCAACAAAATAATTAATTTAATGGAATGTTAAGTGACGAAAGCTTTCTTTTTTCGGTAACGCCCAGTTTCTTAATTAAATTTAGTTGAGAAAGAAATGCTAATGTTTCTACTTGGGTATAAGATACCTATTTTAAATTGGCTATCCCAAATGACCTAATAAACAAACGGTAACTAAAACAATAAACTAATTCTAATAAATAAATAGTAAGCACTTGGACATTCACACGTCATGTTAACGATGTCAGAAACGAATTTAAACAATACAATATTCACATGTCGTCCATTCTACTGTTATACAGTAATTATAGTAATTGAAATATAAATAACAGATAAATACTCTGACATTATGTCTTTTCAATGGAATTTTGATTGATAATTCCTAAAGTGGTAGGTAATTATAATCGTTTGTATAAAATAATTTTCCGCCTGTGGATATTTCCGTTAAAGTTCATTTTGGGGAGGTTATTATTTACGTCTTTGTAATATTCTATTTATGTACTATACGTTGACAAGTACACTCGAGTTACAGTTTTAACACATTTATAAAGAAATAAAAAATTTGATTATTTAATTTAACTGTACTGTGAATCTATTTAAAATCATAATAGTGGTCGTAGTTATGTTCAGCACATAGGTCAACTGTTTTGTCTTCGATTATATTATTCACAGTTTGAAATACCCATAGAGTAGATTTAGATCAACTTTGCCATAGAAAATGACTGCTCATGAACAAAAGTCATTGCATCGTTTATTTCGGAGGACTCCAGGAAAACCACGAATTAGCCAACTCAATATACACAATATAACAATTTTAAGTGCAGTTCATACGTAGGTACTATCGGAGAACTTCATATCTATACATCCTAAGGACTATTTCTGCTTGCAGCGCTCGGTGGCTATAGAACCGGAGCGGTAACAGATGTGGTCATCGTGTTCACAGGATTTTGTTTTCAAACTGCTTAGATATGAAGTTCTTCGATAGTACCTCAGTAATACCCATTTAATTTGATTTCTCAAACTAACGAGGGTAGCAAGACACCCCTCTGTTTATCGTTCATCCCCTAAGTAATATGCAGTTTTTCCATTTACGCAGAACGGACAGTTATTGGTAAGTAAGAAGCGTAGATTTAAATGAATGTAAGGTAATACCTGTAAGTAATGAAGGGACGAAAACTAATTGGATGCTGAGGTGGAGGAATCCTTACCTGTAACAAATAGGAAACATAGTGTAAGTATCGTTTGTTTGTTTTGGTACAAAAATAGTTTTTAATAGTGCCTACACGTTTTAATTTTGGTACAGATTTGATTACACAATTTTGTTTGCGGTGTATGATATTTATTCTAAAATGGGTTCTGAAAGGTTTATTTTGATAACCTGCCCTTTCTATGATACCCACCCATATCTTAATTTAAATTTAATTTTAAATAACATATTATTTGTATTTTAGCCATGTGAGGAGCTGGTGTCTGAGTTAGGCGTAAAATGCCTGTATTACAAATCACCAGGTCCCCACTCCACGGAAGAACAGAAATTTTTACTTAAAAAAATTTTTACTTATTACAATCTAACGTTAAAGAAACTAAAAACGTAAGTTATTATAATTTTGGGGGTAGAAGATAAAAAGAAACTATAAACAAAAAGTTAATCATATTAAAAAGCAGTAAGTTTGTTTTAAACACAATTGGGCCGTTCTAACAAAAGGGAAGACACTAGGGTAAAGGTTTTATCGTTACCATTTTTCCCTATTAATAAGGCCATTGAACTATAGATTAAATAATTTCGACCCTCAGCGCACCCTTATTTTGATTGACGATGTGGTTGATTGAAAAAACGAAGCCCACGCACTTGGAAATTGATCCCTAACCATGCTTAGGGTGGACGTGATTTAAAAAAATAAGTTTAAGCAAAGGCAGGAAGTAATATTAAAAAGTAAACAGCAATCAGGAACATAGCGTGATGTCCCTACGCAAAGGGATCCTTGATATGCTCCAATCAGAGCTGCCTCTGAATAATAATACCAGCCTATTACTGTCCCATTGTAACGGAAAGGCCCTGCAGTGGGAATACCAGGAGAAGAAGAGGTCTTTACCTCTTCTCATACGGAGAAGGCATGAGCATCACCACGCTTGCTCAAGACGGATGGGCGATTTCAGACTTATATTAACTATAAGTCCAAGTTTCCTCATGGTTGTTTTCCTTCACTCATGTCAGTAATGTTAGAGAACTCGGAAAGTATGTATGAATTTTAAAAGTTACATTGGTACTTCCCTGGATTTGCACCCACAATCTTGTGCATGAGTGGCGAGGCTTTAACCACTGGGCCATCACGACTTTTTGACACACGGTTTTGAATGTTCAGTTGAAAATATTACTGGCGCGATGCAGGACGTAGTAGCGTCATCTACCGGGTTCTAATGCCAATTTCAACTACGTAGTTTAGAAGTGGGAACATAGATGTCACTACGGGTTTTTATTTATGTATACGATGGTTTTACTCACTGCTTCTGCGGTTATAAAAACGGCTACTGAGCATTAGATTTGTAATGGTTTTTTTGGTTCGGATAGTTAATTATTCAGGATTTCATCCGGTTATGAACAAATGTAAGTGCTCCAACGCGCGGTTGTGTCTACAACACAAACATTGGCATGTTTTTTAAAGTAATAAAGGCCTTATTTGATCAATTTGGGGCTTTATATGAGTTTTTTCTCTAAAATGTATCTGCAAAAATAATTTGCTTTCCGAGTAAGTGCTTTTGATTATATGCCTCGTATATGTCATTACGAGCCCATAAAGTCTAAAAGGTTCATATGAAACATATTGAAGTGCATCGCTGTATTAAATTACGATACCACTGTAAAATAACTACTGCACGTTTACAGGTACAAGTTACATTTATAAAGAAATAAAAAAGAAACAAAATGTGCAAATTAAAACAATTTATGCCATGGTGCTCTGCACTCGCGATACTTATCGCGTGTGGTTCAATATTCAGGTCGGGAAAAGTGTTCAGTGTATGATATTATGACGGTATCTTAAAGAAAATTCTTCTGTGTCTCCTGATTAGAAAACGGTTTGGTATATACAGTTTGTATTAGCAAACAAGAGAGAAATTCTGCAAATCCTCTTGATATAATCCATGTTGAGGTGATCTGATTTACTGAAAACCACTCAACGAACGTATTTATTCACCGAATTCTATTCGCAAACAGTTTGCATGTTAGTCAACAATGCTACAGCAGTACCTACCTTAGTAAAACAATCAAACTGATTCGATTGTCACTCACAAATTCAACAGTCGTTCATTAACAGGTCTGTCGATCCATCGATCGGGTCGCGCAAATACGGCTAGAGTTTAATGCGCAAACGACAAGGTCTCATGTAATTATCTAATTACGCGCAGCTCCCAAACATGGCGGAGGCGCCAGGATTACGTTGTTTGCGTAAATTGTTGGAGTTCAAGATTTCTGTTGTGTACTCACATACTGTGACAGTGTTGTTATGCTAATTTTCGTTTGTGTTTTGGCGCTGTGAATTTGAGTGAGGTTTTTTCATATGTAGAAGATTTTGGTGCGGTTATTGTTGAAAAGGTTGGCTCCTTTACTGACAGGGTAAGGAAATTGAGGCGTAGGTTTCGCTTCTACAATAATCTACAATCAAGTTTCCCTTAATACTGTAGGTAGGTTTATTTTCGTACTCAGAAATATTTTTGGCATCCTTTACACAGAAGATAAAAAAGGGAAGAGTACGTTTAAAAATAGAACCTTTGATAAATCCTCTTTGTCAATTTAAGTACGTACGTCCTTTTTTTTGTCTTTAATCTGTATCTGACGCAGCATTCTGTTTGATTTATGTCCTTTTAAGTTCGATAGTTTTTCATATAGGTACATAATGTACAGTTATCTATCTTCTGTATCTATTCATATAATAAAATAGTAACGAAGTCGAAACTATACAATTGAATTTTTATTAATAAAAAAAAAACATTTGGGAACGAGTCTGATGGCGAAAATATAGTTAGAATTTTTGTCTGTTATGTTCCGGATTGGCGCAAAAACGTCTGAACAGATTTGGATGAAATTTGACACACAGATAGTGTATAATACATAGGTATGAAGTTCCTCGATAGTACCTACGTACTATCGAGGAACTTCATATCTAAGCAATTTGAAAACAAAATCCCGTGAACACGATGACCACATCTGTTACCGCTCCGGTTTTATAGCGGCGGAGCGCTGCAAGCAGAAATAGTCCTTACTGTGTACAGATATGAACTTCTTCGAAGATACTTTTGATCCCGAAGGTACGTCCCTGTGGAATATTTTCAGACGCGGGCGAAGCTGCGGGCAACAGCTAGTTGTTAATAACACAAACAATACTGAGCTCACATTTATAATATTTTCAGTTGTCTGTCTGGTTCGTTTATTGCGAACACGAGTTATTTGGTGATGAATTGTGATAGATGGCGACGTCGGCTAAATGTTTTGCGCCTGTTATTAATTTACGGAACAAAATAATAATAAATATTGTTAATTATTTTTTGTTACGTAACATGGATGAAATGCGAGGATAATGTACTACGTTTAATGTATGCACGTGGAGAAGCATCGTGTGGTGAAGCTTGTAACTCCTATCATATTTAAATCGTCGGATAAATTGCTACATGTATGTTTTGATTCAAAGTTTTGGACTGTCTATAAGTACATAATTTGAATTGTTGTAAGTATCAATAACAGTTTTAATTCGCGTTGATTGACCAAACCGGTGCAACATTGATTAAATGTCTTGTACTTCGGGTTATCTAATTATTATTAATGACCCCTCTATCCAAGATAGTTCACAATATTGGTCTTTAGGGAATCCCATATATAGCATGAGATGTAAATGTTCCTAAAAGGGTGGTTGAAAAGGATATAAAAGGCTACCTATAGCTGCCTTCTCTTGCGTACGCATTCATCTACTTATCTCTTTCAACGAAAACTCCGGATTATCCTTCAAATTTGTCATGAAAATTAACATATTTTCAGCAAATTCCGCAAACGCAGGTGTTATAGTAACAACTTATACCGGATTGGGGGAAATAGGGGTGTTCGGATCCCGTACCTGTATCCCATAGGGGCAAGGCGGGGTAATTGCATAATATTAACATTTATAACTTCTGGCGTATTGTATACGGGACCGTTATTATACCGAAAGCTTTATTGCTTGGCTATAGAGTTTTGTGGGGGGCGACGAGAAAATTAGACCGTTCCTGAATATTTCTTTTTTTTTCTTCAATACAGATGGGTTTGTTAAGGTGTGGTTAAAACTTACACAAATATTTACAAAACAAATATTAGCTGTGTGTCGAAAAACACAATGGAATATCTTTGTGTAAGTGTGTTGTAAAATGTCTTTTATCCAACTAAATCAACGCAATGTGTTGTGTTGGTCCTTAAATAAATGCCATTCTTATTGCGAATAGGTAACTTACGCAAATAGACTGCCATTTATTTATAACTCGTTGGAGGTGAGAAGAGGTTTTGATAAGCTCACGGTAGGCTGTAGGACCGTACCGGGATGTATCAACTGCCCAGAACTCCATGGCCTTTACTGCCGATTATTTGTGCCCGACAAATACATTGGACACCGTCAGAGCCGCCGACACAATCTGTTTGCGCATATGTCATGCACTGTAATAATATAAATATAAATAATAATAAATTTTAAGTACGGGTGTCTTTAAGACTGCACTTTTAAGAAAAAGTGTTATTTGTATGGCACCACTTGTTTACAATAAGTTACCAAATAATGTCAAGGAACAACCACTAACTAAATTTAAAAAGCATGTTACGGAATTACTTTTGCACAAGTGTTATTATTCAGTACAAGAATTCTTAGATGATAAGTTTTATTAAATTCTTTTAAAATGTAAATTTGCATGCCAATTAAGGTAGAATGTACAAGGAACCATAAAACTTTGTAACACCTAATAATATGTACCTACATTCATTGCAAATAAATAAATCTATTCTATTCTATCTAAATCTATTCTATTCTATTCTATTCTGTAGACAGAGCCGAATCCCCAGCAATCTGTCGTACCTTAAAGATGCTAAATGCCCTTCTAACTGCAAACCGTGAAAGTAATGTTTTTGCGGATGAATGGAGTAAAATTATGCGTATTACATATGTCGGTAGGTGTTCTGTGATATAAAGTATGCTAGGGAGTCCATTGTTCCATGTTAGTTTTAAATTATATGCATCAATATATATATATTGTTATTAATGTGTGTGGTAGCATTTTAATCAACTATAAATAAATAAACTAAAATTAAAATAAATTAAATGTCGTACTACTATGTATGTTTTTATAACCTACATAGCATCTTAAAAAAATACAACTGTTAAGGAAAATGTCTTAAAGAAGTTAAGACTAACACGTAGGTAAACTATAAGAATAACTCGATAACTACAACTTTTTTATTATTACACATTTCCGTGAACACATGTCACACAAGTTTCGTCCTAATTTGACACCCAACTAAGAAATAAAATCGTCGAAAAGTAACAATAAAACATACTACTATTAATACACCTGAATCGTAAAAAGAAGTTATGTCACAGTATAATACAGTAACAGAAGTGGAGACGAGCGGAGCTGAGCGGAGACATGCAAGAATCGTCCAATCACAGGCGAGAGACGCGATGAGGATTTCAACCATTGTGATTGGTCGATTTCTGCAGGTCTCCACTCAGTTCTGCTCGTCTCTGCTTCAAAGAAAACGCACCCTAGCTGCCGCGCACTCGAGGCTGTTGCGTATATACTGAGATTTCGAAGCGCGTCGTTTCTATGAAGATATAATACTGTTACTTATTTATACTGTGGTAAAAAGAAGTTACGTCTCCTTCTCTGTTGGTAAACACTCACTTCACAAAAACTGGGCCAAGGTGATTGAAAAGTTTAGTCGATAAAACTTAATAGATTGCATGTTCAGGCTCAGTATGATATTGTGCCTATTCTATTGGAGCCACTTTCCTTGACACTAAGTGTTGGCTTCTCTGCTTTGTGGTATTTTATGGGGTTTGTTGCTAGTCGTATTCAAGGTTTTCTATGATTTTCTAGACATTCATTTTTACTCAATTATGGGACTAAGTTAAAGGTTATGGTGTTGAAACATGTTTTATTGCTATACCGTCAACGATAAAAAAAAACAACAACAACGTTTTATTACAGAAATTAGGTGTTGTTAGATTTATTTATCAATGTCCAGTCTAGTTTGAACCTAGGGTATATGCCCTGTGCTCCAACTAGACTAGAAAAAAATCCTTAGGCAATCGACGTCACAGGGAATTCAAATAGCGTTTGCCAGAAACAAAACTTTCGTATGACCAGTTTAACGCCATTTGTCTGATTCCTATAATTTACGGACCGTTATTGATTATAATTAAGACTTATATCTTTACCAATAATGAAGCAAAGTCCTCATAGATTTGCGTAGTAGACCCTCCAATATGGAAGTAACTATCACAGCTAAAACTAGCTTTTTTTTTTTTATTTTATTTTTTTTTTGTGTGGGAAATTATCAAATAACTTCTCCCGCTCTGGGTGGAGCGGGAGGGCGTGTCAGACTCTTACTGACTAAAACCCACCCGTGTTCCTTCCGTTGCCTTTACGTTGCCAGGGGCCACGGTATCCCTTTCGGACTTTCCCGCAAGCTAAAACTAGCTTACAAATCTATTTAAATACCCAGTTTGGCATTAAAAGACGCTACCATTGATAAGTAAAACGATTCGTTTTTGTTTATAGGAACCAAACATTAGTAATTTAGCTGTTGTTGCTATTTCTGTCTAGAAAAGGGACTACGTGTCTTTATACATAACAATAACAGCAACAAACATTAACTTTCACAATCCTGCGCATATTTGAAGCAACAACTTGAAGTCTTCAACGATGGTTTACGTACAATTATAGAAGCAACGACTCGTAGCTGATACGCTGACATGATGCTGCTCAAATTGCAGGCACATCACGACCACTCGTCACGAGGAACCGACTGTTTTACAGCCATATTGACTGCTACGAAGAGTTAGGTGTTGGGTACATTTTTAAAGGGATATACTTATTTCATCCTCTTATAACTTATTGACCTTCTAATTATGTACATTTTTTAGGGTTCTGTACCCGAATGGTGCCAATTGGAACCTTATACTAAACCGCGTTCATCTGTCTATCAGCGGGCTGTATCTCATAAACCGAAATAGGTAAACAATTGATATTTCCACAGATTGTGTATTTCTATTGCCGCTACAACAACAAATAATAAAAATTAAATAATTTAAGTAATTAAAGGAGGTCCCTATACAAGAAACGTGTTTTTTTGGCGATTTTTTTGCTGGATTTTAATACCTACATTACGGAACCCTTCGTGTGCGAGTCCGACTTCTTTTTTCGCCAGTTCTTTTTTTTTTTTAACGTTGCCCCCACCCTAGGAATTTCTCCTGTATTGTGGGTGCTTTTACAAACATACACAAACAGCCAGACCCGGAACAACTAATTGTAGGTCATACAAATATTTGTTCCGTGCGGGAATCGAACCCGCGACACGCAGTGCAGCAGTCAATCGCTTAACCACTGCGCCAACCATGTCGTGTCGTGTCGTGTCTTTAAATTACTGAACCTCTGGAAAATTTTTGGGCTTCGAACATCGTCAACATACAACTTGGTCGCAGTTCCTTGGCTATTTAGTATTTTTAGAAAATCTAAATAGGAATTATTTGAGGTTCACAAAAGAGGCGCAATCATTATATTAGACATATTTTCGGAGCGCAAAATGGGCATTATTAGAGGTTCGTTGATATGCATGCCCTTTTTTAAATATTATAATGTAAAACGTAATTACGATTTTATTACATATTATACTCAGATTTAACTTTCTGTAACTTTAACGGTTGCCTACAATGCCTACTATTATAGTGTCTTAAAAGAGCCCCCTTTGATGAGCTTATAACAATGTACCTACTTAATAAACCTTTAGGACCTTAATGTTAATATATTTAGTCCTCTTAAAGTTTTCTGTCTTCACATCTACAATTTTCTGTCACGTCGAGCTTCACATTCTGACATGACTACCAACCTGATAATTTAAACTCGTCTTCAAGAGCCAAGCCCGTAAACTTGAGACGTTTTTTTTTAATTTTTTGACAGCCCTCATCTGAGTTTTTCGACATGCGAATCAAGCTAAGGACTTAAAAACATAATTAAAAAAAAAATATAACAAATAAAAAAATATATATTATATTATTCATTTTAAGATATAAGGAGACGGTAATGTAATATTATTCGACAGTATCTAGTTATTTATCAGCTTTGATGCTCATTTTACCTTATTACTAGAGAGGAAGCAGGTTGAGCATTGTATACAAAGAAACCACATACGTAATACAATAAGGTTGAATTGAAAAACTGCAATTAGAGCGTTAATTTCTTTTCATTAAGGGCAAGGGCAATATTGCCATACAGCGGTACTCAAAGATAATGAAATGTTATATCTAAAGCAGTAATGTGGAGGGTTGTTATCTGTTTTGTTTATAAATCTAGAAAATTATAATATACAACGTGTAACGTTAAATGCGCAAAACCCGAAAATAGTTTGATCAGAATAACGAGCAGAATCAATTGAACCACTTTTTAATATAGGTCAGTTTTTTCAAAAAATCTTTATTAAAAACGTTGCCGTGTCTATTTATTAATAGGTCAAGCCATCACTTGCGCAAACCCGCCAAAATAAATAAACAAACACAAATAATTGTTGTCGACCAATTTAAATTTTCTCATACGCGGGATAATAATAGCTTTTATTTCAATGCAGATACGAATCTTCCAGACAGTACCATGAATAAGACAAGAGCGTCGTCGCAGACACAAGAAACGATCAGAATTGCCAGTAAAAATAAAACGGCACATAACACCTTTACATTTTTTTTTTCTGTCTGAAATAGGTCAATTGAATTAAAAATCTGTTGGGGTGTCCGAGGTTTTGCGCATTTAACGTTACACGTTTTATATGAAAAGAAAAACTTGTTATAAAATCAATCAATCTGCCTAGCCATTTCCCTTCGGCTATGTTAAAAAATCCTCCTCCTGAATTAGATACCATTTTCATAGAACTTCATCCTGCATCAACCAACTGAACCTAACAAACCAGGGTTGAATCTTCTAGGTTGAATTAGACATTTAGATTATATTTTCTTGTTTTAAACAATTTTATGTTATAAACCGATGGTGTAGTGTACCCTATCTGTTTTGCAGACTACCGGTTTTGTATATAATATTAGCACAAAGGAAAAATGTCCTTAGAACTTTTAAAACCATAGACAAGATAGGAATTGTTGAATGAGTAACCTGTTTGCAGTGTAATTGTACCTATTACAAATTATAAACCGTTAATTTACGTTAATGAATGCTATAATAATATTATTTTTTGATAATATGGACTGTAATACTGTAAAAATGTATTATTATTTAAAACATTGTATGTTGAACAAGTACCAAAATAATATTTTTATTCCATGCTACACACAGCAAGAACACATTGCTCGGTAAAAATATCATCCCAGTATCAAAACATCTCACCGTCTAAACTCCATACGCTCAGTGGTATAACCGGTGTTGAACGAGAGCGGAGGTCGGCGATCGCTGTTAAGATTGCCCGGGCACAAGTTCACCCTTCATTGTCCCGGACGATGTTGGCAAATGTTATTGTCTGCACTAGGCTTTATTATAAATTTGAGATGTTACTTTGTGTGTTATGAAAAAGGGGATTTAATAATAATATAAAACTTTATTTCGGGTGGCTTAGACCCATGCAACCTTAACCTAGTAAAGTCAAAGTCAAATCATTTATTTCAAATAGGCCATTATAAGGCACTTTTGAACGTCAAAAATTTACAAAAAAAAAATATTGATTCTAGTCGCCCCTTCCAAAAGGTAGTTTTCGCATGGAGAAGAATGGGCAAGAAACTCCACCGTTACTCTTTTAAAATGTTTTACAATATTTTGTATAAGTACATTAGTTATATAATTATATGTGAGGACGATGCACCTAGAATAAAATTATTATACCACAATAAATAAAAATAATTAAAAATGAAGGAACAATAGATAAACTAATTATGTGATAGATACATGGTGCTCACATATTTACAAAAATTGTAAAAGTAGACGATTTTCCTAAAATTTTACAATTAATAAGTCATTGTGCGAGGAATTGGTCACAGAATGTAAAATCAATGTCATATAATAAAAAATAAAAATAAAATATACAATTAAATTTGCAACCAGTTTGATTTTGTCTTGATCCTAAATTATCCTAAGGAGCAGGACCAGCATGTTTCCAAGCATTCTTATCTTGGATATAATCCTCTAATTTGTAATATGCTTGTTTACAAAGTGTACTTTTAATATGAGTTTTAAATTTTCTTTCATTTAATTGTAATATATCACAAGGTATTTTGTTGAAACATTTAACACAGTACCCCATAAAAGATGTATGTACTTTAGATAATCTGAAAAATGGTTGATCCGTTTTATCTTTATTTCTGGTATTAAAATTATGTCTATCGCTTATTTTATTAAAAAGATGTCGATTTTTTCTTACATACATAATATTTTCATAAATGAATTGGCAAGGTATCGTCATAATATTAATCCTTTTAAATAGTTCCTTGAGAGATTCGCGGTGAAGATTATAAATGGCTCTGACAGCTCTCTTTTGCAAAATAAAGATGTCAGCAGCCCGACCCCACAGTAAAATGCCATACGACATAATGCTGTGGAAGTAACTAAAATAGACCAATCGCGCGGTTTCTACCTCTGTTAACTGTCTTATCTTTCTAACAGCATAAGCGGCTGAGCTTAGCCGCCCCGCAAGAGATGTTATGTGAGGTCCCCATTGTAATTTCTCGTCTAACGTGATTAGTACATAATTCTTTACATTTTTATATGACTCGCCACACCCACCACGACATGACCCACTGATTCTGAAAAGGACAGTCAAAACGTACAGCTATTGCGTTCAGAATGCCGAATACCGATGCAGGGAAGCTGCTTTTTGCGCACGATGATTTGTTTAGGTAAAATGTGTGGTAATTAAAAATAGAGTTCGAATTTTGTTTTGAAAATGCGGTAACTAAACGAAGCCTGTTTTAGAAGTAAATTATCATATTTTTATACCTAGTCATAGCATAGTCACTTTTCGTAAATACTGATTAAAAAAATAATTGCCCGTATATAGGTTAAAACTAAAACATCAAGTTTTAAGAATTTTAATTAAATTACGTAGCTTGTCAATGTTTATTTTTCTAGAACCTAGCTAACTTTAACATAGGGAATAATATAAGAAATTACGAAAATTCTTTCATCAACTTTATGACCCTTTGTATAAAGTTGATGACCTTTGACCTTCCACTGCTTTGTTAATAGAATCATCAACGTTACCAACCGGAAAATACTCCCGACTGTTTAGTGGTACTTACTTACTGAGTAGGTATTCTATTTTCCGAGAGATATCATCGTATTAGCTAATACATGGTATTAACTACATATATCTTGGGTTATTTAAGTGTCTTGATAATTATAAATTATAACGAAAATCAATCTGTCTAGTCTTTTCCCAACTTTTGACGGCACGGTTGGCGCGACTTCCAGTTTAACCGGATGTAGCTGAATACCAGTATTTTACACTGAACGACTACCTATCTGGCCTGCACAGCCCAGTAACTATGTAATATTATATCCTTTGGTAAGACTGGTTGTCAGTCTTTCGGGCTTCTGACGACCCGTAACAACTGTCAAAGATCCACGAATGACAGCCGGGACCAACGCCTTAATGTACTTTCCAAGGCACGGAGGAGTCTCGGTGTGTAAAGATGGTCACCCACCCACGGACCACCCCCGGCAAGCATAGCTTAACCTGATGGATCGACCCGTGCGGCTGTTATTACTTAGCCACGAGCTCTTCTGATAGTCAGTATAACGAAATGGGAAAATTATAGGGAAATGTCGTCAAGAGAGTTTTGAGAATGAATGTCGATAGCTAAACGAGTAGGGGAAGACCAAAGAAACGATGGATGGACTGTGTGGAAGATGATATGACTAGAAAGGGGGTGACTACCGAGATGACGACTAATAGAGAAGTATGGAAGGAAGGGACATGTTGCGCCGACCACGAATAAACTGGGATAAGGGCATGAAAATTGTGATGATAACGATGATAATCATTATAAAGGTGAATCATAAAATATACTAGAATCGATTCAACAACGCTGCAAAACAAGTGACTTCAGATACCAATGTACGCAATTTTCAGTTACGATAGTTGAGCCATCATTGTCACCCGGAAAACACTCCCTACCGATTACTGGTAGTTATATTATATACATCTATATATTACCGAAACTAAAGGTCTCCTCGTGTATCGTCTAATCCAGTCTTTTAATTGTCGAGGGTAAAGTCAAACGGTATCCTATTTTCCGAGAGATATCATCGTATTAGCTAGGCGAGTCCCCGCTAAATTGTAAGGATAAGATGGAGGTCACATGACGCTAAATTAAGTCGATCGAAGGAAATGTCTGTCGATACCATTGAAATTTATTTTTGGAAAAATATTTGTGTTTGTTTTTCGTGAAAAGTGTTACAACCACTTATTTATTCAAAAGGTTACAGTTTCAGTTACGAACCATTTTTTTACTGAGACATTCTGTCTTTAGAATATTCGCGCGATTGACAGCCTGTATTTAGAATATTCGCGCAATTGTTAAAATCTCGTTTGATTTTAGTTCTTGACAAGAATAAAACTTTTTTGTGTTTGTTTTCTCTCTTTGCGTCATGTTTATCGCGAATAAACGTATTTTCTTTTCTAAAACTGTTTGTTTGAGTACTTGAGTTTTGACCAAACTAGAACACTAAAAGCAAGGCCTAAAACACAATAATCGAACTCACTTGTATTCTGCCAAAACCATCAATGTAACCTAACCTTATACCGTAGTTGTAAACTGAGTAAACACAGGCATCCCCGCGGGACCGACCTATGTTATCTTACGAGCTACAGTTAGATTAGTTCCCGTACTTATTATTAGAAATATCGTCTGCCCTATTATGTGCCGTTGATTTGTCCGGATAATAACATGTCCATGAGTCTACGACTGATTTATTAACGTCTTCGGGATGTTTTTATTACACGTGAGAGTTGAAAAGTCATTGTTGTTGTTTGGTGTTTGTTTCATTAATACAACAATTTATACAGCTGCAAGCTTTGGGGATACTGGATGCGGAAGGCGGAGGACACTGTGTCCTGGTGCAGCCTTTTTTTTTTTTGGGTGGGAAATTATCGAATAACTTCTCCCGCTCTGGGCGGAGGGGGAGGGCGTGTCAGACTCTTACTGACTAAAACCCACCCGTGTTCCTTCAGTTGCCTGTACGTTGCCAGGGGCCACGGTATCCCTTTCGGACTTTCCCGCAACCCCGGCAGGCTTCGGTCCTTCGGTCGGGCTTGTCCAGCACTGGACTGGGATAGGCTGAGTTGATTGATTGAAGCTTTGGGGAGTCTTTTTTTTTGTAAATTAATGTTGCTATTTTGTCTACGACATTTATTACAATCTCATGTATTTTTATTAAGCCCGTTAACTTTTCCAGTATATTTTTTACATTATGTCCAATGCACCTAGTTGACAACGTCTTTGATTTTCTTCTCTTTTCCTATGATTTTCTTATCTGATTAGCATGAAAATACCCAATTTATTTCATTCCACGATCACAGTTACTTAACATTCTAAAATTTAAATGAGCTGATCTCAATAACTGAACAACTTTGATCTAAGTAAAACACCCACAAAAAATATCAAACAAATAAAGGGAAATTGGAATACTTCAAAAGTCCCATTATTTCAAGACAAATAAAATTTTACAGAATTAGCTCCTTCGAATATCGATGATGGTGGAATTGAACGTGAAACGGAATGCAAAGCAAACAGTTTTCGATCTTACGGTATTAACAAAAGATTCCCCTGTTCGATTAAACTGACAGAAATATAAAAAAGGAGCCACCCCATCTCTATTTCATAATTTGCATCGTAGACGCAAATAAATTTAAAATATTGCCCCGCGAAACCTTAATTTTCCCTTTCTGATGTTCCAATCAATCTTCACTGTATTCAGGGGTGGGTTTCCGATGTTTTTCTGAACACACAGATAAACATGTTGGTTCGAATTGGAAAAGTTTGGTGCTTTACGTCATAAGATTAAAGATCTGCATGGATAATCACCCTCGAATGAACGTCAATATTAGGTTGGTGATATATTTGCCTTACTGGAATGATAAAATAATAAAAAACATACGTACCAATTTTCTGGGATTAATATTGAGTTTTTCGGCAGCAGAAATTGTTGTATTAATTCAATATATTCTATTTGGCCGATATCAGCGGAGCTTTCAAATCAGGTTCCAGTCAGTTCTGACTGAAATTACAAACAAAACTTTACACAATACATTGTTTAGAACAACATACTGTTTAGTAGTTTGCATGTATATATAAATGCCTGCCTACTACCTACATTTATAAATAAGTATCCTAGTTAATATAACATCACGCCTTGTTTCCCCTAAGGGTTAGGCAGAAGTAAACCTATAGTACACCCACATTTCCCCAGTTATGTTTAAGTCCCATGTAATAGGGGGCGAGCCTATTGCCATCAACCGGGCACAATTCCAGACTCCGGGCTGCTACTGAGAATTCCTGATAGAAAAACCCAATATCTCTTTGCTCGACCCGGGAATCGAACCCAGGATCTCATGATCAGCAGTAGCGCTTGCGGCCACTAGACCAACGAGGCAGTCCCTAGTTAATATTAAAACAATTTTATTATGATGGGTCAATTTCGTCACTTGTCACTTTCTGTCATTTACTATGACTTTCATTCCATTATCTGCTTCATCTTCTATGACTATGACCATTATTACTTTTATTCGCTTAAATAATTTAACTCTTTGGTAAAAGCATTGACTTACTCTACCTACATTTGCGAAATCATCTGCTGTATCGTACATTTTGGTTGAACAAGCATCGATGCTTTCATTGAACACCTCTTTTGTCACGGATTTTGTAGGCATTTGTTTCTCAAAATTGTGAATTTCATATTCGCTAGTGTTACCATCTCCCATATTATAATTTTACACCTACTGTTAGCGTTACTATATTTCATTTTCTTTATTTAAGCAACCAACAGCGATACATATAGTATGTTACAGAGTATGTGTATTAAAGTATTGTATGGCTAATAATAGTTTTCCCTGTATAACTAAAATACGAATAAAATATGCGAACAGACTACTAAGAACAATTGAAATACTTATGTTACTTATTTATACTTGAGATTGAATTTTAAAGAAAAAAAGTTTGAATATTAAGAAATTTGCTTAGGCTTGTCATTTGCCGTTTATGGTTTTTATAATTATTATTTGTTTATGTTTAAATATCTCAGGAACCTGAGGCCCCGGTCCTTTGGAAGACGTACGAGAAGCTGAAGCCAACTAGCAGAGGCCCCTTAGACAATTTATTATTATTATTACTATTCTTTAGCATGAATATGGGCCCTACGTATTACAAATTTAAGTGTACCGATGTAAATGATTGCCATAGCTACAGGCTAAGGCTACCAGCCGATCATTTCTAGCGATTCTATCCAGGGCCTTACTTACATTGTCACTATTTATTCATTATATCTTTACGCTAACACGTTTTGCAGCACAGCGCTTCCAGCTGTACTGATTGGTACCTATAAATGAAAGGCGATAGATAAGGAGTCGCTATATTGTATATGTTTATGCTGGAGAAATCGGGGTTTAGATCAGAAAATTCAAATAGTAAACATTATTTTTAACATTCAGCATTATACATCGTTTACAAAAATATATTTTTAATTAATTTATTATTCAAGATAGTTATAAAACATTGACGTTATTACACGATATCTTTTAAAAATAATACACAAATCGGAGACTTCCAATTTCACCTTGTTCAAGAAAATCTATCCGAACACGTAGCATCAATAACTCACCTAAAAAGTACAAAAACTTTATTACAATACAAACAAAATTTCCTTCGTCCCGTACCTACAGATGACAATCTTAATTCTACAACAATACCAGATATCGGTCAAAGAACATCAAAATATTACCACGGAACCACTGCAAGAGAATTTAAATCGCAAACCAAATAAAATTGCGAATTCTGTGCGCGCCCCTTGCTGACAAGGAACCCAGGGTATGTTACTGCTTCCCCAAGACGTGTCAGTATACAGTGATGTTTTTGAATGACAAGTACCTAAGGTTTTTATGGCTGCAGCCCCTTGTTTGGCCTTTTGATGAAGGTCACGCGTTGCCAAACGGAATAGGGGATTACGGGATGCTTGAGTTTGCTTGAGCAGGGTTTTTTTAAAATATCCTTTTGTTTTAGGTTCTTTGTTTACACAAGATGTTTGATAGAGTAATGTCTAACTATAATTAACTTTCCTTTCATGTTGAATTATCATCCACTTCAAGATTTTATAAAAGTATCACAAAAAGAACCAGTTTATTCAACGTATAAAAATATCAGAGACTATTTCTAAATATCTCAGCTGTAAGTAAATTACTTATTAGATATATGTCAGTACACCTACATGAGAAAAACAAATAAATCAAATTGGCATTTAAATCCCACGTATCCAATTTGCAACATGAAACGATTTTCCTTCGAGAGGATATAATTATTGTTGACATTACATTTATCGAGTAACAATTCGAGATTTTTAATCTACATTTTTGCATTGGCTGATATCTGTTGAAATGGCAGCAGTGCTGATACTGCTAAAATAACAAAAAGAAGATCAACGTTTATGAGCACTTTGGAGTCGGATCGTTCTCAGTAATTTCTCCCCTATTCAGATACCTTCCGACAATTTGATTCAAAATCGCTGACTCCGCTGTTTAAATAATTTGAAAAAATATTTAAAAAGGCACTTTCGTTCGTTTGCTGTTTCATAATTTTTATAATTGGGGCTTTATATTTGTATAGATGAGAAAATTATTTCCACGAGCATTATAATTAATATCGATAGGTTTAATTAAACAAGCTAACAGCACATGACTTTTAACTTCACCAAAATTCCTAATCCCCAAAATAAACCTCTTACCATAACCGTTCTAAAAGCGCTTAGACTTAAACAAGCGTGGGGCTGTTATTGAAATAATTCAATTTCGCGATAGAAAGACTAAAGCAGCTATTATGTTAAGCTGGTCCCGTAATGTTGGTCGTGATCATATCGCGATGCCACCGTTGGCTACTGACGGACGGTCCGCCTACCGATCTGCGCGAACAGGAAATTGAATGGAGTTGTCGACGTAAATTTTATTTGATGAATATGTTTTGTTGTATTTTGTGAATGTTGGACGAAATTCAGGGATACTGATGTTGCTGTTTTTTTGGGGTTTGTAGAGTTGAATAAAAATATCTCAAAATATCCCTTTGTTTTTGGTTTTGTATTTTCGTTTTTTGCCACCGACTTCCGAAATTTTATTTTTCACTATGAAATGTTTGTTATGGAATTTGGTTGTAGTGGTACCTACCCCACACAAATTCGTAAGTATACCACTATTCTATGTAAATATTTGTCACAGGAAGTTAACAACATCATTAACATACACTAAGTGGAAAAATACGTATTATTGAAGCTAACTCAAAAACTACCCAAGCAAAGTTAATAAAATTTATATGGGACCACCACGCAAGCATCCTCTACCAAACGAAAAAAAAAAACAGAGTCAGTCCACAATTGACAAAAAATATCGATGATTTAAAAATAAATATACGGACGAATTGAGAACCTCTTCCTTTTTTAAGAAGTTAATAAGCTTAAGAGAATAATAGAACAAAACAGCGACACAATCTTAACCTAGAAAAAGATCGCGAAGACAACAAGTACATAACATCTAATCCCCCGAGAATAGCCTTAACAATCCAGTGCTCGGGCAATTGGTAGCATCTACAGAGTACCTTGCCCGTAAGCTGGCCAATCAATATAGTGGCTGCAATTATGGTAATGCACCGCCCTAGGCCGCGAGCCCAGACGCAATTGAAAATGTAAACGACCGCTGCACACCTCCACCAGCCCATGATCGCCTGGTACTCAGCCCTGATGTAGCCGTTCAGTTTTAGATGGTCATAAACAAACTGGGAGGGGGCGTGGGGGGAGAAAATGATCATTGCCTTTCAATTTATTCCCAGTTTTCGGACTGAAATTTATCTGAGGCCAGATAATGGAGGTGCAATTGGTAGTATTCCGCTAATTTATGATTTTATTTAGTGAAGTAAGTTGGGGATTTTGTATCATTGCGATTTCTGTGGAATATAGAATACCTACCATAGCAAGTATATCTCTCTACATACATGTACGTAATTTCTGCACTACGCAAAAAAATGTCGCGTACATTTCCTTGCGCTTTGCTAAATAATTTTAATTAAAACTAAATCTTGTCTTCACACAAGGAAGCTTACATTTGCAACAATGTAAACATTTCCCAGTAAAATTATGAAAACAGTACAAAACTTTACGTTATTATCAAGTGTGTGCACTAATTTCAGTTCAGTGTAACCGTTTTGCTCAATGTTTCTACGGAACAATAAATGGCGGCTATTTATAACGTCAGTGTTGTATTGACTTTATCGACGGCATTGCCTGAAGCCATTGCTTACGAGAAATAAACATAACGCGGTTATTATAAGCTGCGTGGTACTTATGTAGGTATAGAACTTTCTTGATTTGCATCTTATACCTACTTAGTTTGTATAATAGCAGGCAAAGCCTAGTGGTGTGACCGTCGGACCGCCAAGTCAGAGGTCTCGAGTTCGAACCCAAGGCACGCACCTCTGACTTTTCGGATTCATGTGCATGCATATGGTTTAATTATGACTTGCTTCAAATGCGGTGAACCAAAACATCGTGAGGAAACCGGCATGCCTGAGAGATATTTCTCGACGGCTTGTGAAGCCAAGTCAGAGGCCTTGGGCGGCATAAAAACTCTGACACCAGGTTAGTCACTAACCAAAGGAAAAAGAAGACGAGAGTCTGTAGCTTGCTCAGTGAAACCTGCTTTCGTAATATTTTTAAGTACAAGGACGAAAAATATAATTAGAAACTCGCTCATAAACAAAATTCACCCCATTTCCCCCCCAAATTTTAAAATTACGGTGATACACTACCATTTTCCTCATCGATTACGCGTAAATTAAGCCTTACAAACTTAGGCATTGAAAAAACACACCTATATACATTACAACAACAACACAAATCCCCTAACCGTAAATATTGAAACATTTAAACGGCTAATAACCTGTCAGTTCCTTAACTAATATCCCGGGGTACCTATTTTAATGAAGGAAAAAAAATTGCAAAGCATAAAATTAAAGGCCGGTCAGTCGCCTAGCCGTGGCGTGGCTGTGGCGTTGCTTGTCCGACGGAATAGTAATTAAAAGAGGCGAGTTTTTTTTTTGCCGGTGTAAGGAACGTCTGTGGAAGTTACCCCCCTTCCATTTGAAACCGGTTTGACTAGAATTGCGCGAAGAAAATGGTTTTTGGTAGGGGATTAATTAAATAAATCCTTACTCGCGTTATTAATTGTGTAAGTTATTTTGTTTATTTTTATGGTTATAAATTGTATTGCTTTTGGCTTATGGATATATTTATCTTATGGATATTTTATTCTTATGACAGGGAAATAGTTAGTAGATAAAACAAAAAAATCTTTTTTTTACCGGATCCCCCGATAAAACGTAGAAAAAGTTAGTGCATAGGTACATAAAATTCACTCCTTTTGCAATAGGGGGTAGGCAGAAACTTCTGAACGCTACCTGCTACCATCTTTACATACTCTTTTAACTAAGTTTTTTAATCAACCTAAAGAAAATAATATCATAAACAAACTGTTGCACATGCACAACAATAGAACCAATGGGTATTTTATAATTAAAGCATTATACCAAATTGTCTCAGGAACAAATAAATCACGAGATCATTTCCCACGGGAGCCGTAAGGTAATTAAGGGATAACATGTATCAAAAGGTAGGGATGCAACCATCACACATTGCGATAACTACTTTGCTTACAAACGGGCTGTTTATATTTGCGTAGTTAAGTAAATAAGTACGGACTGGTGAATAGAATAAAGAAAGTTTTCCGATATTTAGGCAAAGCAATAACATATAATTATCCTAAACTAAATTAACTTTGAAGCCAAATTGTTTATGCATTATTCTGGAAGCTGCAAAATGGAAACCGTACGAGAAATTCTGAAGTCAGCGAAAGCTGTTGCAGAAAACAGTAACGCAGAGATCTATAATCGTAACTTAGCAATTGCTTTGGCTAATTGTTAGTGCTTTCACTGTCGCACAACTGTCAAATTGCAAGTACAAGATAGGGAAGGGAACATGTAGTACAAGATCTCGGCCTAAGATGAAGATAAAAACATATTGCTAGTTTATAAGAAGAGCAGTGGTAGCCCAGTGGTAATGGGCATGACTTACGAGCTGTAGGTCGTAGGTTCGAACCCAGCCAGGCGCTTTACTTTGTGTTAATAATTTCATCACCACTGCTCTCAAAACGGTGATGGAAAACATTCTGAGGAAACCGGCATCTCTTAGAATCAAAAATTCGAAGACATGTGACATCCACCCACCCGCACTGGGCCCACAGAGCTATTTTATTAGTTTATAATTTATATAAAAAAGATCCCAAGTCAATGATAAATTCTCAAACAAACTAAAAGTTAACCAAAACAAATTTAGACCAAAACAGCGCAATTAATAACATAAAATAAATAGTCTTAACGCTTGTCGTGTTAAACCAACGTTCCCTTAAGCCTGGCTTATCACTGTCAGAGGAGCAACTAACTGCAAGTCAATAACTGAAAGTTTAACTAATTAACGAGGGGAGTGTGCATCCTTCCACCATATTTATATTTATTCAGTGTGTTTAGATGTTCATTAAAACCTTTTAGTACCAGTTGGGTTGTTTATCTAATCAGTTTAAGTTTTCTGAAGAGCTAAAATATTTATTTTATTTTTAAAAAAAGTGGCCAAGTGCGAGTCGGATTCGCACATGATGGGTTCCGTAGCACCATATTTGGTTAAATATGGTGCTACGGAACCCATCACATGCCAAGTAAAAGAAGCTATGTCCTCAAGGAAATTTCAGCAGGTGGTGATGGCAGCTTTGGATCGGAACCGAATGGAGGCAGATTGTCCGATTAAAGGGGTCATCCTCAGTAATGAGGGACCGATTGAAGAAGAAGAAGATACAACATTTAACAACACTACATATTCGAGCCTGAGCAAAAAACGCCGAACACAACACGTTTCTTGTATGAGGACACCTCCTTTAATTTTTAACTTTATTTTATTTTTAATATTTGTTGTTAAGCGGTGTAGTAGTAGCCTAGGCAGATTGATTGATTTTCAGCGGTATAGTAGTTCACAGTTTGTAAAAAATTTAAGTGTCTACCCGGTTCAAAAGATACAGCCGTGTGACAGGCTGACGGTCGTACGGACAGCGGAGCCTTAGTAATAGAGTCCCTTTGGGTACGGAACCCTAAAACGTAAACTCTAAGCATAATAGTTTTGGTGTTCAGTGCCTTAACGTCAGTGAACATACCTACTTTAATGTTAACCTCGTCCATCTTCATGAATGAATAACCCAGTCTATAAAGTTGACATAATAATTGACCTACTAAACTCACTTTTCAGATCCATATTGATATTGAAAATGAGTTCCGTAACAAAACCCGATTTAATAACCGAACAATGCCGAACGAGTGCGCCGAAATTATCTCGTTTTCAACACAATGCCGCTATGTCGGATCAACAATTGACAATGTCACATGCAACGTACCTACTACGTAGTACAGCCAACAAAGGGGGATTTTGTTCAAATAAGCGCATTGATCGAACATGCTCACGTAAGATCAAATCTATGTATGTATTTTAATCAGCACACGAATCCTCGAAAGGCAATTTTGAAAACGCGCACGTTTACGTTAAGCTAACCTCGGATTTTTGATGACATCGACCCGTTTACCCGCTACGTGTATAGTATTACTTCTGATTTTCTGGTTGTTGGTAAGTTTTAATATTCACGGGGGCCGTAACGCATACTTTTCTATTTTAAGTTTTAGGACACCTGTTACAAATAGATTTTGTGAACTTCAGAACTTCCTGAGTCTACTAATTTATGATAACAAACCCATTTCATTATCTTAGGTCAACTTTAGCCTGCCTGGAGTAGGTACTGGAGACTGTTAAGCTGAGGGTTTATACAAGATAATATTTCATGATTTTATCTAAACGTAAACACTAATTTAAACAACATTACTTTAACTTAGCAGTAGAAGGCGGTAATCTTGTAAATTGCTGGTAGGACTGATTAGGTTTTCAATTCAATTTTCAATTTCGATTACCGACTTAACGGAATGTTGCCATTTTTAAATATTATACTATACTTTTTTATTTATGTAGAATTAATTATTGTATATTTATTTTATTTTTATATCTTAATTATATTTCATGGTATGCTGCACCGGTCGACGTCATAACGTCAACGCCGGCTGTCGCTGAAAACCAGCGCTGGGGCTCTGTCTCGCATAGGGTCGCAGCATCATGCTGAGCGATGGCCGTTTTGCGTGAATGTGACGCATATTTTCCCGAAACTTGTTTTTTTTTTTTTAATTTTGTGTTCTTTTTTGCGTCATGTTTACCGCAAATAAACGTATTTTCTTTCTTTCTTTCTTTTTTAATTTAGAGATGTAAAATAAATTTTCAATAAATACATATTATTGTGTTCTTTTCATCGGAAGTTATGTGATAAAAATAATTTAAGTTCATCGATACAATACATACAGTACCAAATACGGAGATTCCACAAAATATAACGCATACATTTCCTATATTTAAATGCAATCGAAATAATTGAAGCCTGTTTATTACCTTTATCGATATTCTCATTAATGATGCATAATTGTGTAAATTACATACCTGAAACAAAATAATTTATATTTATGAATATTTGTACAATAATAAAAATGATTCATGGTGACAGCTTTTAAAACAAACGCATAATATAATCATGTTAATTCTGATAAAAGACAAAATCAGACCATCCTATCAGTAATCGTAGGTTTCGTGAATCATATCCTGTTTGTCATATCCCTTGGACAATCAGAAGAATTTGTAGTTTATATACCTACTTAGAAATGAAATGAAATGTAATGGATAAATTCATTCTTTCTAGGTTTGAGGTTTGAACGCGCGTAGGTTAAGCAAAAACTTTGTACCCATTTTTTACGAAAATTACGCGGACGGAAGAGAATGAAATTAGAAATAAATTAAATGAATAAAAAAAAACATTACACACACTACCATGCGTTTGACACACACACTCTTTTGTTTATGGTAAAAGATGGCTACCTTAGAATAATGACATGGCAGCATGGAATTAGTATGTACTTACTATCCTAAACAATCCTATGAAACTAAAAATTTAAATGAATTGTTGTCGACTTTCGACCACTGCGCGACCACTAGTTAATGTAAATAGACCGTATAAGTATTTAAAATAACCACCATACCCTTAAAATATCTAACCTGTAATATAAATGAAGGTAAATAAAGGTCAAAAACCCTAATATTAAATCGTCTACCGCAGGTTACGCCAAAAGCCACCATATCTAATGGTGTATAGATAGATTTTAGGTCAGATTAGTTGTGGTCACATTATACGCAAAACTGCCGCACTGGAAAGAGCAACTAGAATACGCCACTTACAATATTAAAACAGATAATGTTTTATACTAATATTAATATTTTATAAACAATACTAGAGCAATTATGGCCCTGACTTACGAGTTGTAGGTCGTGGGTTCGAACCCAAGCAGGCGTTTTACTTTGTGTCAATAATTACATCACCACTGCTCTTAAAACGGTGAAAGAAAGTATCGTGAGGAAACAGGTATGTCTTAGAAGCAAACATTGGAAGACATATATGACATCTACCAACAAACACTGGGCCCGCGTGGTAGATTACAGCCCACTCCCTCTCGAAGGGAGGAGGTCTGTGTCCTAGCAGTGGGGACATTATAGGCTGATTACTCTCCATTGGCTGTTGGTATTCCCCGTCACTTGTCCATAAGGGTTCATTAGAAAACCAGCGTCAGACAGCGTTTGTCTGGCAATAATGCTGAAATGAAACTTTTTGGCGCAGCCGTGAGGCACACACTATTATTGCTTTAAGACTATTTTCACTTTTTATTTTGTTATTTTGTTTCACGAACTGTGTCCAAATAAATATTATTCTTTCTTTCTTTCTGATTATGCTAAACAATACCATAAAGTATGTTCATATATTACGGTAAGACAAGTCGTCATCAATTCTTATTGTAGTAAGTACTTACTAGAATCGACTAGAATCGACAGAAGATTTTACTTAAGCGTCAACACTCTTATGCAAGACCATCCTAAGCTGTAGCCCAAAAAGATTATCATCTAATCAGTTGTAGGTAAACGTTCACTGTTGAACGTGAGCCTCCCAAAAGGACCCTAAACTGAACGGGTGTAAATAAATATTGCCATAACCAACTCACTTAGCTAGACTACAAGCTTAGTTAGGTAAATGCGTACCAAAGCCAAACATAGAACCGAAAACCGTCTTCAAAACAGACAAAACGATCATCTCTCTAAACGACCACGACCAAGTTAATCAAAATTGTAAAATGTGTATATCAGAAGTTGCGGCTAATGTAACTAGGGCAGAGTGGGGGCTGTGAATAAATGAGGAGTCCGCAGCAATCCAGTTAGCTTTGCAAACACGGACTGGGAACAAACAACATTGCCCTGGGACACTGAGTGACGCGCGATTTGTGTGTCTAATAACTTTGGACCAAAAATCACTTGTGAGGACCGGAGGAATTAAACATAGTGGTTGATTCATAGTGGGAATTTTTCTATAAAAAATGTAGGCCTTTGTACATGGTGTAAGAGACATGGACGCGCAAATTGTTACCATATGATTGTAGATCTCTAGCGTAGAAATTAATCGGCGGTTATTTAAAAAAAAACATCTGCCTTACAAACTGTATACGTGCAAATGGTGTAAGTGTTGAGGCATCAAACCGCACCAGCAATAAAAAGTAATTTGTAGAAAACAGATTGACAACTTGCCCTAAGCAGTATGTTCTATCCACTTTCAACGCTCTATGTTTATATAAATTGCTATTTGATGATACACTTCTTGCAAAAACATCTGCCCAGAAGAGTTGTCGGAAAATATCCGAGGATCCTCAAACAAAGTGGGATAAACATGTGGTTCTATCGACAGCTCATTACCATTCATAAACAAACATTAAAATACACCGCGGATATTTCTAAACGCTTGAATAAAACATTCTACAAGACACAATCCCGCAACGAAAATTACACCGACTACTGCCTTTCCGAGGCGATTACAAACAGCTATAAAAACAAAAACATAACCCCTCACTCACAACACACTGGGGGAAAATAAACTCTGCATCGCAAATAATAAGGTTCAGTTTTTAATGGAAACTTATGTTAATAGCCCGTCCACAGGTGATCCAAGCATCTGCTCGGTTATTTTGTGAAAATATAAAGTTTTTCCCCAATAAATAATGCAACGTTGCTTTGAAAGCGAAAGGTATGGAAATACAAGTAACTACTACCTACGTGGAATATACGGTATTTATGTTGGAGAATTATTTTAGGGAGAAAACTAATTCATCCGGCAAGATAATGTTTGTACAAGTTATGAAAACATTCGGAGATATGGTGTCTGTAATCCTGCAGATGTGACTAAAGAAACAAAAAATCTACGAGTGGGTTGATGATATATTATGTGAAATAAAAAAGTGAAGGATAATTATTAATTTTATGTGGGATTAAAAAAACATATTTTATATTTTACTACTGATCATAGTGATCATTTTCGTATGTACTCGTTTCTAGGGGGTTTTAAAACGTCCCGAAAGATAGTTTGTCAGACACTGGATGGTTATAGCCGCTATTTAATGAAACTTCTCGGAACTTTCCGTGTACTCTTAGTAACACAAAGCTTGATGCTGAGACAGTTCTTGTTTTTTTTGTAATTATATTTGTTTGAAATTACTAGTTTATTTATTTACTAGCTGTGCCCCGCGGTTTTATCCGCATACGTCTCGATCCCGTAAGAATATCGGGATAAAAAGTATCCTATGCCTAACCCAGTCATGGTCTACCCACGTGCAAAATTCCATCCAAATCGGTTCAGCCATTTTAGCGTGAAATCGTAACAAACAAACAAATAAACTCACTTTCGCATTTATTATATTAGTTAGGATTTATAAGTATTATTAAAAATATGCATTAGGTATGTTGAAACTGTTTGTAATTCCCGTCATTTATCCCTAAAGGTTCATTAGAAAACCAGCGTCACACAGCATCTGTCTGGCATTCATGCTGAAATGAACCTTTTTGGCACAGCCGTCAGGCACACACTATTGTTGATAAAACATTATTTTCCCTTTTTTTTGTTATTTGTATTTTGTGTTTCACGAACTGTGTCCAAATAAACGTTATTATTTCTTTCTTTCTTTATTTATGTGTTGATGAAAGATTCCAGGAACCTCCTTATGCAATTTTATGATTACTTATCTAGGTTCATATTTTTTTAATATTTTTTTTCAGCAATGCAAACAAAGATTGTTGAATTGAATTGTGCAATATTCTCTTGAAATTCACAGTATACCACCAGTTACCAGTTAATAATAGTAATGTACCAATAAATATAATTTTACCTCCGGTTCATTGTAAATAGTGATGTCGGGCAGTTTCACAATATAGCTTTGTTTTCATTGTTGGGTAATTCAGTAAATCAACCTTTACAATGTTTCAGTAAGAATTATGTATAATGCTAAGAGTACCTACACTGTCTGAACGTCCCTAAGAAACTATCGACAAAATTTCAAAGTCAAATCTTGGCCGTAATACGCTTTTAGGACGTACCAAAAATTGTTTATTTTAACGATTACTCCAACAAGCGAGCTGTTAAAAACTTCTCGTGAAAACATAACCTTTCAAAAGCCGTTTATTTTAATTTTAACACGTATTTAAACACAAGGCTAACACAAACTTTTCCAATATCATCGATTCAAGTAGAACAAACTTCACAGTACATAAAAATATTCACGTGTACCGCCCGCGCCGCGCTCACAAACAAAGTAATATCAAGACGTAAGATACTTACCGTCTACTACGAGGATTATCCTCAACTTGACTTAGATATTTTGATGTTTTAGCAACGAAATTGGTTTTTCCCTTCAGCAAAGAAAACCCATTATCGTTGCTGTGGAAGCCGTCTCGTTACCGCGTATCTAATTTGGGATCATCCAGATTTCTCTTTCTTTGCCCTTAGGTGTGAGATTGACAGCAACGTAAGTAGGGATTTGTACAGTATAATGGTTAGTTCAAGGGTGCGTTGACTCGCGCGATAATGGTGTATGATGGGACCTTTTGAGGACTGACATTGTGAGGCCGAATCGGTTTACGATTGTGTGATCGTGTCTTTGAAAAGCGTTGATCGAATAAAATCTAGGTCGGTCGGATAGAGCTATCTTTTGTGGAGTAGATGATACAATGTGATGTAGGTCGCGTGTTTTCTATTTGAGGAAACACTAAGTGGATGTGGCTGTTTGTCTTGTCCAGATTGTAAGTGAACAAAGAGAACGAATACCGATGTGGACTGAAGCTAACAAGTAGTTAGTAATTACTTCTGCACTTTTGGAACTAAAATATTGAACAAATCTTATAGTAAAAAATAACTTGCCTGGTTTTGTCAAATACCACCAAACAAGCGTGGGACATTTCACAGTATATTTAAAATGCAATCAAATGACAGTGTCAATTCAAATATGTGTATAAAATTAATTATAAAAAGAAGCATCGACAAAAGTGCGTGCAACAGTCGCACTAGTAGGGCAAATCAATCTTGTCAAAAACACCACAAAATTAAGACATTTCACACACCCACTAAACGTAAAAACTTAGTGGTGTTGAAATAAACTTTGCAAATTGATTACTGGCATCATTCACTAGCCAACAAAATATTTTGCTTTTGTCACATCCACGCGTATAGGGGTGCATTGTGTCTGGCAGGCGTAATGATGCATTTGGCGATGCACGCCAGTCAGGGTGGGGGCGCTTTGTGACGTGTCGTACTGAATAGTGTACGTTTTTAGGGAGACACATTTTGGGAGCCTATAATGGGTTAGACGATTAGGTGACATTAGGTTGGAGGAGAATTTTATTTTAAGAAGTTGAATTTATTTTACGAAAAAGTTCGTTATATATCTATAGTTTTTTTTTGTTTTTATTTGGTAGTTCGTGAAAGTTAATTGAAGAAAGTAAGTATGTAAATAAGAAATATATGCGTTGGCTTGAGAACCGCCTCATTTTTTTTTCGTTGCTTAAAATAGGCAAGAATGTAAAAAAAAAAAAAAAAGTTATCATGCCTGACATAAACAAATATTCTAATTTAGGTAACCTTTTATTCTCTTTAAAATAACCCAGAACACGATAATTAGAAGGCGAACAAATATATGTTCTACAAAAAGTATTTTCTTAGAAAAAATATATTTGGCCCATTGCGAAGTCGGTATGTAATTAATTACGCTGTTACAATTGTCGTAGACACTTCTATTTCTTCTGTTACAACTAAACCTTAAAAATCTAACAACGTTATTTTATTACATTTGCTAGAGAATATCGCGACAATCTCCTCAGGAATCTTTTATAATTTAATTTATTTGTTTTATTTCGTCTCTCTCATTGTACTTTTGTGTACAAAGTTATAAGATTAACTTAATTTTTGGGGCCACGAGTATTCTTTTGTGATGAAAAAAGAAAAAAATATGGCCGAGGTACTGCTGAGAGTTTTAATGGAATTTTGGTGAAGCGAAGTACGCAAATCGGTTTTTATTGTTCCATGAATTATGTATAGGTTTAAGCTTTACAATATATGGACGTCGAAAGAATGAATTGAACATTTTCGTGCCAGAATACATTCGGGACTAAAAGTTTTACCGAGAAGTATTATGATGAATAAGTTATTTTGTAAACTGAATAGATCGTACCTACCGCAAAAATGGCACTATCAGTTTCAGAATTTTTGATTAGACCACAGTTGCTGAAATAGATAAATCATGCAATTTTAAGTACAGTTATGTTGGATAGGATCATCATCATCATTTCAGCCGAAAGACGTCCACTGCTGGACATAGGCCTCACCCAAGCACCGCGACTTCAACCTATTCTGTGCCGCAAGCATCCAGCGGATTCCTGCGGCCTTTACAAGGTCATCGGTCCATCTTGTGGGAGGCCTTCCAACGCTACCTCTTTAGGATACTACACTATAACATGAAAGTAGCAAACTAAGTAGGAAAGTATTTTAAATATGAACAGTGTTTCTTTAAATATAACATGATCAAGAGTTTCTTTGATAAATAATATTACTCATACAAGCCACAAAAGGGAAAATTCAATAAAGGCAGGCCTTTCTGGGAAATTCAAATAATTATTATAATATTATTCTATAAACATGAAACCCGAACGTTAAGAATAGGGAAAGCTTAATTAACTCATCAATACACGCTTTCTTTGAAAACACCATCGTGAGGCGAGCGATCTTTAGGTATTCCACGAACAGGTTGTAAGTGTCGAATCGACTGTGGGACAAGTAAGCAGCTAATAGAGACTTTTAAAAAGAGTATTTAAGAAAACTTATGAAATTAATATGTATGTGTCAATGACGTAAGCAGAGAAGATCATAAGAGAAAGAACCATGTAAGAACGTATAAGGATATTTCCGTGGAAGATTCATGAAGTAGCCCGAAGGATTGATTCAGAAGATTTTTTGAAAGCTCTGTTATGTATTAAAAATGATAGAATATATCACAGCTAAGACATGAGTTAAAAAGACCAAAGCGTGTCTCAAATTAACTTGGATAATGAAACTGGTAGTGCCAAGCAGTCGACTGCCTCGGACACCATAGCCTATTTTGTAGCAAGAGTGCTGGTCGGATGGTACGGCAAGCTAGCGTTAACGACATCACCCGTCGGGCTCTTGTCTTGCACTCCGGCGAGTGCCAGCTATTTTAGAAACCAATGGCTTGGCGCGCGACGATGGGAAGAGGCCAGAGGAAATGACCATAATGTCTTGGAAGGGTAGATCTTTGGTGTGGGATGCAATCTGTGTCGACACCCACGCGCCATTCCATCTTCTTAGCATGGCGGGCTGTGCTTGGGCGGTTGCACTGCAGGAGCAGAAAACCTCAAACAGCGCAAATATAACAACCTTATTGGGAGCTATATGTTTGAACCATTTGGAGTTGAAACACTAGAGCCCGAGGTCCGAGTGCTCATCGAGTATTTCGGGGCATCGCCAAGCAATTGGTCGACTCTTCACGAGACCAGAGGGCTGGCCTATTTTTAGCCCAAATAATCAGCATTGCCATCCAATGTGGCAATGCTGCCAGCCTTTTGGGCAGTTTTTCCGTTGGCAGCGATGCGGACAAATTTTTTGATGCCAATGAGCTCTTCCTTTTTTATTATTTATTTGTACATTATATATATATATATATTAGTATTAGCTTGTATATTGTAATTAAGAGTTGTGAAAATATAATAACATTTACTATCTAGATAAATACATTGTAACTGAAACTAGATTACATCCGCTATATCTCATATCTTGTAGCCGAAGAGAAGCGATTCCCCGGACGGGTGCTTACTAGAGATCCCACCGCCTTATCAAGGCCCCGCAGGCATTGCGGGCCTCAGCGTATTTTTGTTAACAACTTCTTTTCAGAAAATTTTTACTTGACGTACTACATTGTGAAGATGGAATTTGATTTTGTTGTTATCGTCTTCCAGCGACACGTAACTTTTGCTGAGTCTTGTTTTTGTCATATGTTTGGGTTGTTTCCAGGTTTTGTTATTGTATGTTTCTGTTGTTCTTTTTACTTATAACGTAAGTAAGATTAGTTTGGCGCTTTGTTTTCTCAACACTTTTTGTCTCTAATGATATTTGTCAGAAACTGTCTTAGTGTTTTTAGAAATTACGGTGCCAAAATGCTTTAGTTATACGTAGGTACGTCTGACAGTAAATACCTAGTTATTTAGTTATGTAGTGTTTTAAACCATTGAATAAAAATAATGAGGAATTTTGAGAAAATATTTTTAACGAAAAGACCATTAACAAAAAAAAAGACTATTTACCTACAATAATAAGCAATCATTACAAAATTTCTCAGATACCTCGTGGAAAAAAGGAACAAGGCATCTGCTTTAAAATAAAATGTTTTTACCTTACCGCAGTACAATCAAAAACCAATCTTATGTTAGGGAAATAAGGACCATAAACGTAGCAAAATACGTTTAGTGAAAATGAGGAAATCTTTCGCAGGGCGTCAAAATTGCTACTTTCGCTTATATCCTCCCTTTGTGTCGGCGTTGCCTCAATGCACTCACTGTTTCAACTTTTATCAATAGATATTGTACTAAAATATATTGCTACTTGCAAACTTTCTCAATATAAATAAAATATGTGAAGACGTTAAAACTTATATTTTTATGTTATGTTAATAGGTCTAATAATTCTTCTTTTGATTGTGCCTCTGTCAGTTGGCCATCAACTCCGAATAACTCAATATGGGAAATCAAAAACAAATTCAAAATCAAACAATCGTTACCGTAATAATGCTGATTTGCAAATAAATTATGGTATACCACTTTAATGCCCCCTAAACAACGTGCTAAAGTCTATAAATATCTTCCACGATAGCATAAATCAGATGACCCCTGATCTTGCCAGCACAAGCATGTTCACGTTCAAAACATTCGACTTTATTAACAATTTCCAATTTCCGATTGTTACACGGTATCGGGCCGATCGACGAATATTGTCGATATTTTATTACTTATTCAGTACCGAATTCTGTGCTTTTGTCTTCGTATAAAATACTATGGTCGTGGCCATATCGGCCACAGCGATATTACTCAGCTTTAAGTTCAAAATGAGCCGTTAATGTTGTAAGAGGTACTCAATGTTTAGCTACTGTAGTTTAAGCTTTATCGATGTGGTCGTCTAGATCTAGTATATAGTCTATTTCGTGGTCATTGTAATGATTTATAGGTATTTTGGCTTGGAGAATGGTCGTTTTTATACTGTTCGTGAAGTATGGTCTTGGTTGGGAATCTGCTACATTACTTTTATTGTTTGTTGTTAGAAGGAGACCGTTTATAAGTATTCCTTTCGGAATTTTGAGCTGGACTTATTCATCATATACTTGATGTTGTACGGTTGGCTCATTTTTCGTCATGCTGGTGTATTTAGGAAGTCGAATTTGCAATGTGTGTGTTGCTAAACAGCGCTATGTCCACTATGTGTTCTCCTCTGGGTTTAACCGAACAATAATTAAATTATTATGATCAATCAATTCAATACGTCTGTTTCTGGTAGAATTAATAATAATAATAATATATACTTTATTGACACAAATTCTTACAATATGCTTAATATCTAGCTAAAGTTCACAATAATTAAAAGGCGCACTAAAGTTGAAACCCTGACTCCTAAACTAGGAATACCTGTGACTTAGGAGTCAGTGTTCTACTGCCACTTGGACACTGTAAACCCTTATGGAAATTAAGCGCTAGTAAGCTGATATTATACAAAATAATACATTATTATGTAGTGATTTTAAGAAAACAATTGAAAAACAATATAACATTTAAAGAAGTAATTTAAAGCTTAATTAACATTAAAATGACTGTGTGGTTGATTCTGTGTGTGACTGGGAATCGTGTGTTTTTTGCAAATTATTTGATCTCATTAATTATCAACAATAACAAGTAAAGTTTCCCTCTTTACTATAACCAATCAACAAGAACACACAAATATAACTGCTTTCCATAAGTAAACAATAGTAGTAGGCATGTAACAATAATTAGAATTTAATAAAGTAGAGCACGTTATAATTAAAGCAGAATTATACTATTCTAATTATCAAAACGAAATTACTAAAGCTCATTAAATAATCCTGTGTATTTTTGTTTCTGTTAAGTAATTGAATGTCCCTAGCAAGATTATAATTATTATTTTGATACCTGTAATGCGAATGATAACTATAATAATACTCATTTCTTGGAAAAAGATAAACAGTGCTATGACATTCGTTTTCTTAATAATATTTTTTTATTTTTCAAATGGTTTTTTTAAATAGGTCGCAGGTGTTATAATAAAAGTTAGAACACTATAGAACCTAGTTTAGAACATCCATAATCTGTGGGCTTCTTTCAATAGCCCATCAGGTTTACATTCATCTGAAACCACTGGACGTAAACTTCGCTTAGACAAAGGATTTTGCCGACTGAATCATGTCTGGCTCCGACGGGATGTGAACTATCGACAACCCGAAGACGTGGAAAATGTTCCCTACAGTCTTCTACCCCAACCGATATTTTCATTTAAGTTTGAAAATTGCTACCGCTCGCCCGCGCAACTCGCAAATTGTACTGGAATAGGGATCGATAATAGGATTGTAGGTGCGATTTTCTTTCGCCAAGATGACTGGAGTGTAAATCTTTCTGATAGAAAAATTTCGGAAATTGTCCTCGAGATTTATCGCCGCTCCCGCCATCGTTGTCGCGTGTGCTACGGTAAATTGTCTTTTGATATTACACTGACATTGGATGGGTTATGGAGTTAGTATATAAGGATGAGGGAAAGTTGGCGTTATTCACTGTAAGTTTCGGATTTCAATGATATTGACATCATCTAAAGTGCCATTTATTTTATCGATGAAGTGTGATAAAAAGAATATCAGTAATAAAATACGGGGGATACAAAACTATTAACGTAAATAATTTTATAAAGATACATAGTTTGTAAAAATTAAATTGCGTATTATTATTTCGGACCAGATTTCGCTTTTATATCTAATATCTAAATTAATATTATAAAGAGAAAACATTCTATTTTTTGTATGTTTTTAATGAATAAACTCAAAAAATTATGGACCAATTTAAACAATTCTTTCACCAGTAAAATTCTCTTTTATCACTGATTAACATAGGCTATATATAATATATAAAGATATGAAGCTAGTTTTTAAAATAAACACAAAAGTTAAACAAAATGGCTAAAAGATCTTTCAATATTTTAAAAACAAGTTTTATTATATTTACTAATGAATTGTCTGCTAAGAGAAAAACAAAAGCTACAGTTAATTATCATTAATTCGTTACTAATTACTAAAACATTTCTATTTAAAAATATTAATTATCATAACAATGGATACTAATGAAGTGGTCTCAAAAAATGTCGTTAGGAAAATCTTCAACTATAACTTGCAAACATCCAAATTATTAATATTATTGATATAAAAAATACTAAAAACTTTTGTATTAAATTATTAAACCAATGTTATATGTATATTAGGTACTTTAAACTACCGTTATTAAATCAAAAAGAAAATAAATATGTACTCAAAATAAAAACAATAAATCTAAAAACAATATTCATAGAATATACATGAGAGACGTTTATTCCAATCCCAAATACACAAGTGCTTTCTAAACCTTTCAAACTCAAGATTACGTTGCCAGCCTTTGAGCCTTCGGAGGCAAAAAAGATTTACATAAAAAGAAACTTCCAGTTTCCTAAATTATGATTCAATTAGTATTAAAGGATTGGTCTCTCAAAGGACTCGTATTTTTTCGGGTCTGGCGAGTCGCTACTGAACTTCTTTGTGCTTTCGACCAAACTAAGAAGGTTGTAGCTTTGTGCCGTGGTTTGTCGCATAAAGCTTTTGGTACAAATTACAAGCGGATTTATTTGTAAGATGACGATATGACAAGGCATAAACGGAATAAACAACATAATGAATTGATTTTCTTTTTACCTTACATGGTTCTCCAGGGAGGTAACTTAGGACCGCTTCTGTATATATGTCGACGCTGCCCGCTTGAAACTTGTACTCGGGACATGAACGTAGTAAAAGATTTCAGTTCATTACGCATTACAGTATTTCGTCCTTCGTCTCCCGTTTTCGGGTGAATTTTTACGCTCAATGTACTGTGAAAATCTACTCTACTGTCGTCCCTTTGGTACGAAAGTCCTTTGTAATATACTTTTAATCGTTTATTTTTCTAAGACACTGATATCGGGAATTAGATACGCTTTCAAGTGACGATAACATCTTAAGTGAGATTTTTAAAGACCATTTTTCAAATCAACTTCCGAATAAAAAGTTTTAAATCTTTTTGCGATCCGCAAGCCCTTAAATCTGACATTTCGACAGCTGTATGTATAGTTTCTTTTTATTTCCTGGATGATGTAATGATAGTTTTAGAAGAAAACCTTCCCCATCCCCATAAGTGTGTTATCTTTCTACTTCAGAGGGGAAACACGCTAAGATATTTCTTTTATTTTTGATCACATAAAACTCAAGCCTGCGTTTGTCACAACTAATACTAGGTATTTGTTTGACTAACCCCCTGAGATGCTCGGATTAAGTGACGAATTTTTTTTTTTCAGCTCGTCACAACCTCGCGATTATTCCGCTCCGTCCGTGAGTTTGAGATATTCGTCTTGAGGATTAAGGGGATGTCTTGAGCGAACGAAATTTCACAGTATCCCCTTGATGGATGAATACGGAAACATTAATTCCGCAATTTCGGGGTGTAAAATAGTGAAAGACGCGACAAGCGGCGCGCGCTGAAGCTAATAACGTCATACTCTTTCTATCTATTCTTATACATTCACTAATAGATTAATGATCCTTCGTAACACTCATTCCACATTTGTTTTGTTAAATCTGACTCGACGCGATCATTAAAACAGGACGGCACCATATGGAAATTTAAAAAGGCATTCATTCATTAAACAAACACACATAAAATTTAACGAAGCGCTGCCATATTCGTTAACGAATTTCCGGCTTTCATTATGATTATCCCACGGTTACTGAAACACTATGCATATGCATCTCTTTCTAGTGCAGTAGTTGGGATTAAGAGTGAGCGAGATAAATATTGGTTTGTAATGTGAAAAACAACCGGGATCCATCTATCGCCTGGCGATTCGTCACAAGCATGCGTTTAATGGCGGCAATTAAAGGCGACATTCGGTAGGTTTACCGAAATATCGCGACATAAAAACGTCATTGTTACCGCGTATCAAATTGTTTAACACATTCGCTGGGCGAGATCACATTTACGACTTGTCGCCTGTTTATGACGGCAATTCAAGCCATTTGTGATACGCCATCGTTTTTAACTGTAGGCTCAATCCGTTAATTGGTCCTCGAAGCCGGTATTTAATTTATGAAAAAAATATTTTAATATAACCAAGAAAGTTTCTTTTCTTGGTAATCATTTAAGCTTCTGGCTTTTTCAGCTTATAGATAACGAATTTTTGACGAAAAACAAAGTGATGTGGGAATGATATCAAATCAAAAAATATCAAAATAATGTTATCTATTGCTCTAATTATGCTAAGGGTTACACCAATGAAACTTGCTCATTCAAGTGAAACCACTACACTTAAGCTACACCTTATTACTTATGTTAATGTACGTCCGTTGCCTAAGACAGAAAAACGTTAAATAGGATCGTATCACTTAGTTTAATTAACGAGTGGAAATGAACTCGAGTGACACAGGACGACCCAAATTAAAGATGAAACGTAGCATCCATTACATACGGACAAATTATCCCGGAATTTGGTGAAAGCAAAACACAGACGGAATAAATTCAACACCGCAAACAAAGGTCCACGCAGAAACCGCGGAACGACAAATGTTGTACTAAACGACAAATAAAAGCAGCGATAGTTTAAATTAAATTGGGACCCCAAAAACTGTATATAAACAAACATTGCTCCAAAATTTTCAACTGAAAAGTTTTGAGGGACAAAAGTGAAACATTCGGCGGGTATCGGAAGCGTTCGTTAGTAATTTGTATTTACAAGTTATAAGTTATAACTAACGGTATTGGAGCGACACGTAAACATTTAACTGGAAGAGGTAAATGTTGAACTGTTTGGACAATTTGTGTTAGTTTGTGACGACAGGTGCGATAAAGATTTTTGGGATTTAAGGTAAGTAATCTGAAAATATCAGTCAAAAATTAATTAGGTTAGTAATTAACTTCAATTTATTTTGAATACCTGTGCCGTATGATAATTATTTTTTGTACTAAGCCTATACAAAAAATGGTCCATGTCTATGCTAATGTGGTTTAAATTTTCCCTAGATAAACTCCCAATAAAAAGAGCTGCTGAGCAGATAGCAAACTGTAAATTGCAAACAAATTAAAGACATAATCCCTAGAACTTACGTGGCTCTGAATAAAATACCAAATAACGTCGACCCACAAACGCAGTCGATTCAAATCACACCGAGGGAATTCCAATTAAATTGCATTTCAATGAAATCTAGAACGATTATAGAATCCAATGGTTGGCAAATTAAAACCGGGACTCCCTAGGATTTCCTGTTCAATTTTCATGGAGCACGACACGATAAAAACCCATTAGAAAACCGTCGCGAGAGGCCTCTGTGACACAGTGCTTTGCTAAATGAATTTAGGGACCGCTGGAAGCGATATTAACGGGGAAAAAATTAAAAGTCTTACGTCAAAAATTTCAACAATTTTCCCTAAAATATTTTAATTAAATCTGACGGGAATTTTGCATGCATGTGGAACAACATTATAAGGTGCTTTGTACAAAATGGTTTTAACATCGGTTGGTAAATTTTCAAAAAGTGCAGTGATTACTACAACTGCCTGTATTATATTCTACGTGACACCTGTTTCTAGTCTACCTACTAGCCTGCAAAATAAAAATATCGTTTCCAGTGCCACGGGTCGATATCCAGGACTGGCATAATGCGATTCCGTAGCAATCACATGCTTCATTTTGCATTCCAGCAAACACTTTTACCGCGGGATCCTGGCAGCCTCGAACATGGAGCGGTGGCCCTTCGGCTTTACCGTTTAAATTCTAATAAATAACGTTTTTAGATAGATATCCGTTGGAATTTCTGACGTCATTTCCGTTTACTGCATTTCTTGAAATTATTATAATGTTTTTGAAGAAGGACTAAGTTATCTTTTGAGTAATTTGCATGTTTACCTTGTTAAGGAAATTGTGTTTAACAGAAATCTCAAATCAATAAAAATTATGGGTAGGCAAGTATCTTATAAAATGATAGTTTCTTTAAAACCTGCTTAACGAAAGAAGTATCAATTAAAATGCCGCATCATATTCCTTGACAAGCGGCAAAGACGTAAAAATACAAACAATAATGTACCAACTCTTACCCTTAGCAAGAACAAACGCTAATTACTTTCGACACATTAAATGTAACTTAAACTGCTACTCGAGCATTAGATTACTTCGCCACGTGGAGAACTCACACGAACAAAAAGTCTAACCAGAAGTCATGTTACATCATTCATCATAGAGAGATGGGAAGAGGTAATAACGATACTGGTGAAGACGAAAATGATAATAATATAGATCACAGGGAAGATTTATATATATAAGGTATTACTGAGAAATATACAAGAAACACTTATTTCTTGTATTTATTTATAAAGGTACACCAACAGCTTCTGTGTACAAAATATAAAATAACAGTAGTTAACAGTTATGTGCTTATACAATTGCCAATAACAGGTGAACCAACATTCTCAAATACAGTGATAACCTAAGGTAAAAACGAAATGTATAATTTTTTAATAAAAATTAAGCGGTAACAAACTATGTAAACAGAAATATAAAATGATATAAGTTAAAAGTTACAAAGGTTGTAAGAAATACTTACATACAAATAAACTTTAGATTGTGCGGGTTGCGTGCTTTGGGACCTTAAAATTTGGGTTTTGTACAAAGAAGGATACAGAAAGTCACGATTAAATGAGTTGTCGGGATGAAAAAGATATCTGCATAAGCAATAGGTGACACTTCATATCCATCTTAATCTCTCTAAACGTTTTGTTTTATAATTCCCTATGGAAACGTAGATTATTAGAAGTGGGTTTCTGTGTAAATCTTTCTATCACCAAGAACGAGTAAATGCAATAAAGAATAGTATAGTAACTGGCACACGGTGTCGTTATTGAATATATCGTTGTTGACGATTTGCAAGAATTACCTATAAAAGTAAAAGAAAAACTTACGAGTAAAATAAAACGCTTTACCTTTTTAACGAAGCCAACATCCATTAGTTGATAGATTATTAGGGGCAGTGGGAGCATAGGTAGGCAGAAGTTATTGTAACCAAAACACCATAAGCAGAAAACGAAACTGTTAATTTCTCTTGAAAAGTGTCTACTTTCAAAGTTCTTGTTCCAATATTCTGTGCACATGAAGTCTAAATAAGTGCAGCTTCCGAAAAATGTTATGCGGTTCATGAGACCGCACGAAAAGAAGAAGAAAAATAAAGTTCTGAGAGAAGTATGGGAAAAGAATGGTGAACTCACCGTTATGCAGCAGGGTGGAATCCCTAGCCAACGGCAGCTCCGAGTCCGTGAGGGTTGCGTCGGACGCGTTGTCGGAAGCCGACGTGGGCGTAGCGGGAGCGGTCGGCGAGTCGGAAAGGCCGCTGCGCGCGCGCCGCCGCCCGCTTCCGCTGCTTGATCCGCTGCCGCTGCCCGAGCCGTACGGCTGCAGCCGGCCCAGGCCTGGACAAAATTAAGGACAGTTAATTGATGAAGAGTTATAATCCCAGATAAGGATACTATTATTGTGTAGCTCCTGGTTTCATTAGCATGTCATGAGAGGTCCTTATTGACCAATTAAGTGACATGGTATCTATCATTGATTTAAAATATGACGCTGATTGAGATCACAAACAAACACATTTATTTACCTGGACGACAGGCAGTAGATTGCAGATTTTTTTTTTTAATGAATTATGTAAAGATTCATCAAGCGGAACTCAAACAAAAGAATATCAATGACACATGAGAGAGAAAAACTTGAAACATCCAGAGAATACATTTGAAGTAGACGATTCATACATATCCTGTATTACGTATAAATAAAGAAGATAGTATCGACAATAAATAAAAGGAAAAGAAGCCGCATAACGAAGTCGGAAGGAAAGGACAAAAATAATTAGGAATAATATGGCTTCGGAACATGACAAAGAGTACAATAAGAATGCTCCGTGAAATGATTTTAATGTTGGGAAAGAAAATAAGAAAGTACGCAGTAAACTTAGACGAGATGAAGGTATTGGTGCTCCTCTGTTTAAGGCGTAAGTAGTAAAATTGTAAGCTATGGATATTGTTATTTTACTTTTCAGGTAAAACCAGGAAATAAAAAAAGAAAGGTGAATTGGGAGAGTAACATGCTAAGGCACTTATTTCTAAAGAATCTATTTTAACAGAAGAAATTACTTTTGAGATCTTACGCACCCTCTGCTAAATACAGATGAAAGGGTTTTATAAAAAGAGAAAATATCATTATATGTCGATCAGTAAAAACGAAATATCTTTATCTCTTCCTGGAAGGAGCAGCACTTTACCCACGATCGGTACACATTCAAACATGTTGAATATATGTATACATTTAAGTAAAATAAAACGAATAATTCAGAAAGGAATACTTTTCTTCTAAGTCAGTATACCAAAACTAAATTAAAATAAGAGGAAATTCAAGTTGTGATTAAAAAAGAGCAGAGCCAACATGGAAAGCTAACCTCATTAACGATATTTATTTATATTTTCCTTGTATTTTAACCCGAGACGTAGGTACAGTAATCGTACGAGATCATTAGGGAAAAGTATCGAAAAGAAATAAACGGGCCGTGGAGGAAGTGCTCTTGAGATGTGGAGAGGAAACTTTTTAATTCAACGCAAATATCCCGGGAGGCCCACTCAAAGGAATGGAAGAAAATAAAATTAGTTTCGACTCAGCCTCATTACTGGACTTGGGATACTGAATTCTGGTTGCATTAAGACTGCTCTGATGGACTACAGAATTTGATCAAATAATTTATTGAGCTGCAGCTTAGGAAAAACTTACTTACCAAGCGACAGATTTAGGCCGGGATCTATAAACGTTACTTAGCACGTACGTTGACTTAGACATGTTCCCGTTTCTATCTTGCACTTGTAGTTTGACATTTTTGCGACAGTAGCAGGAATAACTCTGAGTTAAAGTACCTGCTAACCGTCGTTTATAGATCTCGGTCTTAGTCAAAAAAAGTAAGAGTAATCGTTTTATCCAGTCTTTATATTTACATATTGTTTAAGTTCAACTATATTGCATTAGAAGCTTGTGTTGTAACAATACTCAAATAATATGAAAATACTTTATCCACAACTGATTAAAATAAAGTTAATTGGGTCACCACGGCTTACACTATTCGTTAACGCTGTTGAGCAATCTTTAAACCCATTATTACTAATTACGTTCGTTATTTCATGCCATATGGTGTAGCCATGCGTGACTTAAGCGATTTCAACACTTTGTTTCATACTGCTACCATTTAAATATGAAACATGCTTGTATAAACAGAACACATCTTCAGACTTAACCACTAATGAGAAAGAGTTCTCTTAAATATTCAAAAAATGTTTTCGGCCATTGAAATCATCTAGTCAAATCATTCTGGATTCTTCAAGCCGTTAATTAAGAACTGCGACGGAACCCTTTGGTCCAAATAAAAGACAATGAGCTCGTTAGGTGGACATTTTTGCCAAGTCCTCCCCCCTCTTCCTACTGTGGTGGTGGAACTAGATAAGGAATGCTAATTGAAAACGAGTCGCATAGTAATGACTATGCATTTTTATTTTTTGGGAATGTTTGTGAAGTATTAACTACCTTTATTAATTATTTGAATAGCGTATGCTGTCCTTTAAGGAAGAACAATGAGAGACTACTTCAAAAAAATACTAAAAAAATAAAAGAACGTGTAAAGAAAACTATCAATATCGAAAAAGGTGACAAAATCATCATTTAGGAATAAATTAGAGTTTCAAATATGGCGGATCCTTGCTTTAATGCCACGAACTTCTTTAATTGGGGATGTTTAAATGTGGGTAATGAAACGTACGATTGTAGCTCTTGGTACCTTCACATCACACCCAATGAATCTACTCCACGTCGGTAGTAAACTGACAACGACGGCTCAATGTCGCAAGAGCACATCTCAAATTTTATTGCAAACGTGTTTGTTCCTCTCCATGATTTCCTCTTTCCATAAATCTTGTTTTATATTTCGCGTAGCATTTAATAATCCCGAATCTCGCTTTAGCGAATTCAATTGAATATAATTTCGCATTAACAGTAGGTATTCATGTAACTTATAATTTTAAACGAACAACATACCTTTTGGACTTTTAATTAAACAAAATTGGAAATTTGGTGTTTGATCATCCAACGAATTTATCTATTGTTGGGTTTAATCACTCCAGAATTAATTACTAAACTTGAACGCTCACTGTTTACACTATTCCACACAAATTGCAAGTTGAACAATATTTTTAGGTTTGCAATGTTTATCTTTTATAAACTTTCACATAAATTATTTACGGACTATATCACTGGCACTCGAAATACTATCCAATATTTTCGGAATCACTGCATAAATCACGTTAGTCCTTCAGATAAAATGATGTGAAACTAATTCGCGCGACAAAATCATGGATATTCTAGACTTCAGTGGCATCAGGCGTAGGCGGTGGGGACTTACATAAATAAAAATACTGTCTGTTTCCTCTTTCGGTGATAATGAGACTGATAAGAGGTCGGCGCAGGACGTCCGCGGTGATAACTGTTGACCGGTCAACTTTAATGAAACGAATATTGTTTTAAATGTAAAACAGCTTTGTTAATAAAGTAATCTATGTATGTTGAGTCACACTGATACCAAAAATAGTGACAGTGGTGTACTCACGAATAAGAATGCGTCGGTTGATGCAACGCCGGGAACGAAATAAAAATAGTTTTCTCAAGTTAGTGTGACAGTTTGTGCTTGTTTCCCTTCCGAATAGAGCCGCCGTTGATAGATCTGTGGTTATCGACATTATTTGAGCGAAGCGGAGCTATATCCAACCATGTCAGCTTTTAAATATAAAACATATTGCACAATAAGTGGCAAATTGCCAACGCAGCGCACCGATCAGGAAAATGATGCAAACCATTTTTTAACAGAATAAAACTTTTAGTTGCAACACTGAACATATTTCAATCGTAACAATGATTCATAAACGACCAATTTCAAACTCCATGCGAACTAATCCCCAGCAGATTCTACTCAAAATCGAGTACAATAAAAAAATAAAAAAACTATACAGCGTAATAGTGAGCTCATAAATATACAATTGGTGGGTTGCTTACCTAGCTGAATCACGTCTACTGCCCCCAAAATATACACAAAAAAAGTATAGAATAAAACGCAAAATCCTCTTTCCGCACGTATTGTTGGGAGTTCGTTACTAGCAGAAAGGAAAACTACGATTTGAATTCGACAAAGTCGCATAAACGAACTGACAAATTTCCTCCCCGGGGGGACACCAGTTACTTGGTGCAAAAAAGACGCATGTCGGTACAGAGACAATCGTTATTGCACACCCCTTGAGACGCTTGATGTCGCATATTGATTTATCGATAAATGAAGAAAAGACCGAATATGACAGCTGTTGATTCAAGTATTCATGCATTTTTTTGTCTGAATATCGTCTTGAATACTTTTTTCTGTTATTATTATTTGTGATTGTTTATGATCTGCAGTGTATGAATCTGACAGCCTGAATTAATTATTGAAAGCAGAAATTTTATTATAAGGATCCTAACACATATCTATAAAAGTCGGCCAATGTGTTATTTGTACAGCTATATAAATATTGGTTCTAAATCCATGTATAATGAGGTCTCTCTAATTCACGAAATTAATTACGAAATATCTGTTAACTTGGCCTAATTAACTCCTAATTATCAGATATCGAGTGTAATTAGACTATCTTGGAGTTCGTTATTGTTATTTTTAGACCTCATAAAAACATTCTGATTTCGTTAGCATTCTGGTTGTTGGCACAGACGCAGATCCGGTCCTTGTATCAGAAGAAATATTGGTAGCACCCACTAAGCTAGCTAGCATTATTTAAGGTTTGTAATTCGCTTTACATAGAACCAAGAGAAACTGCCTAGAAAGCCAAAGAGTGGTTGTATACAGAAAAGTAAGTAAATAAGTATTTTCCCTCCCATTCAATGAGACTTCTCTTTTATTGGGAGGAAAAATACTTAGAACATATAAAGAAAAATGCTAAATAAATTCGCTCAAAACAGAATCGTACACGTAAAAAATATTACTTCCACTCATGCCCTGTACACGTCACTCAAGATTCATTTCATTTGTCCAGAATCCTATAGCCTTTTTTCCTTATGTAAATCAATATGACTTCCCAAAGTCCCTTCTTCAGATATAATATTCTAAACACGGTGGCCCGCGTTAAGGCAAACGTAGAAATTTGTCACATGAGCGATGGTTTGCCTACGTGTTTCGTCGTCCAAATCCCAAATATAATCCGTCGCAGTTCAAATAAAACACACCTTTATTACTTTAAAGAGAAAAGCTTAAATCCAGCGCGGCGTCCTTCGGGGATTTCATATTTCATACGAGAGCGGACGTGGATTATCGTGCGAATTTATGTCTTAGCGTTCTAATCAAAAAGTACGCTTTCTGTCGACTCCCGAGCTCTCCACGTTTAGTGTTGTAGTTACGCAAAGTGAGACTGTATGATTTCATGCCAGCAAAAGTAAAGAAGGTTGACAAATAGGTCGGGCGTGCCGATGTTCAGTTTTATTAAAATTAAAATGTTCTATCGTGACATTAATAAAATGCGCTAAGGTTTAGAATCGCTTGCGCTTCGCCGTTTAAATTTACAACGGGAACACGAGGGATAAGCTGAACATTTTTATTATCATCGCGCTAGTTTATTGCGTCTCGAGTTTGAGCATTAGAAATAATCTTCAATATGGGGTGTATTATTTACGTTTCCGAGTGCTGGAGGTTTGTCGGGAACAGAAAATTGTCAGGGCGGTCTTAATGACAGCTTTTCAGTCAAGAAAATAAATGCAGATCGAAAGAGACGTTTCCGATATAGAGGGAAAACGTTCACGGAGGCGAAAATTTCTAAAAACAAAGCGAACGATAAATCTGTCGGGCCAGAGCAAAACAGCGGAGTCGAAGGGCCCGTCCACAGTCGTAACTCACTCCACGTACAATTTTACCGACAATTTATTCGACATGAACTGTACTTGTCAATTGCTGACGTTTTCGTATCGGAAGTATAAATGATAGACATAAAAGAGTGGCTGGAGACAAGCGTGACTTAGATATTGTCGTCACGTAGCAGACGCGCCACGGCGGAGGCGCAATCTTCGAGGAAAGAATTACATTTATCCAAAACATGGTAAAATCTTGAGTAATTCAATGCATATATTCGATGAATAGAAGGATACATAGAGAAAGCCTTTGAAATGTGTGACACGATGGCTCCTAATATTATATTTCCTACAATAAAGGAGAGAGAAAGAATAACAAATTCACGTTGAAAATAAATTCTGTTCTGTTGATTTAGTGATTGGATTTGGTGCGAAACTCTATAACTCCCGACAACAGCTTGTCTAATAAATTATGGCAGACTAGAATATATTTGAATGTATTTTTATTGTGCTGGCCCGTATGATTCATAACAGATACAACATAAAAAGTTTTGATACTATATTTCGTATTTTAATGTTTTTATTTGCAACTAGCTGTTGCTCACGACTTCGCTTGTGATCCAGGTTGAAAAGTAGCCTATACCCTTCTTCAAGTCATGGTCTACCCATGTGCCAAATTTCATCCAAATCCGTTGAGCCTTCTTAGCATGAATGCGTAACAAACAAACAAACTCACTTTCGCATTTACGAGTATAATATTAAATTAACTTAAAACTAGGATATACTGAGGATATTGAAAATGATTGTGCTTGTTATTCTCATTTTATGAAATTTAGGCTGTTATTTATTCTGCTTTTCATATCAGCAGGCGTTCATTGCTAAACATAGGTTTAACAATGACCGCTGCAATAAACGAATTATTGGCTTATTCATTTTATTTTTATTTTATTTTATTACATTAGGGAAAACAAACAGTAGTATATTAAACATAAACAGAAAAAACTTAAAATTAAACTTAACAAATATACTACCCACAACATTTTCCACAGATTACTATTATATAGTCAAAACAAGCAGTTAAAAAAAGTTTACTGTATCAGGGCTTGCTTAATAAAAAAGAAATTAAAGAGTAAAAAAAACAAAAACAATATTCTATAGAAAATGTAACAAACACAAAAAAAAGAAAAACATGCGTGATGATCATACAGGAATTAACAATAGCCAATTAATAATTATACCTAAGTACATTGCGTAAAACCTATGGAGCCTACTGCCGTTCCTTTAGTATCTTAATTATATCCCTTTTAAGTTTATGTCTGCTTAGGAATAATATGTCTATTGCACCAAAACGCGTGTTGTATGTGTCGACTAAGCGGTATAGCGGCGAGCGCATACCAGCATTGGATCTACAAAATCTGGTAGCGAACAGTCGCTTGTTGCGTACCTCCCGTCCATGTACTGTTCGAGGAACCAGATAACACAAACCAGTCACCAAGTCAGGGCAATCAAACTTGTTTCGGCATACATTGAATAACGTCATTGTCTCGAGAAGCACGCGTCTTGACTGTAATGTAAGCAGGTCGTATTCTTTAAGAAGCGATTGGTATGATGTTTTCTTTCGAAAACATCTAAATTGCATAGAACGAAGGTACTTTCGTTGAACTAATTCTATAATTTCCGTATATTTCGCATAGTAAGGATTCCAGATCGGAACTGCGTATTCTAATTGCGGCCTAATTATGGACTTATATAGATGCAAGAAGGTGGAGGGACGATGGAAATCTCTGATTCACCAAGCTTGACTGATCTTGGCTGTAATGGTGATCTCAGTTTGTAGTTATTAGCCGGGAGGAGCAACCCATCCTTTAGCAGTAATCCTTTGGGTGACTTTAATGACACCATCGGGTAGTAGGGAAAGGGTGGCGTGCTCTTTACCGGGCCTTCATGGAATAGACGAGTTTCCACGAGGTGTTTTTCCAAGATTTAAAGCTTGCACTAGAAACAAACAGGAAATTTCACTGTGTGTTTCCTTGATTAAATAATATGAACATAATAAAAAAAATCCGTCGTAATTTTAAGTGACCTATGTGTATAAGATGTCGTGGAAGATTTTGTTGCACATCAAGATACATTATATTTTTGTTGGCGTCATGTGCATGAACTCGGTCGAACTCCCAATTTTTTTACAGATGTGATATTGATGACTTTATTTGTGATGTAAGCAGTTACTGCTTCTGTCGTCCTAATCACATAAAATTGAACGCTGACAGCTTATAGACCTCTAACTCCCAAACGTACAATCACAGCTCAACACACGATGATTGGGAGTTATCCGAAACTTAGATCCGAAAATCCCTACAGCGAGTGTTTGTTTTTGATTTTTGTCTAACGAGACAATGGGGAAATGATGAGCACTGTGCCGTACGTCGCCTTTGGGATTTCACCCCATACCCACCCTCAAGTTGTAAGTCCAATCAAGTTTGAACTTTATTTAGTTGGTGATAGAGTTGGACTTTATTTTGAACGATTATGGAGTTAGGATGTTTTTTTACTGGCGTGGTCACATATGGCGTCGAACGGGCCACGCAGAGTGACGGCATGCCACTCGGGGGACCAGGATTGGCTTCCAGTGCTCCACGGGACATTCACTATGTCGTTGGACACTGGAGTTGTGACGCGATTTCAAAATCTGGTGAATTTACTGATTTTCCGGCCTTGTTTTATTTGGTTTCTAGCATTATTGTTGTAATTGAGTTTCCTTTTGTTTAATAATATATTTTTTGGCTTTTTTTCCGGTTGATATTATTAGACTTTCGACTCGGATACGATACGGCATAACCTATAGCATATCAGAAACAAAATGTGGCAAATAGGCTGCAAGATCTATAACGGTGGCATAACCTTAGGATTTAAGAAACGAGTGCGCTGCGAAAAATGAGCGGCAGGATTTTGCTATGACAGTAGTAATACGTAGAGATTATTAGCAATTAAACTCACAACACTGCTCATCATTATAACACAATACGAACGATACGATCGGCTTACATAATTCAACTCATCTAAATATCTTAATTATCAGTCTTTTGTTAAGGCATTGATCGATAACGAGTTTCATTCGACTTAATTGTGAGCTTAGAACCGCACCGCCACATCATTTACGCAATTAGAGCAACGAATCAATGGCCTACTAAATTAATAGCAGCAGTCACTAAATTAGTGGATTAGTCAGTGCTAACCGAAAATCGATGAGATACGTTCGTGTACCGCTAATTAGTCGTCCTTGTTTACTTTTGTAATGATTTGACATCAAAGTGGAGGAAGGAACTGAATTAAGTGTGAAAGCAGTATTTCAACTGACATCAAGGTGGGACTTAATTCATAATATAACATCACGCCTTGTTTCTCCGAAGGGTTAGGCAGAAGTGTACCTATAGTTCCCACATTTCGTCAGTTATGTTTAAGTCCCACAACATTTAATTCATTGCACGAAAAAATAAGTAAGATACTGTGGCGGCATCTACATCGCCACATGCGTACTACGCATCAAAAACCTGCGGTCACACAAAATCCTGCATCGCGCAATTAGAGTTTACCGCGCGAACGACATCAATCGTTGGGCAGTTGCCCACCAGACACGACACCCGTCTGGTCGGAGGATCCTCCTTTTTCTATAGAGGATGAGTGAACTTTATATCCTGTTCCTCATACTTGTAAAATACTATAACTTCTGGTATTTCCTCCTTTTTGCGGAATTATTTAAATTTAAATAAGTATGACATCTGCTTGGGCTAAGAATGCGTAGGATTCAAATTCTCGTGAAACGACTCTCAATGTGGGATAGATATTTACCAGGATGCTACGAAGGCTCACTTCTCGGCTTCTTTGCTTACTAGGTTGCGAATTCAAAACCTTACAAGGTTTTTTAGATGTCATGTAATAACAAAGTTCAAAGTTAACTTTCTATAGCATAACAATCAGGGGAAAATATTTTTGGGAATTCGGTTCGGTCGGCGGGTTCAGTTGGAGAGCATCCGTTCCTACTCTTTAATTAGGCACGGGAAAAGGCAGCGTTCTACTGGGGAACTGTAACAGGCTGATAATAGTTTTTAATCCTATTGTGCTATCTAAAATATTCACAGACTGTTTCCATGTATGTGTATCGAAACAGTTTTTGTAAAGCAGTTACCTCCATAGTGTGTGTGTGTACGTGAAGCGTTTAATTCATCAATATCTAGTGCGTCAACACCGATCGAAATATCCATGCATATGCATAAAATTACAGTCCGCCCGCTAACACCCTAAAACCCGTGCGGTAACCCGTTTCTGTCACTCAACTAATATTATTTGTTGGCCATGATAAATTGCTGAAACAGCTGATAAATACTGTGGTGGATACATTGTGATCATTCTGGCGTATTAGCCGTTAGTGTTGGTTTTCATTTTGTGATGGTTTCAAAAATCTTTGTCGCCCTCAAGATACATCAGCAATTGGTGTATGTTGAGGGCGAGACAAGATTTTGGATTTAGTTAGGTACTTACTGATGACCAAGCGACCGTTCCTTGGCTGATGAGGCGTTTCCCGTTTCTCTTTTGTTTTAGTTTTGATAGCTGTCTCAAGAAACTACAAGCAACTCCCTTGCCTATAAATTACTATGACTATGAGATCTTTATTTTTCTGTTTTTTATATTTATTAACTGGGTTTATTATTTATATCCAGATAATGAGCTGGTATGTCGCTACAGCGAAGTATGTTAACAATAAACTCTTTCAACTTCCTATTGGTCACTGTAGACTCTCATTCTAACAGCTTAGCTGTTGTTCTGCCCATATATTGTGTTATGGTGTACCAAAACATACCTCTCTTTCCACAACCGTAGCCAATTCCTCTGAATGACACACAAGGGAGTAATCCTAACTTGGCCTACTGAATCTGTCTGTTACCGTCAAGCTTCGTATCGCGAAACTCAAACTTAGTGATTTATTTACGTTGCTGTATTGATCGAGTGTATGAAGGTACATTTAGGGAGAAACGGGGTCAAGTTGCTACTGCTACTCCTTATACTCTCGGTACTCTTGCTGGGATACACTCCGCGTCATTTTGTTTGTTTTACACGAGCAAATAATCTGAGAGATTTGATTGAGTTGAGTTCTCGGAAGGGGAGGTTTATTTGATGTCTTTGGATGGAGCCGACTTTAAAGTCTGTAGGTATTTTATGATGAGTGTCGGTGGTTGGTTTGATTAAGTTGTACACGTATATCGTTTTACTGTTGCACCAAACTTTTATATCTAGTATAAGTCTTATCCTGCGAATAAATTTTCAATTTTAGACAGATTTTCCATATACAAAAACCTTCAGGTGTTCATTTTATTCCACGAATAAAATAACGGTAAATATAAATACATACATAAACTCACGCCTTATAAAAAAATTCAAAATTCCTTACATACTCCTTTTGCCACAAGGTCATAAACGCCATACACGCTCGCCGTTTGCGAGTACTACGCACCTGACCTTTCTGAAAAACATCACCAATAAGGTCACTAGGTATATGTCCTCCAAAGGCGTCCACTCCCGGCGTTTCCACTCACATCTGCCTTGTATATTTTATACCTTTTGTTAGTCGTGTTTCATTCATCCGCTCAACATGACCAAACCATTTAAGCATACTCTTCATCACGGTAAAATTGCTAATCGCAGTAGCAATGTGGTTTACATGTGAGATAACAATACATTATGTAACATCGTGAACGATTTGCATGCGAAGGAAAAATAAAATACAATTTATCACATCACATAGTTGAATCCGCGATGGCACACGTCGATAGGCGATCATTTTCAGATTCAGAAACGTGACGATTATGAACTTGAACTAAAAGAAAAAATGGCATCAGCTGTGCTTGCGCGCGCAACAGCTGTGCCTCCGTTGAAAGAGAAAAATATGCTTCTTGAAAGTTATATTATGGTCTTATTTGCTACGTGAATGTACTAAGTGACCTAAATAACCTTATATGTTATGACTGAGTCACAAGATTTGATAGTGAAGCCCGTTTCCACTACCACTTGCTGAAAATCCAACAGAGTAATAATATTTAGGCGTTAATTTCGGTGATTCCTAGCGTTAGTGAGAACAGACATGAATATTTTTCCTAGGAAACCAAAATCTACGTAAATGTAAACATATACCTTCTGAAGAATATGAATCACTTTAAATACGAAAGACATTGAGCTTAAGAGTCCTATTACATTTAAGTAACAGAAATCAACAGAAACAGAATTGGCCCTATCGTTAGTATAATCCGTTAATGAGCCGTTATTGTATAGCTACTTGTGGGTTTCGATCCGGTCCAACTCCAAACCCACAAGTAGCTATACAATAACGGCTCATTCATGCCAGAACCAGTTAATATCATGTACATGCACTTCCATTGCTAGAGCAGACAGTGTCAAATATTTGGGTGTGCACATAGACGATGGACTAAAATGGGACAAACAACTTGACGTATTAACTTCCCGAACACTTCGTCTCATTCACATCTTTAAATCTCTCCGAGAATCCGCCAGTATCGACATTCTAAAAATGGTGTACTTTATGCCAATCGGTCATTGGATACTGTATAACGGCATGGGGTGGAGCAGCAAAGACCTATCTTTTGAGAGCAGAAAGGTCTCAAAGGGCTGTACTTAAAGTTATGCTAAGGAAACCATACAGATATCCTACAGCGCAGCTCTACGCTGATTGCAGGGTGTTGACGGTGCGGCAGCTTTTTATTCTGCAATCGGTCCTGAGGGTACATGCTCGCTTACCTCCATCTGATCCAAGTAAGCGCACATATGTTCCCCCAGGTGTACAGTACAAAACCTCTTTTGCAAGACACCAATTTTATGTCTTGAGCCTTCATGTTTTCAAAATAATTCAGAAAGAACTAGACATAATAGACCTTAATAAATTTAATATCAAATCAAAAACCACTGACTGGCTTATTCAGCAGGACTATACTAAAACAGAGTCCTTACTATCATCATACATTGCTTGACATAATTAACCCTATCAAAACATACACAAACTTACTTACTCACACACACACACCCTCCATCACCCTCACACACACACACACACCCTACCCCAACCTCACACATACTCTTACATTACACATCTTCTTCTCCCTTACATATACACATTCATGCACATCGTAATGCTAACATTAAATTCTCATTTGTAAATCAAAGATCGTCACACTTTCACTCTTGTGATCTCATTTTTATAAATTAATATTTTGGCTGATCACTGTCTCTTAAGATACAGGTCTCCTAGTTTAAGAGACAGGGCTCATATTTTTTTTGTATGCATAGACTTTCGTTTTGTAGACCTAAATCCTCTGTACACAAGCTATGTTTTTATTTTCTCTATGCTTATTGTATTATTCTTAGCACCTGTTTTTAAAATGTGTCTGTGTATATTAATTTGAATCAATAAACATTTTTATTATATTTCTTTTATTTACATATAATTTACATTTTTAAATATTTTTATAAAAACAAAGAAAAACAAAAACATTTAAAAATATAAAAAATAGTAGCCCACCGGTATCGGGAACAGGGTCCAAGCTACCGGTGGTCAGGGCTCCTGAGAGAGGAATCTCCTAACGATACGCGCCGTGTCCAGAAGTACCGCTTTCTGGATCAAGCCCTTGATCCAGCTGCCTAGCGAGAGCCTCCTCAGGTGTTGGTCGAGGCTCTTGGCTATTATGCCATTGGCCGTCACGACTATCGGTACAATGATTGCAGAGTCCACGTCCCACATGTCGACAACCTCGTGTGCTAAGTCAAGATACTTGATTTTTTTATCGTTCTCAGCTTTCACGAGATTCTCGTCATGAGGGACAGCGATATCAACAATCATTGCACGGTGCTCTCGTCGATCTATTACCACAATATCAGGCTTATTGGCTACAATAGTCCTGTCAGTGATAATAGATCGATCCCAGTACAATGTGGCGTGACCATTCTCGAGAACTGGGTCGGGCACATACCTGTAGTATGGTACTTCGGACTCCACAAGGTTGTACTGCATGGCAAGTTGCTGGTGGATAATCCTAGCCACTAGATTGTGTCTGTGCAAGTACTCGCCGTTAGCAAGACGAGAACAACCGGAAACAATATGTCGGATTGATTCACCGGGACGGTGGCATGCCCGACAGATGTCAACCGTACCGTCCTTGACAATGTATTTCCGATAATTATTCGTCATGATAACTTCATCCATAATCGCACAGACAAAACCTTCGGTTTCCCCGAAGAGGTCGCCGAAACGCAGCCAGGATACAGACGCTAAAAAGTCAACATCAGGCCCATGTAGGGCCCGGAAAAAGCGTCCGTGAAGCTCTTTGCCTTGCCATACCTCCTTGCGATCGTTAGTATCAAGCACTACAGGCTTGCGCCAGTTCTCTTTAGCCAAGGAGAGCGGGGTAAGGCCCTTGTCCACCGCGACCACATCTCGATGCATCCCCACGTCGGCTTCTAGGAAATATCCCCTGAGACTGCATACCTCGCGATTGTGGAGGGTCTTAGCGTTTAAAAAGCCTCGACCTCCACACTTTCGCGGGATATACAGTCTCATTACCGATGACCGTGGGTGATGCATTCGATATGCAGTTAGCAGCGTACGGACCCTCCTATCCAGGGCGTCGAGTTCGGTCTGAGTCCATTTGAGTATGCCGAAAGAGTACATCAAAACCGGCATGACCCAACCGTTGAAGGCGCGCACCTTGTTTCCGCCTGATAGAAGACTATTAAATACTTTCTTTAGGCGGCCAAAGAAGCGCTCCTTCAACGATTGCTTCATGTCAGTAACATTGATGCCCAACGCTTCCGACATACCCAAATACTTGTAGGTTTCGGATGAGGAGAGGGATCTTAGGTGTATGGAATCCGAGAGTTGGGTTCCCACGGATTCCACAATCCCCCCTCGCTTTACATGCATGACCGCACATTTGTCCACACCAAATTCCATCCTGATGGCACTACTGAAAGTTTTAGTTACCTTCAATAGCTCCATTAGTTGCAAATTGTTGGGGGCAAAGAGTTTCAAGTCATCCATGTAAAGGAGGTGAGATATAACCTGACCACCTCTCCTCAATCGATAGCCTAGCCCTGAATTCTCCAGCAGTGTGCTTAGAGGATTCAAGGCCAGGCAGAACCAAAGTGGACTCAGACTGTCGCCCTGAAATATACCTCGCTCGATCCTTATCGGTTCACTAATCCTCTGGATATGTCGGCATCCTGGATAGCGAAGAACCGTCCTCCATTGCCCCATACATGACATCAGGAAGGTGCGTAGAGTTGCATCTATTTTATACAACTCCAGCACCCTCATGAGCCATGTATGTGGCACCGAGTCATAGGCCTTCTTATAATCTATCCAACATGTCGACAGATCCTTTCGGGAACGACGAACCTGCTGGCTAATGGCCATATCGATGAGGAGCAGCTCCTTAGTACCGCGGGATCCGTTCCTACATCCATTTTGAGAGGCAGACATGATGGAGTTAGTGTCTATATGATTGTTAATTTTAAATCTCAAAATGGATGTAAAAACTTTATAGACCGTCGGTAGACAAGTGATCGGTCTATAATTTTTGGGTTCCGCAGTACTACCTGATTTATGGAGCAGGTGGGTTATTCCTGTCGTTAGGAACTGAGGCAGCGACCGTGACTCTAAGGCTGACTGGAACTGGGATGCCAATCGGGCGTGCGACCTTTGAAACCATTTTATCCAAAAGTTGTGCAGCCCGTCCGGCCGTGGAGATTTCCAGTTAGGCAACGGACGGACTGCACGAGCTACATCTTGGGGGCTGATGGTAAGTGCCCCCATTTCTGGTATTTGCTCGCACGCTCGCTCGACTTCCCGAGTCCAATCACCTTCGGTGTGGCTGACAGGCGCCGACCAGATACTTCGCCAGAAAGAACACATGGCATCATCATCCGGAAGGCGCGTGTCAACCACACCTTGGTCCGGTCGCTCCCAAGCCCTATAAACCCACCTTTCATCACTCTGGAAGGTGCGATTCTGAGTGTACCGCTCCACTCTCCGCCTGTACCGTCGAATACGGTTTGCCCATGCACAGATCTTCTGCTTCAGGAAGTCGATACGCTCTGTGACGCGGGTCAAATAATCTCGAGATCAGTCCCCGAGAACGCCCGCCTCACAAAGCGCGTCACCCTAGGGCGAGTATTGCCCTCCTTGAAGCAGATTAGCTTGCCGATGAGCACTCTAGCCTCACCGATACGACGCTCAATCCTGCACTGCCAAGCTGGTACAGCTGGTTTTGGTCGTGGAGCTCTGTCACTGGTCGGAAATTTGACATGAGCTACACGACATGCCGCTACAGCTGCACAGTACAAGATCGAGTGGTTATATTATTATTATAATCAATTAATTAAAATATCTTACTGCTGCTGAAAATTAGAGTTTAAAAAATCATGAATTTCCGTAAAAAACATGTAATAGGACTCTTAAACTCCCGTAAAAAAAAAGCCGTCCACCTTCCAATTTGTGGGATGCTTACACACGAATCTGAAATAAAGAAACTGGAATTTACACAAACTTTTAATAACCCCCACTGCTTATAACTACAATACATTAATCTGCCTAGCCTTTTCCCAACTGACCTCCACAACCCAGTAACTATGTAATACGATACCCCTTGGTAAAACTGGTTGCCAGACTTTCGGGCTTCTGACGACCCGTAACGACTTCAAAGATCCACGAATGACAGCCGGGACCAACGGCTTACATATAGTCCTCTAGTACGTATTTCGGCCACGGCGACCAATCTCAACGGAGACCAGCCTTCGGCGTGGGAGATATTATAGTGCACAAGTGTGTGCGCAGACACTGGTGCACTCTCTCTTCCCTCACTCTCATAGTCCGATGGGACGGCAATCCTTCACGACCGGAGAGAGATCAGACGTAGGACCAACAGCTTAACGTGCTTTCCGAGGCACGGGGGAATCATACCGCCAACTTCCAAACTCCGGGCTGTTACTAAGCAATTACTAATGTAAAAAACCCAAAAACACTTTGCCCGACCCGGGAATCGAACCTAGGACCCCACGCTCAGCAGTTTGCGACCACGAGACCAACGGCTTAACGTGCTTTCCGAGGCATTGAGGAGTCTCGGTATGTAAAGATGGTCACCCATCCACCAACCCCGGTAAGCGTAACTTAACCTGATGGATCGATCTGTGCGGTTGTTATTACTTAGCTACGAGCTGAACTACAATACGTCCTTTATTGACTCCAAATAGGGATGATGACTAAAAAAATGTTTTTTGTCCGTCATGTATATTATGAAAAAATAACGTACACGTATTTTTTCTATTTTTATGTTATCAAAAGATTACGGCGATACATTGAGTTAAAATGTGCCATGACGTCACGAGTATGTAGTACATTTTATACTGACTTGTGACGTAGCGACCCCCAACATTAATGGGTTTTATCTAAGTATTTTTTTATTAAAATGATAAAGCAAAAAATACGTGTGTAATATTTTTTTATTATCTGACTGACGGACTAAATAGAATTTCTTTTTTTTTGACCCAAGCGTCATCCCTATTGTTGTCTTATTAATTCTGATTACGAATTGAAAGCACTTTCAGTTTCAGGATAATTATATTAATTACTAGAACATCGCTAATGACGCGATGGCGCATATGCACCTACATAGACGCGATATGCAAGTATGCACTATATGCGTTGATGGATATTAACCAGCCTAATAACGTTAGGTATCGGGTTCACATTAGCTATTACGGCTTTTATTGCAGAGATGTAATTTTAAGCGCTAATTAAACGGTAGTTAAGGGAGCTGTTTGAGAATGTTGGTCTGTATTTATGTGTGAATTTCAAATTTCGTAATTAAAAAGTTGCTTTTTGACTACACTTTAGACTCTGTCTCACAAAGGGTCACAGCATTATGCTGAGCGATGGCCGTTTTGCGTGGATGTGACGCAAATTTTCCGCAACTTTTTCTTTTTTCTTTGCGTCATGCCTTCTTACCTTATTTTGTTTTCGTTTATACTGCTAACAACTTATTTTTGATAGGCTGTGTTTTTCACCACATCATAAGCTATTCTCATAATTATAAGTAGTAGTTCTTAATAGAATACTTCCATAGTTTTTCATAGCTGAATAAAAGGTATAGTCGTCTTCGTAATTGCTTACCTACGGTTACATTTCACTTGCACGTCATAAAACTTCAAGATCTTTTTTTGCTCTAAGATAATGTAATAGTAAGACCCACCAAAAACATTGCATGTAAAGTAGGTTGCCAAGCCTTACATAGCGCTTTCAATGTTAAAAAGATATCAGATCTTATGTAGAGCCAAGCCCCTAACTCTACAAACCTTACATCTTGGTCAAAATTTACGTTGTGTGTTTTATAAGTCTGCTAACTGTATCTTGTCCTGAGAATTTGAGCTCTCTAGCGTTATTCCGGCCAAAGCTATGAGGGTTTGAAAATATGACGAAATGCTCCAAGAAAAGGTAGATAGTGCCCCTGATTTTTGTTTTTAGGTCGTCTTGGCGGGGGCACTGCCGTGCCACCAGATAGCTCCAACCTTAGTGAGTTTTAAATTTACTGGGTTGTTTTGTCAAAAGTGATAAACCAATTACGAGGCTGACTATATGTGCAAGAATTCAATTAATATGGTTGCAATTACTACAATCTTTCAAAACAAAACAGTTCTTCTAATCGTTACGAAATAAAGACAAAAGGTGGAACCTAATCACGATTAGGAAGACTCCAATAAATAATTCAAATTAAAGTCGATACCAACTATCGAACTGCACAGCACTGTACCGGAGGTAAATAATTGAAGTAATTGTTGGGTCAAATCGGGTCAATTAATCATCGGATGCGGTCCAAAGCCGCATTATCAATTTATAAGCCGACCAAAATACTCTATAAGGGTTGCTACACACATGTTCGGGTGGGCATTCGATTCGGCCGTATTTGTTGAACAACAAAGCCGACACGAAGCAATTACTACACATATTCAGCTTTGATTCCGCTCGTGCCGCTCGGAAAACTTCATTCGGTAATCACCCTTGGTCAATCATGTTCGAGTCGGGTCGGCACAATTCCGAGCTAAGCCGAGTTGCTTTTTCCCGAACATGTATTTGTAATATTCGATTGCATCGCTCGGCTGTGCCGAATCATACCGAGCCGAACTTGTGTATAACACCTCTAACGTTTGAAACTCCGGCGCGGTGTTCGGTTTGTTCAGCACAATTTTGGTCCTGACAATATAGCTGATTTTAGACTAATACATATTTATGCTGGGATGGCAAACTGTCGACCAATGAATGGGATGAGTCGTGTTACATTTTGGTTGGTAAGTGACTGTTGGTTAGTACGTGGAATATTGCTGTGGAAGTAGCAATATTTTTTTTTTTTTAATAAATAAAATAATTAAATAAATAAAAATCTGTTTATTTCATCTCCACAAATTACATCAAGGTATAAAGTTGACAAGATAAATTGTCGAAAAATTAGTAATTTGTGGGAGATCTGGAGTCTAAACTAAGCCGAGGCCTGTACTATAGATCTCCAGGCCCCCCATTTCATAACATTTATATGTATTGTCAACAAGTGAAAGACGGAAAGAGTGGGAATGATTGAGAAAAACGTGGAATAATGTGCGTGTGTGTGTGTGTGGTATGATGCGTGTGTGTGTGCGTGTGTGTGTGGGGTAATGTGTGTGGGTGAGTCTATGTGTGGGGGTGTGAGTGTGTGTGTGTGGGTATAAATGAAGGTGTGCTTGGGAGGGGGTGTGTGTATGACTGTGTCAAAGGGCGGGTAGTTTTGTTAAAAATTTGTTTTTGCGTGTTTATATACATTTATTTAGTTTTATGGCGCATTATGTTAAATTACATTTTGGTAAGTGTAGAATAGTGATATATAAATGATTAATGTATATAAAAACGTAAGTAGGTTTGAAGTATATGTAAGGTTTGCTATCATATTATTTTGTTTGTTATAATATGTAATGTAATAATAATATAATAATGCAATAAACACTTCAGTTTATACTTGTACCTCTAAGATTTTTTCTGTTTCGGAGTAATTAAGAGTCAGTAACCATTTATAAATTATTTTTTTACTTTCTATTTTCGAATTATTGGAGAACGGAACTATTTTATTTACTATATTTTATTAAATATAATTAATTAAATATAATATAATAATATATAATTTTAATTAAATATATTTTCCATATGAAAATGGAAGATGGGAGATGGCGAGACAAGCTAGATAAGTACCGTCAAAACTGGAAGCAGGTTGCGCGGGCTCGCGAAAGATGGAAGGAGAGGAGGGAGGCCTTTGAACAAGAGTGGCACAGCGAAGGCTGGATAAAAAAAATGTCCCTATCTACTATCTCTAAAGGCTGATTTACATTTGTATTCTGACGTCTATACGTGACACTTCACAACGAAAAAACGGTCACTTTTAGACTGACGAGGACGTCTTGATACAACTCTTCCTACTTTAACTTAACTCGCTAAACTAAAGCAAATGTAAATCAGCCGATATATATAGCTTTCTGTAGGTTTCTAAAAGAAGGCGCCTAGAGCATTAATTTATTCAGACACGTAGCAGGCAGTAGGAACAGTGGGCTCCAGAGAAACCGCACCCCCTAGCAATGTAAAAACTATGCAAGGGGGTGTGAGGTTCCTCTGGTGCTCACTGTACTACTGAAAATATACTGTGGTGTCCTGGTACACTTAAACCTTACCCAGAGTACCCTAAAAGAAGGTATAAACAAAATTTCGCATCAAAAATGTTAATAAAATAATCTCCCGGAGATAATCTGGATATATGGAAAGTAAGTGATTTAACGCATCGCCACATCCGCCCGAGACCCCATAAAAAGTGATAAGTAACGCGGGCCACCATAAAATCATGGATTCATCCCGTGGGACACAGCACTTAAGTGTCAATATCATAACGCTGATACACATCGAGGGCGGTTTGCGTTGGTGGTGCGATAAAGACGTACAAAAAATACTAGACCACTCATTTTGATCTGAGGGTATTATCCTATAATATCTTACACCTCTATTAAGTTAGGGGTCTTAATAAACTGGTCTGATCTACGTGTGGGTGATCCGATTTAAAGGTCAACTTCAGTTCTTTATTTTTTAAGGATTTTATTGATTAAGTTGTTGCTTATGTTGCTCAAATTTTGTCTTGGATCTTTATTTAAATAGAACTAAGCATTGAGCATCGTTATAACAATAGAGCTGCTTTCAACAGCACAAACCCAAAGTAATTGTCAGAGAAGTAGTTTTCAGAGAACTGCTTAAATAATTATGGAGATCGAAACGCAGCACAAAGATCTTAATTTCCTTCACAACATACCTCACAACAAATAGAGACGGGCTGACAAAAACAGTGACAGCAAAAAAACTATATCGTTCTAAATTCAAATGCGACGAAAAACTCATAAATATTATATCATTCGAGAGTGCAGCACGCTCCTAAAAGCGCACTAAAAAACCTTTGTCCCGTTTCAAACAATAAACCGAAATATCCGAGTGACTAGAGACGGAACATTCGAATGCAGTAAACTTTATCTTAATGTCTCTATACAGTTTAAAAATATCCCGTCCATATGTTGGCTGCATTCGATGCAACAACGACGGACGTTGTTTGTCGTCCCACTTAGTAATACGCGTGTATTGATGGCAGGATTTCATTGTTTTTTTGGCCTTTCAACTTGTAATATACAGCATGTATCAAAGGAGATAATTCATTTTGGGCTAAATTATGAAAGTGCCAAATAAAAAAGAAATACATATTCCGTTAAAACGATTTATTCTCTTCATTTTTTAATTGGAAACCAAATCTGTAGGGCTATTCCCTGCGCTGTTATACGATTTTGAAAAATACTATTTTCAGTATGTATTCGTTAAAATAATAATAGTAATCTAATTAAAATCAGTAAACATTACAGTTATAATTTTTCACAGTCAAACTAAGGCTCTGGGCCATTAATTCTCCATAGAATTAATGTGCCTGAATAAAAATCAATTAAATTCATAACATCACTCTTAAGCCCGTATAACATACTCATAAGTATTAAAAAGTCATTTTTCGAACTCATGTAACTTGGCGGAGCATGACAGGTTTGTTCCCATGGTAAAAAAAGGAAGATAAAAACGTACTCTTTCGGAATATAGCATTTTCTTTGTTTGGCCCAAAAATGCACATTTAGCCCAAAAATGTATGGACGGTGAATGATCTCCTTTACGGGACATAGACCAGACCATCAAACTGAACAACTTTATCTATGGGACCAACATCGTAATCGCGAAAAAATTATCAACTGTCCCTTATAAAACTTCAATACCTACTACTCGACCCAAATGTATGGATGGCTGGTATTTTTTTGTTTATATATTATCATTGGGAAACGTGTTCAGTTTGATGGTCTGTACAACATTTAAATTAGACCACACCTTCCTGATACACGCTGTATAGAGTATGACGGCTAACAACAGAAAAAAGGTTGTTTTAAAAGTTGAGCGCCGAAAAATCATAAAGGCCGTGTTCGAACCCGACATGTAACGTTTTGTCAATCTTTTTACGTGTAGCCTATTATTGCGAGCGATGTTTTGTGGTCAGTCAATCATGTTTCTTTCTTTGGTAGCTTGTTACTCGGACTTGTACGGTAAAAAAAATATTAAATAAAATCGGACAAAATGTGGTTGTTTTTTCTAATGTTTCATGTTTCTGAAAGATGAATGACACATTGGGGACAAATTCGATACAATACTAGAACGGCTAAATTCGTCTTTTTTCTCAATACACATTTTTAACTAGACAAAACATTCCACAAATATTTCTATCCAAATAGCGACCCAACCGAGCATATCGTCGACATAAACTAGCCTAACAAACACCCCCATTACCATTTCAAATGCCGCCATTTTCACGTAACAGTTGCATATAAGCTAGGAGCTAGGTCATAAAACTAACGCACTGTCTTATCAAATGCCGCGGGAAATGTGATGGTATCGCCCTCCATGGTAACGTTACATGCAACTAGGGACCCATCGAATATTACCTTACAACTCAAGTTCGAAATTCAAAATTTTCATGTACACCGATGATTGCTGTAAGGGCGAGAAATGTATATTGGGGTAATATTTGAAATTGTAATTTAATTTATATAGTGAAACTTTCTGTTGTTTACAATGAGAAAGTTTTATAAGGTTTCCTAGTTTTGTTTATACTGATAATTATTCGTTCTTTAGAATGAAAAGTTTGAAGAAATGGCGTCAGCGGATGTACCTACATAATTTTTACATAACGAAAAGGTGGGTAAAGTAATGAAAAATCTTTGATATTTGTCACATATAAGTATCGCGACTTTGTGTCCAACGAAGCACACACTTTGTATCTAAGAAAAGCTATGAAAAGTCAGCCCCATCGCCTGCCCCTAAATACTCCATCTCACTGCCTATAAACATACAATTTTTCGTCAAATCAACACTCGGTGATGTTCGCACGTGCAACCTTTCAAAACGCTTTGCTATCAACATACAGATATAATTGAATCGTTTACTCGCGAAGTGGCCGATTTAACGTATGTTTGCGTCCCAAAGCGATTCCGTATCGATTTATAAAAAGATGATTTGGTAAGCGATTAGATATAATTTGTTGATATTTTGGGTTGTAAGCAGTCGATGAAAATGTTTGTGCGAATAAAGGAATGTTTTTTTACGTACCGGCTTTTTTGGGTTTATTGACAGGCTCTGTTTTTGCTTTGAAAGCTTTTTGATTTATCGCTCAACTACTCCTGTTATAAATGTGAAAGTAAGTTTTTTGTTTGTTCTACTTTCATACCTAGAGATGACTGTTGCTAAGTTTGGACTCAAGGTCTGATTGGCGTCACAACTTCATATTCAAATTTAAATATTTTATTTCACATAAACCTACAAGGGCACTTATGAAACGTCAGAAGCTAGGTGCACGGTTCCAATTGGTCGTTTCCTATGGAGAAGAGCCGGCAAGAAACTCCATGGTTACTCTTTTAAAAGTAAATGGTATTTACAATGTTTTCAAATTACAGAGTTAATAGGTATGAGAGGACAGTGTAGGCCTATCAACAAGTACCAGGTACTTAGCAAGATAGAAAATAGTCGACAGATCTACAGTCTGTTAAGCCTACAACGTTCTCACGTTCACAAAATCTAAAAGAAAATAATCTATATAAAAGCAAAATCAAATAATAAAAATAAAAAAGCTATTTAGACCAAATGACATGATTGCCACTACAGCTGTATGTAACATGCGGGAAAGTCTGAAAGGGATACCGTGGCCCCTGGCAACGTATAGGCAACGGAAGGAACACGGGTGGGTTTTAGTCAGTAAGAGTCTGACACGAAGAGCGGGAGAGGTTATTTGATAATTTCCGACACAAAAAAGAAAAAAAAGCTGTATGTAACAAATCTAATTTATTATTTAAAAAAAAATGGTATATAATGTCAAATAACGAAGAGATAATGTCAAGGTAACAAGTAAAAGAGAGAAAAAAAAAAAGGTAAAATAAATAATCATCTTAACTTGGGAGCCGTTAATAGAAATTTGCATAGTTATGCCGTTAATGAGGTACCAGGGAAGCCACATGTGCAGAAGGAATTATTGCCAAACTTCCTTGTCTTCAACGTAGTCTTTAATCTTATAATACACCAGGCTAGGCTACTTTTAACCTTTATTGAACGAAACTTCGCGACAACAATTTGCTCTATATTAATTAAAAAACTAGGCATTTTAAGCACACACGTCATAACATAACATAACGCTTGTTACCAGGCAGATGTACTTATAGTAACATCCACATTTCGCCAGTTATTTTTATGCCCCATATAATACTGGACGAACCTATTGACCAAGCACAAATCCAGACTCCGAGCTGCTATAGGTACTGAGAAATAGGAATTAGTCCTGGGTAAAAAAAAAGAAATTCTATTTAGTCCGTCAGTCAGATAATAAATATATGTATATTAGACACGTATCATATTAATAAAAATGACTTAGATAAAACGCATTAAAGTTGGGGAGTGGGGGATCGCTACGTCATAATTCAGTATAAAATCTATATAGCAAGGCGTGATGCCACATTTTAACTCTTTAAATTACGTAACATTCATACGTTACGTAATAATCATTATATCTACCAAAAAGTCTGCATAGTCGAAAACGTGCTACAACATATTCCAAGACTTCGCCAATTAAATTCACATACAAAAATCGAAAACGATTACGAATAAACAATTTGGTGATACGGTCAAGTTGAATAAAACACGAAAATGTATTTTTAATTCATCCACATTCCAAAATGCAAACTAAATAAAGCATCGAATCGAAATAACGACGGTGCGAATGCAAATTATTTAATCACCTCGCCGTGTGGCGATGAAATATGAACAAAAAGCAAAAGTAGCCAAACAAAAATATTGACGACAGGGAAGAAGTTTCAACAGTAATGCCGTTTTATGAATTATTTCGTGTTCCTAGAAAAGCGGAGAAAAACGGGTTCACGAGGTGATTTTGAATTTGTGGGAATTCGGAAATTGAAAGTAAATGTACTATGTGTTTAAGATATTTGCGTAAACAACGTCATCTGCCTACCCTTTTTCCAACTATGTTGGGGTCGGCTTCCAGTCTAACCGGATGTAGCTGAATACCAGTATTTCACATGGAGCGACTGTCTATCTGACCTCCACAACCCAGTCACTGGGTAATACGATACTCCTTGGTGAGACTGGTTGTCAGACTGCCGGGCTTCTCACGACGGAAAAACCGCGGCTAGCGTAGGTAGCTTAACCCGATCGATCGACCCGTGTGGCTGTTATTATAGCCATCAGCCCCTCTAGATGGGAATATCTAGAGGGAATATTTACAAGAAATGTCAATATATTTGCGTAGACAATAGATTGATATTTCTTAGAACCTAAATGACTCTCAGGGACATTTACCGACGACGATAACCGACTTTTATTGATTTTATACTGAAGATCACGTCTAAACGAGTAGTGTTAATCATCAGCCGAAAGACGTCCACTGCTGGACATAGGCCTCCTCCCAAGCACCGCCACTTCGACCAATTCTGTGCCTCCCGTAGTGTTAATGATTTGGAAAAAATATGTTATACTCGTATTAGAGCATTTTCTTAATAACTAAATCTGTGAATATTATGTTTTATATTACATAGTGTAATTAATTTGTAAAGTTATGTCTAACGCGGATAAAAAACTGAGAATCACGCAAGAACTATCAAGCGTATTTTTCTGAAACCTTCACCATTTTAAAGATAATTTAATTATTAATCTTTTAGTATACGTTTTTTATTTAAATATCTTTTGTTTTATCTATAATAAATTAATAATGCGTCTAATTTGGGACAGCGCTCCTTGATGGGCGAGTCCTATTACTGGCTGGACGTATGATGCGTTGCGTGGGCTCAGCACAGAACACGCAAGCTAACCACTCAAGGCCACTGGCATATATCGGCGTGACCATTGGTATTTAAGTTTATGCTCACAGAGGATCTACGAGTGACGAGCCCCAACCAATCATGTAGTCTGGCTAACATTTTACCTACAGCAGCCTGAGCAATTTTCGTTAACATCGTGCGGCTGCTAGTTCTTTTCCAGAATAAATGCTTCATCAATGTTTCAGTAAAATAAAATAGCCAGTATGAGCATGTTATTATGTTTCATATTATGTAAAATTGATTTTCATACAAAATGGCCGCTGTAACAAGCTTTGTCTACATAACTCTGTCGCTTAAATAGAAAACAATGAACAAAACAACGCAGAACGTTGTCCACACAAAGCCTATCGGGCCCTATGTGACTTTGCAATGTCGGCCTCTATAAAATATTTTCAATACCGAGGGAAATTGGTCAAAAATGACTCCCCAACAAGATTATCTCGGGTGCTCCAGACCTTAAGCAGAAATGTGACTTACATCTTCTATTTTAAAGTTGGTTTTCCTTTGATAGCTTTCAAGTATTTTAAGTATACTGTTTCAGCATTATGTAAGTTACTTCGGGGACTGGAGAAGTAATTTGTTGGGGGCTTATTTAGTGTTCTTTGCTGAGAGATGAAATTTATTTCGTAACATGTATATTGCGACTGGCTCGAATAACTTGAAGTAGCGGGCATAAATATGAGAAAAACAGGGACACATATTATGTATGTGGGAAATATATGGAGCTATTATAAACTGGGTAAAAGGCTTGTAACACTTTTCATGTTTTATACCCATCGGTTAATCGCAGGACTAAAAGCGAACTACACACACTTTTGCTTTTGTTTCAGTTTTGATGTCTTTAAATCTTCATCGATTGTTGAATGCTAATAATAGTAACAATGTTCATTAACCGGTTAATCACACAATAAACACATTAGAAACATGGCCCACATAACTCAAAACTCACATAACGCAGCATCATTTGGCTAATACAGCAAGCATTGTTACCTCAGCCGTAAGGAAAAAAAATACCCAAAGAAAAGCAAGCCTGCTTACTCCCTGCACAAAGACATAACGACGCACTTTCCCAATTGACAGTACGTATTAGAAGAATGCCCCCCACTACCCCCTGGGAGACCGTAAGAAGACAGGATCACCAACTTTTTCCATCTGAAACTTACACTATAAATCGTCACGGGCCGCCGAACGAGAACTATCGAAAACTATCCCCCGCCCCCCGGTTTATTGACAATTTATGGCAGATTTGCATTAGTAGTGACTAAATGACTCGACGAATTCCGAGTTAGAACGGGTTGGATTTAGATTTATTTTTGTTTAGTTTTTCGGAATCGGTTTTGTGTGAGAAAGATCATGGGTAGGTTTTATTATTTGGCAAATGTCGTACTTAGCAAGAGCGAATCTAATTTAAGCGAATTTTTGGTTATTGTTGTTTAATGACTTCAACCATATTTTAGAACAAAGCTAAGTTACTACGTTTCAAAAAAGTCAGGTAGCCAGAAATTAGTGATCGACAACTTTATCACCAGTGTGAGTGAAATGGTTCTTGGCTCACCGGGATCAGTTAGGATGTCTGTGACCACGAACATCTCCACAAGTTTAGTAGAAGGTTATACTTGTTCAATGCAAACAGAAATTCCACCAAAACATACCAAAGCGAACTACTGATTAGCATCACTCGAAGCCATAGAAAGTGTCGGATTTAAAGTACACTACACTTCAAACGGTATTGTATTTCACATAAAGCACCGAATGCAAACCTTTGTCTTACATTCTATTTAATGAACGCATATCTGAATAAGCAATAGAAATATTCCATACAGGAGGGAATGTACAATACGGTTAAATTGTGCCCATATGAAATTCTATTAGGTGCCAATTTGTTCCCGCTACCAACCGGTTTTCTCGACGAAGACTGTATTAGGTAAAGAAATACTCTGGATCTATGTAGATTGGGCTGCCGGGAAAGTGGAGAAATATAGAGATCGTAAATGCTGGCGGTTGAGTTCATTCTAACTTTATAACTCGAATAGTATTCTTGAGACTACACACAATGTTACAGTTTGCAATGAAAATGATTGGCACGTTTTCATGTGTTTTGTGGTTTAAAAAAAGCCAATTCTGCTTTTTTAATTGTATTAGGTATGTTGAAACTGTTGGTACTCCCCGTCACTTGTCTATAAGGGTTCATTAGAAAATCAGCGTCAGACAGCATTTGTCGGGATTAATGCTGAAATGAACCTTTTTGGCGCAGCCGTGAGGCACACACTATTATTGATTTATAATTATTTTCACTTTTTATTTTGGTACTATGTGTTTCACGAACTGTCCAAATAAATATTATTCTTTCTTTCTTTCTTTCTTTTTCAGGTCTGAAAATTCCATAGATTTTTAAGGGCATTGTCAGCAGTGGTTGTTTCGTGTTCATTGATCATAACAACAATGTGATTACGTATACTATGGTTCATTGTGATGGGAAGGACCATTTCAAGGTTGATATGGAACAACGTGTATATCATAGCATATACCCAAGGCAAAGCATTCTTGAATAAGAAATAGGTGTTACATCGTGTTTTCGTTATTGATTTCATAACAAATTTTTAATGACTTCACAAGTCTGTAGTCACCAAGTATCGATGCCGTGACCGCACCGACCGCAAACGAAACACGATCTACTCGATTAGATGTCTGTGTAATAAATAATCGATATCGCTCATTCGTTTCGACGTTCACAAATAGCATTTTAATGTTTTATTTGACAGCTGCATCGTTGTTCTAGTGGTTGCAAGCGCTTCTGCTGAGCATGAGGACCTGGGTTCGATTCCCAAGTCGGGCAAAGTATAATTGGGTTTTCCCAACAGGAATTTCTCAGTAGTAGTCCGGAGTCTGGAATTGTGCCCGGTTGATGGCAATAGGCTCGCCCCCTATTACATGGGACTTAAAAACATAACTGGCGAAATGTAGGTGTACTACAGGTACACCTCTGCCCAACCCTTCGGGGAAACAAGGCGTGATGTTATGTGTGCTGTATATAATAATAGTATAAATAGAAGTTTTAGTCGTATTCTTAAATGTAGGGAGCTGAAGCGTAATAATGTAATAATTACATTAGGTTATATTCCTGAAAATAACTTGTCATTTGAAGCGTCTTGGAAACATAAGGCCAGCTACTGCTTAACTTATTAGTCTCTATTTTCAGCCCTTTATAGTCCACAATTGAACTAAAACCATAAAAGTTGTATGACATTATTCCAACCTGCATAATTGTCATCAAGACTGTGTAGGTTGTTTTCCTTCATATCCTCCACATCTCTTTATATTGTACCTACTTCAAATGCAAAGATAAAACCGCTTTCCCTTATAGCGTGTAACATATTCCATTGGCAAAAATACTCCAGTTAATTCCAGTCAATATCAAAAGAAGTTGTTTACAAAGAAGTCCCGTCGAGAAACCGCCCCATTCCACTGCCAAATCAGCTTGAAAATACCAGAACTGAAGTGCTGTTTTAATTCGTCGTGTTACTTATTTAGTGTTGTGTAGGTATTCAAGTTTCCCTTTGATTAGAGACGAGAAGATTTCTTGATTAAAATGTCTCAACGGAGTGACTGCGGTTGTTACTATTGAAGAGCATGTTTTGAGTTACGCTCGCCTCTTTGAAATTTGAAAACTTTAGTTTATCTCCTCTAAGATTGTTGGCATACTGTTATACAAAATGTTTTAATAAGTTCTACGTTATGTATATTTGTATTTGTTTGTTCGTAATTTTAATGATGTTAAGGCGAACATTTTGATGCCAATGTTTTTTATTTTCGTTCAAATATTGCCCATATTTCAAGTTTTTGTCTAGAATTAGTTTTAATTTGGTTCTCCTTACCCTGATTCAGTATTTTAGTTATAACAGTTACGTAGACCGAAGCCAGCACAAATAGTCGAGCCACGAATTACGTTAAAGACAATTGTGTCATTGATGAAGTAGACCCGGGCGGTACCGAGGCAACTGAAAACCTTGGCACGTAGGGGCGCCCGAGTCGGCACTTATGAGGACCATAACACATAAATACAATTTCGGTCGGTATCATATCCATATTTCTTGCCTCACTGATTAGATATGAAGAATAATATTTTGTCGGGGTAAAATAATATCCTGATTTATTCTTACGGGCAAGATAACGGCGCGAAGGATGTGCCCGTAATGGTCGGCACCGGGCCGAAATTGTCCGAAATGGCCCGAAACGGGCCGAAAGTGGCCCCTACCCAGCGCGTATTTTTACATATTATTTTCAGGGGAAGCATTAAATTACAGGGGATTTTTTGTGCAGAGTTATGAAAGACCATATTTTGCGGAGGTGTGTGGAATAAAAACGACTCCTGCCTTCGAGAGGCGAGAGAAAAATATAATTATATGTTTTATGTGGTTCTATATTTTATTAGGGTAGGCTTTTGTACGTAAGTTTCAGGGTGTTAAATCAACGAGGAAAGCGTTAATGTGCTATTTGTCAGTGTAAACGCCACGCTCAGATATTTGGCTTAGAGGATGCAATTTTCAACAAAGCTTATAATACAGGAGGGGTCATTTACAAAATACGGTCAACTTAGTGATTACGGCACATTTTTGGGGAAAATGCAGAATACAATACATTATGATAATCCTTATTTATTACGGATTATTTAGATACATAAATACGGGTTGTACCAAATCTACACATTCTAGTAAAATACATAAAAGTTTATTCAGACGTCACAAACAAAATCTATCTAAGTAATTCGTGCTTCTGTTGTAAGTACATAATAAAGTATATTATAAGGGGTTATGAAGCGGTGATCAAAGGTGAAATAGTTCAATACCTTCACTATCAGATCATCTTCGTGGATCCAGTGTTGGCAAAACTGGAAAATAAAAGAAAGTTTCAGAACAAAACATTACATAAAATTATGTTTTTAATGACGTTTGTTCTTGTACCTAACAATTCAATGAAGATTCTTCTTACGTACTGTACGAAATTGAATCCACATCACTTTTCATTAATTTATCGACCCAAATCATACAAACTTAAACTAGGCTTAAATTCTCCAGAAATACACCAATTTCCATTAATATTTGCATTAGTTCATTAAAACAGTATTTGTATTTGAACATAGAACAATTCCAGGAATTCAATTCAAAACATATGACCAATAAACAATACGTTGAGTAATTCGGTCGAAATCTATTATGCGAGGATAATCCTTCAGGGTCATGACGTCATCAGTGAGGTCATAGCTCCTATTATGTATTCAGTGAACCGTAACCATTGGGACGACTCGAATTTTTATATGTAATAAACAATTGATGAGCGATCCGAAATCGTGAGAAGATTTTTAATCGAGTGTCGGTCAGTTGCTTAAATAAAACCAGGAATAAACTGTCGGTAACTTGCACAAAAGTATTTATGTAGCTTGCATGTTATAAGTTATAAGTACTACTTACTTACCTGTCTGTAATCGTGTATAATGGACGGATGGATGACACAGGTTCATCTCACAGTCATGACGACCTGGCATGAGGATTGATGATCAAACCTTTGAGCACCTGTAAGTCCTACGCTGTAAATGTTGCGCATAATTTATACATTACTTTATTATTATTGTGCAATACAAACTTCTAATTAATGATAAAGCCAGGCACCACTTGCCAGTAACTTGCCACTACAGTACACTGATACACCAATCAGAAGTTGTTATGGGACAATGTCATGCAAGTTCTTGCATACTTTCGTGCAAGTTACGGGAATGTGTATTCCTGGCTTAAATAGAAGATTCCAGGTGCACCGATATAACATCATACGCTTGACTGTGGTCGGTTCACTACATCGATTGCACTCAAACAATAGTTGTTTGTATCAAAGCAATAATATGGTGGGTTTAAAGGAGAGCTAGTGAGCATAAAATGTAATGGTATCTAGTCCTATCGTATAAACCGTATCCTTGTATTGACTTTTACAACTGCATGGGATACGTGGAAGTCGACTTTTGTTTTGAATTCAACTTCCAAGACAGAATAGTTTTTGTAAAGCTAGTTTTAACTGAAAATGTATTTTAACAGTATCGAATCTACACAGAAAAATTTGCTTTCACACAAAAAATACATTTTCAACTAGCAAATCAACAAATAGCGCGAAACAAAAAGGAAAATCGAGCGAGCTTTAAAAATCGCGTTCCCTAGGAAAATTCTACGTGGTCCCGTTCATATGTGGCATTCAAAATCAGTACCTCGACGCCCTGTTCGAAACAAAACGTGAGAATGGTACCTTTGAAATCGGCTTTCTGCAATCCAATGCATTAGAAAGAGACGGCCTCACAAAAAAGTGGTTGTACAGAAAAGGATAGATGATATGCGGACAGTCTGAGACGCGAGTTGAATTGTAAATGCGAATTGCGAGTCGTGGATGCAGTTTCAACCTAGTTTGCGTTACGGGTTAGTTTTCTGTTGCAAATGGACATAATTTGGAATTCTTTCGATTTGGAACAGCAGACGCTGAAATTAGGAGAATTACTGTGTATTTGGCTGCTTGTCATAGTGATTCATAATCAGCCTATAATGTTCCCGCTGCTGGGACATAGGCCTCCTGTCTTCGAGAGTGAGAGGGGTGGTATTTTACCACGCGGGCCCAGTGCGGGTTGGTAGGTGTCACATGTCTTCGAATTTTTGGTTCCACGACATGCCGGTTTCCTCACGATGTTTTCCTTTACCATTTTCAGATCAGTGGTGATGAAATTGTTTACACAAAGTAAAGCGCATGCCTGGTTCGAACCCATAACCTACACCTCGGTAAGTCGGGGCCGTTACCACTGGGCCACCAATGAACTAGAAAAAGTTAAACTGCACGCGTAGCACAACCATCGTAGAAACGGGTTTTGTCGACGGAAGAATAGACAAAATGACAGATAAAAATCACAATCTGTCAGTTTGTCTATTCTTTGGGTCGATAAATCTGATTCTACGGTGGTCATGCTACGCGTGCTGGAATTGTCACTCTTTTTCAAATAGTAATTCAAACTCATTTCAAGGGGTTTCAATTAGTGATGGTAAAAAGAAACAAGGTGAGGTGAGAAAGGATGAGATATAAAATAATGAACGGAAATGGTATATATACCACTTTTGTGATATCCAAACATGTTACTGCTTATTAGCAATTAAGACACCTAATGATGCCAAAATTCAAGCTTACACAACCAGAATCATCCCTTCATGCAATAACAAACGCAGTTAAAAGTCGAAAGAAGATCTCCCAGAAATGAATACAGACCAACATTACTAATTAAGTTATTGAAGAGTCGAACAAACTTGTTGAAATTCAAAGTGGATTGTTTTTACGCCAGGACGTAATCAAACTAAGGAATTTCCACAATTTTAACGGTATATTTTCAGGTAAAGTGAGCTGGGATGCCTTGCAATCTTATTATTATGGACCAAGTTACCTGAGTTTTTTTTTCAAGTAGGTATCCCATGGATATTTTTAAGGTAATGGAGATTTTATTATGTTTACCGTTGGCTCGTGGAACATTTTAGTACGTTAGTTTAGTTCTTCAATCTTTTCATGATTTAGTGAGAGTGGATGCAACTTACTCTATTTGGCAACGAATTCACTTTGTATGAGTTAAGTAGACTGCTGGTGGAAATATTGAAGTGGAATAGTTAGTTAGTTATACCTACTCGTACAATATAGAATTGTGAATTTGTGACTCATGAAAATGTTTGCGGTCACCAACCGCAAAAATCTTTATAAAGTTTTCATATTTATATGGATGATGTAAACAATAAATTGTACACTCTTACAAAAGTATTTGTTACGGAAATATTTCGTATGACCTTGTACTCGATTAAATATGGTTTTACACGTATTATACAACTCGAAACCCGATTCAGCACTTTCCGAGATGAAACTAATAGACATCTAACATAGCCGAACAAAAAGAGCTGATACATTAAAATCGAGATAGTTCGAGATAGAGGTATTTGGATTCGGATTGGGCGCATTATCGATTCATAGGACATCGAAACATTTCAATTAGGTCGCCGTAGTTTCTGAGGCACCTGTACGTACTTAGGTACAGGTCTATAAATTCAGAATGAAGGTTACCTGGTTTATAGTGGCAGGCACGGTTTCTAATAAAGTCTAGTCTTAAACGAGAATTTAGGTACTTTGCTATTCGATTGTTTTGCCTTGATTTACTAAACTTAGATGCTAGATATAAATCTTTCAATGCCAGCGTAACTTTGTTGGTAAATTTTAAATCTCGCTACAATTAGATACCTTTTTAGGGTATCGTACCCGGAGAGTGCCAAACGGAACTCTATTAATAAATCGCCGCGATCCGTCGTGTACGTCTGTCCGTCCATCTGTCAGCGGGCTATATCTCATGAACCGTAATAGGTAGACAATTGAAATTTTCACAGATTGTGTATTTATATTGCCGCTATAACAACAATTATTAAAAATCCAATAAAGGGGGATCCCCATCTCCATACAAGATAGGTGTTTTTTTCGGCGTTTTTTGCTCGATACGGAACCCTTCGTGTGCGAATCCGACTCGCACTTATTTGTTTTTATTATTATTGTAGTATATCCCGTTTATATTTAAAATAAAGAAATACTCACTTATATAACTATAGCTGCAATCATCCCCATTCTGTTGCGACTCACCTGCAAAAAAAGAAAAAACATTAATTAAATATTGACTAATATGTTAAGAGGGAACAGGGCTTGCGAATCTCCATACAAATGTATTCCCCTTTTTTCTTCCTGAATAATGCCTCTAGAGCATTCATTATTTTTTTCCTAAAATCAAGGTCTGCTGTAGACACCTCCCTGTCATTTCCTTTTTTTCAGCAACTTATTGGTAATGAAAATATGACCCTCCAAAAATTAAAAAAATGCCCTATTTTTACCGCTGTGATTAGAGGACTACCAGACAAATTCGAAAAGTTTTTAACATAAAAGAACACGATAGGAACCTAGACATACTATTTAAAAAAAAAATATGTAAAAAACAATTGAATCGGCTCTGTTTTCGAGGAGAAAAGGGGGAATACAAAACATCGATCTCGTCAATTTGTTTCGTGATATAATCGGTCTGAACTGCAGCTGTCCCTATCGCACTCTAAGAAGGCAGACTTGAGGTAAGACGACGGCAATAGTTTCTTCAAATACTTATTTTTTAAATTCCTCGCAGCCCCTGTTCTTAACAGGGTCACATATTGGTCAAGTTGTTCGGGAAGGTCAGCTATCTAATTACGCAACACATTTTCGTAAACGATTACGACAAATTTGTTTCAATTTGACAGTTCAACAACATTCATTGCGTTATTTACGTCGTTTAGCAGATTTTTTTTCGAACTTATGAAGCAATGGATTAGCAATTTGTTTTAAAACGTTTCAAATTCCGATTGATCGTGTATTACGTAATTAGGGCACTGGTGCGTAGTACTCACGACCGACGTGCGTGTATGACCAGCCAATGTATTCTGTAAATATCTCGGCGAGAAAAGTTAGGTGAAGTGATCTCGAAATGAGTTGTCAAGCCCTAGCATTACGTGAAATGACAGCTCACTTAGAGAGCGTTCATTGTAACGTCGCAAATAGCAATTAAATATTTACCTGTTTTGATTAATTTGGCAATATTACTGTATGGAAATCTGAAATACCGCTAACTAGAATATTAATAATGAATTGCAATAAGAACACTGAATTTGATGCTGTAACCGTTTTAGGTGTAAAAAAGGCATTTGGAAAGTTTCCAAATACTTTTTTTCTAAATATTCGGTGTTTCGATATTAATTTTTGCATTTCATAATCAATATTTTAGTTCACTAGTTAGCCATATTTCATATATCTATAATATTGCCAAATTAATCAAAACAGCGATCTATTTGCGACGTTGCCAACTTTCAGAATGCACTATCTTAAGCACACTTCACCAAACTTTTCACCATAATATTTTTCAGAATAGCACCGGTGATGTAAACGAAGCAAAAAGAGTATGTGGTTTCTGCTTACCTCCATGGAAAGAAGGCGAGAGTTTATATGTATGTATGTTAAATGTTATGATATGGAAAACTAGTATCTACGTTCATTTACGTCCATTTTACCGTTCGTAGAATAGAACAAAAATACATATAAAGGCCTCACGTTGGTCTGTCGACCGCAAAACCAAACTTTGTGGAGTTGTACAAACAAATTCATTCACGTCCATTACGGAATCGTGGCGTCACGTACAGAAATAAAACATGTTTAAACATCTAAACACTTTTGTAAGTATACTTTATAGGGACAGTTCATTCAAAAAATAATGACTTATCAAACAAGGAAACGTGAACTTTGACTCTCAAAAAATAAAGTCTAAAATCGGGTCGAAACTTTGATCGGAGTTCAGCAAGCTTCACGAAAAACTCGACGCGTGTCATGTCTCTCAATCAAAATTGAATTCTATTACTGAATGGGTAGGGTTGAACTACGAATGGTGATTATAAGCATCGTAACGTCACGTCAACGTACATCGCACCGTCACGCGACATTAGATATGAATCTGGAACTCCTTAAAATGTCGTAATGATGTCTTCCGTGTGTTTTGTTTGAGGATTTCAAAAGCTATTCTCAAGTCACTCGCGTACGGTTATTAATATAAAGTTACTGAGGCATAATCAATCGTTTCTGTTCTTGAATTTTTAAAGCCCCTTGTTTTTATTCTATATATATACGGCTGTTAGCCATTAGTCGAGTTGTTAACTGACTAATAGACAAACAACCATTGTTATGAGCCGTTCGACTGCGGCCCATAAAACTGGGTCAGACAAATCTAGAACAAAAGGCGGTATTCCAACATATGATCACCTTACAACAAACCATGTTTTCAGTCCTCAAAGGTATCACTGCTGAAATATCGAATGACAAAAGGCTAGGAAAACTTTTTGGAGGAAAATCAGTAGTCGTCTTTTTATCCATAATGACGTAACTCTATACTTTATGGGCCGCTAGGAATTTCATTTTGGGCCTTTATATTTTTGACCACGCAGTCCCCGTGGGGAGTGAGGGGGTGAGGTATTAGGGAGGGGGAGTGTTCTTTATCGTGGCCATTGCGGGCTCTCTCACGTACGCATATTAGGAGAAAGGTCCTTCTAAAAGTCGTAAAGAGGTCGAATAAGGTCGGTGCGTCTATGATGTCTTAAGCTTCTTTTTTATTTCTTCCGATCGACTTTTCGATTTGGAATTATGTATGTAAATAAAAAGGTTGTGTGTGACCTTTTTCTATTATTCCATGATAGGTAAATGATATTCTAGGATACCATTCATTTTATTGTTCTACCAACAGTAAAAGCAAACTTCACAGAACAATAAATATAGTACATTACTGTCGCGGCCTGCAACAGGCATTGATGGACGAAACTGAAAATGTGGGCTGAGGCACACATACGTGAGTCCATCAAAGTCTCGCTTGTGTAGTACTTTTCTCACATAATGCGCGGAACCTCAAACTTAGTAAATTCATTATAAATTCCAGAGTCAATGACGAACAAGGATAATTTTTAATTTGTTTCATCTTTAACTTAAACAGCTATATTTGTAAGAGATCGAAATTTAAATAAAATCTTTGATAAGTTACCTCCTTGGTCGCCGTGTGTCGAAGTAAAAAGTTCATTCCATTTTTAAATTACACGACACATATAAGTTTTTATAGAAATTTATTAGGCCGCTAAACACGACACATAGATTTTCATAGTTCCATTGCCGGCCGCATGTATTTGACCAGTACAGCATATTCGATTTGTCTCGAAGAAGGTTTTCAAAATATACTCGATTTTCCAAGCATGTTTTAAGAAAAACAAATTCACAATAATGTCCTTGAGCATAAATTAGAACTGATTACAATACTTATATCAGTAAATCCATCGAACAAAACAAAAAAAATAACATGTCGGGAAGCAGATATGCGGGGCCATTGTGATTCAAGAGGCTCTACAGTCACAACACTAGCGCTGTTCAATACCGTGTGAAGTTTTTTTACTTGCGGCCCTATCTTTGTATGCATCATCACGATTGTCTCCCTTAAAGAGTGGTCTTTAACATTGCAACGAGACGTTGACATGTTCCGGGATTTAAAGACCGCGTAATGTAAATAAAATAATGTAAAAAGATTTTTTTAAAGAGTAAATATTTTGTTTGTTGCCCATTCTTCTCCATACGACATATCCTTCTGGAAGGGGCAACTAGATTCAATTCTTCTTTTTCATCCAAAAGTGCCTTTTAATAAATACACGATTTGACTTTGACTTTACGTTGAATATTTGATTTTGTTATAATAGAGTTAAAAAAATAAAAATAAATGGTGTCAAAATTCGTAATTTTTTTTAAATTTTTTTTTTACTTACTTCCGTCGATGGCTATAAGGAAAGAGTCGTGAGAAAGGTGATGTGGTTGGAAAGAGTAAACACTGAAATATCGACTGATAAAGACGTATGGTATAAGAAGACGTGTTGACAGAAAGATGAAGAGGTTCCTGTAATGTCTCTGCTACTACTACTCTGGTGGTTGCAGGTTCTGTCATGCTGAAAACCAGTCTAGTGCCGAGTGAAGCATAGTGGAAGCTCTTTTAATATCGTCCCATGAATGCCACGTTGGTCTATAGTGGTCGTAAGCGCTACTGCTGAACATAAGGTCCGATTTCCAGGTCGGGCAAACTATTATTGGGTACAGTAAGCATTTCGTAGGGCAAAAGTGCCATAGTATTCTGAAATCCAGTGTAACCTACACCTAGGTATTATCTACGGATCAATATATCAGACTGCAGACCAGTTGAGGGACTTGCAAAGAGCAGTGCCTAGACCTGAATTCATTTCTCGGAATTGGGCGTAAAGACGGTGGTTGCACACGATTCTTGGAAGTGAGGAGTTTCGCTCGGACAGGCATGAGATCACGTAATTGCCAGTCAGTATTAGTTGTATTAAGGCTAGTTCTATGAATCTGTTTGCATAGATCTTCTTGTTTGGTATTACTCGACACAAATGTGCATTGATCTGTACGGCTAAAACGACTGACTTTATTACAGCTGTGATTATAATGGTTTAGGTGAACCAGTTCAATAATTATATATATATTTTTTTATAATAAATTAGATTTGTTACATACAGCTGTAAGTAGTGACAATCATGTCATTTGGTCTAAATAGCTTTTTATTTTTATTATTTGATTTTGCTTTTATATAGATTCTTTTCTTTTAGATTTTGTGAATGTGAGAACGTTGTAGGCTTAACAGACTGTAGATCTGTCGACCATTTTCTATCTTGCTAAGTACCTGGTACTTGTTGATAGGCCTACACTGTCCTCTCATACCTATTAACTCTGTAATTTGAAAACGTTGTAAATACCATTTACTTTTAAAAGAGTAACCATGGAGTTTCTTGCCGGTTCTTCTCCATAGGAAACGACCAATTGGAACCGTGCACCTAGCTTCTGACGTTTCATAAGTGACCTTGTAGGTTTATGTCAAATAAAATATTTTGAATTTAGAATTTTTTGAATTTTGAATTGCCTGCTATGAGATGAGACCTACAACACTAGGTATAAAAAATAACGTTTCTAAAATTCGGTACACTTACGTTGTATTAGTCCTTGAATACATCACAAACGTTCCTTCATCGACTTACATCGCACAATATCTACAGAAAGATATAAAACGTAAAATATCTCGTTTTAAAACTGGCGAAATTCCGTATAAATCGACAACGTCTTCACGTATAAAATTTATAGTCTAATGAAATATTGTTTAGCACTCGGCGCCGGTATTACTACGGGTTTACGATTCATCTCCTCCATTTTTTTCCTGGGGTTTATTTGAAGACGCATTGGAGTGTTTGCGGTTTTCTTCAGTATTAGAATGGAGCGTAAATATTCATTTTAATTTTAAAGTTATATTTTATTTACAGCAAAAGCAAGGTAAGAGCAAGGTAGGTGGCCAAATTTTAAGGTGGTGGAGGCACTTGATCTAATATTTTTACCACTAGCAAACTACCACTTTTCTGTGGTTTTCAATCTGGTCTCTCAGTGTGGTGACAATTATTTTTTTCATTAATCTATGTAAAAAATAAGTTTTTATTTTTCTCTTTCTCTATGTAAAATGGATTGATCTTCTTTCTTATGTTAAGACAAGCCATCTGCCTGATGGAAATTCCTATATAGGAACAATTATGAACTTGATAGGAACTTTGATCCCCTATTTAACCCTATTAGGTGATGAATTTTCAAAAATCCTTTCTTTTTGCTCATTTGCGTTATTTTTGCAGCTTTTGTGCCAAATTTCATGCTTTAAGACCCCGCAGTTAAGGTTGTACGTTCTCTGTCAATGAGCGAATGAATTTAAGATTTTTATTAAGTAGGTTTCTGTTTGATCTCAATAAACATTTATCAACTTTCTATCGAGAACCCATAGTATCAATACTTGGTCGAAAGTGCGAAGGGTGGGGGGCGGCGACATTTCCGACTCCGAGCCGCCGAGTTCTCCTAATGACGCGAATATTTCCCGCTTGACGTTTAATTAACTATCAAAAGAGGGTAGTTTGAATAGCCTCCTCTAATGCGACGGTGCCAATCCTCGGCACAGCTTAGGAATCGCTTTTTAGTCCCGTTAACCTAATAGTTGTACTGACTTTTGATAAGTAGTGTTTGATTTATTGGCAGCATTTAGACCTAAGTACTTCTAAAATCAGTAAAGTTTAAGTAGAAATCAATATTCGCTGAAAAACCCGTAAACTAGTTCTCGTTAACTTTTACCAAATCTGCTGGAAAAACTTTTATCGATATCTAAAAATAAAGCAAAACTTATCGTGAATTAAATTTCCCCGTAGGCAACGAAGTTTTAAAATTGGTTTTGTTATTTTTTTTAAGCTATTCTAAGTCACGTCTGAGCACTAAATATAAAGGTTTAACTAAATATAAAATTAGTGATGGGCATCAAACTTAGCACTAAAAATGTAGATTTTAGACTTATCTTGGTGAGATTACGTTTTACGCAGACATTTTTCCGATACTTTTTTCTAGCCTGCGGTTAGTAGTTTCAGTTCTCAGTAGCAACGACAAATGAGGGCACAATTTCTCACAGTTCTATTTACAATGCAATCATCTATAACCGCCTATAACCGCACAATCAGTCTTTGTGCTCTAAATAATTCTAAATGATAGTTTTGTGGGTGCTTCGGTGCAATCGTGCGCGACGCCGACGCCGTTCGACATCCGATCGAGAACTTTACAATCCGCTTTTTACGAACAAATGGAATAAAAACTGTTAAATTTATATACAAGAAGTATTGTGAATTCAAAGAGGCTAGTTTGGATTGGAATTGTATGAAAAAATTAAATGGTGTTCACAAAAGCATGCTTGTTGAAGCACGATTTGTTTTTGTTCGTAAGAGCGTTATTTTAAACGTGGGCAGATTTTGAGATTATCTTACTTTCACTGTTTATTTATCACGTTTTAGTATGGTTTTACTTGTTAGAACAGAGTCTCAGTTGTGTAAGAGACACAGATAACTAAGCCCCCACGTTCAGTGTGGTATTCTCGGACAATATTATATAAAAAAATTACATGTGTTTACAGGAAATTACACTACAGTAACTAATGCCTACTGAAGTATATCTACAGACACAAAATCCATGTGTGTTATGGTACACGTGGATTTTGTGTCTGTAGCTTCAACAAACATTTGCTTAAAGTTTCAACCACTACTTCTCCATTATAACAAGCTCATAAATTACATTTAATTTAACCTTAAATCAAACACTTAGCACAAATGCTAGTAATACTTAGGCAAATAGTCCTAAGTCAACAACGTGTAAGTCAAAATCGCCCGCTGCGAGCCCAACGAAAATAAATCAGATGAAATCCGTTCAAAGCTACTGACTTAAAAAAGCATTTATTTAAAACTACCTAAGTACCTTTGTATAATGATAGAATATTTATTGATTCTTTATAGATACTGCTTAAAAGGTTCTTATTTTATTGATGCAGTAAAGTAATATGCCGAATTAAATACAAAATTCCTTTTGAAAACTGGGAAAAAAGTATGGGTTTATATCTATTGTAGAGGTGTAGCTACATTGTGACCGTTTCCTAAACGGTCACAATGTAGCTCACACTTGTGGCATTATTTGATTGTGCTATTAAGTTTTAAAACACTGGTGTCATCTACCTCATAATAATAAGGAACTTCTGCTCTTACAATCGCGGGAAGGAACAAAATTTTAGATGAAAAATCAGGTGTGTAGGTTAGTTTTTCTGAACGTCTGCACCCGGAAATAATTAATGAGTGAAACAGACGATCATCAGGATACGCGCGTAGCCAAATATCGTCTTTAGAATGAATAAAAGCCATGTCTCGCACACAACCTTAAAATAAAGAAGGCCATTCATATAACTACGTCCGCCCGACTGAAGCCACGTTACGAATTCGACGGCAATTTTTTCACACCGTCGCAATACGGTCTACAATTCTTTGAAATATTGCCTCGACGCGTGCAAATTTCGCTCGCGTACTTTTGTACAAACTTACTGAGCATTAAAAAGAACTTTAGCACGACTGTTTAGGGTGTATTCTCGCTTGTGTTAGCTGCAAATGAAAATTGGCGTCGAATATAAGTTACATACGGTTGCCTACACAAAAATAACGAACTGCGCCGTCGAGACGGCTGTAGTAATCACGACGTGAATGGCCGACCATGGACTATATTATGTAAAGGATCTTTTGAGCTTTTCAAAGGGATTCTGAAGCGTTTTCAGGGCGGTTAATTACACGATACGGAGGCCGTAAGCCTGAAGTTTGTCTTCAGTACTGAAATTCGTAGCTATAAAGCGATTTTATGCTTCTTTAGGAGTTTCTTGACGGTTTGTGGTTTGTTTTTTCTTTGTTACGTTCGGAATAATTTCCCGTATTACACTTTTGTGGAACATTGGGCAAAATTGAATGTTTAAGACGCATTTGTGTTTTTATAACTACTGTTTGTAATAGGCCTGTAAAGCGAAGTAGAACCATTAAAATTTGTTTTGTTATAGGACGACATCCGCTAGAATGGAATGGGAAATTGAATCACGAGTTATGAATAATCTAGACAGTATCCGATACGCAACTATAACAGTCAGATAATGGAAATGACTTTGTTATTCACACACTACACTGCTGTATTCACACCAGAAAAAAAAAACACACGCAAAGGTCAATAACCTACACAAAAACTACACGGAATTCAGTCAAATCCTGCATATACCTTTTCTGAAAAGGTGTTCGCACAGTGGAACATAGCGGCACGTTAATTCGCAATACTATTTGTCATAGTCTCACTGCATTGCAGTTTCCTACTGCGACAAAGAGCCATTCTGATACATCAGAACGACAAGCCATTGTCAGAACAAAGTGTGGGCCACTACATCAGAGTTTAAGAGAATATTCATTGTTGTTAGTACTTAAACTTTAAACAATAATGGTTTTAGCTACTAAAGCGCATTTTTATGTAAGTCTAAAGAGTACCAATATTCCTTTAAGGAGTAATTTATAACAACATAAAAGATATTATAAGGCAGCGAGTTTCCTGAACAGTATAATAACAACACACTAGAGTTTTACAACCGCTCTTTGTTTCTGTTAAGGCTTGTATAAAACTGTCGTAGGCGTCTAAAAATATCAAATGCCTTACGATTATACTAAGTTAGAAAGTGGTAGTTTCAAGACCTAGTATGAAAACGAGGATCACTTTTGGACTTGGCTACATTATACTCGCTACTTGTCAATAGTGTAGGTATCTATAACATTTTTATTTTTTATTCTTAAATTGAGATCTTAAGAGGCTTTTATTCAAAGGATGTGGAAGGCGGAGGACAGAGTGATGTGGTGCAGCTTGGGAGAGGCCTATGTTAGCCTCATCATAACTTGAAACTGTTCTAAACAAAACAGTAAGTATGTTTGCTAAATTTTTACGTTATGGACCAATATCATAATCATTAACTTTTACCGTACTCAGCAGTGTCTCTCTTTTCTTCTTTGTCTTAGTACACTCTATAAGTAGATGAACAACTTCAATTGCATCTTTTTCCGCATGTTTCACATTTGGTGCGGCGTTGAAATATGACAAGGTTTTAGAGCCTTGTAATATTTCTAATCCCAGCCTTAGTTAGGGGTGAGCGCAGACTGAGTCAACAGTCTCGTAACCCTGATTTACATTTGCATTTAAAGTTGAAGCGAGTAAGGTTCATTGATGTCTATAAGTGAACCTTCACAATGAAAATCGAATGCTTTGAATTGACGTTTTATCACAATTCTTCCTCCTTGAACTTAACTCGCTACCTATCAATAGCTGTACAAGCATCTTTTGGCGCGTGGCCAAAATTGGAACTAACGCCGCCATCTTGTTTTGTCAGTACAAAATAGATTTCACAAATGTTTACTAACAACGCCCGCCCCCCTGTCAATGCGCCAAAAAAATTTAAATCAGCAAATAGACAAAATGTTCTGAAAAACGTATTTTTACACAACGTGAAACTGTACGTCAGTGATTAACATCACTGGCTTATTTATAGTCTATGACTATGTATGGCCAAAATGTTCAAAGGCCGGCTGCACTGGGAGCGAATCAATCGCTGGTTTAGGGGCTTGAACAGAACGTGTTAAGCTGACAACGCATCGGGCAGTGTTACGATTGCGAATGTTCGATTTATGTGTTGTTGGCCTGTGTGTGCCCGCTTGTGGGTCATTTAGTACTGGACGCAAAGCGGATACAGACGAATTTTAAATTAAATCTCAGTTTGGAAGTAAACATAGGATTATGTCAAGATTATGAATAACAGCAAACTTGGACCGCCGCGCCAGTTGCGATAATTGTCGGAATCAGAAGGTTCACTGTATACCTATTTACTAAGAAGTAAAAGAGGCGTTTAAAAGATGACAACTATGTTAAAATAAAATATAACTTCAGCATTAGAGTCGAATTCAATTTTAATACACAGTCCCTCGAAAGAGGTATCCATGGATTGCAGGCACGTGGCGCACTTGTTTATGTCTGCCCCGTGGGAGATCGGCCATTGTCTGTATGTGTGTCCACACAACACATGTCAGGGCCACGATAAATAAATAACAAAACAGACTTCGGCACCGAGAAAGCTAAATTCTGTACCGACAACACGATATTTAATAATATAACGTTTAAGGTAGTAAATCTACGAAACTTGAAAGCTGTTCGTTCAACAAACTGTCGGGAAGCGAACCTGTACATTATGACTTACATAAACTGCCAGACTCACAACTTTTATGCCACCAATAAATCCTACGGTGCCCACTGGTTATTTCTAGAAGTATCTAGAAAAATACCTTTAGTGTTTCCCCTGGCTGCGCTTTATGCACTACGTAACGGCGTATTTCTTTCAAATTAGCGCAATAAAAGTTTTATTGGTCGTAAATAAAATCGAGAGATGACTGTTGCCAGTAAGTTGGAGGCACATGATCATGCATAATATATTTGTTTTCGGTTTATTTTATTTTAAGAATCCAAAAGTCATTGACCTTTAAATCATAAAAGGTTACAAGTCAGTAGTTATCGCGACCTTTAATCGTATTGTGTATTTATAGGTTCGTTTCTACAAACAAATTAAAATATAATTATATATCAATTCAAACTGTAAGCTAGGTAAGGCTAATAACATTATTTATTGGGATTTAATACATATAGGTAAAAACATAAACAAATATGTTTAAGACATAAATATCGTTTATTCCAGAGCCTTTTTTTGTATATTAAAAGGACATACCATAATTCAATTTAATTACTAAGAATAACTTGACACGATTGTAACTATGTATTACTTATTCTTTTTTTGCTACCTCCCTTTTTATACCATCTGACTTAAATATGATTACATCTGTGTTATTGTATATTATTTATTACTGTTAATTGGACATCTTAACGACATCTAGAAATAATTTTTCAGATATTGTGATTTAATAAGATTCTACACCATTTATGTTAATTTTATGTCCACAAACTTAACAGCAAAACAACATTGTGTTTTTTGTTCATGTACAACAACCGACAGTAGTATATTGTAAAAGTGTGTGATGTGCATGAGAACAAATAAAATATAATTTCATTTAAAATATAGATAAACAAGAACAAAATAACATAAATAATTGTTTATTTACTCAAACTCATATTTTGATAAATAACACACATGTACCTACAGTATGTTTCAAAAAGCAAACTCAAAAATCAATTCCCTGTAATTCGTCATATCCCCTGTCAAACACCGAAAATCGTCCGAACTTAACAAATTAATCTTCAAACGTCGACATTGAAAAGCGTCTATCGAACACATTTCCGTGTACAAAGAGATTAAAACTGTTTGTCTGCTTGTTTGTTTGTTAGATATCCATGTTTGTACGGCATTTAATGACGCCAGGGTAGGCCAGGGGAATATACGCCAATGTTTCGTTAATTACAATCCGGTTTATTCTATAGTAATTCTGAAGGTATTGTCGATCGTAAACGCATAAAGTTGGAAAATAAAGGGGTAGGATTCGGGATTATTTGACTGTAGAGAGTAATAAAAATGAGTTAAAAATTCGTCGAATTCAATTTAATATTTGAAATGTTTGCCTGAAAATATATTTTGCTTTTTACTAAAATTAAAGAACACAGGATTATTAAAAGTTTCTCCCGGACGCGAAAATCATGCAAAAATTCACATCCGGAATGCTGTATTTATATTTTTAATGCCTTTTATTTTTTATCAAGCCTTGCATTTTGTCTGAAAAGGTTCTTTAGTCCAACCAGGGTCTAATCATCAAAATGCAGTCAGAATATCTAACATTATGTAGATACACACATAAACACACTGTAACTTGCTACGCAATAACCCGCGGGCGAATTCAAGTTCCGTAGTTTAGTGCGTGAACGCTACGATGCTACGCCGCTACGCCGTAGGCTATTGCTACGGACCTACGCTACATGCAGGTTATTATAATGTGAAATTCATTTTAGAATTTTGCATTTATAGATTGCGCTTTACAAGGGTGAGATATGGCGTTTATTTTGTAAGATCACATTTATTTTTAGGTGGGGAATGTTATGTTATTATCGATACTACAGAACTTTTTAAAAGTTTATTTATTATCAACACAGTTTACACAGACAGAAAAGTTTTGAAAAAATGCCATTAAAAAAACCTCCCACCCTAAAATAATACCGACGCAATACAAATGAGTTGATCCACGCAGAATCCCATTGTTATTAATACGTACAATAACTGGCGGTCCAAAACGTTTGTCCCACAAATAAATTGTCCGCTTAATCATTGTGCGTATGAGCGATGTCCTCCATCAGTTATGAGGTTCGCTGTTTTTTGGTCGCGCGACCCCGTTGCCTCACTAATCGACGATATTACGGGTCTGACGTTTAGCTCCAGGCTGCTGATGCGAGCCCGAGATTTACGGGTCAGGCGATGAGGTATGTGTTTTGGTGACGTAGTTAGGAGATAGCCTTGTAGTTGTCATCTTAAGGGCCAGTTTCTCCAACGAAAATTATCGCAAAATTTATGTGACAAATTGTCAAGCGCGCGTTATCTGCTGCAATTGGCTGTTTATAAATAATTCAACCAATCACAGCAGTTTACGCTCGCTTGAAATTTTGTCACATTAGTTTCTAGGTTTTTGTGAGGCAGCCATTGGTTAAGACTGGCCTGAGGAAGGACAGCGTGTCAATCTTCTACCGCAGATCCCGCTTCTATGAAATTATCATTTTCTTGTTTTTATAACATAACATAACACCACGCCTGTATTTCCCGAAAGGTTAAGCAGAGGTGTACCTATAGTACACCCACATTTCGCCAGTTATGTTTAGCCTATTGCCATCACTCGGGCACAAATCCAGACTCCATGTTTGTTTGTGTTTCATGTTTTCAGTCTACCTAATCGACGATATTATGCGTTTGACGTTTAGCTCCAGGCTTGCTGAAGCGAGCCTGAGCTTTACGGGTCAGGCGATGAGGAATGTGTTTTAGTGACGTAGTAACAAAATAGCTTTGTAGTTGTCATGGGCAGTCTCACAAAACCTATCTTGACTCTTGCAGAAATTGCTCTAAGGAAAGCGTATTTGCGCTGAATGTCAGTTTTGATCGCAGGTCTCACTCGGTACAAGGATTTTTTGGCGCGTGGCTAAAATCAGAACTCACGCCACCATCTTTTTTATCCATACAATTTCTGTAAAATTTCACAAATGAATACGACAAAGTAATGTCATTCAGGCGCCAAGAGATCCTAGTAGCACCCTACATGTTTACTATCTACTCACATAGTACTGCTTTTTTTTGCACTACTTACAAAAAGTCTCGCCCCTGCGTCCGCGGCTTACCTAAAGGTATCATTCCGTACCCAACCACAGGCAGCAACTACACGACGTGACGTGTCGCGGCGTCATGTCGCGGCGACACGTCGCGGCGTCATGTCGCTGCAGTCATGATTCCGAACCCGACCGCAGGCGGCAACAGCCCGTATTCCAGTCGGTAGATAGAATTTAGAAAAACGTGTTATCGCTCGAACGTTGGCGGCACTACTGGTCTGCGGTCGGGCTGCACGTGTCGCCTGTCACTCGCCCGTAGCTGCCAACGACGTGTCGCTAGCTACGGAAGGTATTTCATAGAAATTCGTAGAAACCAGTCGTGTCACGGGAACATGTCGCCTGCAGTTGCCTCCTGCGGTCGGGTACGGAATGGTACCTTAAAACTTCTTTGTTTATAATAATTTTATTGTTATTATAGATTTCATCATGACAACACAGTATTCCAAGTCAATAGGCCAATATTAGTAGGTATTTGTAATTGGTTTATAGGAGGAAGCCAAGGAAATGGTAACGTGATATTGTGAAAGCTAACAATCAGAATGGGAATTAACAAACAATATGGAGAATACCGAGTATTTATGTATGCTAAATTCATGATGTTTTTTTTTCGAGTTGTGTAAAAATAATTTCATTTATTACACAACTTTTTGAGAATATCTCGTGATACGTGATAGGTGAAAATAAAAAATTGCAATGCAAAAAATATGTTCGTAATTGAGTAATTTTATAACAGCCTGTAGGTATGTGTATCAAAAACATTCCTACTCGTAACAACAAACCAAAACATACTATAAAAATAAACAAACTAACAATAAATGATACCTACCTGCTTTTACGCAGACATAAAAAAATAGTCAACAATTAATTCCCAAATGGAGTTAATTAAACAATAAATTCGTTGTCCAGCAGACGTCCGCACACTAAAAGCCCAAAAGGGTGTTACAATCCGATCGATCTCCTTATCTGCAGGTTCCAGTTAACGTTTTAATTGCTTTATAAATAACTCTGCTTACCCTTGCGCCCTAAAATACGAGAAATTATGACCTTAGGGTGGCACATGCTATATTAAACATGGCTAAATCTTTAGAACAATGCTTTGTGGGCTTAGGCTTTTGAACAATGAGTGTGATTAAAATTTTGGGTTTCCATTTTCATGTGTGGGATGCAAGTGATTTTTTTTTTGTCTCTTTTAAATAAAGCCTGAATAGGATTAATGTGTCTGAAAACTTTAATAGGCTTCTATGTAGTTGGTTTTCCAAAGAAATGTTGAAACCGTCTGTCTAAAGATACAGTGAACAATTTAAGTCTCAACTAACATTTTCTCTACATTAAATGAAACCCTGAAGTTTACATTGTTCGAAACATAGATAGATTAAATTAATATTGGAGTGTGTTACGTGGGTTTTAAGTAAGTGTAACTTTTTATGAATCACCCTTTTAGTACCCACATAAGTTGTCTTGTTCAAAGCCCTTTTATTTTTTTGTATCGTATTATGTTGTATAGAAAATGTTTTGTTAAAAGATTTCGTTTGTTTTTAAATCAGCTTCGGACAAAAATGAACGCTTTGCTTACTGACTGTCGTAGTTAAAGTTTGTTTACGTACTTCAGTTCCGAGTACCGTTAAAATTTCATGAGGTTTCTAACAAAAAATAAAACAGAACTTTTTGACCCGTTCTACCATTAAAAAATCTGTTTGCATAATACAGATTCGATGTCTCCTAAAAATCTGATTAGTTTAAGGTTAAAGCCATAGTTTCCATGTTTGAAAGTTCATTTTGTTATTCCGAGACACTTTTTTTTTTTTTTGGTGGGAAATTATCCGGAGGGCGCGTCAGACTCTTACTGACTAAAACCCACCCGTGTTCCTTCATTTGCCTGTACGTTGCCAGGGGACAGGGGGGAGTATAATGTTTCCACTGCTAGGACTCTGGGACACGCGCTTCCTCTCTTCGAGGGAGTGGGCTGTAATCAACCATGCGTGCCCAGTGCGGGTTGGTAGATCTTCGATTTTTTGGTTCTAGGACATGGTTTCATCACGATGTTTTCCTTCACCGTTCCATATATAATACTCGTGACGCGCATATTATTATTGTGCGACAAACGTATTTTCAATTTTAAAATCGTTCGTATTTACGTTGCGTTCATTCTGCACGTTCGAGGTAGGCCCACCGATCTCTAGGAGGGCTAGGTTGAAAGTTTTAACTCTTGCTAATACATCATTACAAGTAGCAACCTAAAACTTATAACGTAGTCCATAAATCCTCCCAAACGAAGACCATACATTCTAAGACCCAAATCAAACGCGTAACTTCGACCCATTACAGTTACTACCTAATTCTGCGACGGATGCCGCTAACTGCGGGGAATTTCTATCGTTATGTCATCACTATAACTGTTAGTTGCTATTAGGAACCGCGGGTGGGAGGGATATTGTTTAAGAATCGTTTATGACCGGGCACCGTCTTTATCGCCGATCGTATCTTGTTGTGGATTGGCTGAATAATGGCCTGGATTTAGTGTGGCAATTGTGGTATTGGATGAGTGTTTTCAGCTTGATGTTTCAAGTGATATTCTCTTGAATATTTGCACAAGTGGGTCAAATTCTAAAATGCTGTGTTATTTAGCTGAAAATCATTGCGTGGCTATATACTACTTTAATAGCCTCCTCATATTAATTATATTAAATTAGGCTGATTAAAATTGAATGACTTACAATCTTATATCTTCATAGGTCGCTCGAAAATCGTCATTACTACGAATCACAGAAATACAACAATAACGTTGTTTAACCTAAAAGTTTTGGAATAGTCAATTAATTACAGAGAAACATTAAATGTCCGTTAGCAAAAATAACAGATTGTGCCTACACAATTAAAATAATACCGAAAACACATAACGTTTGCTTCATGACGCGTGACTTCAAACAAAAACTAAATTATGAGGGTGGGTTGGCATTTGTTAGTATCGAATGGAACCCTCGCGAAATATTGTATCTACTCGCAGCTAGCTTATTAGACAGCGGTTTCCAAATAATTGGAATTGTTCCCCATAACCATTTGGAAGATAAAATATAGGACAGCGTTAGGTTAATTGATATGACTGTTATAAAATATTCTAGCACTGAAATTAAGTTGACTATAACAGTGAAGTAGCAAACACATTTTGTTGCTCAATATGCCTATATATTATAATCAGCCTATAATTTTCTCACTGTTGGGACTCAGGCCCCCTCTAGGTGATAGGGAGTGGGCCGTAATCCATCACGCGGGCCCAGTGCGGGTTGGTAGATATCACATGTCTTCGAATTTTTGTTTCTAGGACATGCCCATCTCCTCAATATGCCTAATCGGCCCAAATTCTCTTTGCGAGTTATATAGGCCAAGAAAGCAAGGAAAACCTGCTCAGGTGGAGATTTACAGATGACTCCGTTCTGGAGTGTAAAGGTACTGTCTCACAAACAATTGGGTACTTAATATCGTGTCTTGTTGCCTGCACGTTGCAAGCGCATGATGGTCGCTACTGAAGTGCCAAACTCGTAGCCAAATTCAGATCTAACTCTATATACATTGCCATCGACACACTGAGAAGAAGATAGGGCAGATATTTCTTTAGCTACCTTTTGTAGATACTAAACATAAGTTGCCTCAGGTTTTTATGTACATAGTAGCATAGATTCTCACTCAGTATAATTTTTTACAATTCAATTGCAAAATAAAATTTCTGTTCCTTCTATTCTACGACAAACAAATCACTAACGAAGTAACTCCGAGGTGTTTGAACGAATGACATCGTAAAGAACTCGTCATTAAATGCATGTTTGTTGTGACTGCAGTTCAGCCGTCACATTTATACCTAACGAGGTTGTTCCCTATCACGATTGTCATGCCGATAATTATAAAGCACCTGTCCCGTCGCCAGCGATTAACGAGAAGCGAGTAGAGCTAGCAACTAAAACGAGTTGGCGAGCAGCTAGTGCGCGACGGCGACGAGCGATTACACGCTGGTATGCGTATGTACCAAGCGTGATACCCTTTAACGAGTGTTCAGCTCGCCAAGCGAGCGTCACTAAGTGAGTACTATCTTTGAAAGCTCTTGTCGCTGCGTTAAACGAGTACTAGCTAGCGGTGTGAACAGTCAGCGATCAACTATTAATATATGTATCTCGTGTTTAACTTACACAGGACCTACAATCTTTTGTACGTTGCTTGAGCAAGAAAATCGTTGGTAGCTAGTCGCTTTCTCGTCAGCGGTGAGACAGGTCTGTGTGCACATATGTGTTTAAGTACTTCTACACACGTTCCAATTGCATAACTACCACTTGTAGAACCATAGATACGAGCTTAGATATGACACGCGATACGTCACCGTGAAATATTCTATTTTTTTAAATTGCCATTGTTTTCTCTTACAGCTGAAGTTTCGTTGACAAATAATAGTTAGATTGTTTTATTTGAATGTCTAGACTTAAGCTAGTACTTATGATTGACTTTGAAACTTTGCGATACTGCCATTATTGCCTGGATATTTTGATGTAGTACCTACATCAAAATCAAAAAAAGAATGTACCTTCTTAAAGTGACATGAAGTGACTGCTGAAAAAAAGACTTTAACACGCCATCCGAAATTATAAAGTCGATTTCCCTGAGGGGCCGAATATGTTTTTTTTTTGCCACAGACAATAAGTTTGGAAACCATTGTTCTACACAATAAATTCAGTTCGGAGAGACATACGATTGCTTTGCATCTTTCGCCACCCCATTGAATAGGTTTCGACGTTTGATTAATGGTATTGAAGTAGGGGACGAAATAATTTCACATATCTTGACGATACCCTTATGTATTCTAGTCTGACGTTCTTTCCCTCGAGTACTTTTGTGTCATTTTTTACTTAATGTGTTTTGGATACACATTAATTAATATTTTGAAATATGGTGTCAGCACCATATTCTGTTCATGGACTTTTATTAATATTGATGATGAAATCTCGTAATGTTTGAGAGGGAATTGAATTGAGTTATCGTATTTTGATTTGTTTGATTAATGGCAAAACGGGGTACACTTGACATATTTATATTATCTACTGATTAAATAAAGGGAACCTTAAAAATTATGTATCTGTTGGGGTAAAACGCTAAAGTGGTTTCGTCCCACATTGAATGGCTAACGAAACGTGTATACAAGTTTAAAACAAAAACCTAAAACAACAGAAATACATCTTCTTTTGAATATAATGAACTTCATCAGTTTTCATATGTTCATTACTAATTAAGATCAAAGTCAACAAACGCAAACTTAACTTACAAAGTTATTTTATATACCAAATTAACACCCTAACAGAAAATCAACGCCGCGCACTAATGAATAGGACAAACGATTGATCAAAGGAGCATTCATGGTCTACTAACGACCAAGCTAAAGCAAAGGCCACTAGAAAACGTCAAGGGAATGGCACGACCATCGATAGAATTTCACTTGTATGCTCGAATTCGGACGAATAAAATTTTAGCCGAAATTGAATCGGCCGGTAGCCGGCAGTAGACCGTAAAATTGGTCGGCACGCTGACCGTGCCGTGCCGTATACGGTATCTTCTTCGGCGTTTGGTCGAATTATGTGTGTATGTTGGGTGTCGCGTTCAGACTCCTGAATTATACATGGGCCGAGGCGACCTGTGATTTAGTACGCCAACTTCCGACCGGGACGCGCCGTTTAAGAGGTGTATTCGTATCCCGTGTTATAGATATTGTAACGTGGATTTTTTTTGTTTCGCGTTGCTTTTGTTTTTCTTTTTAGGTTATTTTCGTAATGGGAACGTAATTTATGTTACTGTGATACCTGCTAAAATATTTGATTTAAGTAGGATGCTAAAACTACCAAATTCGTATTTGTACCTATGGTTGTGTAAAAAAAAATTAAAAAGCCTGTGTTTTTATACGAAAATTCGAGTTACTTCTGATATTTGGCTTTAATACCTGAATGAAGTTTTTCAACAAACAAGATTTGCTGAAACATTTTTTTTTTCATATTTTCTGTACAAAAGTGCACTTTTTGATATCAATCCCGGATGCGGAAAAATAATCTGCGAAAAGCATGATATTGTAAGCGGTGTAGGAATTGAGTGCTCCATAAAACCCATTGGAAAATCAAACAGTATAGACATTAGTAAAAAAGCTTCCTACAGGAAAGCTTTTAACAAAATTATTTGTGTAAAGGAAATTGTTTTTTAAACTTGTCGATGCCAGTATTTATTTTTGTTGAAAAGAGGAAAGTAAACTGTGTGCAGAGAACAGGTCAGTCTAAAAGTTACATCAATTTGTATGAACCGTATATACAAAGGTATGTCCACTTACGTTCATATACATAACGGAGGAGGGTATGCTTCTCTTTCGTTATTATCCGCCATATTTTAAGTACTGTGGGCGAACTATGGGTAGTGTTGGTTATTGTGCAATAGAAAAACCGTTTGCAGTTCAGATTAAATGCTGTAGGTACACAGCACAACTATTCGAAACGTGCGACAGTTTCTAAACATATTCACTGCTTGACCGCCACCCATTAAGTCTGCTTAGCTCCAGCCGGTCCGAGCGTTATGTCGTAGACTCTGTCGAGCGCCGCTAGGCGACGCTGGCGTTCCGATTAATCAGCTCAGTAACGTATTTCCGACATACATATACTACGCTCATGACCAACCTTCATCCCGGTAACCGTGTAAAAATATTTTAAATTAAAATACATTCGAAATTTAACTTTGCGTAAAGCCAAAAATTGGATTAAAAAGCGAGTAGGGAAACTTCCGGAACCCTTCACACGTGAGCTAGAGTGAGGCAAGCTTTTAAGCTAAAATTATTAAGCTCAGCTTGCACCGCCGTATAATGCTTAAAGTAAGCTAGCTGACGTATAACACCTCCACAGATTATCGACGTTTTGTTGTTTAGTTTATGAAGAGTGTAAAAGATATGGGGTATAGTACGAGTATATACCGCTTTTAAGGCCCCGACACATGAACCTAACTATCGTTGAGATATCTTGACTTAATAATATAATTTTTAATTTATGTCAGTCTCGTTGGTTTAGTAATCACAACCGCGACTGTAGAGCGGTCTTGGGTTCGAAACCCGGGTCGAAAAAGGTTTATTAGGGATTCTTTGAGAACACTTTCAATGGTAGTACCTATGTGCGAAAAAAATGTGTGAAAAAAAGCTAGCCCTAGTAAATTGTACTTGTAACATACCTAATCGGCCAAATGTTGGTGAATTATGCAGTTGTGCACCTCTGCCTACCTCCTTTGGAAAAAGAAAACAGGAGTACTGTTTCGTTATTTATGCGATAGATGTTCTTGGCTGCATGCAAGTTTAATCGTCCGATTTTTCTACAATCTATCCTAGTACCAGAAGTATGGCAACCTTTCGGAATAAAAGAATGAATATGAAAGAATATGGAGGATTCACAATGTGATTCGAACAAGTTTAGTCGGTCATAATTTTTAAACATAGTGGGAGCCAAAGTAGCAAGTTTTCTAAAAATTGTGCTCCATGTGCAGACAGAGATTGCACATAAATTGTATATGAGTCTCGTAGTTACCATTTGTAAGGAGAATTTTTGAATTAAGTTTGTAGAAGATAGGATTTTTCGAACTTGAAGAATTTTGAGTCTTCGTAACTTGAATAGTTTTATTGATGCAATAGTAATAATTAATATATTACATTAGACTTAATGATACATTTATTATAAAGTCCACCCACACAGCTTGACGTAAAACAGAGCTATAAAATATAATATTATTGATAATTAATTTATCTTTCATGTGGGTGTACTATAGGTACACGTCTGCCTAACCCTTCGAGGAATACAGGCGTAATGTTATATTATGTGTTATTTTATCTCCCCATCTCTTTAATAACCCTTCAATTGTTCTGACAACAAGAAACACGCTACCAAACGCCTGGTTTTATCCAGAAACAGGACAAAAGCAAGAATATCGAACCTTTTCACAATAACATCAACTAAAACAACTAGTGGCCCCTCTAATTCCCGTTAAAACGAAAGTGGGGCTGCAATAACAAATAGTTATTGTCGGAACCCGGCTAATAGATAAAGACTGAAGAAAAATAAATTGCGATGCGACTTCCTGCTTCGGAAGAATTCTTGTAACGGTTTACACTTGTTTTTCTCATGTTTTGAAAATATATTTTCACAGAATGTTTCTGCAGTTGGAAAACATGATATAGAAAAGTAAAAATGAGTTTTAACAGAAAAACTCAGGTGTTATGGATGAAAACTAATCGCTGACCCTATTCAAATAATCTCTAGAAAAATAAAAGTAAGTTCGCAAAGAGGATCCATTTGTTGCACTTATTATACACGGATTAAAAATAAAATTAAATACGTATCTACCTCAGTTTTATTTACAACATTTTGGGTACCGAAAAACATAAAACAAGAGAGCTCAAAGTAACAAATTACCGGTGAAACCACACCAGACTCGCTAAGAAATCAATGTAATCATCAAATTGATAGTATAGAATAAATACTACGTACATACAGTAGGATATTTTATTTAACCCGCGCACTGCTTTCTGATAAATGAACGGGTCTGTGCGGCCACTGGGTAGGAAATTGATATTTCACTCGAATCGTCGTGTCGAGGGAGTTTGCCGTCTGGAAATTCATCCGACAGATAGACAGACGCGGTTTCAAATTTTGTATATAGATTTTCGAAACTAATAATCAGGGCGGATGTCGTTCTTTTATTAAAAAAAATGCAAAGATAATGTTGGCCGGTTTTTTTTCGGATCTAAACTGAGATTCGTGTTCGGTGTCTTGTCTTGTATTCGAAATATGAATGGGTTTTATTACAGAAGGGCGGAAGAGAAAAATTGAAGATGTTCGTTTGATTTGCTTACAATTTAGTTATTCAATGAATACTCATATAAGTGTGTTATTTTATTCAATTACCTACATGTTCGTGACATCCTTTACATTTTAGCGATTTTTCTATTCTTAGCGAATAATTTCCGAACTTACTCATACTCATATTGCTAGAAATGCACAAAACGGCAAAAAAAGTAAATATCTACGTGGTTATACCACGGACGGATTGACTTTGAAGTATAAACTAGTTTCAAGGAAAATTAATTCGTCGTATTTTTTTATTTATAAATTATCCTGACTAGTGATTAAAAAACGCGAATGAATAAGTTATATTTCTCCCGTCCACGTGCAAAAAGTTCTTTACTATTTTTTTTTGTAAATATATACTTTATTTATTTTTATTTTCATGGCAGCAAACATATGATTCGTTCTTCAATGTTTACTTAATCACTACTTTCACTAGGGTACCAATTTCGAAAAGGCAATTAAACAATCACAATACCTACAAGCTTCTTCGATTCAAACTGTGAAAAGTTCACTTCAAAGGATATTTATATAGAAAGAAAAAGAAAGAAAATAAATTTATTTGACTCAGATCAAGGCACACAATATTCACACAAAAACAAATAAAACATAGAAAGCTTAAAACAGTATTGTGTGCCTCACGGCTGCGCCAAATAGGCCTAGTTCAGCATAAATGCCAGACAACTAGTGTCTGACGCTGGTTTTCAACTGGACCTTATGACGCTACCATTGAGTAAACAATCTATGAACAAGTTTAGAGGAAGTATAATAGTGAATTGAATTACGTCCACTTCATACGAATGGCGACGAATGTGGTGACTAAGAAAATAAATACTTTACAAAATGTAATCCTTTTTTAAGCCACCCTATTTTCTAATGCAGTGTAAATATTTTAATACAAAAATTCTTTTACACAATAATACAGATTTAAAAAGTTATTTTTGTTTACGCACCCAAAACTTTTTTTTTTCAATAGGTACAGAGGGACCATTAAGTAAGTTTTAATCATCAAATTCTTCATCATAAAACCGAGTTGCTTATTCAATAATGCGGCGATTATTAGAAAATTCTTTCGATGAAGCCTGAAGGCCTTTCAAAACGCCCCCGATTCGGGGATAAATTAAATATTAAGTAATGAACGGAACAAATAAATGAACCGCTCTTTCGGGAATTCCTTTCATGAACTCCTTTTAGGACGTCTAAGAGTTTTAATGAGACCCATTGAACCGCTTTTCAAACTCAAATAAAAAGATCATAAAAAATATAACGAAGTTCGGGTAGGTACTAAATTTGGGAACACCCTTTGAACGAACTAATTGTGTGAGAAGATCTATTTAATATTCAAAAAATGTACGGTTCCGTTTCTGTTAGATTTCCACAAGAATTAGGAAAAATCGCTTTCTTTTTACAGACGAAATCTATTTGACTAATGTTTCCCTTCTGATTTAAGGAATAGAGTTCCATGAAATCAGAAAGAAAATGAAAGATCATAATTTATTAAATTCCGGCCGGCGAAAATGCCTACAAAATCGAAATATTTCATAAAACGTTTAATTTAACTGAAAAATGTAAGAAAATAAAATTATTCTTTAAAAATTCTCTACACTAATGAAACTCAGCCAATTAACTTTTGCAATAATAACAAATAACCCTCCATTGCTTACATTGGACACTATGGGATCATAATGAAGTTGAAAACTAGTCGAACACTCGTAACTAGCGTAAAAATCCGAATATCCGACGTAAATATCCGGATATCCGATTTTATTCATTTGTATCCCTAGGCAATTAGATACAAACCGCGATCTGCATATTTACTTTAAAGTTAACGACACGTGACATCAAGTTTTATTGCAATTAACTTTACGGTCGTGTTATAAACCGTATGATTGCTTTACGATGCTGTAAAATCCGTGGTTTTACAATTGTTCGCGTCCCTACGGTGTGACGCGAAACTAAGGAGCGAAACTGTTTTAAATTATATTTGTTATTGTTTTATTTACGCAAGGAGTTCTTTTCTAAACTGATTTTGTGTATGACTAAATCGTGTACCTTACGTCAAAATGAATTACTTATTGTTCTATTTTATATTTAAAAAAATACTGATTTCAATAATAACAGGTGATTCAATGGTAAAAGTATGTAAACAAGCTTTGTTACTTTGGAAATTAAATCTATTACAATCTTATTATTTTTTCTGACAAAATTAAAAAAAAAAATAGCTTCTCCATCAAAGAGTAAAAAAATACAAATCTTCGTAATACAAAAAATGTTGACGTTTGTTTTAATAAATAGTTATATCTTGTTTTGTCTGTATATTTACATAGCGCGGTCTATCCATCAACGCAATCCACCGAAGCTCTTAATTTATTACTTGTTTACTACTCCTTGTGTACTAATATAAACAACATAAAATAGTAAGTTTTCCAATAAACAGCCCGCTAAAGAATTGTCGGGGATTTTTGACCCATCCCATATATTTAAGTGTTGACAGCTTATATTGCGCTTTTTTATCTGCTTTTTCTTTTTATGTATGTGTGTTATCTATAGCTTTTATCCTATGGCGAATTGTATTGTGTGAATCTCGTTTTTTTTTTTGTGAAAAAATATTATGTTTTGCTGACGCTAATTTCTATAGAAATTGTTATAGTAAACTCGTAAATTATTTGGTTTACATAAATTGTTTAGTGGCTATCAGCCTAGTAAGTATGTGTGTATGTGAAAAGTTGGAGCATTCAAACGACCAATGAACGGCAAAAATCGAAACGCACAGAGACGCTGCACTTGCGAACTAAAGACAAAAAAAATGAAAACGATTTTGCGAAATGGCCGATTTAACTTTTTCAATTAAGCGAATACGGGCCGCGGGTATATTCTGACCCAGATCCGGAGTCAGGCGGCTCTGTCCGATTCGGACCGGTACAGTCCGGTACGCACCGGTGCGTTGCCGAAATGAAAACCTTTTGATTGTGTTTTGTGGCACAACTCGCGTGGAATAATAAAGAAAAACAAAATTCTACTTCAAAAACGTTTTGATCAAATTTGATAGTTCACTTTTATTTTCTACTTCCCTTTAAAATGTGACTGACGCTTTTTTGTGTCATTATTTTTACATGGCTGCCCGTCAAATATTTTTATAACTTTTACTAATCATTTTTTTTTAACTTTTACAGTTTGAAAAAAAAACTTCTGTTATTTTTATGGTTTTCTATTTACATGTTGGTATAAGTTTTTATTATTCGTGCATATATAGTTTTTATATATTTTAACAAGACGCGTCGTACCAAAACGAGAAAATATCCATGGCCCAATAAAATATTTTTATGAAAATAAATAAAACACAGATCCAGCTAGCTTATTTATCGACAAATAAAGTTATAGCGTCAACAAAACACTTTTTTTACACAGTGGGCACCAAATTTTCCTATCTCAATAAAAAAAAGGTCACGACGAAATGTCAATTCGTTTGGAAACCTTCTTAGATCGAATTGTCTGCAAGCTACCTACACAACAATATATTTGCATGAGTTGACATGGCAATCTTCTTATATTTGAGCTTATCAACGCACGATTCTTCGTCATTCAGGCCTAAATTGTGTTTGGTATCACAGGGGCTTCGGCGCAAATAAGCTTGCGAATATCCGAATCTGTAGGCTCGGATTGTGCAAACGGCATTTTGTAGAGTGCCTACTGCCTACCGTGATAACGTTTAAAGGCTGATCTGAGAAATCTAGGCTTAATGTGGAAATAGATCTTTGAAGTAAAATAACGTTTTTGTACGTCAACGATTGTTTTTTTTTCGAATCAAGACGAAATTATTTGTAAAAGACGCTTATAATTTTCTTAAATTAAAACTCACTTACTAATAATACGAATACGTATTTGTTCATATACTAAATTAATGTAGGAAAGTACTGATGCTTTCTGAAACAACTGAACATCAACTGTAGCCAAGTACTAAGTAATTAAATATTTGCGAGAAATAAAATACCCACAAAGACAGCAACACTATTATTAACATCAATAATACATTGGATTATTCTACCTTTTTGATAAATAATTGAAACATTCTAAAGTTCTAATGAAGATTCACTGCTGAGACCTTGCCCTATAAATATTATTAATGTTAAAATAATCATTAATTTTGTACATCAGCTGTCTTAAACATCTGTTCTACTCAACACGATAATCATTGCATGGAACTTGACAGTTATTTTCAATATAGAGTAAATAAATAAAATAAACTAGCACACCGTTAAAACGTTATATATTCAACGGATAATAACTCAACCGTCTTTAATTAAAAACATCGCTTTCAAATTAAATTGTAGGTTTATATTACGCGATCCAAATTAACAGGTGGATCTAAAATAATCAAACGTACAACACAATATTGCGAACTGATTCAAACTCAATCCGGTAACCTTGTCCCAATTAAAGTTCCAATCATCTCGATGCCAGTAAAGTTGACACGCCAACTGACCAAATAGTCGGCGGCCTGTGGCTGCACCAAGTATGACGACCCTCAAGTAAAGCCGAAGTCGGTCGAACTTTGCCGAGGGAGTCCGAAGTGGGCCCGAGCATCCGCGATCAATACCCCACACTGGCACCCGCGTTTCGCGTCAATTCCGGGGGCAAAAGTCACGCTTTCGGGATAGCCGTCGATTTCGGCCGGTCAGGGCCCGTTCGAGTGCGTCCTGCCGGTAGCTCTGTGACTAACGAGGCACAAGACACTTATGCAGAATTTAAATCTTTTAAACTCCGATGTTCGGGGCCATTTCTTAGAATTTGCAGCATTGCAGTGGGGGTTTTTATTTGTATGTATCTTATTCCTCATCATGTGCTTATTGATGTGTCAATCAGGAATATTAGACCTTTAATGTCAACAAAACCTTTCATAGAAATACACATAAATAAATTACGACTAGCAAATGTTTGCAGCAACTAAACAGTTATTTATATTAAAAGGTACGGAATACAGAAAAATATCTTGATATATTTACAATACAAAAAGTGTAAACAAGCCAAGAGAACGGAGGCGGATGTACACAGAAATGCCGAGATAAAATTGTTGGTCCTTTTTGATAAATAGGTCACGAAAGCAATGTCAAGTAACGCCGTGTTGGGGCGTTCCGAGACACTTCGCATAGACTTGAAACGTTTTGATAACTTCGAAAAAATAAACAACTTTATTTGAAGAAACTGCCTCAACAACTTCATTGAAATATCTCTTAGAATTGACATATTAATGTAACAAAGTATTGAAACTGTTTTAATTTTTTCATTGGATGTAATAAATCCATTGTTGAGCAGCTAGAATATTTCAGTTATTTCAATATTGCTGAGTACGGCGCTGTTCTCAAAGCACTTTAGCGTAGCGTAATTTAAAATCAGTATGACAATAAATTACGCTATCGATCGAGCATAATCAAATTTGTTACTTATGTTAATGCTACCTTTGAAAAGAGGGAAAATAGTTTTTTCTCTTTTCCTAGAGGCACAGCTGAAAACTTCGTTTCTAAATCTTGTGTTGATGTAGATTCAGAAACAAGGAGTGGTAGTTACTTAAACATGGGTACCAAAACAACCCTTTACCCTTACTCAACACAAATAGGGCGGGATAGCAATCAGCTGACTCACGAAACATGCATTGTTGCCAGCCAGTTCATCAAAAACTGGTACATCGACGGAGATGAATGAGATACCGATTACAACTTAAATGTCACTCGAATCTTTGCAACTTTTTTCCCATAAGTAGGTCACGGTCGGAACATTTCGAAGAGAGTTGGAAAAAATACAGTCCTCCCCTTCGAAGCGGAACATTGCGAAATTAAAACGTAGCTGTAGGCAAAACTAGGGTTTTCACTGAATAAGGATGTCATTATCCCAGCATACGAAATCCGAGAGGGAAAAAAAAATGTTTTCGGTGTGTTGTCGCAGTTGAAAAATTGGACGTTTTCCTTCTCAACACCGGCCTAATTGTGGAGACGGAATTAAACGAATTGTTTTCATAGCGGAAAGATTAAAATAATACTGATAATTAAGAAAAATTATGCTACATTTTATATTTAACGAAGTCATCATCTGCCTAGGCTTTTCCCAACTACATTGGGGTCGGCTTCCAGTCTTACCGAGTGCCGAATATCAGTACTTTACATGGAGCGTCTGACCTTCACAACCCAGTTGCTGGGTAACACGATACGCCTTCGTAAGACTGGTTCTTAGACTTTCGGGCTTCTGATTACTAAATTTAACGAAGTAATGTTTCTTATTACTGAAAAAGTATCTTAAACTAACTAATTTAGTCTCCATTGTTTTATCTATTGGAATGTGAGCATATTTTGCGTAATTTTTTAAGTACTTATATAACAATCTAATGATGCAACTGTGTACCATATACCAGCTTATTATTACACCACCGAAACACAAGCCTGCAGAAACTCCCAGTACATTTATTCCCAAAGACTCTTCCCTTTGTATATCAAAAACCGATTCCAGGGTGCATTACCAAGTGGAAACGATGCATGTACTCCTGGACGTGTCCACTTAAGGCCGAATGCCTAGACTTCGCACGTGCGCGTCCAAGGATTAAGGTATGTTAACCTCTCGTAGGACGTACTGCAGGCGACATGTGTCATGTTTGTACTTCGAAGTGGTTTATACAAATGTTTTTGGGTAATTGGGAAAATTGAGGAAGTAAGCAAGTAAATGACTTGATACTTAAGATTGATATATAAAAGAATATTATATATAGAATTTGTTTGTGCTTTTAGTCAGGAAAGGCTTAGTTCACACTTTGTTCGCTACATATAAAGCTTCTTAAGGATATCAAAGCCTAAAAGTTTTTCAACAAATCAATTTTCAGCGAATTACAACCTCTTAAGAATATTGATCACACATCCATAAAATATTTGACAGATAACAGCTGATCTGATATCATAAGCCCAGACAACTTGTTGGCATTGGAAATTCCCCACGTAGATACAGGTGGGACCGGACTAAAATAGGTTGATGCGATGCCTGCAAGCGAAGGGATCAATTCACAGCTGTTTGTGAGTAATTGCCATTTATAGAGTAGGGTTTATTATACCCTTTCTATATTGAAATTGAGAGGATAATACAAAATAGTTATATGTAATATTGAATCGTGGTAATGATAAGTAGCTACTTTTTAGTGCTTGATAATTTTTATGGTATTGTTAACGATTCTGTTAGATGAGCCATTCCTTCTTTCTTGCTAAAACACGAGGAAGGAAGTGAAGTGTAGTGGGGTTTTGGGGTAAGGTCTTAAGTAATTTTGAAGTTCAAGATGTGATGATTTTTAGTCTAGTTTGAATAAATTATTTTTTATTTTGACTTACGTTTCTCGTCTTGGCAAAAGCTAAATGTGCCAGAATAGCCCAAGAGTGCAGTGTTAAAAAGAGTAGTAAGTCAGTAAAGTTGGTAGTGGGGCTTATTGACCAGGGTGTGCACGACCGAAAATGGGTTCAAATGTAGGTACCTATTTAAATAAGGTATTTATTATTTTCCTGCAACGAATTATTTTGAAAGATGGCAATTCACTATGTAAAGAGTGTTCATGGAGTTTCTTGCCCGTTCTTCTCCATAACAACTTATTACACTTTGGAATGGGAAGCTTCATTATTCTGACTGACTGACGCCTTGACAATTCAAAAGTGTCTATAGTAAGTAATTGGTTTATTTGAATTAAATGCTTTGAGTTTGAGTTTGTTATGTTTGATGATTTTGGTAACCGAATGGATCGATACATCTCGGAACCCTCTCAAAAGGGTTACTAGTTCCATTTACAATATCCATAGTTGGACATACTAATACTATGACTAAGCTTGGAGTTTCCATACGTGATCGAATCAGAAATGACGAGATCCGAAGGAGAACCGAGGTAATCGACATAGCCCGACGAATTGTCAAACTTAAGTGGCAATGGGCAGGGCACATTGCTCGCAAAGCAGATGGCCGATGGGGCGGAAAGGTTCTGTAGTGGTGACCGCGAACAGAAAGGAATTGCATTGAAAGGCCTCCCACAAGGTTGGGAGAAGCACAGAACCGGGCGAAGTAGCGGTGCTTGGGGGACGCCTGTGTCCAGCAGTGGACATCTTTCGGCTGAAATGATGATGATGATAGCTGCACATGGACCTCTCATGATCATCACATTATCAAGCTTGTGTGCATGTTTTGATCGGCTTTTGTTTTTATACCATATGTTTGGGCATGTGTTTTCAAGTCCCGAGATTTCCTAGGTCTTACGACAAGTAAGTTCACGCTAGATCCTTTAAGACAAACTTACGCTACGCTCACACTCGTAGCTTTAACTTAAAGAATCAGTGTAGAGTTTTAAGTGTTACAGATGTGTGGTTTTAAGCGAAAAGATAAAGTCGGCGTCCCATATTATAACATTTTGTCTCACTCAATCTAAATTATATAACTTTTGAACGGTTTATTTAACTCTACGAGGTTTAGAAGGATTTACATGACGTTTCAATGTAAGTTTATCTTTGAATAATATATTTTAGTTTATTTAACGTGGATGATATTATGTTTTAATACCTTTCCACGACCTGTTGGATTAATTTAATCTGTCTGGCTGCTAAATCCGGTTTAATTTTAAGCACACTAAATAATTATGTTGGTAATTTAATATAATGATCTCAACTTTAAGCCAGAAAGCACTTTTATAACTATTAGCATATTATTATAATCAAATATTGACCAACGATTTGACACCCCTACTAACTCGTAAGCTGCAGCGCTAAAAATCATTGCACGAAGTCCACACTCGGTTAATGGAAACCAAATATAATTCCCAGAAAGCATATATTGTCACAAAGAAGGTACCTATATCACAAACTCACACTGCATTATAGCAAGCACAATGAAAAATATACACGTAGAAACACCAAATAGTGCTCTTTCAACTTACACTACATGCCAAAAAACTCACTAACCCCAAAGCTACAGTGCTAAAAATCGTTGCACCAAATCCACACTCGGTTAATGTGAAACAAAATATAATTCCCACAAAGCATAAATATTATCACAAGAAAAGCACCTTTATCGCACTGCAATATAACAAGCACAATGACAAACATACTCGTAGAAACACAAAACAGTGCTCTTTCAACTTAGACTACATGCCAAAAATCTCGACACCCCTACTAACCCTAAAACTGCAGTACTAAAAATCGTTGCACCAAATCCACACTCGGTTAAGGCGTAACAAAATTCTCACGGCGCATGCATCGTAAATTTACAGTACACCGGAGGGTAAGTTGTGTACTTTACTGCGGTAAGCTTTTACGATATGGCTTAAGTAATAAGCTCAGCTCAGCTTAGCTTCCACGTGAGCGCTATAAAACTTCGCGTTTAAGTGTTATTGGGAGTCGTGGTGACATGTTAATAGTGATGTCCTTGAGACGCGGTTTTCGATCTAAGAGAACTAATTTCGGCTTTGTTCGATTCGTGTTTGCCTGTCGTTCTGTGAATAATTTTGAGGGTTGTAAAGTTTAGGGTTTACTGTATTGTATATTTTAGAAGACTGTCGATGGATATTTAGATTTTCTGCTGTGGGATAGACCGTTTTTTTTTACGTTAACCCGTTTCATTGAATAAGAATGGTTGCCTCTTCTGAACTGTCAATTTTGTGATTGTACAAATTAGCAACATAACATATGAAGAGGGATAGTTAAAGAAGAATGATCTGTTTTGTAAAATTACCAAGAACTTATTAGTTAGCAGTAATACTGAATAGTTAAAGCCCATTGTGGACCAATACCTAAAATCAGATGAGTTTATAGGTGAAAGAGACAAAAGTATTAATGAAAAATTGTAGATGATAACAACACACTGGGGTGATAAGTACATCACAAAAATAACAACAAATTGTGTCGGTAATTATTATTTAAAGACTTTTTCTTGTAACTTGTACCATACGCTCGATTCACAGAACATCGACCGCGGTAAATACCTAAACTATTGGATCACAAATTCTACGTTAAATAAAATAGCTGTTACTTAGCGTGATTACCCATTTCTACATAATTTATATAGAAAAATTAGATCCAGGATAATGTAATAAACATGGGGAATGCCGACAGAAGTGAAACTTAAAACTGGTATTAGCGCTATCTATATTCTACAGTAGAACACTGCGGCGCGCGGCGACGCAAATCCATAAGTTTACCCCCTACCAAAAATCGCTCAACGCGCCTAAAGCAGTTTTCACTTCAAAAAGATTTCAGATGGCAAAAAATAAAATACCAAAGAAGCTTCAAATACAAGATCTTTTTTATTATCACACCGGTCTAGTACTGAACGATATAATTAGAGCCCTTTTGAAAAAAATAAAAAAAATAATCAAATAACTTCTCCGGCTCTGGGCTCTTCTGCCTCCACGAGAACACGGGTTCCACCCAAACAGAGCAGACCTCCACCGTATGCTCCACCGTGTCCTCCGGGCGATCCACACAATGATGACACCCGGGCGTTTCCTCCCGCCTTATCCGGAATAGGAACCTCCCGAAACAACCGTGTCCGGTGAGGACCTGCGTTAGGTGGAAGGTGGAAGGTGAGGACGCCGTGGCGCTTCTCTAACCACTCCTCAAAGAGGGGATTTATCGCCGCAATTGTGACGTACTCCGCACTGGATTCGCAATCGCACTCTCCATGACGCCATGTGATCCCGTCGGAGCTCTGTTCGCTGTTCCATGATTTCTCGCGACAGCGGAGTTACGCCTTGGCGTTTCGCCTCCTCGTGCCACTCCCAAATGTACGCGAGGACTTTTGCCTCCAGATCCCATGGCGGCAATCCGGCAAGGAGGCTCGCCGCCTCACCGGGGACCGTGCGGTATCGTCGGACCAACCAGATGGCCATGACCCTCTGGGACGCGTTCAACCGGTGGGTTGGCCGCCGCTTCAAGGAATACGCCCACACCGGTGCACCGTAAAGGGCCATGGACCGCACGACCCCCACGTAGAACCTCTAGCAGGAGGCGTTTGGACCCCCTAGATTGGGCAGGAGCCGCTTCAAGGCAGCCTCGGCCTACTCCAGTCTGGGAGCCAAACCTCGGAAATGCTCCACGAAGTTCCACCGGCTGTCGAGGACGAGTCCTAAGTACTTCATCGTTGACTCGACGCTGATGTGGACTCCCCCTACCGTTATTTGTGAACCCGTCGGTGGCGCGTTACGAGGACCATGAAAACACATGGCTTTGGACTTGTGCAGGGCACCTCGAGTCCCAATTGCCGAATTCTGTCGATGATTGTCGCAACGCCGCGCGACTCTTTCAAAGAGCTTGCTCACCTCGTCGAGCTGCACGATGGGCCGGTAAACGGACGAAGAGTCCGTAGAGTGCCCCGGCTTCTTAATAAGGGCCAGTTTCCCCGTCTTCCAACGAAGTGGGAACCGGCACCTGTCCAAGCATGCGCTTAGGAGCCCCCTTAGTCGAGGCCCGAGAGCCTCCAAGACCAGGAGAACCAGGCTTTCCCAGGTAAGCCGTCGGGTCCTGGGGTGGTATTTTTGGCATTCAGCCTACGTACCGCCACTCTCATCTCTATACAATCAGAGCCCTCAAGATACAACTAAAATAGGCAACCGTATAAAAAAGTTACAAGGAAAAACTAGATAATAGTTACACCAAATGAAATACCATCCACAAAGTTTATTCGCTTTGGTCGCGTGTCACTTTAGTCCGTGCACTTAAACGGGCTATCCGTGGCCTCAAGTGTACTCGCTTACTTGTAACTTGATATTGAACACTACATACACTGGCGGCCAAGTTAAGTGGTAAAATCCTAAGGTTTTCGCATAGAGTTTTAGAGCTGTAGCGTGGTGTTTGTTTAATCATGTTTTCCCTTGTTTCTGGTAAACAAGACAGATTAAAACAAAACAGATTAAATTCAAATTCGATTACGTTTTATGCAACTAAAGGTCAATAATAGAATTTATGTTAATCAATATATGATTCGCGACCATACATAATTAAGATAGATATAATCATTGACATCATCAATACAACTCTCTGACCGATATCTGACAGATTGTAAAAAAGTAAGAATATTTTAATTTCGCGGGCTACCTTAACGCATCCCCCTTAATAACAGGGTTATGTCCAAATTGCTACCATTTAATGGCCCGACATGGGTCAGTGTGTAAAGAATAATGTCAATCGCTCCATTCTCCTATAAAAGAGATCTATCGTAGTCCCCATTTCGTAATGGAACGATGGACGTCATTCATAATCGTTAGCCAGGCTTGTGCGAGGCAGCGTTATGTGCAACTAGGAGAAATGGGTTACGTTGACACTCTTCGGCTATGACCATCTGTTACTTACGACATTTGGGAATTAGGGAATATAGTTTCTTAAACCTCGTGACTACGTGTGTCCTAATATGCCTTCAAAAGATATTTTTCTTTTAGAATGACCAAATACAAAAAATATAGATAGGAATTCGGGTTTCAGAATCTGTATTTACCGATAACCTCAAAGGGCATGAATACCTACATAAATAAATAATTACATAAATGAAAAAATGTTATTAATGTGGAACATCACACGTGTCATTATGTTCAGCGGTTGCGAACGGAATACCTATTTAAATATCGGAATATTCATATCTCATTTAATAACAAGGCATGATAGGCAGCCCTATAAATATTATCATAGGTCGTATTACGCATTATTTCCGTGGAATCCGATATTAATAAAATTATGTGCGTGGTTTTAGTACAATAATAATTAATCTTCAATAATCGAGAACGCGCTGTTGTTGGATTCGGCTTTCTGTGAAAAGGGGCTTTTTAATTAAGGCTTCGCTGTAGAAATGGAAATGTATCGCTATATTGTTTCAGTGTATGATGGGATATCGTGTGTTTGCTTACGTTTGAGAACTCCTTCAACTTTAGTTAACGCTCATTTTACTGTGCTAGCCTTATACTGTTTAATGTTCATTTTATGAATTATTTGTAAAAACACGTGTCTAACTGTTTGAGTAAGTGAGTTTAAATGTTTGTAAACGCACCCATAATACTAGTTTGAGAAAACATTAAAAAAAAAAATGTGTACGTTATCTGAAACCTATGTTATTAATGAGGAGATCACTTCATGTATTTAATTACTTAACATAAATATCAATTGAATATACAGGGTGGATCTTATAATATATGTATATTGTATATTAAAATTTAAAAAAAAATTGTGATGCAAGATTTCACCCACTTAACTTTATACGATTTCCAAATCGACTAAACACTGTGACGGCGGTTCGAAGGGGCGTTAAAGAAAAAACCTTAGCCAATTTCGCACAACCTTCAACTGAAAACGAGCTACTAAAGATAAGTATCGTTATGTAAAACCAGCTATTTAGCTGCAACCTCAGTTTGCGCTGATTAAACCGCTAGAGCTTAGATTAGATAGAAAAAAATCCAATTGCATCCCTACAAAGACAAGGTGAAGATAATTTCTAAGAAATTACTCTGTAAAAAAAAAGTAGGTAGGTAAGCCAAGAATAAGTGTAAGAAAAAGTATACTTTCCTGAAATGCGAAGACAGCAAGTCAGATTTTTTGTTAAAAAATGTAGGTTAAAGAAGAACAATGTTTTTTAATTTGTTTTTTACAGGCAAACATATTTTTTAATTGGTTTTTACAGAGATAAATGTTTTGTAATATTTTTTACAGAGAATTAGAGGTTGGTTTACAAGCTTTTTTCTAGAAAACACAAAACAAGGAAAGTCAAAAAAAACTCATTTTATCTTACCTAAGAAGTGGTGAAAGATTTGTAGCAGACTTGTTAGTACTAAATCAAACAACTTCAATGAATATAAGGTCAAAATTACCATAATTCGATAACGTTTTACATTAGGGACAACCGAAAATAGTACAAAAACAATGTATCTAGCACATGGAAGCAATTACACTTTATCTTCAATTCACTTTGATCATTACGCGGTACAAATGGGGCCAAGTTAATGGCTCACTTCATGCTGCAGTAATAAATATTTTATTTTTGTTTCACTTCCCGCTCCTGGCGATTGCTAGCCTCAAAAATATTAATGTAAATGGTAAGTTCAATGTGGATACATTATTTAGGTAGGTATTAGTATGATGTCTATAGTAAACAGGACAAGTTTCATAAATACCTACTATCCCTACTACCTATGTAGGTGATTATTCATCATTGATACAATCAAAAATATATATACTTGCTTAAATCGTAAATGAAAGTCTCTGACGTAAAAATATATTCCAAAATTATGAACAGCATTAATCATTTAAAAAAACATCCTTCAAAATGATATCAAGGCTGTCTACGTACGTACTTAATTAATTAAAATGTCTCAATTTAATTTTAAGTACTGAAATAACATCACAAGTTTTCATACAGACATGACGAATGTGAAAATTTTCGCTAAAACAAAATGACAAGCGAAACAATTTCAAGAATAATAAGACTGAATTATAATTTGACACCTTCATCGTCTTAAAATAATTTCGTTTATGTTGAATAGACTTTCAAATAAACAGTTTTACGTATAAATTATTTCTAAATAAGAATGGCTAATACATTTCAGAAAGATATCAGAACTAAATGAAAATTCTTGAGAAGAATGTTTCATAAAATAAATACAAAACTATTGTATGGGCTCTCATTTGTAAATATGAATATTTTATTACCAACACCGAAGAGTTTTCTATGATTTAACAATAAAAGGTTTGTAGGTAACTACAGCCCAAATAACAATGAATTTTATGTTTAATGAAAGCATGAATTTATTATTACAGTGTCGGGCCGATAGGAGCCCAATTACATAAAATATTTTTGTAAAATAAAAAAATAATTCAATAACAGATCAATTCCCTAATTGGTTTTAAATGTGCGTGAGAGTTTAATCGTTATGTCTGTGTGATCAAGTTTATCGCGCCTGCACTGTAATCGCTAATGTTAACGACTGTTTATCGTATACAACTAACATTTAATATGGCTAATGGGTTTAAATGTAATCTCTAGTAATTAATGTATAGTTTAAATGGTGTTGATCCTATTTTTCCTAGCCTACTATAGTAGAGTAGAAACACGTTTTTTGTGTCGTAGTACTTTACATAAAACCTACAATGTTTATTATTTTGCCAATATATTATCTGAGTGTATACATTTTAGACTGAACTGGTTTAGAAAAAATATTTTACAAACAAAATATTAATGAAATTATTCTAAAACAGTACCAATGCAATAAACTTTTGATAAATTCCACGAAAAGGACTTCCGTAAAGAAGTCATCAAGATGGTTAAAGAAACAATTGTATTTCAATTATACCCTCCGAAATCCGAAGCTCAAGCGGCCCCTCTAGCAACTGGTTCCTTAAATAAACAAAAGCCAAAAATCTTAACAGGCCTTTAGAAATTCCGACCGATGCCCAAATTCTTGATGGACGGTGACAGTCCTTGCCATCCCTAGAGAAACCACTTAATCCCGTCTGAAATAATGACTGAAACCCCTTACAGGTTGCGAACGGACCGAAGCTTATAGTAAATACAAGTTCATGTACGTACGAACTTATTGTGGAAACCGTTTTTTTTATTGTAAATGGACAGTAGATTTTCATGCAAATTAAGAATGAATTGTCACCTAAACATGTTCCCCTAGAGTATTTATTGACGTACCCTTTACATCATAACTAGAATTTCCTAAAACGTCGCTGCGTTATGTAAAAGATTTGTCTATTCTTTTGATATAATCCGACAGTCACGTCTACGAAAAGCGTAGAGCTGCTACGATATTCGTAGCAGAAACTAACTTCGTAGACTCTGATAGTTCGATTTTCACGCATTCGTAAGTAAAAGCTTTGAGTGGACTTCGTGAATTGGCACAAAAAAGCGTAGCGTGGGATTCTTCGAAGGACCGACAATCGACCTTATGCGCAAATCTGTCCACTAGGTTTTCCATTCTTTGAATAGGTCTACGGGACTACGGCCATGAAAGGCCGAGTTATGCTCCCTCATGCTTCACGCATTTCAGATCCCATTATTCGGAATCTCAAAGCACAAACAACTTAAAATTCAGTTATAAACAACACACTACACACATTCAAATAGGACGTAAAGCGGAGTTGAACAAGTTTAAGCTGACGAGCCGCGCACGCACGCAAAGTTGTTACTTTATTATTTTAAGTCGTGTTTAAGACACACTGCCGTGATAAGTGACGCGCATGTAGGATTAATATTGTTATTACTTGCGTCAAGATATCGGGATGTTGAAGTTAAGAAAGGATTAAGTCTATTTAGAGAAATGTTGGGCTCCTTAAATATAATGTTACGTATTGTTTACACGACTCGGCGATAAATCTCTGTCATTCATAAATTTACTCTTACTAAGCCTTATTGGTCGATTCGTATGAATTTACTGGCCTGAAACGGGCGAATTGTCGCTTTTAAATAATTGATATTTTTTTTTATATAGGCGACTTGAACGAGGACCAGAAATACGTATTAGGTAATTGGCACATCTTGAATTTTATGCAATAAAATAAAAATAAAAAATAATTGGGAAATATAGTGGGTTCTAGTTTTTTCTTAACTTTATTGCATACAATTTAAAATGTAATTCTAAAGTTGTCGATATTATAATGTATTTCTAGGTTGTCGATTCGCCGATATTATATATATGTATTAAAAAAACTCTTTTGCATCTAAATCCAAAAAACAAAAGACAGGCATCAAGTAATAACTCATTCAAACGAGAACATAAACTTACCATAATTATTTCACCTATTTGCCGACGCGGACGGTTAATAAACTACCCAACGTCGGCAAGTCACCCGCATTTGCCGTGTGTCGCCACAATAACATAATTAGACCCAGTAATGAGCTAATGTCTCGAATATTCCGCGCAAAATTTGTTTTGAAAGTCATTACGGCTTACTGAGTGTCAGTTTGTCTCGGCTTAAACGCTCCTCTATGACAAATTGTGTTGGAATCGTGTCACCGATTGCCGACGATCGATATGTTTTGAGGTTGCTTCGTTCCTGGTAGAAGAAAATTGTGGTTGCTTAGGGATTCATTTAAGTTAGGTATTATATAAATTGACGTTAGTGAAAACGAGTAGACGACTTTGATTATATTTATGCCTTGATAGATGTAGAAACTGAAAATAATATTGATAGACTAACGTCGTTCACTTTTGAGGGGCTCTTTATTTCTTTAAGATGAGCACGTACGATTGTAGTCATGAAGCTCTTGCTATTTGATTCTAAGCTTGTAAAACGTGTGTACATTTAAACCAAAATTAGAATAAAACGAAATTCATTTTGAGCAGTGGTGTGGCCCAGTGGTAACGGCCCCAAATTGCATGGCTCCGAACATTTTTAATAAATTGCCCAACTCGTGGAAAATATTAAATATATCTACTATTAAAAGTAAGTTGAAGAGTTTACTAACTGAAAGAGCATATTACAGTATAGCAGAGCTTATGCAAGAGGACGATTTTCTTCATTTTGAGATGGCAATGTTGTATTTTTGAAATGTTATTGTAATCTATTGTATTTTTTTGGAATTGTAATTTGGAATTGAAATTTTTAATGACAGTAATTGATATTTTTATTGACTAATTTATTTAATGACTGCTTTGACATTGAATTGTATCCAAAAAATATGCTTATTGAATTGTAATTATACGGCTTATGCACCATCTCTTCCTACCAATTTGTACGCCACGATATGCGGCTGAACGTGATAGAACTTTTCTGTATCCCATGACTATCCTGCATGCAATGTACACCATGTTTAAACAAATAATATTTACTTACTTACTTACTTACTAACCTAAGAGTTTGGTCATGGGTTCGTACCCAGGCAGGCGCTTTACTTTGTGTAAATAATTTCATCACCGCTCCTCTCAAACGGTGAAGGAAAACATCAAGATCATGCATGTCCAAGAACCAAAAATTCAAAGACATGTGACATCTACTAACCCGCACTGGGCCCGCGTGGTAGATCACAGCCCTCTCCCTATCGAAGAGAGGAGGCCTCTGTCCCAGCAGTGGGAACATTGTAGGCCTATTATGCAATATGGACTGTGTCTTTTAACTGGTTGAAACTAGAGACCACAATCAATTTAGTGCCCTAAATTCATCCATCACTACTATGTACGTTAAGCTATTTACAGCCAAAACAATTAATTATGAAATGTCTACATGTAACATTTATACATACATCCATATATATACAGTATGTGCCTGTTGTAGGGCACACGTTTTGGGAGTAGCCCGCATCACATTGTTCGTCGGACGGCAATTGTCAGACCATAATTTTGTATGAATTATCGCGTACGGGAGATAGACCGGAATGGATCGCAGGCGGCCGGAATTTTTGGTATTATCCGACAAATTCCAAACGGCTTTCACTTGACATTGTTGCTCATCTGTGAATTTATTGGTAAATAAAGGCTACTGAATGCACGGAACTGTAAATCTACTTAGCTCCATACAAAAATAAACATGCATGCAAGAAAAAAACAAGAAACCCAATTCAGTAATAATAAAAACGACCGTAGAAACAACAGACTTAATTTAGCTTAAAATAGTGACACATTTTTTGTACAAGCGCCCAGAGCGAGATTTTAATTCGGACAACCGGCTGTCCGACGTTATCGCCGTCCAACTGTTTGAACAAAAAAAAATCTAGTAAATTCTGGGCGAATTCGGGATACAGAAACACGAGTAGCATTAGTGAGGGGACGTTTCGGACATGCGGCGATACGTCCGGACAGTTTTGATAAACGCCCCGCAGCATCGGCTTTTACGGGGATTTTTTTTAAATATACGTCCGTGCTATGGAGAAAATCTTATTTTTTTACGCTCTCTTTTCACGGTGGGATTCTAGGAAAGACAAAAACTGGAGGTGCCAGTTCTGCCCGAATAGTTGAATAACAGTTAAAAAATAAAAGTTACATATCAGCGTATGGTCACAGAATAGATAAAAGTATGGATTGGATGTAAAGCATTTGGAATGAGAGGCAACGAGCACTGGCAAGATATCCCAAAAGGTATAACATAAAGCGCAGAAGTACAAAACAAGTTGATAACATTCTGTGTTTATGTTGCAATTACTTGTAACTACAAAAACATGAAATACCACAAATGACTAAGAAATGAACCCCATGTAATGTATCTGTATCCAACTACGGAGCAATATTTTTTGTCTTATTTCCGTCATGAATCGTGCTGAATGAAATAAATGTTGCTATAAAGAAACCAATTTTATTGTAGTTCCGCGTTTCTATATTAACTGCGCGATTGACAGAAGTATAAACAGAATCCATTTTAAACAAGGTCTGCATTGAATACAGCTCGCTTCGGCCCATTACTCTTAATCAATGCCGCAACAATAGTTCGGATTTAGAGGTCTTATCCTGACAGAATGAGAAGCACATTTGTTTCTTTAACACGTTTGAGACTGTACGACTTCACAAATCGACCGTGTTGTATCAAAGGTCGAGGCACGCAAGAATTATTAATGTTCGGGCTCTCTTTTTCTTTAACGTTATATACAATCATGGGTCCATCAGTAACCGTTAAAGTCATATTTCTAACTTTATTGGACATATCCTTATACAGCAGCCCAGGACTAGAACTCTTCAGTTTAATGATGACAAACCTAATCGTGGATAAAGAAGCTTACTAAAAATAGTATGAAAGTGCCCAGTTCACTTTAATTTTATTGAAATATGAAGCAACACTATTGAATAAACAATTTATCTACGTAGATATCATGAAAATCCTTGAACTGTGTTGAACGGGAATTCTAAATTCGAAGTCTTATTTTGTATTGTCACACTTTCGACGCGGTTCTTCACGTATTGATCCCTACTTTAAGCTCTTGCATTCATGAATGCGTCTTTAAGTACTCACATTTGTAACTGTCACCGCGATTGGTCATCATACATTTTTTGTCCAGTTCGTGTCACTCCTATATACGGATTATAGGCTTTCGAACTTTACATAATTCATGTACTGATATGGATGGGTTTGTCATACGATTAATGTTCTCTTCGAGTTTTTCTTATGTCATTTTTATGCAAGGCCCTTCACCGATCTTAATTGAGTGCATCATATAAGGAGTTTGTTTCATAACTGTACAATGATGCATTGTTTATTTTTGTGATTGAATATTATTATTACAATAACTTACCTACATCTCTTGTGGCCGAAATCGATTAAGGTTTAAATAAACCCAACAATAGCAGCAAAGATAATAGTTAAAAAAATATTTGTGTAGTTTTAAATGATATTCAACACCAAAGTACCCATACGAAGATTAAAAATGGATTAAATCCTAACTACGATTACATTGTAGAACCCACATTAAGCGCATAACAATACGTTCGCGCCAAAAGGGCGGCCATTTTGTCGTATCCCAAATCCCTCTCCGCCGGTTCAAGCATGTGTGATCGTCTCAACGCAAGGGCTAGGAACAGTGATTGACAGCACACGCGTTGCTCCGGCTAATCTCTAGTGTCACAGCCTGCAGATTGCCGACACGAGAGCCCTGTGACACAGACCATCTTCACAAGACCTTCCCACCCCCTTCCACATCACCCAGAAACGTTGACTTCGGGCTAAATGACGTGTGTTACAGAGGTCATGCTAAATTTGTCATGCAAGAACCTCGTATCTTATGCAAGTTTAAATAGATTTTGTTGGTCCTAATTTAGTGTACAGCTAACTGACCAATTGGTATGAGATATAGATAATAGAGTACCTTCAAAGTAATTCCGATATTGATCACCAAATTACATATAAATAATTCCGGCAATTGGAATAATTATTTGGACTAATTATTTGTACTAATTATTAGGAATAATTAGTTTGTAATAGTGTCCAGTGTAGGTGCTGTAGTCAAAGGGCGGGGATTTCGATCTTACATTTTAACAACACTGGCTTACTAAAAATGATGCCAAAAAAAAATTGTTCTGGTATCTCATCCGATTCTTGTCTTTATCCGTTCTGATTTCAGATAACGTATTTGAATATCGAACCGAAGCACCACATTACAATCTAGTTGTTCTCAGATGGGCGTCAAACGTAGGCCATTAGGCCGTTTGTCAACCGCCACCGTCAACAGGATGTCAACGAGAACGAGATGACGGTACCGAAGTAAAGATACATACATTTACTATGGCCGCGGGTCCACCGCACGTCTGTTACCCAAGCGCCGGGATCCCGGCCCCCGAATTTTCGAGTACCTAGTTCGGCGCGACCGCTAGAACTCGGCCCGCGATTGTGACGGGCCGAGTGATGTGCCGGTAATACAAAACACGTTTGATCTTGTCCACACACTGCCATCGCACCGGCGGCGCCGTTCGCACAAGTTTTGTTTTGTCTATCCTAACGTACTGAACCTCTGAGTTTGGGCGTGGTGGACAAACGATCGCCGTCACCGGAACATCACGTTCGATTCGAATAATCTCGTAACGTTAACGTTCCGTTGACGTGGCGGTGGACAAATGGCCTTAGGCGTCAATCGAATTTCCTGGAATATGGCTACTAAGGTAGATATATGTTCATTCCTTTAACTAAGAACAATCGATTATCATTTATTTAGCTGATGATAAAACAATGCGCAGTTAATAGTCGGCATTGTTATGAGTAAAATTGTAGTATTTACTCTTTAAATTAATAATTTAGTCAAACCCTTGCTTAGGTTTTAATTTATTTCCCATCAGCAGATGGCGCCACGATTAGTAAATATTTTAAAGATCGCCAGTCGGAGTTCGCCAACATTTACTGCTACTCTCCAATAGATGGCGTTACTAGTCACAATTTCGTTTCGTTCCTCGTTAATAAAATATAGATTTTGTTTTGTACATACATAATTTATATTAGGGATGATAATTGTTACATTCGTACCAGCTTATGATGATGTATAAAAATAAGAAAAAATAATCTTCTTAACCAACTTCCGTAGGCGGGAGCAGACGCGTAACCGATACTCTTTCATTCATACTTTTTTGTCCATCCAGCCCAATTTAATTCTTATATCCGAGAATAATCGTCAAAGAAGCCGTTCGAACGAACTAAAGACGTTAGTGCAGTTGAAAAAAGTCGTTTACAGCTACGTTTATAGTGTTATGATGCGTTTATTATTATTATAGCCCCTTATTGTGAGAATTCTATCTACGTGAAGTGAAAATTGGGAAGTTTTTTTCGTTTTATCGCCGTTTCGAATGAATATTATGTTGTTTGGGATTTCACTGTTGCGTCAGTTTTGTTGTGAATGAGAGTAGGTACTGTTATTGCAACACTTCCATTGTACTAACATAAAAATAAGATGGGAAAGTTAAAATCAAAGATTGACTTGATACATGAAAGCTAGCTCGTATGAGCTTTTCAAAACAAACTCAAGAGATTCTAGTTAGGCGGTTAGGTCAAAACTCAAGAGTTTGGTGCAAAGACATAGCTGCCTAGCATGACTTAACATGGATGGGACGTACATTTTTCTGGTAGTTGATCTAAGTAACCGAACATCATGTGGACGTGGACATCATGGACGCGATAATCTAATCTATCAAAAAACATGCCAACAAAACGCGTTTCGAATCTCCATTATAGGTTTTTCACATTCACAATAAAATTGTATTATCAATATAGAAAGCGAACACATATGGTAATGAGTTATCCATTCATGGAGCCTATTGTCACGGAAAATTGAAAAATAGTAGAGTACGCTTATATACGATTCATATATTCATAGAAACACATGTACCTCGCACCGACGTGTGAACAGTAATATCTTAGTTTTATTTTCTCAAGAGTCTACATACATCGACTACTTTCTGGTACTTCCAAACTGATTCTTGAATGAGGATAATGTGCGGCGTAAGTTTTGAGAGCTGGGTGGTAATAAATATTCAATTTCAACGCTAAATACTGGAAACAAACTACATAATTATAATACCTTAGAGTTTCCACATCAGCGAGATGAGTTTATTTACTTCTATCGTAATTAATATTATAAACGCGAAAGTGAATTTATTTGTTTGTTTCTTACCCTTTCACGCTAAAACGACTGAACAGATTTGAATAAAATTTGGTGCATGGATAGACCATGACCTGAATTAGGACATAGGATACTTGTTACCCCAATATTCTTACGGGATCGAGAATTATGCGGGTGAAACCGCGGGGCGCAGCTAGTATTTTCATAACAGCAGACCGTGCGAAAGCACATTTAATCGTAAAGAATGATGAGCATGTCTAAATACCACACTTGTAAATTTCGCTATCACATTTGTTGATTGTTTAATATAGGCCACAGAACTTGTAGCCACCCAGGTGTCATTGTCAGCACTGTTACGCCCAAATCACTTGAGACCACCTACATGATCATTGTTGTCAACTTTATCCCCGTATGTAACAGGTTGATGTGTCACCTTTAAATATTTTTTTTTTATTGTTTATGTACACACAGAAAAATAGATACAGATAAGACATAATCATAATTATGAGTACAAAGGTACAGCTTATACGTAGACAATAGTGTGTGAGAACAAGAAGAGAAAAATATAAATATGCGAAGTCTTAAACTAAAATATTGAAATAAACCTGCACGTATAACGTAAAAAAATAATATAAACTTAAATAAATACATAGAGCTTAAACTACTTGTTTACCATAGAAGTATTCAGATGTGTAGGTACCATAGAGGAAGGTCATATCTATACACCGTAAGGACTATTTCTGCTTGCAGCGCTCGGCCGCTATAGAACTAGGGCGGTAAGAGATGTGGTCATCGTGTTCACAGGATTTTGTTTTCAAACTGCTTAGATATGAAATTCCTCGATAGTACATCCAAATTTCGGGATACTTTCTTTTCGCATAATGTTCTTTGCCCTAATATACTTCGGCATAACGATTTTGGCACAATTTGTTTTGGCATAATAATACTTCGGCATAATTTTTTTAGGCATACGTTTTATGTTGGCATAATCATCTTAAAGACTAATTTGTTTTGGCATAAATTTGATTCGCATAACGTTAGTAGGCCTAAGAACCGAATTGCTGCAAAACCGACTCCACGTAGTCTTGTTTGTCCTACCCCTAGAGTGTAATTTAAAATCGCGTAGGCGCGTAGGGGCGAGGCGGCCCGTGGGCTGAGGAGCAGGCGGCTGCGAGCGAGCCACCGCGGCTGAGGCTGGCCGGCGAAGCCGGCCAACAAGCCGAAGCTGCGGTGGTGAGCGAAAGCCGTCTGCGACGATTAGCACGCGTGGGGCCGCCGGAGGCCCGCAGCGCCGGAGCCGTGACAGAAACCCTGCCTGCTGCATGTTGCATGCTCGCTTGAATGCTGCATGCTGCATGCTTGCTTGCATGCTGCATGCTTGTTTGCATGCTGCATGCTTGCTTGCATGCTTTAACTTTATGCTTAATAAATTTATGCTTTAACTTTATGCTTTAGAATATTATGCTTAATCATTATTATGGTTAGAGAAATTATGCTTAAAAAAATTATGCGTAAGCTGTTATGCGTAATTATATTATGCGAAATTATATTATGCGAAAATATAATTATGCCAAACAACATTATGCTAAGTTATATTAGGTCTTAAAATTTTATGCAAATGGATAGGGAACCCCAAATTTCGCCAGTTATTAATAAGTCTCATATAAGAGGTGGCAAGAATATACCTACTGATATTAACGTGGATGCAGAAGTCAATATAATATATGCTTACTTAGATTGATTTTTGTAGATTTCTGAGTAGAAAAGAAAACCTACTGTACAAACAATGAAATGTGGGCGTTACTTAGAAAAAGAGGGATAAGTTGTTCTAGATGAACAAACAAAAATATTTGCTTGGTAAAGATAATTTTATTCTAGTACTTACATAACTTTCTATATCAGCATTAGTTATGAGATCTAAAATGAAATAGGTCAGGGATTCCGCAGCTGGCATCGAGATTGCACAGTTCTGACATACTGTCCAAGATGTTAACGCACTAAATTAGAACAAGAATAATATTCCAACAAGTATTAAATTATTATGTTTCTAAAACGATCTGAGTGAAAAAAAAACATGTGAAGTAAAACAGCTGTCTATCTTACCCACTAGAGAAGCAGAATCATCAGAGGTTGATAGTTTATAATTGGGTAAATTAAGTGTCTTACTTTAATTGTCTCATCCATCAATCTATTTTGGGCTGCTCATTTATAATTTTGTAAGTGCGGGTCGTTATAATTTCCATAACTCGCATGTCTATCAATGCAATGCGTCCGATAAAGTACAAATCTTTGAACAAAATATTGCTACCGTATGTCGTTTGGAGCTCCAATTCACTCCTAGAACTTGGAATTCCAGCTCCTGTGAAAGGGAACAAAAACAATTTATGCTCCCAAATTATTGGCCCCTACAAATGTGTTCAATAGACATTTAATTAGTCAACGATTTATCTGTAAAGCTCCTAATACTAATGAATCCAAGATGGCGGGTAATCCTACTTGGTGATAATTAAAGCCCTGGAGACGATCGGGAATTCTATGAACTAGCGGAAATTATCACACACAGACAGCGGTAATAAACTGAAGTTTGAACAACATATGTTCAGTGATAATTAATTGAAAGGCGACTCAAATTATAGAAGCTGAAGATGCAAGGATTCGGAAGAACTTTGAAACGATAAAATAGATTATGTTAAGCCTTTATTAGGTAAAAGCAAGTAAGTAATTTCGAATAGGAAAATATATACCAAAAAGTCTAAAGATAGTAAAGATCTATGAAAAGCTTATTAGGAGCAACACAATAACACTTCAAGGGAGCAAATCTTGAACTCTCGACCTTTGTCGCTTCGTATTTATGCAGATTGTTCAATGAAGTAAAATTAAACTTAAATATGGGAAAGGAGATTATATGATATTATATATTATTATGATATCGGTCGACGATGGGTTATTGACTTTCACCGTAGTTATTAAAGGCATAGCTATATACTAACTGCTTCAAACTATATCTAGACAGTTTCATTAGAAAAATACGAAAGTTCTTACCAGTATCAAAAAACTTAAGTCAACTAAAATCGATCTCCCTTAAAACCAATTTGTTTAAAGTTTACGATCGCGGCTGAAGCATCAAACAATGAGCGAAAGAATTGTGTTTTTACGGCATTTTAACTTTGATCGTTTACTAACATAACTCTTTTATTGGCCACCATAAAAATTCTGTATCTTTTTATTTCCACCGCATCGAATATCATTATCATCGAATGAAAATCATTTGTTCTCCTAAATAGCTTTTTAATAGCATTTCCACTAACTAAACGACTATTGACTCTTCATTCTCACAAATGTGCCATCAGCACATGATGGAGTTTCGGCAATGATAACAACAGTTATTGAAAACAGTAAATGCCAATAATGTAAACTTATTTAATAAGAAATCTGATAGTCTGGTTTCGACTTTAGGCAAAATAGAGGTTAAGAGGGTACACGCTTCAACTTCATGTGCTTGAACATTATGAACTTGAAAATTTGCCAATTATTTTGACTTGCAAGTGCCAAAGTACAATCATAACCATGGGAAAAACCTTTCTCCTAACTGTGTTGCAGGTAAATAAGTAAAATAATAACTAGTTACAAATAGACAACACATGGTATCTTCAAGGTATAATGGTTTCCTAGACCAATGGGATGATAATAAGCCCTTTCTATACCATAGGCAATGATTACGATGCACTAAATACACAGTATTGGCCTCACGAAGCGTCCGTAATTATCATTGGGAAGAACTTTTGTGGTAATAGCAGGCAATTAGGGTGCAATGTTTTTGTTTCTGATGACATTGTGTTTTCTGGGAAGTTTGTTGTTTGTAAAACACACGTGGGAGTCCCGGCTGTGTTGTCTTCGCCTGTCGTTTGGATGCGTACGACGACCCTGCGTTAAATTAACCGGAAACTTAAGGGAAATCGTTGAGATTCGGCTCAGGTACGCCGTACGAAGTTTTACATGCCGAGGGAATACGATTGTGTATCGAAAAATGTTCTGTGCTCTCATGGCTGTTATTTAGTACGGTTTGATGATTCAACAAGGTTTAATTTAGTTTTCTGCGTTTTGACGCGACAACTGAAAAACTTTAAGAAGTTTTAAGCTTTAGTTGAGCAAAATTGTATTTGTTGAATAAATATTGAATGCCCTAATTAATTGCTTTTATGAGAAACTGTATTTAGTCGTTAAGTTGCCGACGTCAACTTGTTTATTTAAACTTGTTACTATGCCCTTTTTATACTCAAACAACATTTACATTTAAGTATTTGACGAAGGTAGTTCGAAGTTATCAACGTTGTGTAATGGAAGCTATTAAACCAATATTATGACATTTATATCCGAGGATGATATTATAGATGTTGTAAACTCGTAAGAGGTTGCTCAGGTAATTAAGATCGAAGTTGCTACATCAAAATATTATGTAATAGTATGCTACAATTTTAGAGAAAACATTTTGTCTTTTATTAACATAGACATTCAAAATGCTGAAACAAGTGAATCTCACAGCCATAAAGATAAAACGTATCCTCAATAACAATAACGAACTAAAAAAACAAACCCAATCACCGGTAGCGAACAATGTAATCGATAAAGATGCATCCAATTTAAAACAGGAAAGAAAACAACAAAAGCCGGATGATGATGCAGTTTTACACGCGACACATTTGAACAAAAACCTGTCCCGTGGAGATCACAAAACGAAAACAAAATAAGAATAAGAATAGAAGAGATGTAAATTACGTAAAAACTGAATACAAACGGGCGGGTCCAACTATCTTTTGATAGTATAATGGGGACGTTCGTTCGTGCCGCGGATGAAGTTGAACGGATCGCGCGGGTGGTCCAGTGCGGTCGGACTATTTAAATATTACTTTTTTATTATTTGCCAGCACTATTTGGTGATTTATGTTGGTTTAACACGAAGGTGTTTGGGTAACATAAGTGTGATTTGTTTGCTCTTTATTGACTATCGATTTCAAAATGCCCGAAAAGAGAAATATATCTTAATTTTTTTGTAGTTTCGGATGAGTTATTAACGTTAATATGCTGAATCTGTTAACTTTGAGCTTTTATTAAAGTAGATGATGAACGAGTTATTGATAGCCATAAACATTACAAAGATAATAAAGTAGAATTGAATTCAAGATAAAAACTATCCAGCGGAGACCTCTTAAGACAAAAATTTAAAATTAATAAAATACATATAAGAATCCCTTCGTCCAACATGAGCATATATAATCCAAGAAAACTGATTAATATGAGCTCCCTTGGAACTGTTGACCAGCTTAATTATGTTTATATATACTTTACTCATAAAATTGACATAAACATATAAGTTCTTACGAACATGTTTAACATTAAGCGATTGGAGGCAGACTCTTTGCTAGGGGTTTTTCGTTTGCTATATTTAAATTTTATGTTAGGTGTTTTGGAATCGGCCTTTTATTTTTTTAGACCTACATTGTGTTATCATTAAAGCCACGAAAATAAACAAACAAGTCAATTAATGCAATGCCAGTTCACTTACTTTTAATAATGTCAATATGATCTAGGTTCTGTTCAGTCTGAAAGTAATTGACTATGATAAAAGTATTCTCATAAGTCTCCATAAACATAATTACGTCGTGCATCAAGCAATTCTTTCATTCAATCAATTACTGTCCAAGCATTCCTCAAATCATTTCCAATGATTTCACAACAAGCCATCCTGTTTGTACCATCGTTTGCCCTTTCGTCTTAATTGGACAAATCATTACCAATTTAACTGGTACTTCGTGTTCGTGCTCATATCTTAACAAAATAAAGCTGTTGACTCAACGGTCGTTAGTAGTTATCTTGTTAGATTTAATATATTCTCAAAGTTCGTCCTTTTCGGTTCAATGTTTAAGTGCACTGTGTTCTGTTACAGCCAGTTCATCAATGATAAGAATGACTATGCTTCCGTTTTATCTATCACTCTTTGAATTAGGCGCAACTTTTTAGTATTTCTGATATTTCAAGAATTCAATAGGATTTACTCAGAAACGTTCACATCATTGCGGTTCTTTGCGGACTTCGGCAAATTCTTGATATTTTCTTTATCATTAAGTAGCTACTTATGATTATTCAATGGATTGTTTTACACATGTTGCATTATTTCACTCGAATTCATTGTAGGTTCTTTCTCTTGTTATATTTCAATATTTATTTTCAATTAACAAACTGGTAGTACTTGTTTGTTTATATTCTTGATTATGAAATTTAATCAGAACTTCCCTTTAAGCAATATTAAATTACAAAATTTCCAAAACATCAAAAACTCGTGTAATCCTTACTTTGAACTTGCAGTTTAACTAAATAATAAACGAAACTTATCTCAAATTTAATTAAAAACTCACTGGAAAGCCCAGATCATAATCACAAACTTTAAATTTAATGTTTACATTATGCAAACCTAATTCCCTACCTATTCAAGAAATTGAAAGATAATCTTAATATGAAACGAATTTATAACATTTTAATAATTACGTGACCCAAGTCACCGCATAGCCGCTGAAAATGCTGAAATGCCGCAACACACGTCCCATTACACGCGAATAAAGCCAACGCTAACCGCAGCCCGAACGAGGCAATTTACGAATTTCCGCCCAATTCAGCATTAACAAGAACCAAACATAACCAAAACACAAACTTACGTTGATCGAAGAAGCAGCGGTCCAAACCATTCATAACGTTGTAAACAACCTCATAGTGCACTCAAAACACCAATTTTATGCGTTTACGTTCACAGCTTGCACTAGTGACGTCACACTCAAAACAAATCACAACGTATTCGTTCCCACTACGGTTAACACAACGTCGGGGCGGGTTCGGTTTAGGGTAAGTTTATAGGACGTGTTGCCCATGCGGCGGTCGGCGCGCGACTGGTGTGCGCGGCGCAAGGAGCGAGGGGCGCGGGGTCGGGGAGTGGAGCGGGAGGGGGTGCGTGCGTTCGGAATTCACTTCCCACGTGCTAGCCACCCGTCCTTTTCTTGCGGGACGGGTTAGCTTTTTAAAAGCGGCGAAGCAGGGCCCGTCGACGCATCGATACGGCCGTAGGCGACGTTTAGCTGTAACCTTGTTTATATGCACTGCAGCTAATAATAACGCGAATAGCACTCGAAGTGAGCGTTTGTTGTTATTTTTTTTTATATGAGCTAAGTAACATTGTGCGTTAGTTGAGTGGCCAGTTGAGTTTGTTTATTCGAGTTTCCGATACTCTCGTTCCGTTTTCGTGTTTCCTGTTTGGTGTTGAATGAGTGTTGTTATTGTTTTTTATTCGATTATATTGTTGTTCTTTTTCAGTTTCGAATTAACTTTTACTTTTTTATCTTTTTTGTTAATGAAGCATTGCTGTACATATTTTATTGGGTTACTCGGTATGTCTGTCATGTAAATGTATTTTAAACGGAATTTTGAGATTATTTCTACCATAAAAATATGTAGAGCGGTTAACAAGAATGGTATCATGCTCTAAGAATTCTTAGATAAGCTCCAAGTTGGGACCAAAAAATGTAGTAAATGTGGATTGAAAATATCAGGGTTCTGTATCAATCTATTATTACTATGATTTATTATTTTTGACCACATGTAAAAAACCTGTAAGATTTTTGAACTCAGTGTCTAATTTCAGTATCAGATCTGTATATTATCCAAACGCCTTTTTAAATAATTAGGTACCTATGAACCTAACTGGTCCTACTTTGTTTAATAACTATCTTCCACAGATTTAATTAAATAATAATCTGCCTAGCATTTTCCCAACTATATTGGGGTCGGCTTCCAGTCTAACCGGATGTAACTGAAAACCAGTATTTTACATAGAGTGACTGCCTATCTGACCTCCACAACCCAGTAAATGGGTAATACGATACCCAGTAAAAACAACCGCAGTAAATACCGTTGTAACAACACAATTTTTTTGACTCTTTCAAAAAATGTTAATACAATGAGCTACTGATTTTTTTGTTTTTTGTTTTTGAACTATGGCATCTCGCAGGTGACCACTAAGGTCGGGACTGCTTAACCGGACTTTCCTGTGGCTGCCTTTAGCTTCTACACTAAGGGCCTCCAGCCAGGAGCTGAGCTACTGACGGATTGCTTACAACAAATGATCCATTTCCAGTAAACAACACGCGTGGGTAGCAGCTGATAAATTTCACCTTTTTTAAATTCCAAGATCAGCATTAAGATTTGAGGAACCCTAAAAATAGTTAATGCATTTCTTAGAGCTGTTCTGGTGGGCTGCTACACTCCTTATCGACTTGTCATTCAACAAGGGTTTTTAGTTTTTTACTACTATTTAGTCCAGTGATGAAAGGGGCGACTGGCGGGTTAAAGACAAAATGGGTGATGGATTTCGGTTGTGCATTACGCATGCATAACGTATGTCAATGAAAACGTGACGTATTTTTGTCGTGATAAAAAAATAAGTGCACTTCGTTTAGAAATGTTGATGTGTTTGTTCGTTTGTTTAACTGAAGGTTCAACGGGCCGTAAATAGTAAACGTGTGAGCGTCAATCTTAGCTCGTTCAGAATGGTTGAGCTTTTCCAATTGTGTTGCTTGTTAAAAATATATTATACTTAATATATTTTTAGTCCCTGTGATAATTATGGGCATGTTACACATTGTAATGTGTGCACAGATTACTGTAAGCCGACGGCGCGCGAGTCGATTGCCGACTTAAGGGAATGTTACCATTTTTAATATTATTAATATTTTCCCTAAACTTGTTTCTTTTTTTTATTTTGTGTTCTTTTTTTTGCGTCATGTTTACCGCAATTAAACGTATTTTCTTTCTTTCTTTCTAGTGTGTAAAATTTTCAGAAATAAAGATTTATTTGATTATTAAGTTAGTTCCCGTTTGTGTTCGGACATTTTTAGATCGGATGAAGGGAGGCAAAAGGAAATTGCCAGCGAAAAATGATCTAAGACTACACTCAAATCCACTTTTACAAGTTGCGTCTCCAACCTTAATTAATTTAGTTTAGAAACAAATTAATTTTATTGAGGTTAGAGTTCATCAAGTAGGTACAATCAGAAACTTACCAATTTTAATACAAATGGAATGAAAATGAGTTTCCCAGAATTAAAAAGAAATGTTTTAGTTGATATAAAAAAATAACAACGCAGATATAACTTCGGTTTCAATTCTGCTTAGTAATTAAATTAGTTAAAAAAGGAAAATACAGCATAAAACATGAAAATTGCATAAAAACGCAAAAGTACCAACTTTTTACTTAAACGAAACACCCAGTAAAAAGATACAACAGCTGATACAAAAGTTAAAAACAAAAGTTTTGATTTAAACCAAACAAAAATTCACATTTCGTAGTTCAGTATTTAAAATTAAATACTTATCTTTTAAAATAGATGTTACGATTAAAATGAATAATTTTCAATGACATTTTGAGTGGGCGAAAGAAAAAACATCATTTGAATTACTGATGAAATGGATAGCGTTTTAAAACTTTTGTTATAATTTAGACTTTTATAAAAGCTAGCTTGGGCACCAATCTTCCACCAGTTTCCTAAGTAACTGGATTGTGGAGGTCTGATAGGTGGTCGTTCCATGTAAAATACTAGTTATCAGCTGTATCCGGTTAGACTGGAAGCCGACCCCAACATAGTTGGGAAAAGGTTAGGCAGATTGATTGATTGATAAAAGCTGGTGTAATATGCCTAAACGTTACATGTATCTAGAGTATGCTAGTATATTTTCATGTCATGATGACCTATCATTAGATCGCGGCTAATGCAGAGGAGTCCTGAATTTATAATCATAGAAAAAGAAGTGGTTCCGGTAGGGACCATCGAAGTAGTTCAGATCTATACACCGTAAGGACTATTTCTTGCAGCGCTCGGCCGCTATATAACCGGGGCGGTAACAGATGTGGTCATCGTATTCATGGGATTTTGTTTTCAAACTGCTTAGATATGAGTTTCTTCTATAGTACTTACATGGCTAGCTTCCTGACCAAGCAGTGCGAGGAAGCAGCATTGTATCAATTTGAAGCATTTTGAATATGGAAGCAACTTATTGATGGAGCCATCCTCAGATCTTCACAAAATTTTTAAAGAACCTAATAAAAGGTAGATTTTTTAATAACGATATTTCCAGTAATTGAAGAATAGAGAAGATTGTTAGGCAGGCGATACACAGCTAGAACCATCTCTGATATTAATCTGTTTCAGTCTACCTTCAAACTCAACTAAAACACAGCCTATTATTATCCCTTTAATCATTGGGCGCGAATGTCCTTTTAGTGTTTATTTATTCTATTAAACGGAGTGGTAATGTATTTTCCACTCAACGAGTAATCCTAATGGCTGCCTCGATTGTACCCACGCGTGGTTTTAATTGAATCAAGTTTATGGAACTGGTGAACGTATTATATTGTCATTCCTGTTTCCGTGGGGAATTGTAGCATTCCAAGCTGTGCTAATTGAGCGATATAAGTTGGTTTAAAGATCACTGTTATAGGAATCTAAGCAATGTTGGCGATAAATTAAGGGAATAAAAAAAATCTGTGTACTTTAAGTAACGAGTGACTAGTTATAAACAATATGGGTGAATATACCCTATCTAAAAATAGTATCTGTTATTCTTATAATAAAATTATTCAGGTCTAAAATAGATTTTACAATAAAATATCGTATTTTGAATTGTATTGTGGAAATGTGTTTTATACTTCGTATATATTTAGGAATTATGGGAATTGTGATCTGAGTTTATTAAAATATAATCCTAAAGCTGAAAATACATTATGCAGATAAATGTATTGTATATGTATACAAGGTCCCATTAAAATAGATGGACACATTTTAACACAGCGTTCAGTGCGTCTAACCAAAGATATCCAAGCAAAAAAAACACTGATTACAGTGATTTTATTTTGACCTAAAATAATAAATGGCATTGGGTAACCAACATTTTTAGTGTATTTTCGTTAGCTGATTTATTTTTCTTGTAAGTACCTAATGCGTTCTTGTTGGGACCTAAATATATTATAGAGAAATAATAACAATTATTTCAGCCAACCTAATCTGAGCAGTTAACATGACAGCGTGTTAGTTGAATTTATTAGCTTTATAAAAACTGGGTGCTAGTTAGCTGTAGGTAGCCTGATACAGAACAGTGAAGCTAATGTTTCACGGTACTAGTTTCTTAATGTAAATCTCGATTTATGTAATTTTTTTTTCAACGTTTTCGTCGAGGAAAATCAATCAATATTGGATAGTTATGAGTCCTTGTGATTCACAGCAATTATGATTTATCATCCCTGTTTTTAGCTGAACGTTAGAACTTAATTCAAGTCACCGCTTTGCTCTTATTTCATCGCAGTAATATCGTCGAGTAATGATATCGAAACATTTATTGCCCACACGTAATGCACAAGTCCATCTATTAATAAAATAACTTGCTAGCACTTAGTCGGTACTAACAGGGCAGTAAGTAACCGATTATATGGCGTGATATTTTTAGTTAAAATTATTATGCTTTTAGAATATGCTGAATTATTTCTGGAAGCTGTTCCTCGTGACTTGGTATTGAGAGGTCTATTTACGAGACTGATTTAAAATACTTTAAAAATTGGATTAATTATTTAACAGCCTGTAGTTTTAAAAGGATAGACTTACATAACTGAAGTGAGTGAGGGGCTCGTGGCTAAGTAAGTACAGGCGTACGGGTCGACCGACCAGGTTAAGCTACGCTTGCTGCGGTTGGTCCGTGGATGGGTGACCATCTTTACATACCAAACCCCCACTTGCCTCTTGCCTCGGAAAGCACGTTAAGCCATTGGTCCCAGCTGTCATTTGTAGATCCTTGACAATCGTTACGGGTCGTCAGAAGCCCGAAAGTCTGACAATCAGTCTTACCAAGAAGTATCGTGTTATTCAGTAACTGGGTTGTGGAGGTCAGATAGGCAGTCGCTCCATGTAAAATACTGGTATTCAGCTGCAACCGGTTAGACTAGAAGCCAAATAAGTGAAGAGTTTCACGTCATATTTTTTTCACCAACACTACGATACGATACGTACAATATTAAGAATAAGACCATAATGACTATCAATATGGGAAGGTTCAATAAAACATATTTTTATTTTCCTCATACATGACTGCCTCACAAAAATAAGACGTAAGTTTTTCAGTTCAAAATCCATCAAATACGATTGAATGATTTTCGCAAACAGCGTTCACCCTAACTATCGCACGTTACAATGCGAACGATACATCATATACGTCACGATACAATGTATAGTGTATTTATCACAATTTGTAGCCTAATGCGCCGTATCGTCGCTGACAAAGGGACTGCCCTGCACACTAGACCGTGGCGAACGATCAATACAAATGACGTATCGATCGAACCGTTATTTTAGGCGCCAAAGATAACATAATTATAAAGAAAGAGATCGTTTTAGTTCGAGATTTGAAAAAAGTTTTGAAACAATATTTTTTTTCAAATTGTTTGCAGTATCAACCACGTTTTTATGAAGTATTGGTTGATGTTTTAAATTAAATCATTATTTTCATGACATGGATTAATTAAGCTGCCCATTTAGATTTTATTCGAATTATTTTGAATATTTTCACAAAACTAAATTATACATAGAAAATTCAGAAACATTCTTGTAGTGCACATGGACGTATAAAAAGTTCTGCATTATTAACACTCACATAAAAGGTTGCATTTGCGAAATATAGCAATAAAATTAATAGTAACTTAATTTATTTCTGTACAAAAATGCAGCTAATATTGTTCACATTTCAAATAAAAGCGAAAGCTTGCAACACAACATTATTTCTTTATTTTTTAAAGTTGCAATTGACTTACACTTGTCAGTTTTAAGTTCATAACATAACATAACACATTGCAGCTCGTTGAAGCGGTCTCTTTTCTTTGAAGAGTTTTCGCTCATTGCTCACTTTGTAAGAAAGTATCGCTAATAGTTGTTTTATTTTTTTTATTTAAATATACAGTGGGTTTTTTTCCTTCAGAAGAAAAACAATTGCTTTATTTTTTAATTTAATATTAGCTTTTTTATGCAAACCCATAGGAAAATTTAGTCTGTAGAATAATAATATAAAAATAATAAATACGAGAGTAGCCATCCGTAGCATCACTTTGATGCCGGCCGACGTCTAACAAAATATCAACAGCTCAGACAAGAGGGCACCAGTGTGAATTGACATTCAAAATTCGTTAATTACCCTGTACAGTGCCGCGTGCATCCTTTATTTCATCAGCTCACAGATAAAGAACAATAGCAAAACGTTACAGAAACGCGTGTCACACATCGTCAGGCCTAACCCCACACATTAGTGCAATAAACTTGACAATAACTTAATTTCTGAGCAATGAAGGGCGATTCCCCCGTGGTTCCTTACAACTCCGTTAGGGATGACAATAGTTCGTAGCCGAGTTGAATTTAATTAGAATTATCGATCGGCCGCTTTTCAGTCCTAAACCAACAATTAGGTAAAGGTATATATCTGTTCGTCGGCTGAAATATTTGTGGGTTAATCTAAAGTTAAAACTCAATGTATTTACATTGTTAAATAGGATAGTGTAGTGCTACCCGATTGTGGTAAGGTTGTGTAACTAAGTCTCGGTAAACTAAAAAGTAAACGGACCGAAGTGAAGCTCTTTGGTAATAATTACGAATGAACCTTTCTCGTACCTATACATATTTAACTTATTTATACAGATTTAAGTAAGTTATATATGTATGAAAATAAAACCTAGAACATAATTTGCTCAGAAGCCAAAAAAGTAATTTCCGACCATATTCCAGAAATTAAATTTCAAATTTTGTGTGAATGTTACCTACCAACATTTACTTGAATAAATCTAAAAATGTGAGCGTTAGGTAAATACATTTTTGTGAGGTTTTTTACTCCCGGTATAACGTTTTAATATAATCCTGTTTATTAATAGGCGTAAATACCAACCCATATTTAAAAAAAACAGTTCAGTAGCCGCAAACATAATCAGATAAACAACAATTTATTTACAAGTTTTCTTTATGCTTCTAAAGATATCAGTCGTCTTATAGTCGTCACAAAGATATGTGGAAACACGACTTTATTATTAATCCTACAAAGATCAATAAAACAGAAAAATAAGTCAGATTTTTCCATACAAATGTTACACGGCCTATGAAACTAGGTTTCCGGACTAATTTTTTTTCGATATGGCAAGACCCAATTCGTTTTCAATCTGATAGTGAGATTGAAAGCCCAAATCTCTTCTGGATTAATGAATCATTGAACTATGATCAGAATTATACTGTTGCGGTCTGTGAGTGGAAACAAGGACACTATATTCATTCATGAATTCATTTGGCAGTGGTCCAAATCACAATGAATGAATTTAGACATGTTGTCAACGCCGCTGTGGAAGACTCGAAGACGGACGGAGATTGTAACTAGAAATGAAATAAAATAATTGTAATTGCTGGGACCTTATTTAATTAGAGTTTGGGTACAATTTATGGCTGATTACATGCCATATTTATGTTGTCTTATTCCAGTTAATAAATTGTTTTCTAGAAAAAAATCTAGCTTAGGGGCTGCCCTTCTTTAAACCATATATATATATATAGTTTCTACCAGAACACTGACATTCTTGCTGCAGAATTAAGAAATCCTTAGAAGCGTATAGAAGTCTTCCTACTTGATGACCTATTCATGTTTTCAGTTAGGTATAACAACGATAAAAATATTATAAAAGTCAGCATTGTAACACATACAAATTTAAAATATGAACACAGAGACAAGCTAAGCTTTACGCTGCGATTTAGCAAAGAGAATTAATTAAATTATTATTTTTTGTTTCTTTTTTCGCATGGCAACCAGCTAGCATTCATTTTTTTTTGCTCACAACACCGGGCGAGCGGGCGTCACATGCAAATGTTGCCGTGAAAAATATATAAGAAAATGCAACATCAAATTTCATTTCCTTCACCGGATTTTATTATACATTCTCGATGTGTTCGTGACGCAACGTTGATTGTATAGTCGATCGTAAAATTCGAACTTTAAATTTTGTTGTGAAAATGCTTTCTAAGTTCTAGTAGAGCGAGGGGTGACATTCTTTTATTTATACAATACGCGGCGGTTACGATTGAACTTTATTGAATTTAGTACTTTAAATCGTTTTGAGATAAGTACACTTGCGATTGTGTTACAGAATTTAAAACTACGGTGTTAGATTAAATATTTCGGCTATTTTAACTCAATTTTATTTTATGCATTTTAGTTTCACGTAAGAATAAAGCTTGTATGTAAAAGTCTTGTACTCACGCGAACTGGAATAGTGTGCTCATAAGTTACCTGTGAACAAAAAAAAAAACTTCATTAGTATGTTACATTTTAGATTTCTTAAATAGTGTAATAGTGAATTTATCTTATCTAATGCATGATCAAAATGTCTCTGTACGAATCTAAAAATGTCTGACGTAAATAAAATAAATATTTCAGTATTATAAATGAATAATACATGAATTACAATATTGTAAATGAATTAAATAGTTTAAATTAAAATCAATTTAACTAGAACATTAATTAAATTAATGATTTTGAACTATTTACATCGTTTAAACCGATGGCTGCCCGTTTTCACTATTTGTTTTAAACAAATAATTTCAGTTGTACGTGTACATAGCCTAAAACACCCGTTGACAGTTAGGGTTACACAGACTATCGCCGAAACTGTTATGGCGTGGCAGTGGCCCAACTGGGAATTGTAGGCGACTCTGCCAATAGTTTTACTCTATGGCAATCGTGTGTGAAGCATTTTAGTCACCATCATCAAAGCATAAACGTCAAAGAACGTGGAAGTGTCTGTTTTGATCTAGGAGCACTAAAATGCTGCTCACCACCTTTTTGTCATCATTCTTACAGCAACTTTTATTCTCCCAAGAAAAATAACAGGAAGGTAAATCTACTTCGTTGCAATGATACGAGCTGATGTCAATACGAATTTTCAGTCAGGAAAAGTAACTACCAACATGCATATAGTTTTCCGCAGTATCGTAACTTTTTCCCTCAGTACCATGGTAATACTGCTTTGAATTTAGCACTGCATTATAAATAACAAAGAAGGGCTTGTAACTAAGTAATAACAGCCGCACAGGTCGATCGATTAGATTAAGAACTATTGTACAGAATCAAGTTTTTCAAACTGAACAGACAGCTGTGCTGGTGGGGAGTTTGTTGCGTCATTTCTTCTAAAACACCAGCTAAAGCAGCAGAAAGTGGTGAAGGGGGACTGTCTTATGTACTTTTGACGTTCGAGAAGTACTGACTCTCAGCCTAGTTTGAATAAATGGATTTTGATTTCGCTTGTTGCCGTGGGTCCGTGGATGGGTGACCATCTTTACATACCAAGAAGCCTCCGTGCCTCTGAAAGCACGTTAAGCCGTTGGTTCCAGCTGTCATTCGTGGATCTTTGACATTTTTACTAGTCGTCAGAAGCCCGAAAGTCTGACAACCAGTCTTACTTAGCTGTATCGTACCTATTACCCAGTACCTGGTTTGTGGTGGTCAGATAGGCAGTCGCTCCATGTAAAATACTCGTACTAAGCTGCATCCGGGCAGACTGGAAGCCGATACCAACATAGTTGGGAAAAGGCTAGGCAGATGATGATTCAAAAATAACGAAGTACGAGTATGAGGTCAAATAGAAGTATTCTAGATTTCTTAGAACTTAATTCTTCGCAAAAGAATCGACACAAGATAGCATCTTTAGTCCCTTTATTCCGACAAATCCCAAAAAGAACATAAGTTGTAATAAACTTTCCGATGTTGAACTAACAAACTAAAAGTCATTAAAATTATCGTTTAACTTGTTTTCGTACTTAGGAATTGCAACGCGGACCAACTATAAGGGGGGTGACCCACTTTTGTTATCGCGCGTATCTGCAAACAATCTATGGACGCAAAAAGTAAAGATATAACTACGGTATATAATTAAGTTGAAGACTTGGAGTTGCCAAGCTGTTTGTTTAATACAATTAAAAGGAAGGGAAACTCCTTTAATACATTTACGGAATAAACGAAAACGTCTATTGAACGAAGTTAAGGTCCCTACTCAGTCGACATCCTATCCTATAATTTAACCTGTGTATTTTTTAGGGTTGACGATGCCCTGATGGTTACCAAAATTAGCAGCACATGAAAATTGTTTCATGGACTGGTCGCATTTTACTGATTCCATTCGGAACAACATATTCTGTCAATGCATGGCCTTGGAGCTTTTCCCCTTTTTTTTTTGTCGCTGAGAAATGCTTTATGCATTGCCGCTCGTGGGGGACGAGACGGGGTATGTAGGACTCCTGTCGGAATGACAGTATACCCACTAAAACTCAGCGGTGTTCCCACATCGCCGTGATGGGAGGGCCATGGGAAACCGGCTCGGCCTTTACATCCACAACCCTCCCGGCGCATGCCCGCCCAGCTGGCGGGCCCCGCATGCCCCCTGGCCATTCCCGTCCGACACTGGTGGAGGCCTGTGCAATACAGGCAAGGGTGCCCCCGCATCCGTTGCATGGGGAGCTTTTCCCCTGACCAACTCTCTTAACTCTTAATCAGCCTATAATGTTATCACTGCTGGAACACAGGCCGTCTCTCCGTGAGAGGGAATGGGCCGTAATCCACCACGCGGACCCAGTGCGGGTTGGTAGATGTCACATGTCTTCGAACTTTTGGTTCTAGGACATGCCGGTTTCCTCACGATGTTTTCCTTCACCGTTTTGAGAGCAGTGGTGACGAAATTATTTACACAAAGTAAAGCGCCTGTCTAGGTTCGAACCTACGACTCACTTGGCCACCACTGTCCTACCCAGCTCCCCTGACCAGCTCTTTCTTAAAACACACAGGTCTTAAACGTGGGTAATGTTCTGATCGCGTTCAGTTTTATTGGTGAAATTCGCCCTTAGTTTACTTCTATTTTTGTATGCATAATCCAATATTGTTCATTTATATTGCCCAGTAGACTAGATTATTTGTGGCAAAGTTTAAAGATGTAACTTTGTCTTGTAGAAAAGTCAAGCGATTTTCTCTGACTGAGACTTTTCTCTGAACTTAACAGAAAGCTGCAATTATATTAAACCATAGAATTCTTAGTTCTAGAACTCGTTCTTACTCACCACAGTTCCCTCGCCTAGGGAACTGTTTTAAAAGAAGAAAGAAGTAAAAATAAAGAGAATAATCTAAACATACTTATACCCCATTGGAAATAAGATTAGACATTTAACTAAACCTTTTTTACAGTCCGTTTAACTGATTTTGACTTCTATTGCGTTAGTGACATGACAAATGGCAGCTGCAGTAAACAGTTGGTATTGTAACCACTTTTTTCCTTTTAATGCCATCCTTATACCTACGGTATAGAAGTCATAATCTATATAATAACTTATAATATAACTTCAAATAGAGTATAGTTACAGTAGTAAAATCAGCTTGCACTGTTCTCCAAACTTATGTATTCCCGCTTTAGGAGTACGTAGTTTTTGTGCAGTACCGTGTTTAAGTTTTAGATGCAACGCGCGTCTTAGGAATAGTGGTCACATATTGTTGAGGCGATAGCGAGTTAAAATCCTACTAATATTATAAACGTGAAAGTTTGTGAGGATGGGTGGATGTTTGTTGCTCTTTCACGCAAAAACTACTAAACTGATTTGGATGAAATTTGACACACAGATAGTTAATAGCCTGGATGAACACATAAAATACTTTTTATCTCGATATTCCCACGGGATCGAGACTTATGCGGGTGAATACCGCTGGGCGCTGCTAGTTGTGTATAGGTTTGATTTTGGTAGACAGGGCGTGATGGCCCGCCCTGATGTCTTCCGAGCGAATGTTTTCCTGCAAAAATTGTAATTGTTAGGCCGAGAGTTTATTAGATAAACATTTCCAGCAAAATATTATAATCTTCGTTAGATTTAGACTCAAAGTCCTGGGTTACGTAATTTTCAATTCTGGCATCAAAGCCTTACTAAATAAATTATTTTCTTTGGACCGATATTTCATTACTGGATTGCTAAACCGCTCAAACTTCTAAATATTTTCAAGCTTTTCACATAAGAACCTTATTTTTATTTCATCTACAGCTCTCGCTAACGCAAAACAACGTATGAGTTTAGTATTTTCTTTTCAGAACTGGAACAAACTGGGAACAGAAAATCTAAGGAGATTCTACGCTGAAGTTGGTATTGACAAAACAAAAGTTATTGTTTTAAGTTTCTCAATGTTAGTAATATGGAAAGAAATGTGTGTAGCATTTGTTTTGGTTTGAGCTATTCTCGGCCGAGTGCTCGGTACGTGTAAACATATCACCAAGTGCTCGGCCGAGTGCTCGGTACTTATAAACACATCACCGAGTGCTCGGTGCTTGTAAACACATCACCAAGTGTTCGGACGAGCGCTCAGCCGAGTTAAAGGGCGAGACAGTCTCTCGGACCCTGTTCTATTTACTAGACCGAGTCAGTGCGGCGAAACGCGGGGTTGGTCCCCGCGCTTCCCCGCATCGACTCGCCTGACCACTCGGCAGGTATAAACATGCACTAAGAGAGTTTTAAAAAGTGCATAGTTTTGGAAGATGGTGTATTATTTTGCCATAGACTGATGAAGACTGCGTCTGGGGTTAATAACAAATAGTCAAAATCGTTCCATCGAAAACTTACGCCAATGTAATGTGGTACATTAGTGACAGAGCGATGCCTTCTGCTAGCAAACTTATTGGCCCGGATCTCGACCCAAGTTTGATCCTGAGCAGTTCAGGATTCAAATCTTCCCAGAGTTTCTCCCAAAGTTCTTTGATATGGAAATACATCTTGCTATGTGCTAATATTGTTATTACTAGTGTCTATATAATACATATTAACTTTAAAAAAATTGGTAAAGATTAAAATACGTGTTTTTAGGGTTCCGTACCCAACCGGTGAAACGGGACCCTATTACTAAGACTCCGCTGTCCGTCTGTCACCAGGCTGTATCTCATGAACCGTGATAGTTGGACAGTTGAAATTTTCACAGATGATGTATTTCTGTTACCACTATAACAACAAATACTAAAAACAGAATAAAATAAATATTTAAGGGGGCTCCCATACAACAAACGTGATTTTTCTGCCGTTTTTATAGATTATGGTTCGGAACCCTTCGAGCGCGAGTCCGACTCGCACTTGGCCGGTTTTTTTTTTCTAAAGATTTGACTATTACGAAAATATGATTGACCCTTCACAAGAACATAGATGTTTTGTTTAATCTCAACATTTCACTTTAGAACACAGGTAATACAGATAATTTTTTACAATACAAGGATCTAAAGAATGACTTAAAAATAAAGATTTAAGAGCCAATCTGCTAGGCCAGCACACTACTACATAATGAGGGCCTAGTTAAGTGCTCATAAAATAATCAACGCGAAACCGCTTGTTGCTGTAAAAAGCAGCTTACTTTATGTTGCTTTTTCTACTTTTCTAAGATTCTCATTTTCATAAGCTTTCAGTGTCATGAAATTGTTATGGAGTGCTCTTAATGGTCAGACTGTGATGTCCAATAAAATTAATACCACCCTATTATTGTCCCACTGCAGGGCCTTTGCCCTGCAGTGGGACAATAATAGGCCTTTGCCTATTCTCATATAGAGAAGGCATGAGCAGTGATCGCCACGCTTGCTCAAGGCGGAATGTTGATTTCAGACTTATATTAACTTTAAGAGGCTTACAACAGCTAAAGCGCGGTCACTGTCGGACTGCATAGAAAAGAAAGAGAAACGCGATGACACAAAGCAGGTAATTTATTGCAAAATATGAAGCAATTATGTATTTACAAAAACTCATTGATTGGACTAAACAATTAAAACACTATTACGCTAATAGTTTGCTTGTGAAATAGTCTGACAAAAAGTCAGAATGATTGATTGTATGATTTTTAATCGTTAAAAGATTTTAATTATTTTCTTCTTTATTTAATTTTCCTTAATTAACTTCTTTTTCTCGATTAACATAAATAGATAGGTTAACTTAATTTTGTTATACAAAAATATTCTACAGTGTGTTGTATTATGAGGATTGAATTGTTCCAAAAAACTTTTATTTTTTTTTTCAAATCAAGGTCAAAATTTTGAATAGGTAAACTTTTTTACATATATTAATAGCTAAACATTCCATTTTGAATTTTCAACTACCATTCACTGTAATAGAAATCCAAGGTTTTCATACTTTTAACCCTCCAGGCACTCCACTATTAACTATCAAAACAGATTAGTTCTTTTCATTCAATAAAATCCAGCCTATTGCTGTCCATCGCTGGAGCAAAGCTCTCATAGTTGGGTTATAACATGATTGATGCGCTGCACCGATTGATTCATATTTTGAACGGACTTACAGGTGGTTGTACCTCCCGGGTCTACACGTTTTTGCGTAGGATTTGTATATGTACAAATATACAGGGAGTTCAAACTGTGGGGTGAAAATCTAAAGCAGTATTACAATTTTACGTGACGCATTAGTATCTGAAAAAACACTGTTTAGGTAATTTTCGTTGAATTTTCTGTTTTGTTATAAATGTGATAATAGTACATCTGAATGCGGTCTTTATTTCTTTGTTTAGTAACGTAAGTTGTTAGCAACGCTACAGAATAAAGCGTCGTGCAGACCGGCGCGACGCGACTAACAAAACAATTTCTAAGAAAACTTCACGGTAAAACAATTACCAACGCGACAACTCGTGCTAGTCTGCACGAGCCTTCAAGAGGAGTCCACGATGAGCACCTAAAAGAACAATATTATAATAATAAGTATTAAAATATTGTTTTTGTAGAAGTAGGTAGGTCAACTTTCGATTTACGTTTTAACACGCGCTAAAAGAAGTATTTAGCATTAAGCTGTATCAAATATTTTAAAATGATGTGGGTGAGATCTTTCTTTTGATTTTATTATAATCTGACAGGCACGACTTTAACACCGTGCTAGATCTTATCCTTAATTCAAAATAGTAAAAAACACTACCACCAATTACCAATTATTAAAACGTGAAGTATGATTCCCAGTCGTATAACAGGAATATAACGATGTAATCGCATTTGATAGCCGGGGGCGATCGCGCTTTGAACCCGCGGCCCGTTTGATGTTACCGCGAGAGCGGTCAGAGGAAGCACACTCAATGTTGGCGGTGATTACACCGTATTGTAACTGTAACGTTTGGTGAAATAAAGTAACAAAATACTGGGTAGTTAGGCGTCCTAAAATCACTGCGTTTTTTGAGAAGGATCTAAATATGAAGAACAGCTGAGACTCTTCTAGAAGTTGCAATATATTGCAAAAACTAACTTGCTTGAAGCTTCCGCAGCTAATGCAATTATTCTAAACTGCAATAATAACTAACAGGCATTTGAGTGTTACGTTAGTAATTCGAAATCATTTCGCACAGAAAAAGGAACTAAATTAAATGAAGGTGTGAATATAATACCAGCTTCGGTGTAAGAGGCGTCCACTTGAAGCTTTCTATTTTTACACTGTCAGTTTGAATGGGCCCCAAGGTGCATAGGTCTCTTGGACTCCAACCACGTTTTTTTCTAATTAAAGCCCTGGGATTTCCGGGTAAGTACTCAGATTTTTTGCAAGTCAAGAGATTGGCCCGACCATCCGTATACCTACCGATTTAAAGCTATCAATACGATTGGTTTTTTACTTGAGGGACAGTTGGGTACATGATACCATGAGCCAATTGGATATATACGGAAAATAAATAGTGAATGTATTTTCTTTAAAAAAACCTCTTGTTTGTATGTTTTAAATTGCAGCTGAAGTTAAAACTCTAGTATTTGTCAAAAATATTGAATATTATAAGCCTTTTTCTAAATACTGACTGCCTCGTTCGACTAGTGGTTGCCAGCGCTACTGCTAAGCATAAGATCCTGGGTTCGATTCTCGGGTTGGGCAGTGTTATTGGGTTTTTCCATCTGGAATTTCTCAGTAGCAGCCCAGGGTCTGGAATGTGCCCAGTTGATGTCAATAGGCTAGCCCCCTATTACATGGCACTTAAACATAACTGACCGACATAGCCCGAAGGATTGCCAAACTTAAGTGGCAATGAGCAGGGCACATTGCTAGCGGACCAGATGGCCGATGGGGCCGGAAGGTTCCGGAGTGGCGACCACATACCGGAAGACGTAGCGTTGGATGGGCTCCCACAAGGCGGACCGATGACTTTGTGAAGGCAGGAAACCGCTGGATGCGGGAGGCATAGAATCGGTCGAAGTGGCGGTGCTTGGGGGAGGCCTATGTCCAGCAGTGGACGTCTTTCGGCTGAAATGATGATGATGATGAAACATAAGTGGCGAAATGTGGGTAAACACCTCTGCTTAACCCTTCCGGGATTACAGCCGAGATGTTATGTATGTTTTTCTAAATACTTGAAATTGGGTTGTATTTTTTTTAGGCTGGAACCCCGGGGTCTTCTGTAGGCTGAGGCTATGTATATTTTTTCCACAACAGGGAAGTTCTTGGCCTGCATCTCACCTGACAGTAAGTGATGATCAGACCGAAGGTGGAAGCGGGCTTTACCCGGAATACACAACCACAGAGGAACTGGCTATCTTACCTCTAACTGTCAAAACACAATGTTACTAACATTGTTGTTGTGGCGACATACTTAGATACGATGGTGGTAGGTAGCCGGACTTAGAACAAGCCCTACCACCAACCAATACTCAATACTCAATTCTTTATTTTTTTAACCAAACTTAGCAGTAAATTTTGCCCTCACAGGGACTGGACCGGTAGCTTAACCAATAGAACACAGAGCCGGCTAAATGATTTGAGATTCAGATACCTTTTTTTTTTTTTTTTTTGTTCGGGGTGGAAAATCCTCATGGAGGGGTCTGTCAGACTCTTACTGACTAAAAACCACCCCGGTGTTCCATCTCACACCTACGCCGGGGTCGCGGGAACTAATCTAACTAAGGTATTATAGGTATATTTTTTTATACACTGCTGAACAACTTGATTATCCATATGAGCAAAACAATTTAACTCACATCAGACTAAACTAGTTCTTAACATAACAACTAGCCGCTTATTGTGTTGCACGAACAGCTACGGCAACATTATGTGCATCACGTATTGTAACGTGTTACACAACAGAGCTAGAATACTGGACAGACGACCTAACAGTTATTAACGACTCTGAGGACAGGTGTGATGCACTTGTGTGCATACAAATACGTACCGTATACGTAACACCTGCATAGTTATATTAAGGTAGGTGATGGTTCAGGGGTTCGCAAGAATTCCGGATTTGAATCGGGCAAAAGGACCAAATCTTTTTTTTATTGCTTAATTTCTTTATTTTACTATTTATGTATACACAGTAAAATATATGTATAGAGAGACGACATGGCACTGCTTATTTCTTAAGAAATTTCTTTCAGCGTATCTGCGATGACGTTGTGACGTCATAAACTAAAATACTAAATATACCTACATATGTAATGCAACAAAATTCCTTGTGATAAGTTAATTTTGGATGTTACTGTTTGAGGGAGAAAGAAAACATTGTGGAGAGAAAAAGCTTTAAGAAAAACTTGATATCGCCAACACTCGTGTTGATCAATGCTCCGCGTGAGAAGGAGATTTTGCCCAGTTTTTAGCCATAGTGGGTAAGCTCTTGGACTGCATCTTACTTGATATAAATTTTTGACGTTCAAAAGTGCCTTATAAGGGCCTATTTGAAATAAATGATTTGACTTTGACTTTGAGTTGATGGTAACTAATGATCAGGCCGAAGGTGGAAGTGAGCTTCACCCGGAATACTCAACAACATAGGAACTGGCTATCTTACCTCTAACTGCCGAAACACAACAATGCTGTTAACATTTTTGCTATGGGGACAGACTTAGATAAGATGGTGGTAGCTAGCCAGGCGTGCTTAGAACAAACCCTACCACCAACTAAACCGAGCAGAAAATTTTGCTCCCACTGGGAATCGTACCCGGGGCTTCTGGACTTGAGACAGGTGGTCTAACCAATAGGCCACAGAGACGGTTAGAACTGGGGAAATTGGCTGGTTTTATTATAGTATTTCTTCATTTACAGATATTATTATATCAGAATACTATACGCTCGTTTGTTCTAAGAAATTTCTAGTAACTATTACTATATGTAGGATATTCGATCTCGCCAGTTCTCCACACAAACGATGATTGATAAGATGGTTGAGGCGTAAGTCTAGTCGAAAATATATTTATATTTGAAATGTGCTAAATAAGCCCTTTCATTTGATATCCAACATAGCAAAATAAAAAATCGTTTTGTTCGTGACTTTATGTCCTCTAGAGAGCGCTACACTACAATGTGACGTCGCATAGCCTATAAACAGCGGACGATCAAGACGCTTCCAACGATAGGTACCTCATTTTTCAAGTTATGATAGTTTAGAAGTAATGTACAAATAACAGATGAACATTGAACATACATACCGGTCAAAATCAGAACCCTCCTTTTTGCCTCGCCGTGGTCGGGTAAATTTGGCAACATTCTCTTTGACTTATACCATACCTATAATCTTTAGTACGTTTCTTGTGCGTGAAAATCATTGATAGCTAGTCGCTTCCGCATCGGCGGTTGATCCGGTGCTTCAGGTTCGACTAGACAAGACATACGCCTCATCCATTTTATCAGTCATCGTCTGTTTGGAGAACTGGCGAAATCGAATATATATATATACATATATAAGGTCCCATTAAAATAGATGGACAAACTTTTACAGACCACCAAAATAAGGACAATGGTAAAAAATATATACCGATTTGACAAATATCAGACTTGACCAATGTCGTGTAACCCAGAAAAACGCATTAGATACTTACAAGAAAAATAAATCATCATCATCAAGCTAACAAAAATATACTAAAAATGTTGGTTACCGAATGCCATTTATTATTTTAGGTCAAATTAAAATCACTTTAATCAGTGTTTTTTTTTGCTTGGATATCTTTGTTTAGACGTACTGAACGCTGTGTTAAATTTTGTCCATCTATTTTAATGGGATCTTATTATATATAGGTATTATAACCACAAAATAATTTAAATAAAAATAAAAAGTTTAAAAACTAAAACCCAACAACGACAAAAAAGTCAACTAAAAAGGTATAAACAAGACATCATAGACAGACAAATAAAAAATCCGGAGTCACACGTAATCTGTTTGATTTATACCCTAACACCCTGACTCCAGATTTTTAATTTGTCTGTCTGTGATGTCTTATATTATATTTATATAAACATTTAGGACTAAGTATAGATTCAAAAAAAAAAAAAACACTGGTTGACGTCCAAGTCAACGCCAGCTGTCTCTGAAATCGAGCGCTGGGGCTTTGTCTCGCATAGGGTCGCAGCATTATGCTGAGCGATGGCCGTTTTGCGTGGATGTGACTCGTATTTTCCCCCAATTTTGCTTTTCAAGCTTTGTTTCATTTAATTTGTGATGGACGTGAGTTCTCCCTATTTTGCGAATCTGGTTTCCGAACTATTTCAGGAGATACTGATAAATTCAATTAGTGAACCACTACATGTTTGAGAGCAACCGTCAGCGGAGAGAAATTAAATTAGCCGTTCTATTTTTGGTGATAACTTTAGAAACAAGCCACGATAATTTCGGAAAAATATCGGACAGCTAATTTAGTTTTTGCAACTTATTGTAAGTAGGTACTACTTACAACTCAGCGCCGAAGCTACTTGAAATTCTAGTCGCCCCGCGTAGAATAAGGATTCAAAGGAGTTATCCTATGGGTCCTTATTCCACAAGGGTTGTAAAATATAGTTGTTATCAAAAGCCAAAATTACACTACGAAATTAGTGACATGAAATGACATAAAATTATAGGGTGGTTGTATTTCGTTGGTGACAGTCCCATGGTTCACGCGGGCGTGCGACTGACGCTCTCGCCAGGCGTTCCCGTCCGCCCAAAGATAGCAAAAGAAGTAAAAAAGAAGAAGCTGAAGATAAGAATGCTTGGAATCATGCTGGTCCTTCTCCATAGGACAATTTAGAGTCTGGACAAAATCAAACTGGTTGCTAATTTAATTGTATAATATTATTTTTTATAACATTGATGTTACATTCTGTGATTACTTGAACTCACACACTGACTTATTAGTATTCCTTGTTAAAATGTTAGGAATATCGTATAATTTTACAATGTTTTTAAATATGTGACCTCGATGTATCTATCACATAACTAATTGATCTGTCATTGCTTCATTTTTCTTAACGTGGTATAGTAATCTTATTCTAGGTGCATCGTCTTCACATATAATTATATAATTAATGTATACAAGATATTGTGAAAACATTTTTAAAGAGTAACGGTGGAGTTTCTTGCTCATTCTTCTCCTTACGAAAACTACCTTTTGGAAGGGGCGACTAGAATCAATTCTGTTTTTTGTAAATTTTGACGTTCAAAAGTGCCTTTTATGTGCCTAATTGAAATAAATTATTTGACTTTAACTTTGCGAAATAAATTATTTGACTTTGACTTTGCCCACACTTGTACGAGAAAGTCGCCCTATAATAATTTTATGTCACTAATTTCGTAACTTAATTTTAGCTTTAGTCTTGAGACGATTAACTGATGTAATATCACTAGGGCTAAAATAAACCCGTGTTACAATATGAAAATAAATCATCACAAATGTTGATCAAGGCGTATAATAAATGTGAGGCGGCGAGCCTCCTTGCCGGATTACCGCCATGGGATCTGGAGGCAAAAGTCCTCGCGCACATCTGGGAGTGGCGCGAAAAGTCGAAAAGCCGTAAAATAACACCGTTTCCGCGAAAAATCGCGGCACAGCGGACAGAGCTCCGGCGGGATCTCATGGCGTCATGGAGAGTGCGATTGTCGCAACCCAGTGCTGGGCACGCCACTATTGCGGCGATAAGTCCCCTCTTTGAGGAGTGGCTAGAGAGGCGCCACGGCGTCCTCACCTTCCGCCTGACGCAGGTCCTCACCGGACATGGTTGTTTCGGGAGGTTCCTGTTTCGTATCAGGCGGGAGGAAACGCCCGGGTGTCATCACTGCGTGGATCGCCCGGAGGACACGGTGGAGCACTGTCTGGGCGTCGGGAATCGCAAGCCGATTCCCGGCCACCGTAGGCGCGGGCTTGCGGACGGTGAGCAATGGGTAGCTCGCCGTCCGATAAGGACCAGGCCCTGGTCGACAGCGCGTTGTGTTCCACGCGCGCCTCAAAGAGATGTCAGCAAATGAAGGGGTCCGATAGGACCGATGCCTGCCGGGGTTGCGGGAAAGTCCGAAAGGGATACCGTGGCCCCTGGCAACGTACAAGCAACGGAAGGAACACTGGTGGGTTTTAGTCAGTAAGAGTATGACACGCCTTTCCGCTTCACCCAAAGCGGGAGAAGTTATTTGATAATTTCACACCCCAAAAAAAAAAGGCGTATAATAAATGCCATGATTTGAAATCTCTTGGATTATTGCTTCCTTATTCTTATTCTTGTGCTTTTAACGTTTAAATTACATCCAGCCTCTCCGATCATATCACAATAAAGTTGTTACAAAGAAACTTGAAAACTAATCGAATAATTACAAGGGATCGATCATAAGAACAAAAGACGGACAAGGATAACTGCTCCAAACAAAGAGAAAATATTATTAATAACTTACACGCATATATACCAAATTATCTTTACCGTAAATACATCAATCAATACAGCGATAATGATCCTTAATACTGGCAAGTTAGGGTTGTTTAATGGGTTACAGGAGTGAAGAATTATATTTGGAGTTAATAATGAAAAGAATCTCGGGAGTATTAGGGCGTGTTCAGGCGCAACTGACTATTATAATTATTATCTGTCAATGTATAAGCATGGATTGTTTATTACACATTCCATGGAATTGTTCGTAATCGTGTTAAGTTTGTGTCGTATTTCTCTAATAATTAATTAATTAATTCTATGAGTCATTATCGAGAGGTCGGGGCTTTGACGCTGGTCGATAAATCTTTTTTATCAAAGCGGTGGACGCGCAAGACTCTCTAGTTAGGAGAGGTTTAAAGCAGTATTAATGATGTGCAAAACGGTTCAAAAATTAATCTGAATTTATTGTTTTTAAGGTACCTAACATTGCCAGTACTTAGGTAAAACAGAATTATCATCGTGATCATATTACCAATCAAAAATTAAAGTAAGTGCTAATGATTTTATAAATTCAAGTTCATAGGTAGTAACTACGATGACTGTCACATAAAACGTCAGATTTTTTTCAATGATCTATAGTAAGTCTGTTGCTAGGCCCAGTATAATATACATATATAAATTAAACAGTAGGTACGTCATGCATGTTGTTTCCACCTCAGTTTGACCAACTGCGCATGAGGTCAAAGAATACATGCAACTGTTTAAAAGAAAAGTATTAAAGCCCACAGCTCCGGTTTACAAAGCGAGATAGCTTCCTAGATAACTTATCTGGTAACATACATCACGACTGAAAGAAATCCTTGAATGAGACGCTTAAAACAGCTAAGTTGCCTTTTAAAGAGTGTGCATTTATAAGAGAAAGAACAATTTAATGTGAAGGAGACAAAAATCAATCAAAGTAAACAAAGTTTTCGACGTAGTTATTGCCATAAAAACTATTGAAATATGAAATAGAAACAATAACTAAAACGATATAAAAGATGGCCAGAATTTTACGACAAAAATGATTACAGACGAAGAACAGTGACTGAATGAAAATAAGCATATGCATATATTTAGTTGTGTGTATTTGAGAGACTTTGTGACGTGTGATCTGGAAATAGAATAAAACTTTCAATTAAATTGTCACATACTTAGCTGTTGAATTGATGAGGCATGAATGCAAAAATAGGGCTGTTAACTGAGGAAAAAAAAATCTATTTAGTCCGTCAGTCAGATAATAAAAAATATTAGACACGTATTTTTCGCTTTATCCTATTAATAAAAAATGTTTTAGATAAAACGCATTAAAGTTGGGGAGTGGGGGTTCGCTACGTCACATGTCAGTATAAAATCTACCGGGGAGTGACGTCATACTTCATTTTAACTCATGTATTGCCGCAATCTTTTGATTACGTAAAAAATAAAAAATACGTGACCAATAGTTTTAAATAATCTACTTACCTGAAGGACAAAAAAATTATTTTCAACATTCCTATTGGATACTCGCTTCCATGTTTATGTGATATTCACCTACACATAATCATTCTTCTTCCCACTGTTGAAACCTTTGAACAACCTTCACAGATGCTTCTAATCCCCTAAGGGTTAGACAGAGATGTATCCATAGCACACCCACAGTTCGCCGTTTAATGTCATTTAATTCTACTATTTTTTTTATTATTCAGCAAAAACCTTTAGTAGAAAATTTTAACCTAGTCGCATTAATTATTAATATATTCCTACTATGCGCAATAACTGTTTGCGTCTGAACGCGCTCTTACGTTGTATGTGTAGCGCAGCCCACACGTCCGAAGCCGATAGAGAATAAATGGATGCACCTATTTTTGTTTAAGACGATCCTTCATTTTGATTAATAGTTGTTACCGGTACCGTATTGTTGGACTATCTTGTTCTGATTTAGTCGTAATGTCGTTTAAAGTGCGGCCTAATGTTTGTACGTAACGTTGGGAATGTTTTTTAGAGCGAGTTTTTGAAGGAGTTCTCATGATTTTGAATTTATCGGGCTTGTTTGGGGTCCTTGTTTGTGTTTTAGATAAAGGATGTGTATGTGATATTTCATGTATTTTAGATAGGAGGGAAATAAAAGAGACATAAGAATAAGCCCAGTTTCAGCTTCAATCTATGTTTACATCTTACGAGTCAATAATGCTGAACGTTCACAAAATGTATAAGGAGTGAAGATATTATCCGCAAATTCAAAAGTAAATTGTATTTATTTTTGTTAGATAAGACGTACTACTCCATAGAAGAATTTTTAAATGATAAAATGTGACATTACTAACAATACAATTAACCTTTGACATGCATGTAAAAATAAATTATAATTGATTAATTGCCTAATAAGAGTACCATTTATTCGTATTAGAATTTATTTGACATTATTTACTTGAACTTGACTTTTTACTGTATAAATTCAGACTTATTACTAAAAAATGAATAGATTTGTACACCAATTTCATTGGTAGGACATAGAGATCGACTAAACTGTATTGTATACATAACACCTTTATTGTAATACCTATGTTCACAAATAAAGTTTGATTGATTGATCACTAATAAATATTCCTAGAGGGACCAACACCTGAGATATTTTTACCCATGACCACAAGCCGATCAATATTGACCTGATGACAATATTTACCTCCACTGTGAAGTCAACAAAATCAACTTTGGCACCATTACTCAACCTCCACATTTGTAGAATAGTAATGAATGCGTCACAGTAGACAGTTATCAAGACATTCTCAGTACCGTACTTTTGGAACCAGTCATCGGAATTTTCTCTTAGACAGATCGCGAGCATTTAGCACATTCCGCCAACTGTTCTACTTAGGCAATGTGAAAGAAACAAAATAGAATTTTGAATCAGCAATTCACGGTACTCTAATGAGTTTCCAATGCAATTAGGAGGAAACATTTTAACAAGGTTCCGTTAAATATATGAGAAAAAGAAGTAGGTAATGGAACATTTGTACCGGATTTTTGGCAAAAAGCTTTCTAAAGGTTGGTTTTTGAATGACTTTCACGTAAATTGTAATTTATTTGTACCTGGTTTAGGTAGATTGTTCTCTGTTTTGTAGGTAATAAAAAGGTGACTAAACCTTTGAAAGAGAATCCTTGTTCGTTATGTATGCAAAAAATTGTTGCTGGACACTTAGAATAATGGATCTATGAGGCACCGACTTGCATATTAAAAATACAAAATGGCGCCAAAGAATATAGGCATGCCAATAGAGGATGTCGTTTATCAATCCGAATAAAAGGCGGAAATCCTACAAAAATATGGTTCGTAGGTAGTTGGCTAGTTGAACGCTCCATTTTTTTGTCAGCGTCTTCCGTTAACTTAGGATTACAAACTGCTGATACCCCATTCATTATAGCCTTATTGTTTGTAACATTTAAGCATATCTTAAACGAATATTCGTGCCTCGTCCATCGGTCTAAGCTTTCCTTATCTGATTTTTTAACAATAGACCCTTACTTCGGCTACACCATTTGTCACTAATGGCGTTGCGTAAAATTGTAGGAAAAAATATTCTGGTTGGAATGTCCCCAGTGCTTTTTTATAGTGTTTACATATTTAGAGGCGCTTTATATGGTATGCTAACATGATTTAATTTTGTTTGTAAAGCAACTAGTGTGACACAGTTGTGCTGCGAATGTATTTATGGCCGTTCGCTTTTTTTTTGGCATTAAATTTTATAAAATGGACGGGTTTAGGCGAGTTATTTGTTTGTAGGAGATTTATTTGGAGTTTTGCTATGTTTGCTATGTATTTCTATGGCAATGAAGCTTTTATTTAAATAAAAATGAAGCTGTACTAACCTAAAATGTGATTGAACAAGCTAGGTATTGCACAGGATTTTTGGTTGTCAGGGAATTTAATTGTTCTGCAAATTGAGTAATTGACTACTCCGTACATTCAGATCACAACTGTAATTCCTTGACAGTTGTATTAAATGGCTATAACACGGCAAATTGGCGTAGTGTGAGCCAACCTGATAAACAATTTTTTTACTCGATTGTACAATAGTTTATTTTCAAAATCAAGTAAATAACAACAGCACCCTAATTGCGTAATACACTTTCAATCACAATCTGAATTGATATTGAAGGGTATTGCTAATCCATTGTTAATACGATCGAAAAATTTGTTTACTTAAGGCGCAGACAACAGGCAATCGGTAAAAGTAGGCTTGATTGAGACAATAAAAATTGCCAAATCTATATAGTTTGTGGTAGCGGAAAAAATATATGTGAATCTCGAACATATTTCTCAGAACTTGATTGTTACCAAAACACGTTTTGAAAAAAAAATCTCGATACAAATTAACGTTAAACTAACCCTTTTCCTTGAGTTCTAATCCAAAAATTCTGTATTAAATAGCGACGTACGTTGGTATTATAATTAATAACAAGAACGTCTTATTTGAATTCAGAACTTGGTTGTTTTTTATTACCGATTACTCAACTCATTTTTGAATAAATCGATAATTGTTTCATATTTTGCAATAAATTACAGGCGTTGTGTCATCGCGCTTCTCTTTCTTTTCTATGCAGTCAGACAGTGACCGCGGTTTACCTGTTGTCAGCGTCTTAAGCACGTAAATAACGCAATAGATTTAGTTAAACTGTCAAACTAAAAGCCATTTCTACTGTAAGTGTGTTACACAATTACCCCACAGATTGAAAATAAAGCGAGACTGAACTGTGCCTACTACAAATTTTCAAGGAGATATCTACGCAGAAACTTCAGAATATCACATTCCCAAGCCACGTTCCTTTTAAGGTATCATTCCGTACCCGACCGCAGGCAGCAACACCACGCGACGTGTCGCGGTGTTATGTCGCGGCGTCATGTCGCTGTAGTCATGATGCCGTACACGACCGTAGGTAGCAGCAGCCTGTATTCCAGTCGGTAGATAGAGAGCGTTGACGGCACTACTGGTCTGCGGTCGGGCTGCACGTGTCGCCTGTCACTCGCCCGTAGCTGCCAACGACGTGACTAGCTAAGGAATGTAATTCATAGAAATTCATAGAAACCAGTCGTGTCGCGGCGCCACGTCGCCTGCAGTTGCCTCCTGCGGTCGGGTACGGAATGGTACCTTTACATACCTAATACTCCTTTTGTTTCTGCCACATTTTCCTGAGAGTGTTTATGTGTTTGTTTGTGTGTTTTGTGCATGTGTGAGTTATTTACTCATTTATAAGTGCGGTACCAAACGCAGTGACCCAGAAGTTGGCCGTTTAACATTGAATGGGCATTTCACGTCTCGTTAGAACAAAAGAATTACAAACGCTGGCCGCGCACTTACAAAACAATGCTAAATGATGTGAGTGGAATTAGTACGTACGCTTGCGGTTCATTTCAAAACGGGTTGGATATTATGGTCTTCGGGTTCTGATATTACAAGCCATTGATGTTGGTGTTTATTGAATAACATGAGCTTGTTACTGTTGGTCCAGTTGAAAAACAGTGTCGGGCACTACTTAGTTGTCAGGCATTTTTGCTGAACTGGGCCTTTTTGACGCAGCTGTGAGGCACACTTTGCTGCTATTTTCTTACACTGCACTTTACACTGTTATTTGTTTCTGAAGTGAAAACTATTTTAGGCGCGTTGAGCATTTTTTGAGTGAACAAAAATCATGGAACTCGCGTCATCGTCAGCGAACGGTTTCCATGAGTGATGTATACTGTGTATAAATGTGTACTTTTTGGGTGAACAAAAAGCGTGAAACTCGCGTCATCGTCACCACACGCTGTTTTCACTTCTTTTTTTAATGAGGAGGCCGTGGCTAAGTAACAATAGCCGCACGGGTCGATCCATCAGGTTAAGCTACGCTTGCCGGGGTTGGTCCGTGGATGGGTGACCATCTTTAAATACCAGCTGTCATTCGTGGATCTTTGACAGTCGTTACGGGTCGTCAGAAGCCCGAAAATCTGATAAGCAGTCTTACCAAGGAGTATCGTATTACCCAGTTACTGGGTTGTAGAGGTCAGATAGGCAGTCGCTCCATGTAAATTACTGGTATTCAGCTGCATCCGGTTAGACTGGAAGCTGACCCCAACATAGTTAGGAAAAGACTAGGCAGATTTTTTATTTGCTGTTTATTATAATGTGTGCCTTTTAGTCTGAGCTGAATAAATGTATTTTCTTTCTTTTTCTTTACTGTCCTACTGCAAGGCAAGGAACTGTTCTCATTCGGAGAAGGAACGAGCAGATTGCCTGCTTACTGCTTGTTGTAGAGTCCTGGTGATTTATAAGACCAACTGCAGGGCAGAGGTCTGTTTTTATTCGAAAAAAGGACGAGCATTGACAATCACGCTTGGTGCGTGTAGGCTATTTAAGATTTATAAGACTGCTCGTGTTTTGAATTAGACATTTTCCCGTTTCTATCTTGCACTCTGTAGTTTGACAGTTGTGCGACAGTGACAGGAATAAAGCTTAGCCCAAATACGTGATAAGTAACGTTTATAGACCTTTTAGGGTTTAAAGGGGACACCAAATGAAAGGCCGTTCTAAGGATATCAATAATACGTTTATGATCCTCTTCTTTATAATTATATTGGAAGGTGTGTTTTCCAGAAGTACCACCGTGTGTTTTACTTCTCCTTTTCGTGTGGTTAGTGACTAACCTGGTGTCAGAGTTTTAAAGTCGCATGGGCCTCTGACTTGGCTTCACATGCCGTCGAGAAATATCTCTCAAGCATGCCGGTTTCCTCACGATGTTTTCCTTCACCGTTTTTGAAGCAAGTGATAGGTAATTATACAATACGCACATAGATAGATAGATAGATAGATAAATCATTTATTTAGTGCACAAAAAAAACAGCACAACATACAAAATGACGATAAAATTATTACTAATTAGCTATTAGGAAATAGCTGCAAGGTGCCAATATAAAAACAAATAAAAAAGGAAGAAAACAAGACATTGTGATGACACTATTGGCTATGTATGACACACTTTAAAATAATGGATTGACAACGAACATAAAAAAGTGCGGTGTGCGTCTCAAGGTTGCACCAAATGGGAGTCCAGCTCAGCATGTGCCAGGCAAATACACCTGACGCTGATATTCTGCTGAATCCCTGCAGTGACATACGGACGTCGAGTAGATAACATATATATACGAGTTATTGGTGTTGTGAAAAAGTGAAATGTGCGGAGTGAAATGTAAGTATACCCGCAATTTAAATATTGTATTCTACAGTAAAATTTTAGCATTTGGAAATTTTCCTGTTAGAAGATTATTGTGTATTTGATTACTTGATTATTTAAATAGATAAATGTATATTGTATAAATGATTAATCACATGAATCCGAAAAGTCAGAGGTGTCTTGGGTTCGAACTCGAGACCTATGACTTGGCAGTCCGACGACGGTAAAACCACTAGGCTATCACTGCTCTGCTCTGTTTTACTAATATTACACGTAATATTTGTAAAACTGAGCCCATTATTATTTAGCTTTTTCACAAAAACTTTGTTATTGAAATCCTTAGAACGGCGTATCCTTTGGTGTCCCCTGTGCCTTAGTGCCCATTGGTGAGCTATATCCAAGATGTACTTGGAAGGTAGGTACGGTCTAAATTATGGAACTAAATAGCAAAAGTTAGGTACTTAGAGTAGCGTAGATACATTATTTGTACCTCCGAGATCCTTATAATAGATTCATTGTCCAATATTCATGTTCCAATTACGTGCTTACGTACTTTTAAACTTGAAAAAGTTGTGTTAAAAAGATAAAATGTTGTATAATTTGGATAAAGATCTATTGATGTAAATTCCATTGGTTACTTAGCGTATTGTTAGTCGAGCTGTATTCTTAATTAGGCGTCTTGTAGCTGAACAAGAGTGGGCGGCAGTGGCCCCACAAGGATGCGTTTTTGTTAAGGCTCAGTCGAATGATCCTTATCTGATTACTTGTTATTTACCATCTCGTACTATATATTATATGTGTAAGTTTAACATTAGGAGGATTTCACTTTTAACTATTATAAATTCATTCTTATTGCTTATTGTATAGTACATTATTGGAATTTCATGATAAGGTTATGCTTTTTTGAGGGGATACTATGCAAGCTCATGATGAGAAATTGTTTTTTTTTTAAATAAATTTAAATACAATGTTTCCATCCTTTGCGTGGAAGCATTGTATTTAAAAGTTACTTACGATTTGATTACGTTGCTCTTTGACACAAGAAACATACAAATTAAATAAGTACTTCGCTTTATTTATATAAAAATCCTAAAATAATAATGCTGAAGAAAAGAACACAGGAAATTTAATTATAGCAAAAGTTATTGAACACCAGTAGTTCAATTTGACGCCCACGTTATTCGCAGAAATTAATATAAGATTATCCGCAGCGTATTCTCCTTAACAGTTTCTTTAGTAATTAAACAGTATTCGAAATAAAATCGTTTTTTTTTATCCCAGCTATAGTTTATAGCTAGTTATTAGTTTTAATTAAATATCTTTGTACAAAATATACTTTTTAACTTTATTTTTAGTCTGAGGTAACAAGTTTACTTGCTATAATTAAATTACTTACGGTGAGGGTATATTGAGGTACAGTACGATCTAAGTAATTTATTTGAATGTTCTGAAATTGATTCTGCCTATCATTAATTGTTTTTCTTGTTTATACGAGATTATACTTGGATGTTTTTTTTTTTAATAATAATAATAATAGCGGTGCATAATGATTATTGACATAACGGTCCCGCATGACGGGAACCTCGTGAAAGCCAGAAAGATAAACAAATTAAGTATCTTGACTTGGCTCGCGAGGTTGTCGACATGTGGGATGTGGACTCCGCGATCATTGTGCCGATAGTCGTATCAGCCAATGGCTTAATTGCAAAGAGCCTCGATCAACACCTAAGGAAGCTCTCGTTGGGCAGTTGGATTAAGGGCTTGATTCAGAAGGCGGTACTCCTGGACACGGCTCGCATTGTTAGGAGGTTCCTCTCTCTGGAGCCTTGACCCGGGTAGCTTGAACCCTGTTCCCGATACCGGTGGGCTACTATTTTTTATATTTTTAAATCTTTTTATATTTTCTTCATTCTAATATTTAAAAATATAATTTATATGTATATAGTGAAATAAAGGAAATAATAATATTTTTTCTTTATTGGCATAAATAGTTTTTCTGACTCCTGCGCTGCACCTGTGTTAGGTGCCAGTGTCTTCTCCCAATTACATGAGTCGATTTTTATGCAATAAGAATCTAAAACACATACAAATAAAGCAAAAAAAAAAAAAACTACTTAGGTACGTGGAGTAATTTATTGTGTTGTGGTGTGTTTGGTGTATAGTGTATTATGGTGTGTAGTGTATTTGGTGTGTGAGTGAGTGTGTAATGTAGGTATGTGGTCTGTGATGTTATAGAAACGTGTGCTTGTGTGGGATGTGTGGATTGTTTTATTTCTGTGTTTGGTACGGACAAATGATAGTCAAATAACACGGTCGTCAGTGTTGAATGGATCACTATGGAAGCTTGTTGACGGACACATTTTTTCTACGGCCGGTTATACGTCGTACCGTAATGAAACCGTGCCGTGTACAAACGGCCTAACTCAATCAATTGAGAAACAATGGAAGCATACTTAAGTGTTGTGTACAATGTGGTACTCATTTAAAATAAGTAGGTACAGTCAGGAAAATTAATAATTATAAATATTACAAAGCTACGTGAATTGTATTTACCGTGTTATAGCCATTTAACACAACTGTCAAAAAATGACAGTTATGATTTGATTTGATATACGGACAATTTAAGATGGAAATTAATTTGATAAATAAAATACGTTCCCTGGCTTTACATAATATAGCTAAAATACATACATACATAAACTCGCGCCTTATTCCCATGGGGTAGGTTGGTGGGGGGCTAAGCAGGAACTAAAGAACGCCACCTGCTACGATCCTTACATACTCCTTTTGCCTCGTTTACGTTCATACATCTGATCATACACGCACGCCGGTTGTGAGAACTACACACCTGACCTTTCAGAAGAACATAACCAATAAGGTCACTATATGTCCTGCAAGGGCGTCCCCTACCGGCGTTTCCACTCACATCTGCCTTGTAAAATACCTTTTGTTAGTCGCCTTTCATTAGCGTACTCTTTAAATTTTTTGTCACTACAAATATAGTTTAAATTAACCTTAACTGGTCTTAAAGAGAACTCAAGACGATTTTTTCTTACTACTCTCAAACTAACTGTACCAAAGAAGACCGTCAGGTTAGCTGGCTCGTCAGCGGTTATCTATAAGATAGCATCTCTACGATGCGAGCGATACCGAGCCAAACAATTAGACGCCATTACTCGGATCGATTCGGTACAGTTTCGTTATAACGAACGCGGTTGAGTGTTACACCGTACTGTAACACGTCGTTCAGTTGTTGTATTTCTGTACAACTTGTATGACAATACCTCTATAGTTATCATCAAAGAAGTTCATATCTATACACCATAAGACTATTTCTGCTTGCAGCGCTCGGCCGCTATAGAACCGAGGCGGTAACAGATGTGGTTATCGTGTCCACGGGATTTTGTTTTCAAACTGCTTCAATATAAAGTTCTTCTATAGTACCTAAATAATTATAATATGTAAAGTCAAGGGACTTCATTGATAAGCAAATTGATGATAAACTTTGAACTGTCCGTAAATTCAAATCACAACTTAAACTGTCATTCTTTGTCAGTGATAAGAAGTGTCTACAACATGTCGATGTGTAAATCTGCCTAAAAATCAAGTTCCTTCACTGCACACGCATGGCAATCGGCACGCTACATTCTTAAGCTGTGGTTTGGTCAAACAAAACAGCCATATAACAACATCAGTTTAGAAAAATGTAACCGTACCATTTCTCGAACCTGAGGAGCTCGTCGTGCTCGCTACGCTTGCCGGGGTTTCCCCATCCACCCATCCACAGGGTGACCATCTTTACATACAGAGACTACTCCGGGCCTCAGTAAGCACGTTAAGCCGTTGGTCCCGGCTGTCATTCGTGGATCTTTGACAGTCGTTACGGGTCGTCAGACGCCTGAAAGTCTGACAACCAGTCTTACCAAGGGGTATCGTATTACCCAGTTACTGGGTTTTGCAGATCAGATAGGCAGTCGCTTCATGTAAAATACTGGTACTCAGCTGCATGCCGTCAGACTGGAAGCCGACCCCAATATATTTGGGAAAAGGCGAGGCAGATTGATTGATCATTTCTCGAACCTATACCGTCGTACGTTTGTTGTTATCATAGACAGAGAATTGGACTGAGCGTTAGCCTCATAAAAGTGACCACTATCTAGAAAGAGACAAAGTGACCGTGTGGCTAATATCTGTAGTACTAATAAAAAGATAACTACTGGCCGCAAATTAGCTTTGTCTCTCTCGTACTCGGTCTTTATTTACTGCATAACTGGATACGGAACGCTCAGTCCATTCCCTATGTATATGGTTGTTATACACCGTGAAATCTTAATGGTTGTTTTCCCGCGCCTGAACAACTTGCCATAAGGAGTACTTTCGAAGCATAGAGTAAAAGTAAAAAGTAACTTGTAGTACTACTCGAATCGCACGCGCCGCCGACAAAGGGAACAGCGATGCATAAATGTTCAAAGCAAAATAAACTCTCGCACGTGGTCATACGGCAAAAAGTAGTTTGCACGCAACAGCACAAAATTTGTTTTCATAATTGTTTCTAATATTTTATTTGTTTATCTAACGATTGTTTTACCAAGACAAAACCATTTCGCTGCGAGAAAACAACCATTTAGATTTCACAACGGTGTGACTGCATCCACCTTCGCCGTGGTAGAGGTTAAACAGTTCATAGTGCGATCGTATCTATTAGAACCGGTATTTTTAGTGCCTTACCGAACCTTAAGTAACTGACTCACATACTTGAATAAATTCTTTATTATTATTTATTTATTTAATACTTCAAGCACACAAATGTACAGAGGCAGACTGCCATAGGCATTTTCTACCAGTCAACCTTCGGGTGATACAGAGACAAACAGTGGTAGGTGCAATAGCAAGATTTGAAGATTTTTTATATAAAGATATACATATGTACCTATTAAAAACTATAAATATAATAAATACACCTAATTATATATAAATATAAGTACAAATAAGACAAACAATGGGAAAACATTACCGTTGTGATGATACTGCCAGCTTCTTGCGAATATGCTCGCGAACTTTAATTCTAAAAGATAATCGGTTGGTCGCCATCCTGATTCTCTGGGGGAGCGCATTTCACAGAGAGATAGACTGAATGAAGAAGGAAGAGTGAATGAAGTCTGTGCGGTGAGTGGGACATTGAAGAAGACGATTGTGAGATGAACGTAGATTTCTATGTTGTAATTATTGTTGCAGTTCATCTGAGTTTAAGGAGCAGAATCGATTGTTAATATATGTTTTTTAAGAAAGTATTTAGCAAAATATCTAGTAACGACACTAAGGCTAACCAATTTATTCAGGTGATAATTTCATAATCATTTTATGAAAACGAGCGAAATTCATGTCGTATTTTACAGCTTACACTATTCTGTAAACTGTTGCCATTTTGGAAATCTAATTGTTATTAAGTAGTTAGCTTTCAGTCACTACCAAGGAAGTTAGCTACCAAATAATTACAAAAATTTCAATTTACCCAAACACATTGTACCTGCATTATTTTTATAAATAAACAGTTCACAATTGAACCACTCGTACATATCGGCTACATATCAAGCTATACTTTGCCAATATACGCTGACCTCTCATTATATGGATATCCTATACAATGCGATAACAGCTTATACTGGAAATGTGTGAACAATATGTGGCGATTCGAATCCCGCACAGCCGTACGCAAATACTGTCAGTAAATACCGAACAACATTAACGCAGCGGATAAAATTATTTTTGTTGAAATAAACCTCCCGTATTTCGCAAAAACGACATCATACTACTCTACTGAAAACGAGCCATCCAATAATCCTCTTTACAGTTCTAATATTAGAGTTCAATGTTCGATGGAGGTGAAAATTTATACTATAAATATCATTCATGAAATCAATGTTGTAGAAAATATGACTCAGTTTCGGTCGCTGTTAAAAAAATCTGATAAATGCTAGATCGGAGAACGGTTTTCTTTGAATTTCCTACGTGGGTGACTTCGGATAATCGTGTGGGATATCTTATTTTACTTGGTTCACAAAACTCTTTGTAACTAAGGTTTTTCAAGAATGGTTTCACAGCTTTAAGTGCTTGGAGTTTTAAATCTGTTATGTCTCGGCTCACTTCTGCCGGTCTTAAAGCTACTTATTATTAAACATTCAAACATGACATTATTATTTACGTATTTTGGATTACAGATAGTTGGGCTTACCTATTAAACTTTACACGTCACGCGCTATTAAATCGAACTGCAGCTACTAAAACACTGCCCAGAATTTAATTTATTTAGCACACAAAACATTGCACAAGTAACTAATAAATGGCATTTAGTGTGCTAACTGACCATCAAAGTGCGTGACATAACTCAAAATTTTAAATAAACGCCAAATAGGGTGACAATCAAATCAAATTAGGCGAGACTGTCCGTGAACGCGGGACGTGTAAATTGTGATGTAATTGCACCTATTACGGGGCCCGTTGTCCGGCATTTCACGGGAGTGGGGTTGCCCTGTAATTAGCGTGTCTGTCCATATGTAATATGGCAGTTGTTTGAAAAAAAAGTACATAATTTTTTAATGGAAGGCGTGTTTGAACTTTGACATGGCTGAGTGGTCTGTGTTCAGTAGACATGGTATGATGATTTGTTTTTAAATAAAGTGTTAATGTTTTGTTAATCGCCTTTGGGTTTACCCTCTCGAATTGGATGAGTCTCGTGATATTAATAGATATGTTGCTGGAGTTAAAAATGAAGGATTAAGAGGATAGCTCACTTCAATATTTTTATAAAACAAGTATTTGTCGGTTCATGCGTTGTGGGGACTTGCATATTTTTAATCTAGTAAAATGGCAGGCAAGGAACTTAATTCATAGTTAAATTGATAATTTAAATTGTACGCCAATTCAAATAACAACCTGACATTTATTGTCAGTCGTGATTTGATCAACGTGCCAGTTTCCTGACTGTACATTAAAAACAAACTGAAGATGTTTTTAGTTTTAGGTACCTACTACATACATATACTCCATTTATTATAATATTATAAATATAACGGTTATCGCCCTTTCGTTATTTCGATATAAACGTATACTAAACTCGCGTTATTTCATGATAAATACAAAGCAATAATGTAATCTATTTACAATTTACATTTTTTAAATAACTCTAAAGTGCAGAAATTTTAACAATTATATACAATAACTGTCGTTATTTAGCCGTTATTTGTCTAACGCTATAATAAATGGAGTATAGTTATCCTCGATCCAGGCTGCTGTCACAAAAACGTATGACTAATGATTAGAATTACCTACATTTACATGACTGACCATCGCTCATCTTAAACTTTTTACCGCTTAGAATTAGTCACTTGACATGTTGGAACTTTTTGCAGACTCCATTTAACATAATTATTGTTTTAGACATTCTTTGTTCGTGTGAAGTTAACTTTTATGAAGAATTTGAATAAGTGCTGTGAACATTTTGAGCAACAATGCATTTATTATTGTTTCACTAAAGTACGGCAGTTAAGATTAACCACAAAATCACAAACACATATCCAGTAAAATAATATATTCCTTAATTCGGACTACACATACAAGTACACACAATCCATAAAGTATTAGTAACAATGATTTAAAAACTATTTTAGTAAACTTTTAAAAATTAAAAACAACAAAAAAAATGACGTAGCCCAACACACGCACGTGCCTCGATACCCAGTGTCTTATGCTACTTTGTGTAATAGTGTGTTTAGGATGCTGTCAGAGCTTCCGCGTAACCTACCCATTATTGACGCTGTTCTTTTCCTCATAATAGCATGGAAATGTAAAGTGCTGGGACGCAGGCCTCTGTAAAAGAGTATGTGACGTAATCTAGATTCTTTTCTTTTAGAATTTGTGAATGTGAGAACGTTGTAGGCTTAACAGACTGTAGATCTATCGACCATTTTCTATCTTGCTAAGTACCTGGTACTTGTTGATAGGCCTACACTGTCCTATCATACCTATTAACTCTGTAATTTGAAAGCATTGTAAATACCATTTATTTTTAAAAGAGTAACCATGGAGTTTCTTGCCGGCTCTTCTCCATAGGAAACGACCAATTGGAACCGTGCATCTAGCTTCTGACGTTTCATAAGTGCCCTTATAGGTTTATGTGAAATAAAATATTTTGAATTTGAATTTGAATCCAACAAGCCCACTGCGGATGGTTTAAGAACGCGTCTTCAGATTTTTTGTTAGAATATATGTATAAATTGCACAAAACACAAAACAGAGTCAATGCCTAGGTGCGAACCCGAGAACCACTCAAAAGTCGTGACCATTACCACTGTGCCACCAGAATTCACATTAAGTACGAACTGGACTGGTCGAACGAACTCTGCTCGGGTGAAAATAGAGAAAACGAATTTTCCCAGTTATGAAACCTAGCTATGTCAATTTTTTGCCCTCGTAAACCCCTATATTGCAAGTTTCATCGAAATCATTAGAGCCGTTGTCGAGAACGTGATTACAAATATAAATATATATATACAAATATTGCTCATTTAATAGTATAGGATAAAGCGATAAAAAATAACCACAAATATGAACCGTATGATACCAGCACGCGTTATCTCCATAAATCACAATTATTAGCACTATCATTACTCTACAATAACGATCATTATCTAAATCGTTGTGCAATTATCACGTTAGCGTGTCACAACTAATATGTTAAAACGCTGCATCTCATTATAACCGTTATGTAAATAATGAATGCTATTTCATTGAGTTATTTTGATGTTCCTAGATACTGTGGTGATACTTTGGTGTATATATTATTTCATGTATTTTTAGTAGAAAGATCAGCAGACTAGTCTTATTTTTATCTGACTGCCCCCCGTTGGTCTCGTGATTGCAAGCGCCACTGTTGAGTGTGGGGTCCTGGGTTCAATTCCCGGGTCGGACAAAGTGTTATTGGGGTTATCCAATAGGAATTCCTTAGCCCGGAGTTTGGAAGTTGGCGGTATGATAGCCCCGTGCCTCGGAAAGTACGTTAAGCCGTTGACCCTGCGCCTGATCTCTCTCCGGTCGTGTCCGATTGCCATCCCATCGGACTATGAGAGTTAGAGAAGAGAGAGTGCACCTGTGTCTGCGCACACACTTGTGCAATATTATATCTGTCTCCACTGAGACTATTATTTTTATTTATTTTTACCTAGTTTGGGTTCGTCTTCTTATATTCAAACTAGCTGTTACAAACTATAGCCACGATGAAAGTAGCCTATGTCCTTTTCCAGGTTCCAGGCTCTTTATCTATCAAATTTCATAACTATCGATTCGATGGTTAAAGCGTGAAAAGGTAACAGACAGACTTTCGCATTTGTAATATTAGTAAAGATTTGGCTCATCAGCACTCAGTTTTAAGGGTTCCATACCGAAAGAGTGACAAGGGGCCCTATTTTAAAGGCTACAACGTCCTGTCTGTCACAAGGCTATATCAGTGTAACTGTGCCGTAATAGGTAGCCATTTTTTTGTTTTTCACAGACATATCGTCCTACTATTTCCTTGACCCTGACTCTCAGATACCTATAAGGAACCTCAGGTTTTATTTTTATGTTCCTACTAGCTGTTACCCGTGACTTCGTCTGCGAATCAGGATGAAAAGTAGCTTATGTCCTTTCCCAGATTATGGTCTTCCCATGTGCCAAATTTCATCGAAATCCGTTCGGCCGTTTTAGCGTAAAAGCGAAAAAAACAGACTCACTTTCTAACTTACGATTCTATCTTAAGTTACAGTAACTATAAGTTATGAGTTCGTTTCGCACTTGTACGGTATTTTTCCCTTACCTTTAATTTTCCTTTCCCATTTCTGTCGGAAAACATCAATTAATTCCACCTCTACATAAAGAATATTTGGAAGGTAACATGTCAAAAAATTCTATGGGGTCAGTTCGGGGCCATTTTGCCCCGAAACACATAATTTAATTTACTCCTAATTAACGTAGGCCGACCGATATTACGGGCAACGCTAATGTGTGCACTGAACGAACCTTTAAATTTGCCGCCTGATGTAATATAGATACGGCATCGCAAACAGATTCTAATTAACTATGTTTTATGGCATAATAATTAGGATGTGGTTTTCTTCCTAAACATTATGAGGGTTTTGCAAGTTAAGCTATATTAATTTTGTAGCTCAGTCCTGAAAATGGCTCTTTAAGTACTTGAATTAATTATTGACTACTACAATAAATAAGGCAAGTTCTTTTAATAACCGTGCGAGGTACAGACGCCAGCAGGTCAACCTACCCGAAACTGTAAAATTTTCCCAATCAACTTTGAACCTTACCCTTTAGTAATAAAGTTGAAAATCTATTAAAGAAATTTGACAGATTGTAGTAGCTTGATGTGCTGGCGTCTGTACATACATTCGATACGGCAGATTTATTCAGCTATAAAACATGCTCATTGTCTTTACCATAATAAGCCTATAATGCCCACTGCTGGGACACAGGCCTCTTCTGTGGGCTGTAATCTACCACGCGGGCCCAGTGCGGGTTGATAAATGTCACATGTTTTCTGTAGTTCTAGGGCCTACCGCTTTCCTCTCGATGTTTTCCTTCACCGCTTTGAGAGCAGTGTTGATGAAATTATTTACACAAAGTAAACCACCTGCCTGGGTTCGAACCCACGACCTACAAATCGTGAGTCGGGGCCGTTACCACTGGGCTACCACTACTCTCCTTCTCTTCCGTTTTCTGCCTTTAGCAGGAATTAATACACGATGATCCATCCATTTTAATTAAGAAGCTCCAGGATCAAGTGCCAATGATTTGCAACAAATGTTATCATACACAACAATCTTTGTTCTATCTGCCAAGACACTGGTTGCCAAGCTATCACCTATTGGCTCGACAATGAACCTTTCGATCTATCTGCATTTACATTCCTTGTTAAGATCCTACATCCGCAAAGACTGAAATTGACACTGTGTCTTTAAATTGCAATAAGATTCATTTATGTTCTCAAACAGGGCCTGTTATCTACGAAGCTGCGAAGTTTAGTGAATCCAGTAGGTACCTATAAGGCCTATAGGTAGATAAAGAGAGACATAACGACTGCCTAAAGGTATTGTAGGCAGTCGTTACGTCCCATCATTATCATTTCTGTTTTTGAATAGTCACTGTGATATATCAAACCAAACTTATTACCGACTGCGCGACGCAGGGAGAGTATTGTGTTTATTTTAGCTTCTTCCTATGCTTATTAAAGAGTACCAAGCGACGATAGAAGATGTCAGAATCATGTCAACTACGAATGATGAATCTTTACTGCATGTAAATATAGGTATGAGGAACAGGTCCCAGTAGTTCTACACCCGTACGGTGCCGGTGTCGTATGTGGCGGGCAACTACCCGACGATTGATGTCAGAAAGTTATATATCTGCTGATCGCGAGGTAAACTCTGCTTGCGCGATGCAGGATTTTGTGTGATGTAAGGTCTTTTGATGCGTAGTTCGCATGTGGCGATGTAGATGCCACCACACATAAAAATATTTTTTTCTGATCTAGTCAGTTTACCCTTAAACTGTCACATCATTTCGGATTTCTTCATTTTGGCGAAGAGAAAAACAAATTCTGTGGGGACCTTTTTTTTTGGTTGGAGTTTGGCTTCGTGTTATATAAAATGCTAAGAATATTCCCTGCATTAAATACCCCACACTGTCGCAATACAATCTCAGCACATGCCTTATCCAAGCATCGATCATGATCCCTGTATTACCAGCATTATTGAGCGGCGGAACACTATCGGACTAACCGAGTTAATTACAACACAGATTGATATGTTCCCATAAGCTGCTGTTTGCAGTGGTTGCCTGATATTACGGCATACATGCCACTAGATATACTGGACGGACTAGAACCTTTGAAGGCAGGCCGTGGAATAAAGTGAGTGAAATGGTATTTAAAAAAAAAACTGCCTAAACTTTTTCCCAACTATATTGGGATCGGCTTCCAGTCTAATATGCAGCTGAATACAAGTTTTTTACATGAAGCGACTGCCTTTCTGACCTCCACAACCCAATAACTGCGGAAAACGATACCCCTTGGTAAGACTGGTTGTCAGACTTTCGGGCTTCTGACGACCCGTAACGACAGTCAAAGATCCACGAATGACAGCTGGGACCAACGGCTTAACGTGTTTTCCGAGGCACGGTGGAGTTTCGGTATGTTAAGATGTTCACATATATACATATCCACGGACCAACCCCGGCCTGATGAATCAACTCGTACGGCTGGTATTACTTAGCAACGATTTCCTCTAGTAATAGATGGTATTTACATTGTTATTTTTATCGTCATAGAAAAATATACACTAGCGAAGTAACTGAGCCACAAACTGAATATTCGAGTAACCACCGTTAGACAAGACTGATTTTTACGAATTACGCGATAAGACAACTTAACGTTACGGATTTGCAATTGGTTTTAAAATTGAAGTCGGAACACCAGGTCCTTGTTAGCGATCAAACAGTCACGAAGAGACTGCACGAAGTCAACCTTCATGCTCGTAGACCACTTCGGATTCCAGAACTACGACGTGCCTTGTCCAAGTGCTGGAATCCGAAGTCGCAAACGAATATTAGAATGGGCAAACGAATATTTGGGTTGGAATGATCGCCAATGATCTAGGGTGTTATTCTCAGATGAATCCCGGTTTGGCTTCCATCCAGATACGCGATGAATACGTGTTTGACGAACACCTGGACGTAAGAGCCGCCTGCGTAATTCCCAGGAAGTCCATCCATATCAAGGTGGTACAATCATGGTACACAATCACAATCATGGTATACAATCATAGAATACATCATCATGGTAATTCATCATGGTATACATCTAGGCGGGGGAATAGACTTTGTTTGGGTACACCGCAATTTGACATCTGCAAAATACCGTCATAAGGTGCTGGGCCGCTGGCACCTGTAGTCTGACCACACCGTTCGCAAATGGGTCAACATTTTATGCTTATGCATGATAATGCCCGCTCACATAAGGCCAGAGTGGTTCAGTGGCTACAGCAACATAATGTGGCGACCCTGGACTAGCCTGCGCAGTCCCTAGATTTAAATCCAATTGAACACGGGTAGGATATGCTGCAGCAAAGAGCTTTAAGTAATGTATTTGACGAGATAAAGTCTTAGGTGCTTTTTTCTGAATCTAGTAGTAGTTGTGTGTTATGTTCCACGTGAGCATTATTTAGTACTCAATAAAGTACAACATTAAATTAAAATAAGTATAAAAAGTTTCACGTGACCACAAATGTAAAAAAATCACTGAAAACAAAAGGTTTTTCTATAAAATACCTATAGGTAAGTAGAATTCCAACAAATTAATTAATCTGCCTTCAACAAGTAAAATTTAAGGTCTAATTTAGAATTTTTACTTACAAAACAATATAGATTGGCTCCAGAGGTCGACGACAAAGGGTGACCTTGAGTAGAGTTGTATTAAATATCGATATATTGATATTATATTTTTATCTTGATATTAAATTATAGCTCGTGGCTAAGTAATAACAGCCGCAGGGGTCGATCCAATAGGTTAAGTTACGCTGGCCGGGGTTGGCCCGTGGATGGGCGACCATCTTTACATACCGAGACTCCTCCGTGCATCGGAAAGCACGTTAAGCCATTGGTCTCGGCTGTCATTCGTGGATCTTTGATAGTCATTACGGGTCGTCAGAAGCCCGAAAGTCTGACAAAAAGTCTTACCAAGGGGTCAGTTAGGCAGTTGCTCCATGTAAAATACTGGTATTCAGCTGCATTCGGTTAGACTGGAAGCCGACCCTAACATGGTTGGGAGAAAGCTAGGCAGATTGATTGACTGATTAAATTACAGTTATTCAAAAAGAGCTAGAATTGTGACAAAAAAATGTATTGTAAACGTATATACATTATTGAGAGTATGGTTGTAATAAGAATAAACAAAATGTAATTTTTTTCAGTACCAAAGTATATTGCATTATTTTATAGGCATGTACCTATAAGTATGACTAAAAGACAATCTAATCACTGAGCATAGTTGAAAGGATGCCCCTTAGTTAGCAATAAGTAGTCAAGTTGTTTTAGTACATTCTCGAATAGAAAAACCGGCTCCATTTATCCCAAGAACAAACTTAACATTTTAGTTGAAAAAAAAAACTCCCATACATCGATATACGTCACGGTCAATTCCCCAACTGCAATTGTAAGTTTGTAATCGCAAAAATTTGAATGTGCACTTCACAACACTATTCGGTATTCGCGTTTTTTACTGTGTTTTATTCAGCTATCCGAAGTCCGAATAACTCGAACACACCGCCCACATATCATCGTCATGAATAGCGAATAATATGCTGAACATTCAAAAATATTTAGCTATCTTTTTGCTGATCTGAACGCAAAGATGGACCTGTTGACGGCAGCAGTGACTTATTATTTCCTCTGTGTTAATTACCAATACATGTTAGACGTACATAAAACACCGTACTGTACTGAGCAAGCCACGTGTGGACGGTAAACGAACTTATTCGGTCTATTCGCAATCCTTTGATATGTGACCAAAAACCGACAACCGGCGGATACGAGTGTTCGTGTATTTGCGTATTTGTCTTATTCGTGAAAAATAGGCAAATAGAGTAACTTCACTTCACATCGTCGTATTTGGACAAATAAGACGAATACTCGAACAGGAATAGCGATGTGAAGTGCTACCATGATAAAACTACAAATTAACGCTTTTCAGGCTTTTTCCTTTACTTGTGCTGTGAAACCTAGCTTCTTGCCAAATATCATGACTTCCCGCTGACCTGGGAAGTATCCAGAGAAGGTTTTGATTTATTTGCTAGTATCAAAATATGCCGCATAAATGTCAGTATTTTTTTATTGCGTTGAATAAATGAATGAAATATGCCGATCCCAGCGTGGTTTATCCAGGCGTGCTAATGGTAAAGAAGACGTGCCCTTCGGATAAGGAAGGATTTGCGGGCCGTTCCGGGTATGCATCCTCCGTAACTAAATAATATTTCAATAAATAAAAAAAATGATTTTTTAAGAGATCCAAGAGAACGTAGACGTATGTATTTGATATTAATGTCAACTTGATAACTCCACGCGTTTCTGAGAAAAAGGGTCTTGACAGAGAGACGGACGAACGGACGGGCAACGAAGTGTTCCTATAAAGGTTCCTTTTGAAATAAGGAACCCTATAAATACATAAAATTCCAAAAAAATAAAGATATTTTAAACTGTGTAACTTATCGATATTTTTTTACGCTCAGTTACATCTCTATTCAGCCAAAGGTAACACAAAATTAAGGGAGGCCAAAACTCAGCTTAATCTTTTAATACGAACCCAAATCATTCATTTCACATCAAAGCCCTGCGCGATACGGACTGCATTAAAAAATACAAAACACCTAATTATTCCTGCCAGTAATTAAGAAAAGAAATATTTTTGCTGAACAAAAGCGTGCAATTACATTTGACAATAAAAATAATTCTATCCAAGATTTTTACACAATATGCTTAGAATTAGAGGAAAGTCGGGAACAATGTTATCTTTTAGCAAAAAAGTTCAATTTGGGGAGAAAGGGCTGTGAAGGCAAGAAACTTAGACAAGGAGCTATGTGTATATATAATCTAACTTAGATTGTAATAATAGAACATACTGTATACACAATACATTTCGGTAACTCAAAGTAAAGTTTTGACGATGTAATAACTAAACTTGCGGGTCTTGGAACTTGTAACCTGCTTAGAACCGTAAAACTAAATACTACAAACTATACAACCTCAATTATTATTGATTTTGGTACAGACACTAAAAAAATTAATACAGAAGGTCGGCCCCAAATACAAAGATCGAAAAAGCACGCAAACTTAGGTCCAATTTCACCAATGGAACTGATCGCGATGAGCACATCTTTACCGTGGTCAGGCGCTGTGAGTGTCATCATTGCAGTGGAATATACTGACATCTCTTGAACGTGGTAGAGATGTACTGATCGCGTTCAGTTTCATTGGTGACATTCGGACATTTTCCTAAACCACCCCAGTAATGAGACGAACAAAACAAAAGAAAAATTCAAATCGGTCGAGTATTTTTAGAGTTAAAACGAGACAGACTTAGAGTTCAAAAAGGAGGTTCTCAATCTCAATACGACTGTTTTTTTTTTATGTTTCTTACGCGATTTCTCCGCCAATTATGAAACGATTTTCATGATTCTTTTTTTGTTTGGTAGGTCATACTTCAGAGGTGGTCCCATATAAATTTTATAAGATAAGATAAGATAAGATAAGATAAGATTTCTTTATTTGTTAAACATTGTATACATACAAGAGCATGCAAGATATTACAGTCATCGTTTTAATGTCCAATCATGTTTAGCCTTAATTAAGTATCGGCGTACAAATATTTCCATTACATTGAAATTATTAAATATAGCAAAAAATTACCTAAAACAGGCACTTACAAAGTTTACTTAATAAATTAGAAATTATTTTAAATTATAATGTCAAAATTCCATATTCTTAATTTAGTATTAGTCTCATAATTGTATTATTAGTAATTAGTATTATTAATGTCAAGAAAAAGATAAAATCATTCACTTAAACAAAAAAATCCAACAAATATTTTTTTTTAAATTTCAACCAAATATTTCCATAACATTGAAAATAATTAACAATAGCCAAAAATTACCTAGAATAGGCACTTACAAAGTTTAAAATTTAGAAACTTAATAAATTTGAAATTATTTTAAATTATAATGTCAAAATATGAATATTCTTAATTTAATATTAGTGTCATATTTTATTATTAGTAATTAGTATTATTAGTGTTAGGAAAAATATAAAATCATTCACTCAAACAAAAAATCCTTTTCAACTAAAAATTCGGAGACACTATAATATGCCTTTTGCGAAAGAAAAATTTTTAATTGTCGCTTGAATGCGTTACCATTTAGCTCCTTCCAACTTTTAGGCAGTATGTTAAATATAGTAGGCGCCATGCAGACGATACTTTTGCGCATGAGTGCCGTTTTTGCTGGATAGACTCGAAGAATGGTCATATCCCGTCTGTTACGCGGTACAACGTCCTGTAGACGTGGAAACAAATTGGGGTTTGTTTTAACAAACATTACGGTTTCTAGGATATACATACAAGGAAGAGTTAATATATTGTACCTTTTAAAATATGGTTTACATGTATCAACCGTTTTTAGCCCAAACATTGATCTAATGCATCTCTTTTGAGCCTTAAATGCCGTGCCAGCGTTGGTAGAATTTCCCCAAAATATGATGCCGTATCTTAGATGAGACGCAACTAAGCCATGGTAGGCCAAAATCAGGGTATCTTCATTCACAACTGCAGCTAGAGAGTGCAATGCAAATGCAGAACTACAAATTTTTTTGCAGAGGTTCTCGATTTGTGATTTCCAGTCAAGTCTTTGGTCAATTGTTAGTCCTAGGAATTTAGTAGTATTTACGATTTCAACAAATTTATTATCTATATTTATGTCCATATTTTCTATAGTCAATCGTTGGCTAAAATGTATGATTTTAGTTTTATCTAAATTAATCTTTAAATTATTATTGTTTAACCATTTTTATTAACTTTGCTTGGGCAGTTTTTGAGTTAGCTTCAATAATAAGTATTTTTCTCACTTAGTCTATATGGATGATGTTATAAGTTCCTGTCACTGTTATTTACATAGCAGTTAGTGGTATTCGAATTTGTGTGGGGTAGGTACCACAACTAAAAAGTGAAAAATAAACACTTTTTGCAAAAAAAATGATCCAACTTATTAAAAAAAACACTTAAAAGTGCAAAATAACTTTAATTTCGGAAGTCGGTGGCAAAAAACGAAAATATAAAACCAAAGACAAGTAGTGTTAGTTAGTTTAGTGTTTTTTTTAAGTCGGTTATTATTTTTTGTAAAAAGTTTTTTATGTGTAATGTGTAGATGTTTATAATAAATAATGGTTGTACGTCATTCAAATTTGATCGTGAATGATCTGCTTTAGACACGCTTCACGTACAGATGCAACCTACTACAATCTGTCAAATTTCTTTAATAGATTTTCAACTTTATCACTAAAGCATAAGGTTCAAAGTTGATCGGGAAAATTTTACAGTTTCGTAAGTTAACCTGCTGGCGTCTGTACAACACTCGAAACACTGCCATTCGTTTAAGATTGCCGTGTGCACGTATCCTGTATGCGTGCATCTGTTTTTGCTCGTTGTATTGAGCTAGGCTTCTGTACCTATTTTACTGTGTGATACATGGTTCAGCGTGTGATCTTCTCGCTTAATAACATTGTTAAATGTTTGATGGTACTTGATAGGTCGAGCTCTGAGTTCGGTATGATTATCATGCGTAGCTTCTGTGCGTGACTTTGTCCATCTGAAATTGTTTGTTTTAACATACAATTATAACCTATAGCTGCCTCGTTACTTTCTTTCTTTTTGCTCGACTTAGCCATTAGACTTGAAGGGTCTTAGCCAGATAGCACGTATGTTAGATAGATAAAAACCTTCCCTAAAAAAATTTGTTCAATTCCGACTGGTTCCAGAGATTAGGCTAGCTCCGCGTTCAAACTTACAAAAAAATACTGTTCAGCTTTATTTTATTAGTAGGTATACATGATAATTTAATGGGTATTGTGATGTCTTGAAATTGTCGAAGATAAAGATGATAAAGTTGCCACTTAAAAAACAGTTATAATTTAGAATTTGGGCTTATTGATTATGGCCCTCGCTTACAATTTTTAATTAAAGATACACACTACTGCAGAGGAAGAACCGATTAGATTTACCGCTAAGCATGGGATCCATGGGAACAACCCGCACGGGGCCCGCGTGGTGGATTACTGCCCACGCCCTCTCACAGGGGCTTGTTTCCCAGCAGTGGGAATGTGGCGGCATCTACAACGCCACATGTAAACTACGCAACACACCGACGTAATGCAAAATCCTGCATCGCACAAGCAGCGTTTACCGCGCGACGAGAATACGTACAACGTCCTGACATCAATCGTCGGGCAGTTGCCCACCAGACACGACACCCGTCTGAATCCTCCCTTTTCTATAGAGGATGAGTGATCTTTACACCCTGTTCCTTATACCTCTATAGGAACATTATAGGCTAATTATGCTATGCTTATGCTTTATGGGATCCAGAGGGGTCAAAATCTTAGTCTATCCACCATGAATGATGCAAGATACCTCAGTGCTGATAACATTAAAAAGTTACGAAAGACGGGTGGACACATCTACAAAACCAGTTATGAAAATACACAAACTGCAACAGTTAACATCTTGCCTAACCTGCAAACATTGAAGGCTCTCAAAGACAGGCGTGACGCGACACCGGTAGGACAATTTCCGTGAAGTTTTTATAGTAATTGTTCCACCAGAGTCGTGTCGTGCCGTCGCGTTGCGACTGTCTGCGGGAGCCTTAAGAGGGAACAAGGCCTGCGAGGAATTTGAAAAATAGGTATTTGAAGAAACTATTGCCGTCGTCTTACTTTAAGCCTGCCTCCGTATAGTGCGATAGGGACAGCGACAGCACAAATTTTACAAAAGAGTATGTCTAGGTTCCTATCATTTTCTTTTATGTCAAAAACTATTCGAATTTATCTGGTAGTTCACTAATCACGACGGTAAAAATGGGGCTATTTTTGTAATTTTTGGAGGGTATTATTTTCATTACCAATAAAATGCTGAAAAAAAGGAAATAAATAACAGGGACGTGTCTTCAGCAGACCTTGATTTTATGAAAAGTATATGATAGTTCTAGAGGCATTATTCAGGAAGAAAAAGGGGAATACATTTGTATGGAGAATCGCAGGCCCTGTTCCCTCTTAAATAGGAATTACTAGTTTGTAGATAAGCCGGCAATCTTTTGCAATTTATGCGTGATTGTAATCTAGTCATCTTGCAGGAGCAAAGTACTTCATGTTTATGTTATACTAGCTGGTTCCTAGTTCATAATTATTACGTCAACAGGTTTTATAATAAAAAAATAAGTGGCGTTCAAAACTGTACTTACATGAAGCTAGTGATTTCTGTTATTAGTTTGAACACGCAAACTGACAGCAGCATTATTGCTTTTTGTTTGACAAGCATTGCTATAGTCGGGCAATTTTACCGTGCATTCCGAGTTACGCTGTAATCGATTTGAGCGCGCTAACTCCTGTACAATTAACGTGGGTGCGATAACGGTGTGTCTTGAATCGTCATAGATGACGTCATGACATGCGCCATCTTGCGATAACGCCGACCATGCCTTTTACTAATATCACCGTGAGCGCTGTCAAAAATGACAGTTGTGCTGTTTTGTTTTGACTCGCATAGTATCTTTAAACAAACGTGGCATTTTTGAAATTATGCTTCTGGCTACCGTTCGCCACGTAACCAAAGAAAAAGAAGAAAATTGTGGTATAAACACAAAGAAATATGATACGCAAGTTTTGACGTTGACCGGGTACTGTGAGTACGTTTACGACCGTTCCGAATTATTGACAGCCCTCAGCTGTCATAATCGTCATATCTTAATCGGAACGCCAATTATCGATGTCAGCGCTGTGAGCGATTATGTTCTAATTCGGAAAGCGGCCTTAATTAGCTGCAGTAAAATGACACTTCAGTCATTCTTTGAATTCTTACTGTCATTTCTTCAATAACTTAGTTTTTTTTTTACATAACTGTAAAGGTACAAGTCGCCAACTGCAGCCGGCTATGGAATTTTACCTTTAGAAGTATAATTTTACAGCAGCTAATTAAAAGTACAACTGTAGTTATGAAATAACTTACTAAAATGTCAGAAAGCATATTAGGAATCATTTAAGTAAGCTTTTCAAAATTTATCTCGAAGTATTTAATGATGAAATCTATGTGAGAATAGGTATTTGATGTAAGGAAACAAGACGCAAAGCTAGCTCAATATTAAAGTAAGATATCATAGAACACCTTCCAAGATTTTCTCGACAGTGCACGCAATCACAACAAGAAAACCGCATTACACTTTTATAAAAATGACGCTATCACCACGCCCGTCCCTCCGACAAGGTGTTGGGGTACAAATAATTTATCGTCTTCAAGCCACAGACAACATAAGCCGAGAGAAAAATAAGCAAACTACCCACTTAAAAAGACGTAACGTTTCTTACGGAGCCGGCGGTAACGAAAGCGAACCTTGTGTCAACGGTCCAAATTCAAAAATCAACCCGCTGCCTGCGACCATCGGTCTTTTTTACCCTACAGAATCATAGTTTTCTACAAAGGGGTATAAATTTCGAGTTGAAGCGGGGGAGTCGAGTCGACCTTATTTAATTTCATAATAAATTGCAATAATTGCATTAGCGGAGCGGGGAGGAATAAATCAAGAAATACGGAAGATTTTCCTTGAAGAACACTTCTGTCGAATTATGAAATTTGTTGTGGTTAATGTTTTAAAAAGCTCTTGAAATAAATAATGGAAAATGCTTTTTTTATTTATGAGAGAAGGGTTTGTTAAATTTGAATTTTTAAAACCAGCTTGGCAAATGGTAATTTCATTTAAATAGATACTTTTAGGTTTGAATGTGAAAACTTTTTTATATCTTGAAAGAACCGATCACGTACCAGTGCCGTGCACCTAGATGAGGTATTTTTTTAGCTTCATTGGAAAACGTTTCGTGTCGAGTAAAGGTTAGTGAAAAGTTCGCCTCCACAAAAGCCCTTGAATGCACAAAAATAACAATGAGGCAACTAGACTAGCATACAAATTCACTTAAGACATTTTCCCGAAACAGTACTAATAAAATTAACATAAAATTCCGTAGCAGACTTCTAACCCTGTAATTACATCCATATATCTCTCCACGACGAATAACAGACTAGCATTGTTCAACCCCCCGAGAGTGTATTATCGGCCCAAAGTACCCCTGGACTTATGAAGATTCGATTAAGCCAGCGTTAGATTAAACCAACCCTGATTACGAGTGAACATGGAAAAACAATTACGGAGAATACTAAAACAATGACATACTATAAAGTTCGTCTTTGTTTTCTGTATCTTAACGTTCGCTGCGGTGGGCGGGTGTGTAAGACCAGGGGTAACTCCGGTGCCTCGGTGGAAATATGCACGGCATTTTGAGGGTTGAACGTTTAAGCCGTTACAGCAAAATTTATAGTTTTTAGATAAAGTGTAATGGAGAATAACTTAGTTTAAATGCTGAAAAGTTTTTCTGCGATTGTATGGAGTTATGGGAATACTTATTTTTTATTGCGGGTTTCTAGGTCTATGTACAGCGGTTTTAAGATATTGGCATTGCAAAATACCGGAAAAGAATGCAATGAAAAATATAAAGTGTAAATAAGATATTACAGATTTTATAATATACTGTAGACAATGCTTTATTGATAACGCAATAATTAAGATCACGATAATTTCTTCATTTCTTGCTAATTTTAAGTCTGTTTTGATTGTTCAACTCTTCAACCATAAATAATATTCTACTTTTCTCAATGTTTTTTCTTATTAAAAATATAATAGTTCTATTTAAAATAATACATACTTACAGCCAAAAAGCGGCTCATAGTTACCTCAAGGCATAACATAAATAAAAAAATAAAACATAATCATAATTATCTCCTGAACATGTTGAACAACGGATAAACAATAAAACATACTATATCGTAGCTATGAAACAAAAGATACCCAATCAACAATACTTACTTTAAAAAGTAAAACACAATAAGAATGTCTATAATTAACAAATGATGCTATGAATCATATGGAAGTGACGTTGTATATGGAGCAGATAATTAAAAAAAAAACTCGGGATTTTAATGAGTACGGAGTTAACGACAATAGTTGTTAAATAAAAAGAGATAATGTATTGACTCCCGCTGTATAAGCATGCATTTGTTGAGAAAATGCCTTGTTCAGATGTTGTAAATTGAAAAACGTGTTTTTTTTTTTCCTAATTGATGATACTTTATTCACATTACGATCTAGACGATCGAGCTAATAAGTAAATTAAATATAACTTAAACTACTAAGTAACTATAAAATTAAGAAAATGTCCAATAAAGTCTTTCTTTTTCACTTTATGTTAAGGGGAACACTTCATTCACGTGTTCTATAAAATAATCAGCACTTGCACTGCAGTTTTTAAGTTCACTCATACTGCACTAAACTAACTCAAAAGGTTTTACCCTTTTTAGTCTTCGCACTAATTCAGTGATGTCAAGGAGTTGGATCGCCTCGACATTCACATGATGATGAAGTCTGTGTTCATGAGCTTCTGCGTATTTTTTATAACTATGTTTACGACATCCATTTTGAGGTCCAGGTGAAGGTCGCTGTTTCTAATGCACCAGGGCGCGTTAAACGATAAACGAGTGAATGAGTATTTGCTTACCGAATTTTAATATGAGTTTAATACTTTTTGGTAAAATATAAAAGTATCAAACGAGATTAAAAAAAGTTCTGATAAAATTAATTAAACTTTTATGTTTTTATTAAAATGCCTAGGTAGGTATTTATTAATATTTTGATCAAGCTTATATACTTTGTTATGTACCAACTTATATTTTAATAAGACAATATTAAAAATTAGATTAGTTTGCTAACTAAAGCATCAATGGAATGCTACTATCCCATTCATTATATACATACACATATAATAAAATTCTAACGAATGATTTATGTCCGTTTGTTTGTCTAGATGTGATTGGCGCAAAAACGGCAGAAATTTAGCATAAAGATAGCCTGAATTAACACATAAAACATTTTTAATCCCGGCAGTACGTTCCATATCCGTGGGATAATTCAACATACACGCGGGCGACGCCGCGGCCAAAAGCTATTCCGTAATGAGGGAATAATACTTACATTAAAATTGCTTTCAGTTTTTAGTCCAAAAACCATTAGGTATAAATAATGATGAAATTTTCTCAACTAGAGCTGTCTAAACCCCCCATTAACCCATTGTATACTGTATAGTACCTTACACTAAATAACAGAGAAGTGAAACATTGACCGGCGCGCGTTAAATTATGAGTTATGAATATCAGCTTTCGACAAGTAAACATTCCAGTCGACTCGCCAGACGGCTAGCCCCATGTAGAAACCTTTGTATTGATTCATACTTAGTGTAATTTTGATGTAAATAATTTTTATGCCGACAGAAGTAAATTGATCAAATCGATCACTTAGCTTTTTTTTTAAATGCGTTATTTTAATTTTCATATGGAGATAGGAAGTCAATGATCAGATGTCATTTAAATAAATGTCATGTCATAATATATTAAAAACATAACATAACATCACGCCTGTATTCCTTGAAGGGTAAGGCACCTATAGTACATCTACATTTCGCCAACTATGTTTAAGTCCCTTGTAATAGGGGCGACTCTATTGCCATCAAACGGGTACAAATCCAGACTCCGGGCTGCTACTGAGAAATTCCAGATGAAAAACCCAATAACACTTTGCCCGACCCGGGAATAGACCTTAAGACCTCATGCTCAGCTGTAGGACTTGCGACCAACCAACGAGGCAGTCAGTACATTAAAAATAGCTCTATTGAACATGTTTAATGGACTTATGGTGAATAATTATCGTGAAAGTAGTCCTATTTATAGCCCTCTGGCCGTTGAAATATTTATAGGGATTCGCTAAGCAAAATACGATTCGCAACTTGCAAGACCCCAAGCACAGTATAAATAAGTAACAGTATTATACCTTCATAGATAACGGACGAAAAAACGCGTTTTGAAAAAAAAATCTCGCAACATTATCGAGTGCGTGGCAGTGACGCACGGACGTGGAAGGTTTATTTACCGAGCGGCCGTAGGTAATTATTTCAATGTCACTACCGAGATATAATACTGTTACTTATTCATACTTTGCCTCAAGTGACGTCCCCTCCGCTTCGTCAGTGCAAGTCAATTGACACGTACTCCCTTGAACATTGTACTTAACAAAATGTTAGTTAAACGAGCAAACAGTACACAGCCTATAAACCGAGTTCAATAACTGGCCGCCCGTTACACCGTCGTGAATAGCCGGGCGTCGTGCATCAACTGAATACTGCCGCGCATACTAATCCGTGTTCATAGTGTGTCACAATGACGGTACTGTTTGCTGGAAGAGTCTTCACTTCAAAACATGTATGTAGTGGGATAGCGTATCTTGTAAAAACTTGGTTAGATTTATTATGTTGATGATGGTGCAGAGAAAAGCTGTGTTTTTCATAGAAAGCAGCATAAGACTGCAATAGAGGGCTGTATTAAGACCCATTTACACGATGCAAGTTTCTTGACTGTGGCATACAATAACATTGAAGCAACAAATGACTTGCATCGCTTAAACACTGTTTAGACGGTCCAACTTTTATCTTTGCTTCAACTTATGGTGTGCCATGGTCAATTAAAGCGTACTTAAACAGTAATCAGGCTTCAGATGTATAAATTTTCATTGACAATTGAGTTGACATTGACTCTTTCGGTAGGCTCGTTCCAAAAAGCCATAAACTTAATCATGTAGGTATTTGGAATTCGATTAAGTGCTAAATTATCACAAACTAACTCGATTACAAGACAATCTTGTATAAAAGATTGCTTTGGCTCTTGCTCTTTGATTGAAACTGCATTTCTAATAAATTAGTTTTAACCACATCCAGTCAAAAATAATCAACGCCACGTACAAAAAGATCGTATGTTCCAACCATTGTTTTTGTAACTTGATAATCGATTTATCGGAAAATATCTAACGTCTGTGGGCGTCCACACTCGATACCTATCGATTATATCTCAGCGGGTTTCTTTGATTCCTAAGAAATCCAAATTGTTAATGTTTGTGTGTAAATGTGATCGTTCACTGTTGTGAAAGACAGTTCTGGCATTGTTTGGCTTCATAGATAGGTTAGTTACGCGTTTTTACTTCGATACGTCAATACAGGTTTATACTTAATGGGAGTAAAATGTAAAGCTTTGTTAGTTAGAGATTGTAGATTTGCCTTTTATTATTATTCCTAGGTATGTCAGATAGTTTCATTGAACTCAAGCTAATAGCGACCATAAAAATTGTGTGATTCAGTTTTGAAATACTAATAATACTTTGTATATCCATACATGTAATAAAATATATTATGTATCCACGAAGGATTTTTGCCGGTTTGACTGTTTGTCTGGATGTATGTTCCGGATTGGCGCAAAAACGGCTAAACGGATTTGGATGAAATTTGGCACGTAGGTAGTTTATAATCTGGATTAACACATAAGGTTCTTTTAATCCCGGTAGCACGTTCTCGTGGTATATATTCCGACATCCACGCGGGCGCAGCGGCGGGAAAAAACTAGTTATAAATATAATTATAAAACAATACCTAAAACGATTACTTTACAATTACGTACCTATTTTAACAACTCGTGAGATTTAGATTTTAAAATCTAAATCTAAAAAAATCTAGGTAAATAACATTAATTTCAAATACTCAAGAGATTTTAATTACAGCTCGCAAAACGAGTTTCCTAATTTTCTTCTATTTTATTACTAAACTTTCTGATGAATTAATTCTTCAATAGAGTCGTCAATAACTTACCATTTCGCCCAGAAACTCAGTTAAGTAAGTGTAGTTTTAACTTAAGTTATTAATAGAGGGAATCGGTCAAGCGTTAAGTTTCTGGGGTACAACGACGTAAACAAATACACTTACTTACATTTAAATTATAAGTTTTGGGAGACTTCGTCATTTAGTTTTAAGATAGCGAAATAAAGTAACATAAATAGTACATTTCTGTTGCGGCCTGCAACAAGGGCATTCAACAAGGGACTCACGTATGTTTGTCTCGGCTTCACCTCGGCCCACATTTTCACGATCGTCCACCAATGCCTGGATGCGGCCAAGGCTTGTATAGTACTTTTCTCAAATAATGTGTGGAAATTCAAACTAAGTAAATTAATTATAAATTCCAAAATCAATGATGATCACCTATAATTTTTCATGCGCCAATATATTCAAATTCAAATTCAAAAGTCATTTATTCAAACTAGGCTGAGCATCAGCACTTTTCGAACGCCAAAATTACATAAGACAGTCGCCCAAAAACGCCCGCCCTTCACCACTTCCTAGTGCTTTGGCTGAGAAGAAGAAGTGGCGCAACAAACTCCCCAGCAGCACAGCTGTCTGAATAGTTAGAAAAACTTGATTCTATACAATAGTACTTATGCAAAATAATTTACTTTACGCAACACAAAACATTAAATTAAATTATTTTATATATGTCATTAGTTTCTTGTTTACTTCAAACAGCTCTATTTGCAAACCAAATCGAAATTTAAATAAAATCTTTGATTATGCATTAAGTATGTATTACAACTAACTATTATATAATATTATACATATTATGTACAAGTATGTAAAGGAAAAAATAAAAAATAAAATAAAGAGAAGAGCCAGCTCATTGGGCATGAAAAAATTCTTTCGCATCGCTGTCAGCGGGAAATGTGCCCAAAAGGCTAACAGCGTTGCCACTATCAAATATTATTGAAATAAACTAATTTATTAAAGGAAAAAAAAACTTAAGAGTAACCCTTATGAGTATGACAATACAGTTTATTTACTAAAATTATAATAATAATCAATACTGTCCATTCTAATATAATAAACTTCTTTGGTAGGTTACCTCCTTGGTTGCCACATGTCGAAATAAAAAGTTCGTTCCATTTTTAAATTACTCGACAGATATGAGTTTTCATAGTAATTTATTTGGCCGCTAAATACGACAGATATGGATTTTCATACGTACTATCGAAGAACTTCATATGTAAGCAGTTTGAAAACAAAATCCCGTGAACACGATGACCACATCTGTAACCGCCCCGGTTCTATAACGGCCGAGCGCTGCAAGCAGAAATAGTCCTTACGGTGTATAGATATGAACTTCTTTGATGGTACATTGCCGGCCGACAGCTCGCATTTGACCAGTACAGCATTTTCAATTTATCTCGAAGAAGGTTGTCAAAATAATGCTCGAATTTCCAAGCGATAAGAAAGTGCTACAACACTGGTTCCAGGGTCTACAAAATTGCCCGTTTTCTTTAATTAAGGATATATTTTAAGAATACCTACATAGCTAAATTCAAAACAGAAATTGGAATGATTGAAATGTGATATATATAAGCTTCATTCTATTTAAAATAACCAAAAAACTTTGCGTACTTATTCATTATTTCTCGTCGGTTAGTCATGATACGAAAACAGTAATTTTCTGGTTCCTTTTTGCCAGTTAATCCTATTCAATTCGTACCAGACAATCATTTAATGCGAACCTGTTATCCATTTGATGTTACAGTATAAAATAAACTAAATATAGTGAGCAGTAAATGACAAATATATTCGTGACACGATTTTGAGCTGGTATGACTAGTAAGCGGTGTTAAAACATTTAAATGAACTATCTATATTCTAGATGTAATGCGAATTATTCATTAATGTTAGGTATATAACACGCACAAATTATACGTAATGAATTAAATCCATCCGGGCATGCTGCCTGGATGGATTTCATTCTGTTAGATTTAAGTCTTTGCAGATTAATGGTAATACCAGTAGGTACCACAAGATAGCGATTTCCTAGTACATATTAATACCGATTGCAATCTTCATCATTTATCCTATACTTATTAAACGTGCAATATTTGAGATTACAAATAAATATATATATATGTATATATATTTGTGATCACGTTCTCGAAAACGGCTCTAACGATTTCGATGAAAGTTGCAATATAGGGGTTTACGGGGGCGAAAACTCGATCTAGCTAGGTCTCATATCTGGGAAAATTTGTTTTCTCCTAATTTTCCCCCGAGCAGAGCTCGGTCGCCCAAAGCTTAGAACAAGATGGCTACCTTAGAATAAACGCATGCCAGCATGGAATTAGTAAGTACCTACTATCACGGCAGCATGGAATTAGTATGAACTATTCTGTACTATTAAATGAGCATTCTCTATTTTCACCAGAGCAGAGCTCAGTCGCCCAGGTACTGAATAATTGATGAAAGCTAAGTGCCATCAACTAAACCCTAACGTCTATTTTAAGAGAAATCTAAACTTTTGGATAACTTCTCACTTTAACGATAGATAATGTAGACAGCAACAACTTTCAGCGACTAAAATCACCACTCCACTTACCTAGGCTCAGTTATTATATCACCATCACCATTTTTGTGTTAAGTCGATTAACTGTAGACATCATCAACTTTTAGCGACTAAAATCACCACCCCACTTACCTAGGCTCAGTTATTGTATCACTATCACCATTTTTGTGTTAAGTCGATTAACTGTAGACATCATCAACTTTTAGCGACTAAAATCACCACTCCACTTACCTAGGCTCAGTTATTATATCACCATCACCATTTTTGTGTTAAGTCGATTAACTGTAGACATCATCAACTTTTAGCGACTAAAATCACCACCCCACTTACCTAGGCTCAGTTATTGTATCACTATCACCATTTTTGTGTTAAGTCTATTAACTGTAGACGGCAAAAACTTTTAGCGACTAAAATCACCACCCTACTTACCTAGGTTCAGTTATTGTCACTATCACTATTTTTGTGTTAAGTCGATTAACTGTAGACAGCGACAACTTTTAGCAACTAAAATCACCACCCCCACGTACCTAGGCTCAGTTATTGTATCACCATCACCATTTTTGTGTTAAGTCGATTAACTGTAGACGGCAAAAACTTTTAGCGACTAAAACCACCACTCTACTTACCTAGGCTCAGTTATTGTAGGTATCACTATCGCCATTTTTGTGTTAAGTCGATTAACTGTAGACAGAAACAAGTTTTTGTGACTAAAATCAACAATCCCACTTACCTACCTGTTATTGTACCACCATCCGATATTTCTTTTAGCTCCTAACTTATACCATGCAGCTTTCTCCGAACTACAGTCATCCGAACAAAATTAGCACACACTTGAGAGGCTGCCTTTAACTCAATGTTTACGCAAGCAAGAGTTTCTTATACTTTGCATCTACAACCCTTTATTAAACATTTATATTCACGCCTCTGTTAAAGGGTGAAGGGTAGATGCCCCCTACAGTCTGTTACAGTACGTTAATGAATTTAGATGATTCAAGAGCTGAAATGACTGCAGTTGTAGCGTTTTGGAGTTCTTTACTGTATCTTCAAGCAGGGAAAGAAAATAAATAAGAGAAGTAAAATACTCAATCAAAAAGTTTACTATAATCAAAGGGTATGAAGATAGGAATAGCCGTTACGACAACACATGGATTATCGAATTGGTAGAGGTTTGAAAACGTACATGGTATAAATGAAAAGTATTATGTCTACTGATGAAGCTGGAGCTACATCTATGCCTACACCATGACCTCGATCAAGGTGGTAAGAAGGTGAATGTGTCAAATAACAATTGCCTATTATATTATATGTATTTGGAGTATATTGAATTTTATACTTGCACTTATGTGGAGAACAATGAAACCCATTACACTTTTGCGGTTATGCAAATACGCTCACGATGACAGTCACAAACACCGCCATTTTGTTTAGTAAGATTTTCTCCATGAAGTCTGTTTTTTTTGTAACCATACCAGCTTATAGTTTGCAACTGTATCGGCAGTACATTAGTTACGTCATCCAGCCTCGTCTACCAAGCGTGGTGAATATGGAAATTTCTCCGTTACCGCGGTCTTTGAGAGGCCTACGTCTGGTAAGCTGATAGAGATAATGCTGCGCCCAAATAATTACGGACTATCATCATTTGTCGTTTCCCAACTATGTTGGGGTCGGCTTCCAGTGTTACCGGCTGCTGATGAAGAGTGATGAAGAGGATGATCAGGGTACAACATTCAATTAAAAGAAAGAAAGAAAAAACGTTTATTTGTGGTAGAGGTGACACAAAGAAACATAAAAAGAACAAGTCTTAATTCAATTCGTTTTTCCTGTCAATTATGACTTTTCTGTCTAATCAAAAGAAATAATTTGGTTTAGGCATGATTTGAACTTTAACTAGTAGCACTTATTATGTCGTTCAGAAATCCTGACCATCATGTACTACATGTACTTTAGCAATCGACTCAACATCGCAATTATGTACATACATATAGGTATATGTATGTGTAGGTGTCAGTAGGTACTGATCAGTGATTCCTGTCATCATCAAACACATGTAATACTCATTTCATGTGGTTTTAAACCGTTTAATATTACAGTCGAGTCTTTTCCGAGAACGTTTGCAACGTAAACGAGTTGTCTCGACCATTCAATGCAAATTCGCGATGACACATTGAGACATTCAATATCTCGATCGAGATTTCATAAACAACATAATTTTACGGTTGACTGACTGAATCCGGTCGACATGTTTTTTCGACGATGAGAAAATGAAAACTTACGACATGATACTTTATAATTAAGACTTGTGATTGTTTTTTTTTACAAACGCTTATTATTTTGCCTGAATGTTTAATTGAATTTACTGACACATGCGTGCAGTGACTGATCAGGTCCACTCAAATCTGTGTGGTTATTTCCTCATAAGACCATCTCAGATACCTACTTCACATGGTCCTGTAATGATCTAACCAACATCATGGTTAGATCAAACTCAATCTCTTTAAAGTCGAGAACAACTTCTTGACTTTAAAGAGTCGTGGAGGCTATCGGTGGCGGGGATCTCTCACGTCCGGCCCTGGTCCAGGCCATGGTACGGAGCGAGAGGGCATGGGAGGCCGTCACCTCCTTCTGCGAAGCAGTAATGCTCGCGAAGGAGGTGGCAGAACGCGTGAGGGAGAGGCAAATTTCGCGCCCCCACGCCCCTAGCCGCCGCAGGAGACGCCCTGGGAATCGCAGACCGATTTCGCGGACGGTGAGCAATGGGTAGCTCGTCGTCCGATAAGGACCAGGCCCGGGTCGTCGGCGCGTTGTGTTCCACGCGCGCCTCAAAGAGATGTCAGCAAGTGAAGGGGTCCGATAGGACCGATGCCTGCCGGGGTTGCGGGAAAGTCCAAAAGGGATACCGTGGCCACGTACAGGCAACTGAAGGAACACGGGTGGGTTTTAGTCAGTAAGAGTCTGACACGTTCCCCCGCTCCGCCCAGAGCGGGAGAAGTAATTTGATAATATCCCATCCAGAAATAACAACAAAAAGAGACGACCTCTGACTTTTTTTGGTTTTTCTTCTCAGAGTAATCCTAGTTAGATAGGAAACACCGACCTCATCTAGTTTTTGAAATATTATTGATGTGTTTGTATAGACCTACTAATAGAAATAAATGTTATTTACTTTTTGTTGATTTTTGAAAGAAAAGAAAGAAAATACGTTTATTTAGCACAGACTAAAAGGCACACAAGTAAAAAGAAAGCAAGTAAAAGAAATAATACAAAACAAAAAGTGTAAAGTGCGTTGTAAGATACTAGCAGGAATGTGTGCCTCGCGGCTGCGCCAAATAGGCCCAGTTCAGCGAAAATGACAGACAACTAGTGCCTGACGCTGGTTTTCAATATGTAAAAAAAACGTTGTCCGATCCGAAAGGGTAGGGTACCTACTAGGGTAATAGGTACTACAATAACATTACCAAAAAGTTTTTTTTTATTATTGTTATTGAAAAAAAAAAAAGCAATTTTTTTTTTACTTTTAGACCCGCTAAACGACGGCCGCCCGCGCCCAATGTAATAACCCAGTAAAATTCCACATTGAAAAAAAAAAATGTGGCGGATATTTTATTTTTTCCTGAAAATTTCCACATAAAAAAAACTCTCAGTATTATACCTAACAACAACCTCACGGATCAGACAGGGTTTTTTTTACATGTTGTAGAAGAATAGATTCCAGTAGCACAAATGCTATATGATATTGATGGCTTTTAGTGACAAGATTGTGTCAATAACATAATAAACACAGTACAATGGACATAACAAGTGATGCAGCACACTCTTGGACAAACAAACCGTCCATGAGCGCGATAATATCCATTACAAGCCTTCACTGTTGACGAATGATCATATTAGAGCCGAACACTATACACACATGAATCAATACAACTCTAGAACAAACTAAAAAACCTCTATCACAAACGTATAAGGTTGAATATCGCTTGGTAGCTTAATTATTGAAGAAGATACGAAGTTTGTCTTGGTGAATGATCAAAATGAACTATGAAGTTGTAAAATGGTACCGAGCAGAGATGTATAACAATGTATGTGAGATAACGCATAACATGCGTTTACGTGGGATGCACACGATCGGATAATAGTTTTTTGTTTGCATGTCGCAGGCGATAATCGGAATCGGATGAATTGTGAGTTGTCATGATGCTTTGTGGCTTTTTGTGAGCATCGATTTAGTTTTGAATAAATATCTGAGGTTATCATCTTTGTCAGATTCTGTTTAGTTTGTTTAACTGTATGTAGATATTCAAAGATATTGGAGTGATTTCTTACTTATTAAGATATGCAAAGTAGCCCAGTCAATATCGACACACAAAAATTCAAGCATCGCAAACGCAAGTAACTATATGATACCTAAAAATGCGTCCTTCAGGTATATTTTTCAAAAAAACTAAAAAAAGTGCCAGAATTTCGTAGTTTTTCGAGCAGTACAAGGTTTTCAGGGTTGCAAACTTGAGTATAAACTACTCTCAGGAGACCTAACAACATATAAAAAAATCGTAGTTACATGCGCGTTTGCGATGTTTGATGTTGTTACTGAGTGGGCTAAAGGCGTCATTCTTGCAGGATTAGTGCTAAACTTTTACATCAAGAAACTCAAAGTAAAGAACCACAAAACGAATAAAAAAATAGATCAAAATCGTGGAAATAAGAAATCCAAAGCCACCAATGTAAACTGAGAAGAAATAAAACCTATATCAGAATTTTACGACTGATCTAATATCCTGAGAGGACAAGTTACTTGATAAAAACCCCGATAGCTAGATCTAACTACGGCATTATCTATCCGACGTTTCATCGGACGTGGGTGTCCGGTATCGGATTTTATTTTACGTTTGTTTGTTTTGGTTCAACAGTTTTAATTTTTTCGTCATTTTAAATGCAAAAATATTTGCGTCACATCAACACATTTTATTAATTGAAAAGGATATATTCACAACCTCATGTTTTTTGCTAAACTAAAAATTCAAGCACAGTAACGCACGAAACACGTTATAATTATCATGTATATTTTCTATACTTGGCATGATATATAACTCTAATTAAAACACGAATGACAGGTACAAAAAAAAAGGTTTTCCAAGGACCGTCGTTCAGCAGAAAATCATAGTAAAGAAAGATTTTGATTCAAATCCGCAAGGGAATATGGGGAGTTCATAAAAAGTCTACTAGTTTGAACTGACCGCAACACTCTGTATCGGACATACCGTGGGACATGGGTGTCCGGTATCCAACTATTCTTTTTGCTTGTACCGTACCATCAATGTCTTGTTTTGTTCCAATCCAAGCTTGAGGTGATACACTAAGAGAGAAATATAACACTGAGAACTGTGATGATACTGATCCATCCAAATAGATTGTTGGCAAGAATTTTCAATACCAAGCTAACTAAATCTGAAAAAGGATTTTTTTGAAGTGAGCAGGATTGAGAGATTTTCACCAGATTACATCCAAGAAATTACCATCATGATATAATTTACCTAAAACTTGTATGCATAACTTGTATATGTACAGCTTACAGTACTGAGTACAGTAATTGCGAAGTGGGGCACGTCGCGGTCGTCGTGGAGATGTGGTGGATGGCACTATCTATACCCACCTCAAACCCCTTTATAATCTCCTAAAATGCACACTGTCATCCAAATAAAATCTAAAAATAAACTGACTTGAAATCCCGTTACTAAGTACATTCAAATTATAATCGGATAAAAGCAACATCCTTACATTTACAAATATTATAAAAAGATAAAGAGTGTGGTTAAGCTGTACGCGCTAGAAAAAGTAAAAAACCGTCTTGTCCCGCTATTCTCTCGCACCTTACAACTCAAGATAGACTAAACGAGAATTGATCACCAAATTAACTAGAAACATCACGCGTTTTGTATTGGTCCGCGGGGGCGGCGCATGGGAACGGGGTAATAAGTCTGATACAACGAAAAAAGGATTATGTTTGTACATGTTTTCAAGCGACATTAAGATGAGATTATTTTTATTGTGATGTATTTAGAACTTTTTTATAACTAACGACAAAATATGCATAGTAAACATCACCTAGTTTAAGTAAGATAGCTTATTAATACAATCATATTTTTCAAAAGACAAGAGTTGGCGAGGATTGACGTAGTTGCTGCAACTTAATGCAAATATCTGATTGCTCAGATATTGTGACCAATTTAGATCATTAGGAGATGCAAAACATACATACAAGGATCCATTAATATGAAATTACTCATTAACCGACCACCCAGCCACAACCGCAGCAAAGACTCGAGCGGACGACCAGACAGAACTGTTATTTGTACGCAAAACGTCAGTTTAATTGCCTCGATCGTGAACATCCAACGGGCAATGTTCGACCCAAAATCGATCGTGTGCTCGTACCCTAACATCATCACGGTATTCATCGATTAGATGCCACTTTTTGACAGGACATGTATAATCAATCCAATTTAACTTTAGCTACGTCATCGTCAAACAAATTGCGAGAAATCGCTTTGATCTGCCGCAATTTGATTTTGTTCTGTCCGTGGCAGAAATTATATTGTGAGTCTGGTTTATTGGAATGAAATGTAAGGTATCTGACGGATTATTATTATTATATTCTTTATTTACGGACAACAATGATCCAGCGTGTTGGTAAACAATAATATAACTTATTACTAGTGTTAGTAGTTAAAATACAATAAGTAGAGAAGAACACAGAATAAATAGCATTCTGAAAAGGACATCCCTAACTTAATGTCTAGTGATTATCCTCCTCACACAACATTTAATAATCGGAGAATCGACACTTTTTTTTTAATGGAAAAATATTTATCTAGAAATATGGTAAAAATTATTTGTTTGGGTTCTCACTGTCGCGCGTCGTTGGAGCAAAGGGATTTTTTTTTTGGATGGGAAATTATCAAATAACTTCTCCCGGTCTGGGCGGAGCTCTTACTGACTAAAACCCACCCGTGTTCTTTCCGTTGCCTGTACGTTGCCGGGGGCCACGGTATCCCTTTCGGACTTTCCCGCAAGAGCGAAGGGATTACCTACGACAGGAGAATCGGTAGCATTTTTTTTTATGCCTCACTAATGTGCTAGGTTCTTCAATCAGCAATCATTATGTCTTGCAGAATTTAAATTAAAGTTACCTGCGTGCACCTGCTATAATATAGCTATATGCCTAGTCTCGATGATACTCCGAGCTCGTGAATAACACCCCTGTCTTACTACACTAGATATACTATATTATCGTAATTATTTCCATTTTAATCTAAGTACAAGTTTAGTACGTCGGTGGCTTCCTAAGCGATCGCTCACAGCCTAAGTTCACAGTTTAGTTTCTCTGTCCCGGTACCCCCAGGTCAACTTGTACAAGACGTAGTTTCCAAGGTTGGTGACTTACGGAATAAGGGCAAACTTGTTACTTCATACATCGAAAGTAATTATTTTATTGCCGTTTATGTAATAAGTAAGTAATTTCATAGTGATGATGTTAGTAGATCTATATATTTAAAAATCATTTGCCACGCATTAGTCGCGTAGAAACTAGAAAATGACTCGACCGATAAGATTTTTTTTTTGTTTTGTTCGCGTCATTACTGGGGTGGTTCAGGAAAAAAGAAAATTAGAAAAATCCCAAAGGAACAGCCGAAAAATCGAAATATTAACCGGCCTACGTCTGACGGGTCAGCTAGTATCTAAATAAAATACCATTTAAAAGTCTACAAGATAATGAATAACAAATTCAGCAATAAAGCAGTCTAACACAAAATAATCACGATAGAAATCCATCAAAAAATTGAAATAAACATCAAAGAATAAAGTTTGCTCCAATCCGTGTTTTGAATTCTAAAGCGTTTATTTATAGACGATCAATCTAAACTTTACTAATAGTTCCAATCAAGGCTGAAATGTCTGAATTTTTGAATATTTAAACTCCAAAGATTTTGAATATCAAGCCTTTATCGAGAATACGGTTTAATCAATCATGTTTTTACTAAAAATTCTCAAGCAACGAATTTGACAATGTTTGGGAGGATTTTTGAATACCGTAAACTGCTCCAACTTTGCCTGGTCGTCCTAAGTTTGCCTATAATGAAAATGATGTAATATCTTTTTCATTTTACTTGTATGGCAATCGAAACTTAAAGCTGTCTATAAAATCTCAAAGTTTCCTTTGCCATACAAGTAAAATGAAAAAGATATTACATCATTTTCATTATAGGCAAACTTAGGACGACCAGGCAAAGTTGGAGCAGTTTACCGGTATTGAAACAGCTTGTTGAGCCCAGTTGATTAAAGTATGTGTAATAATAATGGCCTATGACAATAATACATTGCACATACCGACAGGGCTGACCAACTATTTGAAACACAAACCTAACAAATCATAGACCAGTAAGATTTCCTAGAAGAGAGAGGCAAAGCTATTGTTGGTATATTATCAGAAGCGCCTACATCTGCGGTTCAAAATGTTATCATTCCCTATATATACGTTAATGTCGATATAGTGGCGTTGAATCACGAAGTTGGAACAATACGTTTCCTCCATGCTATTGTCTTTGTGTTGAAAGTAGATATGAGTGATATTTACTTTGTTATCTTCGATGAACATTCCTCTTTTCTAGATTTCTTGAAAGGACACAAATATGAAGAAAAACTCTTTGCGATGTATTTTATTTTGTCTTATTGGATATTGCTGAAGTAAGGAATTCAGAAAGTCATGGGCATCTTTAACCAATTACGAATTCGTGATAGAAGATAAAAATATGCTATCAATACAATTAAACCTTTATCCATTTATATCCTGTCTCACCTGGGAACTAAATTCAAGACCTCAAGGTCCGTATTCGATCTTGTTATATCTAAAACAATGGTGATACTCTGCACCAATTAGGGGGGGGACCTATTCATTGTCTTGCCCGTTAATTGGATAGATATTAATATAAGGTTTTGTTGTATTGTTTATGTTAGCCAAAACATGTAACAAAAGTCGTTTTGTTTACGATGACTTAGGGCTTTAAGGCTTTGGTTTACTTTAAAGGTTGTGTGCAGCTGAAATTGTACTTCCAGCTTAACATCGCTATTTTGTATGGGAAATTGTCGTCTTAAAATTTTTCCATCTGTTTTGAGATATTCGCAGTCTATTATATTACAATTCTACTTCATAATTATGCTTTGGCATCTACTACTGCTACTACTTAGAACAATGATGGGTCACTAAGGACACTGCTATTAACACAACCTTAAATTTGTTATTCCACCATATCACATTTCTATATTAACCCTCGAAACATCAGAACAAAATTTACTACTAATGAGTTTCAAACAGGGATCGTGGTCCACATACACTCGATCATTGTCAAAAATGACAATCGTAGTGCGATAGTGGATGACTTTCAAATAAATTCAACGTTCATTAGATTCGCTTGCAGGGGACTACTCAGTAGCACTAATGTTTTAGATTCAACCATTAACGCGATCCAGTTCGTGATTTGGAAAAGACACACTGTCTAGAAGAACAGTTAACAAATAATACTAATATAGACTTTTGACTATAATTTCATTTTGAAAAAGTTCCGCATTCCCTCAATTTCCTGGATCTTTTTTGGTCTTCCTAATGAATTCTCATACGTTTTGTTGGTTAGCTGATTCCTGTCCATCCTAGTTAGTCTTTCTATTCGTGCTACTAATATTGTCATTACTTGATCGGAAGTTAAAGTACTGCCATGCCCAATGCCCAACAACACAGGTATCAGAGTCATTCGTAGTAATGACTCAAATCAATGTCTTTCAAACTGTCGTGTTTACTTTATGTTGGATGATATAACCGTCTGTCTGTTCCACAATTATGATGATGAGTCAGCAATCTAAAGTAATGCGTGTGTGGATGTATGGGGTTGCGATGTAAAATTTATTAAAGTACGTAATTAAATGAATAATATTCCTGCTGATCTGTATAAGCTTCTCATCCTTACGTAGGCCGTATTACTTGGCTTCATTCATTCCTACATATTAGAAAAGTAAAAGGGATACAGGGATAATTCAGATTCGTATCAAAATATTTGCGCAACCCAGTGGTTATCCCTGTTATTTAGTTACAAACATTTGAATAGTATTAAGGCCCACGTCGGGGATCGTACGATTGTTGTATTTATAAATGAACGAATCGGTCCGAAAATAGTTAAATTTAATACACAACATTCAGAACAGATTTTTCAGTAACATTGAACAAACTTACGTTAGAATAATAATCGTATGCCTAACTATCATTATCATTAGGTTTTCGTTACATTTTTCCTAGAATAACTTTGAAGGAACAGAAAAAAAAAAACAGCCAAGTGCGTGTTGGACCACGCACAATGAAGAGTTCCGTAGTTGGGATGAATTTATCCCAAAAACAATTGAAAATCATGTTCTGCCATAAATCGATATACGTCACGATCAATTCTCCAACTGCAAATATAAAATGTGTATGTATGATAATTTAAAAAAAAAATGTGATAAAACTAGAAATTAACGATTTTCGGATGTTTTCCTTTACTTGTGCTGTGAGACCTTGCTTGCTTGCCAAATTTCATGATTTCAGGTTAAAGGAAAGTATAGGGACCGTTGACCTAAAATCATGATTTATTTTTGTTTTTATAGGTTTTGCTTTATTGGCGAGTATCAAAATATTTTACGTCGCATAATTAGCCGTATTTTTTGACAAAGTGTTGACTAAGAAGCTTCCTTTTTAAGAGCTCCAAGGAACTGCAGACCTACGCCTTCGATATTAATTTCAACTTGACACCTCCACGCGTTCCTGAGAAAAATAGCCTTGACAGACTGACAGACAGACGGAAGAGGTGATCCTAAGGGTTTCGTTTTTTCCTTTTGAGGTACGGAACCCTATAAAACTAACAATGGTCGAGTAAACAAACGGGCCTCATTGTTTTATTTTTAAAGTTGCCTTTATTAAATTTGAGAGTTGCAGCAGCTCTTGAGATAGAGGGGTGAGGTTTTATTAGGGGCGACTAACGAGTGCCGATAAGGAGGTATAATGCCCCTCTGTGTCATTGTTGGTACAAAATACAAGATACAGCGTAGTTAAGAGTATGTGTAAATCTACAACACTGCACCTCTCCAGTTATACTTACGACGATTCGTCAAAAAAAACGACATGTCATGACGGATGCATGTTCACATTGCATACGGAAACGATATTTTTCGCGATTCGTCATAATATCCGAATAGATGTTCACACTTGATTCGTGATTCAGAGTTAGCTCTTGGACGAGCGCTTTAGCGGATTCGTCACAAAAAACTCACGATTCATGTTTTTTGGCGAACGTGATTTTTAAAAAACGATTCGTGTTGCGTATGAACACGAACATTTAAAAAGCATTGTCACCATAAAAAAAAAATCGTGAAAAAAGACGATTCGTCAAAAAACACGAATCGTCCTCGTGTGTACAGGCTCTTACTGAGTGCAGGGATTTACATGAAAAATTAAATTATATTGAATATCTTCAAACATTATTTCTTAATATTTAGCAATGGATATGGAATTGATTATGGACTTTCGCTTTTACGTTCGTTTTTTTACCCGAGTGCGGCGAACCCCGAGAGTTAATGCTTTTAAATGTAGCAAACATCATCTAAGCTACCAAAAATAATAATAGACCTCCAGACTGAATTTCAGCCATGGCGACCAATCTCAGCAGAGACTAGCCTTCGGCGCAGGAGATATTACAGTGCTCAAGTGTATGCGCAGACACGGTGCACTATCTTCCCTCACTCTCATAGTCCGATGGGACGGCACCCATACTCTTAGGTACCACACTGCCTACAACTACATTAAGAGCTTTAACTGTTCAAGACTATATTAACTATTATTCATCTTCCGATTCTTAAATTACCATGTAGTTTATCTATCCCGCTTCATCTACCCAAATTGTACCATTTATACATCCTCAAACAGAGGGGGCAAAACCATCCACTGTTTAATCTCCAGTTCAATCTTGACTTAAATGAACACCTAGATGTTCCCTGTATCGATTGTAGGATAGTGTTAAGCCACTGGTTTTGCTAATGAATTGATTTGCCGCTCTCGTCAATTTATAATGGTATTCATTGGATTCTGCGCAGGGATTTCGACGAAATTCAAAGGGTTAGTTCGAGATATATGTTGATCTGATATAAACGTATATCAATTTAAAAATAAATAAGTATGAATGAGTTACATTAAAATATCCGGGTATTTTACGCTACAGTCAAATAAATTATTTGTGTTTGTTTCCGGGAAATATTTTGTTATTATGATATGTTATGCTAATTGTTTAGCAAAATATAATTTTCGCTATTATAAATAAATGTATCATTTTACATAAAAGTTTATTAAGGTAACACAAACTGTTTTACACACGGTTTGGTCGATGTCACATTCTATTTTGACTCGATATTATGCGCTTATTGCTGATTCGCACGAATCGACCATTTTAAATATTATACCTACCTTTATTTTTCTTAAGTCGATTCACACGAAGTTTATTTATTTGTGGACGATTTGATTTCTGGAGTTGTCCATTTGCCTAGAAATAAATAAACTTCATACGAATCGCCTCTAGAAAAAATAATGTTATAATATTTAAAAGTGTCGGACGTGTAAATTCGTGCGAATCAGCAATAAGCCCATATGTCTCACTCGACCGTTATTGAAATATTGTGAGATTATTGAGAAGACAAATTCATACAGACAATTAGGTTCTTTAAAAACTAAGAAGTTGAAACTGGAGTCTTCCTTCTTTGCACCGAAATTGATTAATCCTTTGCAGACAAGAAAATCAATGTTGCTGCACAAGATTTAATTAACTCCCGTTGAAGCGTCCCATCCCCAAACAACAAAATAGTAAATCCAAGTACAAATGGGTCGCAAGCCATTAAGTTTTATATACAGTTTCTACTTACTCCTTTATACAGACGATAAGGAGTTCTATCATATTGATTGGGTATTGGCAGGCCCGTTGCATGGCAAATCCACATTCACAACCCCTACACTTTATGATGGTATAACACTAAAAAACCCTTATATTGTACCCCCTTTCCTATCTGTAATGGCTTCTTATCATCTTTATATACGTAAAGCCTGTCTTTTGGTACAAAAACACGGCAAATGCATTGTCCTACCCTTCGCAAAAAAATAAATCCTTCGTCGTATCTTTTTTGAAGATAACGTTAGATTTATTCGTATAAGGATGTCAATCTACCTTTATAGGGCTAGACGATTTTTTTTTCTTTATTGAATTGGGGGCTAAAAAAGGTAAGCGCTGATAGTGAAAGATTGGGTGGTTTACTATTCTTGAAAAAATGCTGATTCGTATTTCAACAATTCGCCGTGATATCAGTTACTTGACGATGATGATGAAAGAAAGATTGAAAGATTGCAGTCACATCTCAAATATGAATTTGAGACATTCAGATTTCATGAGGACATTTTGTGATTATAGTCTTTTACTCAATCTCACTTTTCGTTTCCGAGAGGTAAATATAGGAATTCTAACTCAATTCAAATTAAATTAAAAATATTTTTATTTCATATAAACCTACATGGGCACTTATGAAACGTCAGAAGCTCGATGCACGGTTCCAATTGGTTGTTTCCTATGGAGAAGAGCCGGCAAGAAACTCCACGGTTACTCTTTTAAAAATAATGGGCTTTTACAATATTTTCAAATACAAGTGTTATTAGGTATAGGCGGACAGTGTAGATTTTTCAACAAGTACCAGGTACTTAACATAATAATGTTGGTCAACAAATTCACAATACAGTCCACTAGGCCTACAGCGTTCTCACATTCACTAACCTAAACCCAATCTAAAGTAAAACACCTAGTCTTATTTATGTGGTCAATCCAAAGCGTTCATACAGAGACGTACCATTGGCATGTCAAATTGGGTACCCCAGATCGGTCTATATCTACTGGATTGCCCAAATCTGGCTTGCCTAGTGCGTTATCTTACGGAGTCGGCACGTGCACTACCATATTGGGTTACAAACCTATTAACTACAACTCCACAGTAACCAATAGTTTGTTTATTGTAAAATATGTGCCAGAAGATAAGCTGGTGTTAAGTTCTCTAATATTGGTATGAATATTATTTAAATTATTATTCATAGGGTGACAGTTATAGGCCAGTCTTGCCCAGCGCAAACAACGTGAAAACTTTTTTGTACGTCAGGGAAAGATGTTGATTTTTCCAGAATACGCTCTTACTGAAAACTCTGAGTAAGTTCTTTCAACAGTTAGATAGAGTCACATGTCTTTGAATTTTTGGGTGTAGGTTCCTCACGATGTTTTCTTTCCCCGTTTTTGAGAGTAGTAGGGATGAATAATTTACACAAATTAAAGCGCCTGTCAGGACTCAGGGTTCGAACCTACGACCTACAACTCAGGTAAGTCGCGGCCATTACCACTGAGCCACCACTGCTCCATGTTAGTAGTGTTAGTAGCTACCTACTAATTATTTTCTTTACACAAAGTCAGGGAAATTAATTGTTTATCAAATTGACACACTACGCCAATTTGCCGTGTTATATAAATTTAATACAACTCGCAAAGAATTACAGTCGTGTTTTGGTTATACAGTCAATTTTAGGAGCAGTTTTAAAAAGAAACTTGTGTTTACGTTAAGCCACATTTGTATATAATTACGGTGATGATATCTGATACAAGATAACTTAATTTGATACAAAACACAATATCATTGTATACAATATACACAAATGAATAAATATTTAGTGTCTGTTTGTAATGTCATAATAACAGCTTTTTACTAAATGTGAATATATTTTTTTTTACTGTCTGTTCGTTCCGGCAAATCTCCGAAACAGATGGACCGATTTTGACGGGACTCTCACTGGCAGATAGCTGATGTTATAACTGTAACTTAGGCTCCACGAAAAAGAATTTGTGTCCACGCGGCCAAGCCGCTGACAACAGCTGGTCATAAATATTTATGTGCTAAAACCTTTTTAGGGTTCCGTATAAAACGGAACCCTTATAGGATCACTCGTGTGTGTGTCTGTCAGTCTGTCTGTCCATCTGTCACAGTCAATTTGCTCCGAATCTATGGACCGATTTAGTTGAAAGGTACACATATCAATTTCAGTGATCCAAACACGGTCGCGTTACGTAAATAACTTTTCGGAAACAAATAAGACAATCTAAAATAAGTTTTGCAAACTATACTGTGTGACCTATCAAATTAAAGGGCTTACTGTGAGGGCCTCGAGTACATTTTTTTATAATTATAAAATAAATAGTTTTAAAGTTATTTAAGAAAATAGATGAAGTTTGACCATTCCCCTTATCTCCGAAATGACTGAGCCTAAAAATTTGAAAAAGTGTAAAAATTTGTTCAATACTTATAGATCACAGGAAAACCTATAAAAAGTCTGTGGTCTTAAAATAACATGGTAAATCTCCCAAAATTGTGTTCAACTGCAATGTTAGGTTTGTTCTTGGAATAAATTCATCCCAACTATGGAACCCTTCATTGGGCGTGGTCCGACTTGGCCAGTTTTTTGGAGTTTCAGGTCATTGATATTTGCAGTTTTAAAGCATTTAAAGTGACACTCAATACAACTAATTCAAAGAAAAAGCTATTAGATGGAAATAAAATTGCGATCAAGTTTACATTAGTTATTTCAATAACATTATCAAAATTTTGAGAGAGAATTTAAAATCAATCAACTGTTTTCTGATGAATTTGTTTTTTTTTTTTTTGGTTGGAAAATTATCAAATAACTTCTCCTGCTCTAGGTGGAGCGGGAGAAGTGGGTGTTCCTTCCGTTGCCTGTACGTTGCCAGGGGCCACGGTATCCCTTTCGGACTTTCCCGCAACCCGGTCTGCTGTCCCTTCTGTCATAATAGTAAAAATATGAATACCTACTTAACATTAATTCAGTTTTAAAATTAACATTAACTTTCATTTTGTTTTAATGTTAATATTTGCTAGATTTTAACAAAGCGAAAAGATTTTCATGTAATCTTTAGTTTACATTAATCCAATTTGGGTAAATGGATTTTATGAACTGCTAGCTGGGTAGGTAGCTATAACAAAAAGATTTTTCTTGTTTGTACGTACGTAGGTTAGAAACAAGTATAACAAACTGTTTCCAATCTTCTTACAAGTACTTGTATACAGGGTGCGGTGGAATTTTTAGAATTGCATTTGTGGATTTTGAAAGTAGGGATGTAGTTACACTGATGGCTCTTCATCAAGATTGCAATGAAAAGAGAATAAATTTTTCTCTTGACTTGGTAATGTTACGAGTAGTACAGCATTCTGTTTTTGATGTGTAATATCTTTCCTCTCGCTTTTCTCGCTCTGCAATCCGCGGGATCCTGAAATCTGTGGGAGTGATTTTGTAAAAAGGACGGAAGTGTGTTGCAGGAAGCCGGGGAAGCGCGCGCTATTTGATTTGACCAATGAGCGCGCTCGGTGCTAGAGTTGGCCGTCAGATGGTACCAACCCATTTTCTGAGAGGTTGTAAACAGGATGATGATTATGATGAATATTGTTTTTGTCATATTAACGACATCCAAGATGTCTGATGTTACACATCATATTGTATTGACGACTATTGTAATTATTATTTTTTATTTTTTTCGTGTGAATAGTGACTAACCTGTGTAACTGGTACAGCCCAATTCAAACTTAATGGCGGCTCGGAACATGAGGCGAGTCGCTGCGCAGTAACGAATTCAATGTCAGCGGGGGTGAGAGGTGGGGTACTGCGCAGCGAGTGGCTAACTTCCGAGCCGCCATTAGGTTTGAATCGAACTATATATAATTATAGTAGTGTATCGTCTAGTTGTGCAGGGCAGGGAAATGGTAAGGGAAAGGTCACCGATGAGGTAGACCGATCAAATTAAATCCGCAGTAAGAGACCCTATTAATTAATGCGCCAGACTGTTATCTAACAGAACCAGATGGATCACGACCGCTGCCAAGAGCGAAGTGAAGATGAAAAGTATATAGTACTACTATATACTTTTCATGAGGTGGGTTTTACTATTAATGATTTTCCGGTTTGCTTATCAACATTTCATGATTTTTAAAAGATTAACATTGATTCATCAATACTAATTATGCAACACAGCATTTTTTTAAAGAAAGTTGTGTATTACGATTTAAACCTTTGTAAGAAATGTGAAAAATCTGTTTGTAATTATCATCATTCATGTTTCTTTCTATTTTTCACAGAACTGTTACAACTGGACTGGAACAAGAATGTATGTAATAATATTGGATTTGTTTATTTTCCTACTGGATTTTTCAATCTTTTCCACGCTCACCCTATATCCTCAGAGCAACAACAGCCTGTTCCAGCGGACTTCACGGCACTAAAACTGCGGGAGGTCATAAAATAAAAACTGTTTACTTGCCCCGCAGATAACCAGGAACAAAGTTCCTTGATAACTTTTTATTTCCTCCGGGGATAAGCAGGTAACACAGCCCAGTGTAATCCGAACAACTTCAGAAGTTGTATTTGTAAAGAGATTCTTTTAATTTCTTTGACGTTTGAATTTGGTTGGTTATCTTCACCTAGTCGAAGTGATTTGTTGAGTCAATAGAGAGAAAAAGTGTAATCGGAACGGTTTGTTTATTTATGACCATGCTCATCCTAAAATAAATATGAATAGGAATGACATAAGTCTAAAATTGTGGCGATAGTGCCATATTCAAGATTGATAGGCAAAGCTCTTTTTTTACAGATTCTGCCGTCTTATCAAGTGGCTATCTTAAACATTAATCTGTGCTTAAACATAAACCTTAAACATACGACAGTCTATAAGGCTTATCAACCACAACCATTAGTTAATAATTAAGAATGCACTAACTCTTCTAAGACAAAAAAAAAATCCCACAGCCAAAAGACATTCCTCACGCTTATTAAGCCGTAAGGACGTGAACAATGAGAGATAATTCTTACCTGCGGAGATGAATCATATTTACTGTCCCGCCGGAACGCCCCGGCGCCCGACCAACTTCCTACAATGACCAATAAACACGCCATAAAATATGAAAAGGCCGCACTAAAAATGCCATTCTTGTTTGCTTAATGTCCACCTTTTGTTAAATGAACCTGTCAAATGTTCGCAACATGTACATCCGTGTCAGAGGCTGTCGATCCGACACTGCCATAACTCTTTTATGACGCAATAAAAATCGAACTTGAAATCCACCGTATACACATTCGCACACCATAAACTCCGTGACACGTTAATTGCGTGGTATGACTTACGACTTTCATGAAAAATAGTTTACAATTCGCTTTTGGCTGGTGTAATTTATTCTTATTTTAGGGAATCGTTCCCGCGATTAAACGCAATATCGGACCTGGCCAGCCGTTATTAGTACCTACAATAGTTGCCAAGGTGTTCCACCCCTCTATAAATCTTGTCTAATTTGTGTGTAATTACAGAGCGGTACAGTTCCTGCTGTAACAAGGAGTGCGTAGCAGCGGGGAGCAACCGGCACGTGCTTACGCGTGCTCCACTCAAGAGTCCTGCAAAAAGAACATATCACACAATTTGGTGACATCGAAATGTATGCCATAACTGGTTCAAATTATGGATCAAATTCCAGTGCCATTAATAGTCAAATATAATTTGAAGACGTTTCCAATAAAGCTTCAACTAATTTCGATGCTACGTTGAAGGCGGAAGGTATAAATTACCCTAGCAAAATAATATTTATAACGACCGAGGCTCAAGTTTTGATCACTATTAAGTAACGCTGCAAACGCGTCGAAAGGTTGATGTTAAAATTTAGTAAATGTGTTCTTTGACCCCTCGGTGAGATGATAATTTTAATATGTAAAGTACGGGGGTGCACTATTTCAACAATAATTTAAGTTCCGTTATTATTTTCTAAGCCCTCGTGTTCGCAGCAGGAGCTCGGACGTTGTAAAGTCACATTTTTATTCATATTTATTCAAGAAGGGTAGATTGTTACGTTTGGAATCGCCGCTGTTGACTGCACGTGTCGAAAACGTCGCTTCCTACAAAATATAGTTCACTTCGAATACAAGACTCGGCACTTCAGAATATTTACAGCCAGATGGCACAAATCTTTTAATCCGAATGATCCCTTCATAATTAGCGCAGTCAACTCTATACAGCCAAATAAATCCTTCCTACAATTGCCATTTCAATACTACAAATAAATCTACGTCATGTACTGCATTCGTCGCCAAAATGCGTGTGCAGCACTGGAGTGTTTCGATCGCAATCAAAAACCTATCCAGCCAACATTGTTTTAGCATTCAAAATGGAATGCACACAATTTTTACAGTTGCAACCCCAAAAAATATCGTTTCGAGTGTCGATCCGAAACTGTACACCATTTACGAGCTTGATTGAAATTTTGCAATCAACAGGGGGAGTGGTATGATGAAATTATTCGTGTATATTTTTTTCCCTCAAACCCGCCGACGTTGTTCCATTATAATGGCCCTTCGGAATAGAAAATTTACGGGGGATTTAAGATTGTAATCACGGGCCACTCGGTTGTTCAAAGTGATTATGGTGCAGATAAGGGCCTGGAGCGAAGCTGGTCGTCCCACGCGCGATGCATGCCGATATATGTATGTCGGCCTATCTGTGATGTTGGATTGTACCTGACCTGGCTTTGTCTTAGTTATATATAGCTATTGGCAAATTCGTAGGTGGCTCGTTTACAGTTTTAGATTTTCCAGGAAACCATATTTCGTGAACTGAAATCCGAATATTTTGTAAAAGCGAACCGCATACTAGCGGAAGGTATACTCGTAATTAGTAGCAGGTATCGACTTTAATTCTTATTAGATCTGAATTTACATGTTTTAACCGACTTCATTAAAAGAGGAGGTTAATGTTCATCTATATATGTTTATCATATGTATGTTCATCGATATTGTCGTCAATTGTGGACCGATTTTGAAAATTATTTAGTAGAGCTTACGCGGTGGTCCCATATAAATTTAATAACTTTGCTTGGGTAGTTTTTGAGTTTACTTCAATAATACGTATGTAATCCACTTTGTGTATCTTGATGATGTTATAATGCTTCCTGTCACTGTTGTTTACATATAAAATAGTGGTAAACGAATTGATAGGAAAATTAAAGTGAAAAATAAAAAAAAGGTTGGTACAAAAAAAAAAAAAACAACCGACTCCCAAAACCTAGGTTTTTCTTTCAATATTATCACTTTCCAACTTAAAACTAAATGTAGCAAAATTTTCCGAAGATCGGACGCTACTTATTTGAAGAGCTCGCATCAAACACAAACAATATATAATTTGAATTGCATGACCATAGGTCGTAAGACCTCACTTCATATGCGACCTACTAACTGAAATATTCATATAAGCATTCAATATTATGAAAATCAACGTGGTGCCACCAAGTGCTGCGCAATTCAAGACCGATGTTTAAATCGATGATCAAGATATTGTTTATTTTCAGTGGTTCCTTGCGACTTCGTTAGCTGCAGTTATGATGACACTTGACGTAAAAATACCTTGTATCATATTATGAAAATATATTTCCAATAGGTATTGCAATTTAAATCCACTATAGTAACTAAACCTTCCAATCTGATTTAAATATTATATTATTTAGAGAATAAAAAAAAATCAGTAGCTTTTATAATTTAACATAAACAGCAGCATTAAATAGAAAAAGAACCAGTTTTGCTCACACTTCATATAAAATTCTTACTGATGACCTGAGATTAGAGGGCAGATCCCAGGGCAGATAAGTTAAAATTATATGAGACGTCAGGTGTCAAATTGGACATAAAATACTGATGCAATATGCTTACTTCCAATGCAAAGCAATCTCTACAACAAATGATGCTCGATCCTTATCAATAGTAATGATACTACCAGTTTCCGTCACAAATAGCTTGTGTGGGATGACCAACTTGGCATTCTAAATTCTTGCATTCAAATTTGGATATTTTCTATGAGGAAAATAAAGTAAACGCTTCCATACACACATCTATCTATGTAAATTAACATAACAAGCAGTCCATATTTAATTTTAAGGACGAACAAGTTTTACGAGCCATATTGAGTCGCACTATTATTCAGATTTCTATGGGGGCACGCACTACAACGACGGATATTGTAATTTGTTTGTCACAACGAGATTCCTTTCATTATGCGTTCGTGCTCCATAAAATATGCATCTGAAATGAGAAAAATGTGTCGCAGTGTCGCGAGTTTCGGTTTTCGTTACAAAACAGCTTATAACTGCACTAACATCTATCCCAATTTGGGCTATATTCGGTTCGAGTAAAGTGCAAAGTCCAGTGTCTCGTATATCTCAGTTAGGATGTCTTCCACAAAATGCGTCAAAGAATCATAATCTCGGCTTCCAGTGAGTTATACACACGTCGTCTATTCACATTAGTTTTAGAAATATACAGTAAACACACTTTCGTGAAAAAGTAAGCAATGGCATCTGTTATTACTTTCAGTCAGTTCTATTGTTGCCAGAGAGAAAAAGTTTATGCGTAGTGAAAACGATGTCTAGTAAAAGTTTTTACGATTTTTCATGTCATTAGCAAAGGTACGAGGTGGAGATAGTGCTCGTATCAACTCGAAAATAATGGTTTTTCAGATTTTATATCTTGACTTGTTACAAATGAATTTGAAATTACAAATGTAACTCGGGGCTATCTATGTTTTACTCAATTTTTTGTTTTAGGCTACTTTTTGAAGGCCCTTGAAACTTCTAACAAACCATTATCCGGATTTGATATTAAATTAGGCTCGGTGTTGAAGACGACACTTGCTCAAGTATTTTACACGTAATCCCATACAACGTTCATAATAACTTTTAATGTGAAACTTGGAATCGAAATAGCGCCATTACGAAGGCTTAATGCCGCTCCACATTTAAGATTAAAACCTCGGTAACTTGGTAACCGTTATGTACAGGTATAATCGCAATAAATTTGGATAAACCCTACTTGTATCGAGAGTACAGAAATGGGAGTAAATCAAGTCAGATTAGGTATCTCTTTTTGTTTCCAATATTGGTAAGGAGGTAAGAAAGACATGATAACAGTATGAGCTGCTTATCAGCCCCCGTAAGTTGTGAGAGTAAAATATGGAAAGCGGTTTACTTCTGTGCTCGGTAAGTCTCATCAGCAGGAAACTGGTTGGGAGCGGCGCAGGACTGTGTTGAGAGTTTATGGTCAAGTTGGTGCGACGACGTCACAGTGATCTCGGCGCAGTTGCAAGCCTGCTAAGACTAATGTGTGTTCAAGGGCAATGGAGAAGCTGCACATTCTCAATTCAATTTACTTCAATCAACAACACATAAGATCACGCCTGTATTCCCCGAACGGTTAAGCAGAAGTGTTCCTATAGTACACTCACATTTCGCCAGTTATTTTTAAGTCCCATGTAATAGGGGGCGAGCCTGTTATATTTCAATCAGATTGGCGAAAATCGCGATCAATTGACAATTTAAGGTGCATATTGTAATATAGTGTATATAGTAATGACATTAAAGTTGGATATATGTTTTTGGATAGCAAATAAGCTGACGCCGCGGCTGATAGTCACCACCAACAACAGTATTGCCAGTTGCATACCAAATCCCTTGCTATCCCAGAAATAAAGTAGAAATCTTTAATAGGGATGACAACATTTTTTTAAAATATATTATAATGCAAAAAATACGTGTCAATTTTTTTTTAAATTATTTGACTGACTCACTAAATAGAATTTCTTTTTTTTACCCCCCTTTTTGCCTGTAATTATACCGGCGGCGGCCCACATGCCATGCCAAATTGTTTATTCTGTAAATAGAATATTGGAATCACTTTTACACGTCACCAATTTTTTTTTTTAAATAGCTAGATGATTTCGGCGTTTCCTATCTGACTACTCTGAGAAGAAAGGCCGAAACAAGCTCAGAGGTCACAGTCTCTTTTAAAGTCCAGACATAATCTTGGTCAGGCCATATGAGGAACATGTAGATCAGTGTCTGAAATGGTCTTTTGAGAAAAGAACCACACAAGATTTGAGTGGACCTGTCCTGTCAGTGCAAGCATTTATCAGTAATCGTGGAGCTCAACTCAGAACTTCAACTCGACGAATAATACCAAAGAAGTAGTCACTTTGGAACCCTCTCAAATTAACATTAGGTACACTACTAACATTCCCTAAAAGTGTAGCCCCCTAACATAGATATAAGTAAGCCAAAACTAGTCTTCTAAATAAAATATAAATCAGACGATAAGTGTAAGTGGTTTTATTTTTAATGGGTCATAAAAGTTTAGCCGGTACCACCGATAAATAATATGTTTATCCTTAGAAAGCGGCCATAATGATGGCCGATGCATTATTATAATGGCCGTGTTGATTTGTAAGTACGGGTTAAACTCGGTTTAAGCCCAGGAGCGGTTAATACATTTGAGCGACATACGGGTGGATGTACGTTCAAACATTGAAAGTATTTTTATGGGTTTGTTAAGAGAATTTATAATTTAATGTTTTAATATTTCATGTGCAATAGGAAGTACATTTTAAGTAGCATTTGCTATCAAGAAAACTACACAATACTAAAATTGAATGACAGACAAAAACAAATTTTCTCTAGTTTAGTGAAAGGGATTTTATTTGCAGTTATATTGCAGTATTTTATGTCCGTTTCAGCATTCAGTTACATTAATAAAATGCGGTATCTAAGTTACTTTATTTAGTTTTAGTGAAGACTGTGTCGTTGATGGTTTTTGAGATAGATTAAAACAAACATACTAATCTTCTTCATCCATCAATCAAAATGACGTCTAAATTACAATTTATGTACCTACATTTAATTATAATCTATACATATAATAAAACAGTGACGAAGTCAAAACTGTACATAGAATTATTTTTGAAAAAAAATATTTTTTACCTTACTGATGTCGAAAATATAGTTTTTTGAAATTGTTGTCCCTTTGTCTGTTTGTCTGGATGTATGTTCTGGATTGGCGCAAAAACGGTTGAATTTGGATGAAATTTCGCACAGTTTATAAACTGGATTTACACATAGAGTACTTTTAATACCGGTAGTACGTTCCCGTGGGATGTTTTCCGCGGGCTAAGCCGGAAGCAAAAGCTAGTTGTGAATAAATATCCAAATAGTACCAAAACAAAAACATACCACAACTACAAAAATCCACTTTTCTTGCATAAAACCAGACCGAAGTTCAAAGCAAAGCTTTACAAAAACCTCATCCGTATGTCCTCATATTCATAAGCTTGTACTTGTACATCATTCAAGGCTTCTGTTCGACTGTTCCCCTGTATACACCATAACTGAGCCACTGAGCCACTGAGCCACTGTGCGGGTTAATTTTAATTCAGTACTCACAGTAGTTGCTACTTGTCGTAAAATGTAAGCTCTCTGGAGAGTCTGACATCTTTTGTGAACTTTATTGTCTTAATACGATTACTAGCTTGTGTTCTTGCCGTTTTGTAGTTGTAGTAGTGGGTTGTAAGACATTGTGAATATGAACATCAACTGGCTGTATAAGGACTTGAATGTTTGGTTCAAAAAATAAAACAACCAACTTCCGAAATTTAAGTTATTTTTCACTTTGTTGTTTTTTTTTTTGGAAGTTGGTTGTTTTTTTTTGTAAAACTAACGCTTACTTTTTAGTTTTTGTACCTATTTACCCCACACAAATTCGAAAACCACTACCTGCTCTGTAAGTTACAGTGACAGTACCTTATTATAACATCATCCATATAGACTAAGTGGGAAAAAAACGTGTTATTGAAGCTAACTCAAAACTACCCAAGCAAAGTTAATCAAATTTATATGAGACCACCTCTAAAGTATGACCTACCAAACAAAAAACAGAATCATCAAAATCAATGCATAATTTGCGGAATAATAGCGTAACAAAAAATGATTAAAAAAGGGCATGTAGTCGAATTGAGAACCTCCTCCTTCTTGAAGTCGGTTAAAAGTTAAAAAAGATGGAGACCTAAGTGGATCTTGACAATAACTTGAATCGTGTGATGAATAACACCGAGAAAAAATTTCACTAGAAATTTTTGATCGAATGGTGATCGTACTGCATTTATTAAAAGCCTGTGATGAAAAAAATAGAGAGGCATTTGTCCTACAGGGGGACCTGTAGGACAAATGCCTCTCTATTTTTTTCCACTTCTCTCTATTTAAAGCTGCTAAGGACCAGTTCTTGTTGAAGGAGTCCAGCTCATCTCGCCGTATCCGTCTCGGCCGTACTGCATTGTGATTATGAAATCTTTTATAATTTTGTTAAACAAGGTCGAAGGTTATCGAAACCTTTAAGAGCATTCATTCTAAAAGTTGACAACGTCGCAAATAAATGTCAAATATATCGCTGTTTTGATTAATTTGACAATGGTGCCGATTCTCTTGTCACAAATGCCTCTAAACTAGACTAAAAATCACTAAAATTTAGTTTATTCCTGTCAAACGATGAATTCCCATTCTGAAATAGACTAAAGTGACACAACTTAACTATATTTTAGTTTGACAGCACTAAGATGGCTCTGAGATTTTAATTTAGTGAAAATGACAATTTTGCTATTCTGAATTCACGGGGTAGGGCAAACAAGTGTGTACCACGTGGAGTCGCGATTGTCAAATTCGATTTAGTTGTCAAAATAATTTTTAAGTTTAGAGACTTTTTATTGCAGAATAGCGTTAAGATTCTCATAGTAAAAAGTAAGGAATTTTAGTGATAGTTTAGTTAGTTTAGTTCGGTGTACAAGAGAATCGGCACCAAATATTACTGTATGAAAATATGAAATATGGGTAACTACAGAACTAAAATATTGATCATGAAATGCAAAAAATAATATCATAACACCGTTATATTTAGTTAAAACGGTTACAACATCTAATTCAGTGTTATAATTGCAATTCATTACTAATATTCTAGTTCACTGGTTAGCTATATTTCATATTTCCATACAATATTGCCAAATTAATCAAAATTGCTAAATATTTGACGGCTGTTTGCAACGTTGCCAAGTTTTAGAATGAAAGCTCATAACGGTGCAAAAAGACTGGCCTTGTCGAACCTAAATTGTTGTATTAGGTTCGACAGGGCCTGTATGCGTGTTTCTGCATCTTGCAAAAACTTTACTTCTAAAATTAAATAAGTACCTTGTCTTTTGTATTTTTTTCTTTCGAACATTATTCTGTGCGGCATAGCCATGCCCAAAATAGTTAACATCAATCAAAATTCACTTATTCAACATCCACATGATCTGTCCGTTGACAAAACGTGTAATAAATAATAAATCAGGCGTCCGTTTGTACGTTGTTTGTTTTTAATTAGTGGCTGCAATAATGCCGAAACAGCTGTTATGTTCAGTGTTGCCAGATTAGTGATATATCGTCGTTATGGTGGCAGTTAATTAAAAAACTTCCAGTGCGGGAATGAATGGTAAAGTGCTCCTGAATTGTTTTTTTATTTGATGCACTGGTATTGGGTTGGATTAAAAATTATTTGTGTGTGTGCTGTTAGTTCTAGATTAAAAAGTTCTAAAATCATAAAGCTGTAGCATAATTTGAAAATTACTAATTAATGCCAAAAGATCAATTTGGTCAATTTTAAAGACCAATATGTCCTACCACAAGGTGGACCAATGACCTAGTGAAGGCCGCGGGAATCCGCTGGCTGCGAAAAGTCAAAGTCAAATAATTAAATTCAATTAGGCACATAAAAGGCACCTTAAAGTCAAAATTTACAAAAAAAGAATAGAAACAAAATAATCATGGATTTTTTAGAATTCATTCTAGTCGCCCTTTCTAAAAGGTAGTTTTCGTATGGAGAAGAATGGGCAAGAAAATCGAGAAGCACAGGACCGGTCCATATGGTGAGGTTTGAGGGAAGCCTATGTCCAACGTGTCCAACGTGTGGACGTTTTTCGGCTGAAATGATGATGATGAAGGACAGAAAAGGCAGAAAAAAGAATCCTATTGTCACCCTATTTTGCCTACTTCTTTATACACCTTAACAATCTTTCGTAGAAATCCTCTATGGATTAACCGTAAATCCAATATTTACTGAAGGAATACAATATGTGATTGGACGCGTGAAAACATAAAGGTGTATTAATAACCCACTTGCTGGAAACCATACAGGTGCTAAATTGATACCTGATGCAGTTAAGTGGAAGTTGCTGTGAAATTGGCGTCGTAAGTATACTGCCCCTTAAACGATCGCTACTGAACTGTTTAAAGTTACTAATGCACTGTTAACTGCAGGACTGAAGTTTTAAATGGATGGAACATGCATGTGGTTGCTAATTGCTTTTGACTTTTGTAGTCATTTATGTAAGAAGTAATTGTATGTACACAATAACTTACGAATAAAGAGCAATGAGGGTTTGAGAAAATGACTTTCACTAGGTGGCAGCACTGAGACGTCAGGTCCGGGCACCTGTCAAAGGTGTCGAAGCGCCTATATTTTCTTTAGTCATGACTGAATGATGAAACGAATGATGAACGTCATCATATTATATTCTATATTCATTGTCGAAATGGGAGACCTCTTGTCACAGTGGCGCTAACTGGTGGCGTTATTAATTGATGATGTGTTTCGTTCGACTCATAATTAATATTCACACATGCTATATAAGGGATAATAGAGCTCTCAGTGTTATACTAATGTCGATGTACGTTGTAACATTTTCAAATACCCTTTAATTTAACATGCTATGTCTTATCTTAGCTGTTTAAAATTATAATGGGACAAACTTGTTTAAGTTTGTCCCATTATAATTATATTTTAACACCATTGTATACCATACCATGTTTTATGCAAATAAATGTTACAGTTCACTAAGATCCTATAGTTGAATATAGGCAGAGGTTATCGCTATGTGTGGACAATCCACTGGTTTTGTCACTTATCCATGTAGAATAATAGAATGAGGGATCTTGCACATTGTCAAAGTCAAAGTCAAATCATTTATTTCAAATAGGCCCTTATAAGGCACTTTTGAATGTCAAAAATTTACAAAAAAAATTAAATGATTCTAGTCGCCCCTTCCAAAAGGTAGTTTTCACATGGAGAAGAATGGGCAAGAAACTCCACCGTTACTCTTTTAAAATGTTTTACAATATTTTGTATAAGGACATTAGTTATATAATTATATGTGAGGACGATGCACCTAGAATAAAATAATTATACCACAATAGGTAAAAAGAATTCAGAATTAAAAATGAAGCAACAACAGATAACTGGACACTGGACGGTCACGAATCCGGTCAGTCGTAGTCCGTGGTCTGGTCTACTAGGCTAGTAGGCTGTTGCGACCAAGTGCGCGATTCGTATCGCTTTCTATAGTTTACCTGGTGGCTGCGACCACTGGTCGTGGCCGTCTAGTACGTGAGATCGCTAACAGCTCTTTCTTGATTCGGTGGGTTGTGGTGAATGGTCGTTCTTATTTGGTGGAGCGATTTGTCTGGTTGATTCTAGCCTGCTAGAAAGACGTCTTCTTTATACCAATAACAATAATACTTAGGTATATAATATTATGAAAAGCAAGGATATCCTTGCTTACATTTTCCATTTGAAATACTCCATTACTTCACGCTTCAATGTTACTATATTTATACAGGATTACGTTTCGTGGTTAACGTGGTTATTATAACCAAAGCACTCAATTTAAGTTATCGTTATCAATTAGTAGTTACCAAATCCATCAGTTTCAAAAGCCAATAAACCTTTTATGAAAATGTAAACATACATAATAATAATGCCCCTTAACTATTGTTTCCAATAAGTCTGATATAGTGGTGATAGGTCGATTAGCGCGCCGCGCAATGATAGTCGATGTTACCATTCCACATGACGAAAACCTCTTGAAAGCTGAGAAAGAGAAACAAATAAAATATCCCGACTTAGCACACGAGGTTGTCGACATGTGGAATGTGAGCTTGGCTATATTATTTTGCCGATTGTCGTAACGGTCAATGGCCTGATGGCTGAAAGCCTCGACCCACATCTCTCACGGCTCGCGTTAGGCGTTTGAATCGAGGCCTGATTCAGAAGGCAGTACTCTTCGATACGGCTAGCATTGTGAGGAGGTTCCTGTCTCTGCAGCCCTAACCACCGGTAGCTTGGACCCTACTCCCGACACCAGCGGACCTCTATTTATTTATTTATAATTTTAAAAACTTTTATTTTAAGAAATATTTAAAAATGTAAATAAATAAGAAAAAAATTAAATAAATGACATATTTTCGCTTCAAATCACTCATTCTACCAAATTAACTTGACTCCAAAACATTGGCTCATAGAAATATGCGAGCCATACAATATTAACTGGATATAAATTCTCAATTATCTGAAGTCTATACCGAAATCACGGTCCGCCATTACTGCCAGTGTATTTCTCACGGGGAAACTAGCTCCTTTAGTCCTAACATTGAAATAGGAAGATGGGGCGATATGGCAACCTATCAAGCCAGTAATGTTCGTGCCTTCGCTTTATAGTGTCCTAATTTAGCTGTGTGCAATAAATTATCTACAGCTAACAACTTGAAGTGGAGTAAACCGAGTTTTTAACTTCATGAGCTTCTTTAATACTAGTTCAAACACAATATTGACGATCATTAAATGTTAGGTAAAGTCATGGAAAATAATTGTTAAGCAAATTGACTACCACCTTAAATTGTCCGTATATTCTTATCAGTTGTATGAAATGGCTACAACACAGCAAATCGGCGCAGGGAGTCAATTTGCTTAACAAATAATTTCCTTTACTGTGCATCATTGGAGCATAAGTACCAAAGAGAAAACAAGAGTTTAAAACAAACATCTGGCTGAATAATTTGAGTGTGAGGTCAGTTCCTCACACCTCACACATACATTTGCTAGTAAAACATGTAACAAAACCTATCCACAAAAACAGTTTCGTAGTGACATGTTTGTAAGCAGTAAATTCTAGCCTGAGGGCCGCAGAAAAAGTACGCCTAACCCTCCAGAGGCGCGTGATCCGACAATTTACCGCCGACCTCCATTGCGATTGAGTCGCCATTTTGGATACGTTTAATTTTGGATTTCGAAGAGCACTGCTGGCTGGTTGGAGGTTTAAGAAAAAAGGTTAGAGATATGGATTTAAAAAGCGAAGTGCTTTGTCACGAGTACTAAAGCCATGTAAAATAGCCAAAACAGTATATTGTGTTGACTGAATAATCTGGAAGGCATCATTTGCATTTATTGGCCGGTAAATGTCCATATGTACGAGTACTTTATGAGTTTATCTTGGGACATTACTGACATCGGTGAAGAATAGATCGCGAGGAAGCCTGGACTTATAGTCAATTATTGTCTGAAATCGACAACCCGTCTTGAGCGAGCGTCGTGATCAATGCTCGTGCCTTCTCAGTATGAGGAGAGGCCTTTGTCCTGCAGTAGGACGATAATAGGCTGGTATTATTATATTATGACTATTTATTTTTTACATTGTTCTCACATTCAGAAGCAACAAGAACAATGTACCCAGGATTTTGTAATATCTGTATTTAAAAGAGTGTCCTTGGAGTTTCTTGCCCGTTCTTTTCCATAGATATCTACGTTTTGGAATGTGCAACTAGCTTCAACTTTCTGACTAACTGACCGACTCTTTGACAATTCAAAAGTCGCTGTAAATGGTTTAATTGAAATAAATGCTTTGAGTTTGAGTTATTACTTAAATATCCATTACAGTTGCATACCTACATCGCTAGTGGCCAAGTCTTCTTCTTTTCGTTTAGTTAGTGACTACCGAGGTTACCGAGGATGCATGCCTGAGAGATATTTCTCGACCAAATCAGAGGCCAAGGCGGCTTTAAAAATCTGACACACCTGGTGTCAGATTTTTAAAGCCGCCTTGTAATAAACATATATATATATATATATATGTAATCCCGTTCCGAAAACGGCTCTAACAATTTCGATGAAAGTTGCAATGTTTATGGAGGCAAAAAATCGATCTAGCTAGGTCTCATATTCATATTATATTCTCCGTATTTTCAGCTGAACAGAGATCGGTCACCCAAAGCTTAGAACAATATGGCTACCTTAGAATAACGACATGGCAGCATGAAATTAGTAAGTACCTACTATCATGGCGGCATGGAAATGATGTTTATTCTGTAAATAGGATATTGGAATCACATTTACACGTCATATTAAAAAAAAAAAAAAATTGCTAGATGGGTTCGGCGTTTCCTATCTGACTACTCTGAGAAGAAAGGCCGAAACAAACTCAGAGGTCACACTCTCTTTTAATGTCCAGACATAATCTTGGTCAGGCCATGTGAGGACCATGTAGAATAGTGTCTGAAATGGTATTTTGAGGAAAGAACCACACGGATTTGAGTGGACCTGTCCTGTCAGTGCAAGCATTTGTCAGTAATCGTGGAGCTTAACTCAGAACTTAAGGAGCTCAACTCGACGAACAATACCAAAGAAAGGACATTTGGGTAGGCCGCATAAACTACTCAAACTGCCAGACCATCATTAAAACTAAATCAGAAAGAAAAAAAAAAGAAAAAAATATCCACATAGTCCTCACATTCACATAATTTAAAAATATATAATACTTTACATACGTTGTAATATAGGAATTAGTAGGTATATACTATCATGGCGGCATGGCATTAGTATGAACTATCCTGTACTATTAAATGAGCATTTTCTATTTTTACAAGAGCAGAGCACCTATTTACATGTATGTCACATTTCGTTTCAATAAATTCCTGTTCCATCAGGGTCTCAGTTTCAATGGTACTAACTCGAAATACACTTAACGCTGAAGATCTGTCACCCACATAAGAGGATGTAGGCGTAAATGTAACACCTAAGTTAACGACTGTAATTCCACTCATTAGCTGCCTTTGAGAGGCCCTACAAAACCAATAAGGAGTCGCTAAGCTCCTTGCCAAACCTATTAGGTACCTACTCAAGAGGCACACGTATTTTAGGGGATTGTTTTAAAATTGTAATGTGTTTGTATTTTAATATGATAAATAATTAAGTAGATAAAACAATGGGATATTTAAAGGATTAAACATTGTATGGGTGACAGGAATTTTGGTCAGGGATACGATACTGATGTCCAGTTATGCTGTGGTGTAACAAATATGAGTAGGTGCTAGGAGCGAAGAGCTATAACGTACGCACACTTAGTCAAAGCTTCCCCTATTTTAACACTGGTTAGGTTTTCTGGTGAGGTCCAGTTGAAACCCAGCGTCAGGCACTAGTTGTCTGTCATTTTTGCTGAACTGGGCCTATTTGGCGCAGCCGCGAGGCACACATTCCTGCTAGTATCTTACAACGCCGTTTACACTTTTTATTTTGTATTCTTTCTTTTTACTTTATTTCTTTTTACTTGTGTGCCTTTTAGTCTGTGCTAAATAAATGTATTTTCTTTCTTTTTCTATGTTGATGATTATCATATCCGTGGTGATTGAAAACGTAGTGGAAGAGAAAAACCAAGAAGGCTGACCCAACTACCATTTGGGATACATAGCCAGGAAAAGAGAGACGGGCGTCGTCAGTTGGGACTGGACATCTCTTAGCTGCCATGGCTTATTTTAACCTTTGAATTGTTTTTTGTTTTTATCTTTTTATTACGGACGCTTTTAACATGCACGTCTTTCTACATTGTCATCACATGTATAATAAACCATGAATGATGTAACATTTTTTTTGTAACATTTTTTTTATTTTAAAAGATTGTTTGTGGAGTTTCTTGCCCGTTCTTCTCCATAGATACCTACTACGCTTTAAAATGGGCAGCTTCATATTTCTGACTGACTCCTTGACAATTCAAAGTAAATGGTTTAATTGAAATAAATGCTGTGAGTTTGAGTTTGAACTTTTTATTTGCCGAAAATACAGGTGTTACCAACTGCAAAAGTTAGTGGTTTATTTACACTTGTACAGTCCATATTTATCCTGTTTGCATGCAAATTGATTTTACATAAATAATAAGTCCTTTTTTTGTAAAACATACAAATAATTTGTTCTAATATAAACAACTTAAATAAATATGAAATAAATATCTAAGTGTTGCTATAAAACTATAGAAACCTTAAAACACATTTGTCATTTTGTTGCATAAATTAATGCTAAACAATTTTCTATCAACAATAAAAAAAAATGTTTTTATTCATTTAAATGGGAGTTCCCTTACGGTCTTAAGTAATTTATACGTTTATAATAAATATTGTTTTTAATATTTAATGTTGTATTACAAAACGGAACCAACATTTTTGTCGAACATTTAAGTAGGTATTGCTCTTGTACCACAGATCTACCACAGATCTAGCACAGGAGTCAGGGACTTCACACTATTTTGTAACCACTCTCTTGTGTAATAAAGATTTTTGATTATTATTATTATTATTGATTATATCCCTTCATAAACTGCATCTGAACAGATAACAATCACAGTATAATATCGTTAATTAAACTATATCCCATTGATGTTAGCTTCTCATATGAATAACATTCCGAATCGTCCTTGTAGTCCCTTGCGACATCGTCCAACGATTCAATTACAGAGAATGGACCAACAAAACACTGTTATTATATAATCAGACGTTCACAGAAATATGTGTTTGGTAGAAACCATACACTGGTTGAATCGCAAAAGGGATTTTGATTGTAGTCGTTTAGATCAACAGTTTTGTGGAAAATAAAATAGGTTCCTTCATCGTAGAGGCAGGGGTTGATCGAAGGTTAAGCTACGCTTGCCGCGGTCGGTTCGTGGATGGGTGACCATCATTACGTATCGAGACCCCTCCGTGCCTCGGAAAGCACGTTACACCGTTGGTCCCGGCTGTCATCTTAGATCTTTAACAGTCGTTATGGGTTGTCATAATCCCAAAAGTCTGACATCCATTCTTACCAATGGGTATCGTGTTACCCAGTTACTGGGTTATGGAGGTCAGATAGGCAGTCGCTCCATGTAAAATACTGGTATTCAGCTGCATCCGGTTAAACTGGAAGCCGACCCCAATATAGTTGGGAAAAGGCTAGGCCGATTGATTGTTCATCGTAGAGGTCAAAATATACTTAGCATTTGTTGCTGTTTTATGATGGCCACACTATTAACCTGCTTTAGTTTGATCACATCGTCGTTTTTGACAGCAACGGGTTCAATTCAGAGATTTTCCCTGAATTGAATGTTTGTTTAATTTCCCCTATACGTTGGTTTTTCCTATTTCTGTGGGTACGACAGACTTATTATTGGCTTATCATTGGTCATTTCTTAGCTGCCATGGCTTATTTTAATTTATTTAAAATTTTTGAATGGTTATTTCTTTTTATTACGGACGCTTTTACAAACGTGCAAGTCTTTCTACATTGTTCTCACATGCATAATTTCAACATAAATGATGTAACCAATATTTTGTATAAAATGTTTGATTTAAAAGAGCGTCCGAGGAGTTTCTTGCCCGTTCTTCTCCATAGGTACCTACTACGCTTTGGAATGGGCAACTAGCTTCATATTTCTGACTGACCGACTTCTTGACAGTTCAAAAGTGCCTGTAAATGGTTTAATTTAAATAAATGCTTTGAGTTTGTTAAGTCTTTGTTAAGTAGGTACTGTTTTAATTCGAAAATATTTTTCACAGCTGAAGCACAGTCTAATAAAGTAACAGTAATTTATCGTGGTAGTGACCCTGAAATAATTACCTACGGCTGTTTGGTAGATAAACCTTCCGAGTCCATGCGTAATTGCCGCGACTCGATACTGTTGCGTACTGAGATAGGTACACTGGGTTCAAAGCCTAGTCTTAGTAAAGTTATAGGTACCTTTTAATATGTTTACTACATCAGGAGTGCGTCCTTTGATATGTGACTTCAACGATATTAATAGTAATGTTCTAAGTTCTATTACTATCGTCGAAGTAAAACACATTATTTTATAGAAGTATTCATTAGCGGTATTGACACAGTTCAAGGAAAATAATGAGTCATCGGATTATTACGTTGTGATGTCGCAACACGAGTTTACATGAGCGACTGTTTGGGATCGAAGGACGAATGTATGCGTAGTTCTAAGAATTTTATGTTTGTTTTCGAAATAAGGTACTTAACCTTATTTCGAAAACAAACATAAAATTCTACATTCATACAATTGGAAGTAGGAAGGTACTTTAGCACTCGTATGAGTAAATCCCTTAGCTTTTGTCGATAATAACTGGCATTACTTATATTATTATTAAAAAACTATCTACTCTCTTTCTACTTCTATTTGTTTAAAGCTGGTAAGCTGCTGAGGACCAGTTCTTTTTGAAAGAAAGAAATTACATTTATTTAGCACAGACTAAAAGGCACACAACATAATATATTGTACTACAAGTAAAAAAGTAATAAAATAAAAATAAAACAATAAAAAAAGTATAAAGTTCGATTGTAAGATATTAGCAGGAATGTGTGCCTCGCGGCTGTGCCAAATAGGCCCAGTTCAGCAAAAATGTGTTGTTCAGTTCTGGACCTGAAGTGTGAGGTGACGGATATAAATCAATTTTATATTGCAATGTGTGTATGGTATGCATACTTAAATAAAATAAATTTGTGTAAGTTAATAATAATAACGAATATTTGAATAGTTAGATATATTAAATAAAATTGCAAAACAACATTAAAAAAAAAAAACTGACAGAAGAAAGAGTCCGGCTCATCCCTGACTCCTTCAACAAAAGCCTGGCGCGATGTCGCTTGGCGTTAAGAAGAGCACCCTTTGAGGCCGTGGATTGGGAGAATTACTTATGAATGATATTTAAATAAATCAGCAGCTGTTAGGTAAACTAAAATAACATTAATAAAGCTTACCTTCACCAAAATTTTCAATAATCTACAATCGACTAGGCTTGTAATCTTAACGGAGCACACAAAACATCTCGACTCTTACCTGAAAACAAAACAAAAAAATACATGTTATTACAAAATATCTAAAAGAAAAATCAACCGCATAATACCCTGACCAAACACAAAAACAGAAACAGTCGCAAAACGGAAAATCTTCGACAAAACTTAGCGTAGCCTTAAATGAGCAACAGACCAGAAAATGAGTCGAAATCAAATATGAGCCTCCACGAAATGAGTAAGACAAACACGGGCTCACATTGTGTATCGCACAATAGGGACGTAGGCGAACAATTCTTGACCCTTTTTATTACTAAGTACAGCCGACAATGGCCGCTTAGACCGATTACATATTCTGATGCAAATATATCACGAGCCGCAAGCGGGAATTAATTGAAAAGACCCTACGTGACTTTGATTTATGGTGTACGGTGCGATACGGGACAACGTGAATTCTTAGGTTGTGTCTTGTGTCATCCGATGGTTGGCGTAAAGATGGATGGTGTGGCAATTATTTTAATATGCGTGAGAATTAATTACGATTATTTTCAAGTTAATTATGATAGGAATTAAACTATACTCAAACAACTCTAAAACATTGCTATGATAACCCACTGCTGCGGCGTGAAATGCAACATAGTGCTTAAAATTAGTTTAAAAATTAAAAATTTACGCCGCTTATGTGGTACCCCGACCAAATGGGTTAGAACTGTGAACAACTAGAACTGTGAACCGCGCGCGAACCGAGCGAGCGCTACTTCCAAGTTGGTCGCAGTTACTTGGCTATTTCTACTACACCTTACACCATGGGTACCCTACATTAATGATATGGCCAAACGTCGACTGACATATCATTAAACGTTGAAGTTTAAACGATATGACCAATGTTAGCTTGCCATTTCATGAAATGGTCAATTCTAAGAACTGGCCACGACATATGAATATATAAAAAAGCGGCCAAGTGCGAGTCGGACACATGAAAATAAATGAAAATACTAAACGAAGAATATTATTTTTCATCTTAAATTTTAAAAACGCAAAGATTAATTTGTATTTCATAATAATACTATGAATTACAAAGTTATTTTTGCACTTGCAGAAAATCACCCATATTTAAATAAAATACCTCATGAATCGGCGTTTTTAGTATTTGTTGATTATATGGTACATGATATACAGAAGTTTCAAATTTCTAACTTGTTGAGATAGAGCTCGTACAAAAATGGTCTAAAACTGACAACTTTTACGGCCCCCTATTTCATAATTCTTAATCATTTAAAAAAAATGAGCTCTAGACTATGACACACCCCCACATTATAGGGTTAGATTTTTTTTTCTAAATGACAAGTTTATTGTATGGAGACCTCCCTTTAATTTTTATTTTTATTTATTTTTTATTATTTGTTGTTTTTCGGCAATAGAAATGCATAATCTGTGAAATTTTCAACTGTCTACCTGTTACGGTTCATGAGATACAGCTCGATGACAGTCAGACAGACAGCGGAGGCTTAGTTATTAACCTTAATAATCAATTACCGTATGTTAGTCTCGCAAAAAGTCGAAAATGGCTCGACCGAATTAATTTTGTTTTTGTTTAGTTCGTCTCATTACTGGGTTGGTTTAAGAAAAAGAAAATTAGGAAAAACCCAAAAGAACAGCCGAAAAATCGAAAAACATCTAAATTTAATGTCACGTGCTACGAAGTTCAACAGGTCATCTAGTCACCAATAAAAGTCGGAAATGATTGTCTTCCTATCATACCAGTAAACAGTAATTAAATCTATCTTCCTTATTTATTTTCTCTTCAGCAATTGACATCGAAAAGCTACCCAGTTCTATATCTTCTTCTTTTTTTCGTGTGGTTACTGACTAAACAGGGGGTCTACTCCCTAAGCGAAGTCCGTAGTTTCGGCTGAAATGACGGATGCTTCGCGCGAAGCATCCGTAACGGTGTCAGAGTTTTAAAGCCGCCCATGGGCCTCTGACTTGGCTTCACATGCCGTCGAGAAATATCTCTCAGGCATGCCGGTTTCCTCGCAATGTTTTCCTTCACCGTTTTTGAAGCAAGTGATATTTATACAATACGCAGATGAATCCAAAAAGTCAGAGGTGCGTGCCTTTTTTTTATGGGAAATTATCAAATAACTTCTCCCGCTCTGGGCAGAGCGGGAAGGCGTGTCAGACTCTTACTGACTAAAACCCACCCGTGTTCCTTCCGTTGCCTGTACGTTGCCAGGAGCCACGGTATCCCTTTCGAGAGGTGCGTGCCTTGGGTTTGAACTCGAGACTTGGCAGTCCGACGGTTACACCACTAGGATATCACTGCTAATAAAAACATACAGTAACAGTTCTAAATAAAAACATTAAACAACTTATATTTTAATTATCAAACCTGGCGGCACCTTTCCCCTATCTTCAGCGAGGCCAATAATTTCAGTTACAGTGCCTTTACCTTTCCATATCTGATCACTAGCACATGAATATTAAAGTGCCTCAAGTATTTCTCCATCGTAACAAAAAGGTTTTTTTAACACACATTATTTACGTTTGAAGCGACCTCGTAAAAGGTTCAGTTAAGCTCCATTACATTTTAGCCTTAATGAAATATTTACATGTGTATTATTTTCATGAGAATATTCTTATTAGAAGAAAGGATGAATGAGTGGGATGAACGTAAAAATGGAGAAATTGTATTTATAGTGCCGAAGGATAAGACTTAAAGTAAGCAGAAGATTCAAGGACCAGACCGTGATAGTTAAGAAAACTAGATTGGCTACGATTAGACTGGACGTGGTAGGCGGAAAACTGTATAAAGTAGCAATCTTTTATATATATATTAGGTACGAGTATTATGGTATTGGATGCTGGTATTCGATGACCTGGTGAAGGCCGCAGGAATCCGCTAGATGCGGGAAACACAGAACCGGTCGAAGTGGCGGTGCTTGGGGGTGGCCTATGTCCAGCAGTGGACGTCTTTCGGTTGAAATGATGATGATGATTATGGTATCGGAACTGATTACAAATGATAGGTGTAAAAAAGGAGGCAGTAAATTCTAAATAATTCATACGACGATTTGATTTACTCACTCTTTCCAAAGCTACGATAAGTAATCCACAGCAAAAAGAGTTCAGATGGCTTATACTTAGCCGGGAGTATACCCATTACACCTTACAAAACCAGAACACGTAATAAGTCGCTCCTAACACCTGTCATTAATACTTTCAAGAGCATAATAGAATGCTCTGAAACAATCCGAGTGAGTATTGCGTTATCATCAAGCGTCGTCTCGTAGCAGCAATTACATACCATCGTATTATCCATTTGGAAACAAAATGCTAGAACATTAGGTTTCACAAAATTTCCGTATTAACAGCGAGTACTAACAAGAACACACGAATGAATGCACAAGTGCTTAATATCTGGAATTCCTTGCTCCCAACCACCAGACTAAGTTGAACCCCTAACTTTGGAGTTGTTCCATCTCGCTCCCATAATTTTGGAAATTCAAGGAGGGGAGGGAGATCAAGGTATGTTGGTAGGACTGTACCTACATCGGGGCTCCTAGTTACGATCCACGATAAACTTTGAGTCTCGTGAAGAGTGAGAGCGTTTAAATTGTCGACGCTCAACGCTGCTAACCGTACATTCTTCTATGGTTTGTAATGGCAGCAGAAAAGTCATAAGAATTTCCTTCATTTCGTTTAGTTTCTTGTTCAAGGTTTTATTGTGAAAGTTTCTTTTAAATGTTGTTTTAATTGTTAAATCTCCGTTTTTAGCTTTTAACTTAGTTAAATGAGGTAATGAGAGTGCTATGCTTTGTAGTTGAAAACTCATGCAAAGGGGATATTATGCAAATTATAAAAAATACATCAGTATGCATAAAAATTGTTACAATTATTATAACTTCAACGCAATATTGTAACACAAGTGCTCAGCTTGCAAACCCACAACATTGTTTCTATTCGCCCTAACACCAATATACTATGAAAACAACTGACAGCAACGGTTTCACTCACGCCAACACACGACATCCCAACAATTTTACAAAATAAAAAATAAAAATCCCAGCGCCACAACTCGTAACGACAGCAAAAAAACCACGACAATCACCATTTTTGCCGACTGTACAATAAAAGAAGTATTTTAATCAACAAAATAAATGTTGCAATTATATAAGTGATTAAGGTGCACTATACCTATCATATATTACGTCGCAAGTGGTCGGGTGACTTCTAGGGAGGTCCCTCCCCCTATTTGGTACCCTCGTAGGGTAGATGGGGGACGAAATTAAACATTTTGGGGGCTCTAACGGGTTACGTGTGCGACGATCTTAACACTGTATGTGGAAGATAGAGACACTGGAAGGTACAACGGCTGATAAGAGTAATCTTACATTATTTATTCTTTCTACATGTGTAAGAGTACAAATATTATTTGTCGAGATAAGAAAGTGCATACATGACACTTGGAGCCAAATGAAAAGAAAATGGAAGTATTTCGTTTTTTTTTCTAAAATATAATGGGAAGGTCGCTATGCCAACTAAACCTCAATGAAGTTTATCAACAATAATCTATGGCAATAGTAAAGTTATTTGTTACATAATCTCCTCTATTAATTTTAATAAGCTGTAGTTTACGATAATACTCGTATAATGACTCATTCTTGTGCCAAGTTTCCAAGAAATTCGTCGACTCGGTCTATCGCAGTTTAATAACCATAACGTGGGCTTATTATTCAATTCAAGACGTAAATAGACGCATTACACATTATTCATAGATAAAACAAGACAATTAGTAGATACTTACTGACCATATTATTTTATAAGCCTATTACAAACTTGCACTTCTAACAAAGAGGCAATTTACTGCAGTGATGGTTCTAGAAGACTGCCTCGTGGTTATGTAGATTTCTTCACCAACAAAAAAAGTGCTATTTCCAGTAGAAAGTAGTGCGCTCACTGACCGATTATTGTATCAGATCGTAATAATCATTTTTAACTTGGATTTTTGTGTCGTGCTCTCTGGTAAGGCTCGGCCTAAATACGTACCGCATCTAGTACAAAAATATCCTTAAAAATTAATGTGTACGCTATATTTGCATGTTCATTTCGCTCCAGAGATGTTATTAGAAATTCAGATTTTAGGGTATGTATGTAAGCAACGCTTAGTTTTTACGGTCTTCATGTAACCGTCATGGGTTACTTTTATGAAGCCATTATATGGTCTCTTGATTAAATATAATTCTCTCACGGTCCTCCATATAAAATGCCAGGTAATGTCCCGTACAATTTGTTTTGTAATTATAGTGTGACGGGCCTAGTTGTAAAATTCCGTCGTTGGATGAGTTCATTAGTAGAGTCGCTTATTGCTGTAAACTTACTCAAATAAACAGTCAATTAAAAAACTTACTCTTCATGATAGCAGAGCTTTTGCTGGAAAATGGCCAAGAATATAGGTAATACTACTGTTGGTCCTTTTGTAGTGAAGAGAGTGAGCAGCAACATATGAGCATATCCTTTTCTACACCATATTTCACTGATTAAACGAATAAATTATGTTTAAACTTGCTTCTGTTCGTGGCTTCGTCCTCGTGACATTTCGGCTCCCGACTCACCGCGTCGCATCCCATCGCCCGCCCTGCGCTGTTACTTCGTTTTCGCTTAGCGTTCTTTCTGATTTTTGTCTTTTTGCTCGGCTCCTAACGATCGTAGCGTGATGTTACATAGCCTATAACCTTCCTCAAGAATTGGTTTATCCAATGCAAAAACAATATTTAAATTCCGACTGGTCGTTCCGGAGATTACCCCCTACATTCAAACTAACAAGCAAACTATTAGTACCTATATTAGTGTATAGAATAAAATTGCGTTGTGGGCTCTATTTATAGGACCAAATATTTTAATGGTAGAATTTACGGGCAGATATGATGAGACATTTAATTTAATATAGGCAGTGTAATTCATATGGATTCCATTTAAATTATACGTTACAGAAACTCATTACTAATATTCTAACAAATGAGATCGCCCAAAATTCATGTGCCCAATGTCTGGTTATTCGTGTGGACAAAAGCCGAGTTTAGCCGCTATAAAACTACCAAATACAATATCACACGAAGAGATAAGGATCGGTTTAAGCTTCCACCACCCAAACTTGTTCGGGTAAACTGGGGTCTCAATACAATTTTCCGGGCGGATGCATTTTGAATTTATAACTAGCAAATTGGTTGAACCAATTTATACGTTGAATATCTTGGAATTAATTGGTCGGTGACCGTGACAGTTTCGCTAGGCCTTAACAGCGTACTAACTATGTAGTTTATAGTTTAATAAAACTAGTGCCCATTGCTAGAGTTTAGGGTTGATACTCAAATACTGTGTTTCTAGTAATACTCGACGGTTTATGTGTCCTAATCACCCGTCTAAGCCCACTTGTGTCACCCATACCGGTTTTATGCTACGGTTTGTTCCACCAAAAGCACCAAAGGCAGCACTTAACAATAATCATCATGTAACAAAGGTGATTACAGCCTTTGATGCGCACATCCCTAACTAAAATAAATTGTCACGGTTGAGTTGCTGTCCCATCTAGCAAGAATTCCGAAACTTTATGTACATATTAATAGCTGAGCCCAGTCTCTTTATTAGAATTGACGGAATTAAGGTCTTGTGGTTGATAGTAATAGACTAGTATCTACTACACACGTGTAATTACTTAATGATGAGTGAGGATCGCTTTTGTATATGTAGCATATTTTGAGAAAAGAGTTCAAAAAGTAAATAAATTTTTTTTGTCCGTCATGTAGATTATGAAAAAATTACGTACTATCGAAGAACTTCATATCTAAGCAGTTTGAAAACAAAATCCCGTGAACACTATGACCACATCTGTTACCGCCCCGGTTCTATAGCGGCCGAGCGCTGCAAGCAGAAATAGTCCTTACGGTGTATAGATATGAACTTCTTCGATGGTACACGTATTTTTCTTTTTTTACGTTGTCAAAAGATTACGGCGATACATTGAGTTAAAATGTGCCATGACGTCACGAGTATGTACATTTTATACTGACTTGTGAAGTAGCGACCCCCAACATTAATGGGTTTTGACTAAGTATTTTTTTATTAATATGATAAAGCAAAAAATACGTGTCTAATATTTTTTTATTATCTGACTGACGGACTAAATAGAATTTCTTTTTTTTGACCCAGGCATCATCCCTATTGCTTATGTGTCAAGAGCTATTTAATAAGTACCGAATTCCATATAATAAGTACGGTTGATAGTCGATTTAAATATTTCCTATTTAACCATAAAATATCATAACAACACGCCTGTAATCCCCAAAGGGATGGCAGAGGTGTACCTTTAGTACACCCACATTTCGCCCGTTAAGTTTAGGTCCAATGTAATAGGGGGCGTGCCTATTGCCATCAACCGGGCTCAAATGCAGACTCCGACCTGCCACTGAGAAGTTCCTAATGAAAAAACCCAATAACACTCTGTCCGACCTAGGAATCGAACCCAGGACCTCATGCTCAGGAATAGCGGTTGCAACTTCTAGCTTGACCAACGAGGCAGGCATACTTATCAATATCCAAAAGTCACACCGATGACGGTAGTACGTTCAAAGTTCTTACACAGGGCTTACCTCATGGGTGCGTAAGATTCCAAGCATGATAACATCTCAGAAGTCTTTCAAAAATGTTAAAATCTGTTTATGTTTACGAGGCTATGAACAAAAAATCCGAAATCCGGAAATACCAAGAGTGCAGCTGCGTCCGCGAAACAAAAAAAAAACAACTGTAAACATCCGGTGACGCAAATTTTAAACTGTTTGTCTTGTTAGAGAAGTTGCAAGGTCGAGGTCTATTATGATGTCTTACAAAACCCAGAGGAGATTGAGGAATAAGGAAAATGGAAGTCCTTGTTCTATTAGAGACTTCATGTTCTTTCAAGCGATACTCTGTAGAAACTTGTTTATCTCGGACGAACAGTAATGTCCTGCAGGTATTGTTTGACATTCAACTCAAGTTACGTAAAAGTTGTTTTGAAGTTGTCTATTTTTTGTTCTGATGAAAGAAGAGGACATTATAAATTATTATATTATATTTATTTAATTCAGACTAATTGGTTTGTCCATAAATTGTTAGTTACAAAGATCTTAAAAACTATGTTAGTGATCATTTATAAAATTCAAAATACCTATTCAAAATATTAGGTCTTTACCTATGAAATTGCCGTTCTGCAGTACTGGCCATTTCAAATCAAAATAATTTTTGTTTGGCTAAGAATTCTAATTTCAAATTAATTTTATTTTAAAAACATGGTTTTTTTTTCCAAAAGTAGTCATTTGTTTATTGATTAGTGTTACATTTTAGTCGCATTTCAATCTTTTTCGTCATCATGGATACGTTAAAAATTCGAGTAATTATGGAATATGAGTACCGTCGTGGCAGCAACGCGGCACAAGCGGCACGCAACATCAACGACGTTTACAGAGCTAACAATACAAACCAACGCACCACCTGTTATTGGTTTGCTCGCTTCCGTTCTGGAAATTTCGACCTGAAAAATGAACCTCGCGGTCGTCCGAAGACTGGTCGACAATGACGAATTAAAGGCGATTGTGGAAGCTGATGATACACAATCTACGGCTGAATTAGCAGCAGCTTTCGACGTTAGCGTCAAAACAATATTGGTCCGTTTGCGTCAAATTGGCAAGGTAAAAAGCTTGACAAATGGGTGCCCCACGAACTCAATGATCGCCAGCGCGAAGTACGCGTCGAGACGTGCCTTGCACTGCTCAACAGACACACAAATGAAGGAATTTTGAACCGCATCAAACAGAATCCATTTTTCATCGCAGGTAACAACCTACGATGAAAAATGGATTCTGTTTGATAACCGCAAGCGCTCAGCAAGTTGGTTGGATCCTGGTTCAGCACCTAAACATGATGGTCACTGTTTGGTGGTCTAGCGCCGGTGTGATTCATCACAGCTTCTTACCAAACGGGGTGAGCATTACTGCAGTCGTGTACCGTCATCCGTCCTACTCACCAGACCTTGCGCCTACAGACTACTACTTTTTCCAGAATTTGGATAACTTCTTGGCGGGAAAAAAATTCAATACCCGAGAGGCAGTACAAAATGCCTTTGAAGAATTTGTTGCCTCCCGTCCAGCTGATTTCTTTAAGAAGGGCATCAATAAACTGCCACTGCGTTGGCAAAGATGCATTGATTGCAAGGGTGATTACTTCGATTAATACAAATAAAAAATACATGAAAAAAATTAGTTTAAATTTTTTCATACAAAACGGCAATTTCATAGGTAAAGACCTATTACAAAAATAATAAAATCACTCATGTCAAAAGTCATACTATCATCTCGTCACGTGAAGCTGGATGAACCTACCCAGCACTGCAGACTCTGGCCTCTCCGAGATCATCCTTAGGATTCTGTTGGCGCTCCCCCGAACCCGGCGCATCAGAGAAGCCTTTTAGAGAAGAAATTATGCCCAAAGCTGTTTTCAAAAAGATTATTATACAATTTTATCATTCGCAATTATTTCCGAAAACTACCAAAACAATTTAAGAAGGTACCTTTAAAAACAAAAAAAATACAAATCCCAGTAACAAAACAGCGGGTAAAAAGGTCGTGCTTCTGACTTAAGATAAGAAGAAACGAAATTATACCGGCTTGAAGCTTAAAGACAAACTTTATACGCAAGTGGAACTCAACACACTATCTTCCAGGATTAAGTTAGAATCTTCTTTTTTAGAATTTTTATTTTAGTTTGATGTGGGTGTTCCATGTATGTGTAAAAGGATAGGCATTGTCTGGCTTTATCCTTAATTATTTTATGAAGGATAACCATCTTGCTTCCAATTAAAAGAGTGTCCGTGGAGTTTCTTGCCCGTTCTTCTCCATAGGAACCTACACTTTGGAATGGGCAACTAGCTTCATATTTCTGACTGACTAACCCCTTGTCAATTCAAAAGTGCCTGTAAATGGTTTAATTGAAATAAATGCTTTGAGTTTGAGTTTGAATTGGTTTACTAGTGCGAAATCGAGGCCAAGTTCGGCCTTTTCTCAAATAAAAATACAAAATTTTTATTTTGTTTTTTTAAATTGTTATTTTGAAATGTATGGTACTGAAATCAATAAACGAAAATAAATGTTTGTTCTCATAGGTATTTACCATTTAATTTTTAGCTTATTGTTGCAGCTCCTTTGTACCAACCTGTCAAAATTGACTTAAACAAAGATTGAAGAAAATCCAACCAAATGAAACGTAATTTCGTTCGATACAGTTATTAACCGGCAAAGGGACCGTTTAAAGCAGCCACAGAGTTTACAGACGTCACCTACTGTGCAATTATTATAATACAAACAATAGGGCGTCCTAAGCCGGCGTTCGGTCGCATTTCCCTTATAAAATCACTTAGTTAAACCGATGCTGTCACTTCTGTCCAACCCAGAGACGATTAGGACAACAAAAACAATTTTCTGGACACACTACATTCATTAATCAAACGAAATTACACCTTAACTTGTCATGTCTAAAGTTTGATTTCATTTGATGGAGAACAGCCAAATAAAATTAATGAAAATGAGCTTTGTGTGAAAGTGGTAAGGTTTATAATTGATATTAAAAGTGAAGGTGATGTAATATTGAAAATTTGGCGCCATTAAGAAGCGGAAAGTGACCACTGCTAATTTGCGAGGGTCTTTGCAGCCATAAACTATTGTTTTATACGTAGTTTCATTGTAGGCCTAGTGTCAGTTATTTCAATTGGAGGGCCGGTTGCCCTGTCAAGGGTACCATTATTTTGTTTGCCTTGATTAAAATTCAACTGAAATTGTTTAGTCACACTATTACATTGGAACTTTGCCCATTGAATGGCTCGGCTCGCTATCACGTCGGTCCCTAATATCGTTATTGGCGATTGGTGTTCGAAAGTATTCGACTATTTCGTAGAATGCAAGCGATGAATAAAATTCAGATCTATAGACTATGCAACAGTATACTTTCACCTTTACTATCATTCTGTTAGCATTTTTATGAAGATACGGATATAAAAGTAAGTGAAATCACAATAACCTCGAAGAAAAGCTCCCTTTTCTTAGAAAATCACTCATGATTTTATAGTCTCTATGGATTAGAAGCTGGTACCTACTTAGGTAATCAATATAATCAATCATAGTAAGAATTTTAATTGATCATTCGATGAGATAAACCACTTTCAGAATCCTGAGCATAGACAATACATGAAGCTGTTTAGAATTATCAAATCATACCCGTATTTAACTCATTAGAGATGAATAATATAGTAATACATTTGCGGAATTGTATCCGGGTTACAGCAAGTAACGAGTTAAGGCCTATCATTGCACGCTTCAATGTCGTGATAATAAGACACAATACGCCTGCGTGTGATCACGCCTCAGTGGACTTTAGTAAAGCTGTACTGTTAAACTGCGGGTATGTGTTATGTCATTATGTGTCCTTGTTTTGGTTTGAATATTAATATATTCAAACCAAAACAAGGACACATAATGACGGCCCCTAATGGGACAGCTGTTGTGAGTATATTAGTCAAGATTTTACTGTCAAAAAATTACCTTTTTCATAAGATTTCACTGACAACGAATTACCTCTATCATCTCAGCTTAACCTACACCATCTAAGCTGGACGAATGATTTGATGTTTATCTCGTTATCTCGAACTGGGCCATCAGCCTGTGGAGGTTTCTCTAATGATTTGATTGATATTCCATTATCTTTCGATTAATAAAGCTTAATTAGTCTACGCTAGAAGAATTGTTTTTGGATATCCTGCACTTTACCCAGACTTAGATCTCTCCCATAATATACGATCCCTCCTAAGTGTGCACCTGACAAAACCAAAGGGAGCTTCTGGAGTTTATCCACCCGAGGTAAATTCTCAGATCTTTTTTACCCCAAAATGTTGTCGTTCAAACAAGTAATAACAGAACTATCGGCCACAACACAGCACACGTGTTACCGCAGACCACCCCGGTGTCTCCGAGACTGACATTTTTTACTAATTTCTCCCTCTGACATGTGTTTGCAGATAAGCTGGTGCGTTTTGAACTGACGGCACGAGTGCGTAACGACTTTGGAGAACTTTAATCAGAAGTACCTTTAAGTACAGACTAATGTATCGAGGTAAAACTTGCTTTGTACATTATACTAAATAGTACTACATAGGAACATACCTACATCTAAAATAATAAAAAGATCAGTAACACTATAACAAATAAAACTTTTATTTGGTACTGTAACGTATCTACTAGTTATTAAAATAAAAGGGAAAGTAGACAAGTTAAAAATATATAATTTGAGGTAAAACACAGAAAAATAATTAAAAAAATAACCTAACCTACCTAGCGCTCTCAGAAAAGAAAATATTTACAGAGGAAGTATGTTACGGCTTTCAGGTTCGAGTCGTCCAGTCAGTTCTGAAACATCCAGATTCGTTTCCCAGATAAATCTTGATAAATTCACAGGCAATGTAGAAGACGTCAGGCCTCGTTAGCTCTGAGGCCTGAAGATCCGCTTCCCAGTCTCTCAGACAGACCAGTCAGGACTTAGTAGTGGAAGGTCCTCCTGGCAAGAAACGTAGTCCCGTGAAGACAGAGTATGATTTCAGGGTGAAATGTATATAGACCAATTTGCAAGACTTTTCTTGAGGAGATGTTTCCTTGAGCGCTTCCAGATCAGCTCTGCCGAATGGGTCCGTAGTCCCACTGACGTTTATTTTTCAAATCATCTTTTTCTTGTTCTAATTTCAAATTCAAAGATCGAAAAGGGCCAGACATATTCGTACCAAAAAAAACCTCTATGATGAATTCTGAGAGCGTTTCAATTATTATTATAAAATGTAAGTTAGGATACAAATATTTTACAGTAAACAATTATAATTGCCTATAAAATACCATATTTGAGCTAAACATATTGATAAAAATAATTCAAATTATATAAATCAAAAGTAACCTTCATGGACTAAGCCAGTAAGAAAACTAGAGAGAAAATTACAAGAAAAAATAATGACAGCTTGACAGCCTGACGTAACATTGAAAAATATGAAAATTAAAGAAAACTAATCGTTTTAGAACGATTCGCAAAATAATAATGCAAAATCAATAAACGAGTATAATACATAATATTAATGAATGTATAGTGTAAGTATATGATGTAGTGTCTGTAGTATGTAGATACTATAGTACCCGTGCCAAAACTGTACTTTACTTAACATATTGAGCAAACAAACAAATGTAAATAAATGATCGGTACCAAGAGTATAAAAATCTTTGATCCTACGCAAGAAACAGCAAAAAGTCGTAAGCTTTAAAAACTCGCATGTCTGCCGGAATCGAGTTTTAAGCAGGCCTGATTTATGTGTTCCAAGTTATGGTGTCGTGAGACAAGTGGCCCTACTCCTAAGATTCCATACGTCACGTTCGTATGTCCCTAAACGTTTTTGAGAATTTCTTGAGTGTTTAAAATATCGCGAAATGTGAAACCGACGGGTACAAGGACGCTTATCTTGAGTTTTGTACGATAAAGTAGACCTCCAGGGTATAAATAGCAGAAAGTTTATGAGCATTTGGTAAAAAATCTGTGTCTAGTGATGAATGCGGTGCGCAAAAGGGAATGCTGAGTGATTGAGTGATTGTCGACGGTAAAATGTGCACCGTATGCAGGCTATCGATTTTTGTAGCACAAGTGTGAATAGAAGGAAACGGGTTTTTCAGTATTGTAGGTTTTATCAACCCGTCACTTTTTATGTGGTGCAATTTACAATTGCGTTTCAATATGGCACTCGTATAATAATTATTTACACATGCAAATTACGAGATCAATTTTATTTCTGCCTTTAGTATCACAATTCAAGTCCAACAAACTTAAAAGTTTCTTATTTCTGTCTATAAACTTGTATAAGCACAGCTATCTCGTCTAAGCTTTATCGGCTTTAAATATATCTTCGCCAGAATTTACAGGATCAACAAAAATAAATCCAAAAGCGTATATAATTCCTGAATCAGCACGGCAATAAAATGTCTTCAAAGACAACATTAATGTCGCATTAAGTTTCTTAATCCTATTAACTGTAACATTCATATAATGTTGCTGAACTTGCAAATATATTCTGAGATAAACACGAAACAAAGTCAAATATCTGAACTGCAATAAAGGATGTACACAATGATCATCATTCACTTAAATTACATATTACGCCATTCTCTGTTGGACTGATATAGTTTCTCCTTGATATAAATAGAAATAGACCTCTGTAGTAAGATTGGCCGGCAACGGGCCTAATATTTGAATAAATACGCCCATACGAAATGTGGAAATGTAACAGTGGTGTTATACGCGAGAGAATAATGACGTCATGAAAAATTACTTTTATGTTAATGGTAGCGTTTCCCACTTGGGTTATTCGAGTTAATGATTGCAAGTTACATAGCGATATAGTGTTTAGCTAGCAATATACTCTTTCTAGTGGATGTGTCAAGGGTATTTTCTACGTCATTACATGCTAGGACAGCATTCACCTTTAAAAATACTAGCACCAACAATGCTGGATTAGGTTACATTAAATAACGACTTCAAAATTGAATTCAGTGCAGGAAGCAACTCATAAAATACTGGTGTCCTAAAGTAGAGAGTCACACACAAAACACTAAAGGACTAAAAACATTTTACCAAACGTAAACAGCAAAATAGACATCCTAAATCAAAACGTTTCTCCATCGGAACATAACTGCCTCATACATACGTTCGTACTAGTGATAAATCTTTTCGTGCCATCCAATTGTCCACAAGTAGGTCATCTGATTGTCCCCTACCTATTTACTGTCATGTCTTTTGTGTTTGAGTTTTTTCCTGTTTCAATTTTCTTTTGTGGTCCCCGTTGTATTAAGTTGTTTCGTACGATTTTGTGGACGACCAATGTATATGTTGGTTTTGTTATCTTTCGGTTCGAAGTATATTTATCTATCTTTCTATACACTGTTTTTAGATGAGTTGCGACAAAGCGTTTCTGTACTTTCATCTATCTATTCAGCTCACATTTTTCCAATTCTGAATTCTGTATTTTCTGCTTTTTCATTTGCTTTGATCCTTGGATCAACGGTCTAATTGTTTTTTTTTTAACTTGCTCTGGTTTATGTTTGTGAAAATAATACGTCATCATCGAAATATAATTTTACTCTGACATTAGAAATAGGTGCAAAACATCTAAGGAAAGACTAGAGCTCTAGACTAGAGGTACATCGTAATTTTTTAGTTAGTATTTTTTCATATACACTTTTAACTGACTCGCTGGTCTTAAGGTCGCAAGAGCTACTGCTAAGCTTGAGGTCCTGGGTTCGATATCCGGGTTGCGCAAAGGGTGCTTGTGCTATTGGGTTTTTACATCTGGAATTTCCCAGTAGCAGCCCTGGATTTGTGCCCGATTGATGGCAATAGGCTCGCCCCCTATTACATGAGACTTAAACATAACTGGTATTTGGGTGTACTATAGGTACACCTCTGCCTAACCCTTCGGGGAATATAATGGTGATGTTAATATCTATTTTAATAATTATCATTTATTCCACCTATACCAAACGGCTTTTATTCGTACCGGTAAACTGCCCTAACTTTGCCTGGCGTCCTAAGTTTGCCTATAATGAAAATGATGTAATATCTTTTTCATTTTACTTGTATGGCAATCGAAACTTAAAGCTGTCTATAAAATCTCAAAGTTTCGATTGCCATACAAGTAAAATGAAAAAGATATTACATCATTTTCATTATAGGCAAACTTAGGACGCCAGGCAAAGTTAAGGCAGTTTACGGTACTGCAACACAAAATATCGATGATGTTACTTCCAGCACTAAATAAATATACTTGCAAATACATCATGGTAGTTCTGTCAATCATTTCGAATCGAATGGTGAACTAATATGCGGAACAATTGATATTTGAGGTGAATCTATCTACACGAACAGTTCATAGACGTCCATTGCAGAACATGGATCTATTTCACAAGGCCATATATCGTCATCCTCCCCGCCAACTGTTGTATCTCACAAACTGACGTATCTGCACTGACATTACCAAAGTGTTCATAACTTTTTCGTGTTTAAAAGTTTTATGGCCTTAACTACTAACTCAAAGAGTAAGCCAAGAGCAATATAAAAAAGTTATTAATTCATCAATAAAGCCACAGGTAACGACCGAAAAACTGTTGCCCTGGAAAAATATCAATTAACTAGCAATTGATATTTTTCCAGGGCAACAGTTTTTGGACAGTTAGCGGGGAGGGTGATGATATGTTTGTGTGAAATGGTTGGTGACATTATTCATCTGGGTTGGTAGACGAATTTATTATTTTAAACAAGTTTATCGTACAGTGACGTTTTAATAAGAATTAATATGTATTCATTATATCTATGTTTAACTATATTATAGGTCTTGAGCGACTATTGCCATTAATGCTTGAGATTATCCTTTATTCACCCTTTACTGCATCTGCAGAAAAGCGATAATTTCAAATGATGTGATGTTTCAAGTGATAAAGATTTAGAAATGTTATAACTAACATAAAGATACTGTACACAGGAAACAAGTAAATAACTCCCCTCACCTTCTAATCACAGTTTACGGATGAAACGTCATTCATAGCTGTGACAACACAGCACAATCCTCCAAACAGAAATTCAAATGCAAACACAATTTGACAACGCTTTAGCCAAGTTTCGGGGACAGTAGTTTGTATAACTGTGATCCCTGTAACAAGGGCCAAATGAGGTAGGTAGGCATTTAGCAGTGTGCCGGTACAAAATACAAACGACACGCCCGTTCAATCTGGGCAGGTTGGAGTTATGACGGCCGCGAGTCCATTTGATGTCCGAACGTGGACTAAGCTGTAAAAGGCAGCGGTGATAAATGTTTCAACGTAATAAATATTATTTTATCTATAGCTAAATACGTTTAGATTATTTGTTTCGGGATATTGTCAAAGTAGAAATAGAATTTTGCAAAACAGTAAGTTATTCATTTATATCAGACTAGCTGTGCCCCGCGGTTTCACCCGCATAAGTCTCGATCCCGTAGGAATATCGGGATTACAGGTATCCTTTGTCGATCTTCACGTCATGGTCTACCCATGTGCCAAATTTCATCCAAATCCGTTCAGCCGTTTTAGCGTAAAAGCGTAATAAACAAACAAACTTACTTTCGCATTTTTAGTATTAGTTAGGATTAGGTTTCTTATTTATTGAAAAATTCATGAGCCATAGTAACTACAACTATTACTGAGTTGGTTGGTATTGACTTACTTATTAAATCTACCGTACCTTCGACTTTTTTTCTAGAACCAAAGAATACCTTTTAAACCTTTAGGGAATGATATAAAGCCGTTAGAGTAAAGCTCCGTGCAGACTAGTGCGTCTTTCTAGTGCGACTGTCGCGTCGTCGCGACAGTTCGACGTGACACCGGTTATTGTTATACCGTGAAGCTTTCTTAGAAATTGTATTGTTCGAGCCGCGTCACGCTAGTCTGCACGAGGCTTCATATATCCATCTTCAAGGTGTACTTCATTTATCGCCTGCTTCTTATAACTTGGAACTTTTACAACAATGAGCAATACGAGGGTCCAGTTTGAACCCATTTCATTCGGCATTAGGCTTGATGGCAAGGATTTCTTGCCTTGAAATTTTCTCGTCAACCATAATTAATAGGGTGGGCCGCCCATTAGTATGCCCCATTGAATGCGTGACCCTGATAGGACATCTGGATTCGCCATCTGTCTATTGAAGATTGGATGAAAGGTTAATCAGGGGTACCTCGCCATTGTTTTGGTATTTGTCAACCGAATTGATGCGGACATTCAGTGGTTAATCAAGAGTACCTAATGCTTTGTGTTTTCCGGGACTATGTGGTCTGCTTTGTTTAAAAGTTTTGGTCAAATGTGCAGTGTCAAATAATGTAGGTATACCCAAGTGTTAAATTCCCCCCATTATATTTACATGGAGATATTATTATTTTAAGGAGTGAAGAGTAAATTTCTAAAATGTTTAGAGATACTAAAGTTGTCAGTTTACATGTCAATAGATATCCTTCAACAAAGTTCTTCTCTTGTGTGATCATATTAGTTGACATTGGTTATGAGTTACTTCTATTCTTCTAAACGCAATAAAATAGGAACACTTTCTAATTAAAACCTGTTCTTCTTTCTTCTTTTTCGTGTGGTTAGTGACTAACCTGATGTCAGTTTTTGGGCCCATGGGCCTCAGACTTGGTTTCACATGCCATCGAGAAATATCTCTCGGGCATGCGTTTCCGCACGATGTTTTCCTTCACCGTTTTTGAAGCAAGGGATAATTATACAATACACACATGAGTCCGAACAGTCAGAGGTGTATGCCTTGGTTAGACCTCGAGACCTATGACTTGGTAGTCCGACGGACACCATTACGCTATCCCTGCTGTTAAAACCTGTAACCACCCTTATTCTCTCAAATCGCCTTATATGGCATGACAGAAAATAAAACCAAAAATACGAGTACTGCCAATTTCGAGTGTAAAAACTAGTGATAAACAAGTCTTCTTGTCCGTCACTTTTCAGTTCCAACTAGATCTGAACTATTTATTAGCATTCCCTTTCATTCGCTCGTTGCAAAGCTTTGAGATATAACAACATGCCCCTCGTTCGATTTCAAAGAGCCTTTAGTTAGTATCGGGAAATAAGAGGAACTTTCGCGTAACCCAGTTAAATTGTAAACTATTAAAATACGACTTGAACTGGGAGAATTTAATAAACTGAACCAATAAATCTAAGTTGAATTGAAATGGAATAAAGAACCAACAAGATTATGCAGAAGATGAAGACAATGACTTATATACCCATCTTTATTTGCAAAATCTGCATGTGTCTTTAAATCAAAACATTCAAAATGGAAAATACGTTGATTTAAAAATCGAGAACAAAACCTGCAGGTATTTTTTTCTTATCACCCTAAAATTTTTAGGGATCCGCACGGTTACCCAAAATGGCAATACAGATCGTACGTGAGATGTTTGGGACGTAATCATCTAAGTTATGACTGAATTTTAAAGCAGACTCCCATACCCCATTGACCGCGATAGGATAGGTCAGAAAGCTTCCATAAAAAATATTTTATCGTATTTTTGGTACCGGAAATTTGTAAAATGCTGTGTTTGTTTCAGAACAAAATACATTTTTAATATCATTCGAATATCAACGTATCCGCATCGTCATTTCGCAAACCATTTTTTACATAATTACGAAATTTTCGATATAAACTGCTCTAAAATAACTCAATATTGTAAACCTCTTGTACCACGGGACACGTCTCAGCAAACGTGTCGCTACGCAGGACTATAATTAAATTTTCCTCACATTCGGTGATTCAATTAGGGTTTAATATTGACATTCGGTAGTGAGATCCGAAACTCGGGGATCAACACCAAAACATTAGCATAGTTGATTAAAAGGCCTCCCTAGAACTGTTAACTCGTAAATGTCATACATACAACATCATAAATCATCTTAAGATTATGCCTCACTTGCTAAATTTCGTATAATTTTGGAGCGATTGTAACGTAGTTTTGAAACTTTCCAAAAATTCACCTTACGTCTCAGTATTATGGTTCAAAATCGCAATGTTTTGGGTCGAGATTTGGAACGTTTCGGTAATTTAGATGATTTTGCAAGTGTAGGAAAGCCAGCAAGTACTGAATCAGCATCTAGGTGGTTTTCATATAATGAAGTAGAACGGGAGCTATGATTTATAGTCCAATTATGAGCTCATCGATTATTTCTTATGAGGCTAAGTAGGTAATTGTTGGTTCTTCAGTTCTCGTTTTATTGGAAATTCGGATTATAGATAATACGAAGATCAGATGGTTGTTAAAGCTCCGTGTAAAATCACAGGAATCCGATAAGAAGTATTAATAAAGGACTGGGGTGATCTAGATTTACGTTTTCTGTCGTTTCGTTAAATGTCTACTTTTTTCAGTTCTTCAACCCTTCGGAAATTTTATTCAGTAGGTACTCGTCTAAAAATTAAAATAACTCAGTGCCTCTTACGTCACCAGCAACAGTTGATGTACGATTCTATTCTTAGCCAGAGACCACAAGCACAAACAAACAGTCCAGACTGGTCCTAACTTAATTCAGTAAGCTAACCCGGCAAAATGAAATAAACGTGGTTATAATTAATATTTCATATGAGGTCGCTCGGACGGTACATGTATGATGTATCGCGCTGAACATCAGACTGAGACCGACTTGCATTGTGATATTGTGACCTGATTTTGTCAGGGGCTTTTTAGAGGTGACGATTTTTGATTAGCTCATTTTGGAATCGAAATTGTTAGGAATTCGCTCATCCTTTCTAATGTCTTCTACAGTGACAAGGATAGTGACGTCTGACGTCGGCTTTTCATAGAGCGGATCCACAACAAGAATTTTTTTTATCAACTGCTGCATTTTCAGCGATTAGAACTTTGTTATGTTCATAAAGAACGTCTCTTACGTCACAATATATTTTATGATTTTCTCTCATTTGATAATGAGAGTCGGTAGGGTGAAATCTGAGGTCTGTTTAAAAACCTACGCAACTATCAAATTACCTTTGTAATTTTTCAAACCATTTTCTTCCCATACTGGCTGAACCTAGAGAGGATATATCTTCTTGCACGTCACGATTCGATCGTATCGTATAGTGTAAATGATATAATATGTTATGAACTGTGCCGTTCCAGCGGCCGTCAGTGTCACAGATAACGAATGCGCCCTTTGTGATAATATCTCGGTATTGTGAGTACTTGTCCTGTTCGCCAGTATATATGGGCATAATTTTTGACGTGGCAATATTTTTAGACTCGTCTAGGAATTTGAGAGTAAAAAGATAGATGTTGTGTCTGTTTCGGCAGTTTATCACGCCACAGGAGCTGTAATTCCTCATTTTGTTTGTAGGCTGACTGGGTATTTTATGAAAATAAAGACTTTTATCAACTGTATAGAAAACCATTAGAAAAATACTAGTTATGTAACTATCTCAATAAGAGGTGCAAAACAGTTTAATTTCCTTTTTCTGTCACATAAAAGGCAAACAATATTCTGAGCATTTATCTTCTACCAAATGACAACTGACCTGCAAATTGGTCACTTCATTGTACAATTTATCCAAGACATTTAAGCATGGCATTTACCCTTACCCAGTTTATAATCTTACCAGGCTGCCATAACCCCAAACAGTTCTCTAAATGCCAGCACAAAACAGAGCCACGTGTGTTTGTTCGGGAGTACAACGGGTGTGTTCGGAACACTAGAGTACCGCTCGTATGAAATATAAATTCGATTATACCGTCCGAACGCGGCCAAAGATTTGCCTAATTAAACAACGTTGGTTTAAATGTTTCGATTTATGTTCTCGTATCGTTTTATTTGGTATCGATTAGAGCATTTGAAACTGTGCTTAGTTATGCATTATTTACTGTTAGTATTTTTAATTTTCTTGCTCAGGTTTTTTATTTTTAGTAACTTACTATTTCCTTAGTGTTTTCGTGTAAGACGTGGGTGTATTTCTATTGTGTCTACATTTTTCTTCTGTTCAACCTTCAAGTCCTCAATATTTTGTATTTTTGCATGATCAGAAGCATGCTGTTCCAGAGAATTAGGTCTTCCTGTCCAGTAGTGGACATATTTTTAACGATATAATTTACAGTCGATCAGCAGTCAAGTATAGATTAGATGAGGACACGGTTGAGCATACGGTGGAGGTCTGTCCGGCTTGGGCTGAGCATCGCCGTGTCCTCGTGGAGGCGATCGGTGGCGGGGATCTCTCGCGTCCGGCCCTAGTCCAGGCCATGGTACGGAGCGAGAGGGCATGGGATTCCGTCACCTCCTTCTGCGAAGCAGTAATGCTCGCGAAGGAGGATGCGGAACACGCGAGGGAGAGGAAAATTTCGCACCCTCACGCGCCCAGCCGCCGCAGGAGACGCCCTGGGCGCCGGGAATCAAGAGCCGATCCCGGCCACCGTAGGCGCGGGCTTGCGGACGGTGAGCAATAGGTAGCTCGCCGTCCGATAAGGACCAGGCCCGGGTCGACGGCGCGTTGTGTTCCACGCGCGCCTCAAAGAGATGTCAGCAAGTGAAGGGGTCCGATAGGACCAATGCCTGCCGGGGTTGCGGGAAAGTCCGAAAGGAATACCGTGGCCCCTGGCAACGTACAGGCAGGCGAAGGAACACGGGTGGGTTTTAGTCAGTAAGAGTCTGACACGCCCTCCTACTCCGCCCAGATCGGGAGAAGTTATTTGATAATTTCCCACCCAAAAAAAAAAAAAGGACAGATTAGATTATAACAGGAATCAATAGACTTCCACAAAAGGGGCACTATCAGCAAACTATCCCCTACATCAATTCAGAAAGCTAAGTGCTAATCAAAATCAGCTTTTATCTTACCCTGACTTATTAGTTCCTCCTTTCCAATAGAAGCCGAAGCAATAAAAAGACAGTCTGGATATATCCGTAAATAAACAATACGAACTGATAATTATTCTCATACGTTAGGGTTGCCATTGTTTTCGCCTCCCCCTCGATTCCTCCCCTCTACTTAGACTATACTCGATACGATGGCCCTACAATGTAGGGTTATTACTTAATTGAGCGACCATTTTTTTATTTTTTATTTTTATTACGAAGTTATTGTTAGTCAATATGTTATGTGTGGTGTGTGCTTTAGACCTTAGGGTTAGCCTTTGATTTTTGTTTTACGAGTCGTCGTTTTATTTAGGCACCTACAATAAAGTGAATAGTGGATAAAAAATGGATTATGGGATTTATAGGACAGATTTTTTAAATCTTGAAGTTAGACTTGAGTGTAGATTTGAAGAAATATGATCGTTCTGAAAACACTTAGGGATTTTCATTATACAAAATTACATTCCAAAACGGTATAGTAGAAAACCTTTTATTGCGAATTAAAAGGTTACAGAATGAGTCAAAAACCACTCACATTCCACGGAACCAATAACATTATTTACAAGATTAAAACCTTTAAAACCTGCACTTTAAAGCCCACCAACAATGTTATACCAATAATAAATTAACGAAAAATCTTCCCTCGGATCGTAACAATCGTAGCTTCGGAGCGAAATTCGCCGAAATAGCCTAACTAATGTCAAAATAAACGTTTTTACAGCCGAACTTCACATAAACATATTAAGTTTATTCGACACTCAGTTTTAACCGGCATATAATGGTGTGAGGGAAAAATTATCGTATCCATATTGCGAATCTGTTTAATGATTATATTGTTTTTCTTAGAACTGAGATGCGTCATAGAGGGAACAGATGTGATAGTTCGTTTATTGGTTGTAAAAAAATAAGAGCTTTTAGTTGCTACGCGGATTTAAGGGGAAAGGGGAATCAAATTGATACTTTTAATTTTATCAAAATCAAAGTAAGAGATTTAACTAGTGATGATGAGGCAGACCGTTGAAAATACATCGTTGTACAGTCATCGAAGTTGATTGTTAAGCAAATTAACACCTTACGCCAATTTGCCGTATTATAGACATTTTAAACAACTGCCAAAGAACGACAAAGTTGTGATTTAATAGGTATACGAACCATTTAAGGTAGCCTATAGAATTTTTAAGTATCTTACCAATTAATTTCCTGACTTCACACTAAGGAAATGTAATAATAAATACATCAATATATTTACTACATTAACATTGACTACCGCAAAAAATCTGTAAAACATTATGTTTATTTACCTTAGGTGACTGATACAGTCACCAGACATCACGTTCTACATTAGTTGCAAAATCAGCGAAAAGACGGATTTAATATATTTTTATTTCATTCCGATTTCGTAATGAAAGTCTTCTTTAGCTAGATTTTTCTTAGTATCTTTCTGGGCATCTTATTCTGTGTCAAAAATCGGCATCGTCAGTTTCTGAAAATGTTGCCCATTAAGTTGACAAGTTATTAAGCTAGATAGGTTCAAGACTTTATCTTTTAATAACACTGACGGCTGTAACTTGTGAGTCAGCTTAGAAATATGTTTGTGCTGATTTTACGTTTTTTTTCTATCTTTTGGGATGGGAACGCGGCGATCGTTAGTTCGAAAATACGACTTTATGTAGCAACAATATTTTTCGGATTTTAATACTAGGTGTTCTATTTTTTTTTTTATGAAAAGGTTAAGTATGTCTACAAGTCAAGTCAGCTTACGTCAAGATTCGTTGCGAAAGGATCTGAGGTTATTTTTGTGATATTCACAAATAGTTGCTGCCATGAATCCCAGGTGTTGCTTAGTTTATGTACCTACACATACTTACATAATTTTGTTTGGATGTTTATTTGCTAGGCCAAGATCTATTTCTTAGCCTTCTATGGAGAGCGACACCAACATCATCATTCATGTCATGATGACGGACAGGTGGGAGTAACTGCCCATTCCCAGCATCTGATATAGCAACATCTTTTTATACTGCGAGATAGTTGTGGAGATAATCTATCTATATCTGGGACCTCATTGTTTTTTCCTTCATAGAATTTTATTTAGTTTTCCCTTCTTCTTTTTCGCATACTGAAACACTTTATACGTTTACCGCTTTCGATTTTCCAGCACAATATAGTGAAGATTTACGTTACAGTGGGTAGCTTTAGGAATTTATTCCTAGTGGTGGGGGGTTTCATTGTTCGTATAAATGAGTGTTATTCTTTTATTGTCGAGACAAAGACGGCACTTGGCCTCAAAGCGAGGCGCCAATATTTATACAACCTTCGCCAGCGCCCTCTTTGAAATAACGCTGTGGAGGCTGTTTGATGGGAGGTAGCGGGGCGTTTCTAACCTCTGGAAGGAAGAAGTCAACATCATCATCATCTTCTATTACTTAATCTTCTCTATTAAATTAAGTCCCTTTGGAGTGTATTCATAGGTTCGAGAAAGATCACCACATCAAAATCCTACGTCATAAAAGTTATAAACACACCGAATTCAAGTTCGTCACGTTCTGTCGCATACCATGCTTAACATGGTGATTTATAAATGCTTGATTATGGCATTAATTAATAAACAACAAGACAAATCGTCTGCAATTACGTCATGCTCCTAATCTCACTTCCAAAATACGACTTCAATTGCTTAAAGAAGGGGTACAGAAAATCTTGTTAGTCACGCAGTGCATTACCGCTACCTCTCCCCCAATATGTGATCCCCTTAACTTCAACATCTGAGAAGCGGCTCTTGATTATATAAGAAAACGTTCGATGCTCTATTGTTGGATCAAGGGTGTAAGTTGTTCCAAGTGTTAGCTGGTTATATTCTGCTTACAGCGTGTTTATATACGGAATATGGGGCGTACAGCCAGTTTGATTTTATCGATGTAAGCAAAGTTCTAAGAAACGGGAACTTAATTTCAGATGTGGAGGAAATGGGGTTTGATTGAGTCATATCTCTGGAAGGGAAGTCAGTTAAACATGTTGCCAATACAAAATCTTTCTTTTGCATCATTCAGGCAGAAGTTTATCTTATATTTTTGTATCTCTTGAAGACTAATGTACATTAGTATGCCACGGCAAAAAAGTAGTTGGGCTGATTATTCATTCGTCATCTAAAAAATAAATATGGCGGTTTGACATATTTTAAAACTGTCAAACAGAAATTTGTATCATGAATATTTCTCAGATAAAAGTTATCAGAACATAAAAAAATTGGCCCTTAGATATAACTTTATCAAACAAAAGTGGGACAAAAAAATTAATAAACAACAAGATAAGCTTCCACATTAAAGTTAGTAACACTAATTAAGATAAGGCATTTATTTTCCTTCCAATTCCCGGATCAAAAGACCTCACCTTTACGGAACCCTAACTAGACATTTCGTGTTAACAATAAAATTGTCACCTTTACAAATGTTTTAATGGCACGCCATTTACGTTTTGACATTTTAATCAAAGAAGGGTGAAATTAATAGATAGAACAGAGTGGGGATACAATTACCTACTAGATCCCATGGGTTTACTACTGTTTTGAAATTATTGTGGTTAGGGCTACTTTTACCGGGGATCTATCGGTCGTTGGCCTATGCCCTATATTAAAAACTCAGCATAATTCAGTTAGGATTATGCTGAGTTTTCCTAACTAATATTATAAATGCGAAAGTGAGTTTATTTGTTTGTTTGAAAGAAAAGAAAGAAAATACGTTTATTTGCGGTAAACATGACGCAAAAAAGAACACACAATTATATAATGGAAACAAGTTCAGGGAAAATATGCGTCACATTCACGCAAAACGGCCATCGCTCAGCATGATGCTGCGACCCTATGCAAGACAGAGCCCCAGCGCTGGTTTTCAGCGACAGCCGGCGTTGACGTTATGACGTCGACCGGTGCAGCATATCATGAAATACAATTAAGATATAAAAATAAAATAAATATATAATAATTAATTCTACATAAATAAAAAAAAGTATAATATTTAAAAATGGCAATATTCCGTTAAGTTGGTAATCGACTCGCGCGCCGTCGGCTTAGAGTAGTCTGTGCGCGCAGATGTCAGAAAACTATTTGTATGACGTTTTGACATTGACATCTGTATTATTATTATCTATACTGTTTATTTGTCTGTTACGCTTTCACGCTAAAACGACTGAACGCTTTCGCATTTATAATATCAATAAGTTAGGATTAGTTAGGATATAAGTCTGAAATCGCCAATCCGCTTTGAGCAACCGTGGTGATCAATGTACCTCTGACTTTTCGGATTCACTTGCGTACTGTAAAACAAGAAGAGAAACTTAAAATATTAAAAAAAAAAACTAAGACAATTTTTGCTAAATAAAAGCTAACTACTCGGTAAACGAACGAATACCTAAGTGATAGACTTAAGTCATAACTTAAGTGCCTGGGACTTTAAATTTTATTTGATTTATTAATTTATTATTACATCTCTCAATAGATACCGTCTATATTTTGTATTAATACCTACATCATTATTATAATATAGTAAAGGGTATTTCAACAAGAACTTTGTTTTTCAATTGGGGCAACACCAAGAACGTGATAGTTTTGACCTGTAGTTTTTGGCGGTATTCGTAGTAGGTGCTTTGGCAATTGTTACAATGAATTCAATTTCGCTCGAAATTCGCATTAAAATAATTCAAATCCACTATGAAAATGGTCGTTCTGTTAAAGTTACATTTCGTAAAATTCGTGATATTTTCGGACAACATAATCGTCCTTCTGAGACCAAAAATTTGGCCTATTATTGATGACATGGATATCACTGAAAAGTGGCTTCAACAGGACGGTGCCACGTGTCACACAGCCAATGAAACGATCAATTTATTGCAAACCAAATTTCCCGATCGCATAATTTCGCGAAATTCAGCTGTTAAGTGGCCAGCCAGATCGTGTGATTTAACACCACTGGATTATTTTTTGTGGGGCTATGTTAAGGATAGAGTCTATACGGAGCCAATCGAATCGATTGCAGCTTTAAAACTCAAAATCCGTGATGTCATTGACGAAATAGACCCTCCATATTGCCAAAAAGTGATTAAAAATTTTGGTGAAAGAATCAACATCTGTCAGCGTGGTCGTGGTGGACATTTGCCAGATATCATTTTTCATTCATAATTGCCAAACTTTTCTCTTTGTAATACAATAAAAAAAATATTCATTTTCCTCCAAATTCTTTGTTTTATTTTGTTTTAGAAAACAAAGTTCTTGTTGAAAAACCCTTTAGTTTACGAAGTAATGTTATATAATTAACAAATGCTTCCTCTCTCCTAACTCACTTATTTTGCTGTGTCCATAATATGATCTATACTACATAAAATATAGCTTGATCTTTGCGACATATGTCAAACTGACATTCCTAGGGTTGTCAGGATATAAAAAAAATTCGATAGAAATTATCGACGTTTCTTATTATTATCGATGCTAATGTAACTATAATTGGGATTAATTTAATTACAAACGTTACCAAATTAAACGAATATTTTAATATAAAATACATTTATTCTCTTAAAGGAGTACACCCCAAATCCATATCTGAATTGCTAGAATAATCTTGTAAATTTATTATAAACTCTTGTTCGTAAATATTATCAAATCGGACGTCCCGCTCTCAATCTTCCATTAGTTTTCTGTATTTGGTTACCACCTTCTTCTGGTCGCGATGATTTATCGCCCATTATTAATTAGGTCGGTATGCCCATAAAGTATGACATTGACAGTTACTGTCTGTACTATTATGATATTCAGGACTTCATAGGCGTGATTTTACCGACAGCTGTCGCAGAAATCAAGCTATCTTTTATGAAGTATAACTATAATTTTACCACTTAAGAATACCTACATGTGGAATGCAATAAAAGTATTGAGTATTGAGTATCGATCGCTTCAAAAACGGTGAAAGAAAACGTCGTGTTGAAACCGGCATGCCTGAGAGATATTTCTCGATGGCATGTAAAGCCAAGTCAGAGGCCCATGGGCGGCTTTAAAACTCTGACACCAGGTTAATCACTAACCACACGAAAAAGAAGAAAAAGTGCTCATGGCTATTCTGTATGAGAAGAGGTATTTACAGACAGAACTACGATGGTTAAATTATAGGCACGTGAGATTTCATAACCCTGACTCTTATGTGATCGACTGGCGCGGGTACGGTAACATCCCTGTTAAATGACGTGTCTTTCAATGTCTAGCCATAGAATGCTGCAGCAAAGGTTACTACTTAAATTCAGGTGTTCCAACGGAAAGTTCTATAAAGGCTCTGCAGACAGGTGCGACGCGACTCTAGTAGAACAACATCTAAGAAAACTTCATGGAGATTGTTCTACCAGAATCGCGTACGCCATCACCATCGCGTCGCACCTGTCTGCAGGAGCCCTAAAGTAGGTACTCACTTTTTTGTTTGATTTTTTAAATAACTTTTTTTTTTTTGTTATTTTGGAATTAGAATTTTTATGTATTAATGTGACCTTTTTTTATTCAATCAGTTTACAAACTCAATCAACAACTTACAATAATTTTCCGAGAAATTATTATTTCTAAAGAACGTTTAAGTTATTACCTCACAAGAATGTTTGTCGACAAAACTCAAGGACTAAGTTTATTTCCTTGAATAGTAATAAAATTAAGGATATAAAAGTACCATCCATTTTTCTTTTGGGCTTTTCTTAATACCGTTCTACCTCAATCCACAAATTGTGTTTAAGAATAGCTGGAAACGGTGAAAGCAGATATTAAAATTTCATTTAGTAATAAGTCTACTTCGCATCAATGAGTCTAGGAGATTAAATTAGGTTCGCCAGATTTTTAAGATTTAAACCAGTTTACTGAGCAATAAATTGTCCGTTACTTTACAGAATCTTCATCAGCCTTTAGCAATCTTCTGCTAGCTGGACATAGGCCCATTTAACTCCACCCTCGGTTACTCTCGACTAGCTGCTACCAGCTACCCTGCGAAGACCATCGTACCACACAGCCTGAAGACTCCCACCGAGGTTGGATTTTCGAAATTTTGTATACCAAGTTACCAAAAGATCAAAATATCCATTAGAAAAATCGGTTCCAATTCAGAATTAATTTGAAAGATTGAAGTAGGTAACAAGCGTTGTTTCTGAAAAAATCGTTATAAACATTTTTCATAATTTAATAAACAGTTAATCATATTACTCATATGACTTGCAAAGTGAAGCGGCGTGCAATTCTGTGTTAAATGAAAAATAAAACGGGGTAAAATCAGTGATGGTAGGGGTTCAGAAGGGCTTCCGAGTGCACTGACCTTTAAGGGTGGCTCGGAATTGGGGAACTGATCAGCTGGACATAACAGATAGCTTTGTGTACGGGAAATTGGGTGCTTCCTACTATAATAATTTCAGCTTTATGTGTAATGCTGTTGCTGATTTAGTTTGCAATGATTCGTATTAATTCGGAGGACAGCGAACTGCTGCTTATTAATAAATGGATTTTAAATTCTTGGAAATATTGTTATAATTAAAAGGGTACTATATTCTTTTAATCAAATCTTTAATTTTGTAATAATCTGCTGTTGGTTACATATTTAGTATTTAATGGTCACTTACGTTGGGCAGATTTTTCCGAAATTTTCTCAGAACAGGAAATGGACCAATCGATCAGTAGTGTGGCATTTTCATAGCTGCAAAACGCATACTAAGCCTTCCAATATCTGCAAAGCCAAAACTTACATTCCATATATAAATGGAAGACCGCAATCCGTGCTTGCAAAGTAAATCCTACCAGCTATAACTCTATAGCTCATATACTCATATATATAGGTTAGTAGATCGTTCCAGTTATCTGGACGTCGCGCCAACCATCTGGCCCATCTGAATTTTTCACTTTTACCTTTTCCTACCAAAAAAAACGGTATTTCTAAAAGTGGGTCGCGCAAAATGAATGCACAACGAGATTTATAGCTCGAGACTGCTTTTTTAAATTTTATACAATCTTATTTGGATGTGTCGCCCCTGTGATTACGTTATCTTCATTGAGTTAGAATTTTCCTGCTTCTTTTTTTAATTTGTTTATTTAGCGTGTCAATTTTTTTACCTTAAGTTTAAATGTCCTGTTACTTGGTAGGTACTGTGCAAAGTTTAAAGTGAAGAAAAGAAAGAAAGAAAATACGTTTATTATATATTTGCGTCATGTTTACCGCATAAACATGACGCAAAAAAAGAACGCAAAATTAAAAAATGGAAACAAGATTAGGGAAAATATGCTTCACATTCACGCAAAACGGCCATCGCTCAGGATGATGCTGCGACCCTATGCAAGACAGAGCCCCAGCGCTGGTTTTCAGCGACAGCCGGCGTTGACGTTAGAAGATCCTGGTTAATATCTGCGGTTAATATCTGTTAATATATCCGTTCATAGAATAGGCCTCTTTTCCCAATAGAGCTTGGTGCATATACATATAAGGGCTCGCAAGCCTTCTTTCTATCAAAACATATCCAAAGCTGCTCAGGAATGAAACAAACATTAGTAATAGGTAGGAACTTGGTTGTTACTCGAGCATTAACTTTAAAATGACAATGTTCCCCAAGAATACAAGACAATTTCATCATTACGTAAATGATGTTCAACCCTCACGACTCCATAATTAGGTAGCCACCATAGCTCGGTAGCTCATAACCGCAATTTTCCCTTCTGCCAAACGATCTGAAAATTAATGATTTATTCAACATTCTCATTGTTATTCAACGATATTCCTATTCACGTATTAAGATGAAGTATTGAGTAAAAAGCGATTTTATATTAAAATTTCATGGTTTAGCATTACAAGTGAATGCAATATGGAGCTTGCCATAAGTACCTCGTATCTATAAATATTATAATAATACAAACCGACATACAAGTAAACGTTTTGTTTGTAAACATATGAAAAGATGGCGCAGTGGTTGAGCGACTGACTGATACGCTACGTGTGGTGAGTTTGATCCCCGCACGGTGAAAATATTTGAATGACCTACACATATTTGTAGTTGATTCTGGTATAGTTATTTGTGTTCGCAAATGTGCCTAAGATACAGAACAAATTACTAGAAAGAAAAGAGAAAAATCTTAGAAGCGTTTTTTTAACAGCAGTTCTGGGTAGCACTAAAACTACTTGTTTATTAAACTGCACTCAGATTTTCTGAGTATTCATGTAATTTACTTTCGATAAAGTTTATTGGAGACATTAATTAGCATTTCCTGGAACAGGTAGTGTGTATAATATTTCTGTTATAAGAAGCTTTGTAGACAACATGTTCTATGATATGAGATATTATGCATAAACATAATTTCTTATATCATATAAAATAATAAATCGCCGGGAGTGTCTGAGAATTTCTATAAAAAAAACCTAGTAACATTTTATCTAACTTTAAATGAAACTTAGGTGATTCCGTACACATTTTTATTAGATAACTGAATCTAGGCTTCTAAACTTAAGAGATGAAACAACATTTCATTATTTTTATTAAATAAAAAGATATTTCATCCATTAAGCCACTGTCTCAAGTATAAAAGCTAAAATTATGACACACAATGCTGAGAAAATTTAATCAAATGTATGAAAACAAAACAAGCTCGTATAGAAACTCCGATTACCTCAACAAACGTAAGATGTTCACCCAATTTCTTTTATATTAGTAATTGCTTTAGACAGAATTACAGAACAACAATCTCTTGCTTATGTCGAATGAGATTCTATAGAAATTGCTTATAAAAATATTATGTAGGTATTGAGGCTATTCTTAAAGCTAAACTATACAACGCTAGTTAATACTAATCCTAACTGAAAGTGAGTTTGTTTGTATGTTTATTTGTTTGTTACACTTTCACGCTAAAACGGATGAACAGATTTGGATGAAATTTGGCACATGGGTAGACCATGACCCGGAGACGTACTATCGAAGAACTTCATATCTAAGCAGTTAGAAAACAAAATCCCGTGAACACGGTGACCACATCTGTTATCGCCCCGGTACTATAGCGGCCGAGCGCTGCAAGCAGAAATAGTCCTTACCTACCGTGTATAGATATGAACTTTTTCTATGGTACATAGGATGCCTTTCATCTCGATATTCTCATGGGATCGGGACTTATGTGGGTGAAACCGCGGGGTGAGCTAGTAATAATATTGCAAATGCGAAAGTGAGTTTATTTGTTACGCTATCACGCTAAAACGGCTGAAAGGATTTGGATGAAATTTGGCACATGGGTAGACCATGACCTGGATTAGGACATAGATAGATAGATAAATCGTTTATTTAGTGCACACAAAAAAACAGCACAACATACAAAAACACGATTAAATACTAATTAGCTATTAGGAAATAGCTGAAAGGTGCCAATATAAAAACAAATAAAAAAGGAAGAAAACAAGACATTGTGATGACACTATTGGCTATGACACACTTTAAAATAATGGATTGACAACGAACATAAAAAAGTGCGGTGTGCGTCTCAAGGTTGCACCAAATACATAAAACAAGGAATTATACATAGGATACTTTTCCCGACACTCCCACGGAATCGCGACTTATGCGGGTGAAACCGCGGGGCGCGGCTAGTAGTCTTATATATTGTGTCCAGCATGGTGGATTACGGCTCACTCCCTCTCCGAAAGGAGGGTTTTGTCCCAGCAGTGGAACTGTCCCAACAGTAGGCTGATTATGTTATGTTATGTTATGTTGTGTTATGTTATGTTATGTTATATTGTGTCCCACAACTGGGCAAAACCCTCCTCATTTTCCGAAAAATCTCCCTGTCTTGTGCCATATTTGGCCATGTTTGCGTTGCAAACATTATCAGATCGTCACATCACTTTCATCGTGGTCTACCTCAACGGCGATGTCCTCCCTCAGGCGTCCAATAAGTGACGTGAGCGTCTTTAATAATCCTGGTAAATTATGAAAAGATTCTAATCGTTTTGAAATGAACACATAATTAATTAGCTGAATATTTTTTATAGTGCGACAACGGGTATGCAGTAATGAAGTTAGCTGTTCGGTTTTTAACCCAAATAATTTGAAAAACGCGATCAGTGATTGGTTTTGATAGCTTGATGAGTATACTAGCTCTTTTCAGGTGCTTCATATGCTAAGGCGAGCAACCTCGCCAAGTTTATTAAACAAAATTAAAATGCAGAAACTTGGCATGTCGTGTTTTATTTACTTAAATAAATCCTTATGAATATGATCGCTTGGCAATCACTGGAAGTTTACCTCAACATACAGTTGGAGGGAATACGCTTTGCATACATATAAGACTGATTGAAATTTTACGCTCGCAGGAATTTTTACGCATATATTTTAGGGCCGTTTCGCAATTTCACACCCATTCTAATATAGTCGTCGGTGAACGAGTATTTTACGTATAAATTTTCACTTTCCTTATTTTCTGCGTATTAAGAAATGTGTACGAAGAAACGTATACAGGGGAATGAGAATTAGAAACACTGTTTGTCGGAATTCGGATTAGATTTTGTCAAAATTTGTTTGCCTTCAATCTCGAGATGGAATATTTGATCTACAGATTCTTAGATGTGTTGGCAAATAAAGGTTAGGAATATTCTTTTGAGTACGTATTAGCCCACATCAACAATCTTCGATCTGTAATTTGGTTTTATGAGTTTATCTTTATATAATCATGTACAGGAGTATACCTACAGAAAATTTTGTTTCATTTACAGTAGATCGGGAAATCTGCAAGTTACACAGGTGTACTGAAAAAATACCAAGTTCATCTTACTAAGGCGCTCTTTGATGAAAAGTTGACCTTATTTTCCTACAACATACAAAAAAGTATGTCACACGACAGTAGCTGGAACTTAATAGACTGTATCAGTTAGTTTACGTAGAAAAACTTCACTCTTTCTTCCACTAAACTGACTGATCGTAAACGATAAAGGAGCCCTTAGAGTTTCTAAGTAATACAGATCTTAGTAAAAAAGGCCAAGATAAAGAAGATTACTTATATAAATACTTCCCCTCGTAGCTTTGTTCATTTCGTAGAGTTAAAAGAGCATGAAGATCTTAAGCAGGCGAAGTGCAGTTCTTGCCAACAACAGAGCTCGCTAAGCAATTCAACAAATGCAAAGGTAAAAATACAGAATGCGAGTCAAACATTAACATTTACATTGTTTCGCCCCCAGCAACTTATATTAAACCGTTGAGGGACATTAGAACTTATAACACTTGAACGTAAACTTGCTACACAATTACAAACTTAAGTCTGCCGCTGCACAACAACAACAATGACTTTAGTGCTTAGAATTTAGTGTTGGTTGTTGTGTTTCGAAGCAGTTTGCGAGCGGTAAAAACAATGTTGTGCTTTGTTGGAAGAAAGCATTCATTCATATACGAGGGATGCGCCCTTATTTCTTTCACCCCACATCGGTTGTCGACGTAATTTTTTTAATCATGTTTTATACTCGTATTAATTTACTTAACGACCGTCTTAGTCGGAGGTTTTTGAATGCGTCGCTACGTTTCGATGAATAACGAATGAGCTTGCAGTATTATAATTAAGTTGGTGATTCTTGAAGATTGTTTGCTGAAGCATCGGTGCGGAGGATTCTGATCTTGATTTTCATATTAAACTGTCATAATAAGTCTCCTTTGATTGGATGGTTAATTTACATGTTAGCGTTGAATATAGTCGTAAAAGATACTGTTAATAAAACGACGCTGATTTAGAAAAGCTCCTAATTAGATTAAAACGGTCCCAACTCAGAGAACTTTAAAATAATAAAATAAAAGCTGTTTGAATTTCATTAAGTTGGTGTCCTTGAGGAAAATAAAGAAATTGAATTAATTAATTCTAGGTAAGTAGCAAGCAGAGGTTGTTAGCTGCTTATTTTGGAACCTTCGTATCTGTTTCGTTTATCTAGAATCAGATACGAAAATAATATCAATATGAACTCTAATGCTACCAACATTGTAACAGGAATAATACTTTTACAATTGTTATTTCTAATGATCCACTTTATATTTCCCCATAAATCCATTAAGAAAACAAATAGAGGGGAATTTCAGATATGATTTCAAAGAATTTCAGCATCCGAATCACAAAAGGCGATATAAAATTTACAAATTGTAGCCATAAAACGAACGCGGGAAACTTAGACTGGGAAATTATGTACGAGCCAAAGGTAATAGGTCTTTGAAACAATGTAACTTAACATTTATTGTTATTTGAGTCGTCCAGAGGAAATAGGGAGGCATCAAGGGTCGTAATGTGATTTTTATTCAATACAGACGTGCAACTGTGTTAATTCTAAGGAGGTTTACAATGTATGGTCTAAGTGATAGAAGAAGTTGAGGTACGACCGGACTTGCACTGCTTAATTTTTGCAGAGGCGTCAGAATTGCTACGCTGCTTTGCTACGAAAATAAGTAGGTTTACGTAGCAAAGACACAATTTACACTAGTGACACCAATTATATTATTTGTTACTGGTGTGCTAATACATGTAGGTAAACATTGTAAAGATGTTTACCTACATGTATTAGAACAGCCATTGTAAAAATAAAAGACATCACTAGCACGTAGCACTTTTTATTTTTTTATCTGCTGTATAATAATATTGTGTGCCTTTTAATTAGTGCTAAATAAATGTATTTTCATTCTTTATTTCTTTACCTTTTTTCTATGCACTGCTATAATTTAGTAAAAACCTCTGTTAAAATTTGACTTTATTTTACTATTTTTTTTTTTTTTTTCTAAAACGCTCTCTCTTCTCCTCTCAACAAGTCGCTACATCTTATACATTCCACCAATCACTGGTGAGAACACGAGAGGTAAAATTCTTGAGGTGTTGTTTGCCCTAAAGGCGATTTACTCCAAGTGTCTGTTAAGACGATAATTACAAAAGTTTTTTAATTAGTTTAATTTTGCCGTAAGCCGACGAGATTTTTGAAGCTTTTAAAGCATTATGCACGATACGTTTACGATGAGTAAAAAATTGCGAACTTTTCTTTCTTTGTGTGTGTGAGGTACTTTATCAGGTTTATTCTTCTTTATTTCCTTATTAGATTCTGATAAGATAGATAAGATATTACAAGGCAGCTGAGCGTGACGTCAGTGGGAACTGAAAAGCTAAACCCAAATTTTATTCGGATTTATGAGCAAAATACGATTGATTCTTGGTACTGGGTCAAGACTGTCAAACGTTGCACCAGTGAATATTCATATCTATATGTCAGAAATACGTTAGACTTAACTAATCGGGACGCCAGCGCTGCCTAGCGGCGCTCGACAGAGTCTACAACATAACGCTCGGACACAGTAGTTAAAAGATGGCTGATAATAACGAAAGAGACACATACCTTTCTCCGTGTATATAATACAGCCATTTACGCTATTACACATAATATCACATAAATATCCTCAGGAAATTTTCAGATTTATCTCGACCTAGTTTAAAACCATACAAAATCGGATTCTACAAGACTACATACCAACTCGACATTAATCCTGGTACCTTGCAATTTACGATATTCACTACTATATTATACTACATAGAAAATCAAATTCAACCGCTTTTCATCTCCTCGGCCACAATTACGCAATTATGCAACATTCAAGCTAAAGTCCTCATAATGACATAATGCTAATAACTTGGACTTCGGGACTGCTAATCGCGTTTCCATTTTTAGGTCTGGCAAACAGTTTAGTGTGATTAGGTACTTTTTAAGCCCGAGGTTGGGCATTTGGGACCGTGTCCATTAATATTAGATGGCTTTATAATCTCAAGGTTTTAAATTGGTTTTATAAGTATTTAACTACTTGTAATAGAAAGATATTGATAGACGAAGAGGTTTACTAAAAAAACTAAAAGAATAAAGAGCCTACCTTGATCTTGCGTGGTTTTTGAATTATTAGGTTTGTTCAAGTCTGACCGGGTGGTTTAACACAAGTTTAGCTGATTGAAGTCTTTTTTTTTGGGTGTAAAATTATCAAATAACTTCTCCCGGTCTGGACGGAGCGCGAGGGCGTGTCAGACTCTTACTGACTAAAACCCACCCGTTTTCCTTCAGTTGCCTGTATGTTGCCAGGGGCCACGGTATACCTTTCAGACTTTCCCGCGATTCCGCAGGCCCTAGTGGATCCCGTCAGTTGTGCTGACATCTCTTTGAAGCGTGCGTGGAACACAACGCGCCGTTGACCCGGGCCTGGTCTTTATCGGACGGTGAGCTACCCATTGCTCACCGTCTACAGGCCCGCGCCTACGGTGGCCGGGAATCAGCCTGGGATTCCCGACACCCAGGGCGTCTCTTGCGGCGGCTAAGGGCGTCAGGCGTGAAATTTGCCTCTCCCTCACGAGTTCCGCCTCCTCCTTCGCGAGCATTATTGCTTCGCAGAAGGAGGTGACGGCTTCACATGCCCTCTTGCTCCGTACTATGACCTAGACCAGGGCCGGACCTCCACAAGGACACGGTGGTGCCCCGCCCAAGCCGGGCAGACCTCTACCGTATGCCCCACCGTGTCTTCCGGGCGATCCACATGATGGTGACACCCGGGCGTTTTCTCCTGCCTTATCCGGAACAGGAACCTCCCGAAACAACCGTGTCCGGTGAGGACCTGCGTCAAGTGGAAGGTGAGGACGCCGTGGCGCCTCTCTAGCTACTCCTCAAAGACCCATCCCTCTTTGATGAGTGGCAGGCCTTAGACTTATCGCCGCAATTGTGGCGTGCCCAAGCTGATTAAAGTCTCACGTTCTGTTCAAGCAATAGTACATTTCAGTTCTTCTATAAAATACAAACGCATTTAGAACCCAAGACTGGAAAATTATGTTCAACTAATTGATGAAAAGTAGCTCTTTCAATATCGGCCCTCGAATGGGTCCTCTTCAATTTGTTTTTGAGTTACTACGTCTAGACATAAACCTATCAGACAAACGAGATATAAAATAAACCTGTGCTTGAGTAATATTTTGAGGTCATCGCTGAACGATCAGCTTACATTAATACCTATACAGATGCTGCCTATCCTTTCTGGGATTAAGAGCGTGATGCAGCTGAAATCCAACAGGGCAGAACAAGTTGCGACCAGCCCCGGAAGAGAAACACGCGTAGCCAAGCACGGGATGACGTCACTGCCAAGTTTTAAATTTAATTAAAGACAACTTTGGGGCGAGGCATTGCGACTGTAAACAGATTATGTGTGGACAGACGGACGTTTGTTTGGGATGGTTAATTGTTTGTATAACGATGTGTTACAAATAACTTACAATCGATCTGAAAATCTTCGATGAAATTGGTAGCTGAACCAAAAATTTAAAAATACCACGTCGCAGAAATAATGTCAAATAGTCCCAAAAATAATTATGTATGTAGACTGTGTATCGTATTGTATACTAATGTGGAGAGAACCCTAAAAAAGAGGAGTGGTCAGGAGGTCGAAAGTCTGACAACCAGCATTACCAAGGAGTATCGTATTACCCAGTAACTGGGTTGTGTAGATTAGATGGGCAGTCGCTCTATGTAAAATATTGGTATTTAGCTGCATCCGGTTAAACTGAAAGACGACCCCAATATAATTGGGAAAAGAATACGCAGATAATTATGAATAAAGTGGAGAAAGCACGGTAAAATAACAGGTGGTCAAAATATTGTAAGCGATCGTCTCTAATCGTTTAATCTTTCGTCGTCATCTACGGTAGTAGAATCAATCTGTGTATTTACAAAATTGAGATCTAAATTGAGTACGGAGCTACTCGTATCATTCACAATCAAACAGGTATTCAAATATTTTGGGCGTGTCGGTATTGGTAACTTTACCCGCCAACCAGTGCAGCGTTTGAAACGCTCGTCTGCACAACAACAACAGTCGCCATGTGTCGCCACGTTACAGATGCACAAAGTATTGCAACGCGACATCCACGCACTTTTGCATAAAGACAACATGGCCGACTCCCTTGTACGGGGCTCTGTTATTATAACTGTTTTTATTTTTGGATGAATGAGGATGTTATTAAGTGTTTCGATGATACTGTTATATTTTTAGTGTGTGGTGTTATATAACGGTTTCGATTTACGAAGTAAACTTGACCTTCATGACGAATGTTATTTTCTCTAGTTTAGATAGTTGACGGAGCACACTGTTCTTACTAAGGTATAGCTAAAAATAAATTATGTTTATAAGAATTATTTTTTACCTTATTTTCAGCGGGCCAAATAATTACCAGAACAAAACTGTCAGCGAGAACACCTGATTATGACAGGTGTCTTCATAGCATAGCATAATATTAAGTTGAGATAAAAGTTGTTTCATTTAATTCTTGTTCAACGACGAACAATATTCAAAAAAATCTAAGCCCACGTCCGCACGGACGTAATAAAATCGCAGCGATTTTTTTTCGTGCACTGGATTTTCAACGCTTTGCTTAGCGCCGATAGTTGAAAATTCAACAGAGTGTTTTTTAAACGCGCTGGAACGAGAGTGCGTCGCAGCGCGTTGGATTCTCAACGCTCGGCTCAACACAGAGAGTTGAAACTCCAGTGTACTAAAAAAAATCGCCGTGCGAACCTGGGCTAACTGATATTGTAGCTATACAACAAATCATCAACAAACTAGCAGGTGAAAATGGATTTCATCCACGAAGGTTTAACGTAGAGGCAGATGAAAGCTGGAGCATACATACTACGAGAGCCCGCTTTAACGCGGTAGTTCGCGTTAATTTAAAAAGGGCCTCGCCTATTACAGTTTACGTGAAAGCATAAAACTCACGACCCAATTTGGCAAAAAGAAAATTTCTCGCAAAATTACCTATTTGGAGCCAAGGCACGTGTTTTTGAAGTTTTAAAAATAAAAAAGGAACGTTGGTTTTGCCGAAGCCAGAATGTAAAATGTAAAGAATTATTGGAACATAACAAAATATGACCGGACGGGTTTACCTCTATAAATCGTTTTACATCTGCTATAATGTAATGAGATTTAACCCTCCCATTCGCGTTTACGACATACCCGGGCCGTCTAAATAGATCAAAATATTTTTTTTCTATAGAAAGTTATTTTTTATAAATATACGCGTCTATATTGAAAACGTGATCGCTAAATTGACTGTTATTCGATGATTGATCTGGATGAATGATAAGTAACCTGAGACCATTTTCACGTTTTATTTAGCTAGATAGGCCTGAGTTTGTTTACTATCTCATCAATATTCGCAAGAAAATATACCTAGGGATGTCAAATCGTACTAATGTACTATCGAGGAACTTCATATCTAAGCAGTTTGAAAACAAAATCCCGTGAATACGATTACCACATCTGTTACCGCCCCGGCTCCATAACGGCCGAGCGCTGCAATCAGAAATAGTCCTTACGGTGTATAGATATGAACTTCTTCGATGGTACTTAAGCATGACAGAAACTGAACAAAAATGTATTTCGTTTTCGCTTAGCGTTCTTTCTGACTTTTTTTCTTTTTGCTCGGCTCTTAAGAGCCGTAGCGTGATGTTACATAATCTATAAACTTCCTCAACAATTGGGCTATTCAATGCAAAAAGATTTTTTTTAATCCAACTGGTAGTTCCGGAGATTACCCCCTACATACAAACAACAAACGACCTCTTAATAATATATTATAGTATAGAATCTATAGTATAATATTATAAAGAGGTTTTTTTTTTCTTACGTACATTTACTATAGATATAAGTAAGAAATAAACTAACGTAGGTATACTTTTCAAACAATCTTTCATAGCAGTGATTAGTTTTCAAGTTTGAATCTTGTTGAACTTCGGTAAATAATAGTTTTGATTGACTTTAGATTCTTCGTTTAATTACGCCACTAGTTAAAGAAGGCCTGCATAAAACCTAGTCCCGTATATTTCCACTCCTTATCTTTTTACTACAATCCCACAAAAGTTGATTGACGTATTCGAGGAGGGAATTCTTTTCTGAGAATTTGTTTAGTCCTCTCAATGGCCGAGGGAAATATTAAGGAATGCCTCCCGTTCTATTGATGCCCGATTTTTATTCGCTGTCATCACAAGATTAATTCCAAGAGGAGTATGGCTGTGTATTTAGATATGGCTATAATGGCCCTTTTGAATTTCGGCTAATATTCATTATTGGATATTTGCGAAGTGGATTAACTGACGTTAATAAACATTTAATGTTGGGCAATTACATTAAGATTTTGTATTGATGTCTCCAAGAGTTGAGATGAAAAGTGTTTTGATGTATTTCGAAGTTCTGTGTTAAAAGGAAATACGAAATTACAAAATCTGTTTAGTGATTTGACAATGATCTTCTCCAAGTTTCTTTGCTTGTACATTTTTGTTGGATATAGGTTTTTGTTAAAGATAAATTGATTAGTTACTTATAGTAAGTTAATGTGGTAGATCATTAGCCTTACAATGCCAAAGTCAGTCTTACGCCAGTAGCACACTTCCGCCGCGAAACCGCAGTAGTTCAATTCAACTGGCTCGTCATGTCCGCTACTCAAGTTCCGCTAGTCGAATTTTGGGTAGCGGGACATGACGGCTGCTATGGTTTCGCGGCGGAGGTGTGCTACCCTCGTTAAAAAATCTTTCTGTTCCCCCACCTATTTTTAAAACTCATATTATGTACTAGCTTTTGCCTGCAACTTCGCCCCCGTGGGGGTCGCAGATATCCCATAGAAACGTACTACCGGGATAAAAAGTATCCTATGTGTTTATCTAGGTTATAAACTATATCTTTTGATTCTGTAGCTCGATTTTGATGACATAAACGCTAAATGTTACTCACATTAAAGCTTCTTATCTTTCAGTTATTCGATTTTGAATCCAATGAGTGGCTTTTACGCGATGCGCGCACAAACGAAAAAACAAAAAGTAACAATAAAAAAAAAAATACGTTCGATTACTTATTTATCGGAAAGTTTATGATTTTATTTTATGTATAGATATGATTGATATACATAACACAAGCATGGAAAACCGGTGGTTTGAAAGTTATCCCACGTTAACCCGGCCAGGCTTTCCCTGTAAATAGCCTCGTACATACAATTTATAAAGAATATAACACAAACATTATGTAGTGCATAAATCGACAGGTTTTTGGCTGGCTCCCAGCTAAAATCATGGTAACCTATTTCCTTCTGCTCGTTGTACAATTTCCGCGGGATGGTAAACAGCTGGTTTTTCCTTTAGTTAATCATTCTGGTTTTACTTTATGAAATGAGGAGGAGATATGAGAAAGGCTGAGTTCCATTTGGATATTGGATGTAGTAAATAAGCCAGAGTTAATGATTGATGACGATTTTCGCACGTTCCCTGGTTCTTAGAATAACTTTCGTTTTTCTTTTGTTAGGCAAAAGAATGTCAAAAGGGGAATAAATACCACCCACACCCACATCATCATCATGATTTCAGTCGACAGACGTCTATTGCTGGACATAGGCCTCCCCCGACCACCGCCACTTCGACCGGTTCTGCGCTTCCCGCATCCAGCGGAGTCCTGCGGCCTTCACAAGGTCATTTATTTTATTTATTTATTGGTTCATCAACGATTGTTTACACAGGTTGTATGCTATGCTGCAACAATCACTTATAGGTAAACTCCGCATGCATGCAAGTTGTACAATTTAAGATATTAATCTAGTTTTAAATTATTACTTATCTGGAAGTCTAAAAGTCTAAAGGTCTATATGTAAACACATTACCCTTCAAGGGAAATAATGGAAGCTATCTTGCTATTCAGCAAGATGCTTAAAAAAATGGCTTTCAATTTGCCCAAACTTTCAAAGTGCAAATCGATTTGATCACTGCAGCTATTTACAACCTTGCCTAACCTTGCATAGGGGGAATGGCGCCTAGAACCGTTCTTCTCTGCGGTGGGCAGACTGGTGTAATTTCACTGCGAGGAATACACTTTGTGGGAGGCCTTCCAACGCCACGTCTTCCGGTACGCAGTCACCACTCCAGAACCTTCCCCATCAGCCACCTGTTCTACGAGCAATGTCCCACTACCACTGTCACCTACGTACTACTGAGAAATCAATTACCTAAAAAAGAAGAAGCTACAAGATACGATGAACAAATACTTATAATAATGGCTTAATCGACTAATATACACCGCAAGTCCATAAAATCGAATAAATCTTTATGAGCAATCGAATAAATCTTTATGAGCAATCCAACATTACCGAGTGATAAAATCGATACCTGAAGTTCTTGACCTTAAGAACAAAAGCAATGTTAAGCTTGAATCGTAACTCAATAATTTATATCGAGCACAACACATCACTCGAGCCTTTACATAATGCACGGAGGTAGCTAAAATTGCGCTTCGGAACTTTCGGATGGATTGGTACAATCCGTGTGGTAGAGTAGTACTAGTCCTTAGAGGCTACATTCAGTTCCGTATGAATATTGCTGTGAAATCTGCGGTATTTAGAAACTATTTTAACTGAATTGGAACAAGCAGGAAGACATATAGTAGGGCGTCAGAAAAAAGAAAAGTGAGCTAGTTTGCCTCATAACGATGCCTTTCAGTTCAAAGTGCCTTTCTTCATGTGAAAATCTTCATGAATGTCCTTCGTCTAGGGAGAACAGAAGATTTTACAATATAAAATCTGCCCAAAATATAAACTTTCAAAAACGATTTAATTCAAAGATTTAAGTCTGATTTTTATTTAGACATGGCAATCATGGTTTCAGTTCACACCACAACTTTGTCTTCACACATACGTCAGTATGCGGCATTTTATCAGCCAAGTGCGCGGGCGCCTCCTATTATTTCTATCTGAATCTCTTTTATTGCATCGTAAATAAGTATAGTGACAGTTTTTATTGCGCCAAACTCAGTTCCGGAGTTAGTTGGGGTGAGATTAACATCTCTGAACGAGTGCAGAATAAGTATGAGGATTGTCGGTTTTAGAATTACTCTCGTCTTTGTTCTGTTCCTGGTAATTGCTATTACATTTTCTTGAAATGTTTTAATGATAAGCTGGTAATTGTTTAGAGGATTTGGGTTGAGCTTGAGATCCTGTTGAGGATTTGTATTCCTCCTTTCAATTACGGTTAAGGGTTATTTTATTTGATACTAAGATTTGCTTTTTGATTTAAGAGACTTATGTAAACATGGCTGATATTTTCTATCAAGTGTTACGTGTGAAATGAAATGAAATGATATTGTTTATTCTGTAAATAGGATATTGGAATCACTTTTACACGTCATCTTAAAAAAAAAAAAAAAAAATTTGCTAGATGAGTTCGGCGTTTCCTATCTGGCTACTCTGAGAAGAAAGGCCGAAACAAACTCAGAGGTCACAGTCTCTTTTAAAGTCCAGACATAATCTTTGTCAGGCCATATGAGGACCATGTAGATTAGTGTCTGAAATGGTCTTTTGAGAAAAGAACCACACAGATTTGAGTGGACCTGTCCTGTCAGTGCAAGCATTTGTCAGTAATCGTGGAGCTCAACCCAGAACTTAAGGAGCTCAACTCGACGAACAATACCAAAGAAAGGACATATTTCATTTGTGTCAATAACGCAACGTATTCATGTGCAGTAGTTAGTAGGTACGGGGTAAATAATAAAGCAGCACGAGTCGATCGGAGGTTACGCTGCACTTGCCGAGGTCGGTCCGTGGATGGGTGACTATACATTACATATCGAGACTCCTCCATGCCTCGAAAAGCACATTAAGCTGTTGGTCCCGACCATCATTTGTAGATCATTGACAGTCATTAGCGGAAGTTAAAAGCCTGAAAGTCTGACAACCAGTCTTACCAATGAGTATCGTATTATCCAGTAACTGAGTGTTGGAGGTCAGATCGGCAGTCGCTCCGTGTAAAATATATAATACTGGTATTCAGCTGCTCCGATTAGACTGGAAGTCGACCCAACATAGTTGGGAAAACGCTAGGCAGATGATGATAAAGTTCAGGAGGAAGGTCAAACAAAAGATGACGGATGAAAGAGAACGGAGTTAATGATAACGTGACCGTTGACAGGGGAGAGTGGAAAATGATGTTTTGCGACGACCGCAAATAAGATGGGACAAGGGCAGGAATATAGAAGTTAAAGAGCCCACATGCTTCCTTACATTAGATTAAACAATTACAACCTATATAAATACAGCTACCCAATACACTCGTATTGAATTTACAGATTAACAGAAAATCCCTTGAAAAAAGCACCCCAAATCCCGCACCAATTTCTTACGTTACCTATACAATATATCTTATATAAGTATAGAGAAAAACCCCCAAAAGAGAGACATTCACGCTCGAATTATCACTATTTGTTGCGAGTGCAAACTTTGCTCCCCATGCAGGTACAGAAAAAACGCGAATCCATGAAAACTTTTACGTAAATAGTAAGGTATGTTTAAAGTTTGTGTCGAGGGTGAACTGATTGTGTTGCAGGCTTTGTTTCTCTTATAGATACGTGTATTTGAGTATCAGAAACGTTTTTGGAATTTTTATTTTTGGGGACGGTCTTTTTATTTTCTTTTACCTCACATTCAATAGCATCTGGATCGTCATTTACAGCATTTTTTTACTTAACTTCAATAGTTTTACTTCACTGTTTCTGATTTATGCGTTTTGGTCAGATTGGCAGCCCGCTATCAACTTTCAGAATTTCAGAAGCGGCTAGGTACACAGCTACATAGCAAGCTATACATTTCTATTATAAGCTGACCTCTCATTGTACGAAAATCCTATACAATGCCAGATCAGCTTATACTGGAAATGTATAGCTTGATATAATAGCCGTGTGTACGTTAGTGTTTATAGTATTTAACTAATGCAGAGCAACGTCAACGTCAACGTTAAATCATTTATTTCAAGTATGCTATTAGAAGGCATTATTAAATGTCAAAATGTACAAGGAAATAGAATTGATTCTAGGCGCCCCTAACAAAAGGTCTAAACTGCAACGATATCCTCAAACCCAAATTCATCTACAACTCAAATGCCTAAGTTACTTGCTCATTTGTTCTATCATCATTGTATGTGTACCTACTCAAGACCGGAACATATACGATTACTGCATTCTCGACGGTGTCAAAATATTTTATAAAAAAGTAGATCATTTGTGCCGTGAGAACAGCGATCGTATTGTCGGTAGATTGAATTACCGTCTTGTGAAGTTATTTAATTTGTAGTTAAGGCGAAGCTTTGGTTTTTGTTTCTATTTACAACTTTAATCTTTATTTTTCCTTGTGCTTGAACGAAAAAAAAATTCGTTTGCCAACGTTAATAACTGGAATTTCAAAAATAAACCAAAGGCTGCAAAAATCATGTTTACCTTTGCAAGGCATTCTCAGAAAGGAGGAAACGTTAATGAAATTTTATGAAAATGAATGTTCAGGAAATTCGTAGAATCCAAAACAACCCTCCATTTTTAATAGGTACATACCTACTCACTCCACAATCATAAGACCAAAATTGAGTCGAAGATTTGATATATAAAAGGCTTATTAGTGATTCGCCCGAATTTATTTGTAGACGAATCGATTTCTGAGTTGTCGATTCGCGTACAAATAAATTGACTTTGTGCGAATCGCCTCAAGAAAAAATAATATTATTTAAAAGTGCCGATTCGCCCGTTTCGGCCGAGTTAATGCGGGCGAATCACCAATAACCCATATAAAACACCAAAGCACTTGCCTTTAAGAGTTGATCACAATACCATAACAAATCGAGGAGACGGTTGCATAGAATACATTGTGGTTAATAAAGTATCCCCTCTTATTGTTTTAATAAGATTCGTGTTGAAGATAAAACAACATGAATTCTTGTACATTAACTTGATTTCATGGTCAGACCTTTTTGATCGTAATTGATACTCAATTAATGATGGTTCACGTGGTGTTTAACGAATATTTATCGTTAATGTTCTTAATTTTCGCACTTAATAATGTTCATGGTCTACTTAATTTCTGTGTTATCTTCTACTAGTGACTCTATGGTTTTACAATGGTAAGTACTTTAATTTATTCTGTCTTTTAACATTCACATTTTCATCAACGATTATTTGATTCTTCTTCGCTTTGATGTCGCAGTTCAATATTCAAAAATACTTCATCATTAATCACAGTTCCACCCGAGACAGACATTACAAATCCAAATGAAAAATAATGCCCCTATCTCACCGATTCGAACGCACTTAGTATGGAAATGAAGTCATCAAGCTAAACCCCACCATTCAATACAGGACTCGATCACTAGGGTGACAGTGGTGACGCTCGTCATTCCTACAAATCATGTTTACTAGTTGTCCGAACAACGCGGGGGCAGACTGTCAATAATCGTGTATTGCACCCTTCTGTCTGTGGTGCGTTTGGTCTGCTGGATACAGTTTGTCATTGACTGAGAGGTTTTATGAAAAAAAAGTTGCTAAAAAATTGGGATGAAATCAATTTTACTTTTTGTATAAACTTAGGTATTGACAACTTTTGCCATTAAAATAAGGGTGGTAAAAGAACTATTGGAAAAACCACAAGCTCTATTTTGGAATCTTTTCTCAAGAGGCTTTCAACTTGAAGACATCAATAAGAATAAGTTATGAACTCATTCTTCTTACGACCTACTTTTTAATTTTGAATAATTAATTAGGTCAAGCAAACCGCACTTATCAAAATGTTGTTTCAGTGCGGTTAGTGGAGGTGCTCAGGTGCGGTTTGGACAAGTTCTGTTGAAATCAGTGCTCTGAGTGGAAGTGGAATACTTCATTAAGACTCAAAAATACTGTGGAAGTTCAATAAAACTGTAGTAATGGCGGGTAGTTAACAAGCTGCTGCTGGATGTCTTTTACAGATAACCAGAAAAAAAAACCAATGACATTCGAACAAACAAAAAACCGGTCATGTGCGTGTCGAATCACGCACAATGAAGGGTTCCTTAGTTGGGTAGAATTTATCCCAAAAAAAAAAAAATACATTGTAGTTGAAAAATATTTTCTCAAATACATTCCAACTGCAAATGTAAGTTTGTTTCCCATGCTATTCTAAAACCATAGACTTCATATAGATTTTCCTGGAATCTATAAGTACAGAACAATATAATGTATTTAAAAAAAAAAATCTCAATAGTTTCGGAGATGGGAGGGGGGAAATGCTAAATTTTATTTATTTATTTAATACTTCAAGCACAGAAATGTACAGAGGTGGACTTAATGCCATCATGCCATTTTCTACCAGTCAACCTTTGGGTGATGCAGAGACAAACAGAAATAAAATAAACAAATCGTCTATTTTCTTAAATAACTTTAAAACAATTTATTTTAAAATGATAAAAAAAAGTTTACTTGAGACCCTCATAGTCCTTTTCATTTGATATGACACAGTATACAGTGCGCAAAACTTTTTTTTAAATTTTCTTATGTTTCCCAAAAGTTACCTCCATATACATAATTCATTTATTTACGTAACACGTTCGTATTTGGGTCCCAGAAATTGTTGTGCATACTTACCAAATTTCAACATAATCGGTCCATTAGATTTGGAGTAAATTGGCTGTGACATACGAACATACAGATAGACAGACGGACACACGAGTGATCCCATAATGGTTCCGTTTTTTCATTCGGATATATGGAAAAAACAGGCAAACGAACAAATCTCGACACCGGACATGACAAGCCATCTTCCACTTGACTCGCTCATGCACCTAACTGAACGGGTCACGAATCGACTCACCTGTTAGAGAATCTCGATGACTCGGCGGAAAGCGCTCGCGTGCTATACAAGTCATTCTATTTGTTTGTAACTGGTTTATACCGGTTGCAGGATTACTTTGTGTTTTTGTTGTTGCTCTCCTATGAATATGACGGCAGCCATATTGTTTAACAGCTGCGAGAGACGGCGACTAGATGGCGCTAGTGGAACGTGCACCGGACGCATCAAAAACAAATCATTCACTCTATCGATCATTTGGCTTAAAGGACTTGAAGTACAATCGAGTAAAATATTGTGACGTTTCCCCCCACTAGCGATTGCCTTTATAAGGAGCTGCGCTGTTGAGTCGGTACGCATTTCGAACGGATGCGTCTTGGTGCACGGACCACTGTCTCTCGACAGTCAGTACTGCCCAGTTATTGGATGTGGAACGCTGTCTCCGACAGCTAGTACTATCCTTATTGCGGTGGGTGCGTGGACCACTGTCCCTGACAGTCAGTACAGCCCTATGTGACCGCCCTCACCGCCATTATTAGTTATTTAATTAATATTATTTCATTTCTGTATTTTCTAGATCTAAAAGATAACTGATTGTTCGCTTGAAATAAATTTGTGTATTGCCATATCTGAGTTTTACTTCTGATGTCTGGACCAAACCCGACATCAGAAGTGGGATCGGATTGTCCGCCCACCTCTGGCACTTCATCACCACAAAATATGCAGGAAAGTACTCCGCTACCCTCAAATAGTTTAGAAGCATTTCTTTCAAAATTAACTGATGCTCTACTACCCCGGTCCAATACACTACCACAACCTTTCATAGCGTTAGTACCTTTTGATCCTGACGACCCCAATTCAGACATAGGGGGCTGGTGTCGGCTATCAGACACTATAATTAAGAGCAAAAATTTGAAAGGTGTCGATTTAATCATGACGCTGACCCATTGTCTTCGAGGCCGCGCAGCCACATTACTGACCAAGATACCTCCCAGTCAATATCAATGGGAAGATATACAGGAGACTTTGAAAGCTCAGTTCTCTCGCCCTATGCTTATTCAGGATCACTTTGACAGTATCCTCAAATTTCAACTCAATCCTAATGAGACCCCCGCTCAGGCATGTTTACGTCTTTGGCAACTGATTGAAAATATCCCAGACGCAAGATTATCTGAAAAGGTTGTGACGGGCTTTGCCATTTCCATATTATCTCAGTGTGATGTTCAAATACGTCGTGAATTGAACTCCACTGTGGTAAATGACAAATCCCAACTATTTCGAGTACTGAGGGGCATATCCTTGAAAAGAAAGTCAGAACTGCCTGAGGCCAACGATTCTGATGTCAAACGCCCTCGTGCTACGTTTGGCTTTCGTGGCAACTGCAACATATGTGGTAGGACTGGGCATCGTGCGGCTGATTGCCGTGAAAGAAACAAGCCACTTAATCGCTCTATGGTTGTGGATAAACGTGTCAACCACAAGCCACAAGTCACATGCTATGCATGTGGGGAGCCAGGCCACGTCGTCTCCAGCTGCCCAACGAGGGTTGACAATACGAAGAAGGAACAAGTCGCTACTGGAAGCAAAGAAGTCAACGTTTGCTCGAAGATTGTTCGAGGTATTATGAGCTGTAATAGTAAGACATTTCCCTTTATTTTTGATTCTGGTTCCGAGTGTAGTTTAATTAGGAAAAGTTTTTCACACCTTGTTGTTGGACAAAGATCATATGACCTTATCAACATGACTGGTATTGGAAAGAGTATCATTAGTAGCACAGAGCAAATCGTTTGTAACATAAAAATCCAGAGTGTCGAAATTAGCGTCTCTCTTCATGTAGTTCCGGATGATTGCCTGCGTGACGCTATTTTATTAGGTAGAGATATACTTGAGCACGATATTCTTGTTGAAATTTCAGAGAGTGGTTTAACATTCAAGCGTTGTATCGAGTCTAATATGTGTACCAAAACCAAACCTATTTTTGACATTGACTCAATTAATACTGACTTGACAGGACCTGATAGAGTAAAACTTTTTAACATATTAACACAATATGCAGAAAATTTTATTGAAAATTTTCCCACAACTAGAATTAAAACGGGACAGTTGAAAATCGATTTAATTGATCCTCATAAAGTAGTACATAGGAGACCGTATAGATTATCCCCTCAGGAATCCAAGATAGTTGATGAAAAAATTGAGCAATTGTTGACGGCAAATATTATTAGGGAAAGTTCCTCCCCATTTGCAAGCCCCATCATTCTTGTAGACAAAAAGGACGGTAGTACACGCATGTGTGTTGACTATAGGGAGTTAAATAGTAATACTCAACCGAATCATTATCCTTTACCTCTGATTAGTGAACAAATTGATAAACTTAATGGTGCTCATTATTTTAGTAGCATTGATATGGCCTCCGGGTTTCACCAACTACCTGTACATGAAAGTTCCATAGAAAAAACTGCATTTGTTACCCCAAAAGGGCAGTTTGAATATTTGGCTATGCCTTTTGGGTTACGTAATGCTCCTTCCATTTTCCAAAAGGCTATTAATACTGCTTTGAAGCCTATGAATGATGAAAAGATACTAGTTTTCATGGATGATGTCCTTTCAATTTCAACAGATATTGATGAAGGGCTTGACCGTTTAGACAAATTACTTGAAACACTGTCCAATGCTGGGTTCTCATTTAATTTAAAGAAGTGTTCGTTTCTGAAAATCCAAACCGAGTATCTTGGGTATATAGTTTCAGCTGGGGAGATAAGACCAAATCCAAAAAAAATACAAGCCTTAATTAATGTTCCAACTCCAAAAAATGTCACTCATGTTAGGCAGCTCATAGGGCTGGCAACGTATTTTAGACAGTTCATTCCTAACTTTTCCCAAATCATTCGCCCTTTGTACCCCTTAACAAAAGGAAAAGGCAATGTTAAGTGGACCCCAGAGCATGACCAAATACACAAAAAAATTATCCACATTTTAACGTCCGAACCAGTTTTAAAAGTTTTTGACCCCTCCTTGCCCATTGAACTCTATACCGATGCAAGTAGTGAGGGATATGGTGCAGTTCTTATCCAAAAACATAATAGTACCCCTCATGTAGTAGCGTATTACAGTAGGAAGACCATAGATGCAGAGACACGATATCACTCTTACGAGTTAGAGACCCTTGCGGTAGTAAAAGCAATCGAACATTTTCGTCATTATTTGCATGGACGAAAATTCACTGTATTTACCGATTGTAACTCCCTTAAAGCTTCTCACTCAAAACGTGATTTGACTCCAAGGGTTCACCGTTGGTGGGCTATATTGCAGGCTTACGATTTTGATATCGTGTACAAAGAAGGTCGAAAGATGGCTCATGCAGATTTCTTGTCTCGCAATTTGTCAAACACAAATTATTCTGAGCCCCGTAAAGTAAATTTTCTTGAATTAGATAAAGGTTGGTTAATTGTAGAACAAGAACGCGATTCGGAACTTTCTGAAATAATAGCAAAATTCCGTAATAATCAATTACCTGAAGAGATATCACGTACGTATGATTTAAGACAAGGAATATTGTATAGGAAGATAGAACGTAGAGGAGTTTCTAGTTGGCTACCTATTGTACCACGTTCTTTGGTTTGGTCCCTAATTAACCATGTTCATAATGAAATAAAACATTTAGGTTTTGACAAGACTTTAGACAAACTTTACGAAATTTATTGGTTTTCTGATATGGCTAAATTTGTAAAAAAGTTTATTAATAGCTGTGTAGTATGTAAAACTTCTAAAGGCCCTTCAGGTGCACAGCAAATGCAGTTGCATTCAATTCCTAAACATCCAGTCCCTTGGCACACAATTCATTTGGATTTAACTGGAAAACTTTCGGGAAAAAGTGATAGAAAAGAATATTGCTCAGTTTTAATAGACGCCTTTACAAAGTTTGTACTGCTTGAATATACTCCAGCCTTAAGCTCTTCATACGCTGTAAGAGCAATTAAGAATGCTGTAAACTTATTTGGTGCTCCGAAGCGCATTATCGCAGATAGAGGACGTTGTTATGACTGCAGTGAGTTTAAAAACTTTTGTAATACTAATAGAATAGAGCTCCATTTAATAGCAACCGGTTCTAGTAGAGCCAACGGGCAGGTTGAGAGGGTCATGCGAACTTTAAAGAATATTCTTACTGTTATAGAATGTAATTCTAATAATGCTTGGAAGGACGAACTAGGAGAGATCCAACTTGCTCTTAATAGTACACGTTCCAGGACCACAGGTTTTACGCCTATGGAACTGATGTTTGGCATTCAAGGTTCCTCACTTAATCTAGCTAAAATAACTCCAAGTTCTTCTGAACCACCTGTAATTAATGTTGAAACGGCTCGTTCATCTGCATCGGAAAATATTCAGAGAGTAGCTAATGCTGACACTATACGGTTTAATAAGGGAAAAGCCCGTATTAAACCTTTTGCAGTAGGTGAATTTGTTTTTGTAAAATGCGAAGCAAGACATCAAACTAAGCTAGATAATAAATTTAAGGGGCCTTATAAAATAATCACTGTATTAGATAATGACCGTTATGAACTTAAACATATTAACGGTTCTAACAGAATTTATAAAATTGCTCATGAAAATTTAAGGGAAGTACCTAAAGGGCAAGAAGGTTATTTAGAAATTTGCGAAAATTATAGTGATGATAATGATGAACGGACCGTGACGGCAGATGATGAGTTCAGTATGTCTTTTGTGCCTGTAAATAATAATGTGGCCTCAGATTCAGAGGAAACACTTTCAGTAAGCTCTCGTACATTGACTGCAGATGATTCAGAGGAAGTAAGCTCTCGTACATTGACTGCAGGTGATTCAGAGGAAACACTTTCTGTAAGCTCTCGCACCTTAAGTGTAGATAATTCCGAAGCTATAATAGAATCTTTGGAATGATCAATTAGAAGGTGGTCTCTTCTACTTTTGTGGAAGATGATCATTTTTGAAAATAAAATATTCAGATCACTCCTGCTGTTGTGGGTGATGATCAGTGATGCGCTGCAGGAATCTCACCTGCTTTAGTGGGTGACGATTCAGACCAGAATGTTTGAACTGTATGGGTTTTCTAATAGGATCACTCCTGCTATTGTGGGTAATGATCTGTGATGCGCTGCAGGAATCTCACCTGCTTTAGTGGGTGACGATTTAGACCAGCATGTTTGAACTGTAGGGGTTTTCTGTTGTAAAGAAATACCTAGACCAGTGATATTTGCCATTTCGATGTGTAACGATGATGATGATGATGTGAATTAATTAGTCCTTTTTTTTAAATTATTTTTAGATGAATGAATGCACTCGAGGACGAGTGATTTATCAGAATGGCCGTGACGGCAGCCATATTGTTTAACAGCTGCGAGAGACGGCGACTAGATGGCGCTAGTGGAACGTGCACCGGACGCATCAAAAACAAATCATTCACTCTATCGATCATTTGGCTTAAAGGACTTGAAGTACAATCGAGTAAAATATTGTGACGTTTCCCCCCACTAGCGATTGCCTTTATAAGGAGCTGCGCTGTTGAGTCGGTACGCATTTCGAACGGATGCGTCTTGGTGCACGGACCACTGTCTCTCGACAGTCAGTACTGCCCAGTTATTGGATGTGGAACGCTGTCTCCGACAGCTAGTACTATCCTTATTGCGGTGGGTGCGTGGACCACTGTCCCTGACAGTCAGTACAGCCCTATGTGACCGCCCTCACCGCCATTATTAGTTATTTAATTAATATTATTTCATTTCTGTATTTTCTAGATCTAAAAGATAACTGATTGTTCGCTTGAAATAAATTTGTGTATTGCCATATCTGAGTTTTACTTCTGATGTCTGGACCAAACCCGACAAATACAACAGGTAGTAATCGTTTCTGTGTTTGGGCTTTTTAATGATTATGAAATTATAATGGTATAAACCTAACCTGTTCTTGGTCGCAGGTTGCATTATTTCAAATAGGAACTACCTATAGCTATATATACTGGTATACAACGGTATATAATATTTTCGAAACTTTGTGTTACCTATGTGACAAGTGTTATATTTACCACTCCAGATTCAATTGAATAAAGCAAGGGTCACATACCTGAAACAAAAACATGATAGATAATATATGTACCTATTGATTTTAGAAATAATGGTGTAATCTTGTATAGCATTTGTGTTGTCGCATTACCTGATTGAATCTAACTGTAATTGTACCTAGTAATTCATAGCTACTAATATTAGTTCTCTAAAGCCTCTAGGTAGGTAGACAGTATAATAAAGTAACAGTATTATATCTCGGTAGATAAATCTTCCGCGTTCCTGCGGAACTGTTGCTCACTTGATATTGTTGATTACTGATATACACTGAGATTTTGAAGTGCGTCGGTACGGCCGTTTTCCATGATGATATACTGTCTACTATGATGATGATGTACTGTCACTTATTTGTACTCTAGGGGTCAAAGAGCAGTCTCGAGTTACACCACCCACAACCAACGACCCCCCACAGAAGGAAGTATGACCTAGACTGAACTATCTTCCGATGACACACAATAAACAACGAAAGTCTCAATATTTTTCTTTCAAGCCCAGATGATGGCAATAAAATATAAACAAACAAACTGAACTGAATCAGTAAAACTAAACTAGCAAGTGACGAACTACGTCTCAACAAAGACAAACAGAAGCTTTATTCGCAACAATAAATAAAGCAAGCAAACACATGAGAAATAGTGGGTATACCCTTAGGAGCCCTCATTATTTTAATAGTGTAAACCACATTATCCAAACTAAAGTTAACTTTATTTGCTAAACATACAACCTAAATTCGTTTAGCACACCGCTTGAGGTATTCAAAAGTTGTAGATCACTACTTGCCAGCTGAAATGAAACCTTTTGCTGAAAATGTTAGGGTTTATTTCAGTGTTTTGTTTTCTCTAGCTTAGTGGTTGACCGGTAGGGACCGCACAGTGTCTTGACGCCTACACTAGAATCGAATACGCCTTCGGATCAAGGGGAGACGAATAATTAACGTGTATCAAAGTTTCTGAACTTGGGATGCTAATAAAATATTTGCATGCGAAACTTTTATAAGACGTGGTAGATCATTGAGTATGTATGGCGGAGTTTATGACTTTATTCTTGGAAGATTCACGTACTCCAACATTCTAAGAAAATGCTTTCCGTTAGGAATGCTTTTTGTTTCAAACTAAAGTACCGTCGTGCCCTGATGAGTTATTAATTCATATTAATTTTGGTATGTTATTATTGGGTAAGTCAATGGACAGAAATGTGTGACTAAGTATGATGAATAACTAATATAACAATAACTTAATAACTAATATTATAAATGCGAAAGTGAGTTTGTTTGTTTGTTACGCTTTCATGCTAAAACGGCTGAACCGGTTTGAATGAAATTTGGCACAATCATGAGTAGGCCATAAGTAAAGTTAGGACAAAGGATACTTTTTACCCCGATATTCCCACGGGATCGAGACTTATGCGGATGAAACCGCATAAGTCTCGATCCCGTGTAGCGAGGCTAGTATTATTATAATTTTGTCATCCGATTCTGCAGAAAGCAGCTTTTGAGCTTACCGCACTACGCTACACTACTAAGAAGAGAAATTAGAAGATGGTGAGAAATCAAAAAGTGATACTTTTAGATTGACTTCTTACCATCTTCTAATTTCTCTTCTAATCAAAAAGGGGGAATTGTATAACTCCCTCATCAAAAACGTTCTTTTTGCAAACACTCCAAACTTTATGGCGACATCTACATCGCCACATGAGAACTACGCATCTCACTGACGTCACGCAAAATCCTGCATAGCGCAAGCAGAGTTTTCCGCGAGACCAGAATATATACAACGTCCCGACATCAATCGTCGGGCAGTAGCCTACCAGATACAATACCCCTCTGGTCGAAGGATCCTCCCTTTTCTATGGAGGATGAGTGAACTTTACACCATGTTCCTCATACCTCTTTAAGTATTTCTTAATGCCACAACTAACGAACACGTCACAATCTCTTTACCTAATAGTTCAACAATAGATTAACCTCATATCGATAACAATTGAAATACCAAATCGCCTACGTCTTTACTAAAACACAGATATAAACTCACTAATAACGATATCAGAATGAGACGTAAATAGGTTATTGATACATTAAGACCACCCATCTCTTTCGTATATTTTATTTCTTCGACTAAGTAGTGGTGGCCACCGGTAACGTAATTATTCGGTTTTATTGTAAACAGCCGGTTTGTTTGTATGTATAGTGTCGGATTAAACCGTCAAAACACAGTTTAAACGTAATTAGATTTAATGATGTTGAATTTGGAGCTGTAGCGTGCTAGCAGGATTTAGATTTCAGCCATTTATAGGTTGATTACGGTTTTGGGTGACAGTAATTTGATATTCGATCGACACGAGTTTTTATGCGTTCGAAGGATTTAATGGTACCTACGTATTGGTTTTATTTGACATTAGATTTCCGGTGTTGATTTCCTCAACTTTTGTATAGGCACTTATTAGACGTGAACATAAATACTCATTTCCTTATAAGTAGGTATAGTGTTTCTTTGTGTAGGAGTTTTTATTGTCATGCAGGTAATGTAATTCGATTCCTTTGTCCTCATCATCATCATTTCAGCTGAAAGACGTCCACTGTTGGATATGGGCCTACCCCAAGCATTATCACTTCAACCGGTTCTGTGCTTCTCGCATCCAGTAGATTCTTGCGGCCTTCACCAGGTCATCGAGCCACCTTGTGGGAGGCCTTCCAACTCTACGTCTTTCGGTCGCCACTCCAGAATCTTTCGGCCGCATCGGCCATCTGTTTAGCGAGCAATTTGCCCTGCCCACTGCCACTTAAGTTGGCAATTCTTCGGGCTATGTAACTGACATAACCTTTGTTCTCCTACAGATCTCTTCATTTCTGATTCGATTACATAGGTAAATTCCAAGCATAACCGTCTCCATTGCCCTTTGGGTGACTTTCAGCCTTCTAATGACACCCATTCGAATCGGTTTATCATATTAGACGGTGCTACATTCTAAGCACCAAAACTAAGAAATAAATATGCTTTTATAAGCAGACGCTACAATTTCCCGCCCTATTAAGAATAACACAATAAAATACAAAGACGGTGGTACACAAAGAAATTCTAATAAATTCATATGTACCTCCTGTGTGCAGTTTCAGAAACGTAAGTCACTAGTTATTGCGGTGTGCCACCCGCCTTATTCGCCATGTGTCGTTAGCAAAACAATAAACATTTTAAAATATATCAAATAATTTTATTGCACAGGTTTTGCTGTGTGGTCTTGGAAAGTAATGGTATCTCGTTTCTTTAACTAGATTTCCATATTAAATAAATCTGAAAGGTACACATCTGGAATACGTAACTACTACGCTTCTGCAAAATATGGTAAGACTAAGTAAAAAACATAGACCCGCAAGAATGATCAAATCTTGCTTCCTAAAGGAGTGCATTACCATACATAAAAAAAAACAAAATTGATTTATTCAAACTAGGCTGAGAATCAGCACTTTTCGAACGTCAAAATTACATAAGACTGTCCCCCAAAAACGCCCACCCTTCACCACTTCCTAGTGCTTTAGCTGGGAAGAAGAACATACCTAAATTATTATTCATATTACCCAGTAACTGGGTTGTAGAGGTCAGATAGGCAGTCGCTCCATGTAAAATACTGGTATTCAGCTGCATCCAGTTAGACTTGGAAGCCGACCCTAAAATAGTTGGGAAAAGGCTAGACACATGATGATTTCCTGAAGGAGCGCCCTACGACATATATATCCATCTTTCTTGCTTTGTTACCTTGTGATTGGCAATGTTTTTACCACAGCAAGAGTTAAGAAAAAGCATGTAAATTTGAATAAATATTTTTCTGCAGTCTGTACAGAAGTAGCTCAAGTCGTCAAGGAGGAGTCGCCGATTAAGGTTATCGGTTCTGTATATGGCCACTTGTACATTGTCAGCAGTTTGTAGATTATGTGTAAGTACACTTATAATTAAGGACTACGGAGGGAAAATTTACGTATTTTTATTTAGTTATCTAGAGATTTTTAGAGGTGTCAATCCAAGGTTGTTTGGAACTTTAGCACGCTGTGACGTAACCTTGAAAAATCAGGAGGCACGGATTAAGTTTCGTGTAATTTCAGTATAAAGAAAATTACACAGTTGTTCCCGAACTCAAGAAGATGATCTAATTATGATACCTAAGCAGAGGGTCACCAGTATTAGAGATATAAGGAGGTGTAAAGTTCAATCAAAACAAACAAAAGCAATTATTTTTTTATTTTTTAAAATATTTATGAAACAAATGAACACAGTATGCCGCGTGAAAAATTATCGTGGTTCGTCATTGATTCTGGAATTTATAATTTATTTTCTTAGTTTCGGTGTCCGCGCATTATTTGAGAAAAGTACTATACAAGCCTTGGTCGCAACCAAGCATTGATGGACTCACGTATGTGTGCCTCGGCACGATCGTCCATCAATGCCATAGTTGCAGGCGCGACAGTAATGTACTATTTGGTCAGTAAGACAAACCTATTAAACAAACTATGACTCTTTCCCATATCGTGTATTATAAATATTATAATTAAACAAAATCGCTTTCTATTGTTGGTATTGACGCATCAATATCCTTCTATTGTTAACATTAGTGAACGCACAACATCCTCACGAGGTGTGAGTTAGGATTACCATAATCTTGATGGTTAATATCAGGACTCAGGACTTTTGTTTGCTTTGGAGTGACTTTGAATAATGTTTGCAGTTGAATATCCAAGGAAGCATATATGAATACAGATTGTTCACTCCGCAAAATTTAAATAAAAAGTGACTCTTGCTACGACACAATAAAGTGCATTCAGGTCACACAGCGCTAATTACCTACAGTTATATTCACCTAGAAGTTGCCTCTTTCTATAGCGTAATGCATAGATCTTTTGATTACGTTAAAACTTAAACTCACCGAATTAGCCCTCCGCGTACTTGTAGCTTCATACCTAAAATGCGGAGTGAACCATCTGTATTTCTGTGAAGGAGGCCAAAATGCAAGAACAGGACAAGGATCAATCGGTCAGCTTGCTTTGAAAACTGTAAGCATCTCGTACTGAAAAATAAATCTGACATTATATTTATTCACATGTTTTTTTATGTTTACCAGACGAAATTGTGAGACACACAACCTTGGATAACTTTATATTTTTTTTGTTTACCTTGCCAAATAAACTTTATCCTTTTATTTTTCGTAAGTAAGTAAGATACTAGGTGATTGTTATTGTATGCCTAAGCGGCGGGACGTAGCTGATCCTATTTAATTTATAAGAACATTGTATGTATTGTGTACTTACCTACCTATGATCCACAATAAAGAATATAAATATGAATATATTAAGTTTATTGAAATTTTGCACAACTAATTCAATATCTTTCGTTATAGTTTTTGGTCCATTGTTAACTATAGAAAAACAAAACGTTGTCGCTATGTCCCATCATAATTCAATCCTGGCTACCCTTCTAAGCGTGACTTGCTACCTTCCGCACGATAATTCTCGCTTCCTGCGGTCACTGCAAGTCATCGTAGGGGTGAAATGATTAGAAATTAGTGCCTATTAGTAACCTTTTCTGATATTAATGCAGTTAGATTTATTTCATTGAGGGTTACTTTAATTGCTCTGTTGCGGGCGTCGACCTGTACTTACCTAAGAAAACTTGGTTGAGTTATTTTTGTGTTAAGTAAAAATCTTTTCTTAGAAAGCTCATAAAGTAAATTGGTTATTTATTATAAAAATAGCTTTTGCCCACGTGGATGTCGGAAATATCCCACGGGAATTTACTACCGGGATTAAAAGTACCCTATGTGTTGACCCAGGTTAAAAACTATATGTGTGTCAAATTTCGTCGAAATCCATTCCGCCGTTTTTGCACCAATCCGGAACATTATCCAGACACACATAAACGGACAAAAATTCTAAAAACTATTTACTATTCGGTATCAGACTCGTTCGTACACCTAGCAATTACTTTTTTTCAAAAATATTCCTTGTACTGTTTTGGCTTTGTTACTCTTTTATTATAACAATGTATAATATGTAGAAGATATTTATGTATCTAATGTAATAGACTCAATAAGACAAGCTTAAACAAGACCGCGACACAAAAATCGCGTTGCCTTTCAAATGTCCTGAGAATATCAAAACACTTTTTATCTACCATGAGGTAGATAAGTAGTGTTTTGATATTTTAATTAGTAATAGTTAATAGTAATAGTAGTAGTTTTATATTCTAATAATAATATTTTCCATTTTAATAGTTTTTCATAAAATAAAGATGGTTTAGAATTGAAGTTGCTAAAACACGTAGATTATTTTGCTTAGATATCATACTTATATCATCTTCTTGAGTTCAGGAACAACTGTGTACTTTTCTTTATACTGAAAGTACATGAACCTAAATCTGTACCTAATTACTTCTTGATGTATCTATGCTTACGTCACAGCGTACTAAAGTCCAAAACACCAAGGGTGTTTGGAACAACTTTAGTACGCTGTGACGTCGTGTGACGCGGTCAAAAGGTTACATTACATTTTCAGCTGAATTCGAAATGAGCTGAACTTTTCATTTGAAATAGGCTTTTGCAGGCATTTACTTATGAAAGATCATGAATTTAGTAGCGAGAAAGAGATATTAAGAGACTGAAGTTGAAGTTGGTATTTAAATCTATAAAGGACTTGTGAATTAAGCGACTATTTATCCATCAGCCTTTATATTTGGTCATCTACAACGTCTACTTAGGCCCTTTAAAAAAATATTTTATGTATGGTATGGAAACCAATGAGCCAAAAACAAGAAAATCTGACATTTTTGACTTCCACCAAACCCAAATTCTTTAAATTTCTTTAATACCTCAAATCGAACTTTTCCTTCAAAGCCAACATTACTAACGACGATCAGTGACCACTACTAATTGCCTAACTAATCACCCGGGGTATCTCGACTTGCGACATGGTGCACTGATCAATTAAACAGAATGCGAAGCTCGCTCGACTCACAACTCGATTACGTCGCATCCCAGCCGCGTTTTAGAAAGTAATTCGAGTAGACTTTCGCCACTACGTAACTGCGTTAGGGGTTGATTTCGGAATTTGAATTTTGTAGTGCATTTACGAGTAAGTGTCGTAGTTTATAATTTTTATTGGTAATTTTGTATTTATGGAGTGAAAACCTTTACAATAGGTAGTCCGTTATTAATCTTGTGATTGTTGAAAGCGTCGTCGGGGAATACCAGCAGCACTTCAAACCCATTATAACAAACAACATCATGGATATTGGCAGTTCCATGGAATGCTCCTTATACGGATAAACCAACATCGAATTGTGATCAAAGCAATCGAATCGGAGAAGCTCGTGGCTAAGTAATAACAGCTGCACGGGTCGATCCAACAGGTTAAGCTTCGCTTGTCGGGGTTGGTCCGTGGATGGGTGACCATCTTTACATACCTAGACTCCTCCGTGCCTCGGAAAGCACGTTAAGCCGTTGGTCCCGGCTGTCATTCGTGGATCTTTGAGAGTCGTTACGGGTCGTCAGAAACCCGAAAGTCTGACAACTGGGTATTACCCAGTTACTGATGGGTTGTGGAGGTTGGATAGGCAGTCGCTCCATGTAAAATACTGGTATTCAGCTGCATCTGGTTAGATTGGAAGCCGACCCCAACATAGTCAGGAAAAAGCTATGCAGATTGATTGATCAAATAATCAAATCAAAATAGTAATCAATACAAAAACGAAAACAACAAAAAATATACTCGTTCTTTCAGAGAAAGCAATTCATGAACGATTTATACTTTGTCATACTCGGTTTATAACAGTAGCGGGAATTCTGTCACCGCAGCACGTATTCCGCACGTAGTATCCCACTATAATTTACATTTCCCTCCAAGAAATACAAACAAACAAGATAACAGAATAAAAACAAAAATAGCACACAAAGAGGAATAGAAAGGAACGAATTTATCGAGCCATTACGACCACGACTGGCGGCATTCATGTGTCATAGTAGGAAATAACAATACAGATGCATGCTCGAAATAGTAACGAAATTGAACCATCTGACTTGCTATTTGATTCGCCACTTAGCTGGTTACTGTCTAAATGTTCTTTATCTTTATCACTTAGAAGTTTATTAGGTGAAATTGACAGGCAAATAGGAACAGAAACTTCCTTCAATATTTTTTGGGACGTACTTTCATAATTAGGGAACAAGATCTAATCTCCAATTAAAGTAAACCTCTTTTATCTAAGCCAAATCATTATTTTGTTATGCAAAATCTATCAAACCTGAAAACAAACCGATTCTTATGGCACAGGTACCCGGAAAAATTAAGTAAGGTAGGTACTTACACGACACTCAATGTTTTCTTACCCTACCATCACTGCTTATGGAAAATCATGACCTTTATACCTCAGCCAAATGTAGCTCCGACCCTTCCCAGTGTTGACATCGATTTACTGCTCACTCTGTTAAGGCAACCAGCCTTAAAGATAAGTAGATAAATAACCTCCAAGTACCCGTTAATGTCTCGCAGATAAAAGGCGGCTCCAAGAACCACATTCTCTTGGAAGTTGTTTCCAAAGACAAGCCAGCTCCTGCAGAATAACCAATTTAATTCACATTTCTCCATATTTGGCCGCATTATAGCCGACCAGTCGACAATACTGCATTGTACCAGTAACTTAATCCGATAGGAGGAACTCAACCAATTCAGGACCTTTAATCACTAAAAATAAAGATCAAAGTTAACTGAAGGGTGGACTCGACGGCGCCTACGCAAGAGTGTCGTATGAGTATTTTTAGCGTCGCCCAAGAAGTTTTATTTGATTGCTACACAACACATAGTTGTTGGGGATTTGTGTTTCAAATAAGTCATGTTTAAAAATAACAATGCGATAAATTCCTGAATGGGAAAAGCTACGAATAAAGGTAAATGTAAGAATCAATAAATAATGGTATCAGCGACTGACTGCGCCAGAAATGACACCACATTTTGCCTTACTAAGTGACATCAAGTACCATAATCCAGCAATCATTGTTTAGGTACCAAAATTGGTAGGTAATAAACACGAACGGCACCGATAATCGTATACTATATCGATTAATTTGTCTATTCTGGCACCTAAGTCTTTTAGGCCTTATCTCGACTTCAAGTCTCAGCTATACCGATTAGTCTTATCTTTGGGCTACTTGTACAATTTGCACTAATGTTTTGACATAAATATGGTGATCGTGGAATATAATTTGCAATCATTTATCGCAATCTTATTGAGAAACAATATTTTGTGTGAATGCGTTTATCATGGTTTTACCGCCGCACGGAGTCATGAGATTAAACTCCTTTTGCTTATATACTCCTGGATACATTATAAGTTTTCAAAGTAACGCACCGTCGTTTTGGAAAGTGGATGGTTTCTCTCAAGAGCAACTAGATCAGTTTTATCCGCCAAAAAATCTCAGCTCAACTCTCAATCCATTTTGTCTTCCCAAAATCCGTACGTCACTTTATTATTCCATAGGAAATAATCTCCACCTGGGCCGGTCACATCCGGCGACGGGATTTTCCATTTCCACCCGGTGTGTGCCACTTCCGGGAGGGGGGGTAGTGGTGAACATGTCCTTACAAGTTCTACTATTCTTGTGATTCTATGCTCACGTTAGCAATCAGTCGGCATTGTCCGGACACGTTCGATAATTTTCGTCACATGCATTTCAGCATGAGCAGTGAGCACTCGTTTTTGTGTTTTGGGTAGGGATGGTCTGTGTGGCAATTCGATTATGGATTGGGCTGTGACGTAGGAATAATGCATGTTCATTACCTGTACTGTCTTTTTTCGCTGCAGTATGTACGAATAAATACTACTTGGTATGGGAAGAACCAAGGTTCTCAAATTTGACAAGACCGCGACCCACATAACAAAAACTTTTAAATTCGGGACTCACCTCTATGCTGTCATGAAGAAAAAGGGGCATAATTAAATGAATGAAGGACTTCAAATAAGAAAAAAACATTCAGTTACAAACGAACATTGGAATATTTAAATATAAGGAGTGCTATTTCAATGAGAAAGATGTTTTTTGTTTCCGATTCTTTTGTCATTAAAACAATATATAATAATAACTTTAGCATCAACTTCATTTTAGTTACTTTTAATCGCAATGAGTTTGATGCGTCCAATTTATTTAGGTATTTAGTTTTAATCATTAATCATAGCTGAAAATCATTTTTTCAAGGCCCAAATATTCGCGACCTATAGTTTGGGAAATGCTGATTTAGGTAACTAAATATAATGATCGTAACCAATTAGGTTGTTTAAAACTGCTATTGTGATCTGTTAACTATTTAAATAGCATGAATGCACTTTAATCTGCAGAACCAGTGGTACTTTCAAGCTTAAGATTTTCTTATTTCTTAATAGAGCAAAATAAAATAATAACGTTATTAGACGCTCGCTGTGTTCTAGCTAAATACAAAGGACTTTCTCGGAATCAGAATCTAAAAACGACTGCAGTATTATGAACTCCAGTTGTTAACACAAGAATTTCCACTGTTGAGCTATTCTCGTAACATCATAAAAGAAAGAATCCACTGGCAAGTGTTCCGAAACATATTTTCTTTAGAAAAAAAGATAAGAACGAAAAAAAGGCGGTAGAAAACTAGCAAATTAGCCGGCTGGCTTCCGGAGACGTTAATATAAAAATAAATGAAAAATATATTATATAAACATTTTCGGGGGCGTAAAATTTGCATTTTAATGGAGATCCACGCGTAGGTAACAAGTTTAACTAATAGCCGTGAAATGAGGGGAGGCGGAATGGGCGGCCGGGGCACAGTGGTGCCTTTGTTCAGCGTCGGGCCAAAAATGTCATAAATTCAAAAAGGTTTACTGTCTTTGTCTTATGAGTTCACTGTTTATGAGTGTAAAGAAAACCTGTGTGGACATTCTTTATCCTTTATGAGCATATTTTGTTTTTAATGAGTAACAAAAGCAAGTAATCGAATCGAATTTAGTATATGGTCGGGATTCATTGACTGTAGGTAAATGGTGTCTTATAGTTTTCATTCCTATTAAAGTTTTGGTAACGTTTAGTTAATTTAACAATATTTGATATAATAGAGAACAATACAAATAAATAGAGTAGGTACCCCGTTTTATACCGTTATTGCTTAAACTTGTACAAGAAATACAGCTTACTCTTCTTTCTAATGACAGTTATTTAATAATATAGAAACAACAGCTTAAAAAACAAAATATATACCACAAAACCCAGCCCCGCAAACCAAATAACCTAATCCTGCAACCACGTCAAGTTTCTTATCAACGTAATTTTCCTTCATATCCTACGAAATACAAAACATTGTTGGGGTACAGTCGGTATGGGGGACAGTGGTACACTGGTAATCCAGGCTGAACAATCGGCCACCGCTCGCTCCGCGGAATATGGTACTAAATAAGAAGCGAGAGCGCTCTCTTCGTGTCTCACAGACTAACTTGGTGGACAGGTCAACGGTGAGCAGATTTGTTTTATGCCTACATTGTTTTGGGCGTTGTGAAGACTGACTAGTACCTACTAATCTATCAAAGTCATGCCAGCTCTTTTAATTAATTACTATCTTTGCCCGTGGCTTCGCATTCGCATTTATGAAATAAGCATGGATAGATTCACCATCTGCTTAGTCCTCCACAATCCACTTAAAGGATAACATTATATACCTCTTGTTTTCGGGCTTCTGATGACCCATAACAACTGTCAAAGATCTTTAAATGACAAACATGTCAAGTATGGACATATTTTTTAATTCGTTTTTTTGTTGGCACTGCTGTTGTTATACCAAATAAATAATTCAAAGGTTTCTATTAACTCAGCTTTAAGATCCATCAATTCGTTGCGGCTTACTTAGTCATGTGATAATTTAGTTATTGTTTTAATTTAAACATGATACCACTAAATATTACGCTTGTAACCAGGAAACTCTTCAATATTTGCTACCATACCGGTAATTGACATCGGATCAGATTTACATACTGAATTATTACTTCCGTTTGCAATATAATCAGGACACAATCATGTTGTTAAAACCCTATAATCATAAAACATAGCAGTGATAGCCTAGTGGTGTGATCGTCGGACTGCCAAGTCACATCTCGAGTTCGAACCCAAGGCACGCACCTCTGACTTTTCGGATTCATGTGCGTATTGTATAATTATCACTTGCTTCTAAAATGATGAAGGAAAACATCGTGAGGAAACCTGCCTGAGAGATATTTTTCGACGGAATGTGAAGCCAAGTCAGGGGCCCACGGGCGGGAGTAAAACTCTGACTACACGAAAAGAAGAAGAAGAATCATAAAACACCATGTAGAGACGTTTTTTTTTTTAAAGTTATGTCTAAGGCAATGTTATAAAGTCTCAAGTCTACACAAAATTACCTATAGGCAAGATTACAAACAATAATTATTTAAATATAACAATTATAAACAAGACAAATATTGTCAGACCTCTTTCAATTATTATTTGTATCATTTGAACGAATCTAGGCAGACTTAATTAAACTTTACCGAAATAATAACATAATAGTGAAAGATTTAATCAATACCACCCTAGTAAAGTTACCTCAAGTCTTTCATGCAATAACAATTATGCGTTGTTAAATAGTACCAAACATTACTACACTACAAGCATAAACATTTAATTTCAAAGTGACGAAGCGTTACAAGTCAGCGAGTCATTCTGTCCTTAATTCAAACCCATCCATCAAAGCTCTGTCAGCTCTGTTCCAATAATCTACGGCTCGTCGCCACATACATAAAGCTGTCCCAGCGTTATCTTGGCATATTGCATACCGTGCGGACGCATATGATAAGTGCATAACCCGAACGTTTGTTGGAAAAACACACTTTCATCGCAGAAAACGCCCCGAGACGAACTTGTTTTTCCGCTAGATGTTTGTGTTTACATTGCTTGGGTGAATTTGTCTTGTGAGGAAGGGATGTGGGATGTAATATGGGGAATATGTTAGTTGTTATGGATTTCATTTTGACGTTTCAGTTATGGTGTTGGGGAATATATTTATTTTATATTACCTTTAATTTATTTATTATAACGGACAGACATTTCCCTATGTTTATTATTCTAGCGTATGGCACTCGTGGGTTGCAGCTGAAAATCAGCGTCAGGTGGTACACTTTGTGTTGTCATCTGGCATTATGCTGAGCTGAGGCCCTTTTGGCATTATAATAATTTGTTTTCTGTTTTTATAGTTTTAAGGTGTATTTTTTGTAATGCCAATAAACGCATTTTTCTTTCTTTGTTCCTTTCAAATATGAGGAAGTTGCTGACGAACTGATATTAATCAAGGCGTTTGCCCTGCATTGGGACATTATGTAGTATATACTAGATAGATAGATTATATTGGTATTACGTGGTTGCAGCCTTGTTGAAGTTTCAACACGGGCCATCGTAACGTCCTTACTGCAATCAAACAGTGAGGAAAGCAAGAAAACACTGTTGCTATAAATTGACTATATATCTGCACTTGTGCCCTTTTCTAATCCAACAAACATACGGGGCCTTCAATAAACTAGTACCATGCAAACTCCTCTCAAAACAAAACAGATAAAATCTACACTCAATAACCAAATCAATTCAAGTTTACAGTTTACATAATCATTATACCAGCGATAAATTCTCTTAATCTTAAACACGGCGCATAAGTAAGACAAGTCGTGAGTCACGTGACCTCGCCAGTCCGCCACAAAGGCTAATTGTAGGTATGTGTGCGTTTAAGAAATTCGCAAATAAATAAGTGTCCCCACCCACTCGAAGTCCATGTGGTCAGAATGAAACACTCTCTGTGCTTTATTGAAATTATTGTGTTCCAGTAATGATGCTATGAGATAGATAGTCTTTTGTCTTTGTGTGGAGAAGAAGAAGCTGGTATTAGAAGCTGGTTGATCCCAACAAGGAACTAACTCATCATGTGCCTAGCCTTTTCCGGATACAGCTGAACACCAGTATTTTACGTGGAACGACTGCCTCCGAGCTGCACAATTCAGTAACTAGGTAAAACGACATCTCTTGGAAAGTCTAGTTGTCAGACTTTCGGTCCTATGACTAGCAAGGAACAAACTATATATAATCCTCTGTTTCTGGGTGTCATTGAAAGTTGACGTGATTTCATGTTTTAAGATGTATTGAGTATGATTCAAGTGCATATTTCAGGTATGGCCAGCTTTTTGCAGACGTTACCAAAGCCCTTACCTTGCATTGCCTAAACATGAACCCCTTGCATGTAAATTTAGCGAGACGTCAGGCTAGACGTGCTATGATTTGATTAGCAGTAATTTGATGATGGTGTGCAGCTATACCTACACTTTTGGGCAATATAGACTCGATGTTATGTAATGTGTGTCTCAATTTGAAGATCATCATTTCAAATTCTTTTGTTTTTTCGGTAACGGTGCTGTAGAGACTTTACTCCATATGATTTTAGAATACAACCTCCGCGAGTTCAGATAGATGGCTTGAATACGAGACAAACATTATTGATTTATATTTAGAGTAGAAAAAAAGTGGAGACGGTCAGCTCCCGGCTAAAATATAATAATATAAAAAGGTAGCTGAAATTCTAGGAATAATTATTATTCTATGCTTGATCTATAGAAGCCCTTTATACATCCCGGTACCGTAGACTAAACATAGTGTCTACAGTAACTACTAATTATACTTACTAATACTACGACTACTTGACTTATCTACTTATTTTACATTACAAACAACAAAGATTTATTTAGAACTGCGAATGATGTGAATCCAAGAAATCGTAGAAATCCATTCAGACTCGTACTAAATGACGTTCCTAGATCTATAAAATACAATAAGAACTGTTTAGCAATGTGTGTACGTGTTTATAATAACATACCAAGCAACTTAAAAACGTTGACTTCTAGAGCATTTAAGCAAAAACTATATAAATGGCTAAATATGCAAAATATCTATTCTATTAAAGAATTTATAGAGACTAAATATGCTCCAATAATTGTATAATACTATGTGATGTAACGCATGCCGACAAGTTTGCATGCTATGTATGTATAGCAAAACATGTAAGCATTAATTTTAATGTAACATCTGTAATACCATGTTTTAATGCAAATAAAAATGATTTGATTTGATTAATAAGAGGGACAGGTCATTAGTACAATATTTCTGAAAAAATGGGTCAAGGACTTAGACCCATTTTTTTAATGTGAAATGTTGACATTTTCGTAATGAGAATCGTAAAGCTATATTTCATTTAAAGAACCATTTTATTATAGTTTTATACAACTTCTTGGTTATAAAAGTTCTACAGCATTCAGCGGAGTCATGCCAATGCGTGCCTGCATACATTAAAGGTAACTAATAGGTATTTTAATATTGCACTAAGTTGAAACCGGTAGGTACCATTACTTAAGTTTGCCGTTGAAAATACTTAATTATGAAAACGTTTTTATTTTAACATCTCTTTCAAGTTTAGTTGCACGCAAATAAGTAAGTTTTGTTATCATTAAATTGTGTTTAGAATTAGTTTCGTCATGCAGTATTTGAATTGTAATAACTATTTTTGCATAGTTTAGTTAGTTACTCAGTACCTCTAATTAATTACAGTCGTAAAATTAATCGCCATTATAAAAACTAAAGATAAAAAATTTATGTTAAGTAATATGGCTGGGTCTAAAAACACTGAAAATAGCTTAGCTTCTCAGTAGTTTCGCTTCAGCTACACCACCGCAGTTTTAAGCACTGACAATTTATTGCGCACGCAATTACAACATGGCGGACAAAAATTGCTGCGCGCACGCGCGACAAAAGGCTGTCAACCGGCGCTAGCGCTCCGGTGACATATTTACGATTTTCTTGTTTTATTTAATAAGATATGCCATTTCTGTTTAAATGGAGTTTCCTTTGATAAAGGAGGGGAATATTGTTTATACTTTTCAGTTTAGCTCGTTGCATTATCAGCTAAGATAATAATTCACAAAAAATTGTCAGTGGAATCTGTTCGATTACTATTTGCCTTTCACTGAAGACGTAGACAGCAATAATTTACAGTTACCCGGTAATGTTTTCAGATTCGTATCTGAAGAGGAATAAAGAACCTTAATCACATTTCTAAACCTATAATTTCTGCCTACAGTTTACAATTGTAGACTATTTCTTCAATTACCAACAACAGAGAAACATCAATATTTCCCGCAATCGAAATCAAAGCTGGTTTCCACGAAGTAGAAGCTTTGAATAAACAATACACCTAGTATTTTATTGCATATTATTACCTGTAATACTCATAAACCGTGTATTGGTCGTAATCTGCGCGCGAGTCACGAAACAAGACAGATTGTTGGTAGAAGATGATCTAGAACACTTGGACAGGAACAATGTTGCCAGCTTGATATCTCTAGGATTTATATGCTGCTATTCTCCGTAATATTCAAATAGAAGTTTTATGTACTTGTTTTACTATTCAGTTTATGTTCAGTGACGCTCATTAAAATAATTGGTTTAGACATTTTGTTAATTGAGTAATCAAAGGCGTACCGCCTTTGACTGTCAAAATTGAGAAAGTCTGCAACTAAACGCTGGATTCTAGCAGCAACTAAGATTTCCACCGGGTTCTGAAATAATGTTTATAAATAAATCTGAAAAGTACAATTATTTTCGGTATTGACCAGTCACAACAATAAAAAAGTTAAAACAGTTTATTTTTAATGTAATACAAAGCATTCTATATCCCCCTCAAAGTTTACGACGCCACTTGACGTAAAACAGATGGTTCCAACAAATATGTATGGTATAAAGTGGCAAACAGACGTTTAGTCAGGGCGGATACACTGACACACACATAAGCCCGACTTAAATTTTGGGAGATTTTTTTCCCCATTTAGTAAATGAAATGAAAAGCGAATACCTAAACACAATTTGCAAAAAGCTGGATAATAAAAATTACTTTTACTAATCAAAACTAAAAAATATGTTCATCTTTTTGCTACCGGGTAGATAAAATTATGAATAACTTAGTATTTTTCACTGCTGGCGTATTATTCTTGCTCTTTTTGTTGACTGAAACTTTTCGCAGAAGCGTAGGTACCTTCGCTATTCTTTTATAGCATAAGAAAAACAAAGGTTGAAGTAAATTAAATAAGCTGCATCACAAAAAACGAAATCTAAATAAAAAGAGCCCAATTTCTCTTACTGAAAGCTTTCTCAAAGCTAAACCTAAAAATGGAAGAGAAAAATCATAAATTTTATTAACCTAGTCCTTTTTACCGCTGTACCACATCACCGCATGCTCATATATACTTATAAAATCCCTACATAAATCATACTCAGTCTAATATTTTGGTAGTCGCGGTACAAAGCAACCACAAGTTGGTCAATCCGAAGTAGAACTAGGTTCGTTTATTTACTTAGGAACCGTTTGGAAACCACATGTTGTGTTGTTTAAGAGCCAGCCAACTTTGTTTTATATGGACGAATTTACGATGTCGTGTTGGCTTTAAAAATTACGGGGTTGGCAAATAATTAGAAGAGGTGTATTAAACCCACATTTCGCCAGTTATGTTTTGAGTCCCAATCTAGACTCCCGGCAGCTGCAAGAATTTGTGAAAAACCCAATATCAAATTGGCTGATTCAAGGGCTGGACCTAGGGCCCATGTTCAGCAGTTGTACTTGCAACCACTACAAGACCAATTAGTCACAATTTTTTAAATTGTACACCTCAAAAAGTAAAATAATGTACCTACACCAAGTCTTTCCGCTATCATCCGAATATTTCAGTTAGTTTTCGTGGTTAGGTAAAATGAATCATTTTCCGAAAACTATAATGTGTTTTAAAATACCTACTTAATGAATAACATAGCTTCGCTGTAAATTGAATACAGTCCACAACAAATAAAGCCAATTATTTACAATATTATTTCTGGTATTTGAATCCAATTTAAACAACCGCACTGTATTAACGCCACCATATATTAATTACGTCGGTAAAAACGTATTGTTTTTTAAAGATCAAATAAATTAACAGTTATATCAGGTCAGTAGGTTCTGAATTAATTTCGAAAATCGATAATATTTTATCCGCAAGCTCCTGTACTATAACTCGTTTCCTCACTGACTCACGTCATGTCAAGGTCGCGACTTCGACTGATGATAAGCAGATTAAATTCCCATGATTATATACTTACGTAATTATAAAATAAGACTTCATTTCTTAGAAGGTAGAGTCTATTTTGGGATGAAAAAGAGCATCTGCCAAATTAGCTGGGAATCAGGAAACCATGTTTAAAACAGCTGTTATATGTTTTTAATAGACTTTATTTTGACAGTATGAGAGTTGAGTTACATTTGACATTTCGCACGCTCATAAAGTTTTATAACAATCGTCGACTTAATTCTCAGTGTATGGTAGTTTATGGGTTCATTGACATACCACCCAAGCACCATAATATTTACATTACGGACTAGACTTCGATAATTGAAACGTTTTATGGGCGATCGATTTCTATAGTATAGTTGGAACATAGAAGTTGGAAATTCTGTGGCACGGTCACAGCCTGGTCTATCATAAAATTTTTGGTTATGATTTAGAACGCAGATGAGTTTGAGTTTGAGTTTAATGCCATTTATTGCAATTCGATGACACTATAATAACCGAGTATCTGCTTCCAATAAAAGGTCAGTCGTGGAATCATGGCAACTTAATTAGACTGCAGACGAAGAACTCATTTTTTTGGATTTGAATCTGGCTCAAAATGGCAAGGTTTGCTAGCTAAGGGGCAAGGTGCTTACTCAGGTGCTCAGATCTAACTTTTAACCAGGACCCAACGAACAAAACCTTAGAAAGTTTTGCACTTGAATTTAAACACCCTCAGTTTTGCCCTTGCTGCCCAAAACCCAAAAAATATAAAAAAACTTGGTCCCTATTCCGTTCCGCTCGTTACAATTCCACGCCCGTAAGAAACATGTAACTGATACTCGTCAAATCGTGGCCGCTAGAGCGAGACACAGATATCTTGTTCTATTACCGTCTTCCTAAATTGTAATATGAGACCTGATGCTTTGTTTCTTTCTAGTTCGGGTCATAGATAGTTGGTTTGTGTACGCTGTACATCACTGGTTTTCTGTATAGATTTTCTAATGCTTAAATGAGACATGGTGATACTTAAATGTGGCATGGTGAGCCTTAAATGAGGCATGGTGATACTTAAATGTGGCATGGCGAGGCTCAAATGTGGCATGGTGATACTTAAATGTGGCATGGTGAGGCTTAAATGTGGCATGGTGAGGCTTAAATGTGGCACGGTGAGGCTTAAATATAGCATGGTGAGGCTTAAATGTGGCATAGTGAGGCTTAAATGTGGCATAGTGAGGCTTAAATGTGGCATAGTGAGGCTTAAATGTGGCATAGTGAGGCTTAAATGTGGCATAGTGAGGCTTAAATATGGCATAGTGAGGCTTCAATGTGGCATAGTGAGGCTTAAATGTGGCATAGTGAGGCTTAAATGTGGCATAGTGAGGCTTAAATGTGGCATAGTGAGGCTTAAATGTGGCATAGTGAGGCTTAAATGTGGCATAGTGAGGCTTAAATGTGGCATAGTGAGGCTTAAATGTGGCATAGTGAAGTTTAAATGTGGCATGGTGAGGCTTAAATGTCGCATGGTGATTTTTAAATGTGGCACGGTGATGCTTAAATGTGGCATGGTGAGAATGATGGTAAAACTAGCTGCTGTAGTGTAAATTGGGAGTCCTGCACCCTAATTGCGTAACACACGATCAATCATAATCTGAATAATTTTGAAGAATATTGTTAACCCATTGCTTCATATGTTTGGAAAATTTGTCTGCTCAACACCGCGCAACGTAAATAAATCAATGAATGTTGTTGAACTGTGAAAATGGAACAGATTGTGATTGATCGTGTGTTACGCTAATGCTGGAATGGAGCTAAATTCTTTGGTCCGAAAGCCTGGCTGACTATAGTTAAAAGCCTCCTATCCAATATACTCGATAAAAATAATTTGACAAATAATTTAGGAAATCATCCAAATAACTTTATAAATAACGCGCAATGTAATGTCAACACCCAAAAATTCCTCGCATACTGAACACAAAGGGATCGGTTTCAATATAATTGTATTTTCGAACAAAAAAATTGGGTTGACATGCATCAGCGATTTAGTATACCGATGTTATGCTGTCCGTCCGTTGTTGTATAAAATTGATTTTGACATTGTTTGTGGTTGCACTTGTTTGTTTACCCGACTGTACCTACATCGGTGCCGCGCGGCTTGTAGATTTTTAAATGTAGAATTACGATAAAACTAACCGGTATTTTTTTTCTGGTGATAGATTATATTTGAGATGCCGAAATAAGCAGTAGGTATCCTCGAGATACTGCTTATTATCCCAAATAATATTAACTTTATATTTTGTAAATAAAAATTAATCTGCCTAGCCTTTTCTCAACTATGTTGGGGTTGGCTTCCATTCTAACATATTGGTATTCGGCTGCATCCGGCAGCTGAATACCAGTATTTTACGTGGAGTGACTGCCTATCTGACCGCCACAACCCAGTCACTGGGTAATACGATACTCCTTGGTGAGACTGGTTGTCAGACTTCTGGGCTTCTCACGACCCGTAACGACTGTCAAAGATCCACGAATGACAGCCGAGACCAACGGATGAACGTGCTTTCTGAGACACGGTTGAGTCTCAGTATGTAAAGATGGTCACCCATCCACAGACCAACCCCAGCAAGCGTAGCTTAACCTGCTGGGTCGATCCGTGCGGCTGTTATTACTTAGCCACGATATTTTGTAAATATAAATAATAAATCAAAATAATTAGATACCAAACTGTAGAAGAGGATATGTAACCCTAACTGATCCAATGACGTGTTAACGTGGATGTTTTACACGGTAGTAAAAAGTCATTTACGCAACAATCAAATTAAATAACCATAGAAACAAACATAAAAACCTCCAAAAACCCAGCATTTAAACCATTTATTGGTCAGCAAAAACATGAACCGAGTTCCCAGGGGTCATAAATAAGCGATCGGGCTCGACGTTGCCGCGTCTCATTTCGCCACATTTCAAAATTAGCGCGCGATACCGTGCCAATAAAACATGGCCGACCATGGCTCCAACATAAAACAGTCCTGGATTTATGTATGATGTAAAATTTTATATTATTCCACTCCATCTATGAATTGGGGGATACTTTGTTCTGATTGCCTGGTACAGGAAAAGTTTTTATGTTTACAGAGATATATAAATCCGAATGTAGTTCGTTTTCAAATCTTTAAAAGATTTGACTATATCCCTCTTTTCACGGAATTACCTACAATTACAGCGATAATACGGCAATATTAGTAACATCTTGGTAGTTAACAGCGACGTTCAACAATAACGCAATTACCGCTTGCACTGCTCATCCAATTCCGAATGTAATCGAGCAAATCCCGACGACAAATGCAACTCAAAAACGACTTCTCTTTCTCTTTCGCTCGCACAAATACGTAAATTAAACGTAACTACATGCAGAAGTTGACCATTTAGTAGCAGGTGGGTGCAAGTTTGTGAATGCACTATTGTAAATCCGCATCCGCATTGCAGCCTCCGTGAATACTTCTGGAACAGGACCGTCTGCTCACCGCAGCCGAATAATTTCCAAACTTGCTTTCACTGGCGCCGAATGTTGAACGTTTGTTGTAGATTTGTGGTTGTGCTGTATAAATATTAGACAAGTAGATCGTTACGGCTGTTCGTTGGTAGGTGAGGATTTTGGACTGTTGTTGCCATGACTTGCGTCCTTATAGCTCTGGATCTATATAAAAAACTAAGAGTAAAATAATAAAACTAAGAATGAACTAACTATTATTGCTTAATTCAGAATTTAAAAAAAAGACTTTTAGAAAATTGGCTTGCTTTTTCACGATTTACAGCCTTCTTTTATATTTTTATGCTTACAAAAAAATCTGTCACCAAAAGCTGTGTTCACACTTCATAAATAAACAAAACTGGTCTCCAGTATTTTACATCGAAAACTTATCTCCTAAAATAAATGTTAAAGACAGCCTAAAACAGAATGTCGTCGTTACGAATTTTTAGGCGCGAACAAAAATTTTGCGAATGACAATGAAATAAAATTTGAAGCGGCGCCGCAGGAGGTAAGTTATAGCGTCAAATAGAAGCATTATGTGTACCCAACACGAGCTCGGATGTCGTTAACTGTAATGTAGTTTAAAGTACAATATTACTGTTTTGTAAGTCGGCTAAACTTCGCACTTGTTCTTAAAGTAAACTTGGCGTTATAAATATCGGGTGGCCACAAAAGTTTTGTATGGAAAACCTGATATTTTTGCTTCAAGGAAGCGCGTTCAACTTATGACTTTTCTAGCGCTGCTAAACCTTCAAAATCACTGGAAATAGGGATTTTATTACTTCCCACTTTCATTAGCTATTTCAATCAGAATAAAGTACGAGTATGTATGGGGCTATTTCAAACACACTACCTAAAAAAAAAAATTCTTAAAGTCCATTACGTTCATTTAAGCACTAAAACAACACAACCAATGTTGCTATTCATTACTAAATTTGTAAAAATACTTGACATAATATATAAGAAAACTATTTTTGAGGGATTCCGAGGAAACTATTGACGACATTAAAAAAGCAATTTCTCCTCATTTAATTGACATTAAATGTAAAAATAAAATAGGCATTATATTCCTCGGTTCTTAAACCGAAAGTGATGCCAAAAAAGGAAGCCATCAATTTTAAAAGCGTAACTTCTCTTTCTATTTAGAATGCTAGAAAGGGATAGAGGAAAAGAAAACTAATGCGACGTCATAGCTAATTAGCGTCAGTTAGTTTTAAGGCGAAGCACTTCTTTTCGAAAACCAAATTTCTTTTCTACGTTTGGTAATAGCAAATTTTCGTAATTTTACGGAAATTCCATTCTTTCCATTTATTTAAATTACAAGAAAAAAAATGGTATTGGGTTAGCCTTCCAAGTAAATATAACCAGCAACAGGGTTGGTCCAATCAAAGCCTATAAGAACTAAGGGCTCTGAATTCTACAATCTATTACATATTCCTTGTACAATGAGAGGTAGGGCTCTTTTGATATAGGAACTTCTAGTACAAGTACTAGGAGTTCCTATATCAAAAGAGCCAGGGCTACACAGATCTTTGTCTCTGAAGAAAAAAAAAATAAAAATTAGTAATAAATAATCATGAAACATGGCAGGGGCAACTGATTATTTTAGATATCTTTTGGCAAAAAAACAATTACCTACAAGCAACACTCTTATTTCAGAGTTAGTTAGTATTAATTTGTTAATAAAAATATTCAATAAATGTGATGTATAAGAACTTCCCCTTAAACAAAGGCCACTTCACACGGCAAGGAGACAAGGGGGACACGCATCGTTAGTCATGATCTTAACTTTTTTCTTCAGTTAAAATGCCTTTTAATTGAGCCCACATGTTTTCAATATCTGATAGATCGGAGATTTTCAGATTGGTTAATACTCGCCCGCAGTTTTTTGTCGATGCTCAGAGAAAGGGACGAAAAAAAAATCCTGACAAGGTAAACAAAAGATAAACAACACAATGGCTGATACGAATCAAGTAGGTATTTGGTTTTTGACAACAGTAGCTGGGTATATTATGTAGGTACTATTTGCTGAATTTAATTAATCTAGTAGTCATAAATGTAGACTTCAACATTCCAAGAATCTCTCGACTTTATAAATGAAATTAGTTTTATATCATAAAATTAACAATGAAAAGTCACAACACTAACAAACCAATTTCCCAAACAATTAACACGCTTTATATCAAACCCTTAAATGTGACGAAACATCCATATTCCATGGTTTTTATCATTTTTATCACAATTACCTTAATTTGACAGCATAGTCGTGTAATAAAATACGTCCGAAGCGACACGCGCCCAATAATTACCAACAAACCAGTAAAAAAATGGTTCAAAGAAAGATTTTATCACTAACCCGCAACGATAAGTCAAATTTCACATAATGAAAATCAAGCAAAAGTCAACCATAAGTCATTCAAATACGGATGTTATAAGTAAAACCTGGTGGCAAAGTATTTTGGTCGATAGCCCACACAGCAATTTACGAGAATCACCGAGTCACAGATAATTAAATAACAAAAAGAATCAAAAAGTAAAAAGTGTTGATTTATTTAGGGTTCAAATCGGATCCCAGTAAAGTTTTACTTTGTAATCACTAGGACTTTTGCAAAGGTTAAAAGATGGACCGAAAAAATAGCTCTAAATGTTGAGAAAAATTAGCTTAGGTAAACTTAACAAGGTAAAAAGAAGTTAGACAGGGCTATATTAAAAGAACCTAAACGAGAGACGATACTAAAGTTTGTATCTTTCTTTATCGAAAAGACTTTGGTATTCTCAAAGGAACATTAAAACAGGTTATGAAAAAAAGCTGGTATAATAAATGGATTTTAGGATCACGAAATTAAGTAGCCAAATTAAGTATGCACAAATGCTACATAGAAAAAATTTAGATTTATTTTTTATGCTGCTCAAAAAAATCATCATGCTGAGATAGGAGCCTTTTGGCCTCGTACAGGACTTTCTGTCTTTATTTTCATTTTACTTTGTTTTTTTTTCCTGTTTCTATATTATACCTACTACAGTGTTTCGTTTAATTTGTGATCGCTTGTGCGAGTCCCAAAAAATATGTTTTCTTTCTTTCTTATATTGCTTTATAAACGCACATTACAAAAAATAAAAAATACACAAGTGGCCAATATCCTGATATTCAGGTAATAAAAGTTTAAGGCAAGTGATAAAAACAAAATTCACAATACAAATAACTACTTTTTTAACAAGCAAACAAAAATAACATGAACAATTTAGCCGTGCGTCGCATCTGTGCAAGAACAGATCGTTGTTCAGCAAAATGCTGAGTGAGTTCGGACGAACCTATCATCAACAGCGCAGATTTTTAGCAACTACCTCTCGAATGAGGTAAAGCCAATTGGGTTAGTAAAATTTTCCCCTTTTTTTTGGTTCCATCTTTTTTTTACATTTTTGTAATTAGGTAAACATAAACTACTAGCGATCCGTCCTTGCTTCGTATTGTTTTTTAGACTTAACAAAATTTCGAGATGTCTTTATTGTATGTAAGTTTAATAATAATGCATTATACATATAAACCATCCGGAATAAATTCTCTAAATGATGGTTAAAACCGCATCAAAAGTAGTTAGAAGAACAACGCGAACAACTGACAAAAACGAAAAGCGACTTTAATTTGTAATAAATATAGATATAGAACATATTAAAACTTTATTGACATATTTTTCTTCTACATAAGATACGTAGGTAAGTGTACCATAGCCAATGCATTGAGTTAAAAGCCGAGGCGCCATTGTTCCGATTTGATACGATTCCGGACAAACATTGAATATGTCGTTATTTGATATTCAATTATCGGAATGACCCAACATACGAGCTAATGGGATTTTAAATTAGTATTAATGTTTTAATATTAATACCTGTATTTATGCCCATTTACCCTCATGGGGTTGGTAGACGTGAAAATAGCTTTATGGCTAAGAGTGTTAGCACACTGACGATTCGTCAGCGTGCTTGTAGTGAGGTGATCTGTGAACGTTCTCTCCGCGGGTGCGAAGCGAGATAACCGTGACTACGCGACGTATATGCTGCGTTATCACAATTTTGTACATTCGTATCTCGCTCTCCCTTGTACACTCACATCAATCGCTCTCGTTACACAAACGCAGCGAAAACGTTGCGCACACATGGCGTGCTCGCTACGAACACGCAGCGAGCGCGTTGAACAATCGTCTGGCTGATAGATAACTCGCTCAAAAATCGCCAGTGTAATAAGGCCCCTAAGATTCAACAAGCAATTAAAAGGTAGTTATCACAAACATTGGAATTGTAACAATAAATCAAAGAGTAATGATAAAAAACTTACAGAAACTATTATTTTTAAGCCTCAAGAAGATTATTATTAGTTCTATTAGCAATGAATCCTTGAACACTAAGTTTAATGGTTTCATTACACACGCAAAGCTAACTTTCATTAAAAGTAAAACATGTTTCTGTAGTTAAACAAAAACATAGCCCAGACAATATTATTCTCGTATCACTAAACCGTACAAATTCAAACATTTTTCTGAAAACATCAGACACTATTTTGGGAAACATCAAAACAAGAATCCATTTGCTACATTTAATCCAGTTGTAATCTCGCGCGGTATAAAACGACCTGAAATAACAATTGGAGAAGTATTTATATTGCCCAAAAAAGAACTAGTGGAATTTTAAGCTTGGAATGAGGGAGATGTTGTAACTGGGTCCTAAACGGTACGCCATTAGGTCTATACGACCGACATTAGTCTTCAAACGTTCGGGAAATAGGGCGAGACGTGACCCGAAGTGTAGGCTCCTTCGTTCCAAGTCGGCGTGAACGAAGGAATTTGAGACGCCATCTATCCGTAACGCTAGATAAGTCTTTGGTAGTGGTATGATTTTTGGAAGGATTACGGATTAAAGTTGAATTTTGTGAAAAATATGTAGGTGCTAGCTGCTGCCCACGGCTTCGCCCGCGTTGTAGTCGTACCGGGAAAAAAAGTATCCTATGTGTTAATCCAGGTTATAAACTATTTGTGTGCCAAATTGCATCCAAATCTGTTCAGCCATTTTTTTGCGTGATTGAGTGACAAACATACAAACCTCCAAACATACAAACTTTCACATTTATAATATTATATATATAGTACCTGGCCGCACGCACAATGGTCCACCTGACGGACTAAGTGCGGAAACCAAACCCCCTAACATAGAACATAGTACCTGGCCGACCGAGCTCTGCTCTGGTGAGTTCATACTAATGCCATGCTGCCATGATAGTAGGTACTTACTAATTCCATGCTGCCATATCATTGTTCTAAGGTAGCCATCTTGTTCTAAACTTTGGGCGACCAAACTCTGCTTGCGTGAAAATACGGAGTAAACGAAATTTCCCAAATATGAGACCTAGCTAGGTCGATTATTCGCCCCCGTAAACCCCTATATTGCAGCTTTCATCGAAATCGTTAGAGCCATTTTCAAGAACGTGATTACAAATATATAAATATATATATATTTATATATATATATATATACACATATATACATACAAATATTGCTCTTTTTGTAGTATAGGATAAATATATTATAGAAATATTTATATATTAATAATAATATATAAATATATATTATTATTAATATAATATATATTATTATAATATATATTAGTAGGATTGATATCAATGAATGCTGTTTCACACTTGAAGTTCTAACTTATAAAGAGTTAGTTACCATCCAATATGAGCACAAAAACTTGGTATCTCTCAAACATTGGCAAGGTAAATGCACAGATCTTCTGAACATGATCGCTATTATTCTTAGTTATTTTGACTTTTCATTTCTACTGATGCATTAATATAGGTAAGTACTGGAGTAAATACCATAATATCTGGCGAACAATGCTCGGTTTTCTAATCTGAAAAGCAGCCTGTTAAGTAATCTAAAGAACAACATTTAATTAAAATAATAAATAACATCGAAAGCCTACTTTAATTACCGAAGATTCTAGATAACTGAGTAATAGGAGCGTGAAATACACTCAAATTAATTGATGACAGACAAAAAAGATAAAATACAAAACTGTAAATTCTGTTCTTACAGATACAGATGTACCACCACGCAATAAAAGTCAGAAATTAATTTGTCCCGTGCTAACAAATACGTTTTAACGAATAAAGCTTAATTTGATTAATCTGTGGTAAGCACAATATAAATCTTGGGACTGTACGGGTACATGTGCGTAGAAAAGTGCAAAGGATTTTTGAGTAAAAAGTTTCGCATAATCGATCGAATGTTTCCAGAGTTGACTTACAAACAACAAACAGTGGGTACCTGGCATAGTGTGATTTATGTTTCATTTTTAAAAGCCTAAGGCACATCAAGGTATATTTTCTTAGCAAAGTTTGAATGTACTTCATTACTAAACTGTCATGCTTGTCTAGCTCTTTAGAGACCGCAGAAATATTTTTTTGGGTTCCGTACTGAATGAAAAAACGGAACCCTTATAGGATCAGTCCTCAGTCTATCTGTCTCCGTCTGTCACAGCCAATTTGCTCCGAATCTAATTGACTGAACAAGTTGATAACAAAAAAAAAAACCACATAACATTTTTCCGTTTTTTCAATGAAAATTTCAAAAAATTGATTGAGTCTCAAAAATTGCAAAGAATGTGCGCAATATAGATGGAGTTATGGAACTATGGAGAAGTGTCTTGACGCTGCATGAGTGTGCGTGATCCATCGCCGCCCGTTCCATGTCCACCGCGGACAGGATGGATGGAAACCGGGACACGAAGTAATTTTTTGCTCCGTTGGTGTAATTGCTGTATGGCGTTCCAGTAGGAGCATAAATAAATAAATAATAACGTAAATTAATTAATTTTAAATATCGGGGTCACTTTTGGGAAGCAAACAAGAAAATGTATAAAAAAACAAGGTTACATATCAAATGAAAGGGCAAACATTGAAAGACTCAATTTTTTAAATTACTTGATCATTAATCGTTTTAAAGTTATTTAATAAAATAGATGAAAATTGACCATTCCCCCCTTATATCCGAAACTACTGAGCCTATTTTTTTTTTTAAGTACAGAGAATAGTGTTATAGGTACTTAATGATTACAGAAAAACTAATAGGAAGTCCTTAAAATAACTTGGTAAATCTCTCGATATTGTGCGCACCCACTTACATTTGTAGTTGGAATGTATGGGAGGACATTATTTTTCAACTACAATGTTAAGTTTCTTCTTGGGATCATCACAACTACGGAACTCTACCCCACTAGGCCGGTTTTTATGCTTTGTAAAGTAAAAAGTTTCAAATTCAAACTCAAAGCATTTATTTCAAATAAACCAATTACAGGCACTTTTGAATTGTCAAGGGGTCGGTCAGTCAGAAAGATGAAGCTACTTGCCCATTCCAAAGCGTAGTTCGTACCTATGGAGACGAACGGGCAAAAAACTCCACGGACACGCGCATCAAAATATGTTTCATATGGACATACAGATACATACATAATATTCTGTTGGATTACTTCAGAAGGATCAGAACTTCCCAGTCTGACCCGAGCCTCGATTTTGCCTAAAAGATATTTCAACTATTTCGTTATTGACTGTACATTTTCAAGTTTACAACGTATTTAACTATGTAGTGGCTTAATACCAATCTCCGACCGAAACTAATAAGGTGAAGTCCTTTATTGTTCGCCATAAAACTAATTGATGCCCTACAACCTTAGAATTGGTATGCCAGTTTTATGGGATCTCACCCGCCTTAGATTGTCAGATTCAATTTATTAGTTGAGGTTTATCTAAGTATATCGTATCAAGTAACAAGTGTTTATTTATTTATTTATTTGTTATAAATAATTATAAAAATTGATAAAAATTATCTTAGAAAGAAAAGAGTTGCAGCATTGAGAAAAGCCTAGGAAAAGTTTGCGTAACGACATATCTTCCTGAATTAAGAAATAACTGTAAATAATCCTAACTATATAGTTAGGATTATTTACAGTTATTTTTTTTATAATTTTATATTTTTTTTATTTTTTATTTGAAAGTGAGTTTGTTTGTTTGTTACGCTTTCACGCTAAAACGGCTGAAAGGATTTGAATTTTGCTGATTAGATTTTTGGATTTTCACCATTTTTTTATTTATTTTTTTGGTTGGGAAATTATCAAATAACTTCTCCGGAGGGCGTGTCAGACTCTTACTGACTAAAACCCACCCGTGTTCCTTCAGTTGCCTGTACGTTGCCAGGGGCCACGGTATCCCTTTCGGAATTTCCCGCAACCCCGGCAGATGGATCACACCCTGGATCGCAGACAAAGTCGCAGTCAACAGCTAGTAGGTAATAACACGAAAAGAAGCGTAGGAAGGGAAGAATTTTGCCCAACTGTAGTAAATAATATGGCATTATTTTCCTAGACAAGCTAAGAAAAGACAGGGAAGACGTTCAAATCGGGTTACAATATTTTTCTACCCAGTTAAGTCCTATTGCGAATCTTAAATGAGTTTTCCTTATTGTTACATAAAAGAGGTATTTAATTCTAAAGCTTCGCATATAAATATCACCTCTCAAGCTCTGTTTTTTTTAAACATCAACCTTTTTTACCGCCCACTTCATGTTTGGACAGCTCAATCAAGCATTCCTTGAAAAATGATAAAATTGAAAACTTATAAACCCTCATTTGCCGACATCAAATTGATTATAGCTAACAGCGTACCCTCATTAGACGTGGTCCGTAGCTTTTTTTGACAGATTCATTAAAGCTATTTTCCAGTTTTTTTTTCTTTTTATATAAAGCTAAAAAATCTCTCCTCGAGCCTTCCGCCGTAGAATGAGAAATATATTTCGTTTCTGCATAATTAGTTTAAACTTGGTCCGCGGGTCACTCAACTGAATTATGTTCGTTTGTTTGTTTGTATTACGAGGACCAAGTTTGATTGTTTGTTCAGGACGCTGTTTTATTTTTCTGCAGTGTCTTTATTTTGAACATTGTTTGAAGTTTCTGGATTGGAGTTTACTGTATATTTTTGGGATGGTCTTTTTGTTCTTATGAAATTTAGTGTAGGTACCTAAAATAATTTATAAAAGTCATGGCGGTATATGAAATAACCTGGAACGCTGCAATTAATTCGAATTATCGGAGCATAAATGAAGACGGTAAACTATTTAACACATCTTATTATATAGATTTATTTAAGTCCCTAAGAGTACAAGAGATACATATATAGATGACATCTTGCATTTTTTTCGTACGTTTGCAAAGGAGGATGGTGCTTGTTCATTTTTCAAATCCACGGATTTACTGACATTTGAACCTTTTGTCCAGTATTAGTTTGATTATCTCATTCTCTTGCATTGATATTTGCAGAGGAGGATGATTCTTGTTCCAATTTTGAATCCACAGATTTAGTGACCTCCTCTTTTTATGGGCAATATTATTTTATTTGTAGCCAGCTCTTCCACCGTCTCGATCAATATACCGAAATAATTGGTATCACATCTGAATCGAGATGCGTAGTACGTAACTCGACTAGCTGAGTTTGGAGGCAAGTCATTGTAAGAGCGAACAAAGAGTGCGGCTGGAACGTCGGGCATCTGCCTTCAGTATCGCTGGCTTATTGTGAAATAGACAACTGTTAGGCGGCCAGTAAGGCAGCGAGTTCGACTATTATTCTCGTCTGCTCTGCATAAACTCCAGGATCTGATAACGGGGTCCTATCGAGAAACGGTGTAAACCGATGCCGAGAATGACAGCTTTACCTTACTGTCAAATAGTAGGATACATCTTACTAGAAAATACAACGCTTCTAACATCTAAACTGAGGTGATTGTGTAAAACGGGAGATGCCCAAGTTCCAAGTTCCCCAAAGCTTTTATTATAAACTAAAAGTTGTACGACTCTGTCTTGAACGAAATAGTGAATGGTACAGTCGCCGAATGAATGCTTACATACGTATTGTTAAAAGTTACTTGAGAGAACCAATGGGGTAAACAACGTAATCTTTTAATTGCAATTTACGCTTAATTCATTAACATTACAAGCTGTGATTGTCAAAGATAGTTTAGTTGTAATGTGTTTCAAATGCTATGATAGTTATCATATAGATTCACTCATTCAGATTTTCCCAGCTGTGTTTTAAGCCCAATTCCCTATGTCATTTTATTTGCCCATGTTAGGTATAGGTAAAGCCTATTGCCACCACCCGGGCTAAATCCTAACTACGGGCTGCTACTGAAGAATTTCTAATAGAAAAACGCAATTAGGTACACATTGCTTAACCTGGGTATCAAACCCATGCTTACCATTCGCCCTTGAAACCAGTAGACTAACGAGAAAATCATTTTATGTCTTTTTATTTTTTTTAAATGTGGTATTTCAAGCTTAGAACTTTTATAAGCTTATTGGTGATGTTCTTCAGAAAGGTCAGGTGCGTAGTACTCGCAACCGGCGTGCGTGTATGACCAGTACCCTAATTGCGTATTACATGATCAATCAGAATCTGAATCGTTTTGAAACAGATTGCTAATCCATTGCTTCATAAGTTCAAAAAAAAATCTGCTCAACAACGTAAATAACGCAATGAATGTTATTGAACTGTCAAAATGGAACAGATTAGTCGTAATAGTTTACGAAAATGTGTTGCGTAATTAGATAGCTGGTATATAAAGGAGTATGTAAGGATCGTAGCAGGTGGCGTTCTGTAGTTTCTGCCTCCATGGGAAGATAGATAAGGATCTATAGATATGTAGGTGTATGTATGTAAATTATATCAGCTGTTGCTAATCAAATATCAAAATCAACAGATTTCATGGCCATACCGAGGATTACTTTGAATATCAGAGCGCCATCTTCTTATTCATATCTGAATGGCAAATATCGAGAAAACCAGTAATCTTTGAGGGAAATAAATTTATTTATCCTCCAATTACGTCAGTCTAGATCAAAGAATTCAGTTCTACGTTATTTGAATGCTGAGTACAGTTATAAGTGCCTAACATAAAAAAATAAAACTAAGTAATAAAAAATACATAAAATTTCTACCTAATCTTGATTCCATAATGGTTTACAGCAAAACCACAGAAATGAGAAATAATGATTGATAACAATTATGCAGCTCCCCGTGAAGAACAATTTTTTTGCGACTGACACTAATGGAAAGACAATTTATAAATGTACATTTTGCACGATTGAATTTTTTCAAAAAACCAAAATTTTATCTTATAAAGAAATTATTCTAAAATCTGTGCGTATTCACGACTGCTGGGTGTTGTGCGGCAAAGAGGGAACGAATGCTCAAGGTTATTTGCTCAGAGAAGCGCGTTAATAGATCGTTGCAGTGCAGTGCTTTAATTAGGTATAGGAATGATGGGAAAAAAATACAACATTTTGTTACGTTTCTAAGTTAATTAATATAATTGGTGTTGAACCGGTTTAATTTACGTTAAATCCTAACTAATATTATAAATGCGAAAATGTGTTTGTTTGTTTGTTACGCTTTCACGCTAAAACGGCTGAACAGATTTGGAGTAAATTTGACACATGGGTAGACCATGACCTAGGTTAGGATATAGGATACTTTTTGTGCTTTTATCCTGATTTTTATCAATCTATTTTGTCTCATTATGTGAGTATTACGTCTCACATAAAGGCGGTGGTGGCCCAGTGGTAACGGCCGCGACTTGATAATAGGTTCGAACCCAGGCAAGCGCTTTACTTTGTGTGAATTATTTCATGACCACTACTCTCAAAACGGTGAAGGAAAACATCGTGAGGAAACCGGCATGTCTTAGACCAAAAAATTCGAAGACATGTGACATCTACCTACCCGCACTGGGCCGCGTGGTGGATTACGGCCCAGTCCGTCTCGCCAAGTGTCTCAACATTATAGGCTGATTATTCTGATATGCTAAGTTATTTATGCATCCAATTTTATTGAATACCATGGCAACTTTCATTGTGTAAATGGGGCTTAAGTTGCTTTACCTGGCAACATTAATCAAATATGCTAATTTATAATATGGTATCAGAACTATTACACTAGTAAATACGCCTACTATACTATATCTATTCGATAGTAAGTCACTCTTGATTTCTGGACACGCGGTCGGCTTTGTGCCCGAAGACAGCTCATGTCAGAATTTGATTAATGATGTGCAAACGATTGATCCGATGATGAATATAATTACATTGCTTTAATAATAAGTAGCCTGTAGAGTCAATAGGACAATGACCGGCGGGGTAGTTACGTAACATACTTAAAATGACAACTGAAATTGATCGCATTGGGGTTTCATTTTGACAGTTCAGACACGTTCATTGCGTTATTTACGTTGTTGAGCAGACTAATTTTTCAAACCTATGAAGCAATGGATTAGCAATATCTTTCGAACCTTCGGATTCTGATTGAAAATGTGTTATGTAATTAGGGTACGGATGTCTTTGACAGTTGTAATGAAAATAGTCAGTTTCTATTTCTATTACAACTTACTGTCAAAGACATCCGTACTGCAACGTCAAATATCCTTCATCATTTTTCACCTGTCACCCATTTTTTTTTAAATTCTATCGTTTTTATGGTCATAGTAAAATGAATGCCTTGTTTTTGTAATTTTAATTATTTAGGACCTGGTTTGAAAATAGTATTATTACCTTAATCATGCTTTCAATCCGGAAATGGACAAATTCGATACAAATATAAAATCAGAAACTTTTGTTACTAAAAAAACTCAATCAATCTGCCTAACCATTTCCCAACTATGTTGGGTTCGGTTTCCAGTCTAACCGGATGTAGCTGAATACCAGTATTTTACGTGGAGCGACTGCCTATCTGACCTCCACAACCCAGTACCAGTATTACTGGGTAACACTGGTACTGGGTACTGGGTAGACTGGTTGTCAGAATTTCGGGCATCTGACAACTCGTAACGACTGTTAAAGATCCAAGAATGACGGGCAGTACCAATGGTTTATCGTGCTTTCCGAGGCACCGAGTGCATGGTCTCGGTATGTCAAAATGGTTACCCATCCACGGATTGACCGCAGCAAGCGTCGGCTAACCTGATCGATCGACCAGTGCGGCTGTTATTACTTAGCCACGAGCTTGCATTCAAGCAACTAACCTTAATAATATTGTTGTTAATATAGTCATAATTGACTTCTTCTGAGCGTGTCGATCGTAATTTGTATAGATTCAACCCAGAATTTGGCTACGAGTGTGGCAACTTCAGTAGCGTCCATTAGTTCCTGTAACATACAGGCAACAGAACACTCTAGACACAATATAAAGTGCCCCATTTTTTGTAGAACAGCACCACATTTCACTCCAGGGTGGAGACATATTTGAATCTCCTTGGTTTCCTTGCTTCATCCTACCTGGGGCCGAAGTCTATTATTTAAAGACTTCCAGGTAAGTCAAGGGAACTCACTGTCATGCATAATCAGCCTATAATGTCCCCACTGCTTGGACACAGGCCTTCTCTCTTCTATAGGGAGTCGGCTGTAATCTACCACGCGGGCCCAGTGCAGGTTGGAAGATGCCACATGTCTGTCAATTTTTGGTTCTAGGACATGCCGGTTTTCTCACGATGTTTTCCTTCACCGTTTTGAGAGCAGTGGTGATGAAATTATTTACACAAAGTAAAGCGCCTGCCTGGGTTCGAACCTACGACCTACAACTCGTAAGTCGGGGCCGTTACCACTGGGCCACCACTGCTCACTCAATAGGAGAAGGCTAGGCAGAGCCTTCTCCTAAAGAACTATATCGGGGTCGGCTTCCAGTGTAACCGTGTGCATCTGAATACCAGTATTTTACATGGAGCGACTGCCTATCTGACCACCACAACCCAGTAACGGGGTAATACGATACTCCTTGGTAAGACTGTTTGTCAGACTTTCGGGCTTCTGACGACCCGTAACGACTATCAAAGATCCACGAATGACAGCCGAGACCAACGGCTTAACGTAGTTTCCGAGGCACGGAGGAGTCTCGGTATGTAAAGATGTTCATCCATACACAGACAAACCCCGGCAAGCGTAGAAAAGAAAGAAAATACGTTTATTTGCGGTAAACATGATGCAAAAAAAGAACACAATATTAAAAAAGAAACAAGTTTAGGGAAAATATGCGTCACATTCACTCAAAATGGCCATTGCTCAGCATAATGCTGCGACCCTATGCAAGACAGAGCTCCAGCGCTGGTTTTCAGCGACAGCCGGCGTTAACGTTATGACGTCGACCGGTGCAGCATACTATGAAATATAATTAAGATATAAAAATAAAATAAATATACAATACTGCTGCTTAACCCGACGGACCGTGCGGCAGGTATTACTTAGCCACGAGCTCCTGACCACCACTGTCATAACTATAATAAATTACGAGCCACTTGACCCATTTTTTCCAATAATTAACAACACTATAACATTATTACTTGGATACTAAATTACTTCTAACGCTCTTTACGGACATTTACTTTCATTACTCGAGGCTTTTACTATATTGTAAGTACGTACCAAGCTAGGTAGGTACATGAATAAAAACAGAATTGTAACAAAATCTATTATACTTTGTACTACGAGTACATAAACCCAAGTTCCTGATGAGAAAATGGCCTTGGCTTGCCATTGAAAGGTATATAATGTACTTCGTCTGTATATAGTATGTACTAGGGTTAGTGAATACACGAGTTGTGTAAGTAAGAAGGCTTGCCAGATTAACTGAAAGGTCGAAGGTTAATCAAAAGTTTTAGACTTTAATATAGCCTGGGTTTCTATCTAATCTGAGCTCTATTTTTGACGAATAAAATTGGATATCGTAGTTGTGCCCCTATATCAGTAATTAAAATGTTGTAATTGGTAGTTTCGATAGTTGGAATAAACCATTATATTAGGTCTTTACCTATGAAATTGCCGTTCTGCAGTACTGGCCATTTCAAATCAAAATATTTTTTGTTTGGCTAAGAATTCTAATTTCAAATTAATTTTATTTTAAAAACATGGATTTTTTTTCTCCAAAAGTAGTCATTTGTTTATTGATAAGTGTTACATTTTCATCGCATTTCAATCTTTTTCGTCATCATGGATATGTTAAAAATTCGAGTAATTATGGAATATGAGTACCGTCGTGGCAGCAACGCGGCACAAGCGGCACGCAACATCAACGACGTTTACGGAGCTAACACTACAAACCAAAGCACCACCTGTTATTGGTTTGCTCACTTCCGTTCTGGAAATTTCGACCTGAAAAATGAACCTCGCGGTTGTCCGAAGACTTTGGTTGATAATGACGAATTAAAGGCGATTGTGGAAGCTGATGATACACAATCTACGGCAATTAGCAGCAGCTTTCGACGTTAGCGTCAAAACAATATTGGTCCATTTGCGTCAAATTGGCAAGGTAAAAAAGCTTGACAAATGGGTGCCCCACGAACTCAATGATCGCCAGCGCGAAGTACGCGTCGAGACGTGCCTTGCACTGCTCAACAGACACACAAATGAAGGAATTTTGAACCGCATTGTTTGTTACCTGCGATGAAAAATGGATTCTGTTTGATAACCGCAAGCGCTCAGCAAGTTGGTTGGATCCTGGTTCAGCACCTAAACAATGCCCTAAACGAAAACTTACCCCTAGAAAAGTGATGGTCACTGTTTGGTGGTCTAGCGCCGGTGTGATTCATCACAGCTTCTTACCAAACGGGATGAGCATTACTGCAGATGTGTACTGTGAAGAACTGAACACAATGATGGAGAAGCTGGCACATCTCCAACCAGCATTGGTCAATCGCTCGTCTCCGCTGCTCCTGCACGACAACGCGCGACCTCATACTGCACAGCAGACGGTCTCCAAGTTGCAAGAACTGGGGTTGGAAGCTCTCCGTCATCCGCCCTACTCACCAGACCTTGCGCCTATAGACTACTACTTTTTCCAGAATTTGGATAACTTCTTGGCGGGAAAAAAATTCAATACCCGAGAGGCAGTACAAAATGCCTTTGAAGAATTTGTTGCCAGCTGATTTCTTTAAGAAGGGCATCAATAAACTGCCACTGCGTTGGCAAAGATGCATTGATTGCATGGGTGATTACTTCGATTAGTACAAATAAAAAATACATGAAAAAAATTCGTTTAAATTTTTTCATACTAAACGGCAATTTCATAGGTAAAGACCTATTATTATGAAATTGCTGCGCCCCGCGGTTTCACTCGCATAAGTCTCGATTCCGTAGGAATATCGAGATAAAAAGTATCCTATGTTCTAACCCAGATCATGGTCTACCTTTGTGCTAAATTTCATGGACAACCGTTCAGCCGTTTTAGCGTGAAAGCGTTACGTTACAAACATACATACAAACATTAAATATTTTTTATAATATGTATTAGTTTAGAAAAGATAATTCAAAGTCAAAGTCAAATTATTTATTTCAAATAGGCCCCTATAAAGCACTTTTGAAAGTCAATATTTACAAAAAAAAATAATTGATTCTAGTCGCCTCAAAAGGTAGTTTTCGCATGGAGAAGAATGGGCAAGAAACTCCACCGTTACTCTTTTAAAAATCATCATCATCCATACAGATTAATAGTGGATGGATATATCTACAGTCAGCAGTGACAAAGCCTTAAAAATATGACCATTGAATAGAATAGCATAGTCTTTAATATGTCTCTTTGTTGTGTTATTTGTTATTTTTTATCATTATTATGTGTTTTTTTTGTGTGTCAAATTTTACCATACAAAACCGAATTTTATAAAAAGAATTTCATACTGATACGAAAGCGAAAATCCCTTATACACCCACAATAAACAACGATAGGATTATTACACCGCACAGCGGTAATAACCAAAATTTTGTGACCCAGAAACCGCAGCGGAACCAAAATACTCGTTGAGGGGGAAAAAATTAAGGGTCTCCCAATTAACAATAATGAATTGGAGCTTTAAAGTATTAGGCTTTCGACCTATTTGTCGTCTCGTCGCCGCCTTGTCCCAGGTTCGAATCCGCTGACATTTTGAAAGATGGCCCCACTAATATTTACAGGGCTTAATTTGTTTGAGAGCCTCTCCCCTTTGCGAATTTATTGCTGAAACTTGCCACTTTACGGTTTTTTGTTGTGTCATATTTTATATTAATACCTTATTGTTCAATTGCCGGTTCTTACCTGGAACAAAGAGAATTTTTTTTCATTAGTAGATGTAATTCAAATTAAAAAAAAAAAAAAAAAAAACGTCGTACCTTACTACATTCTGTCAGCGCGCATAGTACATAATTTGTAAAATGAAAATGGGTGGGATCCTGGTGTCCTGAAACACAGGCCACGAGCCTAACTTAAGCACCAGTCTCCCACAATATATACTCAACCGAATTATATGACATTGTGGAATCTGACCGATGTAAAATAACATGTATATTGTGGTGAGAAAATAAAGTTTATATTATTATTTTACAGGGTTTAAAGCCTTAATAGTAATATTTTTGTCAAATTTGCAAATTTGCTAACGTTCAAATCGTGCGTGGGTTCTACTAGGTACTTTTATTACACACAAGCCATTATTTACTAGTACTTTTTATAATATTTTTTCTTATCCTAACCAAATAAGACCCTTTGATTTATTTCCAGTTGATAATGCAACCAGTACCTTCCTAATATTTAAGACTTGGTATCCCTGTTTACTCGAAAGGTACTATCCTCGGATCAGATTTCGAAATCGCTCCACGTTTATATCGAAGTGTTATGTAGGCGTTACAAACAACTTCGCTCACTAATAAATTCACTGACCTATCACAATCGCCTGTCATGAATATTATTCCTTCACCCTACCCATCCGAGTCACCGACGTAATAAATATGTAACGCACGCGTAAACGTTACTGATACGGAGTAAACGGCAAGCTAGTGTGACGGTAACCCGGTCGTGTGACAGGTCAAGGTATGAACGGGTTCGATGGACTCGCAGTGATAGCGCCAATGCACTTCGGGTACAGATAGCACATAAATAATCTTTATTATCTACCTGTTATTTAACTGAAATATTTGGCTATTTTTGAAATTCTTAAATATTTAAAAACTGTATGCGGTTGGTACTTAGAGCTTTATTTAAACTCCTTATGTCTTGTCTTCAACAACTTTTAATTTTTAATTAGCAATAAGATATAGATTAATAAAATAACTTTAAAAACCTTTATTTTCCCATTTTAATTTGAAACTTATTAAAACCTGCAGCATTATTACTTAACATTTAAATTCTACATTTTATATTTAAGCCGAGCCAAGCTCAAAACCTTAAGAGCCTTTATTCTGAAATTGGGCAACGTCGCAAATAGATGTCAAATATTTCGATGTTTTGATTAATTTTGCAATATTACTGTATGAAAATATGAAATGTAGCTAACAAGCGAACTGGAATATTAATAATGAATTCCAATTATAACTCTGAATTTGATGTTGTAACAGTTTTACGTGTAAAAAATGCATTTGGAAAGTTTTCAAATACTTTTTTACATCTAAAATTACATATTTGGTGTTCGATATTAATTATTGCATTTCATAATCAATATTTTAGTTCACTAGTTAACCACATTTTCTATTTTCATATAGTATTATTACCAAATTAAACAAAACAGGTAAATATTTGACAGCTATTTGCGACGTTGCCAACTTTTAGGATAATCTTAAACTTCCATTCTACAATAGAAAATTTAAATGATTAAAACTACACCACCACCACCACCACCACCCTCACCACCTCCACCTTCGTCCTGATCATCACTTACCATCAGGTGAGGTGAAGGCCAAGAGCTTCACCGTTGTGGTAAAAAAACCTTCGCACTAAAATATTTTTGCGGACGCTACAATAAATCGGCACACACAGTGCGATGCTCCGTTGTTAATACTACGATATAGGGCCCATTCGCACGATTGATATTTGCACGAATCACTATTTATTTTGTTCGTTGGTCAAAAGTTATTATGTACAGCCAATTTAGTTAGGTACTGTGTAGTTTTTAGTAATAAAAAAATGCGCCGGGTTTATTAGTGTATAGTTTTTTTGTGAATAAAATATCAATGATAAAAATGTCTGGAAAGCGGATAAATTAGTTTTTTTAATCAGTGAATACTGGATCGGAGGTTTTAGCTATTGTAAACTAATATTTAAATAAATATCGAGTTACTGGTGACCAAGTCCAAATTCATGGAAAAAAAACTTCCATGATATCTACCTGTCCAAACATCGATGCTCTATAACTAACTGTTACTAAAATAGTCGGTGTGACGTCATAAACTTATTGGTCTTCCCCATCAAGAAAATGCGGACACAGCTTTCCTTTATCGCAGCTTCAAGTACAAAGCGCAAAGTAAACATAAACAAAAACTAAATTACACAAAAGTTATTATGACAGCTATATATTCAAGCCATAAAAATTTCAAGCCAGACATTACACAAAGAGCTATATTTCAAAACTTAACAAGGACTTCATTGCGAAAGAAAACTAAAGGAAATCGGGTGTCTTTTCCCCACCTTAGCAGTTATTATAATCCCTGGAGGAATCCTCCATTTCACCCATTTGCAGGATACCCGCACTTGCAGGATACTTGCAGGAATACGTGATGTCTGCACCTTGCATTTTATTATTACTGGCCACCCTAACGCCGGGGGAGTGGTAAGTGCCTAGTAATTGTGTAGGATAACTTAGATTGGGTTTTTAATTCGAAGAACTTATAGGGTGTGGTAACTTAGTGTACTTGGTGCAAGAAATTCGTAAGTTGTACTCGGGTGTGGGAAATGTGAATGTGATTTTGAATTTTATTTTTTAAGAGCGTTCATCCCTCGGCAACGTTGCATTTCTAGAGGATTTTCGTGATTATTTCATTTAATTTAAATGAAAATATGTAATATTTTATTTTTAGCCAAGCACTCAAACTCAAACTCAAAGCATTTATTTCAATTAAACCATTTACACAGGCACTTTTGAATTGTCAAGGGGTCAGTAAGTCAGAAATATGAAGCTAGTTGCCCATTCCAAAGCGTAGGTTCCTATGGAGAAGAACGGGCAAGAAACTCCACGGACACTCTTTTAAATCATAATATTGTTACAAAATATTGGTTACATCATTCATGTTGAAATTATACATGTGAGAACAATGTAGAAAGACGTGCACGTAAAAAGCGTCCGTAATAAAAAGATAAAAACAATTCAAAAATTAAAATAAGCCGTGGCAGATAAGAGATGACCAGTCCCTACTGACGGCGCCACTAGGTCGTTGATATGGATAGGTAAGTATGTATGCTATTTTTTGACAGATATTTTGGTATTTACTCATAAAAATTGACATATTTTCAATTATTTTCTATTTGCAGTATTACGATTAAATATTTTTATTTACTAATAGAGTAAATGTTAAAAATAATTATAAAATACAACGTGCTTGTGGCTGAAAAAAAATTGTACATTGATTAAAATTTAATAAAATAATCACGAAAAACCTCTAGAAATGCGACGTTGTCAGCTCGCGCGAGATGAAAGCTCTTAAGGAGATGGTGTTGGATGTCTAGTTGGATTATTAAAAATAGATGTTTTAAAACTTCACACATTATTATTAATTTATTATTCTTGCGAATCCATTATATTTCGTGAATCATTTTTGTTTTTTTTTTTTTACTTTTTGGATAGTAGATTCGATATTCTTTTCGATCTACCATGGATACGAATTCGAAATTGAAAAGATACCTACAGCCTATCTATACACCTAGGTACCTACATCTAACGCTACTAAGCCTACTAAAATATTAAAATAAACAGCAGCTTCCTTCATGATTCGAGTAGCTTTATTAAATTCTTCATAGAATTCTAGAATTTATTGCTTGAATACCAGAACCGTTTCGCTAGAATTTATCCTGGGTATAAGTACACTTGCACTAGTAAAAATATTAAACTTTCCTTTAGAAAAGGAATTATATGTCTCATCTTTGCTGAAGGCGACAAGGTTGGGTTATAAATCTTTATACAAATCTTAGGAAAACTTTCATATTCTACTTAAGTATATTTTTAAATGTTTGTTTGGTCTGAGATACTTAGTTACTTGATTCTAATAAATAATAAATTTAACTAAAATTAGCAAATCAGCATGTTTTATCCTAAAGCAAATAAGCATGGTCTTTTAAAAATCTTTTTTACAAAAAAAAAACAACTTACTAAAAAGTTTTTTACTTTGTTGTGTGTTTACCACTCCTTGCTATGTAAACAACAATGACAGGAAGTATTAGTATACCATCCTCAAGATATAAAAAGTGGATTAAAAATGTATTATCGAAGCTAAGTCAAAAACTTCCGAAGCAAAGTTAATAAAATTTATATTGGACCACCGCGTAAGCTTCCTCTACCAAATGATTTTTTTTTTATCAAAGTCGGTCCAAAACTGACGACAATATCGATGAACATTATACCTATTTAAAAAAAAACAAAACATACAGACAAACATAAATTAAACAAACATTTGATGTCGGTTAACAATAAAAGAGGCTTGTTACATTAAAAAAAATATATAGTTTATAGTTTATTTCTCTCAAAAAGGTACATTGTTACAGTAGTGTGTTTATTAAATTTTGCCTTAGGCCAGAACCTTTGTGAGAGCTGGAGTTTGAACTAGGTTCGGGACCTGTATGACAGATCTCCAGGCTCACACCCCTTTAAACATTTATCATATTTAACGGCATTATTGTTCACATCACTATTAGCAAACAGTTTGGATGGAGAGCTAAATATAAAGGTGGTTGCACCTGCTTACTGTATTACCTGGACAATAAATATTTATTTTTCTAATTTCTATTTGTGAAGTGTAATGTAAGGTGATTTTATTGTAGGAATGCGTGTGAAGTGTAGTGCGTGAATGTGTGACGGTGTTATGTGTATGTGCATGTAAGTGCTATATGAGAATTTGTGCTTATTAGTAGAAATGAGTGGGAAGTACGAACAAAATTATTTAATGGTTTGGATGATACTTTCTGTGCTTTCATAATCCATGTCCATCAGCCAGTTCGTTACAGTAGTTTTGCATTTATATTTAACCATTGAGTACATATGTAAGATTGTATTAACTTTGTTGTATACATAAGGACCAAGGAAGTAAAAGAATCGTTGAGCTAGCTTTGAATGAACAGGAATGGACGAACATACTGTATGCTTCCGTCTCAAGGCTTCGAACTTTTCGGGATTATAGGCATTGCGGGAGTGGACTGTTAGAATTAAATTTAGAATGAACAATTTCCGAATAGAGAGGACCTTACAGGTTTTATAAAGTTCGGTGGTAGGAAATTGATAAGGAAAGAACCAACCTACTTTAAGGATCGCTCTTTGAGCACGTTCCAGTTTTAGCAAATGTGTTTTTGCTGCCCCACCCCAGGCTACTATACAGTACTGTGCAATTGACTGGCAGAGGGCTAGATATACTTGTCTAAGCACCTGTGTGTCGGCCACATGGCGGAGATTCTTAAAGATAAATATCAATTTGCGCAGTCGGGAGGTAAGCAAGTCTATATGGCTATAAAATGATAATGAGTCATCTATTTGAACACCCAAATACCTTACACTATCTATGCGACTTAGAAGAGGACAGCTACATGGTGTTTGAGGTGATGCATTACAATAATGTGCAATCAAAGAAAAATTGGATGTTGAAGGTTTACTAACTTTTGACAGAGAAAAGGTAAGATATTTAGATTTATCTACGTTTAGAGTGAGTAGGTTGTGTGACAACCAGTTAGTAACAATGTCGAGTCCTCATATATATTTATTTAATTCTTCCAAATAAGTTTTTTATAAAATGCAATTTCTACCATTCGTAATCCCAAATCTGTATTTGATGTGATCTCCAAGCATTACAAAATACCCTTAAATATAATAAAATTTATTTCGATCACAAAATAAATAAATCCTCAGACTAGCAACCCATTTCATCTTATAAATACATCAGTCAACGGCTGAACCATCTCCTTGGATCGTAGGCCTCATTGTGAGAAACAACTTTATTTTGCACTGACGTGTACAAGATTCGCTCGCTGTCCCGAATTTATGGGCTCTTTGCTACACCCGCCTCTTTGTAGCACTTTTCATGGGTTGAAAAACAAAATATCTCTTGTGCTGTATTAATTTAAAATGCCATAAAAGATGAAGATTGTGGTGGAGATTTTTTAGGTCTATGAAAGTGCAATTTATGTATTAATTTAGGTGACTGGGACTAGGAGGATGGGTCTCTATCTCAAGGTATGATTCGATCCCCGCTGCACGCTGCAGTGCTGCCGCAGCAGTTCTGCCATCCCCATATATTTCCTATAGGTTTATATGAGATTCAGGTCAGACCAGTAGTGAGGCGTTACAACAGCGAGACACCACTAACAGCAGGTGCTCGGAATCAGCGGCCAGCGGCAGCAACGCCGCGGCAGTACTGTTGCGTGCAGCGGGGTTCGGAATCATATTCGGAAGTATGAATGATTTGAAAACTTTAACTTTTTAATTCAATAGGGATGTTGACTGTGGAAAAAAAACTGTTTAGTCCGTCAGTCATGATATGATATGATGATAAAAAAATATTATACACGTATTTTTTGCATTATCATATTAATAAAAAACGGTTTAGATAAAACGCATTAAAGTTGGGGAGTGGGGGCTCGCTACGTCACAAGTCAGTATAAAATCTACCGGGGAGTGACGTCATGCCACATTTTAACTCAATGTATTGCCGTCAATCTTTTGATTACGTAAAAAAATAAAAAATACGTGTCCAATCTTTTTTAATAATCTTCGGGCTCCTCAACAACGCAAAATGGATACGATGGTTTTATTTGTCAACTTTCCTATTATTAAAATATCGTTCTGGCTGGTTCAGTTTTTACCTCAGTACGCGCTATTTAGCTATCTATCTATCTATTTAGCCCATGATGTCCCACCGATGGCCAAAGGACTTCCTTTCCCTTTTCGAAACACGTCTGACTACTGCCATTGCGCTGCACTGCATGAGCACCGCTAAAAAAATAAGAAACAAACAACAAATATACACAAAACTGGACAAAAAAATTTTCTGTCAACATCCGTATTTTTTCGGTCTGAACAAAATCAGGAGATTAGAGTAATAAATCTTTCTTGCTTCTTCTACGATTGCACAAGTCTACTTATATAGATAGCTAAGTACCTACATATTCCATTTATAATTTTCTCTTAGAATTTATAAGGGAAAACATATTATTGCAAATTGAAGACGCCTCGTGCGGGCATTCTTACACGTTACACGTGTCTATAATTTTTAAACTTCTTAATGCCTAAAGCTTATTTTTGAACGACAATTTTTTATCGATACCTAACTGACATGCGTATCTACTTCCTGTTTTTACATTCCAATTCTACAACGTGTAACGTTAAATGCATAAAACCTCAGCCACCCTAACTGATTTTTAATTCAATTGACCATTTCAGAGAGAAAAAAATCATTAAAAAAAATTTAAAGATTTTATGTGCTGTTTTAGTTTTACTTGCAATTCTGATCGTTTCTTGCGTCTGCGACGACGCTCTTGTCTTATCCATGGTACTGTATGGAAGATTCGTACCTATCTACATCCAAATAAAAGTATGAGAAAATTTAAATTGGTCGACAACAATTTGTGTTTGTTTATCTATTTTGGCGGGTTTGCGCATGTGATGGCTTGACCTATTAATTAATAGACACGGCAACGTTTTTAATGAAGATTTTTTTGAAAAATGTGACCTATATTAAAAAGTGGTTCAATTGATTCTGCTCGTTATTCTAATCAAAAAAATTTTAGGTTTTGCGCATTTAACGTTACACGTTGTATAAAAGGGACACATTATGGGAACTTGCCTACATACGATAATACCTAAATATTATGTTATTTTATGCAATGAGCGCTTTTATAATTTCTATCGTGACGTTTTAGTATCGAGAACGTCTACGTTCTTATAATGTATGGAAATACGTGCACATTATATCGTTATCATCATGATCAAGATTCTCCAGCCCTCATCCCAATATATTCGTGGTCGGCGCAACATTTTTTTTCTTACATTCTTCTCTATTAGTCGTTATCTCGCTAGCCATCCCCTTTCTAGCCATAATATCATATAACGTTATAACGTTAAAACGACTGAACACATACTTAAAGAACAATACACGTAATAATTACATAGTAAAGTAGGCAAACAAATCCTCACATATAACCCAAAGTCCAGACACCAAGAACAATCACTCACACTCACTCACACGCACACATACATACACACTCATACCCAAAAACACACATGCACACAAATCACTCAAGCGCATGTATGCACTAATCTGGTTTCCTGCAGTTTAAGTTATTTTATTTTTAATTTTATTGCATAAACTATTAATGTTCAATACGGGTGAAGACACTGACTCCTGTAACACAGGTAGGTACCACATAGCTCAGGAGTCAGGGCTTCAAATTCAAATGTAACAACTTTTTTATGTCAATTATACATTTTTATTTATTATTTATTTATTAACGTTAGTAAAATTATCGTGGACGGAATTTTAAAAGCGCCTTCATAATATATTTTCATACTTTTTATTTCCCTGTGTTATCGTGATGACGTCAACGAAAATATCGTCACGTTAGTTATAAAAGCGCACAATGACTGCCACTTTTTGTGAATGTTGTCTGACCCGCTCCTGTGGGTCTCAATTAAGAGACAAACGCAATTCGACAAAGTATTCAACAATGTTTTTAAAGTCTCAATATATTATGACATTAATTCTATTCGGAATAATAATTTACTAAAGAGAGAGATTTATTTAAAATAATCTTTGATCAGTTCGAACGTAATCCGATCAAAACCCGTAATCCTCGTTACAATGACTTTTCGAGTGTCATCGAATCTTTTAAAATTTTGAGGGGCTTTTGATGCAAAGGACGTATTTTTTAAAGGTCTTTTTAAAGTTCCGTATACACGGATACAACGGAACTCTTATAGGATCACTAGTGTGTCTGTCTGTCTGTCTGTCTGTCTGTCCGTCTGTCACAGCCAATTTGCTCCGAATCTACTGGAACAATTTAAAAATTTATGTAACGTACGTGCGTACGTGTAGCGTAAATAAATGAATTTTGAATATGGGGGTCACTTGTCGGGGGCAAATTGGAAAATTAAAAAAAGTTTTGCAAACTGTACCGTTTGACATATCAATGGAAGGGGTTGTTGTGAGTATCTATTTTTTTTTTATAATTTTGAAATAAATACTTTCTTATGGATTTTTAAGAAAATAGATGAAAATTTACCATTCTCCCCCTCCAACGGGGAGGGAGTAGTTTCTTCGAAACTACAGAGCCAGAAATTAAAAAAGAAATACAGAGAATGGTTCTTTACTTTAATCAATTACAAGATAACATAAGAAATCTATGGTCTTAAAATAACATGCTACATCTCTCAATATTGTGCGTAAAAACTTACATTTGCAGTGGGAATGTATGGAGAACATGTTTTACAACTACAATGTTAAGTTTGTTCTTGGGATAAATTCATTCTAACTACGGAACCCATCATTTTGCGTGGTCCGACACGCACTTATGGCCGGTTTTTTTACTAGTTGCAGTATTGGACTAGTAGCTGGACTAGTATTAGGAATTGCCTTAGAATAGAAAAAAAAGGAAAATTCACCTAATATGTTTGTAAATGATTGATTGTTTATGCATGTCCTCCTCAATTATTAACGCTAAACCAAGCCAACGTGCGATGGAGCGCAGAATTCTCGTTTGCATGCCCAATGAGCTGTGAGCCAAAATAGCCACTATGTGGAGCTCTAACACAGCCAGAAGGCGTCGTGTTAGACCCCGTAGAAGATGGCGGCGCGAGCTGGATAAACAAAAGACACAATGGTCCACATTAGCCCTTGATGGCAAGGGCTGGAAGTCATGGGGAGAGACCTCGGTCCAGCAGTGGGTTGATATAGGCTAACAGCAACTAAAGAACCCATTAATATTATAATCCCTGAATGAAATACGCAACCTACATAATGATATTTTTATTCCGGTTGACAAACATTGACCGTTGTTATGGTTCATTATAGTAAAGGATAAAGGACTTGTTGGGAACTAGGGAAAAAATGGTTGACAAAACGTTTTGACATGTTGAGATAGGGCTGCTACCTGCGTGGACGGGAAATGAAATATTGTTTGAATGATTTTAAGTTTTCCAAACGTAAGAAACATGGTTGCTTTCGACAACGGAACGAATGTTGCCATTTTAAATATTATATCATTTAGGAAGTATTGCATTTATTTTATTTTTATTTTTGATTTTATTATTTCACTATATGCTGCACCGGTTGACGTCATCACGTCAACGCCGGCTGTCGCTCGAAACCAGCGCTGGGGCTCTGTTTCGCATAGGGTCGCAGCATTATGCTGAGCGATGGCCGTTTTGCGTGGATATGACGCATATCTCCCCCAATTTGTTATTCTCGTGTTTTATTTTTTCTTTGCGTCATATTTACCGCAAATAAACGTATTTTCTTTCTCTTCTTTCTAGATGTTTTGATTAAATAACGTTAGAAATAAATGAAATGTGAGTAGGTATAATTAAGATACACATCAATAGGTATAGATAGTGCCATCCACAACAACGCTCCCCACTCCACTCCGCTCCGTACTAAAGTATAGCTTACAGTACAGTAATCGCGGAGTGGGGCGCGTCTTCGTAGATAACACTATCTGTACCCACACTTATTTACGTACGCAAACATGTGAATACTTAATATTTGCCAGCTATTATTATTAGCTTACCAAGTTTTAAACTTCAACAACCCTAAATTTAAACCCGCTGTTCCAGCCAAGCTAAAGACGCTGATCTTATAAAATTATTTACAGATTGTATACATTTTACGCACTGGCAACTTTCAATCAATGTCGCAGGGGCTTCTAGAAAGAATCAAGTTTGCAATAAATTACTATAAACTTTAATGCTCGAGTGAATTTCTTGACAAAGTTTTTGTCGTTAGTTTAATGAATTCAATGCTATGTATAAAAGGGAAGGAGGCTGAATATTTTTTATTGAGTGAGCAAGAAGAAATGATTCTTTTGATAAAGTTTTGTAACGACATTAATCCGTCTCGAATTGTTGAGTAAGAAGGAAAATACTGTCTTTAATTAGGCTTGACATTTTATTTGGTCTCTTTTTGTTTTATTTGTATTGCTTATAATAACAAAACATTTTATCTAAGCGAATTAACATTGCCTTCTCGGAACACACAGCGAGGTCAGGTCATTCTAGGAAAAATACCGGAGCCGAAAAGTAAAGCAATCACCTTTTAACACAGAATACCGTTCATATTTGAAACTCCTGCAAAAACCGTGTAATTACTGTCACTGAACATAGCCGTCGGCTTTTGGCGAAAATTGTATGGAAAAAATGTCGGTCGGGAAACGTCGAGTCACGATTCCAGTCACCTTACTGAACGCTCGTAAATTACGGTAAAAATTGGTAAAAAAACATCACTGCAGCATTAATATGAGCCGGTATTTGCTTCGGGCGCTCGGTGTACTTGTTGCAAAATATTGTCGGATTTTATTACTTTATGTGTGGAAAAACTCCGAATAAATAGATGAATTCGGTTTGGAAAGCGCTTTCCGATAGCTTTTTGGAGTTGACAAGAGATTCCTATTTTTCGAAGTGCTTAACCATACTTTAGATAGTCCTGCGCAACATAGTTGATCGCAGGTTCAGCTTCTTTGAAAAGAAAAAGAAAGAAAGAATAATATTTTATTTGGACACAGTTCGTGAAACACATAATACAAAAATAAAAAGTGAAAATAATCATAATGTGCCTCACGGCTGCGTCAAAAGGGTTCATTTCAGCATTAATGCCCGACAAATGCTGTCTGTGTGTCTTTGCTCATTAATAAATCTTTTCACCATAACGTAGATACCTATCGTATACCTACCGTATACTTAAGGGTCAGTATATTGACGACTAACTTTAGAAAACTGTTTAAACATGCCATTTCATGGACAAACTCGTTTGTCGTGTAACTAATAATATATCCGACGCTTCCTATTGCTCAATTATGACATGCGCGAAATTACACTACGTCGTCGATTTACTATATGTCCAGATGAAAGAAAAGTTAAGTTGGGTCAGTGGGTCGTCTTAGGGACGGATTTGTTGAGGCCAATGTGTTTATATTATACTTTTGAACCCTAGATCACAACATCACTCATAGATCGCTTATAGGCCAATCGGGCACGATCGTTCGCCTTATAAGCCGATAAAACGTTTCCACCAAGCCTCATTGTTACCGGTAATGCCGGTAAAGTACGGTAAATTACCGTAAGGTTACTGCTATACAGTTATTGTGTAGATGAACCTTGATTTTACGAGGTGCCCGTGGGGTCAGAAGTAAATGGGACAATAGAGGACGAGGTATGAAGTTTGGGATATGGTATTTTCTGGAGACCATGGTTCTATCTCTTTGTAGAACGAGCCAAAACCTTGAACATCGAAGGTCATTTTCACACTATGTAGTAACAATGGCCAATGCTAGATAGAACCTTTTTGTGGTGCTCTTCTATACTTCGTCATTTAAAAAATATTTCCCTATTATAGTAACCTTTGTACTCACAATTATGATTATGTCTTACCTGTATCTATTTTTCTTTGTGTACATAAATGATAAAATAAATAAATAAAATATCGCAACAGACTTTTCTAGGAGCATATCTTGTAATATCGACCCAATACTTCTCAATAGAATTTCTTACAGATGGAACTAGAATCAATTCTTATAATATTTGCTTGTAATGTGTGTATTTTTAATGTACAAAATTGCCTTTTAATAGTCAAAAGGTAGTATAAGATATGATATATTGATATATTTCTGATGATATATTTCTTCTTGTCTCTGACAATACATCGAATGCCGCAGTCAAACGACATGAAACAATTTATTGATCAAAAAGGTCAGCACATGAAAATACACATCGTCGCTAGTACAAAAATAAACAAAACATCACTAAACCCAAATGATAAGCAATTCATAAAGTAAATACCAATGAATTATAATCACTTGTCTGTTTTTACTGGCTCCAGTGAAATGTCAAGTGAAAGTTGACAGTGACAAGTGGTAGGTACCGGTGAGAATGTCTAGGCTCTCATCAAGGAACTAGACAAAATTGTAGTTGTTGCTAGCAATAGAAAGCTGTGTTTTCCAACTTTATTACTGCTTTTTATTGACCAATCGCTTGACGACAAAATTGACGGGCTTGCAGATTTCTAATGGATTTCGTCCATTATTAATCAATGGAATCGTGGAATTTTGCCCTATTGATGTCAAATCTAAACAACAGTAAAATGCCCTTTTCATACCTTCAACTTCAGTACTTACCTTATTACAGTCAGCTGCGGTAGTCAAAGCAGCCTTGCCACTGAACCAAAGGTTGTCGGCAAAAACCACCATCACCTATCTAAGCTAGCGTTTTACCAACTTTTCATATTCATATTCATTTAGGTATTTACATACCATAATGTTTATAAAAGATGTTACATAATGCTTAAAGCTAAACTACATTTATGGACCCTGTTAGGGTACAGCAATATGTAATATCAACTTACAATCAAAATTAAAAAATCTAAAATAAAATTATATTTATGTAAGCTTATATAATATTATTACGTATATAAGCAGTAATAGTTGTTGAGGTAATGTTTATGTTTGTGTTAATAATAATGTTATTAAATTTATAGTATTTAATTTAAGTATTCTTTTACATTATAATAGCTTTTGTATAATATAAATAGTTTTAATTTATTAATAAAAATATTGTATTTATTTATATTTCTTATTTCTTCTGGTAACTTATTATATATTTTTATCGACATGACATAGGTACTTGAGGAGTGGATTATTAATCAGAATGTAGGTATGTTTAGTCTATTTTTATGTCTTAAAGTAATCTTAGTTTGTATGTGTAGAATTCTGGGTATCTACGTACGAATTTACAGAGTTCAAAGATGTAACGGCAGGGTTAAAATTTTTTGTTCCTAGAAGTGGGGCTTAAAGCTATCCGTTTGTTCAATGTTGGGGTCAGCTTCCAGATTACTGGATGCAGGTGAATACCAGTACTTTACATGGAGCAACTGCCTATCTGACCTCCACAGCCCAGTTACTAGGTAAAGCGATACCCCTTGGTAAGACGGATTGTCAGACATTCGGGCTTCTGCCTAACCATAACGACTGTCAAAAATCTACAAATGACAGCCGGGACCTTACCATAGCACGGAGTGGTCTTCTTCTTTTCATGTGGTTAGTGACTAACTTAGTGTCAGAGTTTTAAAGCCACCCATGGGCCTCTGACTTGGCTTCACATGCCATCGAGAAATATCTCTCAGGCATGCCGGTTTCCTCACGATGTTTTCCTTCACCGTTTTTGAAGCAAGTGATAATTACACATGGATCCGAAAAGACTAGAGACCTTGGGTTCGAACTCGAGACTTATGACTTGGCAGTCTGACGGTCACACCACAAGGCTATCACTGGTCTGCGGAGTGGTCAAGCGTAGATTACCCTTTGATCAACCCTTGCAACAGTTTAGCCTTAACCACGAGCCCCTCTGTCTTCTAGTAGCACCATATTACCGAATAAGATTGCAATCACCAATACATCTAACAAGGGTGGATATTAAGGCGATATGATTCCTTTCTCCATTTATAATAGCGAACCATTTTAAAGTCACGCTCTTTTACGAATTATTTCATAGCAAAGGCACGATCTCTTTTACAAATTTAATACAAAAAGAGTCGTTAAAATGGCAAATTGGCCACACAACCGACACTTTCATATCATTAAAGGCTTATTAAACCGCAATATTAAAATGTTTTCTGGCTGCTTTACGTTGTTAAATTAATGTTTAATGGTTTGTTTTATAAAATAGTAAAACATCCTTCGTGGGTATTCAATGTGGGGGTAAGCAGATATGGTCAGTTGTAGCTTGATGATCAAAAAATAAATGACAGTGTAGAATTATTGAATTATGTATTTATTGATTTATTACATTAGGGAAAACAAACAGTAGTATATTAAGCATAAACAGAAAATCTTAAAATTACACTTCTACCCAGAACATTTTCCATAGATTACTATTATATGTATAGTAAAAAGAAGCTGTTAGGAAACGTTAACTTTATCAGGTCTAACTTAATTAAAAAGAAATTAAAGAGAAAAAAAATATACCTATACAATATTCTATAGAAGATGTAACAAACACAAAAAAACATGCGTGATGAATTGTAGAATTAATTTTAAGAAAAAGAAAGAAACATTGTTTATTCTGCACAAACATAACGCACATTCAATTTAAAAAAATAATAGAATCATCACCATCATTCTCCTGCCCTTATCCCTATTTATCCGGCGTCGGCGCAACATGTCTCTTTCTTCCATACTTCTCTATCAGTCGTCATCTCGGTAGTCACCCCCTTTCTAGCCATATCATCTTACACACAGTCCATCCATCGTTCCTTTGGTCTTCCCCTACTCTTATAGCCATCGAAATCATACTCAAAACTTTCCTCACGACATTTTCCTCATTCCTCCGCATCACATGCCCATACCATGACAACCGATTTCCGCACAACTTTTCGGTCACCGGTGCCACTTTCAAATTTCCACTTATGTACTCTCTGTAGTACGTTTTAAATATAGAATATTCTATTAAAATCTTACCCATAGCACTATAATTGTAGTAAAACCAGGGTGGAGTGGGGTAAAAGCTTGTAGTAATTTTTGTGTAGTATGTTATTACCCTTACCAAAATGATGATAAAGGCAACTGTTCTGCATGGCTGTTCAAAAAATATTATTCTCTAAAGAATTACAATGGCCTGAGTTATTAATATTGTGAGGTCACTACACGTAAAAATACAAAATAAATAATTTTCTTTATACTAATGCACGGAATCTATACAATGGTGCTATATTCTAAGTGTTCAGACGCTTTATGAGATAACGCCCATGTCATAACGAACCGATTTGAGCGATGCCTTATAGTCAGGGCAACCGTTAGCAAAAGCACCCTGAGGCCTTAAACGCTTTCTTCTTTTATTAATTTATTTATTTATTTAAAAAATTGTTTACGAATTATGAAGATACCTACGATGAAAAATGTGACATGCCTCCCAATTGCATAACATACTTTCAATAAACATCCGAAGGATTTTGAAGAAAATAGCTAATCCATTGCTTATATGTTTGAAAAATTTATCGTCTGGACAACGTAAATGACGTGATAAATTGTATTGAATTTTCAAAAGGAACGGCTTTGCCATTGTGTGTTACGCAATTACCCCGTTGTAGACAAGTCTCCATGTAGGTGAATAAACACGGGTCTCCTATTTAGACCTTTATTGTTGTGACTGACTATTAAGAGGGAACAGGGACTATTAAGAGGGAACTATTGCCGTCGTCTTACCTCAAGTCTGCCCCCGTAGAGTGCGATAGGGATAGCTACAGCTCAGACCAAATATACCACAAAAAAATTGACGAAATCGAGTTTCGTATTCCCCCTTTTTCTTCTCGAAAACTGAACCGATTCAATTGTATTTTTAAATAAAATTTTAAGAAAGAGTATGTTTAGGTTCCCATTATTTTCTTTTATTTTAAATACTTTCTTGAAATTGTCTAGAACTCCTCTAACCACGGCGGTAAAAATGGGTCATTTTTGTAATTTTTGGATCGTCATATTTTCTTTACCGATAAGTTGCTGAAAAAAAGGAAATAACAGGGACATGACTGTAGTCATGTCCCTGTTATTTCCTTTTTTTATACCTTGATTTTATGAAAAAAAAAAGATTACTCTAGAGGCATTATTCAGGAAGTAAAAAGGGGAATACATTTGTATGGAGAATCGCAGGCCATGTTCCCTCTTAAGCATTTTTTATTTACTGCTTACTAAAAATAGGTAACAATTTTTTTTTTGTTTTTCAAATGAAATTCATGAATTAATTTTAAGTTTTTTAATAACACTAGTTTTTTTATTTATACATTTTAAACACGTTTTTCTTTTATGCGGTTAATATTGATATTCAACCGACGCAAACATGAAGGATGAATTATGAATTATGATTGAAATAATTAAAACTTAGCTTGCATGGAATAAAAGGCTAAAATTAAATCTTATTCGTCGCCCTTCTACGTGCTTAGTTTATACTTTATACCTGCGTTGGTATATAAAAGGTACAAATTTTATTTATAGTTAAATGTTAGGTACGTTTGTAACTCGGATGTCATATAAAAAATTAAGTTCAATTTGTGTATATCATTGACTATAAGGTAGAAAAAAGGTTTAGTACCTTTTTCAACCTTATTTTAAAATTCATACGAATCATGCGTAGTTTAAAAGAACAACGCGGTCGCACAGATAGACACGAAAAGCGACTTCATTTAGAATAGAAAATATTATTATTTTTAAGAAACCAGTAATATTCTTTTAGTAACTTTAAAACATTAATCAAATCCGTAATAACCCTTTCTGCTGACCGTACCTGAGGTCGTCACTTGTCCGAGCAGCTATACATTTTTTTACTTTTTTGCCCATTAGTTTCTTAATTAATATCCCGAGCTTGGCATGTTGAGGGTCCCGGGATCGAATCAATCATAATTATTTGTTATAAAATATTTATCATTATTTTACTAATAGATTTACCGCGGCTATTTTTCTATGAAAGACTTAGTGCCTTCTTTAGGTGCTTGTCATGTTACGTATGTTACAAGTCAATAGAATGATGGGTGGATAAGGATGAGATGGAAGTATTTTTTGGTAATTGGGACTTTAATTGGTGCGCTCGTAATAAGTCATTGGATCAAAGATAAGAGATTAAAACTATTTAGTGAAACCTTTAAACCATGACTTTTGACATTTTATTTCATGAAAAAACGGGACCCGTATAGGATCACTTCGTTGTCCGTCCGTCTTTCTGTCAGTCTGTCAAGACCCTTTTTCTCAGGAGCGCGTGGAATATCAAGTTGAAATTAATATCAAAAACATAAGTCTACGGTCCCTTAGGCCTCTAAAAAGATCAAGCTTTTAAGTCAACGCAATAAAAAATACGGCCATTTATGCGACATATTTTGTTACTCGCAAATAAATCAAAACGCACTGTCTCGACGCACTTGGCCGGTTTTTACTCATTAGAAAATTCTATAAACATTAGAGAATAACTCAACCTGAGGGCCTAGACAAAGGGCCTAGACAAAGTTACATTCTATCAACGATAACGAAGATGGAAAAGTAAAAAAAATATACATATTTTATTGACAAAAGCTACCGAAAGTTCACATGTCTTAAGAAACATAATAATTAATACAATAGCAGAAAGCCTCGACCAACAGCTCTCGAGGCCAATCAAGGGCCTGATTCAGAAAGCAGTACTCCTCGATACGGCTCACATCGTGAAGATGTACCTATCTCTAGAGCCCTACCCATCGCATCGGTATCTTGGACCCTGCTCTCGATACCGGCGGAACACATTTTTTAATATTTGTAATTGATTTTTGTATCTTTTTGAACACAATAAATAATTTCTTATTTTTTTTATAAATGAAATAATAATACAATAGTAAATTATTATACAACTATTTACTCAAGAAAATAACGTGTGGGCCCTCTGTATGCGGTTACTAGGAACTACCAGAGATCTCGTGATGTCATGAACCACTGGGGAGAACATGGCTTTGATGGCTCATTAAATCAGCTTGTTTGTACAGCAGTTTTCCTTATACTGACAAGGAAAACTTATGATTAATTAAAAATAACTTCAAACAAAACTTTGCAAAAAATTGAAATGAGTAATGAATTTCTCTACTATGATTCACGTTACTTAGATCAGCCATCACCAATAAGATGTCAAGTAAAATCATTCATCATAATGACGACGGGTCGACAGTTGGCGGCCTAACTAATAAAACTATGCATGATAATTAATACCGATTCATGTAAAAGCTTGCGTCATGTTCTGCGAATCACTGAATGACTGGATGAGATCCAATCTACTTTAATATCGGATTAATTTGCGTGTGTGTAAGATATGATTGCAATGGTATTGAACTGTGATAAAACTGTTAAAAGTAAAAAAAAATATTTGTTAAACATAGGTGTAAAAATAGGTGTTATAAATAAAGTGGGTAAAGATAATATCTATGTTTTGCCGTAAACGGCATACAAATATAAAAAAAAGAAAATGAACAGAATTTTTGTAAAAATTAAATGACTAGCAAAATCAAAGCTAAATTATATCTTAAAAACAATGTTAAAAACAAAATTTATTTGAACATAATTAAAAATTATTGAAAAAATACTTTATATATTAGGTAAGTATACAAATTAAATATAATATAAATAAGACAATTAATGGAGAAATAGAAATATTACAATATAAGTAACTGAATTGAAACAAAAATGCGCGTAAATAGACTTTTGAATTGCCGAAACGTCTACGTCACCTCTACATATTTTGGTCATGCCAAGACTGAGCTTAAAATCATTGGGCTTTCGGGGGGAGGGGGGGGTTAGTATTTACAACAACATGAGATGATGAGAAAATATTGAGTTATCTTTATCATAATTATGTTAATAATGTACTTATCTATTATAATAAAAATCTTCCAGAATAAATTCGCATCAAAATCCGTTGCGCAGTTTAGAAGAACAACGCGGTCACACAGACAGACACGAAAAGTGACTTTAATTTCTAAAATGTATAGTTTTACAGAAATAAATCATTTACCATTTACAGGCCGAACTTTGAAAAAAGCTAAAAACCTTTCTTTCAAAAATTATACGAGTATATCTGTTAAAATAAAAACTCTTGTACCTTTACCAATAATGAAGAAATGACTTCAAAGCTTTGCTTAGTAGACCTTCACATATGGAAGTAGCTATCACAGGTAAAATTACCTTACGAATGTACTTAAACGCCCAGTTTGGCAATAAAAAATGCTACAATTGGTAAGAAATACGATTCGTTGTTGTTTATAGGAACCAAGCATTAGGGTAGGTTCAGATGACAAGCGCTCAGCGCGCGTTGAACGCGCGTTGAATTTTTGTATAGTGTTCACATGGTGCGCGCTTGTCAGGCGTTAACGAACGTTAACGACGAACTTGACGAACCCTAAAATACGTCTATCCGCGTCGAAAGCGCGCGCTCAACTGAACGGAAACATAGAAAACCAATGATCTCAAAGCGGCGTTGACGCGCGCTGACAACAGTCGAGCGCTAGCGCAGCGTTGAACGCGCGCGTTACTAAAACGCGCGTTAGCATGTGTACGGCCTGAATAAAATGTATGTAGTTGTAAACGCGCGTTATCAAAACGCGCGTTGAGCGCTTGTCATCTGAACCTACCCTTAGTCATACATATACTTCTATACTAATTTATAAAGAGATAAAATTTGTTTTTGTTTGTATGTTTGTATGTAGGGGGTAATCTCCAGAACTACCAGTTGGATTTGAAAAATTCGTTTTGCATTGGATAGCCCAATTTTTGTGGAAGGTTATAGGCTCGCGAACGAAACCACGGGCAGAAGCTAAATAGAAGTAAATGAAACGATAATCACTGTGCTTGTTAAAATAACCTAGCATCTGTTCGCATTAACTCTACGAGTATAAACAACTTGACTATACAAGTCAAGTCGAGAGGCGTATAGCCACGATCGTAATCACTGAATCACGATGCACATTATTCTCGCTAGATGCAGATTGATGCTGCTAATTGTGTCTTCGCCATTACAAATTTTGTTCGTACAAGGCGTACATTTAATGAGGGTTTACATGGGTTAATTTTCACGTACGACACAACATAATTACAAAGTAGATTATTGCTCTGTTGGTCCATTATCGCAGTCCACTGCTGGACATAGACCCCTCCCAGGCTGCGCCACAACGCCCTGTCATTCACCTTCCGTATCAAACTAGCTGGAGGGCGACCCACACTACGCTTGCCGATACGCGGTCTCCACTCCAGGACCCGTCTGCTCCACCGTTCTTCGGTCCTTCGACAAACAGTTCATTATTGTTGTTAATTTTGAACAGAATAGAGGTTTTAACTCCTTCATGCGTAGAGTAATTTTCCGACACAGCCTACAAGTAATTTAATAAGGCACGGTCGATTGCAGTCCTCTTCGGCTTTTGCGAAGTTTGTTGAAATCTACTTGAAAATTGAGCCGTGTAAAGCCTCTATAACCAAGATGACATAAGCTAGCGTGAACATTTAAGTGCATGCAGTCAATTGATTGAAGAGGTTATTAGCACAGTTGATGACTTGTAACTTGGCTTTACTAATTGCGATATTTTAACATGACGTGTTAATGCATCTGAGTGGGGTTAATTGGCCAAGAGTGATAGGTAAAAAGCTCATGATGGGGTCTAAAAGTAGGTGCATAACACATTGGATATTACACTATCACTTGCTTTGTTCGTTAGGTTAAAGGTACCATTCCGTAGCCGACTGCAGGTGACATGTCGCCGCGACATGACTGGTTTCTATGAATTTCTATGAAATACCTTCCATAGCTAGCGACACGTCGTTTGCACCTTCGGGCGAGCGACAGACGGCACGTGTAGCCCGACCGCAGACCAGTAGTGCCGCCAACGCTTGTGTCATAACATGTTTTAATATCTTCATCTACCGACTGGAATACGGGCTGTTGCCGCCTGCGGTCGGGTTCGGAATCATGTCTGCAGCGACATGACGCCGCCACGTGTCGCCGCGACATGACACGGCGACACGTCGCCTGCAGTTGCCGCCTGTGCGGCGGTCGGGTACGGAATGGTACCTAACTTTAAAGGTATTAGGACTCAGTCTGTTGCTAAGGATATTTTGATTTCCACTGTTCCCAGAATTGATATAAACGAACTACACATTTTCATACGAAATTTCTTTATTGGCTTTTTAAAGTGTTATATTTCTGATAGAACATGTATAAATTTTGCGGAAGACTGCTTTTTCTTAGAGCTTTGTTAACAACTTCTTTTGACTTCTGCTGTAGCATACCTTTATATTCTCTATTCTACTGTCGATAAACAAAATAGACCCAAATTTTTACATAAACTTAATTTTCATCCAGTACATAAACACTTTCTCCATCTTTCCCATCATAATGAATCCTTAATTGCAGTTAGGGTGTTTAGCAATAAATTTTAATGATAACCTAAAGTTATTCATTACCTAATCACGCCAGAGTGTGGCCAGTATGATTGATGAACGTTTCCCTAAGCTTCTCCGTGGTGAATGAAGGTAGCTGAGCGGAAATATTCGGTCAATCACTCGTGTTAGGAGTTTAATGATGGGTATAAATGTATTGTGAGAGTGAGTGTGATATTCTTTTTGGAATAATAGAAGGCGTTGTAATGTAATTAACAGTAAACTATAATGGGAGTCATTTATACTCTTTTTATTTGAAACGTTAATGCCCGGCATTCGTTGCAATGCCTTTTCCATTTATTTTTTTTGTTAGTTTTTATTTATATCTATTATTATTAATCAGAAATAAAACTAGATTTTTTTATAATATATTTCACGCCTGTCCTGCCGACCCCGAAGGGTCAGGCAGAGGTGACTTATAGTACCTACGCCCACATTTCACCAGTTATGTTTAAGTCTCATGTTATACGGGGCGAGCCTATTGCCATCAGCCGGGAACAATCCAGACTATTACTGAGAAATTCCAGACGGAAAACGAAATAACACTTAACCCGATCAGCAATAGCGCTTGCGTCCACTAGACCAACGAGGCAGTAGATATTTTATATCACTTAAAATTATCACTCCTAATCCTGAGAATTGCCTGATTGCTCTGATAAGGACCAAATACAAAAAAATCTAATCCTTGTTTCCTCACCCAAAATAACACAGTCTGTTGCGCCGACAAATTATGTGGCTTGATTTGAAAATCAAGCCACATAATTTGTCGGCGCAACAGACTTCTGTAAGATTGAGATAGCATGTCGATATGTGTGGCCGCCACTGTAATTTGTACAGGATACCGCTTTCACTGTATACTTATGTGTGTCCTTATTTGTAACTGAAACGTAATTACGATTTGATAAATATTTTGTCGTTAAATAAATTATTTTCATTGCAATTATTTTTATTTCCAGCTGTTCATTAAGGCATAAAATAAATATAGGTATGTGTATAATTGGACGCCATAATTATGTCGGAACGTGATAATCTAGTAGAGCTAAACCACGAATTAGATGTAACGCACATTTATAGGTACAGACAAACAATTTCAACATGACTAGGTAACATTTATAAGAAACGTTTCCATAAATTAAATTTAGTTTAGAACTCAACTTAATTATTTGACGGCACGGTTGGCGCAGTGTTAAGCGACTCGGGGGGTCTCGAATCGCTCTCGAGTCCACCATGAAGTACTTAGGATTGGTGCTCGACAGCCGGTGGGATTTCGGCCCCCACTTCCAGCGGCTGGCGCCCAAATTGTTGGGCGCAGTTGGGGCGCTGTCAACGCTACTTCCCAATCTGGGGGGATCGAGCGCCGCCTGTAGACGGCTCTACGTGGGGATCGTGCGATCGATGGCCCTGTATGGGGCCCAGATCTGGGCGGCTGACCTGACGGCCGGCAGCATCACTGTCCTGCGGAAGCCACAGCGTGCGATGGCCGTCAGAGTCATCAGGGGGTATCGCACGATCTCCTACGAGGCGGGTTGTGTACTGGCCGGATCCCCACCCTGGGACCACGAGGCGAAGGCATTTGCGTTACTGTATCGGTGGCGCGAGGACTCGAGGGCGCGAGGCGAGTGGCTGACGCAGCGACAAGTGGAGCTGCGTCGTTTCGGGTGACGCAGGTGCTCTCGGGGCATGGTTGCTTCGGGAAGTACCTGTGTCGCATAAACAGGGAGCCGGACTTTCCGTGTCACTACTGCATCGACTGTCGGAAGGACACGGCTCGGCACACGCTGGCAGAGTGTGCTGTTTGGGAGGAGCCGCGCCGTGCCCTCATCTCAGGAGTCGGCAGTAACCTGTCGCTGCCGGCCGTTGTCGACTCGATGGTCGGCAGCGAGGAGTCCTGGGACGTGGTGGTATCCTTCTGTGAAACAATCATTTCGCAGAAGAAGGCTGCGGAAAGGGAGCGGGAGATTGCTTCCGCTAACCCAATCCACAGCAGACGCACCGGGCCTCGGCGGAGGGTGGATAACGCCCTCTTCCAGCCCTCCTAAATGGGTCCAGGGGCGACGGATCTGGGAATCCGTCGCCCCCTACTCCTTAAGACCCGAGATGGTGGCGCGTAGTGTTCCATGCGCGCCTCTTAATGACGTAAGGGGGGAGTTTCACACCTTACTCCCCCCTGACTCGAGGTGGCCCGCCTTTGCGGGCCGGCACTAGCCGGGGATCGCGGAAGTCGCATTAGATCCCGTGATCCCCGGTGCAAGTGTGAGACGGAGCACCGGGGTGGTTTTAGTCAGTAAGAGTGACAGACCCCTCCGCCCTCCCCAGGGAGGCGGACATCCATGAGGATTTCCCCCGAAAAAAAAAAGCGACTGACTCCCGCACGGAACAAATATTTGTATGACATATAAGTAGTTGTTCCGAGTCTGGCTGTTTGTGTATGTGAGTTTAAATGTTTGTAAACGCACCCGCAATACAAAACAAATTCATAGTGTGGGGCAAAGCAAAAAAAAAAAAAAAAAAGAAAGAGCTCAGCCTATCGCACTCCACTGCTGGACATAGACCTCTCCCAGGGTGCGCCACAACACCCTGTCAAGGTAATCGGTCCATCTAGTTGGGGGGCGTACCACACTACGCTTGCCGATACGTGGCTTCCACTCCCGGCCTCATCTCCTCAAGCTAGTTACTGGGTAGCACGATACCCCTCGGTAAGTCTGGTTGTCAGACATTCGGGCTTCTAACGGCTTAACGTACTTTCCTAAGTACGGAGGGGTCTCAGTATGTTAAGATGATCACCCATCCACCGACTGACCGCGGCAAGCGTAGCTTAAGACCTGGTCAATCGACCCGTGCGGCTGTTATTACTTAGTCACGAGGTACATGTACAAAAACAACCCATTGGGTGTTATCTTTTCAAACAGCTATATAACAAAGGAGCTATTAATAGAAAGTACACTAGAAATAAAACTAACAGCCCTTAACTCGTTAACGTATTTCGTATAACATCCTATCATTAACTCTTCCGCCATATTGGAGAGACAGCTGATGCGTTTGTGCCGTTACAGTGTTCACCTGTTCCTCGTGGCCGGGGGGTAAAAGAAAGGGTTTTTTTAAAGCTTTTTAAACTCGTCTTCATTCGATTTGATGCTTCGAATTTGCATCTGATATTGTGAGCGGAAAATTATAGGACATCAAAGATATTAAAAAAGGTATTCGCCATTGGCGATAATTTTTGCACCGCTACCTTTGTTTCAAAGCCCATTAAACATTCTTCCGGGAATATATCACATCGTATCTTCGAAATAACTTGTGCTTGCTTCTTTCTCACTGCAGTAGCAGCGGGTATTGTGGTTTAGTATGTAAGCATGTTACAGTAAGGGTGTGTGTGATATATTGTCATTGACTGGACAAAATATACGCAGTGTCTAACCGGCATTGGAGATGTTTCGTTTTCTTTAAATCTCGTAATTATATGGCGACCCTGCCATTTGAGCGGGGAATCAAATGATGTTCGCATTTAGTTTGGACTGTGCTTTACGTGACACTCATCAATTTGCACACTATTTGCAAAAAAATGTCATCATGTGCCAATCAAAGATATAGAATGAAGAAGTCTTTGTAAACCAGAATAGTACCGGTGGAGGTCACAATTCAGCCACTGTGGAGGAATTCAAATGTCATTTACCTATCTGCAATATGCATTCTGCTAATGATCATAAGCAAGATATTGTTTCTTGGGACCATCTATATTTTGTACCGGGTGTACAAAACATGGATCTAGCAAGTAGTTGTAGATAAATTCCGACTTTGTAGCACATGAACAATAATCTGTTCGTGTAAATACTATTAATTATTTCATCACCACTGCTCTCGAAACGGTGAAGGAAAACATCGTGAGGAAACCGGCAGGTCCTAGAACCAAAAATTCGAGGACAATTAAGATGTCATGACATCCACCAACCCGCACTGGGTCAGCGTGATGGATTAGAGCTACTCCTTCTCACAGAGAGAAGGTCTGTGGCCCAGAAGTGGGAACATGCGGCTGATTATGCAAATTCTGTAAATAGCTATTGTCTGCCAGACATTTTTTTTTTTTTAAATTCTCTTTTCAATTAGGGACTTTTATGACCGCAATGCGTATGACAGTCCCATCGTACCCTAAACACATACTACTACGGATCACATTTGGGCCATGAACCCGAACTGATTCTTCGCATCATCACCATTTGGTTGAGACAGAATGTTATGGAATGTGCCCATATCAAGTTGGTTCAACTTCAAAACCCCAAACAGATCCCTTCTTCGAGCCTCATATCGAACACATTCCATCAATAAGTGATGTAAGTCCTCCACAACTCCACACTCCACACAATTAGGCGAGTTAGTTTTCTTCATCATAAAGGCAAACTTATTACATGGAATCTTTTATTCTTCTAAAGATAAAGAAATAAAATAGATAATTATTTATAAATGACTTAAAACGATTTCTTTAAATTTTATTTAATGTCTTTAACATACTATCTTCGAGACTTTTCAACTTAATTATACTTACATATCTTTTTACAAATTTCTTACCGTAGCAATTTAATTAAAAATCAAAATCACATTCCCGAAGAAATAGTTTCATATCAACGTCTATGAATTAATTAAAAATGTATTAAAAGCGTTAAAACGTGCTATCTCGTGTGTAGTTTATAATTGCATAGAAAATAATGTGCCAGGCTTTCATTATGTCTGCAAGCCCGCTCCACAGTGCCTGCCTCGTTAGGCCGAATAAAAAAACCGGTAATTCCTTTTTCATTTTATTTATCGGTTCGTTAAAATGTTCGTTTTAGAATTGCGTATAATTTACTTTTGCTCGGAGAAACAGTTTAACGATTTGCGGCAACGTTTTTTGTGATCGGATTTGTGTTAGAATTTTTGAGATAAAGTTGACTTTTTTACAGACTGAAGCGTATATTGTCACCGGTTTTAGATGCAAGGATTATCAGGCAAAATGGTAACGTACCTATACTTGTTAGTAGTGTCTCTGCACTGTACTTTTTTTCTTCTTTTTTTTTCCTTCCTTTTAACACTGTAATTTGTAAACATTGTAACAATATATACTTTTAAAATAGTAACCGTGGAGTTTGTTGCCGGCTCTTTTCCATAGGAAACGACCAATTGTAACCGTGCACTTAGCTTCTGACGTTTCATAAGTGCTCTTGTAGGTTTATGTGAAATAAAATATTTTGAATTTGAATTTTTGAGTGTATATTATATATGTAGATTATCCCTTTACGATGTTAGCTACGATATTTTTTAAGCCAGGGCCTTTAAATTTAATAACATCTAGATAAATGTTATAGCAGTAGGTTCAAGTTCTTACGTAAATTAGCCTTTACGATGCCTGGCGATATTTTTTTTAGCCTCGCTGGTATTTTTTTAAGTCTGTTTATCTTGAAGAAAATAGATCTTGAATTTGGTAAGGCCTAACATTAATATTCTTTGATTTAAATAAAACATGAACATGGGGCGTTACTTAAACTTTTAATCATAATGATTATTCTACGTTTATATTAAAAAAATATTTTTCCAGCTATAAATTAATATTCGTCATACCAAACCGGCACTTGATTCGCGTGCCGGGCTCGCGTGACGGCCTACCAACGTTGCTTTTATGCGTTTTCATACTGTAAGCTCTGGTACTCCTTCTTAACCTATATAGAGAATGAGTGGTAAGCGCTTAGCTAACGCAGGGTTTATAGCGATGTCGTACTTACATGTATATTGTGTTTGAGAAGCCATTTGTTTGTTGTTACTTAATGTTCATATAGAAACAATGTTGTACGTATTGTGAAATGTCAAATGATAGCATGAATTTCCCGATTTTTTTTGTAATAATAAAATTGGTTGCTTTTCCAATCTCCGTCTTGCAATCCATTAAAATATGTTTTTATTTAATTTCGTCTGAGTTTCTAGAAAACTCATAAGCACCTCAATGGCTTATAAATTAAAAACAATAATTGTGTGAGAGTCGCGCTAAATTAGGTACAATAGTTATATTTGTCTATGCCTCAACCCTACCAATGCACTTTACATTGGCATTACTCCACTAGCTCCAACAAAGCCGTACAGACAAGTATACTTTAAAACTAGAGCACGTCACTCTTACTACGTCACAACATTATAATATGATCGAACATACTCCGTCCAATTGAAACCGTTGCATTCAAATTCTTTTCAAATTCAAATTTCGAATTCGCAACGGACAACAGGCAACGACAACACTGTCCGTTTGTATAGTGACGGAATCGGGCGCTTGAATCGATTATTCGAATGAGCTGTCTATCTGATTGTAGTCGGCTACGGGACCGTCTCATTCTGAACATATGTTGAACGAGTGAATGATGTTTTGTTGCGAATGTTTTGGGAATACGTGTCGTTTTTTTAATGTTTTTTTTTCGCACTTTTGTGCCCTTTTTGTTATTTTTTCGAGTATTTTTAATCTCTGGTATGCTTTATGTTCTAATCATTTACACTTTACTAGATAGATATCATGACTTTTAAAATGGTGCAAAAGGTAAAATTTCTTACAAACCTTACTTCATCACGAGCCATGCTAAATTATCTTTAAGAAGTACATCCGATTCTTTATGTATTCGAATCATGCCATAAATTAGCATGAAAATATGCACACGTGCGATCTTCAATGCATTATCAAGAGGAGAGCAAGCTGATGCCTGCAATTCTCATAAGTGAGCGGAACGTCGCGTCGAACAAAAGGACGCGAAGATAAATATCAGGTGGAACGAGGAATGATATAATCAAACCGGCCATCAATAATATCGGCGGAGCAATTTCACACAGATTATCATGAAAGTCGAATTAACAGTGATCAGATTTGTTCAAACACACGATTTTAAATGTTCAAATGTATCAGTGACTGTATTATCTCATCAAACGGCCGAGCAGTTAGAGATCCCATTAGGATAATGGTCGGCTGTAGTTGACTAATGGCCGTGTGTTCAGAGCTCTTTCATTCACTCGTTCGCATTCCATTCAACTCGTTCATTGCTCGGTCGCTCGGCTATTTACAGCTTTATGAGTTCGCGCCGAAGATCAAATAAGTCTTGATTTATTTAAATATGTTTCGGAATTTTGTGCTATATTGAAATCGTTTTGATGGAAAGTGGCTCTTCTTTTCTATTTCTATACGAAATTGTACACAATTTATAGGAATGAAACGTGAGAAGTGAAAGAAAGATTGAAATGCCTCTTGAGGTGGGAAATGATGCACTTTCTGAGTTCACTTCTACTCTACTTGCACTGTTACACCTATTGTATTGTGTAGCTTCTGACCTATTCAAATGAATGTAGCAAGAAAACAATTTAAAACTAGGACCTACTTATTAGACATTAGTTATCACAGTAACGTCCAATAATATACCACAGTAAATACAACAAAACCTAGTCAACACAACAGTTAAAACTACGCATTGTAATCGATTATATCGATTCGAATGGAATAATCGGTAAGTTTGAAGAGTCACTCGGCTTTTGAAAATCGAATCGTTATGCTGCAACCACTACAAACTAGAATCTGAATAAAAGTAGTGCAACCATTTAAATGTATATATTAGCTTAATATAAATAAAGTTGAAAATAAAATACGATGGAAGGCTTTATTTTATTTTTTCGGACATGTATTTTTGCAGTGTCGGAGTTTTCTACACTCTGAACATTGAAAATATAAACAGAGAGATACGTATTTCGAGATTTAGTTTATTGTCTAGCTTTTTGCTGAATTCAGGTGATTAGTTTGAGAGGATTTAGAGTTATATTTAGTGGATATTGCTGATTTCAGTTAATTCAACAAACGTCAGAAATGTTTGGGGCTTTAGGAACTGGCTTCATTAGTATCGAGGCTAATATAATTAGAACTAGTCCGAAATCAATCAACAAAAATTAATTAGATAATCAATTGATGTTGAGTAATAATTAACATATCAAAATTATAAATAAAAAAGTTTTTTTTTTTTCAAGAATAGCTTTAATTATGTCGGTCACTGCCACTAGTAAATTATTAGACATGGCATAAAATGCACTTCCCATTTATGGTTCAAAGAGCAAATACCATAACCACCATGTTGGGCAGATATATCAAATTGGTGACCGCGGTTCTTTTCCACCAAAAGTGACATAACCCTTTTTAAAACCTATCTGTGTGATAAATTTACTGTTAATAAAAATCTTGCTATTGAGTTTATGGTAACAGGAAAATTTGGAAATCGGAATGGAAACTTTTAACAAAACAGTCATGGGGAAGAATAAAAAGTTATAACAACAGTAATACCGGGGCTATCAACGTTAACTATCTATCGTTAAACATACAACAAGTTACAATATGGTACCGCAGTAATAAAATGAACAACTAAGTCTTTCAACTAAAAGACACCGACTACGATTAATATTATTTGATAAGACCACAAAATAATCCTTTTATAACAAGAAAAGTCACATTAAAAGGTATAGCCATAACACCGCGTTAACTTAAAACAGTGTGACTAGGGTTAATAAAGTTCCCCTACTCCCAAACTATATTAACCCATTCGAAATTACTTACACGCCATACATTGCTGTATTTTAACACACGGGCATAAACGGGTGTAGAAGGAAAAGTGGTAATGAAACGCATACGTTATAGGTAAGGTCGTAAAAGGAGAGTTTTATGAGATTATGTCTTATACGAAGTAAGCGAGGGCAAGCGATAAGGTATCACAAGAGACAAATGCTATGGACTTAATAAAGATATTTCCCTTGTAATAAAACGTATGTGCTGAGTTACGTTGAAATTATGGGAGTAATAATTTCTATATGAGGAAAGAAAGGTGACATAATAATAATAAACAAATTTATGAGCGCTGTTGTATGAAAGGATAAACAGTCGGTGCGGGAAAGTTGGGTTTTCGAGAAGATTATGCAGCACTATCACGTTTATTAAAAAAAAGTCCAAGACGCATAGCTAGCATAACTCAACGCTTGGTTCGAGCGGAAACGAAAAGGGTTAATTCAATCTTCAAGATGGCGGTCGCAAAAAAACATCAGTAAGTAAATTTTTCAATATTTATTTAATTAAATATTTTTTCAAATACGGCTATACTGCAGTGTTTCGCGAGCAGGGATTCTCATAACCATAGGGCAGTGTTAGGTAGATTTAATGAAATATTGTTACTAACATATTGAATCCATTGTTACTTGTTAATTAAATATAAACTCTATATATATATATAATTAAATATAACTCTCAACTGTGAGTATTTATATACCTATAGTATACAGTATGTTTATATATTTAAGCTCTATGTATTTATTTAAGTATATATTAATTTATTACGTTATACGTGTAGGTTTATTTCAATATTTTAATTTAAGACTTCGCATATTTATATTTTTCTCTTCTTGTTCTCACACACTATTGTCTACATTTCTTTCTCATTTCTCCTATCGCAGGTCTGCTGGAAGAAATTTCTTAAGAAATAAGCAGTACCTTTGTGTGTCATAATTATGATTATGTCTTATCTGTATCTATTTTTCTGTGTGTACATAAATAATAAAATAAATAAAATACTTAAATAAAATATATAAAATAAATAAAATAAATAAAATAAATAAAATAAATAAAATAAATAAAATAAATAAAATAAATAAAATAAATAAAATAAATAAAATAAATAAAATAAATAAATAAAGCTAGAGTTTTCTAAGACTGCGGTGGCCGCCACATAGCGTCCGCAATTAGGCATCGAATGACGTCAGTGAACCGTAATTCATGAAAGTAATTTGGTGTGTTTTCCTAAAGAGCGATTTTTGACACCGTAAAGTCAAACCCCTGTGCCATTATTTTCATGGCGGCTGTCACTGCGGCCATTACGTGGCAGCCACCGCTATCCTAGGAAACGGTAGCTTTAGTATGCAATTAAGTCTCTGCAATTCATACTTTGCAAAACAATTCACTAAAAAAACATATCACTACAAAGTTGCATAACATCGTGAATAACAAAATCGGCCGGGTAATCTGTGCAACGCTAGACAATAACAACAATAGCCGCGATGGATCAACCGAGGCGAAGGGTCGCGCATGCGTTGTTGTAAATTATAATCCTGTGCTTTGAACTTACTATCTGACGAAGTACGAATGAGCTGAGAAATGTTGGAGGTACGAATCAAGTATTTAGAGTTTTGATATTTTAAAATTAATATCAAATGCTTTTTATGATTATTAAAATGACAGACTGTCGTCAGCGCTACTGACTTCAGCAAGTCTGTTGAATTTCAACTGATCAGCAAAAAAAAAAATATTGTGTTATACCTAATTTGGTCAATCAACCAAGGCCTGCTGACTAGAATTTGACAATAGTTTTACTGCTCACGAGATATCATGATCAGGGCTCCTGAGACTAGTGGTGGAACAGTAAGATATCGCTAGATACCGCTTCAAAAGATATATTCTGAAAGATCTTTAACTCGAAAAGATTTTACATAGAGTTTCAGGAGAATTCCTGGCTGATTCTGCGAGCTACAAAAGAACACAACCAAAACTACAAGGAAGTAAAACTATCCTAGCTACAATTTCACAAACAGTACCCTAATTCCGTATTACGCGACCAATCAGAACAGATTGCTAATCCAATGCTTCATAAGTTCGAAAAAAAAATCTGCTCAACAACGTAAATAACGCAATGTTAAAAAATATTGTTGAACTGTCAAAATGAATCAGATTAGTCGGAATCGTTGACGAAAATATGTTACGTAATGAGATAGCAGGTCATATTAAGAATGAAAGTTAACGTAAAAAGTTACCGCAACTGATTCTTGTAAAAAATTCCAATAAGAGCAGAATTAAAGCCTAACTTCACCAACTTAAGGCGACTAATACCCTCTCTACTTTCCTATTTAATAATTCGGAACTTGCAGAGTAACAAAGCTGAACTATGTTGCTCCAAGTCGAACGCATAAATCTGTAGCTAGGCGCGGTGCCCCGGGCAAGTCGCGGCCAGGCCATCGAACCAAGACACCTTTGAATTAAATCCAACGTATTACTCTTTAACTATTATTTCCTGATGTTGGTGAGAGGAAAATTTTAGACTAGTTAGATACATTGTTATTGGGTTCTGTAAGCTGAGTTTATCGAAATGTTAGTTATTGTGTTTATTCTTCTTTCAAAGTTCTACAAGAAGTCTTCCAAGGAGTAAACTTCCAGATATGAAAAAGATCGGTAATTTGTCCCTTTTGACAGAGCAAATGGCCTCTTCTTTTAAGGAAATAGCATTCATCGGTCATCCCGAAAGAAAAAATTACTGACGATTTTCATACCGCACACTTGACAATCAATTGTCAAAATACAATAAACTAACAAAAAGAGAGGCTCTCTTTATAGCTGAAGTGAGAAAAAAACACATATCATATTCCATCTTCGTAACAGAAATACCTTCAGGGTAAAGCTTATGCCAATAAATAATTATGTAACCTTGTTAACCCAACACGTAGCCATAAACGTGATGTAACTTTATACAGCCATTTAAACAAGCAGAATTTAGTTTTATATTCTTAACGAAATAGGGGAAGGGAACCCCAGCGAGTTAATATGAATCAGGTGGACGCGAGACCCCTATTTCCAAAACCCACGAGCCCTATTCGGACCCCTTAAAAATTTATCAAATGCACCGCAAAGGAAATATCTAGTATTCTTATATCTATAGGTAGGTGTGAGTGAAAGTTGTAAAACAGGAGAGTTGGGGGATCGCTAGAGATTTACAGCGTTTCAAGTGAAGGCCCTAATAGACGTAAATTACGCTGCGGTCCGATTTATAGACTATATTTCTTTTGTTTTCCTTTTTTATCGATTTATCGCCAGGTGTGGTGGTTTCGCTGCTTGGCTATTTAACACGATTGGCAGGTGCTCCGGAAATACATGATGGAATAGCTTTGTTTATTCAATATTCACAAGTCTGTAATACTGCTGATTGGTACAGTCACTGGCACATAACTTGGCAAGGGTTTAGCGTATTGGGAGTAAGTTTGCACATGTTACACTGAATGTAAAAAAAAAAACACTTTTATTGCATGCCATTATTCTATGGTTATTGCCATAATTTATTTTGCAACATGTTTATTAATAAAAACAAGTGAAAATCAATTCTGCGCACCTACGATTCTTGCCAAGTTACGTGCCGGTGACTATACCTGGAAGTTGGCACGTGGTCGCTAATTGGTGTACTCAAAACTCTGCCGGTAACAAGAGGTTAGATAGGCTCGGCAATTTTTTTTGTTGTATTATATTATAGAGTCGAGTATGCTTGAGTCGTACTAATAGCGTTACTGATTTGTTTGAGGTCAAACAATTGCGCAGTTGTTGAACACATTTTTATTAATCAATGACTTAAAACTGAAAACATTGATTCAACTAAATTAACATAAATTATAGGTATAATTAAGTGTAATTTGGCCCAATAAATTTAACTTAAATATATTTATATTACATAATATTTGAGAGGTATGAGGAACCAAAAAGAGGGTGTAAAGTTCACTCATACATTATAAGAAAGGGATGATCTACCAACCAGACGGGTGTCGTGTCTGGCGGGCAACTGCCCAACGATTGAATTCGGTATTATGTCGTTCGCGCGGTTAACTCTAATTGCGCGATGCAGGATTGGTGTGACGTCAAATATTTTTGTGTGTCGTCAGGTCTTTGATGCGTAATTCACACGTGGCAATGTAGATGCCGCCACAACATAACATCACGCCTGAGTTCCCCGAAGGGTTAGGCAGAGGTGTACCTATAGTACACCCACATTTCGCCAGTTATGTTTAAATCCCATGTAGTAGTGGGCGAGCCTATTGCCATCAACCGGACAGAAATCCTGACTCCGGACTGCTACTGAGACATTCCTGATGAAATAACCCAATAACACTTTGCCCGACTTGGGGATCGAACCCAGCACCTCATGCAGATGCTTAAATATTTTTAAATCTTCACATACTCTAATTAACATATCAGCCTACCTAAAATGATCACAGCATAAAAGGTAAAGACCGTTGAATATCAAAGGTAAGAAACCTGCATGACCTATAACGACCTATACTTATCCGTTTGGCTCATTTGACTTTTGAAACGTTCCTAGACAATAAGTACTGGCTACACCGTGTAAAGTACACGGTGTAGACAGTACAGGCTCGATTACACTTTCATTTCAAATGTCATGGTTTTTGTAAGAAATTATATTGAGATGACATGACCGCCTCATTGGTTTAGAGTCGAGTACCTGGGAATCGAACCTAAGACCTCATGCTCGCGCCATGAGGTCTTAGGTTCGATACCCAGGTTCGAAAAGTGTTATTGGTTTTTTCCATCAGGAATTTCTCCGTAGCAGCCGGAAGTCTGGATTTGTGCCGGTTAATGACTCGCCCCCTATAATATGAAATTGCAATATTGACTGACGAATTGTGAGTGTACCTACTATAGATATATACACTTCTGCCGAACCCTTCGGGGAAAACAAGTGAGAAGTTATTTTATGTTCCGTTATGAGATCTATCTGAAATGATCTGTAGTGCAGCGAGTTCTTGTCTTAACTGAGTACAAACAGCCTGAAAAAATGTGTATTGATTTCCACGATTTTCTATTGCAAGTGGCATATCAAACCTCAAGTTGTCTCACAATGTTTTGTATTACCAATCTTAATTACAACGATGTCTTAGATTAAAAAAACTAACTTGTGGGGGTACCTCTTCCAACACTTATTGGTAGAAAAGTTCTATGATACTGTCTACTGTTATATATAATCAATTTAATCTAACTGAACAGACAGCTGTGCTGCTGAGGAGTTTGTTGCGCCACTTCTTCTTCCCAGCTAAAGCACTAGGAAGTGGTGAAGGGCGGACGTTTTGTGGGACTGTCTTATGTAATTTTGACGTTCGAAAAGTGCTGATTCTCAGCCTAGTTTGAATAAATGACTTTTGAATTTTTGAATTTTGATAATTCCGTAACTGACGTGTGGCTAGCTACGGAAGGCATAGGAATTCATAGAAACGAGTCGTGTTGCGGCGACACGTCGCCTGCTACTGCCGCCTTCGGTCAGGTACGGAATGGTACCTTTAGGTTATCAGGTTAACCAATTCTTATGAATTTAAAAACTGAGACCTATCCGTAGGTATTATATTCCATAACTCAAATTGACGACTCAAAATAAATAAATCATGATCAGAAAGCTGTTTTTAATAAAAATCTCATCGCATCTCATTTTAATGCAAGATCCAAGTTTTGTTTTCATTAAAAACTGATTTAGATAAAGTTTACAACGAGACGTTAGAAGTATTTGTCTTGACATTTGTCTGTAGGAGACATCTGTGAGTTACGAGTTTACTATGAGTAAACGATGGAAATCCAAAAATAAAAGAATTTATAATTCTAAAAACAGAATAATAGGTTAACGTTCTTTGTTTTAAACATAGTCTTATAAATTTTTACATGAATATTATTTTATACCTAATTTGGTAAGTAGGTATATCTCCATGGATTATGAATAATATTTGATTAAAGAGGCCTAATACATATTTGTATTATCCCGATTGAAATATCGAATTACAACATGAACTAGTGTTTTATTTCACTAAAAGATCAAAGGTACTAAATAAATCTTTGAAGTGTAAACAAATTTAGTAGCAACATATTACATTACAGTCTAAATTTTAATAAAGAAATTTGTTGACTAACAATATTGCCAGACAGAGTATAAATAAGCCTAACTTTATCTACGTATTAACTTTATTCTTAAACTTAGGTAAGTTGCCAGTGATGAAAATTTAAAATGTCATCATGACCTTTTAAGGGGCGCAGATGTTGCCAAACTTTTTTCTTTTTAAGAATACAAAATAAACATTCTTACAACTTGATATTCAAATACTTGTACTGACATAATATTTTATGTAAGTTTGTGTCTTTTCAAAGATGGTAATGATACTTCTTACATTTGAGTTGAACAGTCAATTCTTGTGCCCACTTTGTAAAATATAGTTAGTACTTTTTTACATCAAATTCTCTCGGGGCCTAAGGAAAACTTGAGACTACTATTAATTTTCTCAAGATTTTCATCATCTGCCTAGCCTTTTCCCAAATATTCTGGGGTCGGCTTCCAGTCTAACCGGATGCAGCTGAATACCAGTATTTTACATGGAGCGGCTGCCTATCTGACTGCCAAAATCCAGTAACTGGGTAATGCCATACCTCTTGATAAGACTGGTTGTCAGACTTTCGGGCTTCTGACGACCCGTAACGACTGCCAAAGATCCATGAATGACAGCCGGGTATGTAAAGATGGTCACCCATCGGACCAACCCCGGCAAGCGTAGTTTAACCTGATGGATCGACCCGTGCGGCTATTATTACTTAGCCACGAGATCAAGATTTTCACATATTGCATTCATTTGTTACTTATCTCATTTTGCACCTCAGCCACAATTTAACAGGGGCTCGGAAATTGTATCCTCTAGGATAACCTGCACTACGCCTTGTCTACGTGTACTAATATTATAAAGAGGTAAAATTTGTTTGTTTGGTTGTAAGTTTCTACAAAACGGTTTACTACTTTTCTGATGAATGTAACATAACATCACGACTGTAGTCCCCAAAGGGTAAAGCAGAGGTGTATCTATAGTACACCCACATATCATCATGTATGTTTTGAGACTAATCTGTAATAGGGGGCGAGCCTATTGCTAGCAACCGGGCCCGAATCCAGACTCTAGGCTGCTACTGAGAATTTCCAGATAGAAAAATCCAATAACGCTGTGCCCGACCTGGGAATGGATCCTAGGAGCTCATGCTCAACAGTATCGCTTGCGACCATTAGACCAACGAAGCAGTCAGTTCTGATGAATGTGTTTGTGTTAAATAAATCCATAAACAAAACATAGCGAGTGTATCCAATGTTATACATAAAACGCGTGAGCTGTGAAAGTCAATTGAGGGAAAGTTATTATCGTTTATGTTGCCGATAGCTATAACTCGTACTATTTATGTTTTATTGCAATCTATAAACTCAGCGTGCCATTGCTCCCGGTTTTAGGAGTACCGAAATATTTCGTGTTTTTATTGCAGGTATTCGGCTAAGTGGTTTTGTTTAACCGATATTAAGGCAAAGCGGTTTGTAAGTATAATGTTATGAGAATCTTAGTTAGATGCCTATTCTTGTTTCAGCAGCTGCGCAATGATATAGCACTCGGAATCCTTTCTGGGCACAATTTTTATTCTCTATGAAAACAATGACGACGAGCATTCTCGCAACAAAACAGTCACTCAACGAACTTGTGAAAAATCTACTGAAACTGGTTTGTCGCAACATGAAACTATATTGACTCTGGCCTGCGCAATCTAATTCACTGTACCTACTAATCTGTGCCAAATCTTAATTTTATCGACAAGTTTTCAATTTATTTTCCCTTTTTAGGATTATGAAATATTTTAATGAAAACGTAAACGATTTCGGTAAAGATGGCAGACACTCTAAACCTGATAATATCAAAGACATATTTTTTCAATTTCAAGACCACTTTCGTCGAACCCAAGCTTGTCGTTACGAAAAATCTACGGCAGGTAATCTCCTGTTAGTATTAAATTTTATAAATTATATTACGAAAATGGTCTACATAAAGCTCCTTTCGTAAGTAAAAGCGATCGTATACATTGCTATCAAGACTGGCCACGTACCGAAGCTCGTTTACTAAAGATTTACGCAACAGATAGATCTTACTCCAACCCTTTTCAGGCGTTTTATACCCCTAATTCTACCTACGCAACGTCAAAACGTAACATGTCTTTTAGAAGCCCGAACCGAATAAGTTTTTACCGAATTGATTCGGGATTTTTATTCTGCAACATTAACACAAACCTATACAAATTTTCTTAACACCTTACAGGGCATGACATAAGGTTTCAACTTGAGTAACTTTGTTCCAATACAAGTGTATATGTAAAGTTGCTGCGGATGCGTTCAAAAGTTAGGCGTTCGTTTTGTCCATTTTTCTTCTCCCCTACGACGGCCATAGAATGCTATTTTTAAAACATTCAGCGAGCTATCTCAGTTGTGTTATGGGAATTTGGTTTCAGAATGAATACTTGTTGATTTTTCAGGTTTCAGGTGGTTTTAGTAAAGTGCACCTACGGTATGCCTTAAAAATTGATAGCGTTTGAGCGAATAGTGATTGGATTGAGCTAAGCACATGAAAAGGCTCAGGTAGGGCATTTATTCTCCATTAATAACTCAAAAATGACATTTATGAAATCGTCAACGCCTTGAGCGCTGTAATAGATTGCTATGATAATGTTACTCATACAATATTCTAAAATCACTAGGTACTATTCGAGAATTAATCTCTTAAAATCCATTTAGGAATGAATTCTACGGCCAAGTTTCATGAAAACACATGTTAGTACAAAAAAAATAATTGTCAAATAGATTTAGAATACCGGTAAAATGCGAAAAGGTTGCGTTATATTCTTTGTTTTGCTGAAAAAGCTTAAAAACAAAAAACATTAAAAACTGTAACCAAATAATAAAAATGCCCAATAAAAAAACAGTATTCACGCAAAACCAAACGATCACAATCACCAATTGAATGAAATTGAACGAGTACATGACCCGTTCGTTTTCGTAATGAAATTAATCGGCGTCACCAATTGAGCGTACGCGAATGACCGCCTGACGGAACACCGAAATGATTGCCGTCCAAACTTTAATGTCACTAGCCATTTTATAATTATAATCACGTTAATAATGTTTCCGAACACCAATTTAATGATAAACTTTGATTGCACGGTTTTTTCGGTTCATTGGGCAACGGGAATTTATTTATATATCGATGCTCGCAATCCTTGGGTATTTTGTACTGATAGAGTTGGTATCAGTTGGTCGCTGCTGCTAACTCACCATTTAATACCTCTTAAAAAGTAAATATGTAGTGTCATTAGTATCAGCTTGAAATAAATCAACGTTTATACACAACAATAACACACATGTGGATTTTAAACCTCATAAAACTACGATTTTTTGTCATGAAGCATTTACAAACATCAGACATTTAGAACCAGGGAGAAATAGGGATGTTGAATGGGAAAAAAAAAAGAAAATTATTTGCCTAGGGAGCAAACAACTGTTTTTAAGGCGAGAGTATTTCTTTGAATCTAGAGTGCAGCGAGGGCTAAAGTCGATAAAAAGGCCAAAACGTAAGTGTTGACCTTTTAATCGACTTTAGCACCTTAAAAATATGAAAACGACACCTATGACGAAAAATTTGAAAATGTTCGCAGTCGTCATCTTGGATTTACATTTTGACCTCACTATCAGCTTAAGCTTGAAAATCATGAAAACGATACCCATGATGATAAACTTGAACATTTTCAGATTCGCTATCTTGGATTTACATTTTGACCTCACTATCGGCTCAAAAACTATGAAAGCGACACCAATGACGAAAAATTTAATTTTCCGTTTGACCAAATTCACACTTTCTCTCTCTCTCTCTCTCTCTTGCCAGCCTGTTACTTGTTCATCCAATGTTCATGATTGATCTCTTTGGTTATTGGAACTTTTACTAACAATATCCACATTCCAAATTCAAATCACTTTTAGTGCCTAGGGGTTAAAAAGCAATTTTAGTCCCTGTTTACGAAGAATAAACTAGCTAGCTGTTTTTGAATAGAAGTGATAAAAAAAACTATTTAGTCCGTCAGTCAGATAATAAAATAATAACAGACACACATTTTTTTTGCTTTATCATATTAATAAAAAATGATTAAGCATTAAAGCATGATCAATGATCAATGATCTCATTGAAGTTGGGGAGTGGAAGATCGCTACGTCACAATTCAGAATAAAATCTACCGGAGAGTGACGTCATGCCACAATTAAACTCAAAAGAAAAAAAAAAAAAAGAATACGTGTCCAGTATTTTTTAATAATCTATCAGACGGACAATATTTTTTTTTTTGTCAGCTCATAGCTATTGTCAATTCATATGTTACCTATCTTATAGATTCAACTATAACAGACCTTTGCTAGATACAAATGAGTTAGCAGATAACTTTTATCACCCCTCCAATGTTAACATCCCCTATCTTTGCCCACACTGACATACGTTCCATCCTTCTCCGGAAGCGGCATCGATCTTGGTTCAGTAATTATTAGTGCCAGTACCCTGTAATTGGCACAATCGGTCATGATGTGCCGTACACTCTTCCATCATTGGCAGAAGCCATTTAGTCGAAGTGTTGTGATTGGCGGAGACAGGGCACGATGGTTTGGACACTCAGGTGTGGAGTGAACGTGTGTCAAGTCTGCCGATGGTTTTTTTCCTCTAAAGCTAGGTAATTGTTAGTATAGTTGTTGTCACGTAAAAAGAAACCCTGAGCGACAGTGCAGGGGATGTGATCTGCGCATGTGTATAGTCGCGTTATAAGAGTAATTGTTTTATTGTAGAATCATAATGGATACTTTATTAGCGACTTAGTACTAAGAATGTGAGCAATGATAGTCTAGTGGTGTGACCGTCGGACTGCCAAGTCATAGGTCTCAAGTTCAAACCCAGGGCACGCACCTCTGACTTTTCGGATTCATGTGCGTATTATATATATTTTTTTACCTGACAGGACCAGTATTAATGCTGATTTATCCAAAGTCAGATCGAATAAAATTGACGTGTGACTGTTTTTGTTTTCACAATTATTCCTCTGATGAAGATTTTATCTGGCGTTGGAAAAATCTGCCCTAAATCACTTACTTTACGTTATTAGGTATCGATATTTTTGAAAAGCTAAAGCATGGGTGTGGTACATTTACAATAGAAGTAAGGAAGTATATACGTATCATACAATCATAAAAATGACAAAATCTTCAAAGTTGCAAACATTACAATTTAACTGCTAATTTTCAGTCAAGTATTGGGTAACGAATAGAATCTAATTTCTCGATATACAACGGAGACTTCGTGCTAATTTGCAATAATTGAACCATGGCGATTGGATTTGCAATGGAGACGTCTAGACACTAAGCAAGCTGAGTTAGTAATGCCTGGAAAAATTGGTGAACTTACTAGAAAGAAGTTTTTGGGTACAGTTAACGATTGAAAGCCAAAGCCAAATCATTCATTTGAATTAGGACATTTATTATTTATTTACGGGTCGTCAGAAGCTCGAAAGTCTGACAACCAGTCTTACCAAGGGGTATCGTATTACCCAGTTACTGGATTGTGGAGGTCAGATAGACAGTCGCTCCATATCAAATACTGTATTCAGCTGCATCCGGTTAGACTGGAAACTGACCCCAAAATAGTTGGGAAAAGGTTAGGCAGATTAATTGATTATTTAGAAGCCGTGAGCCCGCATCCTACATATGTCTGCAGCAGTGGACTGCGACAGGCTAAGTTGCATTGAATGATTGTGCGCCCTATGGATTTTCTCATCGGTAAAACTGACGAACTACTTAACAAATTTTCATTCCTTATGGCTCACCTTTGTTATATAAGGGTCGCCCTTGTGCAAAATTGCGTGCTTCTAGCTAGACGCAGCGGTTCAGGCTGTGCGTTGTCTGTCAGTAAATTATTTTTTTATTTTTTTTATTTCGATTTTGTTTTAGGTAACATTTCAAATAGTCAAGTTTAAAGAAATACTTACATACCTACATACAAAGTTAATGTGCGTTATAATTGATGGTAAATAGAATTCCAACACTTTTTTGTATTATCAAATGAAACACTGCTGTACCTTTTTATCTCTTTAGGCTCTAGGTGTGGGGAGAAACAATATAATATTTTATACTGATCGTCATATTCCAGTGTAAAATTCGTAGTATTCAACATTGAAACACTACCACTATTGAATGACAACGTATACATATATTTGCTATGTGGTCTGAGGTTGCATGGGGTGGTCGCGTTAATCGGACAAATTGATTGCAATTTGGAAACCAACCCCCATGATTACGAAACGTTATTTGCTACTGATGGCTATGGTGGCTTTCTTGCGGTGCAAATATATTGGGAAACTGTCACTTTGATCTTTAACTAGAATAAAATAAAGGGTGCAGTGGTTTTTAAGTAGTGCTGCAGAAATAAAACTAAAACTTTTAGACATGAATATAATGAATTCTCCTTTGTGAACAAATTAATATGTAATGTATGTTCTTGTTGTTATAGCAAGACGCCACTTTTGTGTCTAGAATGAAATAACTTAAGATCAATTGACATTGCAAAAAACCTACAAGAAGTTGTCGACCAATACTTAATGTCAGGAAGATACTGTAAGCTCCTTCTTTAAGAGTACCTACACACATTTTATTTGTGGTGTTGCTGATGTAGAGCAAAAATATATGTAGGTAGCTATAAAATTATAGATAGTGCCATCCACGAAGACGCACCATTCTTTTCCTAAACGTGTTTACTGTACTGTAAGCGATTAGGAAGAAGAGTTGCGCGCCTATCCAAAACTAGGATAGTCTGATTAACAAAAGTTAGTACGAAGCCATGTAATTGATCCGTCCTATTATCATTGGCAGCCTAGTATTGCCACACAAAACGCTTATTGAATACACCGCAATTTGATGTCCAGAAAACATTGATCCGTAGAACCTTTGCTTCCCCAAACATTTACAACTAGCGTGGAGGTAATATAATGACGTGGATGGGGTCTAAATGAATTGGCTAGTCTATCGGTCCCAATAGGATTGAATATTGATGCACCAGATGGCGCCACATTCGACACATAATTAATTTCTCAGTCGCCCACCGTGGGTTTGGACAGTGTTGTTCTATTTACATATTTGCTACTGGTTGTCTAGTTATAAAATGTTTGTGTTTTTTTTAGTTTTTAGAGTTCCGTACGTCCGAATGATAAAACGGATCCCTTATAGGATCACTCGTGTATCTGGCTGGCTGCCTGTCTGTCCATCTGTCACAGCCAATTTGCTCCGAATATACTGAAACAATTTAGTTGGAATTTGGTACACATATTAATTTCTGTAACCCAAACATGGACGTGTAACGTAAATAAATGAATTTTGAATATGGGGGTCACTTTAAGAGGGCAAATTAAATATAAATATAATAATTTTATTTAGGAACATAAAAGTTTTATAGTACATGAGGATCTTACAAAGTATGCGTTAATAATAGCATGGTATAGGTATGAAGGATTGTTGGGTGAATCGCTAGTCCCCTAGCTAGATCACTGAGTAATCTGTATTTAGGAGAGACAGTTTCGACTCCCAATTATTATTTAAGTATCTATATCTTTCTGTTGACATAATCTACTCATTACAATGTTTTTTTTATGAGTTGTATTGCAATATGTGCTTAGCTAGCAACCTCGATATTTTTTTAAATTTACCTGGATGGTCCTAGTTTATCAATTATAACTTCTAGTTACAGCTATATGTAAGTGGGCACGCCCTTTATGCCTAGAGGCTTTTATTTAGATATTGTTTTCGTTAAGTTATTTTTATTTCTGCTTGAGTATAGTTCTCGATGTTTTTGGTTGGTATATTGACGTGTGCTAGCTGTCATATGGCTATTAATTTTATAATTTAGATTATGTTTTGTGTTGCGTAATGTAAATATCATTTTGCATACTATTATATAGAATCATTTTAACTGAACCTAAAATTTTGAAAAAACATACAGAGAATGGTTCTTTACTCATAGATTACAGGAAACCTACCTATAAGAAGTATATGGTCTTAAAATAAAGCTTTGTGCAGACTAGCGCTACGCGACAACGCGACGCGACATCGGTTATTGTTAAACCGTGTTTTTTTCTTAGAAATTGTATTGTTCGAATCGCGTCGCGCCGTCGCGTCGCGCTGGTCTGCACGAGCCTTAACATGGTAAATCTCTCAGTATTGTGCGTATAAACTTACATTTGCAGTTGGAATGTATGGGAGAACATGTTTTTTAACTACAATGTTAAGTTTGTTCTTGGGATAAATTCATCCCAACTACGGAACCCTTCATTGTGCGTGGTCCGACACGCACAAGACCGGTTTTTTTTTTGGGAAAATCTAGCAATTGTCTATCACCAGACTATGTAGTGTGTCGAGCACTGCCGAACGAAGCCCAATAGAGGGTTTTTTATTATATTTGATGTCTTATTACACGTTCCTACTAACACCTAAATTGCCAACAAGCAATAAGACCCGTACACTCAAATTCTTAGAAACCAATAAATTACGCAGTACTTTCTACAAAACCGCAAGTACAATAAGTGAAAACCACTGTCTATTAGTGTGTGGTAATGCGAGCAAGAACAATGAGTAAGCTACGAATGAGTCGACCGTCCGTTACCGACATGCGGTCAATTGTTTGACGATCTACGGTCGACGGTATGTTACATGACTCAGGATTTGATTGACATGTAGGTATACGAGTCGGTTCCTTGCGGTTTTTGCTGGTTTTGGGAACGTGTGAAATACCTATAGTTCCTTGTAATTCTATCCAAGACTTATTGCTAGCATGCCTCTTTTATATGGTGTGTTAAAGGCATTCTGTTAATAGTAAAGTGAGTCGTTAATGAAAATTTTTAGGTTTAGATAAAAACTTTTTACAAAAAAATTGACCTGATTTAAAAAAAAAACGCTAATAAGTGCAAAATAACTTTAATTTCGGAAGTCGGCGTCTTTGGTTTTGTATTTTCGTTTTTTGCCACCAACTTCTTTTTTGTGTTTTTTTTTTTAAGTCGTTTCAATTTTTTTTCTAAAAAGTTTTTGTTTTTCACTTTTTAGTTGCGGTACCTACCCCACACAATTCAAATACCACTAGCTGCTATGTAAATACCAGTGACAGGAACTTGTAACATCATCCATATAGACTAAATGGGAAAAATACCTATCGTTGAAGCTAACTCAAAAACTACCCAAGCAAAGTTAATAAAATTTATATGGGACCACATGACCTACCAAACAAAACAATAATCATCAAAATTATTTCATAATTGGCAGAGTAATCGCGTGAGAAACATAATTATTAAAAAAAACATACAGTCGAATTGAGAACCTCCTTTTTGAAGTCGGTTAAAAACCAAAAGTTGTATCAAATAAATAAGTTTTTATGATTAGCTCGAGGCTAAGTAATAAAAGCCGCACGGGTCGATGCATCAGGTTAAGCTACGCTTGCCGAGGTTGATCCGTGGATGGGTGACCATCTTTACATACCGAGACTCCTCCGTGCCTCGAAAAGCACGTTAAGTCGTTGGTCGCGGCGGTCATTTGTGGATCTCTGACAGTCGGTACGGTTCGTCAGAAGCCCGAAAGTCTGACAACCAGTCTTACCAAGGAGTATCGTATTACCTAGCTACCGGGTTGTGGAGGTCAGATAGGCAGTCGCTCCATGTAAAATACTAGTATTCAGCTGCATCCGGTTAGACTGGAAGCCAACCCCAACATACTTGGGAAAAAGCTAGGCATATTGATTGAAATAAATAAGTTAAATATCATTTGGAATACCTTGTTGTTTCATAATTACTTACCCAAGCAAATAATACTTAAAAAAACAGTTAGGCATTAAATGAGGTGTTCGAATGCCATTTGTATTGCATATAGGTATAGGCTTGTTTGAACAGCCACAACATATTGCGTTAACCTACCAAAGGGTATCTAATCGGTTGGTTCTAGACAACTGTGAGGGGTCAAACCAACTTCCGAATTTGCCCATTACGCCCTTACCTACGCGATATCAACAAAACATATCGAACGAAAATTCATCGACTCATTTTGAGCAACGCCCAACGAACTTACCATAACTTCCACAGGAAGCCAGTTTTCTACAACAACTGAACCAGTTATTTTCCTCTCTCCAAGATCAATATTAAAAGTTATTCAAAACCGATATTATAAGTAGTGACAAAGACGTAAAGTATGACGCATTACACATGAATATATTTGTGTTAGTACATAATATGCAGGCTCATGCATTATGCATCGGAGATCATCGCGGTAAACGTTTAGATTAAAGTAGGCTTCAGACGACCCGAGCGCCGGAGGGTAACCGGACGAAGACCGGAGGAGTCGTTGATTTCATTTGCTTGATACTTGGGTTGGCCCTGTCAATGCAACTTATACCTACGTCGCTGCTCGTGTTTAGATAAGCAAGAAACTATAGTAAGCTTAAGTATTAAGTTACACATACTTAACATGTGTAACTTGTGTTAATGTTATATGGAACAAAGTTGGACAAATCTTATATTTTTGCTATTACGACAAAAAAGAATATTTTTTGAGTCGTCATCCAAAATCTGTTTACTAGATTAGAACACAATTGGGCTCGATTATACTACTGTCTTAATTTCACATAAGACTTCTGCGTTTAAAGCAACCTAACATTGATCAACCACCTCGTATAGCTGACAAATGGCCGGCATTAATAACCAGACAAACTAACCGCAACCGGACAGTACTAGTGGATACGCTTCCTTACCCATAGCATGCGTCGCTATGGAGAAACGCATCCGGTCATATTTCGACTGGTATTAAGAGTTATAGCCGCATTTTTATTCATAGAGCAATTTTAGAAATCCTTTCTTGGACACTCCTAGGATTTTTAGGGGTTTCAAATGCAACCAACCCTTATTTGGGGGAGCAACTGACCTTTTATACCGGTCATGAAATGGGGAACGTAATGGCATTGCATATACATATCCGTATGACGCAAAATTTAAAGTGCTCTGCGTTTATCATGCTTAATGTGGTGGCACCTTTAAATGTGTTTGTAGGATTACGAATTTCCTATTCTGCAATATTCCAGTAAACGTTTCCATTTACCAAATTAAAACGAAAACGTACGACATGAAGTGTTTTCCTAGAAATACGGTTTTAGAAATGAAGCTTCACTGCAACTCAAAGATTTGCGGATTGCTGGGAAAACCACTGAAAGATCCTTTTCAATTTATTATTATGAAAATATGAAATCTAACTCTTGACTGAATAGTGAAATATTCTTTGCAAAGCAAAATCCAAACTACTCATGGATCTACTTGAACTTCAATGACGAGTTTCATTTGTAACATTTAAACGGGAGAAACATTATTATCCGTTTGTACCTCCGCAACTTACACAAGGAGATAAACAATTAATACTCTTTTGATCCTTTCTTAAACCACACTTGAACGTTCAAGCAATATAAATTTAAACTCCAATAAATGTTGAAAGTGCTCTCAGAATTAATCAAAATAACCCTTCGAACGCTTCGAAAACTTAACAGAGCCATCGAGATCTTAAATCGTTTAGAAGGGGCCCCATATTGAGTTATCCGGCGGTTAGACATAAGTAATAATGTATGGCAAGGGTGTAGTAACATCGGCGCTTTAGACCCCGATACCGGTTTGATAGAGACTGCCTCAATGAGAAAGGGTTAGTACTGATAGAATATTAGGTTGCTATTAATTTCAGAATGTCAATTATGTTAACAATGGATTTGACGTGGAACTTGAAGAAGACCAAACTTGAGTAGAATTATCGAGACCGCGAATTGACATAGCTTGTGGTAGACATACCCACATATAGGTATCTACACTTAGTCATGAATCGCAAACAATACACAACATGGAGTTTCTTGCCCGTTCTTCTCCATAGACATCTACGTTTTGGAATGGACAACTAGCTTCATCCTTTTGACCAACTGACCGACTATTTCACAATTCAAAAGTGCCTGTAAATAGTTGAATTGAAATAAATGCTTTGAGTTTGAAGACTGCATGGCGCTCACAATGCCAATAGACATAATTCAGATCTGTTAAAGATGATTCATGGTCCCACGTTTACAACAAAACTGTTATCTAAATCTTTGTAAAGATGTAATTTCTGTGAGCAATAGTGGGCAATACTTCAAATGAAAATGTCACTTGAAGTATTGCCCACACCTCGTCAAGGTTCAGATTTTAAATGATTTAGTCAGTTTAATGCTAAAATATCTCTGCTGACGGTACTAACCCGACGAGCAAGTATCGTGTATGCTTAGACCGTAACTTATCGAGATGCGTTAAAGGCCCTGCCTCAGTAATTAATAATGATTGAAATACGATGCATATACGGAACACAGTTTAAGCATTAGCGGGCAGAACACATTGGGTACGGTAATGTATTCGTTGGACGATGGCTCTGGCCATAATTTAAATTGTAGGTGCAGTTTCTTTGACTACTACAGCTTCTTTATAGTTCCATAATGAGTTAATTAAGAAAACGAGCCTTACAGTAGTCGCATATGATGACAAATGTCACTTCTGACAATTTGGGTGACGTAGATAAACTATATTTATCACCATCACCGTCAACGTCATTATCATCATCATCCTGTTTACAACCTCTTGGAAAATGAGTTGGTACCTTCTGAAGGCAACTCAGGCACCGCGCGCGCTCATTGCGCAAATCAATTAGCGCGCGCTTCGCGGCTTCCTGTTACACACTTCCGTTGCTTTTCACCAAATCACTCCCACAGATTTGATTATTTCGATTTTTTTATATTTTCATTTGAATTGCAGCAAAGTGAGAAGAAAGATGTTACACATCAAAAATAGTGTAACTCATTCAACTACTGAATAATTTTCTTTCATTGGATATCTTTGACGTCTACAATGCGGGAAAAACATAACATAACATCAGGCCTGTATTCCCTGAAGGATTGGGCAGTGGTGTACCTATATTACACCCACATTTCGCCAGTTATGTTATGATGCGGGAAAGTTCTTGATTAATAAATCAATAACCTTCCCATATAACTAAAATTACTTGTCGAATGATTTTATATTTATATTATGTTAAAGTCTGTATAGTTTTTCTCATTTATCATTTTAGACATACATTCAAGTCATGGTTTAAATGAAATTTATACTAAAGCAGGTTACACGCATTTGATTTTTTACACGTCTTTTTACTTCCGTGAATATTATATTCAAATTCTAAATTCCTTACGCATATTTTGCTTACGCATCTACCGAATTTCTGTGTGACTAAAGTATGGAGCTCAATGACGTGACAGGAAGACACGAAAGTTTTGACATTCTTCAAGATTTATGGTCAGATTTAAGACATAAATTAAGTTTTTACTCGGCTAAAGTCAAGAGGAAGGGTATGAATTTCACAGGCTATGTATGGTTGAGATATAGTTTGTTCCATCCTACAGTACAAACTACAGATCTGCAGTGCTATTCTGTCAAAATCTCACCGTGAAAACTTAGGTGAAGTGAGCTGTCAATAGTGTACGTACATCCCTAGCATCAGTGGAATGACAGCTCACTTCACCTAAGTTTTCACGGTGAGATTTTTACAGAATAGATCGGCTAGCATGGTGCTATTCTGTAACAGTATCGCGCTCACTTCTGTATCATAGTAATGAGTTTTTTGTGAGAAAGGCCTTAGTTTATGTGCAATTTCATAATTTCCAGTTATTTAGTTCCGTATTCGGATTGCAGTTAATGGTGGAAATATTTTACTCATTGAGTAGGTAAGCTGTTATGAATTCTAAGCAATAAAATAATGTGTAATTTTTATCTCGATCCCACACCAAACAATCCGTTTAAACAAAATTCCGAGCAGATTAAATAAAATAAGTATTACGTATATCCTCGGGCATCACAAATGACATCCAGGGATGTTGGTGATAATCTAAACTCCCGACCTTGAATGTAAAAAGAAGACCTTAAGGCAAAAGCGTCAAGGTAGATACTGAGCTGCGAATTGCAAAAAACTAAAGAAAATTTTAATTTCGCGGGCTACCTTAGCGCATCCCCGTGGTACGTGGTATAATCTATCTTAAGGCTTGTATAATAATTTGACAAATTTACGAATAATAGATACAGATACATAATTCTTTTTCATGTTATCATTGTTACAGTGCTTTTCTCTCTTTCATTTATCTTATCTTTTCTGATCTATGTTTAAGTTGGTTTTGAGTTGAAATACATCTAAAAAGAAGATATATTCTCTAGCCATATGGCTAAGGTAGTAAATTGAATTCAAGAATTACCCTCAGAGCAAGTTCTACCATACACATTGACTTCGGTATCCTTCAGCCAGCCGAGTTAACTCAGTGCACATTTTTAAACTTATAGGTAAACAACTTATGTATCGCCTTCAATCCAATGTCCCTCTGTCTTTCTAACCGCAGATTGCTCTACAACATTTCTGCATACGATACTGTACCAAAAATATATTACCACATCTCTATATCAGAGGGCGAGAAGTCAGACATTGTAACCGTACGAGCATCGCCGGTGGCCGCGGCGTCGGATTGCGAACGGTTTCGGCATTCGTCGCGTACGCCGCCGACCTCATGCGTACGCTCTCCGCATTGTTTATCAAACAGAGGGATACATCGTACTTACAAGCTGTAGGTGAGGTGATTCATTGGGATATTGGCGTTCTGTTTGATATGCATAAGGAAAATTGAGAAATTATCCTATGCAACTAAACCCCACACGCTTATGTGCACTGTTTTTATTTTTCATCCCTCTGTTATAACATGTATATAGTGCCATCCTAATTCTTTTTTTAAAATTTCACTCATCTATTGTAAAGTGATTCATAAAATACACAATCCTTAAAAACTTCATATCTATAGAAGTAACAGTGTCTGAGTAAAGTGGCTAAGACATAAGGTAGGTGCAGGCAAAGCAAGTTGATAAAATAAAGTAGCCATCGGCTTGCTCCTCAGTGTTAACTACCGTTTTAAATGATGGAGATCAGTTAAGCATAATCAGCCTATAATGTTCCCACTGTTGGGCCACAGGCCAATTCTCTGTGAGATCCCGAGTGAGCCGTAATCCATTATGAGGGCTCAGTGCAGGTTGCAGGTGGATGTCACATGTCTTCGAATTTTTTGTTCTATGACATGCCGGTTTCCTCACGATGTTTTCCTTCACCGTTTTGAGAGCAGTGATGATGAAAAGAATAATTTACATAAAATAAAATGCCTGCCTGGGATCGAATTTACGACCCAACTCGTAAGTCGCGACTATCGCTCAACATCAACTCAGTTAATTATATGTAATGACGAGTCATCTGGAGTTAAGATTTCGAGAATAGACATAGTTTTTGTTCAAAAGTGATTTTTTGTGCCTAATTGAAATAAATTTGACTTTGAATTTTTGATCTTTTCTAAAATACAGGTCTCTGTTTCCAAATTTCAAAAGGTTGTCCATGGAAACATCTGCTGGCAACACAAGCCTGGTCGTTCGAGGCTCTATGACCAGCAGTGAGCTCCTTTTAGCGGAAATGATGATGATTGTGTAGATGTAGGTAACGATAAATAATATTACAAATCAAGAAGTTACAAATGCTGCTGCAAATCTATGTGCATGTCGAAATCAGGTGGATACTGTCATGTCATAAGTAATGACGCACCAATACATTAGTTGTTCAAATAGACAATCGTGTGGTGAAGAGTTGTGTACGGAGAGTGAATACAAGGAATTACAGTTTTCCTTGTACTGCCAATCGAAATTCATGCGGTGGATATTTCTGGTAGTAGGTACTTAGTCATCAGGTGAGAGCTCTGCACTCAATGCGAAGTACTGAGTCAACTTTAGATTGGTATCTCATGCCTAATATTGAACACCCTTAGAATTTACAATAAAGTTGTTGTAACTACAGTCTACTTTCCTTTGTTTAAATATTCGACATATTGCTGATTCGCTAAAATCTGCGTGCGGCTGTTTTACTTTAATATTTAAAATATTAAATCTGTATCAATAATTAATCTTAATATTAATAATCTTATATTAACCGGAACTAAATCGATGCTTTTTATTGTCTATGGCTTACAAATATTATTGCCAGTGTAGGAAAAATATTAGGCATCGATTTAGTTCCATAATTTATGCAAAAATAATATTTTAACGGTGACCCCTCCGGGTCTCGCGCGCGCTGGCACCCGGAGGCGCCACTGGTCTCTAACGGGTGTGCGCGGTAACCGACCCCTGCGGGTGCCGCTGGAACTGAACTGGTATTAAATACTTCGATACTAAATTTGACCTGACTTAAACGACAAGACGGCGGCATATTTATTAGTTCCGATTTCAGCTGCGCGCAGACTTATCTTGCGAGCACTCTTCCAGTATTTCTGTGTCATAATGACAGATGGCATAAAACCTTGCTCCATCTTTGGTTGTTTCAGCTTAGTTATTTTTAATGTATTTGCAATTTTACTGCATCGCTGGTCTAGGGGTCGCAAGCGCTACTGGTGAGCATGAGGTCCTAGGTTCGATTCCCAGGTCGGGTAAAGTGTTATTGGGCTTTTCCATTAGAAATTTCTCAGTAGCAGCCCAGAGTCTGGATTTGCGCCCGGTTAATGGCAATAGGCTCGCCCCCTATTACATAGGACTTAAACATAACTAGCGAAATGTGGGTGTACTATAGGTATATCTCTGCCTAACCCTTCAAGGATTACAGACGCGATGTTTTGTTATATTATTTGCAGTTTAAAAGAAACATTTATCACAAGTTTATTGAAAATTGGAGAAACACCTAGCTCAGAATTTAACTCAAACAGATTCTGATTTGACTCTTATTTTCGATACATAACCCAATTTAAATATCACCTTTCGCTGAATACCCGTAAATAAGTAACGAGAGGTGACCGCGACGCAATTCTTCAGGTGTTCCGATCCGTTCGATCCACCCACGGCACGGGACCGGCACGGCACCGACATGGCACCGGCGCGGGGCCGGCACGGGAGCCGTGTCACGATAAATACGTTATGATCTTGTTACGGGCAGTGTTTGCAAAATTAATGCGTTAATACGGTGGAAGGACATGTTACTGGCCTGCCGGGGTCGCGGGAAAGTCCGAAAAAGATACAGTGGCCCCAGGCCAAAAAAAGAAAAACTTGTTACTGGATGCTTGATTTGCTTGATTTTATTTTTGTCATGTCCTGGTTAAATAAATCAACGAATAAATATGTACCTTTCAGGTGCTAAAAATAAGATATTTAAATCATTATAGCACGTCCTGCGATATAATTACACAACACATTTTCGTAAACGATTATGACATATTCGTTTCATTTTGACAGTTCAACAACATTCATTGCGTTATTTACGTTGTTGAGTAGTTTTTTTTCGAACTTATGAATTGGATTAGCAATTTGTTTCAAAACGATTAAAATTCCGATTGATCGTGTATTACGTAATTAGGGTACTGTTTATGTATGCTTTGCAGGAGCGTTGTAGGAGGTAATTTGAAGAACCATGCATGATACGTTCTCTTTGCAAAATTGCAGGTAGCTACTAACCTGCAATTTTGAAAAGAATAGTCGGTAGTTGCTTACTAATACCAAAAAGAATATCCCCTAAATAATAAAGGATTAAAAGATAGATCATCGTCCTTTATTACCAAAAACTGACTTACAAATTAATTATTTAGACTACCACTCATAAATCCGTACGTTCAACTTTCATGCCTCCGGTGACCCACGCTCGAGATTGTTCAGGCTGAAAGAGTACAATTTTAATACAAAATAAAACAATAAAAGATAAGTTAAGCTAACTACAATATTTGTTGAACTTGAATTTAAAGCTTGATCTTAGAAATTATTACTTTGAGAAACAAGATATTTAATGTTAAATCAAAAATTTTAGAAAACTTAAACCATTTTTTGAATACGTTTTATTTATTGCTAAAGGTGAATAAAGTATTAACATATATTTTAATCTTAAGAGTTTCGCAAAAACCCTTCAGCGGCAAAACACTGAACTTCAAAAAGTTATTTTACAACTCTTTCTACCGAATATCGGTGCGTTCACCTTAACTCCCTTCGGCGACACGCGTGTGGCGGATTGGGTCAGACTGAAATATCAGTAGTTATTTGTGTAACTTCATTTATTTATGGCCGGCCCAAGTATGCTCTACAGATCACGGGAAAATGAAAAATGTGCGACCCGGATTAATATTTTATTTAAAAGCATGAAAATGATGGAAAAACGCTAGTGATTGGACGCCGAACATGAAATACTGTATATTTAAAAGACCTGTGAGTCCTGTCAAACTTCAATAAGATTCACGTCATAAGCACTATTCGAGGAAAAGACATTTAACATCAAATCTTGTTCAGTATTTTTGTATTTCAATAAAAAAAAAAAAAACACTAATTAGGTACACCAGTAGTTACTTTGGTGCTAAAGAAATGATTGGCATCAGGCGTAACTGCGTAAGTCATATTTTCTCTATCCTAATTGAGTACGGTATCTGCATTATTCGCACAAGATAGTGTTCAATTCATTGCATTATCAAAACACAATTAAATAGAGTAGGTGAATAATAATTAACCTATGTGACTATCAAAATATTTTTCTCCAAGAATACAAAACCAACACCTGCATGTAATTAAAAAAAAAAACAAACGATCTCGGCTTCAACTGCCGATTGCGACCCGACATTACCATTAATTAAGAGGGCGCAGTTAAAAATCGTGACTGCGCGGGCGACTGTCGTAAAATATATCTTCCTTCTAAAACAAAACGATGTTTTGACGTATGCTCCCGCGCAACGAAGCCGACGCCGCCGAAATAGCCCGACTAATTACGATTGCAGTTCGTGTTGTTCTTATTATTTTTGAATTATGAATGGTGGATGGTGCTGTGATTGGTGTCAGGATATAAAGTACTTACGTACATTATGAGCTTGTGTGTTTAACTTTGAGATAAAGTGATTCAATAAGGATAGATGCTGCCAGCCTTTTGGGCACTTTTCCCACTGACAGCGATGCGGACGAATTTTTTGATGCCCAGTGAGTTCTTCATATATTTTTTTTTTTTTGCCTTTGTATACTTGTACATAATTTATATATATTAGTGTTAGATGTAAATTGTTTATGTTTTATAGTATGTAAAGGAAAATAAATAAATTTAACTCTTTATAAGGACCGGTTCAAATAAAATAAGGATAGGATTACTTATGTTCAGGGTTTGTATTATGAATGACTAATAATGCCATCATAAATTTATGTTGCGAAAAAAGTATGGTGCTATAAGTCATAAATAAAGCTTCATCTCTCTCGCACAGGAAAAAATATGGCATTGATACTTCATATTATGGCCCTGATATGAAAGATTTTCACTTCAGGAAAATCACAAATGCTTGTGAAAGATGCATAGATACTTTCGCGACCATTAATATATTTCCTGTTGATTCTATTTATTCCTGAACTTATATCGTTGAGTTTTAATTTATTTCCCAAGAAAATAACATTATCAAAATAGCCCAACACTTGAAGCTGGAAATAAAAAAAATATTCTATGTCTCATACACTAGTCAGTTAATCCTTACAAACTGAAATCCGTACAGCCAGCATAACAGTTTCAAGAGTGGAGTGGGCGCAAGCGAGCGCGGCGCGGCGCGGCTCCGGGCAATTAATAAGTTTAGACCGGCGTCGAGACGGCCGGCACCGGACGTCCGGCACGCGGCTGTCACATTGTTGTGTACTACCGTACGGACGGCAGAATAGATTATAATGGAAATATTGCACGACTAACAGTTTACGGGCTTAGCGTTAAATCTGAATTTAGATAGAAGAAGCACTAATTAAGAGAAATTGTCGTAACAGTTATTTATTTATTTTATTTTATCTATTTGATCTGAAGTATGCATACATTTATACATTTTAGATGATGCAAACATAAACTAAAAAAGCTCTTGTTGACGATTCTGTTATTCGGAATCAAATATTATATTGATTTTGCCAGTGTCCTTGTTTAAATCGGGTAATAAATATTGAAGGTAACTAAAACTAGTGTATGCTGTAGAGACAATTATTAATTTGATAATGGGTGTTATAATGGTGTTTCTTGCGTTCACGCCTAAGGGCATTAGAAAGTAAGGATTTAAATTGAGACTGTCGAGTTGTGTAGCAAATTATGTAGATACCTACCTTTTCAATTTCAAGCAAATGTTTTGTATCAGATACTAACAAAAACATTTTACTATTACAATTTACAGTATTGAATAATATAGTTTGGAAGTCAAAATAGTGCTATATTCTTTTAAATTCTTCATACACTTAAAAAACACCAAACGAACGTGGAAACGTTAGTTTTGGTAGCGGTGCTGCTGACGATACATGTGTCAAAAAAGGCAGTACTGGACATCAACCACGAGTGGGCTAATTCAAATAGACAACAGGTTTTCTTAAAAGTGTACCAATAAAATAATTTAAACTAATTCTTATGGAATCTCCTCTTTTACACAACTCTGCGAGTTAACTCAACTCATAAAAATAATTGATATAGTTATCGTATGTCTGAACCTCTATTTATGTTGTATCTTTGTCTAATCAACTTTTGTCTGCCCATCTAAATAGTATTTGCATACTTAATATATGCAAATACTATTTCACTCGAATAAAATACGAGTCACTTTAAATTAATGAAAATTCCTTATTAAGCTAAAAAAAATATTATTACAAAATAATACCGGTTTTGTTTATTTTAGTTCCTATCTTATAACTTTTGATGTACCAATCGTTGTGTTTTTGTTTATTTTCGTTGCTATCGTTACAGCCTAGTGACAAAAGAGCCAATGGCATCATCCCGCGGGCTGCGGACTGACTCCGGCCTGCGACAAGTCTGCACAAAGTTGAGGCCAAAAGTAGGACCAACTAGTTCACCATTTAAAATGATAAAATACTGGGACAGCCGGCCTATAAAAACATTTACCATGTTTAGGACCTTTTCTTAATTATTATATGCTCAATATATTGATTGGTTCTACAATGTTAACTTAGGTGGTAAGTTTTATAAAGACATGATCATTGTGAACCCTGACGGCCACAGCAAAGTACATAACAAGATATGATGGAAAAGCTGACGTTATAGGCCACTGTTATAATAATATTAAACAAATAGCGACAGCTCTTTACTAATAATGAGCTGCTGTTTGCTCTTTAATTGTACCTATGATCCAAGATGAATGAAATAAATAAATAATAATTTACTGGTTCAAGGTTTAATCACGCTTTCAAAAACTATTACTTTGCAGAGAAACAAAATTAAAATGAAAATTTCAGGCTCTCATAAAATAAAATGAACATTTAAAATAGCGGTGAGTTTAAACGGTTACTGGATGTGTTCATGTATAATTCAATGGTCAGTTAGTCCCCACATCACTCAATTACCTATTACTAGTGTCAAACACGCGAACCGTCATTTAACCTTTTTAGTTACTAATAATATTTTAATGTCATAATTGTCATTTAATAGCTAACACGATTTCATTGCAGTTTTGTATGATATCGCTAATTGGAAGCTTGCTTATCAAATCCAATCAACCTATATAATATACGATTATCTTATTATTTTCAATGGAGGCAAGTTTTACACAGACACACTCACCTTGTCTATGATGCACTGTTATGGTCCATGACTTCTTGATATACTTGCGCAAACAAATTTAAACTAGGAGCGAAAGTAGCAAAGTCTAATCTGAATCCTGAGAATTCTTATACCAGGAACCAAGATCGGAATATAGTTTCCATATTGAAAAACGGTACTGATACTCTCAATATAGGTTAGTGAAAGTGCTAGAAACATACACAAACAAGTACTAACCAGAGTTCGCACTTATCTCTGACAGTTCTATCACTTCAGGAACAGAATAAAATCAGAAAACTATAGCCAGTTCCCAGAACATTAACCAAAGAGGTCACGTCTGAATAACTAATAATACGGTCACAAAACTATCCCTATATAACTCACAAACAAACTTCCCTGATAAATCGCAACCAGATATCGAATAAAACTAATTTTTCCAACTAAATACATAATTCATATAAAGACTGTATCGATAATCGGTTGGCTTGCTACCGGGCAGCATTTTCTTTGTGAACGCCTGAAGCCACGCAGATACGGCGCTCGGCAGAAATAATAGGACAACTTTTATCAGTGACAGAGACAAGCAAACCGAATGGTAGCTTATCTGTGAAATACTCTTTCAAATTACAGTGGTGGCGTAACTTTTTATCGGCTTGCCCCCGGCTTTGGACCTCATAATCAATAAATGGCTACTGCTATCTAATGGTGTGATTGCAAAGGAAACGGTGTAAGTCTGTAAATGTAAGTTTGTAGGTTTTATTGGCTTAGTTGATAACGGTTAAGGAATTGTAAATGTTGATTTGATTTATGTCAACCTGCCTAGCCCCAACTATATTGGGGTCGGCTTCTAACCGGATGCCGCTGAATACCAGTATTTTGAATGGAGCGACTGCCTATCTGACCTCCACAACCCAGTAACTAGGTAATACGATACCCCTTGGTAAGACTGGTTGTCAGACTTTCGGGCTTCTGACAACCTAGAACGACTATCAAAGATCCATGAATGACAGCCGGGACCAACGACTTAACGTGCTTTCCGAGGCACGGAGGATTCTCGGTATGTAAAGATGGTCAGCCATCCACAGACCAAGCGTAGCTTTACGTGACAGATCGACCCGTGCAGATGTTAATACGTAACCACGAGCTCCAGTTGTTTTGATTTATGTGCCATTGGTTAATTGTACGATTAATAGCCAGTCGGGCCGTTTTTTGCAAAACAACAAATATAGTGAAGTTTTAGTTAGGAATTTACAACACCCAACTTCAGTTAACTAGTATTATGGTGGAACAGTACATTTATACCTCTTCTTCACATTTACTTGTATCTTTGTTTTGTAAATCTTTAACTGTAAAGGATTCGTCCCATGTTTTGCGGGACTTGCAAGATTATTTCACGAATTTAATCGAGATTTTCAATCAAAACCAAAAATTTGGCCTAACTCGATCGCAATCGGATCGTCCTAACCCGTGTCCATAGGCAAGCCGATCCGAGCCACACATAACAAGTTATCTCCCAAGTGTCATACACACAAAACATTTTCGCCTAAAATTGGGTTATCACAGTTCACAATGGGTCCGCTAGCCGCGACTCCATCTGATAGGCCTCTTGCCAGTTGCCTCAGACTTGGCTCACTAACAAATATGACTGGGAATACTCGGTAGGGTGACTATGACTAAGACCCTTTTTTTCTTTTTTTGGATGGGAAATTATCATATACCTTCTCCCACTCTGGGCGGAACGGGAGGGCGTGTCAGACTCTTACTGACTAAAACCCACCCGTGTTCCTTCCGTTACCTGCACGTTTCCAGGGGCCACGGTATCCCTTTCGGACTTTCCCGCAACCCCGGCCATGCATCGGTCCTGTCGGACCCCTTCATTTGCTGACATCTCTTTGAGGCGCGCGTGGAACACAACGCGCCGTCGACCCGGGCCTGGTCCTTATCGGACGGCGAGCTACCCATTGCTCATCGTCCACAAGCCCGCGCCTTCGGTGGCCGGGTATCTGCCTGCGATTCCCGACGCCCAGGGCGTCTCCTGCGGCGGCTAGGGGCGTGAGGGCGCGAAATTTGCCTCTCCCTCACGCGTTCTGCCTCCTCCTTCGCGAGCATTACTGCTTCGCATAAGGAGGTGACGGCCTCCCATGCCATCTCGCTCCGTACCATGGCCATGACTAAGACCCTCATGCAACACTAATGCTCGGATCCTATAAACAAAAACGAATCGTTTAGCTTACCAATCGTAGCTTTTTTATTGTCAAACTGGGAATATAAATAGATTCGTAAGCTAATTTTACCTGTGATAGCTAGTTCCTTATGAAAAAAAAAAAAAAAAAAAATGAAAAATGTTTATTAGTATTACCTTATGGGAGGGTCTACTATGGTATGAGGTCTTTGCTTCATTGGTCAAGATATAAAAGTCTTAATTTTAACCAATATTGATCCGTAAATTAAGAAACATTTAAATGAAGTCTAGAATAGTGATTACCTCAACTTTCTTTACAAAACCACACAGATATCTAAATCGTCTATTATCTATTATTTGCAAAAGAACATACTTTTTAGTTGACAAGTCATATACAATATAAAATCTAATACTAAACTAAATGACTAACTAACTATACAAATAAATTAAAAAGCAAAAGGACACCTAGTCTGTCATCCGGACACATGCCCAGAAGACTGGTAGCATTGCCACATTGAATAGCAATGCTCTAAATCTTTTTAAAATCAAACGTATGCTCAAGAGTGAGTGAAGTCGGGCTCTGGATGATCATGATGAAAATTGAAACAGCGGCCACAACAGAACAGAATCTATTTATAACTAGCTTCCACCAGCGGCTTCACCCGCATTATAGCCTATTTTACTCAGTGATAATACAGCATTCTACTGGTGAAAGAATTTTTAAAATCGGTCCAGGAGTTTTTGAGTTTATTAATTACTGCATGATCACAAGTGCCTTGAAATTAGTTTGAGAACTTAGTTCATGTAACTACACCAGATGCAGCAAGCTGAACAAAAATAAAGTTATCATGTAAATGCAACTTCAACTCTAACTAAATCTTAACTCCGCACATGTCATGTTTGCAAGTGATTGCTTACTTAATTTAAACTTAGTTGCTTCTTCACAAACATTATTTTAATCATACAAACAAACAAAAATGAAAATAGAATTGGCAGTGACACAAAATATATAGATACAGAAGGTCAGCTCCATTTAATGAGCGAAAACGAACGCACCCATAGACATGCTTCACGTACAGCGAGTGCAAGCGCACCACGACTCCACGACCGTCATTTGCTTTAGATCACCGTATGTACTCATCTATGTGTGCGTGCACCTGTCTCGTTGTTTGGAGCCGACCTTCTGTATTATTCTTTGGCACTAAATAGGTAGCTACGACCTCGCCCGCCCGGTCGGATGTTATTAGCTATCAAAGCTACGATGCCCTGAGCCATAATTAATGGGACATTAATTTCCAATTTCCTACTACACAAAAGCATTTCTCGGTACGTTTATGAACTACAATTGCTTTGGAGTCATTATCAAGGTACATTGGCAAAAAAATATTGACGAAATTATTCAAACGAGATGAGTAAACCAATCTGAAAACTGTATCATAAGTTACAGTATGTGAGTACATGGTTTGAATGTTTATAATTAATTATTTAAGTATATAATAAAGTTCCTGCAAAACAAAGTTTTAATTAACGTGAGTATTGAAGTGTGCTTTAAGGCTCCATGCACGAAAAACACCCTCTTTTGTCAATTACTTATCTAATTGCGAGAAAGCTTGAAATAATTGAATCTCTGTGTGACTATAAAAGTACAGTTTTCGTAGTGCTATACCATTCGTGTCAGTCACAGCACCCAGTTAATTGGCGGAGATATCTCGCGTCCGGCCCTGGTCCAGGCCATGGTATGGAGCGAGAGGGCATGGGAGACCGTCACCTCCTTCTGCAAAGCAGTAATACTCGCGAAGGAGGAGGCAGAACGCGTGAGGGAGAGGCAAACTTCGCACCCTCACGACCCTAGCCACCGCAGGAGACGCCCTGGGCATCGGGAATCGCAGGCAGATTCCCGGCCACCGTAGGCGCGGGCTTGCGGACGGTGAGCAAGGGGTAGCTCACCGTCCGATAAGGACTAGGCCTCAGTCGACGGCGCGTTGTGTCCCACGCGCGCCTCAAAGAGACGTCAACAACTGCAGGGGTCTGGTAGGACCGATGCCTGCCGGGGTTGCGGGAAAGTCCGAAAGGGATACCGTGGCCCCGTGGTTTTAGTCAGTAAGAGTCTGACACGGGTGGAGCGGGAGAAGTTATTTGATAATTTCCCAAACAAAAAAGAAATAAAAGCACCCTGTTAATAGTTGCATCATCTTTGCAAGATAGCTAAATACTAATGTGTTATTTTTAAATTTCTTGGTTTGTTAAAAAAAAAAGGAAAAAATACATTACTGCCAGGGTTGTTTTAATATGTTTTTCAACATTATTTTTCTACTATATTTTGTATCGAAATCGAAAAAAGTGGTTCAGCCAATACAGTGATGATATTTTTAAAATCAAAATTAATTTCTTGTAAAAATTATCAAATGTCAGTACCGCATAATTTTTCGGACAACTTGTTGCGAATATTAGCGATTTTCCAATACTTAATTGATTTGAAAAATCCTTTTCAGCCACATGCAAAACAAAGAACTTGACTTTTCAAATCACAAATAATTTAGTTTAAATTATTTTCCCTATCTCACAAACAATGATTAAAATCAGTCTATTTCGTGTACGGCTAAACTGGATGCTATTAACCAGCTTTTAAACCAAGTGAAAACTCAATTATGTACCTATCTGTCCATAATTTAATGAACTCGGCAGCATTAAATTGTTAGTACGTATTTACTAAATATTAAACTAAAACGTTTTCTAAGTAATACATATGTACGAGAAGCCAATTTATTTGCCAATAATTGTGGCCACATCTGCAATTCAAAGACGAATATTCATTAAATGTATTGACTATTAATCTAAATAGCTTTCATTAGACGTTCTATCTCAATGTCTGGTACGACCGATTCCAATTATCGTTAAAGCTAGAATAATATAGAAAGGCCACTGATTAGATATAATCTATGGACAATTTTAGTAACTCTATCTAAATTGTTGCTAGCCCTTTTTTTTATTATTATATTTATTTATGGGTACGTACCCAAAATAAACGTAAACGGGACCCTATTATTAAGGCTGCGCTGTCCATCTGTCCGTCCGTCTGTCACAGGGCTGTATCTTTTGAAACGTAATAGATAGACACTTGAAATTTACACAGAGTGTGTACTACTATGGCCGTTAAAATGAAGTTAACTTTATTTTATACAACAAACATGTTTTTTCGGCGTTTTTTGCTCGATCTTATTAAAGGTACGATATGGCAATTTTTTTATGTTGGTATTCTTAGATATTGTACAGTGGTACGGAACCCTTCGTGTGCGACTCCGACTCGCACTTGGCCGCTTTTTTATAAACTTATATTATAGGACGATTTCAGTTAATTTCTTTATCGGCAATTTTATTGCGCACTCACAGATTTATAATAACTACCTACTTACCCGTTAAAATTTTACTCAAATTTCACTCAGGAGACTTTTACCGTTAACAGCACATGAAAATTCAGCCATTTGGTTAACGACAAGGCGTGAGAAATATTTTTGAAGTCCTACTTCCTACTAATATAATAGACGCGAAAGTTTGTGAGGATGTATGGATGTTTCTTACTCTTTCACGCAAAAACGACTGAACTGATTTGGATGAAATTTGGCACACAGATAGTTTATAAACTGGATTAACACATAAAATACTTTTTATCCCGATATTTTCACGGGATCGAGACTTATGCGGGTGAAACTGTGGGGCGTACTAGTTAAAGATAACTTCCATATTATCTTGGAGGCTTCTTCATGGTATCCCTACTGAAGTAGGAAGAGGGCGTTATACCAGCACACTCTTTTAATAGGTCTGGTTTTTGCTCAACTATTAAATACGCAGTAAGAAGGGCTGCCAAATTGGTTTCCACTAGTTACAGCTGCCATTAGCAATCTAAAAGATTTGTACCGCTCTTAGATTTTATTTTTATTAATGCTGTGGGATTCTATTGAAGATCTTTTCCTTTTATTAGAGTAATAACCACTTGAACTATATTTAAATATAATATTTATATAATTTTTTGAGCAACTTCGGTAGCACTTAGCCCTTTGCTTTTGTTATTTCTTTGCCAAGTGTAACTTTCACGGACTATTTGGTAGTAATTTTTCAGTTTATTAAACATTAAAATATAAGTGATTTCAGTAGGTATTTTCAGCTAGTTATCACAATAGTTCACTGATAGTTTTACTGTACTATTTGATTTCCCGCAGACTTCGAAGATCAGATTATGGCAGTCAAGGCATAATACCTACTCATTCATGAGTCATAGATGAAATAACTGATAAACAGATGAAGAACAAAGAAAACCCATTATAAAGAAAATAAAAATCAGAATGATTGCATGTATATTAATATGGTTTTAAATGGTTAAAATATTTTTTTATTAATAATATTACAAAGGGAGGTTACAAAGGTATCAAATTAGTTGTATTATGTTTTCAACAAACTATCTAATTAGCATTATCTATCCTGAAGAATAACAGTAAACAAAATTAGAAAAATATATTTTTTCTAATTTTGTTTACTGCAGTGGCAATCATAGTTGAGTCTACTAGTTTCAAAAACAGCAATATCCACTTTTGTAAAATGTCCACAATTCCTTATTTAATTTTTTTTAGTGTTCAAAATATCTACTAATTTATATAATATGTTGGACTTTGTTGATTTTGTAACATAACATTGATTTTGTAATGTGATTTTAAACGGGTTTTTGCTGTTTTTGTTGCATACGGAGTGTTGCATCAACTGCTATTTTACTAATACAATTTAAACCATAGACAACTAAATTTTTGCAAAGTATAGAGATTGCTGTTTTTGAAATTAGTGGACTATACTTTAAGGCATTATAAAACTTGCGTTTAGCTCCTGCAGTGTACTTAATCTAAAAAAAAAAATTGACGTACACTAAACTAATTACAATAAAACTTCTATTGTCTCTCGTTAAGTGTCCTTCAACCGATTCAGTAAGTAAATTTTACATTACAGAACAATTAATATATCATAATCAGTACACTGCAAAAGTTTGTATATGACATCTTTCAGTTTAATTCGGCTAAAGTTTTAGAGACGAGTATGGACATCGTGTGTACAAGCCGTATTGGCAGAGTTTACGTGTGCCGAACTTAATACCATGAAACTACGTACATATTGGAAACCATGCTGCTTATTTGCAAAGGTAAATATTGGAATATTGATAGATGTTACAATATTAACGAAAATGGTTTGAAAGCTGTCAAAAGCTTGATTAATATAACTAAATGTTAATAATAAGAGGAAGGAAAAGGTTGTTTTTATCAATTGATAATAATATGCTATTATAAAGGACGAGTAGAGTATACTATCAATCACACAATAAAAAGCATACTGTAGACATCAATGACGGCACTATGCTGTTAACTTCCATGCTATTCTTTTTATAGTGCTACCGTATTCTAGATTCATTTTCCTTCAAAAGCTATAGGTCTATGATAGAGCAAGCCTAGAAGATGCCTGTTCTCTCTTCATTTGAAGACTGACGGGTTATACGTGGAAGGGAACACAGAGGCTGGCAGAGAGTATGAACACTTTTATTATGCACACTTTCGCCGTGCGCATAATAAATGTGGAGGAGAAGCGCTGAGTTCGACTAGTCGGTATATCGACCAAGTGCGGATGTCCTGCCCTGCAATTCTTCTGGTAGTCCGCTAGTGAAAGGGAGATGGTGGGATCAGATAGTGGAGCTCCTGCGAACACTTTCCGAAGTACAGTCTGTAGAAGACCGACAGGCAAGCAACATTATGCCGATTGTGGCTGCAATACTCCATACAGGAACGGACCTGAGCTTTGTATAAACTCAGAAACTGTCCAGATGTGAAACACCTCCTCACCTTATTTAGGATATCCAGCTTATTGGCTGTGGCTGCAGTCTGTGCTTTTGACTCGATGGTTGAGCCAAAGTTGAGATCTGACGTCAACTCTATGCCCAAAAGCTCTGGAACTGGCTCCTTTTGGCAGTGAAAAGACAGGCCTGTGTTTTCTGAGCGTTGAACTTGACCAGATTGTCGTCGCTCCACTGGGGAACGAGGTTTAGGGTCAAATTCATTCGCTCAACTATGGCTGGCTCTAACAGTAGCTATTTTCTTTCTGCTGGCTCTTGCACTGGACATGTATCTTTCTGAGACTGTGCTGTCACCAGCGTATCCAATAGTACCCAGCTGTAGCAGGTTTTTAATATGCAGCAGAAATAGAGTCACAGAAAGAATACATCCGACGAGCAGCCATCTATGACCACTCTGATCGATCGCTCACACAGGAAGTCCGAAATCCAGTTGCAAATGTCAGCAGGAATTTCGTACCCAAAAGGCTAGCATGCCAGACCCTGTCAAAAGCCTTTGATATATCACGAGACACAGCAAGGGCTTCACCGTGTCATGGCCTCGCCCCAGAAATGCGTAACATACACAAGAAGATCTCCAGTTGACCGACCACGGCGGAAGCCATACTGATGGTCACTTAGGAGCTCATTGTCTTCCAGGAGGCCAATTATCGTACTTAAAAGACATTCACAATCAAACTTGTCAAAAATTTTGGTAAATTGATTGTATTTTCGACAGATTGCGAATGAGATGCGAATGCGAACGTTCTTAAAAATTACGGGAATTACACAGGTATGTTAGCTTATTAATAAGAACCCTTTCCATAACTTTCCATATCTAAACTATACTTACGTAACTAATTAGTAGAAATTTATTGGCCTAATAATAATTTTCAGGGTTGACAGTATAAAAGTTGTACGTATTTTTAACCGACTTCCCAAAAAGAAGGAGTAATGTATGTTATCTCATATCTTCGTCATTTATGAACCGATTTTGAAAATTATTTTTTTATTTGGAAGGATACACTTCCCGATTGGTCCCATTTTTATCAAAATTTAGTTCTGATGATGGAATCCATGAGGAATTGAGGATCAAATATTATAGGCACACACATAGCGATTTAGGTATTTTCAACAACAAGTTAAGCATTTGCATTCAGAAAGTATCATTTAGTGAAGTGGAACTGATGAAGAATACCACAGATTGCCACCGGAATTCCTCAATGATAGATATTTCACTGGTGGCGCCATTTATGAACCGATTTGGTTATTTTTCTCTTTTAAGTGTATTTTTGTGGAATTCGGTGGTTTTTGTTTTGTAAAAAAGTTATTTTAGGGTTTTTTTAATATTATAATACTCCAAACCTATTATTAGATCTACCTAATTTTGAAAAGTCTAACTTATTTTCCACTTTCACAAAAATTCTAATCGGAAATCTACGTTTTTTAAGCTAGTTCATAACGCAAGCCTTCAGAACGGTTGATAGCGAGTGTGTACAAACTTATTTATACGTCGCTCGCAACTACGGCGGAGTGTCTGGCGTTATGGGGTGCCGAGTGCTTGCTACTGTGCTGTCTTTAGACCACTCGCCTATTTACTTGCTAGTTCACTCGCTTTACCTACCTGACGCTGTAGTGTTTTTATCTCCTTTTTACCCAGCATTGATATTTGAAAAGCAATACATGTGCGACACTTACTAATGTAAGTACGCTAGTCGTACCCTAGGGACTCACAACAGTAAACCCCACTACCACCTTGTTGGCTGTTTTTACCACGTTTGTTCAATCTTAAACGAGAAAATAAATACAGTTTACTACATAAGTTTCCAGTTCATCTATATTTTACGTAACGCTTGCATGCATTAGTCACTGCAGTCCTCTCACAAGTGCTGTTAACTAATTTGGTCTACTTCAGATCTTAAAAATAACAACATTATTTAAGCGCAAGATAAGATAAAAAACAAAGGTAAGTTAACTTGCTCAAGCCAACTTGCCAGTTCCAATGGTACAACGAGACGCATGTCTCGTCACTCAGTGGTACACAATAATGTATATGCAGACTGAATCGCAAGGCCTGTGAAGCTTAGAATAAGTTTTTTTTTTTTAAGATGTAAAGACTCCTTGCATGTATAACACACGGGAGGTAAGTTACTTGCTCAAGCCAACTTGCCAGTTCCAATGGTACGATGGGACGCGTGTCTCGTCACTCAGTGGTACTCAATAATGTATATGCAGACTGAATCCCGCGGCCTACGATCCGCTTCCATCACACAAAAATGCCACTTTGACACACTGTGTCCATGTAAACAAAAGCCTGATGAAATGGATTGATTAGGTATCTGACCGTTTTTATTGAGAAATGAATAGCCCGGTTTGATTTAGGATAGAATAGAGTCAGTGTCATTCACGTTTTGAAATGCTGTTCTTTTGGAAAAGTAATTTACTGAATAAAATGATGTTGACTTGCTTGCGTATCCTAGGAGCTTCGACTTACGTGCAACATTTAGCAAAACATTTACATGGCGATTATACATGGAGATATTTTTCGACGGCATGTGAAGCCAAGTCAGAGGCCCATGGGCATAAAAACTCTGACACCAGGTCAGTCACTAACCACACAAAAAAAGAATAGATGGCGATTATTAAATTATTTTTTTTACTTGATGGGTTTTACATGTTGAGAGCGTTTATCCTAAAAGTTGGCAACGTCGCAAATAGCTGTCAAATATTTAGCTGTTTTAATTAATTTAGCAATATTACTGTATGGAAATATGAAATGTGGCTAAAATATTGATTATGAAATGCAATAATTAATATTTTAACACCGAATATTTAGTTTTAGATGTAAAAAATAAGTATTTGGAAACTTTCCAAATGCCTTTTTGCACCTAAAACGGTTACAACATCAAATTCAATGTTATAATTGCAATTCATTATTAATATTCTAGTTCGCTAGTTAGCCACATTTCTTATTTCCATACATTAATATTGCCAAATTAATCAAAGCAGTGAAATATTTTAAATCTATTTGCGACGTTGCCCACTTTCAAAATAAACGCTCTTAAGGTTCCCTGGAACGATCAATTGCAATTGTCAATGAAGGTAAAACTCCAATCGAATAAAAGTCCAATTGAAGGTGGGTTATTTGCGCACGCCTCATTCGATTTCTGAACTTTGCTGGGAAAAGTCGCGTCACTCATAAACAATATCATTTCAAACGCAATTAAGATAAGGCATTTCTTACAATAACTCTTGCGCTTTCAACTCAGAAAGAAAGAAAATATAGACGTATAAAAGAATAGTATAAACTGAGATAAGACAGAAAATTTTACGTCCGTCAAGTATACTGGCTCGCGGTCTATTTAAAAAAAACGATTGTCATTTGTTGTCATTGCACATCAATACACGGTGCGTCAATTGCCATTAATCAATCTCGTAGTAATATTGTCAATTTCTTCAATTGCATTTATAGACAATCATTTTGCGCATCAATGTGTATCAATCACGTAAACATTGACAATAAATTGCAATTGATCGTTTCGGGCACCCCTTACAGCCTAGAGTAGTACATTTTTTTATGACTGTAAAATTAAATCATCATCATTATTTCAGCAGAAAGACGTCCACTGCTGGATATAGGCCTCCCCCAAGCAACGCCACTTCGACTGGTTCTGTGCTTCCCACATCCAACGGATTCCTGCGGTCTTCACAAGGTCATCGGTCCACCTCGTGGGAGGCCTTCCAACGCTACGTTTTCCGGTACGCGGTCACCACTCCTGAATAAAATTAAATAACCGTATAATATTTTAAACACATTATCGTAGTCAGCTAGCTTCAAAATTAAGCTGAGATTACAAGCAAACACTAAGATTAAATAAAAAGACATAATAATCAAAAGAAAATTTAAAAAAAATCTTAAAAAATAACTATAAAAATAAAAAAATTATAAAAATCTTGTCAAATACTTTTGTACTTTATCATTCCCAACATATTTTAATGAGTCACAGCACTTTAATAATCACACGCACTAAAATATAACCTTGAACCTGAATAAGGTACTTTTCGCACCCACTCGGTAGCACTACAGCTGTCTGAAGTAGTCTGGCGCGAGACACCAAGGGGTCCTGGGACTACTTGTACCAGGAGGTCGGAAAGATAGGACACGCGTCGGTGTAAAGGTTTTAGTAAAAGATATAGACATAATATACAGCATGTACGAGTATCAGAAATGTGCGGTCATATTTAAGGGTGTGGCACAGACCATTAAACTGAACAAGAACAAAGCGGTAAGAATGTGTGGCATCAGTAACTCTGGAACAATCCAAGTAAAAAAGATTGTTCGCAAATGGCTGCTAGCCCAATCATATAGTGAATCCGAATCTCTTTTAAAGGTAATTTCGTAATACACTAACACATGCCCACACTCACACACCCTCTCTCTCACCCTCTCTCTCACTCACAAACACTCACACACATTCTCACACATAGTGCACATTGCTACAATCATCTGTTAACCTACTTTATTGTTTTATTCTTTCTTTTTTATTTTACTGTTTTAATTTCATTTTTAAACCTAGACAATGTTTTAATTACCCTAAAGATTAACGCTTTTTCATACGTATTCATGTAATGCGCATTTTCACTATATGGTAATATCACCCATGAACTCCACGAGACAGACTCGACCTAGTGTGGAGTTCATTAGCAAAATGCTTCCTTTGCGTCTTATTTTGTTTTTTGTAAACCTAGCTATTAATGTATAAGGAATCATAAACACTGTTTTTGGCAAATAAAAATTATCATATTATCTTATTATTAGAACAACTTTATTCATAAGACCAACATCGTATTCGCGAAAAAATTCGACAAATATTTATTTAAAATAAATTTAAAAAAAATATTTAAACGACGGTACCAATGCGTCCAAAAAAACATAATTATAATACTATACATTTTATCTTGATTCTTGAGCTCATTCAAGATAATAATATGTGTGAATATAAAATGATTTTAATTGTTCTATAATGTAAAGCCTACTTCAACAATTACTATTAGTAATTAATTAGTGTTATAAATTCTTAACCTGTAACAGTTTGTCTTCATTATTAGGATTACAATAATTATAGTCAAACAACTAATAATTTATCTTCCAATCATTATTAATAGATTATTATTATCTACAATTTAAGCGACAATGAGCGACATAAGGGCAAAGCTCTTTTTAGGATTATTTTGATTATTCATTATTAGGATTACAATAATTATAGTCAAACAACTAATAATTTATCTTCCAATCATTATTAATAGATTATTATCTACAATTTACAATTTAAGCGACAATGAGCGACATAAGGGCAAAGCTCTTTTTAGCAAAGTCATCCATGGAGTTTTATTTAGGTAGACCGTATAGAAATGGTATTTAAAAATGAACGAAAACATTCTCATTATTTTGTTTAACTCAAAATTAAGCTTATGTTATTTCACGAAACCTGTTAACTACTAAATTCGCGGAACCTAAACCTATTTACACAGCGTAATCTAGTCCAATACAACTTAAAATTATATCTCTAGGTACCCTAAATAAAAGGACTTATTTCCGTCCGTTTACCCTTCGTTTAGGGGCTGTTTAGGACGTGACTGCCTACCATTTGCACCCTCCACCCTCACCTGGCAGACACCCCTTATTCAGTTTGCAGATTCTATTCATGATTTTAGGTTCGTGATACACGTAGTTGGGTGAAATATTTTGGATTGGCGGCTATAAAGGTGTAAGGCGCTTAGGGGTTCCGCGCGGAAGGATTTTTTGAAACTAAAGACTACATTTGACGTTTGACGTAGTAATTACAATTAATTACAAAGTATAATAACTTAATTTCCGATATTGTTATGCTAAAACACACTATATAATAGAGCCTCCACGAGCGTTCGTTTGTAAAGCATTGAATTGCGCTACCAACCTGCTGACTGACTCTATCAGCATGTGGCGGCATCTACATCACCACATGCGAACTAAACATCACACTGACGTCACGCAAAATCCTGCATCGCGCAAGCAGACTGCATCGCGCAAGCAGCCTGCATCTCGCAAGCAGCCTGCATCACGCAAGCTAAGTTTAGTCGGGTAGTAGCCCACCAGACAGAACACCCGTCTGGTCGGAGGATCCTCCCTTTTCTATGGAGGATGAGTGAACTTAACACCTTATTCCTCATACCTCTATAATCATATTAAACAATCTATAGAATATATTAAAGTCGAGGTTACTATAATACCTATTATGACTTATATTACTACTTAAATTCAACAAACAAGTTTTCCCTTGGACCATGCTAATGCAAATTCATTTAGTGACGGGACGCCAATCTCCAGTTACTAAAACCTACCTATCTCTGTATAGCACATCCTTAACTACCCTCAAGGCTGTCTACCCCTTTAATTGTGACAACATATTGCCGTGAATTGTGTGAAATCGACCAAACCGCTCGTCTAGGCGGTACCTAACCGGCGAAGCGTGATGCTATAGGTAACGGGGGTATCAGGTACTTGTGAACGCGTGTTACTTCTATTAGGAATACCCTCCTAGAAAGGGGTGGTTTTTAACAGTTTTGATGTTTGAAATTAAAATATTGAAACATCATTGAAAATGAAGACAAATCATATGTAAATAGAAAATATTAATATCATGTTTATACCTAGTGTTTTTAATTTGTAGAATATGGCTCTTATGAAAGAGTTACATTGACTGGTCAATGAGTGATTAAAATTTTATACTCCTTTAAAATTATTTCTTTTATTTGCTTTTTCATAAAGGTACATGTACCATTGAAGAAGTTTATATTTATACACCATAAGGACAATTTCTGCTTGCAGCGCTCGGCCGCTATCGTGTTCACGGGTTTTTTTTTCAAACTGCTTAGATATAAAGTTCTTCTATAGTACATCTTTCTGAAAAACCAAACTTTGTTGTCATACATATTAACGAAAAAGCAGATGGCTGTACTGCCAGTCCAGTCCAGTCTGACCGGTTTCAGCTGAATACCAGTACCTATGTACATAGAGCGACTGGCAAAGGTAGATAGAGAATCATCACCAATACATGAAGTCATCCGTCAAAAACGTACCTTGGGTATACAGCATACTATTCGCACCAAGAAGTTTCCATTCCGCTTTTCTCGTTTTAACCATTCATAGACCACTCACCTGTAAATAAAGAAAAATCTAATTAGATTCAATAGGCTCAGCCGCTATTACATGTGACTTAAACATAACTGGTGAAATGTGGGTGTTTCTATAGGTACACCTCTGCGTAATCTTGCGGGGATTAATAGGCGTGATGTTATTTTGTTATAAAACCTATGTTCACAAGCTATGTTGAAATCAAATCTGAATCGCAGAAAGATACCGTCTTAATTTTCTTAGTCATTCGAGTTATACCAAGAATTAACTTCAGTATGTTAGTAGAACAGAACCAGTAAATTAGACGGGATTGTTACACAGTTTGCGCGAAACGAACCTCACTAAATTATTTAACAGACTAGTCAAAATTCAACACGGATTGTATAAAGCAAATATTACAATGAATGTTGCTGTTAAATGCTCGGAGGCTTCTGTAGGGATGTGAACAATTTTGTAATTTCTATCGATAATATTTTGTCACTGATAAGGGCATATCATTTTGCTATCCAATTTTTTCGTCAACTCTTGAATTTGTGGTGATGAACTTTGAAGATATCGTGATGTTATGCAGACGAATATTCAATTTTCTCACACATGTTGTTACTAATAATCAAAATGTTTGAAAAGGGAATCGGCACTGCCGAAATAAATTAAAGCAAACATTTTTTACAAGAATATTACTACTTTTTATCAACACCATATGTGCCCAGTATAAAGTTCGTTAACTTCCAAAACAGGGTGAAAATATACCAAATGAAATGAAGCAATGATCGAGTGGCTGAAAATGTCAATGGCGTCAATACAGCTATCTTTCGGTGGCAAACAACAATCGACAAGACAAATTCTCGTGTCTGCCCACACTGGCGTGCACACAAACAAACAGGTGTTCCCGAGCCAAGTGGAACGCATAAATATCGCAAAACACAAAGTTATCGATGCCACTAAGCCGCCTTTATTGACTACGTTTCCCTTCACTAGCGAAACGGTTGAACAACTACTCTTGTCACGCCATTTAAGACTTCAACACTGGGAAATAGAGCTTAGTTTGTGTTGTGAGTGTGATCAAGGATGTTCCGTTAGTGTTAGACAAACTTCGGTTTTGCAATAATGATAGCATGACAGCAACGGTGTGTATAAAGTGCGTTTCATATAGTAAATCGATACGAGGGCTTCGACGTCGAATACAAACTACTGTTAAGTACAGGGATCACTGATTTGTGGTGCGGAAAATCCTGATCCTAAATTCTAACCTACATGGACGGTCTAATTCAAAAACCGAATAAGCTCTTAATGGGTAAATTGATCGAAAACCAGCAGCTTTGTGACCTATTTTTGCTCAGTAGTAGAGGTTTTTGTTATTCATACTAAACACTTTTGATAATTTTGGAAACATTCATCATCATTTCAGCCGAAAGACGTCCACTGCTGGACATAGGCCTCCCCCAAGCACCGCCACTTCGACCGATTCTGTGCCTCCTGCATCCAGCGGATTCCTGCGGCCTTTGCGAGGTCATCGGTCCATCTTGTGGGAGGCCTTCCAACGCTACGTCATGGGCAGGGCACATTGCTCGCAGAACAGATGGCTGATGGGGCCGGAAGGTTCTGGAGTGGCGACCGCGTACCGAAAGAGGTAGCGTTGGGAAACATTTACCAGTCTCTTTTATATTCATAACTAGCTGCGTCCCGTGGTTTCACCCGCGTAAATCTCGATTCCGTGGGAATATCGGGATAACAAGTCCTATGTCCTAATCCAGGTCATTGTCTACCCATGTGCCAAATTTCATCCAAATCCATTCAGCCGTTTCAGCGTGAAAGTGTAACAAACAAACAAACACACTTTCACATTTTTAATATTAGTTAGGAGTATAATATTAGTTTAAATTTGTCTATATCATGAAAAATTAAGCATCATCTTATTTTTCTTTGTTTGGGCAAAGTTCACATATCAACTAAAAATAATGTTTTTAAGTCCAAATTCTTAAAATCAAAACAAGTTTAAAAAATGTAATTTGCCAAAAATAAGTTTGAAGAACTTCGTTTGTAATTTTAAAATTGAATTCATGAAAACTCTAATGGCTTTTGTGCTGCACTCTCTAGCATCAGACACGATCGAAATAATCCGATTATAAATATAGACTGCTGTCTCTGAGTCCCACTGTAGTAAGTAATTGCTTCTTTTTATTACAAAATAGCAGCTTGATCTTTTATTTTCAAGTGGCTGGTTGTTATTGACTCAGTTCAGTTCCTTTTGTTGGTTTGGTTTAACTCTTGAGTTTGATTGTTATTTTATTGATTAGTTTGTTCTATAGACATGACATAATAACTGTTCATAAAGGCACAGTATAAATAAGTAACAGTATTATATCTTCATAGAAAACGGTCGAAACGACGCGCTTCGAAATCTCAGTGTATATCAGTATCGAGTGAGCGGCAGTTACGCACGGACGCGGAAGTTTATTTACCGAGTAGGCAATTATTTCAAGGTCACTGCCGAGAAATAATACTGTTACTTTATAATACTGTGATAAAGGTACAAACAATTTTACTAGTAAATATTTGAAAAATCCAAAAGTGCACGCCTCATAACGTTCATTCAAAAACAGACAAATTGTTAAAGGTAAAAAAAATAATTTATTGTTTTTTATTAATAACATAAGATAACGGTTTTACACACATCAAAAAAAGTTTACGATCAGTTTGAGAAATCGTTTTTTTTTTTTGTTACGGTAGACTACATTATAATTTCTTCTTATTTTAAGATTCTTTACTAAAAAATATATAATTAGAAAATTTTAAAATAATATATTATCTTTCCGTATAAAAGGAAATTCAATCCAAACTTACGCTCATTCAGAAATCTGACTTCGTCAATTTTAACGTATTTATAATATTTTTTTCGAGGAAAGTTGTTATTTGCCAAGAGTATTATCAGAAGTTTTACGAGCAAGAATTGTAACTTTAAGGGAAGAAGGATATTCCACGAGAGAAATAGCCCGCAGAGTTGCTGTATTCCAATCCTGTGTCGTGGTCACGTTGCAGAGGTACCACGGCATGGATAATTTAGCTGACGGACCCCGCAGTGGTCACCCAACTGTTCTGACTGCTGCTCAGAAGCGCTATATCAGATTGCTGGCAGCCTGTGACCTAAAAATCAACGCCACTACAAAAAAATAGAAGTGCGGGCTGCCTCTGGACTTGAAGTTAGCATTCAGACCGTTCGGAATTGCTTACACCAGGCTGGACTACGAGCACTGAGGTCTTGGCGAGCCCCTCTGAATTCACGGTAACGTCAGCGACGGAGTTTACAGTAGGCTAGGCTCCGGCAAAATGAAGAAGATGAGGAGGAAAACATTTGGCAAAACTGTCTCTTCGTCGACTTATCGCGAATCAGTACTCATCCAGATAACCGATGTGTCCGTGTCTGGAGAATACCTGGAGAGGCAAAGAACTGCCACTGGAAGCGTTCAGCAAGGCGGGAAATCGGTGTCCTTTTGGGGTGGAATTATGATCAGAGCTAGAACGCCTTTGAACCCGTATCGAGGCTCAGTGACGGCAGATAGGTACAAAACAGTAGCTATTTATGGAATTGTCAGACCTTCCGAGTAAACCATGGGCACCAATTCGTATTGGTCTATGATAATGCACCCGCACATCGAGCTCAACGAGTCAATGCTGCTCTCCAAGAATACGACATCACAACGTTAGACTGTCCTGCCGGCTCTCCTGACTTAAAACCAATAGAGCTCGCGTGGGATGCTCTTAAGCGAGCTTTTTGGAACCGTCAGTCACCTCCCCAGACAGTGCCAGAGATCAGAGAAGCCGCTATTCAAGAATGGGACATGCTACCGTAAGAATCTCCGCATGTGTGCGAGCCAGGGGAGGAGTTATATTGTATTAAATAAAAAACTTATATTAATAAATTGTTGTATAAGTTTAGTTAAACGATATTTTTCTTTCCATCAAATTTCTGATTAAATTACTCAATTTTTGTTATAAAAAACAGTTTTATCTTTTAGTTTTAAACAGTGTATTTCTATTTTTGTAAAGATATAACGTCAACACTTTTTCTTAAAAATGAAAATTTTAAAAATATATCAATTTTTGCTCACAAATATTTTTTTGATTTTTGAGGTGTGTATTATTAAAGGCCGACCGCTTAACTGAGTCTGCACCTGAGGTGCGCGGTGCAGGAGGGGTGTGGTGTCGTGATTCGAGAGCTCAGTGATTCGTCAACTTGTGACAACTGTCACCCTTTCCGCACCGTGCAGCTACCTCAGGCGCGGACTCAGTTAAGCGGTCGGCCTATAAGTCCAGTGACTTCTGTTCTCCGTGAGCCCAGTAGAGTTCTCTGTCTCCTTTGCGTATGCGAACTTTTTATAAAACCGCATTGGTTAGCCATAGACTGTGGTCCAACAGACAACGGCTGTCAACTGCTGTCACGGTGCGATTTTTTAGGTAAACTGATTTTGTGGCGCGTATAATTCAGTGAATTTATAGGGTACAAAGTAATACAAACACAATATTATAAGTAATATTCTGGGGCGTTGTTGTGTATTAGGATGTATGAATCGCACAGAGCGCAAAAATTTTCAGCGGTAAGTGAGCTTGTTTTTTTTTTAATGTTATTAAACTACCATAGAAATAGTTCATCGAACCAAAAATCGTTATTTCTACCCGTTATTATCTGACCTGGAGCTAAATAGTAGCGTTTTTTTATTGTTTTCTCGTATTACCCGACCATAGTTAAATGCATCATCTTAAATTACTTGGGTTACCACCGATTTAGGGATACCAGTGCCCGGCAAGATTACCCATGAATAAATATTCCTCACTACTATTATTACCTTCCTGCTATTAATATTAATCACTTCTATCCACAGGACAACCCGGTTAAGCAGCGGAGAACCTCTTAGGTTGACATGCGAGATGAGATTGCGACAATTTTCTTAATGAAGAGCCCTTCATTAAAAAAATTGTCGGTCGCTGAGTAGTCGGATTGGAAATACCGGCTAGATCAAGATTAAACCATAATAAATAATTTATATTTGATGTGTAAAAGTGTTTTTTCATAACTTACAAAAAAAAAACATTTTAAAATAATATGTATATTTATTTTCAAAATATAATTTCTAACAAAAATAAACATTTATTTAAACGACTTTTCATGAAGTATGTTTTGACTACTTTTTTACCCATCAATATGGGTAAAATTTCTCACCTCGCAATCAAAGACTATTTTAGGTTTGCTTTGCTGGTTGCTAGGCAACGAAAGAGGGTGGAAGTTAGAAATATATGTAGATATAGACATTATATTAGTTAGTTTTTTATTAATTATAATTAAACTACTTTGAATAAAAGAGCCGTTTTCAATAAGGTTAATCCTATGGCTGGAAAAAATCTATGAAAAAATTACTCTTTTACTAGATTTTTTCGCAAGCTACAATATTTTCAGGTTTCACACTTCATTGATGGGAAAAATTCAAAACTTTTTTGATTTTTGCTTCGTTTCTGCTGCATTAAATTCGTTTTTGAAAAGTACAGAATTAATTTCCATGTTCTGTCTACTAAGAGAAGTGTTACAATGAAAGCAGTTGCAGAAATAATGCAAAACAAATCGATCGCAAAGCACTCTCTAATGCTTCAAAGTCAAAGTCAAAAGTCAAATAATTTATTTCAATTACGCATATAAAAGGCACTTTTGAAAATCAAAATTTACAAATAAATTGAATTGACTCTAGTCGCCCCTTATCGCATTATAAGTCGTGCAATAAGATAGATAGATCTTGGTAAGGGACCATCATTTATTACTTGACATCAACGATTATATTAATAAATGTTATTGAAATAAAATTTCCAGGAATAATTGAAATAACTGAAAACCTGAAAGGGTTATTGATCTCATCATCATTAAGATCAAGTTTTACTGTGACAATTTTTCAGGTATGTCAATGAGGGTTTTCATGAAAATTAAAGCCACCAGCTGGCGCCACTTTGAAATTAAATGAAATTGTTTATTCTGTAAATATGATATTGGAATCACTTTTACACGTCATCTTAAAAAAAATATTAAAAATTAGCTAGATGAGTTCGGCGTTTCCTATCTGAATACTCTGAGAAGAAAGGCCGAAACAAACTCAGAGGTCACAGTCTCTTTTAAAGTCCAGACATAATCTTGGTCAGGCCATATGAGGACCATGTAGATTAGTGTCTGAAAAGGTCTTTTGAGAAAAGAACCACACAGATTTGAGTGGACCTGTTCTGTCAGTGCAAGCATTTGTCAGTAATCGTGGAGCTCAACCCAGAACTTAAGGAGCTCAACTCGACGAACAATACCAAAGAAAGGACATTTGGGTAGGCCGCATAAACTACTCAAACTGCCAGACCATTATTAAAACTAAATTAGAAAGAAAAAAAAAAGAAAAAACAATAATAATAAAAAAAATCACATAGTCCTCACATTCACAAAATTAAATATATTATATATATATAATACTTTACAAAGTAATAATGTCATTTTGTATGTAATGTTGATATAATACTGGTATTGATTTTATGATTTTAGCACAAGGCTTAGCAGAGCGAGCAGCTCAATCCCAAGCTTTTTTATCTTCTAAATAATCTAAAATTTTATAGTACCCTTTTTTACAAAGTTTGGTTTTAATACAGCTTTTAAATCGTTTAATGGGTAAGTTTCGAAGTCTTTAACAAGAGGTCTTCCATTTCAACAATGAATATAAAATAAATGATGACGTTCATCAATCGTTTCATGCATTCGTTTATCATTCAGTCATGAATAAAGAAAATATAAGCGCATTGACACTTTTGACAAACGCCCGGACCTGACGTCTCAGTGCTGCCACCTTGTGAACGTCATTTCAGAAAACCCTCATTACAACTTGTATTCCTTGCATGATTTATTTTATTTAATTCCAGTTAACTAAAGAAAACTGTTGTTATTTATGATTACGAATGATAGACCAACTCCAGCTACCCCAATCAACTTATTTATGTGTTCTCATTTAGGGCATCATATCACAACTACTAAACTAAACTTTGCAAAGAAAATGAGTTCCATAAATGTCTACAAGATATTACCAAAATACATTAATTAAGATAACAATCTCGGCGCCTCCGACGCCAATCTAAGTTTGCTCTACTCTTCATAATGACGGTAACCTCTGGCAATTTGAAGGAACACTACAGGACTATAGCTACGTTCACGGTTTTGTACAAGAGTGTTTACTTTTCAGCTTTTTCAGACTAATTATAATAAAATATGAATAATAACAGTACAAAAATGTCAAATCCCAAACTCACGGGTTGAGATAACTGGGCTAGTTAGAATTTTGAAGTCAAAGCATATCTGCAGCACGAAGATTTGTTTGACTGCATATTGGCAGAACCAGTGTCTGATAATCCAAAATCAATGAAAAGCGATATAAAAGCTAAGTAAAGGCTGATATTATTAGTAGACCCAATTCTATATGTACATTTTCATGACTCTGCAAATGCAAAACAAGTTTGGGAAAATCTAACCAAGGCATTTGATTGTTAAAAGGTCTAATAAACACAGCATTACAGACGAGTGAAAGTGTAGAAGCATATGTGAACAAAATAATGTCATCGGACCATAAGTTAAGAAATATCCACTTTAATGTAGATGATGAGTGGTTGAGGACATTGATGCTTGCTGGCTCGCCGGATATATACAAGCCAATGATGATGGGCATCGAAAGCTCTGGTGTAAAGATAAGTGCTAATATGATAAAAACAAAACTGCTTCAAGAAATAAAATCAACTGGTTCAGACACTACCGCACTTTACACAAAGAATAATAAGTTTAATAAACCGAATTATGTTCAACAAAGTCAGAAGAAAGGCCCGAGATGTTTCAACTGAAACCGTTATGGACACATAAGTAAAAACTGCAGGTTAAAAAAAAGGAACAAAAACATAAAAATTCTGGATATGTAGCCGTGTTCTCTGCAACAGCAAAGAATGATGACGGTTGGTATATTGATTCTGGAGCATCTATGCACTCCGATCACAAGTATCAAAATAGCAAATGACAAAATGCTTCCCGTTAATATTTGTGGCAAGATGGACTTAAAAGTTGTTGCAAAAGATGGTAACATACAACAATCCAAATAAAAAAATGTTCTCATGTTCCAGGATTACCAACTAATCTACTATCAGTTAGTCAAATAATAAAGAATGGGTGTTCCATACAGTTTAATAATCATGTCTGTAAAATATTCAATTCAAAGAACACTGAAGTAGCAGCAGCAAATCTCATCAGTAATATGTACCGGCTGAATACCGAACTATTCCAGCACACAGTTGTAAAGCAAATGAGATAGATTTCTTATTATGGCATCAAAGAATGGCGCATTTAAATTTTAATGATCTAAATAAACTAACAGGCAGCACTGATGTGAAATCAGTTAAAAATAAAAACAAAATGATATGTGAACTCTGTCAAAAAGGAAAACAGTCCAGGCTGCCGTTTCCAGCTGAAGGTTCCCGAGCAAAGAAACCTCTAGAGATACATTCCGACATCTGTGGAAGTGAAATTACTTGGAGGGACACACTTCACTGATGATTATACCAGGAAAGTATTTAAGTATATATTTTTACACACAAATCAGATGTTTTTCTCGAAATTCAAAGAATATAAAGCATTAATAAAGAATCAGCATAACTTAAATATAAAAAGTTATTCATCGCGTAGGTACTAGTTCAAAATCATATAGGTCCCAACACCATTCTGGATAGCAAAGGCTCATAGTAAAACGGAATAAAAAATGTTGAGTCGTCCTTCTAAGCTTAAAAGTTCTTACCCAATAGTTACAACCTAAAACTATTTTAATTTCAACAAACTAAATCCACATTAAACCAAAAACCGGGTATCCGGTCCCGATACCCGTTTCACCAGAACATATGCTATTCGTGTGATCAATCATTCTAATCACCCCGCGCGGAATACCTTAATCCAACATTTAATTTGTCTCTTTGTCTATTCATGTCACGTAGTAATTAAATAAAATTATATTAGTACGTACTAGATTTTGGGGCGGTTTCGCTTGTGTTTTGGTTTTCAATTCCTTGGGTTTATTAAAATTTTCTCTATTTAATGCTTTAAGGTAATGAAATAATTGAATAGTTTCTTTTTTAAATGCAGTAGTACCGTAATGCGTAGTGGTAGTTTCGCGATTTCAAAGTCGTTCCCAGACTAAAAGTTATTCAGTTCGATGGTGTTAAAGCACCTCTTAAAGTTTCTAAAGTTATTTTTTTAACACCTTATATATAATTATTTTCCTGTTCCCTGATCCACCCCGTCGCATCGCATCGCCTGCCCGCGCAATTGCTTCATTTTCGCTTCTTGGGGCCCACACATAGAAAAATTGTCAGGAAGGGTAAGAGCGCCGCCTACGCTGTTAAAAAAATAGACAGATAACTGATGTAGCCAGAATTATTTATTTTAGTTATTTCCATAGGCTTGCGTCTTATAGAATTCTTTTCTGGAGAACCTGTGCGGACATAAGTACTATATTTGTTCTACAGAAAAGGGCTGTTCGAGCCATTTATATCCCAGGTCCAAGAGATTCCCTTCGAGAAAAATTCAAAGAAATAGGTAAATATTCTGACTGCAGCCTCACAATATATTTTTCGAAAAACCTATTGTATGTACACAAAAATATATCAAATTTTAAGAAAGAAATCCGATATTCATAGTTTAAATACCAGCAATAAACATAACCTTGCTGTACATCACATACGTCTCCACTCATTCATGGATCAATGTATACGCCTTTACAACAGACATTCGAAACTTACCCATTAAACGATTTAAAAGCTGTATTAAAACCAAACTTTGTAAAAAAGGGTACTATAAAATTTCTGATTATTTAGAAGATAAAAAAGCGTGGGATTGAGCTGCTCGCTCTGCTGAGCCTTGTGATAAGATCGTAAAACTTGACATTTTAATTATTATTATTTTGTAAAATCATCGAAATATACCAGTTTTATATACACACTGATCTGGTTGAAAATTACTTATATACAAAATGACATGATTACTTTGTAATTTATTTAGGTCTTTACCTATGAAATTGCCGTTCTGCAGTACTGGCCATTTCAAATCAAAATAATTTTTGTTTGGCTAAGAATTCTAATTTCAAATTAATTTTATTTTAAAAACGTGGTTTTTTTTCCCAAAAGTAGTCATTTGTTTATTGATTAGTGTTACATTTTCATCGCATTTCAATCTTTTTCGTCATATAGTATATTAGTATAGATTCAAAATATTAGAGGTTAACAACGGACTTACCCACATTTTAATAAGTCTCCGAGTTTGAGAACTTCCTTTATTAGTCTAAAGACAGCCTTTGATTTAAGAGTAACGGCTCTTGTCTGACCTTTTAGACCCTCAGGGAAATATTGAAGTTCGTAGACAATGAGCTGTAATAACTTGCTACATGCCCTTAAAGGTCCGTAATGACGTAGGTCCTCAAAATTAAATGGTAGCCACTTAGTCACCTTGGATGAACAAGACAAGACCATTGTGGTCACATACACAAGAATGAGTGCAAGGTACGGTGTAAAGAAATCTGGAAAATTTTATTCAGATCAATACTAAAATGGGAAACAACTAGCTTTTGCCTGCGTTTGCGCCCGCGTGGATGTCGGAAATAATCTCACGGGAACATACTAACGGGATAAAAAGTATCCTATGTCCCAGGTCATGTCCACCCATATGCCCATTTTCATCAAAATTCGTTCAGCCGTTTTAGCGTGAATGCGTAACAAACCATAACAAACATAACATACGATAATATACGTAACACTTTCGCATTTATAATATTTGTTAGGATTAACAGTGGCAATTTATTTACCACTGACTTGCAAAATTGGCGCATATCCGCTGAACATATAACAACTTACGCTAGCACATAGCTACTGTTATGTCTGCTTTTCAGATAATTAAATTTTTATGATTACCTACTTACCTATTATTTTCGATATTTCTCATAAACCCAAACGTTGACGGGTAGATGCATTAAATGGTTTAGCAAAAACACATACGTAGTTTTACTATTCTCGTGCACTTGTATTCAGGCTGAATTCAACTTTAAGTTCCTTACACCGACTACAAAAAAAAGTAAGTTTAAAAAATCTAAAATCCTACTGCGTTAATTTAAGAAGACGCCTCCGACTTCATGAAATTGTTTATAACTTGTTAATGGTGTAATTGTCCAGTGACACTCGCGCAATAAAGACGAATCTAATTATCATTCATCAAAATCGATTCAGCCGTTTAGTAGTTACCGAGGAAGCATAGGGACGGACATACATACATACAGATCAAACAAATAACCCTCCTTTTTTGGCTTCACCGCAGTCGGGTAAAAACGTCTCGATCGCATAATTTTCAGCCACGTCAGTGAGACATGTAAATACGCATCCAAATACGACAATAGTAGTGTCGACAATTAGTCGTGCCGTCTAGCCGAAGCCTTTCAACTCTAAGCTGCAGCCAGACGCCGTTGTCGCCACTTTTATTTCGACTATACCTATAGGTACGCAACTGAAGGGTACTGGAAGTGTCTCTTTTGAGGTATGAGGAACAGGCTGTAAAGTTCACTCATCCTCTATTGAAAAGGGAGGATGCTCCGACCAGACGAGTGTCGTGTCTGGCGGGCAACTGCCCAATGGTTGAAGTCGGGAGTTTGGATATATGTCGTTCACGCGGTAAACTCTAATTGCGCGATGCAGGATTTTGTGTGACGTCAGATCTTTGACGCGTAGTTTGCAAGTGGCGAAGTAGATGACGCCACATCTCGGCGTGTGATGTTTAGATCAATGGGGGTGGTGATGATTTTACCACACGTGTTGTTTCGTAGATTTTAATATGGTAATGTTATATGTGGTAAATAATGTTTTTGGTGCTAAGCTGCCGCTGATTGTATTAGTTTTAGCTGAATGAGTGTGACAGCGATGAGGCAAGACGATGATGTCATTTGGATGACTTGGACTTGCAGTTAAGTGTACGTGTAATACCTGAAGCCCAATAGATGATTATTTTTTATTGAACTCATGGATAATTCACATTTTTGCCACCAAATATAAAATAGTCTATTCTCATCAGGACAGTTTCTTAATAAACAAAAAAAGAACAAAAGATTTTTGGTAACAAAGTTGATAACGTTTCTAGTAAATATAGAATCTTCAGAAACAGGCGTAGGTTGGTGAATTCTTGGCATTACCAGTGTCATGAGTTGCGGGGCTTCCTCTAAACGCATTGTCCTTTATCTCCACAACTCATTTGTGTTTTGAATATTTGTTTCATTGTATTTAAATTATTTAATTTCTTATAGAAATATAATATTGGTTTAGTATAAAATTATTATTTTTTTTTAATTTATTTATTTATTACAGACAATACAATCCAATTTGTTAGTATAAATCTTACATACTAGTGTTAGTAAATTATAATTAGTTTTTCAAAGAAAATGAAAAGGTGCTAACTTTTGTAAACCTACTTGGGTATTTTTTCCTTAAATAGCTGTAGAATTTTTCTTTAATGTGCTTTAAATGAAACAGAATACAAAAGTAATAAGTATTTTTAGATTTAGATTTAAATTTTTCAAGCAAAAGCAACTTGTAAATTTTTAGACCGATATAATGAACCTTACCTATAGCAAACAGAACAACAAGAAAAAAACACACGTTGTCTACATCTCCTTTTACCTACTTTCCTATCGCAGGTATGCTGGAAGAAATTACTTTAGAAATAACTGCCATTGCCTTTGTACGTATTTTTCTGTTCCTTTCTTCTTGTCTGTTTATATGTATGTGTATGCATAAATGCTTAAATAAATAAATAAAAGCAATGATTGAAGGGTTTTACCACTTATTGAATGGTCATATATCATGACTTTGGATTAAAATAGAAATTATTGATGTTGTAATAGATAGGAAATTAATACAACATCCTAGCTTGAGTTGATAGATTGTTATCAGTATTTCTATGATTTGCACACATTTGCATCATGACAGGGTACATGATTTAACACTTGTGGCAAAATTGCACATACATCAAACTTTTTTACAGAATCTTTCCCTCTACATAGCAGTACATTATAAGTTGAGAAGATACAGAGATATTCGCTCGTAACTGAAGTTTACAAAACAAGCGCATCAGAGGCGCTCCCGAAACAAATGTCGTCGGCAATTCTTTCTCACGGCGTACCCGAAGTGTTACATCTCTGCCATCTTATGCATGGTGTATGGGGTAAGGCATGGACTGGAGCGGGTCTTATGTAGGCCGTGTTAGGAGGAGCGGGACTTCTCTGCCTTGATAAAATTTCAATGTGAGTCTTAGGCCAAAGACACATTGAAATTTGAAATTTGATGGGTGCTTTTTTGAGAGGCTAGACTAAAAATTTTCCGCGCAAATCACAACACAAATACAAACAAAACACATGTGGATATTGAAACAACACAACAACTATTTTAGTTGGTAAAAGCAAGTGCAGTTGGTCCGCATTGAAATGAAATGAAATTATTTATTCTGTAAATAGGATACTGAAACCACGTTTACAAGTCACGTTTTAAAAAAATAAATCCAAATGGAGTCATTAGAAAGAAAGAAAGAAAAATTCGTTTATTGGCATTACAAAAAATACACCTTAAAACTATAAAAACAGAAAACAAAAATTATTATAATGCCAAAAGGGCCTCAGCTCAGCATAATGTCAGATTAGACATTTCCTATCTGACTAACCTTGAAAAGAATTGACGAAACAAACTCAGGGGTCAAGGTCCTTTTTGAAGTCTGGACATTAAATATTAATAACTATTTAATACTTATATTTAAAAAAAACTCCCAACGCAGAAAAGAAAAGCGAACATTTAAAACGTTAAAAAACTTCTATTATTTTTTCAAGAGTGTCCTAGCGTGCTGGATATCCTGGCTGCAGTATCAGACCAAGAATTCCATAATCTTGCATAGTTGTATAGCATACATGGGTGTTTCAAATTTTAGATCACACACATGTTTGAAAGTAAAGTAAATATACATAATGCTTCTAAGATCCCTACCGCAGCTAATACAAAAGAGCTGATGGACTGAAACGGCTGAATAAATTTTGATAAAAAATGTCTAAAATCCATCGCTAGAAAAACTGCTTTCAAATAAAAAAAACCGCATTCAAATTGGTTCATCCGTTTAAGAGCTACGGTGACTCAGACAGACACAAACTTATAGCGGTCAAACTTATAACACCCGTCTTTTTGCGTCATGGGTTAAAAATATCATGTAACAAAATGCAGGTTAGCATCTGGACTGGCCTTCCAGTCATTTTCTCTAAGTCATTTTATTATGATGAATATCGGTGCAAAAGTTACCTAGTGCAACCAATCTTGCTATTGGATACCGTCGTTAAGTTGAAAAAAAAGCTGTGTGACACAAATTTTTCAAGATATATAAGTCTCACCAAGATTAAATTGTTAGTGAACGAAAACGCTAACCCCAACCAACATAACAAGCTAACTGCTGTTGCTAAAACCACTTTAATAGTTCCATTCTCAACCGCATCAAAGATATCCATTACAACATCCAACCAATAAGCCATCAAAATGTCAATTCGCTTCGTCTTTCCTCAAACACCATACAAAAACTACCTCAAGTAAAAGTTGCTATTTTTCCCATCTTAAAGGCTTCTAATATCGCAGCTCCCCGCCTCAGGCCGGTTGTCATTTGTCTGCTGCTCTGTAGGCAAACTTCGCTTCAATGTTTGAAAGCACTACATTATATCCGTCCTTCTTTATCGTCTTCGTCTAGTGAAATAGTGATGGGCTGTGGGAGATGATTTGCATGTCGATAGTTTCGTAAATCTTCTGGGGAAGGCCATAAAATGACGTACTTACTCGACTATTCTTCTTTCGAGACAAAGCAATGAATTTTAATATTACGTATGAAAAATCTACATTAAAAAATATCTAAAATGTAGATAATAAATTCATGTACCTATGTGCTGTCACATACATATTAATTACATCATTAGTCGTAAACATTATAGGCTTGACAAAATAACACCATTGATTCACAAAAACTCAAAAAGAACTGTTAATTGGATGAAAAAACATAAAAATATACATGGCTCTGGAAGTTACAAAGCCGAAAATGTTTAATTAATATTTACTGGCCTTTGCTTACACTTCAAAGGTGTCTTCACATTAAAATAATTAATTTTCTGTTATTAATGAGATCATTTCGGAAAAGCGGAAGCTGATTAGCGGAAACTTTGAGTTATGTATCTCATTTTAATTATCTATGTTAATTATTTTACATGCTATTATACTAATAAATCTATTTATTATAAGTATATTTAAATATTATTGTTTTAAACATTTTACCGTTTGTTATAAATAGAAAATATTTATGTCATAATGCAATTGAGATAATATATGTACTTTTTTATGTAATGAAACTTTATTGTGCACCAGCAAAATACATTATACAAAAAATTAATTATACACTACAAACCGTACAATGGGCGGCCTTTTTGGCTTATTATTCCTAAGTCGTCACGGTTATTTTTATCGATAGTCATCTTTATCGATAACTTCACGAAACTACAAGAGCTCAAGACTCGGCACTTCGTAACATAGCTTAGATTTCTTTTTAATACCACACATTTAAACTCTTTGTAGGAAGCACATGTCGTTGGTTAAACTTTATATCTACTTCATCTATTGTACTATATTGGAAGTTTATCTTAGAGTGCTTTTACTTGGTGCTGTAACTTATTTGAACTAGTTTCGTATGCTTTAAAGTATTCTGCTTATGTTTGACATGGCTATACCTATCACTAGTATGGATTCGGGTTTTTATGAATCGTTATCGTCAACCACTTCAGCATTACTCTGTTTAATAATAATAATTTACTAAAACTAAACATACTTTTATCGTTTAGTGCCAAAAGCAAGCTGCAACGAAATATTACACATCTTTGGAAGGCACAGAAAACGCGTTTATGCTACGTGTATACTGTAAACCACATAAAAACAAAGGAGATAAGCTATATAAGCCACAAAAGATGTATTTTCAAAATATCCATCCATATCCATTTCTACAATCCGGCTCGCTTTCCCGCATCAGCAAGAAAATCAAATAAAATAGTGGGAATTTTAAAATCCTCCACAAAAACTGTCGCCAAGGGCGTTCACGAGGGTTGTAGCCGCAAAAACAATAAACTGTCATAAATCAGAAGGAAAGTTTAATATACCCCTACTTCGTACAAGTTCTACCACTTTCGTACTAGCCATGTTACATTCGCCAGCGGGTTTTGTTATTGCGGGGAATTTTAAAGTTTGCCGTGATATATAACTGTGTAATGTAAATAAATGAGTGATTTTAAAGATTATTTATGAAGGAGTTTGGTTCGGATACGGTGTCTGGTCGTTTTGCTGAATTTTGCAGACTTAGATGAGTTTTCTAGGTATGATAAACGTGTGGATGTAAAAGATAAAAATACAAGGTACTTAGATCTAAGTTGTAAAAGGGCTGGTAATAAGCCGGTTGTAAGGTGGTTTAGGTGTTGTAATAAGCTGTATACGGCTCGTGGCTAGTGTCTAAGTACAGCCGCACGGGTCGATCGATCTGGTTAAACTACGCTTGCCGCGGTTGTTCCGTGGATGGATGACCATCTTTTCATACGGGACCGCTCCGTGCCACGGAAAGTACGTTAAGCCGTTGGTCCCGGCTGTCATTCGTGAATCTTTGACAGCCGTTACGGATTGTCAGAAACCCGAAAGAGTCACAACCAGTCTTAGCAACGGGTATCGTATTACCCAGGACCTGGGTTGTGGAGGTCAGATAGGCAGTCGCTCCATGTAAAATACTGGTATTCAGCTGCATCTGGTTAGATTGGAAGCCGACCCCAACATAGTTGGGAAAAGGCTAGGCACATGCAAAATCATAATGCTATCGGTGTAAAAGGACAGTTTAGGATTTTTCGAACAATTATGTTCTGAAAAAATCAGGTAGATAGCCAGAGAATCGTATCTAATTAACTCTAGCCAAAACTCCAAACTAAAACAAAAACAATAAAAACTCTTCATTTAGGTATATCTCCAAAAAAAAAACCTATATATTCCTCCTGCAGTTTTAAAAAGTAGAGAAAATATCTTGGCTTAGTGAAAAAATAATAATTTAGCCCGAGTAGAATTTTGTAGAAAGCAAGGGGGATGGTTTTCATACTCAACGACCCTCCTGTGGGATTGCTGCGCTAACAAGAACGTCTTAGCGCTTGCCACGACAAATTTAAGTAGGAAATTTTCTTTTCTGACGATTACGGAAATGTGGAAACAAACATAAACATGTTATAAAGTTCTTAAGTGTTTTAGCTCACAAACTTTCATGATTCATCCTAAGGAAATGTTCGTAATAATTTTTTGTAGCACTTGCGTAGGTAACCACAGTAGTCATTACGTGTTGTTTTGTAATTTTTATGAAGTAATTACTCTTGGTGACCGTGAAGAGTCAAGTAGAAATGTATGATAAAAAACGCATTACAATCACCAAATAGACGTAGAATGTGGTGAGTACATTTATCTGTAACGGTTCTTTAAACCGGGCTTAGGTATCAGATTTTTACTGACTGAACCCACCAAATCAGAGGGTCTACTCCCTAAGGAAAATCCGTAGTTTCGGCCGAAGTTACGGGTGCGTCGCACACCGTCTCATTTACGAACATACCGTAAGTTACTAGATAAACGAGAATGAGCCTGAATTAACTGTCAAAACAAACTCTTCACTCAAGTTCTCGAAGATAACCTGAGAAAACTACTTAAGCAAAAACAAATAGTCGTTTCGTCGAGCTTAATTCACTAACTAATTCACCTGTGTCGAACAAAAGCTAATTGAGACACACTTCATTTGTATTAAAAGCAACCAAGCTTAGTCCAGCATGTTTATTAGCTGTTAAAGTTACAAAAAAAAAACACTAAGCCAAAGTGCCTTGGCACCGCCATGCCGTTCACACTCCACGGACCATACAATATTCAGGAGGTCGCATTATGCATTGGGAGATATAACAAGCAAAATCAATATGGCTTTTGTACTGCGAAAGATTTCCTAAGCACCTTTGTCATAAATATTTAAGGACGCGTTGACATTTCGTATATTTCTGTGAGTTTTTCTCCTTTCTCGTTTTTTGGGCTTACAGGATGCGTGTGTGTAATATTGGATAGTGGTTGTCCTTATTTTAGGAAAACATGTGTTTTGTTTTGTTACAACTACTTATCTGAAATGTTCTGGGGACTTTATTTGTACCTCTACAATGAGTCAAATATTTTCTTTTAGTTTTAAATTCAGTCGATATTGATTGTGTACTCAAAGGTTGTTTTAGTAAATTTTCTGGTGAGATAACCAAGCTTATGTTTTATAAACCAAACTAATATTGCCTTTCCGAAAACCCTAATACCAAGAAATTATTTAAACCTTTCTATCCACACACACTCTCACTTTTCTGACGGCGCTTCTACGAATCTGTCGTAAACTCATTTGGGGTAATGGTTTGAAGAACACGAGTATTTCGACACATACCATTTCGCTTTTAACCCTTCATTTAACTTCGCTGTAGCTGAAAAACCCTCTCGATACTGTATTCAACGCGTGTGCTAGGCATCCCAGTACGATTCGATCCGCTCCCCTGACGGACTACCATAAATTCTCGTCGTAGGCTTCAGGCCGCCTCAAGACTTTGATTTCCCAAGTGGCCGGAGACACAAGTTTTTTTTTTTTAAATTGGATTATTTTATTTTTATCTGACCTTGGACTATTTGATATCGAGGTCAAGTTCTATGTTTCCTTGTTTTTAAGTGGGTTTTTAGGTACAGTATGTACTGATTAGAGAGATTTTAACCCGTTATAGTCACGTTTTAGCTGGTTCATATGGTATCCAGGAAGGATACCATATTTTTCTATGTGTCAAGTGGAACTGTTGGAAATTAGAATAGTTTGTAGAGAATGCCTTTGTCGTCCGCTTTTTCTACTAGACTAAACTCCGGGTTTTTACCATGCATCCCGTTCGCTACGAAGAAAATCGAATGAAAAAGCATCGTGCTTTGCTGCGGCCTTCAGATCGCTCTCACTGCAACTTTTGTCAAAGACAATTTTAAATAAACTATCGCTACCAAACCACTTTTCCATTCTTTTCTTGCCTCTTCACTGAGAGCGAGGCATTTTTTTAAACACGTAATCCTCTTAACATGAGAAATTAATAGAAGGCTTGGATTTCAAATTACAACAGAAGACTACTACAGTCATCAGTGAACTATAGAAAAATAAGAATACATCTTTATTCAACATTCAATCAAATATTGGTTTAAAATTCATGTACGGTAGGCCGAATATCAGTGGTAATAGAACCAGTATAAGCTGGCCTCTTGTTCTACGCTGAATACTAGTATTTTGCTTGGAGCGACTGCCTATATGACCTCCACAACCCAGTTACTGGTTATTACGATAACCCTTGGTAAGTTGGTTACCCTTGGTTTCTAAATTTATTTCTGTAATTTTTATGGTGTACAATAAATAGTATTCTATATATCTATCTATCTATCTAAGTCTGGTTGTCAGACTTTCGGGGTTCTGACGACCCGTAACGATTGTCAAAGATCCACGAATGACAGCCGGGACCAACGGCTTAAAGTGCTTGGTCAAAACACGGAAGGGTCTTGGTATGTAAAGATGGTCCAACCGACCCGTGCGGCTGTTATTACTTAGCCACATGCTTATCTACTTTGACTATGAAAATATTTTATTCGGAGTGTGCATACTGTTATCGCGTTTTCACTGAACGATAGTCTATCTAAAAATATCTGACTCATGTCTGCGCACAGCCTTACCACGATTTATTACCCAAGTCGTTGACTAAATCAGAACTTCACTCACTTATTCTCCAAATGTTATCCTTATTTATAGACCGGCTACATTTGACTAAGTGCAACCAGCTCAGCAGTTAATCAGTGCGTCTAAATGTTAACTCAAGACTTGTGAACTTAATTAGAAAGTTGAAAACGTTTGTAAGTTGAAGTGGAGTAACTTTTGGGAAGCGTGCGCCCGTTTCGTTGGAACTACGCGATCGTGTTATATAAAAATTGAATGTTTAAGACATTTCAGCGTATTAATGAAATATTAGTCTCGTGTAGACTATTGCAGTGTTTGCTTGGGGATAGCAATGGATAACTATTATGTACATCTTGTCCTTTATCTGCAGATCCAAGGACGTTAGTATAATCTATACACACAATTAAATAAAGTTTATAATGTCAAAATAACAGCTTTTTATAATAATAAATGCATATGAAACTATATGGTACTTATAACAAAAAACTATTTTTTTTGTTTGCCTGTCTGTCTGTTTGTTCCGGCTAATCTCTGAAACAGCTGGACCGATCTTGAAAGGACTTTCACTAGCTGATGTTATAAGGGGTAACATAGACTACTTTTATTTTAAAAAAAGAAATAAGGGTCAGCTAGTAAAAAATATATAGCAACACGATGCAATGTTGTACAATAATAAAGTAATAAATGACTTGCATCCAATTTCATTATTACTTAGGTAATGTTTATTAATATTCCGATTGAGCGTCAAGTTATTCTGAAAACCAGAGTTGTATCGATAGTGTTTGTGGTTAGTTTCAAACTTAACTATATGAAGTGTTTGGCTAGGAAATACTCCACAATGAAGAAGAGAAGTTTTCCTTGTGTATACAGTGTCAAGGAGTCTGTTTTAATCCCATACCTAAGATAAAACCAAGCATGTAATAGCTGGTGTAAACATGTTTGTCCACCAACTTAAGGTAAAAACTCCTCGACGTACACCATACTTGAAAAGTCTGAACAAACTTTAGTTTTAGTGGAACGTTACATATTTTATGTTGACGTTGGATGTTTACATTTTAACAAGCTTATTTAATTGGTTTAAAAGCGAAATACATGTCTGCGTGGATTTGGCATGTAATAAATGTTCAATTAGATTAGATTACATTGAATAAAATTGCAATCATTATTGTACCATATCGTTCAAATTACTCTTGTTTATAAGTGACTTAACAAGTAATCAATTTTATTTTCAGTTGAAGGCTTGGTTTTTTATGACAAATTAGGGAAAAGTTTCCTTGAAAATTCTGAAAATGTGCTTCGATAAGTACATATACGAGAAGCACAGAACCAGTCGAAATGGCGGTGCTTGGGGGAAGCCTATGTCCAGCAGTGGACGTCATTTGGCTGAAATTATGAAGGTCCTTACCTAAGTATTTATTTATTAATAGGAGAACCAACAGCTATAAAAAATGGATAACAGTTGTTTACGAAATTACAGGTTCTCACGGGTAAATATTATTGTATTGTTCTGCTTCAGTGGTTTAAATCTCAACTAAAAGTTCAAATATTCTGAACTCATCGACAACAATTGCTGGAATGGAAAAAAACAAAAAAAATACAAAAATATTTATTTCAACTTGATCATTGTGTGGCCCGCAATCGCAGTAGAAATTGACTTGTGTCGGAGCTTTCTCACTCTTCACCTAAGTGGTAGCTTATGATGAGCAGAGATCGGACTAGGTAGAATATAATTTCACCAAAACTTCGAGGAAGTAAGTAACATAGAGTGGCTAATACCTTCTCTAAACTCCCGGGATGAAAACGTCATTATCATCATTCCGGGATTTTAGAGGGGGTCATGTCAACTCTATGTTACTTACACCCTCGAAGTTTAGTTAAATATACTCTAACTTTTCCGATCTCTGATGATGAGGCTAATAAGGAGAGGGTTTAAAAAAAACCGGCCAAAAGCGTGTCGGACCACCCCCAATGAAGGGTTCCGTAGTTGGGATGAATTTATCCCAAGAACAAACTTAACATTGTTGTTAAAAAACATAGTCTTCCATATATTCCAACTGCAAATGTAAGTTTGTACGCACCATATTGAGAGATTTACCATGGTATATTAAAACCATAGACTTCTTATAGGGTTTCCTGTAATCTATGAGTAAAGAACCATTCTCTGTATTTTTTTTCAAAATGTTAGGCTCAGGTGTTTTGGAGATAAGGGGGAGAAAGTGACCCCCATATTCAAAATTCATTTATTTACGTTACACGACCGTGTTGGGGTCACAGAAATTCATATGAGTACTAAATTTCAACTAAATTGGTCCAGTAGATTTGGAGCTAATTGGCTGTGAAAGACGGACTGAAAGACAGACACCCAGCCTGCCAGACAGACACAAAGTGATCCTAAAAGGGTTCCATTTTTTTATTTTCAGGTACGGAACCCTAAAAATAAAATAAAACATTAAATTAGTAGCTCTCGGTGTGTGAGGTGTGGTTGTGTGTAACGTTAATGTTCAGATAAAAGTCGCAATCTTATCTCAGCGTCATTCAGTGTAAAAAACGTCTTCAAAAAGGTAAACTAGTTATATTTTTGTCAAATTGAGACAGATTAGAATACGAACGTTCTTAAGGTACCATTCCGTACCAAAACGCCTACGGCAACTGCAGGCGACATGTCGCCGCGCCTATCGCAGCGACACGTTGCGGTGTCATGTCACTGCAGTCATAATTTTAAACCCGACCGCAGGCGGCAGCAGCCCGTATTCGAGTCGGTAGATAGAAGATAGAAATACGTGTTATTGCTCGATCGTTGGCGGCACTACTGCTCTGCGGTCGGGCTACACGTGTCGTCTGTCGCTCGCCTGTAGCTGCAAATGACGTGTCGCTAGCTACGGAAGGTATGTCATATAAATTCATAGAAACCAGTCGTGTCGCGGCGTCACGTCGCCTGCAGTTGCCAACTGCGGTCGACTACGGAATTGGACCTTTAAAAACACAGAAATTGCCTCTCTGGTCTAAAATCGATAATCACCACCGTCACCACCTACATTGAATGTCAAGAAATCGCAAACCAATAAAACCAATTACAAACCAAAAAGTATAGCACCAGCTCCCATCTGAAAGGAAAAAAATAAATTTGTCACCAGCATTTGACGTGACATGTCGTCAATGTCAATTCGTCGCACGTCAGTTGTCAGTGAGCAACTAAAACAACAACATGGCTGATAGAAGCATACCGACATCCGCTTCCGGCAACCACACAAGACGAATCGGGCCAAAGATTAAAAGGAGAGAGACATTTACTATTGAACCGATTTTTTTTTGTAAGTTTTTTTATTAATTCGGAACGAAGAAAGTTTGGCAGTTATATTGTCGAGGTGTGATTTCTGATTAGATTGTTTTGTAAAACATAGCAAAAAACTAGCAAGGCTGAAAAAAACCTTAATTTTTTTATTGGCTGTTGTCCGCGACTTTGTCTACGATCCAGGATGAAAAGTAACCTATATCCTTGTCCAAGTAATAGTATACCCATGTGCCAAGTTTCATCCATATCCGTTCAGCCGTTTTAGCATTAAAGCGCAACAAACAAACTCAGTTTTGCATTTATAATATTATATATAGTTAGGATTTTCCGGATAGTCATAACAGCACTTGTGAAACGATTCAACTGTCTGCTGCTTTTAAAACCGTTGAATAATCTTGTAAAAAAACAAAACCGTTTATCAATTTTCTTTGCACCTTCCGTGTCGTACTCTACATACACCTATAGCACATTACCCGAACCATTTAAGTCTAATTATACGCATAATCCGGCAGGTGATCTAGCATTGTAATTAATACATATTAATCGAATGTCAGCCTGACGCGTCAATGCTAATGAATTCATTAATAACGCTTGCGTTTATCGGAAATGGCTGTGTGTATGTAACGTATTGAGCTTATAAAGACGGTAGGCTTTTCAGTATGGGAATGATTTGAGTTAATCTGTTGAATTAATTGCGTAAGCTATCTTAGAAAGTGTGAAAACTCCCAAGAGAGGCCAGTAAGGCTGTTAGGTATTTTGAACTTAGTGGTACCATTTAGATATAATTAACAAAATTAAATTCAAATTCACATTTCAGGGCTGCTGTACTTACAATAGGTTTTAAATACAATTATGTGCTCTATAAAACACCCCAAATAAAATAACAAAATTAAAACACCATCACAATTATTTGAGCCGCAACCCAAAAAATATTCAGTCAAAACAAGTAAACAGAAAACAACAAAAAGAGCACAGATTATTGAATCGAGTCGCCCCTCTGCATCGACTGGCAGTCACGTATGTCGCACGGTGTACGTTAATGTGTCGGACGTGCACGGCCTGCCTAATGTCCGCTTATAAAACGTGTAGTGGCGTTGCAGTCGCGCGATTTTATTCTCCTTTTGATTGTGTCGACGTGCGTACCGCGACACGTGTGCGGTGGGATTTTAGGTACGTTTTCATTTATTTGGTGGTGTGTTGAATAGTCGTGTTAGTTGTGTTGAGGAAAATGGGGAATTTTTCTGTAAGGAAAATGTTAGCAAAACTATGATGTTGAGTCAATTTCGAAATTGCTTTATTAACCTAAGACTGAATGTCTCTAGCACGTGTATGGCTTGTCGTAAATTACCTCACTACTAAAATAAATAAAACGACAAGGTCTATTTGTCTACATGACACTTAAATTGTTTCTACTTCTTTACTACCAATTGTTATCAAAACTGGTGAAGCTATTCCGAGGTCTATACAGTTTCAGTTAAAATAATCCAATGCTAGTTGTACGAATATTGTATCTAAATAGTTCCAATAAAAACTCGTAGGCAATAACCAAGTGTCATGTCTCTTTTAAATGTTTTAATCTTTGGCCTATACAAGTTTTCGTGGTACAGCAGACTTCAAGCGGTATCTATGCGTCTCGCCAGCATGTATGTATATGCTGTATCGATTTATTTTGTATACAATTTGTTAAAAGAAAAACTAGGTACCTACAAAATAAATACATAAAATGATGTTTATTTATGCAAACTAATACATAGACCCAGGTTGAGCACAGTGGTAGATATACTAAAATGATACACAATTGTTTGTACAGACAGGTCAACCTACTCGAAACTGTCAAACTTTCCTAATTATCTTTGAACCTTATGATTTAGTGATAAAGTTGAAAATCTATTAAAGAAATTTGACAGATTGTAGTAGGTTGATGTGCTGGCGTCTGTACAAAAGTTAAAAAGCTACAAAAAATAAAACCTGTCTCTTAAGACGCAGATATATGCCAGTGATCTTGAGTGGTTAGCTTGCGTGTTCTGTACTGAGCTCATGCAACGCTTCGTATGTCCAGCCAGTAATATGACTCGCCCATCAAGGAGCGCTGTCCCAAATTAGACGCATTATTAATTTATTCAAAAAAACAAAACATAAAACAAAAGATATTTTAATAAAACACGTATACTTAAAGATCAATAATTAAAATATCTTTAAAATAAAGTTGTAATAAAGTTATGTCTAACGCGGATAAAAAACTGAGAATCACGCAAAGATTTGACCTGACGCAAAATCTGACGCAAAATCTATCAGGCATATATTTCTGAAACCTTCACGGTTTCAGAATGCCTGATAGATTTTGCGTGATTCTCAGTTTTTATCCGCGTTAGACATAACTTTACAAATTAATTTCAGTATGTAATATAAACATAATCAAAAATATTCATACATTACATTATATAATCAAATGCTTTAATTTAAGATATTTTTTTTCCTAATCATTAAGACTACTCGTTTAGACGTGATCTTCAGTATAAAATTATTAAAATGTCGGTTATCGTTGCCCTAAAATGGAGGCCTGTATTTTAAAGACAGTGTTCGACTAGATGGTTGCGTAAATTAATTTGTACCCCTTAAGAGTGAAATATTTGTGCCGATTCTCTTGTACACCAAACCGAACTAACTAAACTATCAGTAAAATTCCTTACTTTTAGCTATGAGAATCTTAAAGCTATTCTGCAAAAATAAATCTCTAAATTTAGAAATAATTTTGACACAACTAAAATCGAATTTGACAATCGCGACTCTACGTGGAGTTTTTTTGGAAATTTATACCTACATGTTGAATTTCAGGGGCTTATAGATTTTATAAAGGGAGTAATGTTACAATAAAATACCTCCCCACATACTAAAACTAAATTAAACTAAATTTAAATCTTGTATAAAACGTACACTATGCTGCCAAGCATATTATAAGCTGGGGGATTATATCGGTGACAAAAATGCTTGGCTCAACGCTGGTCCAGCTCCACAAGGGCGCATAAACTAATTTAATTTTAGCATTCGAAAATATTGTTGGAGCTGCTGAAGATTGCATAAATTACCTCTAAATTGTATAACTTCAATCTCGTAGTATTGTATAATTGCATAGCACATGTGTGAGCACTGTGACCATGTACCTTCTATAAAGCTACCATTTACTGGGTACGTCTTTCATTGACTTGAATGTGCCCTGGCGGCTGAGAATATGTCATGCTCACTCAAATGTCTCGCTAGTGTTGGCGTGTGTGTTGGAGCGTTAAGTTCCCTTTAAAATGGTTGAGCTAAACGGTGCTGATCCATGCGTCATGTTCGTGAACGGGCGCCGTCAATAGGGACTGGTCATCTCTTATCTGCCACGGCTTATTTTAATTTTTGAATTGTTTTTATCTTTTTATTACGGACGCTTTTTACGTGCACGTCTTTCTACATTGTTCTCCCATTTATAATTTCGACATGAACGATGTTACCAATATTTTGTAACAATATTATGATATAAAAGAGTGTCCGTGGAGTTTTTTGCCCGTTCTTCTCCATAGGAACCTACGCGTTGGAATGGGCAACTAGCTTGACAATTCAAAAGTGCCTGTAAATGGTTTCATTGAAATAAATGCTTTGAGTTTGGTCGAAATTGTTATTGTTTTTGCGATAGGACACACCATTTTTGAGATATAACCAAAAGAAAAGAAAATAAAGACACAGTACTGTTTTTGCACCTCAAGCTGAAGTGTCGATGTGAATTTTAGTTCATGACAACTTATTTTATACCACACCTTTTTAAAGCGCGATTAAAAATAATCAGATTTAGTTAGACAATCAAAATTTTTGGTGAAAAACGTCAAATTCAGAATAGCAAAATTGCCATTTTTCACTAAATTAATAACTCAGTGCCATCCTTGTGCTGTCAAACTAAAATATAGTTAAGTTGTGTCACTTTAGTCTATTTCAAAATGGGAAATCGTCGTTTGACAGGAATAAACTAAATTTTGGTGATTTTTAGTCTATTTTAGAGGCATTTGTGACAAGAGAATCGGCACCAATGTTGATCTATGTATCCATTACATGGTGGACAACATTATCTGTAAATTTAACATTTTAAGTGAAAACTTCCTGCAGTTATGATTGAAATAAATTAACTACTGCGTGTTACATTGAGACCTTGATACATCATTCGTGTAGGTATTAAAATTTGCCATGAGCTTTAAAAACTGCATTACTGCACGTTTTCATAAACCTGTAATTTAATACGTTTTAGACGTGTTACATAATTATACATCATGTATCAGAAACATGTTTTTAAATATAAGGATGTGGTGCAGACCATCAAATTGATCAACTTTCTCCATGGGACCAACATCATAATCGCAAAAAAATTATCACAATCAGCCGTCCCATAATTATATTCGGGTCGAGTAGATACCTATTGAAGGTATAAGCTCTCAGTTTTTTTAAAACAAAAACTCAAACATCTTTACGTCTTCACCACTAATTTCATAATACCACTAAAGCAAACTAAAGGCAAATTGAGACATAACTTCTAAGAATAAAAATCTCGTATTTCCACCGACATGACAGCAGATGATTTATTACACGAACGATAAAGCCACCATCGGCCGCCATCTTGAATATTCGAGAATTTAAATATTGCTCCTCAGAGCCAGATTGACAGCAATATTTTTCCTCTTTAGTGCGCAACGAAACTATTTCATGGATAATATTGCATGACCTTGATTTAGATGGTTTCAAATATTTGCCATTGATCTTGTAAGCTTTTATGGTTTTTTCCTGTCGGTTTACCATAATTATACTTAAACTTGGAAAGATTTTACTGATTCATTGGACCATAGCCTTCTTTGACATTTGAAAATAAGTTATGGCTACATCAAAGCTTTATGTAATTTATTGACGTAAAAATAAATAACATAAAGCTTTAAAAATATAATTATATTTTAACATTGCACAAAACCTTAGCCTTACTATGCCAGGTAAGGTCAAAGTCTAATCATTTATTTGAAATAGGCTCATAAAAGGCGCTTATTAATGTCAAGACTTACAATAAAATTTAATTGATTCTAGTTGCCCCTTCTAAAAAGGTAGTTTTGTATGGAGAAGAATGGCCAAGAAACTCCACAGTTACTCTTTTAAAATGTTTCACTTTATTTTGTATACATTAATTATATGTGAAGACCTAACAAGGATACAAATACTGTACCACAATAAGTAAAAAAAAAATTAAATGAAGCAATGACAAATAAATAAATTATTGATATTTTACATAGTGCTCACATATTTTCAAATATTGTACTCGTAAAAGTAGACGATTTTCCTAAAATTAAAAAAATATAAATAAGTCAGTGTGTAAGTTAAAATAATAATAGTAAGGGACAACAAAACCAAAGAACCGCTTTAATGGAACTAGAACTATCTTCATTGCCTGAAAACCTGAATCCAGCTACTAAGTCCGAGCAACGTAAAAAAACAGCAATAAATAGAAGCAGATTCACCACAAACATCTGAAATAAAGGGTACTGAAAAAACCCTTCAGTCAACCCATTAAATTAACCATGTTACATTTTGAAATTCCTTCGATGAAAGAAGTACATAATACTTGAATGAGCCAAAACTTTTACAGGTAAAAATCCATAGCTTTTCTCTTCAACTTTTTACCATATCGCGCACTATACCATAAACACACATGCTATTGAAACCTATCGCATATTTCCCTTTTCGTATATAAATAATGTTTGAAAGGAATTGATAGCAATGATTGATTGACGTCGAGTCCCCTTGCATCATAGAGAGTAGTTGCGGGGTATAAACATACGGGTACATGACAATATGGGACTGAGTTTATAGAAGAAGATGAAGAAAATCTTAAAGAATTTAAAATTTGAAATTGTAACGAATGCGAATACAAATATTTTCTATTAAATTAAAATGTAGGTAGTGTTAATGTTGGGGTAGAGAGACAAATGCTAGCACTAACAGTTAAATGACTACGTAGAAAGTGTTACCTGAAACATGAAACAAACTGAATAAACAATAATCTGAATGTAGGTAGAACAAACGTTCAAAGTAATTATAGCTCTTTGTAATCGACCAAGAAAAGTACACGAGCCACAGTCATCTATAACCTGACAGAAAATTTTGAACAGGATATTGTAACGGCCTAAATTCACAAAACTTAATTTACCCGTTAAGTTGGATACATAGAATTGAATTTCGATTGAAAAGGCTATGAAAGTTTAGTCATTTTGGACGGTAGGCTTTCCTGCCAAGTGTCAAACGCTCACTATTATGACGCGATAGAGAAATATCGGCAAGTTAGACACGCTCCATCGGCTCTTTTTAACTTCAGATACCTACAAAATTTGTTCAGTTCATTATTTGCTTTGAGTTGACTTAGTGAGCTTTTTACCGTCAACGTAACGGCATTTTAGGGTTTCGTTTTAAATAGCCTGCTTTAAGCGGTGATATTATGGGTTTCGCTTTTATTAATTCTGTTTTGGTTTTCATGCCATTTGAAAAAGGGTTCCTATTGGTACAAACATGGTCTTTTTGGTCCACAAGTTCCCTAAAAAATTTATATATAATTCGAATATGTAAACAGATCTTTTGAAGGGTTAAAATTTGTTTCTCTTATTCCTGTTCCTTGCTCAACTTGGTCAAACCAAGTTTAGTTAACAAAAGACAAGCAACAGAAAAGCATTCCTTTTTTTCCTGTCTAGTCAGTAACCAATTATCAAATGTCATAGTCACGCCATCTATTTTAAGTTGTCTAAAGTAAAATTTTATAAAAAAGCAATCGAAGTTAATTTCAAAGTTTACAAATGATGTGAAAACAAGAAAAGAAAAACGGCAAAGAATGCAAGTTTGGAATTTATTTTCTATATTTATGTCTGCTTACTTTTTTACGTAAAGACGTTACAAATAAGGGAGTAAAATATTATCTTATAAAGTTACCTACATAACAAAATCAGGAAAATGTCAAGCCGAAAGTCTGATAACCAGTCTTACCAAGGGGTATCGTATTTTGGAGTAACTGGGTTGTGGAGGTCAGATTGACAGTCGTTCCATGTAAAATACTGGTATTCTCCTGCAACCGGTTAGATTCTTAGAAAATAAATGATAACTGGAAGCTGACCCCAACATAGTTGGGAAAAGGCTAGGCAGATTGATTGACTTTTTTTTAAACATTATCTTCTATAGTTACCTAACTGCTTGAGAAAATCAGAAAAATGTCAAACCAACACTTCAACAGTCTAGGCACACCTCAATCAAAGTTCCAATATTATAGGTATACACCACGTACAAAATTGAGGGGCTTGTGGCTAAGTAAGTTATTACTTAGCCACAAGCCCGTTAAGACGTTGGTCCGGCTATCATTCGTGGATCTTTGACAGTCGTTACGGGTCGTCAGAAACCCGAAAGTCTGACAACCAGTTTTACCATGGTGTATCGTTTTGTGGACTAATTGGGTTGTGGAGGTCAGATAGACAGTCGCTCAATGTGAAATACTGGTATTCAGCTCCATCTGGTTAGACTAGTAGCCGACCCCAACATGGGAAAGGGCTAGGCAGCACGTTCAAAATTCTGACTTGTAATTCAATCCTATTTAAATTTTCATCGACACTTGAGTTCTTGCTCATTTTTTTTTAACTAAAAAGCATTCATATAATTATTAATAAACAGTATTCCCAAAGCCGAATCCAAAGTCAAGGTCACACCACAAGGGAGATCAAAATATTTAACACTGTATAATCGTTCAATTATAAAGTCCTTGTTTCCCTTTCTTCAAATTGAATTCAGATTTGTCACAGCAAAATCTGGGGGCTTCAAGGATTCGCAGTTCTTAACCGGCATTCTGTTGACTAGCACTGATCTTTATTAGGTTTACGGAAAACGAGGGGCTGTTGGGCTGGCAGAATAAATTCGGCGCGACAGGGGTGGGTTGTCAACAGGGGTACACTGTACCATTCATTTTCCCCTTTGATGACGTTAGTTCATGTCCGATGCACAAAGTCACCGCTCGCTGACGCATTGTCACTTTTAGGGAATCAGTAAACAAGTCATGTTGTTCTCTCCTATTCCAAGTCTCTGTATTTTTCTTCATCATTCTCATGTTTGTTTCTCGGGATTCTTGGAGTTGAGATGTTTTTATTTGATTTTCGATTTCAAGTTTTTCGTTCGTTCGCTGGGATTGAGGACTTGGTATTTTATTTTTGTTTCGGTTCATTTTATGTATAAACAAGATTAGTTGGCTTTAAGTATTTGAGTTAAGCCCTGTGACTTTCCAGAACTTTTCATGCGCGATGGCAAAATATTTTTCAAGTGGTTTATTCATGTTTTCTGTTACAAGCTCTTTATTTAACTTGATTCTTTAAATCATCGTAAAAATCTCATGAACAAAGTTTCTAATGTTACTAAAAATCAGTTGGTTACGTGTCTGATTGGCAGGTCGACTTTAGTTTCAAAACTAATGAACTTTTCCTGAAGCGTGGATGTACAACAGCAAATCTCTACCTAACCCTTTGGTAGTAAAAATCATACTAGTCTTTTCTTTATGACAATTGTTTTGAACTTAGGTTCAAAATAATTGTCTTACTGAGCTTCAGACTCAGATCCTTCCTGTTACACCCTCCTACTCCTATTGTCACTTGAATTCCTACAAAACAAGCTTACTTCAAAACTTGTAAAGCGAATCTTAATATCTAAAAACGGAACAAAAGAAATTTTCATATATTAAATCCGGTCGTGTGTGTAGAGAACAATAGGCAACTCGGCAACTCGAAGCCAGAGATAAATCATCTGCCGTCGCCATGGGAACGACAATTGGGGACAAAATTAGAAATAAATTCCTTTCGATATGCCAAGGGCTGTTCTTAACCGTGTTATTGGTGTATTTGAACTCGAATGTAGAGCGTCAGGTGTGAAAAATGATTTTGGTTTACGCTTGATTGAGTTGTGTGTTCATTTCGCTCGTGGGGTGAACCGACAGCCCCTATCTCCGTATCTCGTGTTGCTGGGTCTTACGCTGATAAGCGAATTATGGGAAACGTTGTGTTTGTTTGCTGTTTGTCTTCTCTGAATTGGGTCAAATCGCAAAAATGTATCAATGAGGAAATCTTAGGTGAATAACAAGCAGTATTTGTAAACAGTTTTATCTAGGTAGAATGTTTGCAGCAAGTACTTAAATATTTGTTGTTTGCTAAATGAGAAACTTAAAACCCAAAAGCACCGCAAACCGAAATCAATCAACTTATCCTGGGAGTATTTACAAAAACAGAAAACACCGTCTAAATGAAACTGGAAAAAGAAACACGTAAGGAATCCACAATTTTTGGCGCAAAAGTGCAAAAAAGCCCGGAGCTTGATGGATTGCCTTCTCCTTATTAGTGTGCGCTTAGGCACCTAGCAAACGTTTCGGTTTCGAGATGTTCCAAACAGGATTTTTAAATCTTTTCGCATGGATTTCGGTGCTATTTACTTTGTTTTTTCGCAGCGAGTTGTTATTAACTAAAGCTCAACGTAGTTCTAGCGTAGGACTTTTTTACGAAGGAATAGCCTTTTGTAATGGGGAATTTTAAGTAGGTATGATTGTAATTCTAATATTACTAAACACTAAAGGGTTTGCCCCGTGCATTAGTTCAGTCGGTTCAGACCCATAGATGGGGGGAGGGGGGTCCTTATATTATTCAGTAAGTGAAAACTTCTTTAGCGGCGTTGTGCACTTTTTTTGTGATGGGTATAAAATGCTAAACTCGCGTCAGTACACGTGACTGTCAGGACACGTGACCTGATCGAAAATTCGTAAGACGGAGGGAGAGTAGACCGCAACGTTAATATTCAAGTTTTCACATCTACCGGCACTCCCGGATTTCAACCCGTTGTTTTTTTTTTTACCTAGATGTAATTTTAATGTTGCAAATTAAAAAACCATTTATCAACAGTATCGACAGTCACCATAAACAAGTAACGGGAATTTTAAAAGTATGTAAACTTCACGTAAAGTAAGCAACATTCTGTAAGGATAAAACAAACAAGAATTTCTTATCCCGTCAGTGCTGGTTATAAATGATGGCTGGCAACCCTTCGCGGGTGTTAAAGCTTTTCAAACCCTTGTTTTGGCAGCTTTTCTGGTTTTTCCCTTAACGAAAACGTACTTTGGGTACCTACCTAATATGCGGTTACTTGAAACTTGCGTAATTTATGAGTGTGGCAACATTGCGTAATCATATTAATATTATGAGGCAGGTTCTCTTTGACAGATGTTTGCCAGAAATTGACGTTATAACCGATATGAAATTAAGTTAGTAGGTACCTACCTACTGCGAACGAAATTTCTAATCTTACTAGGTCACTTATACTCCATTTGAAATAAGATTAGACATTTAAACAAACCTATTTTACAGTCCGTTCAACCGATTTTGACTTCTATTGCGTTGGTAGCATGACAAATGGCAGCTGCAGTTAGCAGTTGGTATTGTAAACACTTTTTTGCTTTAAATGCCATCCTTATGCCTACGGTATAAAAGTCAGAATCGGTTAATCTTCTTTCATAATCGGTAATCTTATTTCAAATGGAGTATAATGGCATATAATAGATATTTTATTAAGATTATGGAATGGATCTTGGATATCTACTGCATAGCAAAGGATGTTCTGGATGAAAAAGTTGAGTGAAACTTGAAGTCTATACTTATCAAGAACAACCAGTTACCTAACTTTCATTTCAACTTTAGAAAGTAAAAAGTTAGCTTACCTTCTTAACTACGCTGTTATACCTAATTAAGTTAACCTAGAGTAAAACTACATGATGTTGATACCCATTTATACATTAAGAAAAACAATCATCAAGATAAACGTTAAAAAATATAAATAAACATCACACACTCCGACAAAAAAAATATGAAGGTGAGTGGAAAAATAATGGTGGAAAAGTCGTATGGTCGTGCGATTGCCCGCGGCGATTTCGCACTGTCGTTGTGACATGCGATACGATACGGTGACGCCTTGTCGCGCGACGTCGCGCCCAAGGGCAAAAGAGCGCTGCAGCACTTTTTTGCATAAACCAAATTTGGATTAGCGTGCATCGACAAAGCGATCCATTTTTGTTTTGTTGCGTATTGTTTTGACAGACTTTTGTTATAGCAGTTCTTGTATAGATTGTATTTGTTTTGAAAACTATTTCTAATTGCAAAAGTTTTGTAACGAATTATTTTGAATCTTGCTACTGTATCTGCTGCTTTGAATAGGCCGTTTTAATTTATTGTTCGAAATACATCGTTTTTTCTAATAAATATGAAAAAGTTGAAGATATAAATAACAGAAGTTCTAATCCTTAACTTCCCTAGCACAACTACGTAAGCACAATACATACGAACAATTCTAAATCTATGTACAAGGAAAGTTGTTCAAATACAAGACAAACACAATAACGTGCCAAAAAACACAAAAACATGACGTCATCGATCAACCTACAAACACACACGATCGCATTATTCATAATTTGTCGCGCGTTCTCACCGGTGGAACCCTTAAACTATAAATTGCAGCGGGCGCGCGATCAATCACCGGGTTCCGTACAGTTAGTAAATTAAGTCCGGTTTTGAATTAGCGACCGCCTGAGCGCTAACTTAGTTATGGTATGACGTAATTATGCCGAGCTAATGTGATTCAACGTGGATGTTGAACACGTCTAGGTTTATTTTTTTACATAATTTGAGCCATAATGTGATGCCTTGGTGAAATAGTTGAGTTTTTCATTTCGACTACTGTGTCGTTTGCTTTGGGAATCCTACTTCCTAATTTGTGGTTCTCGACAACGATCGGTCACCCTACATTTCCCTAGGGTCGTAAAATACGACTTTTGGGATTACGTCAAGAGGATTTCCGACAGGGTCAGCATCTTCCTCTGAACTAATTATAACAAGCTCATAATATTATGTCACTACAATCGCTATTGCCAAGCGGTGCCATGAAGGCATTACAGTTGGTAATCTTATCTCTTGTACTATTTACCAATTGAATAATAATTCTTTCAGCATTCATTTTAACGTGTTTGGAGGTTCATGTTCAACATTGGACAAACGTCCAATGGTATTAGACCTCTGAAGAATAAATTTTCTTCGTTCTCGCCAAATCTTCTCGTCACCTATTCCGCAATGTTTGAAGACTTAAGGTCTTCAATCAGTGCGTCCTGCCCGCTATGACATACAGTGCCGGAATGTGGACACTGACAGTCCGGGTGGTCTACCAATTCAAGGTCACTCAGCGCGCTATAGAGCGGACTATGCTCGAAGTTTCTTTGAAGGATAAAATCATAAGTGAAGTTATCAGGAAAAGAACTGGAGTTACCGACATAGCTTGCAGAGTAAGTAAGCTGAAATGGCAGTGGCCATGTTTGTCGAAGGACCGATGGCCGTTGGAGCAGACGAGTGCTGGAGTGAAGATCGCGTATCAGCAAGCGTAATATGGGACGCCCTCCAGCCAGATGAACCGACGACCTTAAAAAAGTGGCAGACTGGATGCGGAATGCAGAGGACAGGGTGTTGTTGCGCAGCCTGGGAGAGGCCTATGTCAGCAGTGGACTGCGATAGGCAGAGTATTTAGACACAGTTTACCAGTTGATCATGCTAATGCAGCAGACTGTAATGAATCAATTGAAAGTGTAATGAGAGCTATTGAATCATTCATTCGCGTCAGTAGCAAGAGTATTAGTTTAATATGTTACGATTTATTGGTATTAATACCTATTGTTAATATGTTCGTTCAATGATACTAATAATGCGAGGAGATTAGTGGAATATTATAAATGATTACGTGTAACAATTTCTAAATACACTGCTGAATATTCAATAAACAAAGTTACATAGAAAAAGCATGCGGCAATATTCCATACATCGCTGTAATCATCATGCTTTTCTGATGGTGTTGGTTTCTACTCCTTTAATAATCTTCCTATAATGCCTTAGTTGCCCTATCGACTCCTATAGGAAGTAAGAGTGTGAGAATTTCTTTTTCAATCAACTTCAATATTTCGTTTTTACAGTTAGCAAACCATTTCCTAAAACTTCTTTACAAGGAAAAGAAGAACCAACATAACAAATCACATGCTGGCACAAAGTAGACATTAAAAACGTACATCAACATCCATCAAGCAAGAAAATCACAAAGCTCGTACGTACCTGAATGTAAAAAGACTCGGCATTAGCAACATAACAAATGCACTGACCTACGTGAGGGAGATACGAATAAACAGAAACGGTACATACACAAAAAGAAAAACCATAAATTACGTTAAAACGCCGACAAAAACCCAAGGAGTGTTGCTTACAGGTGAGTGTTCAATGTGCGTCTATTTGTGTGCGTGTTGTATCGGCATTTGTGTTACTTTTGTTTTTGGATTTTTTTTCTTCTTATGCTTCTTTTTGAGCCTTGTTTTTGTCGTCAGATTTACTATTTATTTTGAATACTACAGCATTTAAAACATCTTTATCGATTTCAGTCGATTTCGTTTGGAGAAAACCATTATCTCTGTCAACGTAGTCTATCATTACAAAATAGCTACAATTTTAATTGTCTCTCATTTCCTACAATCATATACGTTCTAAATTTTATTTGTGCTAGATATTTTGTTCTGTCGCGTTCGAGAACAAATAAAACGCTACTAACAATCGCGCAGTGAACTGTGTTCCTGCACTCATTAAATTGTCGTTCATTTAGGTACGTGTACTTCATTTGGGACTGCGCGCTTCATTGTTTTTCTTTATGATTAACGAAACAACTAGCTTAATATTGTTGTAGGTACATTATGTTGTCCGATATTTTATAGTACGGTAAGAGTAGCTTAAAAAAGTGTTAAGCATGAAATATATCGGGACACATCAGGTGGTCATGTCAGCTACGGTAGTTTTCAAAAACTTTGTAACCCACAATGAACCTAAAAATGCCGTTGATGAAACTACTCTTTCAAAAGCAAATGACCATAATAAAGAAATTAAGGTTAAGGATAATTTGATACTTGTTCAATCCAGAACTAAGCAATTACCAATAAACAATACAATAATATCAAAAACAATATCAGATATAAAAATAGATATAAGAATCCATCAGAGCCCAGGATCTAACGGTGCAGCAGTAGTGTAAGTGTGCAATCAAAAGGCAATGTTTGCGCATGAGGCGTCCTCACGACCAATTAGCGTCGACATCGCGCCACATAAATTGTATCAAACAGCTCGGTTCCTAGCTGTGCCAGTCCTGGATGTACAAGTGAACTAGATGATGGTATGGAGGTAAGGGCTGCTCTATTGCAAGGATTTACTAAAGAAAATGCAATAACAGACGTTGCGATAGAAATGACAAAGAAGTTTATCATCTAGAAGACCTTAAAAAGATGAGGAGGGAAATTTATACCAAAACCAGGAATATTTGGTGCTAAATTTGACTTATTTGAGTAAAATTATTTTTTTATCTTGGGTCTATTCAAGACACAATAGATGGATTTAACTGTCGGTTGACAGTAATGGCCGCGTTTTTTAAACTTCACACAAAAAATAATTGTGTACAATTGTGCACAAATAATTGTGTATACAATACAACAATAATTGTTGTATTGTACACACTATTATTTGTGTATTTCTTGTTGCATATTTGTCTTCTGATCGGAATTCTGAAGATCGAGCATCTGGCATAACGGAAATCTTAAAACAACATCGTTTAAAATCATCTTCAAAAGATACCATGCCACAAAGCACTTCCACCAAGTTTCTACATCTACAGTTAGTACTTTTGTCCCTACCCCCGTCGCTGGCAAGAGTTCATTATCACAAATAAACCGAAGAGCCTTTCCGTTTTTATTGTTCGGTGGCAATGTTCCACCACAATGTACTACGCTATTACACTTGAAACTATGTTAAGTGTTGTTCCACAAGATATTTGGAGATATGATTGTTGTAGTTTAAGTTGAAAGGGTTAAAAGAAGTAAAATTTTTAGTGCGATGTCCTTAGATCTTTTTTATGTCAGTATCTAATTTAACGACCTAATTCTAAGGATTAATACAGGCTTCTTCTATTTCACGCACCAGTACTAGGTCATCGCCTATTATGTCTACTTTCCAATGGACAACAGCTGCAAAATTCGAAAACATGGCTTTTTAAATTACCTTTCACCATACTGTCTAAGCCATGGGGTGAACTATTCTATTCTAAACCAAAAAAAGTTGGGGACACGATCAATAGTTCCCTATTGATTGCATCCCCCAAATAGATTCGTGTATTAATATTACTAATACACAAGGGCGTATTGCTAATTTCTTTGGGTCGTCCCCTCTTACTATTGTATCTATAGGATATGTCTTATTACATCAATCTACGAAAATGGTTATTTGATATAGGAATTGGAGCCAACGTACACTGGAGTCGTTCGCTTTTATTAACATTTTTGTGCTATTGAGGAGGTTTCGTCTTTGCATTGTTGCCAAACTTGTTTTTGGAAGGCAGGATAACATCGTTTACTGTGTTATTTATGTCATCATTTAGAGTGTAATCAAGAATCATTTCATTCCGATGGCCAAACCAAAATAAAAAAATGCCCAGGCTGCTACTATAATACAGCGGCTACGTCCATTTTAAGCCATTGACCTAAATAACATAATTAGAAACCAATCGGAACCTTAACTCCAAAACATTCGGGTCCCCACATCAATCACTGAATTCAAAATTTACTCCAAATCGCGTAATCCAACTGCCGAACTATAGATCCAGAGGTCCGAACAAAACATTAGTAATCTAATTAAACAGGCGAAGGATTAATGGAGTGACAATAATCTTACGTCACGTTTGGGGTAAGGGATTATCCCGAATTTAATCAGCGGTAGATACCGCAACCCTTATGACGTTGACTCGTTATATTCAGATTGATGCAACGAGGGTTAAACAGAAATTAAAGGCTTCCGCAGACAGGCGCGACGCGACACCGGCAGAAAAATTTCCGTGAAGTTTTCATAAAAAAAAATCTACCTACCAGAGTTGCGTCGAGCCTGTCTGCGGGGCTCTTAAGAGGGCGCTCAGGGGTAAACTACCGCCACTACTTTAATAAAATATTATCTCGTGTCTGAGAAGGAATTTAAAGGAACATACGAAGCAACAGAATTCGATTTAAAGAAAAGCGGCCACATTCCTCTATATCGTATTGTGTTGCTTCGTGTCTCAATATGAAACTTTATAAAAAGTATTAGAAAATACTAGACACACTTACCGAGGGTCCTTATTAGCCGTTATTCATAATTCGTTCTCAGTCACGAGATAATATATTTTTTAAAGGAGTGGCGCTAGTGTACCGCCCTCTTGACAGTAGAAACTGTTGTGTAAGTGCGGATTTCACCAATGAAATTGAACGCGTTTAGCTCACTAAATCAGTTCGATTTAGTGAGCTAAACGCGTTCAGCGTTCAATTTAGTTCGATTTAGTGAGCTGTCAGTGTACAATATTTCATAACAATTTTGACACTGATAGCTCTTGGACGCGTTTTATAAATGCTGATCGGGTTCAGTTTCGTTGGAAAAATCAGCCCTAAGATGTGCACGAAGAGGTTTAATTAGCAACGTGTGGATGCACGGTTACGCTTCCGCACGTATCGTGAAGCTAGGTACACGTGCGAATCGTAGCCGTGGGCAGAAATTGAACAAAGCTTTTAAAGAGGTTCCAAATTCAATTACGTCCTTTTTTCTTTTTTTTATGGCTTTTGGTTGCTAAAGAGATACGTCAGCAGCTTAAGTAACACGAACCCAGAATTAATACAATAATTGTATATACCATCCCGTCAATATCCCTTGGGTAATGGGTGATTTACGGATTAATTATTATTATTTTGGTATGAACAGTAGGTCCACCTGTATGTTACGTTTAATATAATACTGCAAACATCCATCTGCTCGAATAACGGAGCTGCTGCAATTAAGTTCAGAATAACTGACAGATGTTATTAGGTACTGCAAGAGTAATTTTAATCGACTAGAAAGTTGATTCATAGTACCTACATAGTATTTCAGAACTGAATACAATAGCTGCTCAATTTTCAGATAAGTTGGACAAAACTATTCAATTATTACTGATACAAATTGTAGAAGTGTAATAGAAAAAAAACTTCCTGAATATTAAACTTGATCTCATCAAAACATAATAGAACCTTATAATTATTTACTTCAATATACCTACGGACGAAGAAAGGAGTCTTTTGTGTCAGTAATGAGTAATATTATTTCATACAATACATTTTTTTACATCAGCATCGAAAATCACTCCGTAAACACAGACTTAAAGTTTGAAATTCGACTTTCGACCATCAAACTTAAAGTCCAACTTCGTTCAATTGATTTTTTGCTTAGAAAATATTCGTTACATGCACATAGCAGTCATTAAAATTGTAACATAATAATAAAGGGGGTCGTTTTTATAATAGACCTTGTATTGGGGTCCCATTGTGTGCCAGCGTGGTACGGGCAATTTACAAAATGTAACCTTGTAGCAACGTGTGTATTGGACATAAATAGTAACATTTCGATGACAAATAATAGTGATTCAGAGGATCATACAATAGGACCGATGTTAAATGTAAAATTAGCTGCAAATGTCGGATGAAATGCGTGGATCATTAAAATTTGCTTATACCCCTGTCGACTAGTAAAAATTTTGGTAGTGGCAGTGTTTGATTGCTTCAGTTCATGTAATGTTTATGACCCCTAGCTTAGCTAGTTGGCTTTTCTTGTTATTTTTATAGGAATTCGAGACTGAAAATTGAGAAGACAGTTAGCCTACACATACTACTGCAAATTAATTAAATGACAAGCCCAATTATAAAAATTCTTGACGCGAGCACGGTTGCTTACGTCTTCAAGTATCCTTACATAAATATATGCAATAAAAACAAATTAAACTACAAGAAAACTAATATAATTATACCAAAAACCATGTCATAGAAGAGCAACTACTAGGTATCGCATCCCTATCACATACCGGAACTCGTCTCACACTCGATATCGAAATCCATACCACACCGTCATATCGGCCCAAAGCCAGCTGTGGTCAACAAGATACTACGTATGTAAATACTAATTGCATCAGTTGAAGTATCAACACCAGCTCAGGATAATCCTCTTAGCAGTAAATGATCTGGATCCACGATAAACACAGTTGTAGGAATTCTATTCAGAATCTGATGCGTTCACTGAAGTAATTAAGTCAATCAATTGGAGGATTAATTTTTACGTTAAGCAACATACTGTATCTAACAAATAACCACCTTACTTATAACCGTTGCTTAAAGTTAAGAGACTTTTATTAAAGATCAAAAAATGTAAGGGTAAGCAGACGCTGATCAATACCTAACTTCAAAAGTTTATAAATATAGGAGTACAAGCTTGTAAGATTTAAAAATATGTTTAAAAAAAACTTGTTTTTTTATATAAAATGGCAATTGAACCAGTCTTTATATCAATATCATCGTAAAAAGGAGATAAATAAATATTTTGTAAATATTTACGATACATGTTAGGGACATTATGACAAAACCCATCCATCAGAGAAAATATTATTCATATAAATATGAAATTTAATCTATTTTCTATTAGGAGTAAGGAATTTAATAACCAATGATAGTTTCAAAGGGAAAAACGGTGAATGTATGAGTCTTTACATTTATATTTTTTCTGATATTGAAAATATTACGATGGTAAATATTCCTAAGAACCTTTGAATAATGGAACTTCTACGGTTTACGGCTAAACTTGATTATTTACCGGAAGTTACCACCATGCCATCAAAATAAATCGCAAAAAGATGTGATTTACTATAACTACATATAGCATTACATAACATAACATCACGCCTGTATTTCCCGAAGGGTTGAGCAGAGGTGTACCTATAAAACACATACATTTCGCCAGTTATGTTTAAGTCCCATGTAATAGCATAAACCAGGCACAAATCTAGACTCCGGGCTGCTACTGAGAAATTCCTGATGTAAAAGTCCAATAACACACAAAAACGCACTTATGGTATACACAATTATGGTATTAAATCGCAGAAAATTGTAAATTACTATAAGTATGCATATTTTACATGGAGCAACTACCTATCAACCCAGTTACTGGGTAACACGATACCCCTTGGTGAGACTGGTTGTCAGTCTTTCGGGCTTCTCGGGACTCCCGGGTGACAGCCGTCACCAACGGCTTAACATGCTTTCCGAGGCACGAAGGGATCTAGATTTGTAAGGGATGGTCACCCATCCACGGACCAACCGCGGTAAGCGTAGCTTAACCTTCGATCGACCCGTTCGCCTGTTATTATTTAACCATGAGCCCCTTATAAATTTGACAACAATTTCAAAAATAAATAAGGGTTTTGATGCACCTTGCAGGTCGCATCTTTGAAACCTCCTTAAACCCCCTCACCACTCAACCGACTTCTACTACTACTCCTTCACTGTGCAGGCAGTTCGGTTGTAGAATTGACTTCCGCCTGACCTTAGGGACTGGCAATCTGTTGACGCATTTAAAAGAAGAGTCAAAGAACACTATATTTCCACTTCGTCATAGTTGCATAGTTATTTTAAATAAAATTTTAATTTTATATAATATTATAGTGATATTTATTTTAGAAGTATGTATGTAAGTATATACTCATATTGTATCTTTGATCTATGTATTTTGTTTTATCTTCTACTCTTCCACACGTTGTCCTATCTTTTTATCCACTTTCCTATCGCAGGTATGCTGGAAGACATATCTTTAGAAATAAGCATTGCCTTTGTACGTATTTTTCTGTTCCTTTCTTCTTATTTTTTTATATGTTTGCGCATAAATGGTTAAATAAATCAATCAATCTGCCTAGCCTTTTCCCAACAATATTGGGCAGCTGAATACCAGTATTTTACATGGACTGCCTATCTGACCTCCACAATCCAGTAACTGGATAATACGTTACCCCTTGGTATGACTGGTTGTCAGACTTTCGGACTTCTGACGACCCGTAAAGACTGTCAAAGATCCACGAATGACAGCCGGGACCAACGGCTTAACGTACTTTCCGAGGCACGGTGGAGTCTCGGTATGTAAAGATGGTCACCCATCCACAGACCAACCCCGGCAAACGTAGCGTAACCTGACGAATCGGCCCGTGCGGCAGTTATTACTTGGCCGCGAGTCTTTATTTAAATAAAAATAAAGACTAGTAAAGTATTTCTCCAAAACCAATGCCTAAACAAAATGCAGCTTTATGGTACTGCATGTGAATACTGAACACACATGCAGTACCATAAAACTATGACATCACACCAGCTGTAGCAGCCAGCAAGGATGATGGATCGCTCGTCGTCGCCTACAAATAGGGTCGCCATTCAGAGGCGCTCGTTATTGTGTTAAAATCAATTTGCGCCCATCCCCGTCGAGCTGTTAGTGTTGTAGGTTAAAAGATTTATTGATATCGAAGTTTTGAGAATTGAAATTGAAGATGACGTCGTTGACAAAATGGTCGCTTTCTTTGCTAGATAAGTCATTGTGTTTACCGTAAAAACGTATAGTATCTATGCATGTATAATTCACGAGGTACTCGTAACGTGATAATATCATTAATTGGGGTTCTTAATAAGCAGAACTCGTAATACATTTAGCGGAATAGAATATAATATTAACAAAGTTTTGTTTTCAAGGTGATGTAAAGCAAAACTTCAGAGAAATCCTCGCTTACTGTATTACGTTTTCCTAGAACCTCCCAATTTAAGATATGTATTTCAGTTTTGTATTTCACACTAAATTCAAATACCTATCGTAAAATAAAATCATGGTAAGGAAATATTAACTACATTTAAAAGGATATTAATATACTATTTGTCGTGTTAAAAGATGTAATAGTAATATTTTTTACAGGTTTAATTTCTTCGTCCCAAAAACGGAAGAAACTACCGACATATTGTCCCATCACTATGCCTACATGCGTCCGGCACGCAAAAATAGTTTTAAGGGCATTCCACCCCACAGATTGTCCATGGCCAAGACAATGCGGCCGGTAACAAAAGTCGCCCCAAAATGTTGTTAATTCGAGACGAGACAGACTTTTTTTAAAATGTTTTTTTACTAAAGGGGTGTTCGGTTACTATTTAATAAGCATTCGTTTTGATTTTGATACCAGCGAGGGTTGTAATGGGGTAATTTTGCGTCAATCTGGCAGTTGTGTTTTTGTGTGCAGTTTTTTATTTTACTGTATTGTAAGTAGGTATATTTTTTGTCATAAAATAACATTTATTTTATTGTGCTCATATTTTTATTAAGTCAATTTTCGATACCACTATTGTTTCATTCAATTTATAGAATCAATTTTGTTCGAGTTTTGTGGTTTTATCATTTTTTATTGCACGACTCATAATGCGAAGCATTAGAGTGTTTTGCGATCGAAAAAATTGTTTTGCGTCCTTTCTTCAACAGTTTTTATTGTTACACTCCTGCTAGTACACAGAACCTACTTAATTTACCTATATACCATTGTATAGATAATTTAATGGAGACTAATTCTGTATTTTCTAAAAACATCAAAATAGTTTTAAAAAATTTCCCGTCTCTAAAGTGTGAAACCTGAAAACATTGTCGCTTGCGAATAAATGAATTAATTGAATATTTTTTTTTTATAGATTCATTTCAGCCATAGCCATATTTTCAATAGGGTTCTTCCCTATTGAAAATTACTTTTGTATTCAAATTAGTTTAATTATAATTATTAAAAAACTAACTATTATCTATATATAGGTATGTATACACAGACATGTCCAACTTCGACCCTCTTCAGTTGCCTAGCAACCAACAAAGCAAACCTAAATGGTCTTTGACAGTACGTATAGATTGCGAGGTGAGAAATTCTACCCATGTTGACGGGTAAAATTTTTGAATGAGCGTTATGAGGCGTGCACTTTTGGATTTTCCATATATTTTATGTATCCACATAAAAACCAACAACAGGCTTAAAATCATGAGTCGAGCCTTTGCCAAGACATCTCAAAACATGGAATTTTTGCCTAAACGTGACTTTAACGCGAAAATATATTTTCTTTCTTAATTACTAGCAGCTCGCCGAGGTTTCACCCGCATAAGTCTCGATCCCGTAGAAATATCTGGATAAAAATTATCCCTTGTGTTAATTCAGGTTATACCTAAACTATCTGTGTGCCAAACATCCAAATCTGCTCAGTAGTTTTTGCGAGAATGAGTAACAAACATCCATCCATCCATAATCCACATTCACAAACTTTCGCGTTTATAATATCAGTAGGAAGTGGGGACACCGTCTTTCTAACTTCATTAACTAACAAAAACTGCCATATTTAAACACTCAATAGAAACCTTTTAAACATTCCCTAGACATCCCGTAAACCGTAAAACAATAACAGGGAAGAATGACAGCTACATTTGTCAACTCCATTACAGCATTTTTTCCAAATCGGTTTATTTTAGCATTCGAGAAATGGGTTTCTGTTTATTCACGCCGGCTTTGAGGGGTTACAAAAATAATTTCTTTGTTATAAGTGCCTTGAATTAATTTAACGATAAAATCGAATAGTTTAAAATGTTATTTTGTATGGCTTGGGCTTGAATCAATGGTAGGTAAGTGTTACGCATTTGGCGCATTATTTAATCAGGATTTCATCATTTTTAATTCCATTGAAATGTAACTTTTTACCGATGTTACCAATTTTTCAATATTAGCGCTTATTACAAAGAAAATAAAGAAAGAAAATACGTTAATTTGCGGTAAACATGACGCATAAAAAATAAAGAACACAAAATTTAAAATGAAACAAGTTTATGGAAAATATACGTCACATCCACACAAAACGGCCATCGCTCAGCAAAATGCTGCGACCCTATGCAAGACAGAGCCCCAGCGGTGGTTTTCAGCGACAGCCGGCGTTGACGTTATGACGTCGACCGGTGCAGCATACAAAGAAATATAATTATGATATAAAAATAAAATAAATATACAATAATTAACAAGTAAGTTAGCTTATTTCTCTGATTCATTCAAATTCAAACTCAATTTTTTTTATTTCACATATACCTACAACATGGGCACTAATGAAACGTCAGAAGCAAGATGCACGGTTCCAATTGGTTGTTTCCTATGGAGAAAAGCCGGCAAGAAACTCCACGTTTACTCTTTTAAAAATAATTGGCTTTTACAATATTTTCAAATAACAGTGTTATTAGGTGTGGGAGGACAGTGTAGGTCTTTCAACAAGTACTACCTACTTACTACTACTTAACAGAATAATGTTGGTCAACAAATCTACAGTCCACTAAGCCTACAGCGTTCTCACATTTACAAAATAGAAAAGAAACTATAAAGATAAACTAATAAATAAAAATAAAAACGTATTTCAAACGAAATGACATGATTGCTATTACAGCTGTAACAAATCTGAATAATTATCATGTCATTGTTGTGTGCATGTGTTGTTTCCCTATAAACAACTAACAACTGATGTCTTGTTATTTTACTTTAAAAAACGTATTATAAATGTTTATATAAGTGTAATCAATTGTTGGTGAAACTAATAAAAAAAATAAAAATAAAAAAAATAGAATAATTGTGATAAAAATCTAAATGTGCCAAAATATTAATTTCAATATAATTTGATTATAATGTAGCGAGATAAATAACATAACTCAATGGAGATAAATGTAGACAGTTATCACATTTGGTACAGATTCGAACGTGACGATTCGAACCCTTTTTACCCACAAAAACATAGTACCTATACCAAATGTTTCCTAAACTCCTGCAAAACTAATTACACAATAACCATAGGTATATAAGACTTCCAAGGTAACGTACCTTAATCCAAAAGCACAAACAAATAACTTATGGGAATCAGTTTTGTTTAGGCATAATCATACAATGCCTGAGGGTTACAAAAGTATACAATTACTAGGGCCTACAAAAACATGACTAGTTACTTTAGCTTTTCGGCATTAGTTTGGATACAAATTCCTTCAAGAAATATTATCAAAATAATGAGTTCCTTAACAGGCTTGTCGAAAGTCTAATTTTGTTAGTAATAAGTTCGATGTAAAAGAAAATTAGTTTTGTCTACAAATTACTTGACGTTTATTTTAGTCAGCAGCAGCTTATTTTGTCTGTAAAATATGCTCAAACTATAGTAATGGAACATTACTTAAGGAACGGGGATCCACGAAATTTGTAGACAGGCTAACGGAGGTACAGTCTAGCTGTTACCATTGTAACACGATTTATTTAAGTCTTAAGGAAGAGCCCCGAATATTTTAAATCGATAATCCTAACTAACATTATTAATGCGAAAGTGAGTTTGTTTGTTTGTTACGCTTTCATGGGTAGACCATGAGCTGGATTAGGACATAGGATACTTTTTATCCCGATATTCTTACGGAATCGAGACTTATCCGGGTGAAATCACGGGGCGCAGCAAGGTATAATTAAAATTAAAATAACAAAACAACTGATCCACATTTGGTACGATTTAACACTGACTAAACATTAAATTTGACACTAATTCATTACAACATAAACTGAATCGCCTGTTAAGTTATAGGCAATGTATAGTGTGCCGCTAACGGCATAATAGTGGCGCCGTCCCGGCCCGACTAAAGTGCCGTAAGCTTTGCATTATCATCGTCACTGTCAGTCTGTCACTGAGTCGCTGTCACTTGTTTTTTTGTTTGATTGTTGAGGTTAGTTCGCTGTAAAACACCACATTCCCAAAACATTACATTCTCTTGTGCCTAAACGGACCCTGGCACTCGCCACTCGCTGGCACTTTAGCGGGGCCGAGGCAGCGCCACTATTATGCCGCAAATAGTGGCACTCTGTACACTTTCTAAGTTATAACACTAGTTTAGTTATATATTAACGACCTAATGAGTCGAAGAAAAATATAACTTATCAAACAGTGGAAGTAAACCATTACTAATATATTACTGAAAGTAACTATAGCAAGTTTATTTATTTATTTAATACTTCTTCTTTAGCACACAATTGAACAGAGTCGAACTTAATTCCTACGAACAGAGTCGAACTAACCTTTGGGTGATGCAGAGACAAACAGTGGTAGGTACAGTGAACAAACTTTACGCATGCTCAGTTAAGAAAATATTTCTGCGGCAGCGCAGCTACCACACCCCTTCCTGGTTTCGCCCAATTAGAGGCAATATGCATAAGTGTGAGTACAGAGCGTGTAACAAAAAAATTGCGAACGTACGGCCCTTCTGTTAAGCCGTCCTATTGTTTAACCGGATTTTACGACATTTCCACTAAATAACAATGGTACTTAGATAGTAAACTTATTAGTTGCGACAGCAATATATAAAAAGCTCTGATAACATTGTATGAACTGCCGTGCCCATTAAAATATCATCTCACAAACAAGTGAGCATAGTACACGCCTAGTGTGAGTGTCACACTTCTATTCATCATTATATTAATACGAACATGACTAAAATACGCTTCGTGCATCCTATTGGTCAAAACGCATGCATCGGGCGATCGAGTTGTGAGCCGAGCTATACTATTATCACCTTAAAGGTGAGCTTGCGGAAGACTTGCCTATTGTACAATAGCAAGAATTGAGGAATGAAATGCACCGACCCCAGCGTGGTTTAAGCAGACTGGATAAATCGAACGAACCCCAAAATTTGCAATACCCCCTGGAGCCTCATGTTTCATGGTGCTACAGAGGTCACTGCATATCAAGGAGTTGAAAATATTTATTTAAATATAAATTTATATATATACCTATAAGTTTCTTGCCTGTGGCATACAATAAAATTGAAGCAACAAATGACTAGCATTGTCTCCACACGTCTGTTTAGACGGTGCGAGTTTCATTGTTGATTCAACATTTTGTGTTGTTGTAATGTGGACATTTTTTTTTGTCCGTCAGGAAAATTATTAAAAAATATTGGACACGCATTTTTTCTTTTTTTACGTAATCATAAGATTACGGCAATACATTGAGTTAAAATTTGGCATGACGTCACTCCCCGGTAGATTTTATACTGATTTGTGACGTAGCGATTTTTTATTAATATGATAAAGCAAAAAATACGTGTCTAATATTTTTTTAATATCTGACTGACGGACTAAATAGTTTTTTTTCCAGTCAATATCCCTATTATATCAATGAATTCCCAAAAAAACCATTGACAGCTTCGACCCAACTTACCAATACCGTATCGTACGCAACAACGGGAACGAAGCCATCCCTTGAGCCGTCGTCAAATATTTGCGTAGTAGAATCATCCGCGGGCTAAGTCGAAGCTCTATGTAATATCGTGATGGATGACGTCAGCTGTTTGTCTTGACTTACTGTTCATAGACGATAGCAATAAGGGGTAATCAGTTTTTTTATAGGAAGATACAGAGTTACCATTTCCCTTTGTGAATAAAATAACAAGGAGTCTTCAAGCGAGTTTTCCCTGATCGCGAAATCCAACGTACATTTACTCCATCACCATCCGATAAAACTGATGGAAGTAAAAATTAATAATAAATTCGTCGCGAGCGCCCTGGCTCGATTTAACTGCCAGTAAACCAAGCTGGTTTAACGGAAATTCTAGCCATGTTTACTTACCAAATAAAACAACTTCAGAAAACTGTTTTTATTGTCTATTGAATTGGATTCACGATCATAATACAATATCAATTCTAACATTGGAATCTACAACAGCCTACGACAAAATGCGGTGCGTTCCCTGAAACGTCCCCGGTTTTATCACATGCCATGCTCATTCTGAATTCACAGAACGCAGGCTTTGCAATCCTCATACGACCCACAATCCCTCAGTACCTCACCTCTTCCAAAATTAACTAAAATATGCCTCATACAATATTATCACCACATGCATTGCAGACGACAGCCTTTTGCCACTGGTTTCATTTGCAAGCAGTTACATTTTCCGCTTAGCTACGTTCAGAAACCAGACATATTGTGTTCTATATTATACATGGAATAAAATGATTTTTCGTTTGTTTTGGTCCTTAATTTGAAATGCGTACCTCTAAGTTTGTTTTGGCCTTTATGGTTGTATACAAACCTATTTACAGAAAATAAAATCATTTAATTTCATCATTTCAATTCATAGTTTAAGCCTTTGAAGAAAGGTGATGGTTCCGGAGTTAGGTCCTTAAAACGGTGGGTTTCTGTTTTTAAAAAAAAAACAGAAACCATTTTTTTTTTCTGTTTCTTGAGCTTGTGTTTGTGCTTGTAGGTTTTTTCATACTAAGGAATTATTTGTGATTTGAATAAGGATCAAAAAAGTTTCTGATTGAAGCAGAGAAGACCCTTGCAAGTTGATGTAAAATTCTGATTCAGAAAATATGACACTCTAAATTTTTCCTTATAAAATAGAAAGCGAATTCATAACCCCCAAAACTCCTCAAAACTCCTCAATTGATTCCACAACCTTCAGAACCGAATTCTGATACGAATTGAATGCAGACATCGTAATACAAACAGCACTACGTAACATTCACTTAACTATTCGAAACTAAACTATTTCAGGTCAGCGTGCCACTCTATACATCGTTGAGTGACTCCATTCAATGGAGGTTTGCATGCACTAGCTTTGTTGTCGTAGCGTGCAATATTGGAAAAAAGAAAAAAAACTTTTGAATTTGAATGCGGAATTGCAAAATATGTCATTATAGTAATAAATATGCCCCGTAGGCTTACGATCTATGAAGTGGAGTTACTTTTGTGCTGAAGCAGTACGTATGTAGAACCGAGTTAGATATATATTAGGTAGTATGGCGGTATAGTAGAAATCCACGAATTGCAGCATTCGTAAGTGTGTGAAATCACTCTCACTTTTTAACCGACTTCAAAAAAAGGAGGTTATATGTTCGACTGTATGTATTTTTTTTTTTTTTTATGTATGTTCACCGATTTCTCCGCCAATTGTCAACCGATTTTGAAAATTCTTTTTTTATTCGTAAGGGTATACTCCTGAGGTGGTCCCATATTAATTTTGTGAAGATTTGATGTATACTTTGGGAGATAAACGAAGGAACTCCTCAAAAACAAACAGTACACGTAATGTGATTTGGATATTGTACTAAAGATCAAAAATAATTGCTGGTTCTATCTATCCATCCGTGGTGAACTAATTATAGTCTTCGAAGATACCGCATGGAACTCCTCATCGGTGAACAGTACATATAGGAACTTACAGTGAAAGGTTAGAAGGTTAGGGGATAAGCTCGTATTTTATATTTGTTTGGAAAAGAAAGAAATGTATAGTTAAGTAAAATATATATTTTTTGGTAATTTAATATGTTATGATGGCCCAGAGGTTAAGGCCTCGCCTCTCATGCATGAGGTTGTGGGTTCTAATGTGACTTTTTCAATTCATATGAACTTTCTGAGTTTATCTTGGACATTATTGACATCAGGGAAGGAAAACATCGTGAGGAAACATGGACTTATAGTTATTTCTAAGGTGCCAACCCTAGTGGGGCAGAATCCATAAAGATTTTAGACTAGTGGAATCTGCCCCACCAAGTCGAACTAGTGGGGCATATTCCACTGAAAATTTTTAGGCATTCCTCTTTGCCCCACCAGCGGGGCGCTTGGAATGATTCGTTAATTTTTGAAAAATCTATTGTTATGTTTCCATTATTCGACTGGTATACGAATTTGTGCGGGGTAGGTATAAACACAACTAAAAAGTGAAAAATAAAAACTATTTTACAAAAAAAAAACAACCGACTTCCAAAAAAAACACTTAAAAGAGAAAAATAACTTGAATTTCGGAAGTCGGTGGCAAAAACAATAGTATTTTATTAGATACATATATAGTAAAATATACCTACCGTAATATATATGAAAGCAATTCATAACTATTTCCCTAGGGATATAACTATATCACGGCTTCAACTATGCGAACTGCGAACCATCTTAAAATATAACTATATGGATCTGTATTTTCGTTTTTGCCACCGACTTCCGAAATTCAAGTTATTTTTCTCTTTTAAGTGTTTTTTTTGGAAGTCGGTTGTTTTTTTTTTGTAAAATAGTTTTTAAAGGGTGGTACTATGCTGAATTGACTAAATTTTGAGTTGAATTCACACTTATCTTGAGAAAATGTTTTAATTCATTGTAGTTTAACTTTAAACTTCATTCAAAGACTACCTTCAAATTTTATTTACGAAAAGCTTTAAGCTCGCTACAACGAAACCAGTCACGCCATCTATCGGGATTTTTGACAACGAAAGCGGCGTAGTATATATTTCAGTATATATTTCTGCAATGGAGCAGCTACATCGAAAGAGTAAATTTAAATGATTAGAAGATGTAAATTAGAACAGGTTAAACTTAAAACACGGCACACATTTTTTTTTTTTTGGGAAATCTGTTTGTTATTAAATATTTTGCATACAAAATGACATAGGTCAATAAATAAGATTCACATAAAAAAAACACAATACACCCGTGTTTCAACCTATTGTTGATACAAAAACAGTGGTATAATAAAGCTCAGTGCAACTCGTAATTGTGCGCAATGCGTTCGTAGTATGAGTGGCGGTAGCACGCTCCCACGGGGTCGTGATCATGCATTACACTGATTCGGATGGCCTGTTCCATGTCGCACACAAGCAGGTATTAAGTATATCAATGTTTACCGAGATGGAAATGGCATTGATATATCTGTAAGATTGGTTTTTTGGAGATTTGTCTGCAATGTAGTCAAAACTGCGTTAATTTTGAGACCGTAATTGTGCACTTCTTTGAGTAGTCTCTATTGTATTTGGTTATATTTTATTCATTAAGGAAGTAGCATCTAGTATTGTGAATGCAAGCTATTACTGAGCAACAGCCCTTTTTTTGTTTTTTTTTTGTTTGGGAAATTATCAAATAACTTCTCCCGCTCTGGGCGGAGCGGGAGGGCGTGTCAGACTCTTACTGACTAAAACCCACCCGTGTTCCTTCCGTTGCCTGTACGTTGCCAGGGGCCACGGTATCCCTTTCGGTCTTCCCCGCAACCCCGACAGGCATCGGTCCTGTCGGACCCCTTCAGTTGCTGACATCTCTTTGAGACGCGCGTGGAACACAATGCGCCGTCGACCCGGGCCTGGTCCTTATCGGACTGCGAGCTACCTATTGCTCACTGAGCAACAGCCTTAAAACAAAATCGTTTGACATAACAAGATTTTTGCGAGCTTATTCAATCATGTTGAATTAGCAAACTGGAAGTGGATCGACCATGTATAATGAAAGACCGATGGCCGTTGCAGAACACAAGTCCTCGAGTTCGTCAGCAGGCATAGGAGAGGTATATATCCAGCTAATTGACAGCGATAGGCTGGGCTATTTGATTGATTGATGACGGAAAAATATATCCAGAAATAAGACCACACGCCGCCCAATCATACGTCAACCTAAGGGCTAACTTAACTTCGAAAAAATAGTCAGTTCAATAGAAGGCACAACTCGGTACAATATTCCAATAAACAAGCAGTAACTCCGGATCACGCGGCATCTTTGAACAATATACTGACTGACAACCTAATTCAGTGGAGAGGCGATCAAATGGACACTGTCGTTTGTTTATTCAATTATTTTTGAGTAGAGAGATTTATTGGTAATGTTGGGAATTGAGTGATATAAGTAGTGTGTGGTTCCCCAGTTTTTTTAAGATTCTCGAATTAATTCAGACAACGTTGTTTGAGCTTGGCTTTAAATTAACCCTTAATTTGGCAAGAGGATTTTTTTTTTAAATTCATGTTTTTTTTCACATTTTCAGCTTTACTAGGAGTTGTTAGGACATGAAAAAATAATTTAAAAAATCCGGTATTACCTCATTTCCTGAAAATGCATGTCCAGTATACTGGACCTTGCCAGGTTTGCCATAAAGTTGTCGATAATTTTGATGTGCTGTATATTACACATTGCCGAATTATTACTTTCTAGGACTTATTTCTATTTTGTGCAAGTGATAAAATAAAATATAATAAAACGAAAAAACAATGACATGTTTCGTATTGTATTATAAAATCTTTATTTTTTATCAATGTAATGAGGAACATTTGACTTATTCTAAGTGAGATCAACAATATAATCAGTCTGAATGAAAAGATACGTAACAATTATTATTCTGAATTTCAGATAAAATAAAAAAATAAAAATATTATATAATCAGTCAACATAGTTAGAAACTTTCACTTACTATGATATTCATAAAAACAATTTCTCTTACGTACTAAACACAGTCTTTGGTTGCACTTTACGCAATAAACATCAGTCTTATTTTTGATGCATAGTTTGCAGCGACCGTATGACTCTCCAAAACTAGGGAAATGGCCAATACTATCATAGCGGACACTGTCATCTGTTCGACAGTTGTTGTTTACAGATATACGAGATCTACTTTTATTCTGTAACTCTCTTGCTAATTGGCACCGAAAAGACTTCAAAGGCATGTGCTTCACTGCCCGATTACTACAATCTCTGCGATAAACTAACCATGCGTTGTTTACACAAATGTCGAGCATTTGAGCAAAGATTGCAGTATACCAACGACGGCTCTTATAGGTAGTCCGGTACAACGCAACCAGCATATCTGCGAGATCGACGCCTCCCATGTGATTATTATAGTGCTTTATAAGCTCTGGACAGTCCACATCAACTCGGGCTTTCATTTCCTTGCTGTACCTCTTTATTTTTCCTACAGGGTAAGCATCAGCGTACGTACTGATTAGAGTGACTACCTTATTGTCGTACCATTTTACTATTGCTATCTTATTGGTATTATCCACGACTTGGCAATAAGAACCTCTACCTTTCTTTTTTAAAGATTTATCACTCATCAGTAGTTTGTCACAACCTTTTAGCCTGTTTTGGCGTATAGTGCCTAAACTAAAGATACCACATTCGTCTCTAAGGTGTATTGCCAAATCTAGAGTCGAGAAATAATTGTCAAAATACACGACGCAGGCTCTTGTCTGTATTGTCTTGCATAAAGCAACGACAACTTTAGCTCCTAAGGTTAAGGTTTCTTCGGCTTGTGAAAACTGGATATATCTAAATGTGTCTTCACCTCCATAAAGCAGGAAGTCATATACAATTCCCGACATGCCTGCTCGGACAAAGTTTTTGAAACCCCATTTATTGGGTTTCATGGGATTATACTGTCTCCTGTTACCCGCCTTTTTGCCTTTATACGGTATGGTCATCTCGTCAATACTATATCTCATTTCCTCTTCGGTGGCCAAGCAATTTCTCCTCACCTTCTCTACAAAAGGTCTTACTTTGAAGTAGCGATCTGAATCTGGACATGAGTTATCAGCAAAATGGATGTATCTGCGTATGGTTTCAAACTTCTTCAGTGACATGATTTCAGCAATAGCTGGGTAGCGTAATTCTTTTGACCAATAATCTACATATGATGGCAAATTTACCACACCCATAAGTAATAAAATGGCAATAAAATCTTTCATTTCGTCCTCAGAGATATTGATGGATCGGCCGGTAACTTGAACTGCATAAAGGTTGGTATTATGTACAATATCTTGTAAAATATCCAGAGAAAAGTATTTCCAAAAATAATCTATAGGCGTGAAATCGACATGTAAGTTATTCTTAAATTCACAATTACTTATTTCGGCTTTGTGCAGGAATTTGCCTTTTTTCCATTTGTAGTCGGTGTGTTTACGTTTTTTGGGCCTGATATTATGAACACGAGAGTGGGTGTTGACATAGCGCCTTCTTTTAGACCTGGTATTCACGGCATTGGGTATCGGTGATTCTTGAACAGACGGTATAGACTGAATGGACGACAAAGTTGGAATATTATCATAATTTACCTGACTGGTCGACGGCAACACTTGGTTGATAATTGGTGTTAGAGGCACTGCTAGTTCTTGATCTTCTGGCTCGCTATTGGGTATCTCATCACCAGAAGCATTATTCCTATCTTCATCGTCTTCGGAAATATTCAAGTTTTCTAATGACGACGGTATAGATGGTGCTTCAGAGGACAAATCGTCACTGTCTTGGCGGCATGTGCTTATAACAACCTCTTCATCCGAACTTGTTTGATTTTCTACATCTGATGAAGCGTTAATTGGCGGCACTAGTGCCAATAACTTTGATGCACGTGATGTTTGTTTGAACACCTGAAAATAATACAAATTGTTAGAAAAAAACATTACACATAATTACTAAATACGCATCTTAGTTTATAAAATCATATTAGCAGTTACTTTTCTAACTAACTGGCAGTGTCCAAAATACTACACATCCCAAAATCGCACTAAAACAGTACCTACTTGGCAATGGGAAATATACTGGACACGCTAATTTCATTGAATATTACGGTAAATCCGTAACAGCTATTATAATTTTAGTTTATGTTCACAAATTCATAGATTTTATAAAATATATTTAGAAAAGATGAGTAATTATTGCATAGTAAAATAACAAATAAATCGGGACTTACCGGGAGCGGTCGCGGCACGTGCTTCCTTCCAGACATTTCGGCGGCGACTAACCCGCAATGAGCACGCGCACCTTACGCGTAATTTTATATACAGTATATTAGTTTACAAATAAAATAATGGAATTAAAATAAATTCAATATAGTTTTAAAAAATTATTGTATATTTTTTTTAAGTTGATGTCCAATATATACCACATTATCGAATTAAGGGTTAAAGGTCTCATTGTGCGCCTTCAATACAAAGTCAAGCCAAAATACAATTGCTCACATTCATCATCTAGTAATCCAACACAGGCAGTAGTAGTCTTACAGGTGTTACATTAAAAATGCACACAATTAGGCACTTAATTCCCCAATCATAAACTCAACCGAATATGTTAACAAAAGAAAGAAAGAAATAAAATGCATTTATTTAGCACAGACTAAAAGACACACAAGTAAAAAAAAATAAAGTAAAAAGAAAGAATATAAAATAAAAAGTGTAAAGAGCGTATGTAACACGACATTTAATTAAATTTACACTACACATAACAAAATTACAGAAGCTTGATAACATCAACACTGTTCATTGATTTTGTTGAAATAAATCATGTTTAATCATTATTTGGCCGAACACTGTCTTTTAGAATACAGGCTATCCTAGTCTAAGAGACAAGGTTATATACTTTTTATACAGGTTTTGCAACTTGTAATAATGTAAATCATAAATGTGTTTCTGTATTTTTTTTGTGAATAGACCTTTATATTATTATCATTATATTTTGATATTAATTATATACAATAATAGCTGCACCCCGCGGTTACACCCGCAAAGTCTCGATTCCGTGGGAATATCTAGATAAAAAGTATTCTATATCCTAACCCAGGTCATGGTCTACCCATGTGCTAAATTTCATTCAAATCCGTCCAGCCGTTTTAGCGTGAAAGCGTTACAAACATACATACAAGAAATAAAATCTTTTCTCAATATTACAATACTAGCTGTTGCCCGTGGCTTCGCCCGCGTGGATGTTGGAAAATATCCCACAGGAACGTGCTACCGGGATTCAGAGTATCCTATGTCCTAACTCAGGTCATGGCATACCTATCCGTATGCCTTTCATCTAAAACCGTTCATCCGTTACGGTATGAAAGGTAACAGGCAGATTATAAATCTGTTTTAGAGTTGCGTACCTCAAAATGAAAAAAGAACGAAGAAATGACCGACAACGAAGTCATCCTTTAAGGGTTTTAACCTTAAAGGATGACTTCGTTGTCTGTCAAGACCCTTTTTCTCGTGCGTGGAGGCAGTGGCGGATCCAGGATTGTCGTTAGGAAGCGGCTTGACCCCGCCGAGGGTAGGTTTTAGCAAAGTAAACACTTAAACAACGTTTTACAAGCCTTCTTGGATTACTTTTCGCAAATTCCTCAATGACTTCGTTAGGTTGTAGACTACCAGAGATATCTCGATGAACATACATATCATACAAAACATTATATAAAAAAAAACTTGAAAACATAATAGGTACCTACTTATTATTAAGTTAAGGACAATTGATGACAATTTTACACTAAAGGTACCATTCTGTACCCGACAGCAGGAGGCAACTGCAGGCGACACGACTGGTTTCTATGAATTTCTATGAAATACTTTCCGTAGCTAGCGACACATCGTTGGCAGCGACGGACGAGTGACAGGCGACACGTGCAGCCCGATCGCAAACCAGTAGTGCCACCAACGCTCGAGCGATGACACGTTTTTTTATCTTCTATCTACCGACTGGAATACGGGCTGCTGCTGCCTGCGGTCGGGTTCGGAATCATGACTGCAGCGACATAACGCCGCGTTGTGTCGCCGCAACATGACGCCGCGACACGTCGCGTGCAGTTTCTGCCTGCGGTTGGGTACGGAATGGTACCTTTAGCGTAACACTTGCTATAAAATTTAATTATAATAAAAGATTTGTCACGGAAGAACTCAGACGCTTTTGGGGGGAGCTTTAAACCCTAAGCCCCCCCCCCCCTGGATCCGCTATTGCATGGAGGCATCACGTTGAAATAGTTATAAAAAACCAGAAAAGATCTACGGTGTCTTGAAGCTGAAGCGAAAATCAAACTTCAAAGTCAACGCAATAAAAAAATACGGCCATTTATGCCACATATTTTGACAATCGCAAATAAACCAGTCTATTTGGTACTTCCCGTTGGTCCAGCACCATGAAGTTTGACGAGAAGCAAGGTCAAGTAAAGAGAAAAATCTGAAAATTGATTCATCAAATTGGTTATTTATATATGTTCTGCAAAGTTATGTTTGTTCTTCAATCTGGGATCAAAAATTAATAGGCCGTGTCTTGAAGTAACATTTAGTCTGTATTTTATCATCCTATTAAAAGTTATTTTTTAAAAGAAAAGTTAAGTTTATTCTTCAATCGAGATTTGGAAATTCGGGCAGCCGAGCAAGCACAGCTTTGAGACTGAAGGCGCCTCAGGGCGCAAGTCTCACATATGTACGAATAAAAAAAAAACAGATTTATATTATTCTAAATGCCTTACTTAAAATACTAATTATTCATTTTCCTATTATTATCACCATTAATTTATAATACCTACTCTAGTGCCTCCATTGCACTCTACATGTTAGAAAGGTTAGTTTATGACTTTTAATTGTAATAACTTTTGACAGCTGGGCCGATTTTGATGAAATAAAGACTAAATGTTAACTCAAGATACTGACTATGACTATATTTCCAATCCTTGAAATCTCTTGAAAAGATGAGATGTAATATTGATATATAACATGTGAATTTTAAAATCATCCCCTATTTTAGGGGATGATTTTACAAAAACGCTGATTTATGTGTAATTTTTATTTCTTACCAAAAGCATAAATTTGAGTTTTCATATCCCTAACTTAAGATATGCTGGATTTTCCATTCCATCCCCTATATCACCTTCTTAAGGATTATTTTTGAGACAAAAAGTACCCCATGTCCTTTTCTAGGATGTCATCTATCTTCTTGCCAAATTTTATCGAAATCTGCTCAGTGCTTTAGCTATGAATAGGTAACATAAAGACAGACAGACAGACAAATGGAGTTTCTTTCGAATTTATAATATTAAGTATGGATTAGTTAATAAAATAAACCTCTAGAACTCGATTTCTATGACTCATATACACGTTATTCTTTGCAAATATCGAATCATAGTGTTGGTAACTCAGAAGAGACAGTCAATCTTTGCGTAACCTTACCAAGTATTATAATTTATTGATAAACAATTCGATCCGCTTTCCAGCTTTCAGTTTGGCTGTTGATTTTAAGGCTTTTTGAAGTTGTAAAAACGTATTTTTACGTCTCAATCCCTGAAAACTTGAATATACCCATCAGCATAAAAAAAACTTCGCTTAAATACATCGTTAAATAAAAACGTCCCTAGTAAGTACCGACTCATAAATAATATTAAATCAATACACCAAACAGTGGGATTGATACTCGTCAAATGTAAGTACACATAATAATAAATAATAATATGTCAGCAATGAAAAGTATCTCGTTCGGAAAACGTATTCCAGAGTTTTATTTCAAATAATATTATCAATAAATAAATTGGTCCCGACCGAAACTAGACAGGCACATCTGACATCACAATATGTGTGATCCATGAGAAATTACTTATTCTGTAAATCAAAAATTTCCGCTTCGATCGTGTCTGATCTATTAGTTACGCAGGAATAGAAGTTTATTTTTACCACGTAAAAAGGTTAAGATTGCGGCCCGTACAACAGTGGAGTATATTGTTTCCACACATTTAGCAGTCAATATTTACGGAAATTCATGAAAACGTGCAAACGTCAAAAGCCATCATACATTATATATATCCGCTATATCCGCTATTATAAATACTCCAAGGAACAGACAATTCCACAATATTTCTAAGACAAAAGCTGTATTTGTTTTAGCCGGGTCCAGACATGTGTAATGTAATGCGAATAGTGTGGACGGCATACAATCTCAACGCGAAACATATGTGTTGGACTGCGGAAGTCTTTGTGTTCGCGCTAAAAACCGACGGCAGATGGATCAGCCCGAGCGTTACATGTAATGATCATATTGCCATCCACACGCAGAATTCGCGTCACATTAAACGATACATTGCATTACACACGTCTGGATTCGACTTTAGAATTTACTTTTCACTATAGCAAATAAATTTGAACTTCGAAGCTTCCCCATTCTTTCTGATATCGCAACAGCCTAGCTCAACAAATCCGCAATATGTCTGCCACGTCAGTTCAATCATGTAATGGAACGAACGGAACGCCCACTGTGGATTCAATCAATGAAACATTCATAGCGAAAGCTAAAAACTTTTATATTTTTGTATCAATGCTGCTGATATTTACTCTGACTTTTATACTTTACAATTTATGTTTTTTTAATGCTTAACTTGAATAGGAGTAGATAAATACTGTATGATTAGTAGAGTTTAATCAACCTGAGTGTAAGATAGGACCACTAATTCAGTTTTGCTTAAATACACATGCAAACATGCTATAAATAAGGTCACCTATTAGGCACCGAATATCCACTTTTCTTAATAAAATAATTGTTAAATTTGGTACGTCTTTTACGAAGCAGCTTTCAGAATAACCGTATAATACCGATAGCTAACGGCTACAATGTCTACGTCACTTTCTAGGCATCCCCATTGCTCGCTAAGTTTCAGCAAATAGGATATTCCTGTGACAAAACATTGACATCTGCAGTGCTATTCTGTAACCATCTCACCGTGAAAACTTAGGTGAAGTGAGCTCGGAGTGAGCTGTCAGTCCCTAGGCCGGTCTATTCTGTAATAGTGCTCACTTCACCTAAGTTTTCACGGTGAGATGGTTACAGAATAGCAGTGCTGTTTTTTGAAAAATCAAGTTATAAAACCATGAACCGTGAACCTTAACCCTTAGTATTTTGATACTTCTACCCGTTCCTGAGAAAAAGGCCAGAAGTAAAGTAAAGTGATCCTATAAGGGTTCAGTTTTTTTCCATTTTAGGTACGGAACCCTTGAAATACCTTGTTGCTAGATGATCTTAATAATACTGAAAGCTCTAAATGCGATCAAGAGAGAATCGAAGAATTCCATCGATACCTAACTACTTATAATTTTATTTAATGAACCTCTTCTACTTATACCTTTAGAGGTATGAGGAACAGGGTGTAAAGTTCACTCATCCTCTATAGAAAAGAGAGGATCCTCCGACCAGACGGGTGTCGTGCCTGGCGGGCAACTGCCTAACGATTGATGTCGGGGAAGTTATATATATATGGTGTTCGCGCGGTAAACTTTAATTGCGCGATGCAGGATTTGTGTGACGTCAGGATTTTGTGTGGCGTCCGGTCTTCGATGCGTAGTTCGCATGAAGATGCCGCCACACACCCACGGAAAAAGAATATCCGTTCACTGTCTTAATACCCACGGAAAGGAAAAAGCTGGTTATTTTTACTGGTTGAGAGGTATATTTTTGGAATGTATTATCTATTATTCTTCAAGATTATATCCCATTACAGGCAGGTAAAGGATTTTACGCCTACGAAGAAAACTCAGCAATTGTCAAAATTAGTCAACTCACGTTTTTTCTTCCATATTTTTAGGTCAAAGAAATATGAGCATATATGAGCATAGCATATATGAGATAGATATCACAATACTTTCGGGGATCTAATATCAGGCCCTAAGCATTATCCATTCATTTCCCATAGCGTAGGTCTCAAAATCAAAAAATCTAAATCTAAATATTTTTATTTCATATAAACCTACTACAGCTTCTGACGTTTCATAAGTGCCCTACTTATGAAACGTCAGAAGCTAGGTGCACGGTTCCAATTGGTTGTTTCCTATGGAGAAGAGCGGCAAGAAACTCCACGGTTACTCTTTTAAAAATAATGGGCTTTTACAATATTTTCAAATAACAGTGCCACTAGGTATGGGAGGACAGTGTAGGTCTTTCAACAAGTACCAGGTACCCAACAGAACAATGATGGTCAACAAATCTACAGTCCACTAGGCCTACAGCGTTCTCACATTCACAAAATTGAGAAGAATCTATATAAAGATAAATAAATTAATAAAAATAAAAACGTATTTTAAACGAAATGACGTGATTGCTAGATATTACAGCTGTATCAAATCTCAATAATTATCATGTCCATAAAAGCCACTAATAAAGAGTTGAAATAAAATTTTAGGTATATAATGTCAAATAATAGGGTGATTATGTCAAGATAGAATGTAAAAAAAAAAATGTATACATGGTAATTTGGGAGCAGTTAATAGATTCTTAGATAATTTGCCGTTCTCCTGATTATTGAACCATTACGATGGACGTTCTTGGAAGATAGTTACTAAAGGTACGTTTATTAATATGATCTAGAGAATTAGCAGTCTGTGCGAAGAACGAAAGTTTAGCGCTTGAAATATAGATTAATTATATTTTCGTTCTTCTTCTAAGCGAGTCGATGGCAATCTAAATAGACTCGGTCTAGAATTCGGTCACGTGTTTGGCTATCACTACCGTCCATCAGTTCCTGTAACGTGCAGCTGACAGGAAACGCAGGACATGTTATTAAGTGTCCCATCGTTTGTGGAACAGCACCACGTTTACACTCTAAGGCAGAGTCATCTATGAATCTTCATCCAGAGTCTGTTTAACTTTCGCTTATTAGCCGTGGTTGTCGGAAAGGGAAACGATTTTGTCAAGAGAATGTGCAGCAGCGCCACATCTTCCTGCCTCGACTAATAATAACCAAATTATTATCGCCTAAAGCTCATCACACACATCGAAGATAATAAATATATTATAGCGCGTCCGGCCCTGGTCCAAGCCATGGTACAGAGCAAGAGGGCATGGGAGACTGTCACCTCCTTCTGCGAAGCAGTAATGCTCGAGGAGCAGGAGGCGCGGAGGAACGCGTGAGGGGAAGGCAAACTTCGCTCCCTCACGCCCCTTGCCGCCGCAGGAGACGCCCTGGGCGTCGAGAATCGCAGACCGATTCCCGGCCACCGTAGGTGTGGGCTGGCGGACGGTGAACAATGGGTAGGTCGCCATCCGATAAGGACCAGGCCCGGATCGACGGCGCGTTGTGTTCCACGCGCGCCTCAAAGAGATATCAGCAGAACTGAAGGGGTCTGACAGGACCGATGCCTGCCGGGGTTGCGGGAAAGTCCGAAGGGGATACCGTGGCCACTGGCAATGTATAGGCAACTGAAGGAACACGGGTGGGTTTTAGTCAGTAAGAGTCTGACACGCCCTCTTACTCCGCCCAAAGCGGGAGAAGTTATTTCATGATTTCCCAAACAAAAAAAAAGAAAAGTTCTTTAAGATAAAATAAATATTATCTTCACTGTGTATGGTGGTGCATTAAATTATACGGTGAGCGATATTTCGAAGATAATATATATTTTATATTATCTTCAAAGTATGTGATGAGCTTATCAGTGTGACAAACATCGTAATAATGGCAATATCTAATCATAGACTTCAGATTTTGTCTTTAAAAGATCGCTTATAGCGATAAGACCGACCACTGTATCACCATAAGTTAAATTTTAACAATCAATATCTGTATTGGTGTACATAATAAGAGTCTTCTATCTTTCTATCTGTAGACTTCTGTGAGCCATGGAAGCTTACGGAACTGTTATGAAAACGACGTCAAATCCTTTGTTTAAAAACACCCTACATTTCCGCCGAAATTATTTATTAATAAAATATAATATGGACCGAAATAACCGAGGCGCGACCCAAAAACGCGGCCGTCTCTTGTCGCCGTGCGTTACATAATCTCATGGAAAAGCGTAACCTCTTTGTAATCTAGAAATAGATGACATTCATAAAACTTTTCCTTTTTATTTTCCGGCTAAATTAAAAAAAAAGGAAAAGTTTTAATGAACGGAACGGGAACACTAAATTAGGTTCGCCGTATGATTTCTTGATATAAATTAGATGTTCATGATGTTTTAGAACTTGAATAATAGATGGCCAGAAGGGTCCATGTTACGCGTGTCTCATAATAATGTCAGACATAAAAAACAAGTGTATAAAAGTGGCCTTATAAAGACCCTTTTGAAAAAATGTCCTAACATTAATTGCAATATAAAAAAACCGGCCAAGTGCGTGTCGGACCACGCACAATGAAGGGTTCCGTAGTTGGGATGAGTTTATCCCAAGAATAAACTTAACAATGTTGTTGAAAAACATGTTCTCCCATACATTCCAACTGCAAATGTAAGTTTGTACACACAATATTGAGAGATTTACCATGTTATTTTAAGACCATATACTTCTTATAGGTAGGTTTCCAGTAATATATGAGTAAAGAATCATTCTCTGTATTTTTTTTCAAAATGTTAGGCTCAGTTTCGGAGATAAGGGGAGGAATGGTAAATTTTCGTCTATTTTCTTAAATATCTTTAAAAGTTACTATTTTAAAATGAGTAAAAAATATATTTTAGATCTTCACAACAAGCCTTTTCATTTGATATGTCAAAACGTTTTGTTTTATTTTACCAATTTGCCCCCGAAAAGTGACCCCCATATTCAAACATGATGCATATAAATTAATTAAATAAAAAATTAATTTATTTTCGTTACACGTCCGTGTTTGGATCACAGAAATTCATATATGTAGTATATACCAAATCAAGTAAATTGATCCAGTAGATTCGTAGCAAATCGGCTGTGACAAACGGACAGACAGATACACGAGTGATGCTATAAGGGTTTCGTTTTTTCCTTTTGAGGTACGGAACCCTAATTATACAAAAAAAGTGTTATGCAGGCATGAGTGTTCTCCCTGTTGATAACACTTTTACCAATCCATCTGACAAGCGTGGTGACAATGCCAAATTTCCCCATAGCCATTTTCTGTAGCGGGTGGTAACTTACAGTTTCGGTAGGACCTTGATTCTTTACCAAACCTTGTATGAAAAAGAGGCTAAAGATAAGTAAACATATGAAATCTACATAGCATTAGTGTTAATATAGGTTATATAGGCAGCTAAGCGCTCCTGAGCTTGTCATCCATCATGATCGTTTGCATGTGCGTTGTGACAAATGCCTTTCTAATCTGTTTCTGTGAGCGTCTAATATTACAGGTAAATATGTACGCTTATTTTATTAATATTTACGTATTACTATACCGACATGCTACCTAGTTATTATTCGGGTTATGACAATTGTAAACACAGCTGCCAAAGTTTGATTTTAGTATATTTTCAAAAATAATCTCGATTATGGTTTCTGTAAATTAGTAATTTCATTTCTATTCTCTTTGTCATCGTGGGTAGTAACAGTTGAATAGTTAGCTGTTTGGTATACAGGCAAAAATAATCATCTTTCCACATAACTTTTTAAGCTATGACGTACTTATAAAAATGAATTGAGACAGCACACACACAACATTGTTTTCAAAATTCAAAGTATTTATTTCAATTAACCCCTTTCACAGCGACTTTTGAATTGTCAAAGAAAAGGGTCTTTCAGAAAGATAAAGCTAGTTGCCCATTCCAAAGCGTAGGAACCTATCCTATGGAGAAGGGCGAGCAACAAACTCCATGGACAATCAATCTGCCTAGCCTTTTCCCAACTATGTTGGGTTCGGCTTCCAGTCTAACCGGATGCAGCTGAATACCAGTATTTTACATGGAGTGGCTGCCTATCTGGCCTCCACAACCCAGTAACTGGGTAATACAATACCCCTTGGTAAGACTGGTTGTCAGAATTTCGGGCTTCTGACGACCCGTAACGACTGTAAAAGATCCATGAATGACAGCCGGGACCAACGGCTTAACGTGCTTTCCGAGCCACGGAGGAGTCTCGGTATGTAAAGATGCTCACCCATCCACGGACCAACCCCGGCAAGCGTAGTTTAACCTAAAGAATCGACCCGTGCGGCTGTTATTACTTAACCACAAGCTTCTCCAAGAAACTCCATTGACATGGTTTAATAAAAGTTTCAAGGTAGCTGCCTGTATACTAAATATCTTGTTTAGCTGTACTTACCCATCTACGAGTCACCTCACCTCAAAACGTGAATGAAATTGCACTCGTGCATCACTACATAATATTACAAAACAAAAGTCCCCCCGCCGCGTCAGACAGACGCGCGTCTAAACGCGATATAGGTACTCGTACCTATTCTAAAATGATCGAACGGATTTTCATACAGTTTTCTCCAATGGACTGAATGAAGTTTTAAGTGTATAATTCATTAAAGGTTTTGTGTAATTTGGCTGAAATATGACGATGATTATTGAAGATGTCCGAAAAAAACATGCCTACTGGAAGCTGGCGTGCGTGATACGGTACTACTTTTCTCAAGCGGGCAAAACAGGCAATTTGAGCTGGCAATTTCATTTAATTTGTTATAATTTGATTTAAATTTCTATTTAATTTAGTTTGATTTAATTTCGATAACTTTTATAAATTCAATTTCATATGTATTTTTATTTTAATGCAACACATTACTAACGTAGTTTATAAGTTTTACTAACAAAAATATGAATCATTTGTCAAAGTCAAAGTCAAAGTCAAATCATTTATTTCAAATAGGCCATTATAAGGCACTTCTGAACGTCAAAAATTTACAAAAAAATTGAATTGATCCTATTCGCCCCTTCCAAAAGGTAGTTTTCGCATGGAGAAGAATGGGCAAGAAACTCCACCGTTACTCTTTTAAAATTAATTTGTGTTCGAAATAAAAGGTATAAGGTCCCATTAAAATAGATGGACAAACTTTTAGAAATCATTCAGACCACCAAAATAAAGACAATGGTAAAAAAATAATAAGAAAAACGCATTAGATACTTACAAGAAAAATTAATCAGCTAACGAAAATACCCTAAAAATGTTGGTTACCCAATGCCATTTATTATTTTAGGTCAAAATAAAATAAATCACTTTAATCAGTGTTTTTTTTGCTTGAATATCTTTGGTTAGACGTACTGAACGCCGCGCTGTGTTAAAATTTGTCCATCTATTTTAATGGGACCTTTTATATATATATAAAGCCGTGGGTAAAAGCTAGTCTAAAAATAAAATAATATATCATAAGGCGATAATGAATAGTCTCGCATTCTGAAGCTTCATCTGATCATATATTACGAAGTGTATTTTCTTGCGAGCCCAGATCAATAGAAGGAATATCATGTGGCTTATTCAAGGCATGAATGTCAAGTTTGCGAAAACTTTGAGGTCAAAGGTCAAGCGAATCGTTTCTCGTCTATATCTTCCTATTTATTAAGACGGTTCAGCATTTTTGTGGTCCTACGTGGCGGGTCTGACGTCAAACTGGAAGCAAGAGCGGAAAAGATGGTTCTTATTTCCTAAGACATAAGGTATGTTTTGTTTAGATAGATTCTTGTATCTCTGGAGCTGTATAGAATACTATAGTAGTAGGCACTGACAATCAACGAGTAGGTACCAAATATTTTGACGCGTTACCTTTTTGGTTTTAGGGTTCTGTACCAGAAGGGTGCAAAACGGAACCCTATTACTAAGCCTCCGCTGTCCGTCTGTCCGTCTGTCTGTCAGCGGGTTGTATCTCATGAACTGTAATAGGTAGACAGTTGAAATGTTGACAGATTGTGTATTTTTATTACAAATACCTAATAAAAATTAAATAAAGTTAAAAATTAAAGTGGGTCCCCATAAAAGAAACGTGTTTTCGGCGTTTTTTGCTCGATCTTAATACGGTACGGGTGCGAGTCCGACTCGCACTTGGCTGGTTTTTTGAAACAAGTTATTTCTCAACGTAAAGAATCATGAGTCACATCAATTCTCAACCAAAAACGGCACTAAATTAATAACCCCGATATTGCATTTCGTATACATATAAATCATACCGGCCATTTCTTAAGGTGACGTGTGACAGCCCATCTCCATCCTCAGTTCTATACGCTCATTTTATTGGCAGCAAGTCAAGTACACTTCCATACAACAGTGTTTAAAAAAAAAAATGTTATGAAAGTTCAAGGCGATTCTCAAACCTTGAAATGTAATGCAATGGTTATCGTTTTTTGACGGTTACTTTCGAATTCAGAACAGACCTAGGTTGTTTATTATGTTGAACCCTCTTTTCGAAACACAATTGTATGATCTACTAGCTTCTGCCCGCGTCTTCAACCGCGTGGACCCTAATTCTTTTTCTTAAATAAAAGTATCCTAAGTTACTCCTTATACCTAACATCGGCTAATCTGACAATGAAAGTCAGTTAAAATTGGTCCAGTCGTTTCGGAGATTAGCCGGAACAGACATTTTTTTTTTTATTGTTTTTTGTTAATAAGTACCATACATAATTTCTTATGCATTTAGTAAAAAGCTGTTATTTTGACATTACAAACTGACACTACAATTTAATTTATTGGTTTATATAGATGTATAGATTGCGTCTCACAATATAATAGAAATAAATAAAAGGTAAGTAGGTACCTACAAAACATTGTGAGCGATTGTACTTTCATACAACACAGACAAGTATTGGATATTCGGTTATGGCTGTCTTTTTCTATCAATGTGGAAACGAGAGAGATGGCGAATCTTTAAAATGTATTCGGTTTGATCTGAGTAAGTAGGTATCTAAATTATTTCTAGACAGGATACGTAGTCGGTCGTGCGTTTGAAGTACGTTTTATTTCTGAATTTATGTTGTTATATTAAGAATTATAAAAATAAGTGTTGCTACTTTAAAATAGAAAATTAGAGCGGGTCAGAGAAATAAAAATTTAGAGAAAATATCTTTGAAACTGTACAGAATTTTGATCCATTTTTCAGTCTCACTATTCTGGTTTGAGCTTAGACAATGTATGATTTTCCAAATTAAAAAAAAAAAACTAACCTACATGATATTCATTTTGTCCATATAACGTAAGACTTATAATATGCAGCAATTTTCTCCATTACTTTTACATACCACAGGCAAATATTATTTCTCATCTAAAGAATCAAGAAAGACTAAATCCGTCTCATTTACAAAATTGCTATCATGCGGAACAATTGTTTGCCCACAAAAGATAGATTGTTTAGATATGTACAGTCCGTTCATTATAACTTGTCCCGTGACGCGATTGGTAGCACTATTCTATCAGTCGCCATTTTGAACTCTATTACAATTGAAACAGAGCTTGACAAGCCAACATGACGGCAAGGGACAAGTTATAGTGAACGGTCTATACTAAAACTATTTTATTTTTGACGCACATGACAGTTCCTAATTCAACTTTCTTTTATCTCTATGTTAATTGGATGTTTGCCAATGGAAGTTAGGTAGACAACCTTGGTATTGTTTATGGTTCATTGGACTCCCATGATTGGTAAACAACTATGTCGCGTACTTACTATCTTGGGGTAGGTAGAAAGCTAACTAAATTAAACACTACCACATTATTTTTTATCCGACTATAGGTTATCAATCTTAAAGAGGCAGATAAATACCTAATTAATAAATGTATGTTTGACTTTTAACTTCTATATTTTTACTTTAAGCACTCGTACATTTATTGTCTTCTCCAATTTAACTCCCAAGCGACTCGGTGACGTAACATAATGAATTACTCTTCAATTTAAAAGTTTGCGTAACTTAGCGCCATCTGTCATATTTAGTTAGAACTGTAGAATCATTAATGATTTGTAAATGCGCGTATTACTGGCAAATTCTCATATTTTTAATTGACTATAAATGGAGGGTCCAATATAGCTGTGGGGTGTCATAAAAATGGTGACAAGAGGATACTACGTAAGATTTGAATGGAAACACGTTACAGGCATCATGTCAATCAAGCTTTTTGTTAACTAAGTATGCTTTCGACAAGTATGATTACCTACATTTGAACATTCTATACTAAGGCGATTTTGATCCATTATTTGAAGTCGAAACACATAGGCCGCGTTAATGTTATCACAAGGAAGTGCTCCATTTTATTACCACCAAGGGCTTTTTCAATGTCACGAAGAACCTTGTTTAACGCCCCAATACTTATTACCCAAAGAAACCAGACATTTTGGGGCAACCACACATGTATTTATTATAATAAATAATTAACTCACAAGCAGTACCGTTATAGGGTTTAATTAATCCCGGACAACGGGAATGTGTCCCGTAGAAATTTATTGCTATAATTTACGACAGTCTGGAAAAAAGAGAATACAAATACAGTGTAATGTGTACTATATTAGACAGTTGCTTAGAGATATGAGTGGGACTGTGGTTGTTAACCTTAAGAGTGATTTCACACGACACCAGGGTAAAGGCTCTCGCAGACAGGCGAGACGCAAAAGTGCGACGCGATTCTATTATAACAGTTTCTTCAAACTTTATAGAATAACTTCGTGCCTGTCTACGGGAGCTTTAAAGCAAGGTGGTAGACAATTAGCGTCTGCATCGCGATTGAATCGCTGCAAAAAGTCAGCATGAGAAACCGCCTTACGGATATTGTATGCGATAGAGATACTCACGTAGAATCTGTAAACCGCAAAATTAAAGGCGAAAAATATGTTTGAGACATAACGAGGTTTTCTTTTTATTATTTTTTCAACAGCTCTCTAAGAATACCCTAAAATGTTTCTTTATTCTGAAAAAGTAACCTCTTTTTAGGTTTCCGTAGTAAACAAGGAACCCTTACTAGTTTCGCCATGTCCGTCTGTCTGTCCGCGGTTTAGCTCAGAAAGCTGTAATTTAGTATGGGTATACATATTAATCACGCCGATAAGGTGGTAAAATGCCGATAGGTGTCCTACCCTGCACTACGGAATTACACTTCATTATACGTGGTCCGCACTTGGCCGGTTTTTGAATATGAAATTAACAGCTATATATTATAGTAATATTTCTTACTTTCGCCTGAAACATACTGCGTCGCAGTTACAAAATACTACGTATTCCAGAAGCCTTGGAAATGTTAACACGAAACATCGAAAGCCGATACGAAAGCTAGCATTATGACAATACTACTTCTTCGTTGTGTAAAAACAATAGAAATTGGAGTATTTTATTAGTTCGGTTCGGTTCAGTTTTGCATTCGAACTAGAATGCAAAACTTGCTAATAAATATTGCTCCTGAAATTTACTTATATAGCTAACTCTTTTTTATGTTTATTTGTATAGTTAGTTAGTTAGTAATTTATTTAGTACCTTATAGTGTAAATAGTTTTATTAAATGTTGTAAAAGATATATTACAAATAAATAAACTCTGGTGCATTATAGCTGATATCTACTTGGAACTTCATACTTCTTTGGTACGAGCAGCAACAAAAGTCGACTAACACTACATATTGACTTAATCGATTATCGGCGTTATAGCATTTCATATAATGGCTAAGAGTTATTATCCTTTAAATGTTACTTCTGTTCCAATTTAAAAAAAAATTGTATGCTTCATATTTAAGATTTATAAAACTAAAGTGTTAATCGACATTATTTTGTTACTGTACTATAACAACGAAATTAGCAATTAATACTTCAAGTAGTCTTATTACAATCAATAATTACTAGCAAGTAAATGTCAATTAACTAGTCATATGAATTAACAGCAATAAAGAACATACCTACAAAACATTTCTTGAAGACTTACATTTATTTAGATTCCGTATCCCATCTTAAATTAATTTAACACCAACTAAACTCCACTACCGAAAGACAAAGAGCATGTTATTGCACTTACAAATTCGCATACCGAACGTGAATCGGCCATAAACATTTAAACCAAAACCATCTGTAAATGAACCGAGGTTAAAATCGTAACAGGGTGTAAATCAAACGCACTGCACATGTCTGTTCCCATGATTCATGGCACTACAAATCCAACAGCCTTATTACAACGGAATAGAGTTTAAATTAATGAATGGATTGTCTTAACTGTGGGCGTGTAAGGACTTATTAAGATCACTTTGCATGCATCATGCCAATTGAGTGCGGGATACATGTGTTTCTGATTTCTTTTTTTATTTAAGATGATACTTTGACGATGTAAACTAGTTTATTTGTGAGTTTTCAAAGATATGAGCATGTCAGGAATGGGTTGAATAAAAATGAAGGTTTTACACGAAGGTATTAAGTCTGACATGATCTTGGAAGCTTTTGCTCTCCTACGATTTAAGCACGTAAAGGGTGAAAATACATGTGTACCTATAAATTATTATAAACGTTTTTCATAACTCATAATCTCTTCCAAGTCGTATGCACATCTTTTATGTATCAAGGATTTTATGCATCGCCTTATAGGATTAATTAGGAAATTAAATTATCGAAGAATAGTTTACACGTAGCTTGATCTTTAGTTACATTATAGAAATTTAACTAAACAGGCTTTACAATAGATATTTCAATTCTAGATTTCTATCTGCAAGTATCTTCTTAGATTGTTCATCTTAAAACAAATGGAAAGAAACGAAATATTTACACTTGATAATAAGGCTTTCTTGCCACCATCAAATGACGTCTCCCCTCGGTTGACTTCCAAGTACCGCGGGAATGTTACCAGCTGACACTTTTTGCTCTTTTCTTCTGAACATGACTACCGAATTTACGATAGACATGAAACTATTATATACTTGCATCATCATTGAAGAACTTAATATGGGTACGGCAAAAGAGAATTGTTTATTGAAAATTTTGTTGTTGCAAAATTAAATCGAGTAAAATAAGATGTTTGTAGATTTCGATAGATTTTACGTTGTTTAAGCAAAAATAGTTAAATACTTCCAAGTTTACTATCCTATAAAAATGTATGTAAAACTTACCTATCACGATAAATAGTAACACTATATTCACAACCTTTAAACTGTTATCCAAAACTACAGAAAGCTGTTCTAATTCATCTAAACATCCAATGTTTTTTAACTACTATTGTCTAACATCCAACATCCAAGATTATCCTTCACGAAAATTAAAGTTATTCACAACACTTCGCGGTATAAGTTAGTGCGGAAGGTTGTACGGAGGCTTCGCACAGCCGCCCGACGCCACGACAGCCGGCAAACTGCCGCCCGCCCAAGCCGCCCTGAATGTTTTCGCAACAACTGAAAATTTTATTCAGCGAGCGAACATTACCTTCAAGTTTTCGAAGAGTTCGTAAGTACTGTGAATGCAAACTAGAAGGTGTATTTTTTTGATATAAAGATGCTCATCTTCTTAAGTCTTTCAATATTGGTCAGTATTGGTTCGATCGTTCATGAATGAGATATGAATTGCAATAAAATGTGGCGATTCGGTTTACAATCGTATGAATGCAATTTGTTCGTTGGCTACAATAGCTGACTATATGTTCAGGGATAACTGTCAATGTTTTCAATAGCTTTTGCAAATGTACCTTCTAATCAAGCTACTTGTCGGAGTCCGGATTTTTTTAGGCTATGCGTAGACCTGACTCTGGACTACCTTTAGACTGTGCCTATAGTTTTATGAAAATAATAATAGCGTGGCACGTACACTCGTCAACACAACAAGGAAAGCCGTCTTTAGAAAGACAAAATTATTCTTTTTTAAACCAATTCCAGTCTGGTGGGCGCACTGTCTTAACTATAAATTAGACTATGATGGCCAGTTTATCGTTAAAAGAATAGATACCACACCTCAACGGTCACTGATAAAGATGATTCCTTATCTTCACCCACCGATCAAAGTGACGCAACCTACCTTGATAATAAAGTAAAGAAAAATAAATGGTAATTAATTTATAGGCGCGATCGCGTCAAAACAATACCTTATCTATGAAAAAAAGCCTCTGTTTTAACGCTTTAAGTTCGCGTGCCAGTGGCTCCCCCTATCCATCACTCAGATAACATGAACAAATACTTGGTGGAATTAGCATAAACCCTAGAAATTGTTACCAACTTCAGTCTAGAATAATAATTGGATATTTTCAGAGTAAGTTTCGTTCGCTGTACTGAAGTCGGAATTTCAGTCCCCTGCCATTTAGCGACGATAATTTTGTTATCTTTTAGACACTGATTAATCTCGAATATTTGGAATTCTTAATTGCATTAGCGCGAATTGTTACGCCTATTTTCATGGTAGGCTGGGCAAAACTAATAGGAATCTTGAAAGCAAAATTGACAAATAGAATTCTAAACAGTATTTAATGCCATTGTTAGTCATCTATAGTTATTTTGTATTAAGAATTAATTATACCAGGATAATAATGCCTACTAAAATGTTTGTGCGAGAGCAAATTAGATCTATGTGAGGCAGCCTAAAATGATTAATTGAAAATTTAAAGAAAGAAAGAAAGAAAAATAGGTTTATTTGTCACAGAAACACGTGCCTTCAAAAAGACAAGACTAGGTAAGCAGAAAACAAAATAGATCAATAATATTAATATAAACATAACAGAAATAGTCGGCAGCTGCACGTCATGAATGTGACAAGAAGGCTTCCACTCAGCATAATGCTGTACTATGGGGGACCCACAGCACAGCGCTGATTTTCAGTGGTCACCCGAAAAACACGTACGGAAATCAAGTCAGGTTCAGTGATTTGTTTGTACATAATATAGGTAATAAAATAAAATAAAATAAATAGTACTTAGAATATAATAAAATAAATAATACAACTATAAAACGAATTTTAGAAATGAATTGTTAGCAAGTAATAGTCTGATAGTGTAATGAAACTTAATACCTACATAATTATTTGAACAAAAAGGATAAATAGGTATTACCTGCCCATTGAAATGGGTTGGAGTCAGTATAAAACATTAATTACATTCCCATTATTATATAATACCCAATACAGAAGCAATTATTAAAAACTCTACTTACCTACTTTTTTACGCTTTTTTTCCATCGATTTCCGAACCGAGCTGTCTGGTACATTGGTTGCTTAGCAACGAAGGTATATAGCAGCATAATATTATCCCATTTATTAAAATACTGTACTGCTGAGAACTGAAAACAATGCGATGCTGAAAAGTTTTCAACGTTCATTTGCCGTTATTACTCGCGATCCGTAATTCGGTACTTTTACTGTTTACAATATACTTTTGTATTCACTATTTACTTTTCCGATAATTTGCCTATTGAATATTATGAATATTAACAAAATAAAAAAAAACAAAATAAGGTCTACGTTGCTGCAGGTACTTTGGATGAAACACTTTAGTGTGGCCAGTAATTTGAATCACGTATCTATGTACAACCTATTTATGGTACCCACACACGTAATGATTTACTTGCGCAAGTATAGCGTTACGTGTGTTGGAAGATTTTTGCGCAAATTTCTCCCAACACACGTAATGATATACTTTCGCAAGCATAAATTTGCGCAAGTAAATCGTTACGTGTGTGGCTACCATTTTTTTATTTATTTATCATGAACAAAGTTTATAACAATCTTAACTCAATAACTATGCCCCGCAAAACCGTTTTCACGGTTTGTCTGTAGGAACGGAACAAACATTACAAATAAGGTTTATGAGTGCGGACACTTAATTTCAACTTATTGCACTTATAAAGTATCAAACAATAATGTACTATCTTATAAGTATGTATGGTAAGTGAATAATAGGAATCCCTTTCCTTAAATCAAATGACATAAATATCTGATAGAACTACTTAATTACCACTACTTTTACGTTATTTTTTCTTCCTCTACCTGAGACATTACAATTTAACAATATCCAAATATTATATTTAATAGATTAAGAAAACTTAAACTTATCTGTTAATCACGAAACAGCATCATAAGCACTTCTTTATATACATTTAGATGCGACAGATGTGGACATTTCTGATTACATTAAACGAAAAACTGAGATTAACGTTAAGTTGCGTACAAATTCTTTGTGTCACAACAACACGTACATATTTTCCTGAATAATGAAATGTGGCCGCAAGGAGTTGTTTTTAGACGGTTCGTAAATTTTCGGCCTAAAGTTACGAACAGACCTACTACGGGTTCTGAATACGGTTTTAATTATAACATAAATAATGGTAAATAAAGTGCACAGATTTGCAACCTTTAATTGTAAGAACGTTAAGCGTTCTATTGATTACATACGAGATTTGTGTAAATCTATGGACGTCATAGCCCTGCAGGAGACCTGGCTGCTGTCGCATGAAATATCGTACTTAAACTCAATAAGTGACGATTTCAACTGTACGGGAACTACTGCGGTCGACACCTCGAGTGGCATGCTGCAAGGAAGGCCTCATGGCGGTGTGGCGCTGTTATGGAGACGGAGTGTCTACACCGATGTTACCGTGATTCCGTGTGATAACCCGCGTATAAGTGCTATAAAAATAGTGTTGCAAGATAAGTCAATATTAGTGTTTAGCATCTATATGCCTACGGATGTGGTAATTAATTTGGCGTTCTTCACTGACGTCCTCAGTGCGGTGAGTGCAATAATTGATAGTTATAGTACAGAATGTGTTTATATATTGGGGGATTTCAATGCCCACCCATCGGAGCGTTTCTATAATGAGCTGTTGGAGTTCTGTAGTGAACAAGACTGGTTGTGTATTGACACTGAACAACTGGGTGTGACATCTAATACCTACACATTCATAAGTCAGGCGCATGGGTCTACAAGGTGGCTCGATCATTGTGTGATAACTAAGGCGGCTGTACAATCAGTCAATAAAGTGTATGTTCAATATGATGTTACTTGGTCCGACCACTTTCCATTAATAATGGAATGTGATCTAGATTCAGTTGTACCTAAGAGATATGCCTCTGGTTTGTTTGTAAACAACAAGGTTCCGTGGGGTGATAGAGACTTGGCACAAATTGAGTCGTACCATAGGGAATGCCATAAACGACTTCGTCTGATAGATTTTCCAATGGAGTTTCGTGATTGTTGTGATTACATGTGTACTGACTTTAATCATAGACAATATATTGATAAATTATATAATCAAATAATTGGGGCCTTATGTGAGTCGTCAGTAGTAGGTCGAGATTATAGTAAGCGCGTTAAGAAGAAAGTTGTTACTGGGTGGAACAAACACGTTAGCGAGGCACACAGGATTGCCCGGAATAAATTTATAATATGGTCGGGGTACGGTAGACCTTCCTCTGGTTATTATTATGATGACATGTGTGAATCGAAGAGAATTTTTAAATCTCGATTGAAATGGTGCCAAGACCACGAAGACCAGGTAAAAATGGATATCTTGGCATCTAATCATTCCAGGAAGGACTTTCGTGCATTTTGGAAAAATACCAATAAATTTGACCATAAAGCGAGCCTGCCTGTGTGTGTCGATGGTGTTAGTGATGCCCAGAAAATAGCAGATCTTTTTCGGGATAGATTTGAAGTCAAGTCTTCGTTAGGTCCGTCGCAGGCGACAATCAATGTTGAGTCCAGAGTGGCTTTGGGAGTTAGAATTACAGCTAAAGACATAGGACGTATAATACAGTTGATGTCAAGAGGTAAATCTCCTGGACACGATGGACTCAGCATTGAGCATCTTCGGTATGCGGGCCCCCACTTACCGCGAGTCTTGGCGTTATTTTACAATCTTTGTATGAGTCATGCGTATTTGCCCTGTGATATGTTAAAAACAGTGGTGGTACCTGTGGTTAAAAATAAAACTGGTGATTTAACGGACAGGAATAACTACAGGCCTATATCTTTGGCTACTGTGGTCTCTAAGGTATTGGACAGTGTCCTTAATGCCCAATTGAATAAACATATAGTATTGCACGATAATCAGTTTGGGTTTCGGCCAGGTTTATCCACAGAGAGTGCGATATTGGGTTTTAGGCATACTGTGCAGTACTACACGGACCGCAGTACGCCTGTTTACGCCTGTTTTCTTGACCTTTCGAGTGCTTTTGACCTGGTTTCCTACGATATTCTTTGGGAAAAACTAAAGAAGGCTCAACTACCTCCGGAAGTCATTAATATTTTTAAATATTGGTACGGGAACCAGGTTAACAGCGTTCGTTGGGATGGAGCATATTCATGCCCTTATGGATTGGAGTGTGGGGTGCGACAGGGAGGTTTGAGCTCTCCGACTCTCTTTAATTTGTATGTAGACCAATTGATTGTGGAGCTGAGCAGCACCAGAGTCGGATGCTATGTTGATGGCGTATGTGTTAACAATATAAGCTATGCGGATGACATGGTGCTGCTCAGTGCCTCAGTTTGTGGTTTGAGGAGCCTGGTGCGTGTTTGCGAGGGTTATGCCAGAGCTCACGGCCTGGTGTATAATGTGAGGAAAAGTGTCGTTATGGTGTTTGGGGCTGGTAGTAAATACCCAGAAATTGTGCCTCCAATCAGTCTGAATGGTGTAGCTTTGGCAAGGGTACACCATTTCAAGTACCTTGGGCACGTTTTGACTACTGGCCTCAGGGATGATGACGACATTGAGCGAGAGCGGAGGGCGCTGTCGGTGAGGGCGAATATGATTGCCCGCAGGTTCTCGCGTGCTTCTAAATATGTTAAAGTAACGCTGTTTAGAGCTTACTGTACTTCATTTTATACCAGTAGCCTGTGGGTACATTACACGCTTAAATCGTACAGCGCCCTGCGCGTTCAGTACAACAATGCCTTCAGGGTGCTGATGGGGCTGCCTCGCTTCTGTAGTGCGTCAGGGATGTTCGCTGATATGCATGTAGACTGTTTCTACGCTGTTATGCGAAAAAGGTGTGCATCCCTGGTGCGCAGGGTGCGGGCCAGCTCTAACAGCATCCTGGGCATGGTTGCTGATAGGTTGGACTGCTGCATAGTGAATCGATGCTCCAGAATTGCGGCTGGAATTATGCAGCAGTGATTTTTGTTTGTATTGTGTAACGTTCTTGTTGTGTACTAACATAGTTTTAAGCAGATATTGTTACTAACATAGTTTTTAAGTTAATGTTGTAACTATGAGTCTTAAGTTACTCGCAATAAATACTTTAATAATAATAAGCAGAGTAGCAGTCAAAACTTAAGTCAAGTAGTCCCAGCAATACAATATCGATCTTTCAAGCCAAAATTAACATTAAAAAAATCTGCCTTTATTACCTCTTGAACGACCGTCAACGTGCAGTTTAACGACGCAATTAATGTGGCTACAGTACTCGTATAAACTTGTAAACTCTTCAGCAACGAACAAACGTATGCAAATTGTGCGATATCGTGAAATGTTGCGTGCGCAATCAAAACTTACCTATGTGATGAACTTGATGTAAAGTTAGTGTATGGTTATGTGGAGTAATTGTGTTGAGTAGGGAAAACATATGTTACATTGGTTGACAGAGTAAGCAAGGCTTTAGAACACAATTTTATCGGTTTTTAGTATCCTATTCGAAGGCAACGGTAAAGGAGTATTTTTTAAAGATGTTAACTTTTACTCAGAATCACTATCAGAATCATTCTGATTGTAAATAACAAAGATGTACGGGCAGTATGTCCGTACACTTAGATGTAGTATCTAGATTGTTGACGTTTCCTGCAGCGATCGCAGGGTCCAAAGGAATATCTACGTACGATATTTTGCGCCTTCTCAATCTGACTGGGGCGATCCGCTAGTGGAAGACCAGCCAAACTGATTCGCTATCGTAAATGGAAACACTTCGTACCTGTGAATATAGTATTCATTGTAAATATTTCAACAGCCTCCAAAAAAAACGTCTATACTATGATTAGTCTATTTTATTCTTTATTCAAAATGAAAACGACTACATTTAAAGCACTAAACGTCCACTACCTATACAAGAAAATATTTATTTATTTATTTATAACATAAAATCATAACGCTTGTAATCCCTGAAGGGTTAGGCAGAGGTGTACCTATAGTAGACCGAATAATTTTCGCACACACAAAACTCATTACATAATATTATGACTATACAAAATACTGAAATAGAGAAAAATACACAAGTAGAGCACAAAGGTACTGCTTATTTCATTAGAAACGTTATGCAGCAGACCTGTGACAGGAGAAGCTAAATATTTATTTCTAGTCATCTAAACTGCAGTCTATATCAAACTAAGCCATTCAGGTAACGTTAGCTGTCCGTACGTTTTTCTTTAGCCGTCGAATAGCCGCGGTTTTTTCTCTACGATGGATACTATGTGACGTGAACACATCAACCGGAACACGGCCAGTGCTGACATGGTCCAACCACGTAGATTTCCATAACGTACGGTTCTGGACTAGAAAATATTTTGTATTTTGTAGCGAAGTCGAGTCACACCATTTCTGACGTGTGGTTTTCTAACGGGGCCGCTAAACTACGTAGTAACTTATGGAGTATTTTCTAAAGTATTCTACAGTTAGTTTGTGATGTGGTTGTGGGCAGTAATTAGTAGTTCTGAGCTGGTACAGATTGCCATTGGTAAGCTGCATTACTCATCGAAATTATGTTACTTAAATTAAATGTTACATCAATATCTTGTGATATATTGCAATTAAATCAAACAAAATTTAAAACTCATATTAAAAGTACACTGTGTAAACTAGCATATTACAAATTAGAGGATTATATCCAAGATAAGAATGCTTGGAAACATGCTGGTCCTGCTCCATAGGACAATATAGAGTCTAGACAAAATCAAACTGGTTGCTAATTTAATTGTGTAGTTTATTATTAAATGACAATGACTTTACATTCTGTGATAACTTTAGCATTACTTGTTAAAATTTTAGGAATATCGTACCTATAGTTGTACAATGTTTGTAAATATGTGAGCACCATGTATATATCACATAATTAGTTTATCTGTCATTGCTTCATTTTAAATTATTTTTATCCACTGTGGTATAGTAATTTTATTCTAGGTGCATCGTCTTCACATATAATTATACAATTAATGTATAGAAAATATTGTAAAACATTTTAATAGTACCTAACGGTGGATTTTCTTGCCCATTCTTCTCCAAACGAAAACTGCCTTATGGATGGGGCGACTAGAATCAATTCTACCTTTTTGTAAAATCTTGACGTTCAAAACTGCCTAATTGAAATAAATTATTTGACTTTGACTTTTAAGTAAAATAATTTAAATAAGCTTATTATATGAACTATAACAAGTGAAAAAGCGTTTGTATAAAGCTAATTCTTAGAACGTGAAAACTCTACGATAGATTTTTTTTGGTAGATTACAACATAATATAACATCACGCCTTGTTTCCCCGAAGCGTTGGGCAGAGGTGTACCTATTACAGTACCCCACGTTTCGACAGTTAATAGGGGGCGAGCCTATTGCCATCAACCGGACACAAATCCAGATCTCTTTCTATTTTTAAATTCCAGATAGAAAATCCCAATAACACTACCCGACCTAGGAATCGAACCCAGGACCTCATGCAGTAGCGCAGTCAATTACAAGTCTGTTTGTATAGTATTAAGGGGCTTCTACGGTCTACCTCTTAACTTGAATAATCTTTAATCAGCAGCCCTTGTTACACAAGCCATAAACCTATAGCCTACAAGGCTATAACCTTAGTTCTCGTACTACATAATTGAACATATAACACACGTCTATGTAGATCGTCGCGGAGAGCATCATCTCACATTTTATAGCCAATTAAACTGGTAGTTAACAAAGAGTCGTTTGTCTTAATAAAGTCTGTAAAACGAGACCGCCGATAACCTTCAGTTAAACCATGTTTAACAATTGCCCGGTTATGTTGTAAGTTGTTGGGAGAATTATTATCTCTGGATAGTTTCAAGGCCGGTAGAATAACATTATGTGAAAGGAAATTTGTCAGAATGTTAAGATGTACCTAATGTGTCATTTGGAAATCTCTAATAGTCGTTACGGGTAGTCAAAAGCCCAAAATTCTGACAATCAGTCAGCCAGTTATCCAGTAACTGGGTTGTGGCGGTCGGATGAGGTGGAGTTTCTTGCCCATTCTTCTCCATGCGAAAACTACCTTTCGGAAGGGGCGACTAGAACCAATTCAATTTTTTTGTAAATTTTTGACGTTCAAAAGTGCCTTATAAGGGGCCTATTTGAAATAAATGATTTGACTTTGACTTTGACAGATAAATAGTCGCTCCATGTAAAATACTGGTATTGGGCTGCATCCGGTTAGACTGGAAGCTAAGCCCGGAAAAAGGCTAGGCAGACTGATTGTTAAGATGTACCTAATATTCCTTTTATTCTGTCTGTTATTTTTGTCAGGCCTAAATTGTACATGCCCAGATGAACAATAGCGTTTACCTACTTTGAAATTGTTCTTGAATGAAGTAGTCAAAAGATTGTATTATCTACATTAAATGTTGTCTATAACAAATCGGTTTTCAAATTATGACTGACTGGCTTATGCCAGCGGTTTCGTCCGCGTGCATGTTGGAAATTATACCACGGGAACGTACTAAGTACCGGGATAAAAGTATCCTATGTCCTAATTCAGGTCATGGTCTACCCGTGTGCCAAATATCATCCAATTCCGTTCAGCCGTTTTAGCGTAAAACCGTAACAAACAAAAGAATAAACAAACTCACTTTCACATATAATATTAGCAAAGTTAGAATACTGCAAAAAAATTGTGTTTGACATCATCATGAATCGAGAAAAATGCTCCCTAACCACACACAGCAATGACTATCAATATTTACGTAATCATAAGAAAGACTCTTTCACTAGTTCGGCCGTCGAGACTTCGAGAGAATGCGTTTTTGATACCTGTTAGTTTGATACTAACGAATATGTGTTTTGTGAATTTGATCCTTATTACTACTAGAAATTGTCCAACTGACAGGTGTCAGTAATGTTGTAAGTTAATGTTGCCATTATTCATAGCTCCTTGATCTAAATTATTGCATCATAACTCAATAGCAACGATGCCCTATAAGCAATAAGATATTTAAAGTTACGCTAAAAAAAACGATATAAATTCAAAGAAAAAACCTGTATCGCCATTATAATCAGCATTGGAAGTAGCTTGTGTATGGTAACTCCATCGGCACAAACGAGACACGACATCTATGGGCATTGCTCTATGAAGGAGTACAGTTGCTAGATAAGGTACTTGTGATGACTTGTGACAAAATAGCTAGTGAAACGAAATTGCTTATTCTGTAAATAGGATATTGCAATCACTTCTACACGACTTATAAAAAAATAAAAAAATCTAAATGAGTTCGGCGTTTACTATCGTAGTCAGATAGTAAACGTCGAACTCATTTAGATTTTTTTACCTACTCTGAGAAGAAAGGCCGAATCAAACTCAGAGGTCACAGTAAGTGTACAGTTACCTGAATTTTTTTGGTTCCATACCCGAAGAGTGTCAAACCACAGAGTATGTAATGTTGTTAAAGTAATTACGCAATATTGTCTTTGTCTGTGGCCTTGACATCAACCGATGAAGAATCAATTTTAAAAATAGCATTTGTTTGTTGGCTGAATACGAGGCTTTTGGCTACTTTTGTATTTTGTGTTTATATTTTATTTTAATGTGCGTTTTGTTTGTGCAGAATAAACGTATTTTCTTTCTTTCTTTTCTTTCTTTCAAAGAGAACCCTATTACTAAGCCTCTGCAGTCCATCCGTCCATCTCTGTCTGTTAGCGGGCTGTATCTTGTGAACCGTAATAGATAGAATTTAAACAAAATACTGATTGTGTATTTCTATTTTCGCTGTAACTAAAAATTAAAATTAAATAAAGTTGATAATTAAAGGGGGTTCCCATACCAGATACGGAACCCTTTTGGCCGGTTTTGCACCACATATAAGGTTGATCGAGTAAAGCTTCCGACCGATTGATGACCAAGGTTAGGCCAAAGAAACCTGCAACTTAAATGCCACTATCTGAATGATTTTAAAGTATCCATTGCTTCATATGTTTGAAACATTTGTCTGCTAAATAACATGTGTGTGTGTGTGTGTATGTGTGTGTGGGTGTGTGTGTGTGGGTGTGTGTGTGTGTGTGTAATCGGAAGGGAAAAAGGTTGACTTTAGACACGGAGTGTCACTAATCACTACGATTGTGAAGTAAGCAGAAATTCAGTGTCGTCGTAGTTTAAACTGTTAAGAAAGCGTGTTGTCTGTTTTGTACACGTTTCATAAGAGGATTGATGTTCAGAGATAGTTTTAGATTTTGCGCTATCTAATGAGAAGTCAAAGTCAAAACGTTCATTGCGAACTAAGTGTACAATGTTGGTGTTATGTTATGTTAGTACTTATGACTTAGCAGCCTTTTACAAGCATTGCAATTATCATTCGCCTGCTGAACGTAGTCTTTATCATCATCCGAATTTCAGCCGAAAGACGTCCACTATTGGATATAGGCCTCCCCCAAGCACCGCCACTTCTACCAGTTCTGTGCTTCCCACAGCAAGCGGATTTCTGTACCTTCACATGGTCATCGGTCCTGTTATAGTCCTTGTAGTCTTTATACCGTAAGACAATTCAGAAGCAAAGAGTAATCCATAAGCAATTCTTTGTCACCACAAACCCAACTGTTGCACATACCACATCCTACTTTCCCAACTCCTGCCACACCATAACTGCTCGACTTTTTGCCACATCTACACCAGCTGTCGCCATGTTTATGGTGGCCGCTCCACGCACCGCGCTTTGTTGCTTTTTGCTAACGTACGGCACAATTGCAAGGACACTGGAACTACGGACTTGGCTTACCAAATATGTATTGTCCGCATTAAGAAAGGTATAAATATCTGGGCCTGTTCTTGATCAGAAACTGTGCGTAAGTTTATTTTTATTTTGCCATGTGGAGCAAAGGTTTGCGCTTAATTGTTTCTTTGGTTACGAGGCCTTGCATTTTGTTGATGGCCAAATATTTGATAGTCACATTTTTATTTGACACACATAAATACATAACTTGAACAGGCAGAAAAAAAAACATACCTATACGTATATATCTTATTAATTGCATCATATACCTTATCCATAACACACTTAGAGTCCAGCCGGTCTATTCTGTAATAATCTCACGGTGAAAACTTAGGTGAAGTGAACGTGAAGTGAGCTGTCATTCCACCTGCTGCTAGGGACTGACAGCTCCCTCCGAGCTCACTTCACCTAAGTTCTCACGGTGAGATGGTTACAGAATAGCACTGCTGGAACTGGTGGGAAATCGTTTGATTCACTACCATGCTGAATGAGCCCTGAAACGGAACGTCGCAGTCTGACATTCCGCAACGACCAAAAATCAGAGACTACCAACATTTTATCGGTGTCCCCACAATTCAATATAAACCAATCCAAAACAAAAGCACATGAAAATAAGTAACAAAAAAACACTTAAAACGAAAATAAAAAGAATATCCACCACGCCGATTATTGTACCGAGTTAAATTTACGGACGCAGCGACGGGTTTTTAATCGCATTCGAATTCGCTAAACGATCCCCATTTTTGTAATTGAATTTTGTTTTTTAGTATACCTCTGTTTGGTTTATGTTGTGTTAAATATTATTGTATTGTATTATTTAATGAAATATAACCTGAAAAAGTCCGTGACCCGTTTATAAATTCGGATAGGTACACTCTATTACATGAGACAATGGGATGTATTATATTCTGTATTGTTCGTGTTGTTTTCAATACCTACTTTTGGTTGTCTATTATCTATCAGAGTTCTACGTATCACTTTCCTTAGACATACTATCTATTTAGTATTTACGTTGTCATGACTACATCATCGAACCGATTATTTGGCGATGCGATAATTTTGTACTTGGAATAGGACACAAGGTGCTGCTTTTCATCTCAGATATTCCCACAGTTAAATTGCACATTTCTCTCAACTTTTATTCTTACGAAATAGTGAAAAACGTCTCCAGTCGACGCAGACACCATCACAAACGTCTCACGACTCTCCAGACAGCTGTAGCATTATATAATCGTGATTACAATAAATAAGTCTACTTGTATTACTGTTGTTACGTTTCATATACTGTGGATGCACCTTTATGTGCTAGATGACGTTGTAGTTGGGACTTGGGGATGATTTTTATATGTAGGTTTTGAAACGATCGTTTAAATTATAGGTATTGCAATATTAGACCCTGAGATGTCTTGTTCAGTACCTACTTATTAATAACTTGTTCAAAATGTATGTAATCGATGTTCTGCTTAAAAATTTATAACGACGAATTGTAATCACGGTTGTTCATAGAAAATTCCTTAAAGAGGTTTTCTGTTGTACATAGCTGGTGCCAACCTGCTCGTGAATAGTGTACTGAAAAGTAACAAAAGCCAACTCTACAGGCCACTGCACCCTTACCTTAGCATGTTTACTAAAAACTGACTTTCTCTTCTATTAACAACATAAACAGCGCATTCCCAACTAGAATGGGTGCGCCACATACCTCGCAGTCCTTAAGACAGTGTCGTTAAACAATTACCGTTAGTTTCGGTAACTGCCGGGTGGGGCGCCAGTGTTTGTGGATGACCCTTTATTTACGATATTACTTGGTATGTGAATGAACAGTATTATTTCACTAGCTAAGTTTATTCGGCTGTTAAATGTGAGGCCCTCGTGATATTCCTTGGGGAGGAAGTTTCGTGGCGTATTATACACGCTTATTTCTGACGCCTCGTTTGTCGGTGGTGCATGTGGCCCTTCAGGAACTTGGGGCATTTTCTTGGGAGAGGTTTATAGCTGTGTTTTTATGATTATGTCCTGGTTGGAGTCATGGTGTGAGATCATGCTTGAAAAATGGAGAAAGAAGTAGCTAGTAGTAGTTTAGCTATATTTGCAACAGTTATCGTCTCACGAATGCGTGGATCAAATTGCTTGAAAGACTAAAGACAAACGAGTACATTAGCATCGTCACAGCAATGAGCAAGATTATGTAAATATACAGCTATTATTTTAAAGAGGTTTTTTTTTTACATAACGTTCACCAAAACATTACCCAACACATCTTTCAACCTCGGAACTAACTTTATAACCGATTAAAACCTCGCAAACAAAATAAGAGTATACATAGACGTTATCGCCAGCATGGTGTCACGCGTTCGTCCATTGTCTACCAGTCTATTGTGCGGGCCTGGCGAGACGTGGTGTCTGCACTTGTATGCAGGTAGGAATGCCGCCGGAGCGTAAGCGCACTTTATGAGTACGGAACGTGATTTGGTAAAATATAATCTTGGAATTAAGCGGGATAGTTGTTAAGGGATGGAAAATTTGATAAAATACAAGCTGATACACCCCATGGAATTTCCCATCGGTTAAAATGATTAACTATCATAAAACTTTCGTCCTCTATTCCCTCCCCCTCTAGGGCGTGAATTTCACAAAACACCTGTGTTATATAAGGAACTCTTGTACACAATTTCATGTTTCTAAATCCAGCGGTTTAGTCTGTGCGTTGTGTCTCAGTGAGTGTGAATGAGAATGAATTCAAGATTTTTATTAAGTTAATACGTCCAACCTCAACTCAGTATTCACTGAGTGAAGTTAATCTCAACTCAGTATTCATTGAGTGGAGTTAATCTCAACTCAGTATTCACTGAGTGGAGATATGTAACTTTACTTGTTGGGAATACAATAGATTTCTGGTTTTACGGGTCTTATTAGAAAGTTCATGTTCCGTGTTTTGAGCAATAATTAATTGTAAATTGAAGAATGCTATCATCATCATGAGTAAATGAACCAATCGATGGTAATAGCGAGCAGACGAAGGTTTTACAAATCTACAAAAAGTAAAGTATTGAAATAGAATGGATTTTATAATATTGCAGGAAAATAGTATGTATGAATCCCATTGTTCGGTTCAAGGAAAAATGCGAAACGTGGAAATGACATGCATTCATAATATCGAGTAAATATCAGCAAAAAAGCTTCGAGTCTTTATAATTCTACGAAATAAAATAAATACTTGGAATGAATAAAGTTTCGGACAGTCATGTAAAATGGAGGCTACGTATTGTATAAAATTATGTAGTAATATTGAAACACGAGTATTTCTTGGACAAAACGATGCCACTCTTTGTCATAATTCAGTTACATATTTCCATATGAAAATGAAAAGAATTCCATACCATTTTACTGAAATAATAAGTTGACAGGGATTCATTTGATGAATGTAAGGAATGCTCTTGAATTTGCTGTATTTTAATTTAATCAGCTACTTTCTACTTTATACTGGAAGCCGACCTCAACATAGCTGGGAGGCGAATAGAAGCTGATGATCTAGTTCAATTTACCTAATCTGTTTTTAATCATAGAGATACAGTTAAGTATTAATAAAAACGAGTTCTAGCTTTAGTTCAAGCCCAAATCATCGAACTGGATATTTTATTTTGAACTATATTCCAACAAGTGTCAAGCTCTTAATTCAAAATTGACAGCTCAAGTTCGAGCTTAACGTCATTTTGTTAATTAGAACTTTCGATTTTTATAAGCTCTAAATAAAAAAATAGCTCGATTGTTTAAACCTGGTTCTAAAGATAAAAATAGTTTTGTAATAAAGCCTTTAATGTTTATAATATAATATCAAAATTCATTCAGTTTTTTAGGCACTAATTATTTTTCAGGTTTCATACATGCTTCTGTGCTTATCACTAAATTCATTATTAGAGGACCTTTAAAAAATAATGGTACCTTAGATAAAAAGACAGATACACTTATGTACGAGTATAGTTACTTATTTTTACCGAACCAACCAATCACCGTACATCTCACAATCACCAACCACATTGATGAATGATACGAGATAATCACTGATGGCTAACACAGATGATAGATAAGCTAGATAACGATCTGGCCGGCAATTTTCTATGTACCATTTGTATGTGTCCGAATTAGCCGCATCACACCGTTGCGTTGCGGAGATCAATAGAGATGTTTGTGGCTATAAAGTTTGCGATAATAGATTTGCATTCACATGTTGGCCAGTAAAGCTAATAATAGCCGCAAGGTTCGATACATCAGGTTAAGCTACGCTTGCCGGGGTTGGTCTGTGGATGGGTGATCATTTTAATATACCAAGACACCTCCATGCCTCGGAAAGCACGTTAAGCCGTCCCGGCTGTCATTCGTGAATCTTGGACAGTCGTTACGGGTCGTCAGAAGCCCGACAATCTGACAACCAGTCTTACCAAGGGGTATCGTATTATCCTTTACTGGGTTGTGGAGGTCAGATAGTTAATCGCTCCATGTAAAATACGGTATTCAGCTGCATCCGGTTAGACTGGAAGCCGACCCCAACATAGTTGGGTAAAGGCTAGGCAGATTGATGTTGGCCAGTAAAGCCTGATTATACTTGATGCGATTCAATTGCCCGTGGCATTCCATAAATAAAAATAACTATGAAAGTTGCAGCGTCTAACTAAACCTTTAATTTAATTGTATGCCACAGGCAAGAAACTGGCATCTTGTAAATGAGTCTTAAAAGTCAACATTATTGATCATATTTTAATTGTTTTCCAAAAATTTACTATAGCGGCTTTTCATATTATTCATATCTTTGAATTTATGTATGCAGAACGGTTTCTAGAATAAGTATGTTCTGGAAAATCATTAATGAGTCTACAAGGTTTCAGAAACTTTTCCTGATTTTGCAGATTGGATAAGAAAAATTGGTATTTAAAAAAACTGATTTCCGTAGTAACTTTATCATAAAAGCTGAGCATCACCGATGACCACGAAACATGCCACTATCACAACTTATGTAATGATATCTTAACTACCAATGTTTTATTATCTAATACGTGGAGCTCATCTCCAAAGGTCGCGGGTCGCACAGCCTCACGTTATCAAGTCTCTCGATAAGCAGGCGACAAGATCAACACATTTTATTAAAGTGAATTGTCACTTTCAAGATAAGATTATAGTCACGTTATAGTTAACCCGTTGTATGCCACGTGTGGGATCTTTTTACCAAGTTATAGTAGTTCCGTAAAATAAAATGTTCAATTTAAATGATTAATGAGAAGGACATAATAGATTTATATTTATTTCTGAAATACTTTGGATGATGGAACCGCACAGGTTGAGTGGACTGGAGAGAATTATATATTAAAATAGAATTAGATATTATATAAAAAAGTAAAATTTCATACAGAATGATTATGTTTAAGTTTGACAGTAACACTGACGGCATTCAAACTACATGTTCACACTTCACAGCTATGTATTTTATATATTAGAAGCTTTTCTCCTAACTGACAGTAAAGCTTTTGAAGTAAATCTAAGGAAAAAGTTACTTGTGCCTTTTCTAGAAATCTATTTGCTGAAATTGATTATTATTTTCAGACATCTGTCACTAACCTAAGTGGACACGTGCAGAATAAAAATAAGTCCTATTAACAGGTACATATGTAACATGACATCACACGTGTCAGAAGGGTAGTCAGAGGAGTAATAATGATGACTTCTCAGTGGACCGCTACGTAGAATCACATTTTACTAGAAATGTTTAAGTCCAATGTAAAAAGGGGCAACCCTATTATTGATACTGTCATCCATGAAGACGCGTCCCACTCCTCTCTACTCCGTACTAAAGTACAGCTTTTTTTTTTTTGGGTTGGTAATTATCAAATAACTTCTCCCGCTCTGGGCGGAGCCGGAGGGCGTGTCAGACTCTTACTGACTAAAACCCACCCGTTTTCCTTCCGTTGCCTGTACGTTGCCAGGGTTCACGGTATCCCTTTCGGACTTTCCCGCAATCCCGGCAGGCATCGGTCCTATCGGACCCCTTCACTTGCTGACATCTCTTTGAGGCGCGCGTGGAACACAACGCGCCGTCGACCCGGGCCTGGTCCTTATCGGACGGCGAGCTACCCATTGCTCACCGTCCGCAAGCCCGCTACCAAAGTACAGCTTACAGTACATTTGTCGCGGAGTGGCGCGTCTTCGTGGATGGCACGATATGATATCAATCGGGCAAAAAGACTTTGGGTTGATACTGAAAAATTCTTGAATGGGAATACTACGTTTCGTAACTTATATACTACGTTTGCCCGAACCTAGGGATTGTACCCAGTATTCCATATACACAAGTCACAGTTGCGACCACTAGACCACCGAAGCATTCGAGATCATTATCTATATGCCGCAGATGGATTGCTTAATTAGCTGTTTTACATAACCGCTAGCTGTTTTACAAAACAGCTCCGTTATGTAAGCTGAATAATATTCAGCTGGATTGCCATTGCGTAACGTTTAACAAAACTGCTGCCACCCACGTTTAGACGTAAAGCAGAATGGCTTATTTGCAGTCACAATAAACATTTGATGTGTCTTGTAATCCCAAATCGGTCGCAGAAACTAAATGAGTGCGCCTTGTGGTTTAGGTTAAGTTAGAACTGTGACTACTTCGAAGTTGGTCCCAGTTACTTGGCTATTTAGTATTTTTAGGACTGACTGTCCTTCAAATCACTGTTATCACTTGAGTTGGGTCATTTTCGTTTTATTTATTTATGTTGCGCACGCCATTATTGTTATTATGGCAAACAGAGTCACGAGCGACAACATTTTGAACTAAAATCTACACCGTCTCATTTCACGTTGTTTTACATAACCTATAATCGTTTACCCGCTGCATTGATAAATAAAAAAGTTTTTTGCACGCAATTCTGCGTGTTAAAATTCAGTAATTATGAAAAATCGCTTAACGTCGTTCAGCTGTTTTACGTAACGAAGCTGTGTTGTTAAACAGCTGGCGGTTATGTAAAACAGCGGATTCGATAATACATCTGTGATCAATACTTAGTTTTAAATCAAGTATTTTTCCGTGTCTGTCTGTGTGACCGCTTATTCTTCTAAACTGCACAATAGATTTGATGTGGTTTTCACCATCATTTACAGAATTTATTCTAGATGATTTATATGTCTGTAAATACGTTAATATTTAACTTAGGAATAGCACAGGAATCTCAATGTTTTTATATGTCTCGGCATCAATACAATTCACACGTGTGAAGTAGGGTCGGATCGCTAGTTTTAATAATACGGAATGCATATATCCTACCCATGTTGAAGCGTCTGTTAATGATATTATTATCAGTGAAGCACGATTGAATAATATCTTAACAGCTTCATCTTTATCTTGACTGGGAACATAAATATTTTGAATAGGAATTGATAGTAAATCGTGTACTATCGATCCTTTAACCAATATTAGTCTGAGCGATGACTTTTAATATCTTTTGCAAAAATAAGGTTTGTTGTACCTACACATTATACACTTTTTTCAGTTTGTATTCGATTTTTCTGTAGACTAAAATATAGAGCTTACGTAGAAAGAGGATGCAGTGTCAGATTTGCCTTCAGGTAGTTGTCGTCATAGGAAGCAACGAGTAGGAATCATTTCGTTCAAAACTTAGTTTAGTTGCTGCGCGTTCCGTAAACAACCCAAGTTTATAATTACACCGAGGCTTGCTTACTCACAGATGACAGAATGAAAACAAACCTCTAATGATTCAACATGGCGTATAATTTAATCCACACGACACTTAACGCCTCAACTCATTACATGCAACATTCAACTTTCTTTGACTCCATATTACAAAACGAACGTCTTTTTAAACAACCACACAACTTAAGCCCTTAAAAACAGGGCTTAGAATTCAAAATTGTCGAGACAAAAATGCGTGAGATACGCTGTTTTGATTTTGATATAAACAGTAGCGTCATCCGTCGAGATCAATAAACGTTTCAATTTGAATGTTCTTTTTATAAATTTAGATGACGATGGAGTTATGTGACGTGCGCGCGCGACGCTCACTTAAAAACTTGTTTGGACTTGATTGGTGAAGAAAAATGACATTTGATTTTATTGGATTTTTGGGATTTCGTTAGTATATTTGATTTAAAGGGCCCATGCAAATACATGAACTATATTTTAAAAGCCAAAGATGTTTTTTCTTGTAGCCTTTGAGAAAATCAGGTATCATCACGTGATAACGTTATTTTATGTTAGATACTCAAAGGAATTCACAGACAAACTGAAATAACGACGTGGATGTGACGCATATTTTCCCTAAACTTGTTTCTTTTAATTTAATGTAAATTAAATAATTTAATTTAATAAATTAATAATTTAATTTTGTGTTCTTTTTTTTGCGTCATGTTTACCGCAAATAAACGTATTTTCTTTTCTTTTCTTGAAAGCTAACAATGAGCCGCAAACTCTCCGCCTTCCAAAGCACATCCTAACAGGACTCTATAACAAAATTATCACTTTAGTTCAGGACTCAGTAACGTGTAGCACGCCAAGTAAGAATCGTGATAAAGCCTTTAATGTTGCTAACCTCATTTTCTTGGCCGTCAAGTGCCATTAAAAGTTTAAGCTTCAAGCCTAGGATAGTCTGGAGACCTTACTCGCCTTTATGATTGGATTTAGTACGCTAATAAATAAGTGTGGCCATATTACAGATAGTGTTTGTGAAACAAACTTTCTATATTGTTTGGTAGTTGAGGATTGAAGATTAAAGGGATGGATTGGTTATTTTCTGTGAGTTGTCGACATTGTCTGTAAGTAACTTCGTATTTTTGAGATGGTTATATGGATAATGGCGAAGAAAATAAAATACGATGCTGTTAGTCTGATAAGCACCAGCCAAATCTATATTAGTTGTCAAGTAACTTGTCCAGAGCTGGCCCTACCACTCTACGTAGGTAAAAAAAAGATAATCATTAAGAACCAAAGTGCACCAAAATACACCTAAAGGCAACTTTGACGGAGAAAGCACCGCTGAATAAATATTACGTTAATGTAACAGACCATTATTATTTTTAGGGTTCCGTACCTCAAAAGAAAAAAACGGAACCCTTATAGGATCACTCGTGTGTTTGGATGTCTGTCTGTCCGACTGTCACAGCCAATTTGCTCCGAATCTAAAGGACTGATTAAGTTGAAATTTTGTAACGTAAATAAATTAATTTTGAATATGGAGGTCACTTTTAATAATTAAAGTAATTTCATGTCAAATTTTCCTATTTGCCCCCCGCAAATAGGAACATTTGACATGAAATTAATGAGCCTAAAATTTTGAAAAAAATACAGAGATTGGTTCTTTACCTACTCATAGATTACAGGAAAACATATAAGAAGTCTATGGTCTTAAAATAACATAGTAAATATATTGTGCGTATAAACTTACATTTGCAGTTGGTATGTATGGGAGAACATGTTTTTCAACTACAATGCTAAGTTTGTTCGTGGGATAAATTCATCCCAACTACGGAACCGTTCATTTTGACATGTACAGGTAGGTAGGTACAGCTTCATTCTAAAATCAAAAGGAACTCTTTAATATTGAAAAGTCCCTCAGAAGGCACCTCAGCAAGTTCCTAGTATCCCAAACAATGCATGACTCCAGCATTATTTCCCCCAAAACCCTCAGTCGGCCAAACAAATAACCAAATCGGCTCCAAGTGCGATAGTTCAATGCGGACCGTTTTATCACGCGGTGGGTAGTACGAAACAAATTGAGATCCCCTGATATGTGTGCGTTACATAAATCTTCGCTGTTCGCGGGAATCCTTCGAATTATCTTGTTTTCGTTTTATTTACGGTATTGCGTAAATATTGTGTTCTTTTGGTAGGCTATTATTTTTTATAGGATGACTTAGTTTTTATAAAAGTTCTCATTGGCATTTAGTACAATAAAAACTGTCAATAAATATCTAGGGCCATGGTAGTGCCCCCGTCAAGATGAGCCGAAACCAAAAAGGGGGGCACTTGCTGGCAGCGTTTGAAAATCAAACCCCCATAGCTTGGGCCTCAATAATACTAGAGAGCTCAAATTCTCAGAAGAAGATATAGTTAGCAAACTATTAAAACATACTAAGTTTCATTTATCTAGCTTTTATATACAAAAATATACATCAATTTCGTCACTGATTCACTCACTCACTTACTCTGAAGTCCTAGAAAACTGAAATTTGGTACGTATGCAGGCTAGAATTTGCAAAAAACAACAAAAAAAAACTGTAACTTTTACCCTTCAACCCCCTTAAAGGGAAGTGCAAGTCTGTTTAAGAAAATCCTACAAAAAGAAATTAAATCCCACTAAATTAAAAATAAAGTATATTTCATACGTTTCGCGGCTGTCGCACAGACACTCCTATGGGCTTCTTATGATAAGACATCAAATCACTTGTCTTTAATGTTGTGTCATGCAATAGTTCAATGGAACGGCCAAGCCATACGACCAAGATGTACCTAATGTTTGTAGAGTTAGGCCTTGTAGTGTTACATCCCCGGCCGTACATTAGATCTATTAACTTTTTAACAGTAAAAGCGTTATGTGAGTCTTGGCAACCTACTTTACATGAAAACATTTTAGTGGGTAATTACTACCCGATTCCTTTGAAAGAAGGTAAGAATTTTTTGGGAAAAAGAATGCAGCAGCGCCTTTAAATGTTTACAAAAACATACTATGAGCAATTGTTAAAATGTAAACAATATTCGTGTACAGTTACAAGCACTATTAAGTAAACATTAAAAACAAAACGTAATGCATACTAGCGCCACGTAAAAACGGCGTAGTGCAGAAACAAAAGTTAGTTTTACGCCACTCGCCGATAGATGTCACTACGTATCGGTTGCAACGATAGCTCTTCAACGGGAAAACAGATGAAAGAAAATGTATAAGTAAACGGAGCTATAATCATTCTTAAACGATTTCATTTAGTGTTTTCCTTATCCTTAAAGGTTATCCATTCTTAAATTGATCCGTAACACAGAGTGTGTAGAAAATTGGACCAAAACCTATCGGCTATCTGATTAGAAGTTGCAAGCATAAAAGGCCTTAAACACAGGTGCTATCAAGAAACACTACCCAAATTGCTAGTTACGGTGACACTCAAAACTGAAGTTAAAAGGAGTCGTTAGTAGATACTTTAACTGCACTTTAACAGTTTAAAACTTTAAGATAAGAGTAATGAACTAAAAATTTGGTAAATTTTTAAAACCTCAAGTTTTTTCAGTGTTATCTGATGGTTTCTTACAAGTTTTAACTGAATTTTAAACGAACTACTGAATTATTCAATTGTAATTACAGTCAATTGATGTAAAAACGTCTTTTCATAAATTAAAGGTTTGAATATTTTTCCTTAAAATATGTGTTACGATTGATTGACTGGTAAATCATCTAGCTAGAGAATATAAGTTAAAAACGGTAGTTTTTGACTAGACTTTTACTGAAAAAACCGACCAAGAGCGTGTTGGACAACGCAAAATGAAGAATTTCGTAATTGGAATGAATTTATCCCAAGAAACAACTTAACATTGTAGTTGAAAAACATGTTTTCCCATACATTCCAACTGCAAATATAAGTTTGTACGCACAATATTGAGAGATTTACCATGTTGTTTTAAAGCCATAGACTTCTTATAGGTTTTCCTGTGATCTATAAGTATGGAACTATTTTCTGTATTTTAACCCTAAAAAATAACGAGGTCTTTGAGAATAGAAATAGGTATGTTTCGAAGCATGGTTAAAGTACGAGTAGGAGTCACAACAGCCACATAAATAGCAACAGACTGTAGCTAGACCTAAGGACTGGGAATTTTCTACATCCCTGTATTTAATCATCGCCCATAGTCAGTAATTAATCGTTGTCCAATAAGGAATCAGTCTTACCTGAAATGTTTGAATAATTTCTAGGTTTTAGTTCTTAAGCTAGGGTCAGTTTGGAAGACTATTATTATAGGCCCAATTAATCAAAATCTTAAATGGCAATTAGATGTTATTTCAACGTCGAAATATTTGTTAGGGTAGCGAAATAGGGCACTCATCGCTTACGTTGCATTTAGGGCTGGCCACAAGTCATCAGCGGTGCCGATTTTCGGCGGAAAACGAAACTGGATCTTACTGAGAAAAACCAGCCAAGTGCGTGTCGGACCACATACGATTATGTGTGCAGCGTGCAAACATTACACCTTCATTCAAATTTTCGTTGATATAGTGCAAAAAAGCCTGTGTACTGACATCTGGACGGACGGACAGACGAACTCACGGACAGACAAACGAACAGACGGACAAAGGACATTGGACTTGACGAAATTATAAGGACGGAACCCTTATAATTTTTAATTTTTGCCGTTTGACTACGGAACCCAAAAAAAATGAAAGAGTTATACAATCACGCTTGTTTCGAAACGCTACGCACTTTGTGCCCTAAAATGCTAGGTTTTCAACTACTAACAATTTCTGCATATATATTATGTACCTTGTGTGAATTGCAGAATAGAAAGAAAGAAAGAAAGAAAATAAATTTATTCGACTTAGGTCAAGGCACACAATATTTACACAAAAAAAAAAAAAAAAAAACTTATAATAGCACTGTGTGCCTCACGGCTGCGCCAAATAGGCCCAGTTCAGCATAAATGCCAGACAACTAGTGTCTAACGCTGGTTTTCAACTGGACCAAAATACAAAACCACTACATGCTGAAGAGATTAGTAACATTTTCACAACGCAAAAAACGAATTTACTAGTTTGTGACTGGTTGCGTCGTTTACCATAGAAATACTATAGTTGCTGTGACATTCTTTTTTTTTTTTGGGTGGAAATATATTAAAATTATCTTACCAAGGCCTGGACCAGGGCCGGACGCGAGAGACCATGAAGATACGACGATGCTCCGCCCAAGCCGGGCAGACCTCCACCGTGTCCTTCGGGCGATCCACACAATGATGACACCCGGTCGTTTCCTCCCGCCTTATCTGGAACAGGAACCTCCCGAAACAACCGTGTCCGGTGAGGACCTGCGTCAGGCGGAAGGTGAGGACACCGTGGCGCCTCTCTAGCCACTCCTCAAAGAGGGGGCTTATCGCGGCAATTGTGGCGTGCCCAGGACTGGGTTACGACAATCGCACTCTCCATGACGCCATGAGATCCCGCCGGAACTTTGTAACACGTATGATTTAAAACAAAAACAAAATTTTCGCAGCCGCCATCTTGGATTTATATTTTGATCACGATCGGCTTTGGCACCCTCGAAAACTATGAAAACGACACCCATGACGAAAATGAGAAAATTTTCGCAGCAGTTATCTTGGATTTTCATTTTGACCAAATTCACACTTTCTTGGAGTTCTTAAAGAAAGAGAGAGGAAGTGTGAATTGACACACTCTCTTTCTCTCTCCCTTTATTTATCTTTGAATTAGAAGAAGACAGTCCCAAGCATGAACGCTTTTTCGCGTGACGATTTCTGCTAGTGCATTCCTAAGCAAGCCGCTTTAAAGAACTTCGTTCCAACAAGGCACGGCAACCAAAATTGTGGACAGACCTTATCCTCAAAACTCAGGCTTCTTATTTGACTGATATACTCGTAATAATCGTCTTTCAGCGGTAATACTCCGCTGAAAAACGATATAGATACTTCACGACCTTCAAAACCACTTACCACCGCTTATCGCTCGTAACTTATTCCTGGGCCCCAAAAACCTGATTCTGGCCGTGTGCCACGAAGGCAGGTTATTAACACTACGTGAACACTTGGCACATGCCGGGTGACAAATGAAGCCGACATTATGAACGAACCGCTCATATTTTGAACTAATATTGTGCAGCCGCGATGGTGGTCGGACGAAAAATTTGATACTATTTTGTGGTATTTTGAGTCGGTTTTAATTAAAAAACGTGGAAAAGCAAACCTAAGATTAGTAAAAATATAAAAGCGAGCATGAACTGGTGCGAAACGAAGTTCACGTCAAAATTCAAGAGACCGTACACTATTTTTGAAATCGCCACACTTCGGCACCGTTTGAATTTCGGAGTGATATTACACGTCAGATCAGAAAAAATAGGCCAGTTTAAATATTTCCTCACTATCTTAAAATGTGACAAAGGAATTAATACGATAAGGTCATTAAAATAAACATGACCGTATTATTTTTGTAGTCATATGAATTATTAACGAATTACGCAAGTATACTACGTGCTTAGGGTACTTAATCAGAATGAGGAGACACGTTGCTGTTGAAAGAAAAGGAAAGAAAGAAAGAAATACGTTTATTCTGTACAAACAAAACGCAAATTTAAATAAAAAACAAAATACAAAAGTAGCCAAAAGCCTCGTAATTATCCAACAAATAAACGCTATACAATGTTGTTCATCGTTTGATGTCAAGGCCACGGACCAAAGACAATATTGCGTAATTACTGTTACAACATTACGTACTCTCTGTTGCTTATCCTTTTGTATGCTTTTCATATTCTCAGCCTACAAACTTTTCCACTGCAGACTGACACGGAAGTAGGAGCCGTTATCACCGAGCCATCACTGCTCCGCATTCCCATAGAAACAAAAATTTTGGCAAAAATCTTTCCTACCTTTATTTTTCGCAGGAAACCACAAATATTCTGACTTAACAAAAAAAAAACAAGGTAAACAGTATCAAACTGCAATACCAATATACCTACATCAAAACAGTCATAATTTGGAGTCCGAACACATTACCCATCTTAACTGCCGCGCCGCCGGTCCCGGGATTAGAGCCGGGATCAACGAGTGCAATTCCCGGGACTCGCTCGCGCCAGCCATAGGATCCCGTTTATTGACCATTAGTAAGGTCCGCTATGGTGTTTTCTGCTGACACTTTGCTATATGGTAGTGACATAATAATGGGACTATTTTCAAATTATGGTGACTTAGTGATAATCGCTGATGGTGGATTAGCTTCACCAGTTATTAAGAGAGGAAGGCTAGCTATAGATATTGATGATGTTTTGACACCATATACAAACTTAGGCTGAAACTGTTTTGTTGATATACCAAATAAATACGTACGCGGTGACAAATGAAAAAATAATTTGATTTATTTTGGGTCAGAAATCTTGTAAAAAATTGCATTTTTTTAAATAAACAAAAAATAAATAAGATTTGTTAAAGAAATAAAGAATGAAAGAATAATATTTATTTGGACACGGTTTGTGAAACACATAATAACAAAATAAAAAGTGAAAATAATCATAAAGCAATAATAGAGCAAAAAGGTTCATTTCAGCATTAATGCCCGACAAATGCTGTTTGAAGCTGGTTTTCTAACGAAGGGTTCATTAGTTGGACAAGTGACGGGGAGTACCAAAAATAAATAAATAAACTGGTCTATTTAAATAATTATTTTTGTTGACAAAAGTGCAACATATACATATATACTTAAGCATATTTTTAACATAACATAAAATTACGCCTGTACTCCCAAAGAGGCAAGACTGAAAAATTACACTACACCCACATTCTCCAGTTAGTTAAGTAAATAAAAAATACTTAAACTTCCAACAAATTAATCTTGTCATAATTCAAACTACTACGGAAAATTACAAGAAATATTAAACCAGTCTAGAATTATAACTTTACATTAATCAGACCTCGAATGAAAGCTCTCTCAGTTATGAAACTTCAGAAACTATGTTTCATAGTTGGGCACTATTAAAATGGATATAAACCCACTGTTTTCTACACAGGCTCTGCTCGGAAGCCGGCAAGTAATCAAAGAGGCGTAAAATTTGTTAGATATCCGACCAAAACTAACTTTATGGGGTTAGACGATGACTTAGAGAAACTAGATGTGATACGTAAGAAATATTTTGGACAAGCAAGCAAGTAATGGTCGTCTCTGTCTCAATATGTCAAAATCATCTCTAATTTTCCTACATTTTTGTCATTTATTGTCGCTATGATGAAATTACGACTAAATATCGATATTTCTTATAATAATTTAGTAAGTTTTAATACACTGAGACGATCATTTCATCACCTTAGAAAGTCATTTCAGAAAACAAAAATGCAGATGCATTAGCTAAAATATCTTTATACAATGTTGCACTTAGGCTGTGGGCACGACACCAGCGGCTAAGGGCGGTTTTTTTTATTTTGCTAAGTACCTTGTACTTGTTGACAGGACTACACTGTCCACAAATACCTATTAACACTTTAATTTGGAAATATTGTAAAAAGCACGTTTCATAAGTGCCCATGTAAGTTTACGTGAAATAAACTATTTTGATTTTGGCAACGGTGACAGAAGGTAAAAATTGGTTCCGTCGCGGGGGCTCGCTCGGCCACCGGTCCTCACCGTTGGTTTCGTCCCGCAACCTTACAGATTTGGTTTCAACTAACTGCTCTTTGCAACTCTCACTACATTATAGTTCTGACATGAAACTGATCTTTTGAACAGAAGTTGCATCCACATCAGACTACGCCTGCAACCCCATCTAGTCACATCCAATTATAATCCCATACATACAAGTAAAGCAAGATTATTGCAGAACTTGGTTTCTTCCCACTCTATTTGCGGCAATGTTTATGGGCCATTACGTCGGAAAACCAGTCGTTATAGTAATGAAAACAGAGTGGCCGGTCGTCTCATTATCATTGGATAATCTGAGACCAAGGGGATAGAACTTTCATACTTAGTAGTTTAAGATATTAAAGTGTACTGTGTTGTGGATTAGATGCGCGATTAGTTCGTTTTATTTTGGTGGGTCGGTGATTTCGGGTTTATGTGTACGTGTGTTCCTATGTGGATGTATTGAAAGGACTCTATTTTCTCAGCATATTCATAATTATTGTTTCTGATTTCGTGAAACTTACCGAATTTGAATGTCTTGGAGCTTTTCTGTTTTGTAGTCACTGTAGGTTTTGGCTTACAGGAGTAGAACACCTGTAAGCCAAAACCTAAGGTTTGAAAAAGTATACTTGTAAAGTCTCAAAATACAACTTCGAACTTCTTCATTTGGTATTAGGTACTGCATAAAAATTTGGGGTGACATTGATGATTTTTTTTCGTTTGTTTGTGTCAGTGCCTATTGATGAACAAAAACTCTACGTCATCATTGCAAAGAAACAATAGAAAGTCGTCTGTAAGTAAAGCATTCAACCAATTTTGCGAAATGTCCATTAAGCAGGTAGTTGTCCCATTATACTAGCAGCCTTTTACTCCAGTCCCGGTTACCTTAGCAAACTTCCTGTCTGCAAAAACAAATCCATCTCTTTCAAACCTTTCTCCTTTTCAAACACTTAAAAAACTCAACGACCAACGCAAACTTTCCCGTTTTTAAGAAATTATACGCAGTCCAATTACATTAAACTAAAATAAATGGTGAAATAAAACAGTGGAATCCTTATTAAGATCCCCACTTAGGCAACATCTTATCTGCGGTAATCCTAGAAGCGACTAAAACGTTAGGTCTAAAACAGTGATATATAGCAAGTGGTCTGGGCTTAAACTCAGATTAACTTAGATTCAGTTGGTAGAGTTAATTTGTTTTTAGCTGTATCATAGTTGTGCTGTGAAAGATTTGATTTAGGTAAGAAGTTTTGAACTACTGAGAAAGAAAAGGAGATTATTTTTTTGCAACATTTGTCTATGTACTTTGAATTTTTGCAATGTCAAGGAGCTAATAATACAATTTTTATATTAAATTGGCTATGTGATAGTTTTTTTGACAGATAGATAGGTACTTCATTTTACGAAGAAATGCAGCGAGTAAACAAATAATTAATGTTGTGCACTTAAATTCCCACATTGATCCGCAGTTGAATTTCGATCGGTACTAATAAAATTTTCAAGAGTTTTGGTTCAGGAATGCTTTAACTGCAGGCTTTTATGCCCGTAATAAAACAGGATGAGAGCAGACTAGTAGAAAATGTAACGAGGAAAATGGAGAAATTCGCGGTAGCTACCGCTGGCCTGCAGCGATGCGGAACGATGGCATTCCCGCTCAGCTTGCAGTCTAGCGTGTACTTGATACACGTTAATTTAGATAAACAGTTAACCACATGGTCAATAATCGCAATTATCGACTGAACCGTAGCATGGCACTGATTGATGATGATCTATTAATTAGGTATCTCCAACTACATATCTGTCTGCTGTACTTATACAAACATGGCCGTTAATTTATAGGTACTGCTTACTGCAGCCTCCCAATCCGTCTCTTCTTGAGTAAAAAAAAAAAAAATGTATTAGAAAATCGTCTATAAATAAACATGGAAATCTTTTGCGATGTTTCATTTCTAAAAAACGATCAAGAACGATCAAGCATTTCGTAGTATAAACACTACAATACTACACACAGTACTACTACTTATTTAAAATTACACAGAACCCACAACCGATCCAATTCTTATGATTGCAGAACTCAACAATTCACTCCTTAGTACTTATGCCAGAAAATCAGCTGACACAGAAAGTAATTACATTAATAATACGAAACTTCCTCAGTGGAGAATCGCCTTCGCAGTAAAATCGACGGTAATTTAATTATTATCTTACTATCTCAACCGCTGGATAGTATTACTAATTTAATTGCTCTACTTGGCCGCCACAGTTTAAGTAACTTACTTAAACAAGACTTCTTTTATACGGGCAGACTTGATAAGTGAGGTTTGTTAAGGTATTCCTTCTTTTGGATTAGGATGGTGAGTACTGTTTTGCTTTGTTGTTATACGTTTTGAAAAATATCTATCTCTTCTCTCCTTTCTTCGTGAGTGAGAAAGTCTCATGTCGTAGTTACACCAGTAGAGATTAGACGATCTACAAACATACCATCAAGGACTGTCCCGAGTGAGATGGGTAACTCACAAATTACTCACTACTAGAATTGACAGACTTGCACCCAATTTACGAATCAATTGGAATAGAGGAAATTAAAAATCGCATCTTTACATTTTTTATCATACGAGTACTTTCCACCTATTTCCCTTTATCTCATTTTATTTTACCTTACCAGTAAATATCAGTTTTGCTCACAGACACCGGTGTGTTCATTAGCAAGAGGGTAGTTTCAGGTTCTACATGTAGTTACTGCCGTCTGACCTGCCCAGCCCTTGGGAAACGACTTTCTATGGGAATTAAGCTATTTTTAGTGTGTGGAGGATGTTAGAGTTCATTCACCTTAGCGTCTCTTAGAAATGAAGGCTTGAACTCATTTGGTTTAATTTTGGGCAGTGTATAGAATGCCGCAAACGGTATTCTATCTCTATCGGATAAAGTGCCGTAAGCATTGCGTTGTCATTGTCACTGTCACTTGTTATTTTGTTTGATTGTTGAGGTTTTTTCGCTGTAAAACACCACATTCCCAAAACATTCTCTCGTGCGTTGTGTGGTCACAGTTCTAACCTAACCTAACCTACCTTTCAGCCATTTTCATTTGCTACTTCATTTTTGGTAAATTCAGTCTTTGTAGTGGCTTTTGATATAATTATCTAAAACAAATACGATCAATCAATACAAAGGGCGGCGAACTAACCACAACAATAAAACAAAATAACAAGTGACGGTGACAATAACATTGGAATGCTTACAGCACTTTAGCCGGGCCCAGGCAGCGCCACTATTATGCCGCAAATAGCGGCACTATATCCGATAGGTTTAAAGTGCCGCTAGCGGCACTCTATACACTTCCCTAATTGTATATGAAACATATGTAAGAATTAATCTGACGTTTCAAATTAGAGTTGTGCTCTGAAAACATTTTTACTATAATTCACCACTGATTTGGAAAGACTTTAAATAAGTAGTCATGAAATCTGCCGAAATTATGGGTCGATTTCACTATTAGTTCGGCATAACATTAAAATGTTTTATTACTTCATTTCAGCATTAAATGGAAATGTATTCGCTTTTGTCTCTTTGTCCAACGAGCTTTGAACCGTCGATGAGCTTCGAAATTAAACTTTAGCCGAATTCAATTGATAGAATGTTCAGTTCCAATTTGACGTTCGTATCACAAAACTTACATGACTAATTCTAACTATGAATCGGCGGAGATATTTCAATGCAGCCTTATTATTGGGAATCGGATGTCATTCACTGTCGCAATGGGACGGTTTGACGCATTTAAGCTCTGGAAACCATCAATGAGCTTCAAAATTAAACTTCAGTCGAATTCTGTAAATAGAATGAATAGAAACACAACTAGAAAGCTAGCTAGAAGCGGTCGACGCCCTAGAAGCCAGGAGGGTTACGGATACGCACATACGTATACTACCTCGAAACTAACACTAGAATGTCACAATGCACTAGAACAAATGACGGTATCTAGCCGCAACATGGTGACACTGTAATGGATAAAAGGACACAGCGGATGCTAGGTAACGACGCGGCTGACGAACTTGCTAGACGTGGATCCAGCACGGCAGTCTGCGGACCCGAGCTTATCGTACCCATCCCCTTCAACCAAATACGTAGGTGGCTGCAGGAGTTCATCCACACACAAGCGGAACGCTGGTGGACCTCGACACCAGGTTGCAGGCAGTCAAAGGAGGCTATGCCATCCTTGGACAGCAGGCTGACCAGGCGTTTGTTACGCCTGGACAGGAACGGGGCGAAATCTAATATAATATATAGATTCGATATAATAAATAGGTCGATCAAAGATTCTGCGCGGTCCGTTCGTAGATGGATGAGCATCCATTACATATCGAGACCTCTCTGTGCCTCGGAAAGCACGTTAAGTAGTTTTACCCAACTGTCATTCGTAGATCTTTGACAGTCGTTACGGGTAGTCAGAAGCCCTAAAGGCTGACAACCAGACTTACCAAGGGGTACCCAGTAACCGGGGGCGTGGAGGTCAGATAAACAGTCGCTTCAGGTAAAATACTGGTATTCAGCTGCATTCAAGCTGACCCCGAATATCTGACAAAAGTTTAGGCAGATTGATTTTCGATATGTTCGGGGAAAAGCCACTCTGCTTAGCTCGAGTTGTGCCGAACCGACCCGAACGTGTTTGGGCGACCAGATGCTGAACTAAGTTTGCTGATCGGCAAGAGCCGAATGAAAGCCGAGTATGAGTATTAATTGCTTCGGGCTGGCTTGGTTTTTCAATAAATACTTACGTGTCGAATGTGCCGACTCGAACATGTATGTAACACCCCTAAGGTTAGGGTAGATTTACATGTTAACGGTATTTAGAAGAGTACGTATGAGTGGTTAATTCAATTACAATAAAAAGCTTGACATTTATCACTAAAATGCTTGTCTATTTACATTGTGGTACTATTTAGTTCTACTTCTCAAAATAAATACTTGTTTATGTGTTTAGAAACATGAAATTAGGTTTTTTATAGAAATATATTGTTTCTGTATTATAAATACCTTTCTACTAGAAAATTTAGTTTATTATGTAGTCTGGCGGTATGTCAATATTATACCATATTTGTAATTGTGTGTGAAAATAATGTGGTGTTTAACCAAACGGCGCACAGTGGATCGAAAATCGGCTGTAGAAGACATAGGATCTCGATTTCTTAAATGTTATTTTTTTTGCTGGAAATGACTTCTGCTGATCATTACTGTTCTATAAAATGTCATATGAAGTAATTGTGTGCACAAATGGAAGAGTTATAATTTTTATAAGAAAAAAATGTATGGAGCTGACATGAAAAATGAGGATATCTCTGGAATCGAAAGGTTGGCCATTATATCCTTGCACACTGTTATAGTACTATTTATTTGTGAATTTTTGACATACTTAATATTGCGGCATAACTTGCGATTTTTTTTTTAAAAATCGTCAAAATTATAAAAATTAAAATGTTTATGATATGTACATTTTAATGCTTAAATATGGCTATGCCAAGTGTAACTTACAATATTTTTTATGCTTAGACCAAAACATTCTAAGAAATCACAAAGTCGTATTACCTACTTTGTGATTTTCATTTGAAATGACATGGTAATTATGAATTACGTAATACGTAATCTTGTCTAATGCCTCAAGTCCACATTAGCTAATGATTAATAAATCTTAATACCTATATACCTAGTTAAAAGGATAAGTACCAAAATAATTTGGGGTATTCCCTAATTTAGCAATTAGTGCAGGATTAACTTAATGAAAGTAATTAGATAAATGTGATACCATCATTAGTCAATAACAATAAATAGTCAAACATTGGATTCACAACTACAGTTCATTTAGAGCATTTCTAATACTAACATCTATCCTACCGTGTCTTTTTACTCAGTGACCGTGAATAATGGAAAGCATTATTACAAATTTGGATTTGTTTGTTATTCTGAGCAATCAGGATGCTTCGTCTTTCGATCATGAAATATTGTTCAACACACTTGTTATTCGACTGGGGTCTAGCCTTTCAGATGAAGACAGTGTTACCGTGAAAGAATTTTGTCGAAGATTTACACGGGCAGTTCAAAAGAGATGGTTACGATCCCACAGGAAAAGTGAAGTTTTTAGACGTGATTACAGTAATTGGCTTGAGGCAAATATTGACTGGCCAAACTGCGTGCAAACCAAATTGCTCATTCAAGAATCAACAAGTGAAAATATTTCTACTGAACCTGTACCTGAACCTGTACCATCAACTTCAACAATGAAATCAACTTCAACGATGACAAAAAGATCTCGAAAGCCGTTTGAAGATCTAAGTAACAAGCAGAAGAAGAGACGATCTGATGAGCAATGACCCTAATGAAGTAGCTTATTCAGCTGCAGCACTTTTGAAAGGAGATGGTCGTGAGGATATTGCATCTGTTATTGAACATATGCTCCAAAATCCAGAAGCAGCAGCAAAAATCAAGGAAATGTTGAACAAACCAGCTCCTTCAACCATAGTTTCACCAGAAAAAGCACTGGGTTTGCTACTTTCATTAAAACTATCGAAATGGCAATATATCACATTAAGGGAAACGACTATTCGAGAAGGTTCAAAGGAGATATATCCGTCTTACTATAAAGTGCAAAAAGCTAAGCTACAGTGCTACCGTCCGAAGACATTTGTGACTGTAACGGATTCATTTGCTAAGATTGCACTACAAGCGTTACTAGATTTAACAGTGAACAGAATTTTTGAAACTATTCGTAGTCCTAATGCGATACAAGATAAACAATTGATATTAATATCAAAGAGGGGATTTGACGGTGCATCTAACCAAAGTAGATATAAGCAAAACATAGAGAGGGGTCAAGATGATTCCAGCATATTTATGACCTCTTTGGTTCCATTAAAGTTGACAGCTGACGGTGATACCGTATGGGTGAATCCAAAACCCTGCTCATCTAGGTATTGCCGTCCAGTCCAGTTTAGTTTTGTGAAAGAAACCAAAGACGTTGTCATAAATGAAAAAACTGCAATGGATAACGAAATTGAAGCTCTCGTTCCCTCAAAATGTCAAGGACATAAAATTAGTCACAAATTAATGATGACGATGATTGACGGCAAAATTTGTACATATCTATCTGAAGCTAAGTCAAATGCGGCCTGCTACCTGTGTTTGGCTAAGCCTACAGAAATGAATAAGTTAGATGTCATTGCGTCAAAAACCATTTCTTCTGGTGTGTATGAGTTCGGATTATCATCACTTCATGCCCGCATTAATGTGATGGAATGTCTTCTACACATAGCGTATCGTCTCGACTTCAAAAAGTGGTCTGCAAGAGGAGAAGGTCATCAAGAGTTATTGCATTCACGAAAAAAACTCATTCAAGATCGATTCAAAGATGATCTCAACCTTTTGATTGACATCGTTAAGCAAGGATCAGGCACAACTAACGACGGGAACACAGCAAGGCGGTTTTTTGAATTTCCTGATAAAACTGCAGCGATCACTGGATTAGATGAAGACCTAATACGCAGATTTGCTGTGATTCTGCAAGCTATCACATCTGGAGAGATTGTAGACGTGCCGAAATTTAAAGAATACGCTAGAACAACCGCTGAAAAATACGTGGAACTGTACGATTGGTACTACATGTCATCAACCGTCCACAAATTGTTGATTCACGGAGGGGACATAATTGCAGAAAATGCTATTGTACCAATTGGAAGTCTTTCGGAAGAAGCTTCAGAGGCCCGAAACAAAGACTTTAGGAGGTTCAGAGAACACCATTCGAGGAAAAAGAGTAGACAAGCATCAAACGAGGATATCCTCAATATGCTTATCGTCTCTTCTGATCCTCTAATTTCTTCCACAAGACCAAAATTAAATGCCCACAAGAGGCAGACATACTTTAAGGAAACAGTAGAACTACTGAAACTTCAGGATCAGGAAGCTCCGACAGAGTTCTTAGAAGTTATATCTATTGTAGAGCCTGATTCTGAAGTGGATTCTGATGGTGACGAAGTATAAAATAAGTTAACTTTTATTGTTTATGTTAGGTTAGGTTAAGTTCATTTTTTTTTTATGCTTTTATTTTTAATCATACAATAGTTTACCATTTATTGTTATTGACTAATGATCACGTTTATCTAATTACCCTCATTATGGTACGTATCCTTTTAACAGGTATATAGGTATTAAGTTTTATTAATCATTAGCTAATGTGGACTTGAGGCATTAGACAAGATTACGTATTACGTAATTCATAATTACCATGTCATTTCAAATGAAAATCACAAAGTAGGTAATACGACTTTGTGATTTCTTAGAATGTTTTGGTCTAAGCATAAAAACTATTGTAAGTTACACTTGGCATAGCCATATTTAAGCATTAAAATGTACATATCATAAACATTTTGAATTTTTTAATTTTGACGATTTTTAAAAAAAAAATCGCAAGTGATGCCGCAATATTAAGTATGTCAAAAATTCACAAATAAATAGTACTATAACAGTGTGCAAGGATATAATGGCCAACCTTTCGATTCCAGAGATATCCTCATTTTTCATGTCAGCTCCATACATTTTTTTCTTATAAAAATTATAACTCTTCCATTTGTGCACACAATTACTTCATATGACATTTTATAGAACAGTAATGATCAGCAGAAGTCATTTCCAGCAAAAAAAATAACATTTAAGAAATCGAGATCCTATGTCTTCTACAGCCGATTTTCGATCCACCGTGCGGCGTGGGTTTCATTACAGCGTGTTAAAGAAACCGTCACCCAGATTATAACAGAAAGCCTCGGGTCACCCAGATCATACACAGATGTTCTAAACAGACCAGGAGACTTAATCAACTTCTGGAGGGAGGTGGGCTGGTTGGAATAACCACCAAACGGCCGCTATGGGCCACGCACAATGGTCCACCTGACGGACTAAGTGCGGAAACCAAACCCCTTTACATAGACCATAGATAGAACACAACTAAAAACTAGACCCTCTCACCTAAAACCTCGAGATATTCAACAACCCTCACTGAAAAGCACTTTCAAAGATACAAATGAGCACGGAAGCACCTCAGCGGTTGGAGATAGTATTGCCAACACTTTCATACAAACCGAGCGTGTCAGTGGACGTCACCGTTGACTCGCAGAACTGACGGGCTGTGACAATTTTGACAACCAAATTTGCTTTCAGCGCTAATTGCGAATAATATTAGTACCTAGTATGTTTAGTCTCTGCTAGTTCGCTGATTACGTAATTTGTGTAGATACTACATAATTATTGTGTAAATAAAATAAAACATTTGTCAATCTGTTACTTGGTCTCTAAGAAATTGTTCGTGCGACTATTTCTTCCACAGTTCTGAGAACCACTTTCATTTGATCTCCATTGTCAATCTCAGCCAATATTTATCTTCTCATCCGTTATACAGTTTCAGAAATATCTGGAGTTCTGGACATTAGCTATTCCGAACATCGAGATAAGTTCTACGGTCCAAAAATTTCACATTCAGTTTATTCAAAGTTTATAGCGGGGGAAATTTAATAATCTCAACAACACCGAAGCCAACTTCGCGTGTTTGTCTTTCTTCGCGCCGTTCCCTTGGGGCCCGTTTAATTCGCCACCCGGACCATCTGTCGCTCTGCACTCCCTAACTTAGACCTGCCGACTTTATAATTTTACACGTCACGATAGAAGCCGTTTCGTTTTTCGGGCCTTGGACCTATTTGAATTTTACATTGTTCAGTCTTTGGAAGGAGTTTTAGTTTGTCTGGTTCCGTTGTGGAGTTCTAAAGAGGGCTAGCAGTACAAACTCCTGAATGAACGCTTCTGTGAGTCCTTGTTAGATCATTTCAGTTGTTCTCAGATTATAAACAATTTCAAATGTTTATTACAATGTTATATCATAACATTTTTCATATCTAGTTTTTTACTTGAATTGTAAAGTAACTGTACTGTTGTTGCGCTTAATATAAGTAACTAAATAATGGCTTCTAATTCTTCATGAATATTTGGAGGTACTTTGGTTTAACACTACTAGTTTAGAGCTTTATTACGTATCACTAAAATATTTCTAACGGGCTAAAACTTTGGATCCTATAGATAATACGGTCCATCTACCACTAAATTCACCATAATGTTAAACCGATACCGTATTTACCAACTGAAATATTTAATCCAAGTAGAACAATCTGAGGTTTTCACTCAATAAACCCATACTTATTAACTTCAAAGCGGAATGGTAAAGTTAAAGAACTGTCTACCAGTGGTTATAGACCTCTTAGAAGCAGCAATGGTGGTTGTATGGAGGTTCAGGTAACATTGGCTATGTACTGCGTTTTGAGAGAACACGGGGTTGGTTGTAGTCGGGGTAGCAACACTAATTACGTTAAAAAACAACACTTTTAGTTGTGAAAGCAGACTTGTGGTGGCTCTTGACCCACATTCTAGCCATCCAGTGTAGTTCCGTTGCCTAATTAGGTTTTATTTTTTTTATTTTGTTCAACTAACTGGTCGTAATTTTATTGTGACTCGGTCTGTATTCGTCTGAATATATTCGGTTGGAATATTTTAGTTAGAGAATTTACTTTTATTTATTTTCTTGCTAACAGGTATCTGTATTGTACCTAGGTTTTTCCCTTATTGGATAGTTCGCTCATGCCATGATTCAAAATTAGCCGTTCTGCAAGGTGTTAGCAGTTTGAACGTCAGGATATAAGAAAAGCGAATCGCGGAGACTCCTGAAAGCTAACAATATATATATATATATCACCCTAAACCTAAACGCCAATTCCTGAACAATTGCACATGGATCTCGCAATTACCGCTCCAATAAAAGGTCAACTACGGAAATCCAATTACATTTTTTTACGGGTAGTAATTAATGTGGTGTTTATTTACTTGACATGCACTAAACCGAAGGGTTACGTGATTACGTACATTAAATTACTATCATTAAAAATTCGAAAAATGCATGAATTTTATTTTTGTGGAGAAATCGAGTCGTAAATAGGTATAGGTAGCGGAGATGATGAATAATTTTACAAACTGTTTATGTATGAAATTCAAATAATTACCTAACCCAATTTATCCTGCTAAAATATTGCCAAGATCAGCGGCAGCGGTAGTGTAAACGACGAAAAATTGCATGAACTGCAAAAGTAACTTTGTAATCGCATATTATTTATATAGAATTACAAAGTTATTTATGCAGCACAAATAACTAGAAACCGGGACTGAAATTGCGGTATATTTAAATTTTTCCTTGCTTTATAGGCTAAACACTAATTATGTACAAAATTTTAAGCTTGTGTGTCTGCTAGAAGTAACTTACAATTTTGATGATCGGTGAGTACTCGTATGTCAGTGACAAAATTAAAGAAGTATTACCTGCAATCGTTCTCAAACTACTAGTTCAAATTGAATGCAATTTGGGAATATACCTATTTATACTAAGCCCTCTTGGTCACTGAAAATTTAGGCTTCCAGCTTTATCCACAACGAAGTTACAGGGGGTCGAAAATGTTCCTGAATGCCTCCGAGAAAACATTTTGTTGTTTGTTTTGCTCGACTTGGACTCTGCTGTGCCCCCCCCCATAAAACTTCATCATTACAAAATCCTACAAATCATTTGTTGATCAATACAAAAAATAATTTGTAGGATGTTAACAGACCTGTGAATTCGAAACAGAAATCTACTGAGCATGTAATACTGGCACGCCTACGAGTACAACCGAAAAAAGTAAATATCCACAAGGACATTTTAAACCCGAAGACAGAATGCAAAGTCTACGTCCCGGCATTTTCTTTTTAATCAATCGTAAATGTCAAAGACACGGCGCTTTCCGGCCTGGGGCGCAATTAAAAATTGCTTTGTAAGCGGTGTGCGCGTGTGTCCCGCCTTTACGAGATTAACGCGCGCAACTGACTGTAGGAGTCGCGCCTTAATTAAATTTTAAATTTTCGAACGTTCACGTTGGCGAAAGGATTGTCGCGAGTGGGTACGCGGGTTTTGTTAGTTCTTTTTAAACTTGTTTAGGTTCTATTTTGATTAATTAATTATTTCCTGTGTTAACTTAAATTGGCACAGCTATACGGTGTACCCCTAGCATGATAGCGGACGAACGTAGGTACCTACGTAACGTTACTGGGAAGCGCGACTTGCTAGTTGGTACTAAGCACCAATTCTATGACGTAAAAAAAAGGACGTGCTGTCAAAATTATACCTACCTGATTATACCTATCAAGCAGGCAATTTTTATATCGATATTTTTTTCGTATTTCACCAATAAAATTGCTAGTTATAAGTAACTAACAATTTCCATTTTTTTTTATGGTGACAGCTTTTCAAAAGCTATAAGGTAATACCTACTGTGCTAAATGCTCGCCGCGTCCTTATTACTACTTCGACTTGTCACTATCATCACACTACTTATAGTCTATTTGGAAGTCGATTAAGAGCGTCCGGTCTGCACCAAGTACAAAGGGCAACTGATAGAAATCCGACGACTGACGAAACACGAATTTTGCCGAGGGACATTAAGAAAATAGTTGTACTGTACCTAAGTAGTAAACGTATGGTTCGTTTATTCAAATCCTGATTGTTTCAGGATGACGTCACGAGTTTACAATGTCTTCACCACTAAGAACATCCCAGACGCGTCTGAGAGCTGAGTGAGGATTCTAACAAATGTATCCAGACTAAAGTATGCGTTTGGTTGGAACTTTCAACAGTTTGCAAGCTTTTTTTAGGCAAGAATATGTTACATAAAAAAGGTTCTTAAAAGAACCATGTAAAAAGAAAGTTAAAAACTGAAATCCAGCCTGAAAAAAAAGGACACGAAATTTTTTTTTTTTTTTTAACCCTGCTGTTTCGCAATGATACAGGCAGAATCCTCGAACCGGTGATACGGTGTGATCGGCTACCAACGATACCTACCAATTCGCGGCTGTACATTAATAACATTAACATAATAAAATTATTGTTATTAGGAAAACGCCATGATCCTCTTGGCACAAATGGATGCAAAAAAATGCTTTAGCCAAACGTATTGTAAAACATAACCCTCCTTTTTTGGCTTCGCCGCGGTCGGGTAAATATCCCTGTCTATACTTATTCTTTTTTTTTTCAAGCTTACATTTTTTAATAATATATTAGGGCGAATTAAAATAATATGCACGTAAATAACAAGTAAGTATTAGGCGCATATCTGTCGTGTTTGAGTACAACACTGAGGCACGTTTGAAGTCGTCATCGCTACGGAGACGCTTCAAGAACTGCACAGTCGATTCATTTGAAAAAGAGAAACGCATTCATTCGTCTTTGTGCCTGATGATGCTCCAATAAGCTTCCTCTGAGAGGATTTGTTAGATCCCGGTTTGAAAGAAAGTATGAAACACAAAATACTTAAGTGCTGAGTAATAAGTTCTTGTTTCATTTTAGTACCCAGTATTTCCCACATCGTAAACGTTCTTACAGTGTGAAAAATTGCACTAAGCTTAAAAATAAGTAAGTGGCAACAAACCCTGTCCAACTCCTCTCTTAAAAGTTTGCGTTAAAACTTACGCAGACTTTCTGTATTTTTTTGTGACGTAAAAAGGAAAATTACACACTGCCTTCTTCTACGCTCTTAACTGCCGACTTCGTTAAAAAACAAAAGTAAATCATGACAACATATTTCGCGCTAAAAATGAACGCGTTCCAGAATTCTGCATTTGAATAGTCGAAAAATTTAAAAAACGAACTTGCAACCTAACGCTAACGTTGGCAGCACTGAATAGATACTCGTGCTTACGGCTCTAAAGGCTGGGCTGAAAGGCCTGAGACCCGAGCACGCATAAAAAAATGCTGCATTTTTTGTGCTCTACTACCGTGTAACGAACACTAGACTTTTTATATTTTACTCTAAACCGTCTGTATAGATTAGAATTCGTGAAAATGGGAAAGGTTTGGTTTAGTTACATTTGCTAGATAGAATACAAAAAAAAGAATAAGTAGGAATACTATTAAAGGCAGATTAGATCTGTATTTCGTCGATTTTTAAAAGACCATCAACAAAATAAAAATGTATTTTGGTGCATATCACAACTTTACAGTATTTCTACGTATTTTTAAAGTCACGAAAACCAAATCAACTTTTTTGGCCTTTAGCACCGCCGTACCACCACTAAATGATATTTTCGTAAATAATAAGTGACAGACGTTTAAAAAGTAAAAAGTTTGAAAGACAACATTTATGTATCTAAACAAGCGACATATAAATAAATATTACAAAACTTTGAACCTTTGCCTTTTCATAAAACAAAATTTCACTAAGCTTCGCAAAAATTTCTCGAGACATTTCAACTTTGCAGCTGCGATGGCTCTGGCATCACAAATATCCACAACTGACCATCAGTTGAACCGCCTGCTTGTTTAGCGCCCAGTAACAAAAAAATAAACACCAAAACAAAAATAAGACCTACACTCGTGTTAACACTAACCGCCACGGCTCGGTCTTTTTGACCCCTCACGCCTAGCTGTCAACAGCACATGTCTTCATAACCCGTTCACAGCTTAGCAACACACTCACGTACATAGTAATTCGACGTCGAAAGAATGGACGAACAAATTGCTCGCACGATTGTCTGCGAGTACATACGAAATGAACCAATGATATGAATTGTTGCTGTTGGACTTATAGACCACCGTGCTCGTGATTGTCGCTTTTAGGGTTCTGTAGTGTATATAAACTTGCCCATCAGCCGTTTTCCGACAGTTTTTCACTGGAATCTTCCAAAAAAGGAGAAAATAATGCTCAAACTAATAAATAAAATCCTGCCCCCATAATTTCAAGGATAATAATCAATTACGAGTATAAACATGCTTCAAACAAAATACGTCGCTCGTGGAGAAAATAAAAATAAGTCTTATTAAAAACTACCTTTTGCCCGCGTGGGTGTCGGAAAATATTCCACGGGAACGTACTCCCGGGATTAAAATTACCCTATGTGTTAATCCAGGTTATACATTATTATCGGTGTGTCCAATTAATTTCAAATCCGTTCAGCCGTTTTTGCGCTAATCCGGAACATACATTCAGATAAACAGACAAAGGGACATTCTAAAAACTATATTTTTGGCATCAGACTCGTTCCCACACCTCGTAGCAATTACTTTTTTTCATAAAATATTCAATGTAGGTACAGTTTTGACTTCGTTACTATTTTATTATATGTATATATTAAATTATCCAATATTAACTAAACGATATTGCTGTAATTAACAGTATACTCCATTTGAAATAAGATTAGACATTTAAACAAACCCTTTTTACAGTCCGTTCAACCGATTCTGACGGCATAAGTCTGTAGGCATAAGGATGTCATTAAAAGCAAAAAAGTGGTAACAATACCAACTGTTTACTGCAGCTGCCATTTGTAATGCCACCAATGCAATACAAGTCAAAATCGGTGACTATCCTAGACACATAAAACTACTACTCACATAATTAAAACTTATGATTCTGTTCCTCTCAAAGTGTTTAAGTAGTTCAAATTAACTAAAGCGTATCAAATAAATTCTCGATAAAGGGGATGAAGTTTAGAGCCCGTAACTTAGACTTTTATAAGATTTGAACAGAAACTATGAAAGCTTACGAGATTGTTTTATTAGTCTAGTCTGACGCGGTAAAACAAACTATGTAAGTGTTGATTCTTTTGTGATTCCTTGAGAAAATTGTTTTTTTAATTGGAATAATTTTATTATAAACTAGCTTCGTCCGCGTTTCGGCCCCCGACCCACTTCTATATTTTTGCTCGGCTCCTAAGGGTCATAGCGTGATGTTACATAAACCTTCCTCAAAAATTGGGCTATACAACGCAAAAATATTTTTTGTAATCCGACTGGTAGTTCCGAGATTACCTCCTAGACACAAACAAACATTATTATATTATTTATTATATTATTATATATATATATAGTATAGATTTGACGAAACTTCGATTGTAAACAAGCAGTTAGTGAATGACAGAAAATATAGGTACTCTATTGTACAATTACGTTTGATTGCCCTGTCGCAGTGTGTGTAAAACGGTCCAAAATCAAAAGTCATTTATTCAAATTAGGCTGAGAATCAGCACTTTTCTAACGTCAAAATTACATAAAACGCCTTTCACCGCCCTTCTTTGAGTAGTATCTATAGAGTTAAAACATCGGTTGATTTGCCATCATCGATGTACTGAGGCATAGGAACTTACGAAATGACGACTTACAATATTAAGTACATAACATAACATAACATCACGCCTTGTTTCCCCGTAGAGTTGGGCAGAAGTGTGCCTATAGTACACCCATATTTCGCCTGTTATGTTTAAGTCCCATGTAAAGGGCCTATGCCATCAACCGGACCCGGTTGATGGCATGGGCTCGCCTTTTATCTAGTCCTTTTTTTTAGGTTGGCGTTTTTCTTTCTGGAATTTCTCAGTAACATCATTTCTCAGTGCACTGAGAAATGATGCAATTAATTGTACAACCTATATTTTGTGTCATTCACTAACTGCTTGTTTACAATCGAAGATTTCGTCAAACCTATACTAATAATATTATCATAAAGAAAAACCCAATAATAGTTTGCCCGACCTGGGAATCGAACCCAGTAACTCATGCACAGCAGTACCGCTTACGACCACTAGACCACCGAGGCAGTCAGAATATGAATTACCTTTCGTAATATACGGAACCACGTTATTAAATATTAAACACTCTTGCGCAGTCTACGTTGTATTGTTTCGCATGCACTATTATTATTTAACCCTTTGATTTGTTGTTGTTTTCATACCAAGCGCTTGATAAACGCACTGTAATAATAATGCACGAATAAATCTCTCAATGCAATGCTTGAATCATTTGAGTGAATTAAATTTCCGTGTTGGCTGTTGTGGTTAACACCTGGCTAGAGACGTACACTGAAAATGAGAAGACCATCCCGGAAATTATACTCATTAAAAGTGCTGTGGATACATTTAAACCTGTGTAGTTATTATGATTCATTATAATGTAATCACTAGTGACCGACGGAAGCTTCGTTTTCGTTTTCGGCCCTTTTCGACCAAAAATCTCGAGTCAGCCATATTTTCGTTTTTGGCCATAAACCAACCGAAGTTTCGGGCAAGTCGAAAATCAGAAGTTCATGAATTGTCGCGCGTCATTCAGCCTACTTCGTAAAGCTCGGCAATATTAGGTAAATCAATCAATCTGTCTAGCCTTTTCCCAACTATGTTAGGGTCAGCTTCCAGTCTAACTGGATGCAGCTGAATACCAGTATTTTACATGGAGCGACTGCCTATCTGACCTCCACAACTACCCAGTAGCTGGATAATACGATACCCTTTGGAAATACTGGTTGTCAGACTTGGGCAATATCAGGTAAATCAATACAACAAGAAAATTAATACATGAAAATTTGTCTCCTCAAATAAAATTATCATGTTTTATTTCTTTTATAGCCCATATTTGCTCTTTCACTCCCTAGGTGTAAAAAAAAAACAAACAAGATTTCAGTGCACAGCGTAAATATTAAAATTTTTAATGTCTAAATAATTTTCGTTTTCGGCCGAAAATAAGACTAAAGCCGAATACTCTTTTTCGTTTCGCCGAAAACAAATTTCGGCTGAAAATCCATGTTCGATCGGACACTACGTAATCACGTAATTAAAGCAAAAACTCTACGCATATTCATTAAAAACCCACTAAAATAACGCATCCATAAACAATTAATTTCCCAAATTGAACCAAACATTGCATCATTACGAACCCCTCAAAGAATCAGTCCATTCAATCACTTGAAACGGAACAAAATATTTATTAAACATTAAATTCTAACTAACAAATCGAAAACGCGTCGCACCGTCTAACCCGTAAATTTCGCGATCGGTCCCAAAGACCGGAACTCTTAAAACTCCGTGGAAAACTTTCGACTCACTGAATATATTTTCTTCCACGCCTTATTAATAAAGACCGGGTGATTAGTAACTTTTGATTCCGACTTTCCGGAGCTGCGATGAGGAGCAATTATTCGACATATTGATTTATTGTTCTACCCTCGTAAAGTTTGAGACGAATCGTCCTTAGATTAGAAACACACGGTGGAACGTTATTAGCGGTTCGGTCGTCATCCTATTGACTGGTAATTAGAACTAATTTACAAGTAGTAAGTTGTAGATTACTACTCGGAGTAATAGTAAGACGGGCTGGTGTCCGCATCTCCACGTCCAAGTGCGTCTTTGCGTACGTTTGGGAATATCAATTATTCGATCCACCCAAGCTCCTCAAAGAACATGACAATCTCACGGAGGTACATAGCACTAGTTTAGTCTAGTTTTCAGTGTCAAGAACACAAGAAGAATTATCTGTCGAACATATTCATCGTAAATATCTATCGTAGTGACAATTACAAACTTAATCCGTTTTTAGGGTACCGTACCTCAAAAGGAAAAAGCGGAACCCTTATAGGATCACGTCTGTCAGTCTGTCAAGACCCATTTTCTAAGAAACGCGTGGAGGTATCAAGTTGAAATTTATATCAAATACATAGATCTATATTCCCTTGGAGCTCTAAAAACATCAAGCTTCTAAGTTGAGGCAATAAAAAACTACGGTCATTTATGTGACATATTTTGATACTGGCAAATAAATCAAAACCTACAGGGTACTTCCTGTTGACCCAGAATCATGAAGAAGCAAGCAAGATCTTACAGTACAAATAAAGGAAAAATATTTTTTGCGATTACATACTTACATTTGCAGATGGAGAATTGACCGTATATCGATGTATGGGAGAACATGTTTCTCAACTACAAAGTTAAGTTTGTTTTTGGGATAAATTCATTCCAACTGTGGAACCCTTCTTTTTGCGTGCCCAGACACGCACTTGACCGGTTTTTTTCTTTGTAAAACATTTCATGATCAGCGAATCTATCATTTCTTGAATGCAGATTAATTTGCTTTAACAATTTTCTCATAACACAAACTTACAATATCGCTGCGTGCCCGGACCCACTCCACCCCCGTAAGTTTCGTTACTTAGAAAGTTTCCCATCGACCCTTAGAGACGGTGATTTCGCTCGTATAAAATATTGGTAGACGCTTTAATAACTTTCCTTGCTGATATGGAGTTTGCTATCAGTTTCCGTGATATGGCACGTTCTGCCCGCGGCTTCAGATACTTTTTTGAGTGTTTCGATATTTTGTCACACTTACTTATTATCGTTACATTTGTTTTGGCGGGGGAAAACCGAAGTTTAAGCGTTATCTTGATATCTCTTGGGACCAAGTTTAGCACAAGCCCAATATATAATAAAATTACATTGAACACAATGGATAAAGGCTGTTTGTTGTAGGCAATGGAAAATACTTGCGAGTTTATCTAAATAGACCTCGTTAAGGACGACCCATCCTAACTAAACCCCCAAACAAAAAAAAACCTTAAAAAAAACGTTAATAAAAAACCTAAATCGTTATTAAAAATCAACCTTTACACTCTTAACAAAAATCAAACAATAGGTGCCCAAACCCCCGTACCCTGGGACGCATGGTCTTCTAAAGAACAATGCAACATTCATATTATCTATTCAAGACATCACAGGTCAAGTCGACCCACAAAAATGAGCAAGATACAAAATATTAATATTTTTCAACTGGGCAACAATGCAAGCTGTGAAATGCTAGCGACTCGAGTACAAAATATAATTTTATGCTCCTTTAAAGTGGAAAGTTGCATTTAATTTTCTGGTTAATGTAACGAATATTGAATTTTATTTTTGTAACTATTTGTCATGAACATTTTATTTTTAACTTATGAATTTCAGCTGCTTATTGTCGTATGCTCTTTTACTTACATGCCTAACACTACAGAAATCTGAAGGCAAACAATGCCATCAGAAAATATTATTATTCTTTTACGGCAAAAGAAACTAAGTTACATGTAAGTACCTTAGTTAGAAATGCTAGCTTAACTACAATAACATTTTCAACATAGACGCGGAAATTAAAAATAAAGTCGAATACGTTGCCTCCACCGACGACGCAAGGTGCAAATGTCAGGTGAAGGAAATGTTTCTAAATGCTTATCGGGGACAGAACTAACCTGTCACGGCTGGGGCGTTCGCAATTTTGCTAGAGGGGCGATTATGTACGAGTATGTTATTTTTTCCAAAATATTGTAATAATATTTCAGTAAGTTATCGATACTTAATTCATTAAGTAAGTATGATGTGATGTGGTGACTCAAAGATTTTTGTCGATTAGATAGAGATTTCAGTATACTAATAGCACTCGGTATACTTTCGTTTTCAATAAACTTCTGTTTATTTTCAACATAACATTTGCTTTCAGATTTCCATTGGAAGCGTACATTAGCCCTTTTCCATATATTTTCCAATTATAAGCACACAATACAATACACAATATTTATTATAACTTATTACAATTTAACCTCTCAGTACGGCTATATTTGGTATAAAAATATTAATCTCCGCGTCCCCGCTCCCCGGTGGCGTCAACTAAAATATGATTTGAGTCCAAAGCGAATACAAAATGAGAGACAAAATTGGAGTTTTCTCTTCTCGGCTAAGAATGGAATAAAACCGTGCAATAGCAGTTTTACTTTAATATTTCTTCTTGGGTGTGTAAAACGCTTTTTTAGCTTTAAAAGTGTTTTTATTTGATGGTAGTATATATTTATATTTTTAAATGGAAACTGTGCTAGTTAATTTCAAAACGGAATGTGTACAACAATCATGCTGCACTGTGTTACAATACCGGCTGTCAATCATCTAAAAGCAAATGCTTTTTATTTTATTTATTTATAACATAATATAACTACAGTAATACACACACAGCATATTTATTTATATACACACAAAATACTTAATGGAAAAAAATACATAAAGGAAGAAGAGCATACACGTATGTAACCTAAAATAAAATATGAGAGATATTTGATTTTTCCAATAATTTAATTATTAATAAAATACAGTGTATAATAAAATGCTTGTAGATTTTAGTTCATTTCACACAAGAGCAAAAATACATGTCACAGAGAAGATTCTACTCGAATTAATGTTACCAATACATAAAAACTAGTCCTAAAAATATAAATGTTCCTAATGCAAATGAAATTATTTATGTTTCGATTATTCTTAAACACATATGACTTTATGATGATTATACAATGTATGTAGGTACTACCCTAATAGATCCAACAGTTAAATCAAAGTCGGACTATCTGAATAAAAAAAACTACTATCCTGAATGTCAGCATTTTTTTAAACGAACAATCAAAAATACTCAACTGATAACCGCATAACATGTAACTCTCAATATAAACACAAATAATAGACCAACCAAAATAACAACAGCGGAAAAACAACAAAAAAAAGCAACCCACATGTACGTATATAGTCGTGACAAATTGTCGCAACCAGTTCACTAATTACCTGTGTCGTTTCGACCCGCCCCGCCAGTTGAAGGGTTAAGCCTACCTATTTTTTATACGGCTTTTTTACCCATTCTCTTTGATTTTTATTCGGATCGCGATTAAATTTTTAAATCGCACATTTTTTATGAATTTATCGGAATCGTAAATTTTGTATTGTTTCAACTATAACCGCATGATTTTGATGTTGGTTCATTTCCTATTGTGAACAGAGGGGTTTGTGATCTACTTTGTTTACTATCCAGCTGATTTAATAATATAATTATTTTTACATGAAGATTATAAAAATTCTTCATCCATTCACACAAATATCACACCTAATTTATTATAATAATTATCGCATCTAATTTTGATTTACAAACAAAACTCGAAGCATCACTGAACTGACGTAAAACATCATAACTGTCATCCGAAACTAATAATTTAATCTTTTTTAACGCGGCGCAGGAGCATTAATTTCCACTCTATAGACATCCGACTGCGCTGACAGTAAATTTAAATTTCGAAAATAATCAACACGGAAATAGCGTGATTTGTTATGACCGCCTCATTATAAATGTGTGGCAGGTTATAATAACTTCAGAAAAAGAACATAAAATTTGAAATGAGAGCATATTCACGATTGCATTGCATTGTGTTAGTCACATATTGTCACAGTCAACATTTTTTTCATACATCTCAGTTAAAAATCTTATAAATTCAAAAACAGAAATTCTAGATGAATTTCTGTTTTTGAATTTATAAGATTTATTAGTAGTTATTAGAGTTCAAACTTATGCTCAGGGGCATGTTATTACGACACTAAAGCAACTGTCATGAATGGGCTACCATTTTTTTCTAAACAGAGACAGTTTTCTATCAGAAATCGAAGAGATTTTTAAAGATTTTATCAATGGAACTGTACACGATGCTGCATCACAATAGCCTAAAATAATAAATAATTTACACGTAGATAGAAACTAAAAAAGCTCATAAAAGCTATCCGTGTACACAATTATGGGAACAAAAAGGAAAAAAGTATCAACAGTGAAGAGCGTTTTAAAATAGATGAAAAAACTAATGGGTGGTGCTGACGGTCGCGACGGGGCGATCCGTTGAATTATGTCCCATAAGTGATGGGTAATAACTTGTTTGTACTCGTACCATCCTTGTGATGATCTATATTGTATGGTAAAGTGTTCTGTGGGATGTGGGATGCAAGGATCGTGTATGCAGGTATTAATAGTGTGCGTTAGTGGAAGTTGTTTAGGAAATTAACGTTTTGAGTTAATGCTTTGCTTGGGGTTTGGAGATGGGCAATTGTTTGTTTTATTTATGAGTATGATGTAGTTTTGAACCTACTGTTAAGATTTGATGGAAAATGAGGACTTGAATTTGGATCAAAAAAGACTTGAACAGGACAATTTAAAATTAGAACATAACATTCATGTTGCCAGCAACAGATTACAAAACCATCCATGCCTCTTCTTCTATTGCTTCGGCAAGAGATATTAACGAAAAACTTATGCCGTGTGCTAAAAAATAGCTAGTCAGCAAGGTTTTTAGCGAGGCAGACGTTCCAGGATGCTCATTAAATAAATACATACCAGTTAATATTTTTAACACGTTCTAAACTTCTTAAAAAAAACACGCACCTATCCAAAAGAAATATAAAATTTCAACATCAAACAGACAAACTAGGTATAAAGAAACTTGTGGCTACAACGCCCCAGTTACAAATGTTATACAAAATGTCCCGGGGCGAGCAACTATTGTGTGCCCTACCTAACAATATTGAATAACTATATTGTTCGTGTTACGAGTGTTGCATTGTTTGAACAGCCAAACATTGTATTAATGTGTACAAGAAATGAAAACTTGCCAAATTAAAATTTCCTTTAGGCAAAAATGAAAATTGGCAGCAATAAATACGAGAGCACTCGCTTCCAAAGTTTTTGAGTTCAAGCAGCAGGCCGGCAAATAGTATAGATTATACACGAAAAGGGAATTGTCGAAATCGAAAGAATTTTAGTGAATTACGGAGATATTATTCAGAGCAGTGGTGCCCCAGTGGAAACGGCCGCGACTTACGAATTGGAGGTCGTAGGTTCGCACCAAAACAGGCGCTTTACTTTGTGTAAATTATTTCATCACCACTGCTCTCAAAACGGTGAAGGAAAACATCGTGAGGAAACCGGCATATCCTAGAATAAAAAAATCGAAGACATGTGACATCTACCAACCCGCACTGGGCCCGCGTGGTAGATTACGGCCCACTCCCTCTTACAGAGAGGGAACATTATAGGCTGTCCCAGGGAACATTATAGGCTGATTATGATATGGTTATGGTACGGGAATATTATTATAATGGCTACTGTTTCTTATTGACAGATTTCTACAGTGTGTGAAATGTTTTTCTAAGCTAGGGTTATATTCGCTGAAAATAAAAAGTTCTTCGTAAAATTCACTTCTAAAACCGTATTTAAGGAATTTCCTAAGCTTTCAATTAAAATTAACTCTACCTTGTTGAAAAATTAAACCACTAACAATTAACATAAAGTAGGTGTCTTATAAAGTTCTGCTCACACAGAGAGACAAAATAGCGTGAAATAATACTCTACAAAAACAGAATGTGGCCATAATTTACGGTTACACGTCAAACTGTAGCGTGTAAACAAATTAACACATAATTTTAGCTGCACCGTTCACACTTGGCAGCACATTAAAATATGAAGTCCGCTGAAAAAAGTTTTCAGTTTATATTTATAAAGTGCTCACAGTTAGGGTAAGGTCGCTGTCATGGTGGCTTAAGCGATAGCCTTAGGTATTGATATGACAATGAGGGTTAACTGAAAAGACGTTCACTAGGTGGCAGCACAGAGTCATCATATATTTTATAGTCATTGTCGAAATGTAAAACCTCTTGTCAAAGTGGCACCAACTGGTGACGTAAATTTTCATGAAAACCCTTGTTGCTGTGGACTGCAAATCTACCTATTAATTTTTTCCGGGCTATGGTATTAGGTAAATGTATATATCCTAGCTCTTAAGATTTTGGGTCTTACAAGAAAGTTCTACCTCCCCATTTAATTATACTTCAACTTAAAATTCGCACGAATTCTTTAACATCACAACGTTCTGTAGTAGGTCCAACGGCTCAATAAAATTCTTAACATAATCGGTTAAACTTTTTTGATAACACCGCCTTGGGTCCAAAAATTAACATAATTTATACCCTTAAGTCCTGCAACCAGTCATTATTATTGATCTGCTATAATTTTGTATCAAATAACGATTATTTTTTTATGATCATAACGATTATGTAAAATTATATTAAATTTGTGCCTTCATATTGGAAAAATAGGCTAATTTTATTGATGGAGTGCAATTTTTAGAACACGGTTTTCGTATTTTGCGCTTTAAATTAATGTTAATGCAATCAAAACGTGTAGTTTTAGCTCACCATTTTAAAGTTATGAACAAAAATGGTTTTAAAAAGTGTGTAATATGTGAGCACCATGTATCTATCACATTATACATTTATCTGTTGTTGCTTCATTTTTAATTCTTAATTATTTTTACCTATTGCGGTATAGTAATTTTATTCTAGGTGCATCGTCCTCATGTATAATTATATAACTGATGTACTTATACAAAATATTGTAAAACATTTTAAAAGAGTAACGAAACATTTTAAAAAGTGTTGGAGTTTTTTTCCCATTCTTCTCTATGCGAAAACTACCTTTTGGAAGGGGCGACTAGAATAAATTCAATTTTTTTGTAAATTTTGTCGTTCAAAAGTGCCTTCTAAGGGCCTATTTGAAATAAATGATTTGACTTTGACTTTGTGTGACTCAGTTGATCGACTATTATTAACTGTGTGAGTGTATTGCATAATTTCACTTATTTCTCACTTACATAGTCCGACTTCACCTTTGACAACGAATATCAATCAGATACTATATTTCAGACATACATCGCCGGCTCACTTCGCGCCCGTCAGCTTTTAACGTCAAATGTACGGGCAATACGCATCATGTCGCTCGTAAATCTCACCGCGACTCGACGAAGATCGATTGTGACAGGCTAGCGTTGCAACAGGCGCATTTTGGATGCTACTGGCGATTCTCGACAGTGAACTCACATAAATTAATTAATGTGGAAGATAAGATTTTAGTTTATTAATGTGGTTGTTATATGTGTTTTAAAGAAGGATGTTTCATTTCATTATAATCACAAGTTAATTAAGTCAAATAAGTCAATTATCAGAAGGCAAATTCTCGCACTAAAAAAACGTTTACATTCAAGTCGTAATCTGTCAAACTTATCAAAATGTTGGTAAATTTTTTATTGTATTTTTGACAGTTTACGAATATGAACGTTCTTAAAAATGACAGATTTTCCCTCTAGGATTTTCAGCATGTTACTTGTTCATACAATGTACGTGATTGATCTCTTTGGTGATTGGAACTCTTACTGACAATATTCACATTCCAAATTCAAATCGCTTTTAGTCCAGGGATTAAAAAGCTATTTAGTAGTCCCTGTTTACGAAGAAGTAAACTAGATCATTTTGAATAGATGTGGTAAAAACATATTTCCTGTTGTTATATGAGTTGTCATACTTCAAGTAACAACACTACACGCGTCGTTGACCCCGTAAAATACAACTTCATATCTTTTTTGTTTTTATTTTATCGTAGTTAAATATCGATGATGGGTATCGATATCTAACTATGATAAAATATATTAAAAACAACAACGTCTGCAGAGTTTTGCTAGCTACTTTAATTTGACTCTGTATAAAAACTCTGAGTTTGTAGAATAGTTTTAGGGTTCCGTAGTAAACAAGGAACCCTTATAGTTTCGCCCTGTCCGTCTGTCTGTCCGCGGCTTAGCTCAATGACTGTTAGTACTAGAAAGCTGTAATTTGGCATGGGCATACATATTAATCACACCGACAAAATGGTAACATAAAATCTAGAAAAATAAACCTCCCCAGCACGTAAAGTGGGGATGTTTATTTTTTCTCGTCTATCCCATGGTGTGGGGTGTCGTTGGAAAAGTCGTTCAAAAATATTGTAAGTATGTGAAATCATTTTTCAATTCAGGGATCCGTTTGCGAAATATTAAGCTTTAAAGTGCTAATTTTGTTAGTCATGTGTCAGCTAAATGGTTGTACTTGGATTTGTGAAAAAAAACACAGTAGTAGTATATATAACGAAGTTAAAAGGGAAACTATCACAGCTAAGAAGGCTTTACAGGTTAACGAGTAATAATCGACCAACTTAAAAAAAACATGTTCTCTCATACATTCCGCATGTGAGAACATGTTTTTCAACTACAATATTAAGTTTGTTCTTGGGATAAATTCATCCCAACTACGGAACCCTTCATTGTGCGTGGTCCGACTCGCACTTGCCCGGTTTTTTAAAGTTATTTCCTTAGCTCCCTGAAAAATTAACCCCTTTATGTCAGCAGCCATATTGACTTCACATTTCCTGTCACAGCCAGAACAGTACGAAAACTAACTAACGATACTTCAAAACTGCACGCCCAACGTTTTGCCTTTTACCTCTTTCGGCGTGCTCAATTTTAAACGTAAGATGCATATCATACAACGCCAATGCCATACAAAATATTCTATTTACAATACATACGTTTCGTTCGCGGGAATATTTTTAAAATTTCACGCGCGGCGACAATTTGAGAGAGAATCTTGAATCTCGAATTTTGCAGGTCGACCGGTAAATCAGAAATTTATATTCGAATATCAGAAAATGTTGTATTTTTTGCCCACTGTAAGAGAAATCGTGACAATCGGTTTTTGGTGCGCAGAATTTTAAAACTTAAATCCTTTTGTGTTCTGTAAATTAAGAGATCGGTACATGATCAGGGTGGGAATTTTGACTTGTGTTTTGTATTTAAATATAAACCTGGATTCTCGGAAATTTTAGGCATTTCGTCGGTGACCTAGGTAACAAGAAATGCCCAGTATTCGTTTCCTTCTTGACGTATTTTTTAATAAAGACCGAAACGTCTTAGTTTGGGTACCTACTTAAGACATTACCAACAGTAGTAACAGAAATCTATTCTTATACGACTTTCTAAAGGACCACAAAGGGATATATTTCGTACTGAGGTACGTAAGAACGAAGTATGCAAAATACAAGCTTTATGAAACCAACCATTATATTAATTAAATATAATACCTCCAAACAAAAAATAAATCACTAACATTTATTTTCATTCTTAGAACCCAAAAACAGTTTAAGAATAATATAATACTATTTCTTAGGTTTCATTTATCGTGCACCCATAAACTTTAGTGCTCAAATGGAACCCTTTTTAAGACTGCTTAGCTATGGAATGATAAAAAAGAATGCAATAATAAATTGAGAGCTTAGACCTTATGACCTTGACCTTGGAGACTGTAAATATTGACCTTGGGGATCAAAACGGTTTCAATTCTTAGACTGTGTATTTGTCATTATGTTTAGTAATACATTTAAATAATGTATGGAAATTTTGATCTGGTACTTTAGATACGCGTATAAGTAGAAAAAAATGTATGACAGAAAAAGAAAAAAAAAGCCTTTTTTTTACCCGACTATGGCAAAGTCAAAACGAAGGGTTATGATTTTAGTAGTTTATGTATGTATGTATTACGTGTTTTCCACCGTAGCGCCTAAACTACTGAACCGATTTTGATGAATGAGATATCAAAAGATTCGGACGGCATGCCGTCGTCGTCGTATGCCATTATCTTGATTTATGTGTGATATATTTTCTTGTTTCGTAATTTTATTTTTCCTTAGTCGGGTTACAGTTTTGAAGCTCAATTTTTTATTAAGAATTTAGACTTACATAAATAAAAAAACAAAAGAAAAGATTGAAATATAGCAAGCCATTTTCTCGAATACTTTTGTGACTAGATTCAATAACCTTAAACCCGCTTTTCACAATGCAAGTTTCTTGCCTGCGACATACCATAAAATTGAAGCAACAAATGATATATTCCATGTTCATGTTTTATTCTATGACATGCCACCGGCAATAAATCGCACCGTGCAAATCAGGCTCATTAAACAAAACTGGATGCCAAAAATAAGAAGTCATGTCTTCTGCTTCCCAAGTATTCCTTCTTTACAGTTCAGCTGTTGTGCGACTATCAATTAGTTTGAATCGTTTTTATTTCGAAACTCTCAATAATATTACATATAAGACAATACCTAGAAGTCAGGCTGCACTCTGGCACTAAAGAGTGTTAGTAGTCGCGTGGGTCGAGCCTACGGCAAATTGAAACTGCCCTCCGGTATGATTCGCACACCGGTCACGGCCGGACACCGGGACGTACGGTCTGCACAAAATGTGATAGAGAATTTCATTTATTTATGAAAATAAGTCAGAAGAGATTTTCTATGCTCTGTGTTTTACAATTTCAGTTTATAAAGTGTTTCATTAACAAAGTTTTAAATTTAAAAAAAGAAAAATAATGCTCGGAGACTAATATTAGATTGAGTATAAGATGAGATCAAGTGGGTTTATTAACCCACCTAACCGATTCAATCAATCGATTGAATGATTGAATCATTGCCGTTTTATTGTAATGAAATATTCGTTCAGACAGTTTTAATTATAATCTATTTCAGGACGAGATGAGATTGAGAATAAGTATTTTTTAAAGTGCAGTTCTTTATGAATAAGATAGCCAAGACGTTAAAATATATAAATTACCTAATTTTCAACGTAAGCGTTGAGAAATGACTCGCAACAAAAAACTCTAAAACTCCAAAAAAATCCTACTGTACTAAATTAATCTGCTGTCGGTACATCGATGTCGGACGGTGTCCGGCGCGGACGAATTGGCATGCATTGCGCCCTGCCTTTTTACATGCCTATTCCGAATCCGGCCGGTCTGCAAATGTTGAGCTGAGGCGGGTATTAGAAGGTCAATATTCACTTATATTTGCAATCATACTAATGGCAACGTTCTTGGAATAAGTTTTAAAATATTTTCACCTGAATTTATTCAATCATTCAACGAAACCCTAATTCTATACGACAGGGAATCGTAGCAATAATCATTTGGGTTTGACAACACTGGGGGATGAAGTTTGACCATGAGTTTTTTGACAACCAAACACGACCTCTTTTGCTACAATCTAGTATTTTTTACGACTATTCCTAAAATGTATCCTATTTTCTTTAAGACCGTCTTTCTTCTCTTTTAGTCTTAAAGTACCACTGTAGATTTTTTGCTAAAATATTCAAATGAATCATTTTGATATTTTTCAATTCAGGTTCTTTTTTTTCCGCTACGTCCTACATTTTGCGAGGCACCCTATAAAAACGGCCAATAACGTAATAGGCACGTTCGCCAAAAACGATATCTGTATCTCGTCTATTTGTTTATTATATTATTTGATATTGCCCCCCAGAGTATTATTAGCGTTATTTATTTAAATACTAACGTTAGAAGTATAGGTGGAGAATTGACTGTGAAATGTTAGTTTTTATATGGGACATATAACTTTTCTTTAGTTTGCGTAACTTTGTTGCATTGTCCCTCATTATGAAGAACGTTCGGTAGAAGTGTTTTAGAATGCATGATTTTTAATAAATACATAGCTCACTTCGTTACTCCCTGCTCGTAAAAATATGTGAAAAGGATGGTGGAACTATGTAGAGTATGTGTACAAATAGAATTCATTTGCTACTACTGAAGTATCTAACAAAAAAGAATTAAGTCCCTGACTCATGTGCTAGGTGGTAGATCTGTGTTACAAGAGCCAGTGCTCTCTCTCAGTAGGAGATATTACAGAATCTTATGCAAAAAGATTAACAAAAATAAAAACAATATGGTAACAACAAAAAGCGGATAGAAGAAGCCTGTATTGAGTTTGTGAGTGTTTGTGTGTATGTTTGTGTCTCAGTGTGAACGAACGTGTGTGTATGTGTGTGTTTGTGGGTGAGTGTATATATGTGTGTGTGTGTGTGTGTGTATGTATGTGTGTGTGTCAATGATTGATCATTAAAACCCCTCGTTTTAATGTTACGAAATAGATATGATAACTTTCTCTGTTTCGTCATAGTTCAAAGACGGTAGCCATGGCTTAAGACCCTGCTTGACTTTAAGTAGGGTTAGTTTATAAATTAAGATTTTTTTGTTTATTTTATTATACAGTGCGCTTTGAGCACGATAGTGTCGTCGCGCAAGTGCAGTACGACATTGGACAGACTTACAGATGGGAAAGCCAATCCACCGATTACATAGCTTACTGTCTAGTGGCATCGTGGAATGTTTGAGCAAGATAGAGCGGAGGACGTATAATTTTCTCACCGTTAGTTCTTGGGCTTCTGAGTCCAACTGAGCTATGGGGTAGTCCCTTTTACGGAAATATATAACTTTGAAAACAGCCCACTTAGCTCGTTCCACCCTAAGCATCACTGTTTTGAAGGTCCCGCCCCATACCGGGATGCAGTAAGTAATTACCTCTTAGTATTTTCTCAATTTTTCAGTAACCCACTCATTAAAACCATGTCCTACCCTAACTAACCTGCACATTTAGCATCAAATTAATCGTAGATTGATTAAATGTTTATGGGTATTAGCTGGTGGACACACCATCGTTATTTATGCATAGCACGACAGCAAACGGACATTACGTGACGTGTCCCCGTGGACTTAATCTCATGCTTGTGTATAGCTAGCCTATGTGGAGCCATTTATCTAGTTAGGGAAATGGGGATAGAGAGCTGGGTGTGGATAGGGTTATAGTTTTATGCCTAAACCTATTTGCCTGCATGTTTTAGGAAAATATTGTTTATGGTTAGTTGCATAGGGTCGCAGCATTATGCTGAGCGATGGCCGTTTTGCGTGGATGTGACGCATATTTTCTAAAAACTTGTTTCTTTTGTTATTTTGTGTTCTTTTTTTTGCGTCATGTTTACCGCAAATAAGCATATTTTCTTTCTTTTTTCTTTTCTTTTTTCAGATTTAGAATAGAAACTATTAATCTTTTTTTTCTCTTGTTAGATACAAGCCTCTATATTCTACAGTCTAACTGAGTCCGTCTACATAATGCGCAACAAATTAATAAATTAAAATAAGTTTTTTTTTTTTTTTCAACTCATCCAGCAAAGCTGTGGACATATATATAATCTTAAAATCTTTCGGATTGCGTGTCCTTTTCAGCCGAAAGAAAATTAAAAAATTCCATATTACCATTTTCACTTCCAACATTACTTGACCCATCACATTACACAAACGGAGCAATTTTATCTTCTACTACGTACCTATTCTAGTACATATCCACATGTATTGCCTACGAACCTACGATAGCACAGGACAAAGCCCCATTTACAGCAATCAGGGGATTAATTGCTCAGATTAGACGACGTCACTTGACCGCCCGGAACGTTTGGACTACTATGGACGAGAGTAAGATGTAGTTGACGTTGTTATTAAATTACTTGGCAGCTGATAGCTTGAGCCATTTTATTTATTGAACACCTTCACATAAGCTGTTAGGTTTGTAGGAGGAAGGCAAGTTATACGCATGGAAGTGGTTTACGCACTGATGCTTTATTGGAACAACTGACAGTTTTTCACAAATCAACCAATCACAGCTATGGCTGCGATCACACCTCATAACTTAATACACAACAAAAGCTTATTTTCCTTTGGGAGTTCTTGAAATTCCTAATAATATGACTTGTTTGAAACAAGAACGGTGAAAGAGAAAATAAATCATAAGGTCTGCCTTTTGGCTTCCAGTCTAACCGGATGCAGCTGAATACCAGTATTTTACATGGAGTGACTGCCTTGTCTATATTTTTAATACAATTTTAATACTTATATCATTTGAGGCGATACAAGAAAAGAAGAAGCAATCCATGTCTTTAACAAGACTCAACAACAACGTTCGTTACGTTTAAGTATAAACTTTACATCCAATCAATCTGCCTAGCCTTTTCCCAACATGTTGGGGTCAACTTCCAGTCTAACCGAATGCAGCTTAATACCAGTATTTTACATGGAGCGACTACCTATCTGACCTCCACAACCCAGTAACTGGGTAATACGATACCACTTGGTAAGATTGGTTGTCAGATTTTCCGGCTTCTGACGACCGGTAACGACTGTCAAAGATCCACGAATGACAGCCGGGACCAACAGCTTAACGTGCTTTCCGAGGCACGGAGGAGTCTCGGTATGTAAAAATGGTCACCCATCCACGGACGAAACCCGGCAAGCGTAACTTAACCTAAAGGACCAACCCGTGTGACTGTTAGGACTTACCCACGAGCTTGTCGCAGAGCTCGCATGCATTTTTGAAATAAGAACGGTGAAAGAGAAAATAAATCATAAAGTGTGGAAGGGAAATTGGTGAGTGCAGTTGATGGTTGAAGCAGTAGATTGCGGGTGACTACCATATAATTATAAATTAATAAACTAAACGTCTTTCAATCACCTTTGTGAAAAGGGAAGACAGTTTTTCGCCAAGAATCTCCAGAGCAGATTATAGAGTGGTAATATCAAGGTAAAAACGAACCATTTTCTTCGCCGGCAGCAATTATAGAGAAAAAAACAGATCTTTCTTTTTTATTCGATTTGAAAAACCTTATAGATGACTAAGGTATTTTTAGACAAGTCAATGGATACAACACAATAGGCATAATAGGTACACTATTAACAGTACAATGGGCTTGTTTCTCGTAACAAGCAACTGCGTAAACATATTCTTGGGATGGATTATTTTATGAAAATGTCTAAGTGTAGGGCTTATCCTAAGTGATACCTACGTCTTATTTCTTGCAATACCGAGAGTGTTTCCACTGTACCGTGATAACAGAAGGCCAATCGGCGTCAATGAATGTCAAAAACCCTTTGAATTTTTTGAGAAATTGAGACTGAGTTTAGAAAGTGAACGTGCGTAAAATTACGAGAATTGCCCCACGGATAGTCGCCTGAGTTCACTCTATCAGTTCACAGTTCACTATTATCTGTCACCCGCATTGAGTTTTCAGTCAAATCATTATTTTTGCTACAATGACCCAAGGTTTTGACTAAAAATAAAAAACAGCGGAAAGCCACCTTCTTTTCAAATCGAATACATGTTGTCATTTTCTTCAGTAAGGCTCAACAGGACAAAAATGTTAGACTTATTTACGTGAAGGAATTGGTCTAGACAAGTCTGGTGAATGCACCGACTATTGTTATCTATCGGATTGTTCTTTGTTTAGATTCGGTCTAGGACAGAAAATTGTGAAACGTTGATGCATGTATTTTTTAGGATTTTGCAAAGTTAATATAAATATACTTAGAAGGGGTGAAGCTAGTGTGTTTTAGCGTGTTCAACTATTCAATTTAGATGTAGCGTTTGAAATCTTTTGGTACGTACAGTTTTGAATTTTCTGGAGGAGCTCGTGGCTAAGTAACAACTGCCGCACGGGTCGATCCATCAGGTTAAGCTACACTTGCCGGGGTTTGTCTGTGGATGGGTGACCATCTTTACATACCGAGACTCCACCTCGGAAAGCACGTTAAGCCGTTGGTCCCGGCTGTCATTCGTGGATCTTTGACAGTCATTACGGTCGTCAGAAGCCCAAATCTGACAACCAGTTTTACCAAGGGGTATCGTATTATCCAGTTACTGGGTTTTGGAGGTCAGATAGGCAGTCGCTCCATGTAAAATACTGGTATTCAGCTCCATCCGGTTAGACTGGAAGCCGACCCCAATATAGTTGGGAAAAGGCTAGGCAGATTGATTAATTTTTGAATTTTCTGGTGAATTTTAAGTGTAATTTTGCAAGATACGTTCTACTCCATAGTCGTTGTAGTTTTAGGTATTTTGTGTGTCAAACTAACGACGATTGAAAGCCGATTAATTAACAAATTTAATCGATTAAAATATTATAATGGAAAATGTAACTTAGGTATAATCGGTACATTAACTACATAAGGACTTACTATGTAAGGATCGTAGCAGGTGACGTTCTGTAGTTTCTGCCTACCCCCATGGAAAGAAGGTGAGAGTTTATGTATGTAGATATGTATTACCTAACCACATATAATCCAGGTAGGTTCATTGAATTTAAAAAAAACAAAGCACAGGCTTACCAATTATAACAATTCTTCAGCCGTCTATATTCTAAACATGGTTTTAATTTAAGCAAACCGCAGACCAATTAATAAAGTGAACAACGAATTAAAAACACCGATAGAATTATTGAATTTTCTCAAGTAATAAACCTTTCTTTGTACCCAAAAAAAGCTAACTAAAGCGAAAAACTCTCTTCAAAAAATGTTGAACATTTAATTGAAAGGGAGTTTGAACCCGCTTCTCAAATTAACGTTGATTGTGATAGATTGCTGACTAATTACCGTCTCATTTTTCAGTCATTTATCACTGTAGTTCCTGTAACTTGAAACACTTTTAAGCGATTTTTGTAAAATTCAAATGTAGAATTAGAATTAGCATTGCCATTCAACGTGCCAATGCTGCAAGTCTTCTGGGCACGTTTTCGGCTCACAATTAGGCGTCGAAGTATTCGTCCGCATACTTCGAAACCTAGTCCTTTTGTTTTTGTATTTATATGTAAAGTTAGTTAGTTAGTAATTTAATTTAGTTCCTAGTGTAAACAGTTAGTAGTGTAGGTAATTTACTTTGCGAAAATCACTCACCATTCATCACCACTGCTCTATAAATGATGAAGGAAAACATCGTAAGAAAACCAGAATGTTCTGGATCCAAAAAATCGTAGACACGTGACATCCACCAACCCACACTGGGCCCACGAGGTGGATTGTTGTACACTCCACCCAAAGTGGAGGACTGACTCCAAGCAGTGGAACTATTATAGGCTTATTCTTTAAGTGTATTTAGTTATTAACCGACTTCAAAAAAGTGGAGGTTCTCAATAAGACAGTTTTTTTTTTTTTTGTATTTTTGTTTGGTAGGTCGTACTTCTGAGGTGGTCTCATATAAATTTATTAATTTTGCTTGGGTAGTTTTTGAGTTAACTTCTATATGTATTTTTCCCACTTAGTCTATATGGATGATGTTATAAGTTCCTGTCACTGTTATTTACATGGCAGGAAGTGGTATTTGACTTTTTGTGGGGTAGGTACCAGAACCAAAAAGTGAAAAATAAAAACTTTTTTATAAAATAACTTTAATTTCGGAAGTCGGCAAAAAACGAAAATACAGAACCACAGACACCGACTTCCGAAATTAAAGTTATTTAGCACTTTTTCGTGTTTTTTTTTTATTTCGATTAATTTTTTTTTTGTAAAAAAATTATTTTCTTTAACTATTTCTATTATAGAAAATAAACTAGTCACGTTAGAAAGGTGTCATCTTTATTTTATCGTTATTTGAATTAGGTAAATGATTTTATTTCCGGAAGTGGGTTTGTACAAAAACTTTTACATGCCAATAGGTAGACAGAAAATGAAAAAAAAAAAAAAAACGGGTTGCACTCCGGGAGTGCCGACAGAAGTAAAAACTTGAATATTAACGTTATGCATTTTTGTTATTTTGGTACTACTCTCCCTCCGTCTTACTCCATCACGTGTCCTAATGCGAGTTTAATATTTTTTACCCATCACAAAAGAAGTACACAACGCCGCTAAAGAAGTTTTCACTTCAAAAAAAAACTATCACTTTATCCCACACATGTACTCTTATAAATCTTTCTACACGTGCCTGCACCTACATATACCTATACTTAACTACACAAGACTAACAGCTTACAGAACTCACTTAAAAATAAACGTAAGGTGTAACAATCAGATTTCATATGATAATTATGTGAGACAAACTGAATCGTCACAGACGTTATTAAACGCTGAAGAAAATTTAGAAATGTAAGCTTAATTAAAATTTCTTCTTAACAATCATGTCTAAGCGAAATACCGAGTAACTGAGGGGGGAATATGGCTGATATTCGTGACAAGTCATGAGATTTTAGCGAGTAATAAGATAAAGTAGTTAAGTTTTACGCAATGCAACTTTGTATCCGTAAGTATTGAGGAGTCATGTCTAATATTTAAACGCGGGTACTACCAATATTTAGTAGTAAATTATAATTCCACAGTATTGTCAATCAATCGTGAAAATCCCCACGGGAACATACTACCGGGATTGAAAGTACGCTATGTGTTAATCCACATTCTAAACTATGTGTGTGCCAAATTTCATCCAAATCCATTCAGCTGACTTTGCGCCGATCCAAAACATATATCCAGACAAATGGACAAAAAATCTAAAAACTATATTTTCGGCATCAGACTCGTTCCCACACATCGTGGCTAAAATATCAAATTAAAAAATACCTATTTGACTTCTTCAATTATGTACCTATAGACATAGATTTCCTACTACGTTATTTATTTCCGACTACGTTATATGCAGACTATGTTCAGCGCAGAAGATTAGGATATTTCATGTTAAGTGATCAGAAAAAAGTATGTATTTAGAAAAGAGCCATTAGTTGAGGGCAAACGACAACTAGTCGCATGAGAAACACGCCATGTTATGAGTTCAAATATTGTCCAGTTAATGTCAAAGTATTGCACCCTACTTTCTCATGTTACAAGATTGTTATGTTGACTGCAGAGACAATGACGCATACCAGTTATGTGATGCAATATTTAAGTAACTTGATTAACGTATTTGATTGAGCGATTGAACTTGTAGTTTTAGTTTCTCTAATATCTAGAGCAGTTTCAAATTCGAACTAATTCCAATATCATTTCCATTTTTTATGTGAAATATCTAATGCGGCGGGTCAGACCGGCTGCTGGCGTGACGACGCGGCCACCAGCCAACATTCAAATGGAAAAAAAAGGATAATACTTTTCATTAAAAAAACAAAAAAAAATTGATTATGCTTTATTAATTTCCTTTAGTAAGCCATCCTTCTATGCATATTTTCTATACAAAATAGTTTCAATGTTTCCCATCTGCCAGGCGTCCCGCGACGGCTCAATTTTTTTATAAATTCTAAAACCGCTGTTGATCTTTGGACCACATCCCTAAAATTTCGAAGTTTCAGCGAAACAAACAGTAAATTTTGATGATAAGTCGTTTTAAGAATTGAAATAACTGCAACACTCGGGGAGGGGAGAAGTGCTAAGATACTTCACATCAAATTAATTGATTCATTGAAAATGAAAACCTTGGAATCCCTCTTTTTAAATTGCACCCTCTGTTTTTAATTTAGATTTGTATTGAAAATGGATTCATTAATCGTTGTTGCATGTTAAGTCGTTCGGTGCTCTTGATAAAATCCAAGGATTTTAATCATAAATTACTGAATGGGTTGTAAGTGGCTAACCGATTATTATATTCTGTTTAATATTGCGTAGGTTCACAATTGATCACTGACTCACTACATATTAAGCAATAATGGTCTTTTTATCTAACCATGACTTCGTCGAATGGTACAAGAGCCCACGACCAAAATTTTTGTTTTATCGTTTTACGAACAAAACCGTATAATCGATAAATTTGGTTATTCGGAATCCAAAAATCCTGATTTCAGAAAGTCTGACCTAATCGCATTTTTAAATATGTAAAAAAAATACCGAACGTTTTCATAGTAGCAATCTGTCTGAAAAGTGTTAGACATAATGAAAAAGGTTGCCCTGATGTACACAAAAATTATATCAAACATATTTTGTCTCACGTTACTAATCAGACAATTTTTCGATGTCACAAATTATTAATAAATCGTATTGCGGCGTTTTAACATACGTCTACACACTTCTGTTGAGCATGAGGTCCTGGATTCGATTCTCGGGTCAGGCAAAGTGTTATTGGGATTTTCCATCTGGAATTTCTTAGTAGCAGCCTGGTGTTTGGCTTTGTGCCCGGTTGATGGCAATAGGCTCGCCCCCATATTACATGGGACTTAAACATCTCTGGTGAAATGTGGGTGTACTACAGGTACACCTCTGCCTAACCCTTCGGGGAATACAGGAGTGATGTTATGTATGTATGTAATAAAGAGCTCACTCAAAACCATCGAACTGAAATCAAAAAGGTTTTTTTAAATCAATTGGACAAAAAGAAACTGGGATAACGTTAGAAAAATACTGTTTATTGAAAAAAAAACACGTGTCGTGAGGGATAGGAGCTTAACAAGCACCGCGCGTATGCCGGGCGACTCCGAAACGCTATTTTGGTTTTTGTTATTACGGGTGACATACAAAATATCTGAAAACAGATTTTTAGTAACCCCGGTAACTATACAAAAGATTTTAAAAAAAAGGGAACCAGGTTGCTATGAGACAGATCGGTAAAATTTTTGACATTTTTGAAAATGCGTATAGGCCACATTTGACTAAACTGATAATTTTTTAATATCAGACATATTGTGATGAAACCGTCTGCCAATTTTTTTTGATGGCATAAATGGCTTCTATAAAACTGTGACGTTTCTGACCGGTACTGCCCACCGAGTCGGGTTTAGAATCATCTAAACTAACGATTTTATACGGTTTTGGCCGTAAAACGATGCGACATGGTTTTGGTCGTGGGCTCTCGTACTAGAAAGCTTGAGAAAAATAATCATTCAAAAAGATTACAAGTTTATTTAGAAAATATGTATAGATTAGAGAAGAGCAATAATTTACGGTTGACAACCAAATCAATCATAGGTTACATTATTTTGACGTAACCTTAACTTCATCTATATAGGTACGCTCGTTACAACTCCTATTAATCCTGATGTGTTCAGCCAATCAGACAGATCGACACTTCAAATGATCGTGAATACTGAGCACGACACAGGTGCACTGGCACTCATTTATTTAGGTCATACACGAGTACGGAGTCTAGTCCAGAGTTTCCCAACATATTGTTCGTGAACCCTTGGGGGTCCGAAGGTTAATTCAAGATTGTTTGCAGACAAAGTTCAAAATAACTTTTAATGACATACGATGACTAGAATTACTGTTTAAATTTTTACTTTCATTGACTATAAGTTTTGATATTTCAAGGGTCCGTCATTAAAAAAGTTGGGAAGTTGGTCTAGACGAAACATAGGTTATGTTTGAGTTATATTAGTTTAGACTGAACTATAGTCGTAAAGAAGACATTCTGACTGGTGCAAAATGCATGTGTTGTGTTACAGGTAAGTCGTCAACTTGAGAAATTATTATTCCTGATTAAAGTTATTTATACTATGCCATACCTAACTAGAGTTACAAGAATTAAGTTTGTTACATGCAGATTGATAATGTAACAGTATTTTATAGAAGTGATTATGTATTAAGCTAAATAAATTGCAGTTAAAAGGATCGAAATAGAGCCATTTAGCAACATTGTATTTATAAAACACAAAATACAAAGTGAGAACTCGGCCCTTTGTCAAGAAGAATAAACAGACTTAAATACACAAATATCTAGATATTTTACAAAATTAACGCTACAAGACGAGACTGAACATTAATTCAGAAATAATTAAAGAAACGATTAGAGCACTTCAGCCCCTTGGAGAGGAGAGGCCAAAATTGTTAGCGCGAAACAGGGCTGTCTCTAGCAATAAACTTTGCTCAGGAATTTCATTAGTTTCGTTCAATAAATTAAGAGGTTATGCTCGCGTGTGTCGGCCCTGCAATTACCTCGTCTACGCGGAGGTGTAATGAAGAACCTCTTGGTAAGAGGATGGAGGTACTACGAAAGTAATTTGGATATGACGTTGTTTTACTTGTTAGGGAAAATATAATGCAGATTTGCTATAACTCTTTCAACGTTTCGGAATAAAAAAAGCCTCGAAGTGGCGCACTGTGGATCGAAAAAAGGTTCTCGTAGACATTGGAGCTTAAATTTTAAAGTGCCGATTTTTTGCTTGAAATGGCTTCTAATAGCCAATATTTTGCATAAATATATCATAGGATACAATCCAGGAGGCAAATTGGCAACTTATTTTTTTTTAAATGTTTGTTGCTAGTGCTTATATCTCCGGAACGGAGAGAATAACCGTTATATCCTTGCACACGTAATGATTATTTATGATTTTTTGACATACTTGATTTTTCCAGATTAGGCGCGGTTTAAAAAATAAACGCACAAAATTTCGTTATATGTATCTTATATTTTTGCGAAAATATATAAGTTGCCAGATTGTCTACCAGATTGTATCCTATGATATATTTATGCTTAATATTGGAAGCCATTTCAAGCAAAAAATCAACACTTTAAAATTGAAACTCCATTGTCTTCGAGAACCATTTCTCGATCCACAGTGCGGCGTCACGCCAAATTGAATTCCCAGTTGTGCTAGCGTTTTATTTTAATCCAACATAATTATAAAATCCCAACACCATCTTTCATACATAACTGGCGAGGTGTGGGTGTACTATAGGTACACCTCTGCCTAACCCTCTAGGCAGTACAGGCGTAATGTTATGTTAAGTAGAAACTAGAAACCCAATTCATCAACTTTAAAATATTACTTTAATAGGAGAAAAAAAAGATCCGTTCTCATGCTTTTGGGACATGCTTTTCGTATATGATACCTATATGAGGTACAGGGTGTTAAGTTCTCTCATCCTCTATAGAAAAGGGAGCATCCTCCGACCAGACGGGTGTCGTACCTGGTGGGCAACTGCCCGACGATTGATGTGGGGAGTTATATATATGCTGATCGCACAGTAAACCCTGCTTGCGCGATGCAGGATTTGTGTGACGTCAGGTTTTTGACGCGTAGTTCGCATGTGCCGTTGTAGATGCCACCACATACATATACAAATCATCGAACATATTACGGGTAGTTGATGCTTAAGTATAGTTCTTATATTATAGTTCTGGGGTTGCGGAAAAGTCCGAAAGGAATACCGTGGCCCCTGGCAACGTACAGGCAACGGAAGGAACACGGGTGGGTTTTAGTCAGTAAGAGTCTGACACGCCCGGGGCTCCACCCAGAGCGGTAGAAGTTATTTGATAATTTCCCATACAAAAAAAAAAAAACTATGTAATAGTTACTTTGTTGTCATAATCATAATATTACAAGAGTGTAATAAATGGAGGCTTCCATCCGACGTAGGTACCAAATTTTATATAATATCCATATAAAACACATATTTGTTCTCATGTCCACGCAACAGTTTCTCATAATAGTTTGTTTGTCGCCCTATTACACGACCGGCTTCGATGAACCGCTCCGGTTCTCGTAACATTTTTATAACTAACCACCTTTTTCATTTTGTCGGGTTGCCGCCGTTCTTTACGTAAGCTGTGAATAACGGTTTACCTTAAGGATTGAAATTGTGAATCGTCGCTTATGAAGTCTTTAAAAAGTTATAAATGATGTGCTGTGACCGAAGGTCAGCCCGAGTTATAAGAATTGAATTTTCTGAGATGATGATAATAATAAAACTTCATTATGCTAATGATATAAGTATGCTTTTTTTAATTATATAAAATGTCAAATTAATCTTATAAAGTGGTTCAAGTGGAAGCTAACCAAAGATACTTATACTAAACACATACCCCCAAGTATTTACCTATCCACATAATAGGGATGATGCCTGGGTCAAAAAAAAAAGAAATTCTATTTAGTCCGTCAGTCAGATAATAAAAAAATATTACACACGTATTTTTTGCTTTATCATATTAATAAAAAATGACTTAGATAAAACGCATTAAAGTAAGGGAGTGGGGGTCGCTACGTCACAAGTAAGTATAAAATCTACATACTCGAGACGTCATGGCACATTTTAACTCAATGTATCGCCGTAATTTTTTGATAACGTAAAAAAAGAAAAAATACGTGTACGTTATTTTTTCGTAATCTATATGACGGAAAAAAAAAACATTTTTTCATTCCTATTACATACCAATACACGGAAGTAGAAGAGCAGTGGTGGCCCAGTGGTAACGGCCGTGACTTACGAGTAGAAGATGATGAGCTCGAACCCAAGCAGGTACTTTACAATGTGTAAATTATTTCATCATCAGTGCTCTCAAAACGGTCAAAGAAAACATCGTGAGGAAATCGGCATGTCCTAGAACAAAAAATTCGAAGACATGCGACATCTACCAACCCGCACTGGGCCCGCGTGGTGGATTACGGCCTGAGGCCTGTGTCCCAGGGAACATTATAGGCTGATTATACTTATGTTATATTTACACGGAAGTAAGACACACAAACGACCAATACATATAGGTAATTACAGCAAGTGCACACTTCGACACGAGATAAATGTACTATTATTCAGTAATACGATTAATTCGAACATCAATATTGTATGGCAATCAATTCAATGACCTTGACTAATGACGTTAATTTTGTGATAATAACTGGGAAGAGAATCCATCTACTGTTTATATCTGATTAACTTCTAACTGTTAGTTAATAATAGGACGATATTAATACTTATTATTCCCCCTTTTGACACAAATAATAATATCAGACTGTAATAAAATTCTCCTACTAGAGGACAAAGACCTTTTCTTATGCAGAGAAGGAATTAGAATTAAAGACCATTTACCACTATTCCCCAGTGACAGAAAAAGGTCAATTAAAAGACAGTAACATTAGTATACTAGCTTTACCCGGCCCGGCTTCGCACGGGTAGCACTAAGTACTTATACCTACCCTACCAAACTACTCTACCTACTCTACCCTACCTACCCTACCTACCTATCTTACCTACCCTACCTACCCTACCTACCCTACCTACCCTACCTACCCTACCTACCCTACCTACCCTACCTACCCTACCTACCTATCTTACCTACCCTACCTACCCTACCTACCCTACCTACCCTACCTACCCTACCTACCCTACCTACCCTACCTACCCTACCTACCCTACCTACCCTACCTACCCTACCTACCCTACCTACCCTACCTACCCTACCTACCCTACCTACCCTACCTACCCTACCTACCCTACCTACCCTACCTACCCTACCTACCCTACCTACCCTACCTACCCTACCTACCCTACCTACCCTACCTACCCTACCTACCCTACCTACCCTACCTACCCTACCTACCCTACCTACCCTACCTACCCTACCTACCCTACCTACCCTACCTACCCTACCTACCCTACCTACCCTACCTACCCTACCTACCCTACCTACCCTACCTACCCTACCTACCCTACCTACCCTACCTACCCTACCTACCCTACCTACCCTACCTACCCTACCTACCCTACCTACCCTACCTACCCTACCTACCCTACCTACCCTACCTACCCTACCTACCCTACCTACCCTACCTACCCTACCTACCCTACCTACCCTACCTACCCTACCTACCCTACCTACCCTACCTACCCTACCTACCCTACCTACCCTACCTACCCTACCTACCCTACCTACCCTACCTACCCTACCTACCCTACCTACCCTACCTACCCTACCTACCCTATCTACTATAAACCTCACGGAGCCCGAGACCTTTCCAACGAATGCAAAACCGTGGAAATCGGTTCGTGCGTTCTGGAGTTATAGCGTCAGGAAGGAAAACCCGACTTATTTTTATATAGTAGATATCTAGGTAATAAAGAGATTGAAGATAAAAAACGTAGTTTAAAAAAAAGTAACCCGGCTACGGGAAAATATAATGATCTAAAAGTACGAAACAAGAAAATATTTCAGACAGAAATCAAGACATAGGTACAAAAATGGCATGGCACCAACATGTAGGGTTACAGTTTTTTTAAACTTAATTTTTAATTTTATACTTTTTCGTTTTATCGCTTGATAAACGTTACGACAACCAGCCCCGGATCTAGGGGGGCCAAACCGGGGTCCGTACCCCGGGCGCCAACTTTATCAAATTCAAGCGTAGCAGTCAAGTGCACCACCCAGCACACCGCAACTTTACTCAGAACATATAATCTTGCTGTTTCTTTCTTGTTTACAACAGTTTTGGCGCCCCTGTTGAATTGGCGCATTATCGATCAATAAAATTTGTTAAAATATGTTGCTGCCAAAATTTCCATTAACAGAAAATTTGAATTTCGCAGGCTCCCTTAGCGCATCCACCATAAAGGATTGGCGGGGGGCGGCAGACGGCAATTTTTGTCCGCCTCAATAAAAATCTAGATCCGGGGCTAACTACAACGTAAATAAGAGTAATACAATAGGTCAGTAATTATCCTATTTTAAATTCCAATTGCGGTGCATAATGCATTGAACGAAACCATAGCGCGTTTTATTTCGACGCCAACACTTTTTCTATTTTTCTTCTTAAGAGTGGCATTGCAAATCGTTACTATTTATTACCTATTAAGATTAACTCGCGCCGTACGTAACGCGGTCTGACTTTTGCTTGATTTTAACAATTTAAATATATTTATTTACTTTGACAATATGATATATATACATATTTGTAATTTGCTTGTCAAGACATTTATTTTGATACCAAACATGTCATGAAAGTCCACCATGTCAAATTTAGGAAGAATTTATATAGCCTATGTTACCCGCATCATTATTCCAAATCTATTGATACCTCATTCATCAAAATCGGTTCAGTAGTTTAGGCGCTACGGTGGAACACACGAAAATACAAAAATCATACATAGACTGCTAAAATTATAACCCTTCTTTTGGCTTTGCCGTAGTTGGGTAAAAATATTTATGATGTCGAACACTTGATTTTGATATACTTACATACATAAACTAACGCCTTTTTCCCATGGGAGTAAGCAGAAACAATGAAACGCCACCTGCTACGATCCTTACATACTCTTTTGCTAGTACGTGATTTTGATGTTAGCATTAAAACCGCGTAACGCGCGCGCCGCGTTTTATTCTGCGTTCTTCCAACAACACTTTGTTCATTCTTCCTTTCATATTCAGTCCATTCTTCTCTGAAATGCGCTTCCTCTTGATATCAGGACGGCTACCAGTCCATAAGCGTTTAAGCGGAAATTGCAGTTATTTTCAAAATAAATAGCGTTGAGTCATCTCAATTACCTCTTTCCCTTGAAATTGTATAATATATATATGTAATTTAGGTATATATTATAGTAAATATGTATGTATGTGTATTATATGTTTATAACCTATTTGTGTACTTGTGTACCAATTTTATTTATAATTCATCTTTGTATTTATTTTTTGTTATTATTAATTCCTCTCAAACAGAGCGCCTGCCATCTTCTCTCTTCACAACCTTTAGTTGACTGGTAGAGAATGCCTAAGGCATTAAGTCGGCCTTTGTGCCTTATTATGTGAGAGAAGTTTAAAAAAATAAAAAAAACAAAAAGATAAGAATTTCAGGACTTCACCAACACTTCTCACCGATCTAAAAAAATGCGCTACCACACGCTATCAGAGGCATAAATAAATATAAAAAAAAATGCTGCGGTTATATTTCTTATTATCTTGAGTTATATGATAATTCTTGTCTCTTGGCCGTGATTTAGTACAGGGTCGCCGTTAGGGGGCGCTGTTGAGCTAAAAAAATACAGACGTCATTATGATAAATTACCCCCGGTTATCTTGGTTGTTGTAATTTTACACCCTGTATTATCAACTGGCTGGCTATCTGTGATACTATAGCTTCGTAGTGAGGTAACACTAACAAAAGAAACTTGCTTTATTTTTATCAAATAGGTACAGATGCCTATTCGTTTTGAGAATATTTTCATGAATTCTTTGGAAGAGACAATTAAAACGGATGATATCTTGTAATATTTTTTTTAATTTATCAAAATAGAAATTTGTTCAAAATGGTCGCTTTTTAGTCTTTCCGCTTTTTTTAACTTCTTTGGAAGTGAAAACTTCTTTGGGCGCGTTGAGCAATTTTTGCTAGGGGGTAAACTTGTGGATTCGCGTCACCGCGCGCCGTAGTGGTCTATTATAGAATAAAGATGGCGCTAATACCAGTTTTAAGTTTAACTAACTTATCAAGAGCAAACTGTTGTAACCGATAGCGATTGAAATGAACGAACAATCTAATACCGCATTTACACATGCGTGCTCGTGATTTGCCTCGCCGTTCGACGAATTATTCGGCGAGATATTCGTGAAGCTTTAGGCTACACGAGTGACCGTTTACACATTCGCGTCTGTCTATTCATTTCTACTTCAGCTTCGTCACACGAGGCGAATGACGAACCACCGCACCGTTTACATATTCGTGTTCGTGCCTCGACTCGCCGTTCGCCTCGTCACTCGCGTGCATGTGTCAATGCGGCTTAATGTGTGAACACGACAGTAAGAAGTAGGTACACATGTATAATATGAACCTATTTATCCCAAATCAGTCCAAAAACCAATTTTATTGATAAAACAATCTAAAATTCCCTCCAATATAACCTAAAACAACAACTAAACCGTATAGTGTCGATATAAATTTAATAAAACATCGTAATAAACAAGGGTTTTATGTGACGTACGCAACGTGTCCATGTTGGAAGTTCGATGGGGAGCGACATCGAAATATTGTGTCGGGATTTATACTGCCGTGGTAATCGATATAGCAGTAAGTCAGAAAAGGCGGTTTCGAGAAAACGGCGCGCAAAGTTTTTTTCACAATTTAAGCGTTTGTGATAAAACTATACACTCGATTTTTATGTTCTATATGTCAAAAGAAAGGGAAAAATATGTTTTTTACAGTAGAATAACATTATTTTAACATTTTTATCAGGGTTATCGTAAAACATAACAAATCGTGTCTTCATTACCATTTTCTTAACTAATTTTAATTAATATTTAGGTAAGAGGGCAGTAACTGCCATAGATACTGCACTCTTGGTTAGTATTATTTCATACTGCTATATTGCTCACAGAATTCAAAATAATAAATTTAAATTACTACTTAAAACACCAGTAAAGACGCATTATACTGCCCTTTACCTTAGATTTTATAAATATTTTAGGCTATTTCACTATGGAGTAAAGAACGTTACTGCTTTTTAGAGTAGTATTTTAAGTAAGGTGTTTTCAGAATTTCTTGAACAGTATGTCTATAAATAGAAGGGAAAATAAAAAAAATCGTTGAAAACTATATCAAAAACTAGTTTTATTCATTAAAAGTAATCAAAGAGATCCACAATATTAATTCTTCTTATTTGGCATAACGCTATACTAATTAAAAACAGAAATATTCTTTAAAAGTATAATTATTTATCAAAGCTTAATACTTAATCAGACAGATCGAATATCACATAATGGTACTGGTTTCTAGGTACAAAATTATTCCTACAATCTAACTTACAAGTACCTAACTTTCGCTTTAATTATAAAACATAATCAATGAGATCAACAGTCTTAGTTCTAATTATTTGGCATAACACTTAATAATATAATAATTAAAAACCGAAAACTTCTTTAAAATAGAGTTTTTATCAAAACTTAAGACTTATTCAGATCAAATATCACATTTGGTACCTCTTTTTTGGCACAAAATTACTCTTAATCACTTATACAAAATTATCTAACTTGAAAGAGCTTTTTAACATAAAATAATTTCTATAAAATCAAAAAATACAAAAGTTAAGGCACGTAAACATGACATGACGTAATTATAATTTAAAGTACGCCCTGTTCCAGTTTTTAACGATTATTAAAAAATATTAATCATCACTTTATCAGCTACTGTGTCCCATTTTCTCCGACTTCTTCCTCGATTGCCAAGTTTTCAACATTATTAACAAACAAATTTTCCCAAAAAAATCTACGAGTAACAGGCATTAACGGACACAGGTTTTGAATTATCTGCTTTTTCCTTTCGTCAGTAATTCCTCTTTCAATAATTCTTGGATCAGGATTAGGTATTTCTTTTAATTTAAGTATTTTCACCTGTAAAAAGCTTAATGATTGGAATGTTTCATCTTTATGGCTAATCTTGTAATGAATATCAAAACTCCCTCTGATAACTTGTACAGCAACTATGTCTTTCAAGTAAACCCTAGGCTGAGAATTTCGGAGCCTATGCTGAGATGATTTGTCTTGAAACTGGAAGAAGTCGGTTACGTTCATTTTTTTAACAGTAACATTTTTCGTACAAGTTGCGACACAATTGACATAAAAGTAAGGGAAGATACTGTGTTTATATTTGTGTATTTATGAGACATTCATTATAATTACTATCTTAAAAGTGCAGTACAGCTCCATACTGTAGATGTAACTAGTAAAATTCATTTGGTACATTGGTTCAAACTAACGTAAAGAGCAGTATGTCAGAAATTTACTGCTCTTTTGTTAAGAAATATGTGAATACAAATGAAAAGGGCAGTATGTCAATGAATTACTGCTCTTTTATGTAGTTAACTAAATTATCTTACCGTTCTTACTGCTCTTCATAAAAAAAGAAAATGCATTTCTAATATACGTAGAAGTATGAAACCTAGATAGGAAGAAAGCTCGTTTGACGTACATTCCAAATCAGTAATAAAAAAAAAATGGCTACCCTTGACTTACTGCCCTCTCGATTACCACGGCAGTATAGCTGTGCGGTCAACCCAGGAGACGGCGGGGCGGGGTTGGTATTGAAGCGATAGGAAAGTATAAGACGGAAATACAGCACCATCCAAATTAAATTAGCTAGCGAAACTGCACAGTTGTGATGGGTATAGATGTCTAAAAATGATTTAAAAAAAAAATGGTTTTGATATCGATTCATCATCGATTTAATTTAGCATTTTAAAGACACAGATAAAGGTAAATTAATGTTTATTTGTGATCTAACAGAAAACATAAATTTAAGTTGTGATTTGGAAAAGTTGTGAAGAAATATTTTTGAAAATGAAGGCTCAAATAAAATTCCTCCAATACCTAATATCAAATAGAATTTAGAAATGGATCTCGGTTTAAAGTACTGTAATATTGGCAAAACAAGTTTCAGCGAGTCGCGCATCTACAGTGGAGAAGTGAAGTGTTAACTCCAACTCAAAACTCAAACTCAAAGCATTTATTTCAAATAAACCAATTACAGGCACTTTTGAATTGTCAAGGGGTCGGCAGTCAGAAATATGAAGCTAGTCGCCCATTCCAAAGCGTAGTAGGTACCTATGGTGACGAACGGGCAAGAAACTCAACGGAGACTCTTTTAAAGCATATATGGTTACATAATATTGGTTACATCATTCAAGTTGAAGTTATTTATACATGTGAGAACGATGCAAAACATTAAAAGCATCCGTTAGAAATAAAAATAAAAACTAATTCAAACATTAAATTAAATTATAATCGCCGTGGCAGCTAAGAGATGACCAGTCCCTACTGACGGCGCGGCGCCCGTTCACGAACATGACGCATGGATTAGCACCATTCAGCTCAACCATTTTGACGGAAGCTAAATGATCCAACACACGCGCCACCGTCAGCGAGACATTAGAGTGAGCATGACATACTCTCAGCCGCCAGAGCACATTCAAGTCAATGAAAGACATACCCAGTACCTAAATGGTAGCTTTATAGTCGGTACATAGTACTCACACATGTGCTATCCAATTATACAATGCTAAGAGATTGAATTTATACAATACAAAGATAGTTTTTAAAATCTTCAGCAGCTCCAACGGTATTTTCAAATGCTAATCAATTAGTTTATGCTTGTAGAGTAGGACCAGCGTTGAGCCAAGCCTTTTTTTTCAGCGATGTAATCCCCCAACTAATAATATGCTTGGCTGCATAGTGTGCGTTTAATATAAGATTTAAATTTCGTTTCATTCAGTTGAAGTATGTGGAGAAGTATTTTATTGTAACATTACCTCTTACCGCTCCCAATGGCACCTATCCTGCACAGTTTGACATAACATGAGATTATTGGAAAGAGTTGTAAACAACTGGAATAATGGAATAAATAAATAATACATTTGTGTACGTCATGTATATTATCATAATGGTTATTGATATTAGGTAACTTCGTGTCTCTGTACAACTTTCACGCTTAACCCGATGCGGCCACGTTTTATTTAACTCACGGATTTTATTATTATTGACTAAAATTGTAACTGATAATAAATACAAGACTTACTCGTTAGTGCAGTGTTTACAGACCTTAGCATGACCACAATAGAAACGGATTTTGTCGACGGAAGAATGGACAAAATGACAGATAAACAATCACAATCTGTCATTTTGTATATTCTTCCGCCAACAAAACCCGTTTCTGGTTGTCATGCTACGCCTGCTGATATCTGAGAGTGGAGTCCTGGTTTCGATCTCGGGTACAGACACGACTTCTGCAGACATCATTGGCGAAATGTGGGTGTGATGCAACTGGGCATGTTCCGAGCTGAGCCTATCCTGTAAAAATTGCACCGCGAAAAATTTGGTTAAATGCTTGTCAATAGTGACAATCGCTAGTATCTGGTGAAATGACAGCTCACTTCAAGCTCACTTCATTTAAGTTTTCACTTAGATTTTTACATAATAGACGGGCTGGTGTGATGTTGTGTTACAGATAAACCAGAAATGGTATGCGCTTATACAAAATAGGTACCATAAAGTACTCGGCAGACGACGTGTCGCCGCAACACAACTGGTTTCTATGTAATTCTATGTAACCGACGACACGTCGGTTACTAGCTACAAAAGGTATTTCATAGAAATACATAGAAATCAGTCATGTCGCGGTGCACGTCGGCTGCTGCTGCCGCCTGCGGTCGGCTACGGAATGGTACCTTAACAGGTCTCTCTGAATTATATCCCATCATCGCGTGTTCGTATTTCCAGAAAATAGACGACGATTCCCGAAGCGGATATCATATTGCTACCGAAGAATCATAACACCCCGAAAATCTGTCACCCGCTCCCCGCTCAAACAGGCGCCCCCACAGATTGGCAAAGCACTGGATTGGCGGAACAAGTTGTCTACGAAACTCGTCTATAACTGCGGCTGATAATTAAACAGCTGTGCCGGAACACCGACGTTTTGAAGCGACCATGTCAATACAGATATTAAGTACGTTAGTGTTTGTACGCTTTATATTGCTTAATTAAATCGGTATGTACAAGCTGTGTCCCCGGGGGAGATACGATGGATATATGATGCTATTGTTTACATGTTTATCGCTTATGGATTGGCCATCCTACTTAAGTGTCTTGGAAAGACGTAAGTCTTCAAGACTGATAGAGCTATAGACTACATCTTGGTTTTAAGACATTTATGTTAACATGGTTTAAAATATGGGTACTTACTTGCAACAAGACGTTATGGCCAAAGTAAGTAAAGGTACCTACATTTCATATAAATAGTTTATATGCTACATATTTTATCCTCTACATCGCCCCATTTACACCGCACCTGCAGTCTAATTCTTAGCAAACCGAAACCTTGGAAGGCCACATTGTCTGAAACATTCGTACCCAATTCTGGCCACAATTGTGCGCACGTGCGTCTTAGCAGAATTTACTATGTCTAATACAATAAGTTGGCACCCCACGGTGGGGCGGGCGCCTAAATTATGTATTTTATTGTCACTGGATCCAATTTCATAACCCGAAGAACGGTCGGGATGAGTCCGCAGTGTTATAAGCTATCCTATTGAATTTTGCAATACATACAAATGCGTCGGTAGTGTTTTGTGGGTAATGTTCGAACGTGTTGGATTATCGCGAACCGATATTTATTTTTGTGAAATATTTTTAACGGTTCTTGTAGCTTTGTAGGTTCGTGACCGTCGTGTTTTATTTTTGGAGAGTTTAGGGTCCCTAAGCAGGACTAGTCTAGAAATAGCAAAACTATTTTGGTTTAATGTCTCTTAGTTGGCGGTAGGTAGGATAAACACTTTGATATTGAAAATCCGTACGTAACTAAAAGCATAGACATTTCAAAGAAGCTCTGATATTAAAGAGAGAATCCAGTTCCAGTATCTGAACCATCAAACCAAAAATAGAATAAAATATTTTTTTCTGCAAAAAAGACGATGGATAAAAATGTTATAGCTGGCCTACATTATTGAATGAACAGCATTATCCTCGTCACCGCGCCTCTCTTTTACCTTCACTCCGCTATCCTTAATTTAATTGTCAATTTAAACCTTTTTCGTAGGTACGGAACTTTTTAAAGTGCAATATTTTAAAATAGCAGAAGCTTATCAAGTGTAAAATTAATTTCACGGCAGCCATTCTTCGAGATAGTTCATCAAACTTTCAAGATTCAGATGAGCATAAAATAGGCGGAGAGCGCCTTCAGAAAAGTTTCTGTGTAACGGAAATTAGTTCTAACATTTTACTAGTTTTTTTAAAATACTTCAACGGAAGCTAAGAAGCTGGCGGAAAATGGAGAAAGAGAACCAAACGTTTATAAGGTCTCTGGAACGGATAAAGATGTATTTTTTATAAAAGGTTTCCATATTACTGTATTATTGTTACTCTTTCGATAATATATTAAGATTTTTTCTCTAGAGCTTGATATGGGACTACATCTAATTCGTGTTGTGTATCCTAGGATTTCTTCGAAATCATTAATTATTCGTAACAAATACAATAAACCTAAAGGTATAAGGTAATTTTTATTTCTTCAGATATTATAAAACAATTTTTGTATGTAATAATAAATTATACGACACCAAAAAAAGAAAAACCGGCAACGTGCGTATCGGACCACGCACAATAAAGGGTTCCGTAGTTGGGATGAATTTATCCCAAGAACAAACTTAACATTGTAGTTGAAAAACATGTTCTCCCATATATTCCAACTGCAAATGTAAGTTTGTACTTGCACAATATTGAGAGATTTACCATGTTATTTTAAGACCATAGACTACTTATAGGTTTTCTTGTAATCTATGAGTAAAGAACCTGTTATAAAATTACAAAAAAAAACTACAAGCCCTTTCATTTCAGTTGTATTTTTTTTTCCTCTTTTTCCCCGAAGAGTGACCCCCACATTCAAAATGAACTTGTTGACGTTATACGTCCTTGTTGGGGTCACAGAAATTTATATGTGTAAAAAATTTTAAGTAAATTGGTCCAGTAGATTCGGAGCAAATTGACTGTGACAGACGGACAGACAGACACCCAGCTAGCCAGCCAGAAACACACACGAGTGATCCTATAAGGGTTCCGTTTTTTCCTCGCATGGAGTTTCTTGCCGGCTCTTCTCCATAGGAAACGACCAATTGGAACCGTGCATCTAGCTTCTGACGTTTCATAAGTGCCCTTATAGGTTTATGTGAAATAAAATATTTTGAATTTTTGAATTCCTTTTGAGGTACGGAACCCTAAAAAGGAATTACAAGAAAAGATTATTACGACATAGTGGTAATATTACAAAGCTAATTTTACTTGGTAAAGAAAATTCAAGCGACGGCGAATATTTTATAAGGTGTGGATATAAAAATATTCTTTTTCAAGTATTTTTATTATAAGAAACGTTAATTAAGGCTGGCACAGGAACGTGGGGATCGGCACAAGAAAATAGAGGCTTATGCTCAACAGTTGGTGAAGTCTGGCAATGGATTAAAAATATTTTAAAATATTTTCTGTAAATAGGATTGCACAAACACTTTTACAGGTAAATAATATTTTTAAAACTATATAAGGTTGACCTTTCCCATCTGAGTACTCTAAAAAGAAAAACCGAAATAAACTCAGACGTCACAGTCTCTTTTAAAGTCCGGACATAATCTTGCACAGATCAAGTGAAGACCATTTAGATTGGTGTCTGAAATGGTCTTTTGAGGTAAGAACCATACAGATTGAATGGACCTGTACAGTCAGTGCACGCATTTGTCAGTAATCGTGCGGCTCAACTGAAAAGTTAGGAGCTCAACGATTCGACGAACAATAACAAAGAAAGGACATTTAGCTAGGCTGCATAATACTCAACTGTGGCGATTATCATTAAAATTATAGCTGAGAAAAAAAAAACATTTTATAAAATGATGATGATCTTAATTGCAACTCTATTGAATCCCTTTTATGGATTTTCATCTTCTGCACGTCAATTACAGACTTGCAATACGACATTTCCGATTTCAACCCCACTAGCGACCTCTTGCCAAACATGTCATAAAACCAACGAGACTTTCTCATCACTACCAGAAAATATAGAACTTGCCCAAGTAGCGCTTTTAGTGCTATTAATCCAGTAAACTGTTATTTGATAGCAATAAGCCGAAATTGGCCAGCGCTTTAAAAACCTGTTCCGATGAAACGTGAACATGTGAGTAGTTCTGAAATTAACCGTTGTTCTGGTAAATAAAAGATCTGCTTGTATTTTGCAGCTTCATATTCTTTCACGGAAATATTTTTTGCTGTGGAAAAATTCTCTTTTTGCTTGTCTATTCCATTCAATTTGTTTATTTTAACAGATTTAGTATTTTGGAAAGTATTAAGACAAGTACAGACGCCAGCAGGTCAACCTACCCGAAACTGTCAAATTTTCCCAGTCAACTTTGAACCTTATGAGATAGTGATAAAGTTGAAAATCTATTAAAGATATTTGACAGATCGTAGTAGATTGATGTGCTGGCGTCTGTATTTAAGTCATTATTATTATTTTATGGAAAATTCTATCAGGCAGGTATCAGAAAAATTACAGCCTTGCTTCTGAAAAATTATGTTAGCAGCTTGGTACTGATTCGGGAATCTTGAATCTGGAGTCAAAAACTAACTGTTTAATGTAATAAAATATACATATAGTTACCCGTTCGCGAGTAAGTTACGCGCAATTATCAGTATCTGGTAACCAAGTGACTAGATTACCTACTTCAAAAGAAGCAAGAAGTTCAAAAATAAATTGAAAAAATGTCAACCCTAAAGTCGCGTCTCCTCAACTACAACGATTATTGCAGATGCACTTTAGATACAGGAGTGAAAGCGCTCGCAAGCGCTGCACCGTCGGCAGCCCTAATTAATATTTTCTCTACGGACTGCAGTATAAACCAATTACGAAGCTAGACCAAAACTGTGGTGTTTTTCGGCGCGCGCCAAATTGCTTTACACGCGAGCTTTGAAGTGTTAAGCGTTTATTAAATTTGGAATCAAAAGCGCAACATTGCTGAATGTAGCTATACATGTGCCATCACTCTGCTTCATGTTTAATGAGCGTTGAGCATTCACCTCTAAAACTGGGGAAAGTGAAAATTAAACGGTTCGGATTGGCACAGAAATATTGCTCGATAAAAAAAAACATTGTGTTGGTGTTAAAATAAAACTCAAAAACATGTTATGAGTGTAAATGATTCCGTAAATTGTTCCATTAATTAAAATTTTCTCATAAAAATAAATGGCTCGCCATCAGGTTATTCACCCACAAACCACTTAGTAACACATCTCCTTTGTAAACTCACAACCCCAAACACTTTCAAAGCGTAATAACCACCTGATAATTTTTAATTAATTCCCAAAATAACATCAAGGTACCGACCCAAACTAATATCTAGCCACCAAGATTTCCCAATTTAAACGCAACGACTTCACACACAAAATAGAACAAGATTTATTCCCTAATCAGAGTTTAATCAAGGCGCGGGAGTATCAACGAATTAATTCGAAATTAACGTCGTTAAGGGCCGTAGAACGAGTCGTCGAACAATAAACCAGTGAGAAATTGGGCCCTTAGAAAATTATTTAAGTGGGCGGAACGCCGATAAATTCCCACTCCAGTGTACTGCGAGAATTTCTTTAGCGAGATCATTGAATGCAAAATTATATTTGTGCTGATTAAAGAGTACCTAGTACAAAGTTCAAGATTTCCCTCCCTCGTGTATAGAGAGACGCGACGAGGGACATCGGTGTGAGTTGTCTTTACCGTTATAATAAGGTATAGCAGATATACTTACCTATTAAACATGGGAGTTAGTCAAAGGACAAACAACATCAACATTATTGCAAAAAAATATTAACACTGACCTTATTTTATGGAGTCAAGATCAACTGCAACGACCTGCAAAGGAGAAATACCTGTGATTAGAGAAATTATCAATAAAATTGTTTGTTTCGGTTAATTTAAAACAATGCAGTGATGTACGCGAATTGTGCAGTGGTATTTTTAAACTTGAACAGAATAAAATTCAAGGAAACAGTATGCGGACTTCCAAAGTCAGTACTATCCAAACTTTAGAAGTTCTGCTCTACTTCTGACTTCATTAGAAGAAACGAGCGTAAAGATAACTAACTTTACCATTAGAAAGAAAGAAAATACGTTTATTTGTGGTAAACATGACGCAAAGAAAGAACACAAAACAAAAAAAGAATAAGTTGGGGGAAAATATGCGTCACATCCACACAAAATGGCCAACGTTCAGCATTAATGCTGCGACCCTATGCGAGACAGAGCCCCAGCACTGATTTTCAGCGACAGCCGGCGTTGACGTTATGACGTCGGCGTCGACTGGTGCAGCATACAATGAGCTATATATATAAAATATAAAAATAAAAGAAATATACAATCATTTAGCTACATGTTTATATGTAGACTAATGATTGTATATAACTGTGACTGGAATTGCAATAAAATTTAAATATTTAATTGAGATTACTTCTACATTTGCCAATTACATTCACGCATATAAAATAAACAATAAATATTGTATAATTATTATAATCTAAACACATTTAATTTCATTAAGAATTATTCACATTATAAATGCATTTTTTTTTTAATTTAATTTAATTTTAATATTTAATTTAAATTATTTATCCTTCTTCATGTTGCTGTGCCCTTACAGGGTCCATAACTGTATCTTAGCTTTAAGCCTATTTGTAAAAACTTACTTCACATTATGGTATGCAAATAAATGAAATAAAATGAAATATAATATTTAAAATGGCAAAATTCTGTTCAGTCAGCATCGACTCGCGCGCCGCCGGCTTAGAGCATTAAACCGACTTCTACAAAATAGGTACCAATTTCAAAGAAAAAAAAATAAAAAATTAGGAGTCTACGTCAAACGTCAGGTATACACGAAAGAATCCGAAGTCGGTCTCATTCCGCGCCGCTCCATTCAACGTTCAACTCAGCCCATTCACTTATGCGAGTCTCACTCATTCCGACTGTACGCCGATTCATTCCGTCTCAGACCAACGTTATTTAAAAAGAAATTTCTAGAAAATGTCGAGACGTATGCTTTGAGTGTGAGCTCATTATGGTTTTCTTTGAATACAGGTGTTCATTAACGGGAATAGTGCTGCAGCAAAGGAATTTTTCATTTGCGAGTCATATTGAGTTCCTATTGAAACTTGAATGTGGATTCAATTATACGTGTTCAAGAAATTTATTTTATTAAAAAACTCAGATCATTTTTAACAGGCGAAGTGGATTAGGTTTTCAGTTACTTTCAGCGGAAATATTTTAAAAAACTGCAGTTGCAGAGGTAAGTTTTTTGTATTTTATTTAATGAAGCACCTATTTAACAGATTTCATGAATTTTGAAGGTAAGACGGCGATTTCTGAGTTTTGCATCAGTAGGTAGGTAGATATATGGAACTACCAAACCCGACCTTTACAGCATAATCGCTACCATCGACATCATTATTACAGTGCTCACTCAAATATCTCGCTGGTGGTGGCGAGTGTGTTGGATCGATAAGTTCCCTTCAAAATGGTTGACCTAAACGGTGCTGATCCATGCGTCATGTTCGTGAACGGGCGTCGTCAGGGCTGGTCATGTCTTATCTGCCACGGCTTATTTTAATGTTTGAATTGGTTTTATATTTTTATTACGGACGCTTTTTACGTGCACGTCTTTCTACATTGTTCTCACATGTATAATTTCAACATGAATGATGTTACTAATATTTTGTAACAATATTATGATTTAAAAGAGTGTCATTGGAGTTTCTTGCCCGTTCTTCTCCATCGGAACCTGCGCTTTGGACCATTTACAGGCACTTTTGAATTTAATTGAATTTTGGTTTAATTAAAATAAATGCTTTGAGTTTGAGTCAGTCTTATAGTGCAGCTCATCTCTGCCCTGTGCCAGTTACATCTATGATCTATGTCAATATTATTTAGGGTTCCGTATTCTTGACATTATTGAATATTGACCAATTTAGTTGAAATTTGGTACATATATGAATTTCTGTGAGCCAAACACGATTGTGTAAAGTAAATAAATGAATTTTGAATATGGTCACTTTCCGTGGACAAATAGGAAAATTTAAAAAAAAGTTTTGCAAACTGTAGCTTGTAACATATCAAATGGAAGGGCTTGTTGTGAGGATCTAAATTTTATTTAAATAATTATCGTAAAATTTACCATTCCTCCCCCCTTATCTCCGAAACTACTGAGACTAAAATTTTGAAAAAAATGCTAATAATGATTCTTTACTCATAGATTAGAGGAAAATCTGTAAGAAGTCTATGGTCTTAAAATAACATGGTAGATCTCTCAATATTATAGTTTCGGAGAACATATTTTACAAATACAATGTTAATTTTGTCTTTGGGATAAATTCACTCTACTACGGAACACTTCACTGTGCGTGGTCCGACACGCACTTGGCCGGTTTTTTAGAAAGGTAAATACACCACGTACAAAATAAAAAGATATATATAACTTTTAGTGATCAAACAGCCAGTGAATGAAACACGTTTTCGTTTATGGTAAACAACGTATTTAAATAAAACAAACTACCTACATGTAAAAGACAGACATATTGTGGCATAGTACACGAAAAACGCCAGTGGTTCGATTCGCGATTTCCCACCACCGTGCACCGATTAAAACCAACAACCTTAATTCCCACAGCTGCTATTAGAAAAACGTGCATACGTAAATCTAAAAGCGAATATCAGTTAAGAAAACTAAATAAGAACCGACTTTGAAAGCGCTTCCGCGGCGTCTAGCTCACGACCACCTCTAACCATTGTTACCTTTGCTAGACACAACTTTTTTTCCGTCGCCGCCTGCCTTCGATCCACTTACAGTGTGGTCTAAAGCGTGAGAGATTTCCGAGTTTATTCTAAGGATAAAAAGATTACAATACATTCTGAGACAAAATTGGATCAAGCGCAACTGTCATGTTCTAGAGCTATTTGAAATAGTAAAAAAGTTAGAACTAGCCTAGCTTAGGCTTCAGAAATATAATTATTCCTTAATTTTATTGCTATAATTAGTATTAGATTAATAGGTACAGATATTATGATACTATGTTCGGGTTGCTTCAAACGTACCTCAACAATTGTGATTTCTTATCGAATTATGTAGGACTTCACCTTCGAGGTGAGTCTCCTAAAAATATAATGAAAATAGATAAAAAAAGGTAAACTTTTTTAGACAAATTCCTCGAATCTGTCGAAATGTAAAGGTCTGACCTAGATTTTAGAAAGTATCGCTTTAATAAACACGTGAGCGTTTTACTATTATTTATTGAAAAACTCAGACTATTTAAATAAAAAATATGAAAAGGGTATGTAATTAGGGTGAAATTAACATTCTATTACTCCTTGTGCAGTAAAACAAACAGTTGGTCAACCATCAAAAACAATCGGGTTGATTACCGCTGAAATTAATTGCAATTGTAAATGAGCAAAGTTTTTAGCCATATTGGTTTTTGGGACTCTGGTGTCTCTTTTTCTTTATTTATTTGATTAATCTGTATCTACCTAAACAATTTTGAAATTCTGAATGTTCAAAAAAAAAAATCTAAATTGGCTTCATCTCGCTTCCTCTTATCTATTGTACCACGCAAGTCGGCTGCGAACGTGATCTCTGAATACTGAGATCTCTTTGAATACTCACCCGGGTGCAATTGACGATGGAATCGCTAAAGCAATAGGTACGAGTACGTTTTATGTAAAAAATTTAAACTTTGTGTTTGAGCGAAAGTTTGTTCATGCGCTCGATAGATGGCGTTGTACTTTTTGTGTGTTTTTTTGAATCGCGGTGTCGAGATTCTCCGCGTGTAGACTATACCCCTTGAGAGAAATAAATTTTTGTACTCGATTAGGAAACAAATGTAGTTTCATTATTCACTTCCCCGGGAGTTGTATAGTGCCCCACATTTTGGTCCATCGAGCCGGACAGTGAGATCCAGATAGTGTTCTGTGATACTTGGCGTGGAAACCAGGGTGGATCGCCCTGAAGCGCCGCATACCCAAGCTGGTGTGCAGTGAGTGAGTGCTGCAGCAGTGAAGTTGGCGTGGAGCAGCATCAGGTTGGCGCAGGGCGAGGACCAGTACCAGGTGGCGCAGGGCGCTATTGGAGTACCAGACCAAAAAGGAGGCACAGGGCGAAGTTCGAGTACCACGGCGTGAGGAGTGGAGCAGGGCTGACTAGACACCGCCAGCTCAGTGAGGCGCTGGGCGGGAATAGTCTAGTCACCAGGGCGATAGTGGAGTTTCCACCTGCTGTCAACAGCTGGGTGACGCAGTTACTAGTGAGTGAGTGCGGAGTTGCCAATTCAGTGAAGTGTGGTTTGTCGAAGATAAAATCGTGAGTACTTTCATTGTGTTATGTTTACAAGTCGGATTTTCTGAACATAGAAAATTTCGTCTGGAAGATTTTATTGGACTTTAGTAGATTTTAGTAGCACTTTATTTAGATGTTTTTTTTTTGTGTACCTGTTTTGAACTTATGATATTTTATGCGCCCATTTTACGCATTGTTGCTCAATTTTTAAAATTGAAAAATGCGTAATTGAATTTATCTTTGTGGAATTTTACGGTAAATATTTAATTGAATTTATCTTTGTGGCATTTTACTGTAAACATTCAAAGCAGTGAATTTAAGAGAATTGCTAGTTATTCAAAAAAAAGGGGATATTTGCACCAGTGGTTAACATTTGTTCTTTGGTAGAAAATTCCTTTGGTAGTTTGGTAGAAATCTGATTTTGGTAGTTTTTCATAAAATTAAAAAATGGACGCTTTATATAGACTGCAAAACAATACTAAGATTCTCATCGAAAAAGAGCAAATTAACTTCAAAAAAGCACCTAAAGATAGAATCACTAGGTCTTATGTGGAGACAAGGTTAGAAATTCTAGAAAATTTGTGGAAAGAGTTTTCGTCTACACATAGGAGCATATTGCTAAATGACGCACAACAAGATTCCGATAAATATTTTGTTAACGACGTTTATGATGTCACAAAAGAAAGTTACGTTCTCTATAAATCGCAATTAAAAGAAGTTTTAAATAATCAGTCAAATCAAAATCCAAAGACAAATGTCGACCACACAGTTTCAAATAGTGTTAGATTACCAAAGATAAATATTCCAAAGTTTTCGGGCAATTATGCGGAATGGACCTCGTTCAAAGATTTGTTCACATCTTTGATTCACAACAATAATAGTTTAGAAGACGTGCAAAAATTGCATTATTTAAAAGGCTTATTATCGGGAGAAGCAGAGCAACTTGTCAGACACATTGCAGTCTCTTCAGACAATTATAAAGAGTGTTGGTCTCTGTTACATAACCGGTATAATAATAAGAGATTTCTGTCAAATTGTTTACTAAAACGTTTATTAAGTCAGAGTAATGTAAATGAATGTTCAAATAGCATAAAAGGTTTACTAGATATTACTATGGAAAGTTTAAATGGTTTAAAAAATCTCGGTATTGACGTGAGTACGTGGGATAGTATAGTAATTTACATAATTAGTTCAAAGTTAGATCCCGAATCGAGAAAGCAATGGGAGACAAAGATAAGTGCCAAGGATGAGTTACCCGTGCTATCGGAATTCCGAGAGTTTTTAGAAGCCCGATTTCGGGCATTAGAGTTTTTTGACACAAAACCCAGTAAACCCAAACCTAAAGTTCACCATGTAGTCACTACCGATAATAAAGCCGTAGATACTTGTCCATTCTGTAAGGAAAATCACAAAATATCTAGTTGTAAGAAGTTCGGTCAAGAGAGTTACGAATCTCGTCATAACTTTGCGCAAACCAGGCGCTTATGTTATAACTGTTTAAACGCAAACCACTCAATTAAGTTTTGTAGACACACCGCGACGTGTCGAATATGTAAAAGGAGGCATCACTCACTACTACATCCAAATTCGGTTTCAAACTCCACAGTCGTTAGAGAAAGTTCCAATACAGCAGATGAAGTTAAAACAGCGGTGTCTAACGTTCAGGCATCGTTGTCAGTAGGCGATCCATTAACTTCAAATTCTATAGTTTCACATTTTTCAAAGGGATCAATACCCACTCAAGTTTTGTTGGCCACTGCTCTTGTCGAAGCACAGACGAGAAACGGTTCAACACAACTGCTGAGAGTGCTATTAGATCAGGGATCTCAAGCATCATTCATAGCAGAATCAGCAGTACAGTTACTTGGACTAAAGAAGAAACCGGTCCAGTCGGTTATATCAGGGATAGGCGGTGAGAGAAGCGCTTTCGCTTCAAAGTTTACAGTCACGGTGACTATTCACTCACGCTTAAATCCACAGTTTAGTGTCCAAGTCCATGCGTTCGTGTTAGGTACGATTACATCGGTTTTACCCTCTGAAAGATTAGAGCAGGCCCATTGGCCCCAGCTAAAGCAATTAACTTTAGCTGATCCTGAGTTCCACACGCCAAGCAAGATAGACATCTTACTTGGTGCAGAGATATATAGTCAGGTTCTCAGAGACGGTTTGATTCAAGGTCCGCCAAACTCGCCGGTAGCTCAAAATACGGCCTTTGGTTGGATCCTCTTTGGACAGATATCGTCAAACCAGGAGTCCATACATTGTCATCATGTCATTAAAAGCAGCTCAAATCAGGCTGATGACAATGCACTTTTGCGTCAGTTTTGGGAAATAGAGTCGGGTATCCCCGATAAGAAGATCCTTTCTGAAGAGGAACAGCGTTGTGAGGACATTTACTCACAAACCACGTATCGCGATGAGGAAGGCCGGTACGTAGTTAATCTTCCCTTTCGGGATCAAGATCCTCAATGCCAATATGGGGGTTCGAAAGACCTCGCCATAAAAAGGTTTCATATTCTTGAAAATAAATTTAAGAAGAACCCCTCAATCAAACCTCGATACTCAGATGTATTCCAAGAATACATAGATCTCGGCCATATGGAACTTGTACGCGATGATGAGCGCAATAAGAGTACAGCCGTATATCTCGCACATCACGCTGTAGTCCGTGAGGACAAGCTCACCAGTAAAGTTCGAATAGTATTCGATGCTTCAATGAAAGGGTCAAATGGAGTGTCTCTGAACGACGACCTCATGGTTGGTCCCATGTTGCAACCTCCATTGCGTCACATAATTATGAGATGGCGAATGCATCCCATAAGTCTCTGTGCTGACATTATTAAAATGTACAGACAGGTGAAGGTTTCTCCTGAACATGCAGAGTTTCAGCGAGTAGTGTGGCGCGATGATCCGGAATCTGAAATAAAGGAATACAAATTAGTAAGAGTTACATTCGGTACAGCAGCAGCTCCTTACCTTGCAGTAAGGTCCTTGCAGCAAGTAGCAGTTGATTCATGCGAAGGTCATCCTAAAATAGCTGAAATAATAAAAAATGAGTTTTATGTCGATGATTTGATGTCAGGATGTCAAACAGTTGAAGAAGGTTTACACATACATAGAAAATTAACAGAGGTACTTACCAAAGGTCAATTCCAACTACAGAAATGGGTCAGCAGCTGCGACGAATTAAATGAGAAAATTCAAGAAAGTATAGACATAGGACAAGAAAGGAAAGAGGAATCCGGAAAGAACATTAAGTTAGATTCAGTTATGAAAATTTTAGGAATTTCTTGGGATAGAAAAAATGATGAGTTTAAATATTCAGTGCAACTTGAGCCACAGCACACTCCAACCACAAAGAGAAAAGTTATATCCGACATCACGCGTTTGTTCGATCCGCTTGGCTGGGTGGCACCTTGCATAGTAACTTCTAAAATATTCATTCAAAAGCTTTGGCTTGCTGGCCTGGAATGGGATGAAGAGTTGACCCCGGAACTTCTTTCGGAGTGGGAAACTTACCGTTCAAGCCTTGTAGAGACGAACAAATTCAGCATTCCCAGGTGGATTAACACAAAGTCAGACGATCGATTGGTAGAGTTGCATGGATTTTGTGACGCGTCGATCGCGGCCTATGCCGCTGTAGTGTATGTTAGAGTCATCGACGCCAACAACTCCATTCATGTCAGTTTAATCACTTCTCGTACTAAAGTTGCACCAATCAAACAGCAGTCAGTTCCGCGATTAGAGTTGATGGGAGCAGTGTTGCTTTCAGAACTTATTACTGAAGTCGCTGAAGTAATGAAGATCACACCCTCTCAAATACATGCCTGGACCGACTCGTCAGTAGTCTTGGCATGGCTTAGTAAACACCCCAGTCACTGGACTACTTTTGTTGGAAACAGAGTGTCCACAATTCTCTCTCACGTCGACAACTCACATTGGGCTCATGTCCAATCCGCGCATAACCCTGCCGATTTAGCATCCAGAGGTGTGACACCACAAGAACTGGTGTGCAGCTCACTGTGGAGTCAAGGACCCTCATGGCTTCATGATGAAAGGATAGAGTATACGAGGCCAAAGTCAATTACAACCAACACGGAGCAAAGATCAGTCAAGGCTCACGTCGTAACTGAAGCTCATCAAGAGGATCTTTTCTGGACAAAGTATTCGTCATTAAAGAGGCTAGTTCGGGTTATAGCGTACTGCAGAAGAGTTTTGAGTTGGAAGAAACAAGTACACGGTGAGAAGAGATATGAAAGATATCTTACTAAAGAAGAAACAGAAGAAGCAACAAGGACGTGTATAAGATTTGTTCAGAGTCAAGAGTTTTTCGAAGAAATGAAAGACTTACGAAAATCAGGAAGTGTGAAAGTAAGAAGCAAGCTTAAAAGTCTCTGTCCAGTCATAGACGATGAAGGGATACTCCGTGTCAGTGGGCGCATTCAGAATGCTCATGTAGACGAAGATGTTAAACATCCCATCATCCTACCATCTGATAGTCACTTCACTAATCTAGTGATTGATGAAGCTCACCAGAAGACGTTACATGGAGGGCCAACACTGATGTTGAGCCATCTGCGTACGAAGTATTGGATTATTTCCGCAAAAACAAGGATTAAAAGTTACGTACACAAATGTGTAAAATGCAAGCGGTACTCAGCATCTATTCAAACCCCACTCATGGGTCAGTTACCGTCCAGTCGAGTCACACCGGCAAGACCATTCCTAAATAGTGGCGTGGATTTTGCTGGTCCCATCAGTATGCGAACTTCAAAGGGTCGTGGCCACCAATCATACAAAGGGTACATTTGTGTTTTTGTGTGCATGGTGACCAAGGCCATACATTTAGAAGCCGTCAGCGATTTGACGTCGCAAGGTTTCATTGCTGGCTTTAAGAGATTTGTGTCTCGACGAGGTTTTGTTAGTAATATTTGGAGTGACAACGGCACCAATTTCGTTGGCGCTGCCAAAGAACTTCGGCATTTAGTCGCTGCGGAAAAATCTTCCGTAGCTGTAGAAATTCGAGAGTGGTTAGGCAACAACAGTACTTCTTGGCATTTTATTCCGCCCCATTCCCCAAATTTCGGTGGCTTATGGGAGGCCGGTGTAAAATCGACCAAATTCCATCTGAGGCGCGTGATAGGTAATTCAACACTTACGTTTGAAGAAATGTCAACCCTTTTGTCCCAAGTAGAATCGTGCCTTAATTCTAGGCCGTTATCAATGTTGCCTGACAATTCCATAGATCCAACTCCTCTTACACCTGGTCATTTTTTGATAGGGGAGCCTCTGATAGCGGTGCCTGAACGTAATTATGAGAGTTCTAACATCAGTAGTCTAAGGCGTTGGCAAGTAACACAACGTATGTTGCAAGATTTCTGGAGACGTTGGTCAAATGAGTATTTAGTTCAGTTGTTACAACGTTACAAATGGACTAAACACATTCCAGAACCAGGTATTGGAGATGTAGTTTTGGTCAAGGAGGATAACTTACCTCCTGCCCGTTGGCTTTTGGGCAAAGTAGTGGAAAAGCACCCTGGTTTGGATAAGGTTACACGAGTAGTGACTCTCAAGTGTAACGGATCATTGATTAAACGACCAATTTCAAAATTGTGCATTTTGCCAATCGCAAAGTAAACATAATGTTTTAAATTGTAAAGTTCTAGCACATGTTAAAGTATAGTTATTTGAGTTTATTTTGTGAGTTTATGTGAGTTTGTGTAAAGTTAAGTTGAGCAAGTTAAGTAGATTTTTTTTAAGTCCACAAGTTATTATTATTATAGTAAACGTTGATTTTTATATACAGTCCTCAAGTAGTTATCGTTGAAAGTTGAAAGTTTTTTTTTTGCCCCTGACCTCATGGTGGGCGGACAGTTAGTTCTTTTACATTTATATTAGTTCTGGACATTCTGTCCATGGTGGGCGGGATGTTTGAGCGAAAGTTTGTTCATGCGCTCGATAGATGGCGTTGTACTTTTTGTGTGTTTTTTTGAATCGCGGTGTCGAGATTCTCCGCGTGTAGACTATACCCCTTGAGAGAAATAAATTTTTGTACTCGATTAGGAAACAAATGTAGTTTCATTATTCACTTCCCCGGGAGTTGTATAGTGCCCCACACTTTGTTACATCGAGACCTTTTATAAAAGAATTTTTTGTTTGATTTTGTAGCTTTTTTTTGTGAGTGAATATCAAAGTTAGTTGAGAGTCATTGTGAGTACCAAAAAAGGTACGAAATCAGTTTATTTAACTGCCAGTTGAACAGTTATTCCGGGCAGAAAGTTTTTCACAGGAACGTCCTGAAAATAGAAAGAAAGAAGAAAGAAAGAAAAAGTATTTATTGGGACAAGCACAGGTGGTCTAAATTAAACTAAACACACACTCACTAAAAATAAAAATAGAAAAAACAAACAGAGTAAAAATTAATATAAAGTGGAAAGTCCTGTGCGAGGCCAAAAGGCTCCTATCTCAGCATGATGCTGCGACATTTAATAATACATGTCGCAACGCTGGTATTCTGATAGGGCCTGCAGTGATGTCACGGACAGAAAGATTCATATACATAAATACAAAATAAAAGTAATTAAACAGATGTATTAAATACATTAAAAAATAAAACATAATGTTGTCCCCGTGTCAGCACCCGACGTAACATCTTTTACTGTCTGTGGCATTGTTGTGACAAGTAGAGAGACGCAGACGCCGACACCGGCCAAAAATTGTTTTTAAAAATTGTTAACATTACGGCTGTTTATTCCTACATCATAAAAGTGAATATTAAAGAGTTTTTGGTAGTCAGTTAACGGCATATGGAGAAGTACAGATAAACTAATATTATGAGTGGTTTAAGAATTTCAAATTACACCAATGAAAATGAAAAAACTAGGACAAAATGCAAAACAACTACTGTGTCTCAGTGAACAATCGCTGCCAAACGCTCGTCACCATTGCTAGACACGTGCAGATCAAGGGTAAGTAAAATGACTTCTATGCATACATGGTATGAAATGATGATAAACTGAGGTTGTTATCATGCAGATTTATAATGTAGTGTATATTACAGTATATATAAATAAATAAATTTATGATCACAAATTAATAATAGTTTTTAAAGAATGCAGGTCTGATCCTCCTCAAATTTCTTAAATAACTAAATTGCTCCAGACGATGCGATGCGATGATTTATACGCTCGTTTGAGAATCGAAATATGATTCTGAAGATGTGAAAACTAGTCTGTTATAAGCCGCGTATAAATCATAGTTTCCTATAATTAACAAATACGCAACACACTCAAAACCGTGTAACAAAAAGTTCCCACCAATTTCTCGGACTATAAATTTCTGCTATTTGTGAGTTAAACGGAAAACATTTACGAATAAAATTGCACATTTCGAGTATATTTTCTCGCCGAAAAAAAAGTAGCGCGTACATTTTCAGTTTTTTGATTTATGACAGCCTAACGTAGTGAATTAATTGACTCAATATACAAACGAAACCATATTTATTTTTTGTGGCCACTTTGATATTTATTTTTGGTTAAAAGTCCGGTACGACTGTCCAAAAAAGTAAAGAAAATGTTTGTTTCGGTGAAAAAATACTGAAAGTTTTAGTTGAAGCCGGCGAATGTTTTTCGTTTTTATGACGTCATGCGTTTGTTGTGGTTTTTTGTCCACAAATATAGGTTGGCTTTTTAGAGTTTTTTTCTAACGAAAAAGCCATCCATGACTATTTTTGACGTCATTCGTATCATAATGGAATCAAAGTTTAACTATACTAATCAATTCTACTTTTTTGACATGTTCTACGTTCATGAGAAAATAATATTTACGGAGAATCAACAAGAACAAATCAAAACATTATTCAGCTGACCTGTTCCAAAATTTTAATCACCTCCATAACTCTGCACCGGACATCATTAGGGGCGTAATGGCTCGAAACGACGACGTCACTCTAACTGATGACGCAGCGTATTAATCAACAGTATAACACCTGAAAGATCACGTGTCGGTAGCGGCTGGACCGACAGTTAGTCGCTGTTAAGTCGCTCGTAAGGTCGCAGTGAGAGTGAGAAGCGAATAGCGATATGAACCCACTTTTCTTACGCTGGAAGCACACCTCCGTCGCGAAACCATAGCAGCGAAACCGCAGTAGTTCAATTAAACTGACTAGCGTCATGTTCCGCTACTCGAATCGGATTCTTGTAGTGGAAAATGACGCGAGTCTTTTGAATTGATCTACTGCGGTTTCGTTGCTATGGTTTCGCTATTTATTGCTAGTGCTTTCTCTGTGACCTTCACGGTACAAGATTTTTAGCACAATGTAGCACCTGAAAGATCACGTGTCGGTAGCGGCTAGACCGACAGACCGACATTAGGTCACTGTTAAGTAGCCCGGGCCGACAGTAGGTCACTGTTGAGTAGCTCAGGTCGCAGTGAGAGCGGGGAGCGATTATCTTCTGCGTGTCGATGACACGGTTAAATTTTATTAGCTCCATACCTGACCACTTTCACGACGTCGTCGCAGGCAGTACAGAGAACGCTTTAGTTGCAGGTGAGAGCAATTAGTGACATATTAGACATAGTGAATATGCATATAATAAAAGGTAGAATATTGCGGCTAATGGGCCTATATAAATAAGAACAATGAAACATCACCTGAAAGATCACGTCGATAGAGGCCGGTCCGACAGTTACTCACTGTTATGTACCTTGTAATGTCGCAATGAGAGCGAAAAACAAGCAGTGATATCACAACATAACCGCTACCCGCTATCACAGAAGCTCCACGTACCGCCCGCTCGCTCCAGCAACGCATGCTAATCAGACAGATCACTGCTAATTGCCAACTCGAGTGTGAAATGCGGGCTTAGTGATGAAATTATCAGCAGTTTAGCGTTGATATATGCCTGATTTAAATGCTACTACTTATCGGGAGTCGGTGTGAGCAGTGACTTGTAATCGAGTCGAGGTATGATTTGATTAGCTGTTTAGTTAGAGGCGTCGGTTTACGTTAAGAGGGAACAGGGCCTGCGATTCTCTATACAAATGTATTCCCCTTTTTCATCCTGAATATTGCCTCTAGAGCAATCTTTTTTTTTCAGAAATTCAAGGTCTACTATAGACACGTCCCTGTTATTTTTTTTTCAGCAAGTTATTGGTAAATAAATTATGTCCCTCCAAAAATTATAAAAATGTCCCGTTGTTTCCACCGTGATTAGAGGACTACCAGACAAATTCGAAAAGTTTTTAACATAAAAGAAAATGATAGGAACCTAGGCAAAGTCTTTCTTAAAATTTTAATGTAAAAAATAACTTAATCGGCTCAGTTTTCGAGGAGAAAAAAGAGGAATACGAAACGTCAATCTCGTCAATTTTTTTAGTGATATAAGCGGTCTGAGCTGCAGCTCTCCCTATTGCTCTCTACGTCGTTTTACCTCAAGTCTACCCCACTTGAGGTAAAACGACGGCAACAGTTTCTTGAAATACCTATTTTCCAAATTCCTCGCAGGCCCTGTTCTCTCTTAAAGCGTGATAATTAGGACAATCAGTAACGATATGTCGAGTCATTGGAATCTTGAAGGTAGGTTTTGCTGGTATGTATAATTGACTGGTAGAGAAAGATCATGGCATTTAGTCGTCATGTTCTTTAGCATAAAGTTTAAATTAATAAGTATATTTTACTAAAAAAACTATTTCATTCTAGCAAGTCAATAAGAATGTTATCACTGGCCAGTTTAATATTGTTTTACGAAATATGAAGCTGTACAATTACACCAACCGATCCGAGGGACTTTTAAAAATATGCAGCTGAGGCATTGTGGACCAATATTTCCGATACAAGAATATTAATTTTATTTTATTTTACAAAATTCACGATTTTAATATGCTCCCGAAACACGGGTGAAAATTTGCAATATGTCAAACGGCTGTTTTCATTTACAAGTAAAGCGCGGTGCACACTGACGCTTCATTCAACATACAGTAGCACATATTACGGCTGGTGTGCACCTGCGACTCATTGCGTCGATGTCGTCACGACCTGACTCGGCAAGTTGGGACGTTTCAGTCTATGTACACCTTTAGGTAGTGGTTGCAAAATAAATGTTTACCATGAAAAGTGGTGAATATGAATTTTAAGGCAGGTATAAGGCAAACTTTACACAATAATATTAGGATTGTAATGAATAAATATCGCTTCAAAATATAGAAGAAAGATACATAAAGCGCACTAAATTAAAGTAAATAAAGCTTAGCTGCATTTGTATCACCAAAATGTTTACTAGTTTCACAATTTGACAGCCGTCTGATGTTAAAGTGAAGAATTTTTCAAACTCACTAATAAAACTCACTTCATAGCTATTTAGGTATCGATAGACTACTGTTCGTGACTCTTTACAACTAAACCTTTCGAATAGAAAATTAATGATCTAGAAGAGGACCAGCAGATCTCAGTCTCAGACAGTGTTTTTTTTCAAGAACATTTAAATAAAAAAATCCGTCTTTACAAAATTTTCGTGCGATTTCTCTGCTATCGGTGTCAGCACGTCGCAGGCGCCGCATTGTCTCGGCCTCGACGAGTACCGACTCTAATTGATTCCGGGACCAATGAGGGTGATTGGACCACCTGCTGTAGATGTGCTCCAATTATTACTAAGACTTTCTCTAGCTACCAATATTTTTATATATTGATTTATGTTGATTTCTGTAGAGGTGGGTGGCAATTGGATTTGGTTCTTTAGTATTTTTTTGGTGTATTGATTTAGGTATTTTTACAAAAGGAAAGCCTTTTGTTGATACAAACTTGACACTAGTACGTCTTCTACAAATTCTACCTTAGAATTGAGAGGGCAGGAGAGGTACTCTGTGATCATCATCATCATCATTACAGTCGAAAGACATACACTGCTGGACATAAGCCTCCCCCAAGCACCGCGATCCGTCCTTCCCGCATCCAGCGGATTCCTGCAGCCTTCACAAGGTCATCGGTCCACATTGTGGGAGGCCTTCCAACGCTACTTCTTCCGATACGCGGTCGCCACTCCAGAACCGTTCGACCCTATCGACCATCTGTTCTGCGAGCAATGTGCCCTGCCCATAGCCCAAAGAATTGCCAAACTTAAGTAGCAATACTTAAGTTTGGCAATTCTTCGGGCTATGTCGGTTACCTTGGTTCTCCTGCGGATCTCTTCATTTCTGATTCGATCACGTAGGGAAACTCCAAGCTCTGTGATACATATTTTTAGACGTTACATAAAGATTAAAGTAATTTTTGATGCTATTAATGATTAACGCCTGAAAAACTCTGCTTCCACATAGTCTGCTTTTACACAATGCAATGGTGATCACAAATATTCGACCCTGCCTAATTTTTTTTCCTACAGAGAGACAAATGGTGAAATCAGCTCAAAAAATCATAGTAGAAGTATTCGATTGAAATCGAGACGGAAGAACATATGATGAACCCTGAACCTCGATCGCCTCTTGAGATTATCGACAAGTGACTCTACTGCAAAATTGAAAATTAATTTCAAATTAGCTATTTTAATTTGTGCCGGGGACTTAAACGTCACTGACGAAATGTGGGTGTACCTACTGTAAGGTACACCACTACCTAACTCTTCGGGTATTGCAGGCGTGATGTTATGTTTTGTAAGAACCAACCAACCATGAACCATGTTTTGTACAAAAAACCATTGTAAAAGTAGTGATTACGAAGAATTATTTTTGGAATGTAAAGTGCTGCCGGTTCATGAGAGGGTAGTGTTGTCAGTAGCTTTAGAACAGTATTGTAGCAATGAATTTAAAAGTAATATTATACGCACAAGATCTCAAAGGAACAATAATATGAGAAGATTTGTTGTGCCCACTTGTAATAATAATTATTATGGTCGAAGGTGTAGAAGTTTTTTAGTCCCAACTATTTTTAATAACCTTCCAGCCGATATAAACAGTTGTATCACAAAAACTGCCTTTAAAAAGAAAATACATAAGTACCTGTTTAACATTTTTTGTCAAAACCTCACTGAAGAGAATATTTAATTAAAACAAAAATATTAATAAGTCTGTTTTAAATTTAAGAAATGAAGGAATAGTAGTTTACCTGTATGTGAAAAAATGTCATTAAGATAAAAAATATATATATGTTATGTACAATACGAAAAAAAAGGAGCTACGTCTGCCAACAAACTGCTTTGTAGTTTGGCAGAAGTAATAATGTTGTGGAAAAAAATATTTCTGTGAATAAACACTTTTTAATTTTTTTTTTTATTTTTTTTTTTAAGTATTGTGTGTACCTATAACAGATATTCAGCAACGAGAATCTTGGTGCTGTATGCTTTTGTTTGAACTTGTCTCACAAGTTCTGGGCAAGCAATTCAAAAGCGACCCGTCTCCTCAGATTTCATTAAAATTTACCAATTTTATATACACATTGACATTGTTGAAAATTATATACAAAATGACATGATTATTTTGTAAAGTATTATATTATTTTATTATTGTGAATGTGAAGACAGTTTTTTTTTTATTGTGTTACCCAGTAACTGGGTTGTGGAGGTCAGATAGGCAGTCGCTCCATGTAAAATACTAGTATTCAGCTGCATCCTGTTAGACTGGAAGCCGACCCCAACATAGTTGGGAAAAGGCTAGACAGATTGATTGACCCCTCGTAGAAAAGTAAGTTCCTTCAAGTCCACAAAAAGAAAGCAAAGACAACGCCATTCTAATAACCAAAGTCACAAGCCAATCTTACTAAATTAAAATAGGCGAAGAACTCTCCACTGTAAAATAAAGGCGAGCATTCTTCAAGGCGTCTCATTCCCTGAGGAGCCGCTCTTCCATTGCGCGAAGTAATCGTGGATTCGTGGCTATTTGAACAGTACACACTTGCCGTCTCGCTCTCTCTCCGTCTACGTCATAAGACATTAAATCTATTGCGCGGATAATATCGGCAGTATTTTACGAGTGTTTGTATAAGGATCCTACCTTTGGCTGGAGATGACTCGAACGGAGTTGTCGCAAGAAGTATGTTTCGTAAAAGAGTGGTAGGCTACTTATTTTATGGAACAAGTATTGTCTGTTTCAAAAGTATCAGAAACCGCATAAGCATAATCAGCCTATAATGTTCCCACTACTGGGACACTACTGGGAGTGGGCTATAATCTGCTACGCGGGCCCATGCTGTGCGGGTAGGTAGAAGCACATGTCCACGAATTTGAACCTGCCAGTTTCCTCGCGATGTTTTCCTTCACCTTTTTGAGAGCAGTGGTTATGAAATTATTTACACAAAGTAAAGCGCTTGACTGGGTTCTAACCCACGACACTAGAACTGCTAAGTCGGGGCCGTTACCACTGATCTGAAATTTTTGTTTTTTTGTGCCTCATACAAATTGAGTGTTTTGATTTGATTATTTTGGATACCTAAGCCCGAAATTCTAATTTTAAATCACCTTAACCCGACAAATATCGAGAATAAAATACACTCGAAACCACAATAAATTGTATCGTGGAAACCGTTGAGCGCTTCGTTTGACGAATTAAAAATGTTTTTGATTTGATAATTTTAGGTTAATTCTATAACCTCAACTTTCGTCAAAGATTTGGCAATTAGTTAATTGAATAATGTTATTCAAACAATTTTATAATTGTTGGAAAAAGGGGTACAGGTGAATGACATGTAGCTAATTATTCCCTGTAGTGAGTAATTGCGCAAAAATTGTATCTGAACAGGGTTTGTTTACACTTTATTTATATACTTTTGACACAGACCATAGGTATTCATGCTGCTAACATTTTTTCATCGTGAAAGGCAGAATTAGCCCTAGTGATAGTTTTCTAAAGAAGACTATGTGAAACCTTATTTTATTATGCAACTGGACACTGTTTGTCATAACAAACAATGCACCTGTACTGGTAAAAAATACCTAGGGCATAAAGTCCGTTTTAGTACCCTTCATGTTACACGATTTGATTTAATTAAATGAAAGTTATTTCAGAAAAAATTGGAGTAAAAAAGCTAAAAATAAAATAGATCAAGAATAAAGCAAGAAAAGAACCATGGTAGGTAAGAATCGAGAGCCAGTGGTACGACATTCAATTCGAAATCCATCTTTCCACTTTATGACTCGCATAGAATTGAATTGTTGATTTTTGGCGAATTTTAAGTAAGCAATAAAACGTTTTATCGTCTCACCGTCTTATGTGTTTTGCAGGTTTTTCCTCTTTCGTATCATATAATAAAAGATGTGTAGTATAAAGAAGCTCACCAAAATTTTGATTGGCAAAGAAGCAGATACTAGCTATAAATGAAACGGGCAATGCGATATCGGTATAAAATATTTAATAAAAACTTTTATGGAGTAAAAACTTCTTTAGGCGCGTTGAGCACTTTTTGGGTGAACAAAAATCATGGAACTCGCGTCATCGTCACTGTATACTGTGTATATATGTGTTCAATTTGCGTGAACAAAAAGCGTGAAATCCGCGTCATCGTCACCGCACGCTTCCCATGAGCTATATGTATATTGTATTCAGTTCTATCGGTAGTCCCCAAAGACTACCCCGCATTTTTTTTAAAACGTCTCTTCGTTGCCCGTTTTTCTTAAAAGAAAACTAATTTGTAAAGGTCAAACTTCTGAATTCTGATTAAATAACAAGTGAATTGACTTGCATATGGCTTTAATCGACACATTATGTATGCCAATGTCCTAATAAACAAAAGACAATACAAAATTCAGTATGACCATTATATTCTGGCTCGTAATCAGCTGTGGTGGTCCACAACAATGGCGCGGGGTACACTACCCCCCACATTTAAGTACAATCTACACCATGCTTTAAAAGTACGGGCAACGTCCTGCGACGACCAAAGCAAAAGGCGGTTAGTTCATAATTTACCGGAGGGCTGGCCCGTTCGATACGCGGCTTACTTTGACATGTGACAGATTTATGAGGTCTCAAACAAAATTCGCTCGGCCGCGCACCCAGTTAAAACCAGCACCGTTTGATATGTGTTGTATATAGGGTTCTCTACAGCTTCTAGGTGTTTGGGTTTTAAATTCAGCCCACCAAATTGCCCCGTGATTTTTTGTAGGCTATCGTACAACTTATGACGTCTGCATATTGCGTGAATGAGTCTGCCACAGTGTTTTGAATCATATTGTAGCCTCGTCTCGTAAAATAAGTTCAATTGTTATGAAAGTAGGTAGTATTTTCGTTAAGTTCTTTTGTGACAAGGTGTATTAGCTTTTGAAATGAATAAAAGCAGATCTAAATGAACCACAATCACATCTGTGTGTCATATTTATGATGGACAGGGCTAATGTAAAAACTCTCCAAGTTTCTTTTGAAGCAAGTAAGAAAAGGTTTTTAACCCGCCATAAAGAACCACAAATTTGCCTTAGCACTTCCACCTCAACCCACGTTTTAAGCCCCAAACCACTAAAATAAGGAACCCATCAGGCAGTCAGCCATTACCCGACGTTGGACATAACACATCGCGACCCCCAGTTTACCACACAAGCGGTCACGTGGTACCTACGTGCCCACAATTAATGAGACGCAGGTAAGAAATTACGAGGTATATTGGACATAGATTAGTGAGAGATATGCAGATGTGCTTGACTGTGGTGGAGATTTGTGCCTATTGCTGGTGGAGCTCTTGGAGGATATTTGACGGACAAGACTGAAGTTATACAGAAACCGTTGGCGTCTAGTAAAGCAGAGACATTAATATTTTCTGTCAAAATCATAGGTGCATTAAAATCTAATTTTATTAGTAGAGTATTCATTAATATTTTATCAGAGTTTACTTGCCCAAATACCTAGAAATATTAAACAATTAAAATGTCAATTAGTTATGGATATATATTATATAATATTATATACTATTAAACTAACAATATTTATATATAATTATATAAGGTCCCATTAAAATAGATGGACAAACTTTTAGAAATCATTCAGACCTCCAAAATAAGGACAATGGTAAAAAATATTAATCAGTTTTTTTTTGCTTTGATATCTTTACTTAGACGTACAGAACGCCCGCGCCGTGTTAAAATTAGTCCATCTATTTTAATGGGACCTTGTATATTTGTAATTGCGTTCTCAAAAACGCGTTCTCATATCTGGAAAAATCGTTTTTACCGTTTTTCCATATTTTCACCCGAATAGAGCTCGGTCGCCCAAAGTTTAGAACAAGATGGCTTGACCTTAGAATATATATAGCCCTCCAGACCGTATTTCGGCCACGGTGGCCAACCTCAATGAAGACTAACCTTCGGCGCGGGAGATATTATAGTGCACAAGTGTGTGCGCAGACGACACAGGTCCACGCTCTCTTCCCTCACTCTCATAGTCCGATGGGACGGCAATTCGACACGACCGGAGAGAGATCAGGTGCAGGACCAACAGCTTAACGTGCTTTCCGAGGCACGGGGGTATCACACCGCCGACTTCCAAACTCCGGGCTGTTACTAAAAAAATCCTAATGTAAAAACCCAGGACCCCACGCTCAGCAGTCGCGCTTTCGACCACGAGACCAACGGGGCAGTAGTAGTACCTACTACTAGTGCTGTTACCTTAGAATAATGACATGGCAGCATGGAATTAGTATGAACTATCCTGTACTATTAAATGAGCATTATTTTCACCAGAGCAGAGCTCAGCCAGAGGTCGCCCAGGTACTGGATTTAACATGAGTATAATTAACTTTGCCAATACTTGTACTTACCAGGAATTATTACCTCCAATTCCAAATACAGAGTAAAACTTTTCAAGCAAAATTTTCCAGACGGCTTCAAAGCACTATGCATCATTTTGGAACCAACTCTCAACAGTGATGAAACTTATGCCATGTGTATGAAAGCTTTGGGGTATTATGTAATTTATACCATAGCAGCTAGTTTTTATTACTACCGTAGTTTTTATTCCCGACTACGGAACTACCCTTTATTGGGTGTCGTCCGACACGCACTTGACCAGTTTTGTCTCTTAAAACGAGACGATGGCAAAAATATTTCAAAGTGTGATCCAAAATTCAGCTACACGAACTATTTATTTTCTTTGACGCAGCTATGAGCCAATTTTTAAGTTTAAAGACCAAAGCAATAATAACCTCAAATATAAGTAAGTCAAGAGCATTTATTCTGAAAGTGGGCAATGTCGCAAATATGCCAAATATTTCGCGGATTTGATTAATTTGGCAATATTTCTGTATGGAAATATGAAATATGGCTAACAAGCGAACTAGAATAATAATAATGAATGATAACACTGAATTTGATGTTGTAAACGTTTTAGGTGTAAAAAAGGCATTTGGAAAGTTCCCAAATACTTTTTTTTACATCTAAAACTAAATATTCGGTAAATATTAATTATTGCATTTCATAATCAATATTTTAGTTCGCTAGTTACATTTCATATTTCCATACAGTAATATTACCAAATTAATCAAAACAGGTTAATATTTGACATCTATTTGTGACGTTGCCAACTTTTCGGATAAACGCTCTTAAGTATAACAATGGAAAACGACCAGCCTCCATTTATTTTGATACTCTATGATCCAAAATTAGCCCGGTTGGTGCGCATGTTTGAGCTTCTACTTGTTAGTGGGGTACGTGCGTTACGTATGGCGTTCGTTTGCCTCCATTTTGTTGCATTCCCGGCGGTTTGATCTACTGACTGTACTTTCATGTTTTTTCATGCGTGAGTACAAGAAAAATATAGGATAAAATGTTTGTTGGCTGGAATTAGGTCTGTGGAATTGAGGATAGAGAATTCTACTCTGATAACATTTACACATTTGTTCATTTCAGACATAAGAAAAGAAATTCGAAATCTTTATGTTCAAGTAGCACTGAGAAACAAAAAAAAAACAACGGGTTGCGCTCCGGGAGTGCCGGCAGAAGTGAAAACTAATAGAAAATAAAATTAACGTTGTGTATTTTTGATATTTTGGAATAGTTAGGGAATAATTTTGCACGAATTGCTTTAATTATCAGTATAAAAGTACTATCATGTATGTGGTAAAATACAATATTCACTTATTGCGCTATCGTACACAAACATGACAATCTTATGAATTTTCGATCAGGTCACGTGTCCTGACGCGAGTTTAACATTTTAAACCCATCACAAAAAAAGTGCACAACGCCGCTAAAGAAGTTTTCACTTCATAAAATCTTGTTTCAATTCAAAATACTTATTTATTCGCTGAGTAAGTTTATACAGTGTTTATTGTTTTATCCTTTTCTGAATTTTCTCGCAGATAACCTACGAGCCATATTTTTCCATGCTTAAAAGCGAACAAAGGTGTACTCCCCACAAAGTTAGATCTGACCCGGTAAATTATACCTATAAACATAACCTCAAAGAATTCCAATTACTTTTGATGCAAAATAATTCTATAGAACAACGCAATTTAATAAAGCATTAGTCTATTACACGGAAAACGAATTCACGAAGTATCCTGAACAGGTCTTAATTACTTAACGCAAAGTTATTTAACAGTAATCTTTTAAAGGTACCGGCTTCACTTAAATCGATAATTAGTGATCTCGTTAGAACTCTTAACGAGTAAATTCAGTGAAGTTAGCAAACGAAAAGTTTATAATGTTCCGAATGATATTTCCTTTAGGCGCATTGAAATGTGAACGTTTTGGACTCCAGGTCTTAAATAATTAAAATATCGATAATTACGAAGTTTTTCTACATACAAATGAGTCCATGAATAATCCTAATCCTAACAAATATTATAAGTGAGTTTGTTTGTTTGTCACGCTTTCCCGCTAAAACGACTGAACAGATTTGGATGAAATTTGGCATATGGGTAGACCATGACCTAGATTAGGACTTTTTATCTCGATATTCTCACGGGATCGAGACTTATGCGGGTGAAACCGCGGGGCGCAGCTAGTCTATTTATATTTTTAAACAAACAATGTTAGGATGTTGGTCGGGAAAGTCCGAAAGGGATACCGTGAACCCTGGCAACGTACAGGCAACTAAAGGAACACGGGTGGGTTTTAGTCAGTAAGAGTCTGACAAGCCCTCCCGCTAAGCCCAGAGCGGGAGAAGTTACTTGATAATTTAAGCCCTAAAAAAAAAAAAACTTATTCATTGGTGTTTGAAAATATAAAGATCACGTTTTATTTATATTAGTTTGTTTATATGTATTTAAAGAGTTTGTTTCCGAGGTCGGGCAAAGTGTAATAGGGTTTTTCCATCAGAAATTTCTCAGTAGCAGCCCGGAGTCTGGAGCCTGTGTCCGGTTCCTGTCAATAGGCTCGCCCTCTATTACATATAGGACAAACATAACTGGCTTAATGTGGGTGTAGTATTAGGTAGTACACCTCTGCCTAACCTTTCGGGAATTCAGGCATGATGTTTTTTCTTTCTTTAACCTTTACTGTCCCATTGCTGGGCAAAGTTCTCCCCCACACTTATCCATATGCTATCCTTCAGCAACAGATAAGATTTAACATAACATAGGTGTGATGTGATATTAAATGTTATCTGTTGCTGAAGACTAACCAGAGAATGAAAATGACGGTCGAGATCTAGGTAGGTACCAATAATAAATACGTCAACCTGTCGCAAGATAAAAAATGATCGTAAACTCAAACTCAACTCAAACTAAAAGCATTTATTTAAAATAAACCAATTACAGGCACTTTTGAATTGTCAAGGGGTCGGTCAGTCAGAAATATGAAGCTAGTCGCCCATTCCAAAGCGTAGTAGGTACCTATGGAGAAGAACGCGGAAGAAACTCCACGGACACTCTTTTAAATCAAAAAAATGGTTCCGTTAGAAATAAAAATATAAACTAATTCAAACATTAAATTAAATTAAAATCGCCGTGGCAGCTAAGAGATGACCAGTCCCTACTGACGGCGCCCGTTCACGAACATGACGCATTGATTAGCAACATTCAGCTCAACCATAGATACAATCAGCCCAAAAAGATGTATACACGGATAAGGAATCATTTTATTGTCTACCACCATTGTTCCATAACATATATATGGGGGAAGATCTTGCACAGGCCGCAGGAATCTGCTGGATGCGGGAGGCACAGAACCGGTCGAAGTGGCGGTGCTTGGGGGAGGCCTATGTCCAACAGTAGACGTCTTTCGGCTGAAATGATGATGATATGGGGGAAGCCGTCATGGGGGACGTTAAGCCGTTCCTGCGCCCGATCTCTCTCCGGTCGTGTCGGATTGCCGTCCCATCGGACTATGAGAGTAAGGGAAGAACGAATGCACCTGTATCTGCGCACACACTTGTGCACTATAATATCTCCCGCGCCGAAGGCTAATCTCCTTTATGATTGGCCGCCGTGACCGAAATAAGGTCTGGAGGACTATATGGGGAAACTCGACGGAATGGGAATCTGTTTTTAAAGCCCAAAAAAAGTGCATATGGGCAATGTTTACACTTAAGACCTGCATAGCTGTAAAACATATTTCAAAAAACTTAAGATTCTTACCTTACCTAGTCTCTTCATTTATGAGATGTCAGCCTTTGTCAAAACTAATATGCTTAATATATATGAAAAATTCCGAAGTGCTAAATATAGAAATATATTTCAGAATGTACCCTGCAGAACTCATTTAATGAATTCCAGTGTATATTGCATGACATCCAAGATTTATAATAAATTGCCATGTTGTATCATAGACATTGACAACTTGCACAAATTTAAGCGGAAGCTGAAGGAATTTCTAACTGATAAAGTGTATTACAGTGTGGGGGACTATCTAAAAGAGAATCCTTATGGCCAATAATATTAATCAGATATTCAATAATAGAAATGACATGTGTAACTCACAATTATTATTTATCTAGGACTTTTATTTAATTATTGACTACTAGATATAGATAATTCTTGGCATTGAAAAATAAAATGGTTAAAATGATTTTCCAATTTAATAATTTTGTAATATTTATTGGTATTCAGCATGATATTTTGATATTATATTGTAATTTATGTGTAAAAATGTTGCATGCCCAAGTGACGGCAGAGCATGGAGAACATAATCAAAAATGTATAACATCTATACCCATGTTGGCAAAAAATAAATGATTTGATTTGATTTGATATATCTACCGTACAGGTACAAAACATAGTATACAATTTATTTATCAAAACAAAATAAACATTTTGTCCCAAAACATCTACACCCTCTATGACCAAAAAAAACAAAGTACATAAGTCTCACAAATATGTATACGATTCAATAACGAGTAATTATATAATTGATGTATACAAGATATTGTGAAAACATTTTAAAAGAGTAACGGTGGAGTTTCTTTGACAATTCAAAAGTGCCTGTAAATGGTTTAATTGAAATAAATGCTTTGAGTTTGAGTTTGAGTTTGAGTCTTGCCCATTCTTCTCCATACGAAAACTACCTTTTGGAAGGGGCAACTAGAATCAATTATTATTTTTCTGTAAATGTTGGCGTTCAAAAGTGCCTTTTTTGTGCCTAATTGAAATAAATGATTTGACTTTATTTGACTTTGACTTTAAGTTAAAAAAAATCTAAAAGTTCATTCAATTTAAAATTTCAAATTCGAGAGGAATTGTTAGAAATAAGTATTTAGTTGAAAATGCGATGTCATAAACAATTGCTAATTACTCTAACGCGTCAGACTGACATATTCAGAAATACTCACTGGGAGCATTTGTGTGTAATCCGCATAAAACCGCTAGGCAGGAAGACAGCAGTGACTGCAGAAAACCGAGCATTCCACCTGAATCTATGTTACATTTACGAATACTCACACTTCGAGCGGTTACAAAAGCGAATGCTCCTCAGTCAGTGCGTCGAGCTGGCGCAGTATAACGCAATGCTCAAAATCAAATCATGAGCAAATAAAATGTCTTATACTTATTCGTATGGAATTTTAATTACACGCGAATATCTGGTGAGTGACCACCTTTAAAAATCTAAGCCAACATTCGTTAGCAACATTATTTTTTTACCTATTTGTATTTCAAATAAAAAATCTAAAAACAAATGACAAGTTAGTGACGTCATGCATGAAATGAAGAGGAAAAAACTAAAATTCTTGTTCTTCTATTAAACGAAGTTAAAGACGTGTAATTCGATATAAGTTGTATGACGTTATCAGTCTTGTTTTCTTTGTTCTGAAACTATCCTTGTGAACATTGTTTTGATCATAGGGTGTTTAGATGGTTTAGGACAAAATGCTTACTTTGTTTATGTTTTGTACCTATACGGTGAATACAATTTTATGGAACAAAGGTTGTTGACTATAAAATGGTTCCTTGTCCGTGTATAAATATTTTTGGGGCTGACTGTACCTAATTAGCTCCAAGAAACGTTAAGTACATACATCTAGACTCGTAGGGTCCTCGATAAGGTCTCCACAAGTCATGGACCGACAGCCTAATTAACTGTAGGTCTATCGACGGCTAAGCCATTAGAGTGGTGCTTGAGATTTTCGGTGGCCGAACGTGCTTACTTGGACCCGCGTTCGTAAAGAAGCCTTGAGTTAAAAGAAATGTTATATTGACTTCAGAAATGTTAAACTGACCTGGTTTTCCTTGTTTATTGATGGTTATTTTTGTCAATGTGGTGTAGATTTTGTTGAAAATATCTTTTATTTTTTACACTTAAATAACTTGTTCTGACTTTTCAACTTTAATGATCAAGTTGTCTTTAAAACCATAGTTTGCCTTAAAAGTAATTCGGTAGCCAATGTTTAAAATATCCATTACTTAAAAAAAGTTTCGGCTGTACCTACCAATGACTAAGAAAAGCACCCTAATGAATTAGTCTGTCTAAACAAAACAAATAAGTCTGCCAACAATTTTGTACCTACAAAAGCAGAAGAAAAGTAATAAAACAAAAAAATACCTTCAGAATTTTAGCAAACACGGCCAAATTAATGTCTTTCGCAATTGTCTAAGTATCTTTAATGAGTTGGGCGCTAGACGCATAGGAGGGAAGCCCCCGCTGGGCTGGGAGGGGCCCATGAAACTGACAGTTTTTCGATAATTTTCCCGAATCGGCATTTTATTAACAAGGCAAGCAGGCGCCTGATTTAGACGGGTCTTGTAAAGGTAGTGGATAATTGGATGGAGACTTTGTTTTACGTATTCACAGTGGTCCTTGAGCACAGTGGTGCTTCCTATGTTTACGATGCTGATGGTAGCTTTAGTCATACCGAAGATTCAATTTGGGCGTCTATCTGAACGTTTTACGAAGTTGACGTCAAAATAATCTACTCTAAATTCTCCTGTGCGAGTTTATCACGAATCTATCTTTTATTATTTATTGCCTCCTGCCCTTCATATTTAACAACAACTTTTATTTTATTTCTATTTTAAATTCTTCAAGTTCGCAGGTAGATTCTCTTTCGAAAAGAATATTCTCATATAGATTATTCCCACTAGGAACGAACTCGTCGTATGGAAGAATCGGAGATAATGAGTATTTTACTCAAAGAATAATTTCATTTATACGTTGGTACGACGATGGCCTATAATTTTAGCATACAACACAGAAATGTTTAGTCGGTAAAAAAAAATACATTAAATAAAGATCTTCACGTGCATAATTTCCACAAAACCTGATACTCGTATAAACTTTAATAACACCACCGGTTTCAATAAATCAACAGTTTCCTGCCCAAAAAAGGAGCTTTTTGTTTCGAGGGGCATCCGCTACCACACTTTCAAACTCAATCTACCCCCATTTACATAGGCGTAGCGTGATGGACTGCAGAACTAACAAAATTATTCAAAGTAGTAGAATTTTTATGGAGAGAGCTCGGAAGGTCCACTTTGGTACATTTTTGGCACCAAGGTTTAAAAGATTACGGCCCAGTAAGGATTGTCAGAATATCGAGTGTTTTTCTGCGTTTTCTCACTTGTTCGGGTTTTTCATCTTTTTAAAAGTGTCTTTTGTTTTTTAAAGTGTCTTTTTAGAGTGTTTTTACAGATGGTCATGCATTGGAAAGTTACCTACAAAGGGTCTATGTTGTATGTGTCCATACAGAGGGTCTGAATTATCTACATAACTTGCAATACTTAACTTAACATAATATAGGTCACAGAAATGTTGTACAGCACATTGTACCCACAAATAAGTTGGAACACCACAAGAAACTACATTACACAACACACGAACAAATCACAAATTCTTGGCTAAAGAGATCCAGTTTTCAAAAACATATAAAAGTCCAAGTAGAACGTATGAAGCTCACCAGTTCACAAATCAAACTATCAGATCTGCTACAAAATAAACAGGTTCTGAAGCAGTTTAAAGTTGAAACTACCAAAGTCTACAATCGAACCCTGGAGTCCCCGAAAGCGTTCCACTCAACTTCGAAGATATATCGGTTTTGTTCCCAACTCCGTTCGATTCGTACCTTCATTTTCGCCCGTGGTATAATGAAACTTTGAAAGAAACTCCGTGAAAATTGTCTCCAAACTCACTTTGCTAAGAAGTCAAAAATGGAGCGGCTATGAAGTAGCTGTAGTGTAAAAAAGTTGTTCAATTTAGAAGATGGGTTTTATAAGGAGTGTGTGGACAGATTTAGAGGTGGCTTTGAATGTACTTTCTTCTAAATTGCAGGATTTTATTTATCATTGAAGCCGGTAGAATAAATACTTACAGTCTGTACTGAAGTATTACCAAATAAAAATCAATCAATCTGCCTAGTCTTTTCCCTACTATGTTGGGGTCGGCTTCCAGTCTAACCGGATGCAGCTGAATACCAGTACTTTACTTGGAGCGACTGCCTATAACCAAATAAAGGACAATTTATTTGAATGAGCCAGGTTTAGGTGTTCAGTGCAGTTCTTGGAACTAAACCAAAAAAACAAAAGTACACAATTATAGTAAAAGACTTTAAAAAAGTCACAAAAAAAATTGAAAAATAAAAAACAATCTCCTCAGTTCAAAAACCAAACAACGCTGGCTGTCAACTTCGTCCCCAATAGAAAAGCGTTTAGTTGATTTTTACGTCATTAGTATTGCAACAAGACAGTTGAAGAGTCCTGCCGGTGCCCTTGAGGGTGAGTCGTAATGAACCGCCGTAACGAACATGAGCTGACGTCACCAGCTTTTACTGCTCTGCTGCGATGCTCAAAGTTTCCTTAGAAACGGAATTATTCAGTGAAAAAACTGCATATTAAATTAAAACCGTGAGACTTGCGAGGATCGTGCGAATTTTGAACTTCTTTGGTCTTTGTTGTAGAGAAGTAAAAGGTTAGGAATTATTTTTGAAAGTAAGTCTTTTCAAACCGCTCAAATAAACTTAAAAAAAAACATTATAAATACGAAACTAATTCTAAAGGTACCATTCCGTAGCCGGCCGCAGGCGGCAACTGCAGGAAACGTGTCGCTGCGGCACGACGGGCTTCTATGAATTTCTATGAAATATCCGTAGCTAGTGACACGTCGTTTGCAGTTACGGGCGAGCGAAAAACGACACGTGTAGCCCGACCGCAGACCAGAAGTGCCACCAACGCTCGAGCGACAACATATGTTTCTATCTTCTATCTAACGACTGGAATACGGGCTGCTGCCACCTGCGGTCGCGTTCGGAATCAGGACTGCAGCGACATGACGGCGACACGTCGCCTGCAGTTGCTGCCTGCGGTCGGGTGAGGAATGGTACCACGTAGTATTACCTTTTCACGCCTAAACCACTGAACCGATCGTTATGAAATTTGACAGATAGGTAGTCTGGGACCGGTAGAAGTACATAGGCTACTTTTCATCCTAGATATTTGTATAAAAAAATATGAAATACAAAAAACACGCACAACAGCTAGTCTATAATATATCACGAACTTAACAAATGGAGGATGCATTTCATTGATTGGATCTTCGGAACCCACGACAAGATATTCAACTGCATTACTCGTGTTATCAGCACCTCCACCTCTTCATACCAACAAACTAACCACAAAAACACGACGTCAAGCACTCCTTCTATACACAAGAAAAACGAGGTCCTTGTATAAAAATGTAAACCCTGGTTTGTTGCTTCCAACAATAAAATGGTTCCTTTGTGCAAGTTTGAGAGGCACTCGTCCGGTCCAGCAAAGAATCGTTTTGTAACTCAATTTGTGGCGAGTGTGGTGCAATGGGGGGCTATGTGCATAGCGAGCTATCACGTGTGCGGGCGGAACTCTGCTCGGAAGAGGTTTATCGGAAGGTAATAAAACTCAAACTCAAACTCAAAGCATTTATTTCAATGAAACCATTTACAGGCACTTTTGAATTGTCAAGGGGTCAGTCAGTCAGAAATATGAAGCTAGTTGCCCATTCCAAAGCGTAGGTTCCTATGGAGAAGAACGGGCAAGAAACTCCACGGACACTCTTTTAAATCATAATATTGTTACAAAATATTGGTTACATCATTCATGTTGAAATTATACATGTGAGAACAATGTAGAAAGATGTGCACGTAAAAAGCGTCCGTAATAAAAAGATAAAAACAATTCAAAAATTAAAATAAGCCGTGGCGAATAAGAGATGACCAGTCCCTACTGACGGCGCCCGTTCACGAACACGACGCATGGATCAGAACCGTTTAGCTCAACCATTTTGAAGGGAACTTAACGATCCAACACAAACTAAAATATAGCTGAATAAATAAAATATGGTAACAAAATATAAGAAGTAGGTAGGAGTTCATTTTTGACTGGCTTTTAGTCTGACTGCTTCTTGATGTGGAATTTCGCAATATGTAGCATTACTCACAATCAGCCTATAACATTCCCACTGTTGGGCCACAGGCCTCCTCTCTGTGGGAGAGAGTGCCCACCACGCGGGCCCTTTGCGAGTTGGTAGATATCACATGTCTTCGATTTTTTGATTCTAGGACATGCCGCTTTCCTCACGATGTTTTCCTTCACCGTTTTAAGAGCAGTGGTGATGAAATAATTTACATAAAGTGAAGCGCCTGTTAGGGTTCGAACCTATGACCTACAACTCGTAAGTCGCGGCCATTACCACTGAGCCACCACTGCTCTATCATAATTGATTCAGACTTAATCATAATCAACTGATTATGTTGTTTGTTTTTCAGGCTAGGTAAAGTGCCTCTTACATGTCTTTGTGCGGAGCTCATGGCTAATTAATAACAGCCGTCTGGTTCGATCCATCAGGTTAAGCTACGCTTGCCGGGGTTGGTCCGTGGATGGGTGACCATCTTACCGAGACTCCTCCGTGCCTCGGAAAACACGTTAAGCCGTTGGTTCCGGCTGTCATCTTTGAAATTTACGGGTCGTCAGAAGCCCGAAAGTCAACCAGTCTTACCAAGGGCTGTCGTATTACCCAGTTACTGGGTTGTGGAGGTCAGATAGGCAGTCACTCCATATAAAACACGGTATTCAGTTGCATCCGGTTAGACTGGAAGCCGACCCCAACATACTTGGGAAAAGGCTAGGCATTTTTTTTCTCTTACATGTGTTTAAAACTGTATTAGTTTTATTTTATGGGCTTTAAGTACTACATTAATTTACGAACTAAAGTTGTGCAACATCACTCACAGCTTTAGTTTATTATTGACAAGTTTCAGTAGGTATAATAAAATTCATATAATATATTCAAAGTTTCTCGTATTTCCTCAGCCAGGATCTCAACTCAACAAGGAAACCTTTTACAGCAGTCTTATTTAGGTTACGGTAAAGCATCCGTTAAGACCAGCCAATTGTTTTAAGTGAACCGTAACGTTAGTATTTTGGACCCAACGCTGACCTACGCTTCCTTCAAGCCTGAAATTACCTACGACATTTGTTAGAAAGGAAACATGTTTTAGGTTCCCTAGGTATAATCAGCCTTGTAATGTTTTTCATCAGGCCTAGTTAATTTAAACAAATTACTAATCGCGAAACTTATAAATTGTAAATATTCATTCAAAGTTCTATTCTATAGTGACTTCCTGTTCTATAATTGAAGGTTATCGTAGGAACTAAGTACATAATTGAAGTGTGGCCTACAACTCTCTCGTTGGTAATACCTATATTGATAGATTAAAAATTCAATAAAACATTACATTTGGTATCATCTTGGCCATCAAACATAAACCGATAGTTGAAAAATATATAAATTATTTATAGACAGAACGAATCAAGAATAGACAAGACACAATTGCCATTTAGCACGAATCGACCCTAAACTTTACCGTCCCAATAAAAGAACTTTTAATATAACTAACGGTAATTAGAAAGAAACAAAACAAAGCCAGATTTATTATTAAAGACCCGAATCAATCTCGGGGAGGATCGGCCAGCTTCCCGAGACCATACTATGACCTACTTACCACTTGTAATGAGCGCCGTTTGTCTACTTAATGTTCGTTCAGGATATCATGTAATAATGATACAGCATCTGGCCAATGGGCTCATTATATCAGGTTGTGTGTCTTCATTTCAACTGATCGAGAGATATGAGTGGTCCGGTGAATGAGGTGAAATAATTACCTATTTGTTGTTTTTCGAGCTGGCCTTTATCTGCTTACACTGCAGATGGTCTATTGAATAATTATGTATACATTTTCATCGCATTTCAATCTTTTTCGTCATCATGGATACGTTAAAAATTCGAGTAATTATGGAATATTAGTACCGTCGTGGCAGCAACGCGGCACAAGCGGCACGCAACATCAACGACGTTTACGGAGCTAACACTACAAACCAACGCACCACCTGTTATTGGTTTGTTCGCTTCCGTTCTGGAAATTTCGACCTGAAAAATGAACCTCGCGGTCGTCCGAAGACTTTGGTCGACAATGACGAATTAAAGGCGATTGTGGAAGCTGATGATACACAATCTACGGCTGAATTAGCAGCAGCTTTCGACGTTAGCGTCAAAACAATATTGGTCCATTTGCGTCAAATTGGCAAGGTAAAAAAGCTTGACAAATGGGTGCCCCATGAACTCAATGATCGCCAGCGCGAAGGCGTACTTCGCGCTGGCAATAAACAATGCCCTAAACGAAAACTTACCCCTAGAAAAGTGATGGTCACTGTTTGGTGGTCTAGCGCCGGTGTGATTCATCACAGCTTCTTACCAAACGGGGTGAGCATTACTGCAGATGTGTACTGTGAAGAACTGAACACAATGATGGAGAAGCTGGCACATCTCCAACCAGCATTGGTCATTTTATACAAAACGGCAATTTCATAGGTAAAGACCTATTATAAATAATTATACACGCAATTAAACACATCTAATACTTAATTGATAATAATATTAATTGCTTGAATTGTTACATACCATCTATGTAATACATATGGAATGCAATAAAGAATTGAGTATTGAAAATGACGCGTGAAAACAGCAATCTCATACTTTTGTATTCTAAATAATTGATCATTCGGTTAAAAAAAACATTGACTTTTTGAACCACAGAGTTTCATTGATGGATTCAGACTCCTTTGATGGAACGGTTCATCACTATCTGCATATAGTAACCTTTTTCAACCCATTGAACTATTCAAACATTCATTTTTAGGGTTCCGTACTGAAGGGTGCGAAACGGAACCCTATTTCTAAGTCTCCGCTGTCCGTCTGTCTGTCAGCGGGCTGTATCTCATGAACCGTAATAGGTCGACAGTTGAAATTTTCACAGATTGTGTATTTCTATTTCCGCTATAACAACAACAAATAATAAATGTATTTAAAGTTAACATTAAAGGGGGTCCCCATACAAGAAACGTGTTTTTTTCGGCGTTTTTTTTTCTAAATATTGTACGGTGGCACGGAACCCTTTGTGTGCGAGTCCGACTCGCACTTGACCGGTTTTTACTTGTTGATTTTTGTAGTCAAACTTCTCTCCAAGTAAAAAATCCCCTATTTACTTGCAAATGTGCTAAGACCCCTAAACCCAGCATTACTTAACCTTCAATCCAGCTGAACCTACCCTAAGTTATTGAGGCAGGAATAGCCGGCACAGTTCAGCACTCGACTACATTCATCAATATGTCTGCCGGTCTAAATATCTAGATTTAAACAGTATTCATTTGGACGTGCTGTGTCGGGATGCTATTAATCAGGTTGGAGTTGGGCTTCTGGTGTGTGTGTTCTGTACACCTAGAGACGTGTAAGCTGTTGAAATGGATGCGGCATTTTGGACGCCAGTAATAAAAGACTGTGAGCAATTTTTTTTTAAGACTAGGTATTTAAGTAATGTTTGAATGAAATTTGAATTCATTATATAGGTAAAGAAAGAAAAAAGCGTTTATTGGCTTTAAAGAAAAAAAAAAACACTTCAAAACTAAAAACAACGAAAACAATACTATGTATATAGTCGTTAGCGATGCATTCATATTTCCAAATTGTTGATTTTGGGGTAGAGTTGTTTATCAGAAATTTAGGAAACCAGAAGCTGTTTCGTAAACATCTGAGTTACAGCGTTACCAGTTATTTATCTGACATACTAACTAATATTATAAATGCGAAAGTGAGGTTGTTCGTTTGTTACGATTTCACGCTAAAACGGCTGAACGGATTTCGATGAAACTTGGCACATAATAATAAAACAGGGTCAAAATAGTTAGCAAGAAATAGTAACAATGTGAGCACTGAAAGCGAAACTAGCCAAGACTCAGAAAATTTAATGAAATCCCAATCCAACAAAAAAGTAGTCGGAGAATCCCGACATGTGGCGGTTTAAAAGCATGCTGTTTACGTAACTTCTTATATAAGGTCCCATTAAAATAGATGGACAAACTTTTAGAAATCATTCAGACCACCAAAATAAAGGACAATGGTAAAAAAATAATAAGAAAAACGCATTAGATACTTACAAGAAATCAGCTAACGAAATTACACTAGAAATGTTGGTCAACCAATGCCATTTATTATTATAGGTCAAAAAAAATCACTTTAATCAGTGTTTTTTTTTTGCTTGGATATCTTTGGTTAGTCGTACTGAACGCTGTGTTAAAATGTGTCAATCTATTTTAATGGGACCTTGTATAGTTGAAGACTGATTTGCCTTATTACAAACTTAAGAGGGAACAGGGCCTGCGATTCTCCATACAAATGAATTCCCCATTTTTCTTCCTGAATAATGCCTCTAGAGCAATCATTTTTTTTTCATAAAATTAATATCTGCTGTAGACACGTCCCTGTTATTTCCTTTTTTTTCAGCAACGAATTGGTAAAGAAAATATGACCCTCCAAAAATTACAAAAATGCCTCATTTTTACCGCCGTGATTACCAAACAAATTTGAAAAGTTTTTAACATAAAAGAAAATGATAGAAACCTAGACATACTCTTTCTTAAAATGTTAATGTTAAAAATTAATTGAATCGGCTCAGTTTTCGAGGAGAAAAAGGGGACTACGAAACGTCGATCTCGACAATTTTTTCTGTGATATAATCGGTCTGGACTGCAGCTGTCCCTATCGCACTCTACGGGGGCAGACTTGAGGTAAGACAACGGCAATAGTTTCTTCAAATACCTATTTTACTTACCACATCCAACCTAATTCATACACTTCGCTTAGTCCATAGCTTTCCCGTGTTTGCAATACGAGCCGTGATAAGAGCATAGCAAACAAAGCGCCAGTGACCTGACTGCCAGATAGTCGCCTGAGTGATTACCTAGCCAAGTTATTGACAAGTTGCCGATATAATCGCTGCCGTGATTTATTGGCGGACATAAACTGATATTAGTGGCAGTTATTAGACTGTGATTAGCTTGATTTGTTGGTAGATAATGGGTTGTGTTATTAGGTAGTTGGCCGAGATGCATGTGAGATTTGCACCTGGATAGTTTATCATTTAATTTACAACACCCAAAAATAACTCTGCATGAAACCAATAAGTACGGGGTGAAAGATTCGTGGTTTGGTAGCAAATCTGACGATACAAAATCCCAACAGCTGAGGCGTCTTAGTCCACCAGATTTACATCAGAGTTGATGTTTTAAAATTGTTTTTTGCTACAGGAAGAATTAAAGATGTTACTGTTAAGAAGCGTGTGTTTTTCTTTCGCTGTGTACATTTTGGTCACACAGTACATATTATTTTAGGTAAATACCTACACACTTACGATAAAAGAGTACTCTCATCACCCTGATTTTCCTAGTCAATATGCCGAAAAAACAATTTGAACTATTAGAAGTGGGTACTTCTAATAGTTCAAATTGTTTTTTCGGCATATTTTATTATTTATTATCGGGAGAGCTGAAAAAATAGAGCCTTGATTAGAGGGTTCTAATCAAGGCTCTATTTTTTCAGCTCTCAGCGTTTAATTCACACATTCCTCAAGAACAATAGAGCTCGATGTCAGAGGTAACCAATATCCACAATAGGACCTCATTAGACCTGGAGTGCAGAGCAAACATGAGGGGTTTGACCAAATGTTTGTCCAAATTGAGTGGTCACATCCTGGCAAACATTCATCAGGCAGATTAATTGTAATCGTTAATGGATCTCTTTGCAAGTGTTTGGTATACTCGATTATACACAGATTTCAAATGTTTGGTACACTGATGTGGGATTTGTGTGGATAGGCAAGATGGGCTAGATTTTCAGCAACCATTTGTGAAATAATTATGTGCAGTCATAAAAACAAAGTATGCAAACTACAACAATTCTTTTTTTTTTTAAAGCGTGTGACGAGTATTCAAAAATCTACTTGACATCGTTCGTCTGGGAAACCATTCTTCACTTTACGAAATTCACAGATTTTTGGATTTTGTTTTCTATATTTTGCTGCACAAGCGTACCATGTGCGTAAAATTTCTCTGAAACTAAAACTCCACAATATTAACCCCTAAAACTTTATTCCACCGTCCTATCAACGTCAAAAAAAAAAACAAACAAAAGTAGTGGTGCACTATCAAATACTCGATAAATCTAAATGACTCACTCAACGCTCGATTCGTCCCGCACGGACGCGTACGAATAGACGATACGCTCAAATCTGGATGCAATCCAAACTAATAGACAGTGGACAATACTATCGATCATTTTAACAATGGCCTTTCCCCGCACAATGGAAAAGAAATGATTTTTTGAAAAACGAACGTGTCTCATTCTACTATTGGGGTGTTACAGTTTTAACGAATTTTCTGTTGCAATATGTTTGTGTCCATGGATTTACGAAGGAATAGTTTTTTTTAAGACTTATCATCCATTTTTCATCATTCATTTAATTTTATAAATGTTACTCTTATATATGGCTAGAGATAACTCTACATTGATTTAAATTGAAATATAATAGATCCCAATGATCAACCGTAATTTTACATCATACACTTTAAATTTTATTGTTTTGCAATTTTCAATGTATAAGCTACTGGAATTAAAAAGCTTTTTCATTTTTATTTTATTTGTTAATAAATTTATTTAATTAATTATCCCCTGAAAACTAAACACTTAAATATATTTTTCAACTTTGCTTTTCAGACATTTTGTCAGATCTTTCGTTTGACTTCTACGTCTTAACGGATAATAATATATGAGCTTTTCCTACAGTTATGTCAACCATGTTCGGAACGATACAACAATTTACTTATCAAACTCATATTGAACATTATCCAATACACACAAAAGTAAAATCAAAATCAACGCCACTGGCCCAAATAAACTTCGCATTTTTCCAACAGCCTGTATGTAGAGAGTCTTAAACAAACTTGATGGTGTCATGTCCCCCACAAAACATTATAAGTGGATGCAGTGACACCGTTATTGATAGTATTTCTGATCTTCTACCATCGTTCATAACATTTTTTGCAGGCATTCGCCAGAAGTCGTTGCAATGTACAGTCGTGAACAAAAATGTTATAACGAACAACCAACGAGTACAGCTTCTTTGCCGTGTTTGACGACGCTAGTGGATGTGGTGTTTGCGTCTAAGGTAAACAGTCATCACATTAGGTCGACATTGGCAGAAAGTGACTGTGTCAAGCATATTTGCATATAGGGTCGCAGCATTATGCTGAGCGATGGCCGTTTTGGATGTGACGCATATTTTCCCCCAATTTGTTAGTCTCGTGTTTCTTTTCTTTGCGTCATATTTACCATAAATAAACGTATTGTCTTTCTTTTCTTTTCTTTCCTATTTAACAACAAAAATGTATGGAAAATCACACGATTTTCTTACCCGCCTGAAAAAACTGACGTTAGAGCATGACTTTTTCATGGACTGCTACAGAAATCAATAATAATAATTCATATTGGTTATTGAAAGCCACTCCACGATAACCTGTGACACAAAACATGTCCGTTCAAAAATGCTACGATACCGCTGTTCCGTGCGACAGTACTCCTCAACATTTTCGTCACGGTTCAATCAGAAGGGTTGATAAATAGAAACAATTTTTGAGTGCACATAACTGCGACCTACAGATTTATCTTACATTTTGACACGTCATTTTTCCAACACGTCACCCACGTGTTACGCGTGAAATTCCATATTTCGACAGTGTATTTTATATCGACGTTGTTCAAGACGATTTGATTTCGATTTCGTAGATGTTTTTGAATTGAAAATGGAAGTGGAAAGTTATGTTGTGGAATAGAAAAAGAAGATGTTAGTTTTGCTTCAGATTATAAATGTCCGTCTTTTACTTTATCTACTTATGGGACTCTCAATGAACAGTCAGAACAATAAAAAACACTAACCTACTTTAGACGGCTGAGATATTGTTGTTTATTTGATCCCTAGCACACTAGGACGCCATGGCGAAGTCGCTGGCTACGTAGCCAAGGCTACCTCTGGCTACCTACCGTAGCCAAATGAGGTTGCCAAATAAGTAGCCAGTAACACGCGGGCGATCTATCCTGACGATCTGTTTTAGTGAAGGAGGCGTAACTTACTTGTATACAAAATACTGGCGACTTGAGTACGCGTCGCCAGGTCGCCAGAGTATCCAGTCTCCACGTAAGGGCCGGTCGGTCGTGGCTACGCTTCCAAATTGGCGACGTCGCCAGACCGTGGCCAAGTGAGTTAACTGTCATACATTTCAATATGAATTGTTTGGATTGCGTAGTCGGCGACGTCGTCATGGCGTCTCAGTGTGCTAGCGCTCTTTTTCGTAATAGGAACATTGTAGTTGGTAATTGCAACCACTAGACGGTGGCACCTTTTACAACATCCGTGAAGGGTTTGCTTATTTCTTAGCAGGACTCGGAACTAATTCAGAACAAAAATCACCACATAATAATCCTACTAAAAGAGTTTAAAAAGATCGTTATGATCTCTGTGGTTGTATTAACCGATTTCAAAATGGAGGAGGTTTTCTATTCGACTGTGTTTTTTTTGTGTTTGTTACGCGATCATTTAGCCAATTATGAATTGTTTTGATGATATTTTTTTTAATTGGTAGTTCATAACTTCAGAGGTAGTCTCATATTTTTATTAACTTTGCTTGGGTAGTTTTTGAGTTAATTCAATAATACGTATTTTTCCCACTTAGTCTATATGAATGATGTTATAATAAGTTCCTGTCACTGTTATTTACATGGCAGGTATTGGTATTCGAATTTGGGGTAGGTACCACAACTAAACAGTGATAAAAGTAAACTTACAAAAAATAAACAGCCGACTTCCAAAAAAAAACACTACAAAGTGAAAAATAAATTTACTTAATTTTGGAAATCGGTGTCATTGGTTTTAAATTTTCGTATTTTACCACTGATGTATTTCCGTATTTTTCACTTTGTAGTATTTTTTTTTGGAAGTCGGTTGTCTTTTCTTTTTTGTAAGTTTAACAACAACTGATGCTATTATAATTTCCATAATATTACGTCATGACAAAGATCAACACTGTAATAAACCAGTCAATTCCCCACATAGTGTTTCAGTTCACACATCTCAACTTTAGTACTATTTCTTCACACAACTGTATAGCTTATTCAAATCCTCGCTCTGAGACGAACGTAGGACGTTTACACACTTGCCTTTACATACGTTACTTATTACAAGTGGTAGTGAATTAAATTAACAAGAATTTCATATGTTTTGCACTAAAATCGATGTTAAAAGCAAACAACAAGCATTGAAAACGATTAACGACACGCTCACATAGACTATTTATCTGAACATAAACATAATTATCTATGGTACGGTGGGAGCCGATGGCCGTTGCAGCAGACAAGTCCTGAAGTGGAGACCGCGTATCGGCAAGCGTATTATGGAACGCCCCCCAGCTAGATAGACCGACGACCTTAAGAAGGTGGGTGGGATGGACTGGATGCGGAAGGAGGAGAACAGGGTGTTGTGGCGGAGCACAGGGTGTTGTGGCGGAGGACAGGGTGTTGTGGCGGAGGACAGGGTGTTGTGGCGGAGGACAGGGTGTTGTAGCGGAGGACAGGGTCTTGTGGCGGAGGACAGGGTCTTGTGGCGGAGGACAGGGTGTTGTGGCGGAGGACAGGGTGATGTGGCGGAGGACAGGGTGTTGTGGCGGAGGACAGGGTGTTGTGGCCCAGCCTGGGAGAGGCCTATGTCTATCAGTGGAATGCGATAGGCTGAGTTGGTTGATTGATTGAGGATACGATAGGTGTATAAATAAATTCGTTTTGTCTAATCACTACTTAATGTTCTTTTACAGGCAAATTCCTTCAGCTACCTTTTTAATGTAACTTTTTTTTGTAAGCAGGGCAATTACCTAACTATGTCTTCGAAAAAATATTATAAATATAAATAGGTGCGTTTCAGTCTATTAGCAAGCTTTTACCCTATTTGAAATAGTATGAGCAGTATGTAAATAGCCTTATTTAAATCCCGTGTGACACTCGGGGCCGTGAGAAGGGCTAAATAGTGCAGATTACATTGAAACACCATTAGCAGACCCAGAGCGAACAGACTAATCTTAGCGTACATATTTTTACATAATATCAATCTTTGATAGTTTTAATTCCTAGACGATAGTCGGACGAACGACAGTTGTGGAAAAAACTTAGGTTGCTTGGCATTTGTATTTGAAAGTTGTTATTGGATTTTTCTACCTGGAATTTCTCAGTAGCAGTCTGGACTTGTGTCCGCTTGATGGCAATAGGCTTGCCCCTATTACATGGGACTTAAACATAACTGACCTACTACACCCTGACCTACTACAGGTACACCTCTGCCCAACCCTTCGGGGAAACAAGGCGTGATGCTATGTATTTGAAAGTTATTGTATAGTTAGGGGTTAGTTTAACGGTAGAGTCCGAAAGATCCGTTTTTTACACCTTCGAGTTACGCTTTCCTATGATCCTACTCCTACTACAATAATAATAATATATAATAAATACACTATAATACAATTTAATTATATATACACACACAAACAAACTTTCACGTTTATAATATTAAATCTGAAAGTTTGTATGTATAATATAATCTAATAATATAAATAAATTACTAGATAAGGACAGCGTTATTGTTTATATTGCTATCTAGCTCGCACCGGAATGTGTATGCAAGGCGCTTGACTTGTTTCGTCATGCGAAGTGTCCACTTTAAGCTTCGTGCAGACTAGCGCGACGCGACACCGGTTATTGTTATACCGTGAAGTTTTTTTAGAAATTGTATTGTTCGAGTCGCGTCGCGCCGTCGCGTCGCGCTGGTCTGTATGAGCCTTTATGCAGATCCCTCGCAACTCCCTTCTGTATCCATCATTAAATATTATATTATAATATTAAATGATGTATATATATATTTAATATTATGAATGTGAAAGTTTGTATGTATGTGTGTTTGTTACTCAATCACGCAATAACTGCTGAACGGATTCGGTCTAGCTAGTACTTTATAATGCTACCACGCAAATGATTCTTTAAAAAAATAACTCTATAGAGTAAATCCCACAAAAATCTGTGTAAAATCCCTTCGCCTTTATGGGTACAAACATACAGGCGATGGGATTTTATTAATACAATTATTATTTAAACCTTCACAAACAACGTTAACCATTTTAGTCCACTGTTTGAACATTTTAGTCTACCAGAACAGAACGACGATACAATATACCTACCGTAAATTTCTATTCAATTTGCTTGATTGTGACACACATTTTTTTGTGCTGGCAAGAATTGACGCGTTTACAGATAAGCAAAAACCAAATCCGGGAAATCTGTACACGACCGCATTTCTGAACGTTGTTTTCTACTGCCATAATAATGTGCGGTTAGGTTAAAATTCGGATGGCCTGAATTGAAGATTTTAAAGGCCTATTAAATATCAAGGATCATTTAAGTAAAATGGCTAAGAGCTCGTGGCTAAGTAATAACTGCCGCACGGGTCGATTCGTCAGGTTAAGCTACGCTTGCCAGGATTGGTCTATCGATGGGTGACCGTCTTTACATACCGAGACTCCTCCGTACCTCGGAAAGCACGCCCGGCTGTCATTCGTGGATCTTTGACAGTCGTTACGGGTCGTCCGAAAGTCTGACAGCCAGTATTACCAAGGTGTATCGTATTACCCAGTTACTGGGTTGTGGAGGTCAGATAGGCAGTCGCTCCATGTAAAATACTGGTATTTAGGTGCATCCGGTTAGACTGGAAGCTAACCCCAATATAGTTGGGAAAAGGCTAGGCAGATTGATTTTGATTTAAGTAAAATGGCTGTCACTGCGTAATAGTCGCAACGAGAGACAACCAACCAGATATTACTTAACAATAGCACCAGACTAGGGAAATGATTTAAAACGTAAACATTTTGCACAAACAAAGCGCAATCAACTTAAGAATAAAAAACCCTAAGTCAATCTTAAGCAACTCCAAACATAACTTAAATCGCCCTTTTGTCAAGCAATGGAATCTCCCCTAGTTGGCAATACAAACAAGCACAACGAATACAAATCAATTGTCTTACTCGCGACTTAACAACAGCGAAAAAAACACCGTTTTAGAATCGTTGGGTTCAGTAGGTACGTTCAAAAGAAACCGCCTTGCCTTAAGTGTTTATAAAAATGTCGTTATTTAAAGGCTACTGCAGACAGGCGCGACGGCGCGACGCGACGGCGCGATGCTACACCGATAGAACAATAAATTTTCCGTGAAGTTTCATAGAAACTGTTCCACCAGAGTCGCGTCGCGCCTGTCTGCGGGAGCTTTATTTCCACCAGGGGATGTACTTGAATTTGTTTTTAGGAAAGTACTTATACGCATATTATATTAATAGTACCTATGCGCATAGCATGAAACGTAATATTTTGACTTGAATACAACAAATGGATAGACTGATGCCACAGAAGACAGGCAATAACCATTTTATATACACCCAGGGAATTAGTGAGCACTGATTGGCTTGTAAACATTATGTTGCGGGAAAGTCCGAAAGGGATACCTTGGCCCCTGGCAACGTACAGGCAACTGAAGGAACACGGGTGGGTTTTAGTCAGTAAGAGTCTGACACGCCCTCCCGCTCCACCCAGAGCGGGAGAAGATATTTGAAAATTTCCCAAAAAAAAGTCTAATAAAATAAGAAAAAAAACGGCTCCTAAAAAGCTTTCTTGCACATCGACAGGCCCCTAAAACTGCGAAGAAAAACGTCAACGGTAACACAAATCCACCCTAATTTGATGTTACCGCACGGCCCCAATACGTTATTATTATTATTCAAAATATTTCCCATGCTACCCGCCTACAGAGGGGAAATTTTCAAGGAAAATGCCGACCTTGTATAGCAACCGTATATTATAATATCTACTAGTTGATTTATAAAGGGCTTTTCATTATAAAAATACTTCGTTCGAAACTTAGTCTTACTACCTGATGCAAGCTATTTAAGCCAGTCTTAAGAATTTTCATTCTATGACCTCCTGTAAAGAGTCTGAAGATCCAAATTGCAGAACTGTCATAATCATAATCATAATCATTTATTTGCGTACCATAATGTGTATAAAAGATGTTACATGAAGCTTAAAACTAAAGTACAGTTATGGACCCTGTTAGGGCACAGCAAAATAGTATTTATTGTCTTAACATTAAATAGAGGTCTGCATTAATTTCTGTGTCAAAAGCTAGATTTTCAAAATTCAGTTTCTCTTAATTTTAGATCTAGTAGAACCTTCCCAAATAACCTTTTAAACCATTTACAAGAAGCAAAAATGCATTAAACCTGATGGGTTTCCATAAAACATTTCACTAAATATTCGTGGAAAGGCGATCAGGAAAATTTTAATATCCTCAACCAACGCTGCGCTAAAAGGGAGTATCAAACTAAATACGACAATCTAATGAATTTCAAGTGTCGATTCTACGAGCTAATATTAACGTAGCTCTCGTGGAGGGATATAAATGTAAATTCAATAGTTGAGGGGCTAATTGCCATCCGACGGTAGTACAGCTAAATATTTACACAACGCCAGCCATACTTCAGTTTAAAATTCTAATTTTATTGAAATCTGATGTGGTGTAGGTGGAAAAAGGTTTTATCTTTTTATTGTTTTTTAAATTTTATTTTAGTATGAGTGGAGTAAATTGGTTGAGTTTTGATTTTAGAACAGCGTTTGTTGAAAGTTGCACTTATGGCCACAATTTATTTAGACTCATTTGTTTTAACATGCTGCTAGTTATCCTATACTATTAAACGAGCAATATTTGTATATATATATATATATATATATATATATTTATATAATAGGTACTTTACCTATGAAATTGCCGTTTTGTATGAAAAAATTTAAACGAATTTTTTCATGTATTTTTTATTTGTATTCATCGAAGTAATCACCCATGCAATCAATGCATCTTTGCCAATGCAGTGGCAGTTTATTGATGCCCTTCTTAAAGAAATCAGCTGGACGGGAGGCAACAAATTCTTCAAAGGCATTTTGTACTGCCTCTCGGGTATTGATTTTTTTTCCCACCAAGAAGTTATCCAAATTCTGGAAAAAGTAGTAGTCTGTAGGCGCAAGGTCTGGTGAGTAGGGCGGATGACGGAGAGCTTCCAACCCCAGTTCTTGCAACTTGGAGACCGTCTGCTGTGCAGTATGAGGTCGCGCGTTGTCGTGCAGGAGCAGCGGAGACGAGCGTTTGACCAATGCTGGTTGGAGATGTGCCAGCTTCTCCATCATTGTGTTCAGTTCTTCACAGTACACATCTGCAGTAATGCTCACTCCGTTTGGTAAGAAGCTGTGATGAATCACACCGGCGCTAGACCACCAAACAGTGACCATCACTTTTCTAGGGGTAAGTTTTCGTTTAGGGCATTGTTTAGGTGCTGAACCAGGATCCAACCAACTTGCTGAGCGCTTGCGGTTATCAAACAGAATCCATTTTTCATCGCAGGTAACAATGCGGTTCAAAATTCCTTCATTTGTGTGTCTGTTGAGCAGTGCAAGGCACGTCTCGACGCGTACTTCGCGCTGGCGATCATTCAGTTCGTGGGGCACCCATTTGTCAAGCTTTTTTACCTTGCCAATTTGACGCAAATGGACCAATATTGTTTTGACGCTAACGTCGAAAGCTGCTACTAATTCAGCCGTAGATTGTGTATAATCAGCTTTCACAATCGCCTTTAATTCGTCATTGTCGACCAAAGTCTTCGGACGACCGCGAGGTTCATTTTTCAGGTCGAAATTTCCAGAACGGAAGCGAGCAAAGCAATAACAGGTGGTGCGTTGGTTTGTAGTGTTAGCTCCGTAAACTTCGTTGATGTTGCGTGCCGCTTGTTCCGCGTTGCTGCCACGACCGTACTCATATTCCATAATTACTCGAATTTTAACGTATCCATGATGACGAAAAAGATTGAAATGCGATGAAAATGTAACACTAATCAATAAACAAATGACTACTTTTGGAAAAAAAAATCCATGTTTTTAAAATAAAATTAATTTGAAATTAGAATTCTTAGCCAATCAAAAATTATTTTTATTTGAAATGGCCAGTACTGCAGACCGGCAATTTCATAGGTAAAGACCTAATATATATTAAAAAATGGCTCTAACGATTTCGATGAAAGTTACAATGTTATGATGATTTTTATTCGGGGGCGAAAAATCGATCTAGGTCTCATATCTGGAAAAAATCGTTTTCTCCGTATTTTCATCCGAGCAGAGCTCGGTGGCCTAAAGTTTAGAACAAGAATAATGGCACCTTAGAATATGAACATGGCAGCATGGAATTAGTATGAACTTTCCTATACTATTAAATGAGCATTCTCAATTTTCACCCGAGCAGAGCTCGGTCGCCCTGGTACTATATAATAATATGATAATATAGACCGCTTTTTTACACTATTTTTAACTAGGCTTGTGCCAAAAAAAAATTATAAATAAATAATATAGATAATTCTGGTGATGAAAATATCAAATATGGAAGTAATTTCATAATGATTTTTTTTAAACACTCACCTTTCAGTGCTGACACAGGAAAGACACAAGGACACCTGAAACAAACAAAAATGGGATTATTTTTTCGATAGAATAGGACGATACTTCACAAAAAATTTTGCAAGGTTTGTGACAAAAAACACGTCTTTTAATCTTCAAATTATTTTTAAGCTTCGTATATTTTAAAATTTTCAATAACAAAGTTCATAACTTTTCCAACCCTCATGCGAATAATTGTACTTTAGGTACGTAAAATGCTACCGGCGCGAGCGCAGCCCTATGCATTTGGCTCCAGACTATACAAAAAGTTTATGTCTAAGAATATTTCCTCCGAGAACGACAGTATCCAATTCCAATCTACATAAAAGCTCTCACATAAGAAAAAAAACTTTAACAATTTAAAAACCTACATCCTCAAGGATGGCACAAAACTATCCAATATCTTATTTACTTGAAATGTTTGGTATGCAACCTGCCCGGAGTTGGATCTTCTAGGAATCCCGGATTGTCAAAGCTTTGTCGCATAGCTTGGGTGCATTCCGTATCGCCATTTGTTTTTCAACTTCTTACTTACTTCGGAAAATTCAAATTCAAAGAACTTGTTTGGTAGTTGGGTCGCGTGTAGCCCGACTCAGCAATCTTGTCGAAGGCCTGTTTTGATTCGGGTTTGTGTGTGTGTGTGTGTGTGTGTGTATGCGTTTTGGAGCTGTCTACTGTTGAGCGTTTGTGACAAGCAGTTTTAAGTTTATAGAGTTACCTATTCGTTTCCGAACCTTTATGAAGTATCTGCTATTGAAAGAATCAACCGCCACACTACAACATACAATAGTTGCCAAAACTTTGAACACAAAGCAAGTACCTTTGACACAATTAGAATTTAATCCATTCTAACATCGATGGCTGTATCCAAAACCACATCCCGAACCACTTAAGTATACAGTACAATAGAAGTCTTAAGTTCGCGCTCAAACACTAAGTTAGACAAAAGAGGGATCCTATCAAAAGTAGTTTGGCAAAGTTACCTTCGGCCCAGCACCGTTCGAATTGTACAAACTTTCCTACTTTAGCGTTTCCTTTTATCTGTTGGAAAGTGTGTTTTTTCTAAATTATTATTTTTTTCTTTCCCTCGGATAGTTTTGCGTGCTTTATGGTGCGTGTGGGTACGACGTGGGAAGTTTTGGCGATCTCCTTTTTTTCGTGTCTTTCTATGACGCATGATTGTCTTTGTAGGAGAGTATTATAAGTTTAACATACGTTGTACTTCGGTAACCCAGGTACCCTGAGATCGTCAGCGACCTTCTTTGAGGAGCTGGGGTGGATCGAATAATGGATTTTCCCACCCGTACGCTAAATACGCGCTATGACGTGGAGTTGCGGATACCAGCCAGTATTACCTATTAGCTATTATTAACGAAATAGTTTATCATCCACAATTTGAAATAGATACTTACTGTCGAATTTCCATTTATTATAATGAACACCCATTTATATATACGCTCTCATTAACAGGAAGCACAATGATAACACATATTATTATATTATAGATGTTGATTTTAGTTTCCCCCCACTAGGCCAAAGATAATATTCTGAGCCGTACATCAATATTAATTTTGCTCTTGAGTGAAGCCTAGTGGAGCTCTCGTATTATTTCGAGATATAGTAATTAGTGAAAAGCCACACCAACGCTTTATATTTTGATGCAGTAAACTGGATAAAGATTATTTTAGTTTACTTTTTAATTACTGAATAATTTGGACCACTGTATGCAGAGTATGGCTCAAAAATAAAACTTTCTTTTTTTATTTCATGAAGCTATTAAAGGCCTATTTCGGTTTAGGTTTAGGTTTAAAGAAACTTTATTCTCAATAAAAACAATTACATGTCACTTACTTGAGAACAATAACTAACACATAAAAAAACAAATTTAGGCTCGACAACATCCATGAACAGAAATACTAATTAAACTTAAAATTAAAACTAAAACCTGTCCCATCCAAAGCATTCATTTTTCAAATAATATTTGATTTGCAATCAGGTAATGGCTCAGCTGGGTTTTGAATGCATTAAATGAGTGCAGGTTCCTTATGCGTGATGGTATTTTGTTGTATAGCTGTGCTCCCTCAAATGTAAGCATTTTTTTGCCATAGTTGGTCCTATTTCTTCAACATAAGTAATAGCTTCCTATAACCCTTAAACCCAGTAGGCGTTTCATAATCCTAAAATGGATTAGGTTCTTGTCATTTTCGGAATAATGTTTCTTTGTATGATCACTTATCTTGGCTATCAATGTAAAAATGTAGTCTAAATATTACCGATAATCTGGTGTGTAACCATATAATTAGGAAAGCAAGATATCAGTGAAATAACGTTGCTAGTCCATCGAGCCGTAATCATTGGAGTTAACACGGGTTCCGCGTGAAAATTCCACTACAAACACCCGGTGAAAATGTTTACCGACTATAAAAAACTTCAACATTTTCAACGCTCAATTTGCCTTTTTAAGTTAGTGGAAAATTTAACATTTTGTACAACATGCTAGAATATGGTTTTTTGTTAATGTTGCAGCCATGTGGCCTCAAGCAAAAATTGGGCCATTTTTTTTCGTGTGCATGCATGCTGGTTTGAGAAGTAACTTTTCAAAATATCTCATTTGTAAGGTGAAAATGAGCTGAGGCATTCATACATTTATATTTTCACCAAAAAGAACGTATATCGTATTGTTTGTAATACACCCAAGGGTATAATAAACATCTTTATCAGCTGGCCAAAAATTCCAAGTATCTATAACTTCAATATAAACTATAATCTCCAAATTACACCAGATATCACTACAAACACGTTTCTCTAAATCCACACTCCCATAAATAAGGTCGCACCTCAATTATCAGCGATCACCATCGCTTCCCCATAATACGGTGGAAGTAACAACACAATTAATTAGGACACGGCCCATTGTCAGATTTATACTAGTGCCTTATCTACGCTGTCTTATTGGACGCGGCAAATTCAGATAATTACTAGGAGAACGTATCTACTGTTTGAGATATTGGGAAGTGTAGAGCAGGATCTCTTTATTTTCAAAGTTTTAGTTAAAGTCAGCTAGTTGAAAAAAACTTACATATTCCTGATAACATCTAATAGGGATGAATTCTTCTGGCCTATCCTCTTCTAACACTGTGCTCAAACTAGAAAAAATGAAGACAGAGTATACAAATGCGCAGCAAAATAATCGCGTGGCATCGGAAAATAGAGCATTTATGCAACACTTTACCGAAGCGATTACTAGCAAAATGTCCGAATAGTAAATACATAATATATCAAATCAAATAAAATCATTTTTTGCAAACATGGGTAATTGATACATAGATGTTTTCTTAAAAAGGTAGTCCTTCCTATTCTACCGTCTCATGGGCACAAATAATATTAAATTCCAAAATTAAACAGATTCTAATGATTCATACTGACTGAATATAAATGTCAAATCATTAGAATTACAAAAAAATACAAAAAATTGACTAATAACAGTAGTGATATTTTTACAGTAATGTCCAAAAAATAATATAGTATGTCAAAGTGTCAATAAGAATAAAAATTGTCAGAACAGGAATATAGATGTCAATCATAGTAGTACTATCAATCAGTGCAGAGATTTATCACTAAGGAAGTCATCAATTTTGTAATAGCTTTTCTCAATTAATATTTGGTTAAAAAGCCTACTCTATACAGCACAAGCAGTGTTGTCCTCTACCGGTTGGAATTCAATGCAGTAACAGACAAAAGTCGTCGCATACGCACGCACCAGCGGCACGCACAAAAGATGGTTACCGTGACGTATGTAGCTGTCATAATTGAACTTTTCCTTTATACCAGTTCCGATAGCTGAACTCGATTGAAAAGATCAAGCACTCTTATGGGAAAATACATGTCTGTTTACAGTAAAAAAAATTAACTCTGCATTTCTACGGCTTCAATTCCATTACTTTTTCTAATTTCGTTCTACAATCTAGCATCTAACCATCTGTCTGCGCAACCCACTCTGTATTTAGCTACACTAATCTAAAGCCAACGCAAGTGACATAAAAACAAATACTCTAAAGTATCCAGCAGCCTACCTCTAGCATCCAGACATAAAAGATCCTAACACCGATAAGACCTCGCCGAGAATCGAACGGGGACCGAATTGCCCCATTCCACGTGAGATCTCCTGATACCGATGCGACGGTAGATATCTTTACACGGGCCGCTTTATAGGGCCATGGTGTACTGTCCATGATTATTGAATGGGGGAAACTATCAATTGACGAAAGTGGATGTAGGTACCATCGGCTACTAAAGTCACTCAGCAAATCTAATTTTCTAAAACACTTGAACACTAAAGCTTCGAACTAGGTGATCTCGTGACTAGAATATTATATAAGTTAAATGGTCAGGAGCACATTGAATGTTAAAGCGTTAAGTTATTTTGTATACTTTTCAGTGTTCAGCGATATCTACCGATGATCGTGTGACTCGACTTTTAAGTTCACACGCAAAACAAACGTGGGCCCTTGAAGTATTTTTATTGGCTGGGCAAAACATCAACATCCTAGAATTCGTTTTGTAAAAATAAAGCCCCAAATGATTAACATAGCCTCACAGGGCTAGTTGTTACTCATTGTCAGGGGACTTGCATCATAAACAATAAAGTCTATTCTCCAAAAAATAATACGCCCCTTAACAATATTGCACAAAAGTACACATATGACAGTGATCCTTTTATATCGTCTAAAGAATATTTCACAGTTGTCTTTCCCAGACATATACAGACACATAAGTTTATAATCCAGACCCATTGGACTTATTGAAGTTTCTCCACGCACCATTGGCAGGGGCGGGAGAATTTCATTCACATGGCTTTTATATTTCCCCGTTTTATTCTTTCGTTTTTATTTTATGCGTGCATTTGCAAAATTTGATGCTACGTTCAAAGGTGCTATATTATGCCTGTATGAGCTTATTGTGTTGTAATTGTTTCATCTGCTCTTTTTTTTTCTCAGAATTTTATAATGTTTTCTATGAATGCTAAATGCATAAATAAAAGTGGCTTTACCGAGGCAGATACTAACGTGTGCATTTTGGCCTTCATAAAATAGATGGAAAAGACGATTGCCAGCGATCATAAAAGAAGACCAATACAATTGAGTCATGCAACAACCACATTAAAACTACGGAAACTACAAAAAAAGACAAAACTCGCTTTTGATATGGACACAAATTTATGACTGGGGTGCATCTCCCCATTGCGCAATCTAATGGCAAATCTATAGAGGCGCCATCGTACACCATAAGACTGTTAAATGAAGCGTGAAATTAGGGGGTTTTGCGGTGACCAGTGGAGTCAATAAAACCATACATCCATGGGACTTCTTTGATGCGACGGCTTATTGAATAAAATGAAGTTTGCTTCGTCAGCGCGCATTAGAAAGGCAGATAAAGTCGGGAGATATAAAACAGATATCAAATAGTGAATTGAAAAGGAATTTATGTTTCATCTGTCCTCTGTATATAGGAAGTTTTGTTATGTTTCATATTTCGAATAGTATGGAGAGATCATGTCTTATTTTAGAGTATCAGACGATTTTATTCTTCGTGTTATTTATGCCATTATACTTCGAGTTAAGATCTCAACATGGGAATGTTGAAACTTAAGATAACGCTTTGATGTGCGTATTTTTTTGCGTGATTCCAATGAATGAATGAATGAATATTTATGTGTTTAAACACAGGTAGGTACATACATTTGGTTTTGAATAACAATTCAGTTGACTCTCTGTTTTGCCCGTGGCGTACCAATTTTAAAGTTACAGTAAGTGTAATAAAATTTTAATTAAATTCAGAAACATTATGAATTAATTACTTAAGTTTTTACAAAGTCAGTAAGGTACTTTAAATTAATTAATATTAAATTCAATAAACAAATGACACAATATACAACAAAAACACACACATTCATTACTTAGTCAATTTATATTAATATTGAGAAATTCATCTACAGTGTAATAACGTTTTTTTGCATTAGAAAACGTGATAATTTTTTCTTAAAGCTTGTGATCTTTAGTTGTTTCAAGAAGTCAGGTAACTTATTATATATTCTGGGTGCTGTTCCCAGCAAGCTTTTGCGCATTAGAGCTGTCTTACATTTCCTGGCGCATAAAACGTTTTTGTATTGAGCACGTATTTGAGACAGTATTGTAAATAACATTGTGTTTTTTGACAAATATTGCAACTTCTAGAATATTGTATATACGGGTGATGGAACTGTTAATATTTTCAGAGATTTAATATGTCTTGTTTTCATATAGCACATAGCTCGATTGCACCGATTAAATATCCTGAGTCTCTTAGTTGAGTTTCCCCAGAATATGATTCCATAGCGTATGGCAGATGCTACGAGACCATGATATACAGTTAGAAAGATATCACGGTTGATCAATTTTGACAATTTAAAAAGAGCATATTATGCTGATTGTAGGATCATTTATCTGTAGGATCTTTCCACGTGAGTTTTTTATCATCGTTAAGCCAAAAAAAAAAAATGTTGTTTACTTCTTCTATAGACATTGCCATATAGTTGGTATTTAGTTTTCTAGCTGCAATTTTTAAATAAAATTGCATAAATTTTGTCTTCTGTAGATTAATTATTAAATTATTTTTATTTAACCATATGATTATGTCATTGAGTGTATTATTAATGTCTTCTTCGTACGTAGGTATATCACTAAATTTTATCATCGCTGTCCGCGAAAAGGATCATAGGATGGCGCACTGCTTTTGGTAAGTCATTTATATATATGTTAAAAACAATGGTGGACCTAATACGCTCCCTTGTGGGTAACACATAAGCCAATCCTTCTCCTGTGGGGGGATCCTACGTTCACCAATTTATGTTTACGGGCTATTATGATAAAGGCTTGGCTTTGGACTGTATAATTTACTAGCCAACCTACTATTACATAGAACTTTTTTTTTATACGCTTCTCTTGATAGCACAGTTCTTTCATATTTGTTTTATTTTATGTATTTCAGAATCGATACCTCATATCGGCAACAAACCAGTATTGACACCAACCACACCACACAAAAGAGTTCGATAGTACCAACATTACGTAATTGGCTCCTTATACAGGTTTTTATCACGCAACCCTCGAACATCGCTAGTAAGCCAGGCTTGCAAGCCAATGCCCCTGAAAAGCCTACACATAATGAAATTCGCTGGTACAGGTAGATGTTGAAGCGATCCTCTCCTGAGTTCACTAGACTATAATAATTAACGCTCTGCTGTTGCTTTCGTGGAAATTCGCCATAGTACCGCCTTTAAGCGAACTCAGTGTTAGGTGGAGTTGAGGTATGCGCTGCACAATCTCGGAGTAAGGTGAGTTTCATGCGTATTAAACGAAGGGGACACCCCCTTCGTTTAATACGCATGAAACTCACCAAACTTACTGCTGTTTTAAATTGATGACACACGTGTGCAAAAAATAGTTTCTTAAAATAGCCACCAATAGGGTAGCGCCCTGGAAAGTCCGAAAGGGATACCATAGCCACTGGAATTGTACAGGCAACTGAAGGAACACGGGTGGGTTTTAGTCAGTAAGAGTTTGACACGCCCTCCGTTCCTCCAAGTTATTTGATAATTTCCCACACACACAAACAAAAAAATAAATAAAGTGGTAGCGCCATTCGTGGTGTCGTAAGATTCGCCTATATATGAGACTACGTCAGGAACATGACAGCATACTCTTGTCTACTTTAAGAGGACAAGCAATCACCAATGCGTCTACCAAGAGTACCTAGTGATTATGGCAATTTCTGCATTAGTTGTAGTCGTTGTTGACCGAAGCAGTATTTGAGATACCCATATCTAACAGTACCTATATGTTAACAGGTTAATTACGGTATGATGTGCCGCGTGCCGTACAGTAGTGGTCCAGTGGTAACGGCCCCGACTTACCAGTTGTAGATCGTGGGTTCGAACCCAGGCAGGCGTAAATAATACTTTGTGTAAATAATTTCACCACCACTGCTCTCAAAACGGTGAAGGAAAACATCGTGAGCAATCAACCGGCATGTCATAGAACCAAAAATTCAAAGACATGTGACATCTAATAACCCGCACTGGGCCCGCGTGGTAGATTACAGCCCACTCCCTGTCACAGAGAGGAGGCCTATGTTCCAGCAATGGAAACATTATAGGCTGATTATGCTTATGCTATGTGCTGCATGTCCATAATAATTTGCCGGACTGTCCAGCCTATTGTCCCACTGCAGGACTGAAGCACCTTCTTATAAAGAAAGAAAGAAAGAAAGTGTTTAGCCGCACAGAGACAATATCTGATTAAACCGTGATCGTAGTGTCAAATAAGCAATATTTGTTTACTTACTTGTCACTAGATGGCGTTGTACGATTTCGATAGATTTGTGAATTGCGGTGTCAAGATTTTCCGTCTATAATATAGGGTCTTAGAATTTAAAAAATTTAAATAAACCAAAACACAACTTGTATTCTATGGTGTAATCACTACATCTACGAATAAACTAGAAATAAAGTGAAAACTGAATACTAATCTCAACCCCCGGTAACTAACCCCCACTATAGCGAGGGTTATTCAGAAAGAAAGAAAATACGTTTATTCTGCACAAACAAAACGCACATTTAAATAAAATAAAAACACAAATACAAAAGTAGCCATAGAAGACTAGAAGTAGTAGTAGCTTATAAAAAGAAGGCATGACTGACGGACTGTCCTTGTTAATCGGTCAGCAGATTAGCGAGTATAAAGTAGCCAATCTAAGTATCGATTACTAGCATCACCTTAATTTTTTGGAAATAAATATAGGTAATATCCAGCATTTTACAGCAAACAATAAAAGATAGTTAATAATACAGGGCTTAAAAAGTATAAGTTCAAATGAACCATGGCAATAATATACGGCATTAAAGGCTTCCAGACAGAACCGGCAGCTCCTTCGTACGCGTTCAATTAATACTGACACTGTAACTTTCTTCGAAAAACGTTCTAAGTGTCGCCAAACATACGGACAGGTATAGAAGGAAACTTTGTTTCCTACGAAACAAAGCCTGCTGGTAGGTATTCGTGCCTATCAACAGATAACTATAATTCTTTAAGATATGCATGAAATATGTTTTTTGTTAGTTTTTAGGGTCCGAATGAAAAAACGGAACCCTTATAGGATCACTCGAGTGTCTGTCTGTCAGGCTGGCTGACTGGCTGGCTAGCTGGCTGGCTGGCTAGCTGGCTGACTGACTGACTGGCTGGCTGGCTGGCTAGCTGGCTGGCTGGCTGGCTGGCTGGTTGACTGGCTGTCTGTCCGTCTGTCACAGTCAATTTGCTCCGAATCGACTAAACCAATTGAATTGAAATTTGGTACACATACGAATTTATGTGGCCCAAACACGGACGTGTAAAGTAAATAAATTAATATTGAAAATGACTTTTCGGGGGCAAATTGGAAAATTAAAAAAAAAGAGTTTTTTAAACTCAGTGTGACATATCAAATGGAATTGTTGTGAGGATCTCAATATTTTTTTATAATTTTAAAATAAATACTTTTAAAGATATTTAAGAAAATAGATGAAAATATGCCAAAATTAAAAAAAGAAAATAGGGATTGGTTATTTACTCATAGATTACAGGAAAATGTATAAGAAGTCTGTGGTCTTAAAAATTTGGTAAATTTCTCAATATTGTGTGTACAAACTTACATTTGCAGTTGGAATGTATGGGAGAACAGGATTTCAACTACAATGTTAAGTTTGCTCTTGGAATAAATTCATCCCAAGTACGGAACCCTTCATTATGCGTGGTTTGACACGCACTTGGCCGGTTTTTTAAAGTTACACGCGTACTAATACGTATTTAATCTAGAGTACGTTACGAATAGAGTACGTTTCTAAATGCGATATATAAATGATCGTTAAGATTTATATCGCCTATTTAGTATAAGGTTTCTTCACCAACAGTGTAGGTACGGCCCTACAAAACCGAGACGCATAAGTACAGACAATAAAGATTAGGGGTACATCTCTAAAACCATTATAACACCTAATCGCAAAATTCAAGTCACACCGTTCAAAAGAATTTCAATTAAAGCAAAGTGAGGGTACCTCGAATTGATTACGAATAAAAAAAAATGATCGTCGTATCACGCACTGCATGAGAATCGGGAGAAACCATTAAATCACTTGACGCCACAGAACCTATTTAAAATGGCGATTTTTTATCCCACCCCATTCTTGAGCTCTTGAAAATGCACGTTAATTCTGTGCCAGGGTGACCAAGAATGTGGGGGAAAAAGTTGATTTTAATAAAAATTAAGTTTTTCTCCTTTTAAAAGTCGACGGTATCTAATCAATGTTAAAAAATAAAAGTAAATGGATTTCCTAATACTACTCATAAGAAGTTCATTGAAATGAAATGAAATGAAATTGTTTATTCTGTAAATAGGATATTGCAATCACTTTTATACGTCATATTAAAAAAAAGAAGAAAATGCTAGATGAGTTCGGCGTTTCCTATCTGACTACTCTGAGAAGAAAGACCGAAACAAACTCAGAGGTCACAGTCTCTTTTAAAGTCCAGACATAATCTTGGTCAGGCCATATGAGGACCATGTAGATTAGTGTCTGAAATGGTCTTTTGAGGAAAGAACCACACAGATTTGAGTGGACCTGTCCAGTCAGTGCAAGCAAATTACATAAATTAAGATTTTATTGGGGGGTAAAATATGAAATAACTGGGAACACGTATGCGATCCTGCACTTTCCGATCAAAACATACCATTTTCTAGCTGCAGTTGTGCTCAGCAAACTAGTTTTATTATTTGTCCTGCAACCAATCCCAGAAACCACGAACACCGCATTTTTTCACCGATCAGAAACTTCCAATGATCCCTACAATTTATTTCTAAAAAAATGCTGATTTGATCCTTTCTTATTGGGGGCTCAGACGTCTTAGGTATTTTTAATTTATTTACATATACGTACTTTGAAATATTATTAACTCTAGATGAGTTGATAATTTAAACGCAACCTTTTTCGACGTTCCTAGGAAAGCAGTTCCGTCATATTTTATCGGCCGTCATGAAAATCTGTCATTGTCAGTATTTGATATTAAGGTTTCAAAAACGCTTTGTATTTGGAAAACTGTCAAAACACTGCACAATATCACTTATTGCATAATGTTTTTGATCGTTTAGAGATTGCGCAAATGAGTAAACAAAAGTTTCAGCGAGAGTTTAACATTTATTGCACCGTGTAGGATAAGTATTTCGCTGGTCTTGCTCACGCAAAAACAGTGAAGGTCATGGGCTGTCAGTGTTTGTTCAATGTTTGCGCACACGCTGCCCAGTTAAAATAATGATTTGATTGCAGATTACACGCATATGACACAAAGAGTTTGTATACATAGTAGTATGTGTTAAGAAAAAGTAGTATATAAGCTGTAACTAATTGTAAATAAATCAGATTTGAATTTTATATTCTTCTCATTACCCCTTACTGTGGCCGAGACACCTTTAGCCATCTCTGGATCAGTCTTGTGAGTCTGCGGAACTGGCAGTGACTGTACCCTTCCTGAACCTGGAAATCCTGTCTACTATCCGGCTGTAACCTTAGGTCGCATAGTGCAGACATCCTGAACTTATTTATATTTTTATTTATCACCTACTAAGTATATAGGTTAGGGCTGTAGGGCTTATAGGGCTAGAGTTGTAGGGACTTTTAGGCATGTAGGTCTTAGTAGGTTCCTTTAACTTATCGTAAATTTTCATGTATTGTCACACCTTAAACAGTATTGCAGCCTTACGTAACGTTTTTAAGGGTGGATGTATATTTTGGTCCTTCGAGCCGGATTGCGTGAAAATTCAAATTCAAATTCAAAAGTCATTTATTCAAACTAGGCTGAAAATCAGCACTTTTCGAACGTCAAAATTACATAAGACAGTCCCCCAAAAACGCCCGCCCTTCACCACTTCCTAGTGCTTTAGCTGGGAAAAAGAAGTGGCGCAACAAACTCCCCAGCAGCACAGCTGTCTGAATAGTTAGAAAAACATGATTCTATACAATAGTAATAATTTACTTTACGCAACACAAAACATTAAATTAAATTAAATCATTTTCTATATGTCACCTAGCACACGCCAATATACCAACAACAAAAACGTAAAAAGAACTTAATACCCGAATGAAAGCCTCCAGGCATAAAGGGCATGCCAAATCACAAAGCTAGAAAATAATGGATTGTTGAGTGCAAGGGCTGATTCAATCGTATTGCGCAATATAAATATTAGGAAACCTTAGGAAACTAAAGCTTTAGACGAATGTGTCACTGACAACAATTTTATTGATTTTATGAAAAAGGTTTTATATTGAAACAGAGAATCAATAGAAGTACCTATTGGATTAGCAGCTGTCAAACTAGCTAAATTTAGGTAGTTCTTTTGGCAGATTTCAGCGATGAAACAAAACAAATCTGAACTGCGTTGAAGAGCTGTCAGTGTCAATATTCCATAACACTGATGACACTGACACGCTCACATCTAGTGTTGATCGCTATCAGTCGCATTGATGAAATTGGCACTTAAAAAAGTAAGTCTCTTAAGTACGTTTATTATGAACTTAGTAAGTTCTTATTAAAATACTAGGAAATGAACAACATACAATATGTTAAGGAGTATACGGAGACAGTAAATTTTCCTCAATTTGTGGTGTCTGAGTGTGCTAATACTGACGACCGCAAAATATTTATTATTCACGCTGACTCAATTTATAGCGCCCTGCGTACGCAAATGAGTTTATTACAGCGTAGTGTGTAATTTGTTGTATAAATATATCTTCTGGTAGTTGATATTAAAATTAAAAGTTATCTTATGGTCGTGTCTTCTTATATGAAAAATCTTTAGAATTTTTATCATCGCTTAAATCATAAATAATTTTATTTCTGTAAGTACGTTTGTATAAACATTTTTACACGTCAATCATTTTTTTTAAACTAGATGAGGTCGGCGTATTCTATATTCTGACTACTCCGGGAACAAAGGCCGAAATAAACTCAACGGTCACTATCTCTTTTAAAGTCCAGATATAATCTTGGTCGGATCTTGTGAAGACCATGTAGATTGGTGTCTGAAATGGTATTTTGAGGAAAGAAAACACATATTGAGTGGAACTGTCCAATCAATGCACGCATTTGTCAGTAATCATGCAGCTCATCTCAAAACTTAAGGAGCTAAACTATTTGACAAAGAAAGGACATTTGGGTAGGCCGCATAAATTACTCAAACTGCCAGACCATGATTAAAAATAACTGAAAAAAATGCAATGACTCGCATAGGCTTCGCTTCACAATAATTAAAATAATATAATACTTTTCCAAAGTAAATATTCATGTCGATAGCATGCAATGAGTTTTTTTTATACATGATATTTATTTTTTCTATGGTAAAAAAATCCTAATAACCTAATGTATGAAAATCTAAAAGAAAATACCAGTCGTACAACCCCACTGCAGGGGGGAGTTTTACAACACTATTGCTCATTACTTTTTGTCGATTTCAGATAAAAAATTAAATCCACATTTCACGATATTTTCATTTACGATAACCTTTACGCATTCGGAAAAAAATCTGTAAGTTAATGTCAGTAATTAAAAGTTAACACTCAAATGAGTACAGTAATTATGACGAGGTTCAAGTGCATTTTCCTTGTGGAGTTTTTCTCTATGTTTATTATCTGCATATTTTTTTTATCCGGAAGGCATTTTCTTTGTTACCGTTAGTATGTTATATTTTGCTTAGAAACAGGTAACTTTTACTAATTAGCGTAATTTGCATGGTCATAGTAAAGTATGTGTTTCAAAGTAATAATAATTCATTATTAATTCAGTTAATGTGGAGATGGGCTCGTGGCTAAGTAATAACAGCTGCACGGTTTGATCGATCAGTTTAAGCTACACTTGCCACGGTCAGTCCGTGGATGGGTAACCCCTCCGTGCCTCGGAAAGCACCTTAAGCCGTTGGTCCCGGCTGTCATTCTTGGATCTTTGACAGTCGTTACGGGTCGTTAGAAGCCTGAAAGTCTGACAACCAGTCTTAACAAGGGGTATCATGTTACCCATTCACTGGGTTGTGTAGGTCAGATAAGCAGTCGCTCCATATAAAATACTGGTATTCAGCTGTACCGGTTAGAGTAGAAGCCGACCCCAACACAGTTGGAAAAAGGCTAGTCAGATTGATTAATTCAGTTAATGTCATTCGTAAAAGTACGTGCCACTCAAAATCTTATTCAATATTAGAAAAAAAAAATATGGTGAAATGGTAAAAACCTCTATGAACATAGAACTAACATCTTTACAGTGTCCCACTTCGTATAGCTAACCAACTAACAACGTACATAAGCAATACCAACAAACGATAACCAAATTCGAGTTCCATCGAAAAGCTTTGTACGCCTGGAAAACTGGCACAGGCAAACAAAACTAGGATAGCAAAACCTAGATACCCTAGATCGGCTCTACGCAAAGACTATGGAGTTATAGACAGGATTTTCAAAAACCAATTACATTTTAGCGAGAAGTTTGCTTACTGCCAGTATTCTGCCTCGGGCGGGCATGGTCCACGGATTGAACCGGTCCAATAAAACTAATGGTCCTAAAGATTTTCTGACAAAGAGTATTATCGAGATATGCCCGGACTAAGGAGTCGGAGAATGAGGCACTACTTTCTATCGAGATAGCTGATGATACTCTATTTGATTAATTTAATTTAGTTTTTTTGTTGAGATATGTCATGTAGGGATCTCTGTTTATTGTATTTCGGGACTAATTGATTATCGATTCTTGGTGGGAGATATTGTCACTGTCAAGCTTTAACGATTTAAGCAGCGCCTCTGGAGTCGAATAGCGTGAACTAAGAAAACAAGTGTAAGTCGTTTGCCATATGCAACCACGTTCATTTTTAGAAAGACCTACATAATAATCTATTAATTCAGAGCACATCACGTGGCTGAGAAAACCAGCACAATTCAACGCAAGTAATGATGAAAATTATGATTCGAGTATAAAGTCACACAATGCTTACAAAGTCAGCAAACTAAAAACCTTCAAAAAGAAATAAAACAACCTCTTTCACAGTACTTTCACGAAGAATTTCAACAAAAGATATCCTAAAAATCTCTCAAATGCTTTTACATGCAACTCAGCGTTTTCACCACCCATGGCAGAGTTCGTCGTTCATAATGAATGAATGAATGAAGGAACCTCAAGGAGTGTTCGTTCTTTCTGCGGTAGTCTGCGTCTTGCGGAGACAAGACATGATAAAACACTTAATGCAACACCTCACAAAGACTTAGGATTAGATTTCGGAGGGTTTATATTGTCTGGTAAATAGTACTTAGGTGTATTATTTGAATGCCCTTTCTCACGTGAGAAGGTGAGAAAATTTGAATGTGGTAATGAGATTATCTATTATATGATAAATTAAAATCTATTTATTTTAATTTATATTTCGGGATATCACCAAGCGGTTGGTCGAATCTTCACGTGACCAGAGGGCTGGCCAATTTTTAGGTCAAAGAATCAGCATTGCCATCCAACGTGGCAATACTGCCAGCCTTTTGGGCACTTTTTCCACTGACAGCGATGCGGACGAATTTTTTGATGCCCAATGAGTTCTTCCTTTATATTTTATATGTTTTTTTGCCTCTGTGTACTCTCATATAATTTATATATATTAGTGTTAGATGTATATTATATTTAAGATGATAAATGAAATAAAAGTTTTATTTTATCTTTTCTCAAATATAATTCTATAGATTTATGATTTACCTATGTGCTTTTCGTCCAAGCTGTTGCCAAGTATGCAGACTAACAGGATGGTTAAATTTTTTCTAAAGTATTATTTTGGTGTAAAAAAATTATTAAAAGTTTAAAAAGAATTTTCTACATAGTACCTAAGATCCACATATTTCTTTAACTCTCAAAAGCATCTAAAATATTTGATAGAAGGTCTTTCATATATCCGTTTTGACCGTTCGAACTAAAACTATTGGAAGGTACGATGAGCTCTAGATAGCTCCTCATTTTTATTGGAAACGAGGAATGTCTAGGAATTGAAGGGAGCTATATTATCAAAGGTATCCACAACTCTACTCAGAGAAAAAATACAATATTTTAAGAATAAAATTCAAACTATTAATTCAAACTTTTTACATTCAAATCTCCCATAAAGTAACTCAGAAATTAAGTTGTTATTGGCACTTTATCAAAATTTCAGAATCGTAAAAGTAACCATGTGAGTACCTTTATTTAAAACCGCTTCCAGACTATTAGATACTATTTAATAGAATAAAGCAAAAGTTAAATTCAAAATGCAAGAGATTGTAAAAGAATTTTAGCGCACATTTTTACTTAAATACGAAATAAACTCGGCTGTAATGCAGTGCCACAAAATAGTTAATGCGGCCACAATTAGTTGGCATTTACTTTATCACCACTAAAACTTTTAAACAAATGCATAATTATGGTGCATAATTACACTGAAATTGTTGTTGCAATGTAGCTTTAACCAAAGTTAGTTAGTTATATTAATAGAGGCCGCTGGCCTATCGACACTGTTATTAAATAATTGTGTGTAGGAATTCTCTGTGTCTAAATTGCAGACTTCTCACAAGAATAAGTCACAAAATAATGCAATTCCAACTCCGCAGAACAAATAAAATTTAAACTAGGTACTGTGTTTTGTCACCCGTTGTGATACCTAGTTTATTTATTTCATAAACATTAAAATGGTCATACAAATACAATAAATAACACGACTAACTATTTACACAAGGTACTAAATTAAATTAATAAGTCACTTTGTAAATAGATACAAAACCAAAAGGACACCTAAGCGTCGAAGTACTCGTCCTTCGCTGTAGGTAATGAATTACAAATGAATAAAGATTTTAGAATTTTACTTTGCATAATTTACTTTTAAATTCAAAATACTAATCCACAAAAACACGAAACATAACACTCAATCCACTCGAGACAAACCAACATCCTGAAAGCGAAAACGCAAGCACAATCAACATCAATTACCCGAATCTGACAAAACTTACAAACATCTAGAGCACACAAATTAAATCCTTCAATTTAATAACCGTCAGTACAGTTTTTTCCTCTGGCACTTTCATTCCACTTTTGTTCCTCTATCTTATAAAAGATGCATTGAGCGGAACAGGAAAATTAATTTCAGACAATGCGACGTACGAAACAAGTCTCTGTGGGCTTTATGTAGGTATTTACGGAGCTGCCTTGAAAAACTCGATCTGGTCGAAAAGAGTTGTAGGATATTTTTTACGAGGAAAATGGTGTAGGTTTTAAACAATTTTGGGAGTTATATGACAAGAGAACTGAAGCTGAAAGTAAAATGTATAAATTGTAATTGTTGTCAAAGAGCCGATGTAGTTCCTTGTGGTGTAAATAGTCACTAATGCGTTCACTACACCTGTGGGTACGATAGGTGAAGGTAATGAATACAACATATCAGATAAAAACGAGCTTATTTACCCACTTATTTTACACCCAAGAACATTTTCACACTTACAGCTTACAATAACACCAGTATAACAATCAATCTGCCTGCTAATCTAAAAGACTGTGACATAGGTCACATTGAAAACGAATGATTCTTAGAAATATTTAAACAGGCAACTCGTCCCATTGTGCTGGGATTGGATGTCGAAAATTGCCTATTACCAGCCCCTGAGCACGGCAGTATTGCCTCTTTATCCAATTTATCGTTCTACTTTACTATTTCTTCAGACAATTGCGATTTATATTTGCGAGAAAGTCTTTGAATGTGAACGAGAGGAGTATATCGTTCAGTTCAACGCCAAATAAAGTTTAGATATTTCCAATGCTAGGTGTACCTGGTAAACTTTATTTCACGATGTGTAAGTACGCGTTAGAGGAGTTGATAGAAATAATGTAGAAATAGGTGTTTTTCATTGTTATTTGAAAGTTTACGCCCATATTACTAGTACTTAGTTCTGCGAACAGTAGACCACGCGAGCACAAACTTTTTGCAACAGTTAATATAACACTAAAGTATTGGCTTTAAAGCATAATTTTAGAGAATTCTGAAATCGAATCTCATAAAACGGAGATATCCAGTAGCCCCCTTTTTGCCCCTTTTTGGAGGAAATGCCCTTCCAATCGTTCCAAACGTTTTAGTTTTTTTTTTTTTTCCATTGTTCTCACATATAGAAGCAACAAGAGTAATGTACCCAGGATTTTGTAATTTCTAAATTTAAAAGAGTGTCCTTGGAGTTTCTTGCCTGTTCTTCTCCATAGACACCTACGTTTTGAAATGGGCAACTAGCTAACTTTCTGACTAACTGACGACTCTTTGACAATTCAAAAGTGCCTGTAAATGGTTTAATTTAAATAAATGCTTTGAGTTTGAATCAAAAATTTCCGATGACAAAAATAAACTATGAAGTTGTAAAACCTGTATACCAAGTTTCATCCAGATCAGTTGTAAAATACGATCTGTAGAGTAACAAAAGCAAATTTTTCCTTATTTGAAGCAGAGACGCTTCGCTCGCTCGGTCAATTATGATAATTGACACTCTGAGATTGTTTTTTTTACAGCAATCTACTAAACTATAATAAAATAGACCCTAATTCCATTTCCATCTATAATTTTTCTCACCCCAAAGATCGTACTAGATATAGCATTAACATTTCCCCATCGCCCAGGCTCTCAAACCCCACCTGATATTATTATTTCCACCACTATTATTCTTCATAATTCACATTAGGCGTATACTGCGTTTGCAATAAGACGGTGCGCGCATTTAATTTCGTCCGACCATATATTTTAAAACATGCCTTACAACTACATTTTACGTGGAAGGGAGTCATATATTGCGGCGGTTAAACGACTAGATTGTTTTATTGTACTCATTATGAGGGAATCTGCTAGAAGGTATTAATTTGGGAGGGAACTTTAAGGTCTAAAATTATTTTGTAAGAAACGCTTGATCACAATATATAATGCCTTCAAATTGGGTTTAATTACTCGTGTAAATAACGGCTCACCTTTCGAGGGGAGAGGTGATTATGGAGCTCGTAAACGATGGGATTGTAACCTGTCACTGCTTATATCTAAATTATGGCGTTATAAGTAGGTGGGTGTGCTGTATTCGAGGAGCTCGTGGCTAAGTAATAACAGCCGCACGAGTTGATCTATCAGGTTAAGCTACGCTTGCCAGGGTTGTTCCGTGAATTGATGACCATCTTTACATACCGAGACTCTTCCGTGGTTCGGAAAACACGTTAAGCCGTTGGTCCCGGCTGTCATTCGTGGATATTTGATAGGCATTACGGGTCATCAGAAGCCCGAAAGTCTGACAACCAGTCTTACCAAAGGGTATCGTATTACCCAGTTACTGGATTGTGGAGGTCAGATAGGCAGTCGCTCCATGTATAATACTGGGATTTAGCTGCATCTGATTAGACTGGAAGCTGACCCCAACATAGTTGGGAAAAGGCTAGGCAGATTGAATGATGGAGGTGTGCTATCTTCAAGATGCTACGGTTTTAAGCATGTTGATGCAAGATAGCAGCCTCATAGGTTAATAGGGAAGGGTAGAGCAGAGAAAACTTCCTGTTTATTTCTAGTGGATTATAACAGTTACTAGTAAAAACCAAGCTGAATTTCATGATGAATTACTACAACACCACAAACACCATTCAAGAAGAGAGAAGAAGATAGTAAAAGTTGATAGTATAAAAAGTTGTTCAGAAAAGATAACAATAACAAAGCATCCGAACTAACCGCCAATAAAAATCTAAGCCCAATTTGGAAAGATCCAAAACTCCCAATTAATACATTCTCAGCTAACTTAAAGTGGAAATCCTTTATAATGAATTCGCAACAGTCGATAATTGACACGTCTACGAAGGTTTAATCTGGCCCCAAGACCCGCCGCTAAGATCTCGACAACTTCTGATATTTCACACACGAATTTCTCCGAGTTAGTTGTGTAGTAGAGGTCGCTGAGGAGTGGCGTAAATTGATTAATTTTGACGATTTTGAGTGAAGGTCAATGTTTTACATTGGTACCTAATAAAAGTGACAGAAGATGCATATTAATTAATCACGCAGTTTGTTCTTAAATTTGACGACGATGTCCTCCCTTTTAGAATTTAACTACCAAAATAGTTATGTAAGTAATTTAATACATTTAAATAGCTTTTAATGCAGCTAAAGAGTTTTCTTTAGCTTCTACTATACTATGTATACATCCTTGAAAAAGGCTCGTGATAGTGCCGAGAGTTGAAAGTAGTGGATTTTTCAGTTTCATCTGAAAAATCCTGAATTCATATCCGCTATAATAGTAAAATCTTTTTAACAACGCATAGCGGAACCACGTAGTCTATGGAATAGGTAAAATCATTCCAACGGTTGCTTTTATCCCCATAGTCGTAGTCTGATACCATTAACGTTCGTATCAGAAAAACGGATTCTACCCGAGAAATGTTTTTCTTTTCCTATTGTGGTATTAAACCCTTTACTATCGCGTTGTTACCGCCGTCACGCAGCCGTGAGGCTTAGCGTTCAACATTAGTCAGATACGATAGTAGATACGTTCTCCTATACCTATATATGCAAGGTCCCATTAAAATAGATGGACAATTTTTAACACAGCGTTCAGTTCGTCTAACCAAAGATATCCAAGCAAAAAAACACTGATTAAAGTGATTTTATTTTGACCTAAAAGAATAAATGGCATTGGGTAACCAACATTTTTAGTGTATTTTCGTTAGGTGATTTATTTTTCTTGTAAGTATCTAATGCGTTTTTCTTATAATTTATTTACCATTGTCATTATTTTGGTGGTCTGAATGATTTCTAAAAGTTTGTCCATCTATTTTAATGGGACCTTACATATATATTTCAGTTCTCAGAAACTCTGTCCGCAAATTGTGTACACTGCCAATGTTGCCGGTTCAATTCGCCGTAAAATGTCGGATAGATCATCAGTGGCCAATTCGCTGTGAGGCGACTGTAAGCTCCAATACTATGAAATGTAATTAACTCAGGTAAATCGGATTGGGTGAAAGTTTTCGCACGATAACTGGAGCGGAATTGTACCCCACCTGCCTCCCCGCGGCTTAAAACTGCGTAAGGAGGTTCAACGTCATTAAAATTTAAATACTTTTTTGATGTTTGCTCACACGGTGTGTGTTTGTAAGCAGTTTAGTTTTTAGTTAGTTTACTTGGCGTTATTCGGTCACTGAGCATTTATGTTTTCAGATCTAATTTATGAGCTGTGATACCAATGGATGGATGAAAGTTAACGGATTTTTACTGCTCATCATCAACCGAAATTCGTTAAAATCAATGAGAAACAGAAACCTCTATCAAAGAATTGAAAACTAAATTCATTTTAGATTTTCATCGTACCGCAGGTTACCACGGATTATGTTTCCATCCATTTTCATTATCTACATAAATTTGTGTTTTTGTTTTGTGTATGGTTTTATATTGGAATGTTTAATGTATTGTGTGTGTTTTATTTATCTATTGAATTATGTGTGTGTATTAATGAGTCCTTGTTACTCGATTAAATAAATGAAATTAAATTAAATTATAATTACAACCTTCCTCACCCCAAAACGTCATTTTAAACATGACAATTCCGTCTACCATTTTGAACCAGTGACAAAGCGATACAATTTACGCGGTTCTATTGTGCTGTTAAATTATAAGGCGGGTCGCAATCCCCCATAGTTGTCACCGCAATAATATAAAAAGCAAGAGATAAAAATAAGGAAAATTGTTATCATAACGTTCCGCGGTGTAAGGTGACTGTGGCCGGTGTTATGCTGAAGGTAAGGATTTATTTCCATTTTTTTTAATTTTTACTTGCAGTTATAGAATAGAATATTTCTGGGGGAGGCCTATGTCCAGCAGTGGACGTCTTTCGGCTGAAATTATGGTTATTATGGCTCTTTATTATGTACATCGTACGAATTACAGATATAATTGTGATATAAATATAGAAATTTTACTTAGGGTGACACAATGGGCGGTCTTATCGCTAAAAGCGACCTTTGTTTTTTCTTGTTTGTGTGTTTTCTTGGGCTACTAATCTACTATCAAACATTATATATGGTTGTAGTGCGTCGTATACTACAGTCACTAATGATTGCACGTTTAATAAAAATAATAAGATCTTCGTAAGTGATCAAATAATAAGCTACGTACGTGGAATAATATCATAAAATGCCAAGACCTAAGTCAACATTTCCATGTTTAGCAAAATAACAAAGCAGATTATCTATAATACACTGCTATTTTAGAAACCTACCTTTAATCAAATCATACCTTTTTGCTAATAGTTTGTTACCACTACGTTTTTTACCATAATAATTTTATGAGTATAATTCGTTAACATATTTAAAAAATATTGAGGAGCTCGTGGCTAAGTACTAACAGCCGCACGGGACGATCCATCAGGTTAGTCCGTGGATGGGTGAACATCTTTTCATACCAAGACTCCTCCGTGTCTCGGAAAGCACGTGAAGCCGTTGGTCCCGGCTGCCATTCGTGGATCTTTGATAGTCGTTACGGGTTGTCAGAAGCCCGAAAGTCTGACAACCAGTCTTAACAAGGGGTATCGTATTACCCAGTTACTGGGTTGTGGAAGTCAGATAGGATGTCGCTCCATGTAAAATAATTGTATTAATTACTACTCACCCTCAAGGGCACCGGCAGGACTCTTCAACTGTCTTGTTGCAATACTAATGAGTGACGTAAAAATCAACTAAACGCTTTTTTATTGGGGGCGAAGTTGTTAGACAGCGTTGTTTGGTTTTTGAACTGTGGAGCAAAAATATTTTGTTTTTGTTTTTTAGTTTTATTTGTGACTTTTTGAAAGTACTAGTCTTTTACTATAATTTTGTACTTTTTTTTTAGTTAGTTTCCATGAACGGCACTGAAGAACTGGCTCATTCAATTCAAATTGTCCTTTATTTGGTATTAGGCTATCGCTCCAAGTAAAATACTTACTTATTCACCTGCATCGGGTTAGACTGGAAGTCAACCCCAAGATAGTTGGGTAAAGGCTAGGCAGATTAATTAAACAGATTAAAAAATATACTTACATCAAGACCATACCGTTGCATCTAACATACCACCATCCACGAAGTTAAGTTGTAGTCTTCGGCTGATAAAATGCAAATTCACAAAGATTCTGCGAAAGTTTTCTTATTACTCGTGCTAATAAACGATCTCTTCGCGGCGGTTTATATATCCCTGTGCGATTGTTCCGACCAACTTTTAATGTTTAGCTATATCTTGGTTCTGATCTTAGAAAGTGTAACCGGTGTAAAAAAACCGTAACTTGTTTTATTCGGAGAGAGAGGCACAATCTTTTTTGACTAATTTAAGATACGACTGGGTTACGGTAGGTGAAGGAAATTTAGGAAATCTGGAATTGTTCGTTAGGTGAAGACAATTTTGTTGCTGGTGTAAATGCTCCATTTTCTCTATATGAGAAGAGATCTTTTGACTAGACTACCCAATTTGCAGAATCACCAATCAATCTACCTACTCTAAGACGCTTCCTTTACCTAATTAATAAATCGTCTCCACTTTATCTACTTTAATATTATTCGTTAATTTCGTTATTCGTGTTCTAGTTTTACAATAATATACACAAATAGTTACTCTTTAAGTCATTGAAATCATTATCTCTTCTTTTTAATTTAGCTTTTAGTAAATTTATTGTTGTCGTCTTTTTATATATTTGATGTAAATTGATGCCCTGAAACACAGGCAGATCTATCTACATAACAGTTATAATTAAAATTTTCCTCGATTGTAATTAATGTAAATCATAATTTTACTTTATACTTGAACAATTTTGTTTTTATATGTTTACAACTTTCTTTACCGGACCTAGCATTGACGCACAGTTACGGTACGAGATTCTCATTTTTAAGTCATCGGTAATTTGTATAGGTATAAACCTTAGAAGGTACAAATTATGGTAGCCAGGAACGCAGACAGTTTTAACTAAATAGGCTCCGTAGGCATAATGTAAAGTACATGTACCAGGTAGGCTTTTCCGAGGGACCGGGAGTAATGTTTAGTAAGAACCTGACTTGTAATAAAGGTTAATAACCCCGAAGCTTTTGTAAGGGTAATTTTATCCTTGCCACTACTCCAGCCTGGATGATTGTGGAAAAGTTATTGTACTGTACATCTTTTTACCCGAGTGCGGTGAAGCCAAAAAAGGAGGTTTATGTGTTTTTATCTGACTGCGGCGAAGCCAAAATAGGACGGTTATGTGTTTGATTGTATGTGTGTATGTACGTCCGTCTCTATACTCCCTCGTAACTACTAAATGGCTGAACCGATTTTCATGAATTATATGTCGTTAGATTTTTTCTTAATTGCGCGAGTGTCACTGGATATATTAAAATAATAAAAAATCTAAATGGCGGATTTTCGGCGCCGAAATGTAAGTTATTTTTTTTTTAACCTCCATCCCTGTCGAGTGAGGTATCAAAATGGAGGGTTTTAAAAATTTATTACAAAAACATATACAAATTATATGTATACAAGTAATTTGGAATGAGAAATGATATAAAATTAAAAAGCTGAAAAAAAAATAGTTTAAAGAAAAACAAAAAAACCCGACTGCAAAAATACAACTGAAAAGAATAAAACAAGCATTAAAATTAATAGAATGTTTATATCGCAGGCGGGACACACAAAAGTTACGCCATATTTCAGGTTTTTTTTTGTTCCGCCTGCAGCCGGGTTTTTTAATTGTTTTTTTAACTGTTTCTTCTGAAAAACAACCAGAAAACAAAACTTTTCGTTTTAATGAAGAAAAAAAGTTGCCCCCCATTACCTGAGACTTACACCATAAACGGGGCAATGTGAGATAGTATACCTCTAACAGTGACTATCTCTTCGAGGAATACAGACATAATTTACATTTCATTTCATTACTCAGCACGATCCATTTGTAGATGCTTCAAAAATGTCAAACTAGGAAACCTACTAGGCTTTCCTTGATCGATAATTAAAAAAAAAAAACTTCTTATTGTTTATAAAATATTTAAAACTGTAATTAGATATGAGAGAAAATTAATAAACGACATAAAAAAATATATAATTTTAACTATGAAAAAAACCTTCAGCCTTGCAATTGTCAGCAACCTTTCATTAAAATTTAATGATTTGTACTTCACTGTACCACAACACGTGAAAGATGTAACGCATACTTACACATTTCAACCTATTCATTGCTTGTTACTAAGCTTTGGCAGCGCCCTTATGTGTCGTAAAAGGCAGTAAAGAGATTATACCAAAGGATGTGCGGTGACTTCTAGCCGGTCCCGTAACATCATACCGTGATGTTTCCTTGCTAAGCCCATGATTATAGCTGGAACCCTCCTTGCTTTATGGTGAAGACTTAGGCGTAATGCGCTCTTGTATCTAATGCTCTCCTTTAGCTATATGTACCTTACTTACCGTGAGGATATAAGTCTTATATATGAGAATAGAAATTACTCTACTCCGTAAAGCATAATCAACCTATAATGTCCCCACTGCTGGGATAGAGGCCTCTTGTCTTCGAGAGGAAGTGGGCTGCCATCTACCATGCAGGTCCAGTGCGGGTTGGTAAATGGCATATGTCTTATTAAATTAGCAAGCAAAACTTCTGCAGACGTGGAGAGGATAGGATCTTAACATGATAAAACAAACAAAAATATAAATGTAATGTTTTTTTGGGGTCATCAACCGCAATTAGTTGAAATACTAGTTTTATTTTTGTGTAAACTTCACGGAGGTTAGGTGGAGGAGGTTTTGTGTAAACACACGGTTCACTTTTTTCTTTCAATATCGATGAAGCAACTGAATTGAAAGTCAAATAAAGTAAAATTAAATTATCTAGCGAAACTCCGCAGACATGATGGCTATCGATATCTAAACACGATAAAACAAAAATAAAACAGATTTATCTAACAAAGCAACAAAACTACCAGCGGTCGTTACCCCAACAAAAAAACATAAAATCTTTTATATTTTTATTTTGTCGTGTTTAGGTATCGACACCCATCATGTCTGCGGAGTTTCGCTAGATAATTTAATTTTACTATAACTTTATTTGACATTCAATACAGTTGTTTCATCGATATTGAAAGAAAAAAGTGAACCGTATGATTCTAGTGATAGCTTTGCTATGTTACCCATTTTTTTTCCTTGTCTTTCTTTCCAATTCAAAAGCAATATTAGGTGACTGGATCAAAGAAAACTAGTGTAAGCATTTCCTAGCTTTACAAACAGTCTAACGCAGCTCTAACAATTAATTAGTTCGATCATTAATTATCGCTGATGTTGAAAAGTTCAAAGTTCCTTTCTTTTGCAATACTTAAAGTTAGCGAAATAGAAAATCCAATTTTGTATTTGACCGTTCATCCTAACTATCCTAACTTAATATTATAAATGAGAAAGTGAGTTTGTTTGTTTGTTTATATGTTTGTTTGTTTGTTACGCTTTTACGCTAAAACGGCCAAACGGATTTAGATGAAATTTGGCACATGGATAGACCATGATTTGGGTTAGGACAGAGGATAATATTTATCCCAATATTCCCACGGGATCGAGACTTAAGCGGGTAAAACCACAAGGCGCAACTAGTTCATTCATAATTATCTTAACAGGCATTATTCAGTTTCAGATATTTCAGTCAGAAAGATGATGATTGTTTAAAAGTTAAGTCGTAACGCATGGGACAAATTATTATTAGTATAACTCAAAATATGTTCAGTTGTTCTTATTATAACAAAAAATATTAAAATGTAAATTTAACCTTTTTAATTGATATTGGCCCAAATTAAGTCATGAGTAAAATCAAATCTATCTAGCGTTTTCGCAACGATTTTGGGTCGGCTTCCAGTCTAACCGGATGCAGCTGAATACCGGTATGATACATGGAGCGACTGAATAGCATCTTTATAAACTTACTAGCTGTTGACCGTGACTTCGTCTGCGATCCAGGATGAAAAGTAACCTATATACATCTCCAAGTCATGGTCTACCCATGTGCCAAATTTTATCCAAATCCGTTCAGCCATTTTAGCGTGAAAGAGTAACGAACAAACAAACAAACTCACTTTCGCATTTTTGAAAGTCAAGATTTATAAAATAAAACAACCGTCTTACAAAAAAACACACAATATTAAAAATAACTTTAATTTTGGAAGTCGGTGTCTTTGAATCTGTATTTTAGTGTTTTACCACCGACTGTTATGTCTTTTGTTTTTTATTATATTTTTTTTCAATTTTTTTTGTTGTGGGTCCACCGCGCAAGTTTTCTCTACCTAATGATAAAATAATTTTCTAAATCGGTCCACAATTGACGAAAATATCGATGAGCATATATAACGTCCTCCTTTTTTGAAGTCAGTTAAAAATACATTTCGTTCTGTTGCTTTCACATCTGTAACAGATAATTCCATCAACCCAGTAACAGCAGCACCTACCCTGATAATAAAACTCAAATGAAGCGCTCAGTATGCACAAACGGCACTCACTTAATGGTAGATAATACTTCATAATGAACAAGACTACTGAAAATGCTGACGTTACACTTTCATTGAGTATCTGGGTCGGGCAAACGAGCCCACATTCAACCCTCAACGTAATGAGGATAGGCAGACAGTGAATGGCAACGGCTGAAACAGGAAAATTAACTCTTTTAAAAAGGAGTATTTAATAGTATTTCGCTGAATGAAAATTGGGTCAGTCAGCTTTTTAAGATAACAAAGTCAGTAGTGAATGGCAGTTTTAATTTTTTTAAGTTTAAATATGTCCGTTTTGGCGGTAAGTGGTTATAATATGGTCCGTATAACGATGAGGAAAACCATTTCTAAAGTCTATTTATGTCCTCGAAAAAAGATCAGAGGGTCTAGACAAGTGGCAGTTGCTTTCAAAGCTTTTCGCATTTCTACAACGACTTTCAACAGCATGGAAATAAGCTATTCGGTAGCTTGAAGGTACATTTTTGATATTCCCATCATCGTTATCGCTGATAGAAAGTCACATATATATATACATAAACGATATATATGATAAACATCCACCAGAGGGTCTTGATAAAGTGAAAACACTCGGGGCCATCTTGAATAAGGTCGCTGGTTCTGTCACAAAAACTTATGACAGAACCAGCGACTGTTTTCATGAAGAGTACCTATCAAAATATGTCACAACATTTTATTTGATTTTGTGAACTTTTTATATCTGAGCCCTTTTGGTATTATAATCACTGTTTTTTTTTTAGTTATAAGGTGTATTTTTCTGCTGTAATGCCAATAAACGCATTTATTTTTTTCTTTTTTTCAAAGAAAGAATGGATAACGACTATAGCTATATAGCTGGCTCCCACTTACTTAAAAAATATTACCAAGAGTGATTAAAGATCAACTTCTGCACACCTACAAGTATTATCAATAATTCATGTATTCCAAGTATGAATTACATGTAATTGGTTGTATAATTAAATGAAAATTATTGCATACAATGAAAGGGCAATGCAGAACAATGCTAACATGCAGGGAATGCGTAAATGTTGATGTTACAGCTAAATTCATTAAATCAATCACTAATGTATTATGAATTCATTCGGTCTTTGTTTGTTTAACGAGATAATTAGAGTGATTACCAATTTTGGACAATGAAGGTAATAAATATGAATTTAGCGAATTACAGCCTAAGTGAGGTTTAATTCTAATAACTATAATTGGGTTTATCTTAATTGGGATTTTATATCTTTAGTGCAGTGACGACGCAGAGAAGTCTCGTTATAATTAAAGTTGCTTCGATGGATCTTATTGATTGATCATATAGGTATATGGGCGCCAAACTATTATAAGATTTTAATTTTAAGCTTGTTTTGTTTATTTTGTACTTAATCTGACTTCTATGTTATTTAAGTAGGTAATTAATAAAATATTGTTGTTTCCGGTAAAATTTATATAGTTTCTATTTTGACTACTTCCTTTTGATTTATTCAAAATATTGTTGTTTCCGGTTAAATTTATATAAAGTTAAGTTTCTATTTTGACTACTTCCCTTTGATTTATTTAAAATATTGTTGTTTCCGGTTGAAATTATTTAGTTTCTATATTGTTACTTTTTAAACTTCCTTTTGATTTATATGAAGGTATTTAGGATTTGTCTTGACACATCCGCTTAAATTATTTAAAATGTAATTTCCTGTACGATTAGGAAGGAATTATTTTGACATATCCGCTTGATTTGTATTAATTCTATTGGCGGTAAAGTTTCGCGGTAAAGTATGGCGGCAAATTTTTTGCGGAAAGTATGGCGGCAATGTTTGGCGGTTATTTTTGTGTATAAAAACTGTTGTAATGCGTTGGGAAAGACATTCTTATTTCACTGTTCGAGGAATAAACACCCTGATTGCAAGTAAGGAGTTTTCTTTGTATTCTTTTTAAATATTTCCGTGCCATTTCTATTTACTGTGTACTTGTGAGATATCATTATATTGGTGCAAACCAATATGTCTTACTCCGGCAACGACGGCGATGATGCGCCGACATATACTACCTTATTAGAAGGCTAAAAGGCACCCAAAGAAGAGGGTTTGGAGTTTCCCTACGTAATTGAATCAGAAATGAAGAGATCCGCAGGAGAACCAAGGTAACCGACATTGCCCGAAGAATTGTCAAACTTACTTAAGTGCCAGTGGACAGGAGATTGCTCGCAGAACAGATGGCCGATAGGGCCGAAAGGTTCTGGAGTGGCGACCGCGTACCTGAAGACGTAGCGTTGGAAGGCCTCCCACAAGGTAAACCTTGTGAAGGCCTCAGGAATTCACTGGATGCGGGAAACACAGAACCGTTTGAAGTGGCGGTCCTTAGGGGAGGCCTATGTCCATCAGTGGACATCTTTCGGCAGAAATGAATGAACAGATGAATATGCTGTCACGAAAATTCTTAAGTTTTAAACTACTTCGCACGGACCTGCTTACGCGAGTGAGCGAGATGTGAGCAGGATTATTATTATCCCGATGTGAAAAGAGATAGGTACACGAACGAAACGCAAAAAAACTTGATAAAAACAAAAATGTTATAAAGAAAACCAAATACTTCAACATCGTTAAACAGCGCAACTTGTTCTCCAGTTTTCAAGTGACAAACACACGGCAAACAAAACACAAACGATCCCAGGATACCTCAACATTCAACAAACCAGTAGAATAGTATCACATAAACGGCGACATTTTTAAAGTATATACGTAAAAATATGAACCGCAAAGATTTGTGTCGGCTCGAATGCCCGACTATAAAGTGCATGCACTTCCCAAAAATATATCGCCAATAAACAACTACGACAGAAATTAGCACACAGGCCAAAATACACCTTAATTCTTGAGTTTTAGAGTTGGAATTTGTTTAGGGGTTTGTTAACGAAATTATGCTACTTGGCGAATATGTTTGGCGATAGATAAATTTTAGTTCTCCATCGTCAGTGCAAACAGCTTGACGTGCATACATTTGGTCTCACCTCGCATGTTGGTATTTCTGAGAAGGTGGCTGCACGTTTATTAGCTTGGAACTCTGTTTATTGCTGCAAAGAGTTTCGTTGAGTGATGAGCTTGATTCACCGGCTTTTTTCTTTAAAGAATTTCTGGCGTGAATAGAGAGGCTGACAGATAACATAATATTTATATGTTTTGAAAAATGCTATGAATCTATCGTCAAACTCATACCGTAACAAGTAGAACAGCAATTATGGCCCATTGGAACAGTTTCAACAGTACCATTGGAAGAGTTTTAGATATCAACAGCTCAAATATAAATTAAAAAAAAACCGTTTTTGCTGCTTTACCTATCAGCACCAGAACTAATGTTCGCGTCTACAAAATCAATTCAAAAATTATCCCCATAGAAATAATTTGATGCAAAAAAAAACGATCTCATTTAACAAAAACAAAATAACAGTGCGAAGTTCACTGGTAAAGTTGGTAACCGGCAGGCCGTGGGTTCGAGTCTGTGCAATTTAACGGCAGAGTGGCCGCGAGCAACGTTCCCGCGTGCAATTTTAAACTTTAAAAAAAGTTGTACCGTAGATAGATGAATATTACCTGTTGGTTCGTGTGATTAGTGAGCTCTGAGATGTATTTGAGGTTAAAATATGTGAGATTATTTTACTGGAACGAAAAAGGGTATTTAGAAGAAGTGTTGTTAGGGTTCCGTACCTCAAAAGGAAAAAAACGGAACCCATATAGAATCACTTCGTTGCCCGTCCGTCCATCTGTCAAGACATTTTTTCTCAGGAGCGCGTGGAGGTATTAAAGGGGCTACAGAACCTAAACGTGCCTTAAGAAACGCAAGTTTTATAATATCTAAAAGTATGTAATCCACAAATATACATGATATTCTTTAGGATAAATGCTAGTAAGATAGTGCGTTGAAAACATAATACGACTAATTTAATTCGATAGAAAAAAATCACGAAGAAACCTCTAAAAATGTATTTTATCGATTAAAAATCATATTAATATACATGCAATCATTCAGATGTTTTGTCAGATTATTCTACAAGCAACATATTATCGCAAAAGTGTTTTAATTTTTAGTCCAATCAATAGATTCTTTGTAAATAGATAATTACTTCATATTTTGTAATAAATTACTTGCGTTGTGTCATCGCGCTTCTCTTTCTTTTCTATGCGTCTTAAGTTGAAATTAATATCAAATACGTAAGTCTACGGTCCCTTGGAGCTTTTGAAATATCCAGCTTCTAAGTCAACGCAATAAAACAATACGGCCATTTATGCGACATATTTTTATACTCGCAAATGAATCAAAACCTTTAGGGAACTTCCCTTTGACCCAGAATCATGAAATGGCAAGAAGCAAGGTCTCACAGCACAAGTAAATAAAAAGCCCGAAAATCTTTTTTTTTTTTTCGGTTTCAAACTTACAGTTGCAGTTGGAGAATTGACCGTTAAGTTTTTTCTTCGGATAAATTCATCCCAACTACGGAACCTTTCATTGTGCGTGGTCTGACACGCACTTGGCCGGTTTTTTAATTATATCAGTGCTAGAAACAGACTAGCCTGCCATCAAGAGCCTTAATGCTATAATTACGGCTCCGGTGCGGCTCCAGCGTCATGTATAGGAAGCCAAGTCTTCTGTGCTGACTTTTGTTTGATCGACTTTTTTTGTTCTGTTCTGTGCCAACTTTGACAAACTCCACGAAACTTATTTTGATAAGTCACTGTTTTACAAGTCCCATCATAATATGATAATAGATATCAAAGTCACCAGAGATTTAAATCTGAAAGATGAGCTAAGGAAAGTCATATTCAAATAATTCAGTTGAAAGTTGTGTCCAACTAAAACTTTACATTTTATAAGTCGACAAAAATATTGCTGATCCTAAAGTTCTGATGAATATTAACTTTTAAAACTTTAACTTTACTATTAATTACGTTTGGTATTGAAATACATTCCAGAATTCGGACAAATATTAGAAGTAGTTGGCTTGCATCCATGTAAAACATTTCAGTAATGTAATCTGTTTAAAAATCTGCTCAATCAAGACCAAGCTACGATGACTAGTTTCAGTAAGAGAAACACGTTGGATTGTATACAGGCGGCATCTACAACTACTTATCAAAGACCTGACGTCACACACATCCTGCATCGCGCAAGCAGAGTTTACCACGCGACCGATATATATACAACATCCCGACATCAATCATCGGGCAGTTGCCCACCAGACACAACACCCGTCTGGTCGGAGGATACTCCCTTTTCTATAGAGGATGAGTGAACTTTACACCTTGTTCCTCATAACTCTATATAGTTTCGGCAATGGGCTACGTCGACGTTTATGCAAAAAACTATTTACTATGGTTACGTAGAATAAATCAATATCCCCATATAATCGACACGTCCATCTTTCTACTACATTTGTCAACACTATCACTGAAACAAAGCACATTCAATAAACCCTATACTTTATCAGCGCGCATACGTTCTAAGAGATTTATTCTATCACTGAGCCGCCATCTTGGATACGGCAGTTTGTTGGCCCACTGAGCACCGGAACACGCACGAAATCGAACCCACGGTGCTGATAGCACGATGCGTGTTTTGTACTGAATTTTTTTATATAGGATTATTGAGCATTTTTAAATCACTGATAAAATGGTGTATACCTTTTCAGGAAAAAAATACCTCTTCTCCATTCTTTGGTCACTAGGCTATGCTCAGCATTTTTATTCGCTCATGATAATTTTTTTAATGCCGTCTTGGTCTTCTCCATTCTTTGGTCATTAGGCTATGCTCAGCATTTTTACTCGCTCATGATAAATTTTTAATGCATGGAGTCTTTCGCAACCTACCCAAATCCAGGTACAGAGAAAACATACTAAAACTCAACTTCATCAAACCGTACCTACTGCAAGAAGGGAACACTAATATACAAAATATGACTCAAGTGAGGAAAGGGTGATGAAATAAGGAATTATGCTTTTTAACCTGTAAAACTCCCCATTAACATTCATAGGCATCAAATACCAGCAAGCCAAGGGTATGTCTCGACAGGCTCGCAATATTAATGTGCCGGTAGTTAACCCCCAAACTCTGCAAAATGTTAGTCGTTTGTCAAACAACGCGGCAATTATGTCGTTATTTATGCACTGGAGGGTTACTAAGATGTATTTACTCTGTCTGCTTTACAACAAAAATTGTGAATTATTTTGTTACCTCTTTATACCCGTTAAAAGAGTCATGGTTGTAGTAGCTGCAAGTACAGACGCCTAAAAGTCGTAGGTGCAATTTTCAGAAAATGCATTTGTATGCATGAAAAATTTGGAATTTGAAAGTTGCCGTTTTAGAATCAATTTCAAACTTCTTAGCAAACAAAGCACACACCTTAACATTCATAGCTGTTTTAAGAGCCAAAGCTATCTCCATTGTCACCAACAAACGAAAGGAAGTACTGTACCAAACATGAACCGAACCATCTGAAACACACTCGCAGTAGAAAATACATAATGTACCAAACACATTATATACCAAACAGTTCTATTACCTCTAACCATCATTAGTTAATTACTAGCCGTAACGAAACCACGCATTCGCAACAAACACCTAGATATATGAACCGAAAATAGGTGCTCATTTTCCCCATAAACATGAATAAAATTAAAGCGTCAATTTGAATATAATCACTTCACTACACATACATTAGCATAGCGAATGATTAATTCCCGTTGATAACATGCTTTGCGACACCGGCCCAGGAATTTTGATACAAATTTTCATTACGTTATTCGAGGGAGTTTTTGCACCTAGTGATAAATTAGACGGCAAGGGAATATTTTGTAAGCAGAAATGCTTGAGTTATGTATAAAGGTTTTTTTGCTCAACACGCACTTTTGTGACATCATCGTCTTGTCACGGAGTGCGTGCAAGAGTGGGTTGTTTTTGGTGCACGTAAATGTCAATGTGGGTTGCATTTTCTTGCGTGCAGTTGTGGTTTGAGCGTGAATTGATTCATCAAACACTTTAAAACATAACTTTATAATGGGTTATCGTGGAGCTACTTGGGAGGGTTAAATATTTAGTAGTGGACTACTGAACAGACAGTGATTCATGTGATCTTATTGACACTTGGTGTTATGAAGTCACTTCTTTATGTTTTTGCATTTTTCTGACTAATATAATGCAATGGCGTATTTTGATGAGAATATTTCGTGACAATATAACTACTACATGCAGGCGTTTCCTTACTTACGAATATATATTTGGAGCTGACCATCATCGTGGTAGAAAAAGCTACTACCAATAACCCAATATCATTAAAATACCCATTCCTTGCAGTGATAGCTTAGTGGTGTGACCGTCAGACTGCCAAGTCATAAGTCTCGAGTTCGAACCCAAGGCACGCACCTCTGACTTTTCAGATTCATGTACGTATTGTATAATTATCACCTGCTCCAAAAGAAGTGAAGGAAAACATCGTGATCAAACCAGTATGCCTGAGAGATATTTCTCGACGGCATGTGAAGCCAAGTCAGAGGCCCATGGGCGACGTAAAAAAAAACAACTCTGACAGGTTAGTCACTAACCACACGAACAAGAAAAGACCCATTCTTTGGAAAATCGGGCTTTCAGTCTAATAGAGGATTTACACATCTCAAAAATAAAATAATCAGTAGATCTTTAAAAACCCTTCAACCTCACACGACACATAACTCGTTACAGCAAACCTCGTAACAACGCTCAAATATTCTTATTTAAAAGCGTTTCTCTTAACAAAACAAAACTAGTAGCGTCGCAGACTATAGCCAACACCTGGCGGCTATAATTCGGCTCCAACCTCTATAAATTTGAACGTAAGAAAACAGTTAAATCGAACGGCCCCAGTGATATATGTCGAGGAGAGAAAAAATCGTAATTCTGAATAGTTGGAGGATTTGTGTACTGGATAGTTATTGTGGTAGTGTGCGATATGTTATCTATTGGTTGGAGAATATTGCGATCGCATGTAGATTATGTAAATGGAAAATGGGACTCTGAGTTTGTGAGTGCTTATTGGTAAAGGTAGGCAAGTCTTTTATTATTGTTATTTATGTTTTGCGGTTTTTAGGTTTGGCATTGACACTGACAATCTAGAACTGCTTGGGCTGGACTGTCTTTAGGAAAGGAAGTAGTTGAATTCTATCCATCACGTGTTCCGTTGACTTACTGTTATTACATTTTTATATTGTATTTTTTGAAAAGTTTTTTATTTATTGCTGCTAGAACCTAGTCAAAACTCAACACTTTTGACTGCCTACAAGAATATTTTAGCAGCCCTTTAAAACCAACCCTACCTATTATACTATGAGGCCCGATGACACCAAATAATAAACTATATTTAACTAACACGCGCCCCGCGTTCCTGGACACAATTTATGGCGGGCGTGCGAACCCTTCGCTTTGAATTAGTTTTTGTGACACGCTGTTAACTGTCGTCCGCGGTGCGCGGTGTCTTCCGCCGACCGCGGGTTGGCGCACATGGACAAATGTATTGGGCCATCGAAAACGCGGGAATATATAAGAGAGTATGAGGGTAAAATGAGCAATTAGTAACAGCAAGGGTCGAAAGACACTTCAGTTATTTTTTAAAGTTTTGTAACATACAGGCCATTTTATGCATGATGCACCCTGCACGTGGATCACAAGACTCTGAAGTCGGACGTTGCCAGTTTTCATACACGAAGGTCTATGCAGGCCTATTGGATATCGGCCGTAATAAATAAAGTCGCCAACCCAGTCTAAAATCTGATTTTAAAACTAATAAAACTGCCACTAACACCTAAGAACTGGAACCTAAAACATAAATTTCAATGCTAAGCCCGCTTGTTGTCCCTAATTACACAAATAAATTCCATCTAACTATTCACCTCTAATTTCATTGCCGCACGTTAGCGACATACAGCGTTAGTTTATAAAGGTGGCGAGCCATAGTTGCCGACCTCTGCATTGCTAATACCGACCTGTGTCGTGACATATTCATTGCTACCCACTTGGCGTATTTAATTTATTGTTTTAATTAACATTCGCAGATGGCCTTCGGTTTTGCTGTACGTTTTGTTGTTTATGATGTATTTGGGGGGATATCGGAGGATATAGAGTAGGAATATTATAGGTCTGAAGTGTTTACTTGTTCTTTGAATTCTCTTACCATTTCTGTATCGAACATAGAAACAAAATACCAAAATATGTCGTGAAAGAAATCACGTTACCGTTCCTTTCGTAATTATTATAAATCTGATATTATATTATTACAACATCAACATCAAGGAGTAACAAAATTGTGATGAAATATAGGAAACTAGTTGGGCCCCGCGTTTTCACCCGCATAAGTCTTGATCCCGTAAGAATATCGGATTAAAAGGTAGCATATGTCCTAACCCAGTTCATGGTCTACCCATATGCCAAGAATTCATCCAAATCCATACAGCCGTTTTAGCGTGAAAGCGTAACAAACAAACAAATTCACTTTTGCATTTGTAATATTAGTTAATTAGGATAAGCGAAGGTACTTGTAGTTGTCATTATCAATCTACTTGATGTACTCTTTTGTAGCCTTCTCACACATATAATGCGAATAACAAAACAAAAGCAGTCAAAGAAAGTCTTTGTTATCTATCCCATAGAAGTCATTAACAAGGTTCATCACCATATCAACCGGAAGGCACACTGTTACACAGGCCTTCCCATAAATTTCCATAACAAAACACTTACTTACTAACAATTACTTTGTAGGAAAATTTAGTTCCCCGACTATCGTAGCTGCGTAAATAAATTTCAAAGAAAACAAGATAACTGACCCCACAAGTAAGAACTTCTAACTAAACGCTTCCCTCATTAGATATCGCGCCAGACGATGATAAGTCACTTTCTTTCACACCGAACCGAGCGAAATGCATACAGAAATAAAAATTTACGCCATTTTTTACGTCAGGGTACTTCAGAGTGTCGGTCTAATTGCGTCATCAGCCACGCCGTATTGTCACTCGGTACTTCTGACGTCATCCTGCAGCGAAATGGGCCGAATGACGGTTGCAAAATGGCGGATAAAATCGCAACGCGATTATTTATAAGCGCGAAGTTTTTAGTCCCGTTCGTTTTTAATGGTGTTTTAAATATGAAATCGGAATACGGATGGTATTTTCCTGTGTATTAGTAATCTAGGTTATTAGTTTATTTCTGCCTGGTTTAGTGAACAGTTTGAAATAGGGTAGGGTAGGGTAGTTAAGATCGCGCCTAATTGGAAACTGAGTCATCGTTAGTCATAATGAAATCTCAAATAACTAAACGCAGTCTTCGTCGATCAAGTCTACTTGTTTTGCCAAGAATGCGCACTAATTACGCTAGAAAGAGTATTACTTATGAAGAACACAACTGTTTAATAATTTACCCACATATATAAAAAGTGTTAGCTCTCTCAGCAGTTTTAAATCTCGGCTATCCAAACACATAATTGAAACTGCCTTGACTAGCGTCCTCCAATGTACTTTAATGGTTGAGAATTGAACTGTTGAATGAGTATAGAATAATTTTATATAATACCATACATATATACTTTGGTGACGGTTACCTAAAATAAGTTTACTTAATGTTTCTTGTCTGTTGTCATGTCATGTCGGCTTTTGTCTTTTATGAGAATAAATGATTTAAAGCTTGAGAGCATAAAGACATGGATTATCAACTGAAAAAATATTTAACCCATGATGCTCCATACTACCATCCCTTGTTATTTTAACCCCACTTCGCTACATCCAAACATACCCAAGGCCATAATCGAAAAATTGCCTTAAAAAAAAACAATTTGAAAGTGTATCAAATTGATTCATAAGTGAGCAGAGAGATTGCGAGTCAGCGCACGATCGCCGTAAGTTGCTGTAATGTATTTCAAGTGAGGTGGCTCGTTGCCGGATTAATAGAGTATTGCGGCCCAAGTTTCGATGCCGACTACAGAAGACTGTTTGACCACCACAGCGGCAGTATTAGGGTTAATACTTTCTATTGCGAGTGGTCGTAGAAGTAAGAAGCGAATCAATGGTAAGTGGCTAGTTTCTGTAGTTGTAACTCTATTGGAACCAGTATACTTTGGAAATGTCAGTGAAACATTGGTGTGTGTTCGTACCTTTAAGTTGCTTTTAACATAATTTATCTGCCGGTAAACGACCATTACTAATCATGTTGTGAGTTGAGCTCCACGATTACTGACAAATGCTTGCACTGACTGGACAGGTCCACTCAAATCTGTGTGGTTCTTTCCTAAAAAGACCATTTCAGACACTAATCTACATGGTCCTCATATGGCCTGACCAAGATTATGTCTGGACTTTAAAAGAGACTGTGGCCTCTGAGTTTGTTTCGGTCTTTCTTCTCAGAGTAGTCAGATAGGCAACGCCGAACTCATCTAGCAAAATTATTTTAATATGACGTGTAAAAGTGATTGTAATATCCTATTTACAGAATAAACTATTTCATTTTGTGCCATCTAATCGAAGGTCAAAGGTGAAATTCACACAATCACCACGCCAATACTTCAATTGGGGATCACTGTTTGGTGTCGTATAGTAATTTCGATTTCAGTAGTTTCCTATTTTATTTGTTCAGAATAACTTTTCAGAATTAAACTCCAGCTTAAAGCTGTGTCCCGATAAGCCACTTTACAAGGGAACTAAAGAAATAAATGATATATAACCGAAAATTATCTCAAAGTGGTAAAACAGGTCATTCCTTCTTTCCACTACGTTTCTGCATTATTTAAACCTACATGCATATTCCACCACTATTATATATACACATCAGACGATGTATGTAAACGCAATAATACGCCACAGTAAGCTGCACTTCCCAAATTCGACACACCCGCACCGCAAGTCAGTCTGTAACGGCATCGCGAATCATGTAATTACTTTAAAAGCTTAGCAAATATTTTTATACGGAATAAGCGTGTACTAGACCGTAATAATATGAACATGGGTGCCTTGTTTGTGGATTTGTTGTACTTGGAGTAAGTTTTTGTAGCGTCGTTCTAGCTTTATCGTATATGTACACACGGCTACACATCAAGCTATACATTTCCAATTTATGCTGATCTCGCATTGTATAGGATTTCCGTACAATGAGAGGTCAGCGTATACTGGAGATGTATAGCTTGATGTGTAGCCATGTGTACGTGTTGTGATTGTGAGCTTGTGTGGAATTAAGATGTTAATAATTACTTTAAAATATACAGTTTAAAATAAATTGCTTCGACGGTTTGGTATGTGTAGAGTTGATTGCCCCGTCGGTCTTGTGGACAGCTGAGCGTGGGGTCCTGGGTTCGATTCTCAATTCGGGCAAAGTGTTACTAGGTTTTTCCATTAGGATTTTTTTAGTAACAGCCTAGAGTTTGGAAGTTGGCGGTGTTGTACCGCCGTGCAAAGCACATAAAAAAAAAGATTTATTTCAGAAATTACAGTGCATAGATTGTTAGTAATTAGTTAGTAACAATTTGTGCTTATCTACTATGTTAGTAATGCATTAAACCATTGGTCTTGCACCTGATCTCTCTCCGGTCGTGTCGGATTGCCGTCCCATCAGACTATGAGAGTGAAGGACAGTTTAATTTTTCTTATTATTTATTACAAAAGTAGTTTACTCTGCAATCGGCATTTTGTTTTTGTTATGTTTTTGTTGTAATTTGCCAATGTCGCAACCACAGAGTATGTAATGTTGTTACAGTAATTACGCAATATTGTCTTTGTCTGTGGCTTTGACATCAACCGATGAAGAATCAATTTTATAAATAGCGTTTGTTTGTTGGCTGAATACGAGGCTTTTGGCTACTTTTGTATTTGTGTATTTTGTGTTTTTATTTTATTTAAATGTGCGTTTTGTTTGTGCAGAATAAACGTATTTTCTTTCTTTTTTTTCTTTAGGGAAGAGAGAGTGCACCTGTGTCTGCGCACACACTTGTGCACTATAATATCTCCCGCGCCGAAGGCTGGTTTCTGCCGAGACTAGTTGCCAAGGCTGAAATTGGGTATGAAGACTATTATTATTTGCAGATAAATCTAGTCGTTTCTGTAATTTTTTTTCTATAGAAATGTCGGCGACAGCCTTCTCTTTGGGAATTGTGTGTACCGATTATTCAGAATATTGTTGAATTAACGCTACAATTGATTAAAATTATTTCTAATGGGTTAACTTTTTTAAAGAGGAATATAAACGGCTAACAAAGCTTTTTCAATAAATATGTGTCTTTTAGATACTCAGTTTTCAGTAGTAAATAAGATACTGATAAACATATAATTTATCTACTCAAAAAATAACTTAAACCAAAATCCCAAGCCCATTGGGAATACAGTCCAGCTTTCAATCCATCATATAATTAATTTAAAGGACTCATTAAGAAATGGATGCAGTCAGATTTACATTCCAATCAATGTCAATATTCGTTAAGAGAAAGTAAACAGACTCCTCCCCCGGTGGAAGTTTGTATGGAGTCAATTTATATAATTGTATGGGTATGAGGTTATTACTTTTGGTAATTAACGTTTTGTGTTATTGAGCCTTTGTTTTTATGTATTTTAACCAGCTTTAACTTTCTTTTTTCTTTTTTATTCATATTCTTTATCGAAAAATATTAGCCTAGGTCTTAAGGGGGAGTCGTGAAAATTTATTCGCTGTTACAATGTATAATAGATTATGTATTGTTAAAATGTTGTCAACACACATAATACCCTGAAATATACTAGTGAGTATGAAAGTCAATGGACACTAGTCAGTATAAGTGTTAAAGAAATTAATTCGGATGAGTTCTTAGTTATTAAAGTAGGTAGGTATATATTTGATGGACGTTTATGCGTTTGCTAAGTATACAGCGTTACGAATTTCGAAATTAAATGATTTTGTGAATGCTTCTTTCATGTTCCGTTTGCTTGATTGTAGTTTTCAAGTTTTCAACACAAAAAACGTCATGGTTTTCACGTTTTCAAACGATTCACGACTTTATGATGGATTGACCCCGTAAATTTTGAAGAATCATTATTAATTAATTATACCTAAGAATAATTTAGCAATTTAGCAAAAACATAAAGGAAATAATATAGTTGACAAACAACGTGTTTTTTGTAAAAATATTTTATTCGTTTCCCGATCCTTGCATGACAATAAATATTAATAAAATATGCACGAAATAATAATAGCTACAGCGTAGCAAAGTGACACGTCTACGCCGTAGCCACGTGTAGCCGGCGTAGCTACGAAAGCGCTACACGCGCGTCAGTTAGTAGGAAGTATAAGTTTAGGAAAAGTAGTTTGTCAAGGGCTCGAGTACATATTGATTATAACTTAGTAATTGAAAGGAAGCCGTATATTAATTAATTGTGATAAAAAAATGTTATTGTTAAATGTTAATAAAAATATACTTTCGATGCATTTCATACAATGTAATTATTTTAAAGTCATGAATAATAAATAATTACACAGGGTATTGCGTTTCGACGAGAAATAATATTATAATATTTTGATAACAGAACTACCAAATAATCAGATCTAAACTTACCGCAATGAAGATACCACAGATGGCGATAACTCGATACAGTCAGTTCATACAAAGTTCATATAACTTAACAAACTACAGTAAAATCGTATACAAAGAGCCTACTCTAACACTTACTACCACGACCTAACATGCAACTACGACAACTTCACAACCAGTGAGTAGCTTCTTAACTATTAGAACTAGCCTAAACACTTCTTAATTACTTTAAAAAATACTTTGGATTACTTTTGAAAACACCTATAGAATAAAAACTATTAGAAAAATCGAGAAGTTCTATACGAAAATTGAGTTTACATTCGAACGTACTTCGACGAGTGTACTCAGCCGAATATTCCTGGCGAGTTTTATATTGTTTAAAAACTTTTTGTTAGTTGTTGTAACTTTTTTTTTTTAATATGGATGTAAAGCGCGTGCTACGGCGGGCGCCGACGGTGTAGCACTGAGCTCGGCGGCTATCAGACAGAGTAACGACTGATATCGTAGTTCTAGGATAGGTGTAGGCACAGCAGCCCTAACTACTGATGCCTAGTGCATGCGACGCGAGTTGGGCACGAGTTGGTAGTGTTGGGACGTAGTAGCGACGGTACACAGACTGATTCAACGTTTTAGTTGTAGTACTGTTTGCATTTAGTTCCACTGTTTTGATGGTACAGTGTTTCTGATTGTGTTGTCAAATATTTGAATGCGAATTGTTTTTCACTTACTAATTTATTCGTGGGTTGGTTAATGGTATACATTTTCAAGAAGTTTTGAATTGATGTAATAATACTTTTCTAAAATAAAATTAGCTTAAGTTACTCCTTATAGCATCAGCTAGCTGCCAGTGAAAGTCTCGTCAAAATCGGTCCAGCCGTTTCGGAGATTAGCCGGAACAAACAAGCAGACTGAGAAAAAAAAAAGTTTTTTTTTTTTATAAGTACCTTATATACTGTCATATGCATTTAGTAAAAAAATGTTATTTTGATTACGAATAGACACTTCTATTTTATTTACTTTACTATGCATGTATGTATGAATATAGCTTCTGGTCGCGACTTCGCCCGCGTGTTTCTTGTTTTATTTTATCAAAAAAAAAAAACCTATGACAGTCGGCAATAATATAGTTAAACAATTAGTGAAACAATTTTAGGTATCGGTTCAGTAGTTCCGAAGGTTACCCCCTTCATAGAACCTCACAAACAAAACAAACGTGTATTTATAGAAAAATAATGTCAGGTTCACGGATATCTATGGTCAGGTTGATTGAATACAAAGTTCCAGCTTCTTTAAATATAGGGGTTTTACGTAAATATATTGTTGCCTACTAAAATACTACCTACTTTTTTTTGTACGAGTACCTAAAACATAGTGAATGAACAAGAAAACAAACCGTAAATTCGTCCTGTAAAAACTTTTTCGCGGCCAAACGTAACAAAACTCAATAACCGATTCCAATACAACTTCAAACGCTGGAAACCTAAACCAATTGAATCGCAGAGGTGATCGACGACCACGTTCCACGTAATCGGCTCTCATTCGAACGCGCCGAATATAGGCCTCCGCATTCCGAACTAGTTGGAATCAAACTTCGACCATTATTGCCTTCTGCGTCGACGCCCAAAGAAATTTACGAAATCACGTGCAAGAGGCCAGGGCACAAAGCGAACGTTGTGATTTCAACCCGAAATAAAGGCCGGAAGAACGGCCCTGGGAGCATTTTCGTATTTTCAGCACAATGGCTGGTCAAAGGCATGATTGCGCTCAGATAGGAACCATCGAATATAACGCAGCGCCATCTATGAGCGGAAATAGGAACCGCTTAGTCGCGCCTTGATTGAAGCATCGTATTCCAGCTGCAGCCGAATTGCAGTTTTAGTGTTTGATTATTTTTGTACTACACTCGTTGGGCGTGATGTCATGTTTTATTTTTTGGTTTATATTTTGTTCTTACTTCTTTTGATAAGTTTCAAGTGGTTGGCTGGTTATTGTCACGTTGTTGCCATACAAACGTTGGCAATCATGAGAATATGACGTCTCTTCAGTAAACTCACTGAAATAGTAAGCACAGTGATGAACTTACGGGTAACGGGTTCTATGCGCAGATTGACATACAAATTCCATTTGAATATTTTTACATCCTGAAATCGAAATGTTTTTATGAACACAAGATATAGTCGGTTGGTATTTGGATATACAAGGTTTTACAGATGAGCGTTACCTAATACCTAAGCAGCTACTTTATTTCAAAACATCCTCAGGCCGACCATAAAGCCGACTCGCAACTACATGACGATTGTGCTCCAAACATTTACATTACAAATTGTATGAGTCCGAGGGGCAGTCCCCAGCGATTTTATAACACAAACAGTTGACTATGTCCACGACATATTTACTTAAAACATTTAGACGAGAAAGCAGTGGGGCAATCTCCTTATGAGATGTGGGTAATATTATTTACTTGACGTGAGTTCATGCTTTTCTAATGCTAATACTGTTTTTTTTTTTTCAATATTATTAAACTATGCTTCTACCGGTCGATGAGTCTCTAACAACCGATAGATGGCGCTTAAGTTACCCTAATGAGAAAACTAAATGTAATGGAACTGTATGAAAATCGGTATAAAAAGGAGACTTGCAATGGTTTTAACTTGACTGGTGACTTCGAGCATTTCCTTTCCATTTTGGAAACAATAGTAGATTGTTTGCCTAGGGAACAAACAATTATTTTTAAGGCGAGAGTTTTTCTTTGAATCCAGAGCGGAGCGAAGGATTCAAAGTACGTCACTCGAGCTTAAAATAAGAGTGTTGAACACTATACTTTTTATCACCCTCTAAGAGAAAAAAAAATGTGTGTGGTTCAACCCCCATCAGGAACGAAGTTCATTCTCACGTATGATTCAAAACAAAAAAAAATTGCTGCCGCCATTTCGGATTTACATTTTGACCTCACTATCGGCTTTAGCACCCTCTAAAACTATGAAAACAACACCCACGATGATAAATTTGAAAACTTTCAGAGCCGCCATCTTGGATTTACATTTTTACCAAATTCACACTTTCTCTCTCTTGCCGGCCTGTTACTTGTTCATACAATGTTTGTGATTGATCTCTTCGGTGATTGGAACTTTTACTAACAAAATCCACCTTACAAATGCAAATCACTTTTCGTCCCTAGGGATTAAAAAGCTATTTTAGTCGCTGTTTACAAAGAATAAACTAGCTCTTTTTGAATAGATGTGATAAAAAATACTTTACCACATAATGTTACTACAAGTTGTTACAGTACATGAATAACAGTACAAACGGTTTAACTTACGTATTTCATTCAACACGATATCAATTACCTCTTACCCTCTTAGACATAATTTGATATGTATATAATTGGTGAATCTTGAGGCCTATGGCTATAATAGTCGGTCTTTTGCCTATCATGTTTTCGTTTAAACCAATTAATCTACTCAGCCACTTCTTTTATGAATGTTATTGTATGTTGTTTATTTTAAGTTTTATTGTTGTTATTAAACAATGCTGCGATGCGATGCGATGCGATGGATGCAGGTGACTAAATCGCCACGATTTAGTCACCTGCATCCATCAAGGGGTGATTTAACACAAACCCGATTCGTGTTTAAAAAAAAACGGATAGAGATACAACAGTAGACAGATATATATGGTTGGGGAAAAAGTTTCTTCGCATTTTTTAAGAAAATTCAAAACATTTTTTAACATAGTATGTTTACATTTAACTAAAGTATGTAGGTACCATTTTGTTCGATAACTTTTTGCCATCTTGTAGGTAGGGACATGATCCCATTGCTATAGAAATTTTGGGACTTCTGATCAAAATACCGCGACAAGTGGTTTTGGCAGTCCTCCCGTGATGTTAACCTGACACTGCCTAAAGAATTCTGAAGAGACCGAAACAGGTGGAAATCTGAAGGTGCAAGGTCAGGACTATACGGCGGATGCATTAACACCTCCCAGCCAAACTCTCTTAATTTTTGCTGAGTGGCTAAAGATGTGTGAGGTCTAGCGTTATCATGATGAAAAACCACACCCCTTCTGTTGATTAATTCCGGCCGCTTTCTCTCAACTTCTTGCTTTAATCTCATCAGTTGTTCGCAGTAGAGTTCAGAATCGATGGTCCTGCCTGGTGGTAACAGCTCATAATGAATAATGCCCTTCCAATCCCACCACACACACAGCATCACCTTGTTGCGAGTTAACCCGGGTTTTGCCACAGTCTGTGAAGCCTGACCGGCCTTTGACCACGACCTTTTTCGCACGTTCTTGTCGTACGTGATCCACTTTTCATCACCAGTTATCAGCTTCTTCAAAAATGGTTCGGTTTCATTACGTCGTAATAAAGAATCACAAATGAGTACACGGTTCATTAGGTTTCTTTCAGTGAGCTCGTGAGGTACCCAAATATCGAGCTTTTTTGTGTACCCAGTTTTTTTCAAATGCGCCAAAACTGTTTTGTGGTCAATTCCCAGTTCTTCAGCTACGTCGTAACTACTAATATGCCGATCTTGCTCCACTTTTTCAAAAATGGCATCCATTTTATCCGTAATAGGGCGACCAGAGCGACGTGCATCTTTGACATCAAAATTTCCGGATTGAAAACGCTTAAACCAAATTTGTGCTACTCTCACAGACACTGCACTAGGTCCATAAACATCGCAAATTTTTTTCGCGGCTTGCGTTGCATTTTTACCTTTTTTGTAGTAAAATTTTAAAATGTATCGAATTTCTTCATTAGATTCACTCATCTTGACAGTACGAAAAACAAATAAAAATCACACATTTTCCTAATTTGAATTTGGAATTATGTTCTTTAAAATTTAAACTTTCAATGATACCAAAACCAGCCAGATACACATAGTATAGCCAAAGAGATTTTATTACAAGTTCATACATACTATAATGCGAAAAGACTTTTTCCCCAACCTATTATATATAAAACTAATTTGTCGAATAAGTATATATATATATATATATATATACTTATTCGACAAATTAGTTTTTCAGTAGAACGGTTAGAATACCCCCTTGCAATGCAGGTAACTAAATTGCCAGCCATGCGGTCAAATGTATAAAAAAAAAAATTCTTCTAACGCATTCCCCACTGTATACCCACGTATTAAGATACAGTTGTTAGGCTATGTAGTGTAACGTACCGGCGGCGCGGGGTTTGCCGCTTGTTACTCAAGATGTCTAGGGAGATACTGTAAAGTGACTCGCCCTGTGTTTTCTGCGTACACTAGATTCATGTTGGTCTTATGATCGCGTGGAGTCGCATAATTTTACTGGTTATATGGTAGGAAATGCGGTGCGTAGTTTGGGTTGAAAGAATTAAGTGTTAGTTGATGATTGTAGTACTGTTTATACGTTTCCGTTGTAGTATTTTTTTATTTCAACTGGTTTAAAACTGTTTTTTTTTAGAATAAAGAGTAAGCAGCTGCTGCTACTTAACTATATGTTGCCAGTATGATGATGTGGCATAAATTTTGAGCAAATACCATACTAAGGCATGAATTTTCTTTATTTTGTTTTTTGATGATGTTTAGGTAATAGCACTTCCTCTTAATGAACGTCAATACACTCATCGCCATCGTCTTTAAAATCATGCTAAACGATAAATTTAATTTGCTTTTTCGTGCATAAACACAATATGATATAATTCATCGTAGGAGAGTAAAGTATAAATAGACTGTTTCTACAGAAATATTTTCTATGATGCAATTTTCCTTTCAATAAAACAAAACCCATCTAATTCCCATCCTAAGCCCCAATATCCACAAATACCTGAACATCAAGAAACATCCACTAGTCTACAAACTAACAAGTCCAAAAACAATTTACATGGCGCCCGCGCCGCACCGCCCCCCTCCTCCAAACGGCCGCGCGGCCGGCTCGATTTCCATAACTAATTAAATTGTGGGACAAAGTTGGCTCGCAGGTGTGCCGCGGTCTGCTACTTCAAGTCCTCACGACCTGTTTATTTGAGTATATAATGCTTGGATGTGTTTTCTATTGTGGGTATGTGTTTTGAGGGAATTGGAGCTACTGAATTTCGGGTAGTAATAGAACCAACATCTACAAAACTACCACTGACTCGTCATGGCCTGCAGTGCTGGCCTACTGGTAGTCCCACTGTGTACAGACATTAGGAATTATAACCCACACTCAGATATTTTTGTTTTACAAATAGTTTTGCAAAGAACTGAACCTACTTAAAGTGGTTCTTCGTAAATAGGGTTGACTGCATTCTTCGGGTACGTCCATTTGGAAACACAGCATGGTGCCTATATAAGTTTTGTATTGGTATTTTGTATCAAATGTGATAAAGGTTTTAATTGTGTGACTAACGTATTTTAATTTACATAGTGTAACAGAATAATTGCCAGAATATGTACATATAGGTAAACCTTGTATATATGACTATATCACCTGGAAATAAGGTAAACAATAATCCCAACTACTTCGAACGACTCAAACAATGATCACCAAACTAAATGCTTTAATAGTTCAGTAACCGTGTGGAGCCATTACTTTTTATTTGGCCTATCGCATCGAATCCGTGCCGGCATTGCATCCGATACCGGTGCTCATTACCGGAACGATTCAATTTCAACCGGATAACCGGAGGCGTTACCGTAATGATGATGAGTTTAATGGACCGTTTTAAACGTAAAATCAATTTAATTACAAGGTAATCTTGAAATTTACCTGTTTGTATGTGTGGTGACGTCATAACGCCTCTTTAAGGTATTTAATTTTTAGTTGAATCGTTAGTTTATGCTTTCATATCGAAAGCCAGCGATTGCCCATAAAATGACCAACCGATTTTTGATTCGGTAAACGACGCGGTACCAAAGCCGCACGTCGATACAAAATCGAATAACGTTCGGCCTAGGTAGGTCAGAATAAATAACCTATTCGGACAAAGGCTCCTAAAAACAGTTAATCAACTGTTACCACGTATGCTGAAGCCTGCTCAAGTGATACCCAAATTGCCGACATAAGGTTGAATAAGAAACAGATAGGGATAAATATACTTACTCACACCATTGGGTACACCTCTGACTAACCTTTCAAGGATTACCAGGCGTGATGTTATTTGTTTATTTGGGATCTCCAACAAAGGATACACTTACACAATATAAATTACAATAATAAAAACGGTTCTTTTAAATGTGCTCCTTCAATTACAGGAGACCACAGCACGCACATATAACTAGGTGTAAACAGGAGAAAAATAGAGAAACAAATGATGAAGTTAAAAAAAACACATCTAGATTGAGCATTTATATTTGATATGTTACTTTCTCCGTTTTTCAAGGGCAGTGGGTATCCAAAACATAACATGAAGACATATTACAGATAGACTCATTTCAAATTCCCCTAGCAAAGTACTGTCGCCAAAATGACAGCTTCCCAAACCACAGTGATTTTAGTCCCGTAAGTGTTTTTTTATTAATATTTATACGCCATACAGATTCCTACACGCCATAATCGCGGAATACGGACATTTGTTAAGAGGGTTCCTTTATTAATGGTTAGTTCGCGTCCATTAAAATTCAGATAAAACAGAGGGGAGGATAATGTGAAAGCGATATTTTGTAATGTATCATTTTACTGGCGATGCATGGAAAACAGATTTTGTGTCCTCTTTTGGGATTATTCATAATAATTTATTTCACAGTTGGACAAAGCTGAAAGTTCTAACTTATTCTAGTACTTGAACCTGCGACTCTGTCGGCTAGAATATCGTAATAACAACATGGAGTCGCATTGAAAATTGTAGGTAAAAAAATCGAGGCAAGCTTTCATAGAACTATACCTACTTGACAAAGCGTATTTTCCTTGCCTTATACTATCCCATTTTTGAAGATCTATCCAGGTCTCATCCAATAACCAGGCCTTGGGTAGGCCTATAAAACTAACAGACTTTTTTAATAAGACCACTTCTTAAAATCTCTATTCTATTTATAAACGTAAAAATCTTAATAAGACCACTTCATAAAATCTCTTTTCTATTTATAAACGTAAAAATCTATAGAGTGGAAAGAGAAGCTATTGGGCTAATGAAACACCACGAGTGGCGTTAATGAGGCATGGAGCGCGCATTCCATATGTTACGCCAGGTTATAGTGTAAGCAGAACTTAACGGGGTCGGTATTATATAGACTGTGGTTCAGTTTTGTTAGACGGAAATTATTTAAGTATATCAAAAAAGGCTTATTGGTCTAGTGGTCGCAAGCGCTAGTCCTGGATTCGATTCCTTGGTCGGGCAAAGTGTTATTGGGTTTATCCATGTGGAATTGCTCAGTAGCAGCCCGGTGGCTAGATTTGAGCCCGGTTGATGGAAATAGGCTCGTCCCCTATTACATATGGAACTTAACATAACTGGCGAAATGTGGATATATATCGCCTCTGCCTAACACTTCGGGAAAAAAAAGGCGTGATGATATGTTGAGTGAATTATATAAGATATCATTTACAAACAAGAGAACTGTTAACAAAGTAAGTGTCCTATTCAACATCACTTGTTAAAGTAGAATACTATAATTCTAAGAACGAATATAGTTAACCTAGTATCGTAAGTTAATTAACACTACCCAGTATTGTAACACAACAATATCTATGAACACAGAAAGCTCATGCGCCCACACACGTAGCTGTAAGCGTCGTAGCACAGAGAGTACGAAGCGGCGTAGCGGCGTAGTAGCGTAGCACATTCGTAGCCCTTCAATTTGTTATGTAAATGCATCTTTTGTCCGTCCATCCGTCCGGAGCGGGCACCACTCTATAAATTTGTTCGAATACCGCTGGGCGTGGGGATTTCGAGCAATTTTGTACAATTGCTGTTCTCTACTGGACAACTGCTGTAGCCGTTGTCAAGGTTACGGCGTCGGGGCGGAAAGCTTTGCTCCTTGTGGTCAACCATTGTTAGAGAAATAAGATAAAGTATAGTCTAAGTAATTGTGTCTTGTAGTCTTTGTATAGTGAATGGACATATTTCATTGTAGGTGTATATTGTTGGCTTGAGAATTATTCACGACAAATGCAGTAGGTGTATCGGTTTTATAAAATTGCTGAATTTCATTAAAAAGAAAGCACAAAATTTTAGCCGTACCTCATATTGTTAGTGCTACTATTTAATATAGTTGTCAGCCAGCTATCCACAGCAGGCTTCCGAGTAGGTACTATTCGGCTTCTGTTTTCTCTCATCCATAATTACCCTAATTTTAAAACAATATTTTACCATAAATTTAACCTACTTCACGCACAAAACTAGCTACAAATATGACCAATATTCCCACCACAGGATTACGTGCGCGTAGCGTTGATAACACTGAAATGGTATAACAGAGCCCATGAGAGCAATTGCCTTATCTACCGGCATTGGGAATCAACCGAGCTAACTAATAACGCATAGTTTCATCAGATATATTTGTGGTAGATAATTTTGATACCAATTTGTTTTAATTTTAATTATTTAATGACAATAATTTGCAGTAAAGTTCTGTAAAACAGTAAGTTAAAAATATGGACATCTGTGCTATGAAGGTTAAAATATTTACAAAGTAAATTATTTGAATTAGTTTAATTATTTAAATGATTTTAATGTCGATAGGCATAGACCTATCGACATTCTATAGCACAACCCTAATTAATTAATTTCGTACCTAAATAATTTCGTAGATCCTATGATCTACGAAATTATTTGTGAGATACGTTAACCAAGACTTCTCCGGACGTGACGAAACAAACCATAAATAGGAATTATAAATATCGACGGCAAGCGAAATATTTTTTTTATATCCTCACGATACGGTATATATCCTCACGGCTACACATCAAGCTATAGATAAGATAAAGATAAAGATAAAAATCATTTATTTGTCCAAAACAGACAACAGTGAGTATACACACACATGGCATGCAAGATATTACAATTAAATTATATCACAGTCATGTTTTGCCTTAACGGCGTACAAAATATAAGTAGGTAGGTTATTACATTTAATCGAATAATTATAAATTTATCCATTATTCAAATAATTAATCATCCAAATTAGAATTTAGAAATTAAAATGTACTAAAGAATAGTGTCAACAATATAATATAATAAATTAGTCAATTTAATGTCAAAGTAATTAAGAATACACAATTATAAGAATTAGATTAATTTATCTATTGTGTGTTATTGTTGTGTGTTATTTAACTATGTAAACTATTAACGGCTCCCAAATTAAGATGATTATTTTATTTTATTTTACCTTTTTTCTTTGACATGATCTCGACCTTGACATGATCTCTTTTGACCTTGACATGATCTCTTCGTTATTTGACATTATATACGTAAAATATATATATATATTTTGTTTTATAATAAATAAGTATTGTTACATACAGCTGTAGTGGCAATCATGTCATTTGGTCTAAATAGCTTTTTATTTTTATTATTTGATTTTGCTTTTATATAGATTATTTTCTTTTAGATTTTGTGAATGTGAGAACGTTGTAGGCTTAACAGACTGTAGATCTATCGACCATTTTCTATCTTGCTAAGTACCTGGTACTTGTTGATAGGCCTACACTGTCCTCTCATACCTATTAACTCTGTAATTTGAAAGCATTGTTAATACCATTTATTTTTAAAAGAGTAACCATGGAGTTTCTTGCCGGCTCTTCTCCATAGGAAACGACCAATTGGAACCGTGCATCTAGCTTCTGACGTTTCATAAGTGCCCTTATAGGTTTATGTGAAATAAAATATTTTGAATTTGAATTTTGAATTTATCATTCAGAAATTCGTCAGTGCTGTAGTAGGATTTCTCTATAAGAAGGTTTTTTAACCTACTTCTTAATTTTTCCGTTGTATATTCCCTCCAATATTTTGGCAACGTATTGAAAAGAATTGGCGCCATACAGAATATACTTTTACGCAGTAGAGCTGTCCTGGATCTAGGAATGCAAACTTTGCTATTGTCGCGTCTATTTCGAACTACTTTACCTGAAATAGGGGGAATAGATTTAGGTTCGATTTGACAAACAAAATGGTCTCTGAGATGTACATGGATGGAAGGGTTAATATTTTATATTTTTTGAAATATGGTTTGCAACTCTCAGTAACATGAAGTCCAAACATAAGGCACCTCTTTTGGGTTTAAAAAATGACATTCTTATTTGTTGAATTACCCCAAAAGATAACTCCGTAATTTAAGATAGTGGACACTAAGCCATGATAAGCAGTTATCAGCGCATCAACATTTAACATGGGGGCTAATTTGTACAGTGCATATGTGGAATTACAAATTTTTTTGCTTCCGTATGTATACACTTCAAGTTTATGCTGATCTCGCATTGTATAAGATTTCCGTACAATGCGAGGTCAGTTTATACTGGTAATGTATACATAGCTTGATGTGTAGCCGTGTGTACATAAATTAATGTAGATACATAAAACCCCAACTCAATTTTACCAAAACATTATGTCGAAATCAACTAATGCTGGCACATAATGGCACCCCACTCATAAGTAAAAAAATCACAAAAAAAACAAAAACCTAACAAAATTAAAACAATAAAATAGGTATCAATCAAAACTCGCACCAATCAATCAATCAGTATTCACTTGTAACAAACGCATTGAATACGTTAATAGGTTACCAATCATCAAATCATCGGCTCCGTCATCGAATCATCGGCCATTGTGTGCACGGAGGGGGCGCCACTGAGCCTCTCAATATGCAAATTGCTCTGCCACCGAAAGCCTAACTGGCTATTGTAGGAACGACCTGGATCGGTATAAACGGCTTTAGGTAGCATCTGAGAGTATGTGCCGTTATGTATGTATTTTGAGCTGTTTTATGTCCATATATCGAAATATTATTTTTTGCTTAATATCGTAATATTCTAATGCTGCAGCCGCATCTGAGTCTATCGTAACGAACCTTCGCACGGTGATACGATACACGCAGGTGTGACCAACCACTATCGGTTATCATCGCGATAGTTCGGGCTGCGTAGCACTTATCAACCGGGTGGCGGTACATAATAAACGTGGCGAAGGCGCTAATGTGACCACCGCATTAGCGCGATAACTTTTTAGCGAGCAAAACATACGAAGCTCCAGCACGCATTGCTTTGTAACGATAGACGCAGATGCGGCCGTATCATAAGTATCTGTGCAATCGAGTGTAAAACTAAAAGTAATAATAATACTCATAAAACTCATAAGCCATCCGCAATCAATTCTCTAAATGTCAGTGAAAAACGCATCAAAATCTATTGTGTATTTTAGCAAGCAAGAGAGCACACACAAAGACACAAAAAGTGACTTTGTTTTATACTACAATTTATAGATTAATAATTGTAGAATCTTTTTTTTTTGGGTGGGAAATTATCAAATAACTTTCGACCCGGGCCTGGTCCTTATCGGACGGCGAGCTACCCATTGCTCACCGTCCGCAAGCCTGCGCCTACGGTGGCCGAGAATTGGCCTGCGATTCTCGACGTCCAGGGCGTCAACTGCGGCGGCTAGGGGCGTGAGGACGCGAAGTTTGCCTCTCCCTCACGCGTTCCGCCTCCTCCTTTGCGAGCATTACTGCTTCGCACAAGGAAGTGACGGCCTCCCATGCCCTCTCGCTCCGTACCATGGCCTGGACCAGGGCCAGACGCGAGAGATCACCGCCACCGATCGCGTCCACGAGTACACGGCGATGCTCTGCCCAAGCCGGGCAGACCTCACTGTATGCTCCACCGTGTCCTCCGGGCGATCTAGTTGTAGAACCTTGATTGATCTTTGACCTGTTTTTAGTTAATAAACCTATGAATGAGATACCACGATTGGTAGGTACTGAGGATCCAAAATGGATCATTGCATCGTAATTACTTTGTTAGGACTTCAGTGAAAAATTGTAATCAATAATGGAGGTAGGGTACTGTTACAATTATTTTAACTCTAATTTTGTATCACAGTGATCTTTATTCTCTTCAGAGGGAAAATAATTGGGAAGGGACTTTCCGCTCCCAATCTTATAGACTATTACTTTTCAAAGCTAGTTCCAACCAAAACGAATAATTTTAACTGGATATTTCCTTAAATAACTACGTGTAACACAGCCAGCTGGACGCGTATGGCCGGTGCGCCGGATATTGACATTGCCGCTATTTCCGGCCCACGCGATGTATCAACAGAATAAATACTGCACGGAATTAGGGCGCCACGCCGAAATATGGGCGTCGATAGTGCGTTTTTTTTTTTTGTGAAAAAGTGAATTACATTTTTTTTTTACTTGAAATGCTGTTTAGCAAGCAAAGAAAAAGATGCGACGATATCAGTAGCATCTGGTAGAATTACTCGACAAATGACTTATTTATGTATCAATGTCTATAGGGTAAGATGTTTTGCTGGCGAGTATTTTTCAGGGTGACAAGGTAAAACTTCCTTTTATTACCAAAAAATATAAAGACAATTTGGTTTGCAAACAATTGGTGCTCTCACCCATCATGAACATGAGTAATATGTGCTATGCTAAAAATTAACATTTTAATAGTGTTTTGTAATAAACTCTTATTTACACGTGCAAATATGTACAATTCAGTTTGACATTATTAACGTACAACTTTTCCTATCCAATTTAATAAACACAAAACAAAAATATTACAACAAAACAAGTGTCAGCAAGAAAAACCATTACTAGAAAGAAAAAAAGAAAGAAGAAAATACGTTTATTAGTAGTAAATATGACGCAAAGAAAGAACACAAACACAAAAAAACAAATTGGAGTTATATGCGTCACATCCACGCAAAACGGTCATCGCTCAGCATAATGCTGCGACCCTATGCGAGACAGAGCCCCGGCGCTGGTTTTTAGCGACAGCCGGCGTTGACGTGATGACGTCGACCGGTGCAGCATACAATGAGATGTAAATAAGATTTATGAAATTAAATAAATATACAATACTTAATTTAAATGTATATACAATTTTTGTACATAATATTATTGTATATTTTAATGTAATATTATTATAATATTAATTTAAATGTAAAATATAATATTTAAAATGGCAACATTCCAACATTACTATAGATATAATTACGGTCCTATGCATCCATCTAATTACAAATCCAGCTTTCCATCTCACAATAAGAAACTCAAACTTATAAAAAGCATTCAGATGTCAAAACAAATAAATCCGCAGATATTAAAAATAATACCCTAAGCGACACTCAAAATTAAAACGTAGAAAACTCTTGAAGAAAATCTCAGAAAGTTTTAAAAGCATTTCCCGGTTTATTTGCGCGTAATGATTAACATTCATCATGTAAATTGTGATAACTTGTTAAATCGAAATGTAAGACCGAATCGAGAATTCCCAAGAAAAGAAAAAAATAACTTATTTCTTGAATATTTTCCGTTTTATACTTCATAAACTTCGCGATTAAGATTTCCACTCTGGTTTAAGAAAATTTACTTTTCCATTTATCTTTTCAATTTCTTTTTTACATATTAAACAGGATACTTTTGCTTAATAAGTATTATTAATATTTATAAGACTGCTGTGAATTTGCGAATTTTGTTTAAGTGTTTAATTACAAAGACGGGAAGATTAAAATGATAAATTCAGTATATCATAGACAAAGACTGACCGTGCCCATAGAAAGTAAATTCAAATTCTGGTCATAAATGTACTTTTATATTCAGAATATGAAAAACGAAGGCATTTTTTTATTATTTATGAATCTGAGATTAATTAAGCATCCCTATGTACAGTACAACTATTTTCTTAATGTCCCTCGCAAACTACGTGTTTCGTCAGGCGTCGGATTTCTATTGCACTTGGTGCAGACCGGATGCTCTCAATCGACTTGGAAGTATATGGAGTTGTTAATACTCTTTTAACTTAATGTAATTTATTTAATAAATGGGAGGAAAGATGCTAGACTGACGAACCACGAAGTTTGCCGAGGGGAAAATAGTTGTACTGTAACTGAATATGTGAGTAAAAAAAAAACAAGTTTGCATTTTAAAATTGCTTTTAAACATTTAATTTACAATTTTTGCTTTCATTATCGGTTACTAATTAATCGATTCATCATTTTAACAAACAAAATTACCTCTATAACTCTAAAGAATGCACTCATGTCTACATTATTACTGTTTTATTAACCAAACCGCCGAATTTACTACACTAATGGGCGCTCATAACAATTGTTCATTCAATGCACCTCGACATTATAATATCACAGGAAAATAATTCGATTCACATTCCAAATGATTTTATCAAAAAGATTGGTGACCTCTTAAGATGAAAAATCTTTCAATTGCATTGAATAATCTTTTCAATCTCGAATGAAAAAAAGATTTGATCTCATACCACGGGGTATTACGCATTAATTTGTGGAACTCATGAAAAATGAGCAGGTGTATTATGGGGTTAGTAATATTATGTTCTTCTTTCTTGCTCATACCTTTTTATTACTTTATATAGCTTTTTCGTATTCCTGTGTAATTGTAAGCTGAAACTTGTAGAAATCAACTAATATTTGAACAACTAAGAATATAACTAAACTAACCGTATGGTAATTGGGAAATGCACTAACTTCGTACATTGTCCATCACAAATTTTATATTGTACAAATAATAGCCTATTAGGAGAAGTGGTCGCAAATACAAAAAGCTAAGGCTGTAGATTTTACAACCGCACGTAAATATTGTCTGATACACAATGCTGAATTTCCCTCGACTCACAACATGCATGCATCGACTGTAAAAGAAATGAACGTATAACTATATTACTATAGGTCTTTCTTTCACCCCAGCTCAACGCGGATTAATTAATTCATTGAATACGCTCAAAAAAATCCAATACTAATGTTTTCCGTTTTACTGATGCACAGACACAGACATCTTTTCATCCTCCCCGATTGCGGAAAATAAAATGTATCTCCTCCCCCGTCAGTTTTAGTGAAAGAAGCATTTGTATATGAAACGACCATTACCATTAGCTGGCGTTTCACTTCGCCATTGATGGCCAGCCCCTCGGCCATTCAGTGTCCGATGCACGCGTATTATGTTGAGTTCATTACATTGTGCTGTCCGTGTAGGTGTGTACGCGTAATGGGGAATCGACAGCAAAATAGTTTGTACACACGGGAAATAATTTATTGCTGTTTTTATAAAAGGAATAGAGACTTCTTATCTGGAAATGACAGGACATAATGGACATGCTGTGTTTATCAATAACAGAAATTGTTATATTCTCATGGGTAAGACGCCTCTGTTGTTAATCCACTTGGCGCCTTATAGCACCAGGCACCAGCTGGTTAAAACCACCTTTCGATTTCAACTGAACGCTGCTGCCATTCTGATATTAATGTTTGATGTCGTCTTATTCCATCGGAATACATATTTAGAACTAAAATCCTGTAAAAGTGGCCCTTCACAAATATAACCACACATATCTAACACATGTTTATTTAATGCATAAATATCCAAACACCAGTGCAAATCTGAAATCCTCTTACTGGAATACTTCTCTCTCATTGATATACTGTAGCAATAGCCTCTGTGGACTTTGCATTATCACCGGCCATGTTCAAGACGATTTGAATTTCAATACACGCCGAACTGTCCCGGCGAAGCGCGTGGATCATGTAGCCAACATAATAATACTGTGAGTTAGGCATCATAATATTGGCATTAAGGTTTTGCATAGCAATTTGTGAGATGATTGTGTTTCTTGTAGTTCGATGATAGTTGTGATGGTTAACTTTGAGAGATGAATAGTGTGAAATGTTTGTTTTTGTGAAAGATATATTTTTATCTAAGAACCTTTTTTATGAACTAATTCCTTATCCATGATATGATAAGTTTCCGGCAGGAAAAAGACGATTTGGTTACCCACAAATTAACAACAGCTAATTGCCGAATTCACCTTCACATCTTCGGGATAAAAGTTCCTAAGAAGTCTCACGTCAGCTTACCGCGCATAAAAATAAACATCATATAAAAATATCTTCTTTTAAAACCTTAGCCCATGACATCGCGGGCCGACGCGTATCGTCTCAGTATATAATACACAGTTGTCCGGTCGCCGATCTTAAACAATAAATCTATTGGCGTCCGAAAGGGGCTTAGCCGGTCCCCTTGGCTTCTCTTTGTAAATTCCCTGTTCGTATCTTTTCGCTCGAATGGCGACTTTATCTTCGGGACTGTATTGGCTTCGATGGAAAATGTATGGTGTGGAATTAAGACCGTCTCTTGTTTGGTACGTTTTTACTTTTTTGGGAAACTCTGGTTGTTGTTATGGTTGGTTATAATTTTTTTATGAGAGCGTGGAGTTTGGTGGAATGTTGTGAAGGAATGGGCCATTTATTACTTAGTTTAACTCTGTAGGCATAATATTTATTCGTTGGAAAATAATTCCCGTAGGTATTTGGAAATAACATAACACATAACATGTGGATTTTGAAAATGTATAAAAATTGCAATTGCATTGCAACTATCTGGTCAACAACTGCCTGAACACAAATTGGTGATGTAAAAAATCATGATAGATATGGTACAGGTACTGTCATTATGATCATGTATTCTGTTTCACTTACAAGAATCTGATGAAAAAGCGTAAGAGCATTCTGAAACCAAACTGCCAACTATCTCACAATAAACGCCAAAAAAATACACTATGATACAGAAAAACGCGAATAAAAACGAAAAAAAAACGGAAAAAAAATCCCTCACGATCGACCAATTGCGAATTTTAAAAGGGAATTGCTCCAATTTCGTTCTGCTATGGAAGAGTGCGCAAACTTATTAGCAAGCGACCGTTGGGTTATCGACAATCTTCCTTTACTTTTTTCAGGTGATCGGACGCTACGAGATTGATTGGACGATCCCGATTGGACGCTGCCCTCGTGACTCATTTTAGACGTCACCAACTGAATTCTACGATGTTTTTCAACGATTGCCGATTGCGTTTTTAATGAATGAAGGATTTTGTTATCGTTTATGTGGACGTGGAAATTTTTTAAAGGATTTTTCTATAAAGTAATTTTTGTTTGCATAGATTGAAACGTGATCAGCCGATCGGTCAGCTGTCAAGGAGTGCACGAATGCTGTTCCCACTGAAATTCCTCACTGCAAAAGGTTTAAGGTACGGTACGCTACAGGTGACCTCAACCATTTTACAGTATGTTTTTCATTTTATGAAAATTAAAAATTATTGTTCCTCAAGTGTAAGTCTTGTACACGTGATTATTTTATCATCATATGTATACAAATAGGCATTGCATAATCTTAAGCATAATATTTATAACATCTCCCATTTTACCTTTGTTTTATTTATCCAGTTACATACAAGACATATGTGGATAAATGATAATAGGATTTATGCGACGTTCGTTACGTAAAAATGTTAAGCCACAAACGTGCACACGTCTCCGCCAACAACATTAGAATAATTGATTAACTAAACGCAAAGAGAAATAATCGCGATTCAGCGTTTTATCAACTAAGGATTGTTGGACGGGAGCGACTATGCTGGTGGGTTCTCGCGACATAAAGTTACAACAAGTTGGAAAAGTATTTCGATTGCTTTTCGCAAAAATATTGTATAATTTAAGCATCATTGCCTGCAATATAAGTATCGTAATAAAAAATCTAATTTATTATGAATATTTTTATTTATTTATTTTTAACTGTCTAATTTATAAGGATTTTAAAAGACTTGTATACGCTTTAAAGGGTTTTTCTAACAGTATGACACAACTAAACATACCGTTCATTATTTCAATATAACAATGACGTCAAGTGACAAAACACTCGAGATAAATCTAGACCATACAACCAGCCTAAATCTCGTCCGTGCCAGGAAAAATGATTTATAAAAGCTCGCTCCGCTATAGGCGTCCCTTTCTCTCCTCACCATATTGCATACATCTATCCTTGTCTATACTAGTCCAATTTCACAGTCGGCTGGTTGCTTCCGTGGGACCTCGGTAGTAATGCCTCTATTGATTAAGAAACGTGAATATTCATTCAATTATATGGTAGCGCGGCTCCCAGATGAAACCTCGTAGGTTATGGTTTTAAAGGGTATTTACCTACTTTATTCTGAAGGAAAATATTTGAGCTGTTCTATTGACATTGTCGGTCCTCACTTAGTGGTTTGTTTTTGTAAGGATTAGATGGTAGCCGGAGCTCATCTGGATAAAAGGTAGATTCATAAAAAGTTACTTTTGTCTGACTCCTTGATTACAAAAAAATGCAGACAACTGAGAGAAACCGATGTGTTTAAACAGGCTTGTTCCCGCTTGTAAACATCCATTGCACTTTGTCCGTCTGAGGGAATATGATACATAAGCATAATCAGCCTATAATGTTTACAATCCTGGGACACAAACCTCCTCTCTTTGAAAGGGAATGGGCTTTAATCTACCACGCGAGCCCAGTGCGGGTTGGCTGATTTCACGTGTCTTCTATTGGTTCTAGAAGATGCCGGTTTCCTCACGATGTTTTCCTTCACCGTTTTGAGAGAATAATATAATGAAGCTTTTTAGGTTAAGGTAGTCTTTAAGTCCGCAATACAACAGCAACGTTGTCAAGCAGCAATCCTTGTTGTTGCAAGCCTGTTCGTGTCTTTTGCTCACAGTAAATTGGAATCCAGACAGTCTGTACACAGAACCATATATTCCCTAACAAATCCATCCAATACTTGAACGACAAATACGTCTTCATTATTCATTTCCCCAATACGCGGTACGTAAGCAAACAAAAATATTCATCGAGGATGTGGAAAAGATTTCTTTCGTCGCAATATGTAGGGAGGCGGCGGTAGAAGCGAAGGTTTCCGCACAATCTATCGTCGGTATAATGGAGCTGTTAAAGACAATATGCTAGGAAACATATTGGATGCAGCCCGACGAATGTGTAAGCGAGCGAGCGGAGACGACCTGAGAAGACTGAGGCACACTTGGTGGAAGAAACTGAAAGAAAGAAGAATAAATTCACGAGTCCCTATTTGTAAAGTCTCGAAAAACTTGCTTGGGTTTCATGGACGGTTTAGACCTTAATAGTGTTGCGTTACAAACCATGATGGGTCATAAATTCAAAGTCAAATAATTTATTTCAATTAGGCACAAAAAGGCACTTTTGAACGTCAACATTTACAGAAAAATAATAATTGATTCTAGTCACCCCTTCCAAAAGGTAGTTTTCGTATGGAGAAGAATGAGCAAGAAACTCCACCGTTACTTTTTTTAAATGTTTTCACAATAATCTTGTATACATTAATTATATAATTATATGTGGAGACGATGCACCTACTTAGAATACGATAACTATACCACGATAGGTAAAAATAATGAAAGATTAAGGAATGTCAGTTAAATTAATCATGTGATAGATGCATGGTGTTCACATATTTACAAACATTGTAAAATTATACGATATTCCTAACATTTTAACAAGTAATAGGTACTAATAAGTTCAAGTAATCACAGAATGTAAATCAATGTTATAAAAAATAATATTATACAATTAAATTAGCAACCAGTTAGATTTTGTCTAGATTATAAATTGTCCTATGGAGCAGGACCAGCATGTTTCCAAGTATTTTTATCTTGGATATAATCCTCTAATTTGTAAGTTCTTACATTAAAATCCTGTGATTAAACTTGACGCCTGCTGCAGTCGGGATTATATTATTAACGCTGATGAAAGCTGTATGAATAGCAACATTATTGACTCATGCAACGAAATATAAGACGTCGAAAAGATTGGACCTAGCTCTTTGTAAAAGCGAACCAAAACTGCTGATCTAATGTCCTGGGTTTATTGCTAGGGATTACATGTAATAGAGGAGGGTGCTAAAATAAATTATTTAAAAGAGTTATCTATTTCCCTAATTAAATTATTAATTAATTATTGTGACATCTACCAACCCGCATTGGGCCCGCGTGGTGTATTGCGGCCCACTTCCTCTCTCTAAGAGGAAGCCGGTGTCCCGGCAGTGGGAACATTATAGGCTGATTATGTTATGCTAATGAAATTAGAGATTATTACAACGCGACTGTTTTTTTTTTTTTTTTTGATTTTTTTTTTTTTTTTTTTTTATTTACTATCACCACTTACATTTGTTTTTACAGGTAGGAACCCAATATAAAAATGTAGTCACAGTTTAAACAAAAATAACTAATGATGTACTATAGCTTTTTGAGAAAAAAATATTTTAAAATACCGTTGCAACTAGTGTGCCTCAAAGCTTAGCTGGCGATAAATCCATAGCTACATCTGGGCAGGCGCTCGGTTCAATTTTATTACTATTCTCTCTGCCGACGACTTATTCGATTCACCCGTCAAAGCGGCCCGTCCTACGGGAACCTCGGTTACATTATATCTTCGCTTTAGATTCTCACCAGCTTATCGACGCCCCACTCTTTGAGAAGCAGATTCTGCATAGACTAACCTATATTGATAATCCAAATTGTTTTGTGAAAAATCTTTAAGGAGGTATGTATGTATGTATTATTTAGAATTTGTTTAACCGCTTATGTGCCTATTAAACAGACGTGAAAAATAAGCAAAATAAATAAGTAGTTGAAATAAGCAGTTTCATAGAAATCTCGTCCAGCATATCAGCTGCGATTGTCATACGCTAATTTTAACTCATACCATATTGTTTGTCGTAAAATTCAAACGACATAAAAAGCTAATTAATTGTTTTATGATCCCATAAAATGCATTTTTTTATTAGGTAATTAGGTGCTTAGGCAGTTATATCTAACATACTATGCGCTATTTTTTCGTATTTTCTTAAATGCAGTCGAATGTATCATGTATCAGTGCAATTATTTTAGAATTTTAATACTTACCCTTTTAATATCATGGGTTTATAGTGAAATACAATTTAATAGTTTACGTGAAAAACTAGTTGTGGTAATGTCACTTAATAATTTGATTTTAATCTGATGAAAACATGTCATTATATCCTATGATCAAGATGTCTTATCTGACAGCTAGATATATTATATTCCTATGCCTGTCAACATCTAAAAAGCTACTAAAAAGGTTCCGTACCATTATACAATATTTTACAGTGCAATTTTTTTATTACACGTTTCTTGTATTGGGACCCCCTTAAATGTTATACTTTATTTTGTTTTTATTATTTTGTTGTTATAGCGGTTGTAGTAGTACACACTCTGTGAAAATTTCAGTTTGTACCCATTATGGTTAAAAAAATTCAGCCTGTGACAAACGGACGAACGGACTGACTTTGGGTACAGAATCCTAAAAAAGTATGTTGTTTTAGAGCCTAATAAAAGCGACACCGGGACAAAACGTAGTAGCTTCGGAGTATCTGGTGCGCCTGTCACTTTGCAAGCTGGCGTATACAGCCACGGGAGATGCCAAACGAGAGCTGATGTTACTTCTGGGATACAGAGATGACGTCGCTGTAAGTGCACTACCAGTTCAATCTATCTGCCTAGCCTTTTCCCAACTATATTGGGGTCGGCTTTCAGTGTAACCGGATGACGCTGAATACCAGTACTTTACATGGAGCAACTGCCTATCTGACCTCCACAACCCAATTACTGGGTAACACGATACCCCTTGGTAAGATTACTTGTCAGACTTTAGGGCTTCTGACTACCCGTAATGAATGTCAAAGATGTACGAATGACAACCAGGACCGACGGCTTAACGTGCTTTCTGAGGCTTGGAGGGATATGTAAGGGACGGTCACCTATCCACGTACCGACCGCGGCAAGCGTAGCTTAACCTTTGATTCACCCGTGCGGCTGTTATTATTTACCCACAAGCCGAAGTAAACTACCAGAATGTTGTTATCCTTCTCATTGTATTTGAGGTCGACAGCATGTATTTTTCTTCTATTAGACGTCATTTCAGAAGTGAGGTAACTATCAATGATATTATCTATACTTATATTATAAAGAGGTGAAATTTGTTTGTTTGGTTGTTTGTTTGTAAGTTTGTATGTAGGGGGTAATCTCCGGAAATGCAAGTCGGATTTGAAAAATTAATTTTGCATTGGATAGACCAATTCTTGAGGAAGGTTATAGGCTCGCGGACGAAGTGGTGGGCAAAAGCTAAAAAAACCAAAAACCCGACTGCGTATAAAGTGCATTTAAAAAAAGATGGAAACATTATGAACTATTTCTGTCTCCAATCCCACTTAATACTATAAACAATATTATGCATTCGGAGGCAACTGATCTTTATTGTTAAATTTTAGAAGATGCCTGCGATTGCATCAGTTTTTTTTTATTTTAATATACCCAGTTACAATAAAGACGAATCTAACGACATATCATTCATCAAAATGGGTTCAGCCGTTTAGAACATACGGGCGGACATACATAGATACATACATACAGGTCAAACACATAACCCTCCTTTTTTAGCTTCGCCGTAGTCGGGTAAAGAGAGATAGATAGGATAAACGTGCCTCGCGACTGGCACGTTGTAAACTTACCTAGTTAGCAAACCTGGGGCCGTATGAAGCTTCGTGCAGACTAGCGCGATGCGACAGCGCGACGCGACAGCGCGACGCGACAGCGCGACGCGACACCGGTTATTGTTATACCGTGAAGTTTTTTTTGAAATTGTATTGTTCGAGTCGCGTCGCGCCGTCGCGTCGCGCTGGTCTGTACGAACCTTTATGATGTATTAACGCCATCATTATTCCAGTGTGAGTGAGAGACGGAGCTATAATTCCATTTATTTTGCGACAGTAGCCCATAGAAAAATACCTTAACCTAAACATACATATTTTAATATAAAAAAAAAACTTGTGTTAGTAAATAGACTTATACTATGTTAGTAGCACTTCATTTTGCACTAGCTTGTCTTTGTGCTGTCCTGTGGAAGTTGTCCGCGGAAGCGACTCAACACCACATCCTGCGGCCAAAAGTCCTCTTCCATGACGAGGGGCAGATAACAGTTCGGTACTCGCACGACGAACGCCTTGAAGTTGACGTTCCGGTGCGATTCTAGTAACTGCACCCTCGGCATGTACCTCGTCTTTTGGCGCACGTACTCCACGATGTCCTCCGCCTTAATGGTGTAGTGCAAGCGGGAGATGTACACCGGTGAGTTCGGCTTTGCGGCACGCAGGCTCACTTCGGAGTCCATAGGAGCTTTGCCGCAGCGGTTCTTGTTCGTTCGCGATCGGCGCTTCCTCCTTTGCACCGTCACGAAACCGTCATCAATATCAATATACAAGGCCGCTAGCACCATGCTTTTTTCGCAATGGAATAATGATGGCATTAATACTTCATAATAAGGCCCCTCAATGACGAACTCATAGACGCGCCGCGCCGGCGTCAACGGAAGCATATGCTTCTCTTTTCGCTCCCGACACTTACGACATGCCGTTCTACTTCCACGTGTCATTTAATATAGTGTACCATTACAATATTACGTCATCTATGTGTGCGTTAGTGTGCCGTTTTTAACCGACTTCCAATAGGAGGAGCTTATCAATTCGGATATTTATATATTTTTGTATGTTCGAGCATAACTCCGTCATATATAGACGTATTTGTTAATTTTTTATTTTTTTTAAAGGGTGTAGATATGGTCCCATTATCATCAGGTCAGGATCTGATGATGGGATCCTGGAGAAATCGAGGGAACTCTTCAAATATTATACTATAGCGATTTGGGTATTTTTTATAGTAACTCGTGCATTTGCTCTCGAAAAGCACTATTCGGTGAAGTGGAACTGATGAATAATAAGTATTTCACGGGTTGCGATTCGATTACTTTAATATGGTTTATGCTCGTCTCAATGCATATAGAGAAGTAGAGCTGATGGTGAAGTACCAGGGGAACTCCTCAACGATTAACGTCCCTTCATCAGGAAAAGCAATATTTTGTAAAAAGGTGACTGACTAGTTGACATTAGGCTATTGTAGCTAGATAAATTACAAACTGACCCACTAAAAAGCGAGAAATAAAAATATTCTTTTACAAAAAAGTTCCAAAAAAAAAAACTACAGAGTGAAAAATAACTTAAATTTCGGAAGTCGGTGGCAAATAACGAAAATACAAAACCAAGGACACCGACTTTTTTGGAAGTCGTTTTTTTTTTTTTTTGTAAATTTTTTTTATTAATGAAGTGAAGAATGGAATAATGCGTAAGTTAGTTATTTACGTCTTTTTCATTTCATCATTGGGCCTTCTGTTCTAGCTATGTCATCTATCACACAATCTGTTTTCTTAATTATTAGAATACTAATGACATCACTGTGATGTCAGTCATGTCGTCACTTAGATTTCGTAAATTTGATATGATAAGAAAGTACCCTAACCTACTTTAGCTGCTAAAGTTTATGAACCCAGATTGGTGGAGTTTTGGTCGTTGGTCGGTGGATTGGTAGTGGTTGGTTGGTGGATTGGTAGTGGTTGGTTAGTAGATTGGTGGCGGTTAGTTGGTGGATTGGTGGATTGTTGAACAAAAATGCTTGTTTGATACCTTTCAAAATATCCACATTCCACAGTATAATAAGAAGTGACAATAGCTCAACAAAAAGAAACGTATCAGGCTGACTCTCGAGAGATCGTGAGTTAAATCTTCATCCATTGCACAGTTGATGTGGGCCGTACTGCGTACGCTCGTCGTAGTCATTGCAAATCCAGTAATCGAGGTTTGAGATATCTTTATTTCCCTTAAGAATTATAATTCACTTAGATGAGAAATATTAAACCTAATAAAATATTTTGATTGACGCACAGCACCAGGTTTGGAAAAAAACATTATGAAAGAAATATTCTAAAAGTGTAGTTCCTATAATCCCAGCCAAAGCGTAAACACACACGGAGCACGCGCAGCTGGAAGTGGCATGTATTAAGGTGCGCTTGCAGTAATTTAAGAGATGGGAATGCCAAAGTATCAAAGAAAAAAACTGTCTTGGTCTAACCAGGAACATTGACATGTAATACCACTGTTATAACTGCCATCTTTGTTTTTCAGCTAAGTAAGTGCTACCTAAATATCGCACCATACATAAAGATATTGAAACAGAACGACCTGACAGTTACCAACAGAATATACGTTAATTACACAAAAGATATTAACCCAAAATTTTATCAAAATTCCTCTGAAAATGATGGAGTGCAAGTAGAAAAAGTTGGTTTCTATTATCCTAAAGCAGCAATTGCCCACATCAATAATTTGGTGAGTATGAATGAATGAATGAAATGCACCGATCCCAGCGTGGTTTAACCAGACTCGATAAATCGAATCAACCCCAAGATTTGCACTAGCCCCTGAAGCCTCATGTTTCATGGGGCTTAATTGGATACGTAGGATATTTTTTATCCCGATATTCCCACGCAATCGAAACTTATGCAGGTGAAACCGCGGGGCGCTGCTAATTGTTCATATTCATGGATTAAGTCCCGTTGATATAGTGCTGCGCAAACACTACGGCTGAGCATGAGGTTCTGGGTTCGATTCCCGGGTCGGGCAAAGTATTATTGGTTGGTTGATGGCAATAGGCTCGCCCCCGATTACATGGGACTGAAACATAACTGGCGAAATGAGGGTGTACTATAGGAGCACCTCTGGTTAATTCTTCAGGGAATACAGGCGTGATGATATGTGTAATGTATGAATGTGTCTCACGACAGTTAAAATCCATAATAATAGTTAATTGACTCAGGCGTGACTTTGCAATAGACGACGTATATTTAGTAACCTAATCCGCTTCGCTGTTCTTAAAGAGTCATAAAGAACCCTGTAAGAAATCGACACGTGTTTCGCCTCTCAACGAGGCATCCTCAAAATAACGATTGACTTGTTGCGAACCCGGACACGACGTGTTGCCACGTCAAGCGCCGAACACAGTGTGAGCCACACCGCCCGGTCGGTCTGTCGGTTACTAAATATACATCGTCTATTGTATTTTATACATAATAATCCAACCTATGAATCTTACAGCTTAGTGCTATGACATTTAAAAGAATAACAGACATAGTGGACAGTAATGACATCAACAAAACTACCAAGATGATTATTGTGTCTGGCGCACACTTTAAAGTAAGTGCTTTTTAACTAAGCATACATCATCATATTCTTCTTCATCTTTAATAATCACATTAGCAGTTCAGTTTCGTAGTGATTATGAGGTAGTTCTCCTTAACGATTTTGATAACAGCGACCCTCTGAAATTATTATGTATTTCCTAGCGTGTGCCCTAAATTAAAATTTGGTCTGGCGAGTCATTTGCCAGACCGAACCGTCTGACCGAATTTAGTTTTAAATACCCTGTCACAACTAATGCAAGACCGGGTATCTAAACTAGGCCAACTGGCCGGTTTATTTGATTATGTATATTTAGTAGTCGAAGTCGTGTTATTGATAATGATTATTTTATATCGTCAAGAATACGTCACTTTTTCGTCACGTAATTTACTTTATTTGTAATTACTAGAGCATCGTTTCAATTACATCACGTTTAATTTATGCCAGTTTTCTTAAATTACTTCGTAGGGTACATGGGATACTCCATTTGATTATAAACTGACGAAGTTAACAAGATTCATTGATATTGATGGGAAAACCTCAAGAATACCAATGATGACCAAAATAGATGAATTCCGGTACAACATTGACGGTAATTGTGAGGTAAACGTTAATGAACACAATATACTTCGTGATAATCCTTTTTTATTATATCGTCCTAATGCCTAACCGGATTTACACGATGCGATTTCATTCACTGTGGCACACCATAAACTGAAGTAACAATAAAAGCACCATCTGAACAGTGTTCAGACGGTGCAAGTAATTTTTTCCTTGATTTTAAATTGTATGCCACAGGCAAGAAACTTACATCGTGTAAATAAATAGGGCTCTTAATAAAAACTATATGTAGCGCGAATATACACCATGTATTTTTTTACTCTTTATAGAAATAGCGTATTTCATTCGCTAATCTGTTTAAGAGGGAAGTGGGCCTGCGAGGAATTTGAAAAATAGGTATTTAAAGAAACTATTGCCGTCGTCTGCGTCTCAAGTCTGCCTGCAGCTGCAGCTCAGACCGATTATATCACAAAAAAATGACGAGATTGACTTTAATATTCCCCTTTTGTCTCCTCGAAAACTGAGCCGATTAAATTATTTTTGACATATTTTTTTAAGAAAGAGTATGTCTAGGTTCATATCATTTTCTTTTAAGTTAAAAAGTTTTCGAATGTATCTAGCAGTCACATCACGGCGGTAAATATGGAGCATTGTTTGTCATTTTTGGAGGATCATATTTTCATTACCAATAAGTTCCTGAAAAAAAGGAAATAACTGGGACGTGTCTACAGCAGTCCTTGATTTAATGAAAATAAAATGTTTGCTCTAGAGGCATCATTCAGGAAGAAAAAAGGGGAATACATTTGTATGGAGATTCGCAGGCCCTGTTCCCTCTTAACTACGTGCAGCCTACAACAAACGGATAATGTTATTATATAAAATGAACTACGTCTATGGCGTTATTTTGGTATGTACCATCATGTATAAATTAATAACTCTATCCTTTTCTAGCCTGTAGCAGCCTGCCTTTTCCCTAGATTTCTGTAAAAAAAAAATGCTTTATTAGAAAGAACCAGGTTCCTACTAACCAATTACAATCTAGCGTTTAAGACTAATAAGCAATTTTAATCTAACGTAATTTTTTACGTGATAATTATTTTAAAACTTAGATTAGTGTTTATTGCACTTTCCACAAGTCCGTTTCACTTTCTTAGTCTGATATAATAATAAAAACACTTTATTCATTTGTTTTGTGTGTGTACTATATTATTTATTTTGTCACTATTATTTCTACACTTTTTACACTACACTAACTCAAAGGGTTTTGTTCGTATAGTCTTCGCACTGTGTTTGTGTTGTCTAACAGCTGAATTGCCTCGACGTTCACATGTCGGTGGAGTCTGTGTTCGTGGAACTCAGCAATTTTTTGAATTATATTGGTGACGGGTTCCATTTTTAAGTCACGATGGAGGTCGTCATTTCTTATATATTATAACAAGGAGCGTTAACAATGCTCCTGAGTATCATTCTGAAGTTGGTCGGTTTAGTACAGCCCCGCGTTTGGATTCCATATGTCCATATTGGCATGAGAATATGCGTATATAATAACATTTTGTTATGTATCGATAGGCAGGAATTCCGTCAAATCAACCAATACACGTTTTTGAAATGCATGTTTAGTTCTTGTCTTTTCTTTTTGACGTGCGCTTTCCAGCGCAGTTTCGCGTCAAGCGTTATGCCAAGATATTTGGCTGTGTTTGCGTCTGGCGCTTGTTGGCCATTTAGGTGGTAATCTCAATTTTTGTCGGTGAAATCAATGTGAAGTGACTTTGATTCATTTAATTTAATTTTCCATTGTTGTGCCCAGTCATGAACTTTATTTACAGCGATTTGACCCTATAGACATAATGGTAGTGTCGCCAGCAGAGATTGCAATTGTATTACTTTTCAGCTCTGGTATATCGTAAGATATACCGTACCAGAGCTGGGAAATAATACAATTGCAAACGTGTACAACAGGTATAGGACTGGACCCAGCACACTACCTTGAGGAATGCCAGCTATAATAATTTTCAACTCCGAATAGGCATCCTCATGCCTTACTCGAAACATTCTATAAGTAATGTAGGATTCCAAATTATCGGCAAAGACATTGGGCAGCATTAGTCTTAGCTAGTATATCAAACCCTTATGCCAAACTCTATCAAAAGCTTGTGCCACATCTAAAATACGGTGGAGCAGACTTTTTATCTTCAAGCGTTCTCTCAATGATGTAATTCTACATATGTACTTGGTCTATTGTGGAGTGTTTCTCTCTGAATCCAAACTGATGGTCAGTGATCAGGTTTCTCTCGTTTATTCGTTCTCGGTTTTAAGTGTTAGAGAACCTATTTTTCAAACAACAACAATGTAGGTTTCCAAATTACTTATGGCCTCACAGTGCATGTCTTTAACCGCACTCAAACTGTCTTCCCTTTGTTGTAGTTAATCTCGTAAGTTTTTAGCGTTAAAGTCACCGCCTAATATAAATCTCTGACCAAGAAGTCTGACGAACTAAACCTAACCCAGGGTGTAACTTTACACCCTGGGATATGTTTTATGCCGTATATTTTACCGACATCTTCAAAAGTTTTGAATGATAATATAAACATGTTCAGCGGTTCTTTTGTTTTACAGCTTAACTTGTTAATTGCATTTTCTATTCGAAATCCTTGCGACGTTAAGTCGTCTTTGATCCTATCCGGCAAGCAGGATGAATGTAATTTTTTCGCCACTACTCTTATTGGTCTGGTCTGCTTATCCATACATGTGAGTGCCATAGACAGTTATTTTCTGTTAAGCGTCGAACAATAACTCTGTAGGACTGTTCAGATTTGGCATTTATTTTAACACTAATCCCGCTTAAAATGTTTGCGGTAAATGTTTCTACTGGCTGTGATTCAGTCATAAAATCGTAAAATGTTTGATAATTCTTAACACCGTCCACTACGATTGAAGGCGGTGTTAGTTTTTGTTTTTTGTTTGAACTCTTTTTAGTTGTAATGATGGTAGAGTGAGGGAGGTGTTCTAACTTCCTTTTCTTCCTGTTTTTCGCCCTTATCCACTCAGTCTCTTTGGCGAGTTCTTCCTCATCCGTGCAGTACTCAACGTCACTTTTAGCACGCTGAGCAGGTGATATGGTCTCACTTTCGTGTATCTCTGAGGATTTTTTTTTCTTGTGCTTTCAAGCATTTTAATTCTCCTTGAAGGCCTTGTACTTGTTCTTGCAAGCTTTGTATGGGGCCGTTCAATAGACGTAACATTTGTTGCAGGTTTTCTCTGTCCGTTTTCTCCTGGATGTAACAGTCATACAACTGCTTTTCCAGGACAGTTTTTATGTTAATAGACAGTTTTGCAGCCATTATTGAGTTTTTAATTCGAGTGTGACACCTAAACAATTATAATAAGCACTTCATGATGATTTCCGCACTTGTAACTGGGTCATCGCGGTGGCCTCGATAGATTGACGTGCACCGCGACGACGGTGACGGTGTGATGCGTCCGCAAAATACTCTTAACTAGAGCACGCGCGCGCGATCAGTACCTCCGTTCACAATAGTAGTTAAACACTCACTGATTTCCAAATGATATGTACAATTTATCGTTAATCATTTAATTTTACAGGTTCTATCAATCAGGTTCATAAATTCTAGGTCAATATTTACATTTGTTGTACCAAAGACCCCGAAAGACTTGGCAAATGTGCTTGAGAAAATTTCTAACCAAAAAGGATTCATTGGCAGGCTTACTAAGGGATCAGTAATAAAATTAATGAAAATAACAATCCCAAGATTTAAAATTAAAACTTTCGTAGACTGGACCGGATTTCTTCAAGGGGTAAATTATTATATATATATTTTTTTTACATTTCTCGGTACCCTAGACCTTTGGAAGGCTTACGAGGGGCCGAAGCCAACTCGCACAGGCCCGTTAGACGTGTTTAATGAAACGAGGCACCAACCGACGATTATCCCTGTACGCACTATGCTAGTGCACCCAAGGACAGCCCCCGGTTGGTGCAGGAGTATTGCAAGATATGGAAACAAAGATATTGGATTATGGGTTTGGGTAGTTAAGTGAGCTGGTTATCTAGAACTATGGAAAGACTATGGCCCCTGCCTGACCAATATTTTATATTGGTCAGACAGGGGCCATATTATTATTATTGTTAAACTAGCTGACCTAACAGACATTGTCTTGCCAAAATTTCATTATGAACTTGTACAATAATCCCATAGAAAGAAACACTTTCAGTATTTCTCGAATTTTCCAATTTTCCGGGCAACTTTTCCAATTTTTCTTTCCATAAAAACCTATTACAAACATTTTAAAACAAAAAAAAAACAAATTGGGCCAGCTGTTCACAAGTGATGCGCTTACCAACGAATAGCATTTCATTTGATACCATATAGATTGCATATTTTGTATGCTCATTGTTAGGAAAAAAGGCATATAGGTATCGGTTTTGTCCATCAATATTCATCAAAATCGTCCCACCGGCTCCATCTTTGTCTGCCACAATTACGTCTTTTTATTTTATCCACAGTGTCCCACTTGAGCTAACAATTTGCATAAAAATGAGCATTGACATACGTACCTAATGATAGGTAATCTAGGGGCACGGCAGTGCTCCCGACAAGTCGAAATAATGATTTTCTTAATTTCAGTTGGGGCTGTACTCAGTTTTCAACACCAATTCCTCGGATCTGGCAGGAATTTATAAGACAGAAAGTCAAGACCAAACCATTTCTTTAAGTAAAGTTAAACAAAAAGTGTTTGTCCAAGTCGATGAAATTGGTACAAGCAGAACTTTAGAAGGTAAGAATATTATAAATGTATACTAATATTATGAAGAGATTTGTTTGTTTGTTTGTAAGTTTGTATGCCCCTACAAACAAACTTACAAACAAACAAACCTCTTCATATTATATACGTGATCTCCGTAACTACCAGTAGGATTTGAAAACATCTTTTGTTGTCAATAGCTCAATTTTTGAGACGATACCACTTACCCTTAGGAGCGGAGCAAAAAGAAAAAAAAACAGAAAGAACGCTTAAGCGAAAACAGTAGTAACAGCGCGGGCGATAGGGGTCGACATTTCACGGGACCGAAGTCGTGGGCAGACTCTAGTATATCAAACTATACTAGACTGCCTATCTGACATCCCGCGACCCTGTGACTCAATACCCCTTGGTAGACTGGTTATTAGACTTTCAGGCTTCTGACTACCGTAATGACTCTCAAAAATCTTAGAATGACAGACGGGATCAAAGGCTTAACGTGCTGTCCGAGGCACGGTGGGGTCTCGGTCTGTTAAGATGGTCCCAACCACCCATTCAGGGACCAACCTCGGCAAGCGTAGCTTATAATCGATCGACCGTGCGGTTGTTATTATTTAGCCACGAGCTCCGTCTCTATAATAATAATATTAACAAAATTGATGTCCACAGATCGATTCTTCAATAATAATAAGCCAAATCAGATACCAACATTAATTGTGGATAGACCATTCTACTTCGAAGTCGCTTGGGATCTTGATTACGGTCGCTACGAATTGTTTTCTGGTGTTTATTATCGCCCTGAACCTGATCTTATGAGTTTCTAGTTAATTGATAAGAGGTAACGAAAAACGATCTATAACTGGTTTTAAATTATACCTCTCATTATTTTTATCCTGCTTTTCATATAGTTGTAACAAGTTGTTAAAACTGATGATGCTCCAGCTTGCTTGTAGACTGCACAATAGGGAAGTTGTGCACGCTTGCACAAAATGATTGTTCATGCAGGCTTATCATGCTTGCTGTTACGTGTGTACCCTCCTTTAGTATAAGTACTGCAATTTGACGCAAGCTATTTTTTTAACCCCCGACGCAAAAAGAGGGGTGTTATAACTTTGACCGCTATGTGTGTGTGTCTGTCTGTCTGTGGCACCGTAGCACCGTAGCTCTTAAACGGGTGAACCGATTTGAATGCAGTTCTTTATTTGAAAGCAGGTTTTATAGCGATGGTTTTTAGACATGTTTTATGAAAAGTTGGTACAGCCGTTTCAAGTTCATCAGCTCTTTTGTATTGGCTGCAGTCGCATAATGGGTATGCGTCTGCAGCCTTATGCTATACTTTCAAACATGTGTGTGACCTAAAATTTGAAACACCCATGTATGTTATATAACTATGCAAGATTATGGAATTCTTGGTCTGATGCTGCAGCCAGAACATCCAGCACACTAGTAAACTCTTGAAAAAAAAATTTGCAGGAATGTCGTGTTTAAATTCGTTTTTATCAGTATTTAATTCAACATATAATGCAATGGTGGGAACACGATGGGTTGATGCTGCAGCCAGGATATCCAGAACACTAGTACCATAACCATACCATAATCAGCCTATAATGTTCCCACTACTGGGACACAGGCCTCCTCTCTGGGAGAGGAAGTGTGCCTTAATCTACCACGCGGGCCCAGTGCGGGTTGGTAGATGTCCCATGTCTTTGAATTTTTGGTTCTAGGACATGCCGGTTTCCTTCCGATGTTTTCCTTCACCGTTTTGAGAGCAGTGGTAATGAAATAATTTACACAAAGCAAAGCGCCTGTCAGGGTTCGAACCTACGACCTATAACTCGTAAGTCGCGGCGGTTACCACTGGGCCACCACTGCTCAGAATGACACTTACTACTCTCTTGAAAAAATAATAGGAGTTTTTAACTTTTTAAATGTTCGCTAGTAATTAAGTATTAAATTGTTACTTAATACAGCCCCATCACAATTGGTCTACTAGTTTGTAATTAGGGGTCCATTTGTAGACCACGTGTACGACACGTGGCATGCTAGTTAGCAATGACTGTGTATTACGTTTCGTAATTTGAGAATGAAGTTTAAATAATTCAACAATGGCCTTTTTGTGCTTCAATGCAAATTAGCATTCGGGATAGTCGCAAAATCTACATGTCCTTGGCGGAAATGATTCTGCAGGCAAAACCACAGCTCAGGCTTAGACAATAGTTATAGATCCAAATATCTATTTTAATAAGTTTCATTTACATGTAGGCTTTATAACTTTACATTGGTTTGTGAAGTGTAGATACATAATTTAATTTTTATCTCGATTTGGCTGTGTTTGATATTTTTACATAAACATACATAATCTCACGCCTAACGCATAATTTTAACTTTCTTTAAATAACGTAAAAGACATATTAATCTAAAAGGGCTTGTTAGCAACAAGCCCTTTTAGTTTGGTTGCCAGTATTACCTATTAATAAACGCAATAATAACTCAATATATCACACGCAACCATTAAGTTCAGGTCAAACAATAAATTGCTTTAGATCGCAGCTCCCATTTGAATATTGCTAAGTGTTTTGCCATACATACCATTTGCAAAATGGCGGCGAATAAGCAAGGGTTGTTATTTATAACACTGTTACGCGAAGTAGTTTGATACGTTTGAGGGTTATTAGGTTTGAAATAGAGTTGAGGCAAAAATTATATGATATAGGATCATAAAATTTTAATTTACTTTTATTTTTATTTTAAATGTTAGAGTTGTATGTTACCCTGCCGATACCTATTGCTTTCAATAGGTAACTGTGAACTTTGAATTGTAGGAAAATTTGTATTTTTAGGGTGTATATGGTCACTCGTGTCTGTCTGTCTGTCCATTTGTCACGGCCAATTTGCTTCAAATCTAATGGACCGATTAAGTTGAAAGGTTTGGAACACATATGAATTTCTGTGACCCAAACACGGAAGTGTAGCGTAAATAAATGAATTAAGAATATGGGGACTTGAATAGCACTTTGGGAAGGCAATTTTTTTAAGTTTTGCAAACTGTACCATGTGGCAACTGTATCAAATTAAAGGGCTTTTTATAATTTTAAGGATAATATAAAATAATAATGAGTTTTATAATTATTTTATAAAATATATAAAAGTTGACCATGGACCTAATCTCTGAAACTACTGAGCCTAAAATTTTGAAAAAAATACAGAAAATCCTATATATTCTATACTTATATATTACAGGAAAACCTAGAGTAGCCTAAGCTTTTAAAATAACATGGCAAATCTCTCAATATTGTTCGTAAAAACTTACATTTTTGTAACCACAATGCATATTTTTCTTCTGGGGATAAATTCATCCCAACTACGGAACCCTTCATTGTGCGTGGTCCGATACGCACTTGGGCGGTTTTTTTCATCTTGGAACCACGAACTAATGGCAAACACGTTGGCATTTAGGTAATTGGTCTAAATAAATAATTGCTTCCAGTTTTTTGTTTAAGAGATCTTGTGGCTCGTGGATTATTTCGAACTTACCTTGGTAATGTAGGAGTATAGAGCGTCAGAGAAGTGCCATCTCTGGTGTAGAGATGAGGTCACGGATGGTGTTGTACGCGTCACGCAGGAGAGCAACAGATTGCTCTGGTACCGCCAGCTCTTGATACTAAAACTAAAAGTATTCATGTGCGTATTGGCACCTTGCAGCTATTTCCTAATAGCTAATTAGTAATTATTTAATCGTGTTTTTGTATATAAACGATTTATCTATCTATCTATTTATTTAAAACGGTGAAGGAAAACATCGTAAGGAAACCTGAGCGATATTTCTCGACGGGATGTGAAGCCAAGTCAAAGGAGCGGCTTTAAAACTCTGACACCAGGTTAGTTACTAACCACACGAAAAGAAGAAGTATTACGACGTGTTAACAGTAAAGTCAACATTGTCGTACTAGTGCGAGAGGAGATAAAGGATTACCGCAGGGAAATTTAAAAAAAGTATTTATTTAAATTTGAATAATTTTAAATGTAATTTATTTCTCTCGTAACAGTTTGTTAAGCATTACTAACCTATCGTTGTCTTAATAAAGCCTAAAATAGGCCAAAAGAATTCTAGTTCATTTATTGTTTGTCACAGGTGGAAAATCTGTTCTTATAATTATTACATAAAGAATTACTTTAACACACCTATATGGTGTAGATGTACAATATTCTAGTGTAATTCAAAACGTATTTAGAAATACATTTTAGCATTTTCATCGGCGTTCACAGCTCATATTGGTTTTACTCAGCTTAACTGCTTTGCCTAACTGCTTTCTATTGCTATCCATAACCACTTCCAAGACAAAAAACCCAAATGAACCAGCTGTTCATAAAACCATTGTCTATAAATCAGTAATAGGTTTCGACCAAAGCTTCTCAGACCTAATCCGACAGGGAAAGCCCGAAGTACTGGGACTCAACTGGATTCCAACCAGCGGGAAATCGGCTTTGTCTGGATCGAAAAACGGAATAAACTTCAAGTGTCAACTGTTAAATATTAGTTGGAAGATTTGTAAGGTTTACTTCGTGGTGGTTTAAAAACTGTGGTTTGAGTGAATGGAGTGAACCATTCACAGGTATGTAGTTATGCTCACTTTTCAAAACATTGATCTACTCTCATTTGGTTAAAAAGTTTTGGAACGACGTTCTTCGCGACTCGAGGTAGGAGTTGACTGGTAGAAATCGTTACGAAAAAGCGTTATACCTAATAAAGTCAGTTTCAAGGTCTCAAGTTTCAAGAGTCAAATTTTTTTTGTTTTTGAATACAGAGTCAGCTATAAAAGTTTTTAGCTTCTAAAAACTTATACTAGGTGGCTCTATATTATTACATAATATACAGTAAAAAGGAACTTCATTCCAACTGCGTGTCCCACGACATCTCCTAGTTGACTTTTCTTCGATTAGTGTGCCTACATTTCTCAGTGACTTTGGTGTTATCTGTGGTGAAAGCTGCTGTTGAGCGTCAAGGGTACGCTCAACAGCAGCTTTCACCGTGCAATGTAACCCTACATTGATTGAACGCAATATTTACGTAATTGCATGAGTTTAGATAAAGTAGTGTATGAAACTGCATATAACTCCTGATAAAATACAATAGACGTATATATATTTAGTAACCTATTCCGCTTAACTATTCCTAAGGAGTCATATAAAAACCCTGTAAGAAATCGACACATGTTTCACCTCTCAATGAGGCATCCTCGGGATGACGATCACATGACTTGTTCATTGATCTCATGACTTGTCATGAACCCGATCACGGCGTGTTGCCACGCCGAGCGCCGGACGCAGCTCAGAGGTGCGTCTGGCACTCGATTATCAATGTCGATTTCTTACAGGGTTTTTTATGACTCTTTAGGAATAGTTAAGTTATTTTATAATGGATCATGTGTGGACAAGGTGACGCCTGAATCAATTAATTATTTTATAACTTCCTATATGTAACAGTTTCATAAACTACTATTTTATTTGTTCGTTCCTCTCATAATTTGTTTTTTTAATTCGGATTCAGATCATATTCAATTACCTCTTACAATTTTTTATAACTCTTATTCTGGCTTTCATTAGAAAACAAAACTGTATATTATGTGAACTACCTACATTTTAACGCTTTGTTTTCAAGCAAAATCATCACTAATAGTCACACTGACAGGACAGGAACTAAGACAATTCAGAAGAGATTGGTAGACACCATTATCTACCAATCTCTTCTGAATTGTCTTAGTTCCTGTCTAATTACAAGCCCAGTATCAATCATAACAATCCTCACCAGACATCGTACACCATAAACCCAACATTAATTCGGCCGTACCAACAGCAGCAACGTGAACGTAACAGTACCGCCAACCGCACCTACATCAAGCCGTTAGGTACGGTGCGCAGAAAAATTGTGCGCCGCGCGTACAATGACAGCGGGTCATTTGTTAATTCGCTGAAATATGGTGGCAGGCGACGGCTATTCATTATAAGGCCGGCTCGTTTGCGCCACACGTGTGGGCTGGTACAGACAGCAGGGCAAGGTGCAACGGGCTTCAGTATTTAGGGAAATGTTGCAGTGTTTATGTTGAAATAGATTTTGATGATGATTTGAGTGCCACCACTCACATTTAACAATCGTTACATATGATGAAAATATGAAATATATTGGTATTTAAAATTAAAAAAAAACTCTTTGGGGTTCATTTATAAACGTTCCTTAAAGTTAAGTAATGATAAGCGACCGTTTAACCATAAATTTTTGACGTTTGAACGTCACTTAACTTTAAGCAACGTTTATAAATAAACCCCTTTGTCTTTTCCCATAAAATAGTAGGAACAATCTGTGATAATTAATTCCCTATTCTATTTTTGTAAATAAATGAAAAAACTAGTTTAATTTATTTTTTTAAGCTAAGGAATCTGATTTCGTAATCTTTTATGTCCTCACATTTTATTAACCTATGTACTCATGATAAACTTTAATGAAACAATTTTATAAAGCCAACACAGTTAAATTTCAGTAACAAATTCCACAAAAACAGAACTGTTAACTCCGACATTTATATTGCACTATTTTATCTGTTAACCGTACGCAGCCGGTGCATTCGCTCGTGCAATGGAGACGGATTGCGTTCTCTATGTGCATCTCTTTCTATCATCCCATAAATGCATCAAACTGTCCCTGTCTGCCACACGTTAACCATGTTGTATTTCAGTAGGCCTACGCTGAAGAAGACTTAAAAAAATGAAAAAACGCAGGTAACTTTATACCTAGTACGAATTTAAATAAAATTCCGCGAATTGTATAAAAAATAACCTTTGAAAAGTTTTGGTATTTGATGGATTGCTTTATATGGCTTTTTAGAGGATAAAAACGTTTGCCAACATAAATATTTGATTCAAAATTACTCACTATTTCAGTTTAGTTTATTTTGGTAACTACTTTGTTTAATATAAAGAATTTTGTAAATTTATACTTGATACAAGAAAAGCCTATAAAATGATTTAGTAGGTAAGTACGAGAATAAGAAAGTTCGCAGGTTAAATTCTGGAAATAACCTCAAAGTCAAATCGGCACTTTTGAACGTCAAAAATTTACAAAAAAATTGAAATGATTCTAGTCGCCCCTTCCAAAAGGTAGTTTTCGCATGGAGAAGAATGGGCAAGAAACTCCACCGTTACTCTTTTAAAATCCTCTATCTCTATCCTATCCTAAACCTCTTATAATAACCAAGTTACACTGTTAAACCTTAAACAATTCATTAAGCACAGATAATAGACATGATTAAGTAAGTAACAAGTCATCAGAAAGTTCCTTCATTATTGCTACCTTGTACATTTCTTCAAGGCTACCCACTTCCATCGGATAATTAATCATCTCATCTCAAATCTGGTCCATTTATCTTGTCAATGTTTCTCCCCATTTCTCATCATGGCACTATCCCCACATAATCATTATATATACCTACACACCAAGCGTTTTTGTAGAGCACTTTTGGAAATAAATGGTTAAAATAATTCCACAAACCATATTTATACAGATAATTAGATTATTTCACTTTGTGGATCCGCAAAAGTAGCCCGCCAAGTTGAAATTATCATACGTACGAAATTTTTTACAACGTTTTGTTGTATCTTGATCAAAATAAGATTCGCAACCAATAAAAATATGTATTTACAGAATTAAAATCATTAGAATATTGAATACATCTCTCTAAGTTAGAATTGGAATACGAATTAGCACTTTTTCAGACTAATTCTATTTCCAATTCTAAGTTAGAGAGATGTTTTAATGATTCTAATGATTATAATTCTGTCAATACATATTTTTATGGTCGCAAATCATATTTTAAAAAACTAAAAAAATATCCACTTAGTACAGAAGAAATATCATAAAAAATAGGTGAAAGATGAAACTAACTCCCACAAAGACGGGATTTTATTTTTTGGTATCTTTTTGATATACTTAAAATCTAGAAAAATTTAAATGTGCAAGATGCGGTTTTTTGGCCGACATGTTAATAAAAAAAAAAGAATTGTGTTGTATCAAATTAAAGAGCATTCCGAATCATTTCCACGATATGCTGGCAAGCTTTAGACTATAAAAACATACATGCTTTTCTTATTTCCGAGTCATGGCCTAAACCTTGTTTCCCTTCAACCAGTTACTCTCTTCCAGCTTATAAGAAACGACCGGTCGGTTGGTTGTGGTGTTGCCATAATATCTCCGAGGACATATTCCCTTATCTGTTGTCAATGAGTCAGCGCAGCCACCGCCATCAAATGCTGGTGCACATCTCTTTCTTGAAGTCGATCTACACCATTAAAAATTACTTCTTGACGTCTACTGCTGTCCAACTTTATGCGTTAATTTCTTTTCATCTTTTGAAAATCTGTTAGAAATGCTGATCCCTTCTTACAGTTATAGTATAATCATGGGTGACTTTAATACTTGTCTTCTGAAAAAAGACCATCGCTCTTCTTTTCTGACTAATATTTCCGCTTGCAATAATCTTTTCATTCTTCCACTGAGTGCCACTCACCATTTTCCGAAATCAACTCCTTCACTTCTTGACTTGATTTTTGTTTCCTCTCCTGATCGCGTCGCTAAGTATGGCCAATGCTCAGCCGATGCCTTTTCCTACCTGATCAAACAAAATCAAAACAAAATACCAATTTCGCCCACCTTACGCCAACGCCAAGATTCTCATGCATCGTAATTTTAGTGGTATGAATGATGCCAACAATATGGATTGGTCTGTTCTATTTGCCTTTACATCTGTCATTGAGCAAGTTGCTATTTTTGCGGCTAAACTTATAGAGCTTTATGATCATCACCCACCTGTTCAAGCAGTTAAGGGTAGTTTAAGTTTAAGCGTAGGCCTAATGACGCTAACAGGGAAAGATAATATGTCTCAATAAAGTATCTATAAATAAATCATGCTGAAAAAGGCCTATAATATTATTTAAAATAAAGCAACAAAATTGATAAAAATTTAATATTCTAGTCGATTATTCTTATTTAGTCTTATTCTATTCTAGCTAAACCTAATAGTTTTCTTCAGTTTCTTGTAAATCCTTTTGTTTATTTATTTGCAAGCTTATCGTTCACTTGTTCTGGATAGGGCTGTTTGTGTATGTATGTGCGGTTTTTTTTAAACACACCCAGGAGAAAGAAACACTAAATGAGAAATGCCTATAGTGTGGGAAAATGCGTTGAAAATTGTTAGCTTATAAAAAAGAACATAAAGAACATATTTTATTTGAAGCTGTCCAACAAAACAGCTTAGTTCAACTATACATGGTGTATTGAAAAAAATAGAGGTTATCGAGGTGCACTAAGAATATGTATAGGAAAATTAACAGGTATAGGAAAATCAACCGAAATTCACGCGGGTGAAATTGCAGACAACCCCTAGTTTAGTAATAAAATAACACATAATATTCTATCAGCTCTGAAGCGTGAATATGGGATGACCCATGGGTACTCGTCAGCCACACGCGAATTCATTTGTAAATGACGGCTGGTGTCAATACGCTGCGAGTAATAATTTAATGACATTTACCTGGCACGGATTAATTTAATAAGTTGAATTATTGAATGTGTTTGGAGAATCCCTATCCATTCATGTTGTGAATCTGTAGTGAATTTGTTTGTTTTACGCTTTCATGACTAAACAAATAACTGAATTTGAGTGTTTTGCAAAGTTGCTCAATACCTGGAAAATAGCATAGGGCACTTTTCATTACCGAACGGAAGATTTAAAACTTTTCAGATAGGTGTTCCAGGGATCAATTGTTATATCTTATTTTTTAACTTACTTCAAAGTTATTGCGGTAGTAAGAAATATGTTTTTTTTAAATCTAAATAGGTACCATCGCGGATACTGGTGGTTGACCAATTTTCATCCTTAATGTTTCGCGGCACCCTCCAGCGTTCGTGACCTCCCTGCCCTAGAGGGGCCAGAGATTGAGGGCTATGGCGTCATACGCCGGAGCATCGGACGTCAAGTCGCCAGGCGACGCTATCCTCCGGACCCATCGCGGACACTGGTGGTTGAACACTCGAAAAGTGGTCAACCACCAGTATCCGTGATAGTACCTACAGGTAACACTACCTAGAAATGCAAATGGACGTGGTATGCCTAATTAGTACAAGGGGAGGTGTTACTGAACCGTAATCCTTAATCGCCAGTCGTAGACATAAACATGCCATGAGAAGAGAGTTGATGAAGTAACTGTTCTAAGCATGGAGTCTTTAGATTAATTTGTATGTGATTAAATACTGGCAGATCCTCTTTATTCAACCGCTACTAAAATTAATTAAAACACGCAGCTTGTATCTAGTTAGTCGGCTTAATGCTAGTTTCTCAAAAGTCGAACTATACCTAACTAATTGGCGAGAGTTTCAACATTTAATCGAATCTAGTTCATAGCCCGGAGATTAGGAAGTTTTATCCCATTGTACAGATAACTAACTCGGCAGAATTGTTCTCATATTTGTTGAGGAGTACAATGGATTTTATCGTTTGGAAAATTGTAACTAATTCATCAAAATAAAAGTCTGACCTACACATGTTCGCTAAAGGTAAGCATACTCCCCACAAGGTAGACCGAATACTTGATAAAGGCCGCAGGAGTCCGCTGGATACGAGAAGCACAGAACCGGTCGAAGTCGCGAAGCCTGGGCGAGGCCTATGTCCGCCAGTGGACGTATTTCGGTTGAAATGGTGGTGATGACGCATAGGTACTTTACGCTGGTGCTACTTTACCAACAACCTTATATATCTGAACGCGATAAACTCAAAAACTACCGAAAGGATTTTCAATTTTCAAACGGGTTTCACCAATAGACGGAGTGATTCATGCGGAAGGTTTTGGTGTATTATTCATTTAGGTATTGTGTAAATTGGCTGAAATATGACGATTATTGTCGAAGATGTCGGAAAAAATCATGGCGAATAGGAGCTTTACTGGCGTGCGCCGCGTAAGCCGTTAGAGATACATCAAATTGTGTAATGTACAGGATTGAAAATCTTTAAAAAAATCAACAAATAAGTCTGAAATAACATAAATGTATCTCTAAGGATATCTTTTAAGGATGGCCCACAGTAACTATCAGAATAAAAATACAAATCTTTCAGAATTTGATAAAAATTACATTGTTATTTCGGACGCTATTTTGACCGGTATCATATTAACCCTTATCCAATATTTTTTTTAATTTAAATTGGGTATTTAATTTAGATTAAAATATGCCTTGACATCATATCATTTAAATGAATAACAGATTCAAAATTACGCGTAACAAAATAATCATGGTTGACGACAACGCGGGTGCAGCGGTAGGAGTCAATGACCTTTTCGTCGGCTATTGGGTATGTAATCCCGGGAGTACGTTCCCGTAGGATATTTTCCGACATTCACGCGGGCGAAGCCGTGGGCAAAAGTAAGTAATGTTATAAATGCGAAAGTGAGTTTGTTTATTGGTTTATTTGTTCGTTTGTTTGTTACGCATTCACGCTGAAACGGCCGAACCGATTTGGATGCAATTTGGCACACGGGTTACTATGAACTTGAAAAGGACATTGGATACCTTTTATCTCGATATTCTCACGGGATCGAGACTTTTGCGGGTGAAACCGCGGGGTGCAGCTAGTTTCCAATAAAACTGAACTATTTAAAACCATTGTTCAAAGGCATTTATGTAACCCGGCCGACTTTCCGCTGGTCATCCGAGTGCATGGACTTTATTAGATTACCGCGAGCAAGTCGATAAACTATGAGCCTTCGCACACACTACAGTGTAACATTAGACCATCTTATGCGTGGACATCACAACGAGATGTTTGGACTCTCTAACCACTAACACGGAAGTGTAGGCAAAATTAATCATACAAAGAGTTATTGTACTGTTTGTTTCTTTATTAAATATTATAAATAAGACTTTATCTGAAATAAACGATTATTATTATTATAGCACAAGGAAAAGTAATTATAATGATGTATTTTTATTGTCTTTTTCAACTTACATAAACCATATGCTTTCCTACAGTATAACGCACGCACGTAAGTGCGTTTTCTTATGGAGATACGACCACGCACGACGAACTCTTCCAAAATAAGGACCACTGTTAGGATACCAGTAAAGGCAGTGCTCAAAACTCCTGTCATACATATTTTTTTCAAAATCTAACTGAAGCTTGCAACAAATCCACCGTCTCACAGAATGCATCGCACCGGTCCAGTTCGCAGCAACCCCACCACATTCGCTTAACAACTGGTAACTAGTAAATCGGCATTAATTAAATGGAGTGCATCTAGACGGGGCCGTCTGCATAGTTGAATGTTTGTGTTCAGATCCAACCACTCATGAAGCAGGTATCTTTTGTGGAATGGAGGAATACCTTCCGACAGGTGGAGAACTATTTGTGAACTATGGTTTTGTGGGAGAGAGAGTAACTTTTATAACGGTAAAATGTGTTCATTGTGCGTGAAGCAATGGATGTATAAAGCTGTAGTCGCAGTAATCTGTCGGTCGATGAATAAACGTTTTTTTTTTACAGGATTTAATTCGTATAAGTACATACCTATAAGCTGGGGTAAAAATATGTCAAGAAACCCTTGAATAGTATTCTACCAGCATTCTTGGCTATCATGACACCTAACGGTTCCCCATCACTCACACAGTAAAAGGTCAATGCGAAAATGCTCCGGGACAATTTCTAACTCCATTGAATAAGTTTCATTCAACGAAATGACTGGCGAATTTATTGTGTCTTCCAGCGCGCCAGTTTCATATCGTTACATCGGAATGGCACAATCATAAAAATATCCCTTCACACAAATACATAAATCAACTTACACAAGCTTAGTATTCTACTCACCCCGTGACAGTTTAACAGCTTGAACATAATTCAAACAATAAACCGTTGACAATAACACATCCGTTCATTCGATTTCACTTCATTTATATGGGTTCGCTCGCTCGCAGTAGTTCAGCTGAATAACTGAGTAACAAGTTAATGCTGTTAACTTTTGTCGACCATGCTTTTTGTTTTACGTTTTCAGCTCTCCTTGTTTGATTGTGTGTCTTGATTTTTAAATGTGATGATTGCGATGAACAGAGCTTTTGTTTGTCGTGTCTCTAATGCTGGGTACAGATTGATGACACGTAACGTGAAATGTAACAAAAATGAGTCGTCCAAATCTATGCAATGCAACATGCAATGTAACACAATAACAACTTGAATTTGTTTCAACGTGTGTTACGTTTCACCAATCTGTACCCGGCATAATTGTGAATACACATATGTGAAACGTATCGTACGTTAAAACGATCATGCCGTCCAAATACGTGCAATGCAACATGAAATGTAACTCACGTTGAAACAAATGCACTCAGCAGTGCTATTCTGTAACCATCTCACCGTGAGAACTTAGGTGAAGTGAGCACGGAGTGAGCTGTCAGTCCCTAGCAGCAGCAGTGCTATTCTATAAAAATGTCACGGTGAAAACTTAGGTGAAGTGAGTTGTCAATATTGTCCATCCCTAGTATCAGTGGAATGACACTGACAGCTCACTCCGAGCTCACTTCACCTAAGTTTTCACGGTGAGATGGTTACAGAATAGCACTGCAGATGTTTTTTTTACATTTCATGTTGCATTGCATATATTTCATTTCGTTCGTTTCAACGTATGTTACATTCAAATTACGTTTCACATAAAGTGTACCCACCATTTGGTAATTTGGTCTCTTCTTTGAGTACGAGGAATATGGGAATTAGTCAGTCAACATGGTTGGTAGCGGAGCTGCCCTGTTTGTAACGAAGTGAATTCTGTTTTACTGTCTCACATTTATGATATCTCAATGATATCTTTACCACAACTACATGAAATGCTTGCCCAGGCTTAAGCTTTGTTTGCTGATGTCACCAAATGAACTGAAACATCTATGAACCATTGAATCGTGAACTCAACCATCTAATCACATAATCCAACCATTGAATTATGTGATTCTTACTTTTTTTCCTAAATCGAATTTTGCAGATAGTAAATTGTACAGTATACATGGATCAAAATGCTCTTGGAACCAACCAATGTAATTCCATATCAAATTTTTAATTTAAAAGAGTGTCCGTGGAGTTTTTACCCGTTCTTCTCCATAGGTACTTTCTACGCTTTGAAATGTGCAACGAGCTTCATATTTCTGACTGAACGACTTCTTGACAGTTCAAAAGTGCCTGTAAATGGTTTAATTGAAATAAATGCTTCGAGTTTGAGTTTGAGTCCGTATTCTTTATTTTCTAGAAAAGTAGTGTCAAACAATTTCAAAATGGCTGACACTATGTCAAAAATGAAATCCTTTACTTTTCGCTGGGTTGGTTTGAGTTGTTTCGGTGTGTGACGACCATAAAGCACCTCATATGATTTCATAATAAGCTACAACACATAACAAGTACTTTTACATGGATCGCAACAATGATAGTGATTATTTAACTGGCAATATTGGCCGTGGTGTTAACGAGATGTGTTGCAAATCAAACAAAATGTAGCTGATTGCGTCCCATCGATTCATATTCTGTTTGCGGTTGTTAACTATGGCGGGGTAGTACTGTAGTACCGCTACATTCATTATACCACTTTATGTGCTCAATTATAGCTGCCGTTGATCATGGTAATGTCAATCATTAGGCCAGTCAAGTTTTGCGTCAAGTCGTGTTGATGTGTCAGTTCTCAACCAACTGGTTTGAAAGGTTTGCAAAACATTTTTAGAACGCAAATATTCCTAATTGTTACTAAACCCGATTTTGAAGCGTCTTACGTCATCTGAGTGATTCCAAGTTTTTTATTTCGACATCCAGATTCCAGGTTCAAAATTTTATATATTTTTTTAAACTGTTGTCTATGGCGACATCTACAAGATAAAGAAAAAGGCCTCATTTGAGCATCCACAAAACTGTTCATGCCATCATCTTCTTTTTTATTTTTTTAACCACTATGGGGAAGCTCTTGGCCTGCATCTCACCTGATGATAAGTAATGATGGGCCGAAAGTGGAAGCGAGCTTCAAGCGGAATCCTCAACAACATAGGAACTGGCTGGATCTTATCTCTAACTGCCGAAACACAACAATGCTGTTAACATTATAGTCTCAAATTCCCGTTTATATATCGTATAAGCTTATACAACTTATCAATCCTTGAACCGGTCAAGTGAAACTAAAAATCAATTATTATTAGTAAACAATATTAAATTAAAAACTTCACGCTGGCCCTTCGATTCTCACGCGGCTTTATCCCCCTCGTTTAAGATTAACAAAACTAGTAATATTATAACATTGAACTCCATTGTATCCTTTACGTTTTTATAACTACAGTGTAAATAAATACAGTAATGAGAACTGATACTTTGAACTTTCTAAAGATATCTGTAACAATATATTTGTAAATTAATTACAGACTTAACGTATGTTTTGGGTAAATGTATAATGACTAGCTTTTACCTGTGGGTTTGGTCCTGTGGTCAATACCACAGAAACCGTGCATTTACCGGGATAAAAATTAGCCTATTACACTAACTACACCTACGGCCACGGTAGGATTTTTGTCTATATTACTTGAAGCCTTGAAGGAACTATTTCCAAATTAATTCAAATCCACTCCCAAACTTGATAATGCAAGATTGCAAGTCAGCTAAACAAAGGATCTCCTAAACTCATAACGTAAATGCATCTTCAAGTCTTCAACAGTTTCAATCTGATCAAACGTAGGAACCATCTAAGTTGAACTTAAGCTGTGACCCACAACTTGCAACTTAGATTGCGTGCGAGTAATGGAATCGCTCTTACTTGCGTACTCCTATCAATCAAATGTAATGTATAATTCAGTTTAAGCTGGTAGTTGCCGTGTTTGCTGTGTAAGGTGGTTCGGGTAAGTGCTTAGAAATGTTTTTATGTTGTTGAAGAACCTCTATGAGTATAGAATAGAACATTAAAATAGCTGGTCTCATTCTGATACAGTTGAAAAGTATTGTCAGGCGCTAGAATGAATCAAGATCAACTACACTATGTTTCATCGTGTTAATTATTCATGATAAATAACATACGTTCAAGTATATAAATTTCATTGAACCTTAGTGGGAAAAATGTAAACACCAGACATTAGATACAGGTAATCTGGCTTTTTTGACACATTTGGAATGAACAAAACTTTATTTCAATTACTTTGTTACAAAATCTATTCCTCTGTTGTACCTACCTATTGTGATGCCGCGCTTGCGATAACTGCAGTAAGTATAATTTTTCTCCAAATTGAGTTAAACATAGATTCGGAATCAGCACAGTGAGCCATACAATTTGATCTGACTGCCGTTTTGATATCTTAATGGGAACCTTTAATTTTCAATAAGGTAACGGCAATATGTCGATTTTATGATAAGTTTTCCTTAGCATAACAGCAGTAACCATACTTACGGCGAGTTTCTAAGTGCGGTATCTTCATTCATGTTTTACTTCTGCCAATGACATGAGCAGTAACTACACTTTGCGGTTATAATAAGCAATTGATGCTAAAGTTATTAAACTCATGATAGACATAAAATCGTTTGTGCCCTTTAATTGTCATAACTTCATACTTACTGCGGTTATATTAAGCAATTAATGCTAGAGTTATTGCTAACTCGTACTAGATATATAATAGTTTTTGTCATTTAAAAGTATTCTAATAGAAAATACATATTTAATGATTACACAATTAAATAATACTTTACTTAAGCTACAGTTTTCTAATATCATAATTTAAATAAGTAAAAAAAAAAATAGGTAAAAATGTGACGAAAAACTGAGCGCCAATTTCTCGAAATTATGCAAAACGTACTTACTGCTACTATAGCTAGCATGGCAGTGTGACTAAACACACGTTCGAAAATCCATACAAAAACATTGACATCATTTGCAACATTACATCTAAGTACAGCGTCTAAAAGTCCCTCAAAAGTATAAATCCGTTTGAACCTTCCCCACTGCGCACTGGCTAACTGTCCTCGCCGCGTCTTGTCCAATTACACGCGAATGAAGATAATAAAGGGTGGACGCCCCGCCTGTTTCTTTCACGTGCACACTGGACGATTATTACGGCCAAATGACCAGCTTAAGACTGCGCATGGTCCAAGGTGAATAATAATTTATTAAAAATTTAAAATAATTTGATGAAAAACTATTCGTGCAGGGCTACAAGGCGATTCTCTAGGATCGCCTCGCAGCCCCGCACAAATATCTCCGTTTCATATTTCCAGTTGCAAAACAGGTTGTTTCAAAGATAATGCTATCAACACCCTGCATTACGGATAGAGAAATTGGTTCTAAGGAGACCTTATCACACAACTGACGGGGTCCGCTAGGACCGATGCCTGCCGGGGTCGCGGGAAAGTCCGAAAAGGACAAAGTGGCCCCTGGCAACGTACAGGCAACTGAAGGAACACGGGTGGGTTTTAATCAGTAAGAGTCTACACGCCCTCCCGCTCCGCCCAGAGCGAGAGAAATTATTTGATAATAGCCCACCTGAAAAAAAGGAGACCTCATCAATTATAAGTTAAGATACATTCAAATATTGAAAGAAAAACTCATTCATAGTTAAATATGGATGAGTTTTTCTGACAGTTTTATTAGTTTAAGGTATTCTTTTAGAATATTAAATATGCCTTGTAAAGTAATACACAAATACCACGAAAAAAGATGTGATTTAAACAAACCTTCAACCACCTTGCCACCAACTTTACTCGGGCTCTTTGTTCCTTTTTTTTTTTTTTTTTGTTCAGCTTATTACTTACACCACCACACAAGCGGAGATACACGGCAAGCTCCCTATTGCCATCATTATGGAAACTCATCTCTCGATATAGGGAATTGATAACTGAGTCGTTCCACGCGATTGAACGGAGATAGTTAAAGAAAAGATTTAAAAGCTAGTCTTTTCGTTTTCTTTATTAAAGTATTCTAAAATAAAAATAAAGTAAAGTTTATTTGGAAGGGTTCGCCTTTTGAGCACCCTCATTGAGAAAGTCTTCGAATAATAAATAAAACATGGATACATAATTTATAAGGTTGCAAAAGCTGATCATCTAAGTATAAAGCTTTTTTAAGCCCCGAAATTATTATACCGTTTTACAAACTTACAAAATAGCACACTTTTTTTAACATAAAGAAAAATAGTTCCTTTGACGAAGTTTTAAATTGTTAAAACCTAGTAGATCTATTATTATACTTACATTTTTAGAATCATGAAACTGATATCGGTATAAAAATGGAACAGTTTTAAGTTACAAAACGGGAACGAAGTATCTTTAAAGTTGTTAAAACCTTCTAAAGGAATTCACAAATATTTCTCAGACTTACAAAAATAATAATAACCAAAGCGTCTCTTAACCAAGAACCAGATTCATTTACAACATAAAACACCGCAAAACTGCCAAAAATCATCGTTAATTTGACACCCCAAAACGAACCAAGCGACAAAGATCAGAAAGCACCGTGACGAGATCAACCGAACAAAAGTTAATAACTAAATAAAATAACGAAGGTCTAGAGAAACGTGGCCAATCAGCAACCCTTGTAATGTGTGAAGTGACGCGTATAACTACCAGTGACGGGGTGACGCCGGGGTGACGGGGTGACCATAGAACCGGACCCTAAGGATAGCGCCCCTCGCACGGGTCAACGTAAAACCCATGTGAAAAAATTAAAGGGTCACCAAATAAGTTTTTATTTTATTTTTTAATGTCTTTAGTTACGGTATAGGACTTTTTTAGATTGGTTTAAAATGCTGAGTCATTGTTTGAATTACGATGGCAGGAATGATGGCAGCAATTCATGATTAAAGTGCAGTCGTCCAAAACGTCAAACGTGTACATATATGGCTGTATTTTTTAGTTTCTATGGAGTTGAATAATAAGAATTTTCTTGCCAGTTGAACCATTACTTCGTTAGCAATTCCGTATATCTTAAGTAATGTAAACACCCGATACTCAACAATATTCTTAAGAGTAAACCGACAGGTACGAAACTCACGAATTCTGAGAGCCGAATCCAGACACCCCGAGATAGGATTTGAATGGTAAAGTAGCTCAAAATTAACATAATCCCGTATTTTGTATCTTTAAGTTCTCGCTGCATTATTTGCAGCTAAGATCTTTTGAGACATCGATCTGTGTACCTTTATTAACAATTTTGAAGAGGGTGGCAGCTTTCCCTTCAAGATTTACCTACCCCACACCTGTGAATAGCTGCTAGGTTAACATGACTGTTGCACTGCGAAAATAGCTTAGGAAAATAAAGAGTTCATACACTCAACTGGTCCAAGTCTTTCGGGTTGACTGGAAAAAATTCTATTGACCAGATAATAAGAACTGAATATATGTAAACAGAATATTGTAAGAACGCAAAAACTGATTATGAAAGGACATAAAATAAGGGCCTGTGAATTATTTAACATACCTAAGCATAAATTCAAGGTATATTCCGACAAATACCCAAAAAATTACCAAGTCTGAGAAACACACATGACTTGTAAATGAAAGTAGTTAAGTGCAAACTATCTACTCGTCCCGACTCCCGCGGGCTGTATGCAAATATTCCTAGCGGCTGACGATTGTGACGAACAAGTATAACTTTGATCATTACACACTGTTTTGCTTTGTCTACGTACTAGATTGCGCTGGGAAAATCTAAATTATGCATATTCTGTGATTTTGGGCCGCAAGGATTGTACAAGTAATTTGCGTTTTGGGAATTGGGCGGGTGATCAGATTATTGTTGGGTGTTGGGGTCGTTGTTAGACGTAGTTATGTCAATCATAATGTGACTACATTTACATCGATGATAATGTAAAGAGACAGCGAAAACTTAGTACCTTCCCTATCAAGCGTTAGAATGTGCAGGTCCCGATGCAGATTTTTTATACTTCGGGGCGAAAAGTAAAACAATGAAGAATAGGGAGAACCAGTAAAGGATAATTAATTGATTCAGACGTGACGTTGCAGGAATCTATTATAAATACAATACACGTAAATATATTTAGTAACCTTTTCCGCTTCACTATTCCTAAAGAGTCATAAAAAACTCTGTAAGAAACCGACACGAGTTTCACCTCTCAACGATGCTCAGCGTGGCAACATGCCGTGTTCAGGTTCGCGACAAGTCAATCGTCATCCTGAGGATGCCTGTACTGTTGATGCTAGTATGTATGATGAGCATCGTAAGGTGATGCTGACGACTAGCATGACGACCGCGCCGGCTACTCAGTTATTCGAAGAAGTTCTTCTAAGATTAGGATGTAATAATATAATAAAAGTGCTTTATTCAATTAAAAAATGTTTTAATTTTGATTAATGCATGATCAATACACTGACGGACACATAAACTGCATCAATGTTCAAGACGCCTTTGAAATAAACAGTTTAACCAAGTATTCAAGCTTTTTATGCAAATTTAAATTTAAACCTATAGTTTGATTCGTTAACTTCATAACAGCGTAATATCATATCCTTAAGTATATACCAACATACATACTGGAAAGGACCATTTAATTTTTTTTAACAAAAACGATAAATATAATACATTTTTTTTTTTTTTAATTGTAAGCGTTTCTTTTTGAGGAGAGTTAATTTCTGAATGATGATGGCTGAAAGGTAGGTTAGGTTAGGTTAGAACCGTGACCACACCAGTTGAAAGCCTGTTTCCTACTTTTTATCCGCCGTCAAGTTGTCGCCTAACAATAAATTCAGTTGCCACCAAATCACTGCCAATTTAAATTTAAACAAATCTTACAACTTAATATAAAGCTGCTACTTTATACTTAAAATGCTACTTCCCTGTAGCTGCCAACCTATTATTTTTGCTACCCATTTTAATTATTTTTAAAACCCTAAATCAGATTAGTTAGTCGCCGCATTAAATACATGCCTTTAAAAAAAGTTGACGCACAGGTATTTTTTTCTTTAAATAAGGTGTATTGCTTCCACATGCCCTTATTACATATTCTAATTGGTTCCGCATAGATCTGATTAGGGTTATTGCGGAATATTGTTCCATTCTTGTGAAATCGCTGTTCTAAGTGCTGCCACTTTTGTGGGCACAGGATTTCTCGCATATACAGCTTTTTTTAAACTGTCCCAAACATGCTCAATGGGATTAAGATCCGGGCTGCGTGCTGGCCAATTCATGGTACGTATCCCAACCTCTTCGCAATATTATCGAACTTGTGCAGCGGCGTGGGGTCGGGCATTATCTTGCATTAGAGTAAAATCTTCGCCTATTAATCCCATGTAAGGTACCACGTGAGCATCCAAAACCTCTGTTATATAGTGCTGTACCGTCAAACCTCCACTTCTACCGTTTTGACGAACCATGTCGATGAACACAAGTTCCGTTCACCCGATCATCGAAATGCCACCCCACACCATACACGAACCGCCTCCAAAAAGAACACGCTCCTCAATGCAACTTTGAGTATATATCTCCCCACGTCGACGATAGACTCTTTTGCTACCGTCTTCACCATTTAAACATGTCCTGTCATCTGTGAACAATACGGAGGCCCATTGCTCTTCAGTCCAATTAAGATGTTCACGCGCAAATCTTAAACGAGCTTGTCTGTGAGCTGCAGACAGCTTTGGACCATTTTCTGATATAAAAGGGGTGATTGCCGCTTCCGTAAGCCTCCTACTTATTGTCGCACTCACGTTTACTCCACGCACTTCATGCAGCTCTGTTTTGATAAAATCGGTCGTCACGACGGGTGGTTGCTCGAGTTCTGCCGGTACCGGGTCTCCTTTTGTAAGAATCTGTCTCTACAAACCTTCGGTATACTCTAGAAACCGTAGACTGGTACAAATTCAAATTTCTAGCAATCGTTCGTTGATCCAAGCCTTCCCGCACCAATGCCACAATTTGAGCGGCTTGTTCGGATGAAGTATCCATATTTATGGTTACGAAACTTTTTTTGAGTTAAAAATACTAATAATGATACTATTGGTAACAATAATTTAAATCGCAAATTAAACATAAAACAAAAAGAATTAATTTCAAACTTTACTCTAATAATACACGAATTTGAGACTATGCATAAATTTTATTTTCCTGGCTATAATTTTATCTTTTACTGCAGTTTTATTTTTAAATTTTGTTTTTTTATGATTAATGGACAGTCTCGACATTTTCATTTAGTTTAATCTAAAAAGATTGCATACTTATCAAAAATATTAATTCTAAAGTAATCCTGAACTTTGATGCAGTTTATGAGTCCGTCAGTGTAGGTAGGAATAAGCCGACCAAGATAGTAAGACAACATGATGGAATGTGCGGCCTCCCCAGCCTGAATATCTTCACAGGTCTTAAATTCTACATTTGCCTTTGAACCTTGCATAAATATAATAAGATATTAGGTATTGGCAAATACATTTTTAAATACCTAACGTAGTACCTAATAATGAAAATATTTGTAAATGACATCACGACTGATAGTTGTGAGTTGTTCAATTAAGCCCACAGACAAGTATTGTCAGTGATAAAGCCTCGCATTCACTGGACAGATGTCTCGTGGCACCAGTCGCTTGAAACATCGGGCGATGTTAACCAACGTCTCTAGATATTTAGCTTCACGACCTTTTTCATCATTTTCGATATTGCCAGACATATCTCGGGACACGTGTTGTGGGAAGCTTTATGCCGCGGACCCTGTCCGGCTGTGTACGGTGCACGACGCAAAGCGATAGCGCGTCGGTTTGCAGTTGCAGGACCACCATCATCCATATAATTTTTTGGAAGTATCCCTAGGACGCATTTTTCGTTTTCTTCATCCAAAAGCGTTATTTTCATTGATTTGCCTTTATATTATAATATCAATGACCCGCAACTTCATCTGCGATCCAGGATGTAAAGTACAGCCTATATGTCATTACCCAGGGCATGGTTTATCTGTGTGCCATCCAAATCTGTTGAACTCACTTTTGCATTTATAACTGAGATTATAAATGCAAAAGTAGGAGGACGTTCACATTAGTAGTATTAAGAAAAGACATTTTGTCAATCATAAAGTAATCATGTCTGCTTGCTTTGCATAGAAGTGTATAGAGTACAATAGGACATGACGCTCTTCTAAAGGTCCAATGTGTAGAGGGCTTAATATACAAAGTCACTGCTTAATAAACTCTTTGGTTTATAACTGTCATGGGGTCTGTTTATACGGAACCACTTGCTTTTTATACAACGTATTTCTGGCGAAATCCAATATTAAAATATATATGCTGTGATCACCTTATATCTTAACTTGACCGAGATCTATCTTTTGAGACTATTTTTACGAATGTACGCGAAGTCTAAGTGCGACACCTAAATTACATGGAGTGCTGCCATTCTTCTTTGGGAAATTCGGGAAAACTGAAAGTGTATTTTCTATTGGAATTTGGACAGGACAACGTCTGACGAGTCAGTTGGTACTAAAATAAAATTGAAACAGACACGATTAGGAACCTTGTGTTATTGGAAAAAAGCTTCTTTTTTTTGTCCCCCATTCATCGTCATATTCACTGGTTCCTCACCCCACGTGGAAATGATTAAACAATTAAACCAGACGAGACAATAGGCACATATTTGACAATCAGTGTTTATGAATTCAAGGCGCGGCTGGTTGACGCCGAACGCTTGCAAATTAATAACGATTTAATTTGTCAATACCGATCGCGAATAAATGTTTAAGTTTTGTGGCGTTTATAGCGAGGGACGTATTTTATTTAAAACTGCACCGATTACGGTTCCGCATTGAATTGGTAAATAAAATAGTGCCTTTTTTATATCGTCATTTCTTTCATAATTCAGTTTGAAGTAAAAAAAACTGTAAGATAGGCATTGTTTTCAATACATATGAAGAAAATCCAATTCATTGTAATAGCGTTCACAACAGAATAAATGTTGCAATCACGTCACAAGTGTGTGACGTGATTACAAAATTCAACTCAACCTCATAACTTCGTAATTTCTAAATAAGCCCCACGAAAACCATCATCAAAAAACAATATTTAACAAAAAAAATACATTAAAAATCTATTCAGCCTATAAGCTGTCGCCTTAACATTCCTTAAATTTCATCATTATCGTTTAGGTAAGTTCCAAAGTGACGTCACGCTAATTCGCCGCCATTCGCAGCGTATCGCACGGTGTCGCACGGCGTCGCAACGAGTAATTTATTGCCGAACGAAAGTAGCTTGTAATCTTTAACGCGGATTTAATACTTCGTCTTCTTATTGAGGTCACGTTTATTTTTGGACAGTCTGCGCCTAGCTAAGCTTTATTATGGATTGATAATTTTGTTTTTATTTCATTGCATTATGTACTTTGAAAACGTATTGTAGGTGATGTACATTATGAATCGTGACTATCCAAAACAATGTTCACAGAAACAGGTCAGATAATCTACGAATTCAAAAAGACACTGAGTGACCAAAAACTATGTTATTTCTTCAAGTACGGTTGACTTTATAAAAATGCAATAGCAGAGTAAGATAATAAATAGAAGCGAAGAAAATATGGATCAGAAACCACCAAAAACGTCAATGACGGCACAAAACTAAACAATAAACGTTACACTTTAGCACAAATTTACAAACTTTATCCCTATTCTCCAGCAAATATTTTCGCATATAAATCAAAATGTAAATAAGAAATATTGAAGGAAGCTGACGGTGCCATCGGTTCGTTGGTCCACCATTTGTTTGGAAACCCCATCCCACTCGGACCGGCTCCGCACAATTCAATTTGTTACGTTTGATTGAATATAACATTTCAGTTTAAACTGGCGAATTCTCTCAATATGCGTTATTATTTGTGAATAAAAATATGACTTCAGAATTTTGCGATGTCATCACTTCATTATTGCTGGCTATTTCTTTCATTGGTAACCCGACAATCCTTATGTGCTGAAGATAGCCAACGTAACTTGTCTGACTTCAGAATCCTAGATTTTTCCACCATCAAAGTCTTCTATGCATTTTTTCTATCTACTTGACTTGTTTTCGTTGTCTCATATTTTGATTTACTTGCTTGTCGTTTGCCGAGGCCCATATGTTTATGTTATAACAAACCACCTCTGTTATTTTTTGATTCCCCAACAAAAGAAATGTCACTCCTCAACACTGCACTATAAAACCTTCTAAAAGTTTCAATTTTTTCACGTCTACAAGTGAAAAAAATACGCGAGTATCGCCATTATTGGCCAGTTTGCGACAAACAAAGGGTGCGCGTACAAAAAGTTTGACAGCTCGTTAGGACGGAGGCACACTAATTGGCTACCTAAGGGACATTTTGGCTATCAGTGCCTGTATACTTGCCTTTGTTTGTGTGTTTAAGGTAATTCGAGCTTGAAATTTCCTAGTTCTTATTTGAATAGACAGGATAGTACACTGTTGATCTTTTATGGTTTTTTTTTTTATTTTTATTCAACGGTTGTGATTTTGGTTTTTCTTATGTGAGATGACAGCGTACTATATCTATAGGTTGAATCTGGGCAAATCAGAAATGCCATTTATGTGTATGTAGCTGATAGCTTTATCCAATATAGCCTAGCTTCTTACTCTTATGAAACCAACACACAACATGACCCCACAAAAGACCCACTTCAGCAACTCTCAATAAAACTCAAAAACCTCACTATAACATTAAAACGTACAGCGCTTACATTAAGAAAGCCCTTACTGGCAGCTATTTAATCTTGGTAATTGCCCCGAAAGCTTATCAAACTTGTTCCGAAGTTTGCTTATTACGATTCAGCGTACGAGGCTTGGTAGGCCACTCATGAAATTAAATTACATCGAACCGCGCCGCCGCCGCCGCCGGTGCTTCGTACAAAACTCGCCTTTTTAAAAAGTGGTCGCACAGTTGAATTTTTTTGCAAGGACGTGGCGTTTTTATGCCTGTGAGTTGATTGCATCTAGGAAGAAAGGAATGTTTATGAAATCTTGCTAGATTTCTTTTTAAAGGTAACTCAATTTCATCAAATAACTGAATTGCTTAAACGGCAAGTTGTCATCGACATTGCATATCGAAAAAAACACAATAGCACAGTTATGAAAAACTAAAACATGTAAAGAATAATTTATGATTCATTTTCCTATGAGCGTTTTTCATGAAAAGCGAGTATTCAAAATGTCAGGAAAACATTTTAGTGAAGTCTCATCTGAACTCTTTGATACTCTTGGACGTATAGGTAATACATAAATTGCGATATTGCAAAGAAAGGCAAAGTTTTGCATGCACCACGCTGCGTTCAGAAGAGTGAGTGAGCGCTGTTTTTTAAAGAAAATAAACACGCCATTCAAAATTGCGTGTTTATTTTCTTCACAGACACATTATACACACAGGACAGACATTAAAATGTTACGTATATAAATAAGGTAACCTGATATAGGTATTATTCCATATGTAATAAAATGTCAGGTTACCTTAGTTCTGTATAAATGAAAGGTACACAACTGTCGAAAATTGGTTGACGTCCGATCTTAATTACGCCAATTTTCCACTAATTGGAACAATAAATAGGCTTTATACGAACCAGAGACTTTACGAGGGCCATAAAGATATTGTAAAGGCAAAAACTATTAATTTAGCTATTCAATTTTACTGACTGGATTAATTTTGAAATGAAAATGGGGTCATGGTTTATTCTTATAGGTTGATTTATTTAATTTTTTACTTTTGCGCAAGTTGTCAAAATAAAAATGAGCTGAAAAAAACGAATAAAAAAAAAGAAAAATTGCGATTGCAAAAACACATCTGAAAAGAGAAAAACAAGCATTATAATCAATAGAATTTCGGTATCGGTGGCGGGGCTATAATACATAGTTTTTTATCATTTTTCAATAATACACAGTTTTTTATCATTTCTCATTCCAAATTACATTTTAACATATAATTTGTCTATATTTTGGTTTTAAAACCTTTCATTTTATACACCGTGGCATTTTACTTTATAAGTCAATTTATTTTATTTTAATTTATTGTTGACACAATCTACTCATTAAAATGTTTTTTTATGAGTTGTATTGCAATAATGTGGATAGCTAGCGACCTCGATATTTTTTTATTTTACCTCTATGGTCCTAGTTTATCAATTATAACTTCTAGTTACAGCTATAATTATGTAAGCGGGCACGCCCTTTATGCCTGGATGCTTTTATTTAGATATTGTTTTCGTTTAGTTACTTTTATTTCTGCTTGAGTATAGTTCTCGATGTTTTTGGTTGGTATATTGGCGTGTGCTAGCTGTCATAAGGCTATTAATTTTATAATTTAAATTATGTTTTGTGTTGTGTAATGTAAATATCATTTTAGATACTATTATATACAATATTTTTTTTCTAACTGAACACACTGCTTTGCTGCTGGGGAGTTTGTTGCGCCACTTCTTCTTCCCAGCTAAAGCACTAGGAAGTGTTGAAGGGTGGGCGTTTTGGGCGACTGTCTTATGTAATTTTGACGTTCTAAAAGTGCTGATTCTCAGCCTAGTTTGAATAAATGACTTTTGAATTTGAATTTGAATTTAATCGTCTTACAAAAGTAGCCCATTTCATGTATCTAATGACTACTAAACATTCACTTGAAAAAAAAAACATATATATGACCATTTGAATAATTTAAAAAATTAAATTATTATTCGTTATGACGTATGTCGTAGTCTGAAACACCCAGTTGCGAGCGCGGATTCGAGGAATAATGGAGCGGCGACATCTTTAACAGACTTCATTCACCCGGGGCGAGGCTTGGCTTTTGCCGCACTACTCAAAGGATAGAGTTAAAGCATCTTATTGGATGAAAGTCCACATGGACTAAGTATGCTAGAATGGCTTACGATATTTTGTCTCATAGAAAATGGAGACGGAATGATCTAATCGACGTGCGCAGGGTAGGTGCGTCTGATACGTAAACATTATTAACAGGATGTTTCATAATTCAAATGCAGTATTTATTTTTCTTTAAACCTGTTTTCATAATGTTTGGTAAAAAAAAATCGCTCCTAGAGGTGGTTTATGTCGGGTACATTGAGTAGATCCTCTTTTTAAGACGACTAAAATGTCACGGTGTATATACCCCACTCGATAGGTTTATTTTATTCATTTTTTAGCGTTTAACGTAACATTTTGGCGCCAATAATCCAACATTTTGTTTTTTTTTATAATTTCGATATACCCAGTGACACTCGCGCAATTAAGACGAATCTAATGACATATCATTCATCAAAATCGGTTCCACCGTTTAGTAGTTACGTAGAGACGGACAAACACACACACATACAGTTCAAACACATAACCCTCCGTTTTTGGCTTCGCCGCAGTCGGGTCAAAAGGTCAACAGTTTTTTGTTATTTTTGCAGAAAACTTGTAGGTGTTAGGTAGGTAACAAAACCTTTAAACAAAATAATGTGACAAAAGTTTCATGTAAACTTTTCTCACTGACTGAACGCATCCGTTTCCAACCGAGAGCGCGCGTTCAATAACAGTCGCCAATCATGCGGCATTCGAAATTTAAAAAAGCAAAATGGCCGATCACAACCGTCACTAATTTGACAAGCGACATCACATTTTGTTCTGCGGCTGTGACCAGCCAGTCGTGTTGAAACTGAAAAATTCATTGGCCATATAAAAAACTATATTCACACTCTTTTGAAGAGGAAATTAGAATGATTTGTTTTGGAGTTCTGTTTTTTCCACTGTGATGCGCGTGCGATACATTATTGTTTATCGTTAGAATATGACAGAGAGAAGTAGGTTAATACTAAGGAAGATTAAAGCAGCTCATTTCGAAACAAAGCTCTGAAAAGCTTTTTAACTTACAATAAAAATCCAATCGTTTCACAGCCTAGGACAGAAATGGTAGTGTAACAACCATCGATTAGGCTATTAAGGCTAAAACGGTTATCACATAGTCCAAGTAACGCGAGTGCCACCAATATGAAAAGTCAATAGGGTTACACCAATTATTACCAGTTCAATTCAAAGTGCCTAATGGAATTTTAAATGCTTGCTTCCGTAGCGTACAATGGGACGGTGGGGACAACCCTAATTGTTACTTTTTTAAGTTTTTCATTGTCACTTAAAGTGTCAAATTGGCTATTGTCGAGGTGCATTCATGTGGATGTAGGGCTGGTGACTTTCTTGCTTTCTTTTTCATGCACAAAGCGAGGCAATGCGTGTAACGAGCATTCCTGCTTTGTTGCAATTCTGTTTTGATTAAGTGAGTGACAAAAATTTATTGAAAACGGTGTGCTGGCGTTTTAGAATAGGTTCGTTCTATCGATAGTTTTGTGATAGAACTCATGACTTTTCTATTTGCATGGTATATTGGTTAAAATATGTCTTCAGCACTTCTATGAAAATGAAAATAATCTCATCTTAATTTTGTTTTCTACTTTTACACACTTCTCTCGACTCAACTTCCCAAAAATGAGGAGGTTATCAATTCGGTTGTATTTTTATTTATTTTTTGTTTGTTACCTCATAACTCAGTCATTTATGACCCAATTTTGAAAATTATTTTTTTCTATTGCAGGTATGCTGGAAGATAATAATTCTTTAGAAATAAGCACCACCTTTGTACGTATTTTTCTGTTCCTTTCTTCTTGTCTGTCTTATTCTACTGTCGCTCTATCACTCTAACAATCTAATCCACAAGAGACGTTACCAACAAAGGTAATCAATAATCCTCTCATCGATAAATTTTCCCATTAATCTATAACAATAGTTCACATTTAACACAAAACATTCTTGTTTCTATACGTGATTGACATGTTCATTAAAACTAATATCGGATTATCCTAGTATCTAAAATAGAATCTAAACGCAACAGGGGAAAACAACAAGGGATGAAAACGGATTATATTTATCGCTGATTGATATTATTAGAAGGGTTCTTTCTGTTTTTTTAATGAAAAGAACATAGTAAACTCTTTAATGAAAAAATGGCGGATTGAAAACGATAAGGAATCGTCCTCACTTAAACCACTCAAACATAATAACGTTATTGGCTTGTATGGTCTGGTGCATGGTTTGAGAGAGGTATAGGCCCAGTGCGAGATGGTGGATGTCACAATCCCTCGAAATTACGGCTTTATAAAATTGTCCTTAACCATTAAAAATCACATAATGCATAAATATGCTAAAGAACAATTCAAAATTTTCAAGTCAACAACAGAACGTGATACTGCAACACACGAGTTAGTGCAACGTCAAACGAAGGCAGCGCAAACAGACGTCTGAGCTTTGAGGTCTGATAATACAATTTGCGGGCGCGCCGCGACGGCATTCGTTACAATTAGCACGTGTGAAAAACTTTGAATTTCATTATGGGTTTATGCTAATGTGGGGAAACATAAATATTGAGTTGATTGCGAATGAGGAAAAGGATTAACAAAATACAGTTCTGAGGAGGTCTTTATTGTTTTTATCGTCCAAGGAGTATCATATATTCTGGGGAGCCTGTTGCGCCACTTCTTCCCACCGAAAATACTAGGAAATGGTGAAAGGCGGGGGTTTTTGGGGACTGTCTTATGTCATTTTGACGTTCAAAGAGTGCTGATTCGAGCCTAATTTGAATAGATTACTTGATTTTGATTTTCGGATTCATCATTTTAAAGTAGACTGATGAAGATGTTCTGTAAAATTATTTAGGTAATCGGTAGTAAATTAAATCGCAATGACCTTAGATTCTTGGATGACCAAGAGATGCAGATTATTAACTACAAAAAACAACGCTGAAATTTTACAGATGCAGTAATGATTGTTTACATCTATTTTCCGTACGTGAAGTAGCTGGTAATATCCAAATAAAGGAAAAGTACAAAAACATTGGTTTCAACACGTTGAAAATTAAAACATAACCCAATAAAAGCCTGCAGAAAAATTATGCCATTACGCCGATAATATGATTAAACCAAATAGGGAATTATTATTCACATCAGAGGGAACGATTTGTCGTGTTTTTCGCCGAGCGCAATGGGCACGTAGGTGGCTGCCAATTATCAGCCTCCTCTTGCCACGTAACCGTTTGCATTACAATTAGTCTACATTATGTGTAAATGCACATTTCATATCGCACGCCACCTGAATGCGTAATGGTCGGTGTGAACGCGCGCAGTTGCTCAATAGTGTGAATGCTGCTTTAGAATTGATAATACTAAAGGTAATGCTGATTGGCGGTCTTAATTTTCTGTGAATTTGGTCATGACAGTTAGGTATTAATATCATGGACATTTGTCATGACAATTGTCTATTTATAGTCTTGTGCATTTTAAAAGACTATAAATAGACAATTGTTGTTACATAAAATGTTATTTTTAGGTTAAGTATTGTTATGTGTGTACCTCCTTATATTAAAAAACAAAGATATTTTTCTTATTAAAATAACCTATAACTTATTAAAATAAGTAGGTACTTATTAATGTAAAATTGTATTTTCTGCAAATAAATGATTCTTATTTCTTATTTCTATGAATTTGAAGATACCCGATATTTTTCTTAAATAAACACAAAAAAAAAGATTGATACAAGAACAACTACTTGCAGGTCGTACAAATATTTGTTCCGTGCGGGAATCGAACCCGCGACACGCAGTGCAGCAGTCAATCGCTTAACCACTGCGCCAACCGTGCCGTCTAAAAATTGAAATAAGATCTAAATAAATCTGTTTTACAGTTACGCATCTAAATAAATCTGTTTTACAGTCCGTTCAATTGATTTAGACTTCTATTGCGTTGGCAGCATGACAAATGGCAGCTGCAGTAAACATTTGGTATTGTAGCCACTTTTTTGCTTTTAATGCCATCCTTATGCCTACGGTACAGAAGTCAGAATCGGTTGAACGGACTGTAAATAAGGATTGTTTAAATGTCTAATCTTATTTCAAATGTAGTATAGGTCTCTTGAAGATATATGCATAGAAAATGAATAGCAAAAACATGTCTACTAAAAAAGGTTTTCTAAAATTAAAATCTTATCTTTATCTCAAGTAGGTACTAGTCGACTCATTTCAAAAGTTGCCAAGATAAAAATGTATGAAGAAGACGCACTTATCGGGCGGGGGTCACGGATTTCATTAACAGTATCAATAGGACCTCTTGGGGACCGACCCTCGCTTTATGCTCGGTATCTGCCGCCAGTGTACGCTGGCCTTTTGAGGATTTATCATGGGAAAATACTAAATAAGTTTCTTGGTATTAATGTACAAGTATCGCATTTTTGTATTTAGGTTTGTCCAATTTTTATATGGTTGGAGTGTTAGATGCTGAAGACTCTCATTTAATTTTGCAGTTTATAGTTTCAAGTAAAAGCAAAATAATACCGGTCTATTCTTGGTATACCTGTTTTAAAGCTTGATGTTAATTATTACAACTAACTTTACCTTTATGGATAAGCTATTGTGTCGACTACTCGTTATATAAAAAGATTATGTTTAGATGCATTTCTAAAATTAAAAGCTGTGGGTGTACCTACGATATGACCCCTTTGATATGACATTACACGAATACAAGTCATGATGAATTGTTGATTTAACCCTAGAAAAGGACCAACGAAAATAATCAAAACAACAAAAACTACAATTACGTTCGATTTCCAAATAAAACGGGTCCAATTATACTGGCTGATCCGTCCAACCGTCGGCATTGTCAACTGTCCAAGGGTTTATCAATACGTAAATAAATTGACCCTTCCCTGCTCCCGTGTTGTTGAAGAACATTTTTGCTCTTTTTCGCCCTTCATTTTACCCCGTTTATATAAAATTGGATTTAGTACACTCACTTTGTGATAATTTAATCGGACGAAGTATTTGCTTACGAGAATAGTTAAACCATTTGGACATAATTTTACGGTTCGATAAACAATGTGGTTGAATTGGAGAATGGATGTCCGGGGACCCATTTCTTTATGCGAATCAGGGTTCTGTGATTTACCTTCTAAAGTAGAATCAAGTGTTGTTACAATGAAATGATTTAATGTAATGATACAAAATAGACGTTTAGTGTTGGATTTTTTTTCCAACCACAGAACAAAAATTGTGATGTCAACGTAAGGCAAAATTTCATTCTGCAAACCATTCTTCTTCAACACTTAAAACCTCTTACGAAACGACGGAAAGATATGATTTGTACCGTTCCATAAACTCAGTTTAAATATACTAAGACATTTTTCTCTATCTTGGCCCTTGCTTGTATAATAAAATTAAGGCGTCCTTATATATCTATAATTTACCACACAAGAAATGCAAACTCGCCCTCCGTGCATTCTTCCTAAATAAAACCTACGACGAGACTGAAAAGTACTTATTGTCACTTTCATGAAGATAACCCCATTTCCTATTATTCAAATGGACACACACACTCATAGACACACAGGCACTCACTCGACTCATCACATCAACACTCCTTATTCTGCTTTTTTTTTTTTTAATTGTGAGATTTTATCTTTTGTGTTGATACTGTAAGCTCCAAAAGCATAAAAACATTATTATTGTGGTACTCAAATTGGGAGTTGAAACCATCTCTCCTAAATACCATCTCTACTAACACTATATGGATTCTATGTACTTGTATGTGTAGTCCGAAATAAATAATATATTATTATTATATTATTAAATAGAGATTACTCAGTGATCTAGCCAGGAAAGCACCGATCCACCCAACAGTTAATTGTACCTACACCATGTAATTATTAAAGCATACTTTGTAAGTCCCTCATGTACTACAAAACTTTTATGTACCTTAATAAATTATCATATATATTACAAATAATATTCAAAAGATTTTTTATGTTAAGGCACAGATTTTCAATGTTAAGCATAACACCATCCTAATTAATGCTCTATTATATCTATTACTATGCATTTTGGGGATAGTTCGGAAAATCTCTCTCTCTCTCAAATTGGTAGTATCTTTTCACCCTTTACAAATAAAAACAAACCAGCGCCGTCTCATACATCAGTCACTTGTTACCTAGCAAAGTAGTAGAAATTCGACACATAGCGAAATCAGCTTATCCCTTATTGCATATAATTGGCACGCGGCCCCAGCACCCGGGGGTGCGATGTGACCAATCAGCACACAGCGACACGTGTCATTTCGCACCCCTTTTCCGCATTTTCCTTTGATTTATGAGCTGCAGGCGGGCGTTTTAAATCTATGTTTTTTTTAACTACTTATCAATTTCACATGAACTGTATTTGAGTAAGTTTCTATACTGTATTGCAAGTCTATGGATGGTGCTGATAATGAAAATTTTTTTTTTTTTTTTTCAAACCGTTTCTTTGCTGTCGCGCATTACGTTAATCAAATATACGCCTGTGATAAAACATTAAAATTAAAGTTACACCATGACAGTGTTTTTATTCAAGCAATACGACTAATCAGAAGGCGGCAAATTAGTAAGAAACCCTATTTTTTTTTATAGAAGAAAAAATCTTTCTTACTTCCATAAAAACTGCAGGTAAAAGTTATATATACTGCAGTCAATGCCAAAAAACGTTTTACTTGAATTTCATAAAAAAGCGCGATAGCTTTTAGTAAAAAAAATAACGCAGCGTTCTAACCGCTCGTTTGTCCGCCCCAATAAATCCCGTGGGACGCGAAACCGACACATTGCATGTGACGGATTAACATTATCATTTGACACTGCATTTATTTAACTGTAGCTGTACTTCACCTACGTTTGTTGTTGTTTATATGTGTACTCTAAGGATTATTGTATGGGAAACTTAGTTGTTTTGAGGTTTCAATTATCAATGATTGGCAACTAATAACGGTATCAATGTTTTTATTAGGCGTTATTTAATTTACCGTGGCGCCTGGCAACTGAAGGAACACGGGTGGGTTTTAGTCAGTAAGAGTCTGACACGCCCTCCCGCTCCACCCAGAGCGGGAGAAGTTAATTGATAATTCGCCACCCAAGAAAAATAAAAAAAACATTATTTAATTGATTAGTGCCATTCAGTGATTTAGTATACCTACATAATCATCAACATTAATCATTTTGATCACAGTCAAAGAATGAAACGGTTTACCTATAACTTATTTTCTAACTGTATCTGATGGTGATTTTATTTCTATAGTAAAAATCTAAATTCGGCCATAAAAGCCACAATCACAGGGTAGTAAAGCCTCCCGTAGACAAACGCGACGCCGTTCCAGGTGATTTTGGTTGAACAATTTTGAGGTCTTCATAGATTTTTTCTATTAAAGTAGCGTCGCGCTGTTGCATCGCACCTGTCTATGGGAGCCTTTACTCCCCTGTGATTGAGCTTTCAAAAGTACACTGACAATAACCTAACCTATCTGTAATTGTTATTATCACCAACCTCTTCAATCATTTGGTCATTACAACAAGTTATCAAATTTTTCAAAAAGATGAATGCAGGAAACTAAATATTTCCGGACATACTGTAGTAGTTTCTTGAAAAGACAATATATCATCGTACATGTGTGCGGTCACTTACAATAGCACGATATTAGCTAGAAACACTAATTGCGTTTTCAGAGCACAAAGCTACATCCCCCAGCTTTGAGTGCAGAGGCAGCAATAAGGGACCAGCATTACCTACTATCGAATTAATGGTTCAACTGTTAAAGTATTGAATACTAAAATTTAACAAAATGCTGATTGAAATAAATACGAGACCTGCCATTGCTAAAAAGTTGACCCAAATTAAATTAAAAAATAATATCTATTAATACGACGGCACGGTTGGCGCAGTGGTTAAGCGATTGACCGCTGCACTGCGTGTCGCGGGTTCGATTCCCGCACGGAACAAATATTTGTATGACCTACAAGCAGTTGTTCCGGGTCTGGCTGTTTGTGTATGTGAGTTTAAATGTTTGTAAACGCACCCACGATACAGGAGAAATTCCTAGTGTGGGGCAACGTTTTTCAAAAAAAAAAAATAAAAAAAAAAATAAAAAAAAAAAAATAAATAAATAAAAAAAAAAAAAAATACCAGCCTATAGATGTCCCACTGAAGTGACCTCTTCTCATACAGAGAAGGCACGAGCATTGATGACACGCTGGCGAGTTGGTGATTTCAGACCAACCACTAAAAAGGCTTCCGCTCTACCGTTCTAAAAAGTATTATATAAATAAGTAAAAAAAATGCATAAATATTTATTCCACATTTTTCGTTATTGCAGCTACCACTGTTTGTCTCTGCATCACCCACAGGTTGACTGGTAGAAAATGCCTGTTGCATTCAGTCCACCTCTGTACATTTGTATGCTTAAAGTATTAAATTAATAAATAAACAAATATATTTCTCAGTAGATAAAAAAAAACTTTATTCACACAAAAACCTTTGACATTGCTTAAGACTAGGATACATAACTTATTTAAGTAAAGGCCATACGGATAAGGTAAACCCTAACTCCTAAACTAGGTAATCCTGTGACATAGGAGTCGGTGTTCTGCTGTCACTGTGATACAACGTTTATAGGTTATAATAAATTGTGTTCTGACGTTACAAAATAGTTATAGATATTGCAGGTTACAGGGCATATATATTAAAATTAACAACGAATATTAAGGGGTATTGGAAACGACTTTTAGGGTGTATACGTGTGTGTATGTTAGATTGTGGGTGTGTATGTTAGAATGAGAATGAATGATGAATGAATGATGGTATGTATGTGGGGATGTGTGTGTGTGTGGAAATGCGTGTAGTAGTGTTTCACGTCTGCTAAACACTACTACACGCATTTCCATTCATTCATTTTTTCATTTCATTATATTATATTTCTCAGTAGGTAATCCTTTTTTTTAATGAAATACGAACATTGGCTGACGCAAAATTAATGAAAACCATAAAATGCACAACTCAATTCAGAGTTGACAACTAGAATATTGTATTAAATGTGGAACGGATGGAACTGGACGCTGCATAATCGAGAAACCTTAAAATAACTCATACAGTTGTTACGCATTTCGGTGAAATTATTACGGCTCACAGCGAACTGACTACGAACAAGGTTTCCTGTATCTAAAGGGGACGTTTTCAATATAATTTTACCCGTAGGAACATGAATCATTTGGAATAGTGTTGATATACTGATCTAATTTGTTGTTGTTTAGCCCAAGCTACAAGATGCGCACTACAAGATTTGCGCAACATATAGCTTGATACTAAATAGCCATTTCTATGTCCTCAGAAATTATAAAATACTTTAGATGTAAGCAGTCCTGAGCCATCTTCTGAATTATTTTAACAACGGCCCAATATGTAGAAATAAAATAAGTTATAAGGTTGCCAGAGGTGTTAGACAAGATCATAATATCATTCTGCTCGAATAAGTAGTTATCTAACAATCCACTTTTTATGAATAAACCGCTAAACTCAGATCTTCAAACAATACGAAATTGCTACCTTGTTTCGGGATATTTCGATTGGACAGCCACCCCTAAATATAAATCATATCTGGAGCGAGGCATTGCTTGCTATTTAGATCTGACTCACGTAGGTACTACGATGCGAGCGATTTCACGCGCCGTTGCGCACGAGTTGACGAACACAAATCATTCATGAAATATTGAACTGTGCTGAACTTAACATATTTTTGAGCAAATGTTTGAGATGTGTTTTGAAACTGAATGTCTTTAATATGTTTAGTGTGCTCTTGAAATATTTTTGTTTTTGTATTCACATTAAGATTGTTGAAGATTGCCAGAAAACTGCTTTTGTTCCGCTTTTTTTATGGGCACTGGTTTATGATGTTGTATAGTTTCATAAAGATGACATGATCTCATCAATCATGGGAATAATTTTTGAAAAAAATATTTTCATATTTTTTATATAATCGACTCTGGTTTTTTTGCCCATACAATTTTGGGCACTCTCCTTTGGCAAGCAGGTAGCTTATAACCATAGAGTACTTTTAATCCCGGTAATGCGTTCCTGTGGATATTTTCCAACATCCACGCGCGTGCAAAAGCTAGTAACTAATAATAATGACAGCATCTGCTGCCCATCCGATTTGATTTGCTGCCGATTAGATTTACCATCACGGTTTGACAACATATTGACAGGTCACCCTCCAAAATCCACCAAACTCTAGCCCAAAACTTAATTTAATTGTCTAAATCAGGGTACCCAAGTCAGAGAATCAGCGAAGAGTGAAAACGAAGACACCCGGGTGGACCGGTTCCCATCGCATAACGTTGGAATCCGTCGGATCCACCCGCCCGGGTAATTGGGGCTCGGCAGAGCGAATAAAAATTAACGAGCATTATCATATTCAAACCGAAAGGCTTAATTTAATAGAATGTATAGAAGTTTCGGAACTGTTTATTTTGGTGATTAAATTGCGTGTGTATGGAATTTTGGTGCTGAATTTTCGGTGTGAGGCGTGTCGTAACTTTTATTGGGCAGTGAAATGAGGCCATTTCCGGAATGCCTGTTGATACTGAGGTATATTTTTATCTAAATAAATTCTCATGTTTTATGTTTAACAGTAGACTGTTAATACCCATAATGACTCTGCCACCCATAACTCTATACACACCTACGACTCCTGTATTGAGATGACGTTATTGTATTGGCAAACAAACTTCTGAAACATTTTGGTCTTCAGGCTTTCATTTCTGAAATCTCTTATAGCTATACCCGACATATTCTTTTTTGCTTTTTCTTACAATAGTATGTAAAGTGATTATAGTTGAATCCATAATCGTCGACACAGTTCGCGTATGATAGAGGATGGGCAACCACGTTTCATTTAGGTTTGATTATTTCTAAAATTAAACTAATTGATGTTCTAGCTTCCATTAGTCCGCGTGAAATCTTTGCGGTACAATTATCGTATGTATACTGAATAGTGACGTCACATGCTCGCTCGGGCGGTTGCGTGCGCGCTGACGCTGCAAATTTGATCGCGCGGTTTCGGCTTAACGGATACGTTTAGTTATTGTTCTATAGGGTGCTCTGCAAATTAGTAATTTTGTTCATTAATATTTTTTCTGAAACAATTTGTATATTTTTTTATAAAATATTAATAATTGACTGAGAGACAGTAGGTAAATGTGGCCAAATGTGGGTGTATTTACTATTGCTACTCCTCTGCTTATTCCTTCGGGGACAGGTGCGATGTTTATGTTCTGTTAATGTTACAGTATACAGTTTATAATTTTAAGTTTTAGTACGCTATGTTCGCCATGCATCCATACTACCAATATATTGAGATAATGGGCATTTTTTCCGCTTATTAATAAAAGGTATATTACCTTTTTGCTAAAAATAGTGGAAAGAAAAGAAGCTCCTTAACTGCTAACATTATAACAGTCGTATCTTTATATAGTCTAACTTTTCTTAAATGACCCTGTAGAATCCCGAGTATAATTTCAAGTTACCTCGAAATAACAGTTTTTGTCGCCGTCGTTTTAACTGAGATAGGTACTACCGTAGAACTAAGTACGTACATTACAAAAATAAAAACTTTTTATAACAGAAGTTTTTATTTACTACAATAAAAAATAAAAGAATTGCAATTTTTTATACATCACGAGGACGCAAGTGTGCAATAAGAACTTTATTCAAATGACAATGTTGTTCCCTCTAAAACCGTACTAGGATCTTTTGGCGCGTGGCACAAATCGGAACTGATGCCGCCATGTTGTTTGTTCAATACAAATTTCACAAAATATATTTTCACAACCGTTTACCAACAACAATGTCAATGTCATTCAAACGCCAGAAGATTCTTTTGGCACTGTACATTTTGCGATCCTTTCTCATGACATTTATATTTGCTATAGAGCCCAAACAAAACATTATCACATACGCTATCTGAAATAAAAATAAAAAATAAAAACATCTCGACACTTGCCGGCCAAGGTATTCCGACGCCCGCTGTATAAGCCGCGGCGGTTCGCTGCGATTCGCGACCAAAGAACCGTGAAATTGGTTTATTCGCTCGATCCGATGAATAATTAATATTGTAACGTACGTCTAGCCTACGCGGCCCTAGATTGAACGGGATCGCATCTGCATATATAAACCCTGTGGGAAAATCAGCGTGCTATTGTCGATATTAAAAGGCGGAATCAACGATTTCTGAGACACACTTATCATACAATGTACAGTCACGGACTTTAATTGATGAGCCACTTAACACTGTTCGTATTTTAGTCGTATAATGCAAATCGGTTTTATTCGGTTATACTCGTACATCCGACACGGGGAATCATACGTCTTCGTAATAAAGAAGAATAAAATTTCATGCAATATTTACGGTTGGCTAACCTGAGAGCCAGAACTACAAACTTGACAGCAGTGTGACTACCCAAAGTCAACCAATTGCAGGTCTAGCAACTGTAACCTAGCGACAATTCTTTTAGCGTATCCATAGTAACGTTAGCGTACGGAGAAATTATGATTGGTCATTTCAATATCGGAAAAACTCGGACCGATTTTAACCGAACGCGTAGCGTCCAAGATGATGTTCATGACGATTATGATAATTGTTGCACACAGACCCTGCTGATGCATTGTAACAATTCTATGGCGAATTTCTTTGGAAATCGCAGCTGGCATTATCGCGTAAATAACTACGGCTACGATTCACCAACATTCTAAATTATCGTCTCTGACATCGGCATTTCAAGTTTTCAACTGACACTATCTTCGGATAGTTTTTCAGAAATAACGAGTATTTAAAGAGCTCTAATTCAAAGGAGGTCAATATCAAATAGATTGGATAAAGGTATGCAACAATGTATGGATATCATTGACAACTTATTAGTCAACCTTCTACCTCTCTGGATAAGACTTTTTACGATTATTAGTAATTTGTCATCTTGTTGACGAGCATGCGGTTTGAGTTCGTGTTTAATCGTGTAATCTCGTAAATCTACAAAACTGCAAAATTGGAAAGTTTGAAAGTGGCTCATCAATTAAAGTCCGTGACTGTACATCCTCGCTAATCTTTTACATCCTTCCCAGTACAAAAGACTTAACTAAAAATCGTGCACTTGGTCGGCTAGTTGGCCGTGCGACCAACTGCGCGATTCATATCGGTTTCTATAGTGTACCTGATCGGGGCCGACCACTGGTCGTGGTCCTGGCCGTCTAGTGCGCGAGAATCCTCATGAATTACTTTTGACACTTCTTGAAACCAGCCATGACCACTGAAATCAACACATAGTTTTGCATTGATGGGATTAGCCAAAAAAATTAACTACACTCAGGTAACCACATTTTTTTTTTCCATTTTGTTTATGTAATATATATATGTTGTGTATGTAATGTATAGGATGTAAATGAATAACTACATACTGGATATTGAGACATCCCATTATTAGCCTCGGTCAATCACTACCTTTCAAGATCGACCACACTGGTCGTTTACCTCCCATCTACTTCTAATTTCAGTATGCAATAGCTGCAGCTCCACGTAATATATAGCTTCATGTACAGGTGATACTGGCCAGCACCTCGGCACAGATTAATGATACAATAAATCCTTCGAGAGCATTTTTTAAATTACCTTTAATGAAAGAATGCCACAAGTCATCATAACGATTTAAATGATTAAGTTTCTCATCTCTATCAAATAAAGGCACTATTGGAATAGAACAAAAAAAAAGTATCGATTCAATCAGCTAAGAGCAACATGTACAAATTAGCTTGCAGAAGTAAATGGAGACTCGCTTTTAGACAAAACTGCTTATTCGAAAAAAAAACTAAATGTAAATCCCGGAATTCCATAAAATCCGGCAATGCACAACTAATCGGATACATGGTATGGAAACGACTTATCAGCCCTCTTATGAAGGTTACTTTTGCGGGAGATAATTGCTATGTGCTATGCCAATTTGGCAACCTACTTTACAACATTAGATAGTATCATTTCCGGAATCGCAAGATTTTTGAATTCCATATTACCCAACACTTGAACGTAAGTAAATATAAATTCGATTCTTTAATCAGAACTCTAAATTTGTTGATCCCGTAATCCTGGGATTTTTTCGATACAAACGTGCATTCCATAATAGCAAACACCTCCACTTTAGGTAAATATGCATCCGAATATCCGATCTCTAATTTTAAGCTATGGCCAATCATTACCTTTGAAGATCGAACACACTATCCACTTCCAATTTCAGTATACAATAGTGTAACTCCACATAATATAGGTACATGTAAGCCAGGTGATACTGGCCAGCCCCTCGGCACAGATTAATGATACAATATGTCCCCAACTGCCGCGTATTATGGAGTTAATCTACCTTCGGCAAGGATTGATGCACCATTCGCTGCAAAATTAGTGTCCCGGTAATTGTTAATAATATCGGTAAAAAAAAAATCGAGTGAATCGATTTCATGGTCCGTTAATCGAGATGAGCAGTCGATTTGTTAGTGAGGTATGGTATTATTTATAGCAATAAATAAAGAATGTGTTTTAGTTGAGTTAGTTAGTCCATGACTAATTTATTTATTAATAACTTAGTGGAGATAGCGGTGGATAAGATGGGCTTGGAGTGGAAGATTTATAAGGGAATAACTGATGGGAATAATAATAATTTTATTGTGGTATAATATTTTTATTCTAGGTGCATCGTCCTCACATATACTTATACATATAACTAATGTACATATACAAAATATTGTAAAACATTTTAAAAGAGTAACGGTGGAGTTTCTTGCCCATTCTTCTCCATGCGAAAACTACCTTTTGGAAGGGGCGACTAGAATCAATTCATTTTTTTTGTAAATTTTTGACGTTCAAAAGTGCCTTATAAGGGCCTATTTGAAATAAATGATTTGACTTTGACTTTGATTTGATGCTGTAGTGAAAAGCCGATACCGTTTTGTCGTTTCTTTTTAAGCTATAAGTAAACTCTAAAACTAAATTTGATAGTTAATATAATTTTAGAAACTGTTAACTGTATAACCTTGCCATTTATTATCCTCAAGCATAATTTAAAATGATGGTTATTTTCCAGCCAAAAAAGACAACACTTTAAATCCATCTCTCTCAAATTTTCAAACTTTCGTTATCTAATACAGTAATCAACAAAGGGCAACAGACGAATAAAATCCCGCAACGAATTAATAAGTCGTCAAGTGATACTCGCAGTGTACCGCCAAGTTCTCCCATTTGATGCCTCTGATTGGCTCTCTGTATATTTTAATTAACTCGTAGAAAACTCTTGTTTTAACTTTATAACTTTTATGGGCGGCAGTGTTGTGATTGGATTGATTAAATTGTATTGATTTTTCGAATCTCGGCAGATTTCAGCAGAATTTTACTCGCTGGTAAATGTAAAAGTCGTGAAAACAGCAATATTTTTTATAATTCACAATAACTAATTAAATAGGTATAATCGACCTCGTAATAGATTGACCTTAGCGTGGTCTAAGGTCAATCAATTACGAGGTCGATTATACCAGTATAAAATAAATAAATACATTTATTTATTCAGTATTCATTAAATAATGAATAATAAATAAATAAATGTATTTATTTTCAGGTAATTTACACCCATATTCAAACATAAAATAACATACAATCAATCAAATTAAATAAAATTATAAATTTAATTAAATCAAACTAAATAAATCAAATTAAATCAAAACAAATAAATCAAAATAAGTAAATCAAAATTTTAAATATCACTTAATCGTCATAAAACAACAAGGTCTATTTGACTATGATGTAACAATTATATAATACAAAAGATAGTTTCGACCTTAGTGAAATTTCAATTTACTGGACATTATTATCAAAAGTGGTAAAGCAATAACGAGGTCGACTGTACGCTCAAATATACCTCCAAGAAAAGGTACAGAGTAGGAAGTGCTTTGTCATTGATTTAGTTACTATTTATATATTTCCTTATTTCATATTATATACATATTATATTTTTGTCTCGTACCGACTAAAATACCACTGTTCCTACTGCTACCATGAGTCGGGAGTGACTTCGAAGGCGTCACCTGTTTTGAAAACTAGTGATTTTAGTAACTAGTTATTTATTTAATTCTGTTCGGTGATTCTATCGAAGTGTTACAGTTATTTGCGAAACGAAAATATAGATTACCTACGTAATACGTTACATATCACAAGCTTTAAGTTTTTGGAACGCATAAGTTTTTGTAGCTACATAAGCAGTTACATCATTAACGTAATACCTACTAACACAAATAAACTTCCCTTCATACTTTCTTCAGGCTTAGGACGGTTATTTTGTAAGTATTTACATTTTCGATACAGTATCGTAATTGTAACTACTTACAAAATAACGTGTTTACAGTTTGACTCGAAACTAGCTATTCGGCTACATGCCCTGGGGCCATGCCATGCCTTATTATGAAGTATTAATGCCATCATTATTCCACTGCGAAAAAGGATGGTGCTAGCGGCCTTGTATAGCTCCGTCTCTCACTCACACTGGAATAATGATGGCGTTAATACGTTATAATAAGAGCCCTGTAGCCAGTTACCTAACTAGTGAAGTGAAATAACGCCCATACCTACCCACGACTTCCAATTAAGTCGTGCATGAAACACTGCCGCCTCTTTGGAAAGTAGCGTGTACTTACAGATGATACTATTTAATGTTAAAACTGTTATTTGACTAAATAAATTATTATTATTAAAAAAAACCCTTACAAAAAATCCGATATCAAAGTCCAAACAGTTGAGTCGTACGCTAAATGCCGTGATAAGTCACAGAAGCCAATCTTTTTCAGGACACGTCTATTCAAATGGCATTTTTCCCGATTCAAAAATCTACAAAGACCCTATGAAAGTCAACTACCCTCTTTACTAATACTGTGGCTCGGGCGTGGTAAGGTGACAATATTATTCGAGCTAAAATTGGGGATTCGCCGCATTTATTAAAGAGAAAACCAGCAACAAAGGGATGATATTGAATTGTAAGGAACGGTGGCGAAGATTTATGACGTGGTGGATGAGGTATTTTTGAAAATAAGTTTTCAGAAAATAGTTGTATAAAAAAGGCTGTTTCCGCCCGGGATCGAACCGGGGACCTTGTGCGTGTGAAGCACACGTGATAACCGCTACACTACGGAAACTGTGGTTGCAGTGACAAAATTACCGATATGGTTCCAATCAAAACAATGAATTATTCAAAGCACTTACTTATTTGTAATGTTATCTGACAGATGAATTAACTTGGTCTTCATTTCTGATACGTGTACAAAATCTGTTTAATTTAAATGAACTTATCTAGGCCCAGTGTTAAAAAAAAATCTTTCGCAGTCAACATATTTAGTTTCTTTTATGTTGGTACAATTGTAAAAAACGATAAACTTTCAGGTAGATTTATCATTGTCTTGTCTACCAAGTCTTCTCAAAAGCCCACAGAGTATACCTTCCTCGCTCCATGTGTTAGATCACGCCAGCGCCGAGGGTCGGGGCGGGTGACACGCACAAAGAACCTCCAACTTCTTTCATTGTAGATTAAATTCTTTGATTCCCCGCTCACCTAGTGAACGTCCAGAGGGAGCGAAGCGAACGCTACAGTAGGTATATAGGTGAACAAAAATGGACGAGCTATCAAAAATAAACTAGCTGTTGCCCGCGATTTCGTCTGGAATTCAGGATGAAAACTAGCCTATGTCCTTCTCCAGGTCATGGTGATTGTGTGTGATTGGTGATCCGCTGGTCATGGTGACAAAATTTGGCACATGGGTGGTTAACCCATGTGCCAAATTTCATCCAAATCCGTTCAGCCGTTTTAGCGTGAAAGCGATACAAACAAAAGAACTCAGGTTCGCATTTATAATATCAGTTAGGATTGAACTGTCGCATCGATATTTTCTGTGGAGATTTGACATAGAAAACTAGCTGTAAACAGCTTTTTCAGAAGCCGTTCACACGTCACAATTAAATTAAAATGGAACTAAAAAAAATATGCTAATAAAAATTGGAATTAAACACAATTAAATTAAGAAAACTACTCAGTACATCCCAAATTTATACCTACTTTAAATCGTGATTTTCCTTGCAAATATTTAGTTTTAGTTGCTAGCTGTTGCCAACACTGCCAAATTAGGGCAAAAATAATACACGAACTAATGACCCCAACTATCATTAAACCTTTTCCGCCATCTTGAAAATCTCTTGTTTCCCGCGTTGCTCTCGCTGGGTGTTCGCCCTCATTAATATCTGATCTCCCGTCAGCAGCTTAATCTCTGTGGCCCTGGATTTAATACATATTTCATTTCGTATTTCACGAAGCATTACCTTCATTCGCACCAGTTGTTTGACAAATACCTGTTTATTACCCGAGGTCCTTTGTAAAAATGGGTATTGTTTAAGTTTTTATGTATTGTCTCAGATGAGACGTCAAGGTTCTTGTTGGGGAAGAAAAAATATTTGTTGTATAGAAGAAAATCATTTTCGGGCTATTCTTTATTTTATTTAGAGACACGTCTGTACGTGCCATTCAATTTTCCAATATTGTATGGGTAGTTCTTTATTTTGAAAAAATAAAAAATAACACAAAAGAAGCTTACTCATCCTAAAATGCAACCATTTTCATACGGTTAAGCTCTCATTTTTTCAGCTAATAACCTTGTATCGTTCCTCTCACACAAAGATTCAAATCGATACCTTCAGTGAATCCTCGATTATCGCACACAATATCATCCGAAAACAGCACCGGTTCCCAACACCTTCCATTTAACAAAACTTGTGTAGCTTTATCATCGGTAGTGTTAATTCGGGGGGCAGGGGCACCCGGGGGCAGGGGGGGGGGCAGGGGTGTCAGCTCGTAAACACAATTGTTGCGACTTTAAATCAAACAGTTCGCGGAGTCATTACGTACACGTGCTACTGGTACGTCGCTACTGGTGTACAGCTCCATTGTGTCCGATACGATACGGGAACTTAGATATACTGTCATGATTTTCAGGAAGACGAGAGCCAGCATCTAAACTAATTTTATGAAGATAAAAGATTAGATTTTTTAAATGTTTGTATGTTTTTTTTGTAACAGATAAAACATAAAAAATACTAACCGATTTAAAAAAATATATTTTTGAAGATCCCTGCAAAGTTGCAATAATGTAATAATTTTTTAATACCCAAGGTATAAAAATTTTGCTGGATTGTCGCAAAAGTCCTCGCGCACATTTGGGAGTGGCGCGAGGAGGCGAAACGCCGGGGCGTAACTCCGCTGCCGCGAGAAATCACGGCACGGCGGACAGAGCTCCGGCGGGATCTCATGGCATCATGGAGAGTTCGACTGTCGCAACCCAGTGCTGGGTTCGCAACAACTGCGGCGATAAGTCCCCTCTTTGAGGAGTGGCTGGAGAGGCGCCACGGCGTCCTTACCTTCCGCCTGACGCAGGTCCTCGCCGGACACGGTTGTTTCGGGAGGTTCCTGTTCCGGATAAGGCGGGAGGAAACGCCCGGGTGTCATCGTTGCGTGGATCACCCGGAGGACACGGTGGAGCATACGGTGGTGAAGCGATCGGTGGCAATGATCTCTCGCGTCCGGCCCTGGTCCAGGCCATGGTACGGAGCGAGACGGCATGAGAAGCCATCACCTCCTGCTGCGAAGCAGTAATGCTTGCGAAGGAGGAGGCTGAACGCGTGAGGGAGAGGCAAATTTCGCGCCCTCACTCTCCTAGCCGCCGCGATTCCCGGCCACCGTAGGCGCGGGCTTGCGGATGGTGAGCAATGGGTAGCTTTATTTGATAATTTATCAAACAAAAAAAAAGGTATTAAAAATTTGCCTATAAAAGTCATTAACCTAAAATAATGTACTACATGTTTATTGTTTATAGTACTCATCATTACCCACAAAAAAGTCCGCGAGGCTATATGTCTAACTATTACAGTTAAGTCACAATAACCGTTTGTGTTCAAATTAGTCAATCAACACACGGGTAGAATAATAATTTCATAATCAAGGGTGGTTATCATCACGCTATGACGCTTAGGAGCCGAATAAAAGTAAAAAATTTAGAAAGAACGTTAAGCGAAAACGAAGACACAGCGCATGCGGGCGATAAGCAGGAACAAGAAATTTCACGCGGCCGAAGTCAGGGCAGAAGCTAGTGATAATAAAAGCTCTCCGAAAAGTCCGTTCTGCTTCTAACTTCATTTTGTGAAATCAAATCCAAGACAATTAAAAAAAAAAAAAAAAAAAAAATTCTTGATTATGCACTATAATATTGACAGTATACTCGTATTATATTTGTTAACACGAGCTTTTCCTGACATTCGCTACGTGTTTTCCTGGCATGTAGCAATTATCAGGAAAGGCTCGTGTTTAGTAGAAGATTAACGATCATAGGTGGTCACCTATGATCGTTAATCGGTAGACGAAAGCAATGATTGCAAAAAATACGCAGATCAAGACTTACAATTCCATACCAGACATCTTCTGCTTACCATCGAATCTTCAGCCCAAAAATGAAAACGACACAACAACGAGAACGCGCCTCAAGAATAATGAAAGTACAAGTGAATGGACACGCAAGTGTAGTAATTATCCGCGCCAACTTTGTTGTTCCTCTTAATTTATCGCCAGTGTATCATACTCCCTCCGATGGCGCCAACTTCTGCAGAGATGCTAAACAGATACACGAACAACTTTCGCTTTGTTTTGTCTCAAATTATATGTAACAGACGTATTGTTCAAGTTTCGAATGAAGTGTGTAGCGTTTCGAGTGTTGATGAAATATGGAGTGTGGTGTGTACTGATGGGTTGGGAGGATTCACTTGTTGTGTAACCAGCATGCTTGTAGGGGTAGTAGCATCAAAGATGATGATGAATTAACATTAACCATCGGAGGGCAGGTTTGGGCAGGGTTTATGTCGGGAATTCTGCTGAAGATTTTAAAAACTATCTTTGCATTGTATAAATTCAATGTCTTAGCATTGTATAATTGCATGGCACACGACCCACACATGGGTACTATGTACCGACTATAAAGCTACCATTTAGGTACTGGGTATGTCTTTCATTGACTTGAATGTGCCCTGGCGGCTGAGAGTATGTCATGCTCACTCTAATATCTCGCTGGCGGTGGCGCGTGTGTTGAATCATTTAGCTCCCTTCAAAATGGTTGAGCTGAATGGTGCTAATCCATGCGTCATGTTCGTGAACGGGCGCCGTCAGTAGGGACTGGTCAATGGTCATCCCTTATCTGCCACGGCGATTTTAATTTAATTTATATTTTTATTTCTAACGGACGCTTTTAATGTTTTGCATCGTTCTCACATGTATAATATAACTTCAACTTGAATGATGTAACCAATATTATGTAACCATTTTATTTTATTTAAAAGAGTGTCCGTGGAGTTTCTTGCCTGTTCTTCTCCATAGGTACCTACTACGCTTTGGAATGGGCGACTAGCTTCATATTTCTGACTGACCGACCTCTTGACAATTCAAAAGTGCCTGTAATTGGTTTATTTGAAATAAATGCTTTGAGTTTGAAATTCATTTGAAATTAAAATAACATGGCGGAAACAATACTGGAAATTATAGTAATAATACCAGCCTATTATTGTTCCTCATACAGAGAAGGCACGATCATTGATCACCACGCTTGCTCAAGACGGGTTGGCGGTTTCAGACTTATGTTAAATGTAAGTCCAGGTTTTCTCACGATGTTTTTCCTTCACCGATGTCAGTAATTTCCAAGATAAACTCAGTAAGTACATATGAATTGAAAAAGTCACATTGGTACTTGCCCGGATGATACTGAACCCACAACCTCGTACATGAGAGGCGAGGCCTTTACCACTGGGCCATTACGACAATTAAAAAACGGAAAGGATAGTAATGCTGTTATAATGGGCATAAATATCGGTCTTTATGCTTGATATCACGATGGACTATTTAACGTAGCAAGTTCAAGCAAGCTTTCAAGAAAGTAGGAGTTTGGCCTAAGGACCGACCGAAAATGGTCTATTGTTTCATCCTGAAAACAGTACCCTTGTCATCACGCTCCAGTAACTCTAGTGTTAAATGCACCTTTTTATTTAGCTCCACCAAGAAAATCATAATAAAGGAACGACACAAACCTGCAAAAATATCTCTAAAATTTTCCTTGGCTCCTAAATCGGTTTCCCGAACATTGCCGAGCGCACCCGAGCGCCCGCTCGCAAATCGTGCTCAATGTAGCTTCACAAACGCATCGCCGTCACGCCTCCTAACTATTTGATGTCGCTCGCAATGGATAGTGCCCTACGGCTAATTACGAGTATGTTGTCTACTGTCGGGGAGTACGGAAGCTAAATATTTTGTTGTTATAAAAGTTTATCAATGGGTTTTCAAAAGAAGGTTATTTTCTCTATTATCTATGTGACAAGTCCTCTATTTTCCAATTCATCTTTTAGGCTCCGTTATTCATATAGGCAGTAGAGCGTTATTTACAAAAGAAAACCGGATAAGGCAAAATTTTCTCCATGTACACTTTCTGAAGTATCATTTTACGACTTTCTATGGCTTTATAAAACTTAGTTTCTTAAAAATTATCATTATGCAGTTATACAGCTTTGTTTTCTTCAGCAATTTTATTTTTTTATTTAATTTCATAGTTCATCCGTTAACCTATTTTTTTTTGTTTTTAATAGGAAATAATACTTTTACTATTTGCGTTAAAGTCGACTCGGAGCAAAGACAAACAAGCCCTCACTATGATCGGAAACATGACACAATCACAAATTGTTTATACCGACAATTGCACCTTTAAATCGGTGAAATAAAGGTCGTTTTTCATTGATCCAACTTCAAAAAATGTATTGCTTTTGGCGTGACATACACAGATAACTTTTCAGGGCGTGAAGACTTTGTGTAGTAGTCATAAGGGTGGTTTTCAGTTGTTTATGTGGCTGTTGTGTTGGTACAGAAAGCAGCGGGGTTCCGCATAAGCTGCACTGGACACCAATGGATTTATCGTTGGAGGTTTAGACAAGAAAAGCAGCTTTGTCTTTGAGACAAACGGACGCCAGCTACTGGTGTCACGGAGGGGGCGATAAGAGATAAATAAAGATATTGATTCTCACAAATAGTAAAGGGATGTCATAAATCGGAAAATCTTTTCATTTTTCAAAGAGATTTTCCCCTTGAAACTTGGAGGGTAATGCCAAAACTAAGAACACGTCTAGTACCCATTAATGAAAGGCCGTAGATGCGGAGGCTACCTGTCGTTTGAAATAATACAATTATGTCAGAACAAGTAAATTCGCGACCGCCCACGAGCCTTTTCAGCCCGTACAATTAACCTTTTCGGCTTTACTAAACAAACGAGGAACAACTCTCGGGTCATGGAAATAACAAAATCGAAAGGTCAATATGTCCCATGACAACTAAAGCGCGTTATTTAATAACAAAAATCAATATACATAACATAGTTTGGACAGACACAAACACGATTACTGGGGGCCGACAATCAAAGGGAGCTGGACGATGTCGAGTTGGCAATAATAACATTATTATGAATTACCAATGCAAATAAATGGACTGAAGGTTCGGTGGCAAAGATTGAAATAGTTCCGCAGTTGTGACAAAGGTTCCATGAGCAATGGTCACTGGATTTTCAATTATGTCTCTGTCTGTCTATTTGATAGGGGCAGCTTTGGGAATTATCAAGACACATCGTGCAAAAGTGATAATTGTCCATTTACTCCGCAAAACCATACCAAATTTGGTCCAATACTAAAAGTCCGAACTTTTAGTTTAGTTTACTTTTTTGCGAATGGTTGTTTCAAATAACTAAAAAAGTTGATCATACAATCCTAACGGAATTTATATAACTAAAATGTATCTATAAATAAAATGTAATATGTTGAATGAAGTTAAAAAAAAAACAGTTTTCTCTTAATTAGGTACCCACAATACTCCTGAGAAAAACCTTCAACTTTTAAAAAAAGTTAAACTCCTCTTTATTTAAAATAAAGAGGAGTAAAGTCAAAGATACTTTAAAATTGTCGTTTCTATGACTTAATCTAGCCAGTTATACGTCACAGGAGCGAAACGGCCAGTTGGGCGGCTGTGTCCGGCCGTGATTGCCTGTTTGCTCATCCAATAAGACTAGGCCCTTCACGGCTTATCACTCCCGCACTCCACCAGACACCCTCCCGTCAATATTTGACTTGCTTGCTGTATTCAAGATTAAGTTAGTAATGAATGGCTTAAGTTGTAACGATTTTGATAGTTTCTCTCCAAGTTACAATCCAAAGTTGGTCGTTTTTATGGAGATGTATTTCGGACTCATAAATAGTAATTAAAGGTCTAGATTTGCAGCTAAACGCAATTACTGCATGAAGTTTTGGGGTGTTGTCGAAAGTTTGTTACTTAGTACTTCGTTTTGGCTATAATTTTCTTAAGGTTACAAAAGTCAGCAAGCTGTCTAAAATGCGTGGCCACAAAACATGTTCTATAAAAAAAATGGGTACAAGTTCTTTTCTTAGGTTCAAATGTTCCAAAACAATCAGCGTACATTTTCCCGCGTTCCTTTACTATGGAGCAGTTCTGAATAAAATTAATTTTCACACATATAACAAGGTTAGGTACAATATATCCCAGAAAAAATCATTGCCACCAATTGCCAATCAAAACTGCATCACTGCGTCCCAAAGTATTATCTAGTTAGGATATTTTCGCCAAAAACACAAACCGACACCAGTCCTGTTTACCTTGGCTCCAGAGTACAACCGGCGGCGGCGGCATAAAGTTGACAACACAAGTTTTTCCTAATGAAGTCACTTGGCAAGACTGTTTCGGCATTGCAGCAATTTTTGGTTCGTGGTGTACCTACGACAGTGTACGTGACATGAAAGGGTGATAGGTAAATATGCTGCTTGTACTAGTTCCTTTGTGTTGGTTGGGCTTTACTGTCGTTGTAAGATGTTGTTTGTCATCAATAGATTGAATGAGAGTTGGTGTCAAACCTTCACGGTTTTAAAGTCAAATCATGTACCTATTTTAGCACTTAGTTGCGTATCACACTTTCAATCACGAACTGAATGACTTTGAAGAATATTGCTAATCCATTGCTTCATATTATGTTCGAAAAATTTGTCTGTTCAACAACGTGAATAACGCAATGAATGTTGTTGAATTGTTGCTACTGTTAGCGTGTTACGCAATCCCCGCAGGTTTTACTTCTGAACGTCAAGATTAACAAGAATATTAGAATATAATTATGATTCTATTAGTGTCTTCCAAAAGTTAGCTTTTCTAAACAAACTTTAATTTAAGTATATTATACTTCTCGCATCTTTAAAGAACTTCTTGATGCACCTTAGTTACAAGTATTCTAGGCACGTGGGCGTTCTAGATATGGTCTATCCATGGGCAATTTACATCCAAATCCGTTCAGCCGTTCATGCGTGATTGAGTAACAAACATTATCATAAACTTTCACATATTAATACCAGAGATAATGTAGACAATTATCATAAACTTTCAAATATTAATACCAGAGATAATGTAGAAAGGTCTGAATAAATTGGTTTTTCAAAAGGAGCTTGTTTATAAAAAAATATTACAAGTACTATTTACGTGTATCAAAAACACAAACGGTGATCATAAAGCTTTTCTATAGCAAATTGGCACGGTTAACAGATATTATCGTATAATAAAATACTAAAACGTGTCAGGAAGATCCCCGCCTACTTTGAAGCTTGTGGATAGAGTTGATCTGTCCGTATCAAAAGACCAAATGAAACCATGCATAAAGGACTACATTCAAACACGCGACGCAATTAAAAAGCTTAAAGAGCTATCTTCTTAAGAAACCAATATCGCCTATCATGTTCCGCGTTCGATTGTTCTCGAACAATCTAGACGGATCGAGTAACGTTGACATGTAAACACAAAAGTTTTGAAACGATCTCATCTATCGTCGCGCCCGGGGCCTCATTGAGTTCCTTCGCAACTTTCTCCAAGTGTAATCAAAGGATAAAACCTTCTGTAGCCAGAGTCAAGTGGCTGCATAAAGGGGAAAATTCACTTACTCCTATAGCGGACGCGGCTCCAAACATTGGGATGGAGATACAGTCCCGGTGTGGACAGGGAATTGGATGCTGGTTCGGTTGAAAACGAAAATGTGACTGGACTACTAAAACTAAACAAGTTCACATTGAAGATATTTCATTTCACATAAATTTACATAGGTAAGTGCCCAAGTAGATTAAACGTTAGAAGGTGCATGGTCCCAATTGGTCGCTTCCCATGGAGAACAGTCGGCAAATAAAATGACCCTAAATGCAGGTTCTTTACTCGGTAGCTTGTAGGAACAAATAAATAAGCTACGCAATACAATAATCAATGCAATACTTTGAAGTAACTTGAGAATAATTAGAGAGAATAGTATTTGTGTGGTATCTCAACCAAAAATACTGGATAAGTACCGGAAGACGTAGTGTTGGAAAGCCTGCCATAAGGTGGACCGATGACCTTGTAAAGGCCGCAAGAATCCTTGAATGCAGGAAGCACAGAACCTGTGGCGGTGCTTGAGGGAGGCCTATGTCCAGCAGTGGACGTCTTTCGGCTGAAATGATGAAACCAAAAATATATACACAGCAGAATTACATATTATAGAACACTAAAACGCGATAGCAATTTCGCGACTGTATTATAAAAGCAAAAAAAAAGAAGCGAGCTCTGAATTTCTGCAAAGTGAATGAGATTGCCGCCAATTCTTTCAAGAATAAGATTATGTGTATAAGGCTTATATTGGGGTAAATATTTACTTCCATATCATAAGATAACCCTTTCATAACATTTGAATCAAACACACTACAGTAACCGCGAATACAGTCCTTTATATAAAGCCATAGTTGGTTCAGCGAGCGAATTTGCATCGGAATGGCTGATTACAGAGTCATACCATAGGCAGTAGCTTGGACCTAGCTTTACCCAGGTACCGCCGAATGGGATTCCAACAACTAGATTTTAAACTTGCCGTGAATTTCCGACTTTATATACGATATAATGTGTTTGGTTTGCGGTTGTAAATATATGGAAGTTTCTTGGTGGTTTTGGGGACAAGGAAAACGGACTCTAAGGACTTCAATTATCTACGCAGTGGTGGTTTAAATAATATACTACAATCAGGTATTAAGAGTACTAACTTATCTTATTGTTCACACGATTCTACTGCAGATCCTTTGAGCTAATCTGTTTAATAACAATTCTTCTTCTTTTCGAGTCGAGGGTAGTTTATAGATTACTTAGGCTCATTGAGTGGCCACGTTAATCCTAACTTACGAGTATATAAAAAGCAAAAATGAGTTTGTTTTTTGGATTTGATTCAAATTTAGCACATGAGTAGACCATGACCTGGGTTAGGACATAGAATACTTTTTATCCCGATATTTTCACGAGATCGGGACTTATGCAGGTGAAACCGCGAGGCGAAGCTAGTGTTAATCCTAACCTAAACCTTTTTTCCGAACTGCAAGGCAAAATTTCCTTAAATAATAAAATAACCCAATTATACTTTGGTCTTCATGAACCTCAAGACCTCGTGCTCAACCGTCTCAATTGCAAATAATAATAATAAATCATATATTTATAAAAAGGAGTACATTTACAATAAGTAACTTAATAATTAAATTAATTAGAGCACAGTTGCTTATTTGCCTGAACTAGGTTGGACCTGTGCTTCAGGCTAGGAAGTGCATAATAACTTAACGTAAGAAATATACAATGAGCATATAGAATAAACTAAATTAAAATTAGGTAAATCAAAGTAAAATAGCATGTTAGCGATTCTATTTGCAGACAACAAGTAGATCTTCTGTCTGTGCATAATCTATGGTTAGTAAACATTCAAGTATATTTTTTTTACAGCTAAATTAATTTAATTTAAAAATAATAAGTTTTTTTATTTAATCTATTGTACAGAAATGGGCCTAAGAATTTGAAAAATGTAAAATGGAAGACATAGCAGAAGCTAGAAATTTAAATTAAATTAAATCCAATTCCCAACAAAACCAGACAATACAAAAGATAAGATCAAAGAAGTAAGTTGTTTAATTATTTCTAAGTAATAACTAAACTTGTACCGGAAGGTAGAGCTAGTCTTCGTAAGGTAAATGCGTTCATTTGCATCGGGAAAAGTTTTTCACGGTAACTTGAACTTTAATTAAAAACAGAATTAAGTATATAGGATCAAGCGGATATTTACAATCGGGGACAAAAGTATTGGCTCAGTAAATTGGTACTACTTTTTCTTTGTTTCAATGCTTTCTTGGTCATTGACCAGAATTACCTAAAGGAACTTGTCTGTTGTCTACAAGGTCCTTCCGCTGTTCAATTCTGATTCCAATGTTAAAAGTTATGTAAGACCCGTCGTTGTTTTCCTTATCAGGTCACATTAGGGTAATGTAACCTGACGTGTTGTCGAAGTTTTGGGTGTCTCAATGTGGAAAGAAAGACCAACCAACGTATACTCTACCACCAGAAAGTTTTGTGAAAATGTTAAAGAAATGTGGTCATCTTCTTGAAAGTACATCTTCTTCCGGGTGAAGCTTGCTTCCACCATCGGCCTGACACTTACCATCAGGTGAGAAGCACGCTAAGAATTACCCCGTAGTGAATTTAAAAAAAAGTGCTTTTCCAAAATCTGATTTTAGTTGTTTCACCAACATATTTTAAAATCTTAATGCATACACCGGTATTCTTTTATTCATTTTATTTAAGATATCAAACGTCCAAATAGCAATGTCCGCCAGTGTAGACTCGCGTGTGAGTGTACCGGTCTCCTTGGAGGCGCATTTTATCAGCCGCAACCAGCCGCTGTACTCCCCACGGAGTGGAGTCAGAGCAAGAACGAACTGATCATTTATGTTGCTTCATTTAGTTGGTCATTATTTTGTAACTTAAGTGTAAGTTGTTAAATATTTGACAAAGCTAAAAAACTTATTTTGTTGGTAAGTATTTTATAGTTTTTGAAAAGTAATCAAGTCAAAAATGAGTTTAGAATTCTAATCCTGCGCTACAGTTTATACTTTTGCAGCTATCATCGCTTTACTTGTACTTAGTCCTGTATTATTTGTTCCGAAATAAACAATTTAGGTATCATTTTTAAAAAATAATGCTTTCGAACATAATTAAGTTAAAATCGTGTGAAGTTAATTCCAGATTTTAAAACTTAGCTAATAGTCATAACAAAAGGACTGAGAAGGCCTCATTGACTTACCCCGCATTTTCTTTATTATTTTTCTCTGCCGGGTCCATTTCTAAAGGTTCCATATAATGTATGTACTTATAAACTATTCACTGCCTATAAAAATGGCGATAAAGGTACTTTTACAGCCACTTTTTCTGTAGATTACATTTTCTATTATGTCCTATGGCTAACCTTTTATGCCCCTTAGCTTGCACGGCCGGGTCATCTGTCTTTGTTAGTGTGCTACCTAAGATAGATGACACTAATGGCTAGGCATATCAAGGCATACACACCTATATTGACATGGAAACATGGGAACTCAGTTTCATGTCTGTTTGGGTTATTTCTGGTCAGTTTCATGCCGTTGTTTTCTGGATCTATTTCCAGATTACATTGTTCTGGCTTTAAGAATAGATGTCTCAGAAGTCTCGTCTCATCTTAGAGACTTTATTTGTGAAATGGTGAGACTATGATTGTACTCGATGAAACCTACCACAATTGTCTTCGCCAAAACTATTACTGACCGCTCACAGTGATCTATTTTCGTCGATCACCTCTGTCTATTTCATTTTGCGCCCAACAACAAACTTAGCAGCGTTACCTGATAACACTTTAATGGCCACCGTGTTTATCACTGGCCCGGGCTAACGGCATCTAAACCACCCTTCAAACGTTTTATGGCGTCCTCACGTCCACGAAAAAAACTTCCATCAGCTCCTGACAAAATTACATCTCACTTCAAATAGTGCTCGTAAAATTTACGCCAATTTAGATTCCCTTTACTCGGAGAAAGTCGTTTTTACAAAACGTTGTCGTATAATAAGTCGGTAAAACGTGTGTTTTACGAGGCTAGACAGACCCTCTGTTGTCTGCGTGTCTGTCACAAGATTGTCTGCCGAGAGCTGCAGATGAGATGGCAGCCGGAATGTGGGGATACTTTCTATTATGTGGAGCTTACGAGTAACTGGGCTATTTGAAGGAATTGAGTTTGTTTCAACTGCACGATTGTGATTGCATGGTTTTTTGAGTAGAAGATGCGAGAAGCTGAAGAACGCATTACAAGTTGTATTTTATTTAAGTTTTCATTTAATTCCACAAAATATCAATCCGATACTTGGGTATCGGTTTGATATAAATCGGGTTAGCTAAAATGTATACCTAATCAAAATTAACTAACGGAACACCTCTTACCCAGTATAGATGGAACCTAAACTTCAAGCCCAGAAACGTCACGGACAAATCCCCATCACTCAATATTCCATCAGCTGAAACGGCGACAAGCAACTGATACTGCCATCCCATTCCGAACGAAACTAGCGCCATTCCACCGAAGCGACGCACGCCACACGCGTCGTCAATCAGAAACGTCGTAATCCGGCAATAGAACGAAAACAATTGCCACACACACACCTACCCGCCAAATTACATTTCCAATTCATGAAGGCTGTTATCCAACTTTTTCCCTTTCTTCATCCCTTACCCAAACCCACCCCACAGTTTTCACCTCGCGATCTTTTTCTATGAATAATTTTTCGGCGGAGCTTGTTGACTTAATTTTATATCGGTATCCTTCTTTTTTAATGTGGACCTAAACCGATAAAAGTGTTAGTACCGCGAATTGGTCGCGGATTAAACGGAGTTCTTACATCTTGCTTATCACTTATCTTTTTTAGGGTTATGGTGCCGCTGCAAATGGCTTGGGTGGATGCCCCTTATCATAACAGGCTGTAAATGATGATTGCTGAACATGGGTCTTCTAATGGAACAGTCTTGGTGGAATATGGCTATTATGATAATTCTTGACTTTCAGGTCGATTTTTCGAAATTTCGAAATCAGCCTCCTGCACAAACTTGGAACCACCATAGACCATACCACCATAGATTGGTATTAGACCTATTTTATACGGTAAGCAAAAAACCAATGCGTTTCTGAATTATTTAATAGAATTTTTTTAAATTTGACTGGTGATTTGTTTGTCCAATCAGAACTTTCATGGGAGAGATAAATTACATCAATTACAGACGATCGTAGAGTAACAAATACAAAACCTAATTACAATCAATGCTTAATTAATTAAGTAATCCAAAATATGCCAAAAGCAAGTTAAGCGCATCAATTATGATCCCGTCACGTTAAGTAGGAGTTAAGCTGAAGCCGATAGGTTCGGTTAATAGCCAAACTTTTGGACGCAAGAGCTTTGACAAACGACGCCGCGCCGTAGATAACTAACTTTTAGTTGTACCTATATTGTTTTATTCTCGGTTGATAGTAATTTTAGCTAATTATCGTGGGATATTAGTTTAAAGGCTTTTGGGGTTATTAATGGCTTTATAGTTAAATGGATGTAGGTGTTTGTCATCTGGTAACTTACACTATTTTATAGACCTAAAGCTGGGATAATTTATACTTATTTTGAACTTCGTGTTGCCTGTCTCAGTATTAATAATGTCGACTGAAATATTTCAAATTATTGCCGCAACAATTCTGTTGTTTTGAAATAGATGGAATAAATTATTTTTCCCCTTTTCGAAATTCTGCTGAGATGGGGTAGCAAGTTGTGAGGCAGGCGTAGAGTTTTACGATGCATTTTCTAATCTGTATCCTATCTAATAATATATATATTTATTTATTTATTATTATTAATTACAACGGTTATACACCAGTAACTGTAATTAATTAATTCCATTTTCATAACTATTATATAAATTAAAATTTTCATCTGGATAGGTAGGTACAGCGAAAATATAAAACATAAATTAATTAATTTCATTAGGTTACAAATTATTAGGACATGCAATTATTCATATACAATGTCTTTCACAAAATCTCGAGCACGATTACATGATTTGGTTGAATCTGTCGGTCAACACGTCACGTATATAGTTACTTACTCAGCACTGAGCAGATAAAACTTCTGAGTTTATGCATTACTTCTTCTAGTATATACGCATCATAAGATATAAAAATATATTAAACCAAGAGTTTTAGTAGGTATACTTCTAGCACATTTTCTGCCAAATTTATTCCGAATTTGCACTAATAGTATCAGAAAGCGTATAGGCAAAATATTTCCACAGCACAAGCATGTCGATACAGGCCGGCCAACCAGGTAAGCCTTCTGAATTTTCCAACCAATTACGTCGGAGCCTCGTTTGCTACGTAACCGGTACACTTGAGATTTGCTCTCAGTGCGCACAGCGCGGCTTATGCTGTAAATCTTGGAGTTATTTTTAGAAATGTGTTAGTTTATTCCTGCTTTAAAATACGTAATATTCTACTTTCTATTAGACCTATTTTGGAAATAAACGATTGTCTGCCTGCCTAGCCTTTTCCCAACTATATTGGAGTCAGCTTCCAGTCTAACCGGATGCAGCTGAATACCAGTATTTTACATGGAGCGACTGCCTGGCTGACCTCCACAAGCCAGTAATTAGGTAATACGATACCCCTTGGTAAGACTGGTTGTCAGACTTTCGGGCTTCTGACGACCCGTAACGACTGCCAAAGATCCACGAATGACAGCCGGGACCAACGGCTTAGCGTGCTTTCCGAGGCACGTCCTCCGTGCCTCGGAAAGCACGTAAAGATGGTCACCCATCCACAGACCAACCCCGGCAAGCTTAGCTTAATCTGATGGATCGACCCGTGCGGGAGTCAAAGTCAAAGTCAAATAAGGTCAAATAATTTATTTTAATTAGGCACAAAAAAGGCACTTTTGAACGTCAACATTTACAGAAAAATAATAATTGATTCTAGTCGCCCCTTCCAAAAGGTAGTTTTCGTATGGAGAAGAATGGGCAAGAAACTCCACCAATTATACATCAATTATATAATTATATGTGAAGACGGTGCACCTAGAATAAGATTACTATACCACGTTAGGTAAAAATAATGAAAGATTAAGGAATGACAGATAAATTAATCATGTGATAGATGCATGGTGCTCACATATTTACAAACATTGTAAAATTATACGATATTCCTAACATTTTTACAAGTAATAGGTACTATAAGTCAGTGTGTGAGTTCAAGTAATCACAGAAGGTAAAATCAATATTTAAAAGAAATAATATAATATTATACAATTAAATTAGCAACCAGTTAGATTTTGTCTAGATTCTAAATTGTCCTATGGAGTAGGACCAGCATGTTTCCAAGCATTTTTATCTTGGATATAATCCTCTAATTTGTAATATGCTTGTTTGCAAAGTGTATTTTTTATATGAGTTTTAAATTTTCTTTCATTTAATTCTAATATATCACAAGGTATTCTGTTGTAACATTTAACACAGTACCCCATAAAAGAGGTATGTACTTTAGATAGTCTGAAAAATGGTTGAGTTATTTTATCTTTATTTCTAGTATTAAAATTATGTCTATCACTTATTTTGTTAAAAAGATGTAGATTTTTTCTCACATACATAATATTTTCATAAATGAATTGGCAAGGTACCGTCATAATATTAACCTTTTTAAATAGTTCCCTGAAAGATTCGCGACGACGTAGATTATAATTGGCTCTGACAGCTCTCTTTTGTAAAATAAAGATAGATTCAATGTCAGCAGCCCGACCCCACAGTAAAATGCCATACGACATAATACTGTCATTAATTAGCCACGAGCACCTCGAAATAAACGACTGTATTGAAAAAAAAACCGAGAGGGCTTCAAGGACATTTCGGGTCCAGTCACTAACCGATAAAGGGATTGTTAGTTAATAGGAAAAACTCGAATATAAAGAACACTTTTATAGATGAATATTTACGTCCGTATTTTGATAACAAAAGCTACGACTCAAGTAAATTCGACCACTATCAGAACTGCAAGAAATTTAACAATATTCTCAAACTGGGATGACAGCACCGATTTTCCAACAAGCACGGAATAAAATGATAATGTTAGTAAAATAAACAAGTGACAAGCCGCCATGTTTGAACAGGGCGTGCAAACAGCAAGAGCCTCTCTTGACATGTTGCGAGCTGGACGAGCTACGCAAGGTACGCTATTTTATACAGATTTGAGCTATAAAATATCATATTTTTATCTAGATATCATACAAAAAAAATTGCGTTTTGTAAGTACTTAAAAGCATAAATAATATTTGCCAAAAAAAATGTTGGTAAGTCATATACATGATGTCAGGTCACATCATATTAATCCCGGATCATATACAAAATATTTAAAGAAGAACTCGGATTGAAGGATTTTTAAGGTCCAACTATCATAACTCGAATAACAAAACCTTTTTTATTCTATGCTTGACGAGCGTTTATACTGAAAGTGGACAACGTCGGAAATACCTGTCGAATATTTCGCTGGTTTGATTAATTTGGCAATATTACTGTATGGAAATAAGAAACATGGCTAACTAGTGAACTAAAATATTGATTATGAAAATTAATATCGTAGCATACTGCGTATTTAGTTTTAGAAGCAAAAAAAGTAGAGTATTTGGAAACTGCCCTTTTTACACCTAAAACGGGTACAACATCAAATTCAGTGTTATAATTACAATTCAATATAGAACTAGTTAGTTTTAGTTCACTAGTTAGCCATATTTCTTATTTCCATACAGTAATATTGCCAAATTAATCAAACCAGCGAAATATTCGACAGGTATTTCCGACGTTGTCCACTTTCAGTAATATTGCCAAATTAATCAAAACAGCGAAATATTTGACAGCTATTTGCGAAGTTGCCTTTTTCAGTATAAACTCTCTTAATAACTACATAGGTAAGTTCTTCCACAATAGTATGAGGTGACCCAGGCTACCGTAACAAGAGATGTTTCAAGTGTGTACGAAACAAAATTCAACAAGGTCAGTGATACACTATAGTGCATAAGTAGAAGGCCGCCAAACAAATCCATGCCCTGCAAAGAAAATAGCTGAGACAAGATACATCAATTCTATAGATTATAATGAGGTCGCGTAAGACCGCCAACGTTTATTTATATTTTTTTTTAAATGTATGTTATATACTTATTTCCATATTGTCCTTTACTAGTTATATGTATAACACATAAAAATAGTTTTCATTTTTATAATTCGTAAACATGCAATCTTTATATTTTGTTAACACAGTAAATTTTTCTGTATAAAAAAGTAGACGCAACCTTATTAAATTATATATAACGTGGTTGCAAAAATGTCTTACAATGATGCAAAAAAAGTAGTTTCTTAATTTAAATAAAACCATAATTAAAATAGATAAATTATTTCTTTTTTTTTAGGGTCATTCCCGTATTTTTACTAACGTTCGCATTCTATAATCTCAGCCACAATCTGTGAAAATACCTCTAATTTTCCTACATTTCTGACAAGTACATATTTGACATTGCTTTTAACTGATATAATATCGCGACTAGATAATAAATTGAGAATAGAGACATTTTTAAATACGGGAATTGGCGTTCTAATTCAAATAGTCGATTTATAACATACAAGAGCCATCACAATCGTTAACTACACATTTTATACATCAAACTAAATAACATTGTGCAAAAATGATTGCTGGGAAACGAGTTAGATTTTTGTTGTAAAAATCGATGTTTACGGCAGCGCGCACAAAAAGTAAAAAAAAACGTTAGAACTTTGATCTTTAATGGAAGTTCCCAGGTATTGGTCTAGTAGATACAAAACAATGATCACAGTGACAGGGAGTACAAGTGACTCTCGGCTTCGTTTAGTATCATTTTAGACCCGTTATATAAACAATTAATTAGGACTGATGTCGGTTGTGGGTGTACTATAGGTCTGCCTAACCCGGGGAAAACAGACGTGATGTTATGTTAATAAGGATTGCACTTGACAGTCCTGTTTGCCTAAACATAAGATGGTGCCCAATATTCCTCAGAAATACACGTTATGTGCACTGAAGCTAGAATCTGTGTGTGTACCATATTAGAACATCGATATTCGCTGTAAATAGAACCTTCGCCGTCCTGACCTCTGTGAGCCAAAGTTCAGCGTCTATGAATACATCGTGTAGATCAGGATACCTTTCTTGAAAATTGGTGGGACGTCTAGGATACGTGTTATGGGGAAGGTTGTGTACTATCTCTTAAATTTTAAGGTTTATTACATTGTTATTATTATATTTACGTCTCTTGACATTTCTCGGGACCGTGGGGTCCCGGACCTTTAGAAGGCGTACGAAGAGCCGAAGCCAACTCGCAGAGGCCCGTTAAACGTTTTTAATTAAATGAGGCACCAACCGACGATTATCCCTGTATGTACAATGCAAGTGCACCCATTTTTTTTTTTTTGATAACGGGGGAAATTCTCATGGATATCCCTGGGGAGGGCGGAGGTGTCTGTCAGACTCTTACTGAATAAAACCACCCCGGAGTTCCGTCTCACACTTGCACCGGGGATGACGGGATCTAAATGCAAGTGCAGCCAAGGACAACCCCCGGTTGGTGTAGGACTATAAAAAATGGAAATATCTCATTGTACTGGGATCGATCCATCATCACTGACAGGACTATTGTTGCCAATAAGCCTGATATAGTGATGGTGGATCGAGGAGAGCGGCGCGCAATGATTATTGACATAACGGTCCCGCATGACGAGAACCTCGTGAAAGCCGAGAAAGATAAACAAATCAAGTATCGTGACTTGGCTCGCGAGGTTGTCGACATGTGGGATGTGGACTCAGCGATCATTATGCCGATAGTCGTATCAGCCAATGGCTTAATTGCCAAGAGCCTCGACCAACACCTAAGGAGGCTCTCGTTGGGCAGCTGGATTAAGGGCTTAATTCAGAAAGCGGTACTCCTGGACACCGCTCGCATTGTTAGGAGGTTCCTCTCTCTGGACCCTGACCGCCGGTAGCTTGGACCCAGTTCCCGTTACCAGTGGGCTACTACTTTTTATATATTTTATTTCTAATACCTATTTCAAAATATAATTTATTTATGTAAATAATGAAATAAAGGAAATAATAATATTAGGTTTTTTTTGGCAGCACAGATAAAAACAAGGACAGTTTATAAATCCTGCGTAAAACATTAGTATTTTTACGTTACTTTAAAAAAAAACAGTCATCTGTGTCGACATTTGCAGGGCTCAAGCGCCAACGAATCTATGACCCATTTATTTTTTCTCATCAGGTAGGTTTGATGAGAAAAAATAAATGGGTCAAAGATTCGTATACGTATAACATGAGTTAATACCTACTTCTTTCATAACAAAAAAAAACAAAGGCACAATTAGCGCCTTAAATTAAGAACATTAACGAAAAAAGTGTTGTTATTAAAACAATTTACTATGGCAACTCGATACACGAAACAATTGGACATTAATTAGCCGAATTAAAATAAGCTTTCACGGTATTACTGAGGCAGCTGTTAAATGAACTGTGGACTTTTAATCCGGCAATCGTATTTACCGGTCGACGTTTAATCGCCGCACTGGATTACAAATTAAAATCGCCCAGTTGGTTGCAATTGTCGTTCAATGTTTGTGCACTGTACTCTGGGCATTTTGTACTACTTGTTTACTAGTAGTTCTGCGAACAGTGGACCTCGCGAGCACAAATTTTTTGGCAAACAATTAACCTTTAGCTAATCGCCCCAAAATAATCACACTTTTAGTCGCGTGGGGTCTTTGAGGACCCCAGAGTTTATTTGTGAAAAAGAAACATATAAAATAAGTGCAAATATTTATTTTATATAGGAACTTTAAGTAAAACATCTTAACATTATAAAAATATAAGGCTTCTAGAAAACAACATAATATAAACTCGTAAAACAGTATTTAAATATTCTTATCAATTAACAATATATGAAACACAAAGTTTAGTGTGGTGTTCATTACACATAAATTTGTTGCATTTACCACACTTGGTTTTCGTTTTTCTATCATTAGACCTCGCACACAAACGTAAGCGTAATTAAAATTGTGTTTTTTATTTTATGTACCTACTTAAACTTTTTAACAAAGTTATACTACACAATAAGTCGCGCGGGGTCCGTTGGACCCCAAGTACCTCCGTGCAGCATGTGTAGTCAACGCTGCGGCGGAACGCTGAGAATGGAGGGGCGCGTGAATTAGGAAGCTACTGGAACGAATAGTCGCGTACGTATAATATTGGCATCGCGTATATACATAATTAAAGGTATACCACAAAAGTTTTTTTATATCCTGTTCTAAATAACTTGAATAGTGAAAATAACCATGACAGTTTGTTGCGCCACTTCTTCTTCCCAGCTAAAGCACTAGGAAGTGGTGAAGGGTAGGCGTTTTGGGGGACTGCCTTATGTAATTTTGACGTCTCTTCTTTTCTTCTTTCGTTCTTTTTACCTATTGTGGTATAATAATTTTATTCTAGGTGCATCGTCCTCACATATAATGATATAACTAATGTACTTATACAAAATATTGTAAAACATTTCAAAAGAGTAACGGTGGAGTTTCTTGCCCATTCTTCTCCATGCGAAAACTACCTTTTGGAAGAGGCGACTAGAATCATTTCAATTTTTTTGTAAATTTTTGACGTTCAAAAGTGCCTTATAAGGGCCTATTTGAAATAAATGATTTGACTTTGACTTTGACTTTGACGTTCGAAAAGTGCTGATTCTCAGCCTAGTTTGAATAAATGACTTTTGAATTTTTGAATGTTGAGTTTAAAATCCTATAATTAATATACCTATCCAACTTAAAAACGAACCCGACTGCGGCTGTAGGTTACTAATAAAAGTCTGGCGGGCGGGATGGAGTCGGTTGGCAGGGTAACAGCAGTAAGCACCTATTTTATGAATTCCAGGGGTTACATTTTTATATGGAATTCTGATCTGAGATTTCGCGGGGAAGGACCTCCAAGACTTTTCCTCTTGGAACGGCCGTGATAGTTCGACAACAGCATTGACAGTCTAAAATAGTAGTTATTTATTATTTATTTTATTTATTTATTTGCATACAGTCTTAATACAGGTTTGTGTTTGTTTTGTACCATTAAACCAGAAATGGTTTGTACTGGTACTCACATTCGCTAAAAGAACACTCCTTAATCACTTAAATATAACTTGTATTTACTTATTATATATTATTCATGTATATTATCCATGTACGTACATTATTTGCCTATATTATAAAAATAACCAAACAATGTAGGTACATGAACAATAATTTGTGTTTTTTTGTGTAAATGAAATATAAGTAAAATATTTTTTTAAACAAGCTTTTATTGCACTAAATAAAACTTACGTAGAACTTTATTATTTTCTTAAAAGCTTGAGGCTTATCTTTAAGTGAAAGAACGACGTTCACGTTTCAAGCTTTTAAGAAAATATTATGTTTACGTAAGTTTTATTTAATACTTTTTCGGTTCCTTGTTGACTACAGAACCCTAAAAACCAGAAAAATTATGAGTAAAAATTTGTAGGCCAGCTAGAAAAATTAAGTAAGTAATAGGTTTTAATAAATAGTGAGCAATTTACTGCATTTTGAGGAGTTAATCTGCTCATTATACCGAGGATCCTCATCAGATCTTCACCAATTTTTTGTGAGAAGAAACTTAATTTTACTACACCTTTCAAATAAAAACGAACCATCGAAATCGAATCTCATAAGGTGAAGATATCCAGTAGCCCCCTTTTTGCTCCATTTTGGAGGAAGTACCTTGGATGTAAAATACGACCTGTAGAGGACAAACTGACACACGAAAGCAAGTTTTGCCAGACTTGATGCAGAGACGCTTCGCTCAATCGGTCAATTATTTAAAATTGATTGCAATAGGAATATACATGAGGTATCGTGTCACTAAGAAAGTTTAATTCTTTCAGCGATCCTTAAAATTCGACTTCATTTGAGTTTCGTCAAACATTGATCATAAACATCGCATCGCACGATGGTTCTAAAACTTGCCTTTTATACTATATTTTTGTTTTAACAACTCTAATTAAACATGTAGGTACTACTGAGAGTTTTCCAAAACCTATCAATACCCATCTACATATTGCTTGCTCCAAACTAGATCAACAAATTAAATAAGGCACAAATAATTGTGTTCAAAATAAGACAAAAAAGAACATCTGTTTGTATCTTAAAATCCTAAAAACACTTAAGTACTTTAGCCGATAAACATTTAACACTTAACAAAAGACGATCCATCTCAATTCTTAATTAGGTATTCAACGCAAAAACGTGATCTGTTCTCGTTAATTCCGAAATCCTCTTAGCAATTAGCTGGTTAGAAGTAAGCCCGGGATATCACAGGTGCGCTGAACAAGACGGCAGGGTATCACCGCTCGGAATAAAACCATTACACGGGTGGCTGGGTCCCGTACATTATCTGTACGTTGATGCGTTTTCGCGAGGATCGCCGAATAAAAAATGTGAGCTTCGGTGCAGTTGAGAAGTTCTATATTTAAATTAAGTGATTTAAATAAGTATGATGCAGATTTTCTTTAAATTAAAACCTGTGAAATTGGAAAATTATGAAGAGTACTTCGTTATCAACATAATTTTAAACCTCTGCTGAATTATTAATTGATAACTTTTGTATTTTGAAACTCCTTATATTTTGAGCAGGTAACAATATCGTCTGAACAATGACTGCAGAGGTTTTTACTGATCTAAATATGTACACATGACATGACTTACTGCTGGACTTCCAAAATTTCATGGACGTAGACCGAGCGCCTCGCCATGCATCACAAAACAGCTTCAGCACCTATTTTTACTCTACCAAACACAAAATATCTCCCTAAGACACACAACCCTCCAAAAAGAACTGACCAAAACTTCCTAACACATAATAAATTCACAAACTTAAAACATATTCAAATGAAACCCGCTGAAACACACATAAAACGTGTCGAAATCTTTAGGGTCACATCCGTGAGGATACCGCTGGGATCGAAAATATCGTCGTTGACATTAGCATATGAATTCTGAGAGAGTAATAAAGGAATAATATGCAAATAAAGCTGAGTGTAGAATGCCGGCGGGCAATAAAACGCGTGTTGTGTTCCGCTTATGATTATCGTGTGTTCCCATAAATCTAGACCTCAGCTTTATTGGCGCGTGGGGGGCAATGACGGAGCTCAATGTGGAACTTCATTATTACTGTTTTACATTTGTGGGTTGAATTGGTGGGTTGAAAGAATTAGCCTCTGTAATTAACTGAATGTTTTATTTGTTACTTATTGTGGTGACTTTCAAGGATATGAGTAGGTATCATATTGTTCTGCTTCATAGATTACGCTCTGGTCACTACCCATCCCACAAATTTGGTTATTTCATGAAGAAAGTGAATTCTCCCAATTGTGAAACATGCGGAACGGTTGAAGATGTTCACCATCTACTTATGGAATGTACTAAGCCAAAGAAGGAAAGAGAGACACTGTTGAGCTGAATAAAAGTAAACGAATATGACATTGGTCCATATGTTAAAGTTTTAGCGCAACCATCACCTGAGATAGCAAACCTACTTACTGATTTGTTTAGACATTAATAATGTTTATTGTATTTGTAGTTTAGAATAGTTTAAGTTATGATGAGGCTGGCATGCCACTGTGGATAAAAGCCTCCTACAAAAATTAAGAATATAAAAAAAATATATAGTAATCTCCAGATATAAGCAGGCCTAGCACTGGTGCACAGTCAAAGCATACGGTATAGTATATACACAATCTTTGTGATTTTCTCTCAATTGTTTCTTCAGATGAGATTTCTTGAGATTTAGAATTATAAAAAGAGTTTCATACATACTTCCCATTACATTCCAAAGGTGTTATAAGAAAATATCTTGAAGAAATCGGCATGCCTGAGAGATATTTCTCGACGGCATGTAAAGCCAAGTCAGAGGCCCATGGGCGGCTTTAAAACACTGACACCAGGTTAGTCACTAACCACACGATAAAAAGAGATAAGAAATTAATTGGTATAGTTACTATGTAATAAGGTGATGCAGCACAATTTCCCTGCAGGAAGTGGTGGTCTGGAGTAAATTGCATTGTCCTCCGTACCAGTACACTATGTAACGGTAGGACAGCCCTCCTCTTCCTAGAAAAGTAATAGTATTACGTACCAACATAATTAGTATAATTACTCATTTGCGCTGAAGACTTCTTAATAGAAGTATACTTTTTTTTTTTGTTGGTTGGGTAATTATCAAATAACTTCTCCCGCTCTGGGCGTGTCAGACTCTTACTGACTAAAACCCACCCGTGTTCCTTCCGTCGCCTGTACGTTGCCAGGGGCCACGGTATCCCTTTCGGCCTTTCCCGCAACCCCGGCAGGCATCGGTCTATCGGACCCCTTCACTTGCTGACATCTCTTTGAGGCGCGCGTGGAACACAACGCGCCGTCGACCCGCACCTGGTACTTATCGGACGGCGAGCTACCTATTGCTCACCGTCCGGAAGTCCGCGCCTACGGTGGCCGGGAATCGGCCTGCGATTCTCGACGCCCGGGGCGTCTCCTGCAGCGGCTAGGGGCGTGAGGGCGCGAAATTTGCCTCTCCCTCACGCGTACTGCCTCCGCCTTCGCGAGCATTACTGCTTCGCAGTTCGATGTGACGGCCTCCCATGCCCTCTCGCTCCGTACCATGGCCTGGACCAGGGCTGGACGCGAGAGATCCCCGGCACCGATCGCCTCCACAAGGACACGGCGATGCTCTGCCCAAGCCGGGCAGACCTCCAACGTATGCTCCACCGTGTCCTCCGGGCAATCCACGCAGTGATGACACCCGGGCGTTTCCACCCGCCTGATACGAAACAGGAACCTCCCGAAACAATCATGTCCGATGAGGACCTGCGTCAGGCGGAAGGTGAGGACGCCGTGGCGCTTCTCTAGCTACTCCTCAAAGATGGGACTTATCACCACAATAGTGGTGTGCCTAGCACTGGGTTGTGACAATCGCACTTTCCATGACGCCATGAGATCCCGCTGGAACTCTGTCCGCTGTGCCGCGATTTCTCGCGGCAATATAAGTCTACTAAGATTCACATTAGAAACATTTATAAAAAGTGTATGATGGGACGTATAATTGTGCTGCTGGGGAGTTTGTTGCGCCACTTCTTTTTCCCAACTAAAGCACTAGGAAGTGGGCGCACATTTTGGGGGACTTTCTCATGTAATTTTGATGTTCGAAAAGTGCTGATTCTCAACCTAGTTTGATTAATACATAAAAACCTTATTATTCAAGAAAGCAGTACAAATTCAAATACCACTAGCCTCCACACTAGGATCCCCTGTGTCGTGGAGACTAGTCTCCTTCGTCTTACAACTTTATGACATACAAAGTATGTACTATAAGTGCACAGCACATACATAACATCGGTTGATAAGATTTTTGAAGCGACCATAATCGAATGTTATTCCAATACAATAAATTCAACTAAACATATTGTAATAAACTAAGAATATGACTTTTGATCTTCTGAAACTTGAATGATTGGAATTCATGTTTCAGTGTGGGTAAATTACCCACTAATATTTGAAGTATATTCAATTATATATGCAAACCGATTCAAATAAGTGTCACTTTTTCATATGTAGGAAAAACAGAGACTGTGTTACAATATTGTACTGTAACGCATATTTTCTATATTTTCCCTGTTCTTTATATCAAAAATATTAAAATCAAAATTGCTTTTTCTAATCAAAATTCAACTACCAATTAAAAACTCACACTATCCATTCAATATTTTTTTATGGAATGGATAGTGCGAGTCCACACAGCTACCTATCGTTTAACATCGGCCGCATATTTGGAAATACTCGTACTGGTGCGGTGCGAGTACCTACTCGTATATAGCGGGTGTTGGTGCGTCAAAATTGGGCAGCGCCGGGCGACGCCGCCGCCGATAAAGCATAGCTGACACGTAATGATGAATCACATAATAACTACATACTGTATTGACGGGCATAAACACTGCCTCGTACAGATTATGAGGCTGTATCTTTATTATGACATTTTGTGTAAGGCTGATAGTCAGATTGGGCAGTTATTACGGCAGCTGCAAAACGTATAAAGTCAATGTTCTAAGAATTATGTCAAAGACGTTTTTAAATACTTCTAATTCTTTTTTTTTTTCGTGTGGTTAGTGAATATCGTAAGAGTTTTTATACCGCCCATGGGCCTCTGACTTGGCTTCACATGCTGTGGGGAAATATTTTCAGGTATGAAATGAGATTGTTTATTCTGTAAATAAGATATCGGAATCACTCCAACACGTCATATTAAATAAATATTAAAAATAAGCTTTTGAACGAACCGTTTTTGAAGCAAGTGGTAATTATACAATACGCACATGAATTCGAAAAGTCAGAGGTGCGTGCCTTGGGTTCGAAATCGAGAACTCTTGGCAGTCCAACGGCCACACCACTGGCTATCACTGCCGCATACTTCTAATTTCTAAGGTTATAAAGACCTTTTCAAACACCCCTTAATTTACTCGATTTCAAAAGAAAGATCAAACTTTGCTAATTTCTGGTAGTTTGTATCAAGCAAGTCGTTAAATCATATTTGGAATCGTATTTTAGTACCCAAAAATAACGGAATCAATCTTGGTTACATAACATAACATCACGCCTTGTTTCCCCGAAGAGTTGGGTAGAGGTGTACCTGTAGTACACCCACATTTCGCCATTTATGTTTTAGGCCCCATGTAATAGGGGGCGAGCCTATTGCCATTAACCGGGCAAAATTCCTGACTCCGGGCTACTACTGAGAAATTCCTGTTGGAAAAACCCAATAATACTTTGCCGACTTGGGAATCGAACGCAGGACATCTTGCTAAGCAGTAACGCTTTGGTTACGTACTGAAATATTTCCGTAAACCATCGCTAAAATCACCTAACTCATAAAAAGGGTTAATAAACAAAGACTTTTGCGCCGATCGTCTCAGTTGGGAACTTGGCTCGTTTGCATATTTATTACTTTTTAATTTTTATCGCCGATGACAGCCATCAAGTTCGGTGCTAACTTTAATTCTATATAGTTAAAATAAGTTCCTATTTGAAGACAGTTCAAGAACTAGGTGAAAATGTACTTGCTCTAATGTCGTTAGTAGTAAATAATCATTGAACGTTAGGATTTTTATGCTGTGAATATGGAGCATATATAGGAAAATCCCGTTTGTATCCTCTTCGTTCGTGTGTTCGTTCTAGAGTATTCTATTCTATTCTATATCCGATTGCATTCAATTTGTCTACAGGAGACAAATTGAATGCAATCGGATTAAATAAATGAAATATGTGAGCACCATGTATATATCACATATTTAGTCTATCTGTTGTTGCTTCATTTTTAATTCTTAATTCTTTTTACCTATTGTGGTATAATAATTTTATTCTAGGTGCATCGTCCTCACATATAATTATATAACTAATGTACTTATACAAAATATTGTAAAACATTTTAAAAGAGTTGCCCATTCTTCTCCATGCGAAAACTACCTTTTGGAAGGGGCGACTAGAATCATTTTAAATTTTTTGGAAATTTTTGACGTTCAAAAGTGCCTATAAGTGCCTATTTGAAATAAATGATCTGACTTTGACTTTTGACTTTGGAGTGGTGGCATACCGGATACCTCCTAGCCAATTTGATATGTAAGGAGAAGATCTAACCCTGAAACAAATACATAGTGCTATTCTTTACTTAGTACCTAACTAGCAATCATTCACTTCCTTATCTCCTCGAACTAATTCCCTAACAAGGAAATCTTCATCAAAGTCTTAAAGAGTTCCGTCCTGAACTCCTGACTTACCCTTTTAAATTGCAAGCGTGAGCATATTAGTCTTGATTTCGTGCCGTGCGGATAAGGTGCTTCATTTGTCTTTTGGCTCTTAACTGGTATTTACAGTTTACGAGCCACTGATACGAGCTGGAAATTTGTAGACTATGTGTGTGTATCGGGATTTCGGTTTTGAACAAATTAAGATGTTTAGTTAAAAAATATATTTAAATTAAATGAAAACTAACATAGTTATTATTATTACAAAGAATGCAATATTAAAAAACCGTCCAAGTGCGTGTCTGACTATGCACAATGAAGGGTTCCGTAGTTGGGATAAAATCCAAAGAACAAACTTAACTTTGTAGTTGAAAAAATATTCTTCCATACATCGATATACGTCACAGTCAATTCTCCAACTGCAAATGTAAGTTTTTAATAGCAAACAAAAAGTTTTTATGTGATAAATCTACAAATTATCGATTTTTGGACTATTTCTTAACTTGTTCTGTGAAACCTTGGTTCTTGCCAAATTTCATGATTCTAATTCAACGGGAAGTAAGCAGGTTTTGATTTACTTGCGAGTTGTCGCATCAATAGCCGTAACTTTTTATTGCATTGACTTAGAAGCTTGATTTTTTTAGAGCTATATATGATCGTATAATTTTACAATGTTTGTAAATATGTAAGCACCATGCATCTATCACATGATTAATTTATCTGTCATTCCTTAATTTTCCATTATTTTTACCTAACGTGGTAATCTTATTCTAGGTGCATCGTCTTCACATATAATTATATAATTGATGTACCTATACAAGATATTGTGAAAACATATTAAAAGAGTAACGATGGAGTTTCTTGCCCATTCTTCTCCATACGAAAGCTACCTTTTGGAAGGGGCAACTAGAATCAATTATTATTTAAATGTTGACTTTCAAAAGTGCCTTTTTTGTGCCTAGTTGAAATAAATTATTTGACTTTGACTTTTTGACTTTAGCTCCAAGGGACCATAGACCTACGTATTTTTTACCTCGCTCTTGAGAAAAAGGGTCTTGACAGACAGACAGACAAACGGACGGACTTTAAAAACATGATCTAGGTACACATGACGGCACGGTTCGTGCAGTGATTAAGCGATTGACTGCTGCACTGCGTGTCGCGGGTTCGATTCCCGCACGGAATAAATATTTGTATGACCTACAAGTAGTTGTTCCGGGTCTGGCTGTTTGTGTATGTGAGTTTAAATGTTTTTAAACGCACCCACAATACAGGAGAAATTCCTAGTGTGGGGCAACGTTATAAAAATTAAAAAAAGAATGACGCGCTACTAGATAACTAAGTAATCTGTATTTAGAAGAGACAGTTTCGACTCGGATATCACAAAAAGCTGCGTTCAAGTTTTTGGATGTTAAAATTTAAAATATACCTATACAGAAATAGTAGCCTAGGAAGCCGTTGAATTTGAAGAAGGAATCTCAGCCGCGTTCATTTGTTTCTATTAAGTTCAGTTAGGCCTTAGTTATAAAAGGCACCCGAGGCGTTGCGTTTTGGGCGCTCAATAAATTGTATGAATTTCTATGTAACGAATTTCATGACATGCGCCCTTGGACGGCAGCGCTTGATGTAATTAACATAGAATTTCATATAGTTTTGCCTTTTCTTGTAAAATTCACCCTTTATCAACTCCAACTTGACGACACACTTTAAGTGATTAGTGATATTAGGCAAAAATAGGATACGGTAAAAAAAAATTGTATATCAATAATTTCATTAAAGAAAATCGAAACCTAAAATAGATCTCATGCCATTTCTCGTCGAATATATGGAGGCAGTATATAGAATCACTTGAGACGGTACGTCGGTTCGATTACCGAGTAGGTTTGCATACGGTCAGCCGAGGACTAGAAGCCGGGTGACTCCAGCACTCTTCGACTAATGCATTTGCGATTGCATAGCCATTGTCGGGTAATATGCCAATTTTCAACTAGTTCAACTTCAACTTAAACTTCACACTTGCTCGGCGGTCTATGTAATGGTGGAATGGATGTGTGTTTTATATGTAGGTAGTTGGGTTAAATTCTAGGTTGCTGAAGAATTGGAAATATGTTTTAATTAATTCAAGCACATTCTAGCTTTGTCACATGTGTCAAGTAGGGACCGTTTGCGCTCATTTTTTTTTGTTGTTAGCTTTTATTGTGTCCAACTGACACGGGCCTCCCCTTTTTCCTTCCAAATCTCTGTTTTGTGTGATTTCTGGCCATGTTGGCCCCGCAAACATGATTTGATAGTATATATTACCTAGTAAAATTACCTCTCGTCTACACATAAATTCATGAATGTGTGACTATCACACTTCATACGATACCAACTTACAAGACAAGTCTGCTCACCCTATCGTTTTAAAAACCCGTCCACTCAAACACAAGCAATTCCAAGCAACAGTCTGTTAATACGGTATAAATTGTCAATTTGTTCCCCCAGACGCCGCGCCCCCGCGCCCCCGCCCTCGCCCCGCGGCATTATTTCCTGATATACAGCTAATTCGCGAAGACATTTCTTTAAAAAGTTGCAGAACCCATAAACGAGATAATCAGAAGTTTTGGCTTGTAAGCCCGGCTTGTTATCGCATTGTGGCTTCTCTAATCAAGTTCTAACGAGGTGGTTTTGAGTGGGAGGCTTGCACACTGTTTGTGATTCAATAGTTGGATCAAAGCGAGGCGGTGAATATTAACTTGTGATGTTATTATAGTTCATTTAAATCGAATAAGAGCTGGCTGCAATAAGACTACTCTGTAAGACTTGTGAACCGAAGGGTGTGTGAAATCGAAACGGATGAAAAAATATTGCGCGTGCACCGTACAGGTGATAGAAGAGAAACTTCTTGAAAATTAAAGAATAAGAGAGATTTAGTGTGTGAGACAGAGAGAGTTATATCTTTCTTCTCTCTCATGTAACGCAATGTGACTAAACGTGACACGTCCTTGAAATTTCGCTCTCAATTCTAGTCCAATTATCGAGTCGTAAGAAATTTCACTTCAAAAATATGGAAACCTTTGCAGCCACGCCTAATATCTCTTCTTCTTGTTGAATGTTTCTTATTTCATTTCTCACCTCTCTTTCAACGTTGAATTAAAACTTTATTCAGGTAGGTAGATAGGACCTAAATACAATATTGTAGGTAGGTTGTTTTTCTTCAGCGTAGCTTTTCATTTCTCGCCCATTGCGTTCTCAAAACTTCCTTGTCATTATTTCCTAGGGGAGCTGTTGGGCTCCTTATTATGCAAATAAGACGTGTTTTCATTTAACACGTCATTTCGTAATAACAGCTCCACTCGAGTTTTTCATATGCACCCTTCTATGTTCTGTAGAAGGTCCTGTAATTACACCACTTTGAATCCTGACACAATTGGTTTTATTACGAGATTCTGATGATATGCCACGTGGGCGAAAGCAATAAATGCTTAGGTCACACTTTTCGATTTTTGACAAAAAACGGATAAAGAAACTTGGAACGGGACATTTTTTGAATTCAACATAGACACATAATATAGTGTGGTGATTAATAGTAATGGTAATTTATTTTCAAACTTTTGTACATTTTACATCAATGAGAAAGCTTAGACTAGATACAATATAATACTTAATTTGTACAATAATTAAAAGAAAATTGAAAAAAAATGGCAAAAAGTTAAAGAACAAAACATTTTTTTTATATTTATATTTATATTGAATAGGGGTAGGGTATGTGATGGGTGTGTGGATGTAGGCGTGTGAATGTGTGTATTGTCTGATTAATACTCGTGCCTTCTCTGTACGAGAAGCGGCCTTTGCCCTGCAGTGGGACAATTTATAGCATAATCAGCCTATAATGTACCCACTTCTGGAACACAGGCCACCTCGCTTCGAGAGAGGGTGGGTTGTAATCTACCACGCGAGCCCAGTGCGGGTTGATAGATGTCACATTTCTTCGAATTTTTGGTTCTAGGACATGCCGGTTTCCTCACAATGTCCTTCACCGTTTTGAAACCAGTGGTGATGAAATAATTTACACAAAGTAAAGCGCCTGCCTAAGATGGACCGATGATCTTGCAAAGGCCGCAGGAATCCGCTGGATGCGGGAGGCACAGAATCGGTCGAAGTGGCGGTGCTTGGGGAGGCCTATGTCCAGCAGTGGACGTCTTTCGGCTGAAATGATGATGAAGGCGCCTGCCTGGGTTCGAACCCACGACCTACCTCTCTTAAGTCGGGGCCATTACCACTAGGCTACCACTGCTCTAACAATACAACACAACATTGGACAATTATATAGGCTGTTATTATGATGACATAAATTGCAATGTTCAGAGTCAACTTCTAATAAGTTTAAAGTTATACATACTCTCTCTGTACATTACAAGTCCTCCTCTTCAAGTGCATTTCATTCCAAGAAAATACACCCGACTTCTACTTACGAAAATTAACCGGTTCAATATAGCCGTCTGTGTCGTGTGCTCGCTCCCTTACAACATCCCTGGAATAATCAAGACTTGAAGGCAAATAGTATGAATCATCTACCGTAAGGGCGGTTTGATATCTTGGCACGAAATGTACCACGATTTAAATTGTCCCCACGTCACTCAGACGTACAGAACGATAAAGTTAGAACCTTAGTTTAGAAGTAATTTATGTACTTTATTTGTCAGTCTTTATTACTTTGTGCTGCTTGATAGGGAGGATTAAGATATACGGTTCATTTTTGGGGTTGAAACGAAAATACGTTTTATTTATTTGATACTTGTTTACTCGGTTTTGTTTGCCGTTTCTCATGTCTTATCCTATATCATTATGACAGTTTCACCACAAATAATATAAAAGCAAGCAGGTTACCTCGTCGTCTGATGAATTCTTGAATTACACAGTGATTGAAGAGAGTGTATTGAGTTCTCTGAAACATTATAAAATACCGATTATTCGTCTACAAACACAACACAACCTCTTACATTAACAAACAATAAAGGCCTTAAAACCGTTTCAAGCGAGGGCACTCTAATAGCAAAGACACCGGATAGATTCACCGATAAAAATGCGAAATCCTCTTGCAATGAAATTGCGTATTGGGGCTCAGACAGGGTGTAATCTGCCTACGGTACCCAAACGCTCCCAAGGGTTCTGTGGAGCTGCACTCACCACCATAGATTAGATACGCCTTTCTGTAAAGCGTGCTTATTTCGAAAATACTTGCGATATTGATATTTTGGTGTTAAGGTAAAGTAAAATATCCGGTCGGAAATATGCACATCAAGTTTGAAAGAAACATCTGCTGTGTAGATAGTCGTCTTCATTGTGTTAAGGAGTCAGGGAAATTAATTGTTAAACAAATTGTAAATTTTTCGTATTATCAAACTCAAGCTCAAACTCAAAGCATTTATTTCAATTAAACCATTTACAGGCACTTTTGAATTGTCAAGGGGTCAGTCAGTCAGATATATGAAGCTAGTTGCCCATTCCAAAACGTAGGTTCCTATGGAGAAGAACGGGCAAGAAACTCCACGGACACTCTTTTAAATCATAATGTTGTTACAAAAAAATTGGCCATTTCATACAACTATCACAGAATGACAGTTGTCTAATTTGAATATACGGACAATTTAAGTTGGGAGTCAAATCTCAAATCTCAAATCGTTTATTGCAAATATCCTTAACAATTATTTTCCCTGAGTTTACTTACAAACGAACTAAATCTACTTGTTCTCTGGTATCGAAATATACAGGGTCGCTTAGAAATCAAACGACAAAATTTAGGGGGTGTTCTACCTATCAAATATAAACAACTTTTACTATGGGACCAATCCAATACGCATACCCGATTGGACCGTTTTGTATAAAAAGGTAAATTTTTTTTTCGAATTCGATTTGTCCCTCAATAAAAGTTGTTTATATTGGTAGAACACCCCCTTTTTTGTAGATTGTTTTCAAAGTCACCTGTATAAGCTGACGCCATGGTGAGTGGGGCTGACTGCACAAGCTGCGCCGGAGTATCGCCACTGTTGGAGGCTATTTTAATGCTTTAGATAGCATCATGCAAAAATCCTCTCGTTATCTTCGCAGCTTGAAGAATTAAGTACAGATCGAACCATGAAGCGAATATTTCTTACTGACACCCATATTCTGTACCCTAATTACGTAATACACGATCAATCGGAATTTGAATCGTTTTGAAACAAATTGCTAATCCATTGCTTCATAAGTTCGAAAAAAACAATCTGCTCAACAACGTAAATAACGTAATGAATGTTGATGAACTGTCAAAATGAAACAAATTTGTCGTAATCGTTTACGAAAATGTGTTGCGTGATTAGATAGCTGGTCTTTTACTTTGAAAAATATTTTTAGAAACCTATTTAATTAAGTATGATGGTTTCAGATAAATGCATAATCCACAGAGGGCATTATTTAATAAGTTTCAGCAACAAATACGCACAGCTAATATTATGTAAACAATCAAGAAAATAACTTGCCCACCGTATAATATTGTGGTTAAGAAAAAATCCGGTCTGCCGGTACAGGCGTACCATACTCTCTGGTCGGCACATGGAAACGCGCCAGAACTAAATGAAATTGAAATTAGCTTTCTCTCCCCAGAGCCACTCGCGGAATTTTCCAAAATAAAAGCGTATTATATTTTAAAATACGATTCTAGTCGCTCTCGTAAATGGAATAGTCACGAGAATCTAGTGTAGTTTTTCGATACGGTAAGAAGTTGCAACGTTTTATGTTAGATATTTTTTGCTACACTACGTCAAAACACCAATTGTATATTTCTTTTTTTCTGTCTTCTGGCGTTTTTGCAGTAAAGAGACTCATTTCCGAACATAAAAGAAGTAGCACGAAAATAAAATAAAACCGGCCAAGTGCGAGCCGGACTCGTACAAGAAGGGTTCCGTACCAACGCAAAATATTTAGCAAATAAATGAAAATACTAAACGAAGAATATGATTATTTTTCATCTTAAATTATAAAAATCGCAAAGATAAATTTGTATTTCATAGTTATTTTTTGCAGTTGCAGAAAATCACCAATATTTTAATAAAATACCTTACGATTCGGCATTTTTAGTATTTGTTGATTATATACAGTATATGGTACATGATATACAGAAGTTTCAAATTCCTAACTTGTTAAGTTGTTGAGATAGAGCTCGTATAAAAATGGTCTAAAACTGACAACTGTTACGGACCCTTTTTCGACATTTTTGAAGATAAAAAATATATAAATATATTTGTTGTCTGTATATATAGATTTGTTGTCTGATGTAATGTTTAGATTTTATTTTTCAATTTTTTATTGTTTTTTGATATAGCGGCAATAGAAATACATAATCTGTGAAATTTTCAACTGTCTATCTATTACAGTTCATGAGATACAACTCGCTGACAGACAGACAGACGCACAGACGGACAGCGGAGGCTTAGTAATAGGGTTTCGTTTGGCACCCTACGGGTACGAAACCCAAAAACTAAATTTAATGAACTTCCACTCTGATCAAAATTAGTGCCTGGTCGATCGAGCTCTGCTCGAATGAAAATAGAGAAAACGAATTTTCTTCAGAAATGAGACCTAGCTAGATCGATTTTTCGCCCCGTAAACCCGTATATTGCAACTTTCATCGAAATCGTTAGAGCCGTTTTCGAGAACTAGATTACAAATATATATATATGACGATATATATACGAAACTGTTCACTGCTGCACTGGAGGATGTCTTCAAGGTCATGCACTGGAAAGGGCTAGGCATCAACATACTTGGCGAGTATATCACTAACCTTCGGTTTACCGACGACATAGTTATCATGGCTGACACTATGGAGGACCTCAGTACAATGCTCGATGACCTCAGTGGAGCCTCCGAAAGAGTGGGTCTTTGAATGAAAATTAACAAGACAAAGGTTATGTCAAATGCCCATGTAACACCCACTCTCATGAACTTCGGAGACGCTACTCTCGAAATTGTGGACAACATGTGTGGGAACATGCTCGTTCACCTAGGACAAACTGTCCAGCTAGGTAGGTCCAACTTCGAGAAAGAGGTAAATCGTCGAATCCGACTCGGCTTGGCAGCGTTCGGAAAGCTACGCAATATCTTCTCGTCCCACATACTTCGAAATTCTTTGACCAGTGCGTGTTGCCAGTGATGACCTATGGCACTGAAACGTGGTCGCTCACAATGGGCCTTATCAGAAGGCTAAAAGTCACCCAAAGGGCAATGGAAGCTATGCTTGGAGTTTCCCTACGTGATCGAATCAGAAATGAAGAGATCCGCAGGAGAACCAAGGTAACCGACATAGCCCGAAGAATTGCCAAACTTAAGTGGTAATAAGCAGGGCACATTGCTCGCAGAACAGATAGCCAATGGGGCCGAAAGGTTCTATAGTGGCGACCGCGTACCAGAAGACGTAGCGTTGGAAGGCCTCCCACAAGATGGACCGATGCCCTTGTCAAGGCCGCAGGAATCCGCTGGATGCGCGAGGCACAGAATCGGTCGAAGTGGCGGTGCTTGGGGGAGGCCTATGTCCAGCAGTGGACGTCTTTCGGCTGAAATGATGATGATGATAAATATATACAAATATTGCTAATTTAATAGTATAGGATACGATAAGATAGGATAATAGGATAGAGTAAGATAGGATAATAAGTAAAACAACATCAAAAAACATATTATTTATTAGTAGGTAAATTGAACAAAGATAAAAAAGTCCTATTGCCGTGTCAGTCAAACAAAACTAACTACATAGTCCCAAATATACATTTAATTAATATTCAATTTATTTACTAATAAATCCAGTATTTATTTATTCAAGCTGTGACAAAATTTAATTTATTTGGTCAAATTAAAGCACGCCGTATTTGCTCGTTTCTAGCTATCCCAAACAATTCTGTGTAAATAATTTATTACAGGAATATCGTGTGAAGCGCCAATAAAATACGTACTGTAGAGGCTTACGGGGACATGTTTGAATACGCCGCTCAAAATTCAGAGGCGCATACTTGATGAGCCTGTGTGGGAACAATGACAAGCCGCGCGTACTGCAAGTACTACGCCACTACGCCGGTACGCCGCCACGCCCGGCATATAGTGTGAAATATATTATTACCTTCCAAATAATTTACCCGTAGTGTCGGAAAATCGAATGCGTTTCGGAAATTATGTGGTGTACTAAAAATTATGAGCTATCCTAAAAATCATTTTTTTTTAAATCTTCTGAACTGATTGACAGCACTTATTGATCTAGGGACATTTCTAGACGAAAAAAGGTAAGTTATGTGGATAACAACACTGCTTATTTCTGTCCCAATACAATTACTTAATTGATAAAAAAGTAAAATTACGTCAACCAAGAATAATATAATTTTCACCTCAGCACCTCAAATAAGCAGGTTTTGCTGTCTATATAGACAGTGAGCCAAATTCGATTTTACTGCAAGCGTGAGACAAAGTAACTTTTTTTTTTGAGTGCCGACAAACATTTTTTTTAAATTGTTACGTTACTGAATTGATATTGTTATACAAAATCTGTGATTTAAATAAATACCTAACTATTTTGTAACCAAGCATTTATTAATAATATATTAATAATATACATAAACAACCCTGACTGACTTCAAACATCTACTCGTTAATATGTCTCGGAGAAGGAGTAAGTATAATTATGTGATTAAACGAACTTACCTTAAGTGAAGTTCTATCATAATTATATGAAGCTCCTTCTCCGAGACAGGTCTCCCAACCCATCCCTACTGAAGTTCTCCCCTAAATAGGGTTGTTTAAAATAACTAGCTTTAAACGAAATGACAAGTACAGTGTTACCTAATGAGAGAACATTTTTTTATTTTTTAGCTTTGTAATAATTGTGACGGCGCTGGTACAATCCCGCGCTACAAATTAATAATTATTTTTTACTGTTTCATGGGTCTACTCCCAAAATTCGAACGATTTGAACTTCACTTTGTTCTGTCACTTTCACTTCGATACGAAAGAAGCGAGATATAGAAACAAGTCGATTCGAAGTTCGATTTTAAAATTCCATACCTACTAGGCCCAAACAATAAAACGTTTGCATACGTAAAACCGTAAAATTGCAAATCATTTGATAAGGTTTTATTTAAATGAAAAATTATTATTAATTAAAAAAATATATATTAAATTTTATTTAAATGTATATTATATTTTTTGGAACGAAATTCTTTAACGTGGCTTGCGGTAAAAGTGCACTGGCAGAAATCGTCACGCGAAAAGGCGCCTGCGACTGTCTTCTTCTAATTCAAAGAGACAGAAAGAGAGATAGAAAGTGTGAATTTGGTCAAAATGTAAATCCCAGATAGCGGCGAAAATTTTCAGATTTTTCGTCTGGTTATCGTTTCTATGGTTTTCGAGGTTGCTAAAGTCGATAGTGAGGTCAAAATGTAAATCCAAGATGGAGACTGCGAAAATTTTGTTTTTGTTTTAAATCATACTTGAGAATGAACTTCGCTCCTGACGGGAGTCCCCCGACCGCAAACGTTTTTGTATCGAAATAATCGAACTATTTTTTTATAATCAATAAATGAAAATGTTGAAGAAAAAAATACGAAGTCATGTTGTAGTTTTTATCTTAGGGATATGCAATATATGTAAAAAAAACCTTGTCCGATTCGAAAAGGGCATATGGTACTGCAGTAACATTACCGAAGAGTAGTTTTTTTATTATTATTATTGATACTAAAAAAGGGATTGGTATTTAAAATTCACATTTTTAGTTCCAAATCCATTAAAAATTTGCAAATTTTCAACAGGGGTAATAAGTTATGACTTTTAAACACCCGCTAAACGACGGCCGCCCGCGCGCAACCTAACGTATTATAACCCAGTAAAATTCACCATTGAAAAAAAATGAGGGGATTTTTTTTTCTTTTTTCCTGAAAATTTTCACATAAATATACTCACAGTACGATCCCTAACAACACCCTCACGGATCGGAGGTTTTTTTTACATTTTGTATGTTCTCGCTGCTGAGGTGAGAAGTTGTATGTGTTATACGAGACCGAGATTTGCATCTCGTGTCTTTGAACCCCTCACTGCGCTCAGGCTAAATAATATCATATCAATTAACATCCCGTCCAAAGGGATTATCTCTAACCAACGACTTGACAATAAAATTCAAAAGCAAAGTTTGAATTTGAAGATTTTAATTATTATTTCAGGTTTTATATTTTTTGTGTCATACATTAGTTCATATATCAATTGATAATCGTAGAGATTAGGATATTAGTGATACCAGAAATGACCAAGATGATGAGCTAAGCATATTTTGAAGTCCTTGCAATAGCATCAAATATTGTCCCTGAAAATTAAAGGATATAATTATTCACTTGAAAAATATAATAGGATTATAAATCCACTTGCTAATAATTTGTACTCTCAACCTCAGACTTATAAATTCACTTGACAGAGTCAGTTACCATTTTTAAGTGTTAGGAACTCCAAAACTGTAAGTACGTATTATTCCAGAAATTCGTGTGGGCTATTGGATATTGTAATGTAATATGGAGATATTGGGCATACGAGTAGGTACTAGATGTCCTGACTATCAAATTCGTATAAGGATATGCATAATTAGAATTCTTGTACAGCGCTTAGAAGCTAGTTTACTTTACAATTGATAACTCCATTTATGAATACGTTAGTGGCAATATTTCAAGTAAACGGAAAATGGTTTTATAATTACTGATGTTAATAAATACTAAACTACTCAGCTAAATGCTTTCCATTTTACTGATTGAATGACAAACGACTAGAACAATTTATTTATGTTTAAACGACAAAGCGAAAGTGCTACAGTAGTAACTGACGATTAAATAATGTCATCTAATCTCGAGGAGTTAAATAAAAACATTTTAGATAAGAATTTTATCAAATTGTTTAAGCCGCTAATTTATGTACAAACAATAATAGGTTCTATGAGAGTGAATATACGATATAACGCCATCTCTCGGCCGGCCTGGGTCCAAAGTGCATACTCTTTGTTTTTCATTTCATTTATCTGCATAGCAACATGTTTTAAATTTAATTGGGGCATAGACGGCGTAGATTTTCCGAAAAATAACCTTGAATTACTTTTGACAATGTTCCAAACTAACATGGGAGTATTTTTGAATGGTTCTATCATTATCGCTAACAATTTTATTAACAGAGACACTAACATAAAGCTGTTTCTAACGTTGCAAAGGATAGACAGAGACTTAAAAGTTACAGATAAAGGAAGGCACAATAGAAAAATATACGTCTTTAATACTTTAAGTGTAATTATACTCATTATAATCCACGGCTGGTATTTGGTATTAGATGCTTTCGCCTCAGAGCTAAGCATGGTGTGGATTGTACCACCTATAGTAATGTTGTTTAGTGTAGAAGATTTTGAAGCTGTTTTATTTCTGACGATACTGCTGATCTTATACGAAAGACTAGCATTTATCAAGAAGATGATAGATTTTGGTACAGACGTAAGACGGCAGCAGATGCTCTTAAATATCCAGATGTATCAAAATATATGGCAGGCGTTTGACGGTGTTGTTGAGGCTATCCGGTTGACTGAAAGGGTGTTTCGTATTTATGTAAGTAAAAGTATACGTATCCTTTTTTGAATGAAACTTTTTTTTGGAATAGGTAAATGTAATGGGTATACATGGTGTCTCAAACGTACTGGTCCAAAGGCAATTGGGGTAAAGCGGAGGCGGCCACCTATCACTTAAAAACTTTACCGAAACTTTCTAAGCCTAGTCTACTCCTCCTACCTCAGTATGCTTATTGTTTTTCAGATGCTACTAATAGTCACCCATTTATTCTTTTACCATCTGCTTGGCGCGAGAAAACTTATAACTACGGTGGAAATAAAGGTAAGACCTACATAGTATCTAATCTGCGTTCGCAATTTATTTGCCAAACATGTCAACAAACACGAGTTTTAGGAAAAACAACTATAATGCCTACATATAAGGTTTAGTTTGCACTACAACTTCATATTTTTTATGATTTTTTCAACAGTACTAGTCAGCCTAAAATCAACTTTATTAACACTTATATAAAGTTGATGTATGTTTAAGTGGAAATAGCAACAATTGAGAAAAAGTTGAGTGACCCATACTTGAAAAAACCTGGAATAATAGAGTTTTTCAACTAGGTCGAATATTTATATCAGGAGGTATGTATCCTTACATTTTTTACTTATAGTATTTCAGATGGAGTCAGCTCATAGTAGCACCAGACCCGCTAAGTATCAGATTTATTACAAGATTAAGCTTGATATGCTTTTTAGTAAATTTATTGGAGGGTAAACTGTTTCAAATGAGAGAGAGCTGTATTCAAGCTTTGGGGAAAATTGAAAACGGTTTGTATTTTAATATAATTTAATGCTTTGAATTTTGCATCACTTTAAATCACAATTTTAGATTATCTACGATGGACATTCCAATCCAACCTTGGTATAGTTAAATACGATTTTAGAAGAGTATTATTATAACCACCACGTTTGGCAAATAGCAAGATGAAATGAAAATGCACAGAACTACAGTGAAACTTGTCATCGTTTGTCGTATTATGTCCTTTTTAATGCTGCGGCCGCATCTGCGTCTATCGTGACAAAGCTTTGCACAGTGATACGATATACGCCGATGTAACCAACCATTATCGGTTATCGTCGCGATAGTTCAGGCTGCGTAGCACTTATCGCCCGTGTGGCGGTACATAATAAGCGTAGCGCGTGGTCGGACTAGCGTTGGTCATTTCGACTGTTGTTTCCGGACTGCGTAAACGTTCTGCGAAATAACGGAGCGCCATCTTGAATTAAGTTATAGTAAATTTATATATAGTAAATTAACGAATTATTGCACGATAATTCGTTAAAATTATGAAGCCGCTAATGTGCTCACCGCATTAGTGCAATATATTTTTAGCGAGCAAAACATGCGAAGCTTCGGCACGCATTGCTCTGTCACGATAGACGCAGATGCGGCCAGGGCATAAGACGAAAAGCTAACTTTTCCCCTATAACAAGTCTTTTATAAGGAGATTACACCATGTCCTAATATAGGTTCCCGGCTCCAAACAAGAACGAACACAGCCACAGTAATAAACTCGCGCAATTACTCATATATTGCAACAAAAGCGAATTCACCGCCACAATTTCATTGTCGCACGACTCTTGACGCGTGCAACATTTACGGCAGACGGTCCGCAACGATGCCTCACGTTGACTTGTGTTACTGCATAATTCTGTTAATTCTAATTCAGCAGTAGCTACTAAATAGATGCTGGGTTGAGTTTTACAAAGGATGGTAAGGGACCGGGTACCGCTATCAAACTCCGTGCCAAACCCAGTTATCGTCGTTTATACTAATTCGGTCAGAAGTAGATGAGACTTATTTTTGCAAAGAATCGCACAGGATGATAACATATACTTTTTACTGATGCAACTTAATGCGATCATTGACCATTTGCCATGCTTCGGAATTATAGCAATACCAGCACCCAAATCACAATCCGTTTCATTCTGACAGTTCAACAACATTCATTGCGTTATTTACGTTGCAGAGCTGACAATTTTTTCGAACTTATGAAGCAATGGATTAGCAATATCCTTAAAAAAATATTCAGATAGTCCAGTAGATCGATAATCCTCATCAGTCTATATAGCAGTCCACAGATGTATATAAGGCATCTCCATCCTATACTACATATGTGACTCAATCCCCCACCACTCCAGCTGCTTCCTGTAATACGCTTAAAATGTTTGTGGCGACATCTATACCATCTCATACGAACTACACTGACGTATCCTACATCAAGATATCAGAATTATCCGCGCGATTAACATATATGTATATGTTACCGTTGTTATATAATTCAGGAATTGCATAGAATACCTAGTGATTGTATACAATGCCGAGCTCGTCTAGGGATTGTACCAGTAAAATATTTTATCCATCGTTTATTATTATATACCCTGCCTAGGCAATGTATGCAATGCCTCGGTATTGTATAGTATGCATCGAGAAGAATAGGTAAAGTATAAAATGAAGGACAAATAAAACAACTTTTTGTTAACTTGAAATCCACTTCACTAAAAAGTTTTTAATCAAAAATAGTGTTTTGATTTTAGTGCTCTGAGTATCACAAACTTCGTTAAATGGTTCTGATACACCATCATAAACCACCATTATCACCATTATATTCACGATCTGGATGAGATTGGTAATCAGTAAGATTCATTTGACAACGGGAATTAAATTCTGATTAGGCTTGACGACGATTCCTCCTTTTTGTTTTTGCTGGCATATGGTTGCAGATATAACTCTTGAATCGTGTTTCGACCTCGTCCGCAATACTCTGATGATTGCCAATAACATATATACTGAGAACAACAACCGTCGGACCGTAGCCCGACAGACGCAACACCCGTCTGGTCGGAGGCTGAGGAACCCTCCCGTTCTATGGAGGCTGAGGAACTTTCCACCTTGTTCCTTATACTTCTAAATGTTTTGTTGAAGATCTTTCGTCACAGGATACATTGATGAAATGGATTTGATGAAACGGCTCATATACCTACTAATGTCCTTTTATATTTCCAGTGACCTCTCGATGCTACATCAAGAACATAATCCGCGTTATCACCACTGTGGAACCCATGTCAGTGTACCGCATGTTCGCCATCAACAGTCTGGCGATAGAACTGATGGCTCTTACCTTGAAATACGCCATCGTGCTGCTGCAGTTCGCGTATTCGTAATCATAGTTCAGAGACAAGTTTATACTGTTAAATAAACTTGTTACAGCTATTTTTATGTTATTTTTTTACAAAAAAAAACTTATTTACCTGATAAGCTATAAGGGATGTACTTCACACATAACTACATAAAAATTTAAGCTAAAAATAAAATTGGAGAGATTAAATGAGCATATTGTAGATGAAACACTGGTTTACTTTGACTGAAACAATATAGGTATTTTGATCTAGACAAGCATCAGGATAATCATCAAAAATCTCAATAATCCGTGCCACTAGCATGTGCATTTGCGGCACAAGGCATTTTAAACCAATCAGTGCCGGATTAAGGAAGCGCGGGGCCCGTAGCAAATTTGATCGAGGGGCCTTTGATCTGATAATTACGGGTTCTTAAGTATTAAGTGGTAAAAAAATAAATTCAATAGGTAGGTACTCAAATGCCTCAGGCATTAAGTCCGCCTTTGTACAGTATTTTTTTACTTGTGCATAAAGTTTTAATAAATAAATAATAAAATACTCAATACGTTACGTCAACTTTAAGAAATATCTTAAAAATTGTATTACCAATTGTCTGACGTGGATTGTGTTAGTCGGCAAGACTGTTGTACCATCGAAGAACTTCATATCTATACATCGTAAGGGCTATTTCTGCTTGCAGCGCTCGGTGGCTTTAGAACCGGGGCGTTAATTGAGTCATTGTGTTCAAGGGATTTTGTTTTCAAACTGCTTAAATATGAAGTTCTCTTCGACTGCAATAAATCACATAACTCGCCTGTAATCCCCGAAGGGTTAGGCAAGAGGTGTAGGTACCTATAGTACAACCACATTTCGCCAGTTAAAAAATAAATCGCGATAGATAAATGAGCTTGTGTTATATATTATGTTATGTTCCGATGACGTAAATAAACAGTATTCTCTATTATCATCAGGATAAACTTTCACAGTATTATACTACTGTTCTACAGCATGTTGACTCAAACCACGTAGTCCCCTATACTACTAAGAATATTGAGAGTGTTTTGTTCTTTGCCCTAACAGCGGGTAGGTACCGTGAGACGCACGGACGGACAAAAAGCCGGCCCCGGAGCAAACACACGCCGTTTACTGACCATACGTGCATCAATATTATGGAGGTGCTAAGCGAACCGACTGTGGATGTGGTATTGAGAACTTACACATAAATAGATAGAAAATATTCCTTATTGTATATTTATGCTGAACGGGGGAACAATAGGCATTCATTAGAATGGTAGAAACGGCGGTCTTAAAGAATACTCCTTGCTGTCGATAGGGTGATAGCTACCTATGTGAATTGTAAGGTGAAACTACGATGGCTGATAAATAAAAAGAAAGAAAGTTTACTTCAACCCCCATTTCTGAGTTTTTTGGTCAAACTAAAATACAAAATAATATATTGTTTGTATATTTATAATATATATATATACATATATATATCTGTGTACCCAATGGTTCATAAATTAATAATTAATATGTCGCGGCACCGAATAGCCGTGTCTGGCCATACCACTGTTAAACCCGCGATGGTTTGTGTGGTATATTTAATTAAAAGTTAAACATAGGTATGTATGTAAACTGGTTATGATAAATAAACAAAAAAAAATAAGAAATCAAGTTTTGCTGAAACTCCATGAAAGTGCCATTTTTTTTTCTGTTCGTTGTTTATGCCACCTCCAAATCTGTATGCCGCATCTCACTTCGATACAAGTCACGAGTTAAATTAGTTACATTTTCAGTATTCAGTACGCGCGGTGTTGGTTTTTTCGCTCCCAATGCGAACCACTCGTGTGTACTGCCCCCGTACCGGGCGTGTCGGTAATATGTGGAAGTACCTACATTATAGTTTTAGCCTAGGTTTGGCTTGAGGTGGCCGTTGCAAGTCACCATGTAGAAATTATGAAAAGGACATTATCATAAGTCTCAGTACTTTCAAGAATAAGCTACCTATCTTACGTATCATATTCCAGAAAAAAAGTAGTACCCTGAAAGTTCTAGGACGTGATAGTTCTGTAATACTTTCTTGTTCAGCGGGGTAATTGCGTAACTCACTTACAGTAGCAATGGCTTTCATTTTGACAGTTCAACAACATACATTGCGATAATTACGTCGTTGAGCAGACAAATGTTTCGATCATATGAAGCAATGGATCCTTCAAAATCATACAGATTGCGATTGAAAGTGCGTTACGCGGTGCTGGTCAGATCTTTCAATGTGCTAAATGCTTCTGAGCTAACTTTTACCTAACCTTCACAGCTTCTAACAAGAATTTGTGTGCAATCGAAAATGGATTTTTAGCCGAAAACTAAAAAGAAGCTTCGGCTTTAGTCTTATTTTCGGCCGAAAACGAAAATGATTTAGACATTAATTAATATTAATATTTGTCCATTGAAATCTTGTTTGTTTTTTTTACACCTAGGGAGAGAAAGATCAAATATAAGCTTTAAAAGTAAATAAAACACAATAATTCCATTAGAGGATACAAAATTTCCAGTATTTTTTGTTGTATTGATTCACCTGATATTGCCAAGCTTTATGAAACAGGCAGAATAACGCGCGACTATTCACGAACTTCTGATTTTCGGCGTGGCCGAAGCTTTGGCTGGTTTATGGCCGAATCATGTTTTTTTGGCCAATAATGGCCGAAAATGAAAACGAAGCTTCGGTCGGTCACTATCAAGAATACAACTTCACAGTCACATCGTCATCAGCTACATTTATTTAATTCTACATACTTATTTGCATTTCAATTATTACAGTTACAATTCGTGGAGTAGTAAACAGTTGGTTATGTTAATCCATACTAATTGTACCAATACTAATATCGCGAATTAAAAAGAAACTGTTTCTACATTAAGGTCGAAATTTCAATAATCATTTGTACAGCACATATTTCTACAGTATAAGGTCATATGCTGCTGACGGAATGTTTTACGTATATTCCCGTGACACTGTTTTGGAAGAGTGAGATCTCACTTGCTCCTTAGTTATAAACACGTGAGTGCAATAGTGTATGGGTAAGATCAGTGCTATTGCCATGTTTAATCACCCTTCAATTTACTCTTGGAAATTGTATTTATGTTTTTAAGAATTCATTTTTTTCAAGTAGTAACCAACAGCTTCTTTTATTCTAATAAAACTAACAAATTACCTCAGCAAACCAACTAATTTGTGATTCACCTTATCAAAAGCCTTTGTCAAATCAGTTTTTCCGATTGCAACGTAAAATGCTGATCTAAGTTTTCTAGAAGTTTATGTAGTTTGGAATGTAAAAACATATCGATTCCGATCAGGATCTTTTTGGAGCTGAAATATTGCTTACAACTCACCTTAGCCTTGTATTCAGTGATATATGCACGTCAATTTTCAAATAATCACAAATTATGTCCATAGTACGCTTGACACGTGTTTTGGGTTCTTGGTTACGTGAATGCAGCTAGCACTATGTGGAATAAACGATTACACTTAACAGTATGCATAAATAAATACAAAATAGGTACTATCGTATTTGGGGTTGCAAGTCCTCAGTTTATTTTGATGGAACGAGAAAATATTATACCACTAGTTGTTACACTCCAAATATACAATTTGTAGTCTTCCTCAAAAATTAGGAACCTAATCGAACGCTTTTAAAACCTATACGAAGCATTTTTCGACGTTTAACGTTACAGCCATTGAACCCAGTCAGGGTGATTAGCATAGAGCCACCATAGCTGTATGATGGTACAAAAATCTTTTTGTCGAATAAAAGTCTTCCTGGGCCCAGGACATTGCGAATGGATCTCCAACACTATGTATACAGACGATAGTCACACGATGGTCATTTATACGTGAAGAAGATGATCCGGATCGTCCTATGAAACGCACTGAAGTTTGTCCTGTACTACGCCTATGCCACGTCACGATGAAGAACCCATGGCGACTTAATTGTATCTTTGTAAATATTCATCATTTACAATCGCAACTACGGAATTTATAAGTGCATATTATAATAAAAGTATATATTTTTTTATTTACACCGTAACCATATTTAAACTTGGCAATATTGTATCAACTTCTTTTAAGTGTAACAAATTACACTTTATAATAGTGACAAAATACATGTATTATTGTGCAAACGACCGAACAAATCAATTTGACTTACAATTGAAATGTATTATTGCAAACGAAGTCTCTATATAATAAAGCAATTGTTATAAAACAAAGGATTCGACGAATTGTGATCATTTTGGAGTCACCCAGTCAAAGTGCGATGGGATCTCAAACGATACTCCTAATTTGTATTAGCCTCTCGGCTATACAAATAGTGTGCGGGCAACTTTGGGAGTTCGGTTCGGATAATATACCATCGGCTGTAGTAATATCCCAGTATAACGGAAAATTTTCATTTTTTCAAAAAGAACAACATATACAATTAATTGTAAGTAGAATTGAATAGTTTCAAATAAAATGACACGTTTGTAGTTGGTCCAGTATCGTAAGTGAAGTCAAAAATACTCGTCAATTAAAGTTAAACCCGGAGTGGTATTGGTTCTGGTTCAGGGAACAGATAACACTTTTATGGCCATTCTTTAACCACGGCATAAGACTCAAGAGAGAGAAAACTTTAACCTGATCTCAATTATGATGTTATGATACAGCTTTAATAAAGTTTTTTTATTTTTCAGGTTCCTGCATGCCATGTAGTAACATATGTAAATGTGCAAGTGAAGAATGGAATTTCAAGTCCAACTGTTTATTATAACTACGAGACGAACATAATAACGATACATTACAGCTTATGGCAAATTAGTCCATCAACCTTTGCTATATCTGCAAAGGCTGTATGGCAACAGGGTTGTTACGATCAGCCACAGGGTGCCCCACAGGGACAAAATGCCCCACATGGCCACTCTGCCCCGCAGGGCCAATTTCCCCCACGGGGCCAATATCCCCAACAGGTCAATCAGTACCGACAAAGCCCAGAAAACCCACAGGTTCAACTCATCCAGGACCAACAAGATCCACTGGATTGATAGGTCCCACTACAAAAGTACGAAAACGCATGATGGTGAAAGTAAAAGTAATAAATGATAAGAAAATATAATGGTTTGTACTAATTCCTTGTTTCATTGCTTAACCTCATCTGTCAACCGTCCGGCGTGTCTGTCTGTCTGGAAACCGGAGAGATATCTCTCGACGGCATGTGAAGCCAAGTCAGAGCAGGAGACGCTCTGGGCGTTGGGAATCGCAGGCCGATTCCCGGCCACCGTAGGCACGGGCTTGCGGACGGTGAGCAATGGGTAGCTCGCCATCCGATAAGGACCTGGACTGGGTCGACGGTGCGTTGTGTTCCACGCGCGCCTCAAAGTGATCAGCAAATGAAGGGGTCCGATAGGATCGATGCCTGCCGGGGTTGCGGGAAAGCCGAAAGGGATACCGTGGCCCCTGGCAACGGAAGGAACACGGGTGGATTTTAGTCAGTAAGAGTCTGACACGCCCTCCCGCTCCACCCAGAGCGGGAGAAGTTATTTGATAAATTCCAAACCCCAAAAAAAAAACAAAAAAAAAGCCAGGTCAGAGGCGCCCATAGGCCTCTGACCTGGCTTTTTTTTTGTTTTTTTTTAGCTGGCTTTAAAACTCTGACACTAGGTTAGTCACAACCACACGAAAAGAAGAAGTCCTCATCTGCAATCGTGCCATCGGTCATCATCCACATATACGAAACTTGCCCACATTCTAATAATGAAGTAACTTAACATCATGCCTGTATTCCCCGAAGAGTTAGGCAGAGTTGCACCTATAGTCCACCCACATTTTTCCAGTAATGTTCAAGCCCCATTTAATAGGGGCGAGCCTATTACCATCGACCGGGCACAAGTCCAGATTCCGGGCTGCTACTGAGAAATTCCATATGAAAGAACCCAATAACACTTTGCCCTACCCCGGAGTGCCTCATGCTCAGCAAAAGCGCTTGCGACCACTAGACCAACGAGGACAATAATCAAGACAGACCAACAGCCGCATCGTAAGCGCTGTTGAAAAATAAAAAAAATAAATAAATTGGGATGAATAGATACTTCCGCGGGAAAACGGCGTTCGAGCTAAAGTATGAGCAGCGCTTTTCTCTGACGTCACATTGATAATTTTGAATGACGTTAGGGCGTCAAAAAATCCAAAATCAATTCTCATTTATTCAAATTAGGCTGAGAATCAGCACTTTTGAACGTCGACATTACGTAAGACAGTCCCCCAAAACGCAAGCAGTCCAACTGAAAACTGTAACCTAATCTGTTCTACACATATCGTGTAAATAAGATATTTATTAAGACATTACGTGTAGAACAGAACAGGTTAATTGGGTTAATCATTGATTTGGAGACTTGGCTAGAAATTTTGATATGACTTTGTAAAATTAAGCCGTCAGAAAACTTTCGAGACTTGACGTAAGTGTCATGCCCTCCGCGGGCAAACGCCTTGTCGCCAACAATGGGTGGTCCGTGCTATATCGATACGTACCGATGGTAAAAACTTATGTCGGACAGGTGGATAGATCACTGAAGAAATTCATAATTATCACAACAAAAATTCTAAAAGGTGTTAGGTTAATATCTGTATTTGATCCTTTTCTGATAAATCACAAATCCTCGCGTAAACGAGTAATTTGACTTGCTGGAGACATTTTACATGGTTTATTCTAAGTATTACCATAAGAAATATATTACTTAGAAAACGTAATGATACGGAATTTGCTTTTAGGTTAATTGAAAGCCATTAAATAGTATGTTTAAGCTGAACTCTAAGCACCAGAAGCGATTACTAGCATCTTTTACAAGGAATACCACCAGAGAGCACTTTCGGACCAATATTGATTATAAGTAAGCTTCAAAGATACTTGAACAATTCAGTATCTACCTTCGCTCTCAAAGACAAAGTATTTAAAAGATTGTTTTTAAACACAATTTTACTAACCACAAGTGACCCGCTTTTACGACTTGACAAAACATCGAGATTTCATAAGTTAACGTAACTTTAATACCAACGTATTATACACATTCAACTGCCCCGGTGGTCTCGTGGTCGCAAGCGCGACTGCTGAGCGTGGGGTTCTGGGTTCGATTCCCGGGTCGGGCAAAGTGTTATTGGGGTTTTCCATTAGGAATTTCCATTAAGCCGTTGGTCCTGCGCCTGATCTCTCTCCGGTCGTGTCGGATTGCCGTCCCATCGGACTATGAGAGTGAGGGAAGAGGGAGTGCACCTGTGTCTGCGCACACACTTGTGCACAGACACAGGTGCTATAATATCTCCCGCACCGAAGGCTAGTCTCCTTTGAGATTGGCCGCAATGGCAGAAATACGGTCTGGAGGACTATATTATACACATAAACCTTCGGGATTAAATTCTCTAAACGATAGTGAAAACCTTCTCAAAATCGGTTGCGTGGTTTCGAAGAATAACGCGGACATACAGACAAACCATAGAAGAAATTTCACTTCTATCACGTGTACTTGTACTACGGTGCTGCACGCGCAAATTTTTTTTCATCCGTTTTGTTTACACACACCCTTCGGTTCACAAGTCTTACAGAGTAGTCTTATTGCAGCCAGCTCTTATTCGATTTAAATGAACTATAATAAAATCGCAACTTAATATTCACCGCCTCGCTTTGATCCAACTATTGAATCATAAACAGTGTGCAAGCCTCCCACTCAAAACCACCTCGTTAGAACTTGATTAGAGAAGCCACAATGTGATAACAAGCGGGCTTATAAAACAGGCAGATACACATAAAACACATAAATACGTATTCTGTTACACACTTGTTAAAAAGGAAGTGTCTGTTATGTATTATGGAAAAACAACTACTTAAAAGTAAAACCACACAGATATTTTCTTTAATTTTAGTCTAAAAGAAAAATCTAATATTTTGAACATGATTAAAAACAATTTAAAATGCATGCCATGTAATCGTACTAATACCATCAATCGTAGTAATACCTCGAGATGTAATATAATTAACTAGCTGTGCCCCGCGGGTTTACCCGCATAAGTCTCGATCCCTTGGGAATATCGGGATAAAAGTAAGTATCCTATGTCCTTTCCCAGGACATGGTCTACCCATGTGCCAAATTTCATCCAAATCCGGTCAGCCGGTTTAGCGTGAAAGCGTAACAAACAAACAAACTCACGTTCGCATTTATAATATTATAATATAATATATATAGTAAATATACAGTAGTTAGGATAAAATGATAACTCAGTACTAGTTCGCGCATTTATCTTTTTTTATTATTAATTTATTTACAGGCGTACTCAGTTCGAGTGATTTTGCTTTAATAACGCAAAAATGTACCAGCATTTTTTCAAGGCATACCAAATTCAACAAAATATTACATAGTACATTAAACAAAAAATCTGAACTAATCAATTTTACTGAATCCGAACTTGGTAACTAACATCGTGTAGTGCTATGTAAGATCAAATTAAATGAATGTATGACATTGGGATTACAAAGTCAAATATAAACGGGAAAGTTATAAGAAGTGTTCGGTCGTTGAATCGGGTTCACTTTTTATACAGTCGGTTAATCGTAGTGCAATGGGATCTCAGACAATATCTATACTTTGTTTAGTCCTGTCGGCTACACAGGTTGCATTTGGCGAAGTCTGGGAATTTGGGAAACTTAATACTCCAGGAAGTTTAGCAGTCGTTCATAAGGAAGGTCATATGGGACTGTTTGAACACAATAAGAAAATTAAACTAGCTGTAAGTAATATGGTTTACACTACTAACCTCAATTATTTTGCAGGCCGCCGATTTAAGAAATAGTATTCTTTCTGTATTGTTCGATTCATAGAATTAGAGAACAGAAGAATAGCAAACAGGCGTGTACAGTCACGAGCACTAATATGAATACAATTAGCAATTTTTAAAAGTGATTTTCTCCTACTATGGTGATTGTAATTTTATGTTCTTACGAACATATTAACATGAAATAGGCCTTATCGCAAAGTTGCAGTCCATATTCCACGAGAAAATTGCTTTTGAATTTTGCTAAGTGACTGTACGCACGAACGAACACGAACATCGAACGCTTTGTTCGCTTGTGCGTACCACTAACGAACATCAAACACTGTGTTCGTCAAAAATGTTCGTGGCGATCCAATTTCGAATCCACGGCTACTAAGAGAGCGGAGCAGTTGAGTGCGAACACAAGTCGCACTGTGTTCGTATTATGTTCGTTTTCGCTTTGCTAATTTACGTCCACAGAAACAAACCAAAAGTTCCGTGTTCAATGTTCGTGTTCACCATGTTTTGATCATTCGTGCGTACACGCCTTACTAATTACATAATTTTTCTAGTGAAATCTTTTTTCAATGGTATTTATATTTACATTTATTTTCTTAAAAATACCTTAACACGTCATCGTGGTTTCCTTTCTTAACTTATTCCAACGATAAGTTGATGCATTTTTTGTCCTTGTTCTTGTAGCAAAAACAGTTAAAAAAAAAACGAATTTCTTAAATATTAGTTAAGATCCAACTTAGATAAATTAAAAAAGTACCTAAAAGTGACATCAGTGATTTCTCGTATATCATGCACATGGAGGAATATAGATATCAATCTAAAAACCGCATTAATTACAGGTACCACAGTGTTATGTACTGACGTACGTGAAAGTAGAAGTCAAAAATCTAATTTCAACCCCGGAGGTGCAATTCAACTCACGGACGAACATAGTGACCATACACTACGCCGCATTGTCAAGCAGTCTTTCGACGTTTGATATAGTTGCGAAGGCTGTGTGGATACCGGGGTGTAACAACTCTCCTGGACGGACGCACTATGGATAACTGAAAACGAATCAGAAAGAATCAGAGTCGCCTGTCCATGTAAAACAAAATATTTTTAAGAAAAAAATATCATAAAAAAGTGATAATTATGTGAAACTATTTCATTTTCTTCGCTAAACAAGATAACAATCAAAAAGATCCACCACAACCAGACCAGAAAGATGACTGTGCTGACAACGATCCCTATAGACTGACATAACGGTTTTTTTAATTATATTATTTACTTAAATAGCTATTATGTCCAAAATAATTTAAACATCTAGTAGATTTAGCTTTGTTCATCACTAGCCTATAGCCGTCCATTGCTGACTTTAGACCTCTGCAATCCCTTGCTATTAAACTCTCTGCTACCAGTCACTCTGCGAAGATCATCTTTCCTCAGTAGAGCTGTTCCACGAAGTCACAATCGCTCAGTAAACTATGAGAAGAGTTTTGTTTGGAGTTATTATGTATCTTTCCTTCATTGTTTTGGCATGTTCAATTAAGCTATGAACAGAACTGCATTTGCTCATCAAATTTTTCTTTAGGCGGCACAAATTCCACAATAAAAAATACAAAAATGTTACATGGTACATACGGATAGAACGAATCAATTTCACGTGCAATCGAAGGGTGTAACATACGTATATTATTACGTACAATCAAAATTAATTTACGTATAACACCAATGCGAGTTAAGTCAAATTTAAAATTACCGGGTTTTAAAAAGTGTTAGCATGTGAAGTCGTTATTACTAATGTAGGTAAGTAATTGGTTGATCGTACTGCGATGGAACCCTACACATCACTTGCTCTCAGCATCGTCTTGTCGATATCTGCAGCACAAATCGTAAAGAGCGAACAATGGGAATTCGGTGTTTCAAATACTCCGGGCAGCGTAGTAGTCGCTCATAATGAAGGACAAGTCGGATTATTCGAACGTACTAAGAAAATTAACTTATCGGTAAGTACAAGTCATAGATGGATTTCTGAACCTGCATAGATATTCACAACCATTCGATACGCTTCCGTGGAGCATCGAACATCAATCAATGTTATCGAAGTCCTCTAACCGCTTTTCACAAATCATAAGCCCGATAATTTTGTCAGTTTAAATCAAAATATAAGACCGCTTTTCTTACGACAGCTATATGCTGTCGGGGGCAAAGCAAATCAGGGGCTGCAAAGTCGACATAGATAGCGTTCGCTATACGGCCGAATACGCAATCCTAATGGCGTCCCTAGACGGTCAAAATTGCTTGACAAACACGAAAAAGTCACGTGCTTGTCAAGCACAATGCGCGCTTCTAGAGACGCCATTAGGGCTTTGCGACCGAATTCGGTCGTAAAGCAATCGCTATCTATGTCGAGACTGCAGCCCCAGGTGATCGAAAATGTGTAATTTTGGCATGACAGCGTGTCGAATGGTTGCGAAAAGCTATGCTGTACTAAATATTGAGAAAATGTTGGAGCCGTAACAGAAGTATGCTTGCGACCAGAACTCACGAGCAAAATTACTGACAATTTGTTGACTGTTGAACACATAACAACATCACGCCTGTATATCCCAGAAGGGTTAGGCAGAGGTGTACCTATAGCACAACCACATTTCGCCAGTTATGTTTAAGGCTCCGTGCACGAGAAAAACCCTCTTTTGTCAATTACCTATCTAATTGTGACAAAGCTTGAAATAATTGAAACATTAAGTCCGTGTGATTATAAAAGTACAATTTTCGTAGGGCTAAACCATTCGTGTCAGTCACAGTACCTGTTAATAGTTGCATAACTTATGCACTCTCGAAAACATGGTTTATTTCGCTATAATGATGTAGATTATATTTTTAATGTTCAAAACCAAAAGTAGTTTCTTGTAAAAAAAAAATAATGTCACTCTCGCGTCATTTTTCGGAAAACTTGTTGTGAATATTACTGATTGTCTACGAAATTTTAATTTATTTGAAAAATCCCTTTCAGCCACATGCAAAGCAAAGAGCTCGACTTTTAAAATCACAAATAATTTTGTTTAAATTCTTTCTCACAAACAATTAAAAAAATTGATCAAAATCCAGTCAATTTCGTGCACGGCCCTTTAAGTTCCATGTAATAGGAGGCGGGCCTACCGCCATCAACCGGGCACAAATCCAGACTGCGAAGTGCTACTGAGAAATTTCAGATGGAAAACCCAATAACACATTACCCGACCCGGAAATCGAACCCAGGACCTCATGATGATCACTAAACCAATAAAAGATTTCTTACAGGTTCCACAGTGTTACGTAATAACACATGTAAGTGTGCAAATCGATAACTTGATATCAAGCCCGAAAGTGGATTTTAATATGCATACGAGTACGGTTACTATTGCCTATAAGCTATGGCAACATAGCCCTTCGACCTTTGACATAGTGGCAAAGGCTGTGTGGAAGCAGGGCTGCATTATAGCACCATTGGAACAACAACGCGGCAGGCCTTTTTCATAAGAATTTTGCTGCTCATGAAAATAAACTGTTACAACATAATACAAAAAACAAAATGTTTTTCATTATTTAAAACAATATTATAGAAACTTACGTTACATTGGTTTTCTTTGCCGTAGTATCTAAGTCCTTTGACTACAGGATTAAGAGTGAAAAATAATCTACCATTACTAATTTGTTGCGCGTTAGTAATTAAAAAATTCCAAGTTTATAATTTCACGTAAGTCTTTTTTACCCAAGAAATCATAATTTCACAGTTTAGGCTGTGAAATCGGTTTTATGATTGCACTAATCAATAGCATCATTAAAAAATTGTGTGATTAAAACACGGTATTGACGGTTGTATATTTCTATGAACTCTATACAACGACTAATTTATTTATGAGGATCTGCTTCATAAAAGTGATGCTTAAAAATCTTTGATAATTGTATGAATCGTAGGCCAGCTACCTAATTACGCAACACATTTTCGTAAACGATTACGACAAAATTGTTTCATTTTGACAGTTCAACAACATTCATTGCGGTATTTACGTTGTTGAGCAGATTTTGTTTCGAACTTATGAAGCAATGGATTAGCCATTTGTTTTAAAACGATTCAAATTCCGATTGATTGTGTATTACGTAACTAGGGTACAGGTTCAACACAAGCAAGTGAATGTTCCTACTGCATGTTAACGTTGACCGATTGTGACCCTTTGGGGTAGGTTCAGATGACAAGCGCTCAACGCGCGTTTTGATAACGCGCGTTTACAACTACATACATTTTATTCAGGCCGTACACATGCTAACGCGCGTTTTAGTAACGCGCGCGTTCAACGCTGCGCTAGCGCTCGACTGTTGTCAGCGCGCGTCAACGCCGCTTTGAGATCATTGGTTTTCTATGTTTCCGTTCAGTTGAGCGCGCGCTTTCGACGCGGATAGACGTATTTTAGGGTTCGTCAAGTTCGTCGTTAACGTTCGTTAACGCCTGACAAGCGCGCACCATGTGAACACTATACAAAAATTCAACGCGCGTTCAACGCGCGCTGAGCGCTTGTCATCTGAACCTACCCTTAATACGAGCGGTACAATTAGTATTCGAATAGGGATGATGCCAGGGTAAAAAAAAACTATTTAGTCCATCAGTCAGATAACGAAAAAATATTAGACACATATTTTTTGCTTGACACATATTAATAAAAAATGTCTTAGATAAGACTCACTAAAGTTGGGAAGTGGGGGTCGCTACGTCACAAGTAAGTATAAAATCTACATAGGTACTCGTGACGTCATGGCACATTTTAACTCAATGTATTGCCGTAATCTTATGATTACGTAAAAAAAGAAAAATACATGACCAATATTTTTTAATGATCTACCTGACGGACAAAAAAATGGTTTAAGTCATCATCCCCATTCAGAAAGAAACAATCAAGTATATTAACATCGTTAACAGTAGGACAGTGCTTTAAACGTTAAACAGACACCACCTCATAACCTTCAACAAGCCTTCGATCAAGTGCGAGTGGTGTGACTTAAATTATAATCTGTATGGTTACTTTTATCAGTGATTGTCGCAAATCGCATTCTGAATAGCGTGTGTACGTTTGAAAATATGCATGTAAGGTGTATGTAACGGATAATAGGCAAACATATATTCTGGTGACGAACCTTCTAACATACATTTTAATATAAATACAAACTGTAAGTTAGTTGTATTAGAATAAATACCTGGTCGACCGACCTCTGCTCGCGTGAAAATAGAGAATGCTCATTAAATAATATAGGATAACTCATACTAATTCCATGTATAGTAACATACTATTTCCATGCTGCCATGTCGTTATTCTAAGGTAGCCATTTTGTTCTAAACTTTGGGCGACCGAGCTCTGCTCAGGTGAAAATACGGAGAAAACAAATTTTCCCAGATATGAGACCTAGCTAGATCGATGTTTCGCCCCCGTATACCCCTACATTGCAACTTTCATCTAAATCATTAGAGCCGTTTTCAAGAACGTGAATACAAATATATATATTACAAATATTTCTCGCTTAATAGTATAGGATGTTGAACGAATTTACGAACATTTTCAACTAATTGCACTGTGATAACATGAGAAATTATATGGAGCAAACAATTTGAACGAATCAATTTTGTTTGCTCTGCAGAATAAAACGCATTACATTGGGTATAATAATTAATTTCAATACATGAATATCTTAAATTGAATGTACTACCAGTCTACAACATTAAAGTTCAAACGTTATATTTATATCACATGCTTGTAGATTTTAAACGTTGGCAGCTTATCGAATAGTCGTCACATAAGAAAGTTTTAATTATTAATGCAATGAGTCTACAAACCACTCTTATTCTTTGTATCGCTACAACTACACATTTTGCGTTTGCCGAACTGTGGGAGTTTGGTGTCAATGCTCCAAGCAGTAGAGTTGTATCTCACAATCAAGGCGACATTTCGCTATTAGAGAAAACAAGGACTATACTCTTAACCGTAAGTAGAATACTAGAAGATACATTGTGTAATCAATCGAATTCCCCAATTACAACAATAAACATATTTAGAAAACTTTAGTCACTATTTAAATCGTTTTGTTGTCGAATTTGAATTTAATTTCCTAGGAGAATTCCAGTTTTATCCATACGATCAAAAATAGTACTATTAATTCGAAACTAACTCTGTTTGTCTGTCTGTCTGTCTGTATGTTACCTGTTCACGCTTAAACCACTGAACGGATTTCGACAAAATTTGGCAACAAGATAAATGTATCCTGGGGAAGGACATAGGCCACTTTTTGTTTCAAAAATAATGAGTGGGTTATACCTTAACCGTTGTCGCTAAAGAGAGAGAAACCGGTTTTAGGAGACTGTCCTTAGTTTTTTGAGACATTTTGATCTGCATTCAAAGATTTAGAAAAAAAATTACAGTCAGCAAGAAAATGGGCAGTTTTTACAAAAGCTTTTTTTGATGCCAATCGATCCTGTTTCTTATAAGGATAAAAAAACTCTAACTAAACGATTATCTCTATAGGATATCTATACATTTCGTAGGAAATGAGACTCTTACTAAAACAAATTGAACTTCAATATTCGATCGAATAGAGAACAAAATTTAGAACGTTTGTTGCTTTTGAAAAAACTTCTTACATAGCCTTTTATATTTTTTTATTTCATATTTTTGCATACTTAATTAAAAGAGATATAAGGGATGGGAAATATAGTCACTGTCCGTATCTTGAGATGACAATTAGTCTTTATTTCGTTAAAATCGGTCCACTGGGTTATTACAATTAATTAACTGTCTGTCTGTTACCTTTTCACTCCTTAACGGCTGAACGGATCTGGATGAAAGACGGATAGGCCATGATTTGGGTTAAGACATAGGATACTTTTATCCCAGTAGTACGTTCCTGTGGGAAGATAACCGACATCCACACGGGCGAGGTCGTCGGCAAAAGCTAGTAAATAAATAATTTAAAAAACCAAAGCCATCACGGATAATAAACACCGAAATAACATCTACATAAAGTTTATTTTGAAGCTATCTGAAGCAAATCTACTTAAGTAAGTATAGAAATATCTAGTGTCCTTTGTAAAAATTTTTTACAGGTTCCAGAATGTCACGAAATAGATTACGTCAGGGTTGAAGTGAATAACATGTTATCTAATCCTGCTGTATATTACAACAAATTGACACAAATTGTGACCATCTCCTATAAACCGCTGCAGATCAGCATGTCTACGTACGATGTAGTTGCCAAAGCCAAGCAAAAAGAAGCGTGCAAGGACGCAACTGTGCCCGCCGCAAAATCGGACACACTGCAGTTAGTGTATGGCAAATAAAACAAACTATTGGATAAAAAAGAAAGATTAATAAAAATGTCCTCTTACAGCAAATGTATTTTATTGCCCTGACTATAAAATTATAAGTATTATCAAGTTCACAAACCAGCTATTGTGTGAAAAGCTTCCAAAAAAATAAGCTGTTATAGATAGATTCACGAAGATGCGACCCACTCTTCTTCCTAATCGCTTACAGTACAACTTACAGTACAGTCATCGCGTGTAGGAAGAAGATTGGCGCGTTTTCGTGGATGGCACTATCTTCAAGAAAAATATACATTTATATCAATCCTTTTTAATACAAGCCATATGAAGAATAAAGACTATTGTGAGGACTTTTCTGTCACGACGATAATAAAAAGAAAACATATGACAATATCTTTCAAAGTTGAGTTAAAAGCATGAACTGGCATGAATGACCAAAATCAAATTATAATAGTGAATTATATGTATCATTACACACTTCATTGAATTAAGTTTACGTGCAGGAAGATAGCTTACTATCCAAGTTTGATTATAGCAGGTGAATCGAGCATCGAAATCCAGAACAAAGGTAAAGTAGGTGGTATTGCAGTTAACATTTTAAAGGCTGCTGTTGCTGAATACCAACTCTATTAACTTAATATCCTTTTTTAGTTCGGGAGAAAGTTTATAACAACCAGTTTCTATAGCAGTGAACCATGCATCCTCTACGCGAAAGGACATGCGATGAATTGTTGGAAAACCCGCTCTTGAAGACTCCTCCGCCCGAACCTGAGAAACCCAGGCCACCGCGCGTACGCAAGCCACGCGTTTTTAAACTTGTAATTTTATTATTATTTGTAAATTTAAATTGAAATCAAATAATTTATACCTTTTCAATTTAAGACTAAATCTTAATCGTATTACTTCACAGCCGCCAAGATTTCCGTTAATACCGCCAGAGTTTTACCAATGCTGGTGCAATCATCTAAAAGAAGTAAATCGTATGAAGCTGATAGAGCCGATTTTTACAGTAGACATTTAGTCATTGCTTGCATCAACAATTGCTTCATAATACCATTTAATACATTTTCCATACACACAAACTAATTTAAATACACTTAACAAGTTTAATTCTAATCTAGTTACAAATGCTGAAGCATTTAGTGGACGATAACCCGCCGAGCCTTTTCCCGGAACTGTACTTGAAGCCTCGAAGGCTGGACTACTACGCACGGCAGCTGGAAGAGAACATGAACGTCAACAAAGAACTGCTCAAGAGAATCAATCATATACAGAGAACTGGAGTATGTCCTTATACCAACTGTTAAAAAAACAATGTTCTACGACATGTTTATAAATACTGCAATCTCTAAAAGACAACAATAGCAACAAAGCCAGAAACGGTCCAGTAATAAAATCGAATAGAGAATCCAAATCCATTCACTATATGGAAGCTTCTCTGAAACGAGGTAACGTGAGTATCCCACCAATAAGATGCGAGAATTTAAGACGTCACGTAAATTTCCAGGGGTACGTGGACTGCTGGTCGCCTGAACCCACCAATAAAATTAATAAGCTGCTCTGCAAACAACGTCAACGAGGACTGAACGAAATACAAAAGGCCAATTTATATTTCTACTCCAGGCTACTCATTGCTGTAAGTTATTCATTTTTTCACAGTCATTCATCTCTTGTTCGTAGAAAACCTTAATCCCAATTATCCATGAAGCAGCATTTACTTGTACCCGATTCATTTTCTGCTATCATGTAATCAATGATTTACTGCAGCCATTGCAGGCACCTAATATTTGCCTGCGAAGCACGTACTAATTGCTGTACATGTACCTAATATTATCATAACAAATGCTTTAACAGAGATCGGAGCAGCTACTCACCAAAGAATTAGATGCAGAATGGAAGGAAACAAAACATAAACTTATATTAGGCGCCTCGTGAGTACCTAGTAGTTCTAGCGCGTCCTTTTACAAACCGATGATACGTTCTTCTGAATGTTGATGCTGGTTTTCAGATTACCATTTATTTTATTCAAAACTGGTAAAATTGATCAAGATATAAAAGACCCAGCGTTTGATAAACCTTTGCACGTCGTCAGAACTAAGTAAGTAATACTTATGTATTTAGATTCATACAATTTCTACTCACGTTACATTGTGATTCGTTTTTGCTTACACAATAACTACTAGTCTAAGATTTATAGTTATTGGTAACATTTGGCTTTTCTTTAAAAAAAAATCCCAGGCGTCTACAACAATACAAACTTCTCTAAGAGTCCTATTAGACTATCATAGAAATAGGATTGGAGATGTATGAGTCATTTTTTTACGAAGAACCGACGACGGTATATTAACTACATATGATTAATATTGTCTATGATCATAGTTATGAGATCCTATTTGATAACAAGCGTACAAATATGATCATAGATATAGAAGCTGGTAGCGCTATAGATCATGAGTCTCACTTATCATGTGAGCTTCATAATCAGTAGAGTAGTTTCTTCAATAATTTTTACTTTTAGAGTAAATACTTACTATCTATCATCACAGGGTGTGTATGGACATCTGGGTCCGAGGTGGATCGAAGATCGGTAAAGTAATGATCGAGCTCTTCACTGATATCGCGCCGGAAACTTGCCAATTATTCTTGACCCTTGTCAAAGGAACTACTACTGGCCATGCTTATACTGGCACCAGATTCTTTAGGTTAGTAATCTTAATTCTTACGTTCTTCTATATTAATACAAATATTATAAATTAATGGGAGCAGTGGTGGCCCAGTGGTAACGGCACTGACTTACCAGTTGTAGTGTCGTGGGTTTGAACCCAGGTAGGCGTTTTACTTTGTGCAAACAATTTCATCACCACTGCTCTCAAAACGGTGGAAGAAAACATCGTGAGGAAACGGGCATATCTTAGAACCAAAAATTTGAAGATACGTGACATGTTCTAAACCCGGAATGGGCCCGCGTAGTAAGTCCACTCCTCTCGAAGAGAGGAGGCAGCAGTGGGAACATTATAGGCTGATTATGCTATGCTGAAGAGGTAAAATTTGTGAGTTTGTATATAAGGGGTAATCTTCGGAAATACTGATCTGATTCCGAAAATTCTTTCACTAATATGAAGCTACATTATCCCTGAGTGGCATCCTAACTATCCTTACTAATATTATAAATGCGAAAGTGAGTTTGTTTGTTGGTTTATTTGTTACGCATTCACGCTAAAACGGCTGAACAGATTTGGATGAAATTTGGGACATGGGTAGACCATTACCTGGATTAGGACATAGGAGATTTTTTATCTCGATATTCCCACGGAATCGAGACATATGCGGGTGAAACCGCGGGGCGCAACTATTATATGGTAAGTCTGCTTTACACGTGGGAAAAGCAAAAAAAAAAACATCTAGAAATGCTGTAGATGTTAGGTAAAATACTCAGCTTATTTTGTAGTTGATTTAAGTACCTAACAAAATTTTTGAATTTTCTAACGTAATGACTTCATACAAGTATACTAGTCTTTCCTTGAATATGCCTAAGTCGATCCCAGAACTAACGACCCCATAAAGTTTCTAAGGATTCTTGTCTAATAATGTGTGTATACTTGTCTGTGATAACTACGACATCATACGTCCTACGCACCCTGGGCGAGTCAATCCTGCTGTCGTTTAACAGATATAATTATATTCTTCTCGTAGCTAATGCGCACTTATATTCAGTATATTATTGGAACAAATAATAACAAAACCTTTTTTTTTTTGGTATCGCTTAAGACAGAAATCTTTGTGTTTAGAATAGTTCCTGATCTGTACTGCTGCGGTGGTGACGTCACGAAGGACAATGGTTTCGGATTGTACGTGCAGCCTCCAAAGGAAGGAGAGTTTGTTGAATCTATGAGTGCTGAAACTTGCGACTTGAATCATACTGTACCAGGTAAAGAGCTAGCGATTCTATGACGAATAAGCAGTTTTATTAAGTGTTAAAGCCATTATAATTCCGTAACGAAAAAAGGGTGGTGTTTGTCGAGCCATGTAGCTCCATCTCTCTCTAATCGTCATATTACGGACCCAAGATAGGCACTGGTTCGTTTTAAGGGAGATAATGGAGTTCGTGCGCATTTGCTAAACCCGTCCTACTGATGGTCTTAGCCCTTCGATTACAAAACACATATCATATTTTCGTTCCTTACCCGTGGTCCCTCCCGCGGGCCCTGGCCTTCTAGGGCCACGGGTATTTTTTTTTACCCGTGGTCCCTCCGAGAAGTACAATGCTGCCAAATGTATTTGCCCTTCGTGGCCGGTTTAATGGCAAAGTGACTTTTGTAACAGCAAGTAAGGCGGGCTCCGAATTCGATCCTAAAACGGCTGCTCCTGTAGGGTAATATTAAGAACGATAGACCTATTTCTTATAATATAACAGATAAACACCACCTTCCTGTGCAGAAAAACTTATTTATTGATTTATTTGGGATCACCTATAAAGGATAAAATAAGATAAGATTGATTTATTTATTTGTATAAACATGGTATCATACAAGAGCATGCAAGATGATAATAAATTACATTATAATCCAATCATGTTTAGCCTTATAATATATTGGCGTACAAATATTTTAGTCACACATTACATTACTACATTTAGTATAATAAAATTAATGTCAGACAAGTTATTCGACAAAAAATTCAGACACACTATAATAAACTTTTTGCGATAAAAACACTATCAACTGACGTTTGAACGTATTGATATTGGATACACAGAGACAATATAAATCACAAAAATACAAAAGGTTATTTTACTGGTGCTCTATATAAGTTGTAATCGCGAAAAGGAGGTTGCAGTGCACAATTCAGCTGTTTAAATGTACTACTTACAGGTGTATTGTCTATGGTGGTTACCTCTACCGATGAGGTTAGCGGCCAGTTCAACATTATATTCAAACCGTTGCCGCAGTTCGATAATAAGCACGTGGTGTTCGGAAGGGTATGTCGATTTTTTTTCTATTGAAGGAAGAAAGTGTTGTTTGTCCTTATATGCATGTTACTGGTATAAATAAGTAGTTTATCATCTCTTTCCCATAATAGTAGTTTATGAAACTGTTGCATATCAGAGATTTGGTTACTATTGTTGATTTCATAATTAGAACTTTACGATATGAGAGTAGATAAAACAGCTTAGTTTAGCAGTAAAAAATATGGACTTCGAACTTGTACTTGGAATGAAACAATCTGAACTGACTGAACTGTGTGACCATAGATAGTAGCAGGGCCGCCCCCAACATTGGAACGAATCAGCGCGCTAGGGCTGCCCCTTGGCACCACCACTTCGGACTGTTTCATCCGCTCCTGTGGCTGGTACACCCGCACTGGCCAATATCGTGAAGGCCTCCCTAACACCATCAAGTTTCCGCCAGGACGAAAACAGAAGAAATGAAGGAAAATCTTTCGAGTAAATTCATTTTGCCAGATATTTTTAAAGATTTTTTTAATTAAAATTAAAAAATCGAGATGTATTTGTTTTATAGTTCTAGAGTTGTAAGTTCATCTTTAGAGAGGTTCTGTAACGAAAGGTTAGTTTATTATTAAATTGAGTCCCCCGGCTTATCCTTAACCAGCAAAAACAAATCACGCATTCTAACTCACAAGGTGATCAAAATTCAAGTTGCTTATATCAAATCAGATCACAACGAGATCAAGCATCAATAAACAAACAAATCATAATAGGCTGCAATCACATTTTTATTGCAAAAACATATTTTTATAAATAAGTAGAAAAGTCTGAAGCACATGACACGAATCAAACAAATCACTAGTACACATTCATAATCGTACAATTAATACTCGATTTTCTTCTACAAGTCAAGTCCTGAACTCCTGGTATTGTCATCATTCTATCTTCACGAACAATCCGCACGATAATATCAGAGCCAGCAACTGAAACAGAGGAATAGAGGTGAGGTACACTGTTCTAAAAGATCTCCAATTCTTAAAGCAGCTAACTTTGAAATGCCGTGTTTGACCGATGCGATGAACGCCTGAAAAGTGGCTTGTCCGGATACGGTTCAGCCAGAAAACCCGTCTTTCCAGAGACAGCGGGATGAGCCGCTCTACAGGTTGGTACGGAATAACCTCATTAAAACCCACCAATACTGCTGAGCGGGCCCGCCTGCAATACCAATACTGTGTGAGAGAATGGGAGTCGGGCCTCTGGCTTCAGGCTCTACCGTCACCCAACATAGGCACTATGCTGAGTGACACCACTTTCCAGCTCGCTACAAGTCTGCGCCTGGGCGCTCCTTACGGGGCTCCACATCGCTGTCAATGCGGTGAAGCAGTCGACCGCCTCGGACATCATAGCCTATCCTGAAGCAAGAGCGCTGGTCGGTTGGCACAGCACGCCAACATTAATGACATCATCCGTGGGGAGCTTTTGTCACCGCTCGGTGTCAACTATTTTAGACCCCAGTGGCTTGGCACGTGTCGATGGGAAGAGCCCGGACGGAATAAATATAATGCCTTGGAAGTTGGTAGGCCTTTGGTGTGGGATGCAACCTGCGTCGACACTCTTGCGCCATCCCATCCCAGAAAACCTCAAATGGATCAAATATACCTTATTGGGAGCTACATGTTTAACCCGTTTGGGATTAAAACACTAGGACCGGGGGGTCCGAGTGCTCATCGAGTATTCCTGGACATCGCCAAATGGTTGGTCGATTTATCACGTGACCAGAGGGCTGGCCTATTTTAAGGCCAAAGAATCAGCATTGCCATCCAACGTGGCAATGCTGCCAGCCTTTTGGGCACTTTTCCTACTGACAGCGATGCGGACGAATTTTTTGATGCCCAATGAGCTCTGCGCCTTTTTTTATATATTTTGATGTTGGATTGTATTTATTTAAATATAGAAGAAATAAAGATCAATAGGTAGTTTTTTAGAAAACAAAACAGAGGAATTGATAAATTATAATAAGTTGGTAAGTAAGCATACTCGTAACAATGAGAATTTGTGGTAAATTTAATTTGATTGAAAGTCACGTAGAACACGCGTAGGAATTCGTAACCCTTACTTGTTGTATATTTTGCCTCAAAGAAAGGTGTGCAAACATCACCAATCCTGAAAAATAGTTAAGTAGTTACTTTCTGTATTAAAGCTTATTTTTGCCACTTGCTAAGATAAACGGGGATTTAGTCTCAAGCATATTATATCTCGATTTATAACTAGATTTAACAACAGATTCGTACGAAAGCTGTCAGTTTCGAATCGAGATACCTTGTCCTTCGTGTTACAATACAGATTGAGAGTGGGTTATATCGAGGCAGGCTGCAAAATAGAAAGACAGACATTTTCGCTATACTGATTAACAACCAGTGCCCCCAAGGTTTGGTAGTAATTATTTTGATAACCTGATTGCCATTTTAACACTACCAAAAGTACCAAATCAAATCAATCTGCCTAGCCTTTTCCCAACTATATTGGGGTCGGCTTCCAGTCTATCTTGATGCAGCTGAATCCCGTATTTTACATGGAGCGACTGCCTATCTGATCTCCACAACCAAGTAACTGGCTAATACGATACCCCTTGGTAAGACTGGTAGTCAAACTTTCGGGTTTCTGACGACCCGTAACGACTGTCAAAGATCCACGAATGACAGCCGAGACCAACGGCTTAACGTGCTTTCCGAAGCACGGAGGAGTCTCGGTATGTTAAGATGGTCACCCATCCACAGACTAACCCTGGCAAGCGTAGCTTAACCTGATGGATCGAATCATCCGGCTATTATTACTTAGCCACGAGTACCAAATCAAATGTCAATGAGAATCCATGTTTATTCTAAATTAAAATAATATATACGTAAATAATAACTTATAGGTACCTAACTAATTAAAACAACAAAATTATATCCTAACTTAACTAAAACTATTCACAAACTAAAATAAGGCGTCGAAAAATTCATCCACATCGCTGTCGACTGGTAATGTACCCAAGAGACTGGTGGAATTGCCACTTTGCATGGCAATGCTTAGTCTCTGCCCAAGGTAAAAGCCAGCCATTTCTCAGGAAGTGTCAACCCGTTGTTTCAATGTCAATCATATTCTGTGTATTTTTTAAAGTACACTTACCATTATCAAAGCTATGATGACGGCCGCTGTGCCGACATACACGGCATCTTCTCGTAGGAAGTCTATCACCTTAGTGAGGCATCCCTCTACGTACATTGTTGTAGGATTTGGGGACCCCTTGCAATCCATTCTCTGAAACATTCAGAATGTAAATGTTAGTACTGCGTTATTTATTAGAGAATACGGATATTAGAACCCACTAAAGTCCGGCGGAAAATTGTGGAACTACATTTTTTTAATGCAACTTGAAGCAATGACATAGACACTAGCGCCGCGGACTTGAGTGGTAGCGCGGACTCTAGAATCGTATTCATATTAATCAACCCTGCAACTATTTCACCTCCTGCACTGTGTTACAATATTAAAAATAACCTTAATGGAACTACATGTTTTTTATGCAATTTGAAGTAATGACATAAACACTAGCGCCGCGGACTTGAGTGGTGGCGCGGACTCTAGAATCGTATTCATAATACACACATCAACACGGTCTAGAGATATTTCATACTCAATTAAATAACTCGAAAAGTACTGGCCGCATTGTAATCTTTCATACACCGATTTGTTTGTAATTTATCTCAGACTAATTCCAAATTCAAATTTTTGAAAATTCTTTTGTTTCGGTGGCATAAAAATGTCTTGATGTGTAGGAGAGGGAATTTTCATTTGTGCGAAATTTAGAAAACAATACGAATTACGTTTAGTTACAGTTTTTTTTTCATTTTTAAACGAAAGATAAAGTTAAAATTGAGGTATTGTAGCCATGAAACGCCAACATTTGACGAGGGCGGAGATGTTACGAGCTGTGGGAATGCTGGAAGCTGGGTCTGTTCAGCGTAATGTTGCTGAAGCCATAGGGACCCACCAAAATGTAATTTCAAGATTGTGGACACGCTATCGTGCCACAGGTGAAGTAGCGGAGAGGCACCGGGGGCCAAGTCGCATCACTACCCCCAGACAAGATCGATTTTTGCAAATTACTGCGCGAGCTCAACCAAATGCAACGGCGACTCAATTGGTCCAAAGGCTGCGAGTGGAACACCAAGTGCTTGTGAGTGACCAAACTGTAAGAAGGCGACTGCATGAAAGCAATCTACGCTCTCGTAGACCACTCTGGGTCCCACCTTTACGGAGAGGCAATCGTGGACGACGATTAGAATGGGTTCGGAACCACGTGGACTGGGGCCGTGAGCAATGGTCTAATGTGCTGTTCACGGATGAATCCAGGTTCGGCTTCCATCCAGATTCACGAAGGACGCGTGTTTGGCGAGTTCCTGGACGATGGAGCCGTCTTCAGAACCCTCAAGTTCACCCATACTAAGGAGGAACAATTATGGTTTGGGCAGGAATTCGTCTTGGAGGACGGACGGATCTCGTTTGGGTGCGGGGCAATATGACGGCAGAACGATACGTCCAACAGGTGCTGGGGCCCGTAATCTTGCCCCACAGAACACAAATGGGGCAAGATTTCCTGCCCATGCACGACAATGCCCGGGCACACACGGCGAGAACGGTAGCAGCTTGGTTACATACACACAATGTTAGGGCCTTAGACTGGCCTGCTCAATCGCCAGATCTAAATCCCATTGAGCATGCGTGGGATATGCTGCAAAGAAGAGCTCTGAAGGAAGTTCCTGAAAATCTGGCTACAGAAGATCAACTTTTTGCGCACCTCAGAAGGACATGGAACAATATTCCGCAGCAAGACACTGACAACCTTGTTCTGAGCATGCCGAATCGTTGCCGATGTGTTATGAACATCATGGGCGCTTTCTCAGACTACTAACTTCAAGTTTATAAACACAAATTAAATGATTTTTCTATTTTTTTCAGTTTTTACTCATAAATTAAAAGTTAATTCATATACGGTTTCCGTCTATGCTTCATTTTTTTTCCATAAAATCCTGAAATTTTAATCGAAGTACCTTAACCATTATTAAAAAATGGTAGAATATTAAATAACGTATCTTCTAAATATATACATGTCATATAAATAATTAACACATTGATAGTAATTCGCTTTTTTAAAAATATCCCTAGACCGTGTTGATGTGTGTATATTAATCAACCCTGCAACTTTTTCACCTGCACTGTGTTACAATTAAAAATAACCATAAAGATGAATCACACATTGTTAAATGAGTCACTTTAAAACCTCTATGGAACAGATTTACAAAGATTAAATTGCAGTCCAATAATAAATAAGGCAGGCCTCTTTTGGTAAAAATAAAACGACACCAGCCATTAGCAAAAAAATACAAAAAAAAGAAAATTTTAATGGCATTTTAAATAGTTTCGATAGCATAATGGCCAGTGATTGCCATATTAGAACCAAGGAGGTTGCATTAAGTAAATTAAGCCTTATTAACGAAACAAAAGATGCACAGCTCGGTTTCAGCAACGTTTTTTTTATGTGGCGAGAACAAAAAAAAACTAAAAACCCTCACCTTCCCCGGGTAAACTTCCCGACAGCAGCTTTCAGGCACATTATCATTCCAATCCTTGTATCCTTTGACACCGCAACACTTCAGGTACGTCTGGGTGTCATCCCAGGACTTGGTATACTCATGCCTGACCCCATAGTAAGGGATGGCGGCATACAACTCCCGGTCTAAGGTGGTGGTGACCTTCTCTCTGAAGACGAACTGGAGGATCCCGCCTACCAGCATCACCACGAAGATTATGAATACCAGGATGTAGTACTGGAATAGTATAAAATGATGATTAGACAAATAACTGTGTTTTTGGGATTTATTGTGCTTGGGGTGTTTGATGGATTAATAGATTCGACGGTTATTAAAATAATAAAATTTACTATTTCACAGCAAAACCTCTAATATTTCTGTGGCAGCCACATGCGAACTACGCATAAAAGACCTGACGTCACACAAAAATCCTGACGTCACACTAATCCCGCATCGCGCAAGCGTTTACCGCGCGATCATCATATATATAACTTTCCGACATCAATCGTTGGGCAGTTGCCAGCTAGATACGACACACGGTCGGAGGATCCTCCCTGGTTGCGGGAAAGTCCGAAAGGGATACCGTGGCCCCTGGCAACGTAAAGGCAACGGAAGGAACACGGGTGGGTTTTAGTCAGTAAGAGTCTGACACGCCCTCCCGCTCCACCCAGAGCGGGAGAAGTTATTTGATAATTTCCCACCCAAAAAAAAAAAAAAAAAGGATCCTCCCTTTTTTATAGAAGATTAGTGAACATCCTGTATGAGGAACAGGGTGTAAAATTCACTAAACCTCTAAATTTCAATTAATTTTGATAATTTTCGACAGCAATAATATCAAAATTATTTATTAAGTTTTCCTGTTTGGTAAATATTTCACTACTTTTAGACTATGATTTAGGTATGTGTAATCCCGTTTCTATTGTGCTCGTCGCTATTAACGATAGGATTCTTTTTTTTTCCTGCTATTTGTACCCTATTTATTCAGATTCAGAAATCAGCATTGAAATAAACACCAGCATATGATCACGCCGACTTTCAAATGAACATCCCAGCAACGTGTGCTCTTTGTCTATAGTCACAATACAAGTATCAGCTCCTCAAACTATGTAAGGAGTCAACCGCACATCATGGTAACAGTTTGACCTTGAAAGCGTCTTTTTTCGTAGTAATAAAGCAGGTTTTCGTAATTCAAGTGTTACTATTGTCATGTGGTGGACTGCCTCATTACAAACGCACCGTCAGCAGCATACATTTGACCTCCTTAGCGGCGCCGCAGCACCCGAGCAGCGACAGCAGCATCAGCGCAGCTCCCATGGCAACCACCACGCCCACCGAAGCTATGAACATGTTGTTGCTCATCAGCGTGCTGGAGAACGAACGGGAGACCCATACCCACAGTCCTATGGCCAGCGCGATCGCACCGCCAATCTGGAATGCGGACATTGTATGTGTTAGTTTATGATTTGTAATGGTTGATTGTATTTATTAGGATAGTACTTTAAATACGGATAGTAGAATTGAATTAATCTCTCCTGCAACCCTTGAAACCTCTGCACTTTTTATATAAATAGTAAAGGCGTAAATCAGAATACAAACATTATTTTTATCTGAACCACATCGAAAGAGAGCATAATTTTGTTCATTTCACAATATATTTACAATAGAGGTTGCTACCGCTTACATTATGAATAAGGCTGGCCAATTTATGTGAAAATAAAATGACAAAAGCCATTTTCCATGGAAAAAAAACAACAGAAAAAGAAAATCTTAATGGCATCTAAAATTATTTTGATGGCATATGGCCAGTGATTGTCACGTATCGTTAATATTCGAACTAAAGAGGTTGCATTAAACGATTAGAAAAGTGACAATTAATCCTAGTTGAAAAGGTTGACCTTCTTAAACCGCGGAGTAAACGCGGTAATACGCTTATTAGAAAAAATAAGAAAAACTTATAGCAACTTTTAAAATTCTAACCCTCGCCGTTCATGCATGGTTAAATCTATAAATTCAATTGTAAGTTCCGATCAATATGTTTGTGGGATGAGCAGTAATCAGGTACCGGTTGTACTTGATTGATGTAAGTGGCATCAGACATTAAAGTACGAAAGGTCATTCATGCACTCACATATGACATTGACGTCACGCAACGGATGCATAGATACCTGCATCTACTGACACTACATGGTCATCCTAATATTTTCCTAGTAGTACAGGTAGACACAAATCATCCTACTACACTACACTATCAATCACTTGAACTAAGTATATTGTTGGCTTACAAAACATAACTTCGTAATTCGTGCACACCTGTATAGTACCTACCCCATCAATGAAATAGACACAAGAGTTTTTTTATCGGGAGGTCGACCATTTTTTCTACTGATTAATGCAGGTGGACGTCCGTCTAATGTTTAGATACGATCTAAATTGCTTCATGTTGTTTTCTTAATGCGTTCGTCTTGAAATATTGCTTCATTTAATCGGCAGGATGTTCCGTGAGGTTCGAAGTTGAAAGGAGTAATCTAACTGTGCGTTTGCACTGGCGAAACATTCACAACAAAACATGTTGAAATCTTTAGTTTCTGTCAAAGTTCCATACAGGAACTAGAGATTTCAACATGTTTTCATTGATTTGTATTTCACAGTTAGATAACATCTGAGGCTGCCCGTTATGACGTTAATGCCAGTTTTATTTCTTACTAGCTGCCACGATAGACGTTGTCAAAATTTCAATAATTCATACTAAATTCCCTTAGAAAATGCACTTTCAGTTTCTATTTTAGAATTTTTCTTTCCGTAAGAACCTGATTCGAACTACTATTACGAAAACTTTAAAAATAAATTGCCAAATCGGTCCAGCCGTTCTCAAGTTATGCTTACCAACGAACATAATTTTATTTTTATTATTAGGTAGATTCACGGAGCCCTTTACCCATGGGGGTACCAAGGGGCGGGGGGCAGCGGAGGGCAGCTGCACCCCCCCTGATTTTGTATGCATAAGTACCTACTGGTGTTGATAAAAGTTGTTATGTTAGTCACGTTAAGACTTGCTTTACAATAACAATGAGCCATTCCGATAAAAATTGACCCTAAGGAAAAAGTACTGTCACAAACATTTACAAACAATTTACAAGACATTCATACTCTCTATTGAATGCAGTTTTTTTTTAAGTACTGTTTAGTTCTTAAGCTTTAAAATATAACGTATAACGGAGTCAATTATTGCTGATATATCTGATTAAAATAAAAAGCAAAACAGGCAATTTTAGCGTATCACACCTCCTGTCGCTAACTTGTAACTAACCAATGTTCATGGTTTTATAAGACACACCTCAGCATTTTTGTGAGGATTTAAAGTTTTTTTATTATAACTTTAATTGTATAAACAAATCTTATTGTATTACAATAAAATTCTTTAAATAATGATAATCAAATTAGCACATTTAGTCACTACTGTCACTACTGTTTTATTTGCTTTTAATAGTAGGTACCTACAAAACTACCAAAGCAAGTTTTTTTTATTTTAATGGTTACGTTATTATGGTAGATTAGCCATTTCTTTTTACCCATCGGGCAACCGTGACGCGGTAATCGGTGACGAAAGGCGTACGAACTACAGGTAGTCAAATAAGAATTCCACTATAGCCACAGTTATAACGTGATACTGGGAAGTTCTTAAAACATTCTTTCATTTGCGAATTATACTTTATAAATCTGCGTCTTTAATGAAATAATGATTCCCTCTAAAAGATAAAAAAATACTGGTTTTGTCGTCATTGTTGTTAGAAAAGCGGGAATTCGTCACGTCCGTTTAGCGTCGTGAAATATTTGTGGTATTTTTAAATTGTCCATTTTGTCCGCTTAGTTACGGGTAATTATTTCTCGGAATGGCTCTAATATATTATGGATTAATTTTAGAAAAAAATGCGCTGCGCGGCCTGTTGCTGGCCTGGTGTTGTATCATAAATATAAAATACGCGAACGCAGCAAGCAAGCACACAGTTTATTTATTTTACTACCTGTGAAGCAGGATCTTGCCTCATGCTTCGTGTAGTGTTTAGGGTAAAACATGTGCGGGGGACCCGGCTTAAGAAATGCCTGTTTTGCCCCACCCTGGGCCCAAAGCTGGGTACGCCCATGCCTTTACCTGAGAATCTATTCACAAATCTTTCGTATCCTCTTACATATTTGTACCATAAAACGATTACTGGACGGAAATTGTATAGATTTTTATGCCTTATATGAAAGGTACCTATATTAGAGTGATACTTACGAAGGTGACTACATTGATGCATATTAATGAGAACTTCATACATCTGCCGCAACTGTCCATTGCTCCTCCCATTCCCATGGCGAATCTGTGGACACGTAAAGAAGAAAATATCAGCAATATATTTAATGTTATTGAAATGTAAAATATGAGACACTTCGCAATGTCAACTTGCCACCGACCTCGCGCCTTCCAAAAGATACCCAAACATTTTTAACCCAAGCTTGGCTCTCACAAGGGATGCACTGAGGCCTTATTAACTTTATCAACCATGCGTGCAGGTGAAGTGTTGACTGAACTATAACGACAGATGTACCCAGTCTGCGCCGTAAATATTTTTTGTCGTTCTGTTACGACTCCCACGTTTCTGGTGAGATTGTTTATTCTCAGATTATAATTCTAGTTTGTTATGAGAAAATTCGTCTTCTGGAGCATTAAAAAAACAGAGACACCACAGATGCATTCAAGAATGCCTTAAAACTTGGAAGGTGTGTTTAAATACGTGAAGGTTGGTCATGAATTTCGGCAGTTACGCCTACCGGCACGGGCACTGCCAGTTAAGTTTCGTTAGATGGTAAGATTAACGTTCAGTCACAGGTGCATGAGAATCATAAGTAGGTAAGTACCTACATATTAACGACGACCTTGAGTACTAAACAGTGAAAGTTGATTACAATATTATATCCAGTTGTTTGTAAGACATTCACGTGCATAGGACAGTACTTATGGCACGCTTCGGCATCTCCTAATGAGAGTAAAAGTAGGTGCGTTTGGTCCTCACATTGAGGGGTACCTAACTACTAACACATGGCTTATCCATGTTGCGTGAAAACTTCGTGCTATAGAAAACTTCCATGGGTTTAATATCCTGAGATCGTGGCCATACCTACCTATTCGTGTCAAGATAGACGAGCTCAATGTAGGTGCAGGATTAATAATGTCAATTACAAAATTAGCCGGCCAGAGGTTTGGTCGACTAACCCACCTTTTGACCTGTAATCTTGTATTTGACAATGTACGGAGATATCCAAGATACTTGTAACACGATTCACAGATCCATTCCGGATCTATTGATATACCTATCTTACCTACAGTGAACCTACATACACCATGTCCATGGCGTGACCTTCAGTAGATCATAGTCCCACGTGCCAATTAAGAGATCTACAGAAAAGGCATTAATGTATCATAGTAGGTAACTCTACCTATCTACGTAAACCTTTAGATACTACAAATTAGGACTAATTAACCATTCAAAACCTAATCTACACACATCAAAATAACAAACATATTATCAAGAAGCTATTGTGGTGCACACAAACAATTTAATGACATCCTTGTAATCAATCTAAGCTTAATACAAAAAATTTGAATCTAATTAATTAAGTCTTGGTACCTGCCACGAGTGAATTATAATTAATCGTGTTTTATATCATTGCTGTCAGTTGGATGTGGACGACATTGGTACTCTGCTAGGTGATCTAGTATGCCACGGTACAACAGATAAATAAATCGCAAATAGCTCTTACCTCCAATAAGTTGATTTCGTTTTTCTTCGCAATTTAAAATGGATTTTAAAACGATTTTTAGTATCGATCATGTTACTGATATGTGTGTTTTATGTTAGGCTGCCAATGACATTTGATTTTATTGCTGTGGATAAAGTTTTCCTTGTACCCACAACCTATCTTATTTAATAGTTAGGTAGGTAGGTACTTCCAACAAATACCTACCTACCTATGTGAGTACTAGGAATTATTTTATAAACGTTGCTTAGAGTTAAGTAATGATTAGCGACTGTTTAACCATACACTTTTGACGTTTGACTTTGAATGTCACTTAACTTTAAGCAACGTTTAACCCGTTGTTTTATTTTCATGTTATTTTGATGTGCAAACCAAAACGAATGGAAGGAAATAAAAGGATTGGTAAGGTATCTACCAATGGCTCCAAAATGCATGATCAGGTAGCTACCTATATAGCTACCCAATTATAGGTTTTTGGTAGTTTGAATGCTGTCGTTTTGGGCTCAATGATCAAGGCAAATAAAACAAAATCGAGGCACCTGAGATGGTTGAATCCTTTTCCTGCTGATCTATCAGAAACATCACGTTAATACCTGTCAGCTACATAAGCAATTTGTTTGCTTATGAAAAAAATATAGAATGATTATCTACGCCCCGCGGTTTCACCCACATGTCTCGATCCCTTAGGAATATCGGGATAAAAGGTATCCTAGGTCGTTCTCCAGGTCATAGTCTACACATAGTACCCATGTGCCAAATTTCATCTAAATTCGTTCAGCCGTTTTAGCATGAAAGCGTAACAAACAAACTCACTTTCGCATTTATAATATTAGTTAGGATTACCTACAATTGATCAAATAAGGATCTATCTAGGTAGGTACCTACCTAAATCATAATATGGGTAGGTATATAAGCTAACTGCTTCGCTACCGTACAATGTTATTGACTGCAGCGTATGTACCTACTGTTTTGTATGTCATTACATGGCATGCAATGCTATGTATGTCATGCGTGCATGAAGTATAACGACCACTTGCAGAGATGACGAGCTACGCGACTTGCGCGGACGCAAACACTCAAGGTGATCCCCGGCTTACACAAGGTCCATCTAATCCATTCTCTTAACAATGTTTATAAGTGAAAGTAGCATTGTATGACGCTTCATTAAAACGAGCACGTAAAACAATAACATAGGAAACGGGCAGAACGTGCTAACAATAGTTTAAAGTTTAAAAATTCCCGATTGATGTCAACATCAACAAAAGTTCTGCGTCGGTCGCGTCCGTCGTGGCGTTTACTTACATTTTGTCACGAAATCCGATAGCGTCTTGTATATAACCGTTAGCCGAAACAGTTACACTTTACCATCACTCTTACTTCTCACTACAGTTACTACTTTAATTTGCACAGTTCATTGAAGAGTTGTTTGTTTTGAAAGTCGACAAGTGCGTCGTGGCCGGTAGTACAGACTCAACTGGTTTGTTGTGTTGAGTCAAGCACGCGGGCGACGCCCCACCAACCAAGCTGTAGGCTGTAGGAAGAATGGGACAGCCTTCGAAGGGTCCTACTAACGTGTTTATGTGTCCGCAACTAGGTCAGGTAAATAGCGTGTAACGCAGCGATTATTTACAATGAAAGATCGGAAAGAAAAGATTACGACTAAATAATTCACATTCCTCTATATTTACAAAATAAAACCACCAAACTTGAATAAAGTTAACGTCACTCAGCGGAAAACGTTTGAAATAAACGAACTTTTGGTAGTTCACTTTTGTGACGAACGATACTTTATTATCTTTATATACGCATGAGCTTATACATTGAGATGAATAATAATAATAAGTTTGCATAGAGATCTACTCTTTTTTGTGATTTCGTCTACAAATTCATTGATCTCTAGCAAACCACATAGTATCAGCTGCTCAAATGACCAACTAGTGTTTATAAGCAGGGCTATCGAACGCCATCCCTGAAGTCGTAATGGCGTCCACGCACGCGACGTGCTTCAAAAGTATAGGATTTTTTCCGCCCGCGTCTAGGGACGCCATTACGACTTTGCGACCGAATTCGGAAATATAGTGATCGCTATCTTTGTCGAGACAGCCGCCCCAGGATCGCTATACGAGCGAATTCGGTCGCAAAGTCGTAACGGCGCGATTTTTCGTGCTTGTCAAGTAATTTTGACCGATTTTTTCCGCCCGCGTCTAGGGACGCCATTAGGACTTTGCGACCGAATTCGGTCGTATAGCGATCGCTATCTATGTCGAGACAGCCGCCCCTGGGTAATAGGTTCGAGTCATAGTCTGGCAACCTGAATAAAGTTGCCAGACTATGACAGCATAAACGTAAAACCAATTATAAATATAATATGTTACTTACCTACGGACAGCTAACAAAATTGAGCTAGGCTGATTAAATAAAAAAACAACAGTTTGTCAGTTTCTTTTATTAGCGTTTTGTTAAACGTTCACCTCAACTCAACATAAAATTTATAAACTGGTGGTACAAATGTAATTAACGCGGTTTTACATCAATATGAGCATTACTGCGTCTACTACCAACTAAGATGTCATTGAGCTTTGGTTTACATGAAATCATACGCTGATATTGCAATCAGTTTAGTAAATAATTTTAGATTAAAAACTCAAGAAAATGAACCTGCGCGTGACCAAGCAAAGATCCAATGAACAAAACTGGTTCCAAATTGTTTAAATTCTACTTAATTGTTAAAGTTATAAACATCTAAAAAGATAGGAACATAAGGCCGTTCGTAAAGATTACTTATTTAGGCAGAGCACACCGATATCATGCTTCTATGTGGATAAATCTTTATATTGTTATAACTTCTTCAGCGAGTATTTAGATGATCTTTTCTTTATCTACACTTATTAAAACTATATAATATGACCAAAAATACCCGTCTTATACAAATCTTTGAATAACTCTAAACAAAACCTAAGGCATAAAAGTCTCAAGTAATCTATACTAATCGCGCGCAGGTCATAATTAAGTGAAACTATGCAATAAATAGACAACCCAGTGCTTTGAACTTGTGAAATATAACATGATATCGAATACAAGTTGATCACAATGAAACTGAACGCGATCAGCACATTTAAACCGCATTCAAGACTGTCAGTGTCACTGACACCTCTTGAACGCGATTTAGAGGTCTTGATCGCGTTCAGTTTCAATTGTGAAATTTGCCCTAAGTATAGTATCGTGATCCACTTAGTAGCGTGAATCCCTCTCTCAGCATGTAGGTCCTATTTGATTTCACAAAATATCATCACCTGCTACTGGCTCTGATATTATAGCTAACACTAATGAGTTGGAAAATGTTCGTTATAAAATAAGTAGCAAGTGCGAACTATTAGTGATCGTAATAGCGTACAAATGAACGATATTAAAAGTTATAGATACATCTCATGTATTGTAAACTTAATCAAAATATGAAGCAGTAAACGGTAGGTGACTTCGTAGGTACAATTATTTATATCTCTTTAGACACGGATATAAAATAAAACAAATACATTTCAAATAATATTTTAACTGAAATTATAATCATATATTACATATTTTGCGCTAAAAATACAACGAAATACACTTATACAAGCAACTCGCTAGTGTTGTTGGTTACATACGGACTGACAATAAATTAACGCATGAGAGTTACATTTTTTTAACATTATATTACCTATTTTTAAACATTAAGAACGCTTTAATTAGACCTAGATACACAATACGACCTGCGTAGCTTCTTCTCTTATAAATTAATTGACAAAGATAAAACCATAAAAGCTGTATATTTTATTCAAAGTAAATTAAATGTGGACTAAATTCTGAACCAAAAACAATGGGAAAGTAACCTTAATTGAGACTTTAACCGACATACGAATACAAAATGCAGTTCAATGTTAAGAAGCTCGACTAAAGGCCAGCGCACATTGGCGGACGGCGGCGAAGAGTATTATAAATTTACCAACATAAATTCGTACTTATTTAATGGTAACAAGATATAGATTCCAAAGCTCAGAGACCGACCACGGAGCATCAAAGAGGAGACCTCTCTGCGGTATTGAAGAGCGCGCTGGAGCATACAGTGGCGGGATGCGACGGCATGCGACGTTATGCGCCGGAGTCCGCTAGCATACGATCAAGGGGGCAGTAAGAGAGGCAGTGCAAGCGGGGTGCACTCCGCATTTCCCCCGTGGCATACCGCGCGTGTGGCATACCGCGGGATGCCGCGGGATGCTCCTCGGCAAATCCTCCTCGATACCGTCCCCCGACGACCGACAGTGTGCGCTTTCTATCTTACCGCAAGGTTTTGAGCCCAGAACGACATATAAAAACTCCTTCAAGTTAAAATATACATCTTGCATGAAGAAAAAACTTTAACACAATAAATAATATTTAATTTCAAACATGGCCTAACAGCGATAAATAATATTTTATTTTTTGTCGTTTATTTCCGATCCTTACAAGTACAGACTAAGAAGAAAAGAAAACGTAAAAGAGACAAGATACGATTTATTATGAACTTGGCATATCTCTCGTAGTTCAAAACTGTACTATGGATTCGTCTGACAACAAAAGCTGTTGTAAGTGATTGATACTAAATAATTAAAGTCTGTGTAGGCACAAGTATTGTAACGTATCCACGCATTATGTAACCATATATTTTGATGAGTATAATTTTGGTCTTTATCATTTCTAATAATGCAATTTTCCTAAGTTTATAGACATAATAAACATTTTGCATATTCGTTTTTGTAGAATCGTGCCAAAACATTAGACTAGTGATTTAAGTGTATTATTTACTTTTATGTCTTATAGAACGTGTAATATAAAATATCTGCACTTTCTTCAAATCGAATCTAACAAACATACATATATATTTGAATTCAACAAAATAAATGCAAGATATTTCATAATTTCATATCAATATCCAAACGTATGTTCAATTACTTTGTACACAAACATTACAAGTATCAAATAAGAAGCTACGCAGCGGCGCGTGAGCCCTTTCATTTCCCTATAAACATGAAGTGAAGAAAGTTGAAAACTCACAAACTTCCGCGTGTCGTACGGAATTTAATATGAACATTTAACACGTACCTACTATTATTACATACATCTTTGGGAGGTATTTAAACATGTTGACTGCAAGCGAGAACCTTCTCTGGAGCTATTACCAAACGCTTCGATCGCAAGATATTTCAACTTCATTCACTCATCCCGAACTAGAAATGTAGCTGAACATTCAACCGAATCATCTCGGACCGAGCGTGCTCGGCTCAAGCCACTCTTATCAATATCAATTCGCATGCAGCTGAAAGATTTAATATACATTAAGCATTGCATGTGAGCTAGAATAAATGAACCAAAACGTACCTTATGCAATCGAATACAAGTAACCTAAGTCGGTTTCAGAACTTAGCGATGGGAAGTTCAAAACCCACATCAAACGCGTCCTTATCAAGAAAGCATATTATAAAATGAGAGACTACGTTGAAGACAAGGAAGTTTGGCAATCATTCCTTCTGCACATGTGGCTTCCCTGGTACCTCATTTACGGCAAATTATGTAAGTCTATTAACTGCTCCCAAATTACCATGTTTATAATCACCCTATTATTTGACATTATATACCTACAATTTAATTTCAACTCTTTATTAGTGGCTTTTGTGAACATGATAATTATTCAGATTTGTTACAGTTGTTTATTCATATAGATTCTATTTAGGGAATGTGAGAGCAAATCTATTGTATTTTCAGTCTTCTCGGTTAATTGTGAAGAAAGTTTCAGCAAAAGGTATGACGAGATAACAAAGCTTTTGCACAAGTAAAATCTCTCAGTGCACAATAGCGAATCGATACTGATAAGTGTAATTAAGCCTCAACATTAGAAGAAAGTTATTCGCAATCGTTTCGTCTTGTATGAGGCTTGGGATCCATTGCACGTATAGAATACATCCAAGAATTCGACGCGGATATTCGTGGCATCGGTAACGTTGACTTAGTAGAGTACTTTGAGCAGTATTAACGTGACTGCAGCGCAAAGCATTAGGTAGACTGATCCTGTAGCTAAAATGTATGCAGTCCATAATTTATGCATTATGGCAAATTGCATTAATTAGGAACTACTAACGTTTTATATGAGAGATACACAGTATAGTTCAGAGTGAGTTTTGAAACACTGTTTACTTGTCATATATCGCAATTACAAGTTTTCCTATAACGTATAGATGCGTACGCGAGATCAGTCTGTGTATATCAGAAATCGTGGCTCTGTACAGAAAATGTGTCAGCATACTCATTCTATAAAACGCCACACGATCACGAGATTCACTGAAAACTTTCAAAAATGCTCATTTTAAATCCGTATAACTATCCGTATTATGTCTCCGTCGAACTATTTTATTAGTTTTTAATCAGACACACCTCAATTTGGGTACAAATACAGCCACGTATGCATGGGGAAACAAAAGTAGAGAAACATTTGCTAAACTACGTCGCGCCACTAGCTTCCCCATGAGTACGAGACTATCACTTTCTCGGCACCATGTTTCACACAGAAACATGTTGCTGAAACAATGTTGTGCAACTTTGCAACGGGGGTTTAATGTAGCTGCCTGTATCGTGTGTGTCGGGTTGTATCGGGCTGCATGTTCAGCTGTGTGTTAGCCCAGGTAGCACGGGCGATTTTTTAATGCGCACTGGATTTTAAACTCTCGGTGTCGAGCCGAGCATTGAGAATCCAACAGAGTGCATCCCAGCGCGTCAAAAAAACACATTGTTGGATTTTCAACTCTCGGCGCTGAGCATTGCGTTGAAAATCCAGAGCGCGTTAAAAAATGTCGCGCGGGCACTCGGGCTTAGTGCATGTCGCGGTGCGGTCAGCTGGGCGGGCGCGCGGGCCCGCCGGGCGGCACCGCGGCGCGCCACTAGGGCCGCCGCGCCGCGAACACGCCGCGCTGCGCCAGGTACGCCGCGCTGTCGGGGTGAGAGCCTGCGCACACACATACGGCACGTGAAAATTACTTAATCGGCCTCCATGCTATCACAATTTATATAAAAAGTGTTTAGTCTTCATTCAAATACTTACTAATAAACAAATAAACGATTAGAAAAGCCTAGAATAATTTTAGCGTAATTATTTCATAATTTCACATAAATAGTTAACATAACAATAACATCAATATTATTGGTGATTGTTTGATTTAAATTCATATTTATAATTTGATTATTCTGAGAACATTAAAGTCAAAGTTATACAAAATATAGTTTAAAATTGTATACAAGGATAGGAGGGAAGTATTTGAAATCTTTAATTTCAAATACTTCCTACTAGATAAAAACTCACGAACCTTGGTTAGGAAACGGCAGGCAATTGGTCTTGAGTATCTCTTCGTGATTACCATAGGCACAGAACTTGACAACTACAGTGTTAGCAGATATACCCGTGATCTCGGCCTCGTAGAACTGAAAATATAAGATTTGGTTGTGAGGACTCTTAACTTATTTATTAAACTTGAAAATCATACACTGAAATATTCCTACAATCATCTCTTGCTGTGAATGTAATGGCGAAGTTGCTTGTAAAGAAAGGTAGTAAAAACCTGTCAAATCTAGTGCATTTCTTGTTAGTGCTCTATTTTGCCAAATCCATTAGTCATTATGTGAACTTACATTATTATCCTCCCAATACAGCGCGAGGCAGCGGTCGCCAACCTTCCAGTTGATATCAGCGACGCCCAGCATGGCGCGCGCCTGCTCGTTCACGGCCGCATTCTGGAAGCCCAGCAGCGAGTTGGCGAGGAAGGGCGCGCCGCGCACGTTCGCGTACTCCTGGGGCCGCGCGCCGTACCCGTACTGCCGCCCGGCGTACCCGCCGGCCGCTGCGGCCGCTGCAGCCGCTGCGTTCCCCATGTAGCTGGCCACACTGCCGTACAAGTTACTCTGCCGCGGCTCCACGTAACCGTTCGGCTGCTGCCGCCGCTGGTACGACTGCTCCTGGTACTTCTGCAGGTCGCTGCCCCTCCTGAAGGGCGGTATGTCCGGCATGCCCTGCGCGGCGAGGTACGCTTGCTTGGCGTACACCTGATCTAGCGGCGGGTAGGTTCGCGGCTGTTGTAGCTCCTCCACCGCCCGCTGAGTCGCCAATAAGTTCAAGTTCGCCGTAGCGTCAACCAAACTCTCCATCGCACTCGCAGCGCTGCGGTAATTCTGCTGCTGCTGCTGTTGCTGCTGCTGCTGCTGCTGCTGCTGCTGCTGCTGCTGCTGCTGCATTTTATTCTCATTATTATAATTCCTTTCGCTCCTCATATTCTTATCATTAAAGTGGCTCTGTGGCGGCGGCGGCAGAGTGTGATATGAGTTGTTGTAATGCATGTTCAGGTTAATGCTGCTGGCTTGGAACTGATTCTGGTTTTGCTGTTGATTTTGGAACTGCTGTTGTTGCTTGTTTTTCTCTTCTAACTTCCTCTGAAACCTTGGCGGCTTTTCACTCTGTGCTTGGTATTTTCTATCATCTCTATGTGAATGATTATTATCATGAGAATAATGTCCTCTAGTGTCAGATCTTTGTCTATTGGCACCATCAAATCTAGTTCCTTGATTACGAGGGTTATTTCTGCCACTATTCCTCTCCCTATAGTTATAATTATTTCGATCATTCTTGTCCTCTTGCGAGGAGCTGTTCTGGCGGTTGCTCTTATCCTTATCAGGTACATTAGGCAGCTTATCTTCTAAGAAGTCAAATAAGGACACTTTCCCTGATGGTTTCACCTGTATGTCCTCATCATTAATATCCTTGTTCCGTCCCTTTCGTTTGGGTGGTTCTGGTTCTTTCTGCTGCTTCTCTTTACTTCTACTCTCCGAGTTGTCTCTCTTCTGCAGAATCTTAAGAGCCCTATCAACATTATTCTTAGTATATTTGAGAGCGTTTTCAGCTTGCTCCTCTGAGAAACCAGCATCAACTATCTTCTGTACATTTGCATCCAATAGAGGTTTTGTGCCTCCACCAAACACCTAAAATGCAAAATATTAACAGATATTAGAAACTGAATTTTTAAACTTGTGATTGAGAAACATTAAAAAATGGTAACAATACAAAGTTTTGCAAAATAACAATTAACAAAAACAAACATTGAAAACATCAGGCAATAACAAGATCATGTATTCATGAAGTATTTCATTGTATTGTTAATATGAAAGCAAATGCAAAGCTAATTACATAACATGCTGGCTGTTATGTAATTAGGCTGCAGGAGCAACTATGTAATTGGTAAAACCAGCATTACACTGTACATTTCTTAGCTATTATAATTTATTTTAGCTAATTACTAGTAAATATAAAAAACATATTACTTTTTTAACACCAGAGGCCAGTTTCTGTGCTTCAGCAATTGCACCTTTTCTCTGAGCTTCGAACTCTGCATTATCTTGCTTAGCGGCTTCTGTTAAACTCTTGAACTGCTTGTCCAGTGTGAGAGCTTCTAGTCTCTGACCAAATGGTATCCATGGGGGAGGACCTCCATCCACACCAGGGCCCCCTACAAAATAATGGTAATATATATTAGACACTTGCTTAAACACTTAGCAGTGGTGAAGAGTGGGTGTTTTGTCAGATTTTCGAATTTGAAGTAACACTCTTTTTTTATCCATTCACTGCAAAATACAAAGAAGCTTCTTATTGTACTTCATCAATGAATGTCTATGGAAGAAAAGAAACCAAACCCAAGTTAATAAATTAAGCAATATACCAACAAAGTAATGAAATCAACCCTGTTTAGATGGATGTGTTTAAATACGAAAGAGTTGATGTCCATTCAATCAATCTGCCTAGCCTTTTCCCAACCATGTTGGGGTCAGCTTAGTCTAACCGGATGCAGCTGAATATCAGTATTTTACATAAAGCGACTGCCTATCTGACCTCCACAACTCAGTTACTGGGTAATACAATACCCCTTGGTAAGACTGGCTGTCGAGACTGTTGGGCTTCTGATGACTCATAACAACTGTCAAAGACCAATAGCTAAATGTGCTTTCTGATGCACAAAGGAGTCTCGGTATCTAAAGATAGTCACCCATCCACGGACCAACCCCAGCAAGCAAAGCTTAACCTAATGGATCAACCTATGCAGCTGTCCATACAATACAATATTCTGTATGTATTATGCTGGATACATTTTTGAATGAATAAAACAATTGCATAAATGAGATATTATCAATTGAAATATATTTTATAATTATGTTAGTACATATATTTCTCTATTACATCACAATATGGTCAACTGCTGCACTCAGTTGACCATAATAAATTAATGCTGCCAAATATCATTATTACACTAAAAAAAAACAGACTGAAAATCACAATCAACAGCAATTTTTGTACCAAAATTACATGATAACATTAAAAATTATTAATAATGATAATATAACATCCAGGGCAATACTGGGTTAATGGGTTTACATATTTTTTAAGCAGTGGGAACTTTATAGGCTGGTTATGCTTACGCCAAAAGCATTAACATAAAAATATTTGTGAGTTATGTGGTGAGCAGATGATCAATATGAATTTTAATTTTTCAAATTACTTATTTTGAAATTAGCTGAACCAACTCACCTCTAGTGTGCTTAGCAAGACTCCTGTTTAGTTCCCATTTTTCAATCATGTGAGTGACTTTTCCACCCAGCACTGTTATGACATCAGGGACCAACCACACCACACCATGACAGACCTCGAGGCCTTCATTATTCAACATCACCTTGGTACCCGGTGGAGTGTTAATACTTAAACTGGAGATAGGACTTGTTTCTAGGCCTGTACATGTTGATTTACCATCATGTAACGTCAACTTAAGCATTCGAGGAGCAGAGGTAGACTCTTCATTTGCCTTTGGTGCTGACACATTTCTAATTTTCTGTATTTGAAGTATCACAGGCTTCTCCAACTTAGATGGTTCTTTTGTAAAGTCTTCAGGAAGCGCTGCATCTCCTATATCTCTTAAATCATACTGGAAAACAATAAGAATTGAACATTAGCACAACCAGAACCAATTAAGCAGTAGACCTTGACAATAAGAAAATGTAGTTGCGCTAACCACTCACATCTAATGCCTTTTTGGTAAGGATATCTATATCCGCTATTTGACCATTTTCACTAACAATATCAAGACCCTCTTCACTTAGGTGCCTGAAAAAATCAGATAATAGTTTGACTGTGAACATTTGATTATTCTCCATTAAAACAACGACTTCTACAAAAATATAATTACCAGCCTAGTTCACTTAAATTTTCCCTGAGTGACATGTTTTCATTAGTGGTTAAATTAACATGACTTCAAGAAAAATAATTAAAAATAAAACTCGAAGACATACGGCACCACCATCAATGAAATGACAGCTACGGCTACGGCAAGGTAATGTGTACAACAGATTATAAGCAATGCACAGACTACATAGAGATATGAAGCAACGCAATCACTAAACATTTTTATTTTATCTATGAAATCTAGCAAAACATAGCGTTTTACATAAGGCTGAACTAAATAAAAATTTGTAATTTCTTTTAACGAATATTGTGCGAAAGAACTTGAAATATTTTCCAAGTGGTTTTTATATGGACACTTTCCACAAAACACTGCCTGTCAGTCGTTGTTTTGGAGAGAATATTCTGTTCGCACTGTTTCGTACGAAACCAGCTAACTGGCAGTACTAGCAATGAAACCGTACTTTGTGTAGTCTGTGCTCGCTCAGTCTAACTGTGCGTTTGCGCTGGCGAAACATTCAAAACAAAACATGTTGAAATCTTTAGTTTCTGTCAAAGTTCCATACTATATTTGACACGAACTTGAGATTTCAACATGTTTTGTTGTGAATTTTACGCCAGTGCAAACGCACAGTGAGTAAGTTTTACGAAATATCTCAAGATCTGTTGTACGCTGCGTTCGCTCTGTCTACTTATTAGACGTGTTTTGTATGTCACGTTTGCGTTCGCACTGTTTGTTTATGTCTCGAAACTTCTCAATACCTAGTAAGTATTTAGTGAAATTTCCAAATGAGACGGCAAACATCAAGACATTTTGTGGATAACATGTTGCAAGATTCTAATATAAACATTTTCTAACCTGACTGTGTGACATCAAAACATGTTGAAATTTCTATTTTCAGTCAAACATTGTTTGGAACATTGACAGAAAATCGAGATTTCAACATGTTTCTATGTGAATGTTTCGCCAGTTGTGAACATTGCTGTTCAATCGATATGTACAGACGCCACCACATCAACCTACTACAATCTGTCAAATTTCTTTAATAGATTTTCAACTTTATCACTAAAGTATAAGGTTCAAAGTTGAAGTAGGAAAATTTGATAGTTTCGGGTAGGTTAGGTTAGGTTAGGTTGACCTGCTGGCGTCTGTACCTAATCCGACCAAAAATTAATAAACAAACGACCAATAAAAGGAAATTGTTTACCCATCTCTTTTACACTACATACAACTAATACTAATAATACTTATAATACTTTTTTCTCTTTGAATTTTATAGCATAGTCTGTCTGTCTTAGATTGTTGATCGTAACCTAACCTAACTTTTTTCTTTTTTTTTTTGGTTAGAGGGGGAAATCCTCATGGATGTCCTCCGCCCTGGGGAGGGCGGAGGGGTCTGTCAAACTCTTACTGACCCGAGAGCGTTCACGAGCGTTCCGAATTGTTGACAGCCCTCAGCTGTCATAATCGTGATATCTTAATCGGAACGCCAATTATCGATGTCAGCGCTGTGAGCGATAATGCTCTAATTCGGAAAGCGGTCTTTTTTTTTATTACGGGGGGATTTCCTCATGGATGTCCTCCACCCTGGGGAGGGCGGAGAGGTCTGTCAGACTCTTACTGACTAAAACCACCCCGGTGTTCCGTCTCACACTTGCACCGGGGATCACGGGATCTAAAGCGACTTCCACTATCCCCGGCTAGCGCCCGCCTGCCTCTGCGGGCCATCTCGATTTTGGGGGGAGTGAGGTGTTAGACTCCCCCCTTACATTATAGAGAGGCGCACGTGGAACACTACGCGTCACCATCTCGGGTCCTAAGGAGTAGGGGGCGACGGATTTCCCCAGATCCGTCGCCTCTGGACCCATTTAGTGGGGCTGGAAGAGGGCGTTGTCCGCCCTCCGCCGACGCTCGGTGCGTCTGCTGCGGATTGGGTTAGCGGAAGCAATCTCCCGCTCCCTTTCCGCAGTCTCCTTCTGCGAAATGACTGTTTCGCAGAAGGATACCACCGCGTTCCAGGACTCCTCGCTGCCGACTATCGAGTCGACAACGGCCGGCAGCTACAGGTCACTCCCGACACCTGAGATGAGGGCACGGCGCGGCTCCTCCCAAGCAGCACACTCTGTCCTCCCGACAATCGACGCAGTGGTGACATCGAGCGTCCGGCTCCTTGTTTATGCGACACAGGTAATTCCCGAAGCAGCCATGCCCCGAGAGCACCTGCGTCACCCGAAACGACAGGGAGCCGTGCCTCCTCCCGAGCCAGCGCTCGAGCACCTGCCGGACCGCCCCGATGGTGACGGGACTAGTGGTAGGGCGTGAAGCCTGTCCCGCCATTCCGCCACCAGGGCTGCGCGAAGCTGTGACCGAGGCAGCTCCAAATGTCGCTGCGTCAGTCACTCGAGTCCTCGCGCCACCAATACAGTGACGTGAGTACCTTCGCCTCGAGGTCCCAGGGCGGGGATCCGGCCAGTACACAAGCCGCCTCGTAGGAGATCGTCATGCGATCCCCATGTAGAGCTGCCTACAGGCGGCGCTCGGGCTCCCCAGGGAAGCAGCGTTGACAGCGCCCCAACCAACCTTTTTTTTTTTGTCGCTGAGAAATTCTTTATGCATTACCGCTCGTGGGGGACGAGACGGGGTATGTCGGATTCCTGTCGGAGTGACAGTATACCCACTAAAACTCAGCGGTGTTCCCACATCGCCGTGATGGGAGGGCCATGGGAAACTGGCTCAGCCTTTACATCCACAACCCTCCCGGCGTATGCCCGCCTAGCTGGCGGGCCCGAGATGCCCCCCAGGCTGGGGGACTACGGGAATGGCCGGGAACACCTGGCCATTCCCGTCCGACACTAGTGGAGGCCTGTGCAATACAGGCAAGGGTGCCCCCGCACCCGTTGCCTGCTGGCCTGCACCTGGGAGGAGTCGGAGATGACTATCAAACTGACGTCTTCTTCGACCCCTCCTCCGCCTTCGGAGCGGCGCCGCGTGAGGATCGTCCTCCCGCGCGCGCTCCGCCGACTCCTGGGACATGACTTGTTCGCAGAAGGAGGCGACTGCCGCCCAGGACCTCTCATTCCCCAGCATGGCGTTAACCAAGCCGGGGAGTGAGAAGTCCGGTCCTATCACCGCGATGAGACTGTGGCGCGTCTCGGACCACGACGGGCACACCTCTAGGGTGTGCTGCGCCGTGTCCTCCACCGCGCCACAGTCGTGGCACGACGGTGTCTCCTCCCGTCCGATTCAGTGCAGGTACGATCCGAAGCAACCGTGTCCGGACAGCACCGGCACCAGACGGAAGGAGAGGAACCCATGCGACCGCTCGAGCCAGTCTCGCAGGACTGGCCCAATCCCGTCGAGGGTTCGGCGGCCGAAGGCTGCGGTGGCGAGTTCCCCCGTCCAATAGACGACGATGGCGTCCCTCGCCTCCCGCCGGACGGCCTCCCGCTCTTCTGGGGCTGGGCGTTCTCCTCTTGCCCTTCGCCCCGCCGTCCATTCATATACTCTAGCGAGCACCCACGCATCGAGTTCCCAAGGAGGGGTGCTGGCCAGAGCACATGCTATCGCGAAGCCCACCGTGCGGTAGGCCTGCGCCACCCGCTGGGCTATGGTCCTTTGGGGTGCCCGCAAGGCGGCGGTTTTCTCCCTCCTTCGGAAGAAGTCCTCCCAGATAGGAGCCCCGTAAAGTGCCATACTCCTCAAGATACCGGCGTAAAGTTGCCGGCATCGCACGCTGGGCCTCCTCAAGCTGGGAAGCAGCCACGAGAGCGCTTCTGCGGCCTTCAGCAGGCGCGGCGACAGCCCGCTAGAATGCGGATCGAAGCACCACCTGCTGTCGAGTACAAGGCCCAAATATTTCATCTGGGCCTTCACCTCAATTCTGACGCCCTCCACGAAGATGTGGGCGTCAGGTGAGGGGCGCTGCTGAGGTCCGTGGAAGAACACGGCCTCGGTTTTGTGCAGCGTTAAACCTACCGTTAAACCTAGGCGGCGGATCCTCCCCGCGTCCAAGGATCCGCCCGCCGAAGCCAAGTTGGCTGCCTCCCTGAAACTCCCCCCCCGGGCGGTGAGGAGGAGAGTGTCATCCGCATAGCAGATGACACTCGTGCCTTGGAGGAGAGTTCCCCGCAAGAGCCAATCATAGGCGATGTTCCAGAGGAGAGGTCCTATGACTGACCTCTGTGGAACGCCGGCCTCAACGGCGTACCAGTCCTATTTACCAGGACGATCGCCCGATCCTCCAGGTAGCTGGCCAGCAGATCACGCATGTATCGAGACACTCCGTGGAATCGGAGCGCCTCTAAGATGGTGGAGTGGGGAACGGAGTTGGAGGCATTGGCTATGTCGAATGACACAGCAAACAATCCGTGCCCCACCTCCATCGACCCCTTCACCTGGCCCTTAAGGTGGGCCAGCGCGTCCACCGTGGAACGCTCAGCCCGAAAACCAAACTGAGCGTCCGACAAGTCCGGCCCGATACACCGCAAATGGCTTTTCAGGCGGGCAGCGATTATCCCCTCGAATATTTTTCCGACCTCATCGAGCAGAACGATGGGCCGGTATGCCGAGGGGGAGTCTGCTGGGACTCTCCTTGCGAAGGAGGCACAACTGTCCCTCCTTCCACGGTTTCGGGAACCTCCCAGATGCAAGACATGCGCTGAAGATGTCCCGAAACCTCTCCTCCATTTGAGTGGCAGCGATCGCCACCACTCTTACCGGAACACCGTCTGGACCCGGAGCTGTCTTCTTGGCGCGGAAGTGAAGAATCGCCGTGCGGAGTTTCAACTCCGTGACGGGAGGGGCTTCCCCTTCTTCCTCAGCTGGCGGAGTTATCCCTAGCGGCGGGCCCATCGCTGGTGGGGTGAAGTTGTCCCTGCACGGGAACAGGGGCTGAACCACCCCATCCAGAAATGAGGGCTCCAGGGTCTCGGCCACTGGGTGACCAAAGGGGCGCAATTTGTTGCGCGCCGCCTTATATGGTCTCCCGTAGGGGTCGTTGTTGAGACCCTCCAGCATCTCCGCTCTCGCCGAGTCTCTGGCGGCGGCGAGGACCACTTTTGCCTCCATGTATACCTCATAGAGGTGTTCATCTCATAGAGCCTTTTTGGCTGCAGGAGCAGTCGCAGCGGGCTTGGGGGTCGACTTTTTCCCTTTTCCCCCCCTGACCATTTCCGTCCACGACTGGTTGGACGGGGTGGTGGAGGGAAGAAGGGCGTCTTCCCCCTGCGAGTTCCGGGGGGCTGCTGGAGTGGCAGACGACCCAGACGTTCGTGATGGGCGTTTGAGGGGCCACCGTGGTCCTCTTGCCCTTGCCATTGCCCTTGCCATTGCCCTTGGAGGGCTTCGGGGCACGGGGCTGCTTGCCCGATGCTGGACCTCCCAGAGGCGTAGGTTCCGGCTCCGTCAGCGGTGGACTCATATCCGTCCTAAATGCCTGCAAAGCAGCCTCTGATGAAGGCTCTCTCCTCCATGACAACCCCGTGGATTACTGCCTCAAGGCTGGCAGGGGAGGAGGAGCCTCCTACCACCGCACCTAGGGCAGATTAGGCAGGACGGGCCGTGACCTAAGCCAGCTTCTGGTGTAGCTGGCTGACCTCCGCCTGCAGACGATCCACCTTCGCCTGCAGCTGCCGCGTCTCGTCCGTGGCCGTCCGCTTCACCAGCTCCATGACAATGCCATGCACGCTGGTGGCCCGGCATTTCAGGGCCTTCTAGAAGGTCCCCTTCAAATTGGAGGACTTTGAGGCGACCTCCAGGACCTCCTCCTTGTCCTCCTGCACCATGCGCTCCAATTCCGCCAGGGAGTGGTCAGCATTTATGCTATATGCTGACCACTCCCTGGCATTGGATGCACCATAGCCAGCCCTCGACCTGGCGGCTTGCGACTGCCGCTCCTTGGCGGCGACCCTCTCCTCCAGGTCTACCTGGAGTTGCGCCCTTTTCGCCAGGTTCAGCTGGCGCTCGGCGTCCACCAAGCCCACATCGTGAGCAAAAGCCGAAGTAGAAGTCGAAGCCTTTTTAGATTTCGACTTCTTCTTCGCTCTACTTCTGACCGACTCCGAGGAGCCACCGGACCCGAGCCTCAGATCGGCCCACTTCCGCTTAGGGCGGTCGTTTTCGGCCGCCGACGTGTCCATATTGGACTCGACGGCGTCCGACAACTCGTCCGGCCTGCTGAACAAGCTGGCCGCGCGGTCAGTTTCCGACGCCAAAGCGCCGCCAGCATGGCCCTGAGAAGGGCCGCTGGTTTGGTCCTGAGAAGGGCCGCTGGGTCGGCCCTGAGAAGGGCCGTTGAGTTGGCCCTGAGAAGAGCCGTTGGGTTGGCCCTGAGAAGGGCCGTTGAGTTGGCCCTGAGAAGGGCCGTTGAGTTGACCCTGAGAAGGGCCGTTGAGTTGGCCCTGAGAAGGGCCGTTGAGCCAACTCAACGGCCCTACGAACTACGAACCGTTGAGTTCGTAGTTCGTAGGGCCGTTGAGTTGGCTAACCCTGAGAAGGGCCATTGGGTTGGCCCTGAGAAGGGCCGTTTGAATCACTCTGGGAGGAGCGAAAGCGCCCAGAGGCGTCACGGCTTGGCTTCTTCGTCATATTCGCAGACGACCGCATTAATGTCTGCGAATCACGGCGCACTTTAGCCGCCGCCGGTCTGCCACTCTGTTACGGTGGTCAGACACGGCGTTGCCCGGGGGAAACTACGTGGAAGTATGCACTGTGGGGGAACCCCCCGCCCCAACCAACCTAACCTAAACTTGACAGAAATCCTAAAAAAAAATATGTATTTGTCAATGTCAATAATGTCAATTGTCAAGCAGCAAGCCGTCAAGTCCTTTTCAATTTCCCTATCGCAATAATTAGCGTGCTACGTATTAGTAATCTGTGAATAACTCAATGTGTTCAATGTACATAAATGTTCTGTTGGTGTTCTTTAATAAATAAATAATTCCTGTGAATAACCTGGATTGTCTGGACTACCTACGAGAGATAAAATCAGTTTTGTAGATCTCTTCGTCTGCTGCATTCTTATCGTGGTTCACAGAGGAAGTGTTTCCTAACTTATTCGCAAAATTATACGATTACTAGTAGAAGTCGTAATAATAATATACAAGCCTCCCTCGTTATTTGTATGCAACGCAACAGTGTTTTTCTATTAAAAAAGTAAAATTGAACTAAATAACAGTAATACTATTTGAGTTAAAAGATGGAAAAACTGCCAATGTGTAGGATATGTTTAGTGGAGAATGTTAGAATGTATGTAGTGGTTAACAAAAAGTTGCATGAGCTGTATGAGAAGCTGACTGATATTCCAGTAAGTTGATATTTTTTATAAATAACTTTTTAGGTGTTAAATGTCTCTCCTACACAAACTTTCGTACTACCTGCATGAACTTTAGGCCTTAGTGGAAAATGGAAATCACTGACATTTGCAAAGAATAACAGTGTGAGGAAACCTGGACAAGAGTGGTGATCAATACTCATACCTTCTCTGTAAGCTGCGTACAGAAAGCATTATGTACCACAAACTGCTGGCTTGGATAGCATTACTATATATTTATTAGTATTTTCTTCATAAAAACAACATATTGTAAGACAAATTATGTTGCAGTTTGTAACTGAAGACAGTAGGCCGATTCTTGCTTGTTTCTTCTGCTGCTCTAAACTAAAGCAATGCTACAGATTACTGAGACAATGTCTGGAATCTGAGGAGCTGTTTGGTATGATGATGAATGAGGATGATGAGGTGAGGTATTCTTCAACAGCCATTTATTCTCATAATTTCTAATTTCAGTATAATATGGAAGTGATTCCTTTCAAACTCATAGCCATTGAGTCTAGATTTCACACCAACCGTACCATTAACTGTTGAATGTTGATTTGTTTACATTTACATGTTAAATACTCCACATAATACTGTTACGACTTCTGTATGTATGTGGCAGTTTGAAAATGCGCGAGTTATGCACCCATAGCTTGTGCAGTGGTCAGTAAGGTTGGTAGCAAGGCTAACTCTGCAGGGTTCACTGGACCTAATTAAGTGTCCTCACTTGTGTGGGCTCTTTTGAGTGACTTTAGTATAATGTAAAAAGTTTGTGCTTGTGGAACTTTGATCACAAGCATATTTTCCTGATACTATATATATATCTTTTTACAGCCCAATATTTTAATACACCAAGACCACTTTGAGTTTTTCAGTGGGTTTATTAAATCTCCAATAGTGCACATAAGTATAGCTGATGAATGTCAAACGGAAAGTATTGCTATTAAAGAAGTATTGCCAGCTGGCTTTGACGGACTAGATGATATTATTGAGCCAAAAGAGGAACATCAAAGTGATGGTATGTTTTTAAGAACAAAAATAATATTATCAATAATTAATATATTAAAAATAAAATAAGTAAAATATATAATCTGTTTATTTTACTTATGAGTATATTGATGAAATCATTTTTTGAACTACTTTAAAGTTTTGGCATTGTTAAGTTTAATTCAACTTAACTGTAATCACAATTTTATTATGTTGTAAAATAAAACAAATATCTATACAAATAAATAAAATTTAAGTGTCTGTTTGTAATTTCAAAATAACAGCTTTTTACTAAATGCATATGAAAGTATATACAGTACTTAACAAAAACAATTTAAAAAAAAATTGTCTGTCTGTTTGTTCTGGCTGATCTCCGAATCGGCTGGACAAATTTTGACGGGTCTTTCATTGGCTATTTTTATTTTAGAAAAATTATTAGGATCCATGAGGGCGAAGCCGCGGTCAGCAGCTAGTTAATAATAAAAAAATAACACTCATGACTGTTTTCTTTTACTCACAGAGCTAGAACCGGAAAATTTAGAGAATAGCTGTGTAGATGTAGCAGATATACTACCACACCATTCTGAATCAGATTTGGAAGATGGTGTACTTCTAATGGAGTTTAAAACTGAAGTGGTAGAAGAACAAGAAGTGTCTAAGAAGAAACGAAGAACTAGCGTGACGAAAAGTAAGTATTAAGCAAACAGGTCAATGGTTCACCTGATAGGAAGTGGTCAGCATTACCTAAAGGGTGTACCCGCTTACATGCAATGTTGAATTCTATCCATAGGACTGTATCTCGACATTATCGCCTCGCTGTTTTTGTGCCCGGTGACCGGGTGAAGACGGAATTACGGCCGATCTCCTGAAGGCCGGTAGAAAACCCGTAAAGTTTCGTAAAGGCTTTAGCACCGTAGACCACATACATGTATGCTGCGGCAGGTTATACAGAAGACCGAAGAGTATAACATACCTCTCTGCTTAGCGTTTGTGGACAGCGAGAAAGCCTTCGATTCGATCGAAACTTGGGCTGTACTGCAGTCTCTCCAACGGTGCCAGATTGACTATCGGTACATCGAGGTGCGGAAGTGTTTGTATCAAAACGCTACTATGTCAGTCAAAATCCAAACCTCGAAACCTCATCCTTCTGCAGCGAGCAGTGAGGCGCTATCACCTTCGGTTTGCCGACGATATAGTAGTCGTGACTGAGACAATGGAAGACCTCAGTACAAAGCTCAATGACCTAAGTAGAGCTTCCAAAAGAGTGAGTCTTAAAATAAACATGCACAAAACGAAGGTCATGTTAAATGGCCATGTATCACCCACCCTCATGAAGATCGGAGACTACACTCGAACTTGTAGACGATTATGTTTATCAGGACAAACTGTCCAATTAGGTAAGTTAAACTTCGAGAAAGAGGTCAATTGTCGAATCCGTTCGGGAACCTTAGTAGGTACTATCTTCTCGTCTCTCAAAAACTTTCGTCTTGAGACACTGTGGTATACCACAGTGTCTCAAGACGAAAGTTTTTGACCAGAGCGTGTTGCCAGTGCATAACCCAAAGGCCAATGGAGAGGATATGCTTGGAGTTTCCCTACGTGTTCGAATGAGAAATTAAGAGATCCGTAGAAGATCTAAGGTAACCGACGTAGACAGATGGCGATGAGGCCGAAAGGTTCGGGAGTGGTTCGACCGCGTAACGTAGCGTTGGGAGGCCTCCCACAAGGTGGACTGATGGCATGGAAAAGGCTGCAGGAATCCGCTGGATGCGAGAAACACAGAACCGATCGAACTGGTGGTGCTTGGGGGAGACCAATGCCAGCAATAACCTGATGGCCGAAAGCCTCTATTAAAATTTCTCGAGGCCCTCGTTACGCGGTTGGATCAAGGGCCTGGGCGGTTTGACCACCGACTCTGGAGCCTTAACCACCGGCTCTGGAGCTCTAACCACCGGCTCTGAGCCCTAACCACCGGTAGCTTGGACACTTCTCCCGACACCACAATTTTTTATAATTATAATTTTTACATGTTATTTATATATGTTTTAAGAAATATTTAAAAATGTGTATTTTGTATGGGAAAAAAATGAGGAAACGGAATATTAATTTCAAACCCCACCGCCAGATATCTACGTTGACGTCGTGGTGGGGCTTGCGCGCTCCTATGAAATCTAGGTCTGTGCCGGTACAGATGACAAGGTAACGTCTGTCGGGTCAGCTAGTAAAAAATAAAAGTGAAATGTTTTAAAAACAATAGTGTGTGCCTCACGGCTGCACCAAATAGGCCCATTTCAGCATTAATGCCAGACAGATGCTGGTTTTCTCTAATGAAAAAGAAAGATAATGGCTAAAAAGAGGGTGACTACCGAGATGACGAGTAACAGAGAAGTATGGAAGTAAATTACATGTTGCGCCGACCACAAATAAATTGGGATTAGTTCAAGAAATGATGAATTAACTAAATAAATCACACCTAGAATAGTTACTTCAGACGATCTATTCTGTAAAAATCTCGCCGTGTAAACTTACGTGAAGTGAGCTGTCAATTCCTAGCATCAGCCGGTCTATTCTGTAAAAATATCACGGTGAAAACTTAGGTGAAGTGAGCCTTCATTCCACCTGCTGCTAGGGACTGCCAACTCACTCCGAGATCACTTCACCTAAATTTTCACGGTGAGATGGTTACAGAATAGCACTGCTGCAGTGCTAGGAATTGACAGCTCACTTCACGTAAGTTTACACGGCGAGATTTTTACAGAATAGATCGTCTGTTTTTTTTGACAGGTGGAGCGACAGCTCACTTCAAGCTAAAGTTGATTCTCTGAGGCGTGTATTCGCGCATGCTCGCGTATATTTTCAGTCACAACTTCTGTAAAAAACGTTCTCGAGAGGTGGCCGTGTAATGTCGATGCTCGTACAATTTTATACTTTGTGTCACTAGAAGTAAATTGTATTATCCAATGTATTCGAACCGCTATTGTTTTGATTCATGTGCACACTCCCAATCTTCTTCGAAACTTGTTCTTATCTGATTTACCTACTGTCACAGGTGCGCCCGCTGCGGAGAAACCAAAACTAGACACACGAAGCATAAAAATAGAAGACGCAATTACAGCTGATCAAAAGAAAAATGAACTATCAGACTTTGAAATTCACCAGAACACTCACCATCGTACGTCCAAACCTGTTACTAAATTCAAAGAGCCTTTCACTGATACAAAACCTGGAGTAAATAACAGTTTTAGTGAAAAGGGTACTTGGACAGAACACATTCGTATCAACACTGTTGAAAAACCTTACAAGTGTGGTATATGTCAGTGTTGTTTTAGTCATAAAGGTCATTTAACAAGACATATTCGTAGGCACACTGGTGAAAAACCAAACAAATGTGAGGTATGTCAGCGTAGTTTTAGTCAATTCAGTAATTTAAAAAGACATATTCGAATACACAATGGTGAAAAACCTTTCAAGTGTGATTTATGTCAGCGTTGTTTTAATGATAAGAGGGATTTATCAAAACATATTCGTATACACAATAGTGAAAAACCTTTTAAATGTGATTTATGTCAGCGTTGTTTTAATGATAAGAGGGATTTGTCAAAACATGTTCGTAAACACACTGGTGAAAAACCTTTCAAATGTGATATATGTGAACGTAGTTTTAGTTATCCCTGTGACTTAAAGAAACACATTCGTATACACACTGGTGAAAAACCTTACAAATGTGAGATATGTCAGCGTAGTTTCAATATTAAGTGTAATTTAAAGAAACATTTTGATATACACGCTGGTGAAAAACCTTTCAAATAATGTTTCTCAGACAATGAAAACTGAAAGCAACCGTTATTTCATGAGAAATTAGTTTACTAGTTAGCCACATTTCTTATTTCCATACAGTAATATTTAGTAAATATTTGCGACGTTGCCAACTTTTAAGATAAGCGCTCTTAGGTATTCAAATAATCAAAGCACTCAATTTTTTTGTGGCACTCACTCAAACATTGGCATCCACAGGTACGTTTTCTGACCCATTCAACAAATAAGTACCTCCTTTTTAAACTGAGTACTAGGTACAGGTATATAATTTAATTCTGATTAAAGACTGAAACTGTAATGTTATCGTTTAGTTATAATTAATTGTTTCTTAATAAAACCAATTCCGTAATAATTACGGATGTGTATTATTACTTCTATAGTTTGACCCAAACCGCTGTACCGGGCCTTAGAAATGCGCGGCGTGGCGGAGCGAAGCGTTAACGAATGAGCGGCGGGACTGGGGGAATGGGGGGCCTGAACTGCCCCCCCGTCTCGCCGCGCACGTACCTAAGGCGCGGTACAGCGGTTACGGTCAAACTATATCTCACAATGTCGAATAAAATGTATGAAAACGTAGTATTTATTTATTAAACCATTTATTTACACACTTAAATAAACAGACAAGAAGAAAAAAGCAGAAAAATACGTACAAAGGTGATGCTTATTTCTAAAGAAATCTCTTCCAGCATACCTGCGATAGGAAAGTAGATAAAAAATCAAAAACAATTCACTTATTAAAATAAAACAAATAATATGAGAATATAGGTAGTTACATACACACAGTTATAACAAAGTGCTGTGTGTTTCATACATACAGTATAAGTATAAGTTTTCATACATCTTATTAGGTAATATATTTTGTAAACCTCGTAATTGCTTTACTACCCTTAGACTATTTATTTAACCTATGAACTTGTAGCGCGCTTAATTCCACGAGCAAAAATACTGTTTGTGGAGGACAAGGCAGTGGCGTAGAGAGTCTGCACACGACGCGTACTGGCACCGCACCGCAAAGATTTCGCCGCATTGGCGGAGACGGACACAGCGGCGCCGCCGTAACGTAGGGCGTGGACACATGTCTGCGGTGCGGCGCCGGCCACCGTGTAACGGCACGGCACCGCTACCGGGAGGCGGCACGGCGCACAGTGGTCCGGATTTTCAAAAAGGTGGACATAGGATCGAAAATGCATATTTAACTTAACAAAAAATTGTTTCGTATAGGAAATTTAACGCTGGTTAATACTTATTACCACAACTTTTCAAAAAAACTGCTCCTTCATGTCAAAAAAAAATATTTAAAATAAAAATGTATGGGAGAAAATCTATTTTATTTTTTTTCTCCGTTCAGTATCAAACTGTAGCATGCAAACCTTATATTCTGGTAAGTACTTGTTGTCCTTAATACGACGACATATAAATTGCTTGCGTATCCCTGCGGCCTTAGCGCCTACGATGCTTTAAAGTTAAAAATTTTAATGTTGAATTATCTTAATATTATTAACGAGTTTTTCAATTGAAATTAATCCAAAATATCATTTTTAATAAAACAAACCCCCCGCACGCCCCATCCGTGTACTAGGCTCGCCCCCTATTACATGGGACATAAATATAACTTTGCCGAACCCTTCGGGGAATATAAAGCGAACGTAACGTTATGATAAAATAAGCATTTTTGCTTAATTCTAATATTTTTTTCAATAATCATTGTTGATTATTCTTTTATCTGTTGATATTTCCTATTGATAAATCATGGTTGATATTGTTGGTTATACTACTAGCGTGACTCATCTTAAAAGAAACAATTAGAAATAGATGTAGCCCTGAAAAGGGCTTTTCCTGAAGTCCTGACAAGGACTATTTTAAGTAGTCCTGAAAAGGACTATGTTTAAGTAGTCCCGAAAAGGACTACAACTCAACTACTATTACTAACAAACTCAATTCTAACAATAACAATATCACTAAACCACTCACTAAACTAAATCTCACTATATCACTAAATCTGTCACATTTACATTAATGGATCATCTTCACACTGCACCTCCTGTAGATCCATATTTTCGGTTTCTTCTGTTACTACCTCAGGCAACAACAAAAGCTCTTTAACATCTGGAAAAAAATCGAATTGCTTTGAGTTGCTGTATTTTGGTCGAATATGGGATAAATATGGGTCTGAACTAATTAAAAAATTATGGAGTAAGTCCTCGTTGGTCTTCATCCTGTTAAATTTTCTTGTGTGATATTCACGAACTCTTCGAAATTCTTTATTTCTTGCTTCTCCCGCTTCTTCGGAAAGAATGCCAATTGGTAGGAGGCCAAAGTGCTGACAAATGTCTGCACCGTGTATGAGTAGCTTGTGCACACTTGCGGGCATATAAAACCATGGGTATAGATGAACAAAGATCTCAGCTGTTTCTCTGCAATAAGTCCTGAATTTTTCAATATCTATGGCACATCCTGATGAAATCGTTTGAAGAATAACCGCAAAATGCTTCAGTAAGCCTTTGTCAATATTGGTTATTTCGGCAGATTTCTCATAATCTCTAAAAAACCTTCTGGCTGTTCCGTCGTTTGTGGTTCCAAAGCCTTGCTTCACAAAATCCACAAGTATTCCCATTTGCTGTTTGAATTCTTCTTGTGTCAAATGTTTTTTCGCAGCTTTTAGTTGCTTGTTAGCACCTCGTGCAGTCCACATCTCAAAGTCCATGTTGTAAGATATGTGTAAAATACACTCCATACAACGAATCCACATATGAAGAGCAGAGAGTCCATATTTATAAACATCTTCTCGAACAGGTCTTGAAAATACTTCTGACAGCTTGTTCATCTCAGTCGGCTTAGCAAGGCAAATATTGCAGGCAGATGCAGACGAAGTATCCGTTATAATAGTGGCCACTTTTCCGTCGATTATTGTCATATGAAGCTCGTGACTAATCTCTAGCCCGGTCCATTTTGTAGAATTGATGTTTTTTATTTCTTCCTTCAATGCAGCTTCTTCTTGCTTGATGTATTCTGCTGTCTCTTTACAAAACTCGAACTTAATGGGCCTGCAATAATGTGTTGAAGAAGGTGTTGGGTTTTCCCATATGGTGCTATTATTAGAAACTAATTTAAGAGGGACAAGACTTGACATGAAAACCGATGAATCACTGAAGTCTACATCTTCACTCCTTTGCTTGTAGGTGCTTTGTGAAGAAGCTCCATCGAAACCCCATTTACTAATTAACTTCAATCCTTCAGTTGACGAATCAATCTGGGTACCGGTAATTTGAAGAATCTTCTGGACTGTCAGATCCAATAGGGATTGAAGCTTCACTCTGGCTCCTCTCTCAGTAATTTCTAAATCATGTGGATAGCATCTCTTTTTAGCTTCAAGGAGTTTGTGATACGATGGTAACACTGGAACTTCACAATCTAACAGCGCTTTCCTTAAACACAAGTATTTCCATTTTGACAGGTTCAATGATGTATAAAGTCCAAGAGCATGATCTTCATCATAACTTTTTTCTATTTTTCTTAAACAATGTGGCTTGAACAATAGCAATACTATCAGGGTTCTTCGTTATATGGTCAATAACACAAGCTAAGTCATTCTTTTTGTCTATCCTAAGTCTTTCGACTAATGCAAAAGTAAGTTCTTCCGGTGAATAGTCCAAAAGAGACTCTGAACGTCTTTTCTTCTGTTTGTTGCTGAGGTCAACAAAAGGCTTCCTAATCTGAACTTCGGTAGATGTGCCCACAGTTGTTGTACTCGATGTCGACGGAATCACAGCTGCTGCAGTATCGATGACAACTGAAGTATTTTCTGACGATATGTTTTCTATAACTTCATCTTGGGCTTGAAAGATCTCGGATAAATTAACAGTATCTAGTGCAATTTGGCCAACTAATGTTTGATTGTAACCACTCAGCATGTCTCTGCATAAAAGTCTTCTGATTTCTGGAAGAATTTGCCCATCTGCGATTGATATTACAGATGTAACTCCTCAAAAAGTTCTTGATTACTTCTAAATCTTCCGAACATGTTTCAACTGGGATATGTAGAATAATAGCTTCATAGTAAAAATTTGAAAACTGAAGGGTGGAAAGATGTATGCCGAAATATTTTTCCATCTTTCGACGAGAAGGACAATGAAGAAAAAACAAGTCTCGGTGAGTACATATTTTATTCATTTATCTTTTTGACATAATAATAGGTGAAAATTTAAATGTAAAAAGTTTAAAATACAATTAACATTTAAATGTGAATAAAATGCGTTAATGTTCAATATGCCAACTTGTCGAGTTTTTTTTTAACTAAAACTCAGTCGCAAACGCAGAACAAAGCGAATTTCGTACAGTGATAACCATATTGTATCACTCTGTCTAACTTGCACAATATTATATATTGCCATCCTTTACACATACTCAACACTTTGGCTTTGTTAGTCGGCTCAAAAAACAGGTAGAAAATTGTTTGTTCCGGGACCGAGCTTTAGTTATATTTTGCTTAATTGCCAACTAAGCGCACCGACATCACTATTAAAGTATTTACAAAATTCGCCTCTTATATCGACTGGATTTGATAAAGAATCTGCATCTGTTGTTTGTTGAATGTTTAAAAGAGTGTTATCAATACATAGCTCTTCAGACTTTCTAACTCCATCTCCAGTAACAACAAAATTGTGTAAGACACAGCATGCTTTAATAATGTCTGTCGCAAAATTATATTGAACATTTAAAGGCCGGTGAAATACTCGCCATTTATTTGCGAAGATACCAAAAGCACACTCGACATATCTTCTTGCTCGACTTAAACGATAGTTATAAACCCTTTGTTCTACACTTAGATGCTTCCCTGGGTATGGACGCATTAGATTGTTCATTAATGGTAGACCTTCATCTGCGATAAAAACATAGGGAATTGAATTTTGAAGCCCCGGTAAAGGTTTTGGCGCTGGTATTGGAAGTCGATTCTGTAATAATAATTCGTATAATTTTGTATTATGAAAAATCGTGCAATCGCATTCCTTCCCATACGATCCTATATCGACATATACAAATCTATATCTAGAGTCTACCAATGCCAGCAAAACTATAGAATTATAGCTTTTATAGTTGAAAAAAAGAGATCCACTGTGGGCAGGACTGCAAATTCTGATGTGCTTCCCGTCCAATGCCCCCATGCAATTTGGGAAATTAGTTTTTATGTCAAAATCTTCAGCTATTTGTTCTATTAGCTCTTTAGTTATTTTCGGAATGCTTTCTCTTAAAAGGATGTCCCATATAGCCCGACAAACTTCTCGTATAATTTTCCCGATTGTGCTTTTTCCACGATAATCTGTGAATTCCATATCTCTGAATGAATTTCCTGTCGCCAAAAACCTGTAAATAGGATATTTAATTAACTTTTACAGAGATATTAAAAAACAACTAAGTATTTAATTACATATTTCTAAACATTTTTTTTATGATTGTTACAGGTAATCACGTAATTAGAAAGTGGACCAACATTAAAGATAATTTTATGAAATATATGAAGAAGATAGAACTTTCAAAAAAATCTGGAGCTGGTGCAAAACATATAAAACAATAGATACCATTTGTACAAACAGCTCTTGTTTTTGCAAAAAAATGCTCCAAATGTAACCGACGACAGCATAGAAGAAGGATTTCAAAATCCAAAAACGAGATCACGATATCAGCCATACAGTACAACTACGCGACAGCGAAAACCAAGTAGTGATGAATTTGAGAGGCAAATTATTGAAACTTTAGGTACTTCAGAAAATCGACATCTGTCATTTTTTAAAGCTATTTTGCCATCTTTAAACAAGTTAGATGACCACCAGACTTTGATGTTTCAAAGTGGAGTTTTAAAGATTTTAACGGATTTCCATCGACCACCGTGTCAGTCATATAGTGGATACCAGACAGCAACTTCTTACGACACTAATTATCACCAAGTTACACGATCACCACAAGCTACAACGTCTTATGAGACTTATCAAACAGCTTATAATTCATCCATTCAAAGCATAAATCGTCACCAAACATCACCAATCTCGCCTTTGGAAGAAATTCTATCCAATACCACGGATACACAAGAATCAGAATACGACTTTTCTTAAATAATAATATACTCAATCATTCGAATTATTACTCTTTTGATTTGAATAAAAAAATATATCAATGTAAAATTCTTTTATTTCTTACCGTATAGTTAAACCTATCATTTCTTAGGCTCCACAGGTTTTCTGAACACGTACTGCTTTTGTATACGAGGTGCAATTTTGGTCAGCAGTTCTTCAAAACTTGATATAGACATTCTAAAATATTCGTAAAATTTCTCATCACCACATTTTTTCAGCGCTTCATATTTCCTCTCAAAATGACCTCCATCATGGTTCATTATAGAAAGATATGGATTCACCCAATATTTTCTTTGATTCTGTTTCTTCTTCATTCGTCGTTTTAGTAACAGGAGCAAAATGATACGTCTTTCGCGGTCCATATCAAGATAAAAACTGAACAATGGTTACTGTTTGTGCCCGCGTTGCACCGCACAAGGCGCCGTGTCGCGACACGACGCCGTGCCGCCTCGCGGTAGCGGTGCCGTGCCGTTACACGGTGGCCGGCGCCGCACCGCAGACATGTGTCCACGCCCTTAGTTGTGCCGCAGCGGCGCTGCCGCACACCTCGTAAATTATTATTTATCAAACATCTGTGTTTTTGACAACGCACAAAAAACTGAGCGGTGCCGCTCCGGAGTCGCAATGCGTACATCCTTCCCCGCCTCGTCTCGCGAGTTGCAAGTCCAGTGTAAGTGCGGTGCGGCCGGAACAAACCGTGTAGCATACCATGGATATTTGTATGTAGGACGCCACAGCAACACCGCTCCGGCGCCGCGCCGCCGCCCGCACCGCAAAGATTTCGCTGCACTGGCGGTCACACAACTGAGCGAGTGAGCGGTGCCGCTCCGGCGTTGCAACACGTACACCTCCACGCCTCGTATCGCGAACTGCAAACCCGGTGTACATATATATATACAACGCATCGTGTGCACAGGCTCTTAGCCTGTCTAGGGCCCGGGGTGGCAAAAAGAGGCGGGACCGGGAATGAACGTCGAAATATTAAGCACGCTGCCTCAAAAGGTTAGGTTTTCTTTTGACCATTGATACATAAATAGAAGATACTTTGTCGACAAGAAAAAAGGTATAAGAAAAGGTAAGGAAATTTTTGCACTCCTCATAGTTAATATTTTCTTTTGAGCATAGAGATTTACTTTTGAACTTATACAAAAATAGGAATTACTTTGTTGACATACATAATAGAGGATCCGCGGATGACCTTCACCCGTCTGTTTAATGGATGAAAAGTATTTTAAATAAATTTTTGTATGTTAAAAAATATATTACGAGTGGGTTGGCAAAAAAAACCTGGCCACTGTGATTAATAAGAAATTCAAAAATGACTTTTTGTACATTGCATGTTATACACATACACCAATAAAATTGAAAGAGCTCTTCAAGGAGAATCTCGTCAGAAAACCGGCATGCCTGAGAGATATTTCTCGACGGCATGTGAAGCCAAGTCAGAGGCCCATGGGCGGCTTTAATGACACCAGGTTAGTTACTAACCACACGAAAAGAAGAATGAGAACTTGCTACTAACTCGACTTTTACCAATTGTTAGTCAATTCGGAGTTATTGACATACATACCTATGTATGTCAATAACTCCGAATTGACTGATTGATATAGGAAAGTTCATACTAATTCCTATTTAACAGGTGTTAAATAGGAATTCGCCCAGGTACTATAAATAAATATATATATTTGTAATCGTGTTCTCGAAAACGGCTAACGATTTCGATGAAAGTTGCAATAAGGGTTTACGGGGGCGAAAAATCAATCTAGCTAAGTCTCATATCTGGATGAGCGGTCGCGATTTTAGCACCCTACGTTTATATTTAGCATAGGAGGCCCCCAACTATAAAGGGCTGCCTTTATACTGAACATGTTTTGGTCTGGTTTGGGATTTAATTTCTCAAGATTTGGGGAAATAAAATCCCAAACAAGACCAAAACATATTCGGTCCTGGGGACCCCCCAGGACCAGAGGCTTGTTCTTTGCGGGAATTGAACTTACAATCACCCGCAACACGTAGCCACGGCCACCCGGCATGCACCAACCATTAATTCGTGGTCGTGTACGAATCGATTGCCGTGTTTGTGACTGTTTCCTTGCCAGGCGGTCTAGTCGTCCCTGGGTCATGTATAAGCTCATAATGATTCCGGAGAATGGGGACCCAGCGGCGCCCGCCCAGCTAGCAAGTAATGAGAATAATATCTAGTAGGTACCTGGTCTACCGAGCTCTGCTCGGGTGAAAATAGAGAATGCTCATTTAATAGTTTAGGATAGTTCATACTAATTCCATGCTGCCCTGTCATTATTCTAAGGTAGCCATCTTGTTCTAAACTTTGGGCGACCGAGCTCTGCTCGGGTGAAAATACGGAGAAAACGAATTGTCCCAGATAGGAGACTTAGCTAGATCGATTTTTCGCCCCCGTAAACCCCTTTATTGCAAATCATCGAAATCGTTAGAGCCGTTTTTGAGAACATGATTACAAATATATATATTTAAACAAATAATGCTCGTTTAATAGTCTAAAAGTTATACAAAGGCACTGCCTGTCACAGACTGCCTCCTTGGTCTAGTAGTCGCAAGCGCTACTGCTGAGCATGAGGTCCTGGGTTCGATTCCCTGGTCGGGCAGTGTTATTAGGTTTTTCTATCTGGAATTTCTTAGTAGCAGTCTGGAGTCTGGATTTGTGCCCGGTTGGTGGCAATAGGCTCGCCCCCTACATACTAAAACATACCTGGCGAAATATGGGTGTACCTACTACACGTACACTTCTGCCCAACCCTTCGGGGAAACAAGGCGTGATGTTTTATATTTAAGTACAATTAAATATTGCTCGTTTATTAGTATTGCACAGTGTAGTGCTAAATGTACTATCCAGATACAAATAAGCCGCAACTGACAGCCGCGTCCGATAATATGTTCCCAGCTTTATCTATTATAAACCCTGGGCACTCTGTATCTGATCCAATCTTGATCTTAACTCTCTGGTTCTGTCACAGATGACAGGTTGCTTGTCAGAGATTATAAAAAGGGTCCATTCCGAATTGCGCTGTAATCGATTTGAGCGTGCTTACATGTTCCGAATTAGCATGAGCGCGATGACGATGTCTCGTGAAAAGATGACGTCATTCCATGCAACTTCTTGTGATAACGCTGACCATGCCATCGCCGCGCCGTGAGCGCTGTCAAAAATTACAGTTGTGCTGTTTTGTTTTGAGTCCGATTATTTATTTTGGGCACGGAAACCGGTATGATCAATACGGGTATTTTTTCGGTAACAACATTTATATTTTTACAGGTATTTTTAAAGGACACCTTACATTGAATACAACCAATAATACCGATTACCGAAATAAAAATTACCTTTATCTTACGTGTCATCGGCATTAGTCAAGGGCGCGCATCGCCTGTGTGTGTAACCAGTATTAAAACAGTAACTTAAATAGAGCTAACATGTTTCTTCTTCTTGGTAACCCAGACATGGGTTAGGGTAACGCTTAGTCGTAAAAGCAACCAACATTTTTCGATACCGTAATTTATAAAGGTTTTCGTCGATCCGTGATTTAATGTAACATGGCATTTTCGAAACGGTACTTCTGGGTAAAGTCGCCACATAACCAAAGAAGAAGAAATTTGTGGTGTTTAACAAAGAAATAATTAAAGTTTTGATGTAATGAACGTGTTCACGAGGGTTCCAAATTTGGAACGCGAATAATTATTGATGTGAGCTAATATAGCATAATTCGGAATGTACCCAAAAACATTTCATTTTCATAAAAAGTAAAGAAAGAAAGCAAGATTGAAGGAAAGAAGGAATATTGAATCATATTATATTGCACTATGTGTTAATTTTGAACTACTTGTACAAAAAGAGTACATTCAACTAACTTTATTAATTTTTGACAACGTCACTGAGCTGCTTACTTACTGATAAGCGTAAACCACAATCATTCGTATCTTGGACTTTCTCTACTTGTAATCAATTTAGAAATCACACGTATACTAAAAGACATAATAATAGTAATAATGTCATCGGTGAGTGAACCCTTTTAACTAGTATCGTCTTCTTTTGCTGATAAATATTGTGTTCATACTAAAATCCTAGACTTGTATTTACAGACACACGTATTCAACGTAGAAATGACTTGCGAGGGGTGCTCGGGTGCTGTAGAGAGAGTACTCAACAGGCTAAAGGGTCAGGGTGTGGATAACGTTTCAATAAGTTTGCCAGACCAGAAGGTTTCAGTTACATCCACACTCAGTGCTGACCAGCTACTGGAAGTAATTAAGAAAACTGGCAAGAAAACAACATATGTGGGCACTCAGTAGTTGTGTTAGTGTAAGATAACTTTAAAATAGTAATAGAAAAGTTCTGAAGACAAAACCAGCATAATTTATGCTATCAATCTTTGTATTATGGTAAAATTATAGTTGTTTCAAATTAGAAGGCTGAGAATATCTTGAGCCAAAAGTTGACATTATACTAATATTTAAAGAAATATTCTATTTTTATTATGGTTGTATCATGTATATTATTTTAAAATGATGTTATGTGTATAGAATGTAACTATTACAGTATTTTAATAAATCATTTTGCTATACAAAGTTTATTAATAATATTAAAGACACTAAAGTAAATTATCAATATTAGTTAAAATTAAAATTTACCACATCGACTTCCTTCTTTTTTCTTACTGTAAACATCTTCCAGAGTGTTGAGTCTCAAGTCAACAAGATCTAAAGCTTCATGAAGAGCATTCAGATGGTCAACCATAGCATTAACAGTGGGCAATACATCAGGACAATTACATTCCATATCTTTGTGCATATCACAGGTATTAGTAGTACTAATTTTTTTAACTTTCTTCGCTTGTCCAGATTGTTCATTAATTAATTTAAATCCGCTGTTTATAGGGAAGCTCCTCTTTCTACCCACCCACTCGATAGTGCCGCTTGTGTAACAAACATCATTTTCCTTAAGTTTGATCATTCCAAACAAGTCATCTTGTCCATCTCCACACGTACCAGTGGACCTCCCGGACTTGTCCAAGATAGAGGGTAGTACGTATGTACTAGGGCTTGGTGGGATTCGAGGAATATGACTCACATGTCCAACACTGTGTATTGAACAATCAACTGATGAACATTCAGACACTGCTGGTGTGGAGTTTGGTGCACATAAGCAACTCTTTGTATTTATGTGAACTGGACTTACAATTGTATATGACTCTCGTAGACAAGGTGCTGTTTGACTGTACAATCTTGGTTCAAACATTGTACTGTTAGCATTTGGTTCTTCAGAACAATTCAGTTGTGGGGATTGGTTACATTGGCTGACATCATCCAGGTGGACAAATGTAGTTACAGGAATCTTATGAGTGTGATAGCATTGATACCAAGCTTTTGAGCCCTATTTTATGGATGATGAAAACTGTATTAATACTTGGGACTCGTATTGCAAACTTAGTATGAAGAGGAACGTTTTAATGCATAGTAATTATTGCAGTTTTCTCTGAATTCTATTTTTTGAAAGGCTACCATATACTTGTTTGAAATGGATCTCAATGAATTGTCCTGAATGGGGAGAGTAATGAGTTTTAGAATTTTATCATTAATTTAGAATATTATGTATTTCTTTATACCATACTTATAAAATAAAATAATATAATTACAAATTAATTACCTACAATAAGCTAATGACTATGTGACTATGTGCTACAGTGTGTACTACAAGTAGTATCTTTTATGAGCAACCTGATTCCTGTCTTTCGTATCTTTTGAAGTGGTTGTTAGTTTGGAAGATTGAGACGTGCATTTAGGTATAGTTGATCCATTCTCTGCAATGTTTTCCTTTAAATCACCTGCTAGTTCTGTGAAGTTCGTTTTCCATATGAAAACCTGCAAACATGAATAAAATATGTACAAATGTAAATGTATAATTTACATGTGTGCAAATATAATGCATACCAAATTCTCTGTTATGTAAATTAAATTCTCTTCTATACCAATGTATACTAACTACACAGCTGGTAATACAAAAACATAGCTTCAGACATTTTTATCTTATTTACTTTAATAATATATTATTTACCAGTTTATCATCTCCTGCAGAGGCAAAAGTATCACCCCCAGCTGAGAAGTTGACAGCATTGATAGGACCCGAATGGCCACTTAGGGTAAATATTGGATGACCCTCTAAAAGATCCAAAATCTGAAAATAAATAAAATGTAATGTTAATATGATTTATCTTTTAGAAACAGTTCCTTCAATACTGTGGGTAGTGGAACTTGTGCATACCTTCATTTTCCCATCTTTGCTTGAAGTTAGGATGTAACTTCCACTAGGATGAAATGCTACTGAAGTTATGGCATCATTATGAATACTGAAATTGTACAAAAAAGATTTAAATAATCAGAAAGCAATTCTGTATTCAAAATAAAGTAATTGTTTTAGGAAAGGTTTACTAATTACCTATAATATTGCACTAGATTATGTGTCCTCACATCATATAACTTTACATTACCATGTGAAGTCCCAACAGCAATATAACAACCTGATGGGTGCCATGCTAGACATAACCCATGGCCTTTCTGGTCCTTATAAGTATGGATACACTCCCCGTTGTCCAGGTTCCAGAGCTTGGTAGACTTGTCATCTGAACAAGAGGCTATAACTGAACCATCACTGGACATACGGGCACATCTTACCCAGTTAGTGTGGCCAACGAATGAAGCTAAGAATTTGTGTTTATCAGTTGACCAGAGCTTAACTATTTTGTCATCAGATGCAGTGATTATCTGGAAGGTAAGTATAATTTTTATTTTTAAGTATTGATAAATCATAGAGAAAATGTGATTGGAAAGTTTAAGAAACTTTGCTATGTTACCTTCGTCCCGTCAGGGCTGAACTGCACTGACCGCACAGTCTGTGAATGAGCCTTGAACATGCCAGTGCTGCCTGTCACAGTGGGCACCCACAACCTAACGGTTTTATCACGCGACGCAGAAGCCATATACTTGCCCGAAGGGGAAAACGTTACATCCATAACGGCTTCGTCGTGGCCTTGAAACCTGTAGCTTCTCATAGTACCGCGTAGATCCCATAGCTAGGGCATGAACACAGAAAACAAGTCAATGCACAAAATATGCCACTGTCGTTACTTATTCCAGAGGTATGGAATTTAATTATAATAGTTTAATACAAAAAGATATACCAAAACACTGTTATCCAGTGAGCTGCTAGCAATTTGTTGTTCATTGGGACTGAAATATAACGCAGTAATTCCATTGCGGTGGCCCTTTAGTTGTTTTTCTAAAGATGGTTCAAGGTAAGTAAACTTGTTTTCCATGCCGGAAACAAACAAGTTTCTATATTGTTGAAATTATAAAGCGCAAAACAATAGTTTCTAACATAAACAGAATTCAAATCTGTGATTCAATTCAAATCAAACTGCTGTCAAGTTTCTGTGACGTAAAGAAAGTCAAAAACCTTGAAAAGTGGCATCCTTCATCCTTGTCTTCACTTGACGCCCAAAATTCAAAGATAGACATTCTCAACAATAGTAAAAACACAAAATACTTGACAAAACGAATGGAAGATAATAGCGAAGATTTTCAGACTAAAGAAATATTTAATTTAATTATTAAATTCTTGTTAAAAGTTATTTACGATTTATGTTAGAATCAGTTAGAATGAATCAGCTGTTATCAATGTAACAAAAATCCTCTTCACCTAATATTATCTCATCTCTATTATGTACGTAGGTACTCTACTTGTCTACTTACTTTAGTCTGTGGTCGATATTCGATTCCTTTTCGGTAGACACGAGGTGTTTCCAATGTTTTGAATTTGATTTCTGAAATTTAAATAAATTCCTTCATTATAATTGGGTAAAATAATTGCTTATATAGTTCCTAATCATAAAATGTAATTACAATTGCAATTGCTATACTGACTAATTTGTTTTATTAATTTATTGGCATGCCCTGCCGGTTGCATTCGGTTGTTTTACGGAACAAAATTAAAATATTTAAAATTTTAAATAATTGTATGAGCAACAATTTTAATTTTCATTAATTTACAGACTCGTGAAAGGAAATATGAAGTGAAAAATATTCTATGGGTATTATTTTCTTGACTGCTGTTGGTAAGTTTGAAAGAATTTTTTCCATATTGCATCAGTTTTAAAATTAAATATCAACATTTAAATCACTTATTAACATCAGAAGTGAAAATTTCTTACAATATATTCATAATTAACGAATATAGTACATGGATTCAAGCTAATACATGTGAATAAAAATCAAAAAAATTCTTTGTCATTCCTGAATCAACAAAGGCAAATGTGTCAGAGTCGGAGGTTACCAACAAAAACATAAACAAACTGACAGCAATTTTGCAAATTTATGTTATTCCCAAAGTATGCTCTCATATATTGAAATTATTCAAATTTTAAGCAGGTTTTCTCTTCATGTTCATTTTTCAGGCAAAATAACAAAAAAAAAATCGTTTGTTTTAGGTGTAGTATTGAGCTGCGATGAACGTAGTGGGTGTAGGTAGCGAGCCTACCGGGGAGGTGGCTCTCCTAGTTGACGAGCTCAGTCGTGCTGTTGAGCTCACTTTGATCCCCACTGTTTCTCATGAAGAACGCAGCCAGGCCTATAATGCATGTGAAAGGTAAAATATTTATTCTCAAATTAATATTAAACCAATGTAAAATTATATGCTTAATAAATTTGATTCTGTAACCTTGAAGTATTTTCATCTAAAGGTTTTTTAAGCTGGAAAATAGAAAACAAAATACTGGAAATCCATATCCAAATAATGCATATCTTTAACTGCTTATGGTTTTATTGGTTCCTATTTGTGTATTCAACATTTTATTGTTTGTAGCTTCAAAGAGAATTCACCATGGTGTGCCCAAGCCGGTCTCTTGCTGGCCAGTGGCAATCAATACTCTCCTGGAGTGAAACACTTTGGTCTCCAGCTCATGGAACATACTGTGAAGTATAGATGGACCCAGATTACTCAAGCTGAGAAGATATTTATTAAGGTAATATTAATAACCTTCTCTATAATATGAATAAATTTTCATGTTGCATTTTCCTCAAATTCATAATATTATTGCTCAATGTTTGTCAATAATGACACTATGATTCGGGCTTTTATACATACAACTTGAAAGATCTTTACTTACCAAAACTATGTTCTGTATTTGTAGATATAATAAATTGTAGCCTGTGAAGAAATTGTTCAAGGCCATTCCAATTGAAGATATAAATCTAAAATGAAGTACATAATATATGTTGATCAAATACTCATTGCCCAAAATGATTAGAAAAGAAACATTGTACCTATGTAATGTTCAATGTGCTGTACATATCTGTGTGGTTAATTTTTATTATTACTAAGATGACATCTGTTTAAATAATTATGTTTACTTATCTTAGTAGAGTAATAACAGGTATTGTTATTATTTAATTTATTGTGTTTATCAGATAAAAGAAATTCTTTCAGTTTTTCTTGAATTGACTAGTACAAAATTTCTCATGGCCAGTAATTATAAAGCTTTTATAATAGGGGTGATACCTGGGTCAAAAAAACTTAGATAATAAAAAAATATTAGACCCGTATTTTTTGCTTTATCGTATTATTACAAAATTACTTAGATAAAAATGCATTAAAGTTGGGCAGATACGTCACAAGTAAGTATAAAATCTACATACTCGTGACGTCATGGCACATTTTAAGTCAATGTATCGCCGTAATCTTTTGATAACTTAAAAAAAATAAAAAATATGTTTATGTAATTTTTTTATAATCTACAAGACGGACAAAAAAATTTTTTTAGTCATCATGCCTTATAATACTTTTATAGTTTTTGCTATACCTTATCATTATCATCACCCTACAGCATTCCCCTGCTGGACATAGGCCTCTCCAATTACACATCATTCAGCTTGATTCTCGGCAACTCTCATCTACCTGCTATCAGCCACCCTACGAAGATGAAACTCAAAGCATTTATTTCAAATAAACTAATTACAAGCATTTTTGAATTGTCAACGGGTTGTCAGTCAGAAAGATGAAGCTAGTTGCCCATTCCAAAATATAGGAGGTACCTATGGAGAAGAACGAGCAAGAAACTCTATGAACATACTTTTAAATATAAAAAAATAGTTGTAAAATATTGGTTACTTCATTCAAGTTGAAATTATAGATGTGAGAACGATGTGGAATGTTAAAAGTTTCCGTAATAAAAAGATTACAAAAACAATAAAAAAAGCGCCTGTTCACGAACATGACCATGACCATGATCGTCGCTCGACCAAGCCTGGGGGCGTCCTACCTTACGTTTGCCGATTCGCGGTGTCCACTCTAGAACACTCCCAACAGTCATCGGTTCTAAGTCTAATATGGCCAGCCCATTGCCACTTCAGCTTGCTTATTCTGTGAGCTATGTCTACAACTTTGGTTTTCTGCCCGATCACTTCGATTCAAATTCAATCCATCAGAGAGACTCCAAACATACCCCGTTCCATAGTTGCATCCTCGCTGAGTGACCTTGAATTTAGTGACTGTCTACGTTTCGGCTTCTTAAGTTATAACAGGCAGAATGCACTGATTGAAGACCTTAGTTTTTAGGCCTGTGAAATACGCGACGTGAAGACTCGACGAAGGTTCCGAAACGCTGCCCAGCACAGCTGAATTCTTCTGTTAGCCTTCCTCTCTAACTTGTTCTTACCAAACTGCAGAGTTTGACTCTTTCATGTACTGGTAAATGTTGCCTTGAAAACTTTTATTTTTAATTCCACAATATAAAAGAATACTAACCAAAAACAATGTATTTTTTATGTTACTGACTATTCACTAACTTAAACTTTTCCTACAGGAGAATGCAATGAAACTCCTTTATCTGGGTGGTTGGGAGACCAGCCACCTGAATGACGCGTTAGCCCGCGTCATTGTGGAGATGATAAAGAGAGAGTGGCCACAACAGTGGCCCACGCTGCTGGCCGAGCTGAGTGACGCGTGTTCTAGAGGACACAGGCATACACAGATTGTGCTGCATGTGTTCCTGAGGCTGGCTGAAGATGTAGCTATATTACAAGTAAGTACAATTTTATAGAGTATTTAAAAGACTTTGTTAGTCTTCTAGAACTAGGTGGAGTTTATTGAGTGAGCATGAAAACATAATCTTAGTCAATCTGTTTGCCAATATTGAGAATATCTTTGTCTGCTCCATTCAGTATGTGTAATGCACATTTACAAACATTATTAGCCATGTAAGAATCAAAGTGTTACTATTATTTTGGGACAGCTCATGCCTACACTATAGAAAAACTATGGCATGTATAGAAAGCCTACTCAGGCGATAGTATGTGTGCTAAAATACAACTAATAATAAGGATAATGTATGCAGTCGACATTGTGCAAGTACGTAGTAAAATAGGTCAATGGTATTTGATCTGTTCAAAGAGTTATTAGCAGTGAAACAGCACTTGTAGGTCAGCTTTGTGACTTATTCCCCCTTTGCATTTGTTAAGAAAATATGTTGCAGTAAATTACACACATTGGGATATATAAATATGTAATTAGGTATGTTTACAATAAATTATTTATGAGGAAGCTGAAAATTTCGACGTTAGATAACAGCTATGTTATCAGTTGAAATTGCTAATGAATACCTAACGACACTGGTCACGACTAGGGTTGCCTACTATATAATATAGTATACTGCTATATCAGAGGCCTAAATACTATGTTCTAAAGAAAAAATATAGTTGGCGAAACTACTATATTTTTATTTCAATACAAAATGGCAAGATGATCGCCATCATAAAAGCTGAATTAATAGTATTTAGTTAACCCTTGTTTCTTTGTACATAGTAACCTCATAGATAGAGACCTCATTGATATGAGACCTCATAGACCTCATGGTAACCTCATAGTAGCAAAAAATATGCATTTAAAGAATAAAAATGTTTTTGTAACATACCTACTATATTTTTATTATTTTTTCATCACCCTAGTCACGACCAACCTTGAATTACATGTGAATATTTGATTTACTTTCAATACCTAAAGCTACGTAACGTTTGTGTACAAACTGCATTGATGATGTCACACTGTCGTGTTTTGACTAAAATAGATCTGTATGCTGGAATGAGAAAATACTAAAGCATTATTTATGAGAGCAGCATCCTGTTGTTCCTGAATTACGCAAATGTCCAGACTCGAACGCGTGTGGAACCCTTTTTATGATTCCGTAGTAAACAAGGAACCCTTATAGTTTCACCATGTCCGTCTGTCCGCGGCTTAGCTCAGAGACTCTTTGTACTAGAAAGCTGTAATTTGGCAAGGATATACTTATATATTAATCAAAAGAAGGGTTTTTTTAGGGTACCTCCCCTACACGTAAAGTGGGATGTTTTATTTGTTCCTCATCTATCCCATGGTTTCACTGGAAAGGTCGTTCAAAACTATCGTGAGTTTGTGGAAACCATTTTTGGCTTCAAGGATCCATTTGCGAAATATTAAGCTTTAAAGTACTAATTTTTATTTGAGTCAAGTGCCCCCCCCCCCCCCCTGCCAGTTAAATGGTTGGGTTTGGATATGTGAAAAAATTCACGGCAGTAGTATATATAACGAAATTAAAAGGAAAACTATCATCACAGCGATAAATTCATTCCAACTACGGAACCCTTCTTTGTGTCCCGTGGTCCGACACGCACTTGACCGGTTTTTTTTCTCGACCTACGTTGTTGTTAGTGCTTTGAAGCTCTTATAACCTAAAGTAGAATAAGCTGTTTTATCTGTATAAAGTTCGACTGGGACTGCCCCAATGCAGAGCGATATTGTTCCGAATTGGTTAATGGTTGCTGGTGAATCCCAGACACATGCATCTTATAAACTTTGTCCCTAAGATTAAGATCGGCCACAAATTGATAATCAGTTGGATCTGGCAAGTAAATAAATGCGTTGGTAAATAAACAACTAGGGGCCGTCAGCCTGTTGGCTACCCCAAGGCGAAAAATAATAGTTGAAGAAAAATTCCTAAGCTTGATCATTTTTAAAAAGACCATTTCTGTGATTACTAACGTGTTATGTTTTAGTGGCTTATCGTTTCGCGCGGTGTGGATTTAAAATGCGTTAAATAGTACCCATAGCATTTATGCATTTATAACTTTTATGATCTCTACTATAAGCAAAATCATTAATTTGCCACGACTTTGTTACCTTTGTTGCTAAGATCTTGTTGAAAATATTAAGGGACTCCATTTTTATTAACATATTAATTTAAATTCCATTAAAATGAAATACATACCTACTTGTTAAAAATATACATTTAAAATACTGAGTACCGTTACTCTTATGAAACTGTTATTTAAACGTAAGAATTCCTTTCTCCAGACTTTAGAAAATAACCAACGACGGAAGGATATAAACCAAGGGCTAACTAGCAACATGTCGGAGATATTCGCGTTCTTCATGCGGCTTATCGAGATGCATGTGCAGGAGTTTAGAGAGAAGACTGCCGCAGGGGATTATGCTGCCGCTGCTAGCCACGGACAGGTGGTTCAGGTAAATAAGAGCCGTCATTATGTCTTGCATTAATTTTGTACATATTGCAAAATACGCATGAAAATGTTACCCCCGGTGACAAATTAACGCCTACGACCAATTTTGCGAAAGTATACTTTCCTTTAGCCTTTGAACGGCTTACGAAACCACAGTTAATATAATACTACCGTTAGACCGAGACCGCTGTACCGCGCTTTAGGCGTGGGACATACACAAATGGCGAGTGGCGCGGGCTTTGCGCCGCCTGTTTCATATTTCATACAAAATGTATAGGAACGACGTGGCGAGGAACAATGGAATGGCGGCGAGGCGGGGGGCAGCGTTAACGAATGAGCGGCGGGATGCCGCCGCCGCACACAAGCCCGGATTTACAATTTACGATGCCAAAAATATAATTTTGCGATGTCTAGAAACTTTACAAAACTACTTTGTTTAGCTTCTTCAATAAACGAATAATAGGATCATAAAACAAGAAAATTGACTAAAGTAACACAAAAGCCTGTGTGAGCGCACTTTGTGGCGCTTTTTCTCGCACGGAAAACGTAAAACAGTTGCGTCCGAAAGCTTGACGGGGTAACCACGTTTGTTTTGTGCCGCAGTGTTTAAAAATTGCGATTTTTTAACATGGAGATTGAAGCGTCAGGTGTGTACTCTAATTACTATTGTTTAGTTGTCGTTTTTTTTCATAAATCGAGCAGTAATATAACTTTACGTGGAAGGCTAATTCTATACATAAATCTTTAAGATTCACTTGAGTTTATAGACTTTTAAAAAATGTTCCACATAGTTCCATTATATTTTATAATTTCTTAGAAACTACGACTCGTGAGGATTAAAAACAAGCAAAGAACTTGTCCCCATATTGCCCCCTTTGATAAATAGAGCCCTTTATTTCCAGGTAGTCGCGTAGATCCCGTTTCACAGCAGAGGAAGTTATATAGAAATTAACTGTTTTTATTGTTAAAGAGATGAACGTTTTTTTAGTTTTTCGTCAACCAAGTGTAATGAACGATTATTACAATACATAATTAACCAGTTAAGTATAGTGGACCCGTCTGAGACTTTGATAAATCGTTAAAGTATTTGTGGCAAAGCTTTTAGCTAAATGGCGTGAATGTAAACACATGTTCGACCTTTTTAAAGTATAAGTAAAGTATAAAGCATGCCAATTGGCTCACTGAAGAATTTAAGCTCCCGGAGATACAATCAACCACTTCACAACAACCTGCTTCTTCGGTGAAGAAGCGAGGTAGGCCAAAAAGTTGTTTAAAGTCAGCTCTGAACGCAGCAGAAAGAGAAAACTTAAAGTCTCTTGTCTCGCGTTTTATTCCGGAAATGGATATTTTTCACTGGATGCTTGTATCATCGGCTACTGTCGTGACTAGTCACAGGGAAAAACCAAAGAAACAAGGAGATTTATATAAATATGTTGTTGTAGGCATGTTACGGATACCTACATATCTTTGTAGCGATGAGGTTGAAAACAGAGAAAATGAAGATTCCGATAATTATGTGGATGACGATGAGCAGTAGGTAGCATACAATCTAATTTAAGGATCTTTTTACCTATCACTTTAAATAAAGCTTATTTTCTTTAAATATTTTTTTTTTTTATTGTACCATCCCAAAATTTTATTTCTACCTTCTAACACTTATAATACATAAATACCAAGTCGAAAAGTAAATAAAAACGTACACTTTATTTTTGTCATCGTAAATTGTAAAACCGGCCCTGTGTGCGCCGTGAGCGTTGCCAAATGAGGGACCTGCACTGCCCCACCGTCTCGCCGCGCGGTGCAGCGTTTTCGGTCAAACTATAACATTACACACCCCGCCTCGAAATTACTTTTTAACAATAATTTAAACCGTAAAACGTAAGAAGAAACTTTTTAAATGCGCCTGAGAGAGAAACTGGCCACGGAAATGTTATCTGAATTGAGTTCTTGCAGGTGTAAGTAAGGAGGTTGATGCATCAACTCAGCTTAAGTCTTTCGTAACTCAGCATTTGATCGAGCTCAAACAAAAAATTATCACTAGCTGCGCCCCGCGGGAATATCGTGATAAAAAGTATCCTATGTCCTAACCTAGGTCATGGTCTACCCATGTGCTAAATTTCATCCAAATCCGTTCAGCCGATTTAGCGTGAAAGCGTAACAAACAAATAAACAAACTCACTTTCACATTTATAATATTAGTTAAGATTTTACTTATACTAAAACTTTCGTCACATGAAACTAACCCAATATTTTATGTAGGTAATTAATACATAAACATTACATTCCAGGTTGTGTTATTGACTCTGACGGGTTACGTGGAATGGGTGTCCATAAACCACGTAGTGATGAACAACGGGCGCTTGCTACAAATTCTTTGCATTTTACTGCAAGACGATGTCTTCCAGCTACCCGCCGCAGAATGTTTATTACAGATAGTTAATAGGAAGGGATCTGTAAGTAAAATTGTACAATACGCCGTCGTAAATATGGCACATCAAGTTTTAAAAGACACTCACACAGGTCTTCTTCGTCTTCGTCGTATCGATGATTTCATTTAAATGTTTTATGCGCCATCTACAAGTATCACGGCGATAATCACGCCGCGCCGTGAAATCAAATTCTATAGAAACTGTGTGGAGCAACCTCCACACTGCGAGCGCGGCGAGAATTTGATGGCACTGCGAGACTCGCCGCGATTCTCTCGCCCGTGGAGATGGCGCCTTAAATAAGCTTAGAACTGAATTCGGTCACTACGATGAGTGACAGACGATGCCACAAAGCCGAAAATTTTCTATAACTTGATGTGCCACTTTTATGGCCACGTAACATAATAGTCGGGAAAAATATGTTCGAAAATTATAATTAATATTGTATGTATGTTTTTCAGACGAAAGAAAAGAAACCTCTTGTAATATTGTTTAGTGAGGATGCGATTTCGTGCATGCACCGCGCTGCAGTCGCTAGCATCAATACGGTTGATGAAGCTCATTATTTGTTCCTAAAGAAGTTTTCACAGGTAACTATAAAGAAAGCATAAATTTTATTATGATTCACATTTCCTCTTAGTAGGCAAAATTCTCATAACAAAGTGTTGTTGAACGAACTTGTTTTTTTTTTTTTAGGGTACAAGCATTCCTTGTCATTTTCGTTACTCATACAACCATATTAGAATTCCTAGGAACCATAAATTACTATATGGTATAGTAATTTACACTATACACATAAACTCATACCTTATTCCCATAAGAGTTGCATAACACCACATGGGAGGACATGCTGCAATCCTAACATACGGTTTTTCTTTGTTTTTCATACAATATGCCTCGTATTACTTCTCTAAATATTATAAAACAAAGTCGCTTTTCGCGTTTGTCTGTATGTCCGCGTTGTTCTTCTAAACCGCGCAACGGATTTTGATGCGTGTCACCATCATTAAGAGAATTTATTCCGGAGGTTTATGTGTATTATATACATTAACATTTAACTTAGTTATAGCACAGAAATCTCGCTGCTTTGACATGTCGCCAATGCACCCGTGCCAAACAGGAGCGGGTCGCTAGTAAATTATAGTCGTAATACTTTTTCCCCCAGGTCTTAGCAGGTCTAGCTCAACAACTCACATCTCTCTGGAGCTACGCGACCGATGTAGAGTCATGGCTGCCGATGCTTCTAGAGACAATGTTGCTACTGACGTCACATCCGTCACTGACGCTCGCGCATACCGCGAACTCTGTGTGGTTAGCGTTCTTGAAGCATGAGCAGATATCGAAGCTGCCATATGTGTTGGCTATTGTGCCGAGGTGGTTGCAGGCGTCTGCGCCTAAAGTACTTAAGGTAAGATCTTGAATATGTATGAGCTGTTTCGCATTGGTTTTTAACTTTGAATAAAACATATCCATAAATATTCGTGGCTTAACAAAAACAAGCCTGTGTGGAAAGGTTTACTCGCTAAGTCTTTGCAGTAAAACATGAGTTATAATCGCAAACTTAGCTGATGTTCAACATCATTTAAATGCCTATTCACACAGGCTTCCATAGATTGTGTCTTATTGCATGGCCTGTCGAGGTAATAATTCACTGAAAATACCGCGCGTTGTCGTATTTGCAACAAAATTTTAGGATGGTAGAACTAGGATGTCATCGAAGTTTAGAATAAATCTGATAATGTTTCTATTAAAAAAAGTTATTGTTTCCCCAGGTGTCGTACCCTTCATCCCGTGTGAGCAGTGCCAACGACGCCGTGACGTACGCCTGTATGGACTACGACAGTGAACAGGAATTCGCCATATTCTTCTCGCGGTGCCGCACTGAGATATTAGACAGTTTTAAGTGAGTTCAACTTGTTATTTTACTAGCTGCGCCTCTTTGTTTCACCCGCATAAGTCTCGATCCCGTGGGAATATCGGGATAAAAATTATCCTATGTCCTAATCCAGTCATGGTCTATCCATTTGCCAAATTTCAACCAAATCTGGTCAGCCGTTTTAGCGTGAAAGCGTAACAAATAAACAAACTCACTTTCGCATTTATAATATTAAAAGTTAGGATTGTGCCACTATAAAAGGCGGGGAACATGTACCAATTATCTTTTCATTGTCAAGATCTAAAATATTTTTGAGCTTAGAACTGTTTGTTAGTTTGTTCCGATAATTCTTATCTACGATCGATACACACCTAGTATGATTACTATGGAGAATTTCAACGTAAAACCAATCAACAATATGTATGCATAATGCAACATAGTAATATTTTCTTACACATTTCTTCACAAACCTAGAAAATGTCTACACAAAAATATAGATGCTAGAGTCGCCCGCAACACATTACCGCGACTTGTTTTATGACACTGAGATAAGGTTGAAAGTCGAATGATTTGTAATAATAACTGCCTGTTTAGTGGTCGCAAGCGCTACTTCTGACCATAAGGTCCTGGGTTCGATTCCCGGGTCGGGCAAAGTATTATTGGGATTTTTCTTCCCTTCAGGGAAACAATCGTCATATTATGTTATGTTGTAATAAAACAACTTACAGGTTTTGCATGAAAGCGGCACCGCTAGTGACATGGAGTTTCGTGGAACAATGGACGCGCGCCGCTCTCGACAAAGTGGACACCTGTCCACAACAGATTGACACGCATCATCCTATGTATATCGAATGGGAGGCTCTATCTCAGGTAAGTCTTTATAACGGTCTAGCTGCAGACCCTAATAAAAGTAGCCTAAGTTTTTCCTTATAACATCAGCTGTGAAAGTCCCGTCAAAATCTGTCCAGACGTTTCGGATACTAGCCGGAACAAACGGAAAGACCAAATTTTAAAAATGTTATAACAATTTTTTTTTTCTTGCTACTGATCCATATAGAATAAATTTTGGCGTATGCCATAATGAAATGAAATGAAAACGAAAAGTTATTCTTTTTACATTGCTCTATTTCTTTATTAATACTTCGTGACGGTCACCTGCTTGTTTACCATCGGTCATGCCTACGAAATAATGTAAATGAAATATTGCGGTGTATTTGAATCTAATAATATGTTTTCCCCTTACAGGTACTCGACATGGTACTATCACGACTACTCCAAGCAGACCCTCGCCCGTCAGTGGTAGAAGGCCTGCAGCTGCTGCAGCGCTGCGTGGCGTGTACTCCGAGCGCGCCGCTCATACTCTCGCTGTTACTGTCCTTCATATCCGCGCTCTTTGTGTTCCTGAGCTGTGCCTACAGTCAGCTAGCTGGTGAGTTATAGGTTTATATAAAAATAACAAGGGTTATCGGTGCGGTATTTCCACACAAATGCTCCGCCAATCGTTATTGCAGAGCCATTATTTACGGTTGCCAATAATGTACAGAGTTAATATAATAATTACAACATGGGCTAGATTTTATCAAATAAATCCACATAGAATTATTAGTGTAATTGATAAGTTCGTCATGGTCGTCGTTCGTCATCATGCAACCAGTCAGATTAGTTAAATAAATAAATTTTTTATTATTTCAAATAAGTTACAGACGAGAAAATACATTGTAGTTGTTATGGTTAAAATTAGGTAAAAGATGGATTACAACTGATTGACTTAAGAGTAAAGACAGATATTACATAATTATGCTGTAACCACAAGGTCTGCACATGAGTTGGGTGAGCCCTGCCTCTTAAACTAGGGTGACCTGTATCTTAAGAGACAGTGATCAGCTATAAGGTATCTAATAAAATAAACAAAACTTGTGAAGTGTGTCAGTTTGCTATGTTTGTGTTTATATAATATCTTACTTAAGTATATGTATATTTATGTATCTTGCTTATATTAGTATGTATTTTCCCCAACATAGATTTATGGTTTAAAGGAGGAGAAGGGAGTGCAGTTCATGAATATAGGAGAGTGTGTGTGAATGTATGTAACTGTAACTGCACACCCATGTGTATATGGAGAGTGTGGGTAAGTGTAATTATGAGTGTGCAGTGAGAAATAGTTATTATTGTTAAGCAATGTATGTAAGTAGGGACTCGGTTTGTAAATAATCTTGTTGAAGTAGCCATTCTGTCACCTTAGACTTTACTTGATATCTGTTGAGGTCGCGGATGTTGAGGTCTTTGTGAGTTTTTTTGTAAATATATGCGCTAAGTGTGTGGTACTGGTGTCTGGCGAAAGCTGTTTTATGCTGTGTGCCTGGGGGAATGTTAGTACGTTTTTTAGGATCACAAGGAGGGATGCAGGCGTGTCTTTTAAGTACCGATCGGAGTACAAATAGCTGACGGACAGTAAGCACCTTACATTCCGAGTACAATTGGGTTGTAGGATAGCGGTAAGACTTACGTAGCATTACTTTTAATATAGCTCTCTGTGCTCTTTCAACTTTTATTAAACTGGTTTTAGTTGCGCCACCCCATACCGTGATACAATACCCTATTACTGATTGACACAGAGCATAGAACACCATTTTAAGAGTCTCAGGGTTTGCCGACTCTCTAAGAGACTTAAAAATGTGTATCAGTCTCATAGTCCTGGAGGTCAAGGCATTAAGCTGCTTATCCCAACGTAACCCTGCATCTATTTGTACTCCAAGATATTTTACATTCTCAGTTCTTGTAAGTTGTCGACATTGACATGGAGATGATAGCCGTGAGCAGGTGTGAGCTATTATCGAGAATGTATGTTCTGGTGCAGTGTTCTGACGAATAGAAAAAGGCATAAAGGACGTCTTGTCAAAGTTAAGCGTTAGCATATTTAGGTTGAGCCATTTCATTACTTTAGTAAATGCTGATTCTGCGTTATTTTTAACACTATCCCACGTTGACCCATCAACTATAATAACGGTGTCATCAGCATATGCAAAGATTTTGGTATTAGGTAGAGTCATTCTGCACAAGTCATTTACGTAGATTTGGAATAAAATGGGACCCAGGATGCTTCCCTGTGGCACTCTGAGGCTACCTATTTTGGTAATTTGGGTTCGATTAATAATAATAATAATTTAATAATAATTTTATTCATATAAAAAACGATTACAAAAAGTGTACATCTAGCCAACAGTAAAAAGATTTTCCATATAATTAAAGTGCCTAAAGGTAAACTAAAACTAAGATATTATAAATAAAAGTGCAAGTAATGATGGTTTGGAAATTGCAATGTTAGGTAGCGACCCGCCCGAGCTAGGTTAATTTAACCTGTGTTTCAGGCAATCACTTTACAAAAATATTTCATTTAGGACAGTAAAATTTAAAATAAACCTATAACTACGAGAAAAAGCTTATCTTGATACATTTAAACGTAAAACTAAACTTATGTAAATTATACAAAAATAAACACTTAAGAAGGGTCAAATATCATCAGGACAATATTTCTAGAAGTTGTTCTGTGTCTGTGTAATTAAGTAAAGCTAAATATTCTAATACCAAGTTGTTGCACTGTTTGTATCTTACACTATAGAAGCTAAGAGCCTTGTTGAGCCTATTATAAAGAAAAGGTCCTAAAAATAAATAAAAACGATGAGCAAAAGCATGTCTAGTTTGGGACTGTGTGCAAACCAAGTCCTTCCTTCTCTTGTCAGAAGGTATAGGGTCGAAAGGAAGTGCAGTGTGCTGGTGTAGTATTATGTTCAAAATAAACAACTGCCGTACTGTAAGCACATTACATTCTGTGTAGAGCTGGTGCGTAGGAAATCTAAAAGGGCGAAAGGTAGCAACCTTTAGAATTGCTCTTTGAGCACGCTCTAACGGGAGTAAAATTGTTTTGGCCGCGCCACCCCAAGAAGTTATGCAATATGTAAGAATGGATTGACACAAAGCTAAATAGACCTGTTTAATTAATTTAAAGTCGGCTATGTTACGTAAGTTCTTAAAAACATACATTAATTTGCGTACTCTCGTACACAGTAATTCGATATGTTTACGGAAATTTAGATTTGTGTCAATGGTGATACCTAGATATTTTAAATGGTCAGCTCTAACTACAGTAGGGCAAGAACATGCAGTGTCAGCATACGTGCTACAATTATGTGCGTGAATGTTTAGATTAGTAAGCGGTATGTTAGTATTTCTCATTGTAAATAATATGTATTTTGTTTTATCTGCATTTAATGTTAGGAGGTTATTACGAAGCCAATTGGATACAATATTAAAACCATTTTGAGCATATTCATAGACCTCAACTTTTGTTTTAGCTGAAAACAATAGAGCGGTGTCATCTGCGTAGGACATTATAACACCATTTTGGAGTACCAGGCTACATAATTCATTTATATAGATTAAAAATAATGTAGGGCCCAAAATGCTACCTTGTGGAATACCAAAACAAGTGTTTTTAATATCAGAGCTTGTATACTGACCAATTTTCACACATTGGTGACGATCGTTGAGATAATCAGAAAATAGAAGAAGTTGTTCTCCTCTTATCCCAAGTGTTTCAAGCTTGTGCAAAAGTAAAGTACAGGAAATAGTGTCGAAGGCCTTGGCAAGATCTAGAAATATCCCAAGTGTGTGCATACCATTATCTAGGTTTGTAGTAATATAGTTAGTCAAATTGTGGACTGCTTGGCTAGTTGATCTTTTGGCCCTAAAACCAAATTGACTTTCTGATAATAGTCTGTTGTCTTCTAAATATTTTATTAATCTACTATTAATGATTTTTTCTAATATTTTTGAGAGGCCTGTTAAGACTGAAATGGGCCTGTAATTATTCACACAGTTTTTGTCTCCAGATTTGAATACAGGTGTGACCACAGCCTTTTTCAGTAATTTTGGGAATATTCCTTTAGTCAAGCACAGTTGGTAAATGTGGGTTAGAGGAGGGGCAAGTAGGAATTTAAATCTTTTAAGTATATTATTAGGTATGTTATCCCACCCAGTGGCACAAACATCCTTTAACCCGTTTATTATTCTGACTACTTCGTTAACGTCAATATCTAACAAAACAAATGAATTTAACGTAGAGGATTTGGCGGTCGGTTTTTGTCGCGAAATAATACCTGAGTTCAGTGATTTTTCAGCCAAGTTTTTTCCAACGTTAACAAAGAAATCGTTTGCTTTATTGATTGCTTCGGATGGGTTTATTTCTGTTGATAGTATATCAAGCGGAGGTTCGGGATTTTTTGATCTATGTGTGTACGTTTTTACAAATTTCCACACAAGTTTACTATTTTTCCCTGCCTTCTGTAATTCATTTTTATCATACTGATTTTTTAGTTTTTTCAAAAGATTATTACAGAAGTTCCGATACCTTTTATAAGTTACAGAAAGTACTTCGTTATCAGGAGCGGATCTCAATTTTTGGTGGAGTTTGTCTCTATGCCTTATGCAACGAACCAGCCCGGGTGTGATCCAGGGTTTAATACAACTGTACTTTCTAGGCATTGACCTAGTGAACGTATTTTTACTTATAGCAGACTGTAGTGAAATTATAAAATACTTTAAAGAACTATTTGCATCGTCAGAATTATAAACAGGGTCAAAATTAATACCGCGTAAGTCATTTTCAAGGTTTGTCATATTGACTTTAGTGTAGCTACGCATGCAGTTTTTTCTAGGTGAACTTATTTGTAATGTTAGTAAAACAGCTTGATGATCGGTAAGCGTGGAATTAGTAACCAATGTTGTGGATGGATTTTTTGATTTTAGGATGATATGGTCTAAGCATGAGCCGCTCTGGTGCGTGGGGTGATAGTGAGCTGGTAGAAGTCCATGAAATGAGCAGATATTTAGATAATTATGTACATGGGTATCTGTTTTCCCAGATACAATGTTAATGTTAATATCGCCCAAAAGTATTATATTTTTGAATGATGATAAGTTTTTTAAGTTTGAGTCAAGTGAGCCTAAAAATCTGTCCATGTTTTGAGAAGGTGGCCTATAAATAGCCATGACTACCGTGTCGGGAATAATTTTAATTATTAAACAATTACTATCCAGGGATACAGGTTCTTCTTTTATAGTTCTTAAATTATTTTTGATATAAACTACTAGACCATCGTTCTGGTTTATGTAACTGTCTGTTCTGTAGGAGTAATACCCGTCAAGGGAGGGTAAGTTGACCGTTTGGTTTGACAACCAACATTCTGTCAAGACAATAATATCACAGCTTACGTCAAGATTATGTAATAACACTTCAAAACCGTTCATGTTTCGATGTATGCTGCGAATATTCTGTGTGAGCAGGGTTAACGTTTTGCCACCAGAAGGAAGAAGGTATTTACAGTCCTCTAAATTACACATTTTAGAATTTGACACAGAAAAACTATCTAGATCGCATATTAGCTGATTTGTCATGATACTTACAAATGAAGAGGAAATAAATACTTTTTACCTGTTAATCTGCTATCTAAATAAAGTGTTAGGTGGCGCTCTTAGGCGCCTTCATAATCTATTGAGTTTATGTGACTAGTTTCTGCATGTTTGCGGGCCGGGCAGCTAACATCGCCAGTTGGATGGTCACATTTCCTCTTGAAGCGCTTGCACGTCGCACACTGAGGGGGAGAAGATGTTCTGCTACATTCCTTGAAGGAGTGTCCACTCTCTCCGCAGTGGTTGCAAGTAGGAGTAGTTTCCCGGCAAAACTTGGCTGCGTGTCCGAACTGCTGGCAGTTAAAGCACCTGGTGACTATCGTGAAATCTCTCACAGGGCACGACGTCCAATTGATAAAAATTCGGCTTTGATTTATAATAATTTTTCTTATGCTAGCGGGTAGTTCCAGGATGTAATTGCAAGTAGGAAGGCCTTTCTTACCCGATTTATGGCTTAGTCTGATGCACTCAAGGAAGGACTCACGAGTCATGTTCGGCAATTTGTCTGATAGGTTCTGCTCGTAAATACAGTCAAATACCTCCTTTTCCGTAAGGGCTACTGGGACACCAATAACGGCGACCCTAGGGCGGCGTTTAGAAGGTTCTTCTAATGTAAGGCCGGATGATATGAGTTTTTCCGAATTCATCAGCTTATCAATATCGCCTTTGTTTTCGGTGCTAATCAGAACGCCCCCATTTTTCACTTTTTTCAGGCCACGGACGTGAAGCTTTAGTTGTTCCGGCGAGATGATCTTTTGGACAAGTGACTTTGTGTCATCACTTGTTTGGGTCTTATCACTGGGATAGATGGCGACTGATCTCAGATTTGAAGGGCGGATGAAGTTGTCGGTACCCTTCTTTACCATGCTAGCATAAGAAGTATTTTCCGACGAACTTAATTTAGTCTCTACGACCTCTCTGAACTGCTGGAGGGAGTTCACCATGTTCTGTTGAGCCTGAAGGTGCTGAATTGTGGTGTGGGCCTGGACTGTTTTTGTCTTCAAAGCTTGGTATAACACGGCCATCTGAGAAGTCCCACTTGAGACCCGTCGGCAAAGAGCAGAGATACGTAGCTTCTGCTCCGAGTTCATTTTCCCGTCACCGACAATAGTGCAAACTTCATTCAGAATGCCATCTATGGATCCTATCCATTTTTGGATCTCCGGCGTACTGATGACTTCAGTCGGCAATTCATTCTCCGCAGGTGCTGGTGGGTTTGGGTCCCTCGGGGTCAATGGTTCGGTGGGCGTCGGTGGTGAACTTCGCCGTAGTAATTGGCTACGACCAAACGGGCTCGATCCTGGGTTAGACATTCTCCCAGAAGCACTTTATTTATTGTTTTTAATAACTACTTAGTTCATCTTGCTTATGAAAACGATGAAAACCTACAAGTCACACTTGACACACTTTAATTTGATACTGACGGGGCAAGATTTATTTGTCGTAATTGTTTATTTCATTATAATCAAATACAGAATACACGTCCGCTTAGTCTCGCGACTCGGCATGCGATCAATTGGTCGATCGATTGGTCAGATAATCCTTAAAGATTTGAAGAGCAATGCCTCTTATACCAAGCTGTTCCAATTTTGCGAAAAGTAAGGGAACAGACACTGTGTCGAATGCCTTTGAAAGGTCTAGGAAAATTCCAAGACATTTAGTTTTATTGTCCAGGTTCCCAGCAACCAACCGCGTCAAATAAAGTTAGTTATGATTATGATGAAATACCTCCTCCGTAACACCCCAGGCCCCGGCGTGGGCAGCGCGGGCGCCGAGCTGCTGCCGCGCGTGCTGGACAAGGTGTTCGCGGCGCTGGTGTACGAGGCCGCGCCGCCGCACGACCGGCGCTCGCGGCCCGGCAAGAACGTGCGCCGGCATGCTGCTGGACTATTAGTCAAATTAGGCTCAAAGGTCAGTACAGAAAATGACATAACAAAATGTTGCTTAGAAAGGAGAACATTAATGAATCGTCTAAAATTCTTAGAGCATAATTTATTATTAATTAATAATCTTTAGCTTAGTGACGAATAAAAATTGCAGCTTGACAGCTTTTGTACAGAAAATATGTTAAAAGTTAACTTGAAAAATCAGCCCTAAATGGTTTTTATGTCAATATAATGTTTATCTTGTCTGGAACACAATTAATACAGTTGAACAGTTAGTATACTTGCTGCATTTAATGACACCAACTCAAGATTTATCCAGATGCCTCTTAAACACCAGCAATGTAATTTGGAGTAAGCCCTGCTTATTTCAGTGTAATGCTTGCATATTATCAAATATTTATTAGGTCTGTGTAGAAACTTTTATATGTAAGTATTTTATAATGTTTCAGTACCCACTACTCCTGTTGCCGGTATTCGGTCGCCTGCACGAGTTGTGTCGCGCCGCACTCGCCCGGCCCGACCTGAGCGCAGTCGAAAGCGTCACTCTACAAGAGGCACTACTGCTTGTTTCTAACCACTTCTGTTGTTACGAGCGACAGAGCGCACTGGTGGCTCAGGTATGTTCACACCTAATCACTATAAGCCAAGATAAAAGAGAGATATTTAAACCGAAGTCATAGTCGGGTTGCGGACGGTGAGCAATGTGTAGCTCGCCGTCCGATAAGGACCAGGCCCGGGTCGACGGCGCGTTGTGTTCCACGCGCGCCTCAAAGAGATGTCAGGTCAACTGAAGGGGTCCGATAGGACCGCCAGCCGGGGTCGCGGGAAAGTTCGAAAGGGAGACCGTGGCCCCTGGCAACGTACAGGCAACTGAAGGAACACTGGTGGGTTTTAGTCCGTAAGAGCCTGACACGCCCTCCCTCCTGAGTTATTTGACAATTTCCCACCCTGAAAAACGTAACACAGAAAAAGTAATAAAAAAACAAAAACCCGTCTGCAAAAACACAACTGTAAAGAGAAAAGCAAGCATTATAATATAAACTATTGGAAATTTGGTATTGCATGCCCAACAAACAAAAGTTTCAACAACATATTTCTTGTTATTGGTCAGGTAATAAAATGTCAATTGATGGCATTAAAATATTTTTAATGCCATCAATTGTCATGTATGACAGTTCAGCCACGTTCATTGCGTTATTTACGTTGCTGGCCAGACGAATTTATGAAACCTATGAAGCAACGGATTAGAAATATCCTTCAAAACTCTCGGATTGTGATTACGCTATTAGGGTAAATTGTGTTACGCTATTAGGGTGCTGTTCCTCTGTCTGTCATTCCTTCAGTTTTAATCCTTTTTACCTATTGTGGTATAGTAATTTTAATCTAGGTACATCGTCTTCACATAGAATTACATAATTAACACTTTGAAGGACACTATACGCTCATAGGCGTCATAACAATAAAACTTCTATTGTGTCTCGTACAGTGTCCTTGAATGCGTTAATGTAAACAAAATATTGTAATACATTTTAACCTTCTGACTGTTTTTTTCGTTCTATTTTCGTCCTATTAACTGCGTGGTACAACTAAAACTATTATTAAATAGAGATATTATTTACAATAATTACTTAAAATTATGTCTCGTAGCTCTAAGTATTGAAAAAGCTTAAACAAAAATAAGTAATTGGCAGCTTGGACTTTTCTTCGGTGTCTATCGCGCGCGTCGCATAAATATGACCATAGGGATGGGATACAATGCAATGCGCATTTTAAAAACGAAATAACAAACAGTTTATCAAATATAATGCATCATTAAGCATAAAATAAAGAGTGGCATACGAAATAAAGTTTATTTAACATATTGCCTTGTGTTATTAATTATTTTCCTTATTATTCATAAGAAAAATATCCCTCAGGGTCTTTGTATAGTGACAACATTGGACGTTAGTTCGTAGTTAGTTATTTACTTGTTAGCTTAAGGGGCACGGCAATTGATATTTCGCCAAGCGTTAAAAGGTTGAAAGAGTAAGGCTGGATTTAGTGCTCGACCGACGGTAAACGCTGGCATCGGTCGCGTACCGATTTATATGGACTCTCGCTTGCTGACATAGAGTTTCTTGCCCATTATTTTCCCTATAAAACTGTCTTTTAGAACGGGCAACTAGAATCAAAATGATGACTGACTTACCGAATTTTATCTAAATCCGTTCAGCCATTAAACCGTGATTGAGTAACAAACGAACCTCCTAAAGCTGGGTTGGATTTTTATGAGGTGTGGAAATAACAGGTGATATTGTCTAGCAGGTGACTGTTCGACGCGCGACGGTTAGTCTTAAGACTCCATCCACACTTTATAGCACGCTAGCTATCATGCTGTCTATCTTACACCCGGTTTCAGGAACGAAAATAATCGACGCGTCAAAATAAGGGTACACTAGTCGACGGCTCGAACTCGTTGGTGGGCGTAACTAATATGCATGCTAATTTGTCTAATTATTTAGTATTTATTTATCTAGTTTTTATTTATTAACTTATTTAGTGAAATAGACGATGATTTATAACGAAAATGAGCGCGTAAAATTTAATGAACATGCTTTTGGGCGTATAGATATTATGATAATAAGACTGTATGTATTTACTCAAAATAAATTTATTTGAACTATTAAACTATTAAATTATTTTATGTACGGTTTCTATTATGCCATTTTATTACTACATAAGTTATTTATTTACGCCCAAAGACGAGTTAAAATTAGTGTTGAAAGATGGAAGTTTCGACGCTCATAACTTCCAAACCAATATTATTATATTTTTTTTTTGATAATGACAAGACAAATTGATATAATTTTTAGTTATGAACGTCCACCGTCCAACAGACGAGTGATCATAATACTACGTTTGTATGTTAGAATGACTGACTAGCGTACCCTTAAACGCAAGTCACGCGATTGGCAGTTGACAATTCATTCAACCAATCACAGCAGCTTACGTGCTCTTGATTTGTTAATTTTTTTTTTTTTTGTTGATTTTCATTTAAAAATCTGGAGTAGTATTTTGAGCTATGTTTACCTCATAGTTTCGGTTTCTTTTATTCTCAAATATTAAGATGATTGATATTTGTCATCAGGTCCTAGGCGACTGCAGCGAACGCTGGGCCAGTTTAAGCCCACACTTATCCAGTGCAGAAGGATTAGCGCGGTTAGTAGGCTTAGATGCGCCGCCAACAGAAGAGGAAGACGAATGTGGACGAGCTCGACGCACGCTCTTACACGCACTTACGTTGTTATTAGGTAAGAAATTGTTGTTTTTGTGTTGTTTTTAGTAGTAGAAGTAGTAATAATGTAGATTGTGTTTGCTCTTCATGTTTTGATGATTTTATTTTGATTATAAACATTATGGAGTGTAGTGGTGGCCCAGTGGTAACGGCCGGGACTTACGAGTTTTATATTGTAGGTTTGAATCCAGACCGGCGCTTTAATTTGTGTAAATTATTTTATTATCATTGCTCTCAAAACGGTGAAGGAAGACCTCGTGAGGAAATCGGCATGTCCTAGAATCAAAAATTTTAAGACAAGTGAAGATTACCAACGTCCGCGTGGTGGACCCACTCCTTACAGAATAGAGATTTCAAAGTCAAAGCATTTATTTTAAATAGGCTAAAATTTTACAATTGATAAGTCGGTGTGAGAGGAAGTAATCACAGAATCTAAAATCAATGTCATATAATAATTAAAAAAAAAACATAAATTATCCAAATATGTAAATTAGCAACCAGTTTGATTTTGTCTAGATTATAAATTATCCTATGGAGCAGGACCAGCATGTTTCCAAGCATTCTTATCTTGGATATAATCCTCGAATTTGTTATATGCTTGTTTACAAAGTGTACTTTTAATTTGAATTTTAAATTTTCTTTAATTTAATTGCAATATATCACAAGGTTTTTTGTTGTAACATTTAACATAGTGCCTCTTAAGCACCTTGTATGTACTTTAGATAATTTGAAAAATGGTTGGTCTATTTTATCTTTATTTCTAGTATTAAAATTATGTCTATCACTTATATTTGTTAAAAAAATGTAGATTTTTTCTTACATACATAATATTTTAATAAATGAATTGGCAAGGTGCCGTTATAATATTAATCTTTATAAATAGTTCCCTGAGAGATTCGCGGCGACGTAGATTATAAATGGCTCTGACAGCTCTCTTTTGCAAACTAAAGATGGATTAAATGTCAGCAGCCCAACTCTACAGTAAAATGCCATACTACATAATGCTGTGGAAGTAGCTAAAATAGACCAAACGCGCGGTTTCTACACCTGTTAACTGTCTTATCTTTCTAACGGCATAAGCGGCCGAGCTTAGCGTGATTCCTAGGAAAACCGTTTGATTAATAAATTACAGTTTTTCTTCATTCAATATGATGTAACTTTCGCTACTTCTAACATTAGGTAATTTAAATCTAGTGCATTTTGTTTTCGTCCCAAATTATTTACCGTAAACCAATCTTGGACCTGAAGAATAGAGAAAGAAAGAAAAATATTTTATTTGGGACACGCACAGGAAATACAAACAGTAAAAAAAAAAAAAAAATATCGCAGGTCTGCTGGAAGAAATTTCTTAAGAAATAAGCAGTACCTTTAAAAAAAAAAAAAAAAAAAAAAAATATGTTTATTGTGTCTCAAAACGTTTACATTTTCAAATGTGATTGAAACAGCCCCAGTAAGTAATTATTAACACTTGTGTTGGGGTTGCTTCGCTCTTTTCCTTAGTTGGTACTTTACAATATTAAGACCACAGAACAAATAAATAAATGTTGACTTATTTATTTGTTCTGTGGTCTTAATACTCTAATAAAAATAATACCTTTGTACTCATAATTATGATTATGTCTTATCTGTACCTATTTTTCTGTGTGTACATAAATAATAAAATAAATAAATAAAAATAAAAACAAAATTATATAAAAAATAAAATAAAAAGGGAGCTTAAGTATAAAAAAAAAACTAACAAAAAAATAACGACCTGTGCGAGGCCAAAAAGGCCCCTATCTCAGCATAATACGGCGATAATAAAAACCACCGCGCTGGTATTCTGATAGGCCCACTGTGATGCCACGGACACATCTACGGACTTAAATAAATCCCATTAGGGGATTACAAAAAACTTAAAACAAAAATAATAATACAATTTAAAAAAAAATATATATAAGGTGTATCTATTCATACACGAAATATTTTAAGACATATACCTATAGCTGGTAAAGAAACCATAGCAACAAAAAAAAAAAATATATCAAGGTATATTATAAAAAAAATTAAATAGTTTAATATTACTTGACACACATAATAAATACTGGTTCCTTCTTATTTTTTAACATCCATTACGCTAGTTTACGCGGGCGGCGGTATTTGAGACGGCGCGCGGCTTTTATGAATGATAAACAAAGAGAGAGAAACACGTGAGCGCGCCGCGCGGGCGCCTGCCTCCCCCGCCCGGCGCCCGCGCCTCGCCTCGCGCGCGGCGTGTGTTTGTGTTCAGTCCCACACAATCCGCGTGTTGTGTCGCTAGCGCGCGTCTTAGCTGACACGCATCGGGCTCGCTCGGGCAAGATATTTAACAATGCCTAACTACAGGTATACCAACCAGGAGTTGGGTTGCTTAACATCCACAACGCGGGCATCAGAAAATCCACGTGTTGTTAGGCCGGATCATTTCCAGACGCGGTTCAGTGTTAATGTGTGGGCTGGGTTAATAGGCGATAGACCCTTAGGAACGCGAATTGTGAACGCTTTCGCAGTGATGCCTAGTGATAGAGACACATTATTAAAAGTGCAAGGATACATATTAAAACGTGCAGCCATCTGCGTCCAACAACAGGGCGAATATGTACAACAATTGGTGTAAATAGTGTAAATAAAAACTACGCAAGTATTAGGTATGTACATTTTAAATTATTGTAACAATAATTCGTAAAAGGTACCTGCATACCTGATGCAATGGGATAACTGAATTTCGTGTAAAATAGACAGGTTTCCGACTAACGGAATCAGTCGTAAACCTGTGACGATAACATGACAAGCCATTTATCCCGTTTATTAAATCTTTTGACCACTGCGAGACGACAGCTGACGGATAAGACTCGCACACACAGACGGACAGAGGTCATTAACATGCGAATTCGAGTTGCTCCTATCAGCTGTTTATTGGTATCTCGACGCGGCGGCACTTTACCGCGGGGCGGGCGGGTCATTCATAGAACATGGTGTAAAGGTTTTATGCCAAATGTCTCAAGCAGTTTTAAAATTATAATAATTACGTAAAATAAAAAACATTGAGATATCATCTTTATTTTTGTGTTTATAGTTTCTGTGCCAGCTATAGGTATATCTCTTAAAATATTTCGTGTATGAATAGATACACCTTATATAAATAAAAACCGAAACTATGTACTCGTACAATAAATAATCTAAGAATCCTATGACGCCCGACGTTCCAACATCACTTGTCCATGGTATAGACTATTATCTATGGTGACAAGCGAAGGGACGCGGGCGCACTGCGAATCTGCGAAGCATGAGGCTGTCAAAAAGTAAATTTTGGAAACAAATAGAATTTTTATATTATGGATCAAAGATTATACTACTTTTTAAGGAGAGGTACACAAATAAAACAATAGGTGAATAAATATAAAATAAGGCTAGAAAGTGGTGCAAATGAATAATGTTGGTATCGTTGTGTTGTGACTGACTGTAAGCTATTCACGTCGTCAAGAGTTTGAGACTGACGGTCGATTTTAAATATCAATCATGTGTCATCTGCAAATAACACCACCTTCGGTTGATTTTGAATCGGGGTAAATCATTAATGTAAACTAAAAAGAGGAATTGACCCAATATGGAACCTTGAGGAACGCCCATTGCCATTTCAGACCCTAATGAGTTTATGTCGTTTACTTTCAGGTATTATCTTAGTAAATCAAGAGCTGTATTCCTAATCCCATAGTGCTCTAGATTCAGAAGAAGTGTCTCATGGTTTCCGTAATCGAACGCCTTCGAGAGGTCGTTAAAGATTCCAATGGCATCTTGTGCTTCTTCCCAGGTATTAAAAATGTATTATGGTGACACCGGCGTCAGTGGTACAATGCCCTTTGGTGAAACCGTACTGTTGTTTACGAAAGAGGGAATTTGTATTAAAGTGACGTAACATTTGATTGAGCATCAGCTTTTCAAACACCTTACTGAGAACTGGCGGAATTTACACAGGCCTATAATTGTTGGGTTCTTTACTATCACCGAATTTGAACAGTGAAACTACTTTCCTGTGTTTCATGAGATCTGGAAAGACTCCTTGGTCTACACTAGCGAGGGCCATAGAATTAATAGGATTCTAACTTAGTGAGTGAATCACGACCGTAGGGAGTGATTCTTGATGATTGACTCACGAGCGTAGCGAGTGATCCAAGTGTTAGAATCCTGAATGACGCGAGTGATTCATGGCCATCGATATAAATCCGTTTTATTCAAGAGTTGCGTACTATACTTTATACCATGACTACGAGAAAAAGAAAGATTTAAGCGAAAGTAGACATTTAATGAAGAAAAAAGGGATTGGAACAATTGTGTTCGTTCGACTTACAGTATTCAAAATAGCGCCAATTTACGAATGACAGCAAAGAACACAAATAGGGCTTGCTATACGTTCATTTTTACTATCCGGATAATACGGATATTCATATTTTACTATCCGGATAATGCGGATAAGACGGTTTTTTTTTTAAGTTTTTATAAGAAATAAAACTAATAAGCTTTTTTAACACGTTTAAATGACAAAGAAATAATAAACTATACCAATATTTCAAGTAACAATCACGTAAAAAAAATTGTTCCGTTTCTAAAATTATACAATAACACACCGATACCGCCCAAATAATTTGTATCTATTCTTCTCATACTAAAAACAATTCTAATAAAAAAATAGATCTTTCATTTATCACAAATCACAGCTTCCCAATCAAATCAACCTATTTAAATAGTATATTATGCAATTAGTGAATAAAGGACGGATTTAAAGCGAGGGCCATAGATGAATTACGAGTAAGTGAAGGATTCTAACGACCCGAGTTCCACAACTCCCTTGGAGAGTCGTCGTCGTCGGGTTCTGTTCCCTTCCCGTGTTCGTCCTCGGGGACTTCAATGCCAAAAATGTGGCTTGGGGTTCCCGGTATACGGACACACGGGGCAGGATGGTGGAGGACTGGGCTCTTGAGACAGGCCTGGCCGTCCTGAACCGGGGTTCTGTCCCCACGTGTGTGCGGATGCGGGGTGAATCAGTGGTGGACATCTCGTTCGCCAGCCCCGCTCTGTCGCCGCGTGTAATTGACTGGCGCGTCATGGAGGGGGTGGAGACCTATTCCGATCACCGGTACATCCGGTTTGACGTCTCCGCCCAGACCTCGAGTGCGCCTGTCCGACAGGCCCCGAGTGGTCCGCGGTGGGCGTTGAAGCAGCTGGACCGGGAGCTCTTCCTGGAAGCCTCGATCGTGCAGGCCTGGGTGTCATCACCGGACAGGCCTGCTGACATCAACGACGAGGCTGAGTGGTTCCGGGAGGCCATGTCCGAAATATGTGACGTGGCAATGCCCCGGGTGCAGCCCGGACGTGCCTCGCGCCAGGTGTACTGGTGGTCGCAACAGCTGACGACACTGCGCAATGCGTGCGTTGCTGCGCGACGCCGGTACACCAGGCACCGCAGGCTCCGTATTCGTCCTCCGGATACGGAAGCCATTCAGGCGGAGCTGTACGAGGGGTACAGAGCGGCGAAGACCGCCCTCCAAGCGGAGATCCTGCGGGCCAGGGGAGTGACCCGCGAGGAGTCGCTGGAGACTGAACAGGGACCCGTGGGGACGCCCATACAAGATGGTGCGGGAGAAACTCCGCCCATGGGCTCCCCCGCTGACGCAGTCTCCGGCCGCAGCTTGTGGGTGAGCTCTCTGTTCCCTTCGAGAGGGGAACATGCCTCCCCGCCCGTGGCTCCGCCTACTGCGGTGCCCGATGCGGATCACACCGCCGACGACGACGACGATGCTCCGGAGGTGACCGAGATAGAGATGAGAGTGGCGGTACGTAGGCTGAATGCCAAAAATACCGCCCCAGGACCCGACGGCTTACCTGGGAAAGCCTGGGTCCTGGCCTTGGAGGCTCTCGGGCCTCGACTAAGAGGGCTCCTAAACGCATGCTTGGAGAGGGGCCAGTTCCCACTTCGCTGGAAGACGGGGAAACTGGTCCTCATCAAGAAGCCGGGGCGCCCTGCGGACTCTCCGTCCGTTTACCGGCCCATCGTGCTGCTCGATGAGGGCAAGCTCTTTGAAAGAGTCATTGCAGACCGCCTCGTCGGGCGGCTGGTGCGGGTGGGGCCGGAATTGGCGGAGTCAGTTTGGTTTCCGCAGGGGGCGCTCTACGGTGGACGCCATCATGCGCGTGCGAGCCCTCACGACGGGGGACGCTGTGGCCCGGGGTGGGGTCGTCTTGGCGGTGTCTCTAGACATCGCCAATGCCTTCAATACCCTGCCTTGGAGTTGCATCAGGGAGGCACTCCGGTATCACCGGATGCCGACCTACCTCTGTCGTGTGGTCGACGCCTATTTGACGGACAGGGCCGTCATCTACCCCGGTCACCGGGGAGAATGGCGGTTCCATTCTCCCGAGAGATGTCTTGCGGTGTCCCACAGGGATCGGTCCTGGGGCCGCATCTGTGGGACATCGGATACGATTGGGTGCTGCGCGCCGACCTCCCTAGCGGCGTCAGCGTCGTTTGTTACGCTGACGACATGTTGGTCCTGGCGCAGGGGAGGTCGCACCAGGCGGCGGCCGAACTGTAACAAGACATTTATTGTTTGTATTTTACATTTCTGCCTCATCCCTCGGCGTTATCGTTCGTAATGATTGTGCAATCACTTCCAGGCGTAGTAAAACGCACGTGCGTGCCGACGGACCCGGACAAGGCGGCGCGCGGCGGGTTCGGCGGCGGCGTGACGGCGGGCGGCAACCCCGTGTGGCGCAACCCGTGCGCGCCGCACGTGCTGCCGCTGTTCCCGGCCGCGCTGGCGCTCGCGCGCGCGCTGCACCAGCTGCACGCGCCGCCCGCGCGCGCCCTGCGCCACGCGGCGCACGCGCGCGCGCTGGCGCCCCCGCAGGCGGAGAGGCGGAACTTGCTGGGCCAGCGGGACCACGACCCGCCGATCTCTACGCGGCCTCAGGTAATGATAAAGTTCTAACCATCGCTTGGCCAGACGCTATACTGTTCCCGGCCGCGCTGGCGCTCGCGCGCGCGCTGCACCAGCTGCACGCGCCGCCCGCGCGCGCCCTGCGCCATTTAGATATTAATTGCCAACTACATAAATTCACATTCCTACATGTTCCCACAGGACCGCATGCAGAGTTTCCTCCACACTCTCCACGAGAACGTGTGCCACCTCGTAGGCGCCGCGGCCACGACACTCGGCCGCGAGCTGTACGCCGTGCCCGGCCTGGCCGGCTTCCTCGCAGACTCTCTGTTATACGGGCTAGAATATCTACCCGACCATTGGCTGCGGCCAATAGTCAGGAATGCGTTGAAACCACTGCTGCATCACTGTCCACCGGCACATTATGCGGATGTTGCGTTACCTCTATTGGAGCATTTCGCGCCTTTCAGTAAGTTTTTAACTATTTTCTGTAGTATAGCTCTTTTTGAAGGTTAACTGTGCCAAGATGCTTATTTCCGCCGCAACGTTTTTAGTTTCATTAGGAAGAGTAAGGGTGCCGGTGTAATAAAAGGAACATTAGGCAATTTTTCAACTTAATCCCTGAGATGTAAACTCCCTTGTGATGTCAAAAAGTCATATTATTAGAAGCTACTAATTTCATTTAGTCCTACACCACGAAAGGAACATTAGTAAATAAAGTTGCATATTTAAAGATTCATATTTATATACAATGTCGCCCATGGGCATGTGACCGCCCGTATGTTTCTGAATATTCATGAAAAATGATAGAAAATTAAATTTAAAAAAAAAAAATGATAGACCCTAAACCCTATACTCCCTATAGACCCCCGTCTATCTTTTTTTTTTTTTTGTAATCGCCCATTATTTTTTGGACTTGTGTTTTTTAAATTTATAGTTGTTTTTAGAAAAAAAAATCTTCACTTCTGTTTTTTTCATAGCCTTTAATTTTTTATTAAAATGTAATAAAAAATGTTAGTTAATCCGATAAAATAACTCATAAGCTTTTAGAAATAACAAACAAAATCGAAATCGAGCCAATAACACCGGAGATATGGCAAATGCTAATTGAAAAAAAATGACAATTTTTTTAGTTAATTTTCGATCATTTTTCATGAATATTCAGAAAAATACGGGCGGTCACATGCCCATGGGCGACGTTTTACGAGGGTGAATCAAAAAATTCTTGGAATCAATATTTAAAAATGCAAAGATTTAAACAAAAATATTTTATTTTTCTACATAATCTCCCTCCATTTAGAATAACGCGTTTCTAACTTCCTTATTCCTTGTGAAAAAAATTGTTTTTCTTGACTCTCGAAAAACTCCTCCACGGCAGCCATAACCGCGTCATTATCGTAAAATTTTGTTCCACGAATGTCCTCTTTTAATTTTGGGAATAAGTGAAAATCACTTGGGGCTAAGTCCGGAGAATATGGTGGGTGGTCAAGGAGATTGAAGCCAGCACAGCGGATTGCGTTGAGCACAACTTCCGATCGATGAGCAGGAGCGTTATCTTGAAGAATCAACACGCCCAACGATAGTTTTCCACGACGTTTTTCTTTAATCGCTTCACGCACTTTCGGGATTAAATTTGCATAATAGGGTCCAGTAATCGTCTGGCCTTTTGGCATGTAATCAATAAAAAGGATTCCTTCACTATCCCAGAACACTGAGGCCATAACTTTGCCAGCGGTAGGAGCAACTCAAATTTCTTAATGGATGCAAAGGATGGTCGTTTCCAAGACATGCTTTGTCTCTTAGTTTCAGGATCAAAATGCCCACCACGTTTCATCCATGGTGACAAGGCGACGGCAAAAAATATCCGAATCACGCTGAAACATTTCGAGATTACGCTTAGAAATTTCCAAACGTCGCTTTTTGTTTTCGTCGGTTAACATTCGTGGCACCCATTTTGCCAACACTTTTTTGAACCCCAGTGAATCAATTAAAATGGATTGAGCGCTACCACATGATAGTTATTCTTCTGTCTTCCAAAACCAGATTCTCAACCTTTTTGACATTTTCTTCCGTAACGGAGGTTGAAGGCCGCCCAGAACGCGGGTCATCTTTACAGCTTGATCTACCTCTTTTAAATTCAGCCACCCAGTACGCAACCGTAGAATAGGGTACAGCATCATCCCCCAATGTCTGCTGAATGTCCGAAAATTTTTCGTACGTAGACATTTTTTTCAAACTGATATATTTTATCACCGCACGTAACTCACTTTTATCCATAAATTTGGGTTTTTAGCAACTCGTTGCACAAAACAATTTTTTACTTGCGAACGAACTGATAAAAACAAGTGACAATTTGCATTACTATTGTGTGATTGACACTCTTTAATTTGAATATCGAAATTCTCCCAAAAAGGTTTTATATATATGCAATTCTAAGAACTTTTTGATTCACCCTCGTATTTACCGTCTGGCAATCCCGATGCTCACCAATTGTTAATTCTTACAGTGTTGACCCATCTCTCATTACGCTGGGACTACATCTCGTCTCTCTACGAATCTGGAAAATTGGAGGAGGAAGGTGGCAGTGAATCACAGGAGGTGCTCGAAGATATTCTCGTCAGGAACTTGACGCGGGAACATCTTGAAGTTTTGAAGGTACGAAATCAATGCCCGAATGTAGTATAACTATTATGCTCAACTCATCATATAGGGTCCACATAGCATAGATTTTTCCACCTAACGTAATGAAATATCCCTTATTTGACATCACACTGAATAAGCAGTTTAGTGCTTTCCATAATCTTCTATCAGCACCATGAGCCCGAATGAAATGAATGAATGAAATGCACCGATCCCAGCGTGGTTTAACCAGACTCTATAAATCGAATGAACCCCAAGATTTGCACTAGCCCCTGGAGCCTCATGTTTCATGGTGCTACAGCGGCTATTGCATATCAGGGAGTAGACCAGGTGGCGCGGTAATGGTAGGGAGAAACTTGCCCTCAGGATAGGAAAGGATTTACGAGCCGTACCGGATATGCATCCTTGAGTAGGCAATGAACTAGTGGAAAGACGGGTGATATTTATCAATGGATGGGCATCTTTTACGACGTCGCCGCCAATTGGCTCAGTCAATCTTCACCTGGGAATCCTTTGGCGGAGTTACGCTACTTTCTAGGCTCTTTTCTATCTTACTGCTGTGCTGTGTTACACATTGCTGTTTTCTATGTCTTCATCAGAGGGCTCGTTGTCCGTTTCAGCAGACCTAACATGACGCACGCGACAATTGCTCTCGCGTGAGTAAATTTTGTCTCTTTTCTCTTTTTCTGACAGCGCTTCCATACAAAATAGTCGACTACTTCTGTCAAACTTTATGCTTTGTCGACTCCTTCTGTCAAACTTTATGCTTTGTCTACAAACCCTAACATGGCACCTTAGTTATCTCGATTTTTGACAATTCAACACGAGATAATCTCCGATTCTTCTGTCATTAAGTCGTATTTACTAATATCTCCAAAATAACATGGCAGTTTCATAATTGTGATTATTTTAGCCATCATTTTATTTTACAAATTTTATTTTACAATATATTAATAATGAAAATACTTAGTTTTAAACTACTATTTATATTGGAACGACGTGTTTTATATGGATTTTTTCGTTTTTTGTATGGAAAATATGAAAAATTATTACCTACATGTTGGGTATTAGGGGTTTATAGGTTTCATGAAGGGGGTTGAAATTTTCATTATTTTTGCGATAGGACTTACCATTTTCGAGATATAAGCAAAAGAAAAAAAGTCGAGGTGTTGGTGTGAATTGTAGTTCATGAAAATTAATTTCCACACCATTTTAAACGCGATTAAATACTTGGACAATCAGAATTTTAGATGAAAAACGTAAAATTCAGAATAGCACAATTGCCATTTTCACTAAATTAATAACTCAGTGCCATCTTATTGCCGTCAAACTAAAATATAGTTAAGTTGTGTCACTTTAGTCTATTTCAGAATGGGAAATCGTCGGTTGACAGGAATAATCTAAATTTTGGTAATTTTTAGTCTAGTTTAGAGGTATTTGTGACAAGGAAATCGGCATCATTGAATGAATGAAACGGAATCTCAAGCCGATGTTGCTATCATAAAAATAATATTTTTTTAATAACTTGCAACATCGGTTTCTCGTCGCGAGATATTGAAGTGTCAAAATGCTTTTTTCGAGTTTCCTCGTCGTTTACGGTCATGTTAGGGATTAGAATGACGTCAGAATCGTAGACAAATTTCGACAAAACGAGAAAAAGAGCGTTCTCGCGCTTGTCATGTTAGCCGGTTTCTTGTATATCTCGCTGGCCGTCTTCTGGATCTTGTATCGGTCTTCAGCCGTGTTCATCCAAAAGTTGAATTCCTTATCGAAGTACGTCATGTCTTGCTTAAGGTTGTCGTTACAAGTGTAAACGGTCTAAAAAAAATCTGCTCAACAACGTAAATACCGCAATGAATGTTGTTGAACTGTCAAAAACAATGAAACAAATTTGTCGTTTTACGTTTACGAAAATGTGTTGCGTAATTAGATAGCTGAATTGCACTTTATTGTGTTGTAGCAAGAGTCCCTTTTTATTTAAAAGATTTTGCCGAGTGTCCCATCTGTGTTAATCTGTGACTAGACTCATGAATCATGAAATCATGTGATCTGTTCACCCCATTTATGTTTATACTTTAGTATTTTGTTTAATTTCCAGATATCACTCGTAGACGGCGGACTGAGCATCGAAAACAACGCAGACGACATGGAGGACGACACTACGACCGGCAGCTTGCCGGCGCGCGCGCCCGACACCGTGTCCGAGCTGGGCGCGCTGGTGCTGGCGCGGCCGGGCGCCGGGCCCGCGGCGTTATACACGGTGAGATATGAACATACATTATATCGAGAACTACGCAGACGACATGGAGGACGACACTACGACCGGCAGCTTGCCGGCGCGCGCGCCCGACACCGTGTCCGAGCTGGGCGCGCTGGTGCTGGCGCGGCCGGGCGCCGGGCCCGCGGCGTTATACACGGTGAGATATGAACATACATTATATCGAGAACTACGCAGACGACATGGAGGACGACACTACGACCGGCAGCTTGCCGGCGCGCGCGCCCGACACCGTGTCCGAGCTGGGCGCGCTGGTGCTGGCGCGGCCGGGCGCCGGGCCCGCGGCGTTATACACGGTGAGATATGAACATACATTATATCGAGAACTACGCAGACGACATGGAGGACGACACTACGACCGGCAGCTTGCCGGCGCGCGCGCCCGACACCGTGTCCGAGCTGGGCGCGCTGGTGCTGGCGCGGCCGGGCGCCGGGCCCGCGGCGTTATACACGGTGAGATATGAACATACATTATATCGAGAACTACGCAGACGACATGGAGGACGACACTACGACCGGCAGCTTGCCGGCGCGCGCGCCCGACACCGTGTCCGAGCTGGGCGCGCTGGTGCTGGCGCGGCCGGGCGCCGGGCCCGCGGCGTTATACACGGTGAGATATGAACATACATTATATCGAGAACTACGCAGACGACATGGAGGACGACACTACGACCGGCAGCTTGCCGGCGCGCGCGCCCGACACCGTGTCCGAGCTGGGCGCGCTGGTGCTGGCGCGGCCGGGCGCCGGGCCCGCGGCGTTATACACGGTGAGATATGAACATACATTATATCGAGAACTACGCAGACGACATGGAGGACGACACTACGACCGGCAGCTTGCCGGCGCGCGCGCCCGACACCGTGTCCGAGCTGGGCGCGCTGGTGCTGGCGCGGCCGGGCGCCGGGCCCGCGGCGTTATACACGGTGAGATATGAACATACATTATATCGAGAACTACGCAGACGACATGGAGGACGACACTACGACCGGCAGCTTGCCGGCGCGCGCGCCCGACACCGTGTCCGAGCTGGGCGCGCTGGTGCTGGCGCGGCCGGGCGCCGGGCCCGCGGCGTTATACACGGTGAGATATGAACATACATTATATCGAGAACTACGCAGACGACATGGAGGACGACACTACGACCGGCAGCTTGCCGGCGCGCGCGCCCGACACCGTGTCCGAGCTGGGCGCGCTGGTGCTGGCGCGGCCGGGCGCCGGGCCCGCGGCGTTATACACGGTGAGATATGAACATACATTATATCGAGAACTACGCAGACGACATGGAGGACGACACTACGACCGGCAGCTTGCCGGCGCGCGCGCCCGACACCGTGTCCGAGCTGGGCGCGCTGGTGCTGGCGCGGCCGGGCGCCGGGCCCGCGGCGTTATACACGGTGAGATATGAACATACATTATATCGAGAACTACGCAGACGACATGGAGTACGACACTACGACCGGCAACGCCCCGGCGCCAATCACACAATATTTATGCAAACTGTCACTTGTTTTTGTCAGTTCGTTCGCACGTAATAAATTGTTTTGTGCAACGAGTTGCTAAAAACCCAAAATTATGGATAAAAGTGAGTTACGTGCGGTGATAAAATATCTCAGTTTGAAAAAATGTCTACGAAGGAAAAATTTTCGGACATTCAACAGACATTAGGGGATGATGCTGTACCCTATTCTACGGTTGCGTACTGGGTGGCTGAACATAAAAGAGGTGGATCACACTGTAAAGATGACCCGCGTTCTGGGCGGCCTTCAACCTCCGTTACGGAAGAAAATGTCAAAAAGGTTGAAAATCTGGTTTTGGACGACAGAAGAATAACTATAATACATATAGCTGAGATCCTAAAGATATCATTTGGTAGCGTTTAATCCATTTTAATTGATTCACTGGGGTTCAAAAAAGTGTCGGCAAGATGGGTGCCACGAATGTTAACCGACGAAAACAAAAAGCGACGTTTGGAAATTTCTAAGCGTAATCTCGAAATGTTCCAGCGTGATTCGGATAATTTTTGCCGTCGCTTTGTCACCATGGATGAAACGTGGGTCCACCATTTCGATCCTGAAACTAAGAGACAAAGCATGTCTTGGAAACGACCATCCACTCCATCCATTAAGAAATTTCGAGTTGCTCCTACCGCTGGCAAAGTTAAGGCCTCAGTGTTCTGGGATAGTGAAGGAATCCTTTTTATTGATTACATGCCAAAAGGCCAGACGATTACTGGACCCTATTATGCAAATTTAATCCCGAAAGTGCGTGAAGCGATTAAAGAAAAACGTCGTGGAAAACTATCGTTGGGCGTGTTGATTCTTCAAGATAACGCTCCTGCTCATCGATCGGAAGTTGTGCTCAACGCAATCCGCTGTGCTGGCTTCAATCTCCTTGACCACCCACCATATTCTCCGGACTTAGCCCCAAGTGATTTTCACTTATTCCCAAAATTAAAAGAGGACATTCGTGGAACAAAATTTTACGATAATGAAGCGGTTATGACTGCCGTAGAAGAGTTTTTCGAGAGTCAAGAAAAACTATTTTTTTCACAAGGAATAAGGATGTTAGAAACGCGTTATTCTAAATGCATTGCATTGGAGGGAGATTACGTAGAAAAATAAAATATTTTTGTTTAAATCTTTGCATTTTTTTATATTGATTCCAAGAATTTTTTGATTCACCCTCGTATATGCAGATGAGCGTGGGCGATGTTAGCCCGGCTGTTGGTTAATACCGGGCACAAATTCAGACTAAAGACTCCTACTGAGAACTTTCTAATTGAAAAATCCAATCATATTTGGCCTAACCAGGCAATCGAGCTTAAGAGCGCATTCCGTCGACCAGTAGACAAATTGACCGAGTTTTTTCAGTTCAGAAACACAAATGGGTAAGGTCGCCAAAAATGTACTATTTAAAATTGTGAGGTGAGCCCATGTTTGGTTGTGAACACCATGCGCTAGCAAATAGTATGTTTATATTATTATATTATAACATATTGATAATCATGCTTAGAATAATGTAGAAATAACCAGAATATACGACAAGCTGTATACATAAATTATTTGTCTCCTATCAACCCAGAGGACGAAAAAAAAACCTTTTCTAATTTGTGTCTCCAAAAAGTTATCCAGTGTGTTATTCCGATTCGATGTGGGGTAGATTTTTTGTTTTCAACAGTACGCAACATTATTTAGCTAATTTTAATGTGATAACTCCTTAATGTTACTGTCAATTGTAAGTTTTGTCAATTTTTTTCATTTGTGGTCGCGACAGTAAACAACTGTAAATTCCATATTTTAGTGCGCATATTTCGGGCAGTGTATGGGCATTTCCGTAGAAATTTATCCACTCTCATTTTGTGCTGTCCCATGACTTTATTTATAATTCATTAGAAGACCGAAGGCCTATTATTGTAATTCACTATTTATTATGATAGTATAATAAATAAACTCAGTAAATAACAGTGAATTAGTCTATTTTTACTATAATAATTATTAAAATAAGACGAAAATATGTTTGGAACCCCCCCAGTTTTCAGGTGTCCCACAGTGTCGTGAAACACTTTGAGTTAGATTATTGATGACATAAAATTAAGCATGCATGTAAAAAGGTTTTAATATATTCAAATGTATGATTTCTTTTAAAATAAAACATAAATTACAGCCACTTTAATACAAAAATAATTATTTTTTACTATTTTAATTGTGTCCCACGATTTCGGACGTAGTGGAAAATTCCACTTTGTAACGGTATTTCCTCCACAAGTAAAAAATAAACTTACAAAATCTTAGCACATTTATTTTCCTGGCAACCATATTCATCGATTCCGCAAGTTTTTTCGGTTGGCAATCAGGTGCTGTCAAAATCATTCGTGTCTAAACTTGCAAAGCGTTACCGTCTACGTGTAATTCATCCACTTTGAGGAATTTCTGCTGGTAAGTTTTTGTTTTTGATAATGTTGTTATTGTTAACTATAATAAAATAATCGTAAAAATGATTAATTGAATTACTTGCAGCATTCATTGTTCTATTGTTTAACTACACGCAATTTTAGATTGGAAAACATGAAAACGTTACCTCCATTTTGTTTAGTTACGTATATGTGGATTGTAAAAGTTACAAAATGGAAATGTAAAGGCGAGTACATAAGCTAAACAAGCATGATGTGTGCAATTTTTATGTGATAATTTTTTGTTGTGGTGGTATTTTTTTTTTATTTGGCTTTTTTATGCACTTATGCTTATATTAATGCATTAATTTAAAAGTTTGTTCAGGAAACTATCTTTTTCAACCGAAAGTTGCTAGCTAATGAAATACCACTAATCTCATGCTTTCCTTTGGGCTGGTAGATTGCGGGATATTGCTATATTGTATGATATAATTTCTTCAATGCTTTTGGCAAGGGATGACTTACTATTATTTTAACTAACGTGTTGTGTAACCGTGCGTACCAGAATACCTGTTAAATTGAGAAACTATTCGAATGAAAAGAATATAAATAATAATAATAATTAATTTAGAAAACTGTTTGGACAAACTCTAATTAAAGGCTGATTAAACTAAGGTTCTGTAGTTTAATTTTCGTTTCATCAACCATCTGACCATTTATAATTTTTATTAACTATGTGAAATAAGCTTTACGTTTCCGTTTTGTAACTCCACCATTCAATTTTGTAACTGTCCCATTTTTTTCATCATAAAATTTAATTTAATTTCCAATTTTTACAGGGCACCAGCTCATTATTTGTTTAGTTTTTTATAAAGTATCATACGACTATAAATTTAAAAATACTCTAATCTTGTTAACTATTTTCGACAATGTGCAAAACAGAAAATAACAAAGCTTAGTTCCCAAAAGTAACAAAGTGGATATGTTTTTACTAAATCACAAAAAAACTAACGCATTTACTAATTGATTTATATATAATTTTTAAAGAAAGTAGCGTTTTCTATGCTAAAAACACTTTTTCCGTTAAAAATTAAATATCTAAATATATTTTATTTTATTGCAAACAAGTTACAAAATGGAAATCAGAAACACTACCTTGTACCAAACAAATCATATTTTCTCAGAAAATGGGTATTCTTTTGTTGTTTTGCAACTATAACAGTAATCTTTAATGAATATCAAATCATTACAAGATAATAAAAACACTATTTAATAAAAATAATCCACTTTTCTCCATTTTGTAACCGGGACAAATTTCTACGGAAACGCCCGTATATGTGAATTCTACGCGGTAATTACAAAGATATCGCTTACTAGGTTCCTAATTCGAAATTTATATACAGTCAATGACCAGAGTATCTTTGTGACCGGTATTCATTGATGAAGATAGAAATTTCGAGTGTGTTTGTTCCAGTTCGTTATGTTGTTTGTTATGTCACATACTGGAATTGTATAAAGAAAACTGTCTAGGGTTCGTTTTTATTATTGAATTTTAATTTTATGAAAGTAATTAATTCATAATATTTGAAAATGGATTTTTGTTGACCTATTTCCAAGTAAGCATTGACCCTTACATGATTCCTGTGCGTTATTGTAATATTGTGTGTTATAATCATCCAGTGCGTTATATTACAGTTTTTGACGACCTTACCCAAATATGAAACTGAATTTCCACTCGATTCAAATATTAATAAAAACTCGCAAATATTTCAGGTGATTCGAGCACTAACATGGAACGACTCGCCATCTTCTCTCCGCGCCACCGCTCTCGCCATGCCCGCGTTACGTGCAGCATTGCAAGCCGGGCGAGTGGGGCCAGGAGAAGCTAACGGAGCACTTACTGCAGTACTGCAGGCCTTGAGGGTGCATGGACAACACGACGCTAACCAGGCCGCCTTGTTGGCACTGGCTGTGCAGGTAAAAACTTATGAATTTCTAATAAGACAAAATTAAGATATTGGCGGTCTAGCCTAATTTGTGCGGGCGAAACTAACGGAGCCCTCACCATTCAAATAGCCTGAAAATTGTTTAATTTAAATAAATGCTTAATCCGTTAAGAGTTTACCCACATTTTGCCACTTATGTTTCTCTACAAATAAATGATGTCCTTCTCAGACATACGAGATTCTGCGTCCCCTATTCCCGGGCATAGTGGCGGTGTTACGGTCCATCCCCGACGTGGACGCGCACGACCTGCACCGACTGGACGAGAAGCTCACCGCGCACAACACCAAGCCTTCCAAGATAGACAAGAGCAAACGGGACTTGTTCAAGAAGATTACTTCTAGGGTATGTAACAATGATCCTATTCGTAGAATTGTATTGTCTTAGGTAGAGATTGCCGGTAGAATTTAAATATGGCCCTCTTCTTTGATTTGGAACATACATTTATTTTGTAGATTTTGATGTATATGTCGTAGGATGATTTGATAATTCGAATATTCGCGAAAACCCTAGGGATGTTGCATAAACACGGATAATTGAGACAATTGTGAAAACATTTGTACGAGCAACTTGGAAGTAGCGCTCGTTCAGTTCGCGCGCGGTTGGTCACAGTTCTAACCTAACCTATTTCACCCAGTTCAATATGACGAATCATACAATCTGCCTGCAACTAGATAATTAGACACTGGTGACAACATTTCTGCGGCAGGTTGTATGATTCGTCATTTTGAACTGGGTGAAATAAGTTAGGTTATGTTAGAACTGTGACATACCGAGCGCGAGCCGGGCGTGTGAAGCGAGCAGTGCCGCGGCAGCGGCCGGCAAGCGCTACTTCAAAGTTGCTCGCAGAAATGTTTTTACCATTGTTTAGTTATTCGTGTTTTCGCAATATCCTTAGGGAATCCCTAGGTTTCTCGCGAAAATTCAAAATATCAAATCATTCTACGACATATATAAGAAACTTATCGATTGGAAATAAACACAGGTACAATATGTGTGCCAAAAAAAAATTTATTGTGGATACCTGGCTAAACCACGACTTTTTAAAGACACTGCTTATGCAGTTTTAGTTCGGAAATCCAGTTCATAACTTTGACTTGGTATTCTTTGTTTCTCATAGATCCTCATTGAAAAACTCAACCTGTATAATATCTCCGTATCCTACATTATTAGCAACTAGTCTACTAAAACCGACCTTTTTCCTATTCCAGTTGATCGGCCGCAACGTGGGCCAGCTATTCAAAAAAGAAGTGTACATCTTAGACCTGCCAACAATGCACGTGGTGAAGGACAAGCCGCGCAGTGCCATCGACGCTCCCGAGGGCGCCGGCCTAGAACGACTGTTCGCTCCAAGCGCTCCTACTTAGCAGCCTAGTTGTTGTTGGTTATTCTACTATGTCATTAATTATACATATTATTATGAATTTAATCTATTTATACCGAAATATAAGATTGATTTTGTTTTTATTCAGAAAATAAGTCTGTTTTATTTATCTGGCTAGCCTTTTCCCAACTACGTTGGCGTCGGCTTCCAGTCTAACTGGATGCAGCTAAATACCAGTATTTTATATATAGCGACAGCCTGTCTGACCTCCACAACTTAACGTGTGACAGACACTGGCATGGCCACCTTCAGAGATTTTAATTTTGACAACACAAAAAAAATGTTGCTAATTAGTCGAAATTTGTCGGTCAATGGTAAGGGTTTATAGGTGGCCGATCTGGGGAACATTCCCCAATTTTTAAGGTACAGTCTAAGAGCTAGATCGAAGATTTTTCGTAAACGAAAAATAATTAGAAGATTAGAATATACAATTAGATAGATAGATTTTTATAACTCATTATATCTTCTAAATTAAGTCCTGACTAAATCTGTGACTTGGCGAAAAATTGCGACTAAATAGCGACAAAATTTGGGAGAAAACAGATCTTCGCTATATTTAGCGATTCAATTGGGCCAAGCTGGGGAGATGCTCCCCAGATCGGCCACTTATAAACCCTTATAACTTTTGAACCAGCACGGATAAACTAGTACCAGTACGTATTGCCAAACAGAAATCGACCTTAATTTAAGGACAGCAATGTTGATATTTGTTTGGCAGTGACAATAGCGCTGCTCATTGGCAGATATGGGCCGGCTGTCATGAAATATCAGAGCATTTACATAAAATAACGATCATAAATTGACAATAAATAATTTATTCCTAAATAAGAACATAATTATTTTTCATATGTGTAAATCATTTGTGTGCCCACAGGCAGGTTCTTTCCATTGGAGACTAGTTCTACAGTGACTGCAGTTAGGTCTACTTTTAATACCGATGCGTTGTCTAAAACTACACATTTGCTCTCGTGGTCTCCGGGAACGGGAATCGTCCGGGGACCTAACACGGGGTCTTTGTATCTCCACAGTTTTAGGCTGCTCAAGTCTGAAAAGATGAAAATACAAGGCGAATTAGTTGTAGACAATCATTAGTGAAAAAGAACGAAACTGGGAGCTATAGCGCAACTTTGGCCTATAGCAGTGGACTACGATAGCCTGACCCCGAAAGCGATCGTATACACGATTGTTCCAACTTTTTGTTCGGTGAACCTGAACGCGTGTCGCCCCGACAGAGGGCGCTTTCTTTTTCCGAACAAAAAGTGATATTGCACGCGACCGATCCCGTATTTGCGCGACGATCGCTTTAAATATGACGCGGCCTGACGCCCTAGCACGAACGCGCGACGTAAACGGAACACACTCGAACGATTTATGAATCGAAAATAATATAACTATTCTTTAGCGTGTTGTTTTAATTTGTTGCGACAAGCACAATTAGTATCACCCAAAAAAAACTAAGTAAATATGTGCGAAACCAGTACTCTCAATATTAAAATCATTCGAATTCACGTTACGTTTACTCCGTGCGTCCGTACTATACTAAGCCCACTGATTTGATTGATTTGTAAATGTATCAAATGGATCAGAATTCAGAATTCCTTGCGTTGACAGTGGACGTCCGCAACACACTTTTCAACAAGTTTACTTGTGAGTTTCATGCACTAACTGTCTAAAAGCCCAAGTTATGTCAAACTCTAATGTGGATATTGTCAACATGACACGTGTTTTTTCCATGTTTATTTAACATTTTTGTACAGAATTTTCAATTATTTCTAATATTCTCACCTTTAATTGCCTTGACTTCCTTAGCGATCTTAACCTTTACTTTTTCCACAGTATCACCATCGGACAGTGTAGCCGATACCGTGAACAGTCCGTTCAGAGCCGTGGGGTTAATAAACTTTGCGTCTACGCCCGACTCAACGCTGAACGAGATGTGAGGCTGACCCGGTGCGCAATCTTCTTTTGTTTTCTCAGGGGCTTCGGCGTCATCCGTGAATTTTACGTCTATAGAATCCAACTGGAAAAGGAGAAAAACTTTTTTATTCAGTTAATAACTATGCTATAACATCATGACTCACTAGAATAGTGTCTCAAAAAATCTAAAAAAAAAAAAAAAAATAGTTAGCAAATAGTCACCCAATCTCACTCAGAACAAAGAAAACACAGTTTGTTGTAAAGTAACAGGAAGAAAAAAAGTCGACTCACATCTAAAGTATTAAGTAAATACAATTTATTCTCCAGCAGAATGGCGGCCTCGTCGAAGGGCAGGCCTACAGACAGAGCTTCAATTCCAATGCGCTCCATATTCTCTCTGGCTGCTTGCACGAACGGCATCACTCTCTTCATGTATTTCTTTAGTTCAGGAATAGCACCTAGCTTGGTGGATATTACTTTGTTGTCGGGAAGACCTGCTGGCTGCAAATGATAAGGTGTTTACACTTCTTATAATCATACATGGCAAGAGTAGAACAGAATTATGCTAAGTAATTGGCATGCAAAGATCGATGCAAAAAAGCAAAGAATTTGGAGGTCATCATGATTATTCATAAAAGGATACATTTAAATAAAAACTAGGCAATAGCAAAACGAGTGTTTGTATAATCAGCCTATAAAGTTCCCTCTACTAGGATACAGGCCTCCTGTATTCGAGAGGGAGTGGGCTGTAATTTACCACTTAGTGCAGGTTGATAGATGTCCAATAACTTTGAATTTTTGGTTCTAGAATCACGATTTTTTCTTCACCGTTTTGAGAGCAGTGGTGATAAAATGATTTACCCAAAGTAAAGCGCATGCCTGAGTTCGAACACACGACCTACAACTCGGTAAGTCGGAGCCTTTACCACTGCTCAATCAAAACGAGTGTTTGTCATAAACAAAAATTTTCGTCAAGTTTAGAAATATAGAGATTTGCTTACCCCATTAACTTCCTTCAAAGTAGTCAAAATTATATGCTGCCACTTAGGATACTCCTTAGCGATCCAAATAACAGCCTTATTTGGTTTCTTCTCAGGTTTAGGTGCCTCTCCCTTCTTAGGCTTCTTCACCGCGCAATGGTTCTTCAAGTAGATACGGAAGGAATGCGCCGCGTCCATCAAGTAGTTGCTGGCTTTGATTGAAACTTCGTCGATTTCCCCCGCTACTGGCCAGCGCTCGTGGAGGATGCTTGTTTTCTGGTGGAAAGAAATCAATTATCAGAAAGTATTTCTAAAAGTTATTGGAACAGGTTGGATGAGATGAAAGGGAATTAGAAAACGTTGTTACGTTTACCGACTCGCGCCCTTCATAATGAACAGTTAAAATGTAAAACTAGACTTGGTGCGCAATTTTGATATAGGTACTACCAGCAAGGTAATTGCGTAACATAAAATGACAATTGATCGCATTTTTTTGACAGTTCAGCGATGTTCGTTGCGTTATTAACGTTGTTGGGCAGACAAATTTATGAAACCTATGAAGCAATAGATTAGAAATATCCTTCAAACTCTCGGATTGTGATTTAAACTGTGTTGTGTAATAAGGGTGCTGGAACGCTGTGATTACATACTCATTGATATATCAATGACAAAAAATAATTAAATTGACTTGTATTAGTTACGATATAAGTACCTATGCAGCATTTTTTTTTTTGAATGGTAAATTATCAAATAACTTCTACCGCTCTGGGTGGAGCGGGAGGGCGTGTCAGACTCTTACTGACTAAAACCCACCCGTGATCCTGTACGTTGCCAGGGGCCACGGTATCCCTTTCGGACTTTCCCGCAAGTACTATGCAGCTTGTCACTTCTTTTATTTCCAATGATTAATTCAAAAGGCGTGGAACGCTTTTTGGTTACGACTAATTTAAACAAGTCACTCCAGACTTTTAGAATTAATCATTGGATATAAAAGAAGTGACCGGTGCATAGGTACTTATATCGTAACTAATACAGGTCAATTTAATTATTTTATAATGCGTGATTAAAGCGTGTTTTTTTTTAAACTACATATTTTTGTTATTTGGTATAATTAAAAAATACCCACATTTCCCAGCAGCTCCCACACATGCTCAGCGACATGCGGACAGATCGGCGACATCAACTTCGCCTGCGTTTCAATATACCGTGTCACCAACTCGGCATGCATGCCCCCTTCAGAACATAACTCCCTGTACTTATCCCGAGCCGCTTGAAGCTCAAAGAAACCGGACTTCAACGCCTCTTTGAACAACATCTTGTTGTAGTTGTCGTCAGTCTGATTGATCTTAGTGTTCATCTCGCTTACGAATACTTTGTCGTGGAAATTGTGTTCTCCTGTAAAAATAAGTTAAAATTAAATTGTGTACTCCATTTTAATACTACTGAATTGTTTATATACATGGTGATTGAATAAACGCAGTACATTTATATAGGCTAGTCAGATTATCCTCATCATTCTCTCGTCCTTATCCCAATTTATAGGCTATATCTGGCTAGGCTTACTAGCCAGATAAGGTGTATACAAGAGCCATTTCAAACTCTCTAAAAGCCATTATAAAGTAGCATAAACATTTTACCTGTGCGCAGAGTCGATTTCGCCGCAATAATTTCCTTCACCCACTCAATGAAAGTATACAGCCTCAAAATCGCCGCATCAGCAGTGTTCTCAACAAAGTTGGCATCTTCCACTGAATCTCCCGCATCCGCTAAAGTAAGACGCATTCCATCTGCGCTGAACTTATCAATAGTTTCCTTCAGAGTCAAGAAGTTTCCGTCAGACTTTGACATCTTGGCAGAGTTCAACATTAAGTGACCGTTAGCCCTGACGCCTTTCGGCCATTTTTCTTCTTCTTTAGGCCACATTGCACAGTGATTATAAATGTAGAACGTTAAATGATTCTGGATCAGATCTTTTCCTGACACTCTGAGATCTACGGGATACCTTTACAAAGATAAAATAAGAAGTTTATTAGAAAGAAGATAGATGTAAACACATGATCAAAATGTGAATTGAACAAAAAGTTATGCGTCAGCCCCAAACATTCATAATTTTCTGCCCTTATCTGAATTTATTTAGGGTGGGCTCAGCATGCTTTTTCGCTTACCCTGAAGAAATTGGATTAAGAGCTGAATAACGCAAAAATTGCATGCATTAACCCATCTGATAAGGACATACGATACGGATAATGATTATTGGCGTATTTTTATTCCTTATCGGGCGCGGCATACGCCGATAGCCGTCAAAACAAATATCGAAGCTAAGTGCTCTTAATATGCGCCGCAACTCGCTAAAATAAAATATAGTTTTGATGGAATTGAATGGGTTGATAAAAATGATAAAATTCGAAAGACTATTTACCAAAATTGGAAAGATTTCTTCATTCGATCTAAAGAGGCTTTGGGCACTTTTGTATTTTTTGGGAAGGGTGCGTCTTTGAAGAATATGTAATCCCAAACAGCCATGGTCATGTCTTCAGGTTTAATTTTGAGAGCATTTTCCTTATTCCCTCTAAATGTGTCGCCTTGCAGGAAGTGGGCGATTGTGTAATACGCGTTGTAAATAGTTGAGTCTGATAGAGATTCGATTAACCATTGCTGATCCCAGGGCAGTTTTGTTCCTGAGGAAGAAGATCATTATCAAATATTACATCTCAAATGAAACACACAAACATTAAAGTTACCAAACAACCTACCTAAACCATAAGTCCTGGAGCATGCATACTCATGCAGCCACTTCAGGGTGGCTTGGAAGTTCTTCCTTACCTCGTCATGGTAAGTATTCATAGCAGCGAGAGCTTTCTCCACCTGACTCTTCCACTCCTCATTACCATAGTCCAAATACCACTGATTACAAAGAGCCACTACACATTCATCTCCAGACCTCGACATAATGGTCTTTTCAGGCTCATAATAAATCACTGCACCATTCTCCGCAATAAGTTTTGCTTGCAAATTCTTTTTGACATCTTGGATTTTCTTTCCCTTGTATTCTCCAACTAGTAACACGCCGTCATAGAATCCTTTCAGGTAAACCATCTCTTTGGCTTGTGTTAGCTTATCCTTGTCATTTTGGCTTTGAATTTTAAGCTTATCATATAAATGTACGGCAGACATGGTTCCAAATTCGGGAATTTCGAGTATAGACACCGGTTTGAATGGGAGGACCATGTCATCTTGGATACCATACTTTTCTCTGAAAGCTGGTTTCTTTTGTAAGTCCACGAGTGCCGCATAGTCATCAGGAGAGTCAGAAGGAACACTGGTTACAATACCTGTACCTTTATCCTCCTTGATGGTCAACATAGGAAGAGCATATATCTTAGGGTAACAAGTGAATGGGGATTTTAAAACAGTTCCCATTAGAGCTTCTCCTACAACTTCTAATAATACTTTAAACTCTCCATCCTTTTCTGTAAAACCTTGGTAAGCCATATTTCTGGCCGCTCTTCTTGTACAAATAAATATTCCATCATTGACTGTTTCAAAGGCAATGTACTTGATATCAGGATGCACCCAGCAGTTTGTTTGACCATACATTGTTTCTGGTCTTAATGTTGCTGCAACCAAACTCACCTTTTTGCTTTTCAGAGGCCTAAAATGGAAGATTAATTGAAATTCATACATTTTGGAAGATACTTTAAGCTTTGGGCAGCATTAAGCCACCGGTAAATATATAACACTTTTTTGCGTTTATAATATTAGTTAGGAATAGAAAGAACAATGTTACATACTTGAGAACTTCTGGGAAAGGTTCAACCACTTCCATTTTGAGGAGAGTATACTCTTGAGGGCCAGCCCCCTCTCCCGTGCTCCTGTCATGGTCCATACATGGTTGCTTGTCCAGCGGGGAGAAAATAGTAAAGCGTTTACCATACATGATCTTATTACGCTCTTTGAGATGGTAGAATTGCCACCTTATGAATGAGTCATAGAAAGGATTTGCATCAGTAGTAATGAATTTGCGACGCCAGTCTACCTGCAAAAAAACAATAGCGTCTCTGAATTCGTTTTTCAAAGTCGAGTTGTCCAGGTAACTATCTGTGACTAAATTCTTGACATTTATGTAATTTTTTCTAGGATTATTATTGTTACTATTAATAGAGACAGAAAAACCATAATCGTTTTGAGATTATGGTACAACACAACAAAAATTGTTCATTATACAGGATTGAGTTCACTGTCAGTGAAAAATACTTACATGAATACCCATTCTTTTCAAATCAGCTACAGCCCGTGGAGGAAAGTATTCAAGCCAATGGCTCTCATCAGCAAACAGTTTGATGTCCTCTTCAGGGACTCCAATACTTTGCATGATCTGCCATTGGTACTTGGCCCCTCCTGTCTTGGCCACTGCTTTACTTTTTTTCCCTTTACTTTTGTCTTTGGGGACAATTTCACTTTCTTCTTTTACTACAACCTCTTCTTCTTCAGGAAATACAGGAGGGCAACCATAGAGAGCCATTTCTCTTTTCAACTTATCAGCACATGCTTTAATTGGCATACCAGTACAGTGGAATCCGAAAGGAAACAGCACCTTTCTACCTTTCAGTCTATAGTATCTTGAGGCAAACTAAAATATAATATTAGGAACTTATTCATAGTATCAAAATAGTTGATAAAAAAAAAGAATCAATCAATCAACTCAGCTAATCAAAAAAAAAAGAACAGCTATAAAAAAATCAATTGGTAGCTACAGTGACATTGGTATACAGTGTTGAGGTTTTTTTTCAATATTATTGCATCATGCATGTTAGGTAGTATTCACCTTGTATAACTTGATAGCTGAAAATGTAAACATTGATTTGCACTCACTTCGCATTTTGATAGAGAGAATGTATGACCAAGATGCAAGCGCCCGTTCATATACGGATAGGGAAACGTACACATGAATTTTTCATGAGGCTTCCCGTCGTCCGGTGCTTCCATTTCGAATATTTTCTCATGGTCCCATTTCGCCTGGACTTTCTTCTCAATATCTTGCAGATATTCCACCTTAAAGGTGCCTTTACGATCTAATGTAGCCTGAAATTTCAATGAATATTTTAAACAACTTGTGATAATTATGTTACTAATCGTTAAGGAAAATTGGCAATGATTGAGTAAAGCAGTTTACCCGGCCGTACGCTCTCAATATACTAGAAAGGGCTTTAAAATATGATTAAGTTACAGAAATCTTACCATTACCGCGGGGTTTTAGTCAGCAATTTTAGTCATGCAGAAATTCTTCCTCATCAAAGGAAACGACGGATTTGCACGTTGCCAGTTGCCACGACACTGACAGCTGCCGTCAGTCCGTCACATGTCAAACAGCTGAAACAGCTGCGGCGGTCAAGTCAATGCCAAGCTCAGCCAAGCTGTCAAAGTCATAGACATAAATTACACTGTCAAAATCAAACTACACAATGATTATTTTTTCAGGAAGGGAACAAGTTATCGGACGTGTCCGTAAGCCGCGACTGACAGCCGCGACCAATGAGCGTGCACGTGGTTTCCAGCTCCAGCCAGCTACATAGATTTCTATCAGACGACCGACCGCTCAACGACGGCCCAAAGTCACGTCCGCGACTTACGACCGATAGTTTGCACAGTGTAGTGCTAAATGTACTATCTAGATACAAATAAGCCGCGGCTTACGGATGCGTCCGATAATTTGTTCCCAGCTTTAGTAAGTTACTAAGTTTATTCCGAAAGTGGGCAACGTTGCATATAGATCTCAAATATTTCGTTATTTTGATTAATTTGGCAATATTACTTTATGGAAATATGAAATGTGGCTAACTAGCGAACTGGAATTATAAAAATTGTTTCCAAATACTTTTTTTACATTTAAAACTAAAAATTCGGTGTTGCGATATGAATTACTGAATTTCATCGTAGACGTAACATTTCATAATCAATATTTTAGTTCACTAGTTAGCCACATTTCATACGGTAATAATATTGCCAAATTAATCAAAGCTGTTAAATATTTGACAGCTATTTGCGACGTTGCCAACTTTTAGGATAAGTAAATTATAACTAGTGGAACTCAGCAGATGTGGTGGAATCGATATCGAAACATGAAAAACAAAAACAATTTTTTTTTGGGGTCGGCCACCTTAGGTGGAGTAAGAGCCCGATCACACATATGTACCACAATCATACCACAACTACAACTGAACGATAACACGTAGTGTATCAAAATTCATTCACACGAACGATATTTGGCCATCAAAATCAACAGTGTGAACGGTACCGACCACATTACGTTGCAGCCACAACGCAACTGTAAGAAGCTACAGCGATACTATTCACAAATCACACGTAACCACTGCTTGTCCACATTTTGTCGCTGCGATGTGGTGTGGTTGTGTTACGTGTGAGCGGGCCCTAAGAGAGAATAGATAACGTCTTACAGGTCAGCTAGTTTAAAAAGTATGTACAGACGCCAGCAGGTCAACCTTCCCGACTTTTCCCAATCAACTTTGAACCTTATGCATTAGCGAAAAAGTTGAAAATCTATTAAAGAAATTTTACAGATTGTAGTATGTTGATGTGCTGGCGTCTGTACAAAAACAAAGATGCAGTTTGCTTAGCCATGGCCGTAACGGAAGCGCTCGGAACGCGACAACTTCGCTCGGGATGCTCCGGCAGACTGTTCTGATGATACGACTGTAATGATGAGAAAAGAACGCGCAAGCATGATGTCACCTCGTTACGCTTCGGTATGCCTAAGTACGTCGCAGCATCGTTGCTGTCAGTATGCGCTCGCCAGTGGGTGCAGGCCCTAAGGCTCCTTTCTCGTTTTGCCGAATGTCTGGAAAAAATAAGCTGTTCAGAACCTTTGTTTTTTCGAATAGTACTTTTCACTTTGTATTTTTGCTGTGAAGACATATATTTTATGATTTATTGGTAGTGGATCTATCAAGGTGATCCTGGTCCTGGTTGGGATTGACATGGGTTAGAATGGAAAACTTAGTTCCCAGTTTCAGTTTTTGAAATCATATTCCATAGACAATAGTTTTTAAGTGTGCTCAAAGCTTTACTGAGTGGACCGCCATTTAAAAAAAAACGTTTAAAAAAAACATACGGCAAAAATTTGGCGGCAGTGGCGGTGCGCGATATCTGTCATTTTGCCGGAAACTTCGCCCGCTACCCCTGCTCTCAACAACGCGTTTTCAGACGGGTGAAGCAGAGATTTGCTTAGAATAATTGTGAAATCGGTGATATTTCCTGAAACATTTGCCTCGTGACAATGGCGCCTAGGTCTGCTAAAGCTAAGGTATGCTATATTTGCTGTAAACCACTTGTAATCTCGAGTATTTGCATTGAATTTGCAAACGGGTTTAGCATTGTTATCGATGGGCATTTATACAGTACTAGTGTCAGACGTATTCATCTTCAATTTAAAGGAAACCATTGCTATGATATTTTTTGTGGTTTTCTGAAATTATAACGTGAATCTATTCGTCTTTTTCTCGTTACACTACGTCGCGGTTTTACAAACACATGTAGACACAATGTAATTCATTGGCGGCAATTGGCGCCACTTTTGTTGTTGAAGCTTAGGCCGTACCGCGTTCCTTGTCCGTTACTTCTTATTTAAATTACAAAGCATTTATATTACAGAAAATGTATCGTCGACACAAAGCTCAAGTTTTGAAGTTATTGTTATTTGATACAGTTGTAATTTAAAAATTAGGAAGCATCATTACCATAGAAGTTATTTTTATGTTGAAATTGGTGTATACCTATTACAACTATGCTTTGAATCCAAACTCAACCCACTGGATTGAATTTGTTTTGTGATATATTAATCAAGCATAGCTAATTTTTGCAGAAAGCTGCTGATGTTAAAGTAACAGAAAATGATGCCCCAAAAAAGGGGAGAGGGAAAGGAAAAATTGTGCCAGAGCCAGATCTTATAGCAGACATTGAACTAAATGATAAAGCTGCCCCTGTTGCTGATAAGAAGCCAAAGCGTGGAAAGAAAGCTGCCAGTGATTCAGGGGAACCACAAGTACCTGAAGATGTAGGGCCTCCTGCCAAGAAAGGTCGCAAGAAGAATGTAGATGATTCAAATTCTCTAGACAAACAACCATCGAATGGTGATCAATCAGGAGAAGATGAGTCACCTGCTCAAACTGAGGACAATGAACACAGTGACGAAAATTCAGAAGCCAATGGTCACATAGAAGAAGCCGAAGCCCCAGCTTCAGGCAGAGGTCGGAAGAAGGCGGGAAAGAAAGAACCTGCTAAGAAACCAGAACCAAAATCTGGTAGAGGCAGAAAAGCTAAGCAAGAAAGTGAAGACACACCAAAAGATGAAGCTGAAGAAAAACCTAAGCCAGCTGCTAAGGGCAGGGGAAGGAAAGCAGCTAAAGTTGAGGCTGACCCTGATCCTGAAGCAGATAAGTCTGATACCACTGAGGAGGAAGTCAAAGAAAAGCCTGCACCTAAAGGCAGGAAAAGAGCCCCTGCTAAGGCTGCTCAAGAAATTGATTTAGATGACGATGAGGATGATGAGAAAGAAGCAGACAAACCTGAACCTAAGAAGAAAGAATCAAGAGGCAGAAAGAACCAAGGGAAGAAAGCCCAACCTAAAGAGGAAGATGATGATGATGATGATGAAACCTTATCCTCTAAGAAAAGAAAGGCGACCAAAAAAGGTAAACTTAAGTCCTAATTATATTAAACATATTTCTATCATAGTGATTTCAGGATTGGAGTGTAGCCTTAGGGGTGCTATGGAGTGAATTTTTTTTAAATATTTTTTTTCGGAAATCTTCCATTTTGTTGCAGTATCAAGTTAACCTTGACCATAGAAACCATTAAAGTTCTGAAAAGCATGGTCCTACGACGTACCGTTTTCGAGGAATAGGCCATTGGTTTTTTTTTAACTTAACAAAATTTTCGGAAAAAGCTAAATAACGGAAATGTACCCATTTTGGTGCAGTATCGGTTGACCTTGTCCATAGAAATCATTTAGGGTCTCAGAAGCATGGCCGACTCACCGTTTTCGAAATATAGAGCATTTTTTTAAAAAGTAAAAAATAAACAAAAGCTCAAGTACCAAACATTTTGTTTTTGTTTTCTTTGCTGCTCATAGTGCCCCTAAGCGTATACTCCAACTCCTACAAATCCGCCCCTAAAACGACCCCACTGACTGATTTCAGTTAAACCAATGAATAATTTCCATCTTTTCAGCGGAGGCAAAAAATGATGAAGAAGATGAAGATATTTCTGAAGAGAAAACACAGGAAAGTGAGCCTACATCAAAACGTCGGCGCAAGGGAGCTGCGGAAAAGGGTAACTAGTACTATTGATTATAATTTAAATATTTGACAAATATTGTTTTGAGTTACTATTGAGTGTGTTTATCATTAATTATTATTCATAATAAAACTTTTCCAAATGTATATGTTCAATGCTTTATTATTTTTTCTACCTTTCTGAACTCTCAAATATAAAAAAGATTATTAATATACATAGGTACTTACATATTTTAATTTATGCAATGCTGCACTTGGTCTGCTTCATAAATTATTTAGGATATAAGTAAGGGATAGGCTAACAATCAAACAACTACGTCTTATTGTCTTGATAATACATAGTGCTATGTAGTATCAAGACAATAAGACATAGTTCATTACTATCAAACATATTACTAAATAATATTGGGTTTCCAATGTGGTGACTAATTGATAATAATTAAGACATAAAGGAAATATAAGAATATATTTTTTCGCATGATAAATTCATAAGTGGTTATTTAGAGGTTCTTATTTATAAGTCATTGCAGTGCATAGATGGTTTTTTTTCTGAAGTGAAATTCGATAACACTGAGGTATGTTATTCATGGAATAAATTGATTCAAAAACTTGTTCAGTTAGATATAAAAGTACTATGTGCATGTTACATTGATTGGGCTTTCATCGTCTTAGACTAAGAGGGTGGCGATAATGCACACAATCTTTACTCAACATGAGACAACATACGACAAAATAATGTAAACAGCTTTGTCGTATGTTCTGTTTCATAATGTAATGTATTTCAGCGCCTGCAGGAGAACCGAGTAAGAAAGCACCCCCTAAAAATAAATCATTGACAGATTTTGAATCTATTGATTTCTCCAATTCTTCCAACAATAGTCAGGGAAAAGAATGGAATTTTAAAATTTCAAGCTGGAATGTAGATGGTATTAGAGCATGGGCAACTAAGGGTTGTCTCGATTATTTTAAACACGAGAAACCTGACATATTATGTGTACAAGAGACAAAATGTTCACAAGACAAACTGCCGGCTGAAGTAGCTAATATACCTGGCTATCATGCTTATTGGGTGGCCGGCGATAAAGATGGCTACGCAGGCGTAGGCATTTATACCACAAAACTTGCGATGAACGTCGTTTATGGGTTACATAACGAGGAGTTGGACAGCGAGGGTCGTATTATAACAGCGGAGTACGAGCAATTTTATTTAATATGCACATATGTGCCTAACTCAGGCCGGAAACTAGTCACCCTTCCTAAAAGACTGCAATGGAACGAAGAGTTTCGTCGACATATTAAGGAATTAGATAAGAAGAAGCCTGTGATAATTTGTGGTGACATGAATGTTTCACACAAAGAAATAGGTACATATTTTATTCTAATTAATAACATTAATTCGTAAGGTAATGTGATGGGTCTAACACGTTATATAGTTTTGTTTCTCGCATAAAAGTAAGGTAAGCTGTAGTTTGTGTTGATATGCATATTTAAGTATATGGTTCTCATTAGGAAAATCATAATCTATTATAAATATCTGACTAACATAATCACTTGCAGATTTAACTAACCCTAAAACAAATAAAAAGAACGCCGGCTTTACTGAGGAGGAGCGTGCCGGGATGACGGAGTTGCTCGGGGACGGGTTCGTCGACACGTACCGCCACTTGTACCCGGATAAGACCGGCGCTTATACCTTCTGGACTTACATGATGAATAGTCGGGCGAAAAACGTAGGATGGTAAGACTCTTTGTTTTACTTAGTTCTGTCAAACTATAGATAATTCACAAGGACCAAATTTAGTTCTACAAGAAAGGGAAGTTGAACCACAATCAAAGTTTAGACCTTTTGGATTCTAAAACGTATCTAGCTCCATTACATGATTGCATTCCTATTTTTAGCAGACATAACCTTCTAGTTAAATACCTAATTTAAATTCCACATGGACCATCGTCCCAAACAATTGGATACAAATTGAGCATATAACTAGGTATAAAAATTACATTGGCAACTTTTAGCATGCCTAGTATTTAATTTCATATTTTTATAATTGTTTCAGGCGTTTGGATTACTTTATAATATCAGAAAGACTGCTTCCAGCTTTGTGTGATAATGTTATAAGAGACAGTGTGTACGGTAGCGACCATTGTCCTTTATCTTTATTTCTACATTTGAGCACCGCTGACAAACCTAAGGAATAACTTCAACAGATCTGATTCGAATTGATTTTGAGATGATCAACATTTTTTTCTGAATATTTTTGTATGCAACCATTGTCCTTTATCTTTATTTCTACATTTAAGCACCGCTGACAAACCTAAGGAATAACTTCAATAGATCTGATTTAATTAATTTTTAAGACGCATTTTGAGATAATATTTTTTTCTGAATATCTTTGTATGCGACCATTATCCATCTTTATTTCTACTTTTGAGCACGGCTGACAAACCTAATGCCTCATTTACATTCTGCCCCTGCCGCTACTCCTCGCGCTGCCGCCGGTCATAATTTCCTAAATACTGCCGTAGCAGGATCGAGGGAAGTGTGCGTTTACACCTCCATACAAGGAGCAATACAAGACGATTTGGATAGTATAATCAAATGGGCGCACGATAACGGCATAATAATTAATGTAAGCAAAACTAAATGCATGCCAATATATTCCCCATACTCACATAACAAAAACATTGACTTGAATATTAAAGGTCATAGTTATGAATGTCTTCACAATGGAAAAGCAAGCTGTCAATGTATTAATTTAGAGCAGGTAAAAACTTACAAGTACTTAGGATTGACCATTGATGCTAAATTTGCATGGAACATACACATAGACACGGTCTGTAATAAAGTTCGGTCAGTTCTGGGTAAATTGTATACCCTGAAACCCGTAGTTAAGAGGGGACTATTGTATGCATTGTACTATGCACTTGCCGATTCGATTATCAGTTATGGGTTGTGTGGTTATGGACTTACTTTTAAAACATATCTAGATAAAATTAAAATATTACAAATACGTCTTCTAAAAATATTAGTGAGCAAAACAACGAAACAAAGTCTCAACAACGAATATGAAAAATTATTTAAGAAGTGCAATATATTACCAGTTGACATGAAAGTAAAAATGACTATGATTGTCGAACAACATAATATTAACAAACATAAAAAAGAAAAGGTACATAACTACCCAACCCGACTTGCAAAGAAAAAGAAACTACAGGTGCCAATTGTAAATAATTATTATGGTAAGCGTACGAGACGATGGATTACACCTACATTAATAAATGAATTACCTGAGGGAATGATCGATCGAGTCGAAAGTAAAAACCACCTAAAAAAAGTCCTAAGGAAGCATTACCTGTCGATGTGTCCGTAGTTGCTTGCGGCAGGCTAATGAATGTCATGGGTACTAAGTTTACTTACCATATTATAATAATGAGTAGGATCTATTTAAATCCTTGTTTAAAATTGATGTTATTTCCACTTAAGCAAACATGATGTAGCGCAAACTGAACCTTATGTGTAGGCTTTACAGTTGTTTCTCCTAAAACTCGTGTTTGTTTACATGTTTGGCAAATAAATTGCGAACGCAGATTAGGTACTATGGGATGGTCTCATGACGTTCGATGACTGTTGCCGCTGAGTGTAGTAGCTGTGGCTGTAGAATCCGTGGCTCTGTGGGTAACTACTGTGTATGCACATACGGAGTGTTTGCCTACACAGCCATAGCCTTTTAGTTTTAACTTGGATTTAGTTTTTGTTTAGTTATATAGTTTTTTTTTTTTATGTTTAGTTAAGCAAAGATTCGTGCTTAGTCCACGAGAACCTACTGCCGACAAACTGCTTAGCAGTTTGGCAGGTGTTATGTTAAAAATAAAACTGTAACATGATGGACTAAATAAATATTAAAAAAAAAAAAAAAAAAACACTCAACTTTAGGCAATGGCAGACGTCGAAATAATTCAGCGTCCGCGCTGTCAATTGCAATACATTATTTTAAAAAGATATCGTATTAAAAAAAATAACATTCGTCGTCGTGGAAGATGGTGGATCCTCTCCCATAACATCGAATGCAAACCATCGGATGATATATATTATCGTCTGCATCTGCTCCAGATCGCGTAGCAGTAGTTCAAAAAAATTGTGTTTTTAATTAAAACTCCACTCGAAGAGTATTTTGACAGATTGTAAAAAAACAAGGCGGCATGGACGTCCGATTCGTCCACGCTCTCAGTGAGCGCGACAGAGCTGTAAACACGCACTTCCGCTCGCACTGTCCGTCCTTTGACTTCCTCACAAAAAAACGCTTATTTGGGGAGCGCCGGGCAGCGCGAGTAGCAGTGGCAGCAGCATGAGAAGTATCGTGTTTACATACTCGTTCTGCCCACTGCCCTGCCTACTTTCCTGCTCAATGCCGTGGAAGTGAGCTGAATGTAAATGGGGTATAAGGAATAACTTCAATAGATCTGATTTAAATTGATTTAATTTGGTTTTTAAGATGCATTTTGAGATAATCAACATTTATTTTTATGAATATTTTTGTATTGTTTGTGAGGGACATTTTCAAAATAAAGACGTTTCTATGTACCTGTTTATAATTTATTTATAAAATATTGTATACCTACTGTGCCGTGGCGTGGCAGTATAGGACACATTAGACAAAATTGTCCTACACCTTAATATAAATAAGCCGTAGAACCGATGACCGTAGTGAGAATTCGTGAGTGGGGACCGCGAATGGGCAAACGTAATGTACTCGTATGACTCCTTCAGGCTAGCGGCGGCTGGTAGCAGCCGGATGAGAGTTGCCGAGAATAGAGCTGAATGGCGTGCGATTAGAAAGGCCTATGTCCAGCAGTGGACTGCTGTAGGCTGATGATGCTGTCCCACCCTGGTACTTAATTATACCCACTGAACCATAAAAAAAAAAAATTTTAGCTATTCTTGATTGACCAATGACCATAAAAGGATAACACCATGTGAGAAACATGGTGATGGTCACGCGAGTTGTGACTAGGTGGCTACCAAAGTAATATTTTGAGTGTAGATAATTATCAGCTAGATAGTTTTCTCAAACATGCTTGGAAATTCAAGCATTATTTTGACAACCTTCTTCGAGATAAATCAAAAAAGCTGTAAGTAGGTACTGGTCAAATACATGCGAGCAGGCTTTCCGCCAATGTTAGTATGAAAATCCATTTGTTTAGCGGCCGAGTTAGAAATAGAAATAGTTTATTGTCCAGGTAATACAGTAAGCAGGTTTACAAGTTAACACCAAATTGAGACGACATGATTACCTATAGCTGTGTTACAAAATATAATTTGCCAGTTAGTTACTTACTATGAAAACTCGTGTAATTTAAAAATTGTCTTGATTTCTGTCTGAAATATTTTCTTGTTTCATACTTTTTAGAGCGTGATTTTTCAGTAGTCTGATTTTGGTTTTTGAACTTACCTTTTATTTAAATTATTTTGGGGTTACAATTTCGTGATAAAATATTTGCAGAGCCGCTAATTATTTTTTGTTTAGGATTTATTATATTATAGGTATTAATTTTACAGCCGCGGCGTATGTAGCACAGTCTCACTTTTGCCTTTCATTTGATACCTAAAATATTAAGTTCATGACTTTGTCCTCTAGAGGGCGCCAAATTGAATTTAATGTGACTCACGTAACCTATAACCAGCGGACGATCAAGACGCTTCCAACGATACCTCATTTGTCAAATTATGATCAGTTCTTTAGAAGTTATGAGGTAGCAGATGAACATACATGTACCGATCAAAATCATAACCTTCCTTTTTGCTTCGCCGTAGTCGGGTAAAAATGGAACGAACTTTTTACGTTGACACACGCAACCAAGAAGGTAACATATCAAAGATTTATCGATTGCTTGAAATGTAGCTGAGTAAAGAAGAAACAAATGAATTTATTATTATGGGCACGTGAAAAATTTTCGTTGTTCGTCATTGATTCTGGAATTTATACATAATTTACTTGGTTTGAATTTCCGCGCATTATTTGAGAAAAGTACTATACAAGCCTTGGCCACAACCAGGCATTGATGGACTTTGTAGGCCGTGGCAGTAATGTACAGACGCCAGCAGGTCAACCTACCCGAAACTGTCAAATTTTCCCAATCAACTTTGAACCTTATGCTTTACTGATAAAGTTGAAAATCTATTAAAGAAATTTGACAGATTGTAGTAAGTTGATGTGCTGGCGTCTGTACTATTTGAAGACAATTATTCCAATAAGAACGCACTGTAGTAATATCTACTCAAATAAAATAAATGGTATAGCGTGTGTATAAAGTGGCAACCCAGAGAGTTACCCGGACGCCTATCAGAGGGCGCCCGCGCGGGTTTTAGAGAGTCTGTGGCTCTATGGTTGGAGTTAGTCTATGAGAGCGCGGAAGTCAGACTACCTTCGAATGTGTGTGCGCTCGAGACCAAACGGGTTTCATTTTTGGTATTCTGTGATCTGTGACAATATAGTGTATTTGGTATTACGCACCAGTGTTTTACTACATCCGTTCCCCGGCTATAAGTGGCGCCCAACGTGGGGCGTGACGAGAGAATGCGTAAATAGTTTCGACGAGCTACTTCATAAGTGTCGCCTTGTAGAAGATTCCTTATTGGAAACAAAAAAAGGGCTGCCATCTTTATCGAAGTCTCACGCGCAATCGAGCAAGCGACCTGCATCGTCGTCACAACGGGATGTACCTACAGTAGTCACGGATGCGTCGAGTACCGTCCGCGCTGCAAACGTCGAGCTCGCTGAGTCAGCCGCCGGCGCCGCAGCTAAGGAAAAGAAGCCGTTCTGCGCGTACTGCAAGCGACCGGGCCACCGCAAGGAAATGTGCGAGAAGCTAAAGCGTAATAGTGATAAGTCCGATAAGTGTAATAACAATGACAGTAACGTAAAGTCGGAAAGTGAAATAAAGTGTTACGGTTGTGGTGCCGCGAACGTTATCAAATCTAAGTGTAAAAACTGTTCGACGGGTGGTCAGTCGTCTACGTTTTATTCCATCAACTTCACAAAACATGATGGACGCATAAATAATAACAACAAGGCCGCATCGCTGCGAAATTCGAGCGCGGTGGGGTTCGCGCGCTCGCGCAGGCGTCAGCGCAGCCCGGCCGAGTCAGCCCCCGCTGCCGGTCCCGCCGCCGCCCCCGCTGCCGTTCCCGCCCCCGCCGCCTCGCCGCCGTCGGGAAGCCCGCCAAAGCAAGTGTCGTCTCAAGGTAACCCTACCCATGTCGTAGGGGGTCCCAGTAACATTTTTGTTTTTGATAATTGTGTTGATAACGTACGTGTAAATAATTGTTCGGAGGACTCAAATGTAAATAATAGTTTAGTCGAGTTCCTAGACGATCATGTTCGTAATGATAACACTTTCGCGCCTTTTTGTAACGATAAATGTTTTAGTTATAATAATGTTGTTAATGTAAATAGTAATAAGTCTGTGTCTCTGTCTAGTTGTTATGATTGTAATACTTGTAACAGTTGTGACTATATTGCTCCTTTTCGTCGTCCTGTGTTAGATATAAGTATCTTAGGCTTTTGTGGTACTGCTTTAGTAGATTCTGCAGCAAAAAGCTGTATTGCCGGTCACACGCTCTACGCTCTCTTACTCAGAGTAGGACATCAGTTTGTGCCGTCAACGCAAGTTGTTAGGTTGGCGGATGGTGTTAGTAGGGAAATTAATGTACTTACAACGGAGGTACAGGTGACTCTTAAACACAAGACTAAAAGTATCAAGTTTTTAATTTTTCCCGAAGCGAACAGCAATGAAAGCTTGTTAGGCATAGACTTTCTTACGATATTCAATCTTGTTTTCAATTTCGGTGAGAACAGCTGGCACTTTGCTGAAAAAAGTGATCAAAAGTTTGATACCCAATTTGAGGGGATGTTACAGTCACCTGTGTCTGCGTGTTCTGCTGTATCTGTGCTGCGGAATGACGAGGCGAGTTCACTTAATAGTAGTCAACGTGAGGTACTTGCACAGCTCATTGTAGAGCATCAAGACATCTTTAAGCCAGGGGGAGACCCGACTCCGTTCGCCGAACATATTATTGATACTGGCGATCACCTCCCCATTGCTGTTCCACCGTATAGGTTAACGCCTGCCAAGAAAGAGGTCATGCGGGCAGAGTTGGATAAGATGTTGGCAGACGACATTATTGAGGAGTGCGAATCAGCTTGGGGTTCTCCGGCGCTTCTCATCCCTAAGAAAAATGGCGAGGTGCGTTTTTGTGTCGACTATAGGAAGCTCAATGCGGTAACTAAGACCGACGTCTATCCGATGCCATTGATAGACGAGCTTGTACAGTCAACAAAAAAACAATCGTTCATGAGTACTATCGATATGCGTAGTGGATTTTGGCAAGTTAGTGTACGCGAGCAGGACAGAGATAAAACAGCGTTCCTGACGCCTTTTGGTTCTTTTCGCTTCAAGCGTATGCCGTTTGGCTTGAAGAACGCTCCTTCAACTTTCCAGCGTTTGATAGATAGGCTTCGTACGGGCGCTTCGTTAAAGGATGTGACTCTTCTCGCGTACCAAGACGACTTGTTAATTATATCGGAAGGCAGTTTGGAAAAGCATATTTCCGATTTGCGTAAGGTATTCGAAAGATTACGTCTATTTAAGCTACGCGCGAACAGAGACAAATGTGTGTTCGCACGAGAAAAGGTTAAGTACTTAGGTCATGTCATTACCCAAGATGGTGTATCACCGGATGATGATAAGGTCCGTGCAGTTTTAGATATGAAGGCACCGTCGTCGCTACGCCATTTAAGAACCTTTCTACAGACGTGTTCGTGGTTTAGAAAATTTATCCCAAACTTTTCCGCGGTAGCTGAGCCTTTGACACGTCTGCTCAAAAAGAATCAGCCCTGGTCTTGGGATGCAAGCCAGCATGGTGCGTTCGAGGAGCTTAAAAAGCGCCTATCGTCGGCACCGATTCTCATCCAAGCGGACTATAGCAAGCCTTTTGTGTTAAGGACGGACGCTAGCAACTACGCCATTGGAGCTGTATTGCTACAAGGCGAGGGTAAGGAAGAACGCCCCATAGAGTACGCTAGCCGTCTCCTTATTCCAGCAGAAAGGAATTACAGCACTACAGAGCGTGAAGCTCTTGCTGTTGTTTGGGCTGTCGATCGATTCAGAGGCTACATCGAAGGACACGAGGTCATCATAGGTAGCGATCATCAGCCGTTAAAGTGGCTTCTTACGTTAAAGTCGCCTTCAGGTAGACTTGTTCGATGGGCTTTAAAGCTTCAATGCTTTAACATTCAGTTTCAGTATACGCCTGGAAAGGCCAATGTTATTGCTGATACGCTTAGTCGACCAACCTGCAAAGAAGAAACCAAGGATCAGTGTGGAGTTTGCTCCGTTGTCGTTGACTTACCTGCTAGGAGTGCTACCGACCTTCGACGCGCGCAGCTAGATGACCCGGAACTTAAGAAAATCGTTAGTGATCTAGAGGATACAACTGATCCGGAGTCTGTAGGCGTTAAGCGTTGGTCTGAAAGAGGTTACTTCCTGCAGCAGGGCGTTTTGTATAGGTACAGTCCCGACGTTGATAGTGAAGAACCACAACTGGTCGTTCCGACTTCTTTACGCGTTGAAATTATGAAAGAGTGTCATGACTCTGATTTAGCGGGTCATCATGGTGTAGACAGAACATACAATAGAATTTCTCAAGGCTTTTATTTCCCAGGCATGCGTAGGGCCATAACGGAATATATTAAGACTTGCGCCACCTGTCAACGGTATAAGTCTTCAAACAAAAAGCCATCAGGTCTGTTACAGACACCTGTTTTAAATCAAAGAGGAGAAGTGTTAGCCATTGACCTATTCGGTCCGCTTCCAGTGGGAGATAATGGAGAACGTTGGATATTGTTAGTAGAAGATACTGCTTCTCGGTGGACTGAGTTGTACGCTTTGAAGGAAGCAACTTCAGAGGCGTGTGCTCGTGTGCTGATTGAAGAGTTCTTTCTGCGTTACGGATTTCCTCGACGCGTTGTGTCAGACAATGGCGTTCAATTTGTATCTGCTGTCATGCAGCAGTGTATGTTTGTTTTAGGTATAAGTCAAGAGTTGTTACCTTTGTATCATCCCTCAGCCAATCCAGCTGAGCGTAAAAATAGAGATTTGAAATTCCAGTTGTCACGTTTAGTTGAAACAAACCATTCTTCATGGCCGCAGCACCTACCTGCGATAAGGTTCGCCATGAATTCCGCAGTTTGTCAGACTACGGGTGTGTCTCCAGCATATTTAACGTTCGCTAGAGAGCTACGCTCACCCCTCGACGTACAACACGACATTCGGTCAATACTAAACAAAGATAATTTTGTTCCGCAAATCACACCTTATTTGAAAAACTTTGTTAACACATTCATTGCTGTTAGGGAAAGAGTTGAAGCACAACAGGACCGACGTAAGGAATGTGCTGACAAGTCCTTTGTTCCTGCCGAAGTGTTTGAGGTCGGAGATCAAGTTCTGTTGAAGTCACACGTTCTTAGCAATGCAGCAAAGAACATAACAGCTAAGTTCATTCCTAAGAAAGACGGACCGTATGTCATTGCAAAGAGAGTGAGTCCCACGGCATATTTAATAGCAAATATAGATAGCCCTGAAAGTGTGTTAGGAAAGTATCATGTGTCAGATCTCACTCGGTTTCATAACCGGGACAGCACGCCTCCTCGTCCGGTAGTTCCGAAACGTCAGAGAGGACGTCCACGAAAACATGTTTGTCCAGTCTGTTCAGTTTCCTTTGTGCGAGTTCATGAGCGGGGACGTTCTCTTGAACTCGAGGGGGAGTGTATAGCGTGTGTATAAAGTGGCAACCCAGAGAGTTACCCGGACGCCTATCAGAGGGCGCCCGCGCGGGTTTTAGAGAGTCTGTGGCTCTATGGTTGGAGTTAGTCTATGAGAGCGCGGAAGTCAGACTACCTTCGAATGTGTGTGCGCTCGAGACCAAACGGGTTTCATTTTTGGTATTCTGTGATCTGTGACAATATAGTGTATTTGGTATTACGCACCAGTGTTTTACTACATCCGTTCCCCGGCTATAATGGCATAATCTTCTAAGAAGACATGGATAAAATCAATATAACCAAAACATATTTGTCACGAGTTTTCACTTCGTATCTGGTCATTTATTTCCACTTCCGGTTAAGTCCACTGATCAAAGATGATGGTGACGCTACAAAAAAATCATCATTGATCTTTATCAGAGGTTTTCGCAAGACGCTTGGTGAAAATTTAAAGGTAGGCAAGCCGTTTCGAAAATATTTCATCATATCTGCGCAGTCCCACTGGCGGATTTTGATATTCACGGTGCTTATTACCGTGACGTGGTTTGTGATGATACGCTGATTTTGGTTTGTGCCGTATGTGCACACGAAACTCGTCTGATTCCTCGCAGAAGATTTTTCCAATAACTATTATTGCAAGTAGCAAGACTATTTTATACATGTCAATAGTTGGTCCCTGGTTTTATCGGCCTGGATTTTGTAACTTAGGTATATATATCTTCTATGAAACTGAACTTCGAAACTTTCAAATAATATTAATACAATCACGATTTTTGCTCTAGCGTTGCAGACTTATGAAGATTGAATAGCCTTTAGGTGCGCAATAATTTCGTAAACAATCTACAATTATGCGTTCGCATAATCGATTTTCACACTTAGTTTCTCGATTATCGCGTATATCAATTAATGTTCAGTATCCACTTAATAATAACAAGACAACATACATAGGTAATCAACAATACTTCAATCTAGGGCTTGAATCCACGATTAAATGCGAGTAAATGACTAGATGATGAGGTAAGGCGAGCTCGAGATCAGCTCACAATAGCCTGTAAGACGCTCCGTGGCGCTATTGACGCTCTCGTTGATGTGCTGGCTGCTTTGTCCCAGACAATTATTGCCGGGGCAGAAGGCACAGGCTGTTTGCCGTGCCTCCATTTCGTACTATTCCACGTGCTAAGTCGCCAATTCCTCGCACTCTGGCCGCACTTAATGATCTCTTGGATTCTAACCCAACAGGCGACCTGTTTGCGGATGGATGGACGAAGATTTTATTGGTATGTCAGAAGTACTGTGAGAGGAATTTATGACAGTGTTTTAACCTTCTTTTATTTTATTTATGTTTTCATGTTTTATTTTGTATATTTTAATGTGGGTTATTAATTGTCTCTTTTGTTTTTATAATTTAATTACCTAAACTAAACTGCCCTAACTTTGCCTGGCGTCCTAAGTTTGCCTATAATGAAAATGATGTAATATCTTTTTCATTTTACTTGTATGGCAAAGGAAACTTTGAGATTTTATAGACAGCTTTAAGTTTCGATTGCCATACAAGTAAAATGAAAAAGATATTACATCATTTTCATTATAGGCAAACTTAGGACGCCAGGCAAAGTTAGGGCAGTTTACCGGTACTGTAATTGGTTGTGTAAGACAACCGTTGTAGCTGAATAAATAAATAAAATGATAAAGCCATTTATTTCGTAGCGTTAGCCATTTTAACCATCACGTAATGCCGTACACACTTTGGATGCGTTTTCGTACGAATTTCACTCGTGCGTACACGTACGAACGATCCTGACCTTCTAAGTACAAATGGAGAGCGCAGACTGGGTGCGACTTAGTCGTACCCGTACATATACGTACCTACGTATAGTTCCGACGCCCGAATCCGAACTTTTGGGATTTAACGGTCGTTCAATGCGATAACACCGGAACACTACCTATTTGACGGAGAAAAACGTATCCAGTGCGCACTCAATTCGACCATGTTCGTACGTGTACGAACAAGTGAAATTCGTACGAAAACGCATCCAAAGTGCGCGGCTTAATTAAGTTAGATTGAAATAATTTGTTACGGTTTAAAATTGCTTACCCGTATAAACTAGTTTCAACCAATCAAAAGGCTTTAAATGAGTGTTAAGTAATGCTGGCGTTTTGAGTGAGGTTTTGTAATACGGGCCTTAGTCTTATAGGCTAGATTGTAATTAATTATTAAGAACCTGGGTCTTTTAATAAAGGATAACAAATTACAAATTGATAGCGTCTATCATACACAGTGCACTGCCTGGCGGCGTTGTAGGCAGAGGAGTACCTGAATTGAACTTGAAACTACAGGCAGCTTTTGATTACTGATGACTGTAAATAGGTAAAATACATTATGCTTTATGATCTTGTACACAAGAGTAACACTGAAGCAATGTTTGTTTAGTATTTGTGCTGCTAGCGCCACTAGTAGTGTAACTTGGTCTCTCCCATTATTAAATACGTGACGTGAACGTAAGAAACATACTATTCCTACTGGCATGTTTTTGTTGAGACAGTATTAAACATTTTGTTGGAATGACATGATAAGGGCACAAAAGGCAGGCATATTATATAGTTACTCAGTAAAGGGCTGCCAATTATGATGATGACATGATAAGGAAACCGAGTTCTGCTCCGGTGAAATAGAGAATGCTCATTTAATAGTTCGTACTAATATTAATTCCATGCTGCTATGTCATTATTCTAAGGTAGCCATCTGGGCGACCGAGCTCACCTCGTGTGAAAATACGGAGAAAACTAATTTTCCCAGGGTAAATTTTTCGCCCCCGTAAACCCCTATTTTGCAACTTTCATCGAAATCGTTAGCCGTTTTCGAGAACGTGATTACAAATATATATACAAATATTGCTCATTTAATAAGGATACAAAACAAAATAAAATCAATAGTTTATTAAAAAGGCTGCTTAAAAGCTATTTTCAAAAAAAAATTGTTAATAATCGAATTAAATTCAATATCTAAATAAATAATGAAATCCATTAGACATACATAACCACGCACAATGGTCCACCTGACGGTCTAAGTGCGGAAACCAAACCCCTTAACATAGAACAGACATACATAACAGTTTTTCATAAGGTACTAATTAATAATAAAGGCACTATTTTAGTATGTAAGTTCCAACAATTATACTGATATTGGACTTGGTAAATAAGTTAATAGTAATACATGGTTTATGTTGTCAAAGTCAATAATAATTAGTAAAAAATTGCATTACGTGCCAATTGGTCTAGTTAGCTATTTAAAATATATTGGCCCAAAACTTCTCTACTATGCTGTACTTTCTATCCTGTTTTCTGTGCCCCAAAACATTCAGTTGGTCTTATATGATCTTGATCTTATTACGAGCTCAAAGCACAGAAGAATATAGATGGTTCACTCCGTATTTTAGGTATGAAGCTACAAGTACGCGGCGGGCGGGCCCGCCAATTCAGTCGGTGTAACGTAGTCGGAAGATATAAGAGTTACGCGCTAGAATGAGAAGCAACTTCTAGGTGAATATAACTGTAGGTAATTAGTGCTTTGCGACCGTGAATTGCACTTTATTGTGTCATAGCAAGAGTTGCTTTTTAGGGTTCCGTACCCAAAGGGTGAAACGGGACACTATTACTAAGATTCCGCTGTTCGTCTGTCACCAGGCTGTATCTCATGAACCGTGATAGTTAGACAGTTGACATTTTCACAGATGATGCGCGCTATTTCTGTTGCCGCTATAAAAACAAATACTAAAAACAGAATAAAATAAATATTTAAGTGGGGCTCTCATACAACAGACAAGACTTTTTTGCCGTTTTTATAGATAGTGGTACGGAACTCTTCGTGCGCGAGTTCGACTCGCACTTGGCCGGTTTTTATTTAAATGATTTTGCGGAGTGAACCATCTGGATTCATCAATGCAAAAATTAAAGCCAGCAACTGTATTTTAAGACGATCACACACTGCGATACGCCGTAACGGGGTGCGAGATTGAATCCGGGCAGGATTCAATCTCGCTGTTTTGGCACGCGACACAGTTTATTATAAAGAAGATGGATATTATCGAATGCATCAGAAGTAAGTTTATATTCGCCACCATGACTCATCAATAATCTTACATTTGTTAAAATTATATTATTATGTCTAGTGACATTCACATCACCCAAAAAGTACCTACCAGCAAGTTCTTAGTTGTAGGGTTCTATTGTCAGTCAGTCTGTGATGTAGTAAATATAGCTGAGAAGAGAATATTTACTATCTTAACTTTCATTACAGGTTTCATATACTCGACTATTTTAGATGCAGCATCGAAACATTTGGACCTTTGCGACGATACTTCAGATGTGCCTGAAATAAAAAAAATGGTTTTGGTATTTTGAAACATCAAATGAAATAACATCGTAACTTTATTATAGGCCTAAAATACCTTTATTATCACGCCGAATGGTGATCTGTTTAACACAGAGTATGCTGCAGTCAAGCTATTCATTGCACTGGGTTCCAGTTCCTTGAGTCCAGAACAGAATAAAGCTATGCCAACCTCCAAGCCAGTTCCAAAATCAAATTCATCTACAGCTATACTAGCATATGTTATTACAGGCTGAAGGTCTGACAGTAATTTATCTTTTTCATTTTGATCTGTTGCTTTTTCTAGGCTAGCAAACAGTTTTTTCAAGTTGGCTGTTGGAAGAAAGAAAAATTGTTTTGTTATTTAAGTAGTTAGTTCTTAAATAATTATGCACTCCTATTCAACCCTTGAACGCCTCTAATTGAACACTGGTGATTTAACGCTTCTTATTCAACACTGCAAAATTGTCGCCTACCTATATCGGTGAATAATGGCCATAAATTCAACCTCAGTGAATTCGAAAATGCTGAATTTGGTGAAGTAACACCTCGTAATTAACACTCGTGATATACCTCAAATTCAACACTGGTGAATTAAACGCCTCTGATGCAACACTAATGTCCGATGTTCAGTTTCGGCAAAAAAGTGGTCACAAATCTTCGGCCCGATCGAAACTGTTCGGTCCGTTCGTGAACTATCCGTTTTGATAGAATACGAACGACTGATAGATAGACAGACGACGGCGTAGACTAACAGCCAAACCCAATATCTATCGACAACCCATCTATCGTTTTTCTTCGTGCGTAGTGATGAAGGCTACAAGTGTTTTTGTTTGTGTAACGAATTTTCTCGATTTTAGTTAATTAATTCATTTAAACCATGAGTCTGCATCATCGCAGAGCGCACGCGTGTCACTCGTGTGGATCACGTAAACAATGTTGTTAAAAAATGTGAACGCTCAGTATCAGTATCAATGGAGTCTGGTGGGAAGCTCACCCATACACTCTAAAATTAGTGTACAATGCTCTGGTCAGAAGTGTGATGGAGTATTGCTGCTTCTTACTTGAGCCCTGTAATAAAGAGGCGCTTCGTAAACTAGAGGCCATTCAAGCCAAATGCCTTAGGATTGTTGTAGGAGCAATAAAATCCTCACCCATAGATGCCCTCCAGGTAGAATGTGCAGAGCCTCCCCTTAACCTTCGAAGACAATACTTAGCAGATCGCTTTCTGTCAAAAGTTTTCGCTCTTTCGTCCCATCCCTTACTACCAATTTTAGAACAAATCCACCTATCTTTAGAAGTATAACCTTATTGGAAACATAAGTCGTTTTCCCCGCTGATGAATAGGTACAGAGAACTTAAAAATCTCTCCTCACCTGTTTGGCAATATCCCACCCTACCAGTATTTTCTTCCGCATACGAGGTGGTCCACTTTAGTCCAAAAGTCGAGGACGTAAAAGTTGACTTTGATCGGGTCATTGAAAGGTACTGGAGGGGTTGGAATTTATTCTACACAGATGCGTCTAAATTAACCCAAACAGGATGTACAGGAATTGCGACATACTGTCAGAATTGCTCTTCTCTTTCAGTGCCGTCCAGAGGTTTCGATATTTCCTCGCTCACATTTTCGCCGCAGGAGACGCCCTGGGCGTCGGGAGTCGCAGGCCGATTCCCGGCCACCGTAGGTACGGGCTTGCGGACGGTGAGCAATGGGTAGCTCGCCGTCCGATAAGGACCAGGCCCGGGTCGACGGCGCGTTGTGTTCCAAGCGCGCCTCAAAGAGATGTCAGCAAGTGAAGGGGTCCGATAGAACCAATGCCTGCTGGGGTTGTGGGAAAGTCCGAGAGGGATACCGTGGCCCCTGATAACGTACAGGCAACTGAAGGAACACGGGTGGGTTTTAGTCAGTAAGAGACTGACACGCCCTTCCGCTCCGCCCAGAGCGGGAGAAGTTATTTGATAATTTACCATCCAAAAAAAAAGAGATTTCGAAATTTACAGGGGAATGCATTTTAGAAGCAATTAATTTAATTAAAACACAATATTCAAAATTTGGTATTTTTTTCAAATACTCGCAATAGCATTCATTCTTTAAGTTAAATTTTTTAAAAATAGTAAAATCATTATAGACATTCAAAATTTGCTCCTCATTTGCTCTAACAAAGGTTTGAACATTGAAATAGCTTTGAGATTGAAGCTGCTTGCACTGCTGCAGTCCAGTATTTCTTCAAAAGAATCGTGTTCGTGTTAGTTCCCTGTGCGAATGCGGACTTCAAATTCACAATCTTTTCATTTGTACCTTACCTACGCTTCCCAAAATGAAAATTACCCTTCCTACTAACTTTCATTCTATCTTGACTAACTTTTCCCCTAAACGGTTCCAAGTTGTAGCAAAATTTTTAAATGACAATGATATAAAAATTTAGTCTGGTGTGTTATACTTATAATATAAACAATAATTATAAAAAAGAAACTTATTTGTTAGTAACTAACAAAACTTGTCTCGTCCTTTCAGCTAATACCATTAACTACTAACAACTACCACGAAGTGCAAAGTTCGACGGCTCATCTTGCAGTGCTGCCGTCATTACATGACACTGGCAGAATAGTCGACATCGGCTCACTTAACAAAAGGAAAAAAGAAACCCATCTATCACCAGTTTTGGCATACTGGAGATAAATAACCCTATCTAGCTATCTATGGTTTTAACATCCCAATAACAATAATCTGTCGGAACGGAATTGTGGGACGAGATACAATGAAAGATAGAATAGGGATGTCAACTAAAAAATGTTGATGTCCGCCGGTAGTTTATAAAAAAATATTGGACACGTATTATTTATTCTTTTACATAATCAAAAGATTACGGCGATACATTGCGTTAAAATGTGCCTTGACGTCACGAGTATGTAGATTTTATACTTACTTGTGACGTAGCAACCCCCACTCCCCAACTTTAATGCGTTTTATCTAAGTCATTTTCTTTATAATATGATAAAACAAAAAATACGTGTCTAATATTCTTTTATTATCTGACTGACGGACTAAATAGAATTTCTTTTTTTTTACCCAGCCATCATCCCTATTATACTGTCTATCATCAACAGCTATCTGTCTTTTACTGAAAATAGATAATTGGGTTTGACCGTTAGTGATGATGTCCCCTATTTCCTACCTTTGTTGTGCAAAACAACAAAAAAAAATGTTTACTGACAAATTGAAGTCATTTAGGTTCTTATCAGGCATGCTGCTTTTAGTATCAGCTAGTAGGGATTTATTCGCTTTCCGGAAGATTGATACAAGTTCTAAGGGCAACAGCAGATCCATCTTAACAACTCTGGGTTTGGTCACTACAGCGGATTCAACACTGGTGAATTAACGCCTATAATTCAACACTGCTGATTAATGCCCATAAATCAACATTAAAATAAGTAGGAAAAAAATGTGAAAACATCATCTTACCATCAGTTTCCACTAAGTGTCTGTATCCTATTTGTGTTTTCTTATTGTAAGGCACCACAATGCCTGCACCATGAAATGATCTTGTAACCATATGAGATAATCTTTTCTTCATACTGAATTCTTCCAAAGAAATGTCATTCTTCTCAGCATAGGCTTTAATATTATCCATTAATTTTTGACAAGTCATTGCAGTAAAAGGTGAATGTTTTTTCTCATTTTTCAAATACACACTGAAAGAGAATTTTAAATATTAAGTATTAAACTGTTTTTTCAGTTTCTTGGCAGTAAGGACACAAGATTAAATATCATAAGAACTCTTTTTATAAACTTTATGGCTTCTATTAAATCTGAAAGATTCAGAAAGTTTTATATTATTGTTATTATAAAGTGAATACTTACTAAACAGCTCCAAATATGTTCTGAGCTATAGGAGTGATATGATAACCTTTCTCACTGTCGTTACTGGCTACAAATACTGGTTTCTGCTCAGGATCATCTCGAAAGTATCCAATGTGGTACTCACTATTCTTTTTCTTCTTGAGAACAGCCTGTAAAAATACAATAAAAAAATAAATCATTTGAGATATCATGTGAAACTAGAAAAAACATGTAAGTTTTATTAAATGGCATAACAAAGCAGATTGTCCAAAGCATTGTAATGTTCAAATTGTTTATACAAGTACCTGAAATTCTGGAGGATCATAAAAGAATCTCCAGTGAGTCAAGTACAACTCTTTATTGTCCAACTTAGGTAGTTTCCCCAATAGTAACTCATAAGGACCAATTGGCATTAAATTCACACTTGCTAATGTATCTTCCACTGATTTGCCACAATCACAGATGCATTCAAAAAATTTGAAAAAGTCTTCAGGCATTTCTACTAAAAACAGTTCCTTTAGTAGACTTTTGTCTGTACTTTTATCATAAAATGTAATACTTTCTGGAAGTTCTACGGCTTTAAGTTTTTCACATTTAGGTTTGGGTACTTCATGATCTACAGATCTATTATCGTTTGCTGGCTTTTCTTTACTATCATCGTCGTCTTTTGCCGCCTTTTCTTTACTACCATCGCTATCATCGTTTGTCAGCTTTTCTTTACTATCATCGCCCACTTCATTTGCCGCCTTATGTTTGCTATTACCGCTAGGTGATTCATCCTTGCCACGAGGATTAGGTGAATGGCGTGGAGAGTCTCTAGTATACGGAGAGAATCGCCTCTTGTTACGATGAACATCTTTTCTAGTATTTTGAGGTGGATGTTTAAATTTTTGGTGATGTTCCGGATTCTTCTGATAACATTTAGTTCCGTATTTACAAACAGTTCTTGGATCGTTCACGTACTCTTCCCATTCATCTGCCATTTTAGAGTCGGCCGATTCACAAGATTTCGCAAATTTCCGAGTTTATTTACTTTAATTTTCAGTTTATTCTGGCCAATGAGGAATTTGTGGATGGAACAGGTAAATATTGGAACAATATTATTTGTCAAATGTCAATGTCAAATCAAACGGAGCAGGCAGATGCACAGATAAACGTCCAAAACAGTTTTGTGGGCTTTGACTTCCTGTAGTATAAGCATGGAAAAAAAAAAAGTGTTGAGCGGGCTTCCACAGAGCATGTAATTCGGGCTTCTACGAACCGTAAACCACTACGGGCTCTGTTTTTTCCTTTTGAGGTACGGTACCCTAAAAAGACAAAATAAAAACTGTGAAGTATTTACCAGAAAGATGTGGCTAGTGTGGCCTTCTGATTAAAAATGCAATAACTTTGAAAATCTTTGCTTTGAAATGCCGAGTACTACTTAGTCTGTGAAATGCCGAGTGGCGACACTAACATCGTGAACCATAAAATGAACGGCCCTGAAAAAATCGTGATTTTTTAACATTTTTTCATTCGTTTTTTTGTGTCTTTCGTATGATTGGAGGAGGAGATAGAGTGAATTACCATTTTTTATAAAATTACTAATTATTGCAAAGGATTCGCTAAATCCGATAAAAACCAACCAGAAGATGACAATTAGTGTTTTATTTACTTTAATTGAAATAATGTCAGGAACGTGATTTACTGTCTAATATAGTAATAATTTTCAAATTCATTGGTGCGATAAATTTCATAAATGTTAACGTTTGTAAATCGGTGCACAATGTAGATAATATTATTTTATGTGTTTTCAATGAATGGGTGTATAGAATTTTTCAATAATTTACCAAGGACATGTACATAATAAATCATCGTTACTCACGACGTTCTTCAATTTCTGCGGGCGACGAATCATGCTATTCAGCTGGTAAATAAATAAATCTTATTCTTTATTTCCTTTGACCTGTGGCATGTTTGAAAATGCTCTAAAATAATATATATATTATATTAGTGATTTTCTTACTTTTTTCCCCATCTTTATCTTAGCAGCTAAATACTAAATGTAGCTTTCTATGTAATTATTTCATTAGTACCTACTAATATTATTATTATTTTCATAACATGATGGGAATGTAAGAGAACCATCATCTGATAACATTTCTGTCCAACGGGCTGTCTATTTTCATCTTTGCAATATTCTATTTCGTTGTATGTATTTTTAATTGTCCTGCCCTTCAATTGGATCAAGAACCATCAAGATTGATGTCATCACTTACCATTCCCTTTGTCATCAAAGGATTAGCTTGTCAACTCATTCAAGACATAATTATTTATTCTTTCTTTAATATTCTTCTTTTCGTGTCAACAGTACTTTGGTTGATTATTATTATATTGTTTGAGCTCTGTCAGTGGCCACGTTGATTGCAGCAAAAGTGAAATTCTTTAGGTCTTCAAAGGTGCAAGGGATTGGGCACTTAGGACACTCCAGCAAGTGGGATATGGTCTGATCAAAAGCTTTAATATTTATTCAGTTGAATCTGACATCCCTTGACATCTCTTCGTCTTCATTTATGAAATGATTATAAAAATTGTTGTCTTGCAGTATGACATTATTGCCTTTGAACATAATTCTCAACTCAGATTTGATCCATATGAAAATCTTATACAATCAATAAATATGCACAATAATATTTTTCCTAATAATTTCACTGTAAATAAAAGATTGATGAAACTCTCACAACGGTGCATTTTTCATTAGTTAATCTGGCTTTATTATACAGGACAATCCATGCTTGTGCGGTACCTATGTAATTGAGGATAGTTAATTATCAAAAAAATAAAATAAAACATCCAATTAAATTATATTAATCTTGTGATTTCAAGGCAGACACGAAGAAGAGATAATACTCTCTTCGCTGCAATATAAAGGATTCATAATTCCCCCAAAAACTACATACATTGTGTTAGTTGATAAGCCTTTATATGCAATAAATTATGATGTTTGTTGGAAACACCAAAATTATTAGGGACATGTTTTACATAGTTTAATATTGCTGTTGCGTTCGCGTATTTTTAACCGACTTCTAAAAAGGAGGAGGTTATATGTTGTAAAGTAAGTCTTAACATGACTGTAACATAACTTTTATCGTCAACAGTACTTAGGTCCTCACCGGACACAATTGCTTCGGGAGGTTCCTGTTCTGGATAAGGCGGGAGGAAATGCCCGGGTGTCACCATTGTGTGGATCACCCTGAGGACACGGTGGAGGTCTGCCCGGCTTGGGCGGAGCACCGCCGTGTCCTCGTAGAGACGATCGGCGGCGGTGATCTCTCGCGTCCGGCCCTGGTCCAGGCCATGGAACGCAGCAAGAGGGCATGGGAAGCCGTCACCTCCTTCTGCGTAGCAGTAATGCTCGCGAAGGAGGAGGCGGAACGCGTGAGGGAGAGGCAAACTTCGTCCCCTCACGCCCCTAGTCACCGCAGGAGACGCCCTGGGCGTCGGGAATCCCAGGCCGATTCCCGGCCACCGTAGGCGCGGGTTTGCGGACGGTGAGCGATGGGTAGCTTGCCGCCCGATAAGGACCAGGCCGAGGTCGACACGGCGCGTTGTGTTTCACTCGCGCCTCAAAGAGATGTCAGCACAACTGGCGGGGTCCGCTAGGGCCTATGCCTGCCTGTCGCGGAAAACTTCCGAATGGGATACCGTGGCCCCTGGCAACACACTGGCAACTAAAGGAACACGGGTGGGTTTTTAGTCAGTAGTAAGAGTGACACGCCCTCCCGCTCCGCCCAGAGCGGGAGAAGTTACATGTGACCCACCCAAAAAAAAATGGCATACAAAATTCAGGTGGGGCAGCTGCCCTCCCCTGCCCCCCCTGGGTACGCCCATGCAGGTCACAATGAATAGCTCCTCAAATTCAAGTGAGACTTGTGCTCTGAAGATCCCAAAAAGACTTGACAATTGATGGTATGTCTTCCATACTCTAATTTTGCCCCTATCCTAGCTGACTGGCTTATATTTTACCAAAAACATGAGCTATTAATTAAAAAAAGCTTAGCTCATGCCTACCCAAGTGAAGAAGTATTTGATTATTCCCTTCTGTTTTGTATTTAGTACTGTGATTATTGTTATAGATTTGATCTGTAGAAGATATAGGTGTAAAACTGTCGCAAAAGCTTAAATGAAATGCCTTTCAAAATAATATTAACTGTTATTTTAGTCTAAAAATATAGAAAGCACAAAACATGATTGATTGATTTAAACAAAACATATTTCATTCTTTCCTCTGAGGACAAAACCTCTATCTACCACTTCTTTAATTTTATACACAACATTGTTTATACATTTAGATAGTAGGTATCACAAAATTAATTTTATTAAAGAAAATAAATAAGAATAAAGCATCTAAGATTCTACTTAACTAACTGTACACATAAACTAAGAATACAACAATAAAATATCCTAACGAAACTAAATATAACAACTTATTTTTCGTTTTTTTATGGTAAACCTAACATACATACTTTGCAATTGCATGATATTATATTTATATATGTAATTAAGTTAGGACTTAGGACTCTCAGTAATTACACAAACACTTGAATTCACTCAGTGTAGGTGGCTATCTAAAGTATAATACATTAGTGTTGCACATGGCTATGACTTCTATCAGGCTGACTGAATCGACGCACTTAGTTGTGGGAGGTACTCAAGGCCGTAGTCTGAAATTATATTAGTATTATTCGAACTTCAAAACAAAAAAGCCTTCTCGATATTTTGTCAAACAATTGTTTGAAATAATGTTTCATACAATACAATTTAGTTTCATTTAGCTCATGTCACATAGTATGAAGGTATGAGAGAAAGTAATGGAGAAAAGACTGCGAGAGGAGAGTGAGATTACTCCAAACCAGTTTGGGTTTATGCCAGGTCGAGGAACAATGGACGCCACCTTTGCACTCCGCCATTTGTGCGAGAAGTACAGACGTGCACACAAGAACTTGCACATGGTGTTTATTGATCTGGAGAAAGCGTATGAAAGGGTACCTCGGGATGTATTATGGTGGGCCTTGAAAGAGAAAGGTTTGCCCGGAAAGTATGTAGAGTTAATTCGTGCTATGTATAGTGAAGTGTAGTCGATCTCGTACGTACGTCTGGTCGGCTGCTGGCAATACCGACGAGTTCAGTGTGGGTGTGGACTTGCACCAAGGGTCGGCTTTAAGCTCTTCTTGGTAATTATGGACGTCGGAAATACAGGAACAGGCACCCTGGTGCATGCTATTTACCGAAGACATTGTTCTTGATCCAGAGCAGGTTGGAGAAATGGCAACAGAAGCTGGAGAGTGTTGGCTTGAAAATTAGCAGAATCAAAACTGAACATATGTTCCGTGATTTCGGCAGTCTCTCCAGTTCTGGAGCCATAGCGTATGGTGCGCTTGATGGCACGCTTCTCCCAGTGTGCTCTGATTTTCGGTATCTCGGTTCACTCGTGCAAAGCGATGGCGAAGTAGATCGGGCGGTTAAGCACAGAATTAACATTGGATGAAATGGCAGCAGATCACGGGAACAATCTGCGACTCCCGCATTCCCCTTAAACTTAAGGGGAAGATATATAAAACAATGGTTAGACCTGCTGTCTTGTATGGATCAGAATGTTGGGCTACAAAAGGGATGAGTAAAAGGCAATTGCATTCATGCCGCTGAGATGAGAATGCTAAGAGGGATGTGTGGTGTTACACGAATGGATAGAATAATAAATGAGTACATAAGAGGAAATCTGAAAGTGGCACCGGTGACTGAAAAGTTGTACGGAAGTCGGTTGTCATGTGATGCGGAGGAATGAGGAAAATGTCGTGAGGAAAGTTTTAAGTTTGAATGTCGATGGCTATAAAGTAGGGGAAGACCAAAGAAACGATGGATAGACTGTGTGAAAGATGATATGGCTAGAAAGGGGGTGACTACCGAGATTACGACTAATAGAGGAGTATCGAAGAAAGGGACATGTTGCGCCGTCCCCAACTAAATTGGGATAAGGGCAGGAGAATGATGGTGACAATACAATTTAGTTTCTATAAAACCTTCCATAAAAATCTACTTCACTGACCAAGGGTGCCCCCAGGGAACCTGCAAGTAATAAATCTACAGTTCCTACTGCTTGACACGTAGATCGCCCAACGCGTGCCAGTGTCTAGGGAACTACGTCTCGCTCGGCCTCTACCCGGATAATATATTGTTTTCAAACCATCTAGTAATTTTTAAATAACCGTACTAATAATAAGTCTGCTAACGAACAAATGAATGTGTGTGATAAAGTTCTCATAGAATAATTTATTAACAGTGACGCCCTTAGCGTTTTCTAGCTGTATGCATCAGCCATAAAGATTTGTTTGTAAATTCATGAAAGGCGCGTGAGCATCATGTTAACGCCGCGTGACAAACGATCGCTAACATAGTCCAATAACCGTGACAAAAGAGCTGCCTCCTGCAAACGCAATAACCCAGTGCACCTCATAATTTTAGACTTATAATTTTTTTGTGTTGACTTGAGTTAGACTGGCCACGGTGCGCTAAACGAACGCTCATAGATACTGTCACTCGATGAGGGAGTTCAAGACTAAAATAAAACAAGGCCCTAAAAACCCTGAGCGAATAAGCAACTGTGGGGACGCGAGTTTTTATTTCAGATTTTTAAAAAAATGTTGTGGCAGATTCCTGAAGGATTGCATGACAAACCCAGGCCTTAGACCTTATGACTCACGTTGGTAATTTCTTGCCATGGCGCATGGTATGCACTATGTTAATATTTTCTTGTACGCTTGCCAAGTCTTACTGAATTATACTATTGTACAGCTACCAACAAAACGATATGATTACCCAAATTCATGTAAATAGGGAAACTTGTGATTTTATTTATTTAACTGAGAGTGTAGATATTTTTTGTCTCTCGTTACTTTTCGCCTGTTCACCAATCGCCCGTGGGTTTGTTGGTTGAACTATGCATCAATGCATACTGATGTATGTATGTTTTCCTATGTGATGGTGGTAAATGTCGTGAACGTGTACTCTTGTTTTCTATTTATTTCATTGGCTATACTTATCATTGGAGCCTCCAGCCTCCAATCGATTATCAGATTAACTCACTGTCCATTTGGAGACTCAAATAATTTGCTTAATTTATGATAGGTTTTGCTATTAAAGACATAGTAGTAATTATGTTTGCTTAAAAAAATCCGTCAAAACTAGCCAAAAGCCTTTAATCGCAAAAATCATTGTTGTATTTAGATATTTACTTTTCATGTTGTTTCGACGAAGTTATCGTTTTTACTTCTTTGTGTTCAAACAAACAGAATATTTCTACTACATACAGTTTCTTAATAAATCGTATGAGTAGTCTTAATATTAAAAAAAAACAGCCGCGCTCTCGATTTTTATAAAATTCCATATTACGTAAAACATAATTCACGTTTCTGTTCATATTCTCTGGTGCTTTCGTCCGTAAAATGTATATTTAGGTCCAGCAGTTTTGCGCTATAAAATAAAATTGTGGACTTCCTTTGCTACGTGGATGCATAATAAGCTTCGATCGAAACAAACATCGCCAATATTGTAGGTAATGATTTGAGCTGTTACTCCTTCATGAGTGACCGAGTGCTCCACCTGCGTTGCTATATTTAGTTTCATTGTGTGTTGGTGTAATACATCGATCTGCCGTACAATTTAGAACTGCGTTGTGCACCTATATCTACGTTAATAACGTTATTATGTAGGTACACACGATAGCAGGTATATATACTTACTGGTTTCATCGTATGAAACTTGATTGGATAAAAATCTTAAACATTGCTCCTTTGCTAGTAATTAATCGTAGCCTGTGTATTTGGAGGTCTCGTCAAGACCTCCAAATACATTAAAATAGGGTATTTTACGATAAGGGGAAGTTTCACCAAAATTTACTCTTTCTTTAAATATTGTTAATTCAAAAACTGATACCGTGTAGACATTTTCTTTCTTTTCTTAGCTATTTTCCGAGCTAGGTATCTGGATTGAGTAGGCAGCTACATAATTAGGACGGGCACCCTTGTCGGCATTAGCCTCTTTCGTGAATATCCGTTCATTGTTTTAGACAGCCGATCTGAGAGCTAAATACTTGTCCTACATAACAAAAGGTAACGTGCTCTTGGATTTTTTCTCTTTCTCGCTCATATATTTCGCATTTATATTTATGGTACTTATACACATTTCAGTAAGTGGTTTTCTCAGTTCTAAGATTAGTTTATATTAAATTAAGTTAATATACAAGAACTATGAATTACCGTGTTTTTTTTTTTTGGTATGTATGTTCCTACTTGTCACACCTGTGCTGTGTAGGCACACAGGTGTGACAGGTATGAACATATCATATAATCAATTTTATATTCGGAGAGGTCTCCGAATATAAAATTGATTGAAGGATCAAACGGAATTCAATATTGGATTTGTATGTCGTGTCTAGCAAAGAACGCGATCAACACGGCTAACACCTATTCCTTCAATGTCCTTCATGGTATATTTTCGTAGGAGATTGATGTTGTTGGCTCCAATCGGACAATGGTGGATGTTTATTTCACGAAATGTTTGAATATGACATGATATGACACGTATTTTGTTATGTATTTCTGTGCGGAAGATCAGTAGAGATGGCCTGTAGGAACTTACTTGTGCCGTGTGTGTGTAGCAATCTTATACTTCTTTCAACAAATAACTCGTAAGATTGTAATGCCAATATTGCTCTAAGGATGCAAGTCGATTTTTATGTGGCTAATTATCCTATTCAGAATCTCTGTCTTATAATAAATGGGTATGTTCGGTAGGAATAGATTTTTATGAATTTAACGCTTATAAGGATTTCGTTCTAACCCCCCAGGTAGGATAAAATATTAAAAGGTCCAAACTCGTGCACTTTCATGTTTAAACTTTGTAGAAGTGCCCAGATTTATATTATTGGCGAATGTGATGAAAACTAAATATTTAAATGAAAATTTGAAATGTAGGAACCATTCCACATTATGCACGCCGTGTCCCAGATATGTCGGCAGTGTAGTCCGATGCAACTGGCGAACGGAAATCGCCTAGCGACAACATTGTTGTGCGGTCTCTCTTGTTCGACTTATGAAGTAGGTGCCCAGTACCAACATAAACCTCATCCACATGATCGATCAGGTGCAAAATATCTCTCGTGGATTTTCCTAATTACCTAACCAACGTGGTAATATTTTTTAAACTAAGTAGGTTAATGTTTCTCATCTATAGGAAGAATAAGGAACGGTTTGGTGAAATATTCAACAAATGTTATTACTATCCATAGGTGCATCTATCCGATAAGCATTAATCCAGTGACTTAGTCCACAGCGATAAATTGATCCGGACAAAATCATATTTTTAAGTACTTTTATTTGATAAACCACTTTCATTCATTTAGCGGATTAAAAGATTATGTAAAAAAGGTTTCTATGTAATTTTGTGTATACGTTGTCTCAAAATCAGACGAGTTTAGTAATAATTGGTTTTATTGTTCGCAGGCGATGAACGTTTGACCTCGCGATGGATCACCGAGATGGATGGACTGGCATCGAGCCGGTGGTCACCGGGAACTCTAGTGATATTAATTCCCGGGCCGCCGAACGCGACCGGGTGCGCATCGAGTTTTATGCCACTTATGACGTCATGACGGGCGTACGAATAGCCGCTACTCTTGGTGGCTTCTTTGCGTTAATGGTTTTTCTGATCGTCTATAAAAGCCGTAGCAAATCCGTGAAGGCTTTAAACGACCCAAAACTGGTGGAAATGGCTGAAGCTGTTGTCGCCGAAGAGCAGGCAGTCGAAGAGGAGAGGCAACTTACGGCAGCGCTAGAAGAAGCGCTATCAGAACGTGCGCGTTCTCGTCCATCAATAAGTGAGGAGCCCCCTTGGCCTCGAACAGCACGTTTTGCGTCATATGGAGGTGGATATGGGAGCTTATTAACGCCGCCTCGTCGGTTGTCGACCGTACGCGGTGATTCGCTTCCTGGTTCAGCGTTACGTTTTGCAGAGCGTCGAGCATCAGCTGGTCCCCGCGACCGACGTTTGAGCTCTGCGACTTGTTCCAGCTCAGGAAGCTCCTATTTGGAGAGACGCGGTTCATCAGTAGTGTGTGCGTTGCCAGAACGCCGTTTATCGCCTTGCCCTAGTGAGCGACTTGCCCCTCTCGCGTCAGTAGGCAGCGTAGGCCCGTCCTATGCGGTAGAGTGTGAATTAGCGTCAGTGGGTGCGGATTCAGTATTTGCAGAGGACGATGCGGACTCCACTGATGATGAAGTGGAGCAGTTTTCGACGGATAGTGGAGGTGGTGAGGCGACGTTGGTAGGCGAGTGCACGGAGCTTTCTAGTCGACCAACAACACTGCCACTGCAGCTGGACCGTGCTTCACATTCACGGGAAACGTTGTTCTAGTCTATGCCGAACGGTAGTATATAACCGCTGGCAAAATTAATGTTAGTTAACACATTAAAATATCGACATTTTCCATTGCCAAAACTATTTATTTGTATTTTAACATATCATAAAATTCGACATATCATTTGGTTTTAAAACTACCAAATTGAAATTTTATCCATACCTACTCTAACTAACGCACTGTAAAATCATATGAAACTGCTGTTGCTTCTTGACAAGCATGAATGGTGTAATTTATAGCTTGTACTTGCGCTTTTTATTTTTGACTATCAATTGGATTGAAAAGAGTCGATATTTTAATATGTGATAATCATTTATGTATATAGATTGTTTTTGTTAATAAATTGATGTTTCATAATGTTGATGTTCCCAACCCACGGAAAAATTGTAAACGATGTACTAATTACTTAATATATGTTGCATATGTGTATACATAGGTAGCAAATTAGTTAAATTTGGCTCATGTGAATTTATTTTGCTAACGGCTGATCAGTACAATAAACATAATTACCCACGCATACTTATCAAATTCCGCTGGTATTCACCATAGTGTTCGATTCGATGTAAAAGTAATATGTAAAGATTTGCCGAATTAGTCATTTGTAGTTACATTAAATTAATGTAATTATTTAATATAATAGTTTTCGACGAATTTTTAACTTCTGTAAATCGCCACTCTATTTACAAAGTTTTCAACTCTACCGGGCTAACTGCCAACCCCACTGAAAGTGCGGTTGATGATCTATCTAACCAAAGCATTGCCGACTCACATGGTGTTTGTACAATGTAGATATTAACTTGTTAGGGTAGGTAGTCGTCAGTGAAGTCAATTGAGAATGTGTATTTGTATTATACTTAATTAGTTTGTAAACTACAGTTTTACTTAGAAATCAAGGGCACAGAAGACCAATACGTCCTTTGAACAATAATTTGAAGTTGGAAGCGGCCTAAGATGTTGCTCGTACCAATGTCATTTTCCAAGTAAACTGCCACTACTAAGTTCTTGTTAGTAACAATGTTACGCGGACACCGGGGTTTTATTGATTCTGGGTGTTTCGATCCCGCCACAGCCACACGCGGGCCCAGTAGATTGATTACGCATAAGTCGTTTTTATTACGATTTAGATTTACGTGTTAGTTTATGTAATGTTCGTTGCTCGAATTAAAAAGAGCTCCCTGTAGTCTGTAAAATGTTGAAATGTATGTAAAAAATTGTAAATATAAAACACAACTCATTTATTGTTTCAATTTCATGATTCAAAAAGTCGTTTATTTACTTCACTTAAACCCAATTATTTATTCATTTGTACAGACGCCAGTACGTAAACCTACCCAAAACTGTCAAATTTTCCCAATCAACTTTGAACCTTATATTTTAGTGATAAAGTTGAAAATCTATTGAAATAAATTGAAAGATTGTAGTAGGTTGATGTGCTGGCGTCTGTACTTCATGTAATATTATTACCTACCTACTTAAGACGGACTAAATCTATGGAAATATTGGTGCCGATTCTCTTGTCACAAATGCCTCTACACTAGACAAAAATCACCAAAATTTAGTTTATTCCTGTCAAACGATGATTTCCCATTCTGAAATAAACTAAAGTGACACAACTTAACTAAATTTTAGTTTGACAGCACTAAGACGGCACTGAGATTTGAATTTAATTTGCTATTCTGAATTTAACGTTTTTCACCTAAAATTTTAATTATCTAACTAAATCTGACCATTTTTAATCGCGATTAAAAATTGTGTATACCATGATAAATACTATTAGTTGTCATGAACTTAAAATTCATACCAACACCTCGACTTCAGGTGCAAAAACGGTACTGTATTTTTTTTCTTTTCTTTTGCTTAAGTATATCTCGAAAATGGTGTGTCCTATCGCAAAAATAATGAAAATGTTGAGCCCCCTTATGAAATCGTTATACCCCTAATTTTCAACACAATTCCATAAAAAACACGTCGAGGCTGCCCCCGCTGCGCGCCTCCGGCTCTAAATAAATTCACGGGGTAGGGCAAACAAATACGTACCACGTGGTGTCGCGATTGTCAAATTCGATTTTAGTTGCGTCAAAATAATTTTTAAATTTAGATTTTTTATTGCAGAATAGCGTTAAGATTCTCATAGCCAAAATTAAGGAATTTTTATGATAGTTTAGTTCGGTGTACAAGAGAATCGGCACCATTATATTTCAGTAACGCTAAGACCAAAATAAAGCAGCATAGGCGCCTCATGAAGATTTGGTTGCTAACCATGTGCGCATAAAAGGCCCAGAAATTCAATAAACAATTCAGGTAAAAAGGTGGTACGAATGCATTGTTTGGCTCCTTTTAAAGCAGGCTCGATTGGCATCTCTTGAGATTATTCGAATATTATTATATTAGGTATAACGAAAAATAGATCTGTGTCATCATAACTATGTTAATAGGTTTGGATATAGAGTGGCTACAATAAAAGATGTAAGTAAACAAAGTGTCAAAGGGACAAACGCAAATAAAGTACTTAAGCCCATTTTATCAGCTGTAGTTTCTAGTATTAAGTCATTGAAAAAATGTGGTTTCAATGACTTAATACTAAGATACTTAGTCGTAAAACTTTACGACCATCGTTCTGGTACGAATCAAAGAAAATACTTAAATTTCGGATAAAATTTGGAAAAATAAACGAGTTGTTAAGATTTTTCATAAAAATTTACAACATTCTCATGGTTAGAATAGCTCATTTAGCAACATTCAGCTGAACAATATTTTCGTATTGATCAGCTGAATATTATGTCAAACCCACATGGTTTCAATGACTTAATATTAGAGTTAATAGATACTTAGTCGTAAAACTTTACGACCATCGTTCAGGTACGAATCAAAGAAAATACTCAAATATATGAAAAAAAAATGGAAAAATAAAGGGAAAGATTTTTCATAGATTTACATAAAACATCCTCATGCTTAGAATAGCTCATTTACCAACATTCAGCTGATCAATATTTTCATATTGATCAGCTGAATGTAATTCAAAAAAGGTGGCGCGAATTACACACACAATAGTAGTACAGTTCCCTAATTGCGTAATACACTATCAATCAGAATCTGAACAGATTGCTAATCCATTGCTTCATAAAAATGAAGATAAAGATCGAAAAAAAATCTGCTCAACAACGTAAATATCGCAATGAATGTTGTTGAACTGTCAAAATGAAACAGATTAGTCGTAATCGTTTAGGAAAATATGTTGCGTAATTAGATAGCAGGTTTTTGGGAAAAAAATAGTGGACAACGAAAGACAAGAGGCCTTCATCAATTCGACGCGCACGGTGCATGCTTTATAAAAGTTGAAAGTTCCCGCGGAAACTTTACGGGCCGAAACTATTGGTAATTTGACGTAACAAAACAATTTTTCAAGATTTAATATGTGATCGGATATTCTTCCTGAGTATCGGACAATCAGTCAAAGTTATTTTAACCGTCTGGTTTGTGGAGTGCAGCTGCAGTAGTAAGTAGTTCCTGTAATGTTATCACTAAAGACCTTACTAGCAGCGCTATGCACCAGTATGTGGGTGCAAAAGATTGTGGAACAACAGTCATGTTTAGTGCGTTTAGTACAGACGCCAGCACATCAACCTACTACAATCTGTCAAATTTCTTTAATAGATTTCAACTTTATCACTAAAGTATAAGGTTCAAAGTTGATTGGGAAAAATTGACAGTTTCGGGTAGGTTGAGCTGCTGGCGTCTGTACATATCTGCTGTCACGGGCCTAGCCGTCAAATGTCAAAGTCGGCAGTTTCTATACTTCATTCTCATTTTATGTCTTAGTGTGAGTAAATGCCTAAACGGTGACACCCACCACTCGGGCACGCTTGGCTTGTTGAAAGTGCTGATAATGCCGCTTTTAGCAGCTGCCGCCGAGGCGCCTCTGTGCTCTGTGTTTATGAGAAGATTGCGATGACTTGAGTTGATTGAAACTATAATAATCATTTCAGTTTGGCCTATCTATCATTGAAAGACCGAGTCCGTTACTCAGAGATCCGATGTAGGATTAAGGTTCAAGACGTCAGAATAACCGGCTCTGAAATGGAAGTGGGCAGGACACTTGGCTAGACGTGGTGATGGCAGGTGGAGCAGAGCCCTAACGGAATGTTTACCGAGAGATGATAGAAGGAGCGTTGGCAACCCGACGGCCTGGTCGGTGGACGACCTAAAGAAGATCGCGGGGAAGACCTGGATGAGAATCGCCCAGACAGGGAAGCATGGCAAAAAAGGGAGGAGGCCTTAACTCAGTGTGAATGGAATTAGGGTGCCATTGATGATGATTGAAACTATGAAAACTCCCGGTAGGTATTTATTGCATACGTGTTTCAGCACATTCACGCACGTACGCTAAAATACCTAAAGCCCGTGTTTAGGAGTAGGTAGTGGCAGTGGCCAATACCTACTTCTAAACATGGGCTTTCACGATATCTTTTGTGGCTGTTTTCGAACGCAAATGCTTGGTTATCAAACGTCATCGTCCGTTTGACATACACTGTCAAAGTGTCAAGTGGCAAATCTGGAGAAGTGAGATTGTACAATTTTGTAATTGTTAATTTCATAACTTTTAATTTTTGTGGATAGAAATTAAGCGGAAATCATGGACGACGATTTACCGACCGATTTCCAGGTCATCGTTGTGGGGACAGGTATGCTATAATATCCTTGTAATACAGCACCGGTCATGATGGCGATAGCAGCCTACTTATCGATCCTTTTTTTTGTCATAGCTGTCTAGTCATCAATTTTACTTTTGAAAATGCTATATTGTGGCCTATTTTGTGAAACAATTGGCCTTTATGCTGCCAATATGTATTTTTTTGTAATAATAGTAGCAGTAAAACGTAAACTGCCGCCCCAATACTGCAGCTTAGTCATTATTTAAATATTTGCACAGAGTCGAGCTGCTGTCACTGTCTGCAATTAAATTTATGAATACGTTCAACCGTTTCAGAATGTAAGCCATGAAATACTTAAAACAACATTTCTAATGGGTGGAAATTATTATAGTGATAGATTTTTTTTTACCAGGGATATCAATTCAATATTAGCTAATAATACCTATCTATAAACTAAGTAGATTGGAATTAAAATATAGGTTCTAGCTTACGTTTTGAAAATGGCTTGGTATTTCTGCAGTAAAATATGAGTATATATCTAGTCCCCATATGCAGAATCCAAGTATTATGAAGTATTAAAGCAAAGCATTTGATTAAAACAATTATTTACTGCTACCTTATTAATATCATCAAGATAACAAGGAGGTTTGCTTTTCATTGTAACAGTCATAACTAGGCGAGGCCTTTGTTATTAGCAGCTGAATGTTATTCAGTTATGAATTTAGGAGCAATTAAGTTAATTGGAAAGTAATTTACTTTGAATATTAATTTTGTTCAAATCAACTCCAATATCAACTATTCTAATAATACTAATTAAATGGATTGGTTGAAATAAAATCTTATTAAGAATGAGGCATTCCCTTAGCTGACATACCTATGAGAATGTTTCCATGGTGGTATAGATTACAGAAGCATTAAGGCAAGAAGAGTGCAGCAGCATGCTCTTCCGTCCTAAAGATATCATTAATTCATCACAATGCCAGAAAAAATAATGTCATAATTTATTTTGTCAAATTTATAATACCCAATAACAGTTCACGTTTGTAAAGATCAGAAAGGTAGTTGCTCCATGTAAAAAACAGGTATTCAGCTTCATGCAATTAGACTGGAATACCACCCTAACATAGTTAGGAAAAGGTTAGGCAGATTGATTGAACATTATTTAGGTTGTTATAATTTGATTTAGATTCATACTGAAGTGCAACTTATGCCCGTTTTCATCTTTACTAAGTGACACTTGAGCACAGAAAAGTGCACTGTAGGATTTTCAACTCTAGGCTCAGTGCTGAGAGTTGAAATCCAAGAGTGTACTTTTATTTAGGGATTCATTTAAGTGTCACTGAGTGAAGGTGAAAACGGGCATAACAATACCATATTTTTTTAAGAAAAAATTTTTCCTTTGATTTTGAGACTACTTGTGTTGTAATAATGAAGCAATTAAGTATTACCTAATATAGTAATAAAAATACTGAACAAAAGAATAATACTTACTGTCTGTAAAAGTTTTATTGAAAAACAGATAGTAACTTACACATCAATATTGTTTTTTGCATGTGTAATTATTATAGATCATAAAGCGAAATGTGGGTGTACTATAGGTACACTTCTGCCTAACCATTCGGGGAATACAGGAGTGATGTTATGTTATTAATTATTTATGTTGGACACAGTGAGTTCTTAAACAGGCATCTCTGTAGCAATTACACTAACTAGTAGTGAAAGTGTATCTATCTTTAGGTCTTCACACATGTTATCCTAACTAATATTATAAATGCGAAAGTGAGTTTGTTTTTTTTCTGACGCTGTCACGCTAAAACGGTTGTACGGATTTTGATGAAATTTGGCACATGGGTAGAACATGACATAGGATACTTTTTATCCCAATATTCTTACGGGATCGAGACTTATGCGAGTGAAATCGTGAGGCGCAGCTAGTTTATAATAATGTTATTATTCTGGACAGTACAAAATGAAAAAAAAAACCGCTCCTTTCTTATGATCAGTATTATTATTACTTGAGTATTTTATATCATCGGCTTTACTTGTTCTCCATGAAGATATACTATTTACCTTTGTCTAGGAATGGTGGAGTCAATAGTGGCTGCCGCCTGCAGCAGAATAGGAAAAAATGTCTTACATCTAGACTCAAGTGACCATTACGGAGGCCTATGGGCTTCCTACAACTTTGATGGTCTGCAGAAATTTATCAAAGAAGTCAACTCTGATCCAAAAAGACAACTACAGGTCTACAATTTAGCTGAAAAATGGTATATTGAAAAGTGAGTAAGATTTCATCTTCATAAAATTTTCGTGTATTTTCTTGTGGTTTAGCTTGACCCGAGCATGGCCCCCATGAGGTTTAATGCAAGCATGTTCTATGTTCTATGTTCTATGTTAGGGGGTTTGGTTTCCGCACTTAGTCCGTCAGGTGGACCATTGTGCGTGGGCCATAGCGGCCGTTTGGTGGTTATTCCAACCAGCCCACCTCCCTCCAGAAGCTGATTAGGTCTCCTGGTCTGTTTTGAACGTCTGTGTATGATCTGGGTGACCCGAGGGTTTCTGTTCTAATCTGGGTGACGCCCGTACATTCGAAGAGCACGTGCGCAACGGTCTCCTCAGCCTCCATGCACGCCCTGCACAGAGGACTGTCCGTTATGCCTATTGTGTGGAAGTGCTTGTTTAGCGAACAGTGTCCCGTGATGGTCCCCGTCACCAGGCGCAGGCCGTTCCTGTCCAGGCGTAGCAAACGCCTGGTCAGCCTGCTGTCCAAAGATGGCATAGCCTCCTTTGACTGCCTGCAACCTGGTGTCGAGGTCCACCAACGTTCCGCTTGTGTGTGGGTAAACTTCTGCAGCCACCTGCGTATTTGGTTGAAGGGTATGGGTACGATAGGCTCGGGTCCGCAGACTGCCGTGCTGGATCCACGTCTAGCAAGTTCGTCAGCCGCGTCGTTACCTAGCGATCCGCTGTGTCCTTTTATCCATTGCAGTGTCACCGTGTTGCGGCTAGATACCGTTATTTGTTCTAGTGCATCGTGACATTCTAGTGTTAGCTTCGAGGTAGTATATTTCTTCCGTAAGGATTGGAGAACTGAGGCGCTGTCGGAGAGTATGCGTATGTGGCTGTCCGTAACCCTCCTGGCTTCTAGGGCGTGGACCGCTTGTATGATGCCCACACACTCCGCCTGATAGACGGTGTTGAACATTCCCAGCGGTCTGGATATATTTATGTTGAGGTCATGTGAGAAAACTCCGACTCCGGTACCTGAGTCGGTCTTTGATCCGTCGGTGTAAACTCTCATCTCTTTTGGGCCTGAGTAGTCACACTGTTCTTCTGTAAGTGTTATATTGTAGTGTCTTTGAAAGTGGTGTGTTTTCGGGGCTTTGTCGCAGGGTGATGCCATCATTGGCTCACGTTTGATCGCATCCTCCTTAATGCGTATGTGCTTAACTCTGGAGTCGTTGCATAGGGTTCCTGTTAAATGGAGCCTAAAGGTGGCCAGGGCCGCCTCCTCCCTCACGATGAGGTGCAGAGGTGGCAGTCCCAGCATTGCCTGTAGAGCGGCGGTGGGTGCAGTTCTCATACTACCAGTGATTGCGACGCAAGCAAACCGCTGTAGTTTTTCGAGATCTTTTTGGGCTGTGCACCGGTCTGTCCTGGGCCACCAGACCAGTGAGCCGTATGTGATAATCGGTCGGATAACTGTGGTGTATAGCCAGTGGGTGACCTTGGGGCTGATTCCCCAATTCCGGCCAAGCAGTCGTTTGCACTGCCACAGAGATATGCTGGCTTTTGTGGTGATATAGTTCGTGTGTTTTGCCCAGTTCAGTTGTTTGTCCAGATAGATGCCCAGGTATTTGGTTTCTGTTGAGAGGCTTAGGGTTGTTCCGAAGAATCGTGGCAGTTGTAGTGTTGTCAGTTTCCTCTTCTTCGTAAAGAGAACCAGTTCGGTTTTTGTAGGGTTTACTGAGAGTTGGTGGGGTGGGAAAATAGTAGAGGAATGGTGCAACAAGCACCATTCCTCTACTATTTTCAGGGCATGACGCATGAGGTTGCATAGAGTGTTTTCGTGGGTGCCGTTAATTATTATGGTTATGTCGTCAGCGTAGCCTACGGTGAAATAACCTTTGTCGTTGAGTGTTTTGATGAGGCTGTCTACTACCAGGTTCCATAGGAGAGGCGAGAGGACTCCCCCTTGCGGGCATCCCTTCGCAACGATGGCTCTCGTAGTGTCATTTACTGTGACTTGTACAGCCCTTAGTTTGAGCATGTTGGTGATCCAGCCACTCAGTGTCGAGTCTATGCTGTGTCTGTCGAGGGCCGTGTTTATGCTGTTGAACGTGGTTTTGTCAAAGGCGCCCTCGATGTCAATGAAGGCAGCCAGTGCCGAGCACTTGTGATCCACTGCACATTCAATTTTGGAAACCACGCTGTGGAGCGCTGATTCCGTTGATTTGCCTGTGGAGTACGCATGCTGTTGTTTGTGTAGTGGTTTTACCCGGAGAGGTCCGTCTCGGATGTGCCTGTCACAGAGTCTCTCAAGGGTTTTCAGTAGGAAGGATGTGAGGCTTATGGGCCTATAAGCCTTGGGTTGCGTGTAGTCGGTTTTGCCAGGTTTGGGTATAAAAATGACCTTCACCTCGCGCCATGCGACAGGTACGAGCCTGAGTGCTATGCAGGCTCGAAATATCTCCACTAGCCATGGTGTGAGATGGTCCACCCCCCACTGCAACAGGGCTGGGAAGATGCCATCCAGCCCTGCCGACTTGTATGGCTGAAAGGTGTTAATAGCCCACTTTACTCGGTCATCTGTTATCATGTTGCGGGCTCGTGACCAGTCTTGATCCGTTGGGGTCCATTCTGGCTCAGCCTCCCACGTCCTGTCCTCCAGGACTGCACAGTCTGGGAAGTGGGTTTCGAGAAGGACCTTACTGGTTTCACGGTCAGTCAGTGTGTAAGAGTTGTCGGGTTTTTTAAGCGCGCCGAGGGTTCGGTCCTGATCGGTTGACAGGATCTTCCTTACCCTTGCGGCTTCATTGTTTGTCTCGATGGATTCGCAGAACTTACGCCATGCTGTCCTTCTGGCGGTTCTAATCTGCTTTTTGTATATATATTGGGTTTCTTTGTATAACTCCCAGTCGTCCGGGAGTCTAGTATTTTTGGCTCTGTTAAATTGCTTACGTAGCGCATCTCTGAGTTTACTAAGTTCAGCGTTCCACCAGGGGTTTCTCTCCTTCTTGGTCTGTGGCGCTCTTAGTTTACAGCATGCGTGGTATGCTTCGGTTATATATTCAGATAGTTTTGTTACGGTGTATTCTAATTGTGTTCGGTCTCTTATGGTAAATTGCGCTAGGTGTTTAGCCAATAGGGAGGCCAGGAGGCGTTTGTACCCGGGAACATTGGTGCGCCTTGGGTTTCGCCTCGGATCGGGTTTTCTAGTGTTGGTATTTAGTGAGAAGCGGATCCTTCTGTGATCAGAACAGGAAGGTTCGTCCGATACGTGCCAGTTTGTAATAAGGTTTGTCGCGTTTTCCGTAGCAAGTGTTAGGTCTATAATTGTTTGTCCACGGACCGTGACCCAAGTGGGTTCTGAGCCGCGGTTTATAATATTAAGGTTAGTAGAGAATAAATAGGTGGATAGTACCTCTCCTCTGGAGTTCGGTGCGTCGCTGCCCCAGAGTGGGTGGTGGGCGTTCGAGTCGGTGCCGATGATCAGGTCTAGTTCGGCGCGTTCACAGTGTTGCACTAGGTCGGCCATCTCTTTAGGCGGGCAGTCTAAGTCCTCGCCTGGCATGTATACCGAGGTCAGTACAACATCTGGAACGCTACCTTCGGTCTGGAGCCTGACAGCTGTCAGATCTCTGGAACAGAATTGGGTGAGTGGTGCGATAGGAATGTCTTTGGGTATGTAGATGCAGGTTCTTGGCTTATCTGAGCTGTGTGTGTTGAGAATTAGCTTACCTCCGATGTTACCGAGGCCACATATTCTATTGTTCCTGATCCACGGCTCTTGGATCAGTGCGATGGTTCGGGGCTTGACCTCCAGTGCCCTGCGTAGGTTAGCCGTGGCAGTCTGGCTGTGCTGGAGGTTGGTCTGGATGATGTTGATGGGTGTTGACGGCGATGGAGAGGAGTTAGTCGGAGGTGGATCCATCGGACAGCCTCTCCCCTACCTCCTCTCTGTATTTATCGAGCTCTACCCCCGGCGACGAGGCGAGTAGACGCTCGCTCCAGCCAGGTGATTCGGGCGGATTGGTGTCGGCGTCATCGGCCATGACCGCTCGGGCCATGACCTCCTCCAGCTGGTCGATCTCTGGGTCGTCCGTCTGTGTCAGCGTCGGTTGTGCGGTCTTAAGGTCGCTGTCGGTCTGGACGTCAGAGGGTTCGGCCGTGGGCCAGAAGCGTACGTATATCGACCCGAGCAGGTATGATATACGTCGCTCCCTGGCCCGGACCTTTACGGCTTCCTCCGGTGGCACACCCAGGGTCAAATAAGTCCCGTAGTTGTCGCCACCGACGGTAGTCGCCCTGTACAGTGACCACCTGGCGATGTCGTACCAGGTATTCTGACGGATCAGAATACCTTGGAGTCTGGCTACGTCACCTCTGTAGCGAGGGACAAATAGCGAGACTCGGACACGGGTGGGCACGTCAGTCTGTCTCAGTACCGTGAGTGTCAGGTCTGTATCTGGGAGTCGTATTTTGGGCACGTTCTGGGTCAACCAGGTCAGGGCACAGTCATCCTCGCACCACATCTGCACGGTACCTTCCGCTACCCTTGGGTATCCGCGGAAAGCAGGGAGTGGCGCCGTCGGGTCCGTGTCCATGACCAGGTTTTCCAGTCCAGTCTTGATGAGTTCAGCCTCGTCCTTTGTCAGGTCTCTGGAGGGGGGTGGAAGGCAGATTGCTACGGCCAGCCGCGCAGGGATGTCCTTCGTGGCTCGCGCGTAGGTCCTCTGCTCCCTTTGAGCGGAGTGGATTCTCACCCGTTTGGCGTCCCCCTGGATCGCGCTCGGTGAGGCCGTGTCGTCAGGGCGTCCCCTCTTCGCCGGTCCTGTACCGCTCGGTCCAGGTCGCGGCTTAGAGGTGCCAGGCTGGTTATTTTTTGCCGGCGACGTCTAGTGTGAGGCACCACCCCGCTTGCCCCTGTTGTGTTTTGGTCGAGGTCGGTCGTGGGATCCGTCTTTGTCTTGGGGTCGGCTGTCGGTCCCGGCGGACTCGGTCGCCTGCAGAGGCTTTTCGCGCTGGGTTGCCCCTTCGCAAGCACGCCCCTGCAGGCGTGGTTCCGCGTCCGGCCGCTTTGCGCGCTGAGTTTCCCCTTCGCGCTCTCGCGGCTGGTCGCGTGCATCCGGTCCCTTTTCGCGCTGGGTTTCCCCTTCGCGGACTTGGGGCCGGACGCGCACCTCCCCTTCGACGTCCGATTGCGCTTCGCGCTGGCTAATGCCTTCGCGGATTTTGCGCTTTCGTTCGCCGATTCTCTTCTTCCGGGCCTGGATTTTTTCGCGCTTAGTCAGCAGGCGTACTTCACCACAGGCAGCCGGAAGAGTGTTGGGGTTGCCAGATCCATCATCTTCCCCCGTCTCTGTTTGTCTGTGTTGGTCTGGGTCTTTGTCCGGGTTTGTTTTGCTGTTCCGCACGGTGCTCTGTTGCCAGAGGCTCGTGGGAGGCACAACCCGTGTCATGGGTATTGGCGCGTTGGTCGCAGCCGAGGTTGGGTGTATGGGCGCGTTTGACGCAGCCTGTGTAGTGGGCGCTAAGTCAGCAGCCGGCCGCGCTAAGAAGCGCGGCAACAATCTCTCTATTAGGCAGTTTGATGCCCCCCCCAGAATACGATGGGGGCTGACCGCCGGAGCGGTGTGGGATTCCCCGGCTTGGCCGGGACCCACCTGGGTAGTTAATTCGTCATCCTGCTGCATTGTAACGGGTGGTGGGCTTTTTTGGAATCGAGGTTACCCTTCCTCTGGGACCGACGGGATAAAGGAGAAGGAGGGACGGCGTTTGTTGGATGGAGGGTGTGGGTTCTTGGGGGTCACCCTAGGCTTGGGATTTGGCCTAGGGGTTTAGGATCGACGGGATATGTATGAATAGGGAGGGATGGCTCGGTTTGTTGGTGGGTAGCATAGGAAGAGGTATAAAGGTTACCCTAAGCCTGGGATTTGGCTTTCGAGAACTCATCAGTGGTCGGTCCCGCAGCCGAAGTTGGGCTATCCGCAACCTGCCCACCCGCTCGGTTGCATGAGAAGAAGTGCCTGGCAGTCTGGGTCGCCCCACCACGGATGTACGTATACATTTGCGTTGGAGCGATCCAGCCTTCCCCGAGCAATAATGCAAGCATTTCCCGTAAGAACTTTAACATCTAAATAAATGTAAAAATTCTTTAAAAAACACTTTTGCGATACTTATTTCGGGAAAAGCTGGTTATTGTACTATTGGTGAAAAGAATTTAAATAGTGTTATTAACAGACAAAATGTGAAACCAATTTTATTTAATTTAAAAGGGAATCCGCACAAGATGAGAAGAAAGAAGAAGGAGAGGAAAAGCCTGAAGATCCTAAACCAGAGCCAGGAAAGAAGGTGTGGAGCCAGGCCAACTTCGCGTCAGAGTATAGGAAGTTCAACATTGACATGACACCTAAGGTAAGGAACTTTTTCCTATCCATTATTTTTCCTGTTTCTTGCATTTGAATCCCAGTTCTACATTATGAGGCTAAACGAAGCAATATGGAAAGCCAAAAATATGTTCAAACTGCATCCTTCTTGGATAGACTAATGATTGATTTAATGGGATCATAATCACAGGAGGGTTCCTAAGCCCGAGCTAAGATTGGTAGTAGTCTTGGAAGCTTACTTTTCGCCCAGGCTTCGCGTCTTCTGTTGTGTTATTAAAATCAGTTGTTTACCTTTACAACTATCTTGCCATAACTTAGCTGCTGTTCTCCCGCGGCCCCCTCGTCGAGCTGCTGATATCCTCGAACATCGCTCGTTACGCGGAGTTCCGCTGCGTCACGCGGGTTCTGACGTGGCTCAGCGACCGACTGACGCCCGTTCCCTGCTCCCGAGCCGATGTCTTCGCCACCGAAGCCGTCGGCATCGTCGAGAAACGTCAGCTCATGAAGATGCTGACATCTATCGTTGGATACAATGAGGAGGAGATGAATAATGAATTTAAAGGTAAGTTTTATGGATGGCTTTCTTTTGTAGTGTCATAATAATTCCTATAAATCCACCAGTCTCTCACAAATGTTAACCCTATTTTTTAGATTAATTACTTCCTGTCCAAATCAACATTTGCGATGAGAAATAAATAAATAAAACAATTTAATTTTTTTACTGTTCCATTTCATATTCCTAGTTTACTTCAAAAACAATACATGCAATGTCGCTAAACAATAAGTTTACCTACATCTGGCCCTCTAGATTGGAACGACAAGACCTTCAAAGAGTACCTAGCACACAAAGGTCTGACTCCCAACCTCATCCACTACGTGCTGTACGCGATCGCCGGCGGCACCAACACCATGCCTTGTCTAGAGGGCGTGAAGGAATGCAAGAAGTTCCTCATGAGCCTCGGGCGCTACGGCAACACGCCTTTCCTCTGGCCCATGTACGGCAGCGGAGAATTACCACAATGCTTTTGCAGGTGCGTACGACAAAACAGATCGAGTGGGTGAATGACTGATCATTTGTTTATCAAGATGTTCGATGCTACTAGGTTTTTATAGCATCGTTTCAACCAACACCTGTGTATAATTTGTTATAGAATAGTCTTCAAAATGGAATTCGACACGGTGAATGTTTTATTTTGATTTTATGAGATTAATCCACATTAACAAACTAATTTATGTCAGTTGGATTGATTATTTAAAACTGTAAAACCATCTTAGCAGAAGAGAGATTGATGTTACATTATCAATTGTTATTGCAAAAAAAGTGCACCATGAAGTGCCGGCTCGATGGTCGCCGGTACAATGACCCAAATGTGCACAACTCGACCACGCAAACAAAAATGAAGCAACTTTCTAATGTTGCATGCAGCACGATTTAAGATATCATAATTTTTAAAACTGAATTTTCATTTATTACTTTGTTATTTAATTTATGCTATAGGAATTCCAAATCTATCAGTTTTGTTACATAGTTGATCAATGAAGCCGAGTTGTATTAATTAACATATTTGCGCGTAGCGGCTATTTGAGCACTTTTAAATTATAACTATAGAAACGTCGCTGAATCATCGACGGTCACAATCGTATCAATTGAGAGAATGTTTAGGGGTTTGGCACTCACGTTTTCCCATTAGCTAATACCAGGTTTCAATAATAATTTGTGTGCGGAAACATTCCATTGAATGAGACAGTATATAATCTATATTTGGAAAATAATAATAATAAATCATCATAATTACTTCAGTTTATTCTAAAACTTAATGGTGTGGTTAACTATCGTTTATTTCTTGTTATTTCAGGAGTTTAGGTCGTAGGTAGAGAAACAAAGACAACACAGCATGTGGGTCGGGTCAAAAATAAACAGTTTTTATGGACACGCTGAAATTTTTATGTTCATAGAACTATTGAACCGGTTTATTTGCGTTTTTCACAAGGTTATTCACTGAGGAAGTTTATAATTAAAATTCGGCAATTGCTACTATGCTTGGTTTAATCATTATATTTTAATGAAATATTCCAGATTTATGTTCTTTGAATGTAGGTATCTTGTTGGCTTATAAGATCGAATAGCGGAAACTTACATTACTTCGGCGAAATAGCGAATGTCTATATTTTATGAAGCGATCAGAAACGGGTGCTTCAAAATCTTCCACTAGTTTCAAAGTTTCGCATTCTTCAATAAATTGTATGTTATATTTTTAGATTGTGCGCTGTTTTCGGTGGCGTGTATTGTCTGAACCGGCCGATCGACAAGGTTCAGACAAAGACTGTGGACGAAGGAAAGACGGTGGTGATGATTGACAGCAAGTCAAAGACTTTGAACTGCGACCACTTGGTGATTGGTATCAACGAATGTCCTAAGGACTTGATCTCGCCGGAGCCGGCAGAGAGTAGCGACATATCTAAGGCCGTGTTCATAACGAATGGCTCGATAGTGAAGAATGATAAGGAGCCACTGACGCTGCTTCGTTTCCCCCCCATCAATGATGGCGACCACTCTGTGACCGTGCTGGAAGTTGGCCCGGCTACCGGCTCCTGCCCCAAAGGACTGTGTAAGTATAGAATGCACATTGTATGCGGTTTGTTACCGCAGACTGTCATTATTTTGAACATTCTCTCTTGACCTTAATTTGTGAAAAATTCCAAGTTAGACGGCTAGACGCGATGAAACGAATTAGGATGCAAGAAGCCGTCTGAAATGTTTTCTATTTTAACTCTTTATATCCGCGTTGTGGGTGGATTTGGTAGTAAACAGCAGTAGATGCATTCTTACCTAATTTGGATGCTTAATTAAGCAACCTTCGTTGTGGGACCAACATAGTTTGTAGATGAGATTTATTGCAATTATAAGGAAGGTTATCGACACTTGTGTCACCTTATTAGCAACTTCCCTTTTTAGCGTCCATAGAACCGTATCATTTGAGTACCATAATTACGCATACGTTACGATATTGGAACGCACTTTTTTGTGAACGAGCTACCGTTTCCTTCAAAGCGATGCAAAAAACATCTGCTAATTGGCCACGCATGAATCATCGGTGGTACTTTTCTTTACGACCGGATAAGTCATGTCCGCGCCACTGACGATATTTAAACCGGCTTGGAAGTTTGATACTTCAAACTAGCCGGCAAAGTACTTACACAAAAATTCGTCCAGGGTCACAAGCTCATTTAGCTTTTTACTGCAGTTTTTTGTACAGTTGCGCCACTCGGTAACACGCAGTAGGTACTTCAGTCTTTTTGTTGAGGAATATGTGAGTCACGGTGAACCATTTCGATCCAGATATTGAAATGGGTTTTTAATTAGCATTAGGTATCCGTAAACTGTATGCGGCCGTGACTAATTTAACTGCCGTCAATATTTACTGATATGTAAGTGTAGTACTTAGGCCGTGGTAAATGCTAACAATTGAATGCAATTATGGGTTAAATCTACGCTAATATTATAAACAAGAAAATATTTGTATTTTTGTTTATAATGAATAAACTCAAACACTACTGGACCGATGCACAGATTAATACAGATGGGACACTCCGAAGTTTAGGTATGAAGCTACAAGTACGCGGCGGGCTCGTCTCACGGTGCCAATTCAGTAGGGCTGCCGCGCGCGGCTCACACGTCAATTCAATACGAGTTCACGCGCCGCGTCGCGTACGTCGCAAGATATTAAAACTAAAAATACTAAAATAAAGGCAACAGTATATTGCATCGCATTTGGCTACTTAAATAATAATAAGTATACGAACCTCACGTTTTTCTCACTTCCGAAGGACACCGAAAGATAAAGAAATGCACGTCTACCTATAAGTAATTAGGTAGGCTACCAAACGTTTACATTAATTGTTATTCTTATATAAGTCACCCGTCTTTACATAGTTAGAATATTAATATTATTATTATACTTAGTATAGTTAGGTACTTACAAGTTCTGTTTACAAGGTCAGGTTCAGGCTTTGATAAGTATATGTAGGAACGTACCTATTTAAATAGTATTTTTGTTTTGGTGGGTACTTACCACGGACTAACTATAACCATAACTAAATATTATGGACTTAGTAAGATTTTGACATGTGGAGATGTAGAAAAAGTATGTAAATACTTTTTTATTTGCCGGATTACGTAGATACAGACGCCAGCACATCAACCCACTACAATCTGTCAAATTTCTTTAATAGATTTTCAACTTTATCACTAAAGTATAGGGTTCAAAGTTGATTAGGAAAATTTGACAGTTTCGGGTAGGTTGACCTCCTGGCGTCTGTACATAAATTAATAAATAATGGAGACTAAACAAATTAAAGTACCGACCGCAGGCGGCAGTAGCAGGCAACGCGACGCCGTGACACTCAGGTTTCTATTGTATTTTTAAGAAATCGAAACGAATTTCTATGAAGTCGCCTGCGGTCGGTTACAGAATGATACCCTTAAAAATATAATAGACGAAGAGCTGATATTTAATTATCTAATTATTCTTAAAAAGATGACAACCCTCACGTGGTCAGAAGGTATAAGTTATGCGATAGAAAGAAAGGCAACTTGTAGGTGAATATAACTGTAGGTAATTAGCGTTGTGCGACCTGAATTGCACTTTATTGTGTCGGGGCAAGAGTCGCTTTTTATTTAAATGATTTTTCGGAGTGTCCCATATGTATTAATCTGTGACCGATGTTAAAAATTCTTTCACCAATAGAACATTATCACGCGGGAAAAGCTGCTGGCGAGAGCTAGTATTATATAAAAACGTTGATAAAAACACAAAAATAGAGCAATTTCACGCTTCTTTTTATATGCAACTTTATTTTAATTTTTAAATAGTGCGTACTGATAACTTTGTTGCTTAGTGCAATATTTTTTTTTTTAACGCACTGTAACAAATGAATAAGTAATGCTTATCAAATAGTGTAACTTTTAACCTAAATCAACTTTAAAACAAATTTTATAAGATCTTCAAACCTGTATTTCTGGCCCTTATTTCTAATTAGGAAAACATCAGTCCACACCCAAAATCGCAATTGGTTTGTTTTAAACAGATGCGTCATATTTTAATAATTAAAGTATGTTGTCCTTAATTCTATCTAATAAAGCTAATAAGAGCGAGCCTTTTGCTATATTATCTACCCAGCACTTCAATACCAGACTCTGTTATTACCTACTACAGTTTTTTAAAAACTATATCATGAGGACTTTATGCATGGCAGTCATGTCATTCTGACGAATCGATCTACGATCACTTAAAAGTCAATCTGCTTTTTTAGACTATGGAGTAAAAAAATAACAATATGAGCTTGTAATTTTCCCATTGAGAGTAAGACCTTTTGGCTTGGCCACTGCTGAAAGTTTCAGGCCCAGTTAATGTCACAAATTAATTGAGATGATATCTCCTTTTTCATTGCAAGGCAGACGCAAACGTTTGCGGTGTTTAGTTTATCATACAACCACATACACCATTTTTTGATCCGGAAGAAGTGGCACATTCTGATTAAAAAAAACTAAATTATTATAACTTGTATTGCAGTTGTGGTATACTTCATAACCAACAAGGTGAAGGATGCTGAATCCGACCTCATGGGCATCGCAGAGAAGATCTTCGACATGTCCGGCGGCGATCAAACTGAAGAAGCGGAGAAACCTAAGGTATTAACTGATGAATATCTAATTAAAATAGAATGCGCGGCGCTTAAGGCCCGGTGCGCCACAAATATAGTTTGACCGAGAACGTTGTTCCGCGCCTTAGGAATGCGCGGCGAGGCGGAGGGCAGCGTTGACGAATGAGCGGCGGCACGGCGTGAGCGTTGACAAATGAGAGGCCTACACTGCCCCCCGTCTCGCCACGCTCATACCTAAACAGCTGTCTCAGTCAAACTATGATTAAATACATTTAGCGCAAACCGATTTTAAAACATCATGCTGTCTCTGTCATCTTGCAACGATTGACAGAAACAGAACGATATTTTAAAATCGGTTTGCGCTGAACGTATTTAGTGGTCTGTGGTGCAAGCGGGGCTAAATATACTAAGGATAAAGCCTGGCTATACGATTAGTAGACAAGCAGGCACATAACAAGCTTTGCCCATAGTCACTCTGCCTATTCTACACAAATACAGCCTAAGGGAGGGCACTATCTGCCGGGGTTGCGGGAAAGTCCGAAAGGGATACCGTGGCCCCTGGCAACGCATAGGCAACTGACGGAACACGGGTGGGTTTTAGTCAGTGAGAGTCTGATACGCCCTCCCGCTCCACCCAGAGCGGGAGAAGTTATTTGATAATTTCCCACCCAAAAAAAATAAAAAAGGGTGGGCACTATATCCAGCACTAAAGATATATAGAGCCTTAAAAATATAATCACTACCGTAAATTGATATACTTGATATATCTAAGTATTTCTATTGTTCCAGTGCTTGTGGTCATTGTTCTACAACGTGAAAGACACGAGTGCTCCAGTGACGAGCGTCGTGGACAGCGTGCACGTGTGCTCGGGACCCGACGCCGGACTAGACTTCGACCGCGCCGTGGAACAGGTAAACGAGACCTCACACTATACACAAAGTGCACGCTATGTGATATTATATAACGAGCGTTGTGGACAGCGTGCACATGTGCTCGGGACCCGACGCTGGACAAGACTTCGAACGCGCCTTGGAACAAGTACACACACCCTAACTATATACACTAGGACACACGTATGGTCTGTTCCAAAAGTATCTGATGAAAATGTAAACAAATGGATCGAGCAATCGTACCTGTGGGTGCCAATTTGTAGTGCCACTTACAAATTGAGTGCTTCGATTTGATTATTAGAATACATAAAACCCGAAATTCTGATTTTAAATCACCTGTAAGATGATTTTCATTTGACAAAAAATTTTCGTCGAATTACGATTTAAAAATGTAATTCAAACAATAATTGTTGTAAAAACTAGTGGGATGGGATGGTATTTATTGTATTTCGAAGGTTTCAACTTATATAAAGTTGAAACCTTGAATGTGTTACTAATTCCTTTTAGTGAGTAATTGCGTAAGAATTTAACCTGAATAGGGTTGGTTTACTCTTTCGTCTCATACTTTTGGATTAGACTATACACACTAGCACTTACATGCTGCTGCTAGCCGACCAAGTGTAGACTGTCAGTCTTGAAATCACCCGAAAAAACGTTAATGATTTGGATTATATTGAAAAGTAACGAGTGTGTATTACGGATTCGAGGACGAAAAAAAACACCTTTTGTCAAATTTATAATCCAATTGGGAGCATGCTCGAAATAATGGAAATATAGGTCTGTGTGACTATAAAATTACAGTTTTTGTGGCGCAAAACCATTCGCTTCGCGCTCCGTCTCACTTACGATATGTCCGTAAGTCAAACGGAGCGCGAGGCGTCCGTAACTTCAGCCGAAGCTACGGATTTCGCTTAGGGAGTAGACCCCCTGTTACAGCAATTGTTCATAATAGTTTAATCACTTTTGCGCTCTCGAAAATATGGTTCTTTTTGCCTTATATTTTGACGATTATTTTAGTGAAATAAAATAGATTTAAATGAAAAGATGATTTCAAAATTTCTTATTATTGTTGTTTTGCTAACTATTAGGAAACAATCAATTTTTCTCAGATTTTTTTTAAGAGTAGGTATTTTCAACATTAATTTTCTACTGTATTTGGGTCGAAATTGAAAAAAATTGGTGAAGCCACCTGCAAGTAGACCATAAAATAATGTTGATTATATTATTTAATGTTCAATAAATTAAATCAATAGTAGTTTCTTGTAAATTCATGATAAAACGTCATTCTCCCGTCATTTTTCGGACAACTTGTTGCGTATGTTAGTGATATATAGTAGTATACTTAAATTATTCGAAAACTCCCGTCAAGCTATTTACAAGACTAATGTTGGCAACACTACAACCGGTAGCAGCTAAGCAGTGCCCCTGCCGGACGAGAGTGGCAGCATAATAGAATCCTCAACCCTTCCAGTACAGTGCATAAACACACACCGACCTGCATTACGACCTCGCCGCCGAGGTCCTCCGCGATCGCGACCCTCCCGAGTATATAATACTCTCCCCTGACCCTTGCTCGACGATGCGCCAGCCCGCGTCGATGCTGAACCTGTAGCTTTAAATTCCCCGATTAATAATAATATATGTTTGATTCAGCCTGTCCCATCTTGCTGTCCTCCCCCCAGCGACGCCCTAAGCCGAGGTTCGTACCTCACAGGGGCTGCCCTTAGCGAGCGCTCGGCTAGTTTTCATTAGCATAGTTTTTTGCCCTGGCTGGAGGCTTTGATTGTAGTAGGTTAAGGCAGCCACAGGAATGCCCGGTAGTCATGATCTCCGAGGTCAGCCACGAGATACCCTACATAAAAACAAAAAAATGCACGCTTCGATTATTATTTGAAAAATTTGTCTGATAACCATCAAATTGTAAATTAGTGTTTTAAGATTAATTAAAGTATTGTTCATTGTGGAAGGCCTAGTTAACTTCTATATCGACCTATTCCTCAGAACCTGCCTTCAGTTAGTTAGGTAAAATAAGAACTCTGGACGCAAAATACGCGCACAGACATAGACACCAACCCGTATTATCTATTACCTAAGACTAAGAACTTGACTTAATCACAAACAATATTGTTTAATTTCTTTTCCCTTTCTCACAAACAGTGAATAAAATTCATAATAATTTTAATTCACGTATAATTTGATATACATAATAATAACAGGGCAAATAATTGCGTACAAACTACAGGGCACATAGTGACGAGATGCATTTTAATAATAATATAACAATAAAAACGAAATAAGTCCTCAACTCAACACATCTTTAACATAATACACCACACGCTGCATTTACTTGGTTTCGGTCCGTAAATGTTGCCAAAATTAGCCAAAGAGCTGAGAAGAACAAACACTGCAAAAAAAAAGTTTATTTTCAGGCTACTAAGGCCCCTAGACAATATACATAAAATAATAAACTAATGCATAATAAAATAATACTACAAAAGTTATTTACTACGTTGGGTCGGCGACGTATTGCGCTAAGTCGTGGTGTCATGTAGCCTTCCGCGAAAACGCCGATACACTACACCCGTTAACCGAAATTCCTCCTTCATGAATGTATCCAAGTGAACAGTCGGAACCGGCACCACAAAAGATTTAAAGTTAATCTTATGGCGCGACTCCAACTTCTCGACTCTCAAGGTGAACTTGGTCTTCATCCTGATGTACTCCACGACCTCCTCTACCTTCGTGGTGTGATGTAGACGTGACACGTACAGCTGCGTCGTTGGAATAGCGGGACTCAGCAACGTGTCGGAACCATTCGACCATTCTTCTTCTTCTCCACGCGAATTTAGCCTTCTTCATCGGCCTTTCCTTGGCTTGTTACCGCTTGGCTTGGCTTGGTAACGAGTTTCGAACTGCTTTGGAGGGTCTTTGGGCACCCCTCGTATTATTAGGTTGCCGCTGATGCGTTTGCGGAAGCTTTAATAACGGCAGCCTAGTAAGCACGTCCCGGTGTTGACGTGCTAAATGCTAATATTGGTCAGCGTCCCAACGATGCGGGACGCGGTTGTGAATCGTTTGCAGTGCCGGCGACGAGTCAAATTTTGCTGACTCGAAACTCAGCTGCGATGCATTGAATGCGCTGCGGCGTGACGTGTGTTGACGTTGGTACCTGGCTCGTGTGACCTATAACCATCTTGCGTAACTCTGCTACCTGAGTACGTAGATCACTGATGATGAATTGTGATGCTTCCAACTTCAATGCATCTCGACCAGGCTTGATCTTAGGGGTTGTGATGTCCCGTAGCGGCCTGGTGACGAAGACGTGGTTGAATGTGACACGAGGCAGCTTGCGCAAATCCTTCGCCACGAAAGTCGGCACGTCGTCCGGCTATCTAATTACGCAACACATTTTCGTAAACGATTACTACAAATTTGTTTCATTTTAATACTGAATAAATATTTATTTTATTTATTTTGACAGTTCAACAACATTCATTGCGTTATTTACGTTGTTGAGCAGATTTTTTTTCGAACTTATGAAGCAATGGATTAGCAATTTGTTTCAAAACGATTCAAATTCCCATTGATCGTGCATTACGTAATTAGGGTACGGTCTATTTCAACAGTTTTATGATGTCATGGAGAATCCTATCTCCCTTATCATCCCTCCTGCGGGACGGCATTCGGTCGGCCATATGTAGCGACTCATAAATTCAAATTCAAAAGTCATTTATTCAAACTAGGCTGAGAATCAGCACTTTTCGAACGTCAAAATTACATAAGACAGGCCTCCAAAAACGCCCGCCCTTCACCACTTCCTAGTGCTTTATCTGTGAAGAAGAAGTGGCGCAACAAACTCCCCAGCTGCACAGCTGTCTGAATAGTGGTAAACTAAAAACTTGATTCTATACATACGAGTACAGCAGTGTTTTCGCACTGCCTATCTCCTCTTCATTTAAGTTGAATGTGCAGATCTGGATCACACTGACCACGTCCATGACATCCAGCTGGTTCTACAGGAATGCCAGTACCTCGTTCGCCACAAGGAATTCACGGTGGCAGCGGTATTTGCCGAGCTCGGCGCAAAATAATCATTTCCGCTTACAGTGTAACCGCGTTGGATTGCAACGGCGGATCGTCATGCGAATCTGTTTTGAGATTGCTTGACTTTTGCACTAATAGATAATCTCAGAAGAGTTTGCAAGACTTTCAAAACTGTTGGGGGGCAAGACAAAATCCCTTTTCTGTAAGCGTTAACGCCAACGGAAAGATCAAATTGTATGGAGTTGACATTAGCTTTAGAGATCTCACGTGACTGCTGCTAAATTGGTAGAAAAAGTCAATATGACATCATAAGTTGGTGCCCCTTTACATCTAGTACATCTAGTATCAAGTTGTCAAACAGGCCCCTGCTGCTTGCAAAGGCTTAATGAAACACCATGTTTCACGTAAGCCTTTCCAGAGCTAGCAAAAACAAATAAAAATCATAGGGAAACCTTAAAATATGGGGCTTAAATAAAACATGACTATTTAATTTACATTTTTTGTGTAATCAGTTGCACGAAGACGAAGCGACAAATTACAGTTGGGGGAATAAATATTCCCCCATGCCGTATTAACAATACTATCATCTATCTAAGTCTTAACTAATAATTAAAAATAAAATTTATTCAGGTCACAGTATAATCGACCATCAATATTCTGTATCAGTTCGCAAAACAATACTTGGCCAACACCCGTAGCTACATAGACATCTATTAAGTTATTACACCATTCTACTGCTCAATTAGCCGCCATGCTATTGACATTAACATTTACTGTGGATGAACACGAAACAATTCTATTATAGTGAAGGGATCGTGACCCCTAAGTTTGTTCAGTAACGTACCTAGTCACGTTGTGAAACATGATTCTGTGATAATGATAACATACGGATGTCAAGTTATTAGGTAAAAAAATTGATAATAATGAAACTATTGTGAAATATATTAGAGATATTGTCGTTGGCGTCGTTGCCTCGTGTTCATAAACTCAACCAGTCATAGTTAAGACTTAAGGGGGATGCGTTAAGGTTTTAAAATAAAATTATCTAAAATCTATTTTTTTTTTTTACGATTTTAATATACACGCAAACTAAGCGACAAGTGAACCGTGACCAGCGAGTAGACAGTGATTCATGATAAAAACTCCAAATGCGCTTCGTAACTTGTGACCTGCTATCTAATTACGCAACACATTTTCGTAAACGATTACGACAAATTTGTTTCATTTTGACAGTTCAACAACATTCATTGCGTTATTTACGTTGTTGAGCAGATTTTTTTTTCGAACTTATGAAGCAATGGATTAGCAATTTGTTTCAAAACGATTCAAATTCCGATTGATCGTGTATTACGTAATTAGGGTACTGATCATGACGACCTGGGTGCCTAACGTGCAATAAGCTTCTGGTAGGTTAGAAAGTACTGGGATGGCATAAACCAGTTATTTAATTCGATTATCATTCAACTTTTTAATATTTCAACAATTTTCAAATTCGACCTTTGCCAGCAGTATCGCCTGTTTCATCGGTAGGTACCTCTAAATATTTTTTGTACCTCGTTAGATAGCTGATTAAATGTAGATGTCTGTTCATCTGCGTAGATAATTTTGAAAATGGTAAATAAACTTCTTCCTGTAAGTTTTAAGTGTTTGATGTTTTAGAAAATTTGTACTGTTTGTTAAAGTATTAGGTATCCAATGGAATAGTAATGAAGGCCATTCAATTTGAGAGTTTAGAGAAAAGTGATATTCAGTGTCGAATACTGGGAAATTTAAAAAAAAACTTAAAAGTTGTATTTTCTCGAATCCCATGTATTTTCGCCTAGGCTTTATGGGGTGCTTAATTTTTGCAAATAGTTTACACTTTCACGTAAGAAATACGTCAAATAACAAGTCACCTGTATGTTGATCAAAATATGATTCGCGACCGTAACAAGATGTATTTACAGAAAATTATAATCATCATTAGAAATCTCTCTAAGTTAGAATTGCCCTCAAATTAAATAGTCATTCAATTTGAACTAAGAGAGTTGTATTGATACAAATACTTTTTTAGCTTATTTTCGCTAGCCATTTGAAGCCTTTAAAAAGCGTTCAAACCCATTAACTGTGATGCGTTTTCTGACATGTTTATACCTTTATCATGAGCAATGTAATAATTGATTGCACAAAACTTTTCCGAGGCCTTCCGGTGAATGGGGTGGAAATTTTTTAATTTGTGTGCATATAATTGCTATATTTGCTACTTATGTTATTTGGAAGATGAAACAAAAGCCATAGTAAATCAATGAGACATGCTATTAAAGTAAAAGAAAAACCATAAACTTATTATTTATATTCGCTCATGGCTAACCAAACATGAACGAATATAAATTAAATTAGACTTTTATTTTTCTCCTTAGTATTTCTGATCATATAGATCAAGAGAAGAAAAATAAAAGTCTCTACAAGTTTAAATTCATTTTATTTACTACTAGACCGCGGCTTCGTCTGCGTGGGTGTCGGAAAATATCCCACGGGAACGTACTACCGGGATTACATAACTAATAGCCGAGGAAAGGGTCATTGACTCCTACCGCTGCACCCGTCGTCATCGACCATAATTATTTTGTTACGCGTAATTTTGAATCTGTGATATCTTTTAAAAGTATTCAGTTAAATGATATGATGCCAAGCATATTTTAATATAAATTAAATGGTCAATTTAAATAACATATTATATTGGATAAAGATTATTATAATACCGGTCAAAATAGCTTCGGAAATAGCAATTGAATTTTTATCAAATTCTGAAAGATAAAAGTGGTTGTTGTGGGTCATCCTTAGAAGATAGACATATTATGCTATTGCGGACTTATTTCTTGAACTTTTTAAGTTGTACAATCCTATAGAACATTAATTTTATGTAACTCTTACGGTTTACGCGGCGCACGCTAGTAAAGCTCCCAGTCAGCATGTTTTTTTTTCAGACATCTTTAAAAAATATCAGCCAATTTACACAAAACCTACCAATGAATTATAAACCTAAACCTTCCGCATGAACACTCCATCCATTGATGAAAACCGGTTGAAAATCTGTTTGTAGTTTTCGAGTTTATCGCGAACAGACAGACAGACCGACGCGGCGGGGGACTTGGTTTTATAATATGTAAGGATTACCACTTACATTTGTTGTTACACGTGGGAACCCAATACAACAATGTAGTCATCATTTCCACACTCAGAGACGTCACGTAAACAAGCAGTGGTAGTAGAATAGATTTTGCCACTGTACGCTGATCATTAATTATATAAGTTAATAACCACGGAGAAACCTCCTTTTAAATAACACGAAAAGAACTTTGATAAGAAAATTATTAGTGACCCTAAACATGATAATTATTTAGTCGTCAATCAGATGACAGCTGTTTTTGTTTTTCATTACTCAATACAGATTGTACGATTGTCGGTATATATCTCTAGGGTTCAGTAGTCAATAAATTTATTTATACCCGACAATTATTATTCCTCTATTTAAGCGCACAGAGCGCGATAGAACATGTTCTCGCAAAAGAAATGACGCGCCCAGTATGCAATATACACGAATTTTTTGTGTCGTTTATGATTGAGCTATATAAAACAGTCAAAATATTTTATAGGTCTACAAGGTTACCATAAAAAGTGCCTATTCCTAATTTTATTTGTAATTAAGTAAGGAATAAAAAACTTACTGACTTGACGACTAACATAGTCGACCTAGGGCTAGAACTTGGGACAGAGAGATATTATTGGTATGAGAAAAATCTTTAAAATATTCAACATAGCGGGGCGGGCCGGCTCAGTCAAACCGCGGATAGAAAATGATGATGCCCACTTTTACGTAGTGATTGTGCACTATAATAATATTATCATAATGTGCAGAAAATTGTTGCCAGTATCTAATAAAAATTTGATGTTTTTCCAATCAAATGGAAAACATTATTTAACCGTCTTCTAAAAGGAGGTTAGCAATTCGGATGTTTTAAATATATTTTTTTTTTTTTTAAATGTGATTTGAAATTTATTTTTTTGTTTGAGTATACTTCCGAGGTGGGTCCCCGTTGTTATCAGGTCAGGATCTGATGATGGGATCCTGAAGAAATCGAGGGAACTCTTCAGATATTATTATCTTTTAATATTATAACGAAAATACAAAACCAAAGACAACGACTACTGAAATTTAAATTATTTTTCACTTTGTAGTGTTTTTTTAGAAGTCGGTTGTTATTTTTTGTAAAAAAGTTATTTTTTTAAATTAATATAGAACCCATCTACGATACTCAACGCAGATGGTTTTTAGGTATAGGTATCTTTTTGCCGTTATCTTTAGGTAGGTATGTGTTATCTTTTGCGTGTTTCTATTATATATTAAAACAGTTAACGATAGACTAATATAAACATAATTATAATAGTTTATAGATAAGTAAACTGAACACATGGTGGGTTCAATGAAATTGTGGTGCAATTTATAGATCATACTAGTCGAAATATAGAACGGAGATTTTTGTATTGAATATAGGTTTAAGAAAATGTATCGATGGTGCTAATCCATGCGTCAATGGTGCTAATCCATGCGTCATGTTCGTGAACGGGCGCCGTCAGTAGGGACTGGTCATCTCTTAGCTGCCACGGCGATTTTAATTTAATTTATATTTTTATTTCTAACGGACGCTTTTAATGTTTTGCATCGTTCTCACATGTATAACTTCAACTTGAATGATGTAACCAATATTATGTAACCATCTTATTTTATTTAAAAGAGTGTCCGTGGAGTTTCTTGCCCGTTCTTCTCCATAGGTACCTACTACGCTTTGGAATGGGCGACTAGCTTCATATTTCTGACTGACCGACCCCTTGACTATTCAAAAGTGCCTGTAATTGGTTTATTTGAAATAAATGCTTTGAGTTTGAGTTTGAGTTTGATTTCATTATTTATTTCATTCCTCCCATAAAGTCTGTAGTCTAATAATTTGTTGACGTATACTAGATTTGGTCGCGACTTGCAAAAAACAATAACTTGAACTTGCCTGGGAATTGAACGCGATATCTGCGTGTCACTGATTAAGTACGCAATAAATAGGATACACGTATTATCACACCCACTTTTACATCCTGTATGTTTGAAAACTGGGATGGATTTTGAATTTATACAAATCTCGAAATGCGAGTGATTGACATAATAAATATCGACTATTTGTGTAAGGAGTATTTAATAATAATCATAATGAAAAAAAAACAAAATGTTGTTAAAAAAACTGATTACTTAAAGTCCGCACCAAATAGGTCGGCGGCGGTGGTCCGGATTCGGACCGCGGTCTGCAATTTGGTGACTCCCTGAGCTACACTATCTGTAACCTCGTCTCGTATTATTTGTCAGGTAGATGTTTGGTTAGCTTGCAATTTTTTGTCATCTTTGACATACCAAACGTACGTAAGGAAAGATGCGTGCTAATGTTTATTTAAGTCTTCAATATTTATCTATTTATTTCGATTATAGTTTGTAACTACGCGTCTTGAAACCAGTGCAAAATTTGGTTGTATTTATATCTTATTCGTTTTCACGGTAAACGGGCAACATAGGAACATATTTCACAGTTTAACATAGGAACATATTTCTTTTGATTTGAAAATTACACAATATAAAAAATACTGATGAATCGCTGTTAAAAAAATCATAACATCGATAGCAGCAAAAGTTAAAGATCATATTACCATAGACAATTTCGAGCGGCCATTGTTGTTTACATCATTGGCAAATTTTGAAACGCCGGACTTTAGGTATCATGTTTTACATATGTAAGGTATAAATGAAGACTACCAGCACTGACAAATTGATACAGATACTACTGATCAACGAAAACACTCACGATAGATAAAAAAATGCAATGACCTGCAATAAATAAATGTTAAATATTTAAATGGGAGATATTAATGTAAAGATAATTCAATGTTACGTTTATTTCGCAGGCTGAGCAGATCTTCAAGAAGATCTGTCCAGGCGAGGAGTTCCTGCCGCGAGCGCCCGACCCAGAGGAGATCGTGTTCGAGGATGACGTCACGCACGGGCCCGAGTTCCAGCGCGAGCACGACGATGACGGCGACGCAGACGCACCCAAGCAGTAGGCGCACACGCAACGTGCCGCGTTACAATTCTATCAGCACGTTTGAGCGAGTTACCGTGCTTCCATGGCCCTAGAAAATGTGGATGGAACCAATTTATATACCGACACAAACATTATTCGCCTCTGCAGACACCAACAAAACCGCTATCGCAAACAGCACCATAATAAACAAAGCTTTTTATCAGAGGCGCCTCCACTCTTTCCTAGGACCACAAGATTTTTGCTCTAGTTTAGGTCAATATAAAAAAATCAATGATTTAAATATTATAAACACGCTTAAACGTGCTGAATTCAGCTAAGATGTAATCTCAGTAAGATTCATACGCTTTGGTCGCTTGACTTCGTGCATTCCGACTGGTGCGTTAGGTTTGAGAAAGCAAGATACAGACGTCGTTAAGGCATGTACTCAGAATTTACGAGTGTGCTTATCGAAATTTGAGACCTGCTAAGTCTGCTTCTGCCTTGAATTCATTAATACTGATATGCAAACTTATCGCTTTGATAGTTTGAACTTATTAAGAAATGAGTAGTTTTGATAGTTTTTGTAACCGCGTTATCAACTGAGACTTAGCCGGTTGCTTCCAACGTCTATCTGTGGTTTGTCAGGGTAGACTATCAGCTGGGTTGTCTTGATATAGTCAGCAAGATAAACTTTAAGCATTTTGAGGCTAACAATTGTAAACGATACTAATAGTTTATTCAGCCAACGTGACGCCAAGATCTTGTTGAAGACCAATGTAATACTGACTTGATATCATTATTAGGTATTTAAGAAATATTTGTATTATCACTTGGTTGCTACGCTCTCTAGAGATCTACTATGTTTTATTTGGCAGTATTGACGACTAAGAAGTTTGGTTTTAAGACGAAGGAGTATTCATATTCAACAGCCGATAATATCACGTGCAGTTGTAGTAGTATTGCTAGCTAGGATGCAGTTTTAAAATGTTAAGCAAAACATTTTTGGACGCACCAGTCTAAATCATAGATTGTAGCACATATAATTTTTATTAAGTTATTTACTTAGCACTTTTATGATATTTATTGTCAAATTAAAATAATCATGCCTGCTTGAGCATTTATAATTCCAATAAATTGTGATTATTAGAAGATGCGTTGTTTTCTTTAACGATCACTCTCCACCTACAAACCTATTATCCGTCACATTGTAAATGTCGGGAATCCTTATAAACGCAACGGGCCGCACTGCAACGGATTTTCACACAAAAAAGGGCGGTGCAGCCCGCCTGTAGTGTGAGGTGGTTCATACAAAATGTATAAAACTGCAATATGATTACGTAGGATTTTTGCAATACGTTTCGCTGCGGTGCGGTGCGGCCCGCCCTAATCTGCGCTAGCCTTAATAATACTAGCACTGATCATCTATCTTGCTCTTTGGCATTTAATTTTTGATAAATGATTTGGTTTCCACGATGTTTTCTTGATGTCTAAAATAAACTTTTCGTGATGGCTCAGTGGTTAAGGCGCCTGCTACTACGCTGTACGAGGATACAAGTTCGAAACCGACTACCAATGTGACTTTTTTTCGAAATATCAATGCTAACACCAAAGAACTCTTAGTACTAGACCACAGCCTGCTTTGGGGCCAGTTTCTCCAACGAAAATTATCGCAAAATTAATGTGACAAATTGTGAAGCGTGTGTAAACTACTGTAATTAGTTGAATAAATTATCAACAGTAAATCCTAGCAATTTACAGTACAACTATTTTCTTAATATCCCTCGGGAATCATCGCATTTCCGAATACAAACAGCTTTCCTTCCATTTTTAAAATAAATTATATTAAGTTAAAAGAGTACTTATTAACAACTCTTACTTCCAAGTCGATTGAGAGCGTCCGGTCTGCACCAAGTGCAAAGGGCAACTGATAGAAATCCAATATATAAAAAGTACTCTGTGAAATCCGACGACTGACGAAACACGAACTTTGCCGAGGGACATTAAGAAAATAGTTGTATTGTGCACACGACTACACATTAAGCTATACATTTCCAGTATAAGCTGACCTCGCATTGTATCATACCGGTCATTCTCACTCACGTTTGAATGAGCGCGGGTAAATTCAAATAAAAGAAATGATAGGTATGGAAGTAGGTAATCATTTCCCTACATATTAAAATCTGTGATTGTAGATATAATTTTGTTCTATTATTTTTATGTTGTGCCAAATGTTTATACATATATATTTTAAATTAGTTGTGTTGTGTAAATTGAAGATTGATTTAATAATTTTATATTTATTCAATATTTTGAACTTGAGGTATACATAATTGCTTATTTAAATAAGCCTTACTATTAATATCTATTTGCATGCCAAAATATGGCGAAATGTGTCATCGCACAAGAATATCTACTTATATACCTAATAACACTTTTGTTTTACGAGGGCGACACTGAAAGTTTGTAGAACTGGCCACTTGTAAACGATATAGTAAAAAAATAAGTTCAAATTTTGAAAATTGAACTGCCAATATTATTGTGTATGTATAATTTATTAATTTATCATTTGTTTACGATTTGGCGGCAAATTGAAAATTGTCTGTGTCACGTCAGCATGAATTTAACGCGAGAAAATTTTCGTACAATGATTTTTTATGACTTTCGATGTCATTTAAGTCAACAAGAAAGTTATGATAGACTTCGATTGGCTTTTCACGACGAAGCCCCATCTCGTGCCACTGTTTACAACAGCTGGTTTAATGAGTTTAAACGTGGTCGCACAAATCTCACCGATGATCTGCGTGAGGGACGGCCTTCTACGGCGACGACTGAAGATTCAAAAAAAATAATTGAAAAGTCATTTATTCGAAATAGGCTGAGAATCAGCACTTTACGAAAGTCAAAATTACATAAGACAGTCCCCCAAAACGCTTTTTAAGATGTTTTGTAAGATAACATTAGTGTTGTGCGGCGTATGATAGAGACTGACAAAAGAGTGACTTATCAGCAGATTCGGACAAGCTTAGGCATCGGTATGAGTCAAGTGCACAAAATCCTCCATGAACATTTAGCGGTCAGGAAGCTTTGTGCCCGGTGGATACCTCATAATTTGGCAGAAGCCCAAAAACTCCGTCGCGTTGATTGGTGTCGTGAAATGGTTCATAGATTTAACGGAGGTGACTCAAATGCTGTGTTCGACATACTTACGGGTGACGAAAGCTGGATTTATTGTTATGATCCTGAAAGTAAGAGACAGTCTGCTGTCTGGGTGTTTCCTTCCGAGGATTTGCCAACTAAAGTGAAGAGAGGTCGAAGCGTGGGAAAAATATGGTGGCCTCGTTGTTCGGAAGGACAGGTCATTACGCAACAATTGTTTTAGAGGATCGAAAAACAGTTACTGCAGTGGTACGCTAACAATTGTTTGCCATTTGTCTTGGAAAAAGTTCGGAAGAAACGACCTCGCAGTAGGATCCTCCTTCACCACGACAACGCCTCGTCGCACACCACCAAGCAAACAATGTGTAGGTATAAGCGCTTGACAATTTGTCACATTAATTTTACGAACACATACATGGAGAACACATACATGGATACATAAACTTACGCTTTTTTCCTATAAGGGTAGGCAGAAATAACAGAACACCACCTGCATTCTCCTTTTGCCTCGTTTACGTTCATACACGCACGCCAGTTGCGAGTACTACGCACCTGACCTGAACTTTCTGAAGAACATTACCAATACGCACCTAAGGTCACTATATGTTCTCCTAGGGCGACCCCTCCTGCCGTTTCCACTCACACGTGCCTTGCTAACTTTTGTAAGTCGCCTTTCATTCATTCTCTCAAAATTACCTAATCATCTAAGCATAGATACTTTTTGCAAATTCTGTCACTAATAAACCGCACCATTGCCTTATCACATCATTCCTCAGCCTATCATTCATAGTCACACCACACATGCTTCGCAAGGAAAACGTCTTTTGAGAAACTCGCCTTTATTCTCATATTTTGCGACTAAGGGCCCGATCACAGGTACCACAACCACACCTCACCGCAGCGACGAAATGTGGGCATGCAATGGTTGCGTGTACAGACACCAGCAGGTCAACCTACCCGAAACTGTCAAATTTTCCCAATCAACTTAGAACCTTATGATTTAGTGATAAAGTTGAAATTCTATTAAAGAAATTTGACAGATTGTAGTAGGTTGATGTGCTGGCGTCTGTACATAATTATTATAGTGTCGGCGCAGCTTCTTGCCAAAATTGTTGAATTTCTTGTTGTTGTATTGTGGTAACTACAAAATTCCGATGTGGTTGAATTGTGTATTTAAAATATGTTTTTATTGATGACGTTTCTAATTGTAATCTTAATTAATTCTTAATGTTTCGAATATAGGTAATATTTTTAATTTCACATGTATGAATTTTCACATACATGTGAAAATTCTGTTATAAAATGAATTTAATTTAATTGTCGCTAGTAGTTGCGATGTGGTTACGTTATTGTGGCTAGTGTTTGCAGACATACAGATTGACTCCGGCTGTGACAGTGTCGTTGCATCGACGCAACCACAGAGCATGTAATTAGACGCAACGTTGCGATTTGGCCGGCCGGTAGTGCGCGGTCTCACTGGTTGTTGCGACGTGGCCTTGATATGGTCATCACCGCTCACACGATAGATTTTTTCGGCCAAATGCGGTCCGTGTGAATAAATAAACTATTTAAGGCTCCTACAGACAGGCTCAACGCGACCCGAATTTAGTAGAACTATTTCGCACATTCGCACTAGCAGAGGCATGGACACTACATAAATATGCTTTTGTTAAACCCTCATCCACGTGATTTGAGAAGCAGGAAGCCCTGCTAGGTTTGTGTCTTGGCTGCTAACAAGATAAATGAGTAATCCTATTAACACCTAGCTAGTGTGTATTATTTATGTCTAATAGATAAGGTTTGTGTAAAATGTAATAAAAACGAAGATATTTTAACTCACACTTTATTTGTCTAAAACTTGATTTTTATCACAAAGCAACAAATTGCTTAAGTATATCTTAAAACACCAAGAAATAAACATGACAAAATATATAAATGGAATACTCTGTTGCGATGGATAACATACACTTATATTATAATAATATTTATTTTTAAGTCCTAATTACATTCAAACTCATAGTCTTACCATATAAAAATTGATTATTTCTTCAAAAATTAACTAGATCTTTCCTTACATTCAGATATACATTTACATTGGTTTAGTTTTTATGTCCTGGAGACATTATGACACTTTTTCAGAATAATCGTTTCTCATAAGAAAACAAGCTGTGCACATTGCCTTCCAATTGAGCCGAGTAAGTCCTCTTCATGAATCTCAGATCTCCAGAGTAGCTCATTTCACGTAAGATGCCAACTGACCGAGCCCCAATGTCTTGGCAGCTGTGTTGCATGCCTGCCTGTAGGTATGGCAGAAACCGCAAGACTGAGCCCTTGTCCACAATGCTTCCACTCACTCCCTGTGCCACTCGGTGCTTGTCGGTCTCCTTGTGGAAGTACCTGCTCATTGCAGCCCCTTTTCCATCCTTGTTCTCCATAGCTTCTAAACTGCCCATTCCTCTGTACTTCTTCAACCTGACACCATCAGAAAAGAAGTATTCTCCAGGTGCTTCTGATGTTCCAGCTAGTAGAGAACCCATCATGACAGTTGTGGCTCCCAATGCTAATGACTTGACAATATGACCCACAGATTGTATTCCACCATCTGCAATAACTGGCACATTGAACTGACGAGCATAGGATGACACTTGATACACTGCAGTGGCTTGAGGACAACCACAGGCCATTACTTCTTGGGTTATGCAGATAGAGCCACTGCCCATGCCAACTCTCAAGGCATCAGCACCAGCATCAATGAGATTTTTAGCTTGTATTCTTGTTACAACATTGCCTCCAATAACTTGGATGTCAGGGTAGGTCTGTTTAATAAATTTTATCATTTCTATCTGATATACCGAATTTCCTTGAGATGAATCAAGAATAATCACATCCACTCCATTATTGACTAGCAACTTGAGACGTTCTCTGTCTGTTACACGTGTTCCAATTGCAGCACCAACCAAAAGCTGCTTGTTGGAATCTTTAGACGCATTAGGGTAGCTTCGAGCCTTCTTTAAGTCAGTTCTTGCAATAAGGGCAACCAACTCACCATCTCCATTAATAATAGGTAATTTACCTTTCTTGCTCTTTTCTAGAATGTAATTGGCATCTTGTAAAGTGACACCAGACTGAGCAGTTATCATATCATGAATGGGGGTCATTACTTCCTTAAGACTCAGTTGAGGATCTCCCTCCCTGAAGTCAATATCTCTAGAAGTGACAATACCAATTAGGCGCCCTCCCAGCTTGCCATTTTCTGTGATGGGATATCCAGTAAAACCATTTTTTTTCTTTGCTTCAATAACATCAGCAACAATATTGTCGGGACCCATGCATACAGGATCCCTGATGAACCCATGTTTATACTTCTTCACTTTGTGTACTTCGTTGGCCTGGTACTCCGGTGTGCAGTTGTGGTGGATGATGCCGATGCCGCCACAGAGCGCCATCGCTATAGCCATGTCGGCTTCGGTTACGGTGTCCATAGGAGCGGATACAAGCGGAGATTTCAGGTTAATTTTTTTTGTAAGAGGCGACGTTAGGTCTACTTCCTCAGCGGTGAAGTCTATGTACCCGGGTAGCAACAGGAAATCATTGTAGGTCAGCCCCTCCCGGTTTTCGAAGATCTGTGCTGCAGAGAGTCCATCGCGAAGATCTACTTCGGCCTTGGCAGACATTTTAGCGGCACGTGGACGTTAGGATGCTATCTGTAGCGTCTGTACTATACAGTACCACGACTATATACACTACGTATGTCGATCACATAAAAAGAAACCTGAATCTTGATATAGGATCTAAGTGTTGTAGAACAAAATTGCACACGTGGTGTGTTTTAACTTGAAACTTCTTCTGAACAGTAACTTTTAGGACTGGATTTATAATATCTTCTCTTTGTAAACTTGGCGTGGTAAAGGGTAAATTCTCAAAAATAGATTTCCGAATAAATAGTAAATCTTTTACAAAAGAGTAATGCCGGCTACTCCACGTTCTATTCAAATGACACTGACAATAGTTTCTAGTGTTACCATATTTGTAGAAACATATATAGGGTTGTCAGTTTTTTTTTCCTCTTATTTTTTGTAACTTTTATTTTTCTGTTATCATCGCGGATAATTTTTATAATTTTCTGTCAGATATATAAAAAAAATCAGAGTGGGATAGACATTTGACAGCGAATAGATTGTTACCAAGACCAAGTACGAACAAAAGAGATAGCTGCAAGATATTTTTGCCGAGATGTGCTAAGTTTTTCAAAATATATTTATTTTGCAGTTTTTATTGATATTTAAGGAATCTTTGTATATTGACAATTTTGTGAAGAGCAAATCAGTGGGTGAAAGACCTTAAAAACCACGTAATTTATGTTCGCACGAACATAAAGTACGTGGTTTTTAAGTTCGCCAACTTACTCGGCTCGCCGTCGGTGACACACGTGTAGTTTGCTGACACTATTGCGATGTTGTCGAATTTTCCCGAACCCTTCGATCAATATTCTGAACCAAACTAAACAAACATTACACAAATGCCGAAACAAAATGGCGACTCGCGGCGATGACAAACGTATGAAACTACGATCCGAGGCGGGCGACCAGCCTGTTGGATCGCCGACGCACTTACTCAGCGGTTTTAAAGTGCGCGTATTTAGTATGACATTCCTACCGGCGAGTAAGGTCGTCTAGCCATAAAACGTGCTCGTGCGTCTATCACCCCTTATAGGTACAAACATACAAAAATCAAATCTTTTCTCCTTAAAATTAGTTTAGATAAAAAGCCCTCTAAAATGCGCTGGCAAGGCGCAGGTGTGACGGGCCCACCACTGGTGTATGTTTTTTTTTTTGTTACGTATCTCTAAAAATTGTGTTCGATGCTTAGTACATTGAGTTTACTAACTTTTTCCCGCGGCTTCGCTCGCGTGGAAGTCGGAAATTATCCCATGGAAACGTACTACCGGGATAAAAATTATGCTATGTGATAATCCTGGAACTCAGAACGTCTAATGATTGAACTATCTTGAATTCTTGCAAGCCTAGTACTTTTTGTGCCAAGTTTCAAGTTTATTGATTCAAAGAATAATACGATTTTTCATACAAATGAAACCTTCGAAGTTTCGGCTCTGCGTTGATATGTCAGTCAGTTTCTCCTTTTATAAATAGATTTAATAAAGAGCCATCTAGTATAAGTTTTTAGAAGCTAAAAACTTATACTAGATGGCTCTGTTTTATACACTTTCATAAAGGCCTTTAGTAAAAAACTGTTATTTTGACATTACGAACAGACACAACAATTTAATTACATCTAATACATATATGTACGTGTTTGTATTACATGTATGTATGTTTATAGACCAACGGAATAATACTCTATCACTGTAAATTACATAACAAGAATTTGGTAGAATCTGTAGAATGGGAATAGAATGTTCATTCGCTAGTTTAGTATAGGTAAGTACTTACCTACCTACTTATAGGTTACTGCATGCTGTCGTGCACCTATGCAAATATATAACTAATGATTCAATCAAAACTAAATTAATTCATGTCATGTTTCATGACCTGGGTGAAATTCGCGGGAATCCGCTGATTGCGAGACGAACAGCACCGGTCGTTGTGGCGACGCTTGGGGAGGCCTGTACCCATCAGTGGAAGTTTTTCGGCTGAAATGCTGATGATGATGGTTACAGCTGAAGGTATTTTTAAATGCCTTATTAATTCATAAACATGGTAGAGGGTCCACAGTCCACTCTAACCTTCGTTTTTTATTTTAGATTTGAATCATCTTCTCCTGCGATTAGACACAATTGTGTCTAATCGCAGGTGGAGTCGTAGCTCACCAGCGCCACGCGATATCGATTATTGTTATACCGTGAAGTTTTCTTAGAAATTGTATTGTTCGAGTCACATCGCGCTAGTTTGCACGAGGCTTTACGATCTCTCTCCATCTGATTCTGTTACATGACAGTCTGGAGCATTAATTAGCAGGATCGGTCCACCTCATCGGTGACCTTCCGCATGGCCTGCTACCTTCGACTCTGCCCTGCACCACTAGACAATCTATGGCGTCAGTATTCCGTCTCGAGGCAAATCATCTTAGTCAAGGCTTTTGTGTAGGTACCTAGGCTCCATGTCTGGTATCATCACAACGGTATTTTGCATTACTTACCTAGTTTTATAATAATTCGTCTCAGTTCGAAAATTATGTAGTTATCAACTTAACAATTTGTACTTCCTATAAAATAGCCAGCATCGTCACGCTGGTTTCTGCGGCATCATAATCAACTTGACGTCTCGGGTTTTTTTCTTTCAAATGAGAAAGTTAATGTACGGTACCTACACAAATGATTCCAATTCGGGTATTTCCGATTCTTTTTTTTTGTGAATGTAAAGTTGACAGTCTGTTTGATAGGAATCATTTATGAAAGTTTTAAAAGTAAAACAATGTCTCCATGCGCCTATAAATAATTTACAAACGAACTTTATTTCCATATGACACACACAAGATTAAAATAAATCACTTTACATTCATTCCCTTATTTATTGTAGTACTTAGATTCAATAATTTACCATTTTGTCTATTAATAGCTTCATAATCATAACATATGTGAAGGTCTACCAATTTTTTGCAGACGGTAGGTTCATTCATATAATTTTAATTTACCTCCACTTTTTCACGCATTTGTCTTAACTTAGGCATCACTTGATCACTGAAAGAGTTGAAGTGTTTTTCAGGGTCATTTCTGATTGTCCATTACGTGTCAGCAATTTTTAATCACTGGTCCGCCTTGACGCACTGGCCGTTTACCTTGGCGAACCCTGCAGGACACGGGTCGCCGTTAAACGATGATCTTTCATCCAGACTGATTGCTGGAACGGTTTCATTATTCGGAATCTTTGTAATCACGAACGCTGGTTTCACTGTTGTCACATTTTCACTTTTCACATTTACGGTATTCTGTCTTACAGCTGGGTTTATGACGTATCCTGGGGTTCTGTTATTCTCAAAATTAATGTTTTCGTACACATCGTTGATATAGACGCTATAGTATTCGGTGTTATTCACTGGATCACTATCATACAAAGGTCGATTCGTCTTGTCGGGGATCTTAGAAGAAACAAATAGTTTCTGTTCCGGTTGGTTCTCTCTCACGGTCGACGGCAGGTTAAGGTTGCCTCTTCTATTGGCTTTTTGCGGCTGGTCACGATCAGCTGGTCGCGGCGGATTTGTGTACAGCCGCGGAGGAGGCGAAGTTCGAAGCCCCATATATTCCTGATATGGAACCGGTCTGCGATCAAACGCAGGGGCGTGCAATGTTCGAAGGTTGGTAACTTGCGACACGACTGCTTGGCTGTGGATTTTTCCTACTATTAATAACGCTAAAATTAGTAATTCACTCATGACAGGGTAATTTTACTATGAAAGGATTTTTTAATACAGCCGAATAACTTTTTAAAATATACTGTAAATAATGTGTTGGTTGAGAAACAGCTGGACGCGTAATAAGGTATCTGTTTGTTGTTCATTGGGCGTCACGCTTTTTGCACTTAAGGCCAAGACACTTAATTATAGTTTCGTGAACCTATGTCTCATCTTCCTACGAGAATGTTGCGATGTATAATTAAGTAGGTACAATTTTCATGCGTAGTACCTATAATAAGTAACATATTTAGATGTGTCATATAAATATCAGGTATTATTTTTCCTCAATGGCATAGTTAGGTATAACTAACAATAAGGAAAAATTACATTAAATTACTTACCGGTTTCCATAAACTTGAAAAACTGTAGGTAGGTGTCGTACCTACTTATTAGTTTTCCTATCTAATGCTAAGATTAACAAAAAAAAAGAATTAAGTAAGTAGGTAAGTACCAATGTTTACAGAATGGTTTATCTACAGTGTACAGACGCCAGCACATCAACCTACTACAATCTGTCGAATTTATTTAATAGATTTTCAGCTTTATCACTAAAGCATAAGGTTCAAAGTTGATTGCGAAAGTTTGACAGTTTCGGCTAGGTTGATGTGCTGGCGCCTACGCTGTGTACAAACTATTCCAATAGGGAGTAATTGTTACTCATTCTGCTAAGGAAGGCCAACTGCAGGCAGGTTGATGATGAGCTAGGTGATGCTTTGGAAAAATAAGAAATCCTACCGTGTTTTAATAAATATTTAACCAACATTCTGTAGGTATTCTCCTTAAAAGTTAATCGTAGATATTTATTTATAGACGAGATATAGTGATTGTCTTCATAACAGGTACTTTGAAGGTGGTTGTGTATGGTTTAGTAAAAAAACTTTTAATAATGTGGAAGTAGTTTTATATAAATTAACGATGACAAGAAATAGACATCATTATGCCTCAACGAATAAGAATTATAAAAAAATGGAATATTACTTTGGTTCGGTCAGACTCTGCCAGGCATGTTATGTTGGTAGGAATTGGGCAAAAAAAAAAAGACTACTATTTTTAGATTGTCGACGGGTATTGACGGAAAACAAATAAATGTAAATCTGAATTAATATAATCGCCACATTGCTTACAGCTACTGTTTTTACATTTTATTGATCTTGTATCCTTATGTCTAGTCCCAAGTCCTCGTCTACGTCGTCTGGTTTCGGTTTACTGTTATCTGTCTCTCTTTTGGGGGCATTGGCCTCTATTTTATCACCGCCGTAAACATAATCGTTGGGTCCAAGTGGTACGAATAGAGGATAATCATCTTCAGGTTTTGTATATTTTTTCGTGGTTTCGTCTGCCGGCTTATATCCGTTATTAGGTTTTGTGACGCTACCTATAATTGTTGGATTTACTACTACGGGCTTGGTGCTGGTTACGTGTTCATTTGTTTGATGTTGATATCCACCTTGGTTTGGTTTCTCAAAAGGCTGATTATTATAGTCGTTGTTATTTGGAGGTTTTCCGAATATGTTATCGAAGTTTTCGTTCTCGTTGTTGGGATTCCCCTCCTGGTTGTTGGGGTTTCCATTCTGGTTGTTGTGGTTTCCATATTGGTTGTTGGGCTTACCGTTCTGGTTGTTGGTGTCACCGTTCTGGTTGTTGGGGTTTCCATATTGGTTGTTGGGGTTGCTGTTATGATTTACATTTTGATTGTTGTAATTTTCATTTTGGTCGTTGTCATTTCCGTTTTGGTTGTTGGGTCTTCCATTTTGGTTGTTGTAATTACCGTTCTGGTTGGGCCTTACGTTTTGATTGTTGTAATTTCCGTTCTGGTAGTTAGGGTTTCCATATTGGTTATTGGGATTCCCTTGATTGTTTGGGTTTCCATATGGTCTGTTCGGATTACCATACTGGTTGTTGGGATTCCCGTTTTGGTTGTTCGGCTTATTGTATAGATTATTATTGGGGTTTCCATTTCCATACTGGTTAGGGTTCCCGTACTGGTTGTTAGGGTTCCCATATTGATTATTGGGATTCCAGTTACCGTTGCCGTTTTGGTTATAATTGTTCGGGTTTTGGTTACCGTGTTGTCCGTGATGATGATGGTGTTGGTTGTGGCCGTTGTCGGGACGGGGTCGGTTATTGTAGTTGTTACCTTGAGGACGGTATCCATTTTGGTTTGGTGGTCCATCATCATCCACAACGACCTCCACGACAACGGTCTCACCCGGCGGTTTCCCTGGCTTGTATCCGGGTTGGCGATGACTGTTCAGAACTTGCGACACGCCTCCCAAAAACGCACCCGCAACACCGTGGGCCGCATCATGCACTTTTGAATGTACGTCTATTGCTCCACCCAAGAATCCTTCTAATAAACTAGAACACTGACAACTCACAACTATTATAACAAGCACCAAGAATACGAACTTCATTTTTAATTATGTTAATAAATAAACGTGGAGAAGAGATGCGTTCGTCCTAGTCCGACTAAGTGCGATGTTCGTTTACCTACGTGTGCACAACGAAGGCGTCATCTTCACAATACGATTGCTATTCTCCTTTAAACCTGTTTTGACTGACAAGTTTATTTGAAAAATTATAAAGTTATTCAAAAACTAGATACCCCCCTATAATTGTTTGTTTCCACTAGACAACGATAACGATATGTGATTTACTTGGTTGTGACCGTAGGGGGGCATTTAATTTAGTGTGACCAAAATTTATAATTAAAACTGAAGGTAAACTTTTACTTTTAATAGGTAGGTAGGTACCTATTTAATTTCAGTTTATTTATAAGGTTCTTGACGTTATTTTTTAATTATTTCTAAAACGTTTCCAATATTATGTCCGTGAGGTGACAAAATATATATGGAATTAGCATTTTTATCTATTATATGGTTACTTTACAGTATCTTTTCGGGTATCAAAATCGTAGTCGTAGTCGTTATTATTTCCGTCAAGCATTGACGCGATACCTTGCTCATAAATAGGTTTATTATTCGCAGGCTTATCCGACAAACTCGTTCCACTGTGGACAGTCTGTTCACCTTGATTTTGTATTTGAGGTCGGCGCTTGGTCACTCCGAGAGGTTGAAACGGTCGCGAGTTCACTTCTTTTGGGCTTGGTGTCGGAAAATGGTTTCGTTCTTTTGGTTTCACGCGAATGTTTGATGGGAATAAACTTAATTTAATTATTTTTTTCATGTAGTTTATTATCTTCTTAAACAGGTAGTTTGTATCTTGGTTGACGATGCCGAAATTATTTGATGGTTGCACGAAGGGTAAACCTGTTTGTTCTGTTCGCACTCTGGCATGTGGTACAACATAGTTTCTGTGTTCAGGTGGTTTGGTAGACTTCTTATGTATGATGTCTAGTACATCGTCTATATAACCGAGGTCTGGATTTATCAGTTTATCAGATAATGCACATGACATAACTGCATATAACAGTGTTACACGAACTAACATTTTATAAACATTAATGCGCTCAGCTGAAGAGAATTTGGGATTACTACTGACTGGATTTCGTTGAATTTAATTGTAGTGTAATTAATAAGTAATTACTTAATCATTTAAACTAATGAAGTAGGTGGGCTACTTACAAATTATGATGACCATTTAAAGTCCATATGCCTCTTCGTATTTTTCGATTGGTAAATAAAGCGAGTTCAGGGATTTCCAATACTTAGCAAAAAAGATCAAGATCAAGTAGTTTCATTGAAAACATTTGAATATTCTATTAACATTATTTAAAATTCTGTTTAATATGTGGGTTACGTGGAACATACACGCAAAAGACAGGTTATATACAGATGATTAAATATGTTGTATCAATAAAAGCAAATGTTCGCAGAATTAATAAGTGTTTTATCTTAATTTTTTGTTGAATACTTTTTGTTTTCTAGAAGATATACAGCCAATTTATTACTGCAACTCCAGAACAGATTGCCGTATTTAAAAAAAGTGTTACAAAAAATAAGCAAATTTTAGTTTTAAACAATTTACAAAAACAAGTCGTTTTAGTACCTGCTGCTAAAGTCACATTTAAAATAATTATTAAAAAGAACTGTTTTATTTTGTAATAAAGGTTGATAATGTCATATAACGATTACCTTAAAGCAAATAAAACAACTGTAGTTTTAGTTGAACTGTATTAATTAACAAGAATTTTAAAACGCGAAGACAAAGTTAACAGTGGGTATTTACTGTTATTAATAAAATCTCTTGCCTCGCATTGTGGCTTCATTTTACGTAGAATTTACCTTGACCCGGTTTGTGGCAAATTTTAATGTATGTCAAGTGATCTGACTGGCTGAAGAAACAGGGCGTTAGTAGGATATAGTAGAATACAATTGCGCTACTACCGAGCATGAGGTTCTAGGTTCGATTCCCGGATCGGGCAGTGTTATTGGGGTTTTTATCTGGAATTTCTCAGTTGCAGTCCGTAATCTGGATTTGTGCCCGGTTGATGGCAATAGACTCGCACCCTATTACATGGGACTTAAACATGACTGGCGAAATGTGGGTGTACTATAGGTATACCTCTGCCTAACCCTTTGGGAAACACAGGCGTGATGTTATGTTTATAATTAATTAAAAGTGTAACCACTACTTTAACTTGTTTACAAGAGATTGCACAATAAAAGAAATTGAATAATTTCCATCTTTTAAAATGAAATGATAATCCTAACTAATATTATAAATACGAAAGTGAGTTTGTTTGTTACGGTTTCACGCTAAAACGGCTGCACGGATTTGGAACAAATTTTGGCACATGTGTAGACCATGACCTGAGTTAGGACATAGGATACTTCTTATCCCGATATTGCCACGAGATCGAGACTTATGCGAGTGAAACCGCAGGGCGCAGTTAAGATTTTATCAATTACAATAAACGTTCATAATGATGTTTAATAGAATATAAGAAAGTATTATAACGTGTAAATGTTAGTAAATTAAGTGGAAACGTTAGACATAGTAACAGCAATTAAGTACCCGTACAAAACAATGACTTATCATAACATTTGGCTTTAAACATTTCTTGTACAATTAACATAAACGCCAACATGGTGGCTATAAATGGCTGGTGGCACACTAGACAATTATTACTGTGCGTTCATTATAACTTGTCCCGTGACGCAATTTGTAGCACTGTTGTGTCAGTCGCCATTTTGAACTCTACTAGTATTGAAACTAAACTTGACAAGCAATAGTGCCAACATGACGGCACAAGCAAGACAAGTTATAGCGGCGGGACAAGTTATAGTGAACGGTCTGAATAAGTTGTGTCGTCTCAACTATGAAATAGCATTTATCTCTTGGTAAAAATGCAAAGGTTTTTTCGATACATAATTTGATGTTCTGTCGTCACAACCGTTTTTATTACTTCATGGTGATTAGCACGTATCTAAGTATAGTTGTCGCGTTTTACCGTGGCATTAGCGGTCATTGCCCTTTCTCTAATATCTCTCCGTAGGAATCCAAACAAATAAACTATGTATGGTTAGTCGTTACCAAAACATGTTAAGATCTCGATAGATATTCATTCGGGACAATAACGGACTTTATTTCAGGTTTTGAAATAAAATATGCTAGAAAATGTAGGCGGGGCAATGACCGCTATTATATCTATAGCTATAGTCTTACTTATCAAGAGTCAGTGCTTTGCTTTGTATACTACACTACGAAATGTTTCCAGGCAGCACTATAGTAAAATTGATAAGGATGCCACCATCCCAAATTTTGATTATCAATTAAAACTTTGGACATAATCTTTTACAACTCATTATTAAAATATGAACGAATAATTTAATTATAGTTTAACTGTTGTTTAAATTACATTATTTTATATACAATCTTATAAGTATTAAGGCACATATTTATTAGGTGTAATTGATTAAACACGGTTCTTCGATCTAAATACATTGTAACATTACACTATGATCTTCAATTTGAAGTCGGTATATAATTGATGGATTTAAAAAACAACAAGACAAGTTAAGAACCAAATTCACGGATTTTCATCTTGTTTTGCATTGTAATTCCTCGTAATTTAATGACTAGGTTTTAACTGTATGTTTAATCATTGCAGAAAGAAACGCCAACGATTCGATCAGTATTCCTCTCGCAGGATCCGATCTATACTACATAAAAACACATAAATTATACGTTTTCATCTTGTTTACCGTAGGAATTCATAAATTAGCTCGATGCACGTACTGCCGACGTCGTGTGCTTAGGAATGGCAAATTATGTCGTCATCATGCCAAGAACAATTACATTGTGTTTGCTCTCAGAAATAATAGCATTGTAAGCAATTATAAACGAGTAAAGGTTATAAATTATGAAGGTGTAGCAATTATGAGATTACGTGAAAGATTTCTTTGATATTTAGCTTACTTGTGCTGAGACTCGGTGATAATTTTAAGAAAATCATTTTAGATTTTTTTAAATTTTCGATATTTGGTAGTTACATTTAATTACACAATTACTACATTTACTTGCAATTCCAAATGGCTCGTTAATTAAATAATAAGATACTCCCTCCCCATTTGATGCGCTAGCTACCCGCGATTCTATAACAAAATAGTATAGCACCATCTTACAATATTAGTCACTACCGAGCTCCGGCTCGGATACACTCTGATATAAATTCGGTCACAGTTTCTACTTCACTATAATTAGACGCGAACATTAACTCTGTATAATAATCGAATAACGTCCGATGAACACATGATCTAAGTCTACAACGAGATTGCACTTGACAATACTCGTTCACAAAGGTTCGATACGAAGAGTTTATATGCTGACATTGTCGCTGATGGTAGATATGGGGGCCCGCTTGGCCTGTGATGCCTGTGAAGGATGCACGGGGCAGGGTGCCGGCGGGGGCCGCGCGTGCGGGCGCCCCCGGGGGCCCCGGGGCCCGCCGCGCGCCGACTTGTCGAACACTTTGCGGTTCTTAGCGTTGGCCGGCGCGGCCCGCCGTCAGTCTATCACGTGCTTTATCTTCACGTACAGCACGCACGAGAACAGGAACCCGAATATAGGGATGACCGCCATCCCGACCCCGACCGCTGCCAAGATGATGAGGTGGTCCCGTATGTGGTTCGTGAACTGTCGTATGCAGCCCTGGAATTGAAAAAGAAACTGTTTAGTTGTGTTTGATATGATTATAAATAAATTGCTGATATTGAGATATGAATATGAGTTATCTAAATCCGTAATATCATAGATTTTGTGTTTATTAATAAACTAAAAAAAAATAAACAAGTAAATGACATCGACAAAGCTGTAGGATACTGCTGCAAAACATTTCAACAGCTATAGTAAAATGTATTTTATATATTATTTTTTTTGGTGTGAAATTATCAAATAGGTCTCCCGCTCTGGACGGAGCGGGAGGGTGTGTCAGACTCTTACTGACTAAAACCCACCCGTGTTCCTTCAGTTGCCTGTACTTGCCAGGCGCCACGGTATCCATTTTGGACTTTCCCAACCCGCGCAGAAATGTATTTTATCTGATTGCGGTGAAGCGAAAACAAGACGTAAAGTTTTCAATATTTACCTTAGCATAGCGTTGAGTATGAATTTGAATGGCAATAAGAGTAGGGGAAGACCAAAGACACGATGGATGAACTGTAAGATGATATGGCTAGAAAGGGGGTGACTACCGAGATTACGACTAATAGAGAAGTATGGAAGAAAGGGACATGTTGAGAAGGCCACTAATAAATTGGAATAAGGACAACATAAATGAGCTTAGCGTAGCACAGAGAACCGAAAATATCACCTCCTATAGTTCACCATGCTTCAACAATGATGAAATGATACTCACATGATAATATATGTTGGAGGGATGGTCTCTCGCGCCACAGCGGTTGGTGACCGTCTTGCAGCACGAGTCGGGCACGAGAAGCCGCGGGTCGTGCTCGTGCCACGGACTGTGGCGCCAGTCCGAGTACTTCACCGCGCCACAACACTTGAACTGAGGGAGATTAATGACGTTTACAGAGATCAATAAAGGACACATCCTAATACAGTTAAACCGGAAAAGGTGTGCACTTCGGTAATCTTCATGTTTCCGAATTAGCACGAACGTTGCGCCACAGAGTACCCGCATACAGTAAAGCTACTAAGTTTTTTACTGCAGCGCGTATGTATGAAGTTATATCTCTGTCGGGTTACCTACTCCAGTCGCTAATCGTCACCTGTCTCTCAAAAGTACTTCCATGGTTGTGACAACCCTATCTTAGATTTAGATCTCATTATCGCAGGTTCGTATTTCCGAAGATAGACGATGATTCCCGAAACGCATAGTTTTCTTGGGATTACAGACAATTGATACATGAATCAAAGGCTTTCAGATATAGACTCAGGCCGAGATCTATTAACGTGCTAAATAAAGCACGTAAATTTGGTAAAGAGTGTATTCTTGTCTTCGTCGTACAACTGTCAAACTACAAGTGCAAGATAAAGACAGGAACAGGAGTGGCTAGAGCATCAGTCTGAGACCTCGGTCGGTTTTTACTAATAAAAACAAACAAAAGTATAATGCCATTTCAATCAGCTTATAGATAATATCTGTTTGCTGCATAATTAAAACTTGTTAACAGTATTTGTCTATTGTGTTCTAAATGCATATTAATTCATTTTATAAAAAAATATTTTACTTTGTAGCATGCAAGACATTTGTTGACCACCTATCTTGCAATCCTGGGCGCTTAGCCAAGTATTAATCATACACTATCAACACGTGACAATATGTTTACATGATCAAATACAGATAAAATCGTTATAGACTGAGTCACTCAATAAAGAAAATATTATGAGTTTACTATATGAACTAATTAGTTTAATTAGATAAATAAAGTCGTCTTTTCCCGCACAGGGTCAAATACATATTATCTATCATGGGGTAGTTCTTGTAATAATGTAGTACGGGTACTTTTTAGGCATAACACAGTTCAGAAAATTTATTTTAGTAAGAGTGAACAAAAGATTCGCACTTTCAGAACCATGCTACCCATCACACAATAAAATATCTAAGAAAATGAAAAACCATGAAGCAGTGTTATTATGTTGCGGTTTGTTGGGCATGGGTGCAAGTCTAATTACAAGGATATGAGATATTTTTAGCTTTGTCTCTTGGATGGCACCGCCCTTGAGACGCCTCACTACAAATGTCCAAAGTTGGCTCAGACCAGTTACCTCTCAATTGCCTAAAAACCTACATACAGTACTACTATTTAAGTTACGCGTCTCGGCATTCTTCGTGGTTGATTGTACTGTCGCCCATTGTATGTTTTGTAGTGTTAAATTTATTTCTTATAATGTATTTATCTCGTGTACAATAAAATATATAAAAATAGATAAATAAATGTCTGCTACCAGTACCAACCTCAGTCTGCATTCGATCCACTGCGTTAGTGACAGTGGTGTCGAGTGCGTAGTTAGACAGGAACGTGTTGTTGAGCTCAGCTCTAAGCTCATCCTCCACGGCCACTTCGTAGTAGTACGCCAGCCCGCCGGCTCCAACCTCCAGGATGAACGTTATCAGCAGGAAGTATGTGTACTGGAAATTGACAAATAATAAAAATTGTTTTAATTGTACGTATTTAGATAAATTTGTAGTTGGTCCGTTAGGAAAATACTAGAAATATTACTCGCACGTATTTATTTATTTATTTAACAGTTTATGTACACACATATAAAGAGACAAGAAAAAGGAACAGAAAAATACGTACAAAGGTGATGCTTATTTCTAAAGAAATCTCTTCCAGCATACCTGCGATAGGAGAGTGGATAAAAAGAGATGTAGACAACGTGTGTAAGAGTAGAAGAGAAAATAAAATACATAAAATAAAAACATTTAACCATTCACTAATATAAAATATGACCTTCTATATGAGAATATACTTACATACATACTTTCAAAATAAATATCTCTTAAATATATATACTAATAATTATAATTTAGTAGGTATATAATATAATAATAAATACAAAATATGCAACTATGACGAAGTGGAAAGAACTATCTTTCCACTTCGTGTCGTTTTCTTTCTGTTTTTAAAAGAAGAGTGAAAGAACACTAGTTCTTTCACTCTTCTTTTAAAAACTGCAACAGTTTGGCAGTCCCTAATGTTAGGCGGTAGTGAATATAATATTATAAACCTCGATTACCTATTTTCCTAGTATTTGATGATAGACATGGGTAAGTCCGTATTAAGGCTCGTGCAGACTAGCGCGACTTGTCGTGCGACACGACACCGATAATTGTTCGGCCGTGAAGTTTGTTTAGAAATTATTTTTATTTTTGTAGTCGCGTCGCGCCGGTTGCACGACGCTTTAGTGATTAGAAAGATGATTACATTAGGGATTTTCAGAGGTTAACTACACATGACTCGTGCGTGCCAACTTTCAGGACCAAACTGAATGTTTATTGTTTCTACAAATGGCCACTTTTACAAAAATAATTCAGTATTGTCATTAAATATTCTGATCATTTCATAAGTGTCTGGCCCTTAAAAGAGGCTTAGACCTTCTGATACTTGTCTATGATAACTCAAACTCGAAGCATTTATTTCAATTAAACCATTTACAGGCGTTTTTGAATTATCAAACGAGTCGGCCAGTCAGAAAGATGAAGCTAGTTGTCCATTCCAAAGCGTAGTAAGTTCCTATAGAGAAGAACAGGCAAGAAACTCCATGGACACTCTTTTAAATCAAAATATTGATATTAATACTCACACATAACAAGCTGGTTCTGTTCTCAGTCTTGAGCCCGCAGCAGCCTAACGCGCACAGGGGGAGTCCCATAGCCCCGGCTATTATCAGCAGGTACGCGATAGCCGGGTAGGTTGGTGTCGGTAGCAGCGACACGTATCGATGTCGATACGTCACAGTCCACGCCCCCACCCCTAGTACGCCGGCGCCTGCGAACTGAGTCACACAAAGTTGTTTATCTAGTGATATGACTGATAACTGTTATCAAATAATTTTGTTAGATTTCAGTTTTGTTTACTTTGTTCGTGTAATTATGACTGAGTCACACCTTGTTGAGAATTAGAAGTTGATATATTAATTGAATGGGTATTTTTTCTTTTGTGTAGGTACCTACTTCTTTTCTTATCTCGGGCACGAACTTCATGGGCTATTTCTGTTACAAGTATCTTTATACTTAAAAGAAGTTCTCTACAATGTCTTTTTTTTAAACTGTTGTTTACGAAATGATCTTCGTTAGTGTCAGATACACTCCCGGAGTACTTAATCGAGCCTCCTACATTTCCAGGTCACGTATGAAGGCAACAAAATAGTGTTAAATCAAAGAAAAAGTTTTGATAGGTATAGGCCTGAGTCTATATCTGATATGCAGCCGACGTACTGGCCATCATTTTGGTGTTGTGACCTCATAACTGATTGTTCCAAATTTAAATCAAGTTATAGAACATATATTATTACAAAAAAGCAGGCTGGCTCGATTTGTATTTTTACCGGATGTGTATTTTTACCCCGTTGCCTATGCCAGGGCATGGCTGATTGCACAGCATGTATCTGACGCTCAACGTATCGTCACTAGTAAATGCTATTTTTAGTGCACCCCTTTTATCTAGTACAGTAGATAGGCTAACGCGTATTTCCATGCGTGGTATTAACGTAAAAGCCCAGTCTACGTCAATTATAAGTATAATTTATTGTTCAAAAATATACAATAATTGAATTATTTTTTTATTATTATTATTATCCATTTCTAATGAGGCATAGGTATACCTAAAGGTCAAGTTGGTTAAGGAAAGTAAATTTAGATAAGTAAAATACCTAAAATGGACAATTGGAAACTCAATGGTGTTATATTTTTTTTAAGTACATATAAATCATAACGCGCTATAGATATTGCACCATGTTGATGAATACTTAGATGTAGGTAATTAAAATGCCTAAAATGGACAATTGGAAACTCATAACATCAGGGCCGGATTTAGGGGAGGGCAACCGGGGCGAAAGCCCCGGGGCCTCCACAAACGGGGGGCCCCCACAATAGAGACTTCGGAAAAAAAAATCTTTCAAATTCCTACTAGTAAACACTAGTAAACATATTTTCCTTTTATATTTTTTTTTTTGCTCTTTTACCTTTACCTACAGCCTACAGTACTTTGCTCATACATGATTTTTCGGCAAAAAAAGCTCGAAAGGTTCCGTTCGTTAACCCTAAAATTTAATTTCAGATAATTCTTGTTTCCGTTTATATTTATATGTGTTTTTTCATTATTAAGGGAATCTACTTGGTTTCACAATAAATTATTTATTGAAAAACTCGACTGAAAAAAAATTGTTTACTTTTTTTGGAAAATAATTTGCGGCGAGGGGGCCTCCGCTCCTTTGTTGCCCCGAGGCCTCTGGACCTTAATCCGGCCCTGCATAACATAAATTCTAACAAATATTATAAATGCGAAAGTGAGTTCGTTTGTTACGCTTTCACGCTAAAACGGCTGAACGGATTTGGATGAAATTTGGCACATGGGTAGACCATGACATGACCATGACTTAGGACTACTACTTTTTATCCCGATATTCCCACGGGATTGACATTTATGCGGGTGAAATCGCGGAGCGCAGCTAGTGGTTTTGATATTTTTTTGACATAAATAAATTATAATGCGCTATAGACATTGCACCATGATGATGAACACTAAAATGATGTCTGTTGGAATGTATGAAAAAAGACAAATCCCTATCCCATAAGTTGGGATAGGGGCAGAAAGGTTATGACTACGGTATGAAGATTGACGAGTGAGGTGCTGCGGCTGCGCAACTTACGACAATTAGAAGTTTTTTTTTTTTAACTTAAAGGTGTTGCAGTTTCCCGTCTTTTGATAACATTAATTAAAATACCAACATAAAAAAATACTGAAATACCTTCCCATATCATTGATAACGAATTGGTATTGCCCAAATATTTTCTAGAATTTCCGCCTGTTACAAAAAACCCAGAATGATCGATTATCATAACAAGCTGTTACAGGAAGTGTTTTGTACCTACTGTAGTAGTACAATCTTATTATACCATACAAACATGTTTTGTACGCTAAATAATAGGTTCGTCATTGACCATGAGAAGATTATGACGTATATGAATAAGTTTATGCTTTATGTATGTATGTATTTATTGTATATGTAAATGGGACACCACTGACTGCCTGCAGTATTGTCTCTCCTGTTACCTTTAATCCATCCAAAGGTTATCTGTAAAAGATCGCGATCGATAAAACCGTGTCACCCTATGTAAAATTTCTAAATGTATGTCTGTAATTTGTATGGTGTACAATAAAGAGTGTTCTATCTATCTAGATGACCTAACGACGTAGTCTTCCAAGAGACGTTTGAGGCCCACATGTTACCCCCAGTTAATACGTTTAAGTAACTACCTGATTCCTTAATTCCCTTTTGTATTTATATGTATCAATATCAAACATTAAATGAAATTCATCATCATTTCAAACGAAAGATGTCCACCGCTGGACATAGGTCTCCCTCCCCCAAGCGTCGCCACAACGACCAATGAATATATCTACGCATACAGATAATTACAGTTTTATTCGATATAAGGCTCGTTCAGACTGACGCGACGCCGGTAATTGTTCTACCGTGAAGTTTTCTTAGAAATTGTTTTATTAGTCGCGTCGCGTCTGTTTGCCTAGCCTGCGAGCATTTATTTTGTGTCCATTTAATTTGATTTAATTTAACTTCATTTTATTTGCTTTCATCTGATGATTTCTATTAATTAATGTTTGGCAATGGGTGTTATTTACTTGAAATAAATGAATATAGCGAAACAAAAAATTGTGAGTACCTACCTACCTAGTCTACTGTGTTTAAGAATACCATTCATAAAATCATGATATCGGTAACGACCGATAAGTATTAATTGCCCGTATCATACTCTCATTCTTTACAGTGAAACTACGCGGCAATATCAGCAGTAGGTTGAATAATAGAGCGTTGGGCCACGATTATATGCACCATGACCATAACGAAAGACATGTGTAACGAAAATGAAAGTTAAGCGGTCTTGTGTATTTCTTGCGGTCTTTATTGAAGATTCGCTTTTGTTGCCCCTTGAATTTGTAACACATTAGTGCTACAAATTCAAAGTAGTATCATAGTATCAAAAGCTAAAGCAGTATCATAGGTTTATGAGGTACACGCCTTTTTTTATACGCGCGTTTCATGTGACGCGCGTCGACTGTGCGTTTCCTGCCCTGGAAACCAGTGCTAGTTACGTTTTCAGCGCGTATACGCCGGTCATGGGCGCGTAAAATAAAACCCATGTGCAGAGGCCCTACAACCCTATGATACTACTAAGACTTTTAAACAGACAACTATGATAAATACATTATACTAAATCTTAAAATCATAAATCTCGAATGGGAAGCTATACTTCTGCCTAAACCATCGGAAAAACAGGTGTGATGTTCTCTTATGTTATGAATGAGAGCTAAGTTTTCGAATGGTTTAAAGAAGAAATAGGTGTTTAGAAAAAAAAAAAACAAAATTATAACTCACCAGAAATACAACATTGAAGATATGTAGGACGCATTTCAAGAAGTTGACGCTACAGCAGTCCGCATCTCTTGACTTGCGCGGCTTCACTTTCTTCTTTTTAGCCAGCAGAGCACTCGCATCTTTTTTCTTTTCTTCAGCCATCGTTAATAAGTCTCAGTCACGCGTTATTCTTCTTCACCTGATTTCTCTTATTTTCATGTTCGTTTTCAATTCTGAAAATATAAAGAAACATTATGTTATTTCAAGAAAATAAAAATAGTATCTTCAGAAGACAACTTTGAAATACTTACAGATTTGATTCGAGATTTTTATCGATATCTACTCATCGAGGAAATAAATTGAAAGACATGGAAACGAATTACATTGTTTATTTAATTAAATTCCTAAATTAGCTTATAAAAGTGGAATATAGTACAACACTTATAATTCTAAATAATTATACAACAAAACGTCTCAAAATAATTGATCCACAGTTAGTACATATAATAAAATTAAAAAAAAACTATGTATACATAATAAAAATATTGTATTATGAAGACCTTGTAAGAGTGCGAAAAATATATACAGAAAATTTGAGTTTGTAAAAGTTAAGCAATAATGATCAACATTATTACAGTTCATTCAGTCCTTAATTTATTTCATCACAATGTAAATTCATTCTATGCAACCTTATTTCAATACTGCCTTATAATCCTTGGGATTACATGAATACATATTTGATTATCATAAATAAATAGCTTTATTTTTATAATTTAGATTAGACAAGTAGAAAGTAAAGTAGGGGCCACACCGCCCAGTGACAGCTACGGAAAATATTATCACAGCTTATATTACTGTTTATATTAGTCACAGGGCCCAGTGGTACCAGGTTTAGTATTTTACAAGTTCTATTTCTGCCTGATACTGAGACGATGTGTCGCCGGGTACGGTGTGGCCACTCCCTAATAAAATAATGTATAAATACATTTTAGATGATTACTCAAGTTTTTGTTTGATTATTATATTTATTAGTACTTTTAAACATTTTTATCAGGACTGACAAATAAATGCACCTAAATCCTTACTCATTATTTATGTCGATGTAGCTTGCTTACGTTCTGGGCAAATTGGTATTATTATCAATGAGAAGTTAGTTATCACAACCCTGCCCATTATCAAATTGTATAAAGCGTACCCTGGCACTATGTAACACTAAATTTATAAAACAATGAAGGGTTCTGTGATGGATCTAGTTATAAGCTATTAGTTATAATTCTTGGCTCAATATTTCTTTATTCGTCATAATATTTGAGAGTAGTTTCTAACTTCTCCACTACTCTTTTGTAGAACGTTACTTGCTGCCTTAAGAATTTTTGCATTGTTGCATTCAGGTCTTTTGTTCTCTCGGCTTTGAAGTGATTAATTTCGGCAAGAAGTGCATAAGATATAACGTCGGTTCTCCGCAGTACTTCATTTAGTTGTGCTATCTCCATTTTATTCTCAGCTGTCAGTCTCTCACATTCCCGCTTCTTCTGCACTGCACTCTTGTGGGTACCTAGTACATCAGGGAAGCCTCCAACAACTCCCTTATATAAATGGAATTTATCACCTAGAGGCTCCCAATCATAAGTTGGTTGGTCACCATACATTCTTCCTATGTCAATGTAGGCGCTGCCAGTCATTTTGACTGCTGTTGTTAGCTTTGATGTGGATGCTAGTGATCCTTCATCCAAACTTAGTGAAGCAGCAAGGCTGCAGAATGATTCACCAACTTTCTGACAGTCAGCTCTGTACGCGGTCTGGAGTTTCTTGGTGTGTGCAACACACATGCTAGAGACAGACTTTACAGAAGTGTCCATGCTGTTGATGAACATATGGCATTGCTCAGTTATGTGGTCCACTTGAGACTGTAATAAAGCTTTCTCAGGTACTACTATTGATATGCAATAATTAAGACCTAATAAGGCATCTCTTTCAGCTTGCCGTTTACCAGCTTTCCACCTTTTCTCATCAGTACAAGTGAGGAAATGTTGCCACACTTCAGATTTGGATAGTACTGGGTGTCTGCACATCCAGTCTACAAATTCTTGAAGCTGTACTCTTCTGCGCTCTATTAGTTGTTCATCATACCTGCCAGAGATTTGTTTATCTGGCAATGGTGGGATTGGAATGAGTGTAAACTTTTCTTGTAATCTTTCATGCAGCCAATCAAAATGCTTGTATCTTCTAGAAACCTGAATATTGTTGAAAGATGGTGTTAACTGATAAGCAATGAAACTTTTGATACCTTTGAATTTGGATTCTTTCTTTGGAGATGCCACAGTGACATTGTATGGCTGTGTTATTGGCCACCATTCATATCTGTCTTCTTCTTGAACTATATAAACTTTTTCAGAATCTGCTACTTCTACATTTAATGTGGCAAGTAAGTAACTCTCACCACTCACTTTAGACGATGGTGCAAACTTACTCTTTCTGACAGTTCCCACTGATGACCCATAGTTAGAAGCTGTTTCTTCATTCTGTTGGTTAAAGTCACTAATAGGCATTCCTGGTAACGGGGTTAGCTGCTGATTATATTGAGGTTTACTTTGTTGTGGGACTGGTCCTATTTCAGAGTATGTGTCATCATCCCAATCATCATCCCAGCCCTCTTCATGTGAAGTACCTCTTTGAAAGTTACTGTCACCGGCACTAAACTGTTGGTCCCCCCAGTCATCATTTGCTTGGTCATACCGGGGCGCTGCAGGTGCTACTTTAGTCTGAACTGATTCTTCAGGTGCTAGTTTACGAACATAAGCAGCCGGAAATAAACCAGTCTCTCCACTGGCCTTCTTTCCTTCCCACCAGCCTTCACCAATTTCTGTATTAATTAATGTTAATACTTCTCCGCAGGCTATTGACATCTCAGTGGTATTGGGCTCCCCCGAGAAGTCGTACAGAGCTTGTACTTGGGTCGTCATTTTGGGACCCCTCACCTAAAACAATTTCAAAGATTATTAAATTAAGCCAACACGGGTTATAAGGACGGATTGAAACATAAAGTACTGACAACACACTATCTTATCATGGTTATCTACAAAAGTAGGGAGTATGCACATATTGTGTGATAATATCTATGTTCACGCGAATACTGTTCTCATTATTATTAATAGTGGCTTGTACGATTTAGGGCGTCGTACACTGCAAGGCGCTGACACATATTCGTAATAGCCCCTAATTAAGCATAGTTGAAACCTAATTGTCCAATGTGCAAGGGGTATACATGTGGCGCTTTGTGGCAGATTTTAAAGAAAACTGGACTAATGGTATTCTAAATTACTTTCTATTGTGTTAAAATACAATAACATTACAATGGAAATACAAAATTCAACGTAGGAATACCTGTTTTCGTTAGACAGACTAAAGTTATAAAACATTGTAATGTGCTGGTTTCAGCACCGGAAAGTATTGAGTGCTATTTCTTAGGGAATTATATTGTAGGAAATTGCGGCAACAGTGTAATATATTGTAAAATCTTTTGGTTTTGTGATGGAAATCAAACCAATGACGTCAATTTGTAGAGCGTGTTTCGAGTATTATTCACTGAGAATATTGACTTATTCATAGAGAAACTTATACAAATATCACAATTACATTTACAAACAACCTGTTATTACATTAAACAAAGACTTCTACTTACTTGTATCACTTTAAAATAATTATTTCAAGGCGGATACAGTGCTGAGAAACTCCGAACAAATATTTTTTGTATGGGATTTGTGACCGTTCCATAGCCAACATTCAGAAACACACGTCAAAATGACATAATCACATAATGACCAACATTACATTACGAAGTGGTCACAAACATGTCTGCCTTCGCGCAAGTATTATTGTTTGTGTTGTGATTTATCTGTTTGTTTTTCCTTTTTCTGTATGATTTCGGTATATAACATATCAGAATAATTGACGGTGATTCCAAGTTTGTGAACCATCATGGGTAAGGGTCACAGAATATGTGGAGTTTGCGGTATCAAGGAGGCCTGGCATACTGTAAAAATGTTGCATTTTTCCAAGTTTTCACTGAATCCATACTGGTGAGTACCGATATTTATTGCTAATGTGATCTTGTGCTCACCTAACACAATGCTATTAATTTACAATCAGGAAATTAAAGCATCATTCAAATTCTGTAATACGACTGGAGCCATCAATGAAGATTAATTATTATTGAAACTCTTGAAGAATTGGTTTAAAACATTGTGCCTACAGTAATATTTGTCTAATTGTAATCTAATTTAGTCTAACTAGGTTGACTTATAATATCTACCTGTGACACCATTATGTAAATACTGGGAATGTGAAATAAATCTTTTTCAGTTTAATATTCAAAGTATAATAATCTATTCTATTTAGTTATGCTGATAGTGTGAATTGGGGGATCTCTTAACTTTAAATCACACTAAATAAATTCACAGTCAAACTTAGTCAGTTATACGAGTAAGCTTAGTTATATGAGTAAGCGAGTAAACTTTTATATTTTGTGTCTTCCAGCTGTCGAGAGTGGCTAAAAGCAGTTGGTCACTTAGAACTAGTGCATCTACCAATAGAAAAACTGCATGAGCAGCGAAATGTATGTGCTAACCACTTTGGAAGAAAGTATTTTAACAAATAGGGAAATCGTCTACAGAAATGAAGTAGTTTCAGTATAATCCTCCATTAAGCTTTTCATGAGATGATGTTACAAACAGACAGAGAAATAAATTCTCAAAATTGATTGAGATGATTAATAGAGCACAAATTAATTGTGCTCTATTAATCATTTCAAATGAAAAGATCCCTGCGTTTTATATGCAGAGAAATGTTTACAAGTCTAATCGAAAATGTTGCTTATATTTAATTAATTATGTTTACAGATTTAACACAAAGGGAAAATCAGTTGATGGAACAATTGCAAAAAACTAAATGCAGTCTGGCATCACTAAGACGCAGTGCAAATCTCTTGGAAAAATTTGAGTCAGATGTGCTAAAAGGAATTGTGACGTTGGTGCTAAAAATCAAAAAACGAAGCCATTTTGCCCTGATACCGATGTTGCTTGCTCATTTATATAAATTATTAAATACTGAAATCATTTAAATCTGTTTTATTTACCGATTTATCAAAATAAATTAGTTTTGGAGCCTCACTATTATCTGCATAGAATGCATTTTATCGATATCGATAAGTTTATTGATTTCTATACGTTGCGCATCCCTATTTATGACAGTTCTTTCCTTCAAGGACATGGTTGTCAAGTTTGTTATAATTTTCATGTTGGTAGCTATGTTTTTTTTTATGTGGTTGGCTAAAGACGGTCACAAATTCTCAAAAACTGAATGTTCTAAGTTCCGCCTCTTAATTACATGCTCTGTGGGCGGATATACCGATTGAACAGTCATCTGTTTGACAGACCACAAAGAATTTGTTTTTCATTACACCTTGTTCTCGTTTACGTGGCAATTTAACTACAATATTGTGACCATTCATTGGTTCTTTAATAACATGTTTATTTAACACCAATGGCGTGTTACCTATATGTTTTATCTGCGGCACAATCCGTTACATTGTTCTACCAACCAATGGCAAAACAGGTTTTCAGAGAGAAAGAACTTGTGTCGTTGTTTCATAAAGTTGCTCATAGTTGCGGAGAGATGGCGCTGTTCAAAGTTTATGACGTGAAGAAATTTAATCTTTTTAGGGTTAGCTTTTTTAGGCCTTTCGTCTTAAGCATAGACTAATAATGGGCCTAAGGGACTGTACTGTATCTGTACGGGACTTACTTAGCTTAGGTTCAATACTTGATACAACAACCACAACCACGTTATATTTTCCTACATATAGAAAACTTCAGACAATCATGATCTACCTAATGAAGGTTGGATAAAAGTGAGGAAACCGGCGACGTGTTCTAGAACTAAAAATTCGAAGAAGTAATAGTGATCCAAGAAGTAATAGTGTTCTTCTATGGATGTGGATAGACTGAATTGTGACGTTCACGAACCAGTAGTTGAAATATGGGGTACTCAGATCTCATTTCAGATCTGAGTACCCCATATTTCACAGTTCAACCATTCAAGTATCCCTATGACTATTCGACATTCAGAATCCTCTATTCAAAACGAATGTTAATTTTATTGTAGTCAAAAACATCTATTCAAATTGGCTGTTGCATTCAGATCGAAATGAGACATCTATTCAAGATTGTTTTTAGAATAATTACTCCATTCGGAATGAAACTCCTACGATTGGGATTTTATTCTATGCTGGTGTATATTACCGCGAGTCAGGTATTTAAACCATTCGAGTATCCTTATGACAATTCGACATTCAGAATCCTCTATTCAAAACGAATCCTAATTGTATTCAGAATCATCTATTCAAATTGACTGTTGCATTCAGATCGAAATGAGACATCTATTCAAGATCGTCTATTTAGCAGCATCTGTTCGTGTGTGTAAATGAACAGAGCAGCACCCTAATTGCGTAATGCACGTTCAATCACAATTGGTTTCGATTTTAAACAAATTTCTAATCCAATGCTTCATAAGTTCGAAAAAAAATCTGCTCAACAACGTAAATAAGGCAATGAATGTTGTACATGAAACAAATTTTACTGAATTGGTTTCAAAAATAAGTTACGCAATTAGGTAGCAGTTTAATATGAACTGCTCATTTATAACAAGCTGTTCAGTGTGAACTTTCGATGGCGGTTGACTGTTATACTAATATTACTAGTGTTTAAAAAATAAAACTGATAAGTAGGTCAAGTTTAAATATTTATTTCTACATAATTATAAAAATATTATTTTGTACACACAGGTAAGTTTATAGATTAGAGATTCATACTTCGATTTATAAATAGGTTTAACATTCTATAATCATTAATACGTAAACTAGGATCGTTCTTATCTTATCTTACTGACAAAACACTTTATTTTCTTTACACCATTTATTCAGGCAAAACACATTTTTTAAGGCACATATATTGGTATGATGCATACAACTTATAATGTCAGATGAGTCTGAATAATTGTTATATAATGTTACCAAACTTGGACAGTTTTTACTTTCTAAATTGTATACATTATTCATTTGGAATATATCTTTTAACCATAACACTTTTTCATTTCCTTTAGTAAATAAAAATTTATTTTTAAAAAAGTTGGCAAAGTTTGCTTTATAATTAAAATATGGTACAAAGCCTTCGTTCCAGTTTATTCCTCTGTTTTTTTCAATCCAAGCCACTTGTAACCTTTCTTTCCTCGTCAATTCATAAAATGGTCGTGGTGGTTTTATCAACAGTACTTGTATATGTCCTTTATACATTATTGCTATTTCTTTTGGAATAAACTCGTTTTCTTGACTCTTAAACCCTTGAACATCTACGATGACATTCATGATAGTTTTCTCACGATATTACTCAGTGGCTTGTATTCAAACAGTCGATCGTTTATTATTAAACAATAAGCAGATGTATTATCTTGAATATCTTCAGAGCATTCAATTTCTAATCGCACGTCAACTGGTCCAGTTTTAAGTGAATCGTTTTGTCTTGAACAGTCAATCACAAAAAGCGGAGCAATTTCTTTAAACTGGTTTAAGCTAAGCAATGGATCAATGCCTAAGTTGTAATACGACTGACGAAAATTAGCATACATTTCATATAATATACTAAATTTACCTTCATCAAATTTCAGATTAAGTGAGTCATACGGATAGTATTGAGAATTCAAATATAATTTAATATTGCTTACATTGCAGTGATCAAATATCGAAGAACTTCTAGCTTTATTATTTTTTCGAGCTGTTTGCAAACCAAATATAACAAACCTCGGTTTTTCTAGCTGGGAAGTTGTCTTTACTGACCAGGAATGTTTCGTTGTTTTTGGTAGTAATGGATATTCATACAAATCCCAATTTCTAAATGCTATCTGTATAGAACGATCTCTCTCCAGGCTTTTAAGCAATAACAATTTGTTACGATCAGAAACTTTAATATGCGGCACACGCCATTGTATTTTTTGTATATCTATTTCTACGTTATCATTTTTGTCAATAAGCACACAGTTCAATGCCGAGCTGCTTCGTTGTAATATAAGTTCATGTTTACAATTGATTATTATTTTATTATAATCTTCTGCAAATCCGAGTATTCTGTTCAATGGCACGATAACACTAAAATATCCGTTTCTAAATTTCGTACCACCTAAGTTCCATCCCCAGACTGCTGCAGCTTTACTTTCACCTTCATTCATAGAGACATACGATTTTAAGGTTGTCGTAATACCAACATTTTTAATGCGATCAATTTCAACACCATTTATTTCATACCTAATATCTTGAAACAAATATGAAATTGGATTGTTTATAAAATCAACATCTTTTTTTATTGTTTTCCCTGCTGGATCTTTAGTAGATACACTTGCATACCCTTCTATAAAAATGGAACTGTTGCAGGGTAATACATACAAATCTTGATGATGAATGGGTATTCTGATTTCATCATTTTCTTTAAAACTAGTGTTATACGGATTATAGCTATGGATCTCATAACTTTCAATAGAGTTGTCATGTTGCACTAAATCTGTTATTTGAAGCATGTTGTTAGTATTTTAATTTTAATCCAATATGTTTGAGAAATCTTTTATTCTCTTTAGTAATTTTAATTTGTCTTTTAATGTTTATCGCGTTGACACGTCTGGCTTCTTTGGAAACAGGATGTGAAATATTACAAGTTTTTTTCACGATAGGTGTTTTATTAAAAACTATCATGTTGTTTCTATTCATGAACAAAATAGGTAGTATTACTATTATTAAATTTTAGCTCAATTATTATTTACAATGTGAGTAGTGATTATCATCACAGACAATCTAAGAATGCGTGTAGAGTATCAAGATATAAACTTTTATAACTCGTTCTAATTACGTTACAAGGACATCCATTTGGATTAATAAAAAAAAAAAAAAAAAAAAAACATCAATTTGCTATGGTACTTTATTGTCTTTCCAAAATGACATAAGAAATTTTAAACATAAGTGTCCACAATTATACAAGTGATCACGCTGAACGTTTTCATAATTATACTGAATATTATTTCCAACATATTTCATAAATTCTTTTGGAGGTTTTAAGTTACCATAACTGTCAAAATATTCTACGTATTTATATATCTTGCCATAGGCTACCCAATGAGTACCAGAGTTTTCAGAAGAGTCAAGATTGATCACTCCACATTCTATCGGCAATACTTCATCTGGTAATTTATCTCTCATAAACACACCTCGAAAGAATGGAATATTATTCGAGTGTTTCATTATATCAATATTAGTTAAAGCTCTTTTGGGTAGCCGAGATTTCAGTTTTTTTTCTCTGATATGTAAATGCCTAAACCATCTTTGTAATGGTTGAGATGTAATCCTCTTCCAATGAACAACGCCTCCATTTCCTTGTTGTGTCGTTCTGCTTCACGCAATTGCTTTTTAGCTGTCTTATATGCGTTAATTGCTTTTGAAATACCGGCAGCACCTCCTGCTAAACTGCCAGCAGCAGATAGTCCAGCAAATATTGGTACTAAAGGAAGAAATCCTCCAGTTTTTGGTACTGGTATAATCCGAGGTAATTTTATTGGTGTATCTGATGCAAATTCTTTAGCTGCTGCGTATGCTAATTCCATCAATGCTTTCTTACATGATGGTTTTAATTTTGTAATGTGCTTTTTAGTATGGGTAACAATTTTTTTAAGAGTTTTCTTAAAACCAGCTCCTGTTTTTACTTTATTGATGTTTTTGTTCAATGTTGACGAAACTATTTTTTTATTGTCTATAATAACTCGTGTTGTTTTCATTGCTATTTCTTTATTTTTCTCGTAATAGAAACGTATTTAATAAGTACAAAAACAAGTCTTTTTTGTTTTAAGAACAAATTCGCAATGAATGGAAAAATATGTGTATTTGCTTAAATACACATTGGAACATATTTTTGATTGGCCCACTTAAAATACATTTGTTTTATCTATCCAGCTGTTCTCGCTAGTAGGAAGTCCGAGCCACTTCACATATACTTGATTCCCTTTTCTATTCAATACTTTTTCAACTAAGTACAAATCAGGATGTTTGGTTTTTTGAAGTTCTTGAGCATAAAACGCTCCTAGTATTGGTCGACATCTTGCATCTTCTATCAAGTAAGTTAGCGGATTAGTTTCTTGTATAGTTTTTATCTTAAATATTTCTGTTGACCAATTAGGATAATAGCCTTTATCAAAACATCCTTTGTATTTACTTATCCTTACAAAGTCACCAACACTAAATTTCCTACACTTAGTGTTTTTCTTACATTCAGTCATACGAATATATCTTTGCAGGATGTCTGTTTTATTGTCATGATTTATAGAAGCTGGAGGTTGTCCCACAGTTCTATGAGTAGTGTTATTGTATTCACATACAACTTTGTTGAGCGTTCCATTCATCCACTTGTAATTCCCGTTAAGACTAAATTCTTTGTATAATTTATTTTTTAATGTCCTTATTAATCTTTCAACAATCGAGGCTTTTTTAGTAGAATACGTTGAATAATGATTAATATTGTACTTTGTAACAATTTTTTTGAATTTATTATTATAAAACTCTTTTCCCAGATCAGTTTGCAAATTTCTTGGAACACGTCCTTTAATCAATAGACTTTCAAATGCTTTTGACACCTCTTGCTTATTTTTTTTTTTTCAAAGCAACTGTCCAAGCATATTTTGAAAAAGTGTCTATGATTGCTAGTATATATTTGTTACCACCATTCACTTTTGAAATTGCTTGCATATCCATTAAATCTCCTTGCCAGAGATCGTCGATATCTTTAAGTATGACCTGTCTTCTTGGAAAGTTAACTCTAGCACATTTATGAATTTCATTTATGACATCTAATTTGCTCATAATGCTTATTTAATTTTCCTGAAATTTCTTTTAACACAATATTTTTTTCAAGATTTCTTACTTTATCGTTTAAAATTGAAATCAGTTTATTCAGTTGGTCTATTTGCGTGCAAATATTAACTTTAAGTTTTTCGATTTGCTCTTCAGTAGTATTTTTAATCTCATCACATTCCACACTTATGATAGTTTCAGTTTGATTTGTACGAACATATTTAATATTTTTATGTTCATTCATGTTGCATACAACTTTGATAACTGAGAACATTCCAAAGCTGTTTAGTCTTTTATAATATCAGCTTCTTTTAACTCTTCTAAAATAGATAGAATCTCATTGTCATGATTAGTATTACCAGCATTTTTTGAAGCAATTAGAAGTTTTAACCTTTCAATTAGTTCATTAGGGTCATCCCAGTAAACGTAATCGGTATTACTTTTATATTTTTTTAATTTAGGTAAAAAACCGCCGCTTTTTGTTTCCATTATCTGCCCTTCATCTTGAACATTACTATTTTGCAAAAACAAAGGTTTAATAATTTGACGATATTTTAAACTTTTATCACCTTTTATTTGACCATTAGGATGAAAGTCTCGTTTGTGTGCATGTGTATTATGAAGCATATCTTTATAGACAATTTTATCTAGTTCAGTGACCAAACTAAGATTAGGTTTACTGCGTACCAAAAGTTCTTTTAGACCTGGTGTCAATTCATATGGCCTTTTATCAATAGTAACTATATGTGTTTTGGGTGAATTACAGGTCTTATTTGAAAGAGATAACGTAACCTTGCTATTCCCCATCATCAGTTTTTTATTTTCACTACGTATCCCAAATGGAACGTTCATATTATCATAGATTTCCAACATATCTTCTTTATTTAGTGAAATCAGTGTATCATTAGAACCTTTAAAAGGATTTCTTGAAAGAACGTTTTTATAACACTCAGAATCTTCATTTGAATCTGTATTTAGACATTCTTTAAAACTTTCATACTCTGGAACATAATCTGTTGATGAGTTAAATCCATCTCTTGAAATGTCAAATATTGGTTTAATTATATCATTCCTTTTAATTATTGTTTCTAGTGGATCTGTTATTGGTTTGAAGACCTTTTTAAATTTTAAATGAGTGGTATCTTCTTCATTTTGCATTGTTTTAATTTTATTTTTTATACTATCGACTGACTTTATCAATTGTTCTTTAATATTAACCTGCATAATGTTTTATTTTTTATTTTTTTTTGTTAATAATGGCCCATCCGTTATTTACAGATATCAGATTTCGATTGTTATATTTTCTACAATGAGTTGGTATTTATATGCACTTTCTAAAAGTATATAAATATGTCAAACCCTTGTCTGTATCTACCTTCATTTAGAGGACAATCTTTATTAATTAACAAAAAGTCAAATCTGTCTTTCCAAATGGCAGAGCAAAGTTTTTTAAATTGAAACCATTCGATATCTGTATTTACGTGCTCATTGTATATATGTTTTAAGTTTATCTCGTCTTGTTTGAAGATTATTAAAAGATTTACATTATCTCGTATAAGTTGTTTAGGTATTTTGGAATAGGTTTGTGATAAGTAAAAACAATCTATCTGTTTATGTCTCCCCATTGCAAAGTAATTACGAATATTGATTTGATTTTCGCATGCTACATCATCAAAAATCATTACTGCATTAGTTAAAGCATCATTTGGGTGTATGACTTCTTTATTATCATTGAAGACAAAGAAGTTAGCACCTGGTATGTAGCTCATAACTTGTTTTAAAAAACAATATTTTGGCTGGAAAGCCGTTTTCGAGTATAAGTAAATATGCTTAAACTTGAGACCATTTTCATGTAATATTAAATTAAGCATTATGTTAGTTTTTCCACAGTTAGATGGACCACATATTATACATCTAATAGTATCTGGTAAGAGTGCACTATGTTTCACTTTACGTGATTGATTTTCTAATTTTATATTATGAACTTCTAAAGTCTGTGGTTGCTTGATGAACTTCATTGTGAAAATGAAAGATAAAAGTGAATGACATGCATTTATAATTAAATATAAATAACGATCAATTAATAAATAAAACAAAGTTTGATGTAATTATATAAAAGTACCTTTATTAACAAATTTTGATTAAAATACTTAATGCTATGAAATAATAGTTTAAAGTTAAAAACTAGTAATAAAAACAATACACATTTATAGATTACACATCACTGGAATAATCTACAAATATAGAATCACAATGCCCCCAGGGTAATGTATGAATTTGATCCTGTAATACTTGAACTTTGTCATCGTTTCTTTCTAAAACTTGTTTATCTACTTGCTGAGTGTATAAAACATGTTTAATTGATTTTATCATATTCATCTTACATCTATGCGCTTTATTTGTCAGCAGTACATTGTTGTAATCATTCAATTTTAGGTTACAGGTTACATACTTAGAAACACCTTTGGCTTTTTTAATTTCGGTCTTCACAGTGTTTATAAAATATAATTTAGCTCTTAAACCGGTAAATTCTGTAATTAAATCGTCACCAACCTCATGTTTCCATAATCCAGGAATTTTTGCATTAAGTTGCGGTATGTGAAATGGATTATTAATTCCAAAATTACTGGTATCAAACTTGGTAAGATCATCATGCATATCATGATAAAAATCATCTGTATAAATTAAATATAATAGGCTATCAGTATCTGTATAGCACAACTCAGCATTGTTTTTGTATTTATTTTTAATAACGTCATAATGAAATTGGTATAAATGTTGCTTTGAATATTCCAAAACGGTAAATCCAATATAAATAGGTCTATCTAAAACCACCTTTTCCCGGTACAATTCCACAGCTACGAAATTTTCTGAAAAAATTGATATACTTTTTAAATTTGGTTTACATATCAATTTTTCACCGCCAAGATGCTTATTTGTTTTATTTCTGGTATCTGTCCATTTTGTTACTAATTTTACATCGGCTTGCTTACGTTTATTTTCGATAGTTTTTCCGAATATGGCATTATTCAATAATTTAAAAAAGTCCTTCTCGAAAGCAGTTTTGGAATTTTGACGAAGACTAGTATTCAGATCAATGTATTTTTTGAGAAAGCAATCTTGTCTGAAGCTAAGTATACGATGAATCTTTTTTTAAATCAGACCTTTTTTCAAGCATTCTTTCAAGTGAACATAATGAATTACGTAATTTTGTTTATCATAGAGATTTGCAACCAATTTTAATGATTTTCCATAAGGAGGTACAATTTTTTCCACTGCAAAGGGTAAATCTTTATGCTTGTAATGTAAATAATTTGGATAATTTAAGTCTACTTCCAAAATGTAACCATAATCATTATCATCTGACACATCATTTACATCAAACTTGCTAATTTCTTTCAGACTCAAGAACTTAAATTCTTTAATAGGAAGTTTCTTCATCATAGCATAGCCATATAGATTATTACAATCAAGGTATATTAAATAACTACTTGGTTCGAGTTCATTAAAATGCGGTAAATATTTATTGTTTGCTACAGCATGACGCAGAGAGCACTGTGCTAGCCCACCACGAATTCCTTTTTCTAATAACTCGTACATTTGTAAATCACTTATCAACTCAAGTTCAGTATCGGTATATAAAAGCATTGCATCCCAACTTAAGCTCGGTGACGTTACATAATAAGCCGGATCCAACTTGTAGTAATGTAAACTTGTTTTTCGAAATTTTTCAAATATATCACATAGTAAAAGCACATCACATTTTATGTATAAATCTGTATATTCACCAAGAGATTTTATTTTGAATATATTCCAAACTGTTTCAGCGTGTAAATATTCTTCATTAGTTATATGTTTTTCACACAGACTGTTATAAAAATTATACTTTAAGGGAAGTTTCGTCTCATAAAATTTAGACCAAGAATCAATATAGTCATATGGATAAACACCTTTTTTTCGCATTAAATCAAATTGTCTTTTATCAGTAAACTCTCTTGATAAGTTTAAAAAATCGTTTTCTGACAAACTTTTACTTAGTGCATCTAGACTAGAACTAAGAAACTGAAAGGAATCAATAAACTTTATTTGTATAGGGTGATTGTTTTTTTCCGTATTTAAGACTTTTATTATTGAGAGGTATTTTTCTTTAGTTTTCGGTATTATATTAATAGAACCTTCATATTTTGCTAACTCTTCAATGAATAAATGTGAGTCATATCCGGACAAATTATGAAAGACAACAGGAATGAATGAACAAACTCTATACATCAAATTACAATGGGAGTGCGCTGCCCCACGATACTCAGATGTAATATGATCATGATCTCGGACTTTATCATTCAATAATAATTGTTTGCATATGTAACATGTAACGGAATTACGATATTGCATCTCTTGTTCTGCTGATAATGGGGTCATTGGCTTTTTACTACTTAAAATATTATGTATATATTTAACATCTTTTATTAAATATTTAACAAATATTTCCACGCAATCTGTACCTCGATACGTAACATACTTGTTTAATTGATCATTATGTGCGCAACAAATATAATAAGCGAAACATGAAGGGTGATGGGTTTTAAGTTTCTGAGTATTCAAAGAGTTACTTTCATTATAGTCTATTAACATACATTCAAAATCAGCATAAATTATAAAATTAATTTTTTGCTGCCTCTCGTAATGTTTGAACTTTAGCACAGAATTATGTTCAGGTAATATAGTCAAAATCTTAGAGCAGTTATGAGTCTTGTGTCTATTTTCGTTACTAAATATTTGTAGACATGCATCACATAAATAAAGTTTTCCTTTAGAACGAGTCACCTGACGTCGCACTAGACTTATTAAATCTTTAATTAGACAGTAGTGTCCGTTAGTATTTTTTTCGATATAAAGTAAATTAAAATGCTTTTTTCTTCTACTTTGTGTTATATAAAGAGGTCCAGTCACAATATTATTTTGTATACCATATATATTTAAACTGATGTTGGAATTATTTTTTTCTAACATTTTAATATCATTTATAGTAGGAGGAAATGACATTCCCTCAATATTTAAAACAGAGCTATAATGGGGGTATGAACTTGTTCTGCATACATTATTTTTAGCTGGGTATAATCCAGCAACTATACTCCATAGTAAACAACAATTATCTTTATTTTTAATATTTATACAACTTTTTGAGTGCTTAATAGCTGATGGTAGTTCTATATAAGACCCACCTCTCATAGGGGAATACTTGTTTATATTAATTTCGAGATGACTCATAGAAACAAATGTCCAACCAGATTGACAGTGCTGGAACTCGGTTAATTTATTATTTAGTTTATTTATTACTTTGGTTAATAATTCATTCAAATCAGTGTTCGTATATATCATTTCATATTTGGTATTAAACGACTTTAATTGTTGTTCGTCTGATTTTGATAACATAAAATAGGCAAACAATTCAAAACTCAATTTTATGCAATTAATATGTTCATTAAGTGACATATTTATCAATTCTGTTATATTTGTTAGATGATCACCCAGGAACGCCTCTAAACCGAGGTACTCGTCTTCCTGAGTGACATTCAATCTGTATGTCATTAATCTGTTTTTGAATGCTGTTGCAATAATATGAATATCTGTGAACTTGGTATTCAATAAACAATTTGCTTTGTGTATATTCGTTCTCATATGATAGGAATACTGATTTTCTGGTATTTCAATTTTACATTTATGACAGGTTATTGACTTTCTAGATCTCGATTTGCTGTTGAGGTGTGTAACTGTAAAAAAGAAAACCAATGACGAGATTACTTAATATATAATAATTATTTATACTTCAACATCATACTTATAAAATATAGTACAATTATTAATAAGACATGTATGTAGGTAAAAACAATTTAAAGAAGATACAATTTAAAGTAAGTAGGTATAATACTCGTATATGTAAAAAAATATTGACTGACACCTAGTTAATCATAGGCACCCATGTGGGTGATAGGACAGTTTTTAAAATCATTTTGAGTTGCTTTAACAAACTCCTTTAAGTGGGGCCAAGATTCTTTATTTTCATCAAATTGTGTCTTAATGGTAGTTATGGCCGAGCGCCATCTATTTATAGGCAGTATTTTTTTAATTTCTTCCGTATTGTAAATTTTCACTTCTACATAATATTTGCCTTCTTTAGTCTCGCTTATCTGTCGAGAATATCCTTTGGCCATTCTTCTAGTAAAATATGAGTATAGTGGTGGTATATTACCAGTTTTATGGGATCTCTGTGGTGGGATGACACTTTCTTCATTATCACTGTCTTCACCGAATAATTCACCAGCTGTAACTCGAGCTGGCGGTGTTACTGGTGAAACGATCGGTTTTGATTTCTTTGCGCTTGTTGACTCTTCACTCAACTTGCTGGACCGTTCCCGCTTCGTTTTTCTTTCCTCTGTCTTCCTCTTCGGCTTCGCCTCTTGTTCAGAGTCATCGCTGGAGAGATAAAGATCGTTGCTAAGTAGTTTAGACCTGTGAACAAAAATACATAAAATTAGTGTCTTGCAATCAATCCATTTCCTTCATAATTCCTACATTTGAAAGGAACTGATCGTGACTAAGATAAATAATTAAAAGATACAAATATCGTTTGATTTTGTGTAAGAATCGAATCCAGGACACAAAATGCTTACAAAGAATAGATCAGTCAGCCACAAAAGTATTTTTAATAGATGAATAAAATACATAGCATTTGATCTGTGCAGGAATCGAACCTGCAGCACAGAAAAGCATCACTCAGTCTCTGAACTAAGCGTGCTAACTATTGGCGGTCAACATTTTAATACTTGAACATATCACTCTTCTACATTACTCTGACCATTCAATACTTAGATATGATTATGAATAGGTACTTACATTCTTGATTGATGCTTAGACAGGTAGCTTGATTAGGAGCTCGGAGTGATGATTCCTTGTAGAGAGGATTCGTTCCAGAGAGGAATTGTACCGGAGACTAATTTGCGAGGCGTTTTTATAGGCCTAAAATCACGTCATTCAATCCAAATTTGTAAAACTGCATACTTGTAAAAATTTACAATTGCCTACACGAGCGTACAAATCGTAGCGGTTAAGGTTTTATGTTTACAGCGTTTTATATAAGACGAATGATAAGCGATTTTGAATCTTATGTAGGTACTTACTTAAATCAACAATAGGGAATTTCATACTTACAAAACGTGGAGGAGTGGAGATATGACGAGTCAGAATCTAGCGTTTAAAACGCAGCGGTTATAACGCCCGTCTACAGATTAAAATGCGTCTTTGTGCACGTGTCAATAATTCCTAGTCATATATGGAGACAAGAGGAGCCGTCAGTTTCGGATTACTTTACATAAATAAAAACGAAATTAAATTGAACCTTAGTAACAAAAAAAAAAAAAAATGGATGAGTACCTATATAAACCAATCCAAGATACCAAAAAAAAATCATTCGAATTGTCTTATCTGCTCTACGATGTCGGTAAGTAAAATATCAAAAAGTATTTTAAATTACTTATTAATAAAAACATTAAAATGTGTATTATAAATGATTTTTAAAATATTTTCAAAGCGATCTTTATCTTTTTTTATATCTATCGATTCTAGGATAGTTCAAGTATTATTTAATTAATATTTGTTTCTTTGTTTCAGATTTCCAGCGATATTTTCCCCACTAATTCTTCATACTCACCAATTCCTGCTGAACAAGCCCTACGTCAAAAAGTGGTCAACTATTTGGAGAGAGAAAGACCATTTCAACCATTTCAATTTGAGGACACACCGCCTTGCAGTAATAGTAACAACAGTAACAATAATAAAAGACGAAGAAGTGATGTTGTATACAGAAACCATCAACGGGTCATCGTAGTAAAATAATACGAATACAAGTTTTTGACGCGGAAGATTTCACTAATTCGCCATGTGATTGTACTGCCAATATATGTGTCCAACATGTTGTGGGCAATGTATTTAATGATGATGTTTATAAATGTGTTAAGGATATTTTAAACAAATTGCAGAAAAAAATGTGAATAAACTATCAATTATATTTCAGTTGTTTTATTTCTATCACTCCTGTTAATAAAATGTACAAAGTCACGAGCCTATCTACACACCTGCCAAATAGTAATATTAAGCAAATAAAAATAAAAAAATATCTTATAAGTACTATGCATGTGTAATAAGAATTACACACCAAGAGTCAATTTATATTAACTTAAATAATTAAAATTACTTAAAACTTCTTTATGATAGGTTACACTTACATTTTTATACACATACCTACACTTCTTAAGGTTCATGTCTGTACTCATTATGTAAACCTATTTATTTGTCTAGGAATGTAGTTTAATAGTTTAATCGTAATACTACATGCTGATTTTCTGATGTGAATTAATAATTATAACTTTATACCTATGAGGCACACAATGGGTAGCAAAGAATATGATCTGCTTCCATTATGGGAATGGGAATGTGTTTGTTATGTAAACAATCACTCGTGCTTAGCAACTGATTATGAATACGATTCTTTAAACGATGTAGGTAGGTTTGGTATGTTGCTCAGAGACCACATTAAACCCATAATAAATTCATATTACTGCATCATTCATACCTAAATGAAAATTTTATCTCTCTGCAAGGGAAGGAAATACATGTAACTTATAAATACCTACTAGGTAACTCGGTAATATACACCATCATAGAATAAAATCCCAATCGTAGGAGTTTCATTCCGAATGGAGTAATTATTCTAAAAACAATCTTGAATAGATGTCTCATTTCGATCTGAATGCAACAGCCAATTTGAATAGATGTTTTTGACTACAATAAAATTAACATTCGTTTTGAATAGAGGATTCTGAATGTCGAATAGTCATAGGGATACTTGAATGGTTGAACTGTGAAATATGGGGTACTCAGATCTGAAATGAGATCTGAGTACCCCATATTTCAACTACTCGAACCTTTAGGTACCTACCTCGTCCAGATATTTGTTGCTTTTAATTAATCAATAATTTTACATTTAACTTATATTTACTTAGTATCATAGATCTCTTTGCTTTTTGGAATTCTTTTAGGTACCTATTTTGTTTCAGTTTTGGCTTCTCTAACTACTTATGCAATGGTGATGATTCTCTTGTCACGTATGACTCTAAAGCAGTCTTTCCCAACGTGGGCGATAACGCCCCCTTGTGGGCGCTGCAGGCCTAAAGGGGGGCGGTAAGAGACCCAGAAAAAAAAGGGGGCATTGTGTAGGGCAGTGATGTCAAACCCCCGTCCCATGGGGCCCTTAGGGCCCCACGTGAGATATTTCTTGGCCCCACTTATCAGTTAAGAATCCCCACTTTTTTGTGTAAAAGGCCCCACCAGTCGTTTGAAATTCCCTCTTTTTTGTGTAAAGGGGCCCCACCAGTTAGTTTAAAATTCCTATTTTCCAGTAAAAATGCCCCACCTTCCCCTCGAACTCTGACATCACTGGTGTAGGGCTTTGGGGTCGATTTATAATTTCATCTACCTAGCTAGGAAGACTCTTAGACACCGACTGAGCTCTCGACTCTCGACTACATCTTGTGAACATCAACTAATATTAATTAAGATATAGCTCAAACTCGGTTCGATATAAAAGACCGCGGGCAATCATGTTTTAACAAGTTTTTGTTAAATAATCCGAATTGTACATTCCTATACCAATCGGCTGGTTCTATAATAACGTGGATTTAGTGCTGTGGCAACGCTGCTTACTAAAAAGAGAAATCGTTTGCGTGTTACCGAACGTGGCGACTTGCGGCTGTTTTTGAGTAAATTGGAACCTGATATCAACAAACTTATTGAACAGCATCAGATTCAACCTTCACATTAGTTTTTATATAAGAATTGATTGTTTGTTTTATTTTCAATAAAAGATACTCTGTCCGAATACTATAAATTTGCGTTTCAATAATCAGTTATAAGTACTTAGCGGTTTTTAAGTATGTTTAAAAAGGGGGGCGTTAAAAAATAATTTATTCTTAAAGTGGGCAGTAGACAAAAAAAGGTTGGGAACCCCTGCTCTAAACTAAACTAAAAATCACCAAAATTTTGTTTATTCCTGTCAAACGATGATTTCCCATTCTGAAATAGACTAAAGTGACACAACTTAACTATATTTTAGTTTGACAGCACTAAGATGGCACTGAGATTTTAATTTAGTGAAAATTACAATTTTTCTATTCTGAATTTGACGTTTTTCACCTATGTACCTATTTAATATTTAATTGTCTAACAAAATCTGACCATTTTTAATAGCGATTAAAAATTGTGTATGAATACTGTTAGTTATCATGAACTAAAATTCACACCAACACCTCGACTTCAGGTGCAAAAACAGTACCTACCTACTGTATTTTTTTCTTTTCTTTTGCTTATATCTCGAAAATGGTGTGTCCTATCGCAAAAATAATGAAAATTTCTATCCCCTTTTACCCCCAATTTTCAACACGTAGGTAACAATTGTTTCATATTTTTCATAAAAAAAGTGAAAAATTCCATATAAAACACGTCGAGGCTGCCCCTGCTGCACGCCTCCAGCTCTAAAAAAATCACGGGGTAGGACAAACAAGTATGTACCACGTGGTGTCGCGATTGTCAAATTAGATTTTAGTAGCGTCAAAATAATTTTTAATTTTAGAGATTTTTTATTGCAAAATAGCGTTAAGATTCTCATAGTTTAAAAATTAGGAAATTTTTTCTTTCTTAAAAATTGTATGTAAAAAATAATTGAATCGGCTCTGTTTTCGAGGAGAAAAAAGGGTAATACGAAACGTCGATTTTGTCATTTTTTTTTGTAATTAATCGGTCTGAGCTGCAGCTGTCCCTGGGCTATCGCTCTCTACGGAGGCAGACTTGAGGTAAGACGACGGCAATAGTTTCTTCAAATACCTATTTTTCAAAATCCTCGCAGTTGTTTCCTCTTAAAAGCCGTATATTAACACGGAAACTTTTAATAAGTATGTTGCTACTAACTCTAAAATTTTTAAATATTTGTGATACGAAAATCCAGTGCACGAAAAATAAATCGCCGCGATTTTATTACGTCCGTGCGAACGTCGGCTAAGGCTAACTGTTTAAGAAAATTAACATCACGACGGTACCTTGTCAGTATATGCATATATGAAAACATTATGTATGTTCGAAAAATCTATATCTTTTTAGTAAGATAAGTGACAGGCATAATTTTAACACAAGAAATAGGAACAAATTAGATCAACAAAGTTTCAGATTGTCTAAAGTACACAAGTCTTTTATGGGGTACTGTGTAAAATGTTATAATAAAATACCACTCGATATTCTTCAACTAAATGAGAAGAAATTTAAAACATGCATTAAACGCACACTATGTAGACAAGCATTATTATAAGTTGGATGATCATATCTTAGATAAAAATACTTGACTTAATGCTAGTCTTGCTCCACAGCCACTTGGGCTCACTAGCTCCTTGGAGTTTCTTGCCCGTTCTTCTCCACAGAGATCAAAATTTTGGAATGGGCCACTAGCTTCAACTTTCTGACTAACTGACCGACTCTTTGACAGTTCAAAAGTGCCTGTAAATGGTTTAATTGAAATAAATGCTTTGGGTTTTTTGTATTTTGATTCGGCCAAACCTTGCTTAGGGAAAAAAAGTAAGTATTAAGTCGGGCCAGCGGTCAGGCTTTGAAAAAGTTAAAGCGTTTCAAGTTTGACCATGAAGTCAGCGAATTTGCTTTTCCAATTCAATGAGTAAAGGGTTCAAATAAAAACAGAACCTAGGTACCTACAGTTACCTAATACGTAAAAAAATAACCTTTGTTTACAGAATCAAAGTAGGTAGATACCTACCTACGTACCTAAGTTTTATAAAAACATTTTATAAAGGAGGAATGTAATTTATGAAAAAACCTACATAACATAGTACCTACTATAATCTGTCGAATTTCTTTAATAGCTTTTCAACTTTATCACTCAAGCATAAGGTTCAAAGTTGATTGGGAAAATTTGACAGTTTCGGGTAGGTTGATCTGCTGGCGTCTGTACCTAAGAGGGCTCGTGCCTACCTCAATAATAACAGCCTCAGATACGCTTGCGAAGTCGGTCGCAATGGTATTCAGCTGCATTCGGTTAGACTGGAAGCCGACCCCAACACAGTTGGGAAAAAGCTAGGCAGATTGACCTACATAGCATAGTCTTATCCTTCGATAACCATTTCTATAATTTAATCCAAACATGACCTAAAGTTGTTATCTATACATCTATAAGTATGTATCTTCTGTTCAAATAAAGTTGAAGTGGCCATTTGTAATGTCAAAATAACATCTTTTTACGAAATGCATTTCGAAGTATATTATACGGTACTTACTTAGGTAGGTATAACAAAAAAATAATTAAAAAAAAAGTTTGTCTGCCTGTCTGTTTGTTCCGGGTAATCTCCGAAACGGCTGGACCGATTTTGACGGAACTTTCACTGGCAGAAAGCTGATGTTATGAGGAGTAACTTAGGGATTATATTAAAAAAAGAATTAGGGTCCACGCGGGCGAAGCCTCTGGCAGCAGATAGTCTACCTATAACTAAAGACCTACTTATACTATTTAAGAAGATACTCAAATAAAACATTTTGGAATTAAGTGACGTTTAAATGTAAAAAATGTATGGTTAAACAGTTGCTAATCATTACTTAACTTTTAGCAACGTTTATAAATAAATCCCTTAGTAAATATCTCGTAGACTTGTACCACTCGTATTAGTCGTAGCTGACCTATCGGTATTCGGGATTAGGTTGAATGCGGATGAAAATAATTTCCCACATCGGAATCAAAACTATTCGGAATGAATGTCTACCTCCGAGTTACTCACTTGTATGTACAGTGCACAAACTTTACGCATGCTCAGTTAAGAAAAATACTTCTACGGCAGCGCAGCTACCACACTCCTTCCTGGTTTCGCCCAATTAGAGACAATATAAAAAAAAATGCGAACGTATTTTATGGCCCTTCTATTAATTCAGCCGTCCTATTGATTAACCAGATTTTACGACATTCCCACTAAATAACAATGTTACTTAGATAGTAAACTTATTTTTATTATGATACAGTTGCAAAAGTTGCGACAGCAATAAAAAAAAGGCTCTGATAACATTGCATGAACTGCGGAGCCCATTAAAATATCATCTCACAAACAAGTGAGGATAGTACTCGCCTAGTGTGGGTGTCACACTTCTATTCATCATTATATTAATATGAACACGGCTAAAATACGCTTCGTACATCTTATTGGTCAAAACGCATGCATCGGGCGATCGAGTCGTGAGCCGTGCTAAACGATTATCGCTTTAAATGTGAGCTTGCAGAAGACTGGCCTATTGTACCTAAGCTTTTAGTGAAACTGGGAGGATGAATGGCTTTATTTAATGCAAAAATGTAATGTTCTTTTAAGTGCAAAAAGAATCTTAGATATGTACCTAATACCTACTGGTTTTCGGCTTATCAAGATGTTTTACTCGCAAGAAAATTCACTTGGATTTCCCAGTTTCACTCGGTTTTTAGAGTACCGTACCGGAAGGGTGCCAAACAAACGCGCGCCTCAAAGAGATGTCAGCACAACTGAAGGGGTCCGATAGGACCGATGTCTGCCGGGGTTGCGGGAAATTCCGAAAAGGATACCGTGGCCCCTGGCAACGTACAGGCAACTGAAGAAACATGGGTGGATTTTAAGTAAGCTTCCGCTGTCCGTCTGTCTGTCAGCGGGCTGTATCGTATGAACCGTAAGAGGAAGACAGTTGAAATTTTCACAGATTGTGTATTTCTATTGCCGGTATAACAACAAATAATAAAAATAAATAAAGTTAAAAATTTAAGGGGTCTCTATACGAGAGAAATGTGTTTTTTTATTTATTAGAGTTATAAACGTAGTGTTAAATATTGTACTGTGGTACGGAACCCTTCGTGTGCGAGTCCGACTCGCACTTGGCCAATTTTTTCATTTGGATGAATTAATTCACAAAGGTGATATTGAGAATATATGTTTCGAGAATAGCATATTTTGGGAATAGATTATTTGGGAATAGATTAATGGGGAATAGAATATTTTTGGAATGGATTATTTGGGAATAGAATATTTTTGGAATAGATTATTGTAGTTCTTAATAGATTATTGTTAGTATCATTTATGGGAACGAAGGTTTGCATAGCTTGGGTACCTACCTACTTACCTACGGGTCTCAAGAAAATCCCGCTGGTAGCTGGTACCTGACAGGTAAGTACTTTTACTTTATGATGTCTATTGCAAATATTGTGGCCTAAATAAGATTAATCGGCTAAACGCGGTCATGATTAGAAACAACCCTAAATCGTACAACCCCTTGGGGTTGAATATAAGCAGGACGGCCATGTTCTGTGGCGACGGTAACTAAATCTGCAACCTAATTGCGTAACACACTATAAATCACAATTTAATTGATTTTGAAGGGTATTGCTAATTCATTGCTTCATTATGTTAGAAAAAATTATCTGCTCAACAACGTAAATAAGGCAATGAATGTTGTTGAACTGTCAAAATGAAAGTCATTGCAGCTACTGTTAGTGTGTTAGAAAAAAGAAAGAAAGAAAAATATTTTATTTGGGACACGTACTGGAAATACAAACAGTAAAAAAAAGAGCTTATAAAAAACTAACAAAATAATAACGACCTGTGCGAGGCCAAAAAGGCCCCTATCTCAGCATACGCAATTACCCCGCAGTTCCCCAAAACTGACGCACTTTCCTGATAGTCTGATATGTTGCGGTGAGGACAACCTGACATTATCTGAGTAATAAACGTCAGTTGAGGTCTTTTATAGTAATAATAATAAGCGTAGGTAGGAAGGTAGATAGGTTATAATATATGAATAACGTAAAAATATTGGTTCAGTTAGTGAGTCAGGTTTGTGGTTTGACAAATTTCCTAAGTAGGTAGTTGTGGTCAAATTTCACATTGTGTAATTTAAATGAATCATTCATTTTATAATACCTACCTACCTGGACATTCTACCTGCATTCAGCCACCTACGTACTTAATAACTTGCGTGAAATGGTCCCCCTTGCTGAACACCTCTTTTGATTTGAATTCGGCCAGTTAAAGAATGGAGCCGCATCTGCATGGTCGGCGACCTGTACAGCTCCCGGAGGACATCCACATACCGTGCATCGATCTGACATCGGTGGAGAAACTGAAACACAGCCCAGTGCTCTATACAGCGGTTCCCAATTTTTTTTGGCCACGGAGCCCTAATTTGCTCTTAATTTTTTTGTCGGATCCCCATTTTGTTAATAACAAAAGTGATTGTACCTTATACATAGTTTCAATATTTTCATGTTTTACTTGAAAAAAAAGAACAAATTAGTAGTATAATAGTAATTAGTAGTATAAAAATGTATTGTACAAACAATACAACGTAACTATTTAATGTGACGAATGATTTTTTTTCTGTTTAGTTATAATAGCACTAAAATTAGGTTTCATGTCTGACAATTGAACACGAAGATCTGGAGCTGCATCCAGTCTGCTTCTGAAAAACTTGGTGCAAAAAAACTTGCTGAAAAACTTTGGTGTAAGCGTAAGCTGAAAAACCAGTATTCCATCGGTAAGTCGGAAGTAGAACTATGATAGCCTTCCTAACGACTGCAGGGTATTCATCTTTAAGTCCAATACAAAAGTTATTCAAATTAGATTTTTTCTGAATCGAAATTTTGTTTTGGAACGGACGAACACTTAATGTCGATCAAATTCTTATACTCTGACACAGTTAACAGCGATGGTTTGTTATGATTTGAGAATGGATTCTGTACCCAGTGTGTGTATTTATTTACATAACTCTCGGACGGAACTCGGAACCTCTGTGACCCATTCGCGGAACCCCAGTGTTACGCGGACCACTTTTTGGGAACCACTGCTCTATGCTATCAAAAGTTTTTTCATAATCTACGAATGTGAAGCAAAGGGGCGTATAGCTATAGTTTGACATTAGTGAAATATTCAGCCCATTTTGCAATACCTAAGTAATTAGATACCTACGAGTACAACGTCATTTTGACACAAATGGAACTAATGAACACATTATATCCCAGTGCGGTTTCAATTTAACGTCCGGTGAACGGTGAATTCGAAAACCACTTCCTGATTTTAAGCGGAAATAAAACTTATATATATCCAACTTTATTTTTGTGTAGGTAATAAATCTAACAAGGTAAAAATTGGAAAATCAATAGAACATCCAGCAATTCGATTAAAACGAATGATTCGGAAAATGTTTAGAAACGATTGCGACGACAGGGCGTCTCATTGTTTTCAGAATAATTAGATTTTTATTATTGTTTTATTACTGCTCGGAACCAGTAGGGTAGTCTCTTGATTCAAAACCAAAAGGGAATCTGACGCGTTACACTTCTATTTTTTTACGGACCTCCAAAAAGAAGGAGGTTCTATATTCATAGCGTGTGTTTTTTTTTGGTGTTGTTCCACCGATTTTTCCGTCAATTGTGAACCGATTTAGAAAATTCTTTTTTTGTTTGAAGGGTATTAACTTTTACTCTTTTTTTACTTTTCACTTTTTTCAACTAAAAAGTGAAAAATAAAACTTTTTACAAAAAATAAACATCTGACATCCAAAAAAACAATACAAAGTGAAAAATATCTAATTTCGGAAGTCGGTTTTCGTTTTTTGCCACCGAATTCTGAAGTTAACGTTATTTTTCACTTTTTACTTGTGGTACCTACCCCACACGAATTCGAATACCATTACCTGCTATGTAAATAAAAGGTGACAGGAAATCATCCTATCATCCAAGTACAAAAATTGGGAAAAATACGTATTATTGAAGCTAACTCAAAAACTATCCAATCAAAGGTACTTAATACGATTTATATGGGACCATTTCGAGAACAAACATACCATTAAAACAAAACAAAAAAAATCAAATTGGCCCATGGAAATGAAAAAAAAAAAACATTACGCGGTGGTTTGTTTTTGTAAAAACTTTTTTTTTTACGTTTATTGATTTTAAATCGGAATTGATATCATATTAATTTAAAGTACAAATTATTGCCAAGAATATTGATATTCTTTGATCGTAATCGATTCTGTTCGAACTAAATTGACTGCTCAGGTTTTTAGTCAGTGTGATTTTGCTTAATCGTGCCATCGGTGCCAGTGGTGGAAGAGCAGTGGTGCCCAATGAAAATGACTATGAATAAAAAATCTCGACTAATTATAATGTTAAGCAACAACAAGAGATTTCACGGGTAAGTATAAGTTACACGACAAAGTGACATATCCCGACAGTATCCTACTTCCCATAATCTGCTCATTCATAATAGGAATAACTGAAGCCACTACTTTGGTAACACATGCTGGTGCAACTTTGTCAGTTGTTATATTAGTAAAGTATTCTCTGTGTAAGTGTTCACTTCCCTTGCCGTCGCATAGCTTTGAAGTTATGTCACACTTAGTAATAAAGTTACAGAATTGCAACTCAAAAGTTACACAACGCTTTGGGTTTATGTTTACACTAGAGATGCCGCGAATAATTGTTGTAGCGAGTAGTCGAATAACGATTAATCGCCATTCTCTATGGCGAATAGTCGAATACTCGCAGAGAGGAACATAAAAAAAAGTTTATTTATTTTCTGAGGCAGGTTTGATTTATGAAAAAAGCGCAAACGACTTGATCCCAATCGTCCAGAAAAAAATGTTTTTCTACAGCACAATCCGCTCCATTTGGACTTTAAATATTAAATTATTAATTAAAAAGCCTAACTAATTAACTTCAACACGACAGATTTTTGGAATACTAAGTGTGTTTTGTTTTTAAAGATTATTTTTAAGTCTATAGTTTTTTTGTTTATTAAAAGTTTATTTTTATTTAAACAACTTTTCGCCGAATGTCGAATAATAGACACTATTGTTTGGTATTCGACGAATAACAAAAAAATGGCGAGTAATGCCGAATACCGCGAGTATTCGCGTCATCTCGAGTTTATACAGTTTTTAATGTTTTCATACTCACAATAAATAACGCAATGACTGTCCATTCTAAGGTTGCCTGTAAGAGATCGCAGAAAGCGATAAGGCCGCGAGTTGTAGGGTTTATAGTGTTTTTTTTTTGCGATGTAGGTATATTCTGGTGATGTGTAATCAAGTATATATAAATAATAAATAAATAAATAAGATCTAATTCAAACTACATTAGATAAAGTAGGTAGATACTTAACCCTCTTAGAATAGAATAGAATAGAATAATTTATTTGTCAAACATAGGTGATAATATACAAAGATCTTAAAATATTAGACAGTGCGCTATGTTTTGCCAATATCGACATACAAATGATTAATATTGTCAAAAGCTATTCAATCAGATTATTAAATTACAATGAACACTTATTACAATTGAATTAAATAAGTATTTGAGTAGATATCTAATTGTTATATTAATGCATGCAAGCAAATTAAATTTTATTACATTCAGTGTCAATTTCATTTCATGTCAAAATTTAATGTCAATAATTTAAGTCAAAAGAAAAAAAAAAAAGAAATTGTATTATTGTATATTATTAAAGAATTTTTTGTCAGCATTATAATTATAGAAATTTGTCATTGAGAAATTCATCTAGAGTATAATAACATTTTTCAATCAGTAACCCGTTAAGTGTTTTCTTAAACTTCTGCAATGGCATACATTTTATTTCATCAGGTATCTTATTATACACCTGTGGAGCAACACCAAATAAACTTTTCTTCATTAGAGAAGTTTTACATTTCACAAGGCATAGCTCATTGACGTATTGAGCACGCATTGGTGTTTTCTTTACTGCACGTAATTTTTTAAATAAATATGGATTTGTTTTCACAAATAATGCTGTTTCCAGGATGTATAAAGCTGGTAGAGGTAATATTTTTAACTTTTTAAAATATGGAATGCAACTATCTGTTGTTTTTAAACCACACATACAGCGTAAACATCTTTTCTGCATCCTGAAAATAAGTTCCCTATTTGTTGACTGTCCCCAAAAAATAACACCATACCGCAGAACTGAGGCGACTAGTCCATGATAGGCTGCCAACAGTGTATCAGCACTCACTTTTTTTGAAAGCTGAAATAACATATATGCTGATTTACTCAATCGCTTGCAAATTTGTTCTAAATGAGGTTTCCAAGTTAATTTATCATCTAGAATTATACCTAAGAACTTGGCATTACTGGCCTCTTCTATTTCAGAACCATCGTATGCAACATTAACAAGTGGTTTCTCAAGCCTTTGGTGAAAGTGCATTACTTTGGTTTTATTTAAATTAATTACTAGATTATTATCATTAAGCCAATTTATTATTTTATATAGAGAATTATTAATGTCATTTTGATAATTGTTTGGATTATTACATTCTATAATAGCCGTGCTATCATCTGCAAAGAGTACCATTTTTTGTCCTGTGAATTTTGGGAGGTCATTAATATATATTAAGAAAAGCAGCGGTCCTAGGACGCTACCTTGAGGCACGCCATATTTTATGTACCTTGCTTCAGAGGTATATGTGATTTCTAATTTGGTTGTAGGACATATTCTAGAGATTTCAGTACATTGTAACCTATCACTTAGGTATGATTCTAAAAGTTTAAGGACGTTCCCTCTAATACCAAAACCATGTAATTTTTCCAATAATATTTTATGATCCACAAAATCAAACGCCTTCGTCATGTCTGTATATATCGCACAGACATGATTTCTTTTATCCACAGACGTCATGACACTAGAAAGTAGGTCAAATAGTGCCATATTAATATTGACATTTTTTCTGAACCCCTTTTGTTCATTGCAAAATAATTTAAATTTTTCAAAATAAGAATAAACAGAATTATAAATTACTTTCTCAATTATTTTTGAAAATACCGGGATTTTTGCAATTGGTCTATAATTTTTGACATCAGTTTTGTCATTTCTTTTAAAAAGGGGCTTAATTATTACTTTTTTTAAACTATTTGGGAATATACCATCAGCAATACAGAGATTGATGACATGTGATAGTGGTGGCGCTATAACTTCCTTGACATATTTTATCACTTTGGTTGATATGCCATCGTATCCGACAGTATTTGTATTCTTAAGGCTTTTAATTATTCTAATTATGTCATCATCTGTAACAGGTAACATAAATCTTTATAATCAATTCGTCTAAGTACCTGTCTACTTGGGTTTTACGTTCTTTAGAGCCTTTCACACGGCGTTATACGCGCGTTCTATAAAACACGCATCGACTGCACTAATACGACGACGACGCGTTTTCTGCCTTGAAAAAGAAGTACAGCTACTAGAAGCGTTTGCAGCGCGTATACACACATCAAAAAAAGTTTGTGATCACTAGCAAAAGCTGATACATTTTTAAAATTTAACTTTATCAAGAAAAAGTGTTTACGTTATATATTTTTTTAAGTAGAAATACACTGTTTGTAATAACAAAATAAAACTGTTTTATTTTTATTTTTTAATAACAAAAATTGCGTAATTCAATCGGTTTTTATTTAATATAATATAACTTCTCCCCTGGCTAGCACACATGCGCGGAGATCCCCCTGGGCATGCTGAGGACTAAGTTATCCAGCATTTCTTGGGGTAATATGTCCCATTCTTGAATAGCGGCTTCCCTGATCTCTAGCACTGTCTGGGGAGGTGACTGACGGTTCCAAAAAGCTCGCTTAAGAGCATCCCACGCGTGCTCTATTGGGTTTAAGTCAGGCGAGCCGGCAGGCCAGTCTAACCTTGTGATGTCGTATTCTCGGAGAGCAGCATTGACTCGTTGAGCTCGATGTGCGGGCGTATTATCATCGACCAGTACGAATTGGTGCCCATGGTTTACTCAGAAGGTCTGAAAATTTCATCGATAGCTACTGTTTTGTACCTATCTGCCGTCATGGAGCCTCTATACGGGATCAAAGACGTTCTAGCTCCAATCATAATTCCACCCCAAAAGGACACTGATTTCCTGTCTTGCTGAAAGGTTACAGTGGCAGTTCTTTGCCTCTTAGTGTCCTGTTCTTATCCAGACACGGACACGTCGGTTATCTGGATGAGTACTGATTTGCGATTCATCAACGAAGAGACAGTTTTGCCAAATGTTTTCCTCCTCATTCTCTTCATTTTGCCGGAGCCTAGCCCACTGCAATCTCCGTCGCTGACGTAGCCGTGAATTCTGAGGTGCTCGCCAAGACCTCCGTGCTCGTAGTCCAGCCAGGTGTAAGCAATTTCAAATGGTCTGAGTGCTAACTTCAAGTCCAGAGGCGGCCCGCACGTCAGCTTTTATTGTAGTGGCAATGATTGTTGGGTCACAGGCTGCCAGCAATCTGATATAGCGCTTCTGAGCAGTAGTCAGAACAGTTGGGTGACCACTGCGGGGTCCGTCAGCTAAATTATCCATGCCGTGGTACCTCTGCAACGTGACCACGACACAGAATTGGAATACAGCAACTCTGCGTGCTATTTCTCTCGTGGAATATCCTTCTTCCCTCAAAGTTACAATTCTTGCTCGTAAAACTTCTGATAATCCTCTTGGCATTTTATCAATAACAACTTTCCTCGAAAAAATATTAAAAATCCTTTAAAATTTACTAAGTCAGATTTCTGAATAAGCGTAAGCTTGGATTGAAGTTTCATATGGAAAAACAATTTTACTTTTTTTTTTGTTTTATATTATAATTCTATATTTTTAAATAAATAATCTAAAAAGAAAAATAAATTATAATATAGTCTACCGTAACAAAACAAAAAAAACGATTTTTAAAACTGATCGCAAACTTTTTTTGATGTGTGTACGCCACGTAATAAAACGCCGTCTGTTTAGGCCCTAAGTATCACTCTGCCAGTTGCTTTTCATTTCCGTATTTTCAACTGAAGATTATACATTTTTCCGCGAATATATGAAGCTTCTAGTTAAAGCTTGAAAATACATCTTACAAAGCAGCCCACTCCATCTATCCAATGACTACTAAACATTAATTAAAAAATAATTGATATACACCGTGACATTTTAAACGTCTTATAAAGGGCCACTCAATGTACCCGACATAAAATATCTCTAGGAGAAATTAATTTATGAATCTTTAGTAGTCATTGGATACATGAAGTGGGCTGTTTTTGTAAGACGATTGATGCCACGGTGTATTTTTAAACTAACAGAAGAGGGAATAAATGTAAAACCTGTGCCATTTGTTTTATCCAACTTATACCTAGATTCGAGAGCTATACAAAACTTTATGCAGTAAAGTCAATTAAAGTGAAAAGAACTTCGTTATTTGCAGCTGGCAGGTGGCTGATTCGTATTGCCTTTAAAAAGGAGCCGAGGTTCGAGTACATTTTCCCTCTTTTGCCGAATAAATAAATAAGGTAGGTCTGTCGAATTACGCCTAGAGGATAATTACGCCTATGATAAATAACTCAGGTTACGTAATAGATAAAACCAAACTTAATACCCACGCATCAAGGTTCATACATCCTGAAACAGCCCCGAGTCGCGCCTGCGGCGCTCCCCACTCTGCAAGCTAGTAGTCGACTGACATACGAGTATGTGGGGAGTAGTCACTGTGCCATTTTTTACAACAGAGACCGGGACATTAGCGGTAAGTTTTAATGAAATTTGTAACTTTAGTAGTAAACTATAAGGCTCATTTGTTAGTATGATTATTCGACCGTTAATAACCAGTTTTTCTATGGTATTAAACAGTCGATTTTCCATTATATTTCAAACTTATTAGAAGTGTCCTTAACGGTAATTACGCCTAGGCGTTATTACCCATACCAAAAGCTACTATAGGCGCTTTTAACCATCTCGTGAGCTTGTCATGAAAGGACTTCATTTCATTTGCACATTATAAAAATGAATTGATTGATCCGCGAAATGTAATTAATTGTTTAATAAAGTTTAAAATATAGTAATAAGTTACCTATGTACTTTTTGTGCAAAACTAAAATAAATAAATATGTAATAAGTTCATTGTTTTAGGTAAAAAAATATGTCAACTGCAAAGAAATAGCGTGCCTCATGGACAAAGTGATTAAGAAGCGTTATCCTGTTATAATATATAGGAATGTTCAAACTAAATTTAGGTAGAAGATCAATATTTACTGGAGATCAGGAACAAGATTTTGTGAAAAGGATTATTAAATTTGCAAAAAGACGAAACACAAATACTTTTTTGGGTATACAAGTATTTGTGTTTTGCGAGACATAATGTATATGATATAGCATTACTAACAATATTAACAAGCAATTAAAATCGGTTTGACACAAAAATCCATAGAAGAATTTAGATGTCCTGATGGTTGTGATTCACTCTAGCTACGTAGATTTAGATAGGCGTTACTACCTCAACTGGATATAATAACGCCTATAAATAATATTTTTGATTTTGTTTTTTTTTTGTTTGATAATCTGTATACAGACTATTTGATTATGTTTAAACTATGTGCCAATAAAAAATAAAATTAATTTGTGTAATTGCCTTAGTAATTTTAGTTTTTTTTTACCCGATTGTATAACTGTGAAAACATGTTGTAAAACTGAAAATAACTGATTGTTAAGAGAGTCCTGCTTAGACTAATTATGTTTCTAATTCCAGTAAACTTTGATAATGCTTTAATAAAAAGTAATTTTAAGAAAACTGTCTTAGGCGAAATTTTACTTCATTGGTTTAATTGCGCCAAAACGATTGTGTTTGAATTCTGATCGTTTTCCATAATTTTTATAAACAGACCAATAATATTTTGTGTTTTATTTATACAATAATAAACATACATCTCATTAACACATTCCGTTCTTCATCTTCATTTATTAAATTAGAGAAATTTACGTTCATCCTTAAGTAGGCGTAATTCGACAGACCTACCTTAATATAAGTTTGCTCTTTTCAGTATCACAAAGATTACGTTGTAAGTCGTAACCGGATTTTTTTCCAGTTTAATTAATCACTCCTATTATATTTTATCTGAGTTTGGTTTTAAATTACTCCTAGTTTGTGTGTTATGCCACAGATTAATACAGATGGGACACTCCGCAGTTTAGGTATGAAGCTACAAGCACGCGGCGGGCTCGTCTCACTGGGTCAAATCAGTAGGGCTGCCGCGCGCCGCCGGGTCGCACGTCAATTCAATGCTCATGCGCCACGTCGTCGCGTCGTCCGTTCGAAGGCAACAGTATATTGCATTGCATTTGACTGCTTAAATAATAATAAGGATCCGAACCTCACGTTTTTCTCACTTCCAAAAGACACCGAAAGGTAAATTACGTCTACCTACAAGTAATTAGGTTGTACCTACTTAAAAATGTTTACATTAATTATTATTCTTATATAAGTCACCCGTATTAATGTAGTTAGAATATTAATTATTTAGTTAGAAAGTACATATTTAAATAGTATTTTTGTTTTGGTGGGTACCTACCACGGACTAACTACAACCATAACTAAATATTATGTACTTGGTAAGATTTTGATTATGTAGGCAACAGGGTATTCGTTCATACTTTTTTATTGCCCAATTACGTAGGTACATATTAATAAATAATGGAGACTACATAAATTAAACCGACGTGACGCCGCGACACTCGGTTTCTATTGTATTTTTAAGAAATTGAATCGAATTTCTATGAAGTCGCCTGCGGTCGGTTACGGAATGGTGCCTTTAAAAATATAATAGACGAAGAGCTGATATTTAATTATCTAATTATTCTTTAAAAGATGACAACCCTAACGTGGTCAGAAGGTATAAGAGTTACGCGATAGAAAGATGTCCCATCTGTATTAATCTGTGGTTATGGTTTAAATACGAGTACGTATATGTAGGGTTGGTATAAGGTAAGTACACCTAAACCTACTTGATCTATTTACTTAATCGGAAACCCTTAATTTAACTTCATAAGTAGCCCAATTTATTTTCTGCGCACATGCAAAAAAAGCACACTAGACGAAAGTTTATCAGGCCACGACGAACGCCGCGTGATTCAGTTTTGCTCGGTTGCCAAATGCGGTAATTCCCGACCAAATGGTCCATTAAACCAGCCCACTCTAGAGCCAACGAATGCTGCTTACATCAAAAATTTCACGCGCCCCCAGATATTTATTGCTACTATTTAAGCAATTGTTGAAACAACATGTAAATTGCAGATTTTCAGCAAATGAAGCATGTGTTGATTCATTACTTTTCATAAAAACGTCTTAAAAAGTAATAATTTTTGTTTGTCTTTAATTTGTCCCTCTTCTGGGCAAAAGGCCTCCCCTTTTTCCTTCCAGATCTCTCTGTTTTGTGCGATTTCTGGCCATGATGGCCCCGCAAACATGATTAGATCGTCACACTACCTTCGCCGCGGTCTACTTCGACGGCGATGTCTTCCCTCAGGCGTCCAGTGGATGACGGTGATCTTTGCCCATCTCTCCGGGTGAAAAAAAAACCTTCTATTCATGAATAAAGACAATTGGTACATTTATATTTTGGTAGCCGAAATCATTTTGTGGAAATGTGAAGGGAGACTAATTAAAGTGTGAATATTAAATGAGTACAAGGAGGTTTTCTGTTAACAGCTCGTACATCTTCGCGGTGGGAATTTTATTTCGCTTTGCGGGCGGGCTCTTGGGGTAAAGTCGTGTGGTGTGAGGGATCCGAGGTTTTGCCTTCCTGTATGTATACTTTGAGATTCAACTCGGTGCGGTCAGCAGGCTCACGAGATTTGTCGATGGTCGTTGAAAATGAGTTCCCAGTTCGTTCTGAGCAGTTATTTTAAGCTGGCACAGAGAACTTTGCGTCGTTTACTTAATCTTAATGACAAAATGGCTTGAGATATAGAGATTAAAGCCTCGACTTGACCCTTAAGTATCTACGTTTTGAACTCTAATCATAATTTGATCTCTCTCTAGTTTGGTTTTCGTGTTCAAAACACGATGCTCCGAAGATAACTGGATAATTACAATTCGAACTCAAACTCAAAGCATTTATATAAATTAAACCAATTAAAGTATGTCAAATTGTCAAATCGTCGGTCATTCAAAAAGAGTGAGAATTCGACATGATTGTATTAATTTAGAATTTCAATTTATTTTGTCCTACTTCAATTTTAAACTTAATTTTTTGTTCCAACAATTTTAAACTTTAATTCATTCTGACATAACGAAATCAACTTATGCTGGGTTTTATAGTAGGTATTGTATTCATGTCATATTAATCTTTCATAATTTAATAATATCATGTCAATTGTTTGTTTATGTATTCTTAATTTAATTATGTATTCAGAGCATGCGTGTAGATACTCGATAATGTGTAAGCTGTGGTTACCTGTAATTGAGTGAGCATTACAGGATAATGTATACTGTATTGTATACAAGTTTTAATTTTGTAGAAGATAAAAGATAATTGTATTGTATCCCTCGTTGGTAATCCTTAAATATATTCGTTCACTGCAGACATGATGGGCTAGATAGATATCTAAACACGACAAAAAAAAGTTGAAATTTTATTAGATTTTTTTTTGGGGTCAATGACTGCTGTTTATGTTGTTAGTTGAAGTGTGAGTTGATAAAATCTGTTTTATCACGTTGAGATATCGATACCATCGGTCTGTGAAGTTTACACAAAAAACTATTTTTAAACTGAAAAAAAAAAATAAGTTAAGTAATTTATTGTTTGTTTTATCATGTTTAGATATCGATACGTCACGTCATGATATCATCACGTCGGGGGAACTCAAACTCAAACTCAAACTCAAAGCATTTATTTCAATTAAACCATTTACAGGCACTTTTGAATTGTCAAAGAGTCGGTCAGTTAGTCAGAAAGTTGAAGCTAGTTGCCCATTCCAAAACATAGAAATTACAAAATCCTGGGTACAATACTTTTGTTGCTTCTATATGTGAGAACAATGTAAAATAAAATAATAATCAAAAACGATTAAAAATATAAGATTAAAAATAAGCAATGGCAGATAAGAGATGACCAGTCTCAACCGACGGCGCCCGTTCACGAACATGACGCGTGGATCAGCACCATCCAGCTCAACCATTTTGTAGGGAACCGAATGATCCAACACACTCGCCACCATCAGCGAGACATTTGACAAGTGAGCATGACATACTCTCAACTGCCATGCTCTTTCAAGTCAACATACAACAAAACAACATAGTAAACGGCTCCATGGTACTCACATTTACAAATATTGAAAAATAAAAATGCTTCTAAATTATACAAAACTATAGTTTGCAATGAATTTGTGAAATTAAAAGAATTTTACTACCAAAAAGAAAAAAAAAACATTATTAACTTTTGGAGTATTCAACAATTAAACCTTGGTTAAGTAAAAATAAAAAGTAAACATTAAGTTCGTAAAGTCAGAAAAAATAAAAAAGGGGAAGCAACTCTTCCAAAAATAAACATGTTAACTAGTGAGCCCAAGTGGCTGTGGAGCAGGACCAGCATTAAGCCAAGCATTTTTATCTATGATATAATCATCCAACTTATAATATGCTTGTCTACATAGTGTGCGTTTAATGCAAGTTTTAAATTTCTTCTCATTTAGTTGAAGAATATCGAGTGGTATTTTATTATAACATTTTACACAGTACCCCATAAAAGAAGTGTGTACTTTAGACAACCTGAAACGTGGTTGATCTAATTTGTTCCTATTTCTTGTGTTAAAATTATGCCTATCACTTATTTTACTAAAAAGATGTAAATTTTTTCGAACATACATAATGTTTTCATATATATACTGACAAGGTACCGTCATGATGTTAATTTTCTTAAACAGTTCCCTTAGAGATTCACGTCTGCGGAGGTTGTAGATGGCTCTGATAGCCCTTTTTTGCAGAATAAAGATAGAATCAATATCTGCGGCCCGTCCCCACAGCAAAATACCGTAAGACATGATGCTATGAAAGTAACTAAAATAGACCAGTCTCGCGGTATCCACGTCTGTTAGTTGGCGGATTTTCCAAACAGCGTAAGCGGCTGAACTCAGCCGCCCTGCAAGTGATGTTAAGTGAGGACCCCACTGTAGTTTTGAGTCAAGCGTGATTCCCAGGAAAACTGTTTTTTCGACGAATTCTAGTGTCTCCTTATTCAATACAACGTGACATTCACTACTTCTAACATTCGGTAACGCGAATCTTATGCATTTCGTTTTCTTCTCATTTAATACTAAATTATTTACAGTAAACCAATTATGGACCTTTAGCATAGCGTTATTTACGTCGTCAAGTTCCTTTGCATGTCTGTTCACCTTAAAAATCAGTGATGTGTCATCAGCAAATAACACCATTTGTGGTCGGTTTTTCAACAAATGAGGTAAATCATTTATATATACTAAAAAGAGGAATGGACCCAATATCGAGCCCTGTGGTACACCCATTTTGACTTTTAAACCCAACGAATTAACACCGTTTATTTGAACTTGCTGCTGTCTATCATTCAAATATGATTTTACTAAGCTAAGCGCAAGTTTACCCAGTCCGTAATGCTCAAGTTTCAACAGCAGTGTTTCGTGATTAACGCAATCAAATGCTTTGGATAGGTCACAAAAGATACCTATTGCATCCTGTGCCTCTTCCCATGCGTTAAAGATATGTTTCAATAAAGTGACACCGGCGTCGGTTGTGCAACGTCCCTTGGTAAAACCATACTGTTGATCGTGTAGGATGTTATTACGATTAAAATGATTGAGCATTTGATTTAACATTACTTTTTCAAACACCTTGCTGAAAACCGGCAAAACCGACACGGGTCTATAATTATTAGTGTCCTTGCTGTCCCCGGACTTGAAAAGTGGAATAACTTTACTGTGCTTCATTAAATCCGGGAATACCCCTTGATCTACACACAAATTAAACATTAAAGCTAAATAGGGTGCAATTGTCTCAATAATTGATTGACAAACTTTAGTAGACATGCCCCACAGATCTTCGGTGATTTTGATCTTAAGTTGCTTAATAGCCTTTACAACGTCCACAGGGTTTATATGTTTAAATTTAAATTCCACAGGACAGGATGAAACATTCGCTCTTAATAACTCAATAGCCAGTAAGGGGGAGGAATTTAAAGATTCTGTAGTTTTAATTGGAATATTAGTAAAGAAAGTTGCAAATTCCTGAGCAACATCGATATTATCGCTAATGAGACCGCGGGAAGTGTCTAGTGTGTAATCAGTGTTATGTCTTTTGTTCTTGTTCGTTTCATTGTTAATAATTTTCCAAACTGTCTTTATTTTATTTTCCGCTGATTTAACCTTGTTGCTAATGAAAGACGCTTTAGCTGCTTTGCAGATAATTTTAAAAGTTTTAGAATAAGTAGCAACAAACTTATTAAAAGTTTCCGTGTACGGAAACGGCTTAAGGCCATACAGTTCAAATAATCTTTCCCTACTTTTCCTGATGCCTTTAGTTGCCCAGTCACTGAATAAAAACTTATGGGAAATAGTTTTAGTTTTTTTCTTGAAAGAGTTATTGAACTCTGTTTGCACTAATGAAAAGAATTGTTCATACAAAACATTTACATTGGACATATTTAGGCCCAGACCGCTTAACTTGCTAATTAAGAAGCTATTAAACTTATTTAAATTACCCGATGTTATTGGTCTAATTTGAATCTGCACTTTTTGCATTGGTGTGTTGGACTCAAAAATAACGGTTTGACCGCTGTGATCGGGAGTTTCGCTAGGTAATTTAATTTGACCCTGTACAAATAATATAAGCTAAAATGGAGTAGGTAATTATAATATAAGTTTGAACTACACTGTCATACCTAGATACAGTCAAAACCGTTTATAACGACTTCGAAGGGACCGTCGGATTACGGATGTTATAGCCGATAGTCGTTATAACCAAAAACTATGTTAAGTAAACAGAAATGCTGGGACCTGAAAATTTTATCGTAATAACCGGTACGTTGTTTTAAGCGATGTCGTTAGAAACGGTTTTGACTGTATTTGGATAGGTACCTTTACCTTGACTAATGATGGGTTCTGTCTTACGCAAGAAAGGATCTCTCATCTCATAAACGTGCTCCGTAGAAGATATTGAAGTTTGAGGAAGCGACCGTTCATAACTAGGTACTTTGTTTGACTTGTGTAAGAATTTGTAACCATTATCTGGTTCCGTAACTTTGGGGCTCTAAATATATTGGCTAAGCTTTGTTTAATCAAAACTTGAGTAGATACCTACTTGGATTTAATGTAACTTAATCGTGGGGACTGTGATCTTTATAATAAGCTGTTGAGTGGTTTGCACGTAGAGTACCTACCTAACTACCTACATTTCTGATTGCAGTAAAGCCAAAATTACATTAAGAAATTAGTGACATGAAATGACATAAAATTATAGGGCGACTTTTCGTTGGTGATAGCGGTTCACGCGGGTTCACTTCAGCAGCAGTGCTATTCTGTAACCAAGTGAGCTCGGAGTGAGCTGTCAGTCCCTAGCAGAAGCAGTGCTATTCTGTAACCATCTCACCGTGATAACTTAGGTGAAGTGAGCACGGAGTGAGCTGTCATTCCACCTGCTGCTAGGGACTGACAGCTCACTCCGTGCTCACTTCACCTAAGTTCTCACGGTGAGATGGTTACAGAATAGCACTGCAGGTGGAATGACAGCTCACTTCACGTTCACTTCACCTAAGTTTTCACCGTGAGATTACTACAGAATAGACCGGCTGTTTATGGTTCACGCGGGCGAGTGACTGACGCTCTCGCCAGGCGGTCCCGCCGCGCCGCCCTGACACTGGTACGAAAAAGTCACCCTATAATTTTATGTCACAAACGTAATGTAATATTGGCATATAATGAAAGTAAACTAAAAAAAAAAAGTATGTTTTGGGGCTCGAATGACGTTGCCAAGGGGCGCTGTTGGTTAACATTTGTGCAATTGTTTTGTGAAATATCACTTGAAATATATATAACTTAGGTGAAGTGAGCACGGAGTGAGCTGTCATTCCACCTGCTGCTAGGGACTGACAGCTCACTCCGTGCTCACTTCACCTAAGTTCTCACGGTGAGATGGTTACAGAATAGCACTGCAGGTGGAATGACAGCTCACTTCACGTTCACTTCACCTAAGTTTTCACCGTGAGATTACTACAGAATAGACCGGCTGTTTATGGTTCACGCGGGCGAGTGACTGACGCTCTCGCCAGGCGGTCCCGCCGCGCCGCCCTGACACTGGTACGAAAAAGTCACCCTATAATTTTATGTCACAAACGTAATGTAATATTGGCATATAATGAAAGTAAACTAAAAAAAAAAAGTATGTTTTGGGGCTCGAATGACGTTGCCAAGGGGCGCTGTTGGTTAACATTTGTGCAATTGTTTTGTGAAATATCACTTGAAATATAATCAAAAAACAAGATGGCGGTGTTAGTTCCGGTTTTGGCCACGCGCTAAATTAAATCAACTAATCTAACTAGCCTGTATTTTCCCAATGCAAGGAATAGCTCATACCCCCTTTTCCACACCATTCTGTTTTCGGTAGGCTAACCATATCGCTATAATTTAAACTCATCTCTCTAGGAATGACGTTAAATGGAGAATGCTGTAGCTTATTCCTGTCAAATGTAAATAATCTGATACCTATATATACAATTTTACAATTATACCCAAAAACCATTTAAACTATATACAATTTTACCCAAAAAGCAATTGAGAGCAACAAATCAGCTTTCATATCAACACCGATTCTACTGCACATTTCTTTCAAGTGTTAACAGTTAAAAAAAGTTACCAGCGAAAAATAAAATGGCGATGTTTATGACTGACAGCATTTAGCGCCATGTGCCACAATGGCCGCCGAGTCGAGTGGACAACGCTTGTCAAGTTCACTGCGATATTTCACACTCAGTTTCAGAGCTTATTCCTTTATTATATTCAATTCTCTTCAAGACTTTTCTCAGTTTTCCGTATGTTAAGTTCAGGCTTTAAGTCTACTGAGAACTGACAGTAATTTTGGTGGTTTTATGTTAGAATATTGTTAAAGCATAGAAGGTGTTTCTTAGATAGTGAATAAGGGCAAGATTGCATGAGTAACTCTCTCTTTATTAATTTCATAGGATAGACAGAAATTTGTATTTCCGAACTATCATGCGAGTCTTAATTAATGTTATCCATTCCTGAACTCATAATCTAATCCATCAATTTACCGAACATTGACACACCAGCAGCTGATCAAACGCGGAAATACAACAAGTACATCATCCTGTAAACAAACGTCGATTAATTAACATAACGCAATCAACGGCGTCCATTTTCCGGCGAGTAAACAGCAGAAGCAGACCACATGTTTCTGAGGAAACTAACTTTAAGCTTCAGTTTAAGTGACAATGTCGCTAGTGATTAGGGCTGCCACCTTCTTAGGGCGAACATCACGAATGAAACTAAACGCGATCAGCACATCTTAACCGCGTTCAAGGGTTATCAGTGTCATCATTGTTGTGGAATATTGACACTGACAACTCTTGAACGCGTTTTGGTGGCCCTGATCGCGTTTAGTTTCATTGATGAAATTCGCCCGTAGCCAGCGTTGCAAGATTTAATTTGTAATTAAGAGTACTATTCGTATCTTTCTAGAATTTATTGTTATTATTGGTAGGTACACTAAAAAAAAAAAAATTTTTTTTCTATTGCCTCGTAACAATTTTTACAGTCAAAGATAGAGTTCTCTGACTCCTGCGCTGGTTATAAAAATGTGTTGCAAGAGCCAGTGACCTCCCGTAATAAAAAAAGACATACATTTTTGTTGCTTTAACAACACAAAAAAAAAATGAGGAGGAAACAAAATAGACTTTACACTTAAAAAAAAAAGGTTTCTAAATGTGTGTAAAGGTGTAGTCTACCTCATCTTTAGGAATTAGAAGGATTAAGTTCAGAACACTTCACTGAAAAGTAAGGGTTTGAGGTACCTAAGTACTTAAAACTGAAAAAGGCTGTAGGCCTGTGAAGCTAGTTTTAGTTCAGCTATATGAAAGTACCAAAGCTTGAAAGAGATGTCACTGGGGGTTGAATGTTATCTTCAATACCTAGTCATGAAATGTCATGGGATTCACGAAGGTGCTTGGAATTAGTAGTTGGAGCATGTTTTACATTAAGACAGCAACAGCAGCCGTTAGATACCTACTCATTAGTCCGTTCATACTCTAGGTACCAAAGAATTTCATTGTGAAAACCTATTAGCGTGTGAAGTGTAGCAAACAGCAATTGCTTTAACAGCACTTTCGCGAGCGGTGCAGCGCTGCAGCGCTGGCCGGCTCGTTCGAATCAATTTAATTGCATGCCGTAGTATCCTGTGAAGCGATTGGTTTGCATCGCAGAGTTTTAACAAGATGAACAAAGTTAAAGGCGGTGCTTTTCCTTCGATAACTTTTCAGACTTCGTGCTTTTGCTCCGTTTTTCTGGCTGTAGGCTTAGTGTCATATAGGTAAGTGTTTGCATCGTAATTGTTTTGCTTCTTTTACCTCATTAGCGAATGGTATTATAGCAAGTCAAAGGATTAGATACTTATGTAAAATGTGTGTAAATTAAAATCGCTATGAAATTCCTTACCGAAATAAGGTGATGCACAATTGCACATTGGTAAATAGGAGAATTAGGAACCTGCCCTGAATTACAGCTCGTATTTATGAAAATTACGTAATTGGATTTGAAGACACAGTCTACCCATTCAACCATTTCATAAACACGTCGAAATTCACAGAAAACTTTCTCGTGTTAACCCTGCTTTCTAAAGTCGGGGTAACCCGGAACCCAGGGTCACTTGGGCACATCTGTCGTCGACAGCGACAGATTGCGCCCGACTGTCAGGCACGGCAGACGGCTGCACTGTCTGTATCGGGATCACGCTGTAAGCGCTGGCAGCTATTGCACCTAACCTGACATAACTTTATTGCGATCAAGTTATGTAAATTCTTACGTACTTTTCTGGAGAATTATAGCATTTTTTTTCGGAATAAATAAATACGAGAACCAATAAAGTCTATAATTGCCTAATGCTGAATAGGGGATTGGTAAAGGCCGACACTGACATGTATTGAACGGGTAAAAACGCGGGTGCTGCGTAGCATTTTCCGATTGACACATATTGTTCTCGACAACAGTGAAAGAGATTATAAAAACATAAAATAGAAGTTGAACCTGAAAGCTTCGATAGTTTTTGAAATGGTGTTTTAAATAGTAATAGGTACCTTACAAAAAGCGTTACGCAAATCAAACGGCAAATACAGGGCCAGGGGGCCGTATTATGACGTATTAATGCCACCATTATTCCAGTGTGAGTGAGAGACGGAGCTATACAAGGCCGCTAGCACCATCCTTTTTTCGCAGTGGAATAATGATGGTATTAATACTTCATAATAAGGCCCCTGGGGGCTTTAGATATATTATCTATGGTACCTACCCAAATAAAGCAGGCGTTTATAGTACCTATACCTAACTACATTAGGTATAAAGTTCCCTTGACGAGATCTATTACTTGCCTACCCACAATCACAGATTACTAACCACAATGTCAAACAGAGTCGACACTGTTTTTCTTATTAGCATGCAAAATGAATCACCCTCAGGAAATCTGATGAAATATTCATTTAATTATTCAAAAGAACCACTTCCGTGTATTAGGTACGGAAGAATGTTCCGGCTATTCGGAATAAGTAGTGAATTCATATTTTCTTGTATGGTTTCTAATTTCTAAACGTAGTAGACAAAAAAATTATGTAGGTGAGTATCAATTTAATTAGTTTTAATATCATGTACTCGAGTCGAGTCAAGACGCACGGCTGCTTTTTCTGTAAAATTTTCAATAAGCGACATCGAGGAAATGTACATCTTTATGAACCTATATTAAACTACGTTACATGGTAATTCAGGTAACTGCCACTTAAATAAGTTTACTTATGTAAATATTTTCATAATGTAGAACCATCTTTTTAAATTCAAGAATTTTCCAGAAATTGATTCAAACATTTTGCTGTTATGTCTTTTAAACGACATCGTCGATTTTCAACGTCTAATGGTTAGAGCTTGACATGTTTGTACAACATTATTGGCAGGTACGAAAGTTATGGAATAATGCATTTTAAATTGCTCTAGGGAGCAAAATAAAGGCAGAATATTGATGACAGAAATTAATAATCAATCTTATTCAAAATAACAAATTCGGACGGATTACTTACAGTAAACACGGCTGATTTGCATACTGTTTCTGACAGGCTGTCGCAAGGGCTCATAATTTCAGTTTCGCCATTCATCCAAGTGTATTGGTTTTGTCTATAAATAAAAGGCAACATTTGCTTGTTTATACTTTGTCGTGGCAATGTTTACAAAAAAACTGCCGACAATAACGATTGGTGCTAATCTGTCTATTTTTAGAGATCCGTAGCTCTAAAGTTTGGGAAAAAAAAATATTGTCTCTCACAGACGATGTGACATAATATTTTGAAGATTTTAAGTCGAAATTAAAAGCTGTGGGCAGTTTATTAAAAACTAAATACTCTGCTATCACCCGTGCAACGTGTGCAGCATTGTTCACCACAGCTCTAAAAGCATGCGCCAAATGTGTCTAATCCCACTTCATCATTAATACACACACCGATCCGATTCGATCCACTATTCACATCGTAAATGTGTGATTGCGTACTAAATCAAAACGTTGGAACGACCGATAGCTTCTATTTTCAACGCAGCGCTAGTTTTGTTTGTTGAAGCAGGCATGGACCACTTTCCATTTGTTTGCTAAACCGTTCGAAACATCGGAGGAAAAAGTAAGAGCACTCGCATGTACTGGGTTAAATGGTAAAGCTTCGAGGTGTTAATAACAGTACTTCAACTGAATCAGACGAAATTCAAATCTTGTATAAAACGCACACTATACTTATAAGTTGGGGGATTACATCACTGATAAAAATGCTTGGCCCAATACTGGTCCTGCTCCACATCCACAATGAATTGATTAACATTTGACAATACTGTTGGAGCTGCTGAAGATTGTAAGACCATCTTGGCATTATATAAACCCAATCTCCTTTGTGTTATATAATTGCAAAGCACAGGTATGAGTACTATGTACTAAAGAGCTATCATTTACCGTGCAAAATGTCTTTCATTGACTTGAACGTGCCCTGGCGACTGTGAGTATGTTATGCTCACTCGGATGTCTCGCTAATGGTGGCGCGTGTGTTGGATCATTTAGCTCCCTTCAAAATGGTTGAACTGTATGGTACTGATCCATGCGTCATGTTCGTGAGCTGACTGGTCATCTCTTAGCTGCCATGACTTTTTTTAATGTATTTAAATTTTTGAATCGTTCTTTGTTTTTTTTCTTTTTTATTATGAATGCTTTTAACATGCACGTATTTCTACATTGTTCCCACATGTATAATTTCAACATGAGTGATGTAACCAATATTTTGTAACTATATTTTTTAAATTTAAAAGAGTGTCCGTATTTTCTTGCCCGCACTTCTCCATAGGTACCTACTACGCTTTGGAATGGGCAACTAGCTTCATATTTCTGACTGACCAACTCTTTGACGATTCTAAAGTGCCTTTAAATGGTTAATTTGAAATAAATGGTTTGAGTTTAAGTCAGTATAATGTTTCTAAATGTGTTAACCAAAAACAAAAACTTTATCACATGGGACATAATAATGACTGGCGAAATGTGGTTATATTATAGGTACACCTCTGCCTAACCCATTGAGGAAAATCGAGCGTGATGTTCTGTTATGTTTTATCAGTTACTTATGATCGGTAAAAAAGTAATTTACTATCTTTAGTATTTCACAATAATAGCCTTTATATGTATAACCTTGTGATTCAAAGTCGTGCTCAAGCAAGAAAAGTGAATTACAAAAGCCCTGTGTAAGGTAATGTTTTAATTTACATTTAAAATGCTTCGCTCTCCGTCTTGGTCGACGAGGGTAGTTCTTAATATTAGATTGATAGGCTAGGTAAACCGAGGCTCCTTTATATAAAGCTATTAGTTTTTATTATATGCCGCAGTATTAAGTACAATGAAAAATAATCAAATGCGAGCTTAAGAGGGAATAGGGCCTGCGAATCTCCATACAAATGTATTCCCCTTTTTTCTTCCTGAATAATGCTTCTAGAGCATTCATTGTTTTTTCCTAAAATCAAGGTCTGCTGTAGACACGTCCCTGTTATTTTCTTTTTTTCAGCAACTTATTGGTAAAGAAAATATGACCCTCCAAAAATTACAAAAAATTGCCCCATTTTTACCGCCGTGATTAGAAGACTACCAGACAAATTCGAAAGGTTTATAACATAAAAGAAAATAATAGGAACCTAGACATACCTATTTCTTAAAAAAAGAATAGAATACGAAAAGTCGATCTCGTAAATTTTTTTTGTGATATAATCGGTCTGAGCTGCAGCTGTCCCTATCGCACTCTACGGAGGCAGACTTGAGGTAAGACGACGGCAATAGTTTCTTCAAATACCTATTTTTCAAATTCCTCGCAGCCCCTGTTCCCTCTTAAGGTTGCCGTTGTGTAGTGAAACGGCGACACAATCGGGCGTTGAGTGCCCTGTTGCCCATTAACGCTGATAAACTGAAAAGTGCTGGCAACGCAGAGAAATGAAAATGTGAAATAGATTTTATACATATTTTTTTTAACAATTTTAAACTTTGTTTTCATAAGTTCGTGAGTGCCAATGTCCGTTTTGCACTAAAATTGCGAAAAGTATTTTTGACATAGGATTAAGGATTATCCTACGGATGTCAGTCACAAAAGGTCAACCCTTTTGATTTTTTTATCATCCATGAACATGAAATATCACGTTCATCGAAATTTGTGTTTCCGAACACAGCCCCGTTTTTTTTTTTTTTGGATGGGATATTATCAAATATATTCTCCCGCCCTGGGTGGAGCGGGAGGGCGTGTCAGACTCTTACTGACTAAAACCCACCCGTGTTCCTTCAGGTGCGTGTTCAGCCCCTGGATTAATCCTACAAACAAACTATTAATACCGTTACTCAATATTTTTTTGTTGCATTTTGTAAGCAATCCGTAATTCTTCTTTTCCTATGTTAAGTGACTACCCTGGTGTCAGAGTTTTGTTAAAGCCGCCCATGGGCCTCTGACTTGGTTTCACATGCCGTCGAGAAATATCTCTCAGGCATGAAGGTTTCCTCACGATGTCTTCCTTCACCGTTTTTGAAGCAAGTAATAATACGCACATGAATCCGAAAAGTCAGAGGTGCGTGCCTTGGGTTCGAACTCGAGCCCTATGACTTGGCAGTTCATACAACTAGACTATTAAAATCCGTAATAGAGTTTAATTAAAGAGTTTCATTCGCTTTGAAGGATCACGTTGGGATTACATTTGCATGCAAAATTTGAGTTTCGATAACAAGAGTTGGAACACAGGTTCGTGTTGTTAAACTATCGTTGTAAACTGCACACTGTACTGTTTCCCAAAGGTGATTTATTCAACCTGCATGGATGGATAGCAGCGAACAGTAGATCCATTGCACGTTTTTGTTTGTTTCTCAAATAAGAAACGTGAAGGGGTGTTGGGATAACACCAATAGGTTCATGAAACACCTGGAAATATCCATTCGATTCTAGAAATACTAGTGTCATCTACAAGCTAGCCTTTAGCCAATTAGTTAGAGCTGGCTTCGGGCTTCCAATACCTAACCGCTTCTTGTCCAAAGCTAATTGCTGGAATCGCAGTCGCTTCGACTGCAAATTGGTGAGCGGCAATTGAAGCTTAGTCATAATTATAGATACTCGATAACGGTTGAGAAGACGCTTGAAAACCGAATCGTTGTCATGTTGTTAGGTATTGTACTGAGAGTCTATTTATGTGGTATATTTGTGGAAAAAATATTTTCAATAGAGAATATTACCGCGTCAATACATGGGGCTCGGGCGGCCGTCATTTAGCGGGTATCTACAAGTCATAACTTATGACCCCTGTTGAAAATTTGTAAATTTTTAATGGATTTGTGGTAATTTTGGTACTGTAAATGTGGTGTTAAATAGCCATAACTTCTTATTTTCAATAATAATAATAATATTTTTATTACTTTTTGGTATTTTTATTCTCTTTCGGATCGAACACGATTTTTTAAATATTGCATTTCATCAAAATAAATCGTGAAATTAGTAACATAATTATTATAACAGCATTGATGCTCTTCAAAACGGGCTTGAAAGCTCTAGCCTGTTTTGCCCGAAAAGTTAGGCATAGGTAAGTGTGTAACCACATTAGGGCTGCAATTATGTTTAAGAGTCGCAAGCAAGTCCATTGACATTAACCAGGCAGAAATCCAGACTCCAGTACGTTATTCAGTGTTATTCATAGTATCCTCAAACACTAAACTACAAGAATAAATTGAAAGCAAACTGCTCGAGCGTCAATTAACACAAAAGTTTGCGATGTTCTGATAATTTGTTCAGCGCTAAAGTTTCACGGTTTTGTCCGCTGATAGTGTATCGGGACGGATGAAAGTTTCAGTACAAGTGTAACATTTGCTGCGAAGTGCACTTTAAAGTTTGTTACGAGCCACAGACGTCTAGCGAGGTCGATTGGAGTTCTGTAATAAAGGGCCTCGACGAATGACGCAGATCGCAGTTGGAGCCGAGTGTGCAAGCACTCGGCTCACTTGCAGCTTAGTAAAGGAAAATGAATTTTAACACGTTCAGTGCCGGGAGCCCTCGTGGAGGGCTCATCTTAAATGTAGGTTTTTCTTAGCAAATACAGCATCATAAACTGTGAAATTAATCTTAATATTTGAACAAAATTTATTAGTATATGCATTGGTTTTAAAATCCAAGTATTTTTATATTTTTTGTTCACGGTTACAAATATTCACAGAAAACACTATTTTACTTCGTTTTACAGTGTTTGGTTAACTTTAGCGAAAACATAATGCCGGACCCTTCCGGAGGGTTCACTTCCAATATGTATGGCGGTATGAGCTCTATGAAAAGTGGGTGGAGTCGAAAGTGTTAACGTGGTAGTTATGAAGTTTGTTAAAAATCTTTGGTTTCGTTAGCACACTTAGTGAAAGCTTACATTACCTGAAGATAGAGAGAACGAGACCCAAATTACTGAATGTCACTTTGCTTAAAAAAAACACATACAAAAATAAATAAGTAACAAGTTATCCTTATTGTGATAACACTGATCTACAAATAAACCCTCTTCCACCTCTTCTATCTTCTCTTTTAAATATTTTTCAAAATAGATTTAGTTTTTCCCGTAAACGCCATGATTTTCCTTCAGAAAATATTACAACGGAAGATTCAGAAAATAGTGAGCCAAAGTTCAGCTCTTTTCCTCTAAACGTTATACTCCCAGAGGATGAGGTTACATACGTAATTTTATTTGAAATGGAATTATTTTATGCAAATGACGTACAACTTATGGGAGGTATGTGACTGTCGAGCACATAAAGATTTTATGTTTAGGTACTTCATGCCTCGTTTGAACGTGTGTATGGTTCAGTTAATATTGGAGTAAGTAATGTAATTAAGTGCGTATACTTGTTGTTAAGGTGTAATTCCATGGACTGTCGAGAATTCATTAATCTATATGTAGTCATTTTCAACAATAGTTTTATCGTGGCAGTTCTTAGTATTTTATTCGTGATGTAATTAAATACATGTAATGGTATCATAACGTAAACTGTGCGCTTGGAGTGCAGATAAATGGCGATTCAATGGATAGTGTTTATGGTTAATCCAGCAACCTACTTGCGTAACAAACTTTCAATCACAATCTGAATTATTTTGAAGGTTCTTGCTAATGCGTTGCTTCATTTTGTTCGAAAAAAAAATCCGCTCAACAACGTAAATAACGCAATGAATGTTGTTGAGCTGTCAAAATGAAAGCCATTGCTGTAAGTGTGTTACGCAATCCCGCTGGAAATAAAATATACAGCTACTCTTTAGTAGGTAGGCAGCTTATTTTTTCTTCTTTATAAGCTTGTACTAGCGTGGTTTAAAAACAGATAATCTAGCATGTCTAGAACAGTTTCTTTGTCCTACTAAGCTACTAGATCGCTTTTAGCGGTACGACCGCCCATTGTGTCACCCTATGTCTACATATATATCTGTAACTCGTATGGTATACATAATATTTGGAAAATTCAAAAGTGCTCGCCTCACAGACAGAAACATGTTGACAATAAATTTACGGAAAAAAAATCTAAGAATATTCATCGATTTTTGTTGATACACTGAAGAGAAATATAAAAAAGCCACTAACTTATCATTAAATATTTCCAGAACCACGCAAGATAGCTTCTTGAAGTAAAAAGATTCAAGTGTATTTAATAGCGCATAAACAAACATCTAAAGAACTATATTCAAGATTTTTTTTACTTGATGTAGCTTTAGAGCTAAGAGGAACCCTCTATAGAAAAGGGAGCATCCTCCGACCAGACGGGTGACGTGTCTGGCGGGCAACTGCCCCACGATTGATGTCCGGGAAGTTATATATATGCTGTTCGCGCGGTAAACTGTAATTGCGCGATGCAGGATTTGTGTGACGTCAGGTCTTTTATTTGTAATTCGCATGTGGCGATATAGATGCTGCCACAGAGCTAACTAGTGTGGTTTAGGAGATATTTAGATTTTTGTGGCAATTTGCAAGTGGCTTTTTTACATTGCTCGTCAGTGAATCTTATGAACGGTTATGAGTTTGATAAAGAAAATCAATAGGGCTCATCCGAAGGATTAAAGAAAACTTATAGAAGAGGATTTAGATTAATCGATTGTGTGTGACGAAGTGAATTGTGACGTCGAGTCTCTAGTTTTTAAAACTTCCCTGCTTATATGAATTCCATCCATGTATAATTGAGAGTATAGAACAGATTTTATATTGAAAAATTTTGACAAGGCGACATATCGAGAGTAGAGCACTAAAGAAAAAAAGAAAGAAAAATGCGTTTATTGGCATTACAGCAAAAAAAAAACACCTTTAAACCCATAAGCAACGAAAACAATGCTTTTAATGCCAAAAGGGCCTCAGCTCAGCATAATGTCAGAATGACAACACAAGGTCACCACCTGGTGACCACTGAAAATCAGCGCTGTGCTGTGGGTCCCTCATAGCACAGAATTATGATGAGTGGAAGCCTTCTTGTCACAGTCATGACGTGCAGCTGCCGAATATTTCTGTTGTTTATATTTTTGTTATTTGTATGCACGTGTCTCTGTGACAAATAAACCTTTTTTTTTTCTTTCTTACTTGACGTTGATTTTCAGCTGCAGCCCACGTGTGTCAAACGCTAGAATAATTAACACAAAGGGAAGTGCATGTGCCCGCTTTAATCAAATAACAGAATAAATTCAAATTGATAACATAAAATAGCTCATACAAAAAAAAACAAATAAAAATATATAATATAATATTAATATTTTATTTATTATTTTGACGTAAAAAGCACACATACAGGATGACACTTATTTAAACATGGAAATAGCCTGGTCCAAAAATATTGATCAATGACCCCTATGCTAGGAAAAACCTGTGTTATAGGGGTCATCCATCCATCCAATATGGATGTTATAATAGTTAATTACAATTTTGTAAAGTGCACTTTTGTAAAAAATAAACAAATAAACTAGACTAAGTAATACAATTGATTTTGAGGATAAGAAACGGGGGGTTGAAAGAGAAACGGGTTAAATTAATTAATAACAAATAAAGGTAGTGACATACATCTGTGCATGTTGTACAGTTGCGTGTGGTCTGTTGTGTTGTAATTATTGGAAAACTTAAATAAATACCCAATATCTGCGAATGATCTTAATATATAAATAATTTGGTACAAGACAAAATCGTGTGACTGCGCTGTTCTTTTCTGCACTCTCAGCCGCTGCAGCGTTGTGAGGCGTGCAAAGGAGTATTCTATTAATGCTATCCTACTAAGTACTGTTTTAGAAGTTATTAGGTATCTATGTCATGGCAACAATGAAAATCCTGGTAGTTTGTGTAATTACGTCCGTGACTTACCGAGTCATGATTAATGTACTAACTTCTGAAGTGGTGAGAGATTTGGTTTGGCCTACACGTTCTACTACTGCGCATAATTATAACTTTATTGTTAATGAAATGTTAATTTAGGCAGAAACCGAGAACAGTGTTAATTTAGGGAAATTTATCTAACACAGACTAAAAGAATAACTTTTATTGTACTTATAAAAAAGATAAAAGAAATAACTTTTAGAGAATGACCCTCGTATTCATAAACGTTACTTAAAGTTAAGTGGTGTTTAAACGTCAATAATGGATGGTTAAATAGGCGATAATCATTACTTAACTTTAAGCAGCGTTTATAAATAAGGGGGTAAGTGTTTAACAAAATGAAATTATAAAAATAAAAAGAAAATCGTAATCGTATCGTTAAATTTGCCGAAGGAAAAGCTACTTGTTTTATAAGTATATCATTTTCTAAAAGTTAACACTGCTTTAAAGATTAAGTTTGTAGATTAAGTAACAAAAACTGAACAAGACCTTCTAATCGGGATTTCATCAAAATTGATGAGGGTAGATGATGATTTCACGATTCCATCGGAAAACACAGCCGTCGAGGCAAATTAATTTGGTTATTGTATTAAGAGGCTTACAACAGCTACAGCGCAGTCACTGTCGGACTGCATAGAAAAGAAAGATAAGCGCGATGACACAACGCAGGTAATTTATTGCAAAATCTGACGCAATTACCTATTTACAAAAAATCTATTGATTGGACTAAAAAATTAAAGCACTATTACGGTAATATGTTGCTTGTAGAATAATCTGACAAAAAATCTGAATGATTGCATGTATATTAATATGATTTTCAATCGTTAAAATAAATTTTTAGAGGTATTTTCGTGATAATTATGTTTCTATTGTATCAAATTTGTTGTATTATGTTTTCAACACTATCTTACATGCTGTATACAATATCTATATACTGAAGAATATAATATATTTTTTCTGATTTTGTTAGCTGCAGTGGATCATATACTTTTAGGCATTATAAAACTTGCGTTTAGGCACGTTTAGGTCCTTTAGTCCCCTTAAATAGTTGATTTTTTAAACAATAATTCTCTTATTGAGTGTGGTATCGCTCAATTATTGTAGACTAGCTGATGCCCGCGGCTTCGCCCGCGTGGATAAGTAGCCTATGCTATCCTATCCTTGTAAATAAGTAAGTTATCAGCTATCTACCAGTGAAAGTCCCATCAAAATCGGTCCAGCCGCTTCGTAGATTAGCCGGAACAAACAGACAGACAAAAAAAAACGTATATTTTCATATGCATTTAGTATAAAAGTTGTTATTTTGACATTACAAACAGACGCTTCAATTTTATTTATGTGTATACATGTATCGATAGATATTTAGATTTGTATTTGCAGGAGTGTGGTGTATCCTGATAAATTGAACGATATCTTTCATTACTCAAACCATTCTTTTGCTCATTAGTTCCCATTCTGATAACCTGAGACCTTAAAAGTTGAACCATCTGTTTCATAACTGACCCATATTGTTTAATTAAGTTTCCTATAATTTAAAGGTACTTGCAAGTGCTTTAAATGAAAACGTGTTACCAATACTATTACTAGAAAATATTGTAGAACGAGCAATAAAGGATTCTTGACTTGAACGGAGGAGAATCATTCGAGACTACGAGACTGAAAAGCTTATCCGGATAAAGTGTATTCATCTCATTAAAAGCAGGACCTTTTGAGAGAGTTTCCATGTTTCAAAGCTCTATACTAAAGGTGGGCTTACACGAGCAGTTTCAATTGCTCAATACCGAACAATATTGGTCAAATATTACGTCACGATAACAAGCAATTTACTGCAATTCCAACCAACATGTACCAATTTTATTGTTGCTAGTGATCCTGCCATAGCATATTAAGTAATTTAATAAACTTGGCAAAATATTAATTAGTAATACAGAATTCATGGAGCGACTACAGGTTATATTTCCAAATTAAATTAGAGTGCTTCAGTACTTCAAATATGTCGCAAGCAATAATTGCTGGTAAATATCACTCATGTAAGCTCAGCTTAACGAACGTTTTAGTCTACATTTTTAAAGGCGCTCCTGAATATACCAAAAAGGGTCTGTTTGCTGTTCCGGGGTACGGAGTAAAGCCAAGAACCTTCCGGTGTTTGACTGTTAGAAAATTTTTGATACTGACCTTTTTAGTCGCCCGCTATCTGAAATCCAATAAAGAATAGTGTTAGATGAAATATTTTGATATGCAATGATAAGTGAGTATTATTTAGTCTAGGAGTCTGAAAGAAAGAAAGAAAGAAAGAAAGAAAAGAAGAGAAAAAGTATTTATTGGGAATCGCATAAGAACTACTAACTAAACATAAGTAAAATAATAATAATATAATAAAAAAATTATAAAAATTTATTCAAGTATAAAGTAAAATTATGATTTAGATTAATTACATTCGAGTAATAAAAATAAAAGCAGAAAGTCCTGTACGAGACCAAATGGCTCCTATCTCAGCATGATGCTGCGACATTTAAAAATAAATGTCGCAGCGCTGGTATTCCGATAGGGCCCGGTCTGATGATAGTTCTTATTTCAAATTTTGATACCCACTTTTATGTTTTAGATTACCAGGAGTTCTTTTCAAAGTAGGAACTTGCTTACATAGATTACGAATTACGCTGGATTGAACGTATACTTTGTAAGTGTACTATTATATTTTTTAAATTTAAATATTAGGTATTTTTATTTAAAAATGTTTTATATTTATAATGGTACCCAAGATACAGGCTGTGCCTAATTTGGGGACAACGCTATCTAAATATTGTAAGTAATTTAATGTTGAAATAAACGATTTTTACCTAATTTTACTTTTATCAAAAGATCGTACGACGTCATTCAATGTGCCTTATGTAAATGTGAGGACAATAAAAGCCTACATTCCGTTATATATTAGGTAGGTGCTGCCGAGCCTTTGACACGTATATTGCACATTGTTTCCATAATGTACATACTTCGTAGGCTCGTCACTCTTTTGTCAGGCAGAAATGCATGGTATGTCAGATCCAGAAAAAATATAAAAAATATAAGGCACAGTACCCACTACCCGGGCGTTGACACATCGAACGTTAAATAAAAAAAGAAGAATCACTAAGTCTATGTATCGAAGTTTCGAGACGACACCACCTTTTCCAAAATTCTATATATTCTATTTGCAATAATTACGGCCGGGCACTGTGTATTTACTTGACAGAAGTTTAAGTCAAAAGTACAAACATGCAGCTTTACCAAAGGGACATTAATTCGTACGCTTTATAAATATATTATTAGGTACTTTAATGTTGAACTTCCTTTTGAAAAGGTTAATTAAAATTATATTTCAATTTGCCTAAGTAATTACACATCTTTCATGTTTATTTTCGTCATTTTCCTTTAATAATTAATATCATATTAAGCCTCGGTGGGCGTGTAGACAGGCGCTTGTTACTCTGTGTTTCTTTTGCCAAGTAATTTTTGGTAATTAATTAATATTTCGTGATGAGTATTCAAATAAAGAATAGTGTAGTTATTTTACAATGTTCTTATGGAAATAAGTAGGGTGGTGGTGTCCCATTTTTAGTAAAGATAATTATATGGGTAGATACGTTTAATAAGACAATTATATGGGTAGATACGTTTAAAAAGACAATTATATGGGTAGATACGTTTAAAAAGACAATTATATGGATAGATACATTTAAAATCCTCGATTCAATTGTAATTAAGTTAAGAGAGTACTTATTCAAAAGCCTCGTTAATCGTTGGTCTAGTGGTCGCAAGCACAACTGCTGGGTCCTGGGTTCGATTCCCGGGTCGGGCAAAGTGTTATTGGGTTTTTCCATCTGAAATTTCTCAATAGCGGCCCGGAGTCTGGATTTGTGTCTATTGATAGTAATAGGGCCGCCGCTTATTACATGCGACTTAAACATACCTTGAGAAATGTGGCTGTACTATTAGGTAGACCTCTGCCTAACCTAAAATAAAACCGACCCGGGAATCGAACCCAGGACCTCATGCCCAGCAGTTGTGCTTGCAACTACTAAACCAACTAAGCTACTAAGGAATTCCTTATGGATAAACCTATTCTTGTTTTTTCTGAGCTTTTGCGACCACAACTTTTACGAGGTAGTCCAATCATACATAATCAGCAGTGATCGGAGTAGGTAGATTGATTTTTGGTACTTGTATCATAAATGCACACAGAAAGAATAACATGGATAAGCCATTTTTCCGGAAAGCAATTCCGGTATTACCGGATTCAATTAAATATTGTTAATGTTGGTAGTGATATTATTACTACTCAATTCAAAGTTGGTGATGGTATGTTCAACAGCTTAAGCAAACAAACACAATACTAAAAATATTCTTATAGTACATCCAAACATACTTTAAACTCTTTGTAACAAGTAAAATATTACTTACCAAAGCTTGGAATCATGACTGTGTGCCGTTAAAAAAATTATGAAGAATGTAATATTGCTCATTTGAATACAATTCCTATCTAAGTTCCGGTTTTTTTCTTAATAATTAACCAATTCCGGAGGAATGTCCATATTCATATATACGTTTCGGATCAATGACCCCAATTCAATCTACCTACTCCGATCACTGATAATCAGACTATAATTTTCCAACTGCTGGGTCTTAGTCCACCTCTTTATGAAAGGAAGCGGGCTGTAATACACCGCGCGAGTCCAGTGTATTTTCCTTTCATAATAGCTACTAGGAGCATGAAATTTTCCGTCTAACAAATAAACACGTCTTTATATTCCTAACAAACAAGTCCTTTATTAGTGCACAGTGTGGCTGCAAAGTTCTTTTATCCTTGACAAAAAAGAAAGTAAACACATATCAAAGGAAGTGGGATCTCGGGAGGCGGCACGTGCCTAAGTTGATCCAAAATTTAGTCCTTAGTTGTATGCAGTTGGACACGTGCGCGTCGGCGTGGCGGTTCAAAGTTTAAAGAGAATAGTTTTGTGAATACTTGAACTGAAATGGCAGTTTTCAGTGATGTGATGGCCGAAAATTTTCCTAGCTAGAACTATTATTTGGAGGAAACTAATGCGGAAATGGAAAACGCGCTTCACTTGTCACACTTTCGTGAATTGCATGCGGAAATGGGTACATTGCTTTGAACCCGCTTAGGATAGTGTGCAAAAATGCTTCGTTATGTTTTTCTATTTGATTATAGTGAAACTGTGTGAATACTTATGTGTCAGTATACTTATGTTCGTATGAATACTCTTGTATGTCGGAAAACATAGTTGCAGACTGAAACTACTTGGTTCATAATCTGTTCTTGTAGATTTTATTTTAACTAATAAAACACTCTTTTTACGGGTGCGTTTTACAGCAAATGTCACCCTACCGCACCTTGAAATTTATAAAAAAAAACAAAAAAAAAGTGCATCAGTGGACGTCTTTCGGTTGAAATGATGATGATGATGATAAAATAAATAAATAATTTATTTGAATAAAACATGGTATATAACTTTTCGCACCCCCACCAAAAAGTATCTAATCGTTTCTGTATACCTAAATTAATGTAGCTCTATCTTTGTAAATTACGCCGGGCACGTAGCAAACAATCAAAACAGAACACGCTGGCATTAATATCCCTTAACAATATTTTCTTTTCACAACAAAAGATAATAAAAACGCTACTTTATTTTGTAAAATTGAGGAGCTGCAAATATTTTTCTTAGCGCAACTGTGAAAAAAGAAATATGGAAGGTCAGATAGAAGCCGCAAAAACGTGAAACGACTGCACGCTCCAATAGTTCGCGTAGTAAAAATATCTAAAGATTTTGAATTACGACTTAGAACCACATGAAAAATACAATCCTCCTTCTTCAGTCGAGTAATAAAAATACATGAGAAGCCCAAAAGGTCGTTTATAACAACAAGTGTGATAAATGGAGCGACAATAGCCTTCGGTTACAAACATCGAATTCCAATTGAAAAACCGGTGAGGATTTTATCCGATTCGTTTGATCTGTGTTTCAAATAAGTACCTGTAACCGAAGTAGGCCTGCAGGTAGGAAATTACCAAGTGAATTGGCACAAACTATGTTCCGATTTTATTACGAACCATTCATTCTCGGTTCGACGCGGATATTTCCGGTAAGTAGGTACATGTTAGTAAGTGTAACAAAATTATTAAAAACTTTGATTTTCTGAAATACGAAACCCCAAAACTCAATTGAAAGCCACTTTTCTGTTCGTGACATGGTTCCAGCAGGTATCTTCTAAAATGGGGAGTAACTAACCGAAGTCATCGGCTTGAAATCCGATAACCACAAGCCGCGGTCAAGTCCTGAATACGACAGAGTTCTCATTAATTTGTTCGGAAGCCCCCGGACTGCGTCGAGAACAGCCGTATTGCTCATGTACGTCCTCAGTTAAACTTGTACCTAGAATCTAACCAAGTGATTAATCCTTTACGTATTTGCATGCGGTATTTCACTGTTTTTTTTTTAATTTTGTTAGTATGAAGTTTTAGGCCCAAGTTCAACGATATATACGTATGTATGTAAACAATTTACAAACATAATAGGTATGGAAGTAAGAAAATACTGGTATTCAGCTGTATCCGGTTAGACTAGAAGCCGACCCCAACATAGTTGGGAAAAGGGCTAGGCAGATTGATTTTGATTGAATAGTGTTATGGAAGTGATTAATCAGTTGATGAAATTTTGGTGAACCTTGGGTCTTGTTATCTGCCTTTTAATCGGTGTTGTACAATTATCTCGTAATGCATTTAGGTTTAAAGAAACTTTATCCTCAATAAAGACATATACATATCACTTAATTGAGAACAATACTAAAACAGTACTTATACAAAATATTGTAAAACATTTTAAAAGAATAACGGTGGAGTTTCTTGCCCGTTCTTCTCCATGCGAAAACTACCTTTTGCAAGGGGCGACTAGAATCAATTTTTTTTTTTTAATTTTGACTTGCAAAAGTGCCTTATAAGGGTCTATTTCAAATAAATGATTTGACTTTGACTGGGACTTTGACTTTAAAAACATACATAAATTACACATAGTTCGTCGTCATCAGTTACAAACTAGATACCCATCCAATGCTTTTATTTCTCCAAAAGTGACCTATCCGCAATTATCAAGTTGAGTTTTAAATGCATTGATCGAGTGTAGATTTCTTATGCTAGAGGGTATCCTATTATAAAGTTGTGCTCCTTCAAAGGTAAGCATTTTTTTGCTTTTCTAGTTTTGGGAAAAACTAACAAGCTAACTCCCCTTGTCAACGTAGCCATTGACTTGTTTATATTGGGCGAGTGTTATGTTCGTGTGAATACTCTGGCTAAGAACTTTTCTGATGATAATACATGTATTGTAAAATACTGCCCTGAAAGGCCGTATCTCTGAGATACGGCCTTTTAGTTTTTGAGATGCATGATTGTTATAGCTATCATTAGCTATAACAATCATGCATCTCAAAAACAGAACACGATGGCATTAATATCCCTTAACAATATTTTCTTTTCACAACAAAAGATAATAAAAACGCTACTTTATTTTGTAAAATTGAGGAGCTGTAAATATTTTTCTTAGCGCAACTGTGAAAAAAGAAATATGGAAGGTCAGATAGAAGCCGCAAAAACGTGAAACGACTGCACGCTCCAATAGTTCGCGTAGTAAAAATATCTAAAGAAGATTTTGAATTACGACTTAGAACCACATGAAAAACACAACCCCCCTTCTTCAGTCGAGTAATAAAAATACATGAGAAGCCCAAAAGGCCGTTTATAACAACAAGTGTGATAAATGGAGCGACAATAGCCTTCGGTTACAAACACCGAATTCCAATTGAAAAACCGGTGAGGATTTTACCCGATTCCTTTGATCTGTGTTTCAAATAAGTACCTGTAACCGAAGTAGGCCTGCAGGTAGGAAATTACCAAGTGAATTGGCACAGTAAACTATGTTCCGATTTTATTACGAACCATTCATTCTCGGTTCGACGCGGATATTTACGGTAAGTAGTTAAATGTTAGTAAGTGTAACAAAATTATTAAAAACTTTCATTTTCTGAAATACTAAACCCCAAAACTCAATTGAAAGCCACATTTCTGTTCGTGACATGGTCCCAGCAGGTATCTTCTAAAATGGGGAGTAACTAACCGAACTCATCGGCTTGAAATCCGATAACCACAAGCCGCGGTCAAGTCCTGAATACGACAGAGTCCTCATTCATTGGTTCGGAAGCCCCCGGACCATGTCGAACACAGCCGTATTGCTCATGTACGTACTCTGTTAAACTTGTACCTAGAATCTAACCAAGTGATTAATCCTTTACGTATTTGCATGCGGTATTTCACTGTTTTTTTTTTTTAATTTTGTTAGTATGAAGTTTTAGGCCCAAGTTCAACGATATATACGTATGTATGTAAACAATTTACAAACATAATAGGTATGGAAGTAAGAAAATACTGGTATTCAACTGCATCCGGTTAGACTAGAAGCCGACCCCAACATAGTTGGGAAAAGGCTAGGCAGATTGCTTTTGATTGAATAGGTATGGAAGTAATATGGAAGTGATTAATCAGTTGATACAATTTTGGTGAACCTTGGGTCTTGTCATCGGTGTTGTCCAATTATCTCGTAATGCATTTAGGTTTAAAGAAACTTTATCCTCAATAAAAACATATACATATCACTTAATTGAGAACAATACTAAAACAGTACTTATACAAAATATTGTAAAACATTTTAAAAGAATAACGGTGGAGTTTCTTGTCCATTCTTCTCCATGTGAAAACTACCTTTTGGAAGGGGCGACTAGAATCAATTATTTTTTTTTGTAAATTTTGACGTTCAAAAGTGCCTTATAAGGGCCTATTTCAAATAAATGATTTGACTTTGACTGGGACTTTGACTTTAAAAACATACATAAATTACACATAGTTCGTCGTCATCAGTTACCCATCCAATGCTTTTATTTCTCCAAAAGTGACCTATCAGCAATTATATACTGACCAAGTTGAGTTTTAAATGCATTGAACGAGTGTAGATTTCTTATGCTAGAGTGTATTCTATTATAAAGCAGTGCTCCTTCAAAGGTTGTAATTTTTTTTGCTTTTCTAGTTTTGGGAAAAACTAACAAGCTAACTCCCCTTGTCAACGTAGCCATTGACTTGTTTATATTGGGCGAGTGTTATGTTCGTGTGAATACTCTGGCTAAGAACTTTTCTGATGATAATACATGTATTGTAAAATACTGCCCTGAAAGGCCGTATCTCTGAGATACGGCCTTTTAGTTTTTGAGATGCATGATTGTTATAGCTAATGAATGGAACACCATTCATTAGCTATAACAATCATGCATCTAATGGTATAAGCCAAATAGCGCTATCTGACTTAAAACATAAAAAAACCATTCAGAAGATTTTTATATCTTTATGTTTCCTTCATGAATTTTCTCAAAATTGACTCCGATTGAGATAGCGCCTTTCGGCTTAGCAGGGCAGAATATACCTATAGTTGGTTGATATTCATTATTATCTCTATAAATTTTGCTGGAAAATAAATTTTATTTAGTTTAGAAACCAAGCATTGTTTATAAAAAAGACTAAGAATCCTTCATAAGTTAAGCAAAGATAATGCTTGCTTACCAGTAGGACACTAATTGAAAGTTAATGACGGCCGTGTAGGAACAGATGGTCAGAATGTCACAGCTTAGTTTTATTATGGCTTGATATGAGACCGGGCTTTGTTACGCGCAAGTGTGAGAGGCAGGGGTTTATTAGAGCCTTTGTTTCCTACCATGTAGGTAGGTTAGGGAAGAACATAGTTAATTGATAGTAACAAATGAGAAACAACGTATTTTGTTCTTGATAAGATACATCCGGTGTCCTAAAATAAATGTGGTTGGAGAGAGAACGATCAATATCTAGAGGAAAAACCGAACCTGCAACTTACCTAATGGTTAAAGTAAAGAAAGAATTTCTTTTCGTTTGTACTCAACTATAAAAAAAAGAATTAAAGTTTACAAGAGAAGGTTCTTTGGGCTTTATGGGAGCATTACGAAAGCTGTCGTAGTGTGTAATACATTTAAATCACAATCACAATCTTTAAATACATTTAAATAGTTTTATTTTAAGTAATTTTCTTTTTCCCTATTTTTATTCTAGGTAATCTATAACTCTATAACTAGCTGTCCGTTCTTCGCACGGGTAGCACTAAGTACTTATCTACGCCGCACCTAACCGACCTACCTAGTATACCTACCTGCCCTACCTAGTTACCTACCTATCTACCCTACCTACCTACCTATCTACATATCTGCCTACATACCTACCTACACCTACCTCCATACCTAACTACCCTACCTACCTACCTCCCCTATCTACCTACCTAGCTCCATATCTACCTATCCTACCTACATACCTACCTACTTACATGCCTGCCTACTTGCATACCTACCTACCTACCCCACCTTCACCTACCTATCCTAAGAACCTTGTCCTGAGAATAACGAACACATCAAAAAAGAATTATCCAACGTGGTGCAGCCGTTGCTAAGTTATGGCGCGACCAGAAAAATAGGGATTCATTTTTATACATAGAGATTCATTTCCCTGTACTTAATTTAATTTATCGCTACAATTGAATTTATTACGCATTTCCCAGCAAGTCCTTTATTTAAAGCATCGGTAAGCAAAAGCGTTCCCACTAATGCGATGTGTATCGCTCCTCGCGTAACGCGATTATTAGAACCAATGTATCCTTGTACCGGCTCAGTTAAGTGCCTAAAACCGAGAACAGACACGTAACACACCACGCGATTATCGTCTCGTGCTCTTTGGTGATATATATATAAGTCGGGGCGCCGCGGGCTCACAATCGTCATCAGAAGGGTAATTATCGATTAAACCGTTCATTATGTAACTGTCTGTCTACTTTGTGGGCAAATGAAACGCGCGGGGTAAATATAATCACTAGTAAACTTATAATCTACGCTTTTCTTAAATGAAGGGGGTAACGAGCCCGCGGGTCGCGCTCAGTCGATCTCGCGGTCTGAATAGAACTGACTGCCAGATCCAGGCTCCTCTGATGCTTAACTCTTATCGTCTTAAAACTTTCCTACGAGATGCAAGCCGACCCCCGGCCATGTTCGACGCAATTAGGTTTACGTCAACGCCTTTCATATCGGAAACAATTATTCATTATTTAATATCAATAAGCTCTACACGCTAAAAAAAACCCTCGTGATCTTAAGAGTTAGATGAGGTGTGAATGACACCTTCGTCACGCTGATAAGAACTGGACAAATTGTGAGTTGACACCATCGTCTCGCGCCGACAGATATATGATATATTATATATTATGTTGTATTGTGACTTCGCAGTGTTATGGGGGTGTCACACGAGAGCAACTCCAACACAATCTTGTCGGGGTAATCGCAAGTGTGCATTAGTCTGAGTTATGTCAGCAATTATTCGGCGGTCAAGATCCTTCGGTGTCCTAATCGTAAGCCCCCCACACGGCTACTTGGTGAGATGTTATCCCACGAGAGGTCATTACTGGAGCGGACCGGACGGCTTAGTACCGGCCTTCAGAAATTTGTTAGCCGTCGAGAATTTGTGAATCAAGTTTAATAAGGTGAAACCTAAGTACGGTGTCTGCTTATTTATTAATTATTCAGATATTCCTGTTATGAGTTCTCTTCTCAAAATAATTAATGATTAGCTCGAAAGGTGTTTACAAAATTAGCGTAGTATTAACTTACCCTTCAAAATTCTAGACCCAGATGAAATTCAGGGCTTCGGATAATAGGACGAGGTATTTTTTCGTTTGGTTTTCATTTGAAATCAATTTAGCCTTTTTTCTTCTAATATGTTTCACGTTAATTGAGCTAGCAACTAACAAAATATTGCCACGTAATGCCTACTCGCTCAAATAATAATCATCGCCTTTATTATTATGGCTAGAAATAATCAGAGATAATTATATAATTATTGTTAATCCACAATGGCGGGCCGCGAGTAATTTTTTCTTATTACGAGTTCTGGAATAAATGTCTAATAAGATAACAATCATAATGTCTGTGCTTGACGTTTTCCCTTTGTGATTTTACCTTATAACAGTGACCTTAATCTGTCAAAATAATTGTGTTACTTTCTTCCCTTATCCAACGTTTTCGATTTGATGTACCATAACTCTTAAGTTATATGCTATAAGTAAAAATAATACAAAAAGTCCTAGAACAAGTGTTCCAAAAATACATAGTTTCAAAGATAACATAACACTAGACTTTCGATGTGTGTATCTAAGTTTCATTGATAAGTACGAGTCATTCAAACCAATCATTAATATTTAAAGCAAAAAAAAAATTACCTTGTCATATTTCACGTAAGGGTGTTTGTTTTACATAAATAATCGTGACTTAGTCGAATTATTTTGTATGAAAAATTTGAAAAATAATTAATATGCCTGCAGTTGATTCTTTGACATGGTCTCATTAATACCCTAGAGTTATGGGATATCAAAAGAAACACGTTGTAGAAATTAGTGGATTTCACGTATTTGTTACAATATTGGTGTAATAGAGAAGAGAACAGTTTAAGGCTGGCTCATGCTATGGTCAAAATATTTCGCAGTCAGAATAGTGGTAGCGTGGCTGACTGAAATAGCTAAAAACACTATCACTACATATTATAAAATAAAACAAAGACCCCCCGCCGCGTTTGTCAGTCAGAACGCGATAAACTCAAAAACTACTGAAGGGATTCTCATACGGTTATCAAAGTCAAAGTTAAAGTCAAATAATTTATTTCAATTAGGCACAAAAAAGGCACTTTTGAACGTCAACATTTAAATAATAATTGATTCTAGTTGCCCCTTCCAAAAGGTAGTTTTCGTATGGAGAAGAATGGGCAAGAAACTCCACCGTTACTCTTTTAAAATGTTTTCACAATATCTTGTATACATCAATTATATAATTATATGTGAAGACGATGCACCTAGAATAAGATTACTATACCACGTTAGGTAAAAATAATGAAAAATCACCAATGGACGCAGTGATTCACGAGGAAGATTTAAGTATATAAGTCACGAAGGTTTTGTGTAAACTGACTGAAATATATGACGATGATTGTTGAAGATGTCGGAAAAAATATGGGACTGAGAGCTTTACGGGCGGGCGCCGCGTAAACCAATAGAGTTACCTATATCAGGACAATGTATTACGGAATTAATAAATCGTTTAACTGGATTAACACATAGGGTACTTTTAATCCCGGTAGTACCAAGTCGCGGGAAAAAGCTAGTCAGAATATATTATTGATTTGGTAGGAAATATTAAAGTGTCTGTCTCTGACCGGTTGATGGCAAAGTCTCGACCCCTATTACATTGGACTTAATCATAATTGGCGAAATGTGGTTGTACTACAGGTACACCTCTGCCTAACCCTTCGGGGATTACAGGCGTGATGTTATGTTATTGTATTTTTATTTATTTATTTGCCTAAAACATGGTATACAAAGGTGTTACATGAGCTATGAATGAGCTCATACATGTTTTGCTTAAGACTAAAGCATGCAAAATGAGTAACACAACTTATTTTCAAAGTATTCCTTAATACTATAACAAATATTATCATTTAGCCATTTAAAAAGTGAATCTTAAACAGTCTGCTATTTAGTAATTTAAGATTACATGGTAATTTGTTATATATACGTACAGCCATAGTTAAACAGCTTTTACTATATTCTGTTAATCGAGGGATTCATCTAAAAAAAGTCTAAATTTGTCACGCCAATTCCTAGAGCTTACCTCTGCTGCTGTTCTAAATAGATCTTTGTGTTTCCGTACAAACATACGTGTTTCCAAGCGTGCCGATGCGAATCAACCGACTCCGTTTTCCGTAAACCAGCTGGACATACGTATTTCAGTTTTTCAGCGTTCTTGTATGTTATAAACTTATAAGTTAAAACCTTACAGCTATATGATTTGTTTGCTCACTAATAGTGGCCTTAAAGCGAAGAGCTGGCTGTCTTAGCGCTGAGCAGCGCTTCGTAAGCCGGAGAAATGCGGGCTTTACAGCAAGCGGAGTTGTAGCCGCCAATGGCCAGGATTTAAGAACTGTCTTGTGTGCAAGCCTTAATTGTAGGACCTTACTTTTCAGTAGGTAGAGAGAAAAGAAAATAAAATTATTTACCGTGAATCATACTTTTGTTTAGAGAAAGAAAACTTACGTAAAACTTTTTGTACTTGATAATTTACCATCCACGTAGGTACTTTTTTACAAAACATGAAAATTACTATCACAATAGGGTTTCTTCCATACTGACGTTGCGCTTACAGAACACCATAAATAATTAGTTATCTAACTAATGTCTCAACGTAGGTCTCGAATTTTACATATCATTTACAAAAACAACATAAAACAGTTTAAACAACGTGAAACTCATTTAAATTTTCAATTAACGTTATTAATTCCATCCACGAAGTTTAATAGGTTCCAATAGAATTTCTGTAGGTATGAAACAATTTCATTCGGGACAGAGGAATAAATAACTGTACCCCAATCCTGAAGAAAATTCTGAAGCAAACGTTTATTACCGGGATTATGGAAATGAAATCTCCATTTTATAGATTGCCGATTAGATTATGCTCTCCATTTTTATGGGATGTCCGGGCGTCGATGATGTAATTATTTTATAGATATTTCTATTTTACGAAGGGAGTTTGGAAGTTATCCTGTATTTAAGGAGGGTAGGGTGGAATAAATAAGTAGGATATTAAAAAGGTTTACGTGGGACTTAATATTGTATGCGAAATATGGATGTAATACAGACGTGGAATGTCGGTATTGTTTATTAGCTGCTGATAACAGAAAGGATATCTACCTAGTTAATTTGTTGACCATTCTATGAAATTCTCGATTCGATATCGATATCGTTTTTCACTCACGAATGGGATGGACAGACTTCCTAGAATTTGCGTTGTGCTATTTTCTCTTCATATAACATATGCATTACTTATGCCTAATATTGTCTCCCGGAAAGTAAGGTGTTTCGTACAATATTCCTGGTAAAAATCAAACATCACATCTTTATTCGTAACTAATGCATAATGTAAACGGTCGAAGGTATCTCCCTCTGTGCCCCTAAAATAGTACGAATTAATATTCATAGCTCGCGCCCATACGCCATATCTGCGGACAGAAATTGTCCCATTTTATTCCTAATTACTACGCTATATATTACATTTTATAAAGACCCTGAAGTTTTATAGCTCTCGGCGGCTTTCCTTGTAATTAAATGTTATACGTATTTTATCGAAGATTGGGTATCGTTACAAATACAATTAGATTCGTCGACTACAGATATTTGCGGAGCGCGTCCCGACACGGTTCACTAACTTTGTTCTGTTTGTGTTTTTCATCCAGTTTGTTGTTAGTCCCACGTCCGAATAGTTGGAGCACAACGAACCAATACTTTTGGGCTGGACATTGAAAAAGTAAACTCATACATCATGTCTTTGGAACTTTCAAAACAATGTCTACGTATAATTCCAGTCGATATCGAACGTCAAACGCATACCGTGGAAGTGATATATTCTCCAATACAAAGTGCCTCGCAGCGGCAGCAGTGAGAGAATGGCAATGCGTCATTCTTATAGAACAGACCTACGGAGACAGAACGAATTAAAGTAGTCGATTTGTTTGGAGTCGATATCAAACGAGAAGTGTCGGTGTGGTTGACAGACGACTCCCTCTGACTTATGAGACAGCGTCGCTTTCGCGTCCTCGAGTAACACGCGAGCAGTATTAATCAAATCGCTATCACATTCGATCAAAAAAACGAATATTTGCTTACAATCACATACGTCGTTCCAAGTTTTTTCTTCTTCGTCAACAGATTTCCCCCTTCTGTTTATGTGGTATGCCTCTTCGTGGAATTTCAATACCTAAAGGTGGCTATGGCTATGGCCACCATTGCTTTTATGCGGCTGTCTTTGCAGGAATGTGTAACCTTTAGTTTATTAGATGCTTGTCTATTCTAAGTTTCATCGCATAATTAGTCAAATAAGGCCTGTTAACAATATCACGCAATCTAGCTTTTGACCCAGTGATTTCCCAGAGGTGCGTCATGTCACGATGATAACGCTGTGTAATGGACACTGGATCTCGATTAGGGACTGATTTGAATTGTATAGTGTGTACCGCTATCGCTGATATAGGGATCACTAGATAGTTAGCTAGGTACGCGAATGAACCCATCTGGCTGTATAATTTTGAGATTAGGTAGGTACTGAAAGGTAGTATTAACAACAGTAGGTATATATTTTCAGCATTGTTGTTGATACCTAATTAGTGAACCCAGGAAACAGTGACACAGCACAAAAAGGAAGTGATAGAGGATTTTTTCCGCCAATTACATATCACTTAAAACATAGTATAAAACCATCTTATTAGTCGACTATTTGGTAAAACACATTTATCTTCTTTTATAAATTTCATTCTTACAAGTAATATAAAAGAGCGAATTCATCTATTTGGGTATTTAATTTGCGGAGAATTCTCATTTGGCACGTGCCCAACTAGAACTAAGGGAATTTCAACCGCAATTCCGATAAACTTTCGCAGAAACTAAAAAGTTTTCATTCTTTCCTTCCCCACATTCATCCTCTTATTCGATTTGTTAGGGAGCGGGTCAAGGTTCTTATCCCTATTCAATAAGATTATTATCAGCATCACACGGATCTTGAATAAAAGTAAATAAAAGAATTCATACATTATTCCTACCTTTTGGGAACTTTTTATCCTCGGGCAAGATTTTACTGTGAAGCCACGAACAAAATATGTCTGCCATTGTTACTTTGGACACTTTAATCAAATTAAAAAAGTTTGTCGTTTCAAATGGGTGAACAAAAAAGTGAATTACTGAGGCGAATATCATCCGAGAAAAACCCTAAAGCTAAGTGTTGTCGAGTCATGTTTAATAAAATGACGGCGAGTTCTTGTCAGTGGGACGGTGGCTTAATCGAAAAATTCCTTCAGGCATTCCGCAGATACCTGCATGATTGAAGAGGCAGCCGGCGGACGAACACACGCCGCCCTTACCTGCCGATATTTTGAACTACACGGAATGTGCGCAGCGGCATTCTATGAAAATAAACAGACGCCGCTCACCTTTATACCGGTCATATTTGTGTACTGTATGTATCTGGTCGTATTTAGTAAATAAAATAGCCGTTACAAAAACATAAACAAGTTTTTTAACATGCTTGTTTCATGTAGCCTGTGCACTGTCTGCTAACATCTGTATGATCTTAATTTGTTCGCTTATTTTAACCCTAAATAGTTGCAGGCTGTGGTGAGTGAGGCCAGTTAATTGAGTTGGTAATGTAAATACAAACCACATGGCCGCGGCACTGCTTGAGTAAGAACCCTCACGGACCTTTTCACTACGTACCTACTTTAAAAGGATTTATTTAAGTGCAATTAGAAGTTATAGCCTTTTAATTATCCGTCGAATAATGACTACAAATGTTACGACATTGTATATTTAGTTATTCAAAGCAGAGTTGGGGAAATTTTACTTAATTCTTGTACTCGCCCAGTCATTAGTGCGGGCGTTCTGGCGTAAATGAAAATGCACTATTACGGCATTGCAGCGGCATAGTTAGAGCAACAATAAAACAATCATTTGTACAGAAAACGCAGTTTCCCGAGATGTTATGGTCATTTTGGCGAGGAAAGCTGAAAATATTTCATTTGAATTTTCTCTGTAAAGCTCATAAGAGTTTTGTATAAAAGCTTTGTTCGTGACCGCAACAATATTTAGTACTTATAAAGGGATGATATAAGCGACTTCTTGAAGATGTCTCTGGAGTGTATTAGAGCCATTACGTGAGCGACGTCACATAATAGTTTTCGTTGTTTACAGACAATATAGTAGCGAACAAAAAATGTGCCTTTCAAGAGGCAAGATGTCGCCTGTGCGCGCCTCCACGGAATTCTGCTCATGTTTCATGTCTCTTGAAGTAAGCTCCTTTGATCTCAGTTTTATAATATCATGTTTTATTATAATCTCACAGTATATTTACTTCAACTGTTCTACGTGAAGGGATTTTGTGCGCTGTTTACTCTGCATGTTCGTGCAATAAAATATTGAAATAAGTTGTTTGTTTGTGGTTGAGAAGCTTGAGCACGAGTTGTGAATATTATATTTTTTTTTTCTGAACATAAAAGGATCAGTAACGTTCTTGTTAGGCCATTTAGTATGTATGACCGTACGTGTTTTATGAGCAGTGGATTATGTCTTGCGCCTTTTCTTCTCAAACTCAAGAAGAAATTACGGTTACTAATATAAAGGTATGAGGAACAGGGTGTAAAGTTCACTCATCCTCCATAGAAAAGGGCGGATCCTCCGACCAGTCGGCTGTTGTGTCTGGTGGGCAACTGCCCGACGATTGATGTAGGGACGTTGTAAATATATTCGTCGCGCAATAAACTCTGCTTGCGCGATTTTGCGTGACGACACCACACTAACTTCACGTATTTTCTAACTCTCGGTTACAACAAATATTTCGTTTCTCCAACAAGAACTTGTAAGATAAATGCCGAGATTGCGGCTCAAGTAGAACTGTCAAGAGTTTAATTAGGAGCTATGGTCGGAAAGTTCCCAAAGAAAAACTATTTAGTTGAAACAATAGAAACTAGCCGCGTTTTATTTCAAGGAATTTGCGGAACGTGTTTGCTCTGCGTAATTTACTTTGATGTTATCTGCACTGACGTTGTTCAGTGTTTTTAAAAGGACGGAGCTCATTCCCCCAGTTATAACCCTGTCAGAACCAAGCAAAAATAAAAGTATAAATATGTACGTTGTAGATGCTTTGTAGATCACGCTGACTGGCACAATAATTAAAATCAGATTCAAAATCACCAGCTAGGTACGGTCAGCGATAAAAGTCGACTTTCACTGCTCCTTTTACACATCATCTTAATTAACACAAAATTATTCGATACATTGTATAACAGTATTTCATATACTAGCTAAGAGTTCATATCCTTTTTATTTTACTTCTATTCCGATTTTGATTAATTTAACTCAATAATTAACTTTTTTTTTTAAATGTCTCACTGTAGTCGCATTTGATGTGTAACATCTGATATTCCACCCTGGTAATATTAAAAATTAAAGGGTCCTTATCAAGGTCGTTTCTGACGCCAACTCCGCGCGCGCTCATTGGTCAAATCAAATAGCGCGCGCTGCCCCGGCTTCCTGTTACACACTTCCGTCCCTTTTCACGAAATCACTCCCACAGATTTTTAGGGTATATATATGTTCTGTGCACAGATAACAGAGAAGCGATAGGAAAGATGTTACACATAAAAAAACTGAAGTGTTAATTGATTTTAGTCATTGTCTGTACCATCTTCACAAATTGAAGACGAATAAATATGACCGTCCCTAATGAAATCAAAGACAAAGGACCAACCCCTGAAGTTATTGAACTCCTGCGGTAGATTAATAACCAAGCCTTATTAAAAGTAATGGCGAAGTATTCAGACGAACAATCGATAGTTTCAAGTCAGTTGCTCACTGGATTATACATACAAAGTAATGATAATGAGAAATCAAGGTGACTTCAACGACTATTGGTCATGAAAGTTGCATTATTGTATTAAAATATTTTCTTTTAATATCTTATCATCATGATGTGGTAATATTGTTATCGCGAATACACTTTGTTATTGAAATTAAAACGAAAACTGATAAAACTTTAAAATTATACATGAAATAACACGAGCTGATAAAAGTTTATTTTGTTCAGAGAATGTTTCAGAATTTCGTTTATTATTTCTAGATTGTATATATTATTTTCTCAATACTTTTGTTTTATGGAATAACTAGCTGCGCCCCGCGGTTTCACCCACATACGTCTCGACCCCTTGGGAATATCGGGATAAAAGGTACTCTATGTCCTTTTCCAGGTCATGGTCTACCCATGTGCCAAATTTCATCCCAATCCGTTTAACCGTTTTAGTGTGGAAGCGTAACAGACAAATAAACAAACTCACTTTCGCATTTATAATGTTGTTACTAGCTTTTGCCCGCGAGCTTCGCCCGCGTAAAGGTCGGAAAATATCCCACAGAGACGTACTACCGGGATTCAGAGTATCCTATGTCCTAACCCAGGTCATGGCCTATCCGTATGCCGTTCAACTAAAGCCGTTCAGCCGTTACGGCATGAAAAGGTAACAGTCAGATTTTAGGGTTGTGTACCTCAAAATTATAAAGTGAAACCCCTTGTTTGTCAAGACCCTTTTTCTTAGGAACGCGTGGAGGCATCAAGTTGAAATAGATATAAAAAACTTTGATCTACGGTCCCTTGAATCTTGCAACGAAAATCAACCTGCAAGTCGAACGAAATAAAAAGAAATACGGCCATTTATGCAGCATATTTTGACACTCGCCAATAAACCAAAGCCTATTTGGTACTTCCCGTTGGCCCAGCAGCATGAAGTTTGGCGAGAAGCAAGGTCAAGTAAAGAGAAAAATCCGAAAATTGGTAATTTATAGTTAATATTATGAACTGCAAAGTAAAGTTTGTTCTTCAATCTGGGATCCGCCGTGTCTTGAAGTAACAATAAGTCTGTATTTCATTCAAATCGGTACTCTCCAATCTATTAAAAGTTCTTTTTTAATTGAAAAGTTAAGTTTGTCCTTCAATCCGGATTTGGGAATTCGGACAGCTTTGAGACGGAACCCTCAGGGCGCAAGTCCTATTCACACCCTGTCCGGTTTTTTCAAATAAATTAAACAGGTTTATATGATTCTAAAATACTAATTATTAACACCATTAATTTGTAATACCTACTCAGTGTCGCCATTGACCACGTAACACCTACATGTTAGAAAGGTTAGTTTATGACTTTAAATTGTAATAACTTTTGACAGAGTGGGCCGATTTTAATTAATTAAATAAAGACTAAATGTTAATTCAAGATACGGACTATGACTATATTTCCATTCCATTAAATCTCTTCAAAAGAAAACACAAAGAATACAATATTACATGTCAATTTTAAAATCAACCCCTATTTTACCCCTTTGAATGACTTTACAAAAACGCTGATACGCGTAATTCTGTATTTCTTACCAAAAGCATACATTTGAATTTTCATATCCCTAACTTAAGAAATGCTGGGTTTCCCATACAAACTTTCATCTCTTATATCACCCCCTTAAGGGTTATTTTTGAAACAAAAAGAACCCTATGTCTTTCTCCAAGATGCCATCTATCTCCTTGCCAAATTTTATCGAAATTCGTTCAGTGGTTTAGCCGTGAAAAGGTAACATACAGACAGACAGACACAGTTACTTTCGAATTTATAATATTATATTATTAGTATGGATAAGTTAGGATAAGGATATCAGTGAGGGGGACTTTCGACGATGCTCAAGAATATGCGAGCCTTAGTTTATTCTATTTCAAGAGAAACCTATGGATAACATTTTCTCTTCCCAGTCTATTTGGGGGTTTTGAAGAGGATCCCTCGGATTTGCTGAATTATTTAGAAATTCGTATAAAGGAAGTAATCAGGAAATCAGCTAATACGTATGGTAATGGAGATGAAATGGAATGAGGCTGTATAAAAAGTGTATTCAATGAGAGAAGTTACTTGTGGTGGGCGCGCCTGAGGGCCATTCGCTCAGCATCACATGGAGTGCCTCCACTCCACGACGTTGACAAATTGCCTTCTTAAACGCCAAGGGAAATTATTTAAAATACTCACTTTGCCGCGTACAATATCAGACTCATTTTTTGCTGTCTAAGATACGCCCCGGGGCGATATGTTATACAAAGCCGGGGATTGAACTGTTGACCCAATAATGAGTTATGGTTATGGTTAATGTTCGCCTGAATGAAGAAGAGATTGAGATCAGTAAAGCAATGGATGGTGAAGCCATTAACCGCTATGTAGGATGGCGCTGTACCAGCTAGATGTTTGGCGTCGGAAGTGAAATTTATCTTCGTAGGAATACATAACAGAAAACCTACGATAATAACTTCCAATTAATACCAGAACTCACGATTCGAGGAATTACCCACATAATCAATATTCAAATTACAGTAACAATTACAAGAACGTTTATATCCAATATTTTTAAACACTTGAAATTCTCTTTATTTCGGTAACATTTGCGCAGCACTCAGGCTTAGGTTTAGATTTAATCTTTGTACGAAATTTCATTACAAAATTCCGTTTAGCATACTTTTATATACAGTTTTGTTGATCTTCTCTGTTTATATAGGCGTACAGTCTCGTATTTTTTCGCTAGAGTTCTGTTGGTTTTGTTTTCGTATGAAAATGACTGAAAACGTTATACTGAAACGGATTCCTAATAAATTTAGGACGTGTTTACCCAAAAAAAAATTGAATAAATCCAATTACTTACGCTGCCCAGACATGATACATAAGATTTTGTATGATCATTACTTTTTATCTCATGAAGATTTCTACCAACACGTATTCTAAAGGTAACCTGTACGTAACTGAGGTGGGCTGTGGAGTCGGTTAACGAAGCCATTTTGCTATAATGCGAGTCATTTGCGAGCAGCAGGAACTCTGGAGAGAGATAAATCCGTGTGAACACCTCGATAAAGGGGTAGGTATGTTATCGGTGGATTTCGTCTTATCTCATCTTGCAGGCGCGGTTTATCGCCCCAGGCTGGTTGAAGTGCCGCCTAACGCCGATTGTCGAAATATAAAAGCGAGTAATTTCAAACGACAAGTGGAAGTTTTCACATATTTCATTGCAAATCGAAATGGAATCGAAAATATATAATATCCCTTGAGTGTGACGTCTGAGAGCCGGTTAAATGATGCGACGAGGCTCAGATGCTAACGTTAACGCACATCCCGCGATTTATTGAACACAATGCCGTAATACGGGACAATTATTATAATGACGTCGAATTTCCTACTCTACCCAACGTAGGCTTTTCTCATCAAATCAACCAAAAAATAAAGCCGATTTCAATAACGCTAAAGCTTATTTCTATTAGGGATCCTGTTTACTTTCACGTAAAAATGTTTAGATTCCCCAGTGGTGCGATTTGCGTTGTAAAATTGACGGTTGATGCTAAAAGCTCAAGTTGTAAATGAAAACTGAGGTTATTAAGGTTGAAAATTTGAAGTAAGTTGTATCTAGGGTTCCTTTTAGGCTAGAAATAGAAGTTTCGTTATTAAATTCTGCGTTCGCTTCGTGGCTTCTCTTAAGTTCCTAAGAAAGACGTCATGACAATTTAGATACGTTCGGTTCTGGCTGGGAAGTAGCTCGGATTTCGACTGCGATGTAATTTCGTCTGTCTGTTATGCTCGCGGCAGATATTACGGAGAGAAATTGTAATGTTGTTCAATATTCTATATTTCTCTAGAATCCAATAAATGTAGGGCTTACGTAACAAAGGTATCTGGGTACTATTGTTGTCTCTTGGGTTTTATTTTAAGATTAGGTTGCATAATGTGTAGGCAATAAAATCTATAGCCACGTCTGTAAATTAGCTAAATTGGTCTTTATTGGGGCTTAGTCTGATCTGAATTATGTTGGTGCCTTCATAATATTTTTTCTGTAGGCTTCCATATGCATTAGTTTTGATTAGTTGTCTCCTATAAGTGAAGGAGTACACTTTCTTTATACTTGATGTTGCCCCTTATTTACGTGATATTTTTTGTTGGAGGTCCTAAATAAATAAATAGGTAGCAAAGTCAAATAATTTATTTCGATTAAGCACATAAACGGCACATACGATAAATGAAATTAAAAAAAAAATGAGTTGATTCTAGTCGCCCCTTCCAAAAGGTAGTTTTCGTATGGAGAAGAATGGGCAAGAAAATCCCGTTTTAGCATGAACAATTGACAAAACTGAAGATATACTACGCAATGAATTAATGGATTAGGAATTATGGTCTTTAATATTTTGCGTCTTTTATTTATGTTTTGAAAGTGTGGTTACGCAATAGACATAATAATATGTAAACCAAATACTTTTATAACCGAGAATACTTCTTAGTTCTTGCGGTCACCGACTTTCATTGCTGTCAGACTCCTCTCCTTGGATCCTCCTCCTCAAGGGATTACCGACTAGATAAGAAAGTCGAAGTCGACAGGGACAAGTGACATGACTTCATTCGAGCCGTTCTCCGAAACCTGACTTTGACACCGTTTTATCTCTTTGATGGTGGCTTTAGACTACTAGCTTATATTAACTTATATTCTTGGAATTGTTTACTTCAGAATTGTAGAATTCAGTTACTTTGAATCTCTAAGAATGATCTCTGATCTCTATATTTCCATGTGCTAACATTTTCTCCCTATTCAAAGATATAGTCAATTGTTTACTTATAACCGTGATTCCGAGTACTACTGCTTTTGCGAGACCTTTTTCAAGCTTTAGCAAATTTACATATTCCAAATATAGACTAGTGATATATAAGAGTTGTTGACATATTACAAATGAAAGTCGTTTTTTAAGTCTGTCTGTGTGACCACGTTCAAATTCAAATTCAAATATTTTATTTCACATAAACCTACATGGGCACTTATGAAACGTCAGAAGCTAGGTGCACGGTTCCAATTGGAACGTTGTTCTACACAACGGATTTAGGTACGGTTTTCACTATAATTTAGAAAATGTATTTGGTAATGTTTATGACTATAATACATTAATATTAAACTTACATAAAATAATGAAATCTCGATGTTCTGTAAAGTCGTAAAAACCGAGGAAAGCAGGGGGGGGCTCTAGTATAAACTCGATCAGGATTCAAGGAAAAAATAAAAAAGCATAGAAGAACAGTTCAACTCAACACTATCATTTCAGTTAAAACCCAGAGCGCAACTCAACTCAATGGCTTCCGAAAATTAGTGATGCGTCTCACATTCCTAATCTTTTGTAACTTATTCGAGTACCGTTAGCAAAGTCAATGAAAACAAAAGTTTTGAAAACAATTATCAGCGCGGAGTATAGTTGAGAAACTAATGGGGCTTTATGTGAAGAGTTCAGGGGGAACGGGGGAACGGGAGGAAATTAATCACATCGCTTTGTGTGTGAGCTCCGCCTGATTTACATGAGAACGAGTCAAGGGTCAGTGTGGTAAACTCTGCTTACTCACTTTCATCTAATCCACGGCAGTGTTTAACTTTTTGTATAGAAAATGTTACTGCGAATTAATTAATTCCCGGCCGCCATTAATTACAAAAAGTTTTGATATTTTGACATGTTTGAAGTAGACGAATAATATTATTAAAGGTTCTATTGTTATGATCCTTAAAATAACTATGGCAAAGAAGGCTCAAACAAAAAGCAGATGTTCTCCGAATTTTAGGTCGAGTACCTATGCTAAAATATTATATCTTGGGTACCTAAGTTATAAACCTCGTAGTAGAAACATTTTCGTAAGTAGATACTTCTACAGTATACTAGGTATAAGGTATATACTTCATTAATAATAAATACAATTACGGAGTAACCTAAACTTAAATTAATTCTAGTTTCAACATTAATGAGTTCTTTGAATAAAGTTATTAACATTATCATACAATATTAAGTAAAAGCCTTAACGCCATAACGTAGCACTTCATCGTCTTTGAAAGGTTAAGAGGGAACAGGGCCTGTTATTTCCTTTTTTTCAGCCACTTATCGGTAAAGAAAATATGAGCCTCCAAAAATTACAAAAATGCCCCATATTTACCGCCATGATTAGAGGAGTACCAGACAAATTCAAAAAGTTTTTAACTTAAAAGAAAATGATAGGAACCTAGACATACTCTTTATAAAAAAAAATATGTAAAAAATAATTGAGTCGGTTCAGTTTTTGAGCAGAAAAAAGGAGAATACGAAACGTCGATTTCGTCAATTTCTTTTGTGATATAGTTGGCCTGAGCTGTAGTTATCCCTATAGCAGTCTACGGGGGCAGACTTGAGGTCAGAAGACGGCAATACTTTCTTCAAATACCTATTTTTCAAATTCCTCGCAGGCACTGTTCCCTCTTAATACATGCACAGAGAACGATTTAGCAAGCGACTGAACAAGGTAAAGCCTAGCTTGCCTGCTTCGAATGCAGAGTATGAAGACGGACCTTTTTGTAAAACTTTCATAATGTAACTGTGAGAGCTCTCTCATCGTCTGTTTTCATTTCGGAGCACGTTCATATGTTTAAAAGAACCTCGTGGGGCATTTTCTTTCACATTAAACGCGACATTTTTCTGAGTAGCAATATAAGTTATCTGTCAAACAAGGGTTTTATCTGTTGTCTTTCTTATTTTCGAGTGGTTTGTATAGAATTTTCTCTTAACAGGGTCCAACCGCCCAATCTTAGAAGTACCCATGATATTATTTGGTATGTAGTATTGCTTAAGAAAATCATTACCTGCAACTGACTAATTAAATTGTTATTTTACTGCAAAATATTAAGTACAAACACAGCCTACTTCCAGGAACATGAAAACTTTCTCAGCGCACCTGAGAAAATTTCAGGAAGCTTTTGCTCACGAAGTTGCCATTAAAGTATTCTCAATGTTGTTGCTTTACATTAATTGTATTAAAATTGTATACAGTACCAAGCAGCGAACACATAAATCGATGTCTGCACGAACATTAATTACAGTACATTTGTGTATCGGTTCGCCAGTGCCACGTAGAGTGGCATCATTAGCGGCGCGGGCGATGAAAGGGGAATTTGTTTCAGCACAGATTTGTTACTGTACCTTTATTTTTATTATTTTTTTTTTCTTGTTTTTTTTTTTTTTTTTTGGGTGGGAAATTATCGAATAACTTCTCCCGCTCTGGGTGTTACTGTACCTGGCAATCAATTTGCATAATAGAGACACCGATATCGCTGATAACGAAGAGGATTTGTTTAATATCGACGACGAGCGGCTAGTGTAATAGGTGAGGATTAAAGCGTTCATGCGTGTGTAATATGAGCGATTTCAGCGTTATAATGTAAAAGATTAGTGGTAATAATGAGTAGTTTCTCTATAATAGTTTCAATGAAATCGGGCGAGTGACCATGCGACTTTAAAGTATTAGTAGCTAAAGCTTGTTTCCGAATGCCGACTGTGAGAATGTATGCAAAACCACTGGCAGTCATAGTCGGCGGCAGAAGTTGCTTTAGCATAAATTTTTTACTTGACGTTCCTAGTCGGCGGCCGAGTTTGGACGTTTAGTGTGACCACAGCCTTAGAAGCTTTTTCGCGGATAAACAAGCTGATTCCGTTTTGAGCAAAAAGCCAGCAATAGGGATGATGCCTAGGTCAAAAAAAGAAATTCTATTTAGTCCGTCAGTTAGAAAATAGAAAAATATTACACGCGTATTTTTTGCTTTATCATATTAATAAAAAATGACAGATAAAAACGCATTAAAGTTGGGGAGTGGGAGTTGAGTCACAAGTAAGTATAAAATCTACATACTAGTGACGTCATGGCACATTTTAACTCAATGTATCGCCGTGATCTTTTGATAAATTAAAAAAGAAAAAATACGTGTAGGTACTTAATTTTTTTATAATCTACAAGACGAACAAAAAAAAAAATTTTTTAGTCATCGTCCCTGTTATTTACTGTATTCAACTAATTTGAAATTATATGTTTTGCCTGCGGGGTAGTTCCGTAACACACTTACAGTAGAATTACTTTCATTTTGACAGTTCAACAACATTGATTGCGTTATTTACATTGTTGAGCAGATAATTTTTTTGAACATATGAAGCAATGGGTTAGCAGTATCCTTAAAAATCATTCAGATTGTGATTGATGGTGTGTTAGGAAATTATGGTGCTGATTTCTATTGAAACTATTCTTACCTACATTCTAATCATTCTTTCTCAAAGACAGTAAGTAGATCTAAAACCCGTCACACAACGAACGAAAAGAATTTATTGCGGGACCTATTTCCACCGCAATCAGTAAAAAGGATATTCTACGTCTATTGACGTATGGGGGAACAGTGAACAGACGAGTTCGTGGTGTGTCGCGTGAGCTCGTCGTAATGGTCCATTACCTCAGCACAAAGTTCAAAGGTATCGCCGACGATGCGTTTTATCCTGCATCTCGTATTAAATGGATTGCGTGTCATGAGTGCTGTTACGTTGACGTTTCTGCCTGGTGTGTAATGTTTGACACAGTGCATGGATCTTACCTGAAAAGAGAAAAGGTTACTTTAAAAATAGCTTCGAGAAAGGTTAATATTAAGAATAGTAATTTGCTATTTAGATGAGGTTATTTATTATTTTTATCAGCGTACGTGGACGTTACTGGGCTGTAGAGGTCAGATAGGCAGTCGCTCCATGTTAAATTCAGCTGCATCCAGTTAGACTGGAAGCTGACCATAACATAGTTGGGAAAAGGTTAGACGGAGGATGATGACGTGGAAATTACTTTTAAGTAATAAATACAATTAATTTTATTTCGAAATATTAAAAGACCAGATTAGAAGCCTGGCGAGTGGTTGGTATTAAAAGTGCGCTGTGGCGAGTCTTGAGTAGGGTCCAACAGTGGACGTATTTCGGCTGATAAAGCTGAAGTCCAAAAAGCCTAAGCCGAAGCCGAAGTTTAAAAAGACTTCATTTTTGTTGGTGGTGGTGTTTAATCGGTTTTTGGGTGACGTCTCTGAGTGTGGAAATTGTGACTGCATTGTTGTATTGGGTTCCTACCTGTAAAAACAAATGTAAGTGGTAATAGTAAATAATTAAAAAAAAAAAAAATATATAATAATTAAATGATGATGACGAAAACTGCGCTGTCCGACTTGTAGAATTCGTAAAAAATTCGCACCGAATTTTACTGCAGTAACATTAATATGTTGATTTTATTGAAAATCGGATTCATTTCACGATTGAAGCTGGTCACGCATATGTAAAACGTAGCCGAACCAATTGTCACCAAAAGCCAATCAGCCAGTGATTGCGATTCCTGAATAATGAACCAATATGATTACCGCATTATGTACGCCGGCCGACATGGTTTGAAATATTTCATTCATCAGTTTTTTCAGCATTTCATAGTTTTATTAAAAATTAAACGATTGATGAATGATTATTAAAAGAACGATAAAATAATTCATGTTAATATCAATAAAACTGTTTTTATTTGAAAACCCAATGTTACTCTATAGTCTTCCGTATTGTACCTACGCTGATTGTTTATTACAATAATCTCATAATTTGTCAAAAAGAAAGCTTTCAGCCATATTTGTCATAACATAAATGTCGTTAAGATTGTTTTGGTATTAGATTTCCCCAACCTTGAGCTTTGGCTTGTTGATTGTCGGAATGGGAACAATACACAACAACAAAGCGGATGTAGAAAAGGCAATTTTAAACAACAAAAAAACAAAAGTGAAAAATAACTTTAATTTCGGAAGTCGGTGTCTATGGTTTTGTATTTTCGTTTTTACGATTGCCTTTCGAAATTTAAATATTTTTTCACTTTGTAGTGGTTTTTTTTGTATTTTTTTTTCTTTTCAATTTTTAGTTGTGGTACCTACCCCACACAAATTCGTATTCAACTACTTGCAACAGTGAAAGGAACTTATAATAACATCATCAACATACAGAAAATGTATTAAATACGTATTATTGAAGCTAACTCAAAAACGACTCGTCAGAACTTCACCAAATTTATATGGGACTACCTCAAGAGTACATATTCCCTTTCAAACACAAAAAGAATTTTCAAAATCGGTTCACAATTGACAAAAATATCGATGAAAAAACATAAAAGAAATTTAAAAAAAAAACGAGCGTACCTTACAGTAGTCGCATATGATGTGTGACATCTGAAATCTCACCTTTGGTAATGAGCAACATTAAGATAACAAGCAAAGTTAAAGTCTCGCCAAGATGTTTCTGACGGCCAACTCTAGAACCGCACGCGCTCATTGGTCAAATCAAATAGCACCCGCTTCCCCGGCTTCCTGTTACACACTTCCGTCCCTTTTCACGAAATCACTCCCACAGATGCAGCAAAGCGAGAGGAAAGATGTTACATCAAAAAGTACATACAGACGAACATAGAACCTCTTCCTTTTTTGAAGTCGGCTAAAATAACTCGTTAAGCCCACGAACATCGAACTACCCTCCCAGTCGGAGTAAATCTGGTGCTCAGGGAGCTTTATTTTGTTTAACAAGCTCTCGGTTTTAATAACTTTAAGGATGTATTTTATTTTCTCTAGGGATATTCAATTTTTATTTCACTGGAAGGTTTGTCTATCCCGTTAAACTGTACCAACGGTAATTGTAGTTCATTTATTTCAAAGTAAATGGTCGGGAAACGCGAAAACGAGCGTCCTAATCGAAATTTTGAAGTTAAAATACCCTGGAGACAGTTTCCAGGATTCCCACGCCTGTCACGTTGGTTTTGTATCGTTGTGATTACGCGAGCCGACGTCAAGGGAATCACGTCCATTGCTCCATTTGTACGGCACAGGTTGATCAATGTAGTCAGTAATGCAGCAATGGAGGCAATTCGTCACTGTTGGATAGTCTGCGTGCAGGGGCAGGGTGGCGCTTGTAGCGTTGTGTAATTATTCAATGAGCAATCCATTACATTGCTGTCCGTTTTAGAAATTAGTTTTCGGTTTAGCAAGTTATTACGTAATTGAACCCTTTTTTTCGTGGAAAATATAATGAGGAGTTCAAATGTCACTAACGAAACACAATAGAATTTTATTGTTATCGCCTTCTAAAGGAAAATGGACAATTGAGCGGCTATAAAGAGTGTACGGAATATAGAGATGATCTATTCTATAAAAAATATAAGAAATTATACTACATTTATGTACTGGCGTAATGTGGCGTACTATTAGGTACACCTCTACCTAACCCACCGAGGAGAACAGGCGTGATGTTATGTTATATAACTGTACTTACGCGAATCAACTGACTCCGTTGCCTGTTCTCCTCAAAGTATCATTGATAGTTTAAGCAGATTTTTGGTCTTTAATGTTTCGCTAAAACAGATGCAATACGCAAAAAAATCTAAGTCATACTCGTATAAATAATGAAGACAGAAATAGGAGCCCCTAGAACAAAACTAAACGTAATGTAGTACAAATTACACACATTATTAATAATTTAAACGAGCTGTACGTTGCCAGGTAGAAAATTAAACGCTTTACACTTTCCTCTTCAAAGAGTCAGTAAATTATAAACGATATTTACTTCCCAAAATAGCTCCGAGATCAGTTTAAAAACAGGGCAATGTACGCATCCACGGTCCAATACCTAGTACGACGTAAACTTCGGAACCGTAGGAACACTGAGTGGGGTGTAATTTTAGTTCATTTTGTCATAGAATAAGAAAACCGTAGGTATAGAAGCGATGCTGTATTTTGCTTTTAGCATAATCAGCCATAATGTTCCCACTGGACACAGGCCTCCTCCCTGTGATAGGGAGCGGGCCGTAAGCCCGTAATCCACCACGCGGGCCCAGTGCGGGTTGGTAGATGTCACATGATTTCGAATTTTTGGTTCTAGGACATGCCGGTTTCCTCAAGATGTTTTTCTTCACCGTTTTGAGAGCAGTGGGTGGAATAATTTACACATTGTAAAGCGCCTGCCTGTGTTCGAATTTATGACCTGTATATCTATGTATGCCTTTCCTGCCGAAAATTTACCACTACTTCTAGAATGCACTGACCGCGGGTTGTCAATATTGTAGATTTTGGTGTTGGTAGTCAATGTTGTATATGATGATAATGGTCCACAAACATTACACCTTTATTTCTCGATGGGGAATGCAGAGTTGTGCAGTTTAACCAGTTATGTTAACGTCTCATGACCCAATCATAAATCATTAATCTTTATTTACCTCAACATTATATTACAGGCACTGGTTAATAAAATGTACAATTTTAAATAGAGAAAAGTGTCTGAGGCAGGAGGGTCCTGAGTAACTGATCATCAGTGTCTAAGAGGGAGCAAGTGTCAATTGCAGAAAGATTGTTATTGTGAAATTCCTGATGGAAAGCCCAATAAAACTAAATATCCGACCGTATAGAGCAGTGGTGGCCTAGTGGTAACGGCCTCGACTTACAAGTAGCTAGTTTGTGGGTTCGATCCCAGGCAGACGCTTTACTTTGTGTAACTTATTTCATCACCACTGCTCACAAAACGGTGAGGGAAAACATTGTGAGGAAATCGACATGTCCTAGAACCAAAAATTCGAAGACATGTGACATCTTCCAACCCCCACTGGGCCCGCGTGGTAGATTACGGTCCCTCTTACAGAGAGGAGGGCTGCGTCTCAGTAGCGGGAACGTTATAGGCTGATTATGCTACAGACCAAAGAGGCTGTTCCACTTCTACTCGTCCTTATTCTATGGTTCCCTAGAAGCAAGCAAGATGACCATTCCCAGTCGGGTTGGATCGCGCCCAACTGGCACCAATTAGCAACGGATCGACAGCCACGGTAATGGTTGTCATTCGCTACAGAAGACCCTTTTTATCGAGTTTGGTGGATCTTATCTTGTGTAACAATGAATTAGGGGTTCTAATGGGCGTTAGTTTGTTTGTTGTGGGTATAATCAGGGTGTGTCGTTATCGGCTATGGGACTGAAGAAGTTTGTTTAAAAATGTTCTGAATTGTGGATCATCGACCAGAATTCATTTGATTGTCTACAATTTGTGTTTGATAATACTGTATCCTGAAGTATCCAATGTGTAATTTTGTGGCCACAGATGGAAACAATATTATACAACGAAGACATATGTTTGTTTAAGTTTATGATAAGGAAATAGGTTATTTTTTTAATGCACTTTAAATACGAGTTCTGTCTGTTTCCCCTAACTATTGAAATATTAAGTTGCCTTGGATAAAAAAACTTTTAATTCAGGAATCATTCTACTTTAATCAGTCTTTACCCTTTAGACTGGACACACTGGAATTTTTCTTATTTCATTCATATTTAGTTACTGACTTGATGTCCGTACGTATTTTTCGGGTGACCACTTAAAATCAGCGCTGTGCTGTGGGTCCCTCATAGCACAGAATTATGCTGAGTGGAAGCCTTCTTGTCACAGTCATGACGTGCAGCTGCCGAATATTTCTGTTGTTTATATTTTTGTTATTTGTATGCACGTGTCTCTGTGACAAATAAACCTATTTTTCTATCTTTCTTTCTTTTTCTTTAGCCGTGTTCTCGCTATTATTCGAATCTTTAGGTGACACCAAACATCCTTTTCATACAAAACATTAGTGAAAACGAAACCAACTTCATCTAACATAATAAGCACAATACTTAACCCCATAGGGAGTAAGTTCAATGCAGTCTAGGTTATTTATGGGACACCCGGAAGCCGTGAAAACATAGTTCGCCATTATAATGACATTGGGACGAATAGCTTCGCTGACGTATACCCAATGAATATTGTGGCTTGCCTGACGACAATATTTTGTAACCGAATTACATTTCCCTCTCGTCTTTCCTTTGTAAAGGACTGAGGAAGTCCATGGGAACGGATTTGATTAGAGTAGATTATTGGTTATTTAGTTACTTAGTTTATAATAAGGAGTTTCAGTTTGTGCTTTAAAATATAGGTAAAATACAAAATATCACTCAATAACAGCTCTTTTTATGATCGTTACAGTCGGCACTAAAAACAGACCAAAAATACAATTCTCAGAAATATATTTATTATTTTACGAATAAAATGTTGTTATTTTTTCTTTAACAAGTAAAATAAATCATCGCTCTTAAAAAACATGGTCACATTATGATGCTGTCTGTACAACGCGTGACAGGCGAACATACATCCAAACTAATATTATAAATACGACGCTTTCACGCTAAAATGGCTGAACGGATTTGAATGAAATTTGGCACATGGGTAGACCATGACCACATAAGAAACCTTTTATCCGATATTCCCACGTGATCGAGACTTATGCGGGTGAAACCGCGTGGCGTAGCTAGTTTATTGTAATAACAACAATGGAAGTCCCATTGTCTCTGTATTTCAGGGGTGTCACTCACTCGTGTCATAAGTAATCAGTGTCACTGCTACCATTAGTCTTGTCGTTCTGTTTCGCGACAACCCTCACTTGGCACTAGATTCGGCAAGAGCTCTAATTTGTTACGTCTCTCCTTCCTTGCCCTAATTGCTTTCCCGTCTTCAATAGAATAAATTAAAATACAAATTAGATCAGCAGCTGCATAAGCTTTGTTGAAATGAGGCTGTAATATATCGTCTATGTCAGGAAGTATCGTCGTAACCTCTGTTCTGACTGCAACGGATCCCAAAGTCAGAATATACGGGTACTCATTTAGTCCTGCCCTCCCTTTTCAGGTTCAACTGAAAGACAGGACAAATACTGTGTAACCATTTCCTTGTATGGAAATCCTTATGCCTGTTAATTTACATTTTTTTAATCGAGACTTACTCGAGGGAGTGCGGTATGCATACTTAATTTATGTTTAAAACAGTTAACTTTACCCCACGTTTCCGAGTGTGAAGTTAGCCTTATTTTATTTTCTTCATGGATTTTCTCTGATTCCATTTCTCCTATTACAAACAAATTCAGCTAATTAAAGCAGTAATTTCTCTCACAGTGTAAGATCGTTTAGTTAACGTTGTGGTCTGGCATATGCATCTGCGCCACACTTTAGCGTCTTACGAACAACTTAACGCTATCTATTACACTTCTCAGACCATTGCACACGTCTTGGATTTATTGTTTAGTGTTAGTTCAGGATGTATTCCTCTTTTGTTTTAGTGTATCCCGGTGGAGAAGAATTTTATGAAGAGGTCGAGCTTATATCCTAGTACTTCGTAAGTGTTGTCGGAGGCGAAAAAGCCATCGAAACGGTATTCCGCCAAAATGCATAACTATGTCTTGACTTGACATTACCTTCATATGTTTAGGTTTTTTTTTTTGGGTAGGTAATTATCAAATAACTTCTCCCACTCTGGGTGGAGTAGGAGGGCGTGTCAGACTCTTACTGACTAAAACCCACCCGTGTTCCATCAGTTGCCTGTACTTGCCAGGCGCCACGGTAAATATTACTTACTAGGCGTCACATTTTTAGGCTTGTAAATCATCTTGGTAACTTGTGAGTTCTGATATTTTGCTTTAAAATATTTTAGTATGGGAGACAGATCATTTGTTTTGCATAACTGCGAAGGTTTTCATATCAATCATTTATCTATCTAGTGTTCATCAAGCTTACTGTCAAATATAATTTTCTCGCGTCTTAATTCCATACAGGGTACCATAAATGGCCCATTCTAAGTACTACACATTTCCAGACTGTTATAACGGATATAATTATGTAGATACAGGATGCTTTTTTTTGTTTGCGGAAGGGAGTGTTATTATTTCGTTTTTAATTAACTTCATGGCAATTCGATTCTACTCACGTAAAGGGTCGGCCTTTGTTACTGCGTTGTTTTCGAGTCTCGTCGAATGTTTTTACCCACACATAGGTAGATTAAATGTAGCCATTTTGCTTTATACCTTCATTCCTGTTGCCAGGCCCAACTTTTTTACTAGATATCATTAATCTGCAGATATATTCTGTAAAAAAAACGAGTGAACCTTACAGTAGGCCCATATGATGTGTAACATCTGACGTCTCACCTTCGTAATAAGCAACATTAAACGGGCGGGGCCTCGTCAAGGTCGTTTCTGGCAGTCAACTCTAGCACGCGCTTCCCCAGCTTCCTGTGACACACTTCCGTCCCTTTTCACGAAATCACTCCCACAGATTTGATTATTTATTTAGATTTAGATTTCGATGGCAAGAAAGCGAGAGGAAAGATGTTACACATCAAAACTTACAGTGTAAACTTTAGCGAAGTGAACTATAATTCCACCTGATGCTAGGGATTGTTTATTGACAGCTCACTTCAAGCTAACTTCATTGTAATAGATCGGATGGAGATGACATAAAATCTGATTTTGGTCTAAAAAAACCGAACAACGCTTATGACTTCCGATAGCAGTGGTTTCTTTTAAAACAACTTCAGTGTAATGACACATCTGCACATATTTATTATTTGTACCTTGGTGTGTGTTGTAAAGCTGCTTCTGATACCTACTCTCATCACATGTTTAGATGATGACAATTTCAATGCAATAAGTATGTTGTATTGGGAGCAGTGTTCTGACTTACGAGTTTTTTTTTTTTCACATATTTGTATTTATTCCAAAAAGGTAAGTAGCTTATAAGCTAAGCCCCACAAAACCGTTGCAATGGTTTGACTGGTCGATGAGTCTCTAGACATACTTAAATGTACTTAAAACTAAATATTATTTAAACTTACACTTATATAAAACTTAAAACATTTCTAAATAATATAATTTTAATTTACGTCTAAATCTATTTGTGTTTGTTTCACTCCTTATTGTTGTAGTCACTCCTAGTTGAACGTCGTAGATTCGAACCCAGACAGGCGCTTTACAATGTGTAAATTATTTCATAACCACTACTCTCAAAAAGGTGAAGGAAAACATCGTGAGGAAACCGGCATGTAATAGAAACAAAAATTCGAAGTCATGTGACGTCTACGAACCCGCACTGGGCCGTGTGGTGGATTACGGCCCACTCCCTCTCACTGAGTGGAGGCCTGAGTCCCAGCAGTGGGGACATTATAGGATGATTATGTTAAGTATGTTACTTTACTTCATTTCGGGCGTCGGGAATCGCAGGCCGATTCCCGGCCACCGTAGGCGCGGGCTTGCGGACGGTGAGCAATGGGTAGCTCGCCGTCCGATAAGGACCAGGCCCGGGTCGACGGCGCGTTGTGTTCCACGCGCGCCTCAAAGAGATGTCAGCACAACGGAAGGGGTCCGATAGGACCGATGCCTGCCGGGGTTGCGGGAAAGTCCGAAAGGGATACCGTGGCCCCTGGCAACGTAAAGGCAATGGGAGGAACACCGGTGGGTTTTAGTCAGTAAGAAAAAAAAAAAAAAAAAAAAAAAAAAAAAAAAAAAAAAAAGGGTGACACTAATCAGAAGTAAGTACATACTTCTTTCAAAACGCCGGTAACACACACCTTCGCCGCGAAAGTATTGTCAGAGATAAATTTGACAGCATTGATCTCTCCAACATGATATGTTATGCAGTTCCTAGGACAGTCCACAGGCGAAAGGTGCGCGCTGGCAGATTATTTTCAGTGGGTACTTGCAAGTCCAACTCTGGCCTGCGTTCGCCTGTTCGCAGAATGGTCGATTCCTACAATAGGACTTTTGAACATATAGACATTTTTGCATGTGCTCCCTATAGGTTCAAAAGTCTTATACTTAAGGAGCTTTCTTGAATGTTATTCTGTATTTTTCTTTTTTTGTGCCATTTCTTGAGTATTATATACATATATATTATATTTAATAAATTACATATTCTTTACATTGTGTATTATATACATCTAAAGAATGAAAATTATTTTAATAAGTAAGTACTAAAATATAAAAAAAATAATGTATTCGTTACCCTAGCGATTACTTTCACTGTTTTGTATCCCATTATTAATCTGTGAACAGCGTTGTGGGCTGCAATATTGTATATATGTTTTGTGTATTTCTTGTTTCTATGTTTTATATTGTAGCTGTTTGTTGTTCCTCTTGAATAAAAAAAAAAAACCTTATAGCGAATTCCGCTACTACGGTTCGCTGCTACGGTTTCGCAGCGGAGTTGTGCTACTGGCGTAAAGTTCACACGGAAATCAAAACAAAACAACATTGAAGTATTTAGTTCTGAATTCAAATTTATTATACAAGATAAATCTAATAATTGATGGACGTGGCAATTAGCATTCGTTTGTATTCGGAAATGCGACGATTCCCGAGGGACATTAAGAAAATAGTTATACTCTACATACATAGGTACGTTAATTGTCAAATTAAAATGCTAACGGGTTAAATATTAATCAAATTATCATAGTTCTGTCAAAATGCTAGATAGGACAGTTTCCAGTAAATACGATAGTACAAACATTTTTATAGCGATGACTAATTGGGAAGGTATCGCATGTCGCTCTGCCTTCATTACATAAAGCCTCACCCTTTAAGCCTTGAGAGCTAATAGCTTACATCTAGCGATCTGTGACGTCACTGTATCTATTGTCCTACCTTTTTTTTACCCAGAAAATTTAATTTTAAGCTATAGCTGAATGTAGGCACGGCGCGGGTACGTGACGTTGGTCGTTCGGGGTTTTACCGCAGAATTGTTCCGTCAAATAATGTATGTTCATACTTTATCTAAAACCGCGTTTCGGAATCCAGTTTGGGTAACAATTTTATTTCGTTTGACTGTCGGGACAGCGACGTTGGAGTGCCGTACAAAGGATATTTGAATTACGTTTTGAAAAGACGAACATTAATTTGAATTTTTCCCTTTTTCAGGAACAGCCAACCACTTACTGTTAATTAATTTGATAGATGTCGTATCGTAGCCGTGTCGTTGTTTCTAAATGGTCGCGGGCGAATTCATCTAATAGTGTCATGTTACCATGCCATTACTCACTGCAAACATTTTCACCGAAACGCTGAAAATATGAAGCGAGTAATTTATTTTCATGTTATAAAAGCGACAAGAGATAGCGAAATTGCTATGTAAAGTTATTTTAGTAACAAAATACACCAAGTTGGCTATTCTCAGTCATGTATCGAATTTTAGCGAAAATAATTTTCGTCCCCTTTCTGGCTAAGTATAAGAACCGACTTTAGCAAATTCATGTTTAATATTTCTCCAAAGCACTTTTATGGTAAGGACTCCAAAATTGGTTTACTGCAAATAATTTAGTGTTAAATGGGAAAAAAACTAAATGCATAAGATTTGCTTTACCGAATGTTAAAAGTAGTGATTGTGATATAGTATTGAATAGGGAGAAACTAGAATTCGTTGATAAAACTGTTTTCCTGGGGATCACGCTCGACTCAAGGCTGCAATGGGGTCCGCATTTAACATCTCTTGGAGGACGGCTAAGTTCAGCAGCATATGCGGTAAGAAAAATCCGTCAATTCACTGATATAGATACCGCAAGGCTAGTCTATTTCAGTTACTTTCATAGTATCATGTCTTACGGTGTTTTACTATGGGGACGGTCTGCAGATATCGACTCTATTTTAATTCTGCAGAAAAGAGCTATTAGAGCAATAATATAATGCCTCCGCAGGCGAGATTATCTAAGGGAACTGTTTAAAAACATTAACATCATGACGGTACCTTGTCAATATATATATGAAAACATCATGTACGTCAGGAAAAATCTTAATCTTTTCAGTAAAAGAGGTGAAAGACACAATTATAGTACTAGAAATAGGGATCAATTAGTTCAATCGGGTTTCAGACTGGCTAAAGTAGACTCATCTTTCATGTGTTACAATAAAATACCTCCCCACATTCTACAACTAAATGAAACTAAATTTAAATCTTGTATAAAACGCACACTATGCTGCCAAGCATATTATAAGCTGGGGGATTATATCGGTGACAAAAATGCTTGGCTCAACACTGGTCCAGCTCCACAAGGGCGCATAAACTAATTTAATTTTAGCATTCGAAAATATTGTCGGAGCTGCTGAAGATTGCATAAATTATCTTTGAATTGTATAACTTCAATCTCGTAGTATTGTATAATTGCATAGCACATGTGTGAGCACTGTGACCATGTACCTTCTATGTAGCTGCCATTTGCTGGGTACGTCTTTCATTGACTTGAATGTGCCCTGGCGGCTGAGAGTATGTCATGCTCATTCGGATGTCTCGCTGGTGGTGGCGTGTGTGTTGGGTCGTTAAGTTCCCTTCAAAATGGTTGAGCTAAGCGGTGCGGATCCATGCGTCATGTTCGTGAACGGGCGCCGTCAGTAGGGACTGGTCGTCTCTTATCTGCCATGGTTTATTTTAATGTTTGAATTGTTTTTATATTTTTATTACGGACGCTTTTTACGTGCACGTCTTTCTACATTGTTCTCACATGTATAATTTCAATATGGGTGATGTAACCAATATTTTGTAGCAGTGTTATGATTTAAAAGAGTGTCCGTGGAGTTTCTTGTCCGTTCTTCTCCATAGGAACCTACGCTTTGGAATGGGCAACTAGGTTCATATTTCTGACTGACTGACCCCTTGACAATTCAAAAGTGCCTATAAATGGTTTAATTGAAATAAATGCTTTGAGTTTGAGTTTGACTAGAATATACATTTTAATAATTATTGCTATTGAATATTGATTAAACACAAATATTCCTAATAGTATCATAAGAACATAATGTATCTATCCATAAATAACAAAGTATCTCTATCTATTATGAAAGTAAAGAAATACCATATAAAGTACTATCTCATCTCGATGTTCGCCAGCACATTTCTGCGAAGCCTATATATAAAAACTAATCTAACTTGTGGCTTAAAACGCGTGTTGTTTCTGCAAACTAAAAAAGTTTCTAACGCGAGTGTAGTTAGAGCTCAAGTCTGGTGTCTTCGGGTGCCTTCGGGCGCCGTCGGCCACTTTCGGTGTTCCATAAAACATGAGTGCACCCAGACAGTCGGATCCACTAGTGCTGTGTAGCACATAATCAGATTATCTGCTCCGAATATGTACTTCAATGGTATTTGTTTACACGTCCCAAGGATTTGTGGTGCTCTCAGTACCCAGTCAGATGTGTTAGTTCCAACTTATGGAGGACGCCTGCGATCAGAATGCAAACGAGAATTGATGAATAATTCAATAATACTGCGAGCTTTTTGCGAGTCATCGATATTCATTTGATGGTGAAAGTACTCCTCAAATTTAGTTGTGTGAGCAATCGGAGAAGATTACTTGTGGATTTGTGAGTTTAATAGGATGTAGATGTTGAATTGATCTACTAGTATGAATGACGCTAGAACATGTCTATTCCACTAGATAAAGAGTCAAAATTATCGCAACAAAAAACGGGTTGCACTCCGGGAGTGCCGGCAGAAGTGAAAACTTGAATATTAACGTTGTGCATTTTTAATATTTTGGAATGGTTAGGGAATAATTTTGCACAAATTGCTTTAATTATACGTATAAAAGTACTATCATTTATGTGGTAAAATTCAATATTCATTTATTGCGCTATCGTACACAAACATGACAATCTTACGAATTTTCGATCAGGCCACGTGTCCTGACGCGAGTTTAACATTTTTTACCCATCACATAAAAAGTGCACAACGCCGCTAAAGAAATTTTCACTTCAAAAAAAAAAACTATCAAAAGCGTCTGTTGATATTTTAAATGGGGCTTCTCAAAGGCAAGAGTGTGATAAACACAAGCGTTCCTAGTAAGTAATATTGAAGCACTGCCAGAGATTCAAAAATATATCCATTCAAATTTAAAATGTGTCCCTGCTATACAATTCCCCTGTTCTAGTTGAGGGATGACAGATTTGCGTTCGTCGTCAATTTGCTCTCGTCTCACATGTGGGACGTAGCTCTGTGTACAGACGGCAGCACAATTTAAGCCGTAACCGAGTATGTATTGTACTAATGCTGTTATGAAACTTTTTGCGCTAGTCCCTCATTTGGCGTGTGGTATATAGGTGTGGTTTTGTGCAAAGTACGCTAGTTAGTTATGATGCCTACGTCATCCCTCCTTTTAGCTAGTTGAGTAAAGAGAATAAAATATTACTTTCATTCAATTAGTACAAGTATATTTAGCTTCGTTAGTGAGGTTGACAGGGGTACTAGTAGAGAAAAACCACATAACGTAGGTACTACAAATCTAGGCGGCTTAGATTCTGCACAGCACACGTTCAAGGAGTGCCCTGCGTGGACTTCTGAAAGACGCGTCCTGGTCGCCAGGATCGGGCGAGAATTGTAGCCTCCTGGCTCCTTCTATGAGACCGTGCAATGATGGTTCAGAGGGTGGCTGCCGAGCGGGATCGTGAGAGGGCTAATCCCGCTCGTGAAAAAAGGCGTCGGGGAGGCAACCACCCCGATGCCTACGCGCCAAAACCAGCATCCTCCAAGACATTTGGGATCACGGGCGCTCAGAGTGGGGATTCTGTCCGCCCACTGAGTGACCTCAGGTAAGACGGCGCACAGTGGTCACATGGTGCGTTGCACACTTACACAGTTAGGTTTCCAGGAGACTTCTTTACAGGTGGATGTGCTAACAGGCGGTGCACAGAGAGAATCTATTTAAAGAAAAATACATATACAGTTTGCGTTATTTGCATACTGCTTCCCGGTTTTCCTCTTAACGTCGGAAACTAGTGAGTTACTTGCCGTCCTTTAAATTGAATTTAAAGTAAATAAAGTTAAAGTGACTAATATGTCGACGCTCAGAGTCAAACGATGATCGTGGAAACGTGGTCGAAGCGCGCATACCGAATGCAGGGAACTACTGAGGCGGGACTTTATATAAGTTTTGCGTCGAAATTGAAATGTAAAAAATATCAATTTCTCGTTGGAATGTGTACTTTATATACGTCCATCACATGACATGGGTGTTGTCCAAATATCGTTACAAAATTGACGTTTGTTAACTTAATTTTACTTGACAAGCAGATTAAATATCTTCATTACAGCAGTATGTCAATATAATATCAATCCTCTTTTCATAATCCCTTGGGTACCTTACAGGCTGAGTTACGGCCGCAGCCTTTTCCTTTAAGAAACCATAAAAGTAGTGGTTTTAGAATAAACTATTATGTAAAATACATACATCTATAGAGTTTTGTGAGCTTAGTGCATTGCCGACGGTACTAGGATCCGGGTGTGTATGGTGAACAGATAATAATTTAGCTACCAGAGAAAGCTTTTACTGTGAACATTCCAGATGGTGTGGTTATTGAAAACTATTGCTCAGTTATCTAAACGTATGCGTTTTGTGGACTGGATGTGTGGGTTGTGGCATTAAGTTTGGAATTTATTGTACCTAATGACGGCAATTTTTGTATAGTCCAATTCGTAATAGCATTACCACCTTTGACAAAATCTCACAGGAAATTGAAAATTCACTATAGATGAAACTATAGCATGAAGTGATGGTGCTATAGCAAAATAGACCTTCACGTTTTATGACGTACAAGTGAACTTCAACCTTAAGGTGCAATTACGGGGTCGACTTTACCGTGAAAAATTCAATAAGGAGGTTGATGAGTTTGTTTCTCCTGAAGATTATCATTAAAATACTGTCTATCTCATGGACGAATATACAGGGTGTACCAGAAAGGTGCAGACAATGAAACTGAACAACTTTCTTCATGGGACCGACATCGTAATCGCGAAAAAATAATCAGTTGTCCTATACATTTACGTCGATTAGGTATTGAAATTTTATGTGGGACAGTTGATAATTCTTTCGCAATAAGATGTTGGTCCCATGGAGAACGTTGTATGAATATTTTGGGTATGTGGGTGGTTTGCGCACTATTTAGCTCATCGCTAAGAACAGGTTTTTGCGTGGACAGTTCCTGTTGTTTCCTGATTGTTTTTTCTTTGGTTTTTAATTCACATTTTGATTACTAATCTGCGTTCGTAATTTGTTTGCCAAACTTGTAAGCAAACACGAATTTTGGGAAAAACAACTGTAATAACCTACTCATAAGGTTCAGTTTGCGCTACAACTTCATATTATTTTTTATGAGTTTTTCAACAGTACTAGTCAGTCTAAAATCAATTTTGTTTACACTTACATAAAGTTGATGTTTGTTTGGGTGGAAATAACATTGATTCGAAACAATTATTTAAATAGACCTTATGTAGTTTATTTATTTATTTAGAGGTATAAAAAATATGTATTAGGTATGTTGAAACTGTTGGTACTCCCCGTCACTTGTCCATAAGGGTTCATTAGAAAACCAGCGTCAGACAGCATTTGTCTGGCATTAATGCTGAAATGAACCTTTTTGGCGCAGCCGTGAGGCACACAATTGTCGCTTTATGATTATTTTCACTTTTTATTTTTATTTTTGTACTATGTGTTTCACGAACTGTGTCCAAATAAATATTATTCTTTCTTTCTTTCTTTTCTTTCTTTCTTTTGTTCAGTTTGATCATTGATGGTCAGTACCACACCCTTAAATAGGACTACGCCTTTCTGTTACACCCTGTATTATAGGATTCGATTTAATGTTTGAAAGTGGGGGGCCAAGGCATCCAACAGTAGGATATAATGTTACTTGTTCCAAATGGCGGAACCGAGCAGCAAAAACTAATTACCTTTAGGCAGGTTAAGGTATTAAAAATGTCACCCTTGAACATTTCCACCAGAAGTTTCCCAAGAGAGAAAAGTTTAGGGGCATGTTTATTGATATTAGTATTTCGAGTTCCACTCCATTTTGTTTCTCCGTCGCAGGTGGAACAGGTGTCACGAGGGATTAACGAGTTGTAGAAGGCCGTAAAGGGCCTGGATTCAATCACAGGGATGCTGTTCACTGGGTTATTGGGACATGGAGTAATCCACAATGAGATTAATTAAATCCTGTGCGAGTGACGACCCTCGTTTTAACACGTAACGTACCGAAACAGGGTTTAAGTGTCTCGTAGTACGATTGGAGTTATGTGTGGTCCGGATGCCATGTTAGGTTTAGGAGTTGGTGCAGTGCGGAGTATGATTTAATTGTTAGGGCTGTGCCAAATTGTTGTTGTTCTTTTACATCATAATAATGAACAGCTGAAACTTATATCCCCTTTCTAATATTACACGGAATTAAGTAACAACGAGAGTAACGTTTCGAGCATACCCTTTCGATTTGTACAGATAGTGCCATCCACAAAGACGCGCGCCACTCTTCTTACTAAACGCTTACAGTACAAGGGTGCAACATTCCGCTAGTGTTTTAGTATTGTCAATACCCACCTATGAGTGGGTAATTAGTAAACACGACAAAACTAAAACTCAAGCGGTATGTTGCACACTTGTACTGTAAGCGTTTAGTAAGAAGAGTGGCGCGCGTCTTTGTGGATGGCACTATCTGTACCTAACCTTAGGTTTGGGTTTATTAATAAGGGTTCACAGATGAAAGCTGCATACTTTTCTACATTTAAACTTATTGAAATAATCCAAAAAGCTTTCTATTTTTATCCTACTTCATATCATATTTCATTCGCTTCTGAAAGGTCATACGAGGTTTTCCTTTCTCGGCAACATTGCCGTTCTAGTGCGCAGCCCTGGTTTAATCCGCAAGATGGTCCCCACTAAATTGCCTCATATTTTATTCGTCATTGTAATGATGAGCTCCAATTGTTCGGTTGATTCGCCGCCTATTCGTTAACGTGGCTTTTGTCAAAAGAAGGAAGATGAGAAGAATACCCTCCATGCAGTTTTTCTCTCGATTTAATCGAAAGGGTAACTGTTCTTAAAACTGTTTTACATAAATAAAATAAATAAATAAATATTATTATTATAATAATTCTTCAAAAAAAAGTATACGTACGAATAGATACGTATACAAACTTTGTTTTTAATAATATATAGATTGGATAACTAGCACCTACCAGTTACACTTATATACCTACAATACATAGCTTGTGAGCTGTGAGGTAGAACGTACCTACCTACCTACATACCTACGACGAAGGATATCACTTCAACAAATGTGCGGTCAGCTGTTCAGAGACAAATTGTAACCTTTTTTACAGTACGTTGGCACCATTTAAAACCTGAAGGGACTTTGTAAGTAGGGAATGGACTTTTGTTTGATGTTTGTTTTACGTCGTTACTCGCCAATGTAAATTATTCAACTGGAAATTAGACTTTAATTAATGAGGTCAGATGTCTACTTTGCATGGGATGACTGTTTTTATTATACATAACTTAACACATAACATAACATCACGCATGTAATCACCAAAGGGTTAGGCAGAGGTATACCTAGAGTTTGCGCCCACATTGCGCCAGTTATATTTAAGTCCCATGTAATAAAGATCGAGCCAATTGCCACAATTTTGAATTAATAATCGAACCCAGGACCTCATGCTCAGCAGTAACGCCGGCGACCAATAGACCAACGAGGCAGTAATTTTATTTTAATTATGTTACATAATTATACCTAAATGATTCCAAACCATCGTATGGGTAACAGCGACTACTAACAAGAACGAATGCAAAAAAGTAATTCAAATCCATGTGAAAGGAAACTAATATCGAGAAAATCACGTTTTTGTCGGAAGTATGTTGCGGATTCAAGTAAATGCGGATTAAAATGTATAAAAAATGTGGACGAGATTTCAGCGCCTTAAAAGCGTAAGGAGTGCTTCTGATAAAAATGTAAATCCCATTTTACGATTCTATTGAATTAAGGTTTAAAAAGTCCCTGAAAGAGGAGTTTTGTCATGATTTTCTTACAGCCAAGTTTTGTTAAGAAGAAAAGAATATTTATAAGTAAAAATTAATGTGGACGAGGAAAAAGGAGAATGGAAAAGGGAGGACCTATAGCATATGGCGTTCTGTAATTTCTGCCTATGCCGATGGGGAAAAGGCGTCAATAACACCAGGTTATTCAGAGCAGGTGCGACCACACTAGTGGTTGCTTTGTAAGTGTGTTCTTAACTCGATAGTTCGTAGTGCACTCGGAGTAATGCCGTGCTGTGTGGTCTAGCCACAAATAGATTACCACGACTCGGTTCATTCTAGCGATTCAAGGGGCGTTCTTGGAACGTTTTGTAGTGTTTCCTGTATACTTATCGTTGAATATTTAAAATCAAAGGCGGTGTAAAAGTTTGCTGTCTGTTATTCCATAGGCTGAAAATAGAGGTTTAATAGATTTTTAAACTGTTTATTTAACCATTTATATACACACATATATAAACAGACAAGAAGAAAAGAACAGAAAAATACGTACAAAGGTGATGCTTATTTCTGAAGAAATCTCTTCCAGCATACCTGCGATAGGTACTACAGAGGGTAAGAAGACATGTAGACACCGTGTGTAAGAGTAGAGAGAAAGTAAAATACATAAAATCAAAACAATTCACTTAATAAAATAAAACAAATTATATGAGAATATACTTACATACATACATACAATCGTACATACTAAAATAAATAAAATACAAAATAAATAACAACGCAACTATGACGAAGTAGAAATATAGTTAGTAGTTAAGACTGTTTTTGGCTGACATTAACCTCGGAACGCCCAGTGTAGTGAATATTTAAATTAATATGCTGAAGCCGCGTACTAACCAAATGCGATTGTCGCGATTGTTTATATAAATATGACATAATCGCGCGATCAATCAAGTCGCGTATGTACTGACGTACGTCATTATTCCGGTAAACGATCGCGTAATCGCGTATTAGCACGATAGTCGCTTTCGGTTAGGACGCAGGTCACGCAGGGTAAGACAACCGTATTGACGCGGCCGCTTTTAAAATGGTAATATATCCATTATTATATTGGATTCCTATCCCTAAAGTTTATATTGCTTACCGTGTTCGGTTTTTTGTTGCGTTCCAGTGCGTGCCAACCCTTAGTCAGTTCTAAGTAAGGGAAGTACACACTTCGTGGTAGATATGCAGACATTTTAGCCGCAGCTAGATAAAACTGAACTAATGTATCGCAGTAGGCGGCCAATTTGTTGGCGTGTGGCGAGACCGCCCATGCGCAAATACAGGCTGAACGAAGTAATAAAGGCTGTATTATTTTTGTAGGGTTCAAGAACGCGACACGTGCCTTTCGACAACCCATCAGAAAAAAGTCAGAACGTGTCGCGAAATCCTCTGTGAACAAAATGGTGATTGTAACTGGTAATGATTTGTTATAATAATTGGGTCGTTTTTCAATCCGTTTAAGAATTTCGGGATATAATTGATAAAGGTATCATAAAGGTGGTCATGCTATTATAAACTGTCGAGAATTTGCCACATTTTAACTGAATAATAGATATAGAACAACTGCTGGCCACTGGCTGGAGCTGGCCACCCTGAATATGTTCGTGCCAACTATTGATAGGTAAAAATATTTAAAAAAGTTTCGAACATAATATCGAAACAAAAAATACTTAACGACTAATAAAAAATAGGAGCATGATGACAGCGGCCGCAGGCGCATTGAATTCAACTATTTATTTAAGCACACGCAGAAATAGTATTTTTGTGCCTTGGATTGTTTCTATATTTTTGGTTTTTAGCAGTAAATATTGCTTTTAGAAAACTTATTCAATCAAACGCCGGACTCCCTATTTAAGTTTTTGCAAGGCTGGTTAATGTTTTAGTAGCTATGCACATTGTGCTTTCAAAATCACATGACACTTAACTTTTTGTCCAATATTGAATTATTTTGAGTGTTATATAAGCCACTGAACGGCCATGATAACGATAAAATATTGTGTCTGGCAAAGTAAAGTCAGGGTAAAATTATTTTTTTATCAAATTGACTCCGCATATTCAAATTATAACTGTCCTTTGAAATGAAATGACTATAAAGAGGGAAATGACGTAATGTGTCAATTCGATAAACAATTAATTTCTCTGCACAATCAGCCTATAATTTTCCCACTGGTGGGACTTAGGCCTCCTCTCTTCGAGAGGGAGTGGGCTGTAAATCCACCACGCGGGCCCAGTGCGGGTTGGTAGATGTCACATGTCTTCGAGTTTTTAGTTCTAGGACATGCCGGTTTCCTTTCGATGTTTTACTTCAACGTTTTGAGAGCAGTGGTGATGCAATTATTTACACAAATTAAAGTGCCTGGTTGGATTCGAAACCACGATCTGCAACTCGTAAGTCGGGGCCGTTACCACTGAGCCATCACTGCTCTTTGAAATTTCCCTGGAATGTATTAAAAAGCCACCCTGTACTATAACTGTACTAATGCACGTTTACTATAAAGCACAGTACACATAATTCACCATAGCAGCAGATTGCTGGCGAGGCCACAAACCGCCGACCGAAACCACTATACGTTAACAGCTTAAAATATAAACGGACGTCGAAATCCAAATTGATTTTGAGGATTTTTAGTTGAATTTTAGAGTGGCTCTAAAGAGGCATTAGGCGTGATAGCGAGGAGTTAAGTTTCGGGTAGTTTGCAATTGATTTGTACCTTTAAAAGATTTGCTTTTGTTATTGATAACACAGTAGCATCAATTCTGTGCTGCTGTGCACAGAATTGAATTTAATAGGAAACGCGGTCACGTGGTCGGTTGGCGTTCATTCCATACTAACGTATTCCTCTATTTTGTCCCTGGTTAATTACTAGGTTTTTTTTCTCTTTAAAATATTCCAAATACTTCATATCACATAGCTAAAAAAAAAAAAAAAAACGACGTAGTGTACCATTGACACGAAAAGAAGAAAAAGACTATATTATGTAGGTATATCTACCACTATCATGTCCCTATGTTTTGTTTTTAGGTGTATTTATATTAATTTAAGAACAAACAAGTGAAATTATATTAAAATTTTTCACCACAATTTTTTTTTTTTTTTTTTTTAACTCTTTTCTCTTTCCTACTCCATCACCAGACCCTGTTCATCATCTATCTATAACCTATTAATTGAGTCCATTCCAATGAGCCCAAACACGATACCCGTGTTAGTTGGTAAGGGCGATTGGGTGCAAATCCCAGGTCATGCTGCAGCATCAGTTCAAAGTTACTATAATCTTCTAATATCATTGAAGTAACAGAATACTAAATTTCAAATCGATCAGACCTGTGGAAGACGCTCACATCCATTAATCAACTAGAAAAGACCTGATAATCTTCAAACGGCTGAACTGATTTTGATAAAACATGTCTAAGAACCGTCACTAGAACAACTGCTTTCAAATAAAAACAAACCGCATTAAAATCGGTTCACTCGTTTACGAGCTACGGTGCCACAAATAGACAGACACACACATAGCGGACAAACATATAACACCCCTCTTTTTGCGCCGGGGGTTAAAAACCGCGTTCATTTTAGAACAAACTTCCCCATAACATCCATAGGATGCAGTCGATCCAAAACCGATTCCTCCGTAGAGCCACGGGAGCGCCCTGGTTTGTCAGAAACGAGATGCTCCATCTCGATCTTAAACTCCCAACCATCCATCAGTTTCTCAAACGCATGTCCAAGCGTTACTTTGACTCCGCCGCCTTGCACCGCAACCCTCTGATTGTTGCTGCGGCCAATTATACCCCCTCGACCATCAGTCGACTTCGCCGTCCACGGCATATTCTTTCCGATCCCGATGATCCAGTCACACTCCTCCAGGAGTCTAATAGGGCTACCAGTACAGTGCACAAAAACACCCGACACCCGTCGTTCCGACCTCGCCGCAGATGTGCGCGACCCCGAGTAAATAATACTCCCTCCCGACCCTTGTCCGATGAAACGCCAGCCCGCGCCGCAACTGGGCGTGTAGCTTTAAAATCCCCCTACTAATAATAATGATCACTCCTTGATCCAGCCTGTCCCAGTACTTGCTGTCCTCCCCTCAGCGAACGCCCTAAGCCGAGGTTCGTACCCCACAGGGGGTGCCCTTAGCGAGCATTCGTTTAGTTTATAATTAGAATAGTTTGCATATATGCTCCTGGCTGGAGGCTCTTAGTGTAGAAACTAAAGGCAACCACAGGACAGTCCGGTTAAGCAGCCACGACCTTAGTGATCACCTGCATAAGCCATAGTTAAAAAAAAGAACAAACTTAAAAAAACTGCCATAAAATAATTTTGGTTGCCTACTGAAAATATTGTCATGCATGTAGGTAAAGGTATGTAACCTACTTCATACCTACAATATTTATTAAACGGAATGTTTTTCCATAATGTTACTTAGATAAGTATCTTACAGGTGTTCTCATAGTTATTAATTTCCAGAAATGAAGATCCTCGAGAGAAATCAAAAATAATGTCGGGCAGCGTCGCGAGCATTCACCAATGTTTGTCTGTCCCTATCTCATACATCTCTGTTGACAACATAATATATCATCTGGAAAACGACTCCTTCTGTTTAAAAAAAATTAACCGCTTCTGTCTTTGAAAAACCGAAACAAGGTAAAGAAAAATATCGTAGAAAACCAGTACCCTAATTACGTAATACACGATCAATCGGAATTTGAATCGTTTTGAAACAAATTGCTAATCCATTGCTTCATAAGTACTGTCGAAATGAAACAAATTTGTCGTAATCGTTTACGAAAATGTGTTGCGTAATTAGATAGCTGAGATTAATGGTTTGCATTTTTAACACTAAGTGAGCAACCGTTAAGGTCTACTCTGTAACCCCACGTCTTATTTAAAAGCGATCACCGTGTGCATATGTCACTTTTTTCGGAACACGGAAAGCGCCCTCTGTCGGTGCGACCACGCGTTCAGGTTCAACGAACAAAAAGTGACATATGATGAGCGCAACAATCGCTTTTAAGACGCAGCCTAACGGCTGATTTAACTAAAGCTAAAAAAAGCCTTTAAAATTGACGTCATGACAGTTTTTGTATGGAAAATATGACAAAAATTAAAAATTTATTCGCTTGATTTCACTTACACTAGGTTTTTAAGTTTGGTTGAATTCGCCCTAAGAGGCCTAGGTAGGTACTGGAGAGAAAATGCTAAATCAGATCTCACTTACAGACTAAAAATCTCGGGTCACAAAAAAGGTCACGCCTCTACATTAAATTAAATACCATGCTATTACACTCAGCTTAAACCATACCACAATTTAAAAAACAAAACGTTAGCCCAAGCAAAAAAAAATGATCATTGAAACAGGTTTTAAATAATTCATAAATGAAAACTTGCAAATAATATTCCTTTACAAATTATGATAGATTCGTGAATAAATATTAATATATAATGATCTTAGAATAATAATTACTTCATGTAGTAATTAATATTGACATACCGGAATGTTTCATTAAAGTTATGACGAGAACAAATCATGTTGCCGTACATTTTCCCGAAAATAAACCTGGGAAATACACTATTCTGTAATCCACAGTATTCGAATTATTTGAACAAGCGAATAAGGGAATTGTACAATTTATCGGTACAAACAAACGATGTTAATTAAATAATCATAAATCAATCAATCAAAAGTTTTTATGGCTACAATCGTATACCGTGAAACGTGAACCAAGACTAGATGCATTTTTCTTAGATTTCCCAAGGGAAAGGCTTTATTTCCTTCCATCCAATAACTAGTTCATTTCGACCTTAGTATTCAAATGAAACTGCCACAAAACATTGAATTTTAATAACCTGTCAAATATATTATTTTATGAATTGACTCCCATCGCCAATGTTCCGAAATTAAAACAGATTGCTTATCGGATTCACACATCACAACAATTCACTGAAGCAGAGCAAAATTATTCGCGTCGGCGTAAATTAACAAAATTATGAACAACACCGAAAATATACGAAGATATACGAAGATACACATGTTCTTAATTAACTGTAATAAGCGAGGAAAGCGACAGGTGGGCTTGCTTCGCTCACGGCTACATTAAGGTAGGCATAAATGACGCTACGCGAATACAGCCTGTCTGAAATATACATGTATCTTATATTATACACAAGTCACATCTGTGACTTCGTTACCATAAAATGTTTATGTTGTAAAGAGAATTTTCACAAACATATGAACACACTGAAAACATTTTAGCGATAATTAAATTCAATAACTCCCTGCAGCATGTCATGAAAGTAAAGTAAAGACATAGCTATAGGAAATTACAGTTAGGTAGAACAATTTTTGGCTTCCAGGATATGAATCGGCACGTTTCGAAACAAAAGTTTTCCAGGGCGATTCTGGGTGTTTTTTATTGCTAAACTATACTGGGACATTTTTGCCAAATGTTACTAGAAGCTGCCAAAAATGGCCGTTTAAACGGTCTTTTAATTCTGGGTAACTTTTTGAGTAAACAATTTTACTATTTTTGTGTTTTATGTAACTATAGGTACGTTTCACAATTTTGCATTTCAGTTGTAAGTAGAGTGGACAAGAACTTTTTTACGTTTGCAGATTTTTTTATGTACCTACCTTATGGTAGCATTTGGCATAAAACGTATGGAAAGCCATTACAATCCATTGTTAAGTCTCCTTTTATTTTTGCATCGACAAAAAAAGATTTCGTATTTGTTGTAACAGTTGCTACCACGGGCTTATTTAATTTCTTATTGTGTTATTAACGCGCCATTGAATAGCGGTAAGAGGATTTTGTACGGTTTGCTTTCGGGAAGATATTAAACATTGTACATAGGTACTACATTACTAAACATCACACTTATATCCCTGAAGGGATAGGCAGGGCTCGCCCACTTTTCGCAACTTATAGATAATAGGTGGCGAGCCCATTGCCATTAAACTTATCTAAATTAATATATTTATATTAATAATTACTTTATAATAGGATAAGTTATATTATATTACTAGCTTTACCCGGCCCGGCTTCGCACGGGTAGCACTAATTACTTATCGACGGCACACCTACCTACCTACCTACCCTACCTACCTCATCTACCTACCTACCTACCCTACCTAGCTACATACCTATCACATATTAGTACTTTTTATCCCGGTAGTACACACGGCTACACATCAAGCTATACATTTCCAGTATAAACTGACCTCGTATTGTACGGAAATCCTATACAATGCGAGATCAGCATAAACTGGAATAGTATAGCTTGACGTGTAACCGTGTGTACGTTATCGTGGGATAATTTACCGATCTCCATGTGGGCGAAGCAGCGGGCGAAAGCTAGAGTGACTTATAAAATAAAAAAATAATGCCAACCAATGATACAGTATCCAACCACGGCTTTTCACACGGGGTTGTAAGAATCACGCGCGTCGCATTAAGCCAAGACCCAGGGTGTAAATTATAACACTTCCCTTTTTGCGTCGAGGGTTAAAAAGAAAGAAGAAGGAAGGACATAAAGGAAGGACGAAACTGATTTATTTGGGTCACGCACGGTACTTAACAAAGTTAAATTAACAGGTAATAATTGAACTGTTTTAAAAGAATAGTGAAAGAAAAAACCCAGTTCTATAATTTTTCGCTGAATATTAGTCAAATGTTTTAGTTAGGTATTGGAAAAAACAAGATCTAAGCAAAAAATAACATTAAAAAAATATAAAGACTTCAGCGAGGTTACAGTCAAAGAAAGTAGGTTATTCTAGTCTTGTGACGTAGCAATCTGTCACGCCTTTTGTGTGCGCTTTTTTGGTCTCCTGTAACCATAGAGCAACACAGGCCATCGGCGGCGGTCCGCCGGTGGCCTGTGTTGCTCTATGCCTGTAACTTAATTGGATAGTTACATAACTAATATATGAGTGTTTAAACGAGGATCCAATTTTATGGAACGCCATAACCCATTATCTATTTATCTTATTACAGTAATGCTGCGGCCACATCTGCGTCTATCGTGACGAAGCTTCGCGCAGTGATACGATAAACGCAGATGTGACCAACCATTATCGGTTATCCTCGCGATAGTTCGAGCTGCGTAGCACTTATCGCCCGGGTGGCGGTACATAATAAACGTGACAAAGCCGCTTATGTGACCACCGCATTCGCGCGATAACTTTATAACGAGGAAAACATACGAAGCTTCGGCACGCATTGCTTTGTCACGATAAACGCAGTTGCGGCCGCAACATTAGGATAAATGATTACTAGCATTCTACTATGCGAATACACCCGGATATGAAATTGATGACAGTAATAGGTTTAGTTTGATTAGTTTTGTGGTCCAGAAGTGGAACAAACAGATAAAATAGAATTTGGGTTAACTAAGTAACATGGAGTCGCAAGACGAGCTGTTTTTGGAAGTCCATGTGCTGAGTTGCCGACTCTAACTTGCCCCAAACAGGATAAAACACAATTAACTCTGTACTTGTTTGTACGGAAATAACAATAAAACTTCTTTAAATTGTTGTTTAGATGGCGGAAATTCCATTGTGTAGTGTAAATATAACGCTCGCAGGCAAGAAATTAAATTTGTTGTTGCGTGCGCTTATCTTATGTAATAACCTTCGAAGTTTTGTAAGAAGTTTATCATCAGTTTCTCTCGGAGATTTTCAGTTTATGGAGAAATCAAATTGAGGAAAATGTCCACCGAAGACACTAATCCCAAACACGAAATCAAAGAAAACAGGAAGGTTCATTCCTTGAGGCTATAGGGAAGGGTCGGCCATAAATTTTACACTGCAACTGTTCCACAAACTTATTTTGCCGCCGGCCAAGTGGGCTACTATTACTATTTGAGTTATTTTGTTAAGTAAGTTACGACGTGACAGTTGTCGACAACTGCAAAATTATGTTTGTGAAAGTTTAATATGACAACCGACGAGCTTAGGAGAATCACTTTGTGGGTTATATTGATAAAATATGACGTAGGGAGCAGTAAAATAGAGACATAAAATATTTGGGTCTCTCAGTAACTAGACGACGTTATAAAGATCGGGTGGTGGGTGTAAAGGGAACAGCTAGGCAATGAAATATATATATCCACAATGGGGTGTAAACGAGCTGGAGGTGTCGGAACATCGCGTGATCTCAGCCGATAATTAAGCCTAATCGCCGATTTACTTATACGAAATTTCGAGGCAACCGTATCTGATTCCCTCGGTGGTGTTGGTGTATGAATAATTCAGGCATTCATTATCGTATTCTGGAAAAATACTTTTTTCGTTTCGAAAGGAAATGAATTCTTCAAGAGTGTCGATTTGCGATCTATTGGTATGGGTATATGAATTTTGAAGCGACTTCTGGACTACATGCTAGGCTAACAGTTTATTTAGGTACATTATTATGACAAACTTTTTATGAATGTTGATAAGTAGCTACAATCGTGTTTATTTGACGATTTCGTTAATTACATAAAAGCACAGAATACTACAGAAGGCGCACTCCGCATTTTAGGTATTAAGCTACAAGTACGCCGCGGGGTCATCTTGTCGGGCCAATTCAAACTTCTAGGTAATTAGCGCTGTGCGACCTTAATTGCACTCTATTGTTTCGTAGCAAGAGTCGCTTTTTATTTAAATGATTTTGCGAGTGAACCATCTGTGGTAAAAGCTACATTTTCATTCTCGTATAATATAATGACTTCCATTCAATTAGCTTGCAATAACAGTTGCTAATTGGGTCATACGAAAAACATTAGAATTATTAGCATCAAATGACCGTTACAATTCAATTAATCTTTTTACAAATTGCTTTATAAAAGTCCTGACCATTCATTTGCATACGTAATTACTTTTATGGAAAACGCACTCAGTTAACTCAGTTAACTCCACGTTGGACTTCTTTTAAAACTGAAAAATCTATGTAAAAGAATTTTCTATTTAGATTTGAAAGAGTGGGTTTGTGGGACGTCGATAGCCAATTACTAGTTCGTATAGTCAATGTATCGGGGTGGTGCGATCGCAACAAATCCCGGGGCAATACTGTTAAATTGGAATCGGTTCCCTAGTTGACAGTCAAGACATTCGACAAACTGCAACTGTGAACAACAGTGGATACTTTAGCTCTTTTATCATCGCATTCCTAGCTTCCTCTCGATATTTTTAATTGGTTCTTGGTAGTTTATTACTTTGGAAACTTAATCGATTGTTGGTGGAGATTTATTTCGACAAACCACCTAAGGAACACAATAAGGAAAGTTAAGATAGCTGTTAGGATGGAACTCAATGTGTTACACAAAGGAAACTGTGACTACTTTTAGCACAGAGGGGAACAATAGGGTATTAAGACTTTGAATACAAACGAACATGTTAAAACATTATTTAGATCTTTTGAAAATGTGGTTGTACTCTGTTTCAAACACACAAAAGATTATAAAAGCTATTTATATTGGGACAGGACTATTATTTTCATATCCAAAAATGGTTCAGAAATCCAAAAGTAATAATAATGAAAAATGGCATTGCATTACATAATATTATTATTCAAATAACATTTTTAATATGCGCGAAGGCTTGCACCATTTGTCATTTTAGGTATTTAATCATTTCAAGCACAAAGTGTTGACATTGAGCGCATTCTGCAATGGCTGACATTCCGAACATCGTGCGCTCGGAAAATGTGTGAGGCTGAGGGAAATGTATGAGTATTTTGTAATCATGTGAACATTTTGTGCTAGCTAGATATCAATAGTGCCAATATTAAAATGAAATGAAAGGTTTCTGACTGGTATAAAATTAATTCACCACTACCCTAATTACCGGTAAACTGCCCTAACTTTGCCTGGCGTCCTAAGTTTGCCTATAATGAAAATGATGTAATATCTTTTTCATTTTACTTGTATGGCAAAGGAAACTTTGAGATTTTATAGACAGCTTTAAGTTTCGATTGCCATACAAGTAAAATGAAAAAGATATTACATCATTTTCATTATAGGCAAACTTAGGACGCCAGGCAAAGTTAGGGCAGTTTACGGTACGCAATACACGATCAATCAGAATCTGAATCGTTTTGAAATAGATTGCTAAGACATTGCTTCATAAGTTCTTTTATTTTTATTTACTTACTAAAGTTTTACTTGTTTAATACTCCAATAGATAATAATGGTTTTCTTTCTTTTTGGTAGTAAAATTCTTTTAATCTCACAAATACATTGCAAACTGTAGTTTTGTATAATTTAGAAGCATTTTTTTTTGTAAATGTGAGTACCGTGGAGCCGTTTACCATGTTATTATGTTGTATGTTGACTTGAAGGACCATGGCAGTTGAGAGTATGTCATGCTCACTTAAGTGTCTCGCTGATGGTGGCGAGTGTGTTGGATCATTCGGTTCCCTACAAAATGGTTGAACTGGATGGTGCTGATCCACGCGTCATGTTCGTGAACGGGCGCCGTCGGTTGAGACTGGTCATCTCTTATCTGCCAGGGCTTATCAATATTATAGCTTATTAATCTTATATTTTTAATCGTTTTTGATTATTATTATTTTTTACATTGTTCTCACATATACCTAGAAGCAACAAGAGTAATGTACCCAGGATTTTGTAATTTCTATATGTAAAAAAGTGTCCTTGGAGTTTCTTGCCCGTTCTTCTCCATAGCAAACTCAAAGCATCTATTTCAATTAAACCATTTACAGGCACTCTTGAATTGTCAAAGAGTTGGTCAGTTAGTCAGAAAGTTGAAGCTAGTTGCCCATTCCAAAACGTAGATCTCTATGGAAAAGAACGGGCAAGAAACTCAAACGAATCTTCATCATCAACCAAATGAGAAGAGTGCCTCATTTCCTATTTAATGTGAAGCTTATAAAACCACACCTACGCACACCTAATTCCGGAATTACCTCAAACACCCAAAACACTCCACAAGAAACTTGGAAACAAAGTGTCAAGCGAACCGTGGCGTGTCTTTTAGGCGCGACTTAAGCACGCGTGTCGCAAACCTGGCACCAAGCAAGTTTAGGCCCAATTTACCTTGCCGCGGATCGGAGTGGAAGCAAAATGAACTTTATGCCAATTGTCTAACGTTCAAACTAGATACGCGCTTGTAACTGCGGGAATTCCCGAGAATGCGCGTGAATTCTCCGACGACGCGCAACCTGGTATTTGGCTCGTATCTAGTTTGTGCGTTACACAATTGACATAAAGTTCATTATGCTTTGTACAAAAAATTCACTTCCATTCCGTTCCGCGGCAATGTAAATGGAGCCTTAGTATTCTTCACGCGAAGCCTCCGACGATACATAAACCTAATTGAGTTCACCAAGTTACAACAGCACTCGGCCGTTAATATGGCACATCGGCTTTTTGAAAAAGTTTGGCTTTGTATACTCTCTCTTTCTTTGTGTAGTCTCTATCACTCATAGCTGTGTGACAGTTATTAGAGTCCGACCGAATTTTGTTCTCGATTTTCGGTAATTTTCGGCCGAAATATCCGTTTTAGGCAATTTTCGTTAAGGCAAAAATAAAATACAACGTTCCCTGTGATTTAAGTATGACAAAAAGATTGATAATAGTATTTATTTCTATAACATTTACCAAAGAAAAACCTGTCGACAACCAAAAATGCATATTTTTTCTTTATTATTTTCGGTTTTCATCCGAAAATGAAAATCAGGCCGAATTACGTTTGGTTTTGGGCTGACAAAAAAACCTTTTGGTCGGACTTGTAATGACAGTCTCCTTCAAAAGCAGGATGTGTCGTATATTTATGTATGGGGACTGTTTTCGTGTGTCTCCTCCCCACTTGTGTTCCCTACTTATGTGTTACCCTACTAACCTATTAGGAATTCCATGGAGTGACGAGTATCCATGCCGAAATTTCGAGTATTTATTTTATGCGGTCATGAATATGTTAATTGATGTAACGTTAAATTAGCATTTGCAGATATCAAACTAAGAAAATATTATTAAAAATGACAATATACTATTTTTAAAATAACGGTGATTCAAGAAAACTTCTTTAGAGACAGAATCTACACGTCCTAGAATTATTATGATAAAAGTATATTAGCGGCAGGTTTCCGTAATATGAAAGACGAAGACCGTAACGAAACGCAATTTGGTTAATGTTCATTTATAACGACCTCTGTAAATGGCGAGATATAAAAATATTTGTGTTGTTTACAGCTAGTACTGTTCGTAAATCATAAAGTTTGGAAAATTTATTGTACGTCCGATGTGTGTACATGTTTTGTTTGTAACATCTATGACATCTACGGTATGACTAGGGATCTGTAGGTACACATTGTTTGTTGTACCTGTATGGAAAGAATGAGCGCATCATTATTGATGCTTGGAAACATGCTGGTCCTGCTCCATAGGACAATTTAGAATCTAGACAAAATCTAACTGGTTGCTAATTTAATTGTATTTTTTATATTGATTTTACATTCTGTGATTACTTGAACTCACACACTGACTTATTAGTACCTATTACTTGTAAAAATGTTAGGAATATCGTATAATTTTACAATGTTTGTAAATATGTGAGCACCATGCTTCTACCACATGATTAATTTATTGTCATTCCTTAATCTTTCATTTCATTTTCACATATAATTATATAATTGATGTATACAAGATATTGTGAAAACATTTTAAAAGAGTAACGGTGCAGTTTCTTGCCCGTTCTTCTCCATACGAAAACTACTTTTTGGAAGGGGCGACTAGAATCAACTTTTTTTTATTTTGTAAATGTTGACGTTCAAAAGTGCCTTTTTTGTGCCTAATTGAAATAAATTATTTGACTTTGACTTTGACTTTGGCTTGACTACCAAAAATATCTACATAAAAGGATTACACATAGGGTCATGACACAAACCATATAATTTCCTAGAATATGCCGGTTTCCTCGCGATGTTTTTCCTTCACCGTTTTGAGAGCAGTGGTAATGAAATTATTTATACACGAAAATATGTGACATCTGCCAACCCGCACTGGGCCCGAGTGGTAGATTACAGCCCATCCTCTCTCGAAGAGACGAGGCCTGTAACAGCAGAGGGAACATTATAGGCTGATTATGCATGCATGATATAATTTTTTGGAGTAGGAACATAGGTACAATAGAGCTTAAGACGCAGATATTTTATTTTATTTATTTATTAGGGACAAAAAAACAGTTACATGTTAAGGCGATACAATAATATTCTTAAGATAAATAGTTAAACATATAACCCACACTATTGTCCACGGATTAATCAAATAAGTGAAAAACGGAAGCTGATTTTAAGAATATTGTTGTAAATTATTCGAATTAGGTGCTAGTTTAAAATTTTGATGCTAATGAAGTGATAGCGAGAGTTTTAAATTTTTTATTAGAGAAAAAGAAAATGTCTATGTCCATGAAGTGTGCGTTATAAGTTTCCACAAGGCGTCGAAGAGGTACTCGTGCCCCGGCATTGGTCTTACATGAATTCACGTGGAATAGGTGGGGCACGCGAGTCCCACGCCAGATTACATTTCTGGGTACCGTGTAACATATTTTATTTGTAATTTCAGTGCAGTCAAATCTATTGTGGCACAAACCATGCAGCATCATTGCATCCAAAAGTAATCGTCTAGATTGTAGACTTAGAATGTTGTACTTACGTAATAAATGTGTGTAGGGAATCTTCGAGTGAAAGCATTTGTAGTTCATGCCACGCAAGAATTTTTTCTGTATCATTTCTAATTTGTTATTGTATTTGAGGTAATATGGATTCCAAATAGGTACGGCGTATTCAAGTTGAGAGCGTATTAAAGACCTATACAACATCAAAAAAGTAGAGGGTCGCACAAAGTCCTTTGAGGATCTCATGACGAAGCCATACATTTGAAAAGCCTTATTTATTATACTATCAATGTGCAGGTTGAAATGCAAACACGAATCCATGATAACACCTAGGTCGCGAACGGAATCTACTACATTTAATTGTTGATTATTAATGGAGTAAATAAAATTAATTTTATTCTTATTCTTTGTGAATGATACACTATGACATTTAGGGAGACTAAGGAAGAGCTTGTTCTCTTTGCAATAGTTATTAAGTCTGGTAAGATCGTCTTGGAGGAGTCGGCAATCTTGGATATTTTTGCAAGTTTTATATATTTTTATATCATCTGCATACATTAAGAAACGAGCATTAACGAAACATGTTTTAATGTCATTTATGTAGATAATAAAAAGAAAAGGTCCTAAAATGGATCCCTGTGGAACTCCAGAATTTACAGTAACGACTTCAGATTCGTAGCCATTAATAACGACTCTTTGAGTCCTGTTAAAAATATATGAGACAAACCAACGCAGCAAGTTCCCACGAATTCCGTTAAAGGCCAGCTTTTCCAAAAGAAGCATGTGATCCACCTTGTCAAAAGCTTTCTGAAAATCAGTGTAGACGGCGTCAACTTGGACGCGGTGATCCATGTTTTCAAATAGGAAGTTGGTAAATATCATAAGTTGGTAATATATGTCGTTGAGCTTGCGTGTTCTGTACTGAGCTCACGCAACGCGTCTTACGTCCAGCCAGTAATAGGACATCCATCAAGGAGCGCTATCCCAAATTAGACGCATTATTCATTTATTATACATAAAACAAAAGGTATTTTAATAAAACACGTATACAAAAAAATCTATAATTATAATATTATCTTTAAAATAGTGAAGGTTTCAGGAAAATAATACGCTTGATAGATTTTGCGTGATTCTCAGATTTGCGTCAGATCCGCGTCCGACATAATTTTACAATTTAATTTCACTATGGAATATAAAAATTATTAAGTTATTAAGAAAATGCTCTTATTTAACATATATTTTTTCAAAATCATTAACACTACTCGTTTAGACGTGATCTTCAGTATAAAAACATTAAAAGTCGGTTATCTTATAGCTAATTCATATTCTCACGAAACAAAGTTCAAAACTAAATTAAGAATGCAACATTATAAAACAATTTCTATTAACTCGCAGTTTAGTTCATTAATAAGGATCGAACATCCGTGAGCATAACATAAGCAGTTTTAAATACTTACTAAAAGGAAAAGTTTATTTTCTTGGAATGTATTAAGACAGCTAGGAAAAGCAACATGCTTGCATTCGCTGGCCGGATAAATTCTACATGCCTTGGATTCTTTAACGTTTTTATTTTAAAGCGAGCGGCTTTTCTCGCGTTGAAAAGTGATTGGATTTATGGTTTGGCTACTGCGCTTTACCATCTCGAATTTGTTGAGTTTCCAAAATGGTTTTGCAGGTTTTGGAAATCGATTTGAGCTTTGAGCTACGCTGCGATATACTGTTAAATTGATTAAATGTCAATTGAACTCACATGCAGTTTCATGTGTCAGTGGCATGTCTGTCTGTGCAGTTTGAAGCTATGTGTATTGATTTGAAGATACCTAATGTGTTGCTATCCATCATTTGGGAATAACTAAGACACATTTTTTTTCGGATAGGAAACAGACACATTTTGTCTGTCGATGTTGATTTTAAGGTAAGTAGGTAACACATCTTAAAATGTATGTGAACACTCAACGTTGCTTCCAATGAAGAAGTGAAGAAGAAATACCTACGTAAATGTCGACATGAAAATTCTAATCAATCATATAGGTAAAGCAGTTTTCCGTCAATCGTAGAACTAGTTTGCAACTACCACAACAAACTATACTCCATAGGTTTAAGTAGTTAAATAAAGGTAAACAAATCGTAAAAAGGGTTTTTATAGATGACACTTTCTTGTTTAAAAATACGATAAAACCAAATTAAATTTATTTTAGATTTTTACAATAGTTTCCTCTTTTAGTAATGTGTGTTAAACTTTATCATTTATTCTTAAACTACTCTTCGTAGATGTAACTGCTTGAGCGCAATCTTTTAGTTAGATTTATAATAATAATAATATAATATTTTTATCTGTCTATTGTAAAGAGCCCAAACTCTAAACGTCAACGAATTATAACGTTGCTAAATTGAAGAGTACAATTGTGACGTAGCATGACAACTGAAGTGACAGGTATTACGTTTAATCGGTTACTTGACAGCTGTCTGGTCACGTGTTTTTTTAGTTTACCTTTATTTAACTACCTTAACCTATGGAGTATAGGTAGGTATGGAAATAAGCCAGATATAGGTATGGAAATAAGCCAGTAGGTAAGGGAAAATCCCAGATAAAGGTGAACATTCCTATAAAATCTCGAATGTCGTCGACCGTGCCTTCCTTATGACAATCCAAGGAAATTCAAATCCATTGTATAATAAGCCACGACCAAGTTGTTTCTCAAGTAATGTCTGCAAGTACTTGAGGATCTGTGTTTTAACAGCCGGTTGGGGCGCTAACTCGGATTCTAACTAATAAAACAGCTCTGTTCGGATCTTTAAAACCCCGAAAACGGGACCTTTGAGGATTTTTATTGCTTACAATATATTTATATGGGCAGTTTACTTCGGCAATAAAGAGTTATCTTTCAGTTCGTCGTGTGTTTGGGACGTAGATTGTTAAGCCAGTTAATTCATTTAGTTTGGGTTAACGAAAGTGATATTCTAAAATGGCGAATTTCTTGAACCCTTTTTGTTACCAAGAGAATATGAAGCAAGTAAATTGAAAAAGAAAAACTTAATTAGAGTATCGTCGCGATGCCCTCGGGGTTCTTCGGCAAGCCAACATTCTGTTGAAAAGACGAGACGATGCACGTCACTAGCTATTGTTTTTCAAGTTTTAATTACGTAATATTAAAAAGCATAATATTACGCGATATAACGTAATTAAGCAAGAAAACGAGTTCACACATGAAGGTAACCATTAGGTGTGACGTTTTTCGTGTTTATATCATATATAAGTTTTTACTTTGATGAGAAAACGTAAGTGGCTTTTTTAGGGTTACAAGGGTAAACAAGGAACCCTTATAGTCTCGCCATGTCCATCTGTCTGTCTGTCCGTGGCTTAGCTCAGAGACTTTGTACTAGAAAGCTGTAATTTGGTATGGGTATACATATTAATCACGCCGACAAAGTGGTAAAATAAAATCATGAAATAATTGTTTTAGGGTACCACACCTACACTTAAAGTGGGGATGTTTTTTTTTATCATCTATCCCATGGTGTGGGTTGTCGTTGGAAAGGTCGTTCAAAAATATTGGGATTTTGTTAAGGAGTCTGTTTGCGATATTAAGCTTTAAAGTGCTAATTTTTGTTAGAGTCAAGTGTGTGTGTCCCTGCCAGTTAAATGGTTGGTTTTAGATATGTGAAAAAATTCACGACAGTAATATATATAACGAAATTAAAAGGAAAACTATCACAGCTAAGTAGGCTTTACAAGATTACGAGTAATAATCGACCAACTTACGTTTTCGGTTGCAAAAACATATTCTCCCGTACATTCCGTATGAGAAAATATGTTTTTCAACTACGAAATTAAGTTTCTTATTGCGATTAATTCATCCTAACTACGGAACCCTTCATTGTGCGTGGTCCGACACGTACTTGGCCGGTTTTCTTTGGTATACAATCCAAACCAAACTCAAGATTCAGAATGACTCAGGTTAAAGACTGTAACGTTTAGAAGTTAAACTTCTTAGAAAAAGACAGCGGGCCGCTATAGGCGTACGAACTAAGGAAAACTGTTATGTATTGCACTCTTTCATCATGAACCAAATAGAAAGAGCGCGGTATATAAGTTTCCCTTAGTTCGTATGCCTATCACGGCCCATGTGTCCTCCCTGTTTCATTGTTTAAGGTTCTGGCCAGTTGCACTAAGATTTTCCTGTTCAAGTTTATCTTCGTGCATAATGCACTTTTTACATTGTAGCTGCTAGCTGCAAGTCATCTAACACATCCGTCCGCCGGCACGGCAAAAGCTTCACTGGCGAATCCGTGGCGCTGCGAGATATTTATACGAGTGGCACAGCGCGGCCGCTGAGTCAACGCGACACCAAACGGATTAATATTGTACTTATTTTAACTTCTAAACTAATATTTATTACTATATTCCTATTGGTTCATTTATGTAAGAAACATGCACAACATACAGTACTTGTGAAACTTGTTTAGCTTTAAGTCTGTACATAATAATTAGGACAAGATATATATAATTTACTATCATCTGGAGTTTAACTTGAACACCCTTACAAGCGCTACAGTACTCCCCATAACCGCAGTAACATCGCTTCGTTCCCCACTAGTGAACGATTTCAACACATACACACAGATATTGTTGGACCACTACCTACATCTTCGTGTGGACATCGGTACCTACTTACCATCATTGATCGATGCACACGTTGGGCAGAAGCAGTACCACTGCAGGAAATAACAGCCGAAGTCGTCGCAAGAAAGCTGTACGAAACATGGATTACCCGTTTTGGTTGTCCTATCAAAATAACAACCGATCAAGGGCGACAATTTGAAAGTCGACTATTTCAAGACCTCGCACTATTGCTAGGAGTGGAAAAAACCCGTACTACTGCCTACCACCCGCAGACTAACGGCATCGTGGAACGCTGGCATCGAACACTGAAAGCCGCGCTCATGTCACGACTAACGAGTAGCAGCAAATGGATTACCGAGCTACCGACTGTATTGATGGGACTACGAGCCGCGACGCGTACTGACACCAACACCAGCGCTGCGCAGCTCACCTACGGACAAGCGTTGCGACTACCAGGCGATTTCATATCACAGCTGATCACGTCGGGGTCACCACTGTAGCGCTTGTAAGGGTGTTCAAGTTAAACTCCAGATGATAGTAAATTATATATATCTTGTCCTAATTATTATGTACAGACTTAAAGCTAAACAAGTTTCACAAGTACTGTATGTTGTGCATGTTTCTTACATAAATGAACCAATAGGAATATAGTAATAAATATTAGTTTAGAAGTTAAAATAAGTACAATATTAATCCGTTTGGTGTCGCGTTGACTCAGCGGCCGCGCTGTGCCACTCGTATAAATATCTCGCAGCGCCACGGATTCGCCAAGACCATCGCTTTCGAGGACACTGAAAAAGCTGAATGCCTAGCAGACAGTCTCGAGGCCCAATGCTCCCCCAGCTCCCAACCAGTAGACCCAACTCACCTCTTAGAGGTCGACGCTGAGGTCGAACGTAGAGCCTCTCTCCCTCCCGTCGAGGACCCTGATAATCCGATGCCTCCCGTCACTCCTGACGAGGTGCAGGACATCATCAAAGGTCTGAAAACCCGCAAAGCCCCCGGCTCTGATGGAATCACTAATAGGGTGATCCAGCTATTCCCTGCCCCCCTGATAATGCTATTGGCCACCATCTTCAATGGTGCCCTAAGCAATAACATCTTTCCACAAGCGTGGAAAGAGGCCACGGTCATCGGCATCCCGAAACCAGGCAAGCCAAAGACCGAACCGTCGAGTTACCGCCCCATAAGTCTGCTCAAGGTACTCGGCAAAGTTTATGAGAGGCTTATTTATAAGCGTCTCAGAGACTATGCCGAAACCAAGGGCCTCATCCCCAACGAACAGTTTGGGTTCAGAACCCAGCACTCTAGCGTGCACCAGGCTCACCGGATTATTGAACACATAAGCAAACAAACAAAAACATTATCGATAATTGTTATAATCTATGCGAGAGACTGGTTTCTGTACTAGGAGACCTGTATGACAGATTACCAGCCTCTCCAGACTCCGGATAACATGTGAACAGCTGTATACAGATTGAGATTATTGCTGTTATGGGGGTACAAAGTGGGTGAGAGGAACTAAATTGCATGAGTGAGTAATTGAGTATGTGTGCGAGAGTATGTGTGCGCGAGTGTGAGTGCGAGTGTGTGTGAGCGTGTATGTGTCTGTGTGAGTGTGTGCGGGAGAGAGTGAGTGTTTATGTGAGTGAGTGTGTGCTGGGTGAAGGAGGTGACAGCATACTCAGTTGGTTAGGATGGTACAACAAGCAGATTTTCAGTGTCATCGTAGTCGAGGGACTTAAGCCAGGCAGTAATAACCCTCTTACAATTAGCTCTTGTAAGAGGGTAAACTGTTAGCTTCTTGTTTATCTTATTATATAGATGTCCACCAAGAAATTCAAAGAATTTGCGTGAGAAGGCGGTGCTACGATTAGTAAGTGCTGGGCAAACCCTGTGTTTGACTCTCTTGTTTGCATTAAGTAAAGGATCATACCCTATTAGTGAATGTTGTTTTAGAGCGGAGCACAGAATATAAAGTTGTCTTACTGTCAGCACATCAGAGAGCAAGTACAGATCTTTGGTAGGAAAGAGGAAAGGTAACGACAGGCTTACTTTTAGTACCGCTCTTTGAGCTCTTTCAAGTTTTATTAAGTTAGTTTTACAAGTGCCACCCCATACAGTAATGCAATATGTTAGAATGGATTGGCACAGTGCCATGTAAACCATTTTAATGACATTTTTATCTGCAACACGGCTTAAATTTTTAAAAATGAAAATTAATTTTCGAGTTCTGGAAGAAAGAAGGTCCAGGTGGTGCTTGAAGCCGAGAGTACTATCAATCATGACACCCAGGTACTTTATACTAAAAGCTATTTCTAATCGACTGCAGGAACAGGAGTGGGCAGATGAACAGTAATGATACAGCCTTGATGTAATAATTTTCGTGAACTGTGGATGAGATGTTTTTAATAGAGAATGGTACAAATTTAGTTTTGCTGACATTGAGCGGTGGCTTCCAACGCGGTTTGATAACCGGTGCAGTATTCTTCGACATAGCGAAAGCGTTCGACAAAGTCTGGCACAACGGCTTATTATATAAGCTCTACAAACTCGGTGTGCCAGATCGTCTCGTGCTCATCTTACGGGACTTTTTGTCAAACCGCACTTTCCGCTATCGCATCGAAGGAGCGATATCCTCCCCCCGTCCTATCCGCGCAGGAGTCCCTCAGGGCTCTGTGCTCTCCCCCTTGATCTTTACGCTATTCACCAGCGATATCCCAAAGAGTAGAAAGGCGCAGTTGGCTCTGTTCGCAGACGACACGGCCATCTACTACAAGGGTTCCGGCTCTGACTCGATAGCCCGCACTCTCCAAACCTCAGTCGACAACCTCGGCGCCTGGTTTAGAAAGTGGAGGATCGAAGTTAACCCAGATAAAAGCCAAGCGGTTCTCTTTTCGAAACCGAAAAAGCGATGGAAACCCCCCCTCCCCCGACCAATCACCATGTTCGGTAAGCCTATCCCCTGGGAGAAGCGAGCCAAATACTTAGGTGTTGTCCTCGACCAGCATCTCTCCTTTAGCGATCATATAAAGCAGGCTCGCTCGCGAGCCGCTTTCGCGCTAGGGAGACTCCACTACATCCTGAATGCACGTAGCAAATTGTCACTAAAGTGCAAATTGCGTACGTACACGGCGTGCATTCGCCCAATCATGACATATGCGGGAGCCGTCTTTGCACACGCAAAGCCTCACCACATCCACAGGATGCAAACACTCCAAAATAGATTCCTCCGCAAAATCACCGGTGCCCCCTGGTACGTTAGGAACGAGATCCTTCATCTCGATCTAAAGATCCCCACAATCCACCAATTCTTAAAACGCAACTCCAAGCGTTTCTTTGAGTCCGCTGCCAAACATCGCAACCCTCTGGTTGTCGAGGCCGCCAATTATATCTCCAGCAGAATTAGTCAGATCCGCCGCCCTAGGCAAATCCTCACCGACCCTGATGACCCCATAACCCTCCTCCAGGAGAGCAATAGGGCCACAAGTACAGTGCTCAAGCACAGACACCGACCCGCATTCCGACCTCGCCGCCGAGGTCCTCCGCGATCGCGACCCTCCCGAGTAAATAATACTCCACCCCGACCCTTGCTCGACGATGCGCCAGCCCGCGTCGATGCTGAGCCTGTAGCTTTAAACTCCCCGACAAATAATAATAACATATCTTTGATCCAGCCTGTCCCATCTTGCTGTCCTCCCCCCAGCGACGCCCTAAGCCGAGGTCCGTACCCCACAGGGGGTGCCCTTAGCGAGCGCTCGCCTAGTTTTAATTTAGAATAGTTTTTTCGCCCCTGGCTGGAGGCTTTGAGTATTAGTAGCTTAAGGCATCCGCAGGAAAGCTCGGTTAAGTAGTCATGGCCTCAGAGGTCATCTACGAGATGCCATACACAAAAAAAAAAAAAAAAAAAAAAACGGATTCGCCAGTGAAGCTTTTGCCGTGCCGGCGGACGGATGTGTTAGATGACTTGCAGCTAGCAGCTACAACATTAATGTTATGTTCCTTTGTCCTATGACTTAGTGGACGTCCAGACAGAAGCTTGACAGACACATTGAATGGAAATGTAAATTACCTAGAGTAGTCAGCAATTGTCTATGCTGCATAAAGAATACATGTTATGTTCTAACTTTATCACTTAAAAACAAACTAAATTCTAAGTTCCCGACAATAGGGATGTTGACAATTTTTTATTGTCCGTCACGTTTTTTATTAAAAAAATATTGGACTCGTACTTTTTCTTTTGTTGCGTAATCATAAGATTACAGCAATACATGGAGTGGGCAATACGTTAAAATGTGGCATGACGTCACTCCCTGGTAGATTTTATTTTAACTTGTGACGTAAATCATAAATCATTTATTTATTTGCAAATATGGGTAAGAACACATAGATATTTTTCCTTATAATAAAGTTCTCCATATTTTACCACCACATGGTTATACAATTTAAAACTATCAATAATGTCAACTAAATTCAATAAATCACAATTCTAAAAACAATAAAAAATAAATCAATAATAACTAAATTAAATAATACATACCAAACAATTAAATTCAGTATAATCAATATTAATCAAGATCAAAATAATAAATGATTTTTCCTAAAAAATAAATCAGATGTAGCAGGCCTAGCATCTTTCATTTAAATACTCATTGATATGATAATAATATTTCGCAACAAAAAATACGACGGTTGTGAGTACTACACAACTGTCCTTTCTGAAGAACATCACCAATAAGATCACTGTATGTCCTCCCAGGGCGTTCCCTCCCGATGCTCACTCACATCTGCCTTGTAAATATATTTTGTTGGTCGCCTTTCACTTATCCTCTCAACATGACCATTTATTAAAATAGTCTATTTTAATGCTAATTATCATGTAATGCTAAATAAATATTTAGACTCCTTGGAATTCTTCCTAGGCGCATACAATTCTCTCAAAGGTTGCCATTTCATTGAGTGTCAATTTGATATCTAATAGAAAAAAATGGAAAATCATAATAGTTGATTGCTCTACCAAAGTCCATAACTTACTACAACCAAGTTATTCAAATCCGGAAAAATTGTTCTGCCAAGATGAACGTGACTTAGCTCGTTGACTTAGGCCCGTATTACAGAACCTCACTCAAGACTTAAGCATTACTTAAAACTAGTTTCAGCCAATCAAAAGGCTTTAAACGAGTTTTAAGTAATGCTTGAGTTTTGAGCGAGGTTCTGTAATACGGGCCTTAGATATGTTCCCGTCTCTATCTTGCACTTATAGTTTGACAGTTGTGCGACAGTCACAATAATAACGCTTAGCCAAAGTACGAAGTAACTTTTACAGATCTCGACCTTAGTTTGTATACCTGACAGGGATTCAGGTGTGAACATTTGTAATATAATATCGTTTGTTCATGAATGGATACCTTTTACCTGCATATAAACGAGAATAAAACTATTAAATCGTTTTTTAAAGATTTGTTAAAAAAATTGCCATTAAATACTAGGAGCTAGGAGCTGCGTTTGTTTTCTCAAACAAAATGGCAGCAAATTGTTTTTGAGAATTTAATAGAAAAGTTTCTTCGGTAAAAGAATTCAAATGGTAAGATGGAATGATAAGCGTTACCTATTTGTTTTGCACGTTTTCTCTGATTACCTTCAAATGAAAGAGTTCGTCTTCGTGATTTTTTTGCAACGTTTCCAGTTTTCTTAAACGGCGCACAATGAAAAGGGTACACTTTTTAACCTAACCATACTTTGGATGATTAAATGTCAACAACGGTTGTTGACTTTTTATCTTTTGTGGACGACAAAGTGGGTTAATAAGTCTATTTAACTTAGGCCCGCTTTCGCGTTCATGGGTTAGCTAAATAACTCGGAGTTAACAGCTAACTCAGGGTTAATTCTAAAGAGAATTATGTGATTAATCCTGAGTTAGCTGTTAACTCCAAGTTAGCTGTTAATGTACAAGTGGGCCTTAGATAAACTTCTAAAACTAAATTAACTAACAAACCTGGTACTTGTTGAAATACCTACACTGAAGAACTACACGAAGTTGAAAGAACTACTCTGTCCTCCCATACCTAATAACACTGTTATTTGAAAATATTGTAAAAGCCCATTATTTTTAAAAGAGTAACCGTGGAGTTTCTTGCCGGCTCTTCTCCATAGGAAACAACGAATTGGAACCTCGCACCTAGCTTCTGACGTTCCATAAGTGCCCATGTAGTTTTATAGGAAATAAAAATATTTTGAATTTTGAATTTTTGAAAACTATTAGTTTTAAAATATGATATCCTAACCTAACTGAAACTATAAAAAAAACATAAATATGGCGTCTAAAAATTCCTCCACATCGCTGTCGACTGGTACCCAAGAGACTGGCGGCATTCCCACGTGGTATGGCAATGCTTAGCTAAAGCCAAGGTAAAAGCCAGCCAAGTCACGGAAAGTGTCAACCAGCCGTTTGAAAATTTCGTTGAATAAACCATTAGCAGCATTCCATTTTACTTGGATAGGTTCAAAATATTTTAACAGCTGGTAATTTTTTGCTTCCCTGATGAGTTATGTGATGAGCCCTGTTGTACTGTTGTGCAACGTAATTTTTTTTTTGTTTTTAAAAACTTTGCCCCACACTAGGAATTTCTCCTGTATCGTGGGTGCGTTTACAAACATTTAAACTCACATACACAAACAGCCAGACCCGGAACAACTACTTGCAGGTCATACAAATATTTGTTCCGTGCGGGAATCGAACCCGCGACACGCAGTGCAGCAGTCAATCAAAATTATGCTCCTACTAGCAGTTGCCCGCGACTTCATCAGCGATCCAGGATGAAAAGTAGCTTATGTCCTTTTCCAGGTCATGATCTACCCATGTGCCAATTTTTTTAATAATACAACTGACGGACAAAAAATATATTTTTAGTCATCATCTCTATTAGTTAGTTAAACAGACAGTTAAACTATAACTACAGTGCTTAAACTTAACTTAATCTAAAAACAGAGTAAAACTGAATTATTATAAAGTTCAATAGATTAAACTCAAGCATGGAATTTAAACAAACTTATCTATTTTTCAGTCAAACTCGTAATACTTCAGAAATAAATCGTATTTATTCACAACAATAGCTTGAATAATTTGTGCCTTTACAATAATTTACCGACATACTGGCTTATCACGACAGCAGTAGCTACCAGCACAAATATGTTCCGGTAATGTACGCCAGACAATGAAATTGTTGCACCCAAAACCTACCAAATTATAAAAATTCTGTTTCAAGATAATTGCGAAGTTTTCGAATAGGTATATTTAAACAGAAATGGTTGTGTTTTAAGGATTCTTCCACCTAGGAAACTCAAGTATCTCTGAAACTTACCTGATTTAAGACCCATATCGAATGGGAACGAAATAGCAATTACGAACAGCATTCCGATTCAAAAAAGAGAATGAATCGAATGAAAAGAAAGAATTCAAGGAAATAAATTGATACGAATATTTCGTTACAACTTAGGTACTTACTACAACCAGATACGATTGAGCCATGTACTCTATGTAGGTAAGTAAAGCATTCGGTTCCACAGAAAATTAAAAAAATGTGGAGTTTCATTGAGTAAAAGAATCTACGAGTATATCTTATTCCAGGTGCATCGTCTTCACATATAATTATAATTAATATATTTGGGCGGGTTATTTGACTATGATTCTTTATAATTTTAATTAAGTAGATTTAATTAATGTATATTATAAATAAAGCAATAAAAAAAAAAAAATGTAAAACATTTTAAAAGAATAACGGTAGAGTTCCTTGCCCATTCTTCTACATACGAAAACTACATTTTGGAAGGGTTGACTAGAATAAAATCAACTTATTTGGAAATTTTGACCTAATTTGTGCCTAATTGAAATAAATTACTTGACTTTGACTTTATTTATCAAAGGTAATTACGTACCTATAATATGTGACTTTTGTGTTATGATACGAGATTTACAAGTGAGCGAAAGTAAATACATGCTTTGTGTGGCTTTTTTTCCGTACATTTTAGATAATAAAAGTAATTAGTGACAGCACAAAAAGCAAACGTTTTTTATGAAAGATTTTTTTTCTCATATTTTTTTAAATTTTCCGTTTAGTAGGCAGACACGGTAAACATTTTTACAGTTTTCAGTGCGCAAGCAATAAAGTCAACAGAAGGGTGGTAATTGCTTTCCTAAAATCACAGTATAGACCGGTGCAATACGCTGGCAATCTGTTACTATTTGCTAACACTACTACGAGTATACTACGAGTAGTAGTGAGTAGTAGTGTCTTTGAAAAACAAGCTTTAATTTGCTGCAATTCCAAGCTCTGTTTGTGCACCCACAGGAAAATGGAGAAAGGTGTACAATTAGGGAAATTCATTGTTGAAGAAATTAACACTAATTCCACACAACATTCCATACAACTGTCAATCAATCAATCAATTAATCAATCATTTATTTTGTTAAACATAGGTATGGTTACAGATAGTACGAGTATAGTGTCTAAAATATGTGCACTATGTTTTGCCTATATATGGAGTACAAAATTAAAATAAACACGCAATTACAATTAAAAAATACAATTTAAAATAAATGTCAGGTCAAAGAATGACAGTTGTGATTTGAATAAGCGGATGATTTAAGTTGGTAGTTAATTTGCTTAGTAATGATTTTTTCTAACTTTACCTACCTTACCGTTTAGTAATAGATGCTCAGCATCAAACAATATTTAGTAGAACACTGTGGCGCTTATTTCAAGTTTCAATAGATGATCAACCAACAGCACTTTTGAACTTTATAGCATGATCCTAAAAACCACAGAGCACTGATGCTCGGTTCCTACATAAAACCGAATTGTTTTACTTACCAATGGTCCTTTTTATTGCCAAACTGGGCATATTATGATCATGTCTCTGCGCATTGGTCGCTTCTAAGGTGGTTGCCCATACGCCAGCGCAGAGAGCAAAGGGCGCTGACCACCTTGTTTTCATTTCTTAACTCTCCCTCTTCCCCTAGTTATCTGGCCCCCCACTTTCAGTACATTTGCGCCAACCACAATAGAAATCTACGTTCATCTCACAATCGTCTTCTTCAATGTCCCACTCACCGCACAGACTTCATTCACTCTTCTTTCTTCATTCAGTCTATCTCTCTGTGGAATGCGCTCCCCCAGGAAATCAAGATGGCGATCAACCGGTTATCTTTTCGAATTAAAGTTCGCGAGCATATTCGCAAGAAGCTGGCAGTATCATCACAACGGTAATGTTTTCCCATTGTTTGTCTTATTTGTACTTATATTTATGTATAATTAGGTGTATTTATTATATTTATAGTTTTTAATAGGTATATATGTATATCTTTATATTTAAATATAAAAAATCTTCAAATCTCTCTGTTGCACCTACCACTGTTTGTCTCTGCATCACCCGAAGGTTGACTGGTAGAAAATGCCTATGGCATTAAGTCCGCCTCTGTACATTTGTGTGCTTGAAGTATTAAATAAATAAATAAATAAATACTCGTAAATAGATTCGTAAGCTAATTTAACCTGTGATTGCTACTTCCATATAGACTAGCGAAGGCGATTTGTGACACTTTCGGCGCCACAGTTTTTCTTATAGTCCGCGCGCGACTGTTAGTCACCGTTTGAGGTACCATCGAAGAAGTTCATATCTATACACCGTAAGGACTATTTCTACTTGCAGCGTTCGGCCGCTATTGAACCGGGCGGTAACAGATGTGGTCATCGTGTTCACGGGATTTGGTTTTTCAAATTGCTTGGATATGAAGTTTTTCGATAGTACCTACGTGAGCGGTGAGACGGGGGAGGTAGACAAAGGCCAAGCTAACTCAGTCTACCAATTTTGTCAAAGGCGCTCTCCCCCGTCTCACCGCTCGCATATCTCAGGCGGTGACTAGCAGTCGCTCGGACTATCAATGCAAACGCTGCCAATGGCGATTTCGTGCTCTGTGCTAAAACACGAACTTTCAGTTTATCAGCGAAAAACAGTAAGACATTCTTTGATTAAAAACGTTGCAGCAGATCTTATCTTCAAGCAAAAGAAGCTAGATCCTTCACCGCTTAATTATATAGAGTGGATGCACCGCGTCTGTTATAGGTGAACAACAACAATACTTGATCTACGAAAATCGCCCTTACTACTTTGACATAAACGCGCTGTCAATGTCAAATTGAAATGATGGTCATACCGGCCGCTGTAAATTAGACCGACGACGCTTTCAAACATTAATTACTAGAACATTCCGGCGCTGATTTTAGCGGATGATGAATAAACTGCGCTTGAAAGTGGACACTTTCATTTTATGATACTAATTAAATTATGCTAATTATGTTTTGAATGTGCAATAGCCCTTTATTGATGTAGGTATTGTATAATATGGATGATTGTTTAGACTACTACAAAATACCTTTAAAAGCCACTTATTCAACAAAAAAAAAAACTTTAACCTTTGCAACTTTAGTACCTTTGTCTATGGTTAGGTATTTTTTGCATTAACTCTTCTAGAAAATCAAGTAGGTATTCAGCAAAATGCAATTAGGAAAATAATGACCCGTACCTACCGGTGTGTTTCATTTTACAGAGGCATGAAATGATGAACTGTTCGGTTCCATCAATACCGCTTTGACGTTCCCGTGAGTGAGTTTGAGTTAGAACTCAATTTTCCATTACCGATACTAATATCGACTCCTCTATCAACGACGGTGAATTCTATTTACATTTGTTGCTCTGAAAGTTAAGTATTTTCGGGTATTTTTCTAGGAAACCTCTGTGTATTCTCGAACTTGTATTAAGTCCCCTACGCTTATTTTCCATCAGGTTTTTACGAAAAAGCTTTTTAGTTCTCAGTACAATGAACATTGAGTCAACATTTAATGGAAACTATTAGAAATCACACGTGTAACGAAATAAAGATCAAAAACCGAAATTCGATTATACAAAGAGGTTTGCTTTAGAGGTCATAGGTCGCCACCCACACCCTTTTGTACTGAAATTCATATTGTGTGGTACGAATAAAAAGGTCGAGTATATATAGTCCTCCAGACCGTATTTCGGCCGCCGAGGCCGGTCTGGAGGACAGATATTATAGTGCACAAGCATGTGCGCAGACACAGGTGCACTCTCTCTTCCCTCATTCTCATAGTCCAATGGGACGGCAATCCGACACGACCGGTGAGAGATCAGGTGCAGGACCAACGGCTTATCGTGCTTTCCGAGGCACGGGGGTGTCACACCACCGACTTCCAAACTCCGGGCTGCTATTAAGAAATTCCTAATGGAAAAACCCAATAATACCTCGCCCGACCCGGGAATCGAACCCAGAACCCCACGCTCAGAAGTCGCGGTTTCGACCACGAGACCAACGGTCAGTCGGGGGAGTATGTATAGTTATGGGGAAGTAAGTCCCGAATCGGTAATTTGATTTGGGCAATACGAAATGTCTTCCGCTTAATTGCGTATTTGTCACTCTAGTTTGTAGTAAAGGTTAATCATGGTCTGAGTTGTGACAATCATATTTTAAGTATCTAGATAATTCCATTTCAAGGTTCCGTGTAGTGCTGGACTTAAAGAATAGCACTACTCTATTTCTTCCCATGGGTGTCGTACAAGGCGACTAAGGGACTTACTAGAGAATGGGCGCAGCATTCTGTATACTTTTTTAACACCATACTGCAATCACCAACCCGCCTGCCAAGCGTGACGATTATGGCATACCTACCCCCTTTGGGAGAAGCCTATGCCACCAGTCGTCTTTCGGCTGAAATGATGATGATGAGATAATTCCATTTATAGGTTAAGTAGGATGTTTGTAGAATAAATACGGTTAGTGCGGTCTGGATATAAAGTCCTGCTAACAACTTTTCACCACGAAAAGAGCTATTCGCGTTTGCGTAGGTATTCGTGCAAAGTCGGCAAAAGAAAAAAGAGGACTCGGTTATTCAAAATGTAGTGAGTGAAAGATCTTCAATTTATTTATTTACTAGATTTTATCAACGGTTTCGCCTGCGTGCTGAGGCCATAGTGTGAGTTTCTTTTAACTATCTCAACTTTACACATCGACCGCGTTCGGCGCTCCGATTGGCAGCCGGCCGGCCTTCAATAGTGAAGGGTCAATCGGAGCGCCGAACGCGGTCGATGCGTAGTCGAGATGGTTAAAAGAAACTCACACTCCCTAGTGTCAATTTCTTTTAACCATCTCGACTCTCGACCTCAGGTCGGAAATTATCCCACGGAATCGAAATTCGCTCAGCCGAAGGCGTGAAAAGGTATACAGACAGAGAGACTTACTTTCGCATCCTAATAATATAAACAAACCCACTTTCGCATTTGTAATATTATATATATTTGTAACATTATATTATAATAAGTATATAATATAGACTACTTTACTATAGTATACTAATAAAGTATAGAATATAATATAGACTATGACTTGAGTTAGGCCATAGCATACTTTTTTCATCCCGATATTCCTACGGGTCCGAGACTTATAACAACTAACAGCGGGGCGCAGCTAGTTTATAATATTAGTTTGTATTATCTGGTTGGAAGAAAACCTACTTGCTCTTAACATTTCCAAAACTTCATACTTGCAATTCAGTTTCGCCAAAACGAAATCAATAGCAGTAACCCTTAAGGTGCACTCCTGTAATTTCCCTGAAAATGGCCTCCAGTGCTCATGTCTTACTATAACACAAAAACCAAATATAAAATACCTAGGTGTAATAATGGACGAAAAACTAAGTTGGCGGCCCCAAATCGAACTAACTGCCTCTCGAGTTAGGAAGCTTATTTGGGCCTTTAAGAAACTCCGACATGTGGCTGATTTTAGTCTTCTTCGCACTTTATATTTTTCTCTGGCCCAGTCGATAATTGGTTACTGTATCACGGTGTGGGGAGGAGCTTGTAAAACAATTATGATCCACCTCGAAAGAGCTCAAAGATCTTTGCTCAGGGTTATGACCTTCAAACCGTATCAGTTTCCGACCATAACCTTGTACCAAAACTGTACAGTGCTCACAGTGAGACAGCTGTATCTTCTCAATATCACATTGAAGCAACACCTAATAACACCTATAAACAACAGTTACAAAAGTAAACGCACAATCACTAATGTCTGTAAATACGTCAAATGTAAGACTGCCTCAGCTAGACGGCAACGTCTTTTTCTAGCTACGCATATCTATAATAAGATAAACAAGACTCTACAGATTAACCCATTCCCTAAAAATGAAATTAAAAAGAAAATAAACACCTGGCTCCAAACACTGGATTACGTACAGACAGAACAACTCATAACATAAACCACCAAACATAAACCCTGCAATTGGCAGGTCACATTATAAACATGCACGATGAATATATATATACCATGATATACATTTACACATACAATCCCGCATCCTGAGATACACACTAATCATCACACAAACGCACACACACATACACACACACACACACCGTCAAACGCACACACACACACCCACACCCTCGCACATATGCCTCAAGCTGGTAATTGTGTACTTTAAAATTGTTTAAATCTTATGGCATAATATCTGTGTAAAACTACTGGGAGAAGACACTGATTCCTGTAACACAGGTTACAACCTAGCGCAGGAGTCAGGGTTTCCACATATAATGTAACAACTTTTTATGTCAATAAATATTATATTATTATTATTATATTATTATTAGTAAGTCTCTAAACTTACATTTAACACTAACACCAAAATAAATGTACGTCGTTTCGTTTCACAGTGAAAGTTTCGTCTCTTTCGTTAGTTTCACAAGCTGAAATGAATAAATAAATGAAATACACCGATCCCAGACTGGTTTAACTACACTCGATAAATCGAATGAACCCCAGGATTTGCACCAGCCCCTGGAGCCTCATGTTGCATGGAGCTACAGAGGCCATTGCATATCAAGGAGTAGACCGGGTGGCACGGTAATGGTAAGAAAGACGTTCCCTCAGGATGTCACCCTATTATTTGACATTATATACCTTTTTTTTTTTTTTTTTTTTTTTGGGTGAGAAATTATCAAATAACTTCTCCCGCTCTGGGCGGAGCGGGAGGGCGTGTCAGACTCTTACTGACTAAAACCCACCCGTGTTCCTTCCGTTGCCTTTACGTTGCCAGGGGCCACGGTATCCCATTCGGACTTTCCCGCAAATTTAATTTTAACTCTTTATTAGTGGCTTTTGTGGATATGATAATTATTCGGATTTGATACAGCTGTAATAGCAATCACGTCATTTCATTTAAAAATACGTTTTATTTTTATTAATTTATTTATCTTTATATAGATTCTTTTCAATTTTGTGAATTTTGAGATCGCTGTAGGCCTAGTGGACTGTAGATTTGTTGACCATAATTATTCTGTTAAGTACCTGGTACTTGTTGAAAGACCTACACTGTCCTCCCATACCTAATAACACTGTTATTTGAAATGTAAAAAAGTTTTTATATTGTAAAAGCACCTTATTTAAAAAAAATTGTAACCGTGGAGTTTCTTGCCGGCTCTTCTCCATAGGAAACAACCAATTGGAACCGTGCACCTAGTTTCTGACGTTTCATAAGTGCCCATGTAGGTTTATGTGAAATAAAATATTTAGAATTTAGAATTTGAATTTATGGAATGAAAGAAAGAAAGAAAGAAAAATAGGTTTATTTGTCACAGAAACACGTGCATACAAATAACAACAATATAAACATATAAACAACAGAAATATTCGGCAGCTGCACGTCATGACTGTGACAAGAAGGCTTCCACTCAGCATAATTCTATTGTGCTATGAGGGACCCACAGCACAGCGCTGATTTGCGAGCCATACCGGATATGCGTCCTCGTTTGTTTCACAAGCTAAATTGGAAAAAAAAATATAACAGGCATTGCAGCAGTAAGCGGTTGTGACCTAACCACATACAACTTAATTCGTAGTATTTCATGGATAACACAATAATTGAGTGGTCGGCTTTGTAACGTGTGCTCCTCCGCATGAGTAAATAAATAAATGGTGGCTCCTTTATTTTTGTTCACGTAATGAATGTTACGTGAACTGAATAAACTGTTTTTCCCAGAACAACAGCAACTGCTACTGGCGAAATGTTTTGATCTTCTTAAATATAATAGAGATTTGAAACTGGAGCTTAAATTGAGCTAGAACAATCAATGTCGTTCTTTTTTTGTTAAATGGTGTAGTTTTTCACTTAATTTTGATAATAATTAAAATTGTAAAATACTTGTAATACTAGTTTCGAAACTTCTCTTATGGAACAAGTTTCGAAACTAGTATTACACTTACGTTACGCTCAAAGAATGGTCATGAGAGGGCGCAGCGCCTGCGCATCGTGCGCATGGCAGGGTCACCATGAGGTGAGGGGGTAAGCAGTGGGCGAGCAAAGGAAACGAGTTGTTTGGTCGATGTCCCATTTATTACTAAACTAAACTAGTGCAATGTATGTTATGTATTAAGTATACTTAATTTAGAGTAAATACGTACTTATACTACTTCGGTACCATATAATGTTCTCTACCCTCTGTACTGGTTGCAAAAACATAATAATGCTTTTCCGCTCTAACTAAAACCGTAAGTTCTGTTTATTCATCTTCATCTTTCGGGCAAGAAACGACATCAACAAAATTCTCCACGATATCCCAACTTGATTTTATTACGAGATCAAATTGGTCGTCAACAAAAAACTTTTTACAAAGTAACCCTCTTTTATTGACGTTGTTTATTTTGAAAGGATGCCTCTCTATCCTGACGGTAATAAGATTTACTAGGAGTGGGGACTTTATTTAATTTCAAGTTCGACCTTCGGGGGGAAGGCATGTGACGGCGTTGATCCGTTTTTAAGTTCGTAAAAGTACGTAAACTAAACTTATTATTTAGTTCAGACTTCTTTCGGAGCGATCCTGTTCTCATTTGTGTTTTTCATGGTTTGCGCATTCTGTAGTCAGGGTCAGTCTTTCAGCATATCTTAATAGAGACGATGACAAAAAAAAATTGTCCGTCAGCTAGGTTATAAAAAAATATTGGATACATATTTTTTATTTTTTTACTTAATCAAAAGATTACAGCGATATATTGAGTTAAAATGTGGCATAACGTCACGCCTTGGTAGATTTTATACATAATTGTGACATAGTGAGCCCCCACTCCCCAACTTCAAGTAAAATAAAGAAAAAAAAATACGTTCTAATATTTTTTTATTATCTGACTGACGGATTAAATAGTTATTTTTACCCATGCATCACCCCTATTGCTTAAAATAGGTAGTCTGCTCCATTATCCATCTGTCATAATTATCATAGTTCCCTTTACTGTCATTTCAAAAAGATTTTCAGTTCTAAAAATATTTTCTCAAACATGCTTGGAAATTCGAACATTATTTTGACAACCTTCTTCGAGGTAAATCGAAATTGCTGTACTGGTTTTGACCAGTAGGCGGCCGGCAATGTTACTATGAAAATCCATAACTGTCGTGTTTAGCGCCGAAATAAATTACTAAGAAAACTCATAACTGTCGCGTTATTTAAAAATATAACTAACTTACTTCGACCCATGGCAACCAAGGACGTAAATGATCAAATACTTTATTTCAATTTCGAACTGGCTTAGCAGATAGAGCTGTTTAAAGTAAAGAAGAAACAAATGAACATATTGGCGCGTGAAAAATTTTCTTTGTTCGTCATTGACTCTGGAATTGATGGACTCACGTTTATTTACAATATATATTTTCACGATCGTCCATCAATTGCTGGCCGCGACAGTAATGTACTATATATTCTAATTATTAAGCAAAATAAAACTCTAAATTGAAATTATTTTATTTCACATAAACCTGGTGCACGGTTCCAATTGGTTGTTTCCTGTGGAGAAGAGCCGGCAAGAAACTCCACGGTTACTCTTTTAAAAATAATTGGCTTTTACAATATTTTCAAATAACAGTGTTATTAGATATGGGAGGACAGTGTAGGTCTTTCAACAAGTACCAGGTACTTAACAGAATAATGATGGTCAAAAAATCTACAGTCCACTAAGCCTACAGCGTTCTCACATTCACAAAATAGAAAATAGTCTATATAAAGATAAATAAATTAATAAAAATAAAAACGTATTTTAAATGTAATGACGTGATTGCTTTTACAGCTGTAACAGATCTGAATAATTATCATGTCCATAAACGCCACTAATAAAGAGTTGAAATTAAATTGTAGGTATATAATGTCATAAATTAATTACTTAAGTGACGGTTTTAGTACAATGGCATCATAAGACGCTGCACTGTGTTCAACAGACGTACACAATCTAATTGGTCTGCAACACCCGGGCCATTACAACTAGTTACGAAGACAGTTTCTAGTAGATGTCCAAAGTTGTAACCAAGACTGGTCGATTTGTCAACTGTTCAAGACCTTAAGCAATACAAAACTTTGCCCTTCACGAATAAAATTTATTCAAAGTGTTCTAAGTAGGTCCACATTACGTCTAATTTTGGAGTCCTGACTTCATAACGTTACAAATAAGGACCGTCAAGGGGACATGCTAAAAAATATCACAATCAAATTACGATATGCTTAAACAGTTCAAAGACAAAAGACAACTTCTGTACTTATATAAAATTAAATGAACCTTGACGACTTATAAAAATAAGCCGTGGTTTTGACTAATTGAGAATTTTAGTCTGTCACTTTTTTAAAAGTATCCATTATAATGAATGCATTTTAGGTCCGATAATGAATATGTCAAAAATACGTCAATGATTTTACCAATCGGGGCGCAAGCGTCGCCCAGCGGCGCTCGACAGAGTCTAAAACATAACGCTCGGACCGGCCGGAGCTAAGCAGAGTTCGTCGGTGGCGGTCAAGCAGTGAACACGTTCAGAAACAGTCGTGCGTTCCGTATAGTTGTGTTGTGTACCTACAGTGTGTGAATTGCTAGTGTGATTAATTTGATTTTAATTATAATTTGATCTGAACTGCAAACGGTTTTTCTATTGCGCAATAACCAACACTACCCGTAGTACGCCCACAGTACTTAAAATATGGCTGATAATAACTTAAGAGACCTTCTCCTTCAAATACTAGTTTAAATATGTCCTCGATAATAGGATATTATACTAACGACATGCTTGACTTCGCAAGATGGAGATTCTCGAGTGTCAGTGGACCGACTTATTGAACAAACTGGCCTGCACTGAAGTAGTTTAGCATAAAAATTGTATATCGATGCCAGTATAATTGGAAATCGTTATATATGACATTTTACTAAACGGACTGAACAAATTGTACGGATCGTTAAATACATATAAGGGGTCCTAGAATCACTCCTTGGGGAAACCTTTCAATTCAAAGGATTAGTACCAACTTCTGCTGATGTTGATCCTTTTGTTTTGCTGTTGTTGACTTGTTTATTATGTACCTACAGTTAACTCATCGAAAGTTTTCATTACTCTGCTCAATACGAAATGTACATTAATTACCGCACCGACTATTTGATTATTGCTGTTCAATTACTTTGAATCTGACCGTATGAACTTGTATTTTACAGAAGCACAGCATATTTTGGTGGTACATTGTAGTAGGCTTTAATAATTATTTCGTTTCATGTAAATATTATATGTACATTTAGTGTTGTTAATATGAAATTCATACAACCACTGTGTTTAGTCCGTGTGTTGTTTCTGATTACAGTTTCGGTATCACAATTGTATTTAATTTGGGGTAGCTAATTTAGTTCAATAATTGCATTATTGTCACCACTAATGTGTGTAGGACTGTTAATGTGTTCACTAACCAGGTATTGTGAGCTTTATTTGGAAAACGGTTAATTGTGCATAAACGATTCATAATCGACATTAATAATTTTGATTGATATGTGAAAAACACCGTTATTTTTCACTTTTAGGGTACAAAATAGAGATGAATGTACATGGTATTTTTGTACATTTTAAAATAATTAAAATGTATCTATTACAATTATAGTTCTACCAATGAATTCGAGAAATACCACAGTGTCATTTTCATCTGAATTTATGTAAATTTTACTAAACTAAAACTAAAATGTTCTGATATTCTCGTATTTTATGATGAGTAAGTGTCTAGCCATAACTGAGAGATAGTAATTTCTAGAATTTCAAAGCTGTTTATGCCTTTTCTAATACATTTTAAAGTTTATTAGAGTCTTCAAAATAATGACCAACGATATAAGTTGGGACATAATGGGTTGTTAAACTAATTTGGTGGCATTTTATTTAATTATAACTTTTGATAGTTTGACATTTTATAGTACTCTGATAATTTACTATTTCATCATAATGGGTTGTTATCGGTTTGGTTTCTTGAGATGGAGAATATAGTAGAGAGTAACGGTAATGGTCGAGTTTCTTAAAACCGTAAAACCTAGAACCAATTCTATTTTTTTGTAATTTTTTTATTTTCAAAAGTATTTTTTTAAATAGTTCATAAGTATATTTGAAATAAGTGATTTGACTTTGACTTTGATAGATGGGTATGTTTGATCTTGGCTTGGTTTAATCATGTGTTGATGATGAACATACCAAGCTGCTGTGCTTTGAGCTACTGCACCATTACCACTAAAATTTAGAAAGAAAGTAAAATTCAGCGCACACCTTATTTGAATTGGCAAAAAGAAAACGGCCAAAACAAAGAAAAACCACAGAAAAATTAATATAGTGAAGAAGGAAGTGGACACTGAGATGAAGACAGATAAAAATGTAAGGAAGAAAAAGCCATGTTGTGACCTCATCAAATAAATGGTAACATGGATAGATGATGATAGTAAAAAAAATACAAAACAAAAATGGTGAACTTTTCGGGGAAACTGAAGGTTTCGTCGTCAGTGCAATTTTGGACTAAGTTATCTTAACGAATAACTACCGGAGACATATTATGAAGGACGGGACGGTTGACGTGTGTTGGGCATGCCACCGTCCGGGTGAGTCCATCAGACATATTATCTCTGGTTGTTCTCGTCTGGCTAACGGCGAGTACTTGCACAGGCATAACAAAGTGAGCAGGATTATTCACCAGCAATTTGCTTTCAAGTATACACTTTTGGACTCTGAGGTACCGTATTATAAGTATGTGCCCGACCCAGTTCTTGAAAACGACCATGTCACGTTGTACTGGGATCGGTATATCATTACTGACAGGACTATTGTCGCCAATAAGCCTGATATAGTGGTGATAGATCGATTAGCGCGCCGCGCATTGATTGTCACGGTGATGTTACTTATTCCACATGACGAGAACCTCATTAAAGCTGAGAAAGTAGAAACAAATAAAATATCTCGACTTAGCACACGAGGTTGTCGACATGTGGAATGTGAGCTCGGCTGTCATTGTGCCGATTGTCGTAACGGCCAATTACCTTATGGCGTCGACCATCATGTCTCGAAGCTCTCGTTAGGCAGTTCGATCAAGGGTCTGATTCAGCAGGCATTACTCGTATTTTGAGGAGGTTCCTGTCTCTGCAGTCCTAACCAACGGTAGCTTTAACCTTGCTCCCGACACCGGTGGACATCATTTTTTATAAATATTTTTTTTTAAATATTTACACATGTAATTGGATAAGAAACAAAATTAATAAATGACAAAACAAAACATTTTATCAGCCGGTTAAAATTTACGACAAGTTAATAAAATAATAAGTAATAACAATTTGGAAGATCGTTAATAAAATTATGAACGAAGGCGACGAAGCGACCAGCCATTCATTACCTACCTACCACCTACACCGTAAGATTAATTGTGTAGGACTACCTAAGTACTAGCGATATGAAACAGGTAATCATAACAATAATTACTTATGAACTGTATTCGGGGTAACGTGAGAAATGTATCACCCGTCATTTTGTTGTTTTGTGGAGAATATGGTATTAATATTTAATTATGACAGAGACATAGTGTTGTCCATCAATGCCATTGATGGATAACACTAGGTTTAATATTAAATTCCAGAACCAACGACGAACAACGATCATTTTTTACGCGCCAATATGATGATTTGTTTCTTCTTTACTTTAAACAGCTCTATTTGCAAGAAAAATCGATATTTAAATAAAATCTTTGATAAGTTACCTACCTCCTTGGTTGCCATGTGTTGAAGTAAAAAGTTCGTTTCAGTTTTAAATAACACGACAGATATGAGTTTTCTTAGTCATTTAGTTTACCACACCACAGATATGGATTTTCATACAAACATTGCCGGCCAGGCGCTCGCATGTATTCGACCAGAGCCACAATTTCGATTTATCTCGAAAAAGGTTGTCAAAATAATGCTCGAATTTCGAAGCATGTTTGAGAAAATGACAATAATTAAAAAAAGTTGAATAAGTTATTTGAGGGACAAAAACAGAATGTTGAACTAGCCATGTAGTTGAACAAACAATTTATTCTTCTACAATACCACGAAAATTTTATTGGACAAGTCTTTTGAGTAGTAGCCAACGAAACATTAATTGAAGTCTTTGAAGTGGGTAAGTGAATTGCCCAATCACGTGCCTAATGAAGATTTACACGTAAGCTACCTCTTAAGGTTGGGAGTAAACTGTTAGCTAAATGAGGGGCTCATGGATAAATAATAACAGCCGAATGGTTCCAGTGAAGGTTAAGCTAAACTTGCCGCGGTCGGTTCGTGGATGGGTGACCACTGATCATCCATTACACATCGAGACCTCCGCATGCCTGCCATTCGCAGATCTTTGACAGTTATCAAAGAGATTCAGCTGGAAGCCGACCCCAACATAGTTGAAAAAAGGTTAGGCAGATTGATGGCAGCTCTCCGAAAGTTGGAGTTTTCTTTGCCTTTAAAGTCTAAGACCGATCTTAGAGCAAAAGTAAAACAAGATCGGAGAACACTATTACACTTTTAGGATAGCTTTTTATCATAAACAAGCAGAGCAGGCGAAGTTTCCAACGATCTTACATATTATGGATTTATGGAAATATCACCGGTTGCCTAGCAAAGTCATTTGGTTTAAATAGGTTTTTATTAATTTATTTGTCTTTTATATATATTGTTATGTGACGTTGTAGGCTTAATAGACTGTAGATTTGTAGATCACCATTTTTCTATTTTGTTAAGTACCTGGTACCTATTTGTTGACAGGCCTAACACTGTCCTCCCATACCTATTAACAAAGTAATTCGAAAGCGTTGTAAAAACCATTTAATTTTAAAAGAGTAACCCTGGAGTTTCTTGCCGGTTCTTTTCCATAGGAAACGCGCTATTGGAACCTTGCTAGGTGCAATGTTCCAATAAGTCTGACGTTCTAACGTTTCATAAGTGCCCATGTAGGTTGTATGTGAAACTAGTAGCTGCCCCCGGGTTCGCCCGCGTGGACTAAAATAAAAGTAGCCTTAATTATTTCTATAACATCAGCTATCTGCCAGTGAAATTCCCGTCAAAATCGGTTCAGCCGTTTCGGAGATAAGCCAGAACAGACAAAGAGACAATTTTTTTTTTTTTTTTATAAATTCCGTATATACTCTTCTATGCATTTCTAGTGCACTTACAGTCGTGGAGGTGCTAAATAGTTAGCAAAGTGTGGCGTCTAAAAGGTGCATGTTAGTAACAAGTTTTCTCAGAAGTCACGCCGTTTGAACCAGGGCTTGGTTAGGAAAAAATATACATGTCTAGGCAATATTGATAGCAATTTATCTATGTGGCTTTCGATTCTTCATAAAATATGAGATAGATTTGTTTGCTTGAGCCATTTGACTGTCGGTATGCGATATAAAAGTTATCTTGGCTTGTTTCTACTGATCCTTTGAGTTTGAAGACACGTCAAAGACACAGCTGCAAAATCGTTGTTTCGTAGCTACTTTTTACAATTTCTTTCATAAGTTTTTTGGACCCTTTCCATAATATCTTTGTTATCTTTTGTGCCCTTGCCCTGTTATCAGATTTGGTCTTTTGGTATCTCTTTTGATCTTTTATAATAAATAAATAACAACGGCTCGCTTCCCCAATGCATTGTCTACTTATCAAAGTTAAACTTTTGGGCCAAAAGTCCACGGAAATGCCATGAAAATCACTCCCAGATTTCCTGAAAACTCAAGCGTTGGTTTTTTGTTGAAATAAAAACATTTAACCGGGTTGGAAGCCAAATTTTGTGCGTATTGTTTTTATAACAACGTACACCCTAAATTATAACGTTTTGTTTGAGATAAGGGCCTCCAATAGACCGAAACTCGGAACAAAAAGGTTTGTCTGAATAATATTTATAGGTTTGTTCTTGTTGGAAACAATTTGTTGCCCAGTTACGCCGCCGCCGCCGTATAATTTGTCAGCTGAATGCACTTTTACTCTGTTGCCAAATGATTAAAGCTACCATTAAACGAAGTTAAAACAAAATGGTCGTGAATGGTCTTTAGGTGTCTTTTTGCTAGTTTTCAGTCATGTATCTACCCTTGAAAGGAGATATTGAAACGTTTTTGTCGCGTAAAAAAGTAAGTTTCGTGTTTTCAATTTTATTGTGTTCGTTCATAAAAGTTAATTTTTATTCTCTGGAATGACTCATTTTTTAAATGTTTTTGTAATTGAAAAATTAACCAAAAATTTACAGAAGCATACATTTTATAGCTTTGTTTTTATGCATCACCTAAGCGCAAGGTTCAAAATAATTTTGTCGTTCTTATTGAAAAATTCTCTGAATTTCACTTTTATATCTAATCCAAGCCATTTCGCTGTGTCAAATTGCCTTGAAGTTTACGCGCGTAACGAATAAAAACGTGCAGAATTTGTATAAGTTCAGCTGGCAAACTAAGCTTGAAATTAAAGAAAAACGTAAGGCATGCCCTTATCGTCCTTAGCAGCTTGTAGAGGTTTCTCGAAGAAAAGCTTAAAGCTCGTTCTAGAACGAACTAACTAGAACTAGCAGGCTGTCACATTGAACTTCATTTTTATTAACGTAATGTTCAGAAGCTTATTGCTGCTCGTATGTCGAGCAGTACTGGCGTGACTAAACTACTTAGACCGTGGTAAAAATATTATATAATGTTATGGTCTCGAAGTATTTTAGGAACAAAATGGCATATGAAAACCGGTGGGGAAGAAATAATATTGATAATTATGATAAGTATTGAAGCACCTCTTTTTTTTTTGTTGCCAGGGGCCACGGTACCTCTTTCGGACTTTCCCGCGACCCCGGCAGGCATCAGTCCTAGCGGATCCCATCAGTTGTGCGAATCGGCCTGCGATTCCCGACGCCCAGGGCGTCTCCTGCCGCCGCAGGAGGGCGGGCGTGAGAGCGCGAAATTTGCCTGTCCATCAAGCGTTCCGCCTGCTCCTCCGCGAGCATTACTGCTTCGCAGAAGGAGGTAACGGCCAAGTATCGAAGTACCTTGTAATGCAATTGGGGAAAAATTGATGTGACGACAAATAACAGGTCAATAGAAAGTCTCATTTTCTATTATTCACTGATAATATCTCGTCTTTAGAAATCTTTGTCGATTCTTGGAACGGCAAAACTCCTAAAGACACGATTAGAAAGAGTACAATGGGAAATTTAACACTACCATCCCAAAAGAGACGTAAATTAGATTAAAATACAAGTGAAATTATATTAAAATTTAAAAAATCCCCGACAAAAACGTTTCCTCATTACTCTTTCTTACTCCATCACCAGACCCTGTTCATCATCTATCTATAAACTATTCATTGAGCGATACCTGTGCTGTAAGTTGATAAGGGAGTTGGGTATCCTACAAATTCCAGGTGATGCTGTAGCATCAGTTCAAGGTGACTATGTTCTTCTAATATCATTGAAGAAACAGAATACCAAATTTCAAATCGATCAGACCTGTGGAAGTTGCTCACATCCATTTATTAACCAGAAAAGAGCTGATAATCTTCAAACGGCTGATCCTATTTTGATAAAACATGTCTAAGAACCATTGCTAGAAAACCAGATTTCAAATAAAAAAAACTGCATTCGAATTGTTTCCCCCGTTTTAGAGCTACATTGACTTAGACAGACACCACAGATAGCGGTCAAACTTTTAACACCCCTATTTTAGCATCGGGGGTCAAAAAGAATAAAATTAATTCGACAGATACTTTCATTTTCAATTTAAAAACGACAATTAATAGAACGGCTTCCACAGTTTGAATAATACCTACAAGAATAAATCGTTGGTCTGAAAATTCAACAATGATAATTAATATTCTTAATATTCAGATGTTTTCTTTACGAAGTTTAGAGAGGTTCTATTATTCTTTCGAACCTTTATTCCCGAAATGAAAATCTTTGATCAAAGGACAAATTACAGTTTTATTCATATTTGAGTGTTAAGGTTTTATTAATTTAAATCTACGAAAGATTACAGTTTATGTAATATGGAAATGGCAAAATTTTCCGAACGCCATTCGTCGACAATCAAGCGTGCAGATGAATATTCATATAAAACTGATGGTCCACACATTCAGGGTGACCGGTAATTAATGGATAACCATGAAAGGGATTATAGACGAACTTATGGCCGTTCAAAAATAAAATCTCAAGTAGGATTTACAGAGCTGTTTTTATAAATTGTAGATCTTATTTACTTTAGTCTACGAAATATTTGGGCAAACGTAATATATCTAATGTTATTTATGTAGATGGTTGATTCTGAACGCCATTCGTCGACTTTCAAGCGTGTAGATAAATATTCTTAACGGACTGAGGCTCCATTACATATTTAAATAGCTACTAAGATATGCTAGAAGTAATAATAATGATTTTAATTTGGGAACAAAGAATCCATAGAGTTTTAGTAACATAATATTATTAGTACCAATCACCCGCCGCATAAACTGCTTTACAATTGGAGAGCTGAAGGTCTCCGCTACAGTTCTCAGAATGCTGTTCTTACTGTATCTCGCTATACATTTCCAATTTTTTCTTTGTCGTTTCCAATGTTCTGCTAACTTTTATTCCCACTAATGTAATAATTCCAAAACGGCAGTTTTATCCGTTTAAATTGTTAAACGTGGTCATCGCTGAAGATTTATTAGCGGGTTAACAATATTATCTAACTAATTGAATTCTGTAACGGGTGAATGACTGCGGTTAATTAAGGTCTGACCATCATTCCAATCAGTGGAACTCACCGACCTTTATAGAAAATAGAACAGTTGAGTGAGCTAATTATATCTTATATTATTGATTTGTTTTTGTCACCTTAAATAAGTCATCACATCACATGTCAAATTATATTTACAAGATATCGAAATCATTTTATTTTTTTAGATAAACGGGTTAATTTAAGTAATTAGGAGAATATATGGATACTAAAGCATTAGCTGTAGTCATATTTGAGAATATTACTTCAGCCTACCTAGGCACTTAATAAATATGACGCTGCAACAAGTGGCGCCGTCTATAGTTTTTTACGAAGTTACTAGAAACCATAGAAGAGGTTGGATAATAGTGACACTGGCTGAGTACTGTCACTCTAGCAGAGCGACGCATCGATGGTTGCGTGGCGGCTGTCTTCTGATGACAGATGATGTCAGGGGAACCGCTGTCGTACCACCACAGATAATACACTTAAATACCGACGTACCACGTCTACGACAAACTGCTATATTTCAGCACAATCTTGATGATATTGAAGCTACTGAACACCTAATATAATATTCTACGCCTTTAGATCATTGATGAAAAGTGAAATGATATTGCAACTAGACTGCAATTTAATGCAATTAATTGGAAGAAGATTACACGTGGAACATAATATATACGAACAGTTAAAAGAACAACTGTATTACATCACAGTTCATTGAGTCGTTAATAATAACATACAAGGTTATTCAAGAGAGAAATATGGCATCTTCATTTCAGCAGATAGTACGAGAATCGATAGCAATATAACACAGTGCTCTCCAAATTCTAACGCAGGAAAGGCCAATCGATACTGCCATTACAGAAACATAAATACTCAGTAATATTCTTGGAAAAATAATGATCTTGCCATGTAAGCATAATATTTGTTATATTATCTGATCGTTAACTATGCTCTAGATATTTAGGCAGTCTTAGCAAATATTTAATGAGTTGTCACAATAGAAAGTGAATTATCATGGATCTAAGACCCCTTTCACATTTAGGTGACTTTAGTAATGCGACAGACGCGCGATCGTCGACCAGTCAGAATTTCATATTATAAAAAAAGTAAAACCAAGATTACTGAAAAACCCGCTCTTAAAAGTATGAAACAAGAAAATATTTCAGACAGAAATCAAGACATAGGTACAAAAATGGTCAAGATAAAGCCGTCGTCGCAAGCCTGTATACCTACAAAATTATAATGGCATCTGCTTCTGACGCGCTACTATCGCGCAGCTAACCTCCTAATGTGAAAGCGGCCTAAGAAGAGGCTAATTAAAGCCTAAGCAGGTAACCCGTCAGCCTTCAAAGCTAGAATAAGAAAAGACATCTTCTGGACGCGCTCGTTCCATTTTAGACTTCATCTATCGCTTTCCATTAGGCGAGATCGAAGAGCAGGACCATTCCACAATTTAAAAAAACAATGAATAAATAAATAGTATGTGGCTATCACCACATTTCAGTCTAACAGTGTAAGAGGCTGTAAATTCTGTTATGTATTTTGGAAGTATGTAGCTAACTTTTCTTCGTTTCAATACGATCTTCTCATAAACATAGAACTTTGTAAGATGATCATTCTTACTTATAAAAAGTTAACCCTTTTATGTTTTTCCTCTTTCTGTCGATTTACGTCAAACAATGGTGATGGAATATTTACAACAACAGAGGAACAGGATAAACAATAATCCCTCAGAGATTTATCTCGCTCCATAAAGTTTGTGAAATTGACACAAATGTCAGGAATCTCAAATAGATGTAATTGTGATTCCTGGTATTTGAGTGATTTGTAAATAGAAGTAGAATTGGAAATAATCCTCTAAGGTATATTACTCTCGACTCTCCCCACTATACGTCAAACAATTCCCTATAAAAGACACAAAATAACACTTATTTATAAGCTTTTTGATATCGGGAAACCCAGTCCAACATATGAGGGAAAAATAGGGATGGAAGCGAACGATAAATCGGTCAGTGTACTGAAATTATTTACTGGAAAGTATTAATATTTACATTTAAAAGTGAGGCACGCATTTATGATGTAAAAGTTCGTGTTTTTCCCTCGCACGCTAAATAATATTATAGATATTTTACGCAAAATAATTTTGTGATACATAGATAGATAGATAAATCGTTTAGTTGGTGCACACAAATAACATAGAACAACATACAAAAACACGATTAAAGCTTCGTGCAGACTAGCGCGACGCGACAGCGCGACGCGACACCGGTCATTGTTATACCGTGAAGTTTTCTTAGAAATTGTATTGTTCGAGCCGCGTCGCGTCGTCGCGTCGCGCTGGTCTGTACGAGCCTTAAATAATAAATAAATACGTCAATATAGTTACAAGGTGCCAATATACAAAAAAAAACAAGACATTGTGATGAAACTATTGGCAAAGATACTTTAAAATACGTCTCTAGGTTGCACCAAATGGTAGTTCAATTTAGCATGTGTCAGGCAAATATACCTGACGCTGATATTCTGCTGGATCCCTGCAGTGACATACGGACGTCGAACAGATGAGATAATAAAAATGAGAATTTTTGGTGTTGTGAAAAGTGGAATGTGCGGGAATGAAATTACGTAAGTATACTCGCAATTTAAATAATGTCTCAATAGCTTAAATAAAGTACTCAAACAAGTTAGCTTGTTTTTATTTGTTTAAATGATCTCAAGTTTTCTGTTTTCTCTTAGTATTTGAATAACCATTAACTATAGTTTTTTTTAACTTTGTACAATTCTCAAGTGGCCCCATAAACTCAATAAAACGCAACTGTGTATGATCGTCGCGACACTACAAAAATTGTGGTACACAGATATTTGCGGCAGGAAAAAAGGGAAAAAAGAGGAATACGCACTGTGGCTTATAAATCTCGACGAGTGAGATAACGCGAAACGAATAGTAGCTGAAGTGTCACACGGAATTGTTTCACAGCCAGAAAATGGGCTTGTTTATGTTTTGGAATTACTATAAATTTCTGTCCTAGGGTCTCTGAATTTAGATGAGATTTGTCAGGAAATAACGTACGTATTGGAGATCAGCTGGGTAATTGCCTAACATACATAAAACGCCAATCGATTGCAATGCCTTTCATCTTGACAGGTCAGACACGTTCATTGCGTTATTTATGTCTTTGAGCAGACGAATTTTTCGAACCTTTGAAGCAATGGTTTAGGGATATCCCTCGAAACCATTGGATTGTGATCAAAAGTGTGTTACGCGATTAGCGTGCAATTTCGACGAAATAAAGTAACGTTGTTTACTGGCCGATTTTGTTCAGTTTTCAGGGCCTAGATACTGAATCTTGTTAAGGTACATACTGTATTTTTTTTAATTTCAAGCAGGTGTATCTGAAATCAAAACAGTTCATTTTAAAGTTCTTCGACACAATTGTCGTGAAAGTTCGTGTCATAAAACCTCTATAAAATATTTATAGCAGTTCGGTGCTTTTGTATAAAAGCGATTTATCAAATTCTTGAAATTTTACAACAGTAACTACTGTTTATACTTTGGTTTATATATTTTTACTTTTTATATAAATACAAAAGTGCTTCATATTTATGAATAGATGTAGATAAATAACTTGTTTTTACGAACATAAATTGTTTTCACTTACTTTCGATGGTTTTACTTTATGTTGAAAGAAATACTTTCAACATAAAGTTATAAGAAATGATTTTTTTTATCCAAAAATCAAAATTGACAATAAAAAAAACTATTCAAATATATTATATTAAATGGCGTCTACATAAAAATTGAGATGAGAAATTAAATTGTTCGAATTTTTCTAACAAGCGGATATGGATGAAAACAGGGCGCGAGAGTAAACAATAGCTTTGTGAGCCTTATGAATAGCCGCCGAGTGTTGAAAGAATAATTGGCTCTTTTGTTTTTGCCCCGGACATACCTATTCATCAATACGTAGACGTGTTTCAATTTCTGTCAGCTTTTGTTTTAATTCCTCCCGTCAGAATATTAATCTGGATCAACTGGAGTTCCTGTGTACACGCTTTTTAATTTTAAATTTAACGGACACCACTTCAGGTTTTTAATTGTTATTTAAATTACATTGATTCAGTTGGTATACTTGCGTATATAAAACGTGGAAAATATCATTTCTTGGCAAAATTGAATCATAACATGGTAGGTCGAAGTGGTTTTTTACGATTTTCCTGAAGAATATACGGCATACTCTAAAAAAAGGATGAGAGAAAATAAAATATACATTCCAGCACGCTCGAAGTAGGTTTTATGTGTATAATAGACGAGTATTTGGTCGTAGTAGCGTGCGCATAAAATTTTACTATCAGCAGACGGCATAAATACACATTACATTGAGCAAAGTGTCCCTGTTCTAACCTTTAACCTTTAGTTGTCCGTTAGTAGTACCCATAGGTAGTGGATCCCTCAGGACGAGAGATGTCGTCTTCGTATGGGGAGCGTCAGCGAGTATACAGTTCGGTTTACGGCCGTCCCGACCTAACAAGATCCCCGTCGCCCGTTACACCAATTTATTACGCCCTTAGTTGGGATTTATACTTTTTGCGGTAGTTTCTGTCCGTAGCACGCGTTTCTAGGTCCGTAACGTATTATCTACGAGAGTGGCTCATTTTGTATCTGGCAGATGTGGGCGGCATCTGGTGCTGATGTCTTGTGTCCGGCGACGGTCAGTAAGCCCCATTTAAGGGTGGCAACTAAAAAGTGATGCCGTAGTGTGGACTTAGTTATGATTTTAGTTGGGTTCTTTTGTTTTATGGTACCTAATAAGTGTTCACATTTGATGATTGATCAAAAAAGCAAGTTAAATTAAAAAAGATCCTGAAAAGAAGCAAAGAAGATTATACTTAACTTTTCTATACTATACTTATTCTTACGGTGTAAATGAGTAAAAGTTATCAATTCTAAGTGTGTGTGTTAGAGACTCACTACGGTAAGAAAACCAAGCGACAAGAACGACGTTAATAAAAAACTAAAAAAATGAGGTTTCTCGTCAAAAATATAACATATTCAATACTCATCCCTAGGTATCCACATAAACAACCTATTAATTAAAATCAGGTTTAATGTACAACGAGTACAGTGTGCGGACAGCTATCTATGAAGTACAAGGGGAAAGTTTTTCAGTGGTTTCAGGAAGTTGGCGACGCGCCACGACGGGACTCATCGCGTGCCGCACCAGGGTTGTCATATCCGAAAAGAGGCGAAAAAAACACATGAATTGTTGCAGAGACAAAAATGGAATGGAGAAGCATAGCCACGTATTTTTTGAGAAAATAGGCACTTCTGTTTAACGGTTCGTGCATTTTGTAGCTTAGAAATGATACTGGGTTGTCTGAAAAATTAAGCGACTGTACCATAAAATAAAAATCACGCACAGGAAATGCACTTTTTACGGGGTTGATTTTTTATTGTTTTTCCCTTTGCACGTAATAATTTTTTTTGTATCAAAGAACGTAACATTGGCACGTATTTTTTTCATTACTGCGAAATGAAATATACCATGTAATTGAGTATGCAAGCCTTGTTTCGCCGGCATCTGCTACTCGGAACAGATTGAGTAATTAGCATAATCCCGACATTTTTGATACATAGCCCCGGGTTAAAGAGGAAACTAGAGCGCAGCGAAGTGCTCGGTGACAACCCTGCGTGACGCGGCGATATCTCGCCTGATGACGTCACTACTTTATGTTCCATGGAATACGAATAAGGATTTATTAACTCCACGATAAAGTAAATTAATTATAACAGTAAATGCTTTATTTGGGAACTACGAAACTGCTTTTCAAGCGAATTGGGATCAGTACTCGGAACTGCCAGTTAAATAATCAAGCAAGGATTGCTCGATGTGATAATGTAACATGCTATTTCGTAACGAAACACAGCTCACACAGAATTTTACGTTATCGAATGTTTTACAGAACTTTTTAACAACAGGGATTATTTTCCATTTTATACAGCGTGAATTTTATATTCACGGTTTCGGTATCCGTCGTTTACAGACCCCATTAACCATAAAATGTTTAATAAAATAAAATAATTTTATTTATCAAGCTGTGGTTTCTATTGTCGTACACAAACGGAAAGGCGCCACATGACGCCGTTTGCCTTTGTCTAGTCCCTTTGAACAAACTTTTCGGTGCATTACACTTACAAGTTTTTTTTATTGAAAATAAATATGATATTTTCATTTTCCTTATTTCGTGTTATTATGGTGAATTTGTTTTTAAAAGGAGAATGCTAAAATGTTTATGCTGCTTGCCATCTTGTGAAGCGATAACGAATTGTCTTGAAGATCCTATTTCTTTTTATATGCCAACGCTTTCTTCGATTTTCTTTAAAATAAATTCGAGTATTTGGCTTTACTAAAACAGGCAATTGCAGTTACACTATAAAAGATTTACCTTCTACTACTATTATTTGATCTAGACAATAACACAATACCAACATCAACTAAATGTACGTTTCGATATTTTCTTAAAAGATCATTAAAACATGATTAAGTTCTTGAAATAACAATGACCTGTATTTCAATATTTCCTGACAATGAAAGACCGTGAAGGATGCCTAAAGGAACATGAATAACCTTTTCCATTTGCTAAGAGGAATTGGAGAGGCCAGTAGTTCATTCAATTACCGTCAAATAGCGAGTAAAACATCGTAAAACGATGGGCCAGATACCGAAATGACTAATAGTATCGATAAAATAGAAGTTATGGACGAAGTAAAGCGATTACAGTTTTCAAGTTATATTGATACAAAAGACAGAAAATTGGTCAAGGCTAAGGAGTGTCGTATCTAGACTACTGATAGATGTTCTTAGAAAATGTACTGTGCAATATTTTCACGTTTTAAAATTCACATGCCCATTGTGAGACGCATCCTTATTGTAGTATTTCTATTCGGCAATCTTTGTAAATTATTGTACGATTTTAAAATAGTGGTACTAAACGGCTGCAAATAAATGTTAAATCAGACCGCAGTTTTCATGAAAATGTTCCTCTATTTTTTACTTCATCCTGTAGTCTCTACAGTGCGCGTATAGCGGTCACGTCCTTGAAAAACTCGAACAATACAAGTTAGAACAAAAGTATTGCGGTTGAGGTCTGGAACACATTTGTCATCCGATCTACTAGCGTGTGGCATTCTATGCCAGCTAAGCTCTCAAGAGGGAACAGGGCCTGCGATTCTCCATACAAATGTACTCCCCTTTTTTCTTCCTGAATAATGCCTCTAGAGCAATCATATTTTTTTCATAACATCAAGGTCTGCTGTAGACACGTCCCTGTTATTTCCATTTTTTCAGCAACTTATTGTTAAAGAAAATATGACCCTCCAAAATTACAAAAATGCCCCATTTTTACCGCCGCGGTTAGAGGACCAGACAAATTCGAAAAGTTTTTAACATAAAAGAAAATTATAGGAACATAAACATTCTTAAAAAAAATATGTATTAAATAATTGAATCGGCTCAGTTTTCGTGGAGAAAAAAGGGTAATACGAAACGTCGATCTTGTTATTTTTTTCGTGATGTAAACGGTCTGTGCTGCAGCTGTCCCTATCGCACTCTACGGAGGCAGACTTGAGGTAAGACGACGGCAATAGTTTCTTCAAATACCTATTTTTCAAATTCCTTGCATGCCATGTTCCCTCTTAAGGCCTTCGCAGATATGCTATAACTTTTAACACCGACTGCCCCGTTGGTTTCATGGTCGCAGCGCGACTGCTGAGCGTACGGCCCTGGGTTCGATTCCCAGATCGGGCAGTGTTATTGGGTTTTCCATTATGAATTTCAAGATTGGTCTACCATGGTCGAAAGTTGGTCGCGAGGACTATTACTTATTACTTTTAACACCAGGGATCGTCGATTTCACAACTTCAAAATAAATAAATAAAATAAAAATAAATAAAATTTCTTTAAGTATTTCAGACCATAAATAGTCCATAAATTGTTAGTGTGTTAGTGTACGATTTTATTCTTACGTGCTATGTTAGTATGATTCGTTCATTATAATTATTTACTTATAGCTACCTATAGCTACCTCCACCCAATGCCTTTGGATGGGGCAGTCCGGTCTGCCAACAATCAAAAATGCTGCATCGCGTTTTGGCGACTCTGCGTTCGATCGTTATGACAAAATCGTGGATTTCAGCGATCGCTGCAATGCTGCATCGCTTTTTGCGACGCGCTTGAACATTTAGGTGTGGTGGTATCAAAATTGCGTGCGGCTTAGTGCTCCGTCACGGTATTAGGCTTCCGAATAGCGAATAAATCACTGATACTAAAAGCAGCATTTCTGCTAAGTCCCTTTACGTAACACAACGAGCCCTCGTATTTCCTTCACCGAAACGACTCAAAAAGGTAACTTTCAGAAAAAGGCGCCAAAGTATCCTCACTGTGAATACGTCGACGTTTTACCGGAAATTAGGGCCTCCTTACTGTAGATTGCTCAAAGTGATAACAAGCGAAAGGTTACTGCGAGTTGAATCAAATGAGGTTGGAAATAATTTACGTAGAACGCGCTGTTTTTGTTGTACTTTTTCTTTTAAAGGGAAGAAGAATTGCTTTTATCCTTTGTCGAGTGGGCGGATCTTGTAACGCTTTCAGAAAGGTTTCAGGTCGGATCGTAGCTATTAATATGTTATTCGTAGTTTAATCGCATTTGGGCCAAGACAGGCATTTGTTTAAGTTTACGTTATGATAGAAAAAAATACCTTTGAGAAGTGTATTTATTAAATGAACGTTTTAATGTTGAAGGAGTCTAATGGTTCTTTATGTTTGCATTATTTATGCATGGATTTTGTCTTTTACTTTTACAGTCGTTACGAGTGCCTACTGGATATAAAGGATTTATCTCGTTCATTTATTTTATCACTAGTCGAAAAAGTCGCAACTTAAACAACAAAATCACAATTTCCGCAATCATACTCACACAATTTTTCCATCGTTAGACGGAAAAGAAATACATTGTGCTTCAGCCCACACATTCGTAATAATTAAACATGTGTAATGTGCCGAGAATGCGATAAATAGCGGCACGTGTCAGCCTGAGCATGAGTTACTGTTGCCTCGTTAACTTACCACCAGTTCCACCAGTAGCGTCAAGGGACAGGTCGTTGAGCTCCCTGAAATAGGGTTGAGCTACACGATGACTGATGTATGCATCGCGACAGGTCAACTTGTAGTATTATGTAGTAGTATGTTATAGCTGTTTCTTTAAGAGGTCCTCGATTTCGAATCGAGACGCTCATTTTATTAGAGACATCTAATGATAATCGCGTGGTGCTGAATGCAAGTGACCGATTTATCTAAGTGGATCTATTGAAGATAAAGGCAGATTGAAAAAACAATTAATAGTTCTACACCTACGTAATCTAAACCGAAAAAAACAATAGCCGAAGCATACTTAATTCGTTTTAACGAAATAAAACTTTTTTATAAATAAGCTCAGCTTTTACAAAGCTTTGAACACTGATCTGTTTTTACGACAAAATTAACGTAAAGACAGGAAAGATTAATGAATAATCCAGAGCGGAAAAGGCGTCGCTCGGTACTTCCGTAACCTCTCGCAACTTGGAAAATAAAACATCCTGTAGCTATCATCGATCGTGAGCCACAGTGCAGCGCTCGCGCGGAAAAGAAGCGCCCTCTGAATAAATTGAGGAGCTCTTTTGTTTTCATTTAATTCTTCACCCTTCTTCAAAATTTTTTTGGGCTAATTAGCGGTTCGCTTGTAGCGTGAATTCTGTCTAAAAACCTTTGCATTTTCACAATGGTACCGTCTTAATTGACCCGCAAAAGCGCCGTTAACACTCTCTTCACTTTATATTAATTTTCTCTGCAAATTTTCAACATTTCGAATTTTTTTTTTCTCTTTTCGAATTTCGCTCCGGGGATTATAAGTCATCTATTTTTTGTTAGACAACAGAACTTTTTTACAATACCCCGCTGCAGTGTTTAACTTTTATTAAAAGTTTCACAGGCTTACAGACCCACAAGTTGGAGGTCTCTTTGAAGTAATCCCATATTATATATTTTATTCATCGGTTTTGCATCAGTTTTTTTTTATACAGCGGAAACGCTATCGTATATTCAATATATATTTTACAAAGAAAAACTTGTAGATATGTCAAAAAAATCTTTATCGTGTAACGTTTACGTAACATAAGTTTACATTATTGACATAATCTATGCTAAACATGAATTCTACATTACCCAAGCCCAGTTAGAGTACCAATCTAAAACATGACTATAAGTTCGTGCAGCACCTGGCATAGTTCTAATAAGTCACCAATTGCTCGTTTGTATGAAGCCTGTGTTCGGCCTGTGCGTGATCTAGTGGCTAGCGGGCTCGCCAAATGCCAATATCCGGCCTTCGTAGATTATCGCGACGAATATAGGAGCATCGGGCACAAACCTCTTTTTGTTCAAAACTACTAGAAGAGACGTGAATTGACCTCGTAATGTCCAACAAATCATTGGAAAAAAAACGACAACCTGTATGTTTTTTTTTTGTTTCTTTGATTGTGAATGTCATAGTATTTTTGATTGAGCATAAAAAGTTTTGTGATATAATGATAGATATTATAATACAAAAGAGCATGTTTGAAATTAATCAATGTAAGTAGGTGTGGCCCATACAATTAGTATGTACTAATGGCCATACACCCGTAGTTAACGTAGTAAGTACTTCATATTATTGTGTGATTAAATGTCTATCCCACGCAGTTCAAGGAGGTTATTTCATTGAGTTCTTTTGTGCAAACAGATTGTAAGACCCACAGGGAGACTCCCTGTGGGTAGACTGTACTGTAGGACAAAGCCTCACATTAGTATGAAGAGACCCTCAGACCAAATAAAAAACCAAGACAGCGCTGCGAACAATACAGTGAAGCATGCCAAAACTACACCTCCATACGCACACAACGATTTACAATCAAAGTACACCTCAATAAGTGCACACATGTTTACGAAGCCGGCTTCATGTCACTGTTGACAGCGCTATGTCTTGGTTTTTTATTTGGTCTGAGGAAGAGACCAACAGAATCATAATGAACCTGGTAACTATTTCATATAAAGGTATAAATACCTAAGTAAAAAAAATCTTACCTTTTTCTTTCCCGGGTGGATTTTCAATAACTGAGGTTTGTTATCAGCACTGCGTAAATTCACTTCTGAAACAAAAGACACAACTTTTATAATAACTTCCGTCTTTCATATCCCGCAGTCTATTCCATAGTAAAGAGACAAAAGATGCTACATATTATGGATTTATATTTACATTTCAATATAATTTTATATGTTATTTGGAAGGACTTAGAGAGTGGTGGCCCAGTGGTAAAGGCCCCGACTTACGAGTTGTAGGTCGTGGGTTCGAACCCAGGCATGCTCTTTACTTTGTGTTAATAATTTCATCACTACTGCTCTCAAAACGATGAAGGAAAACATCGTGAGGAAACCGGCATGTCCTAGAACCAAAAATTCGAAGACATGTGACATCTACCCACCCGCACTGGGCCCGCGTGGTGGATTACGCACACTATCTCGAAGAGAGGTAGCCTGTGTTCCAGCACCAGCAGTGGGAACATTATAGGCTGATTATGCTAATATGTAATTAAAAGGAAGGCCTTCGCCCTGCAGTGGGACAACACAGGCATAAAATTAAATAAATATCATATAATTATGTAGATATTAGTATTATATAAAAATATAGGTATATTTATATGTTACAAGCTCACCCGACAGACGGCGTCTTGGCCAGACAAAAATAAAATCCATACAAAAATCCCACAGAAAAAAGGACGAACAGTTTTTCCCGAATTCGAAAATTTTCGGGGAAACTCTAAAATTATACTTTCAAAAAAAAAAACATAACTCGGATATTACGACAGGTTTAACAAAAACCAGTCCAGCCGTTCTCAAGTGATGTGCTTACTATCGAAGAACTTCATATGTAACAAAATCCCGTGAACACGATGGCCACATCTGTTACCGCCCCGGTTCTATAGCGTGCGAGCGCTGCAAGCAGAAATAGTCCTTACGGTGTATAGATATGAGCTTCTTCGATGGTACCAACAAACAGCATTTCATTAAAGAAAAAAATTCTCTGATAAAAGATCTGTTAACTAATACGCTACAAAAAATGTCACGTCGTAGACCGACCGTAACATCGTCATTCTAAAAGTTCCACTTTTCAAATTTAGCTCAACAGGCAAAAATAGCTCGTAGGGTTATGTAATGAAAGTCTTCCCGTTGCAGTAAAGTGTTTGATGGCCGCCGCCCCGATACATAGTGTTTGAAAAGCTATTTTGCTTGGAGTTGGCCATAACTTATAAACTTCGGCCATTGCTGGACAGGCATTAATAGACTGTTCGCGCAGCGATAATATTATGTTCACTACGATTTGAGTAACTTTTTCTATCACAAATCACACGTAATGTTTATGTTTTTGGATAATATTTCGTGTTTTATTGGGCGTTAAAATGTTATTTGTATCGATAGCGTTTTTGATTGAAATGAAAGGTTTTAGCTAGAACTTTATAACGGCTCAAGATGAAACAAATTAATTATATTGTATTTATTACATTCCTAGCGACCCGTCCCTACTTCGCAAGGTTTTTAGGCCTTGACAAAACATCCAGAATATCCTTATTATATTTAAGTTTATTATAAATGTATTATACTTATTAACCTTCTGGATTAAATTCTCTAAATGGTGGTGAAAACTCCATTGTGTAGTTTAGAAGAACAACGCGGTCAAACAGACAGACAAGAAAGGCAACTTTAATTTATAATATGTTTAGATTATAGATACCATGCTAATGCCCGTTTTCACCGACAACTAAGTGATTAAGGAGTGTTCTTTTAGCGAATGTGAGTACCAATACAAACATTTCTGGTTCAATGGTACAAAACAAACACAAACCTGTATTAAGATTGTATGAAGTGACACTTAAATGTCTCCGTAAATAAAAGTGCACTTTTGGATTTTCAACTCTCAGTGCCGAGTTTAGCGTTAAAAATCCAACAGTGCACTTTTATTTAGGGGTTGATTTAAGTGTCACTTAGTGAAGGTGAAAACCGACATTAGTGCAACAACCCATTAGGAAGTGATATAAGCTCAGAAACTGATTTATTAGCACCCTCAAATCCTCTATCTAGATTTGGTAGAAGGCTGACTACTAAATCTCAAATGCCTACCAATTTCTAGTATTTAGCTAGCCAGGCAGTTTGGTGACCACAGAGCTAGGTCTTTCGCATCAGTGATCGTGCTAGCTGTCACATGCCTTATTCAGTTCTGTTTCTTGATCCGAATTTGGAAGCGTTTTATTGTCCCTTCGTTGAAGGAGTTTCCATAGCATGATTTACAAACAAACATCGTACTAGTACGTATATAGGCTACAGTACGAACGCGCGTAGTAAGCGTAGCGTACCTAAGTGCGAACGATTTTTAAATCGAATATACAACTATCCTAGATAGAGGATATTGCTTTAATTTTATGCGGCAAGCATAATAAGTATTACTTTTAGACATTAATAAAGTCTTAAAAGTAAATAAATATTATGTGCGAAACGAGTATTTTCAGATTTAATCATTTTTGAATTTACGTTACTTTTCATCCGGGCGGTCGTATTATGCGCGCTCTACACTCGCGGCGCGAACGTCCGCGAAAGCCGTGAAACACGAGTGTATGTAGATAGATGGTTTCGCGTCTTCGCGTTCGCACTTCGCACCGTTCCCCGATTGGTGTCGGTTTTTTGTCCCGCGACAAAGGGTTCGCGCTTGGTTCACGGCGTGTAAGAAACGCGGACGCATCTACACTCGCAGCTTTACGCGATAGCGCACGAGTCACAGTCGGGAGTGGTCTGGCGTGATTTTTTAATAAGCATACATTTTTTTATAAGGATTTTCGTCCTCCATCACATTCTCTTTTTCCATCTCTTTTTTATTTGTTTGTTATTTTTAATACAAAGATAATTGTAGTACGTTACAGAACATAGCGACAGCAGCAGCAACAACCACATCGTCGTCCATTTTCTTTGAGATCGCGAACGAAACTGTGAAACTTTGCGAGTGTCGAGGAACATTACTGTAAAAATTTCACTACTGTTATTAGTCTGTTTTTTGTATTTTTTTTGTATTTATATTCATTCATTTCATTTTGTTGACATTTATATTCATTCAGTATCAATAATTAGAATCTGTTTAATTTTGGAATTCAATATTATTTGCATGCCCATGAGACGGTAGAATATGGAGGACTACTTTTTTAAGAAAACATGTATGTACCAATTACCCATGTTTGCAAAAATAAATGATTTGATTTGATTTGATTTGATTTTGAACACGTTTTTACGCGGTGTTTACGGCGCGCGCGAACCGCGGCGTCAATTCACAGCAATATTCGCGCGCGAGTGTAGAGCGCGCATTGGGGCCTAAAATGAACGCGCGGTGTAGTAGTTTGTTCAAAGATCAAGTAAGTACTAGCGGTAAAGTAAAGCAGAGCACATACTGCCTTATTCAACACATTCATAAGCACGCTCAATGTTCCATTCAACTTACTTTGAAAACAACGCAAGCAAGTACACTTCATGAAAGATATCGTAAAGAGACTTTATGTATCGTCTTCTGTCTTCTGTCCATTCAACCACACGACCAAAACAAGATCTGGTTTTTGCGTAAGCGATATAAAAGCGATGACGGCCAGTTCCCAGTTAATATGGAGTTACAGCTCCACCAAGTAGGTTACCAGTCGTAAACAACGTATATACGGTCATGCAGTAAACATTTTACGTGCATATTATAGGGTATTGAAATTCAAGGATATTGTAAATGGTGATCTGAGGGATACTTAATGTTGCGTAGACGATATCAATGAACGTACAAAGTTAGTAAAATTTATCTGGAAAATGTTGTCGTGGCAATGAAAAAGAATAATAATTGATACGAAACACTACTTGGATGGTTGAAACTCCACTATGTTCCACAGCAAAGCTTAGTTACTAGAAGTGTCTGCAATACTTTGCATATAAAATCAACTTATGTATCGATTTATTTTCAGAACATATAAAATAACATCACCCTTTGTTACCCCGAAGGATTCGGCAGAGGTGTGCCTAAGTGCACCCACATTTCACCAGTTATGTTAAGTCCCATGTTATAAGGGGCGAGCCTATTGCCATCAACTGTACACAAATCCAGACTCCGGACTGCTACTAAGAAATTCTAGATAGAAAACCCAATTTACCCGACCCGGGAATCGAACCGGACTCCATGCTCAGCACTAGTGCTTGCGACCACTAGACCTACGAGGCAGTAATTTTCTAGACATAGTATGAAATTACCTACAAGTAACTACTTAATTGCTGATTCATTTTCGGTTAAATGAAATAGGCTTTAAAGAGCAACAAATTTTCAATATTTCAAACACAACAACTACGCCTGTACAATACATTTTATCTCACACAATACAATATTTCAATTCTTATCGAGGTAACAGGTAACAAGGGGTTTCCTATCGGCTCGCAGATTGTAACAACGATGTTTGTGTTCGATTGTACGAACAAACAACACAAACACAGAAGGATACACAAGAAATAGAAGATTGCTGGCAAGGAATACAAGTTTCCATCTGTTTATTTGTTTTGTACTTATCTTCTGTTAATAGAAGTACGATCATCTACGAAGACGTTGATCACTTTTGGACTTTGTCATATTAAACTTGTTTGTTGACACGTTTCAGGTTTGACGTCGCCATTTGCATCGTGTAATTTGACAAAGTTCTAAGTTTGGTTAAGGCGACGATAACTGACTTTTAATGGTTGCATACTGAAGATCACATCTAAGCGAGTAGTGTTAATGATTTGGAAAAGTAAATTAAAGTTAAATTAGAGCATTTTCTTAATATCTCAATCTGTGAATATTTTAGATTATGTTTATATTACATAGTGTAATTAATTTGTAAAGTTATATCTAACGCGGATAAAAACCGAGAATCACGCAAAAACTATCAAGCGTATCTGAAACCTTGACCATTTTAAAAATAATTAGAAAATTATTTATCTTTTAGTATACGTGTTTTATTAAAATACTTTTTGATTTAAGTATAATAAATTAATAATGCGTCTAATTCGGGACAGCGCTCCTTGATGGACGAGTCCTATTACTGGCTGGACATACGACGCGTTGCGTGAGCTCGGCACAGAACACGCAAGCTATCCACTCAAGGCCATTGGCATATATCGGCGACTTAAGGTTTTTGTAAGTCGACCGTATCTACCGTATCGTATCTTTTCTTGCTAAAGTTGATCACAATATGAATAGAATTGCAGAGTGCATTCAATTTGAGCAAAAGATGTTGTAGTAGTAAACCTTCTCGTGAAAGACGTCGTTTCCACTTGCTTTCGTACCTATTTTTACTGCATAGCAGTATTGTTCTGTTCGGCTAAAGGGGTTCTCTCCTCTTCAGCAAGAGCAACCCTCGAGGAGGAGTGTTTTGAGTGTTCATCCGACAAACGATTATTTCGTAGACGCGACCATGTTGGTGATTATTCTGGTAAACTCTAAAGTATGCACTGAGAGACTGGTAATTAGGTATACCATTCTGAGCGTTTACACTTAGAAAGAGAACGCCTTTTCTGAATCTATTTATTAAGGCTTTAGATATTGTCTAGGTCTAGAAAAATCAATACCTATTATGACCATTTTATTGGTCAAAGTTCAAAGTCATGTGAAATATAACAACCAGCACTGGGCCCGGGTGGTAGATTACAGCCACTCCCTCTCGAAGACAGGAGGCCTGAGTCCGAGCAGTGGGAACATTATAGGCTGATTATTCTATTGGTTAAAAGTTCAATTTCAAGTTAAACCTGAAATGTGTAAAAAAAAAATCTCTTAGAGTTCGTTAATCATGCAAAACCAATTACTTTTCCACATGCTCACAGGCCTGGCTGTTGACGATAAGCAGCAGATGCACTTTATTTACTTCTTTTACTGTCGTTCGGCCACTGCAGGTCACACAGATTAACCGATTGGTCATTAAAGAGGTAAAAACAATAAGAGACATAAAGACGTAGATAACTCAGTAGGTTGCCCGCGCTACTACATTTCACACGTAACTAAATTCGATAACAGCATGTATAAAAGATTTGGATCGTGTGATGTGAATGAATATGTGGCTCTCCCGGGACGCTCGTCGTATCCATGTTTTATATCGCTATCTCTGCTCAGATTATTTCAAAATGGTTCCCGCTGCGCCCCCTGCTACTTATATTGTTTCTTTACCCTAAGTTTACGGTACACCGGAGAAATATGCTTTATGATTTTATTTCGTGGTTTTGCAGATAATATAATTGAATAATGGGTCTATGTGGGAAAATAATAGAAATAGGAAAATATTAAAAAAATCAAAATACCTATTTAATCTGTAGCTGTTATGGAATAAAGTTCTTAAAGAGCTCTTTTTTTTTTAAATAAGAAAGAAAACATAATTAATATTAAACGTGTGCCTATAAAGCCCTTCCGAGACTTGCATAGGTACTTTCATTCAGGTATATCTTAAGTCACTCTAAAATAATATTTGTGTTCTATTCAATAACACTTAATCAACACGATTTTAATAAATAAAAAATCTAATAAATATTTCTAGCAGGTAACTAATAATGTAATAAGTGATGGCGGCTGGTGACCATTTATCACATCACCGCGTAATGCAATAAAGTCACCGTTTAGTGACAAATTTATATTTTGGCGCGTCGCCAACCGTGTCAATTTACTTTATAGCGCTAGGGAACTATGTGCGTTTGGTTTCATATTAAAAAAAAAATAGGCTCGTGCAATTGTTTATTGTAAATGTGTCTGAAAAAGAAAATGATCAAACTTTTTTTTAAAGAATAAGTAACGTTGATTTTGACACAGTTCGTGAAACACATATAGTGAAACTAATGAGTGTAACTGTGTGTAACAATAGTGTGCCTCACGGCTGCGCCAAAAATGTTCATTTCAGCATTAATGCCAGATAATTGCTGTCTGACGCTGGTTTTGTAATGGACCTTTAGTTAGCCTCTTCTGTGTCCCACTACTGGGCAAAGGCTTCCCTTTTTCCTTCCAAACCTCCAAGCCACCTTCGCCGTATAAAAAAAATTGGTTGCCTGTAAAGTCGGTATACGGGCGAAAGTTTTACGTGACAACGACTTTGCGTGCCTTTCACTTTTTATGTCTGTCTCTCTCGCTCTTAGGCGGGCTAACCATGCCCGAGTGGAAGGGACGCGTGCCTCTCACTCGCTCTCATTGTGAGCGCATAACGTGAGCGGAGCGTAACGCAGTTTCTTGAAGTGTCACCCGGCAAACCAATTTATAAGACGTTGTCACGTCAAAAAAGATAAAAAAATGCCACAACATTTATCTTCCTTTTACTTACATCTTTTTCAAGAAAAAGAAATATCACGTCATTTAAGACAGTAACACTATCCCGGAATATTGGTACAAGTGTACAATGAAAGAAACAAACGTGTCGAATTACGAAGTAAACTAAATGAAAGCGCGTGTGTTCTGAGAAAAATAGGCCAGTTTTATAAGGATTTAGGCGCAAAAAACAAGAGGATAAGAAGGTGTGAATAAAAAAAAACGGCCAAGTGCGAGTCGGACTCGCACACGAAGAGATCCGTACCACCGTACAATATTTAACACTACATTTTTTCCCCCCTCCTTTCATTTCTTGACCTCCTTAAATTTTTAAATATTTTTTGTGTTTCGTTTTTATAGCACCCATAGTAGTACACACGCTGTGAAAATTTAAAGTGTCTACCTATTATGGTTCAAAAGGTACAGCCCTTTGACGGACGGACTTCGTTATTTGTAATATTTTAGGTATATAATGTATACCTAAAATATTATATTTTTTATAATAAAGTCGATTTGTTACATACAGCTGTAGTGGCAATTATGTAATTTGGTCTAAATAGCTTTTTATTTTTATTATTTGATTTTGCTTTTGTATAGATTCTTTTATTTTAGATTTTGTGAATGTGAGAACGTTGTAGGCTTAACAGACTGTAGATCTGTCGACCATTTTCTATCTTGCTAAGTACCTGGTACTTCCTGATAGGTCTACACTGTCCTCTCATACCTATTAACACTGTAATTTGAAAACATTGTACATACCATTTACTTTTAAAAGAGTAACCGTGGAGTTTCTTGCCGGCTCTTCTCCGTAGGAAACGACCAATTGGAACCGTGCACCTAGCTTTTGACGTTTCATAAGTGCCCTTGTAGGTTTATGAGTTTTTTTTTTTTAATTATGAATTTGAATTTAAATTGAATTGAATTTGGACGAATGGACGGACGGAGAGCGGAGCCTTAGTAATTGAGTCCCGTTGGCTTCCTTTGTCTACGGAATCCTAAAAAACAAGCGGATAAAACATAAAACGTGTGAATAAACAAGAAACGTGATAAATCCTGGACTAGGCTGCGGTAGTCCCACGCAAAACATCTTGTTTTGTATTCACGAATCACTTAATGATTCAACTTAGGGAATTAACTGCTTCTGCCAAGAGTTACGAAACCTTGCCTCCTATGCCTTAATTTTTTCAAGTCGGTTGTATATCTCAAAGGCCTTTTTTTCCTTTTATCAAACGTTGATTGCTGCTAATTTGAACCTATATATTATTATTCCATATTTGTTTCGAGCGACTGACACTACGCTTGGTATTCCTGTGTTTATTTATTTATTTAATACTTCAAGCACACAAATGTACAGAGGCGGACTGCCATAGGCATTTTCTACCAGTCAACCTTCGGGTGATGCAGAGACAAACAGTGGTAGGTGCAACAGAGAGATTTGAAGATTTTTTATATTTAAATATAAAGATATACATATATACCTATTAAAAATTGTATGATTTTTTTTACCTAGGTCGTTGATTATAATTTAATCAATTGCACTCCGAAGTCGCACTGCACTTATGAGAGCTATTGATTAAGTTATAATCTAAGTCTACGACAGTAATATTTGCCATATTATTTCAGTTGTTCGACAGAAAACTGATGACAACAATCTGTTCTTTCAACCCGCACACCTTTTCGACAATGCTGTGGATTTGGTGAGCTTTTACCGTTATTATTACTGAGACTCACTTTTAATTAGTGTCATCAATATTATGTATAGAATGAACAGAAACAATTTCTTTTTAAACCCGTGAAATCTTTTGAGTGATGAGAGGATTCAGACTTCAGAGCGATTACCTACCTAGGGCGGTGGAGCAGACCGGTTTTGGAGTGACCGCGTATCGGCAAGCGTATAGAGTGGGGCGCCCCCCAGCTGGACCGGCGACCTTAAAAAGGTGGGAACAGACTGGATGTGGAAGGCGAAGGACAGGGTATTGTGGCGCAGCCTGGGAGAGGCCTATGTCCAACAGTGGACTGAGATAGGCTGAGTTGATTGATTGATTGATCAACCTATATCCTTAATCGAATCGTGTTTTCTTTATACATGTCTCATCCATCATCATTACTATTATATTAGCCCATAATCGCTCTCATCGAAGCTGATCTATCTGTCTCGCCTTTTTCCTAATTTTATTATATTGTAGGCAGTATAGAAATTGTTGGTCGGAAAAGGCTTTAATTGGTAATTGTTTTCAGATACGCCTGAAGATTCAAGAAGAGACTGGTAATAAATATTTCAGTGTTAAATCGGAATTCATGCTTCAAACATTACAAAGACGTCGACAGTTTTTGTTTGTTTGTTTGTAAGAGGTGATCTCTGGAACTACTGATCCGATTTCAAAAATGTTTTCACAGATAGCAAGCTACATTATTTTCGAGTGTTATAGGATATGCTCTATGGTATAGTTGACTTTTTAGAGGTATGCGGAACAGGGCGTAAAGTTCACTCATCCTCTTTAGAAAAGGGAGGATCCACCGACCAGACGGGTGTCGTGTCTGGCGGGCAACTGCCCTACGATTGATGTCGGGGAAGTTATATATATGGTTTTCGCGCGGTAAACTCTAATTGCGCGATGCAGGATTTGTGTGACGTCAGGATTTTGTGTGACGTCAGGTCTTTGATGCGTAGTTCACATGTGGCGATGTAGATGCCGCCACAACTTTTATGCGGACGAAGTCGCGGGCAGAACCTAGTTGAAAATAAAACAAAGAGAAGACTCAAAGCATATTAGAATTTCTCCAAACAAACATATTTTTTATCCCTCTAACTTTGTTCGAGCACTAGAAACTCCTATTGTTGCGTTTGTGACTCGAATAAACGATGTGAATGGAATTGTTTGTTTATGCGTATCGTTTGTGGCGGCCCACGTTATAACCAGAGTAGGTTATCAGAGTACCAAACATTGTTTGTAAAGCGACCATCCGATAAACTATTGAACTGGATTTATAATATTGTGCTTTTTACAACATTTATAAGAGGTACACGTATTTTCCCCGAGAGTCAGGGTCAGAAGTGAATTCTTGGAGAAAAATACTGATATCGGTAGGTAGGTACCTATTCAGTAAATTTTTGTAGAAGGCGATACGCCATTAGGTACAGGATACTTTAGAGAATTCGCCAAGTAAAATGTAGAAAACTAGCTTCGGCCATGACTTCATCTGCGAGAAATTGTTGTAGGTAGGTATTAACATAAAACATGTATTATGGCACGCAGCAATATTGTACCTTTCTATGACCGAAAGATTTTTTCTTCATCGGAAGAGTACCTCCAGAGATCAAGTACAGATCACTTGATCTGCCAAGTAAGTCTGTTAAGTACTTGGTACTTGTTGAAAAGCCTACACTGTCCTCCCATACCTATTAACACTGTTATTTGAAAATATTTTAAAAGTCAATCATCTATCTATTAGTTTCTTGCCGGCTCTTCTATATAGGAAACGACCAATTGGAACCGTGCACCTAGCTTCTGAAGTTTCATAAGTACCCATGTAGGTTATGTGAAATAAAATATTTAGAATTTTAAATTTTGACCATTTATTGGAAACCAAAAAAAGAACTTAGCCAAATCTGGGTTTGACCAAAATGATAATGTTAAAAGAAATATGGCTTTATCAAAATTAATATGAGAAGGGTAAATATTAATATTGAATAGCCATGTTCTCTTTAAAAAGAACAAACGAAACTCAAGCAGAGGGTTGAAACGTTAGCGAAATTGTAATAGGGTCGCGTAAGCATTTTGTTCCTCACAGATTAGATAGCGATTACCATACGATGCGACCCCACGTACGGTTTAATTAGTAACGTACATGTTTTATTCATAACTGATTTTATAGTATGAGGGCTTCATCGTGAAAGGCCGTGACTTAAATGACATCGAAAGTCATAAAAAATTATTGTACGAAAATTTTCTCGCGTTAAATTCATGCTGACGTGACAGACAGTTTTCAATTTGCCGCCAAATCGTAAACAAATGACAAATGAATAAAATACATAAACAATAATATTGGCAAAGAGTTCCTATAGTTTTCAAAATTTTTACTTATATTTTTATTATATCGTTTATAAGTGGCCAGTTCTAAAAACTTTCAGTGTCGCCCTCGTAAAAGCCATATCCCAGTAATTATTTTTGTGCAAATGTTATTAGATAATACAGAATGCGTTGTTGACGGCTGTGTGATGGATCTTGCTACAGCCTGTGATTGTACGAGTGCTTATTGAAATGGATTACTGGGCAATATTTTGACGTTTCTATGAAACAGCAGATAAAAAAAAAACGACATAAAATTTCGACTCACGGGCGTTCAATCATGTACTGAATCCATGATCAGTTTCCGCGCCAATGTCCCTACCACCCTGTATATTGTAGAGCAGTGATAGCCTAGTGGTGTGTGTGACCGTCATACTGCCAAGTCATAGGTCTCGAGTTCGAACCCAAGGCACGCACCTCTGACTTGTGCGTATTGTATAATTATCACTTGCTTCAAAAACGGTGAAGGAAAACATCGTGAGGAAACCGGCATGCCTGAGAGATATTTTTCGACGGCATGTGAAGCCAAGTCAGAGGCCCATGAGCGGCTTTGAAACTCTGACACCAGGTTAGTCACTAACCACATGAAAAGAAGAAGTAATCTATATAATAAAAATTAAATTCTGTTCGTTGGTGAGAGCATGACTTGAGAACGGCTGGACCGATTTGGCTATTTATTGTTTTAAAATTTTCGTAATAATAGTGTAGTTAGAATCAGGTTCTTATGGGAAAAAAAAGTAAAGTCTTAATATCCAAGCCTTAATTACTGTTATTTTTGTCTGTTGTCTTTTATGGTTATTTTTTGACATTTCTCGGGACCCTAGGGTCCCGGACCTTTGCAAGGCGTACGAGGAGCCGAAGCCAACTCGCAGAGGCCCGTTAGACATGTTTAATGAAACGAGGCATCAACCGATGATTATCCCTGTACGCACTATGCTAGTGCACCCAAGGACAGCCCCCGGTTGGTGCAGGACTATTGCGAGATATGGAAACAAAGATAGTGGATTATGGGTTTGGGTGGCTAAGTGAACTGGTTATCTAGAACTATGGAAAGACTATGGAAAGACTATGGAAAGACTATGGAAAGATTATGGAAAGACTATTACTATTACTATTTGTGGTTATTATTATTATTATTATATATTTTTATGTTTTTATTATTAATTTGTTTTGTATTTCATTTTGTTGTTCCTATTTGTTTCGTATTGTATTGTTTTATTTATTTTATTATTATCATTATTTTCGGTTTGTCAAACTTAATGTATCTACCTAGATTAAAAGAGAATGATGTGGTCTCCTATAGTTGGAAGCGCACACTGTATTTGTCCCTGTTCATAGATTGTAAACTTGCATTAAATTGTGTAGCCTCTGATGGAGATCCAATAAATAAATAAATAATAAATTAAAATTGGAAAAGTTTCCCGGAAAATCTTCAAATTCGGGAAAACTTGACAAAAAAGGCAATTTTTTGTATGAATTATGGACAACGCCTGTCGGGTCAGCTAGTTCTACATAAACAATATGTAGTGGTGTAGATAATAACGAACGAAGAGAGATTTTTACAGAAAAATATTACGGTTCTTAGGGACATAAGATATTTTCTGAAAGTGGAGAAATGTGGAATTTTCCCTAAGGAAATCTTTTCTAGGATTTAGAAAATGCAGCTTTCTACTCCGGTATTGATACAACTGTAGAGGAATATAAGTCGATCGACTAAAACAGGTCATCGTCACAATAAATGGCGACAACAATAAAATCAGGAGACGATTATTAACAGCCTATCTAGCCGCAACACGGTGACACTGCAATGGATAAAAGGACACAGCGGATCGACGCAGCTGACGAACTTGCTTGACGAGTATCTAGCACGGCAGTCTGTGGACCCGAGCCTATCGTACCCATCCTCTTCAACCAAATACGCAGGTGGCTATAGGAGTTCACCCACATATAAGCGGAGAACTGGTGGACCTAGACACCGGGCTGCAGCCAGTCCAAGGAAGCTATGCTATTCTTGGATAGCAGACTAGCCAGGCGTTTATTACGCCTGGACAGGAGCGGCCTGCGCCTGGTGACGGGGACCAACACGGAATACTGCTCGCTAAACAAACACTTCCACACAATAGGCATAGCGGACAGTCCTCTGTGTAGGGCATGCATGGAGGCTGAGGAAACCGTCGCGCACGTGCTCTTTGAATGCACAGGCGTCACTCAGATTAGAACAGAAAGCCTCGGGTCACCCAGATCTTTCACGGATGTTCTGAACAGACCAGGAGATTTATTTAACTTCTGGAGGGAGGTGGGCTGGTTGGAATGCCCACCAACGGCCGCCAAGGCCCACGCACAATGGTCCACCTGAGGGACTAAGTGCGGAAACCAAAACCTACAACATAAAACATATATGTATAACATAGAACAGTCTTATCTTTCGCCTATAGTTCTATCCAACACGGAAAATGAACACATATAAACTCACGCCTGCTTCCTATGAGGGTAGGCAGAAACTACAGAACGCCACTTGCTAAGATCTTACTCCTTTTCCCTCGTTTAGGTTCATACATCAGACGGCCAATTCCCGTAATTAAAGACGTTCTAAATCTAGTCGCAATCTCATCTCAGACCCTATCAGAATACCAGCGCTGCGACATTTATTTTTAAATGTCGCAGCATCATGCTGAGATAGGAGCCCTTTGGTATCGTACAGGACTTTCAGCTTTCATTTTAATTTTACTTTGCTTTTTATCGTTTTTTTATTTTTATTTATGTTTTTATGAGCGTGTTTTGGTTTAATTTGTGATTTCCTGTGCGAGTCTCAATAAATACTTTTTCTTTTTTTCTTTCAGCGACAATTAATGTCAAAAACTTGTCAAAAATGGAGGGAAATTATAAGTTTTTTTGATAGATTGAGACAGAGATTAGAATGCGAACGTTCTTAAATTGCCACTCTGGTCATAGAAGCACGCCGTTTGTGAGCACTACCCACCCTGAACTTTCAGAAGAACATCACCATTATGGACAAGGAGGAAAATTAACTTGAATAAATAATATTTATTGGATATAGGTAGGTATGTAATGTATCATATTACATAAATAAATAAACAAATAAATAAATAAATAGACAAACGTCTCTATGAGTGGTTTCGTTCCAAAGAATTGAAGCTCCGAGCGATACCGACTCTGGACGTGAATTAATTAATTTTCCAATAAATACAAAAGTTTTTCTTTTAAAAATAATTGAGAACGACACACGGATCACTGGTTCTATAAAATAAAAGATGTTTTTACAACCTAAACGAACGTTGAAATAACATTCAGGAGAAAAGTTTCACCTAGGTCTAATTAAAAGGTATGAAACACTAGTCGGACCCTTTTCAATATAAACCCAACGTTCGCCTCCGGACAACGGCCACAAACAAAATATATCCTTTTCAAGCCGTCCTGAAGGTACACTGAAAATCAAATATTTACGTTCAACTTCATTATTAATACTACTCATCAAATTAGAACTCTGGAGTCCGCTTCAGGAATTCAGGACCTCAATTTCAATGAACATAAACATTCCTAATCATTAGAGGTGGTAATTTTATTTTTATTATAAAATATTCTTTTAAAGGTTTCAGAGGCTAAAGTGAAATTAATAAGGTAGTCGAAAAAGGTACGGATGCCCCAGAAAGTTAATTAAGGACCTTACTCAACGATGTTTTTATAAAACTTTAGATTTTTTTTATGACTGTGTGAAGTTCTTTTGAAATGTCTTTTTGATTTTGGCACTTGTACAAAAGACGGAGGTTTCTTATATTATTTTTACTTTATTATAATTATGAGATTTATGAAATAACGTTTTTAAATTGAACATTTTCATTCACTTCAGATGTTTCTTTTATGAAGAAAAATTATGAAAAGTACAGAAAAATTACAAGGTATGTAAGGAGATACACACGGCTCCACATCAAGCTATACATTTCCAGTATAAGCTTTGTACTGAAATCCTATACAATGCGAGATCAGCATAAACTGGAAATGTATAGCTTGATATGTAGCCGTGTGTACATAATTATTTTTACTGGCGAGAGCGACTAATAATAAAATATTATTTTAAACATCTTTAAACAACTATTTTAGGGTGTTCCCTTATTATGAACTTTTAACCTTTTTGTCACGAGAGAAGATAAGGACCGCGAGTAGTTTATCATTTTAACCAAAACAAGTTTCAGATTAACCTCATCTTGTACCTATTAAATGTGATCTTATTCTGTCTATCAGGGGCCAGGGATTTAGGTTAACTTTGTAATTTACTCATTTTAACAGAACATTTTTTGTACACGATACAGAAGACAGACGCCTGATTTTTCTTACCCCGGTCTCATCCCTAAATGATGAGAAACATAACACTTATAACACTAAACTTAATCCAAATCTTTCAAGACAGACATAGTTACCCAAGCACCTGCGTCTTCGTTAATAAAATACAGAAGAAGAGTATAGTAATAATGTAATTAACAACGATATTGTAATTGTAGACTTTGTTTTTTTTGTGTGGTTTATTATCAAATAAATTCTCCTGCTCTGGCGCTCTGGGCGGAGCGGGAGTGCGTATCAGACTCTTACTGACTAAAACCCACCCGTGTTCCTTCAGTTGCCTGTGTTGCCGGGGCCACGGTGACCCTTTCGGACTTTCCCGCGACTTGTACTTGCCTTATAGTTATAACGCTAATGAATGTCCATCGTTTAGGTTAGTTTTATGATTTTATTATTTTAAAATATATTTTTTTTATACACGACAAAGAAGACGGACGCCAATTTTTTGTATCAAGGTTTCATGGGTATATATTATAACACCTAACATAACACTAAACTTAATCCAAGTCTTCCAAGAAGACAGAGTTACCCAAGTACCTGCGTCTTCGCAAATATAATACAGAAGAGGATAGTTATAATGTAATTAACAACGATATTGTACTTGTAGTTACCGTATACCGCTAATGAATACCCGCAACTATTGTCTAAGAGTAGTAGCGAAGTAATTTATCTCGGAAACCTAATTAATTTCGAATATGTTGTGTGTTATGAACTAAATGTTGATGGAAACAGACTGGACGAACGTCGTCGACCGTTGAGGAGTATCTATTGTGGTCGTTCCTATATTTTAATTTTATGTTAGTTTTTAATTTTTGATCAATGTATTCCTTACATACGGGACTGTGCTAAATAAACATGTTTCTTTCTTTTTTTTTGGCATGGCAGCCAGATTACGGACGTTTATCGGTAGTGTGGAATTCACTATTAACGATCGTCCATATCGATCGATGCTCGGTCGTTCATCGATCGTCCATCGAACGATATGAAATACTAAATATGTATTGAGGGATCAATAGCTACTAGACGACGTTGTTATCCACCACGCGGGCTCAGTGTGGGTTGGAAAGCGATGGTGGCAACGGCCGCGACTTCGAGTTTGTAGGTCGTAGATTCGAACCCTGACAAGCGCTTTTTTGTGTAATTTATTTCATCACCACTGCTCTCAGAACGACGAAGGAAAACATCGTGAGGAAACCGGCATGTCCTAGAACCAAAGTCGAAGACAGGTGAGATCTATTATTGAATATAAAATAAATCCGTCTCAGTGGAAATAAGGTTGAAATGTATGCTTTGTAAATAGACAAAAGTACTACAATGAGAGGCAATTGCAAACCCGCATTTTAAGAGCGTGTATACAGAAAGTGGGCAACGTCAAAATAGCTGTCAAATATTTCGCTGTTGTGATTCATTTGGCAATAGTACTGTATGGAAATAAGAAATATGGCTAACTAGTGAACTAAAATATTGATTATGAAATGCAATACCTAATTAGTATCGAAACACCGAATATTTAGTCTAATATTTGGAAACTTTGTAAATGCCCTTTTTACACCTTAAACAACATCAAATTCAGTGTTATAATTGCAATTCGTTATTAATATTCTAGTTCACTAGTTAGCCATATTTCTTATTTCCATACAGTAATATTGCCAAATTAATCAAAACAGGTAAATATTTGACATCTAGTTGCGACGTTGCCAACTTTTTGGATGAACGCTCTTAATAATGATTAGAATTTTCTGCACAAAGATCGATGGTCGTGTTTCTCGTTTTATGCCCGGTTAGGGAAAATGCAATTAATCAATCATTTATATTGTAAAACAGACACAAACTTGGTAACCAATATTCTCATTAATTGCAGCGTATATTGATGGCACGAGCAGAGGAACAAAATGAAAGTGTGATATTTTTCCCTCCAGTCCTTGAACAGCGTAAATTAATCAGACTGCAGAGTGGAATCCGCATCGAGGAGGAGAGCTCTATTCACACCGAACTGAATAGTTTCCACGTTCACAATACTGAACAATGGACCCTTTGTACGTACAGAATTATCGACGAAGATTTGCAAAATGTATTCTGATAAGACGTTCGGTTCTCTCTGTTCTAATCTCTGCTAACCGTGTGGGGATACATGAGCTAAGAATCTGAGGATAAATACAAGGATGACGTTGATTTTGTTAGAATATATATAAGGTTTCCTGCGATAATAAACTCTGATAAGAAACGATAATACGATCTGATAAGTTTCCACGGACTAGATATACCCAACGGTCGTACAACGCCCTTCGTGTCCAATACAACAATGCTTTCAGGGTATTGATGGGGCTGCCCCGTTTCTGTAGCGCATCGGGAATGTTCGCGGACGCACGTATAAATTGCTTTTACGCAACGATGCGAATGAGGTGTGCATCCCTGGTGCGCAGGGTACGGGCCAGCTCCAAAAATATCCTGAAAATTATCACTAGCAGGCTCGATTGCATGTACATTAATCACTGCCATCTCCCATGGAATTAAATAAATTTCAATAAAAGTAAAATAAACTAACATAGTTCTTAAGTTTACTAACACATTGAGTCCTTGTTACTTGAATCAAGAATCTTATTATTATTATTATAAGGAATAAATCAAATCAGTAGGTAATCATTGTGTATTATGTGCACGGAACATACATTATGTGTAATCTCAAAGGTTAACATGGGATGAAACTGTATGTAGAAAGATTATGCCGCTATCGTTTTATTATAATATTTATAATTATCCATGGCCTTATTTCAACAACAAGAGTTCACGTCATTTTATTGTGAGGATAACCTGATGATGCCTCTTCGATAACCTTTTCGTTTCAACACACAATCGTGATAATAGAACAATGTTTAAAGCAAAAACCGTTGAATTCTTGGGATTCAAGAAGTCAAAATTGGCCAAGTCATATTTGGAGAGAAGTTAATTAAATAAATTACTTGTTTCAAGTTCCTTAAAACAAACCAAGCCATTGTTTCAACACTTATTGAAGCACGCCAAAATTAAAGCTCTTGAAATATTTTCATCAAATTGGAGTATTTCTACCCGCAAAGAGTTAAACCATAACATCGTAAAGCCCTTTGAAAACAGACCACTTTTATTTGAGCTCCCTTTCCCTTCTTGTACCTCTTTTGTTTCAAACTCAAGGGGGTATCAGGAATAGTAGACGGGGTTCTTCAATGCCTGGTTGTTAATAGTTCAGTGGCTGTTATCGCAGTCATTGAGCAAGCCAAGGCCACGACAGTTCGTGCTCCGAATGTAATACAAAATGCGTCTTACAGTAAACAGTGGCATTAAAACAAATCGAGATTATATTAGTCATTGTTTACATGCATTTGTATGCGTGTGTTGTTTATAGTTTAACTAGCAGTTATAGCCTAGTGGTGTGACCGTCGGACTGCCAAGTCATAGGGCTCGAGTTCGAACCCAAGGCACGTACCTCTGACTTTTCGGACTCATCTGTGTATTATCACTTGCTTCAAAAATGGTGAATGAAAACACTGTGAGGAAACCGGCATGCCTGAGTGATCTTTTTCGACGGCATGTGAAGCCAAGTCAGAGGCCCATGGGCGACATAAAAACTGACATCAGGTTAGTCACTAACCAGACGAAAAAGAAAGAAAGTTTAACTAGCGGTGTTCTGCGACTCCGCTTGCCTTATTGGTCTTTTGGGACGAAAAGTTTCCTTAGGCCCTAGACGGCGGACATTTTAACCGCGAATGACCTCGGGAAAGCTCATCCAGCAAGCATCAGGGCGGAACGGTAGTTTTTTCTTCCGTGAGCGTTACTGCATAGAATTCCATACGTACCCTATAGTAATATACCCTAATAGTAATATATTTTTGCTCATGACTGTACCTAAGCACACTACTCCAGCCTGTCAACTCTTCCTATCTACAAAAAACTTATTATTACTTACTACGTACAATAATGAATAGCATAATGTCATGCATGTAATATCGTATGGAGCTAGGTCCACGGCGTTTGACTGCGCGACCCGGAAGACAAACGGCCGAGGAAGTTCAAAAGTCCAGTATGGCCAGTATTCTAAAGTGATTGCTCTAGCTATCTCTACCGTTTGGTTTGAGTTAAATTTCTGTGCACTTGAAAGGAGCAGTTTGATATAGAGACGACGCGGCGATGATACGACTGTAAAGATGGAGTATATTATTTAGCAAATTGACTACAAACTTAAATTGTCCGGATATTCAAATCACAACTGTCATTCTTTGGCAGTTGTATGAAATGGCTAAAACACGGCAAATTGTCGTATGAATTCAATTAAGCTTAGCAACTAATTTCCCTGACCTTAGAGGTATAAAAATTAAAATTAAGTGAAATCAGTAAATAACTTCTTAATAACTCACTATGTTTTTAAAGCGAAACCGTGTTTTTCAGAGCACTGAAATGTTAAAACTTTTACTTATTTATGTGATAAAAACATTTTCCCAAAACACTGTTATATATAGAATAGATTAATTCAAAAATATCCTATAAAGATCCTAGATACTTAAGAACCTTGCTAAAATTATCGCTTTACCTATCTCCGAAGCGACCCACGTTTACGTCAACGTCCGTTTTACTCGGAAACATGTTTACGTTTACAATTCGGTTTTCGGTGTGAACAAATATATCATTAAGTGCTCCTTCTAATGCTTTGCTTGCGGTTAGAGCTTAGAGTTTATACTGAGTATTTACTATTTTGTGCTTTGTTAAAATAATTCAAATAGGTATACTTCGGTATCCTGCAGGATTAGACAAGGGTTTAGCTTTAGAGGCTAGCACCCGGTTTCTGAATTGTCGATAAAAAATTGAGAATTTGAATTACAGCGAAATTAAAAAAATACTTAACAAAATATTAAGAAATTTAGAATTTCACGGGCTCTGTGAAAGGTATCCTTAAATTATGCTATAGTTTAACAATTTCTCAACTTCAAATTCTTAATTTAAATCGGGTTTAAGTTTGTGCCTAATTGTAAGATCAGATAATCTTGCTCGTGGTTAGTTTCGGCCTAATTTTAGAACTGTCAGTCAACACCGACCTCTCTCTCGACCAATGTTTACTCATTAAACTCCGTAAAATTACGATTCTACAACTGTATTCCTTCCTTATGTAAACGACCGAAGCAGCATCAATAAAGTTTTGTTGATTGCTGAGATTGTTTGAATAGCAAAGTCAGAACTAAGGGATGAAAGGGAAAAGGGAGTCTGACAGAGAGAAATTGTTTTTTTAAAATATGTCATGTGTTATTTCTAGATTGTGTTTAATATGAATAATAAGGAATAATTGTCGGTTGGTGTCTCATTTATTTAAAAACGTCTAACGGGCTTCTGCGAGATGGCTTCGGCCCCTCGTACGCCTTCTAAAGATCCGGGAAATGTCAAGAGACGTAAAAAAAAACTTTATTGCAGACCACATGATCCATTAAAAAAAACATAAATGAAAAATAACAAAATCAAAATTAGAATTAAAATAAAATCAAAATCAAAATTAAATCAAAATTTAAATTTAAATCAAAATCAAAACGTGTAATGTTGTTCGAAAAGCTTCATCGCTTTTGTTTACGATTATAGTTCGATTAGCTGTTGCCTGCGACTCTATCTAGATAGATAGACCATTTATTTGGGAAATAAAACACAAAAGAAATAGCACAACAAACAAAAGCACAATTAAAAGATAACAAATGAGTTATATGATTGCGTGTATATTGTATTTTTTTAATACAAATATTCAGGATGAAAACTAGCTTATATAATTCTCCAGGTGTCGGGCTAACTATTTGTCTTTTATAACGATTGGTTCAGTGGTTTAGGCGTGAAAAGGTAACAGACAGACAGACAGAGTTACTTTCACATTTATATTAATAGGTCTTCACCTATGAAATTGCCGTATTGTATGAAAAAATTTAAACGATTTTTTCATGTATTTTTTATTTGTATTAATCGAAGTAATCACCCATGCAATCAATGCATCTTTGCCAACGCAGTGGCAGTTTATTGATGCCCTTCTTAAAGAAATCAGCTGGACGGGAGGCAACAAATTCTTCAAAGGCATTTTGTACTGCCTCTCGGGTATTGAATTTTTTTCCCGCCAAGAAGTTATCCAAATTCTGGAAAAAGTAGTAGTCTATAGGCGCAAGGTCTGGTGAGTAGGGCGGATGACGGAGAGCTTCTAACCCCAGTTCTTGCAACTTGGAGACCGTCTGCTGTGTAGTATGAGGTCGCGCGTTGTCGTGCAGGAGCAGCGGAGACGAGCGATTCACCAATGCTGGTTGGAGATGTGCCAGCTTCTCCATCATTGTGTTCAGTTCTTCACAGTACACATCTACAGTAATGCTCACCCCGTTTGGTAAGAAGCTGTGATGAATCACACCGGCGCTAGACCACCAAACAGTGACCATCACTTTTCTAGGGGTAAGTTTTCGTTTAGGGCATTGTTTAGGTGCTGAACCAGGACCCAACCAACTTGCTGAGCGCTTGCGGTTATCAAACAGAATCCATTTTTCATCGCAGGTAATGCGGTTCAAAATTCTTTCATTTGTGTGTCTGTTGAGCAGTGCAAGGCACGTCTCGACGCGTACTTCGCGCTGGCGATCATTGAGTTCGTGGGCACCCATTTGTCAAGCTTTTTTACCTTGCCAATTTGACGCAAATAGACCAATATTGTTTGACGCTAACGTCGAAAGCTGTTGCTAATTCAGCCGTAGATTGTGTATCTTCAGCTTCCACAATCGCCTTTAATTCGCCATTGTCGACCAAAGTCTTCGGACGACCGCGAGGTTCATTTTTCAGGTCGAAATTTCCAGAACGGAAGCGAGCAAACCAATCACAGGTGGTGCGTTGGTTTGTAGTGTTAGCTCCGTAAACGTCGTTGATGTTGCGTGCCGCTTGTGCCGCGTTCCTGCCACGACGGTACTCATATTCCATAATTACTCGAATTTTTAACGTATCCATGATGACGAAAAAGATTGAAATGCGATGAAAATGTAACACTAATCAATAAACAAATGACTACTTTTGGAAAAAACATTCCATGTTTTTAAAATAAAATAAATTTGAAATTAGAATTCTTAGCCAAACAAAAATTATTTTGATTTGAAATGGCCAGTACTGCAGAACGGCAATTTCATAGGTAAAGACCTAATATTAGTATGGTTTTGAAGCTATTACTAAGTATATTTAGTTTTAGGTACCTTTTTCAGGTTAACACCCGAGCGAGCAGTAACTCTTGAACTACCCACTTAAGGCCAAGTAACCAAAAAAGGCCGTCACAAACGGTCACATCAAAAAGTCATAAAAAAGACCATCTTGAGAGCGCATCCGTCCCTCTTGAAGTACTCCCGTAACAATCAGGGTCACTTGGAGTCGCTCTCAAGTGCACATTACGACTGTCAAGTGTTGGGCTAAGGATCTCTAGCGACTAGTCCTGTTGAAGTGTGCACTTACCTAATATTAGTAGCTATTTATGAGTGGACGAAACTATGTTGTGTTATGACGGTAAAGACTTAATAGGAATGTTGGATTAACGTCAACCTATCACTTTTTTTCTTACCGAGTTAGCAAGAAACAGGTGACTGACTTTATTGGTGTTAAATATAATAAAAACTACATGACACTAAGCCCATAATGATTCTCAAAAAAAATATAACATATAAAATAACATCAACCTTGTATTGCTTCTGTATACAAGCAGTTGCCATAAAGCGGACAAAAATTCAAACTTCGAGCTGCTACTGATAAATTTTTAATGAAAAACTCAATAACGCTTTGCCCAACTAAGAGATCGGAATCAGGACCCAGGACCTTGCTAAAATCACTAGATTCTGGCACAGAATAAATATGGACAGTATGGAAACTAGACCTATTTCTTGAAATAATAACCTACCCTCCATTTAAAAAAATATCGCGGCGACCACTCGTGTCGACACGGCGCCCGCAACTAACAGCACCGCGACAATCGCTTGGGGTCTCGTCAATGCGTCTGTGTGAGTGTGCCGTTTTGAACGTTAACTGCGTAGTTTCTGTACTGTCCATATTTATACTATGTCACCTTTTGTCAGTCGAAAAGGTGACCAAGTAAATAATAAATGTCTTGTCTAGAATAGGTGACCGATTACCCCACTCCAGGTACACAATATGCAACTTTATCAATGGACTCTTAAAGGCTTAATATCAAGAGCAAAAAGGATTAAATACATATAAATACATACATAAACTCACGCCTTCTTCCTATGGCGATACTACGATCCTTACATACTACTTTTGCCTCGTTTACGTTCATACATCTGGGCATACACGCACGCCGGTTGCGAGTACTACGCACCTGTCCTTTCTGAAGAATATCACCAATAAGGTGTATGTCCTCCTAAGGCGTCCCCTCCCGGCGTTTCCAGTCACATCTGCCTTGTAAATACACTTTGTTAGTCGCCTTTCATTCATCCTCTCAACATGACCAAACCATCTCAGCATACCCTTTTCAATTTTTGTCACTTCATCTTCTTTTAACTCACACCGTTGTCTTATCACATCATTCCTCATCCTATCTAAGAGATTAAATCTGTCTGCCATTTACTAAAACGTTTAATTAACATGGCCATAACGAAGGAAGGAAATGATAATGGTGATGGCGTGCCTCCTCAATATTAACAGGTGGTTCTTTAGGTAAGGGGTCTACCGCTGTGAAGGTAATGATTACATGGTAAGGTGAATGAAAAGATAATGAGAAAATACACCGTTGCGAATAACGTAAACGTAAATTATATCTTTGTTGGAGATATACCCTAAACAATGAGAAGATTTTTGTCAAAATTGGCTGACAGTTTTGGGTCTTTTATTATCCTCCGCGTTTTGAAAAGTTACAGCCAAGAATTCAACATTAATAAAATTGTCACCGTGTTTTATAGATAGGTGCCATGATGCTCTTCCAGAATAATTTCCCTTATTTGGAGACTAATTATTGAGGCTCACAATCTGGTACCTACTTACTTCCTGGACCAATTTGGTATACCAACTAAGTTTGTTTCTCTTCTTATACATGAATGTGTTTCAAAGCGGAAGTTGTATAGTATGACAGGTAACATTATCCCCTTAACGGATGCAGGTCACTAAATCGCCACCCTGTATAGGTTACCAGACTACGGCGGAGCAAAAAGGAGGGTTATGAGTTTGACCGTTATGTATGTATGCAAAATACGCGCTTTGACGGGGAGTTGCGGAAACCAGCCCGTATTACCTATTTTTGTTCATCTGTTACCTCATAACTTCTGAACCTCTGATTATAATTTGACAAATGGGGTATCGTTGGAAGCGTCTTGATCGTCCGCTGGTGGCTATGTGACGTCACAATTAAAATGATTAAAGGTAAAGTCGCCGTCGCATGCCATTATAATTTTGTAGGCATGTGACCACGGCTTTACCTGTACCATTTTTGTACCTTTGTGTTGATTTCTGTCTGAAATATTTTCTTATTTCATAATTTTTAGAGCGTGATTTTTCAGTAGTCGGGTTTTAGTTTTTGAACTAAGTTTTTTCGTGACAATGAATGTCATGTCAGAATTAAAGTTCTGAAAATCAAACCTTCTACAACTGAAAGACAAACTAATTTAGGAATATCTACATAAAATAGAACACAGGTATTCATTACAATAACGTAAACTTATATTATTCTCAGGACGTTCTCAGACGTCTCAGGACGTACCAGGACGCTGTTTACGTAGTGTTGTTCTCGCTTCCTTGCAAGCTGCCGCCTATAAATACACATGCTGTATTCTTGAGGTGCGCTCAACCAGCAAACGCAAATAAACAATAGTAATTACTACTGCCTTTGTCTACAGCAAGCTATTTATAAATGTTGGATTAAACGGAACTGGACGTAATTTAGAGAACGAAAAGAAAAAGGGTTGTTTATTGGTCTGGATAGTCTCCGGTTTCTTCGATTTAGATACTATGTCGGTAACAAATGATTTCGCTCTAGACACATAGACGATATTAACAAAGAAAATAAATAACTCGAAGCCAAGTTTATATTTAATAACTTATTTATTTCAAAAAGTGTGGTATAGTCTGTTACAGTAAATATTATTTTACAATTTACGGATAAATCGAAAAAAGAGTAAGAATTAACAGAATTGAATCTGGCGTCCTAGCTAGGTTACATGATAACCTGTAGGCATTAAGGTTCGCCAGCGCAGGTTCCCACTGAAGGAGCACATTAGTTTTATACATACCTACCTAGGTAGAGACAATTCTATTTGAACAGGCTTGAATAGTGCCTACGTGATTTCTAAACTCCGTATAAAAACCCACAAACTGACGACTGTACTAATGTTATTGTCTCTTAGGAAAACTAATTGTGAAGCAAATTGACATCCTTCGCCAATTTACCGTGATATAGCCATTTCATACAACTGTCAAAGAATGATACCTGTGATTTGAATAACCGAACAATTTAAGTTGGGAGTTAATTTGCTTGCCCATTAATGTCCCTGACTTTACATACTAGATAAATAAGTGGGGTATAAGGATATAAGCGGACCGTTCTATGACTTCCCATTTGTCTCAGAGAACACGTATATTTCAGGGTCTTCCGGTTGAAAAGCTTATTTTGCGGAAAGGGTTTAGCCATTTAAAAAAAAAAGTGTTTGATAATGAATCGAGACAAGAATAAAGGAGAGATAATAAAATAAAAAGTAGTCATTTTGGGAACCTACAGTGACCAAATACTACTAAAATGTCTTACTGTTTAAATGATCTCTTTTGAGTATGAAAAAGTGACGTCAAACGTGTACACACATAACATTTGCGACATTTATACGACATCATCTCTTTAAATGCTGCTTCGGATAATCTGTCGTAACTCAGGGGATATAAACTCGGTTTTCTTGCTTTTTTCCATAAGGCGTGTTCTTTACTCCTGTTTGATGTTATCTACGTATAAACTGCTCTAGCAAGAATTATTGGTATGTATTGTAAAACTTTTTTTACAATACGGAGTCCATATTTCAGTTTTAGACGATTCGACTTTCAAAACCTAAATACCGACATGACTTAAATTACCACGGCATTATAGCTCCTTACATCTAAAAATAGTAATAAGCCACCACATATACAAGATAGACGAATAGACTTAGCACCAGGTAATAATGCCCCATAGTTTGTATTTACAGATCTGTGTCCATTTAGGATGCACATTTATCAGAACATATTTCCCTAGCCACCACTTACAACCAGAGATTGTATCCACAATAGGATGACTTGTGGGCCGTAAGTTGTACGTTAGATACCAAAAACACAATCGTATTCTACCTACGTAACAGTTGCTGCAAAGATAACGCTTTTATTTTCCTAGGAATTCAAAAGTCAAGTCATTTACGACACTTAAATGGCCTAACTTGTCGAGGAAACTTGGTTTAAGCCACCGCAGTCCTACATGTGTTGGTAACTAAACTAAATAAGGATTTTCATATGCAAAACAAACTTGTTGGTTTTCAGACCAATGTGCACTGTCGAGCACGATAACCTGGGAACCGCTCAGTGTTGTAAACATTTTAATATTTACAACTCTCCGCTGCTGTGCTTTTTATAAAATCGTTGAATGGAGTGCAATCGTAAACTGGGTTAGATCTCAATTAATTGGAATCGACTGGTATCGAATTAGGTAGATATAGATAGAATCAACGAATTAAATAAGGTAAACGAGGAAGAAGTGGTAGTTTTCGACTTTCGACTGCGAATTAATGGGAGTTGGTATTTTATATAAATGTTTAATCAATTAACGCTTAAAATTGGATTATTTATTTACGAGCACTGTTGACTAAAAAGGATAATAATATTATATAATTTTACTGTATGAAGCTGTGATGATTAGCCGCAACTTACAAGTTGTAAGGTCGTAGGTTCGGACCCAGACAGGCGCTTTACTTTGTGTACATTATTTCATCACCACTGCTCTCAAAACAGTAAAGGAAAACATCGTAAGGAAGCCGGCATGTCCTAGGACCAAAAATTCGAAGACATGTGAGATCTACCAACCTGCACTGGGCCCGCGTGGTGGATTACGGCCCACTCACCTCATAGAGAGGAGGTGTGCGTGCCAGCACTGCGAACATTATAGGCTGATTATGTATGTATGTGAGTTATGTATAATTTTGTTTATCTTTTGCACGATTTAAGCACTTTCTCGGTTCGGCAAATTGTTTTGGCAGTATTTATTTACTATTTTCAGCACACAAATTTAGATACAAAGGCGGACATAGGCATATTCTACCCGTCAGTATTACCTTTCAGTACAACTGTTACATTTCCCATTTTCCGGCATTTTGGTAAAGTCACGTAGAAGACCCAATTGCAATCAGCTGAGTGGTTTTGTAAAATAGGCCCGCATATACACAGACCCGCGAACTGATAGTACAGACGCTAATGTCAGTGTTACAAGGTTAGGTCAACAGTGAGTACGTAGCGTTAGATAATGTGGCAACACTTTTTGTTATCTTGAGTTTAAAATAAATAAATGACGTGTTTAGCTACTATTACGAGGTTCTCAAGTAAAAAATGAGCACAAAAAGTGCTGTATTATTTATATAAACAAATAAAACATTTATTATTTCTAATGACGTCTATAGCCCCATTCAAGTATCCACAGGTTAAGATGAATACGATGATCAATCTTCTCACAAACGCGAGGTCAGACGTCTGTAATACAATTATTTTATACGAAATAATTATGTGTAAATATTATTATACGAAAGCCAAAATGATCAAGTGAAGTTTGACCGTGTCTTTATTTGTATAGCAGTATTATCACCATTTTCCTGTCCTTATCCCAATTTTCGGCGTCGGCGCAACATGTTGCTTTCTTCCATACTTCTCTATTAGTCGTAATCTCGGTAGTCACCCCCTTTCTAGCCATATCATCTTTCACACAGTCCATCCATCGTTTCTTCGGTCATCCACTACTCTTATAGCCAGTATATTTGTATGGTAGCGGTATGTAGGCCCTAGGCCCGCATTCTCACTGCCGTTTGAAAAGCGCTTCAGCCCGCTATTGTCAGGATGTCGGGATGTTTATACTATACCCACATAATCTTAGTACGGTAACGGTAGCCATACTAATAAAAAATAATGGCAGGGACCGCTTCAAATTGAATTGAAAGCGTTTGATAACCAGTTTTACCTGCAGAATATATACAAAAATAATAAAATCGCCTTTTATTATTTTTGTGTATATTCTGCAGGAATAATTTTATGAAATATTCAAAATAAATCCACTAAGCATATTTTCCAAGACTTGTCGTTTGTGGTCCGTGAATAGCAGCAGGTAAAGTTATTCGCTTATAACATTTTGACTGAAACATAACATACGAAAATACGTCTTTCCAATGGTTCGAATCTAGGCGTTTCTCAATAAAACTTAGGTGATATATGAGTTGAAGGCCTATGTGGAGCATATGAACACCGCGCCGGGAAGTTTGCCTCGTAAATCGTGTGATAAGTCGGGACTGTTGGACCTCTGCGCTGCGATTGGAGGAATTACCAACAGACGTGTGACCCGCTAGTCTGATTTATTTTGCGATTATTCATTGACCTCTGGTTTTCCATTTTGTTCCAAAGAGTATGAAGGGTATAAAGTGTCGATTATAGGTAGATCTTTCAGAATTTTGCGTGAAGTTGGTTGGTATGCTCAATCTTATGTGTGCGTTCAAAGCTTTGTCATGGCATGTGACAGTCTAATACAAAATACACGCACATAATGAAAAATCATTCGTACCTACAGACATCTATGTATGTATAATAAACATAAGAATTTCAAATATATCTCTGTAATATTGAGCACGAAAGGTTCATAGGAATTTATTTCGCTGCGTGTCGCAAAATTTTCCGAATGTATTCTACATTCGAAAAATTTGAGAGGACCGATTTCCAAGAGCTGCACGCTCCATTTAAAATATTGCATTGTATTAAAGCATCTCATAGAGTATCCAAGTATTTGAAAAAGGTTTCACATGATAACCCAAAAATTAATATGAGAAAATATTTTATATGACAGGTACAACGTTCCAATATGGCGATATTGATGCTTATGTTGTTCACGCAGTCAAAATGTTTTTTAGCGTCAATATTGGTTGAATTTTGATTGATTGCCATTCGTTTAAGTTGGGTCTCGGGTTGCATGTTTGCTGACAACTCGTAAAGGCATTGTAGAATTCTAAATGGGACGCTACGTTTGCGTTCCACAAGTCACGAGTTTTCGAGGACTGCCTTACTGTCGAGGTAACCTGAAACCAGAGAACGACGGACATTTCTAACCAACTGTAATGTAATCAAGTCAACATACAGTTCTGGTTCTCCGAATTCCAATTCGGACGTTCGGCTCCATCCCGAACGTATTAATGATGGCGTCTCTTTACGACCGACCAAAGATAATCCGTCACCTGTAGAGGATTTCATATTCGGAAAATGAAGTTTCATTTCTTTGGAACTTCGATCTGACCTATAAATCTTCGCAGATATCAAACATATTTCAACTTAGGTATTTCCATTTTCATTCACTCTCAAACTGATTTCATGAAATAAACGGATTTCTTCTGACTTACTGATCTATAGAAAGACCTTCGCTTTGTTTTGTTAGCCATTTTACTGTAGCGTCTAGTCAAAATAAACTAGTTAAATATTCTATTGATCGGTCGTAATATTAGCATTGCGATCACGTAATATCAATAGTAATCGGAATCAGTTCGATGTGACGGTTTCTCTAAATTTTATTACCATTTAAGTTACCTAATCAGGTTGTAACACAGTCCTTGGGCCTTGAGTGACATAGTAAAACAATGATTTAGATTATTATTGTTATCTACTATATAAAAATAAGTCGGGTTTTCCTTCCTGACGCTATAACTCCAGAACGCACGAACCGATTTCCACGGTTTTGCATTCGTTGGAAAGGTCTCGGGCTCCGTGAGGTTTATAGTAGGTAGGGTAGGTAGGGTAGGTAGGGTAGGTAGGGTAGGTAGGGTAGGTAGGGTAGGTAGGGTAGGTAGGGTAGGTAGGGTAGGTAGGGTAGGTAGGGTAGGTAGGGTAGGTAGGGTAGGTAGGGTAGGTACGGTAGGTACGGTAGGTAGGGTAGGTAGGGTAGGTAGGGTAGGTAGGGTAGGTAGGGTAGGTAGGGTAGGTAGGGTAGGTAGGGTAGGTAGGGTAGGTAGGGTAGGTAGGGTAGGTAGGGTAGGTAGGGTAGGTAGGGTAGGTAGGGTAGGTAGGGTAGGTAGGGTAGGTAGGGTAGGTAGGGTAGGTAGGGTAGGTAGGGTAGGTAGGGTAGGTAGGGTAGGTAGGGTAGGTAGGGTAGGTAGGGTAGGTAGGGTAGGTAGGGTAGGTAGGGTAGGTAGGGTAGGTAGGGTAGGTAGGGTAGGTAGGGTAGGTAGGGTAGGTAGGGTAGGTAGGGTAGAGTAGGTAGAGTAGTTTGGTAGGGTAGGTATAAGTACTTAGTGCTACCCGTGCGAAGCCGGGCCGGGTAAAGCTAGTCTTATGTATATAATCTTGACCGATGATTTGATGCTTTTACCAAACATACGATTTTAACTAAGTACTTGCTGTATAAAGGAACAGTGCCGTCATCAGCGCGGATGTCTGATAGGCTGGTGATCAGAAGTTACTCATCATCTTGACAAACTCCTTGATTGTAAAGTCAGCGAAATTAATTGAAAGAAAGAAAGAAGAAAGAAAATACGTTTATTTGCGGTACACATGACACAAGGAAAGAAAAAACCACGAAAATAGCAATTTGGGGGAAAATATGCGCCACATTCACGCAAAACGGCCATCGCTCAGCATAATGTTGCGACCCTATGCGAGACAGATTGATTGAATTGAATACAAACTTAAATTACCCATAATATTCAAACCACAACTGTCATTCTTTGACAGATGTATGAAATGGCTATAACATCGTAATTGTATGCCCTCTAGTCTCGGTAGTTCGGTTGTTTGTTTGTTGTTTTGAACAAAACAACCGAACTACTGAGACTAGACGTGTTATGCAGCATAAGCATAATCACCCGCAAACAGTCCTCCTCTCTTCGATAGGGGGTGGGCTGTAATCTACTAGGCAGGCCCAGTGCGGGTTGGTAGATGTCACATGTCTTCGCATTTTTGTCACTGTTTCTCACGAAGATTTCCTTCTCCGTTTTGAGTGTAGTGGTGATTAAATAATTTACCCAAAGTAAAGCGCCTGATGCCTGAGTTCGAACCCACGACCTACAACTTGTAAGTTGGGGCCGTTACCACTGGGCCACTAATGCTCAATTTTACGTAGTGTGTCAATTCGCTCAACGACAAACAAAAAACATCATAATTATAATTTCCCTGACTATAGAAATGACTGAGGAGCACATATTGAAATCTTCTGTACTGTACTTTGTGTACTGTGGCGATTGGCCAATCATACCTTGCGTGAACGATTTACCATGCCATCGCTTACTCATCTACTAGCAACTCTATATAGGTAATAAAGACATAAGTAGGTACTTACCTGTGCATTAGCAGTCTATTCATCATTGTAAACTCCATACATTATTACTACATTTGGCTTCAAGTTTAGTATCGCCGCATAAAAGCGGTTCCGCTCTACTTCGTTTAAAGGGACATAATATATCACTACCAACATTATGTTTGTGCCAATAGACCGATCTATCACTGTAGTTGTCACAAGAACCGATTATGAGATTATGATATGACATGAAGATGGACAACATTAAATGCCTGAATTATCCTACTAAAATAATAAATGTGAAAGATTGTATGCACTCAACATTTGAACGGATTAAGATGAGGCACACAAATAGTTTAAAACCTGGATTAACACATTTAACATAACATCACGCCTGTAATCCTCGAAGGGTTAGGCAGAGGTGTACCTATAGTACACCCACATCTCGCCAGTTATGTTTAAGTCCCATGTAATAGGAGGCGAGATTATTGCCATCAACTGGGCACAAATCCAGACTCCGGGCTGCTACTGAGAAATTTCCAGATGGCAAAACCTAATAACACTTTGCCCGACCTGGGAATCGAACCCAGGACCTCATGCTCAGCTGTAGCGCTTGCGACCACTAGACCAACGAGGCAGTCACACAGGATTAACACATATATGTACTATCGAAGAACTTCATATCTAAGCAGTTTGAAAACAAAATCCCGTGAACACGATGACCACATCTGTTACCACCCCGGTTCTATAACTGCCGATCGCTGCAAGCAGAAATAGTCCTTACGGTGCATAGATATGAAGTTCTTCGATGGTACTTTCATCCCGGTAGTACGTTCCCCTGGGATATTTTCGGACATCAAAGCGGGTGAAGACGCGGCAAAAATAAATAATAAACTTATAATAAGGTGAACAATTATCGTCAAGTAAGACCTGAGAATAAGCTCTCAATGAAATACATTTTCCGGGAAAGCGAAAATACAAGAAGTAATTATTAAAGTGAAAGTAAATTAATAATGAAACATTCCTGAAATGAAATGAAACAACCTTTCGTTTTTGTCAAAGTCAAAAAGTTAAGTTAATTTTAAATATATTTTACTTTTTACCTCATGATCTCAATAGTAACAATTGAAGTGGTTTTGTATATAATTTGATTATAAGGTATTTTTTTCATGCTGAATAAGCAAAATATGTGGAACCTTTTATATTTAAGACCTTTTATGTACCATATTTTATGCAACATAAATTTTAAATTAAATTCAATTCAATATTATTAGAAGGCTTAAAAATGGCCAAGTTGAGTTTTACTCATTGAATTCGTCTACCTAACGCTCATGTAATGAGCAAAAGTACACAGTGATATTCTTGAAACAGCTTTTCCGTACTTCTCATGTGTAGTGCATGAAGATGTCTTAATTAACTTAGCTTCATCTAGATTTCCTTCTTTACCTTTGGGAAAAATCTTTTCCACGATATGTACCGTTCGGTTAGTTCTATCCCTTAGAGGCTCAGTGAATAACATTCGTTTCTCTTGATTTCTTTTCTAAGTCCAATATTATGATAGTTCAAAGATTTTATTACCATCTCAAAGATCGAAATGTCAAATGAATCTGCTATAACAATTTTATTTCAATTCACATTTTAGTATTCTCACGTTTTGGGAGAGAGAATAATGTCATAGGTAATAAAGAATACGATCTCTAAATATCTCTTTGTTATCCTCTTTTTAGTACCCTCGAGCCGAGCCCACAGGTTTCACATCCCTGCCTGTGAAAACACACGCTTTACGAATCATGTACAGTACAACTATTTTCTTAATGTCCCTCGGCCTCGGCTTGGTGTCCGGTCTGTACCAAGTGCAAAGACTACTGATAGAAATCCGACGACTGACGAAACACGAAGTTTGCCGAGGGACATTATGAAAATAGTTGTACTGTACCATTCCTTTTGTTTCCTCATCGTACATCTGTTTCTACAAAAACATCACGCCTGGTTTCCTCGAAGGGCAACGCAGAGTTGACCTATATATAAAATGTGTAATAATACGGACCTACGTAATATTTTAATTTATGAGAAAATAATGAGTGTGGGTTTCGGCATTTGTGTTCTAAAATACGAAAATAATTCGTTGGTTTTTTGTTTGGTGTATCGCTAAACAATGCTTGTTCGTAAAAAAAATGTAAAAGGATTTTATTAAGGTTGTGCCAAAACGTTAAATATTCATTATCGTCAGCGTTTTTCGTTCTGTGCTCAGGGATTTTTTTTACTGTTGGCATCATAAGGGTAACTTTTACTTATCAAACGTAACACAGGATCGTTGTAAACGCGAGCGATAAAACGACGACGACGACGAGTTCGGCTCGCGCGAATTAGGTCACAGTTCTAACCTAACCTATTCAGTGGGACTGCCCTAATAGTTATATTACTAGATCGTACTCGTATCATAGATATATTTCGACTAAGATAGTTATGAACCACTTTCATATGACTATGTATAGATATATCCATAGGAAATAACTATATCACGGTTATAAGTATCTTACTGCGACATATATATATTCACCCACTGCTTTTGAATATCGATGTCCAATTGAAAAACTAATGTTAATTAACTAAAACGATCAAAGTAACTTACAACTACACTTCCAAGACTGGGGTAGGTAGGTACAGTACGACACAACTTAGATGTAGCATCGGCAAATTTCGTAAAACCGATCACCATCTGAACTGAGTGCGCATTCAAAATCACCAATATTTATTACTGCATCTTTAGGCCAACGCAATAACTTGTGAAGTCATATAACTAGATACATTTGTAAAATTGAAATGAATGAAAGCAAATTTTCAAATTTATGCTACATCTAAGTTGTGTCGTACTGTACCGGTACTATTTTCCATCGGAGTATACCGACGAAATGACCTACAAACTTTGCTGATTACTTGCTTACTCGATTCTCGTTAATCGCTGGCGGTGGTACCGTGGTACAGATGCTTAACCTAGAATGTTCGGCGTCATTCGGTGTAACGATGCCTTCCTCTACCGTGTGACTTCGCTCTACCGTGTCTTTGCAATACAGTGTGTCTTTGCTCTACCGTGTCTTTGCTCTATCATGTGTCTTTGCTCTACCGTGTGTCTTTGCTCTACCGTGTCTTTGCTCTATCGTGTGTCTTTGCTATACCGTGTCTTTGCACTACCGTGTCTTTGATTCAATTCAATTCAAAATATTTTTATTTCATATAAACCTACATGGGCACTTATGAAACGTCAGAAGCTAGGTGCACGGTTCCAATTGGTTGTTTCCTATGGAGAAGAGCCGGCAAGAAACTCCACGGTTACTCTTTTAAAAATAATGGGCTTTTACAATATTTACAAATAACAGTGTTATTAGGTATGGGAGGACAGTGTAGGTCTTTCAACAAGTACCAGGTACTTAACAGAATAATGATGGTGAACAAATCTACAGTCCACTAGGCCTACAGCGTTCTCACATTCACAAAATTGAGAAGAATCTATATAAAGATAAATAAATTAATAAAAATAAAAACGTATTTTAAACGAAATGACGTGATTGCTATTACGGCTGTATCAAATCTCAATAATTATCATGTCCACAAAAGCCACTAATAAAGAGTTGAAATAAAATTTTAGGTATATAATGTCTGCTAAACTTTGCACTACCGTGTCTTTGCACTACAGTGTGTCTTTGCTCTACCGTGTGTCTTTGGTCTACCGTGTCTTTGCTCTATCATGTATCTTTGCTCTACCGTGTGTCTTTGCTCTACCGTGTCTTTGCTCTATCATGTGTCTTTGCTCTACCGTGTGTCTTTGGTCTACCGTGTCTTTGCTCTATCGTGTGTCTTTGCTATACCGTGTCTTTGCTCTAACCAGCAAAACTTGGCAAGTGTGTGAGCCGCTTAACTTCTACGATACACCCGCTATATCGTATCAACTAACTGAACTTATACTGGTAAATTGTTATTCTTAGCTAGGGGTGACCTAGCTAGAGCGATATATATGTTAATTTAATTTTACTTTCTAATTAAAAGGAAACCAAGTTCTTCAAACTGAACAGACAGCTGTACTGCAGGGGAGTTTTTTGCATCACTTCTTCTTTCTAGCTAAAGAACTAGGAAGTGGTGAAGAGCGAAGGTTTTGCGGGACATTCTAATGTAATTTTGATAAAAAAAGTACTGATCCTTAGCTCAGCTTTGAATAAATTAATTTGCATTTTTTTTTTATTGGTCTGTACCTAGTCACCGCTTTTACTTAGATGAGTAATAAATTCAACGCTTAACAACTTTTTTACCCGAGAAAGGCGGAGCTGGTTTGTCAGAGCTTACGTCCTCCAGTAGTAGTGACACTAAAATAAATAACTAAAAACAAAATGTTGGAAATTTCTTCCAACATTTTGTTTTAAGAAATATTTTTCACGATATAAATAATAAGCAGGAGGGTTCTCTCTCGGAGAATAAGAAAACTTAGAAAATATCAGTCGCAGTTATTATTGGTATCGAACAAAAATTGTGAGCCAGTTGTGGACTTAGCAGAACAAGTAACTTTAGCAACATAGGGGTGGCACTAACAAGCTTAGACCGAAAAGTAAACTTTGCATTTCCTATTTGCACAAATACGTTTGTACTTTTACATTGCAAAGTAAATATTGGTACGTAGGAAATGGTAAATCATAATTTAAGTTCCGACGTTTTCATTGCCCCACACTAGGAATTTCTCCTGTATTGTGGGTGCGTTTACAAACATTCACAAACAGCCAGACCCGGAACAACTAATTGTAGGTCATACAAATATTTGTTCCGTGCGATCGAACCCGCGACACGCAGCGCAGCAGTCAATCGCTTAATCACTGCGCCAATCGTGCCGTCGTAATTCTTTCCACATTAACATCATCATTTCAGCTAAAAGACGTCCGCTACTGAACATAGGCCTCCCCTAAGCACTTCGACCGGTTCTCGCATCCAGTGGATTCCTGTGGCCTTCACCAGGTCACCGGTCCACCTGGGAGGCCTTCCAACGCTACGTGAAACGAGGTCGCTCAATACGGGCTTCATTATAACGCTGAAAGTCACCCAAAAGGCAACGCAAAGGGCTATGCTTGGAGTTTACCTACGTGATCGAATTAGAAATGAAGAGATCCGTAGGAGAACCAAGATAATCGACAGCCCGAAGAATTGCCAAACTCAAGTGGCAATGGGCAGGGCACATTGCTCGCAGAACAGATGACCGACGGTTCTGGAGTGGCGACCGCGTACCGGGAGACGAGTACTTACCTAGTTACCAATAATAAAACTTTTTAGGGTATAACATAATTAACTAACTACCTTCTCTGTGTACAATGATATTCACGTCTGATTTAACTAAATTAACACAAACAAACAGTTCAACACACTGCAGTCTACAACCCGTATTAATTTAATTGCTTATCAATTCCCATTAATTACGGCAGCATGTTTTTTTGTTCTATTAGCGCTTAGCAGACAGCGTCGCAATTACCTTGAACGGTAGAGAAACAAATATTAGTACAGTTTCATTATCATGTGTGAGTCAGAGCTCGGAACTAGGGTGCACTTGAGTAGAAAGCAGGGATGGCAAAAATCTGTTTTTTATTCAATCAGATTTGATTTTATACAAAATGTAAAAAAAACCCTGTCGAATCCGTGAGGGCGTTGAGAGTCTATTGTATAGTACTGGGAGTCTATTTACGAGGTAATTATCAGGAAAAAAATATTAAAAAATTCGCCACATTTTTGTTCAATGGGGTGTTTACAGGGTTATTACATGGGTCGGTCGGGCAGCCGTCGTTTAGCGGGTGTCTCCAAGTCATAACTTTTGACCCCTGTCGAAAATTTGCCAAATTTTAATGGAATTGGGGTAATTTTGGTACTAAAAATGTAAATTTTAAATAGCAATAACTTTTTTATTTTCAATAATAATACGTTTTTTTATTGTTTGATAATGTTATTGGAGTACCTATGTGCCCCTTTCGGTTTGGACAGTTTTTTTTTACATATTGTATAGAGATTTCTTGTAAATTGGTCATAGGTACGTACAGTAAGCAACAAAAGTCGATTAACACTGTTCACCTTCACATAATATCATATGAATTGATACGATATGATTCGATACATTGCTTTTCAGCATTTCATGTTATAGCTAGCTTTTCAGTACTCGTGAGAATACTTTTTAAATTTTAAATTAATACAGATTTTTTATGAAAATACACACATTTTTTTTAAAATGGAAATTATTCAATAACTTCTCCCGCTCTGGGTGGAGCGGGAGGGCGTGTCAGACTCTTACTGACTAAAACCCACCCGTGTTCCTTCAGTTGCCTGTACGTTGCCAGGGGCCACAGTATCCCTTTCAGACTTTCCCGCAACCCCGGCAGGTATCAGTCCTATCAGACCCCTTCAGAATACATACATCAAAAGTGTCTAGGGATAAAGTACGTTTTAGAAAATCGCCGCAATTGAGGATTATTATTTTAACTTTTTTGGATTCTTTTTAGTGAATTTCACTATTTGAATAAAGCATTTTCTTTAAATTTTATTAAAAATAGAAAATCAATTGTCAATCAGGATTCCTACAAAAGTGTGTAATAGCGTTTTTACAAAACCATTACTATTTCTGCATCGGAACTGAAAAAAATTGCATTGATATGGAGCGACGACATCATTTGACACGGAGAAGATGATGAGAGCCGTCGGAATGTTGCAAGTTGGTTCCAGGCAACGTTCTGTGGCTGTCGCTCTTGGTACTACACAGAGCTTCATAAGCCGCCTCTGGACACGTTATCGTATCACGGGCAGCGTGGCCGAGCGACATGGTGGAAGATCTTGCATCACCACTCGCAGACAGGCCCGGTACATCAAAAATACTACTCGACAGAATCGTACCATGACCACCATGATGTTGGTTACGAGGCTCTACAGCTCTTCAGGTTTGCTGATAAGCGACCAATCTCCGAAATCGTTTATGTGAAGTGGGTCTGCGTTCCCGAAGGCCGCCGAGAGTTCCACCTATAGCACCCCGCAATCGTAGGGGCCGTTTACATTGGGCTCGCGAACACAGAAATTGGGAGGAAGAAGACTGGCGTTGTGTTTGCATTTCCGATGAATCTCGTTTCGGTATGAGGCCGGATACAAGAAGTACTAGAGTTTGGAAGACCTCTGGACATCTAGAACGTTTGAAATTTTATCAGGAAGTTCATTTATATGGAGGGGAAACAATAATGGCTTGGGTCGGTATTTGGATCGGTGGAACAACCGATCTCATTCGCAACCTCAATGCTCAGATTTATGTGGAGAGGATTGTTTCAGACATTATCATCCCTTTGAGAAGCCGGTTGGGTGATTCGTTTCGACTAATGCAAGACAATGCACGTCCACACACGGCTAGAGTCGTAACACGCACTCTTGCCGATGCTCGCATCAACGTTCTGATGTGGCCTGCTCAATCGCCAGACCTCAACTCAATTGAGCACGCATAGCATATGCTCCAAAGAAGAGCTCAGCCGAGTATGGATGCCGTGCATACCCCACAACAATTTTTTGACTTGTTAGAAAGAACGTGGGCGGCCATTCTTCATGAATGAATGAACGCCAAATCGCTGTGATTGTGTGATTCGTGTCAGTGGTTAAAACACAGTTTTTTTTTTATCTTTACAATAAAAATTTAATAAGTCCTCATTTTGCCTTTTTTTGCCATTTAATCGACGACATTAACTTTGGTTAATTTCCCACAATTTGCAATCTTTCTTAATTTTTACAAAATATAGGGATGATTTGTTAACTTAAACATAGGAATTAAAGTAAGAAGGCAGTCTGGAAGACTAAATGATTTTATTTGAAGAGTTGATTTTGTAAATATTAATTCGATATTTTTTTATAGTTAAAAATGTACTTGATCCCTAGACACGATGTGTGTATTTTGCTCAATAATTCGGATTGAAAAACTGACGTTTTAAGCAACTTTTGTTACCGACCATACCTAATTTTAAGTGTAGATATTTATTGCACTATTTTTCGAAAAATAATTGTTAGGCATTTCATGTACAGCTTCTATTTTGTTGTAATTATGTGTTATGCTGCGCATTGTAATAAAAGTGCACCATTTAACTGAGAGAAACTATGTTAATTTTAGTAATACAAAATCCTGTTTTTTATTAATTTTGATTTAAAATAACAAATGGTAATCTAAAAAAAAACAGTAAAATTAAATTGATTTCGATCAGCCAACCCTGATGCAAAGTAAGGGTCCAATTAAGTAGGTACCTACGAACTCTTGGTAGGGTATTGACTTTGAATTTGTCTTTGACTTTGACGAGTGAATGGGTGTGGAGTGTGAAATGTGTATTGTCTGGAGATACCTTTTGTACGCGTTGGCAGCCATATTATAAGTTGAGGTGTGGACTGGCAAGCGAGAGATTAGAGTTCGATCCTCACTTGTTGCAATATTGACGTGAACTGACCAAGCATTTTTTGGTTAGTTGGACGGGTTAACGGAAACACTACCTTGTACATAATTGAGTAAGTTTAATTTTGCCAGCCTATCAAAATGTTACGTCCCCCATTCCGCAAAACTGTTTCAGGGTCTAACTCCCCAGTCCCAAGACTTTGCAGACTTCTAAATAATTGTGATGAAGGGATTGATATTTGTTGCACTTCACTTCGAAAATTCAAGCGCCAAGTGCACCAAACCAAAATATGTAATATGTAAAATACTGGCTTGTTAAAAAAAAAAATGTTTAGTAATTATGTGTCATTTCTGTACTTATAATATCTATTGTTTTTTTTTGTTTTGTGTTCTATGACGTCATATTGTTTTTGCATGATGTGTCTATCGCTTAATATTGTGTCCAGTACGGGTTGATAGATGTCACATGTCTTTGAATTGTAAATTCTAGGACATGCCGGTTTCCTCACGATGTTTTCGTTCACCGTTTTGAGAGTGGTGATGTAATAATTTAGACAAAGTAAAGTGCCTGTCAGGGTGGGCGGCCGTTACCACTGGGCCACCACTGCTGCCTTGTACATGTGCAAATCATATTGTAGAAAACCTGTTTCGTGTTAAAATGGGAGTCAGTTAAAAGTCAAGGAGATTTTGCCAAACTCAACACATACCTACTGTAGCTTCTAATAGATCCCATTATTGTTTGTCGTAGAAAATACCGCCGATTCGGTATTAAAAGGTTTTGCGATAGGTAAGCTAACAACCATTTGAATCGATTTTGTCTGTACGATAATAGAACACGCGCATTCAGGCCTATAACAATACTATTACTGTACTAGTGGCTTACCAATAGCTGTTATTGCCGGCCAGCTTCTGTTCTATATTTATCACTGTACGAGTAGCAGCTGCGTAACCACAAATGGGGAGTCCCTTTTTATGTTTTACGACTTAATTTTGACCGCGGTTTCGCCCGCGTTGAGGTCGGCAATTATCTCACGGGAGTCTACCGGGATAAAAGTATCCCAGGTCTTAACCTAGGTCATGGTTTACCTGTGTGCCAAATGTCTGTGGATCAAATATCCGCGGCAGGCTTACAATGCCCTACGTGTTCAGTACAACGACGCTCTGAGGGCAGTGTTGAGAAAACCCCGGTACTGCAGTGCTTCCGCAATGTTTGCGGAGGCATCCATCGATGACTTCTTTCCCATCATAAGGAAAAGAACAGCATCAAAGATGAGCAGGGTCCGTATTAGCACCAACACTGTCCTCAGAGCGTTAGCGTGCAAAATCAACAGTCCTTTTACTGTGTTCTGGGTAGGTGTACACCTGCATAGAAATAGGAAATAGGATTATTGTGTAACTTGTCTTGTTTACTAACAAATTACTAACACCTTTTATTGTATTTTTTGTGTACTACTAACAACCCTTACTAACGCTAGCTATGTAGAAAATATGGACTATATTGTCTGAAATAAAGATATTAAATTAAAAATTAAATTTAATCACCAACCTTGATTGACAGATTTTTAACCGCAATAAGGAGCAGAAAGGAGGATAATGGTGCTACTCAACATCTTGAAACCCCGGTTGCCTTTTACGGCACCATTAGAAAAGTGGGGTAATATTATTGATAAATTTGCAGGCGGAACTCTTCACTTTCAAAATTGGAATTTTGTGAAACATCTCCATTATTCATGCACATCCTATTCCCGCAACTTCATAGAATGTGCACGTAGATGCGACAGATAGCCGCAGCTGCGACTTTTTGTAGCTTGTTTTTTGTCGGCCGTGATTCAGCGAGGTTGTTTGTCGAGTATCGACATAAACTACTCGAGTATAGCCGGCTATGGTGCACCGTTTGTCCGGTAACAGAGTTACAGCTCAATGAGCTCGCACGATTTTCGTGTAGCCCAGTTTTCCGAAATAGTTACCAATGTAACGAGCGCATAAATGCGTCAATGTTCATAAATTCGCGTTCATATATGGCGTTACATGTTTATGAGCGCCTGTTTTAAGCTAACAAAATTGCAATTTCAAAATAGTAACGAGGCCAGTAAGCAGCTGTTATTTATTTAATGAAATATTTTAAAGAGGTCGGTATATTTCACTGTGATTAAACACACCTTGCAATTAGATATGGGCACAGAAAAGCAGTTCCTTTTCAATTTAATCTAATAACTTGAAATCGAGATAGAATGCGCCCAAAACAATTTGAGCTCGTAAAGTATAAAGTTCGTGCAGTTCCGTGCTCAAAGATTAAACTAGCAGGCGAACTTCCTCGGCTAAGTCTTGGTCTCTAACATCCGATACTTCTCCGCCTCATCGACATAAGCTGTGAGCGTGTAAACCCCGCTTTAAAACATGAGATATTTTAAAATTTTGACCAGATTTTTACACAAACGATTTAACAGTTTTCTGAATGCTTTACATACCAATGAAATAGAACTCAAATGTGAGAAGCCATCAATGAAAATAAATATTTGCACCCTTTTTTTGGTGGCACCGCCGTTCGATTTGAAACTGCGTGAAAGTCGTTTATGAAGGTACAAATTGGACAGTGGTGAGTGGACTGTAACAGTAACTTTTTTTTGCCCGTACACTGATTTAATGGAGAATCGAACTATTCGAGTCGAGATGAAACAACGAATTTCACAGCAGGATTGTCAAAACGAATTTAGTGCTACACAAACTGATTGATAGAGTACATTGTTTGACGTTTTCTATGGGATTAATATGATAAGAGAAACCTACAACCGTAGCAGGTTTTTTCTTGACAGCCTGATAACATATGATGCTCTTTGCGTGGGTGTTGTAAAAGTTGGTTTTGGTGAGGATATGCAGCGTTGTCTTTTGTGATAATTTAATATCACAAAAGTACGTCACAAAAGTATATCGATAAAGTACCTATATCGATAAAGTACATCACAAAAGCATATCACTAAAGTATAAGTAGATAATTTAAATTTACCTATACTTTATACTATTGTAATAATTACCTTTTATAGTCGCAGCGCCTGTGCCAGTGCCCGACAGATATTTTGGCAGTCAATAAAAAGGCCTACTTACGTTCCGTTCAATAAAGCTTTGAAAAGATACCGAAGTAACAGACAGTTAATAAGAGTCAACAGGGACAAGATGGCCATGCAATAAGGCCTTTAAAGGAAAACCTGTCACATGTCACAGTGATTAAACGAAGACTGAAAACAGGATTATGGATGACTATCCAAAACGAGCACAAGCGGAAGTTGATCATTTTCTCGTGAACCCTTCGAAGTTCTTTGACAAATGAGTCCTTGTTCATCTTATTCTCTAAAGTAAGCCTCATATATAACAAAATCTATATTTTCTCCGGCATTTTTTGCCTTAAACCTTCCTATTTGATAAATTGGATGCTTAGTATTTTAGACAGCGTTATTAATTTTATTCGGAGCGGCTTAGTAACCTAAAGCTCGATTAGGTATTTCTATATAAGAGATTCGTTTTTGTTTTAGCTACTTTAGACGTCCAATTATTTTTAATTTCGAGTGAATCCTTTTTTGCCTTGGAATTAGGTCACGGTAGAGATATAATCAGGAGCAAAGTGATAAGAGAAATAGAAAAAAGAAAGTTAAAGTTAAGAAAGTAATTAAGGGAAAAAGCTCACACTCCTCAGCCTCACAAAGGATTGGTGCTAGTGGAAGGATTAAGTCTAATACTGGTCTCCGTTGGCGTACTGTAAAGGAGGTAAAAACTACTGGGCTTTAAAGAGAATTACCATACTTTTTGTGTTTTCAGTAATTCCATTTCAGCTGGTGTATCGAAGGCCGCTATACGGGCATCTAATTTCACAATAGTAATCACCAATTTACTACACTTCACAGATGTTCGAGTAACCTTTCCACCAACAACTTTACAAAATCGACTTTTTCCTAATTATCGTACACTGTATGATTACTGGGAATAAAATCTTATTTTTCTACTTTCTACATAGCCTTTTTTCAACTATCTTGGGGTCAGTTTTCAGTTTTACCAGCTGCAGCAGCCAGCTGTCCCGTATTGTCTATCTTACCTCCACAACCCGGTTACTGGGTAAAGCTTCGTGCAGACTAGCGCGACGCGACAGCGCGACGCGACACCGGTTATTGTTATACCGTGAAGTTTTTTTAGAAATTGTATTGTTCGAGTCGCGTCGCGCCGTCGCGTCGCGCTGGTCTGTACGAGCCTTAAAACGATATTTCTCGGTAAAACTGAATTGATTGCAATAAAAAAAAAACTAGTTCTACAGTTATTTATGACTATTTGGGCTCCACAAAATCTGGAGTGGTAGTAGTAGTAAGTAGTATGACGGGATGGTGTTCGCAACTCTACGTCCTAGTGCGTATTTTGCGTACGGTAGTAGGTAGGTTGCGTACGGTAGTAGGAGGTTGCATACAGTAGTAGGAGGTTGCGTACAGTAGTAGGAGGTTGCGTACGGTATAAGTAGGTTGCGTACGGTATAAGTAGGTTGCGTACGGTATAAGTAGGTTGCGTACGGTAGTAGGAGGTTCCGTACGGTGGTAGGAGGTTGCGTACAGTAGTAGGAGGTTGCGTACGGTATAAGTAGGTTGCGTACGGTATAAGAAGGTTGCGTACGGTAGTAGGAGGTTCCGTACGGTGGTAGGTGGTTGCGTACGGTAGTAGGAGGTTGCGTACGGCATAAGTAGGTTGCGCACGGAATAAGTAGGTTCCGTACAGCTTTTACCAATTTCACGAAACACCCAATTTCTTACGTTACCTATTTCGATTGTTCAAGTAGGTAAAGTTTCTTTGGAGCTAACCAAATTTTGTTCCGATTAAATTGGGAGCTCAATGTGAGACAGTTCCAGATTTCCCCCGAGAATGTTGGCGCCTCATTGCTTAGCGCTGACAGATTGTTGTGCTTTATTTTTAGTTTCCTAGCACTTTGTGTACCGTTAGAGCACATTTGTAGGAAATAGAGGTGCCTTTTGGAAGTAGAAATGCTTATTTGGACTAGTGATGGTGGTGGTATATGGATTAGGAGGAACTTAATTTGAAATAAAGACCTCTGAAATATAATAATGTGTTTTAGGAGATTATGTTACTTTTTATCAGGTATCTTAATGGGTATCATTTTTACCTACCGTACCTACCTACACCTTTTTTTTTTTTTTTTTTTTTTTTGGGTGGGAAATTATCAAATAACTTCTCCCGCTCTGGGTGGAGCGGGAGGGCGTGTCAGACTCTTACTGACTAAAACCCACCCGTGTTCCTTCCGTTGCCTGTACATTGCCAGGGGCCACGGTATCCCTTTCGGACTTTCCCGCAACCCCGGCAGGCATTGGTCCTATCGGACCCCTTCACTTGCTGACATCTCTTTGAGGCGCGCGTGGAACACAACGCGCCGTCGACCCGGGCCTGGTCCTTATCGGACGGCGAGCTACCCATTGCTCACCGTCCGCAAGCCCGCGCCTACGGTGGCCGGGAATCGGCCTGCGATTCCCGACGCCCAGGGCGTCTCCTGCGGCGGCTAGGGGCGTGAGGGCGCGAAATTTGCCTCTCCCTCACGCGTTCTGCCTCCTCCTTCGCGAGCATTACTGCTTCGCAGAAGGAGGTGACGGCCTCCCATGCCCTCTCGCTCCGTACCATGGCCTGGACTAGGGCCGGACGCGAGAGATCCCCGCCGCCGATCGCCTCCACGAGGACACGGCGATGCTCTGCCCAAGCCGGACAGACCTCCACCGTATGCTCAACCGTGTCCTCCGGGCGATCCACGCAGTGATGACACCCGGGCGTTTCCTCCCGCCTGATACGGAACAGGAACCTCCCGAAACAACCGTGTCCGGTGAGGACCTGCGTCAGGCGGAAGGTGAGGACGCCGTGGCGCCTCTCTAGCCACTCCTCAAAGAGGGGACTTATCGCCGCAATAGTGGCGTGCCCAGCACTGGGTTGCGACAATCGCACTCTCCATGACGCCATGAGATCTCGCCGGAGCTCTGTCCGCTGTGCCGCGATTTCTCGCGGCAGCGGAGTTACGCCCCGGCGTTTCGCCTCCTCGCGCCACTCCCAAATATGCGCGAGGACTTTTGCCTCCAGATCCCATGGCGGTAATCCGGCAAGGAGGCTCGCCGCCTCACCGGAGACCGTGCGGTATCCCCGTACCAGCCGGGTGGCCATGACCCTCTGGGACGCGTTCAACCGGCGGGCTGGCCGCCGCCTCAATGAACGCGCCCAAACCGGTGCCCCGTAAAGGGCCATGGACCGCACGACCCCCGCGTATAGCCTCCGGCAGGAGGCGTTTGGACCCCCTAGATTGGGCAGGAGCCGCTTCAAAGCAGCCCCGGCCCGCTCCAGTCTGGGAGCCAAACGTCGGAAGTGCTCCACGAAGTTCCACCGGCTGTCGAGGACGAGTCCTAGGTACTTCATCGTCGACTCGACGCCGATGTGAACTCCTCCTACCGTTATTTGGGAACCCGACGGTGGCGCGTTCCGAGGACCATGAAAACACATAGCCTCGGACTTGTGCAGGGCCACCTCGAGTCCCAATTGCCGGATCCTGTCCACGATTGTCGCAACCCCGTGTGTCGCTAGTTCGGCCGCCGCCTGGTGCGACCTCCCCTGCGCAAGGACCAACGTGTCGTCAGCGTAACAAACGACGCTGACGCCGCTAGGGAGGTCGGCGCGCAGCACCCAGTCGTAACCGATGTCCCACAGATGCGGCCCCAGGACCGATCCCTGTGGGACACCGCACGACATCTCTTGCCGGTTCCATTCTCCCTGGTGACCGGGGTAGATGACGGCCCTGTCCGTCAAATAGGCCTCCACCACACGACAGAGGTAGGTCGGCATCCGGTGATACCGGAGTGCCTCCCTGATGCAACTCCAGGGCAGGGTATTGAAGGCATTGGCGATGTCTAGAGACACCGCCAAGACGACCCCACCCCGGGCCACGGCGTCCCCCGTCGTGAGGGCTCGCACGCGCATGATGGCGTCCACCGTAGAGCGCCCCCTGCGGAAACCAAACTGGCTCTCCGCCAAATCCGGCCCCACCCGCACCAGCCGCCCGACGAGGCGGTCTGCAATGACTCTTTCAAAGAGCTTGCCCACCTCATACCTACCTACACCTACATACCCAATAATACAGAACTATAAGTACTTATATAATTAATTATATTTTATTATATAGGTCCGTATATATTTTTTATGTACTTGTACATATTATTATAATAATTTTAAGACTGTTAGATTTTAAAATGATGTAAATATTATCTTGGGAATTCAAATAAATATCATAATTTATACAGAACTACTTTGTAGTGTGTTTGTACCGTTTGGTGTGACCACTGGTCTTGGTAGGGGCCATCTAGTGCGCGAGATCCCTTAAAATTTGTTATTAAAAGCACGAGATACATATAAAACCTACAGCGAAGTTATTTCTATAATATACCACGTGTATATAAAGTGCATGTAAAGTTATACTTATTACTTTTTATACATGAAATAAACCCTCACCATAACTTCGTATTAGTAACGCTGTTTATTCACCATAACTTTATTACAGTAACATGTTTATGTACCCTACCGATTGAAATTTATGTACTGTACGTTAGTTTTATGTAGGCGTGTGTCAGTTTTACGCATCGTCAATATGTCCATAGTAACTCGGACACGGCTTAACGCTGTTTAAAATTTTATACCGGATCTTCTGTGTTGAATATTCAGTTTTGGATTAAAAATGCTGTTACTCTTGCATAGACACTCGTATGTTGATTTGAATAAATAATGTCGTTAGTCGATTTAGTTTTTATTTTATTTCTATTTTTGATGAAGAGGCTTTTGGTGAAAAATATAAAAAAGTGTTCTGTATTTTTTTTTTGTTGTGATTACAATTATGACAGGAGATTTTTTACAGGAAAAGTAAAAAAAACAGAAAACTACATGTCGGCTTGAAATGAAATATTGCGTGCAGAGTTCTGTCGACAATAATTCAACATTTGCAGATAAAAATATGAAACAGTGGTTTAAATATGAAAAAAGTATTTTAACTGACACTGTTTTAAATTCGCATTGTATCGGCCACGAGTGTGGAAATAAATTGGACAGTATTCCCTCATAAAAGAGGACTATTATGTTTACCTAAAAAAAAAGTTTTTCGAAAAAGAGGGAATTCCCGCAAGCTGCCGCTGATAGATGACAGGCAATTCCCTTGTTCCCTCAGCAGTAGATATTCGAACCGTCCCCTCCACAGATTGTATTGACTGCAATATTCTTTAGACGGGTTGACGTCCAATAGATTACGAGAAAAATTGTTGGAAAAAACTTCAAAAGTTTGCCCCTTATCGAAAAATGATCAAAGGCAAACTCGAAGTTCTGTTACGTTTTAACCGCTGAAAGTTTTTAAAGACTTGCTTACTTTGGCCCCTTGATAATCTATCAAATTATTTGTTCAAAGTATTTTATAATACGAATTTTTAAAGTTTGAAAAAAGAGAAACACGAGGAGAATTCTCTGGCTCTTGTGAAACGGGAACTCCTAGCACAAGAGCCAGGACTACATAGATGTTCGTGTCTTTGAAGTGAAAATAAATAAATCACTAAAATTACTCAATTTAGGTATACCTAGCCTACTTCGATCCGATACGGTGACATTTCTCGGATTCTGATCAGATCAGAGTGCAAACGCGCTTTTACTTGGGAAGGCGGTAGGGTCGCGCGTAAACGTACATTCTTTCTTTTTCTTTTTTTTTTCGCTTGTACCTTAACGTTCCCGGGTCATAGTTATTATCATATTAATAACGTTTTATAAACCCCGATACAACACAATCATGTTCATGACACACATGTTCGTAACACAGATTACGCAATGTAAATTGACATCAAGCCATAGATGAAATTGTCAAACTTCTACTGTTTGGCTACTTTGTATGTGTGTCATGTCATTTTGTTGAATGTGCGTTTTTTTTGTGCAGAATAAACATTTTTTCTTTCTTTTCATGAATAAATAGTTTGTTAACTTTAATTGTGACGGTTAAATAAACACGGAAAATTATGGAGAACACAATTTTGTGTTCATATTACGGTGTATAGAAGATCTGTGCAATTTTATCACAGTCACATTTAATACTCAGCATATTTCACGTCGCTGCAGCGAACAGCATTATGAGCGGTACCTGAGTAAGACACGGGCGTTGCTATTTGTTTTCAGATTCGTTCACAAAGTCCGTAGAGCGGGAAGCTGGATTTCCACATTTAGTGCACCATTGCGGTATTCCGTCAGTGTCGTGGTCGAAAGTTATTGTGAAAAAAGCGATGTACAACAAAAAGAAGGGGGACACACAGTGTGTCCCGCGGTAGATTCTGTGAACAAGGCAGACGAGGCGTGTCACGAACTCACGAATATTTGACAAACAAACAAAAACTGCTCGTTATACCAAAGTACAGAGTATCAAACAAAGTGGAGAGAGAGAGAGAGTTGCAAATGAATCGCACGCTAACATAATTCTGGTATTGGATTCGGTGCTGCCCGCTGTTAAATATTCGCTATAAATCAAGCCTGGAATACGTAATTGAATAACTGTGGTAGGTAAAGCATTAATAAATCGAGGTCTCTGATTTTCATGAAGCCACTTTTTCGTGATGGCTATGTTTTATTTAATACAACAAATCAGTTATGTACCTATTTACAATATTGTAAAAGTATAAGGGGAAATATCTAAATGAAATTGTTAAGAATACATTATTTTAGTACAAAATGTTAAGCTTACACAAATCAGAGTAGATACTAATCTACCCAACTTTTTCAATTAAAGTTCCCAATAATCCTTCCAGTTTGCAATCTATTCGATACCGGCTTACAATACTCGCCAAACACAAATTACAAACGAAAACCTAACAACTACTACTCGAGTCGAACCGAATAATCGATTTATAGAATAGTATCGTAATAACAAGGCACTATGCTGGGAAGAAATTCAATAAAGTTTAAGAAAATTTTCCTTCTTTTCGCTGAAAGAGCGCTGTAAGGTACTACAGAACAAATTGTGAAAGCGACGGCGCGGGCCGCGCGCGACTATATCATAACACTTTGTTTATTTAGGTAACTTAAGTATGTGCTTTTTGTTTATTGTTGGCTAAAAGGCATTCGAATATATCGTTTGTTTTATTATTGGTTTATTTTGTGGCAGGGAACAAACAAATAAACAATACGTTATTATGGGTTCTTGTGCCTATTCAACATGTCAAGTTATTTATTTAATACTTCAAGCACGCAATCGTATAGTGCCATAATGCAGAGACAAATAGTTATAACTATAAGGCAAGTCACACTCAAATATTTTTACGTGCACAGTAGACCGCATTTCAGTGTTAACATTTCAGTGGTAACCTTTAGATCTTGGGCTGGCCTAGCGTAAGTGGAAAATAACACAGATTAGTGTTATATTCATTTAAGATAAGCACATACATGTCATTACATGTTATATAAATACATAGAGAATCACATTTCAAATCAGAGCCAGCACATTTAATAGCTGTCCTATAATTTATTATATATATTTAGCTGCCACAATCTAACTAATTTAGGAATTATAAAACAGTAAGGACTTCTGCACACGTTGATACTTGTTACCACGATGTCAAAGACTGTACGTGACCACTTTTAGACAGTTGTGGACTCGTTGAGAACTGCTCGCAGCGTGGCTCGATCAACTCGTGAAACGCCTTTTCCTAAACGTTCGTTCGCTGCGCGGCCCGCCGTCAGGTGGCGGACGTGATGTCATGAAGCCTTTTCGAATTTAATAAAACGCTGTCGATAACATGAGTTTCAATAGAATAAGAAGCCAGTTAGTTACCACTGACGTGCCTACCGTACAAAAATAGGTACATTTTCTGTTTTTCTAAAGGCTTGAAATGAATTAAGCACAAACCCACAAGTAGCGGTAACTCTTCATTTACCCGCAGAGTATTGTACCGCCGCCGCCGCCGAGAGCCTCTTCAAAGTTACCTCGCTCTCAAATTGTCAATGCTCCATGATTAATTAATTGCAACGACAAAACGTGTTGTTTCGAACTTTCGACCAATCAACGTTGCCAGTAGAATAATAGTTTGTTTGTAAATCTTCTTCCTTTTTTATACAATTTATAGTTAATTCTTTTAATTTATTTCCCCTATATCACTAGTTTTCATAACATTTTTTTTTTTTTTGTAACCGTTCTGTTTGATTTGTTGTTATTCTGAAATCGTGACACTGCTTATTAGATACTTACCTACTTTTGAAAATCAATACATTACAGGACAATAAAGATGTAGATATTAAATTTTGCTCCGAATAAGTGGGCACTTAATATTAAATTAAGAAAATTGTATCTTAAAAAATCAACTCAGAACGTCAAGATTGCTTCCAAGAACCACGTTAATTACTCTGAAAATTGAGAAGTGCCCTGAAATATTCTTTGATGAACCAATGAATTCATAAAATAAGCTTGTTTATTAATTTAAGTTCAATGTAGTCTGCCTAGCCTTTTCCCAACTATGTTGGGGTCGGCTTCCAGTCTAACTGGACGCAGCTGAATACCATCTGACCTCCACAACGGGTAACACCTTTCTTTTGGGCTTCTGGCTACCCGTAATGACTGTCAAAAGAAAAAGAAAGAAAGAAAGAAGAAAGAAAGAAAGAAAGTTTAAGTTCAATATAAGCTCGAAATTCAACTTTAGCATAACTATCTGCATCCTAGGATTTACTTCATTGTAGGATTAAATCGGATGTAGGTCAGCACCGCAAAAGTTTTGATATCAGATTAAAATCTGTATTTTCTCGCACAAGTTCTAGAAGTTAATTGACAGAAAATAATAATAAGATGAAAACGTAGCGGAGTTCCTATATTGATAAGGAAATTAAGTGCTTGTCAAATTGACTTTCAACTTAAACTGTCCGGATATTTGAATCACAACTGTCATTCTAATTGACAGTTATATGAAATGGCTATTACACGGCAAATTGTCATAGTGTGTCAATTTCATTTCCCTGACTGTAGAATAGGCAGGTAGAGTCCGTGTCACCACGCCTCAAGTCCGATAGACGTGGCACCAGTGTCCTATGTCATTGCATCAAATTGCATTTTTTTTAAATGTAATTGTTCCTCAATTTTCCGTCGGACTTCAGTGGTGGCGCGGACTCTAGTATTTGTTTTTTTTTATATTTATTTATTTATTCACTCAGTAGCACCATTACACTAGCCACTCACATTTTTTTACACTAATATTATAAAGAGAACAGATTTGTATTCTTGTTTGTAATGCATAAACTCAAAAAAGACTGGACCGATTAAAAAAAAAATTTCACTCTTAGAATGCTATATTATCACTGAGTAACCATAGGCTATCATTTATAAAGATATCACGCGAGCGAATCCGCTGGCGGAAGCTAGTATTTATATGTATAAGTTGGTGCAAACATAAACTTATTAGTTAGTCTTTAATTTATGCATTGTCTTTCAATCCACTGTAGATAATCAGAGCCGAACGTGTTTTAATTAGAGCTTAGGCAAAAATGTAACCCTGCCCTACACACACCCCTAGGCATCAGCTCAAACGTGTTTCATTTCACTAATGAAAACACAAACTTTTTGTTTCACCCCAGTTGATTAATCAAGTGCACTGTAGAGGAATCTCTCTGTAAATGATCAAACGTGATTCCTACGATGTCTCTCAACCTAGTACTTAATATGGCACAAATTAATTAGTTTATGCGTTACCTCAGCTCATTACGTCATTAGGTTTGTGCACGACAACCAATTAGCGAGAGTGGTTCAGTGGGAGGAATGTGACAGCTACAGATGATGAATAATCATAGATTTGGAAATTTTGTCACTCTCGTCATAATATTAATAGTGAGGTACCTAAAGGTATTTTTGGGTCTATAAGGTTCTTATCATTGGAATCTTTGCAAATGTGGTTTATTTATAACTGGTCAGTATTTTTAGGATATTTCTATTTGGATATGTTTTTAAAATACTTTTGTGTTTTCAAGTATGAAACTTCTTATAATCAGACTACTCAATTGGTAAAATAACTTTGAAAAAAATACACAACAATAATACCAAAGTATTAGAGCAAAAACCAATGTCATCAATGCTCAAGTTTTCATAAAAAACCATTTTCATAGCTGAAAAAAACTTTCATAAAAGTATTTTTTTCTGTGGCAGCGACGAAATTTGGATGATTGGATAGATGTATAAAAAATGTCACGATTTGTTGAGCATCCCTCATCTATTGGCCAGACCCACAATCCACCTTCTTTCATTCATTTGAATATTTATTGACGAATTTACATCTAGCTGATACAGGCCCGTGATTGGACAGAAAAATTGAAACGTTGGAGTGTCTCATTGGTCTAGTCATAATAGTCTCAGGGATGCTGCGTTCGATTTCCAGGGTCAAGCAAGGGGTTTAAGCATGAGTTTCTCCGTAGCAGTACAAACCCTGGATTTGGCAATGGTCATAGACTGGCCCCCTATTACATGGGACTTAAACATAACTGGCGAAATATGGGAGTACTAAAGGTACACTTCTGCGTAACCCTTCGGGGTATACAGGCGTGATGTTATGTTGCGTTATGTGCATGTTAAATATAACTGACGAAATGTGCCTATAGTGTACACCTCTGCTTAACCCATTGGGAATACCGGTGTGATGTTATGTAAATCGGAACATTTACCGAGCGATATACCCGTGAATGTAGCTGCTAATTAAATTATGATGAAGAGTACACGTGCAATTGATAATAATAACTGTTTGTACGATCAGTGTATTAAATCAGTGTATTAAATTATGTTTTGTGTTGCGTAATGTAAATATCATTTTGCATACTATTATATAGATTCATTTTTTTCTAACTGAACAGACAGCTGTGCTGCTGGGGAGTTTGTTGCGCCACTTCTTCTTCCCAGCTAAAGCACTAGGAAGTGGTGAAGGGTGGGCGTTTTGGGGGACTGTCTTATGTAATTTTGACGTTCAAAAAGTGCTGATTCTCAGGCTAGTTTGAATAAATGACTTTTGAATTTTGAATTTTGAAGTGTGTACTCAGCTTTATCCCCTGAGTTATAGTTGACAGGGTATTAACGTTACATATATTATCACTTCGGCATACTATAGGTCAACAGACATGATTCTACTAAGGTGACTGTATTAATGAATGCTCTGAGGTAAATGTGCGGGTAGGAACTTCGGAATCAATGTTGAGATTGAATTTTGGGGAAGGTACGGGTCGTATTAGCGAACCCGTGACATATCAGGCGGCTTTCATGTAAAGTTTGATCAAGGGATAGAATGAGTGTCACCACCCCAGACCTATCTTATATTTATATGTAAGTGTGAACAGAACATGTACCTATTAATTCATGAAAATTTTAATTTGAAAGGGAAAACGAGAAGCCTTTATTTATTTAGTGAAGTAGGTATAGTTGTGAACATAAGTTTTGATAATGTATCACGGACAGCTTTAAAAGAGCCTTCAGAAGTTGTGTAGATGATCAAATGCGCCCGATGCACACTGGCAAACAGTACTGGTATCAACGTAGTGGACTGGCTAACCGTTTGAATCACAGGCCTATAACCTTTTCCCCTTGAGCTCGTGCTTACTATTTTTAAAGCAACACAGCTTTTTATTTCCATTCTTTTAGCTTTCCTGTATAGCTTACTCTTTTTGTACCTCAGAAATGTAAAAACTGTTTAATATAAGCCTGGGTATAATTTATAACAACAACTAGGGTCGCCATATTGTCGGGATTTATTCGGATTGTTCAGATGTTTCAGGTGATGTACAGTTTTCCAACCGCAAACAAAATGTCCCTATAAATAAGGCGAACAACCTTTTTTGCATCATTGGTCACGCCCCGGCCGATTTAGAACCTTGTTTTGGGCTTGTATTTGTACAGATAAATGTTTTAGAAACTTAGATGGGAAGGATATAAATTTTAAATGATTTGATTCGAAACACGTAATTAATTACTCATATTCACGAGTATTTGAGTAATTGATTACGTGATTTGGGTAACAAGGTTCTTATACAGTGTAAATATTTATAAACTATAAATATTTGGACAAATAAATCAATTTATTTATTGTCTCCTGAAGGCGTTTGAGAGTGGTCATCCTTAAGGGATCTTGCGCACTAAACGGCCATGACCACGACCGCGATAAGGTAAAATATAGAAAGCGATATGAATCGCACACTTGGTCTCAACGGCCAACTAGCCGCACACCATACAATAACACTACGGCCACAACTGGCCGGAGTCGTGGTCGTCAATGGCGTTCCCTATAAATATTTTAGAAATGACATTCGTCTTTTCTACTATTAAAGCCGACCACCTGTAATACCCAAAAAAAAAATTACAGCAAATAATAAGAACGCCAGTCAGCTCAAAAACTCCACCCTTTCAGTACATACCCAATTTGGCTGATGGGTGTCCGTTTGACCGGGATGTAAGTCCTCAATAAGGGTTGGTCGGGTGAAGGGTCCCACTATCGGGTCCCGTATCGCTGACGAAGCGGAATGTTATGAGTTTTGGTCGAATCGTAATCCACCACTCCGAGAAACAAATTGTGATCAAATGAATCACGCTTTCAGAAAGTATTAGATATTGAATTCGAGACGTATTTTCAAAGATAACTTTATTGTTTTTGTTTTTTAATCTTTATTATGTTTTCTATGTGTTCTGGTGATGAATATTCGTTTCCTATTCCTCGTAAGAAGAGTCCTCTGCCCTGCAATGTTAAAATAATAGACTCATATTATCTTGTTTTGTCTGTGTCAGTGACTTTTCTTACACTTTTCTTACAGTTTATGTTATGTAGCTACTTTAATGAAATATTCAAGCTAAGTTAATAACCACAAAGCTAAGTTCTCAAAATGTTAATAAAAAGGGAGGAAATCGCCTAATCATCATAAGTACAATTAACTGCGGAGGCGTAATTATTCCTAACTTTTAAAAATGAAAATTTCGCACAAATGGAAGAAGTCTCAGTCCTTTTATAATTAGACGTCATAAAAGAGTCAGAGTTTGATTTATACGAATAAAAATATTACCGAGGGACTTTCGAAGGTTAGATTTAGGAGATAAAATTGATCTGAATCTGAATTGACTATGCGAAAGTTAGGAAAAAGTCGCTTTGTTCAAAATGAAAGTGAATCTGATTTTCATTTTGAATAAAGCTATGCTAAGCTTTCGTAAATTGCTGATAAGAAATGGATCTCCTTGGATTTGATTATGGCGTTCGTAGAACAGTTGATAAAAGATAATGAAGAAAAGAGGATCTATGTAAGTACGATTTTGTTAAAGTATCTTTGCGAATTGCTTAGATTGAAAAGCATAAGATTTATAACTAAGTTTTATAGATAGATAGATCTTCATGATGATGACAACATCGTCATTTTAAAGACTGGGATAGCCATGTCTGAATAAAATTTAATTCAGTATTGATTAATTACAATGTAGAAAGACGTGCACGTAAAAAGCATCCGTAATAAAAAGATAAAAACAATTCAAAAATTAAAGTAAGCCGTGGCAGATAAGAGATGACCAGTCCCTACTGACGGCGCCCGTTTACGAACATGACGCATGGATCCCTTGTGATATATTGCAATTAAATGAAAGAAAATTTACTACCCCTCCCTACCTTGTGCTATATTGCAATTAAATGAAAGAAAATTTAAAACTCATATTAAAAGTACACTTTGTAAACAAGCATACTACAAATTAGAGGATTATATCCAAGATAAGAATGCTTGGAAATATGTCAAGACAAAATATAAGATTTATAAATATATCAAGACAAAATCAAACTGGTTGCAAATTTAATTGTATACTTATTTTATTATTATTTTTTATTATATGACACTGATTTTACATTCTGTGACCAATTCCTCGCACACTGACTCATTAATTGTAAAATTTTAGGAAAATCGTCTACTTTTACAATGTTAGTAAATATGTGAGCACCATGTATCTATCACATAATTAGTCTATCTGTTGTTGCTTCATTTTTAATTCTTAATTCTTTTTACCTATTGTGGTATAATAATTTTATTCTAGGTGCATCGTCCTCACATATAATTATATAACTAATGTACTTATACAAAATATTGTAAAACATTTTAAAAGAGTAACGGTGGAGTTTCTTGCCCTTTCTTCTCCATGCGAAAACTACCTTTTGGAAGGGGCGACTAGAATCACTTAATTTTTTTTGTAAATTTTTGACGTTCATAAGTGCCTTATAAGGGCCTATTTGAAATAAATGATTTGACTTTGACTTTGACTTTGATCAGCACCGTTAAGCGCAACCGTTTTGAAGGGAATTTAACGATCCAACACACACGCCACCACCAGCGAGACATTTGAGTGAGTATGACATACTCTCAACCACCAGAGCACAATCAAAAAAAAAAAAGCCGTTTGGCCATTTTTCATTTACATCCATTTTCTTTCATGTAAAGATACTTAAAAAAAAGTAGTCTATAATCATCCACACATGTTCCTCTCCAATTTAAGGTGAAATAGAGTTGTATTAATGATTTTAATTAATTATAATTCTGTAAATAAATAGCTACCTGCTACGGTCGTGAATCCTATTTGTCAGCGAGCCGTGAAAAATATGATTCAGAATATTTTCCCGAAAACGTTTATATAATGCGTCATACTGTTATGCTCTTAATTCTAAATCAGTGTACAGTATGATTGATTTTTAGCCGACGCTTGCATTTATTTATGAGTCAGATAACGTTCAAGAGCGGGCCCTGCACTGTGGGCACTTTTCAAGGCAGCCGGTTATTTTTATATGCGGACACACGTGCCCTGCCAGATGCAATATAACACACACATAATATAGCTCTACACATAGTATAAATGTTAAAACTCACACTATAATCATTTAATCATTTTCGTTACCTGAATATATTAGGACTAGCTCTTTGGTCTAGTGCTGATGAGCATGTGGTACTGGGTTCGATTCCTAGGTCAGGTGAAGTGTTATTGGAGTTTTCCATAAGGAATTTCTCAGTAGCTGCCTAGAGTCTGTATTTGTGCCCGGTTGAGGGCAATATGGTCACCCCTTGTTACATGGGACTTAAACATAACTGGCGAAATGTGGGTGTACTATAGGTATACCTCTGCCTAACCCTTCGGGGCATACAGGCGTGATGTTACGTATGTAAAAAAAATCTTTTTTACAAAAAAAACTTCCGAATTTAGTGTTTTTTTTTTTGGAAGTCGATTGTGTTTTTTGTAAAAAAGTTTTTTATTTTTCACTTTTTAGTTGTGGTTGACCAAGGTTGAGTTGAGTAGTTTTCCCTTTTAAACCACACTCGTAGCTCGATCAATAAGCCAGGCCGTCAGACTTATACGTATTAGTCCATACCTAGAAAACTACTGAGCCGATTTTAATGAAACTTGGACTGTACCCTAAGTTGAAGTAAATTTAAGCCAAACATAAGACAAACATACATACACCTATAACATTTTGTATATTTGTTTGGAAGCCCCTAATTTCAATTATCAAATGTGAATATATTGTATTTCCAATAATATTCATACATATGTGACGAATAGATAACCTTCTTTATTTGAAGTTAAGTTAAGTTTGTGGAAAAATATGCAGCAGTTTTAGAGTTAAAATAAAGGGGTATTCCTCGAAGCGCACCAACTTTGAAGCGCACCAAATGATGCGTTTCGAGGAATACTTTTGGTGCGCACCATAAGTATTCCTCGTAACGTACAATATACTATACTGTCCCATATGTTACCTATAACTGTGATGTCATCACATCTCACCAATAATTAATAAATAATGCATTGTTGTGCCTTATTGATGATTTGGTAACTTGTAATATTTGTAACCAGTTATACAAATATATAAACATAACAAAACCAAAAGTGATTTTATAATTATTACGTAGTGCCGCGCTGTGATTATTAAACGTTTTTATTATTTATATTGATTTGTTTTATTTATTAATATCCCTATTTCTATAAACACATTGGTGCGCTAAGTAAGAACACTTGGGCGCATTCAGTGTTAATTTTTGACGCACTAGCACTTTAGTTAAACTTGATGGTACAATTTTTAAGCGTGTACTTCAACCATTAGTGAGCTAAGTAGTATCGTATAAGCAACTGCTTCCAGTTCATTTCTGTTTTCCTGATAGTTATAGGTATAGGACATGACAGTTATAGGTAAGATATAGGACAGATTTAAGACTTCTATCGATATAGTGAATAATAACGAATACTTTATATTCCTCTGTTTATTCGTTGGTAGTGCACAATTTAGTGACATCGTTTAGGCGCCTATTTTCTGCTCATTTCTGTCACCCTGGTACTTTTCAAAACAACAAATGATTAAATTTCAGAACCTGTATTTTTACCATCATTGAGCTATGTAATAAGTCGCTTAAGCACCTAGTTCCAGTTCATTTTTGCTTTCCTGTTAGTTTTAATAAATATACAATTAGGACAGTTGAATTTAAAAACGTCTATCGATATCATTTATTACGAATCCTTCATGCTCTACTCTTATATGTTTCATCGATGGTGCGTTTCGAGGAATAAAATTATTATTATTTTTTATTTGATCTTGTTGGCGCTCCTGAACGGTGGGTTTCGAGGAATACTTTTGGTGCGCTTCATTTGGTGCGTTTCAAAGTTGACGAACTTCGAGGAATACCCCAAAATAAACAGATGTAGGTGTAAATACGGGTTGGCTCTTTGGGTGTCTATTTGTTAAGTACCTAGTACCTACGTCATAAATATTCAAAATCAAATACACAATGCAGTTTTGAAACTGAATAATAATTATTTTCTCGTATAACATACAGTGTTTGATTTATCAAAGTATCAAATCAAAATTTAAAGGGCCATGGATATTGCAATAACTTACCTACCTTCGTGTGAGTTATAAGTAGGTATCTACCTACTTACATTCATTCATTCTTGACTGCCCGGTTGGTCACGTGATCGCAAGCGCGACTGCTGAGCGTGGGGTCGTCGGGTCGGACAGTTCCTAATGGAAGTTCTTCCATTAGGAATTTCTTAGTAACGGCCCAGTGTTTGGAAGTTGGTGGTGTGATACCCCTGTGCCTTGGTGCGCACGTTAAGCCGTTGGTCCTGCGCCTGATCTCTCTCCTTTCGAGTCGGATTGCCGTCCCATCGGACTATGAGAGTGAGGGAAGAGAGAGTGCACCTGTCTCTGCGCACACACTTGTGCAGTATAATATGTCCCGCGCCAAAGGCTGATCTTCGCTGAGACTGCATGGTCGCCCTGGACGAAATTTGGTTTGGAGGACTAATATTAAATTATTTTAATTCATGGCTTCATCTCATTACTAAGCACTCACACTCTAATTCAAGAAATCTACACTCAAAATTCAGAATATTTTATTTCACATAAACCTACAAGGGCACTTATGAAACGTCAGAAGCTAGGTGCACGGTTCCAATTGGTCGTTTCGTATGGAGAAGAGCCGGCAAGAAACTCCACGGTTACTCTTTTAAAAGTAAATGGTATTTACAATCTTTTAAAATTACAGTGTTAATAGGTATGAGAGGACAGTGTAGGCCTATCAACAATTACCAGGTACTTAGCAAGATAGAAAATGGTCGACAGATCTACAGTCTGTTAAGCCTACAACGTTCTCACTCGCCACTCGCCAACTAAAGTATAAATTAGATATTTATCTACATTATCTACATCTACCTACATTTTCGACATGATAGAGGTAATTCATATCTAAAACTATTCAGGCGGCGTATAAAGCAGTCGACGGATTTACCGAAAAACGGATAATTTAATAGAAGCTGAAATTGAAGCATGAATTTAACTGAAAACGCAGACATTTAGTCTTTGTCGGTGCTTGTTATTAGTTCTGTCTTACTTGAAGGCTTTATGCAAATTATTATTATGTCGGTTGGTAGGTAAAGTCAGGGTATTAATTTTATTGTTCATCCAATTGACTACCAACTAAAATTGTTCGTATATTCAAATCACAACTGTCAATCTTTGACAGTTGTATGAAGTTGTGTTATTTTTTGACGGGTCGATCCATCAGATTAAGCTACGCTTGCCGGGGTTGGTCCGTTGATGGGTGACCATCTTTACATACCGAGACTCCTCCGCGCCTCGGAAAGCACGTTAAGCCGTTGGTCCCGGCTGTCATTCGTGGATCTTTGACAGTCGTTACGGGTCGTCAGAAGCCCGAAAGTCTGACCACCAGTCTTACAAAAGGGTATCGTATTACCCAGTTACTGAGTTGCGGAGGTCAGATGTAAGGCAGTCGCTCCCATGTAAAATTCTGGTATTCAGCTGCATACGGTTAGACTGGAAGCTGACCCCAACATAGTTGGGAAAAGACTCGGCAGATTGATCTTTCTTTGTATGAAATGGCCATAATACGGCAAATTGACGTAGTGTGTCAATATAATAAATAATTAATTTCCTTGACCGTACACTTTAGTAGACTTTACTATAATTATAACCACGTTATTAATTTGGTAGACTTTACTATAATTAAATCCACGTTATTAAATTAAAATAAGTACCTTGGGTAGGTACTAATTTTAAATTATTTGCGGATAAAAATTTTTTACTTCTTAAAGGCAGACGTCTAATGTTAGACAACGGAAAATAAATAGGAACACAAAAAGAAGTCATGGATTCTAATTGTCTGAAACTAGGAACACATGCCTGGGGCATTAAGTCCGCCTCTGTACATTTCTGTGCTTAAAATATCAAATATATTAAATAACATATTAAACAAAAAACTGCCTCATATGGCCCACAGGCGAGGTAATATACATGAGTATGAACACAAGCTATATACAACCACCTACATAGTATTATAGTATGTAATATGAAGTATGTTGATTTTCCGACATCTGGGAGATGGCAACGCGATGACGTCACTCGGAGCGTCGGATGCGCTCATCCGAATGTAACGTGACCTTAGGAAATACACGAGTGAAAATTTAACGTCGAATAAGTTGAGATGAAAATCTGTTACATTTATAAATCTATACACATACATACTTACTTATATATATAAAATTGAAGTTTCTGTTTGTAATGTCAAAATAAAAGGTTTTTATTAAATGCATATGAAAGTATATACGGTACTTATCACAAAAAAAAAAATTAAAGTTTTTGTCTGACTGTTTGTTCCGGCTAATGTCCGAAACGGCTGGACCGATTTTGAAGGGACTTTCACTGGCTGATGTTATAAGGAGTAACTTAGACTTAGGCTACTTTTATTTTAGAAAAAGAATAAGGGTCCACGCGGGCATTTATTCAAATCAATCCGTTTGAGTCCGTTTCAGGGATTATTTTTAATAATTTCTGACCTACTGAAAACACAGAAGAGTAAATTCCGTAATGGCTTCGTTAAAAAAAGGGAATTATCCATTAAAGAGGGCGCTACTTTGCATTTAATGGCAGCCTCAAAAAGGGTAAAGGTAGCCTTAATCAACAACCACAAAAAACAGTCTTGAAACAACTACTTTATAAACCCAAGTTTACCCAGATAATACAATACTATAACATTTATCACTCACTTAAAAGGTAAAGTAAAACCCAGTCAAGAAAGCCGTAAGTTCACAATAAATTAGACGTTTATAATGCTGAGAACCGCAATAAATAGAGCCACCTGTTACTGGGTCTCAACTGTTTGGACAATGCTTGATATGTACTAGCATTTCTGCTTATAGCCAACGTGGGACAGGACAATGAAACTGTTGCTGTATTATATTAGTTTATTTTATATTTTCAAGCACGCTTTCTGGTTACGAAAAGATTACGGTTAAAAAAAAAACTTTTGATTATAAACATACAGATTTTTTATTTTTAAATCACTTGAACAATGTTTTTATAACCACAGGTATACGTGTGACGCACGGTTCAGCCGAAATCTGACTAACTTCCTCACTACATATCCTAAAGCGATCATTTTTGCACATATTTAACACCATAGCCTACTTCCGTAATGAAGTCAGAATGAAATCAGTCATCAAGGTATTTTTTTTTTGTTAGATCTGCGTCATCAACATACCTATTGAAAAACACAGACTGTTATAAAATCTCAAAACTTCTCAGTATCAGCCCGGAGTCGGGATTATCCCGGTCGATGGCAATAGGCTCGCCCCCTATAACATGGGACTTGAACATAACTGGCGAAATGTGGGTAATTGGTACTATAGGTATACCACTGCCTAACCCTTTGGAGATTACTTTTTGTATTATGTTTTAAAATATTCCAAGATACAAAAATATTTCCATTGTCTCTTTTAAAATAAACAGTATTCAAGAGAGTTTCATAACTTGACAGGAAAGACGAATGGCTTTCAAAATATATCTGTTAACATTCGAATTTGGAAACACAATAGAAAACTTATTCCATTAATTATAAACTTGTTTAAAGTTTTCCCGCCAAACTCATTCGTATTTTAAATCTCCTCGCGATGAAAATTCCTCGCTTTATCTTTTCGACAGTCGCCCATAACAATAGTTTGATAACTTTTTATTAAAATAAAACAATATTTGCGTTGTTGCGTTGTTACTTTTTTCAAGATAATATTTACATAATTTAAAAACTTACAGACTTAAAACGACAATAATAATATGTAAAAGTAGTGGAAAGAATCATTGGGCATCAAAAAAGCCTTCACGTGACTAGAGGGGCTGGCCTATTTTTTGGCCAAAGAATCAGCTTTGCCATACCATGCGAACGAATTTTTTGATGCCCTATGATTATTTGAACTCCTTTTTTTATATAGGTACTTGTATGTATGATAGTCTCGCAAATGTTATTCAGTGAAACATTTTAAAAGAGTATGGAGTTTCTTGCCCAATCTTCTTCATGGATACGAAACTACCATTTGGAAGACTCAAAAAAAAAAAAATCTCAAAGCATTTATTTCAATTAAACCAATTACAGGCACTTTTGAATTGTCAAGGGGTCAGTCAGTCAGAAATATGAAGCTAGTTGCCCATTCCAAAGCGTAGGTTCCTATGGAGAAGAACGGGAAAGAAACTCCACGGACACTCTTTTAAATCATAATATTGTTACAAAATATTGGTTACATCATTCATGTTGAAATTATACATGTGAGAACAATGTAGAAAGACGTGCACGTAAAAAGCGTACGTAATAAAAATATAAAAACAATTAAAAAATTAAAATAAGCCGTGGCAGATAAGAGATGACCAGTCCCTACTGACGGCGCCCGTTCACGAACAATGGATCAGCATAATAAAGCATAATCAGCCTATAAAGTTTCCACCGCAACCACACAGGCCTCCTCTCTTCGAGAGTGAGAGGGCCGTAATCCACCACGCGGGCCCAGTGCGGGTTGGTAGATGTCACATGTCTTCGAGTTTTTGGTTCTAGGACATGCCGGTTTCCTCACAATGTTCTCGTTCACCGTTTAGAGAGCAGTGGTGATGAAATTTACACAAAGTAAAGCGCCTGTCTGGGTGGTCGAACCCACGACCGTACTCGTAAGTCGGGGCCTTCACCACCACTGCTCTGTTTTGGAAGAGGGCAACCAATAAATTCTATTTTCTTGTATTTACATTCAAAAGTACACTTTAGCCTAATTGTAAAAGATTTGAATATGAATTTGCACAAAACGCCTTTGATAGTTACTTGCCAGGATTCGCAACCTTTATTAGAAATAGATAAAGTTATTTAGGATCTACTAAAGCCATTTCAAGTTTAGGATTTTAGTTTCTGGCGAAACAACAGATTATGGCTTCATTATTCACCTATAAGTTCTGCCTGTTTATTTAAATTCCATATTTTATTTAAGTATGTCATTGATATTTGAAATCAGACTTATACGGAAGAATTATTGTTTGTTTGTAACAAGAAGTCGCGAAGTTTGTCAAAGAGGACGCGCTTCATTTTCCATTTGAACAATACGCAAAGAAACGACTCGGGATTATGGAGTTATAGATGCAGAATGTGTCAAGATGAAGAAAAAGAATAGTTCGTACCTCGGTCAATTATTTATTAGTACGAGAATTTCGTTCCGATACTTATTGATTGTGGGAGAGTAACCTAAATGTGAATCTAATTATTGCGTGCTTTATACGCTACTGCCCTAGCGTAAAATGTCTTGAAATCCAGTTTATTATGTTATTTTCTATATTTTATTAAGTTTATAATTTCGAAGATTGTTAATTTGTAGCCTGTAAAGCTCGAGGTATAACAATCTTTGAAAAGCTCGAGCTCTTTTTGTAAAGCTCGAGGTATAAAAATCAGTTAGGGAATTTTGATGTTAAGCAAATGAACTACCAACTTAAATGGTCCGTCCGTTGTGATTTGAATACGGTAATGTCATGCTTGACAGTTGTATAAAATGTGAAATGGCTTTATCACGATATATTGACGTAGGGTATCATTTTTCTGAACAAAAAATTTCCCTGACTGTACAAAGATAAAAAACGTGCTGTACCGGCGCTGCTATTGACATTCACACATCACTTTTATCGCCATCCGTCAAGAAAAGCGGAACGGCCAACCTCGATCCGTATCCGGCCACATTCCGACTCGATAGCCAAAAGTCTATGCATTGAACGCAGTGCATTTCGTAAATCTTTGTACGGGTATTGTTGCATTATTCATTCTCTTTAGCTAAGCTACCGATCACGTGTTTTGTTCAGCGTGACATTTGTATTTGCATTCAAAGGCTTTATATTTCTGAATAAATTCAAGTTTTGGTTGCTAGCCCTTTAATGTTTACAGTTAAGGATTGATTTAAATATCTGATTTTTTTGGTTGTTTAAGGCCGTTTCCTCATTTGTCGGTGCGGTACCGCACTTTATCGTACGGTAATGCTTATTATGTTTCCTCATTGGTCGGTAAGCACTCTGTACTAACGGTACTGCACTGCTTTCATTTATAATTCCAAATTCAAATGAATTCTATTGGTACGAGAGCCCATGACCAAAATTTTTGCTTTATCGTTTTACGAACAAAACCGTATAAAATCAATAGCTTTGGTTATTCTGAAATTCAAAAATTCTAATTTCAGAAATGTTTAGCGTCACGTCTGACCTGAGCGCATATATAATATGTCAAAAAAAAAGATCTGTGTCAATCTGTCTGATTTTCAGAATGTAGTTGAACGATAGATTTTAGATACCGAAAACACAATTTTCAGAAACCAGTAGCCGTCACAAGTACCTAGTCCAGACCATTTGAGAAAATTAAAATATAGCCAAAAACAAAACCCATAGCAACCCGTCAGAAAATCTTGTTTCCAGGTGAACATTGGTCAGTTGATGCGAATAAATCATTTTTAGAAGAACATTTGAGCATCTCATGTGTTGAAACCGTTTTGAACATGTTGAAAACTGTTGGATATAATGAAAAAGGTTGTCCAGATGTACACAAACATTATTTCAGACAAACTTTGTATCTCACGTTACTAATCAGACAAATAATCTATAGCAGAAATTATTAATAAATCATATTGTGGCGTTTTTTATGTACGTTTAATAAAGAGCTTACCCGAAACCATCGAACTAAAATGAATATGACTTTTTTTAAATAAATTGGGCTAAAGGAAACTGGGTTAACGTTTGAAAAATACTGTTTATTGAAAAAAGTTCATCGTTTTTAATCATTGTCGGACTCGTGAGGTATAGGAGCGTAACAAGCACCGCGCGGTTGTCGGGCGGCTCCGAAACGTTCTTTTGGTTTATGGAATTATAGGTGACATAAAAAAAAAATTAAACAGGTTTTCAGTAACTCCGGTAACTAAGCAAGAGATAAAAAAAAAAAACCAGGTTGCTATGGGAAAGATTGGCAATTTTTTTCAACATTTTTTCAAAATTCGAAATTCAAAAGTCATTTATTCAAACTAGGCTGAGAATCAGCACTTTTTGAACGTCAAAATTACATAAGACAGTCCCCCAAAACGCCCACCCTTCACCACTTCCTAGTGCTTTAGCTGGGAAGAAGAAGTGGCGCAACAAACTCCTCAGCAGCACAGCTGTCTGTTCAGTTAGAAAAAAATGAATCTATATAATAGTATGCAAAATGATATTTACATTACGCAACACAAAACATAATTTAAATTATAAAATTAATAGCCATATGAAAGCTAGCACACGCCAATATACTCGTACCAACCAAAAACATCGAGAACTATACTCAAGCAGAAATAAAAATAACTTAACGACAACAATATCTAAATAAAAGTCTCCAGGCATAAAGGGCGTGCCCGCTTACAAATAGCTGTAACTAGAAGTTATAATTGATAAACTAGGACCATCGAGGTAAATTAAAAAATTATCGAGGTCGCTAGCTAACATATTGCAATACAACTCATTAAAAAAAACATTGTAATGAGTAGATTATGTCAACAAAATGTGTTTTTGAAAATGTGCTCTGGCACGTTTGACACGCAAAATGAAAACAAACGTTCGGTTTCGTAATAAAATTAGGAAACTTATGTACATTTTTAATATCAGACATATTGTGATGAAACCGTCTGCCTATTTTTTTTCACATAACAGAAATGGGCTCCCATATAAATGTGATGTTTCTGACCGGTACTGCCCACCGAGTCGGGTTCAGAATCATCAAAACTGACGATTTTGTACGGTTTTGTCCGTAAAACGATGTGACATGGTTTTAGTCGTGGGCTCTCGTGCTATATAATTTACTAGCTTTTGCCAGACGTTTCGCCCGCGTACATGTTGGAAATTATCCCACGGAAACGTACAACCGGGATAAAAAGTATCCTATGTACCATGTATAATTCCCTCCCTGTATTCTGTGATCCGTGTGTGTGTGTGTGTGTTTTGTATGTGTTGTCCTGTGTGTATCCAGCTCATGTTCAACTCATGTACCAAATTTCATCTAAATCCGTTCAGTTGTTTTAGCGTGAAAAACGAACAAACTAACATACAAACTCACTTTCGCATTTATAATTTTATTATAAGTCGCTCGGTAAGCTTTCGATACTGACGCAGTAAAACACGTGACGTCACGCGGTACCGAAACGATCCCGCACCGCAGACGTACCAACCAGTGAGGAAAGGGCCTAAGTGTTTTACAGGACATTCGTTTTTGTACGTCTATTAAAATTAAACTAAGCTAAAAATAGACGGGTATGACCTATAGTAACTGGCTTAATTATTAATGAAACTTTGGTAAGTGATTCGTATCACAAAATGACTTTAATTAAGTCAAATTAAGCTAAAAGCAATCCACTATCTATCGGAGATCTTTTATAAACCAATTAAAATAGCTATTTCAAGTTCTGAATGGAACAAAATTCCATTACAAGAAGTTATGCTATGATAAATATAATTCTACCATATTACCGTATAAAATAGATAGTAGCTTTAAATATCGTGTCTATGATAAATTATGATCAAAGAGCGAAGCCTTTTGATGTTCTCGAGGGTTTTCCCAGACTGATCCTCTGTGGCATAATTTTGTGTATTACTCATTAATTGAAATAGGGTTTTATGCGTGATCAAGCCGTCAATTACGTGTTTGGGTCTGAGTAAATTAGATTTTGCCGCCTTGATGGGGACTTTGCAAACATCCCGGAAGACTGTGATTATTTACAGGGTGATATTTTAACAGTTATATTCGTATTCGTTGAAATGTTCCATAACTTATTTTGAAAATGTTTTTTCAAAAATAAAATAATATTGAAACTGTTCCAATGTGTTACCCAGGTGGCGTTTAATATCTTAAAACTAAGAATGTGTATTTACACAGGATGGCTTCAGGACAGTAAAATTATTTACATGTTTCTAACTGCATAATAACTATAATATTCTATTTAGTTCTATAGTCTATTTAGTTACGACAATTATTTACGGCACGACACGAACACATTTCACGAGACAACAGACAACATGTTACAAAAACAACAGCGGCATCTTAACGGCTCTTCTAGCAGGTACGAGTATTTATTTATAGTTCCGTGGTATCGGCCTTGGGCCAAGGGAGCTAGTTTCATCTGTTCCGTGAAACAACAAAGCACAGCCCCAAGAGGAACTGTTATGCTGTTGTTAGAACCGAGACGCACTAACTGGACTGACCAAGTTTACCCTTAAACTTGGCATTTACAAAGGCTAAACTTTTTAATGGGTGTATAAGTTGTTGGGCAAAGTCGTTGAGGTCATTACTCTGGCGTCTGCCAAAGTTCCTGATCATTCCTGTCATCTTTTGTTATTACGTCACACGCGTTAAGATTATGCTACGACATTTTAGGTTTCCAGCCTTTATAAATTACAGAGGTAATGTATCGAGATCTCAGTGTATTTAGATAAAAGGAAATTAATTATGGCTCTGTTCTCATTCCGAGAAAATATATTATTGTAGTTGTCTTTTGTTTCCTATTATCTCAGCGGTATTGTCCCAACAAAAGATAAGAAAACTATTAGGTATTAAAAGAAACTGTAGTTTTTATAGAAATAGAGCCGCAACAATGTGATTTATATTTAGAATAATGCGAAAATAGGTTTTCCTATTTATAGTTTTCCCTTTTATAAAATGATATTGTAGGATTTGTCACGTTCTAGCTCTTTTGTGACGAGTATTAGGATATTATCAATGTGATATCTCACCAAATAAGAAATATGAGGAGAATAAAGTATTGGCGAATAGAAAAGCCGTGGCGTAGCAAATTTTCAAAGAGCGCTTACTTATGCATGAAAATATTTCAGTTGGATTTTTGGAATAGTTTGGAGAATTTAGATGCAAAGAGAAGAAGTGCTCAGTCTAGACTATATTCCACTTCTGCGTTACATTTAATAAAGAAATAGCGTTATTTAAATAAATTCGTACGCAAAACGCTGCGAGTCCCCTTGACAAGATCTGACCCAATTGTAAAAGATTTTATTTGCAAAGCTACCGGATTTAGAGACGATATTGCGACTTTGTTGGCCTAATTCAAAAAACACTTTATTTACCTACTTCTGCGAAAATCTTTTTCTCAGTTGGGAAATAATGGAAGCCATGAAAGACGTGTTTATGTTGAAGTTTTATAATTTGAAGTAAGTATGGTCACGTTATCTCTTGTTTGTGTATTTTTGGGTACTAAATTCAAAATTGCCACACAGATCTCATCAACCCAAGGGCTATTAAATGTAGGAAATAAAAAAGCTTTTAAATTTAATTTACTGAAACGAATGTATGAGGAAAATCAAATTGCTTCATCTAGCTACAGTTATAATATCTACTGAATGGTATTTTTAGTTAATTTAGAAAATGATAGTAATAAAGTTTGGGAAAGTCACAAAAAAGTTGGGAGCTTAATTTGCTTTAGAAAATTACGAATTAAGCCTCATTGAAGCACTTGTCCGACCGCCCGACGAGGAAGCGACTAGCTATCAACGAATTTCTCGCTCAAGAAACGTACAAAACATTGTTGGTCCCGTGTAAGTAAAAGAGATACATATATTAATAATTAGTTTTAGTTACGTGTAGTACAACACCGGCGAGTACTCGTTTGTTGACAAGAGCTATCAAAGAGAGTACTCGCTCACCGATGCTCGCTTGGCGGGCAGTACACTCGGTGAAAGAGACTCACTCTTGGTACATTCGCAGACCAGCGAGTAATCGCTCGTCGCCGCCGGTCGCGCACTCGCTGCTCGTTGCTCGCCCACTAGTTTTTAGTTGCTAGCTCTACTCGCTTGGTGCCAGGTGTCTTACTCGGTGCAATTTAATTGCCTGTGGCACGCCATAAGTTGAAGCAACAATAAAAGTTGAATCGATTTTATTATATGCCACAGGCAAGAAACATGCATCGTATATTAAGTTATTTGGGTCTACAAAATAATTAGTTACTTATGTGTTACTAAAACTGGTAGGAGAGAAAGAAATGTACACCAAAGCAATTTAGTTCCCATGATTTAAAAAAACACTTATGAATTCTCTATCTTTATTTTCTTAACAAGAAAAGTTTCCTACTAATATGAGTGAAAGGGAAAGAGAGAGTGAGAGCGAGTGTGTGTGTGTGTGTGTGTGTGAGTAGCGTAATGTGTGTCTGAGTGTACTATGTAGTCCCACGTAAATATAATGTTGCGTAATTAATTAGTGTTCAGTATTGTAAGCGATAACTACGAATAAGGTTACTCTATAATTACACTATCGATAAGAATGTTCAGTAAATGTTCAAGGATCGGGGTCGAGCCTCCGACTTGTATTCATTTGCCATTCAAAAAAGTATTTTATATCGTAGCAATAGATTTCAAATTGCCAGGAAAATGAACTTTGTAAAGTTAATAGTTAAAACTAAACAGTAATAATATAATCTTGAAGTTAACTACTACTCACTTAGATATGTGTAGTTCTAAGAATTTGAAGTTAAGCTAATTTTAATTAACTGTAAGGACGGAAACCGTGCTTTTTGCTCCTACGTTATACTGATTAATATGAAATTCTGCCATTTTGCACGAACCGAATAAGTAGGTTTCGACTTGATGCGATTTAGGTATAGTACCTACTCGTCAAACTGAAATTTACATTTCCGAAAACATTCTTACTAACATAAGGATCTTAAGATTACGTACGTGGTGTTCATGATTTATTTACTTTTCGATAGTTAACTGTTCTACCTAACTATACCTAGGTATTTCTTATACATTTGCAATTTTCCATTGATCCATTAACAAACGTGTAGGTACCTAACTAACTATATCTACATGTATAAGATTACGTATGTAGGTATGTCAAAGCTATAATAGTTAACGTAGGTCAAAATTTGCACAAACCTTGTACATCTTTTGATGTCTGCTAATTTTAAATGCTCACACTCAAAGTTGAAGGTAAAACATGAATGCCTGTTTAATAGCTTATACGTTCATGCAAAGACAAGTTATATAACAGTAATGCTATTCTGTAAAAAGGAAAAATTAATTTTTAAAATCGCTCCAAAATTGACGAAAATATGATGTGTAACATTTGACATATTGGCTGACAGTACCAACCTCTCGAGAATGGGTTGGTCATCTGACAGCCAACTCTAGCATCACGCGCGCTCATTGGTCAAATCAAATAGCGCGCACTTCCACGGCTTCCCGTTACACATTTCCGTCCCTTTTCACGAAATCACTTCCACAGGTTGCAGGAAAGCGAGAGGAAAGATATTACTCATCAAAATACATACAGACGAACAGAGAACCTCTTCCTTTTTTGAAGTCGGTTAAAAAACTCACCGTGAAAACGTAGGTCAAGTTCCACCTGATGCTAGAAATTGGCGCTATTGACAGCTCAGTTCAAGTTCACTTCACTTAAATTTTCACGGTGAGACAGGTATACAACGTTTTCCTTTTGATGTACCATAACTCTAAGGTTATATGCTCTATGTAAAAATAATACAAAAGGTTCTAGAACACGTGTTCCAAAAAAAAACATAGTTTTGAAGATAACAACACTAGACTCTCGATGTATGTATCTCAGTTTCATTGATATTATAAGTACGTAAGTAATTAAGTATTATAGTATATCATTTTCATTCAAACCAATCATTCATATTTAAAACTAAGAAAATGCGACATATTTTTTATGGACAAAAATAGTCAGAATTAAATGTTATTTTTTCATATTTCACGTAAGGGTGTTTTACATAAATAATCGTGACTTTATCGAATTATTTTGAATGAAAAATGAAAACAAAAAGAACAAAACTATTAAATAATTCATATGCCAGTTGATTCTTCGACATGTTCTCATATGAATGAGACCTACTTTACCTACTCACAAAACTGAAATGTAAATATTACAGAAAACCACTCAAACTTTGCCCCTGCTGAAATGTATATAAATAAAAAGGAAACTCTTGCCTCAACCTCTATACAAAATATCGTAAAAAGTGAGCCTATCACTGAAGAAGTACTGTCATAAATATATTTTTTGACCCAGAACCTGTGATAGATGTCTCTGTTTCTTTTGTAAGAGGATACAGCCAAACAACGTAAATCTTGATGTAAAAGAAAATCAAAGTGTCTTTTGTTTTTTTCGCATGCCAATTGAGTACCGGTAGACCATTAATAATAACAGCAAGCCTTCTCGTCGTTTAATGAGATCGGAGATTAAGAACCAGAAAAAATCTGTAGTTTTAGGAACGAAGCCAAATTCACCCACATGTTTGTTAAACATGTTTTTCGTTTTATGACTAAATGATTCTTAAATTTTATTTGTGACTCTTGAAGTGTTCGAAATAGCTAGGCAAACTCAAATTAATCATATTTAATGTTGATAAAATCAAAGTCTTAGTGCTCATATACCTACATGAACGGCACGTTGTCAAAGGCAGCAGCCGTAGACGCGTCGACGGCAGTCCCCGACGCGTCCAACTACAGTGCCATCGACGCGTCTACGGCTGCCGCCGATGAGTTTCGACGGCTGCAGTTGGCTCTGCCGTTGGCAATGTGCCGCACGTGTATATGAGCACTTAACAATACGTATATTGCGTTTTTGATGATTTACGTTTTTCTAAATCACATTCTACTGCACGCGCACTGCACACATACACGAGTTAATCCTAATAGTATTGATAGTTCCGGTGCGAAGTGCAACGGTCACGCATACATAATGCTGACTGTAGTTACAATGCACATGGCACGCCCGGCGCAGGTATTTTCGTCACCCGTGATCACAGAAATCACTGAATACTGCTGAATACGCGTCGCTTCATCGCACTGAATACTCGCTTGACATTACAGTTACGGGTTAGGTACAAATTTCGTTTCGTAACACGTTGTGTCAGGTTGTCAATAAAAATAACAGTCAATTTTATTTTATTTATAACTAGTTGGCCCGTTTTTCAGCTGTTCCTTTGGGTTTTTCCTAATTTTCTTTTTTTCTATCCACTCCACTAATGAGGTGAACAATACAAAAAAAGATTATTCAAATCGTCCCGCCATTTGCGAGACTGATGCACGGCATTTAATATATATATACCGCATGTAACAAAACGCGCGCGAGCCGAGCGAGCGGTGCCGCGACAGCGGCCGGCGAGCGCTACTTCCAAGTTGGTCGCAGTTACTTGGCTATTTTTAGTACACCTTACACCATCGATACCCTACATTAATGATATGGCCAAACGTCGACTGACATATCATTAAACGTTGACGTTTAAACGATATGGCCAATGTTAGCTGGCCATTTCATGAAATGATCAATTCTAAGATCTGGCCACGGCATTACATATAGAAACAAACTAAAAATACTGATGTACATTCATAAAATCCTCATAAATAAAGTTATTTGAGCCTAAATAATATCTTTACGAAAGAAATATATGCAACATTGTCAAGAAAAAGATTTATAACTTTGATTACCGGACAAACAGGAATAGAATTTAAACTGATTAAAATTGTGATTGATCCGAAATAGGATTTAAACTCCGTGAACTTTCATACCCTTAGCTTTAATTTAAAACCCGTACTTCTGAAAGGTTGTGAAGGTCAATAGATCCTTAGTTTAAGGGCGATTATGTCAAGAGATGGGGCCTTTATCTGCATACTTCCTAGTATATAAAATCATAAATATCGTTTTGTAAAATCAGACAACATAAATTCAGTCTCATGACGGAAAAGTAACTTTTGTAAATCGTGAAAACGCTGAAGTAAAATTTTTTTTTCTTCTTTTAAGTCATAATTTTCCGCCATTTTTATCTTAAAGGTAGGTACAAATTGCACATGCCTTGCAGCAATGTTACTTATAAATACCTACTATGTATATATTCAATAATATACCTACACACGAGAATACATAACTTATAACAGGTACATTGGTATGTACCTATATCGAACACAATAAAAATAATGTTGCGATTGTTACCAATATTAAACTCGCGACAATCTAAGTAGTCCGATTTGACAGCTATGAAAATACTTTGTATAGTGATCTAAAAAGAAATTGGTTGTTTTAGAAACCGATTCTCGAGACATATCGATTTATGATACTTAGAGAGTTTGTAACCCGGCCTTATATCATTCATATAAAAAAATAAACACAACACGAACGGCATTGAGTGACATACATATTAATTTGTTTATATACTTCCATAATAATTGTCAACTGAATATTCTTGCAGCTATTGTATAACGCGTTTAGCTAATTAGCATCTCAAAGATTAGCTAGGTAGACTGAGAAGGTACAAGATTCCCATTTGTGGGTATATGTGAGTCACTCTGCAACTTGGTGACTTAATACTCGGACGTACAAGGCCGTCTTAGATTGTGCACGATTATAAACTAAAATCAACTGTTTTTGTTAGTGACTAGTTTTTGTTGGTATTGAGAACATTCACGCATCTGTTCCGAGCTGAGCATGAAATTAATTTATAGTCGAAATTAATGATGCGTTACACCTTATGGAAAGATTAAGTTACATGTAGGTTCAGTCTTGCTTTATAAGATGTTTTTAACAAAATGAGTACGTTTTACGACTTTAAAATGTTACATAGATAAGCGAATTTTATAGGTGCTCTCGAATTTTATGGCTCTTCTAACTCGACATGAAAGAGTTAATGATTTTTTATGGCTTTATAAATATTTAATTCAATGTTGTGTGCTGTTTTTTTGGATCCATATTGTTTAGTAGAAGGTGGAGCTGAATAAAAAACTGTTGATGTAGGATGTGTAGGTAGGCGTATAAATTAAAATAATTAAAACTAAAATTCTCATCCATTTTCCACTTACCTAAAAATCAAGGAAAATCTCTAGCTATATTTTATTGCTAGTTATCAACAAGTTCTCAGTTATTTCAAAATACGAAATAAAACTTCACTGAACCACTTTTCACTCAAACTCCCAGATATCAGTGCAAACTGTTCAACTAAAACACATTAAAGGAACATTCGCCATACACAACATTAATTGGAAATTCGAAATCGGCGCGAAAAACATCGCATCGGAGAGTCGTGGCACGCACAGCACGTATCAACAGCCGTAGCGTTGCCGCCGTACTGACTTACATACACTACGTAGTTCCACTTCTGCGTCTACTTCGAAAGGTCTCAAGCGCCGACGTAATCACTTTTCTGAGATAATCGCACTAGACACCGTACATTGCTGGCTGAACAACGTTTGTTAACAAGATAGCACCAGAGAAGCGGCGATGATATTTGTCTCAAGGAAATTAGTGCGGTTCACGTTGTGGTAGGCATCATCCTGTCAACAGTGGGAAAACGCGGGCTCCCCACGGAAGTTCCTCGGTCTGGTCATTTGGTTCACTAATTCGAGCTAATTCTGAAAGGCTAAGCTCGCTGCTTCGAAACTATAAAGGGGCCGTAACAGCTCCCAAGCTTCAGGGTCCCTTCAGCAATTGGTGGGAGGAGTTATGTAAAACAAGTCGGGTTAAATTAACAACTTCAGCTGTGGGAGATTAAGTGGGTGCTTTGGGCCAATCCTACTGTGTGTACTGTTTTGCGTCAGACTGTTGATTCAACCGCATAAGTTACAAAGCCGGAAGATAGCTTTTTGTTACCTCAGCCCCGGGGTTGTGCCAAAATGTTACCAATATTTGTTTAACATGAATATACTGTTGTTCGGAACTTATAAAATAGGAAGCGCCTGTATATTATTAATGAAATAATTTCATTAAAAATATTTTTTGTGTTTTCCTGCTATAATTTGGGCTAGTATTGCAGAAAAGTCGAAAAATATCGCTGAAGAATTTAATTACTGTTTTTAAATGGTTCTGACCTCACTCCTAGGTACATATCTCTCATTTTACATCGTACCTATATAATATATATCTATGTATATTAAATAATAAAATATAAACAGAATAAAAGTTACTACCACACCTGTGTTATAGCTGCTTCCACTGAAGCAAAGTCCTAACATCTGAACGAGCTGAATTCCAAGCTGCACAAGCATAGCTCAACTCCAAATCCTAAACTCAATAGTTTAGAGGAGTGAACTCAATAGTTGAACCCGTTCTTAGCAGAACCCTCTTTGTAGAGGGGTTAACAAGAATATTAATAACGATCACTTAAGGCCAGGAATCTTTTAAAATAATAGATGAAGTGCGTTGCTTGTTCTCAAGTGATGCCATAAAGTTTAAAAATAACAAAAGTGAACAAGCAGTGAAGGGTTGGCTGGTCGCTCCCATGTGGACACTTCATAGCTATAACAAGTTTTGAAAAGATAAATTAACTTTGTTTCTTTTGAAAGTCTTTTGTTTTTAGTTGGAAATATGAAGCAAATAATAAATGAAACACCTCGGTTTAGAAAGTGTGTTTTTGTCGCAAAAATGTATTTTTGAAAAATAAAATAATATTAACAAAATAAATATGTATCTGTTGCAAAAGAACAGTGGCTGCAATTAGGCCAACAGGTTCTAATTTTGGTCAGTAAACAACAATATGCTGCAGAATAATCAATTGTATTCCACCACACGGGGAATCCTAGTTTTCTATGGGTAAATTACGCATTAAAAAAATGACTTATCTCGAAACCATTATTAAGCCTTTTATGGTTATTTATTATATTACAAAGAAGTAATAATGAAAATAATAAATCATCCTGTTGCGGTCTCGAAACAAAAGAACAATCAAAAGATAAAAAAAATCCAGATTAGCGTTTAATTCAAAAGTTTTTGAATTACTGACGGTTCCTCCCTGAATTTACGGAATTTCCGACTTTGCGTATACCTACTATATTTTTCTGGCCTGGATTAGGTAGGTACTTACTTAAGCCCCTTGAAAACGTACGGATTTGGATCGTGTCTTTATTAAGTATTCTAATGTTATTATGGCAGATTTAAATTTTAAGTACAGTATACAAAACAGATAAATATTTAACAGAGCTAGAAATTCGGCACGAAATAAAACCAAATTTAAATTCTATGTCAACTTGCCGTGTTATAGCCATTTCATGCAACTGTCATTGAATGACTCCCCGAAGGGTTAGGCAGACGTGTAGCTACCCTATTGTACACCCACATTTCACCAGTTATGTTTAAGTTCCATGTAATAACGGGCGTGCCTATTACCATCAACAGAGCAGAAATCCAGAATCCGAGCTGTTACTGATAAATTCCTGGTGGAAAAACCCAATAACACTGCCCGACCGAGTAATCGAACCCAGGACTTCATGATCAGCAGTAGCGCTTGCGACTACTAGACCAACGAGGCAGTCTATTTTAAATATAATGAACAATATAAGTAGGTTGTTACTTTACTTTTTTCAATATTAATTTCCCTCACTTTACAAATCAAATAGCATTTCAAACATAAAACACACTCAGTCTAACATTTTCAAAGACTTTCAAAGACTTTATTCTATTTGTGTACCTATTGTTGGAAGGAGTAACAGTTGATGTGCCGTGAAGTGCAAAACCGTCTCAATTTAAGTCTCAATCTCTCAAAAAATTTCTAATTTACCTACTCTTTCTTTTAGTTTTTTACATTGATTGACAAATTAACGTTTTTAAGGTGCTGACAAGAGGCAAATGTTTTAAATAGGATAGGCTTTAAAAAAAATGCAAATCTATATGGTTTGTGTTAGCGGAAAAAATCAAATGTTAATCTTGAACATATTTCTCAGGTCTTGGGTGATACGATACTTGAGTTCCAATCCAGAATGTCAGTACTTTAAATATCAACGTACGTTGGTATTTAAACGTCATTATAGAATGTAGAACTTGGTTGTTTTTTATTTTCGATTACTCAACTTTGAGTAAATAGATAGGTGCTTCATATTTTGCAATAAATTACAAGCTTTGTGTCATCGCGGTTCTCCTTCTTTTCTATGCAGTCCGGCAGTGACCGCGGTTTAGCTCTTGGCAGCGTCTTAAATACTAGACTAGCCTTCTCTTTTATTGACTGTACATCTTGTTTATAAACCCGACCTTTAATATTTTACCTTTTTCGTCAACAAAGGTTTCAATCAATTCCAAAGGATCTTTATGCTATATTGGAATATCTGACGTTTTTCTTCTCATCCTTAATAAGGGTAAGGATATTGAAATGAAAACCGATTTTCATCTTCTTTCATAATTTTCGGTAAATGATTATTGTGATGAGAATTTTCGGGAAGCGGGCGATGTTTTGCTTGCTTTAGACGATTGGGTCCATATTAAGTTGAGGGTTGAGTCATGAGATTTTCTCAAACTTTGAGCTTGTGCTTATATTTTTATTTCAGAATATTATTGAAAGAATTCGGGAGTTTGTTAAACTAGAAAATAAACTTTTAGCCCCAGTATATACAGTTTCGGTCTGTCGAAAATATACAATAAACTACTACTACTCGTTTATGCAGTAAACTTCAAATTATTAATAATTGAATTATTTTTCGAGTTATTTTCTATAAAAATGTATTTTTAATTGCAGTTAACATTTTGCAATTAAGTATAAGGTGCTAATATAAGAAGTTGCAAAACTGAAACAATGAAGGTTCAGCATCTATTATCTACTATTTTACAGCTTTGTTATTTAACAGTTATAGGAATTTCTCGATTTTCGAGTCTCAAAAGTCCAAACTTAAGGTTTGCCAAAGGGCGATGGAGCGTAGCGTTTTTGGTATTAAGCTCAGCGACCGAATACGTAATACCACGATACGCTCCAAAACAGGAATCCCCGATGTGGGCAACAGGTCTGTTAGGCTGAAGTAGAATTGGGCAGGCCATGTATGTAGGGTGCATCGGGACAGATGAGCCAGAATCGTCGCAGTGGGAGCCAAAAGACGGCCGTTGTCGCCGAGGGAGGCTGAGAAAACGCTGGGCTCAAATTCAAATAAAAATATTTTAATTTCACTTATGTGAAATAAAATATACACATCAACACGGTCTAGGGATATTTTTAAGAAAGCGAATTACTATCAATGTGTTAATTATTTATATGACATGTATATATTTAAAAGATACGTTATTTAATATTCTACCATTTTTTAATAATGGTTAAGGTACTTCGATTAAAATTTCAGGATTTTATGGAAAAAAAATGAAGCATAGACGGAAACCGTATATGAATTAACTTTTAATTTATGAGTAAAAACTGAAAAAAATAGAAAAATCATTTAATTTGTGTTTATAAACTTGAAGTTAGTAGTCTGAGAAAGCGCCCACGATGTTCATAACACATCGGCAACGATTCGGCATGCTCAGAACAAGGTTGTCAATGTCTTGCTGCGGAATATTGTCCCATGTCCTTCTGAGGTGCGCAAAAAGTTGATCTTCTGTAGCCAGATTTTCAGGAACTTCCTTCAGAGCTCTTCTTTGCAGCATATCTCACGCATGCTCAATGGGATTTAGATCTGGCGATTGAGCAGGCCAGTCTAAGGCCCTAACATTGTGTGTATGTAACCAAGCTGCTACCGTTCTCGCCGTGTGTGCCCGGGCATTGTCGTGCATGAGCAGGAAATCTTGCCCCATTTGTGTTCTGTGGGGCAAGATTACGGGCCCCAGCACCTGTTGGACGTATCGTTCTGCCGTCATATTGCCCCGCACCCAAACGAGATCCATCCGTCCTCCAAGACGAATTCCTGCCCAAACCATAATTGTTCCTCCTTGGTATGGGTGAACTTCCTGAGGGTTCTGAAGACGGCTCCATCGTCCAGGAACTCGCCAAACACGCGTCCTTCGTGAATCTGGATGGAAGCCGAACCTGGATTCATCCGTGAAAAGCACATTGGACCATTGCTCACGGCCCCAGTCCACGTGGTTCCGAACCCATTCTAATCGTCGTCCACGATTGCCTCTCCGTAAAGGTGGGACCCGGAGTGGTCTACGAGAGCGTAGATTGCTTTCATGCAGTCGCCTTCTTACAGTTTGGTCACTCACAAGCACTTGGTGTTCCACTCGCAGCCTTTGGACCAATTGAGTCGCCGTTGCATTTGGTTGAGCTCGCGCAGTAATTTGCAAAAATCGATCTTGTCTGGGGGTAGTGATGCGACTTGGCCCCCGGTGCCTCTCCGCTACTTCACCTGTGGCACGATAGCGTGTCCACAATCTTGAAATTACATTTTGGTGGGTCCCTATGGCCTCAGCAACATTACGCTGAACAGACCCAGCTTCCAGCATTCCCACAGCTCGTAACATCTCCGCCCTCGTCAAATGTTGGCGTTGCATGGCTACAATACCTCAATTTTAACTTTATCTTTCGTTTAAAAATGAAAAAAAACTGTAACTAAACGTAATTCGTATTGTTTTCTAAATTTCGCACAAATGAAAATTCCCTCTCCTACACATCAAGACATTTTTATGCCACCGAAACAAAAGAATTTTCAAAAATTTGAATTTGGAATTAGTCTGAGATAAATTACAAACAAATCGGTGTATGAAAGATTACAATGCGGCCAGTACTTTTCGAGTTATTTAATTGAGTATGAAATATCCCTAGACCGTGTTGATGTGTGTATTTTGAATTGAATTTGAATTACCTGGGCACTTATGAAACGTCAGAAGCTTGGTGCACGGTTCCAATTGGTTGTTTCCTATGGAGAAGAGCCGGCAAGAAACTCCACGGTTACTCTTTTAAAAATAATTGGCTTTTACAATATTGTCAAATAACAGTGTTATTAGGTATGGCAGGACAGTGTAGGTCTTTCAACAAGTACCTGGTACTTAACAGAATAATGATGGTCAACAAATCTACAGTCCACTAAGCCTACAGCGTTCTCACATTCACAAAATAGAAAATAATCTATATAAAGATTAAAAACGAAGAATAAAAGCTGACTGGCTGGATTGATGACTTATGCTCGGTTCCTATAAACAAAAACGAATCGTTTTATTTACCAATGGTAACATTTTTGATTGCCAAACTGGGAATATAATTAGATTCGTAACCTAATTTTATCTGTGATAGCTACTTCCACATGGGGAGTCTACTATGCAAAACTATGATGTCTTGGCTTCATTATTGGTGGACAAGAGTCTTAATTTTTAACCGACTTCATAATCAATAACGGTCCGTAAATTATAGGAATCGGCCATTAGAGGTGTTTATGGGGGATCGGCTGGAGAAGGCAACACACACAGAAAAGTCGAAAGCTGTGGGAGAGTCCTGTGCCAAGAGTGGGAAAAAACAGGTTGAAAAAATAAGAGTATTAATATTGAACTCGTCATCATAGTAACACCGATGGTTTATACGGAAGTTGACTAGCTTCTGATAAGTCTATCGTGCAAGAATGACGTCATGTTTTGAAAACTAGTTCCTAGATGTAAAACATTTATTGAGTCAGGATAAATGATTCATTCTTTTATTAATAAATTAGTCATATTAAGATGTATCTATCAATAGTGACCGTTTTTTTATGAAACACCTGATAAAATCAATGAATGACCTATTACCTACCTACTGTTTTTATATTTTAAATATTTATACCTATTGATGTCATTAATTTGAATTAATTTTCTATTACACACCTATTATTTGGTACACACACTTTAATTTCACCGAAAATTGCTCAAAATAAGTCTTGTAACACAAGCGACTCTTGCTTAAAAGGTGATCTCCAAACCAGCTATCTAATCACGCAACACATTTTCGTAAACGATTACAACAAATTTGTTTCATTTTGACAGTTCAACAACATTCATTGCGTTATTTACGTTGTTGAGCAAATTTTTTTTTCGAACTTATGAAGCAATGGATTAGCAATTTGTTTCAAAACTATTCAAATTCCGATTGATCGTGTATTACGTAATTTGGGGTACTGGTATGTATGCATTTTTTTAATTGAGTTAACCTTTTTTATATATTTTAAATAAAAGTTATATCAAATAAAGCTGTAATCTAGAACTCAACACAATTTCTAATATAAAACATCGGTCACCATCGATCGTGTATACCAGCAACGGCTAATGTTTAACTTAGTCATCGCATTCAAAACGCGATATTAATCTAGGGCTAGAATCCTAATATAATATTTTGCAAAAAAATTGTATGTTAGAATGTTTGTATGTTTGGATATTTGTTACTCAATCAAGCAAAAACGGCTGAACGGATTTGGATGAAATTAGGCATACAGATAGTTTAAAATATCCAAAAAAAAAAGTATCCAATGTGTTAATCCAGGTTGGATTAACACATTGGATACTTTTTATTCTGGTAGCACGTTCCTGTGGATGTCGGAAATTGAGACTAAACTAAACTATCTGAAGAAAGAGTAGGTAAAAATTAAAACAAAAACATTGTAGTAAGAATTATGGAATCGTTGAATGAAAAAAACCTCCTTAAACAGTTATTGTACCTATCTATCTACATACATCAGACCATCTACTCTGATATCCACGAAATAAAGTGAGTAATTCGTGCTCCTAACCTGTTTCTAGGAATAATGAGTGGCATATAACTAGTTCATGTCTAATAGGAAATAAGTAATAATAAAAGCTATACACTTTAAACAGTCATAGAATTCAGACACGCTCTGCTGAATCTCACTGCGTCACTTACCGTGCTGCTGGCAAATAATCATTCGAAAAATATAACAGGTTTATACCTGGGTTTAATTAATTATCAGGTATTATAAAAGTTGATGATGTTTAGTTATATTTAAATTCCATTAACTCTAGAAATATAATATTCTGCTTCTTATATTCTTAAGGACAACTTATATACCCACTCTTAAGGTGCGTTGTATTAATAAGCGACATTCAAGAGGCGGCGCCGGCGCCTACGCGTTTTAGTTTATTTTAGTTGCTTGAATACATAATTATAATAAACATCAAGTTCTCTTCTGTAATAATTATCGGTGGTACATAAAAACATAGTCTTTCTTTAAAATATTTCTAAAAATATACGTTTCTTGTTTTTCGTTAATAGGGTAGGTAATTAAATGTATGCAAACTTGCCATATATATATACAACCTGTTTTTTTTGATATCCCATAACTCTAGGGTATGATTGAGACCATATCAAAGAATCAACTGGCATATGAATTATGTTTCAATCATCCGTTTTTTTTTTTTTTCATTTTTCATACAAAATAATTCGGCAAAGCCACGATTATTAACATAAAACACCCTTACGTGAAATATGACAACGTCGCATTTTCTTAGCTTTAAATATGAATGGTTGGTTTGAATTACTCGTATTTATCAATGAAACTTAGATACCTAGACACATCGAGGGTCTATTTTGTACGGTAAGCAAAACAAAATTAGGTAGGTGAACTTTATAAGATATTTTAGTTTCATCAAATTCAGCTTTTAGTGTTTTTAAAGGACGCGCAACCAAGACAACTCTAGGATGATGGATAGGATAATTTGAAATAAGATAAGTGAAAACAAACTGGCCTAAATGTTATCACTTCATTGTTTGATTAAGTTTTAGAAACTTATGATACCTGGGACTTTAGGCAATTCGGTATAGCACTGGCTTTATTTTTCTTAACTTTTAAACTAAGCTGACCTGCCTACTAAATATGGCAAAATATGATCGGCGGGTAATAGGCCTTGAGCTTTGCGATAATGGTAAGGGTGGAGCCCATATCTTTTCCATAATTTCCACACTAAGTTGTGAGACACTCCAACTATTACACCCACACGTCTCGTGGATAAAGTTGGATCTTCAATTATTAGGTTCATGATCCTAATTTCTTGAACCTGAGTCAAATTCAACTCTTTCGTGAGAAGATGATCAAAAAACAATTCAACGTACAAAGTTCAACAAAATCAAATTAACAAGAAAACTTAATAAAAAACAACAATAAAACTTAACAGCAAAACCGTAACAATTTTACGCGGCACCGAAACTTGTAAGCGAGACGAAAGTCAGGAAACAAGTGTTAAACAAAGGGCTTGCTAATTAAAGTAAAAATAATTTCACTTTTTGCTAATGCTACGAGTTCCATGTGTGCGTTCATTGTATTCGGTACCTTACTGGTCGGTGTCGGATAAAAGAATTAGTAGGGTTGTCAATATTTATGTAGGTAATTGAGTCATAAACTAGTTGTGAAAGCGAGATCCGACTGGACAGGTTTCATTTCGTGTTTGGTAAAATGCGTATGGATAATATTATAAAAAAGGACGAAGGGATACTCAATGTTCCTCAACAATTTAACATCATACGATAGTATCTAGTTTGCGTAGCTAAACTTTAGTTATGTTTAGCCACGCAAACTAGATACTATCCTTGTAAAATGACATTTCAACTTTGCACATTGGAATGAAAAACTTTTTAGTGTTTCAGAAAAGTAAACAGCTAGGATACTACACATGAAAACCAACATAAACATTTTTAAATTCGTTTATTGATTTGTACCTACATATTAAATTCCAAAAAAGTCTTCTCCAGTTACTTAATTGGAATATCTAATACATATTAGGTACATGTGATGTGGCTATCCAGGCCGTTCGTTTCGCTTAGAAGAATAAACTTAGGAAAAATCAGAAAAAAACCAATGACTCCTAATGAATGAAAGACTAAAAAATCTGATGTACCTAACTACCTACGCATTATAAACTCGTAGGTGACAACCCTGATATTCCGAGCACTACAGACACATAGAACTCATTGATAAGCTTGATGCCCGTCCCGTCCGAGCCCGTGACGCTACGCAGGAACCAACTTAATAGCTCTATCTTGCTTACACAAAGCGACAAGCGCCAATGAGAGAGTGAAAAATCCGAGTCGTAGCAAGTGCACTTCACCGATTGTATTTTTGTAAGTATCTAGGCAACTCTTGCGCGCCGCGCGCTAGGATACGTTGTGCTGTCGTAACTTTTTAATGAAATCGATATCGATTAAATCCGTACTTAGACTTCAATGTCATTAAACACTTACTTTGATTTAACGCACATAATAATTATTCAATGAAGATTACGAATTTTCTAGTCAAGCAAAAGTGCGAATATTACGAAGGTGGCTCAAATTAATAATAACCTTCATCCAGTACTTAATTTAAACTTTAGCCATAGGTTACAAACCTTAATTAATTATGCTTATTCGTAGTTAGTTTAAGTAGCATACCCGATCATTTTGGTGCAATAGTAGTTCTACTAAAGCGTACAATGTGTTTCAACTAATAATAGGATGACCTTGGCACCATAATTATTGTGACGACAATTACATTAAAAAAGACTGCAAATTAATTTTCAATAGTATTTATTATCGTTATTATCTTGTTAATTTTATTTTAATATTTTTAGAGCGTGTTAGTAGAAAAGCGTGCATGAAGTCACAATATGGCGTTAATGTCATCCTATTCTTAGTTGACACGCATATTAAATAAGATGTAATGTCATTTGAATTTTGCTTTTTAATTTAGATACTCAAACTACTTGAGGTTTCATCGATGTCGACGAGGTGGCTTTCCCTTTACTAGCTGCCGCCGGGAAGCCCCGATACCAACATACCTACATATTTTATTTTAATATTTATTTTACTACACTACTGCGAAGTTTGGCATCCTCGCAAAAGTAAAGATTCGTCATACTGGTCACAATTTTTGACCTAATTTAATTTTGATTGATGATATCTCCGAAACTATGCATTTTTGGACCACCTATTCTAGGAGTTTTAGTATTATTTTTACCTACAGAATATAACCCTAGAGTTATGGGATATCAAAAACAACAGGTTGTATATATATCACCATATAATTATGAACTTCGTTAGTTTATAAGTTATCGTTATTAGTTCCGTTTTATTATAAATTGTCGAATAATTGTGAACTGCAACAAACCATTTACAATTTAACGCATTATTTGTCGATAGTTTATGATCTATCCATGGGCAAAAAAAATTGCTTGCGACGTAATACACCTTGCGTAAATACTAAATAGCCTGCCTAGCCTAGTTGCGAGCAACTTCGAAGTAACGCTCGCCGGCCGTTACCGCGGCATGGCACGTTTCGCTCGCTCGGCTCGCGCGGGGTTGGTTCTAGCCCAACCTAATCTGCGTTCACAATTTATTTGCCAAACAAGTAAACAAACACGAGTTTTAGGGAAAACAACTGTATGTTTTTTTTTTTTTTTTTTTTTATAAAAACGTTTCCCCACACTAGGAATTTCTCCTGTATCGTGGGTGCGTTTACAAACATTTATAATCACATACACAAACAGCCAGACCCGGAACAACTACTTGCAGGTCATACAAATATTGCTTACACATAAGATTCAGTTTTCGCTACAACTTCATATTTTTTTAATGACTTTTTCAAGAGTACTAGTCAGTCTAAAATCAACTTTATTTACACAAGCATAAAGTTGATGTTTGTTAGAGTGGAAATAACATCAATTGGAAACAAGGATTTAAATAGACCTTAACCCATTTCACCCAGTTTACAATTTTTCGACAGTCGATAATCTAACGGAAATAATACCGATAGATTATAAACTATCGGTTCTCACAATCTTATGGTGACATATTTAAGGTATTAAGGGATCCTACTATTTAATCCAAAGCTTAGACAAAAGTTTAGAGTAGTCTTTGTAGGCAAAACACTAAAGAAAGATACCTAGAAAGATAACTTTACCTGCGAAGGTACATAGTAATAGTGCTGTTACTTCTTATACGCAAAAACGGCATAGTAGCTCGGTCCCTAGTTTTCCTTAGCTGTTTATTTGTCCCGACATGTAAATAAAAGATCATGTTCGCAGTTATTATACTGTTTGTTTTCCTAATGCTATGAATGTTAAGTAGACCAGTGGGTACCGATAAGCAATGAAATTCTGTATTACGTAAAACAGTTACGGTAAGGGTAAGAATATTGCAAGTAGGTACAAATACAGAGAAAGAAATATATCAGCCGTTTTATTATGTAAAAGTCTCACTGGGAATATTTTAGTGAAGTGAGCTTGAAGTTAACTGTCAATGGTGTCAATCAGGTGGAATGACAGCCTCCTTCAAGCTATATACAGCGTGTTTCAGAAAGGTGTGGTTAATTTTAAGGGTATGGTACAGACCATCAAACTGACAACTTTCTTCATGGGGCCAACATGTCGCGAAAAACTTATCTGCCATAATAAGTCCCATCCATTTGGGTAGAGTAGTTATTGAAGTTTTGTATGGAACAGGTGATAATTTTTTTGCGATGCCCATGTTGGTCCCATGGAGAAACTTGTTCAGTTTGATGGTCTGTACCATACCCCCGCACATTTCTCATACACGCTGTATAGAATAGATCGACTGATATAAGAAATATATAAGACGTATCTAGAAGAAAGTGGTTTCTACCATTAGTAATAATATCCAGTCTAGGTTCTCCAGACATTGGATATTCCTCTCTCAATGGGAGTGAAGAATCGTTCAACAAATAGAAAATATACTCGGGTGATTTCTTCACTCTACAGAAAATATACGTGCATATCTTTGAGATGAATTTCCCTATATGTACGTGCCGTATAACGGAAATTCCTTGCTGAAATATAATTATTCTCCTTTGAACTCCGTGTAAACCTCCAACGAACCTGTAAATAAAAAAAGGGAAAAACATTAAGAGCATAAAACCGTATTATGGGGCACCGCAAAACCGAGAGAAGTCGCGGACTTAGGTCAGTATATTGTGAACGAAACATGAATAATGAATTCGATAAAAGTATACAGAATGATAATTGCATATCACAATACAATACGGGACTATGTTTGGGCGTTCTAGCTTGTTTGGGTTCGACAAACTATAATGGGCAAATAAGGTTACGACACAGTGCGTGGGTAGTCTTCTTCCGAACTACTTCGGCTACCAAAATAAAGAAATGACTATGGCCAATCTTACGTGACCTCTCTCGCCCCTCTCCGCTCTTCGAATCTCAGACAAAAACATGTTACAATACCCGTGTATACAGGTCTTTGTTAATGGTCATAGAAATGCTTACTATTGTTGTAGTAGACATGTCTCGATATACAGCAATGAGAATATGTCAGTCAAATATGTATGGATTTGTCAGGAATATTTCGTTATGTCGATGTTGATTGCCGATAAAAGTTCTAGACATCTGATAAGTAATAGAAGGAGGTTTTTACAATGTTTTTTCTTATCTGCACGATCTATCTAAGTTTATGCCTTGAAAAAAAAGTTTGCAAGTCAACAAGATGGTAGCGGAGTAGACTTCCTAGCGTGAGCCCCCCATTACTCAACATGCTAAGTCTTTAACCAAATATGTTGGGGCCGGCTTTCAGTCTACCCGAATGCATCTGAATACCAGTACTTTACATGGAGCGACTGACTATCTGACCTCCACAACCGACTAACTGGACAACACGATACCCCTTCGTAAGACTAGTTGTCAGACTTTCGGGCTTCTGACTACCCGTAACAATGTCCAAGATCTTCGAATGACAACCGGGACAACAGCCTAACGTGCTTTCTGAAGACCAGAGGAGTTTCGGTATGTAATCCTTTCCGAGACTCCTCCGGTCTCCGGTCGATCACCGATCCCCGGACCGAACTTGACAAGCGTAGCTTAACCTTCGATAGACCCGTGCAGCTGTTAATATTTAGCTCAAACTCAAACTCAAAGCATTTATTTCAATTAAACCATTTACAGGCACTTTTGAATTGTCAAGAAGTCGGTCAGTCAGAAATATGAAGCTAGTTGCCCATTCCAAAGCGGAGTAGGTACCTATGGAGAAGAACAGGCAAGAAACTCCACGGACACTCTTTTAAATAAAAAAAATGTTACAAAATATTGGTTACATCATTAACGTTGAAATTATACATGTGAGAACAATGTAGAAAGACGTGCACGTTAAAAGCGTCCGTAATAAAAATATAAAAAACAAAGAACAATTCAAAAATTAGCTACAAGCCTCCACTACAAGTGAAGGTTATTTCAATAACATAGATTACATTCTAGTTCACATACAATACACCTGTGGACTATTTACTCAGCTCTAAAATAGGACCATTGCACAGAAGCCCGTAAATGTCCAGTGGTAGACCCGGCCCATATGTAACTACAAGTAATGGGTCTGCTAAGGGCTTTGCAGGCTGGAGACAGAACATAATACACACTTAATGTAGGTAGCCTAGGTGACTGTGGTTAGGGTTAATGTCACTGCATTCGAGATTCAGTGCAGTGTTAATTTATTCCCTAACCTAGTTGGTTGGCATCTCTTAGTTTATTTTCTTGTTAACTTTTGTGGACTTGAAGAAATTTGTTCATTAATATTTGAGCTACTTACTCATTGTTTTATATAAACTTTACCTGTTTTTATGAAAATCTCTCGAAACGTTCTAGCTAGAATGTAATTTTAAACCAGGACGAGAAAATTTAATCTATGTTAAGTCTACCTACTTTATAAGTATGATAAAACTACTTAATATCACTACTACTTTGTTACAGGTTCATTAATATCAAAACCTATACCTACTTTTGTATAATGTGAAGGGAAAATTGTACAGAATATTATTGAGTTTATGAGTTGGCTTTACATACACCAGCGTCAGCCAAGCGTTATATTTTAATCAAGCCACATGCATTAAGGCTGTATGAAATACCTGAACATAGGAACTTTCCTAGTCTATTACAACTTTCTAGTTAAATGTACCCACTAGCTAGACGCTATTCAACAGATAATAAAGTTGTATTAGCTTGAGATAACAGACATTAACGCAGACGAGTTACAAATAAATAGCATGTCTACGATACAGAAATCCATATTCATACTTCCGTAAGTACTAATATTATCAATGCGAAAGTTAGGCTAAGAACTCACGGAGCGGTTTTCAGCCGCGCCCGTCGCGGTTTCGGGTGCAGCGGGACCAGCAAAGAATCGCGCAAGCCGCGGGCATAAAACGCGTCGTGAAATTTACTCATGTACTACGTGTTCGTACGAGTGTTTGCGGTCCCGCCACCGCGGTGGGCGCGGATGAAAATCGCTTCGTGAGTTCTTAGCCTAATTCTGTCTGTCTGTTATCTTTTCACGTCTGAACGGCTGAACGGTAGACTATTGGTTTGGACCTTGGTTAGGACATTGGATACTTTTTGTTCCCGTTTGTTAATTAAGTCTCGGGCTCTTGGAGGTCGGAGTCTTCCGAGTTCTAAAATGAAAGAACGAAGACTGCATATGGTCGGCACGGTTGGCGTAGTGGTTAAGCGATTGACTGCTGCGCTGCGTGTCGCGGGTTCGATTCCCGCAAGGAACAAATATTTGTATGACCTACAAGTAGTTGATCCGGGTCTGGCTGTTTGTGTATATGAGTATAAATGTTTGTAAAACGCACCCACGATACAGGAGAAATTCCAAGTGCGGGGCAACGTTTAACAAAAAAAAAACTCAAATTCCCCATTGCACATCAACTGCAAATTGGCAGTTGGGGTGCAATTTACGTAACACAAAATCGAGTACCAAGTTTTAAACCGATGCTAATAGACCATACATACATAAACTCACATGGACTCCCATGGGAAGAAGGCGTGGCTGAAACTACAGAACGCCACCTGATACGATCCTTACATACTCTTTTTGCTTCTTTTACGTTCATACATCTGTTCATAAACGCACGCCGCCCTGCGAGTGCGCCTGTTGCGAGTACTACGCACCTGACCTTTCTGAAGAACATCACCAATAAGGTCACTATTATGTCTTTCTAGAGCGGCCTCCGTGTTTCCACTCACATCTGCCTTGTAATTATAACTTTTGTTATTTGCCTTTCGTTTATTTATTTATTTAATACTTCAAGCACAGAAATGTATAGAGGCGGACTTAATGCCATAGGCATTTTTTACCAGTCAACCTTTGGGTGATGCAGAGACAAACAATGGTAGGTGCAATTACGAGAAAATGAGGAATATTTTTAAAGTAACTATAAAGATACACATATACCTACCAACATAAATTCATTCTGTATTCATTATGTCTGTGTGTTTCATTAATTCTGTCAACATGACCAAACCATACTCTTCTCAAAGCATACTCTTTTACTTGCTAAAAGAATATAATCCTACAAAAAGTCAGGAAAATATCTAATCTATGATAATGTATGGACTCCTCTCTTGCTTGTCGCCGCCGGAAAATTTGGCATTTGCGGAATAAAATTGCGTTCTCAGCCGGAAGTTTGAAGGTCGTTTCTAAGACATCAAATGATTCTGATTACTCCCTGATAGCAAAAAGTATGATAAAACCGGCCAAGTGCGTGTCGAACCACACACAATAAAGTTTTCCGTAGTAGGGATGAATTTATCCAAAGAACAAACTTAACATTGTAGTTGAAAAACATGTTCTCCCATAAATTTCAACTGCAAATGTAAGTTTGTAGGCACAATATTGAGAGATTTTCCATGTTATTTTAATACCATAGACTTTTTATAGGTTTTCTGGTAAATTTTCTGTATTTATTTCAATATTTTAGGCTCAGTACAGCGGAGTTATGGGAAAGGTAAATTTTCATCAATTTTCTTAAATAACTTTAAAACTATTTATTTAATCATTTTCAGAAAAAATTGATTCCCTCATAATAAATCACATTTGATAAGTCACACGGTACAGTTGACAAAACTTTTTTTTTATTTATTTGTCCCCCAAAAGTGTCCCCAAAATTAATTAATTTACGTTACATGTCCATGTTTACGTCACAGAAATTCATATGTGTACCAAATTCCAACTTAATCGATCTATTGACTGTGACACACGGACAGACAGACAGACAAACACGATTGGTCCAATAAGTGTTCCATTGTTTTATTCGGACGTACGAAACCCTAAAATTTGCCTACAACAGCTGCTGCTAATGAGGAACTATAAGTAGGTAATTTCTCTTTTCGGCACGGCGAAAAAATTATAAAATTATACTTTTTGTACGGAGAAAGAAAATGGATAAAGCTCTTTTAAGTAGGTATTACTAGATATGGTTTTGATTGTAGACTTTGTTCACTAAAAGCACAGAACATTTCGAGGTTCAAAAATAAATTTTCATTCAGATTAGTTTGCAGACATTCTGTTCTCGCATCGCTTAAAAATATTAAACGAAAATATCAAGTGACTTCCTCTTTTAATCTAAGATCCGCATACCAAATGAGATGAAGATATGATATCATCCTACTCTTGCAAGAAGACGTATTACACATTTTTGCTCAATTTCCAAGCAAATGTATGCAAAGTTGGGAGCAAATGTTATTATAGGAATAAGTCAGTACCAAGATAGATTTTATTACAGCTGTTACCATTAACCGTTAGTTTAGTATATTTCCAAAATACCTATAAAGTTCTAAGTGTTATTTCAGCACATAATGACAGTTTGTGTTATATGAGCCCGCTCGCGCTGCGAAAGTCAAATGGATTACCGTTTTCACTAACTTTACGACCTAAAATATTACTTTTACTACTTTCCCTGCGAAGTCGACAAACTTTTTAACCTAAAAAGCCTAAAATGTTGAACATTATTTACGATCTCAAATTAAGGGTCATAAGTATTACCCAAGTCGTTTTAAAAAGAAGGTAATGTGGCTTTTAGTAGCGAAGCTGAAAGCATTCTTAATCCTTATTATTTTTTCCATATAGGGTAAATATTTTCGAGTCTAATAGACTGTACAATATATTAAAAGACTCCGAATAACAACACGACTTTTCTAAAGTGTCAATTTAATTAAAGTATCCCATTCAAGTCTCATATCTCGGTCTATCACCTTTGAATAGGTGTCTGTGAATTATCGTGAATAAGTCCTTAGAACTTTCAGGTATGCACAAACTGAAGAGAATGTTGAGAGCTTCACTAATTAGATTTCATTTATTTTAACAAATCGTACAGTTAAGGCTCCCGCAGACAGGCGCGACGCGACTCTGGTGAAAGAATTTCTATGAAAACTTCACAAAAATTGTTCTACCGTTAAATAGACGAACTGTATTTTAAGCTAAATATTAAATACAAAGTTTTTTCAAATAATGAAATTCAACATTAAAATTATGTAAATATAATCTTGGAAATTAAAATAAAAACAGTTATCAAGGCATTGCAACACTAGAAAGTGTCTATGGTACATTTTTACTTTTAAATTCAAATACTTCCACGATTTCCAAAACTTATAAAAGTTTAATACACATTACCTTAACTTTTTCAATATGGATGATTTAGTTTGGCCTGAACTTTCGTGTTGAAAAAGCTTACTTAGATACTCTAATTTAATAACTTGGAACATTTTTAAAGTATGCGTCTAGAATATCATACTGAAAATCAGAGTTCGCTCCTACCGGATATTAAAACTCGCTCCACCAACTTTCAATCGGAACGTTTGTGTTTGTGATTAAAAACATTCTACTGTGTTACGAGAATAATTTGGAGTAAGAATATACCGGGATTATTTTCTTTTTATAAGACACACGGGATTATTAAAATATATTAGGTAAGTCTCCTGCAAAGTAGGTCAGACAAAACCTACTGCTCCAGTTAACAGGGAAAACTAAAGTAGTTATAAGTAGGGAAAACATAAAAATCTGACACTAGTAACGTTTATCCACACACATTATACAATACAAGACCAAGAAGGTTTAAAGAATTTATTTCTCATAAGAACTTAAATAACAGTTCACTTAAAATGAGATACAAAGTGCTAGTAAATCTAAATAATGATAATTATCATATTTGCCTCTGGGGTGTTGGCTTGTTGCGTCGGGAATCGCAGGCCGATTCCCGGCCACCGTAGGCGCGGGCTTGCAGACGGTAAGCAATGGGTAGCTCGCCGTCCGATAAGGACAAGGCCTGGGTCGACGGCGCGTTCTGTTCCACCCGCGCCTCAAAGTGATGTCAGCAGAACTGGCGGGGTCTGCTAGGACTGATGCCTGCCGGGAGTTGCGGGAAAGTCCGAAAGGGATACCGTGGCCCCTGGCAAGTACAGGCAACTGAAGGAACAAGAGTGGGTTTTAGTCAGTAAGAGTCTGACACGCCCTCCCGCTCCGCCCAGAGTGGGAGAAGTTACTTGATAATTTCCCACCCAAAAAAAAAAGCTTTCACGCTAAAACGGCTAAACGCATTTAGGCACATGGGTAAACCATGAACTAGAGAAGGAAATAGGATACTTTTTATCCCGGTATTCCCATGGGATCGAGAATTATGCGGGTGAAACCACGGGGCGCATCTAGTAATAATAATAATATTATAAAGAGAAAAGATTTTATTTTTTGTATGTTTGTTTGTAACGCTTTCACGGCTAAACAGCTAAACCGATTTTGATGAAATTTGGTATGGGGATACTTTCAACCCTGGGAAAGAATATAGGTTATACTTTTCATCGACATAACATGCGAGCGAAGCCGTGGGCGAAAGCTAGTCCTCTATATATTTGCTTTTCTAATGAAGTATAAGCTCGACTGGGTTGCTAAGCTTGTATGTTATAAGAAAAAGGGTTATAAAGTATAAATCATGCTAACACAAGAAATCCTTTTATCCAGATTCCTTATACTCAAAATGCCAGCAGATAACATTTCGAACCAATAATGTATTACGCTAACTAAGCATCGACGCGTCGGTCGTGAAGCTTGTCCATGTGTGGGAAGGTGCATTGTAAATGTGAACACAAGTGGTCAGACTTACACGGACTTAGAGATAATGGAAGAGACATTCCATGCCATAAGTTGAACGTGGAATGTTTGCCTGTTCATACATGATGCTTTATTACTAACTGGATGAATTTTAAACAGCTTTAAGTAAAGTTTTTGTCCAGCAGTATTATCAAAACTTTGTGAAAGTGAGTTTGTTTGTTACGCTAAAACCGCTGAACAGATTTGGATGAAATTTGGCACACGGGTAGACCATGATCTGGATTAGGACAAAGAATATATTTTATGCTGATATTTTTACGAAATCGAGAATTATGCGGGTGAAACTGCGGGGCGCAGCTGGTTAATTATACTGGCAGTACAGTACAGTAGGCCGCAAGTCAGTGGTAGCTCTTTGACCTTAAGGACCTTATCACACTGGCAATTTACGAACAAGTTATTAACGAGGCGATCGTTCAACGCGCTCGCTGCGTGTGCGTAGCGAGCACGCCACGTGTGCACAACGTGATCGCCGCATTTGCGTAATGAGAGCGATTGACGTGACGTGACAACTTAAATGGCCTCGCTGGAAACACGCTGGCAAATCGTCAGTGTGATAACGCTTTTAGTTGGCCTAGTGTAGTATGGAATTTCAATAGAATAAGTGGACAGCTTATACTTTGTTTACCACTGACATGTGGCTTACCGTACAAATAAATGGTACAACATAGGCTAGAACTTTGAGGCATATTACAAAATGATTGGGAATCAAATGAAGCTTCTAATAACGAAATTAATTAATATTAATTCCCAAGAACTCCTTTGCTTCATTACTGATAATTGAAGTTAAATTAATGATTCCAGCTAGAGAATGGATACCTTTATTATATGGGAGAGTGAAGACGTGATGTGTATAGTGTTCCGTGTGGTCGTTTTGCGTGGATGTGACGCATATTTTCCCCCATCTTGTTCTTTTTTGTGTTTTTTTTTCTTTGCGTCATGTGTTTACCGCCAATAAGCGTATTTTCTTTGTTTTTCAATATTATAGTCGTCGAAAGACGAACATACGAATAGGTAGGTAGGTACTATAAAATATTCAACTAAGTTTATGATAAAGATACGCACTCAATTATGTGCAGTTTCTAAATATAGCTATTACCGACGTAGCGCCTGTTCCTACTTGTAACAATGAACGGGTAACTAAGTACTCAAACTAAACCGTTAATATTTAATCGCAATAACTTCATAGTTACACTTGCCCACTTTACCATCATTTGGGTAACATTAAATGGAAATGCCGTTTCCCGCTACGTTTTATGTCTTCTATTTCCGTGTTGTAATATAGTGCACATAGTGCCAACGATACTGACCCGCCGCCGCCCCCCACTCTAAGCGGAAACTTGATTTATTAGGAGACGATGTGCTTTACGCTAAAGGTCAACTTACACTGGTAAAAACGCCATAACAATGGTAATCGTGCCGCAATTGTCCTATACATCTACTTCTAATAAGGCAAAACGATTGCTCTTTTATGGACCGGCTCTATATTTGACGACTTATAGCCCATTGATAGCCTAATAGAACCTTGGCTTTAGTATTCCGTTTATTTAGGTGGGGTGAACCTTATATGGTGCCAGACTGGTAGATAATTCTGAACTGACGTTTAGTTATTCAAGTCTATTTAGCACACTGATGTAGAAGTTGTAACGTGATTTATTAGCGAGACAATCTTGATCTGTACCTACCAGACAAAGATTTATTATAAGAGGATTTTCTGTTCTTGAGGAAATGTGAAAGATATCGCGTTTCCGACTTATTTTGCACCGGCTGAGATATTAATCAAATCTCGTAGTGAAGGGAATACTTCATATTCCACGAACATAGTTTATGAAATGCTTTAAAAGTTAGTAGTAGAATTACCTACTACTTTTCATCTCGAACTACTAAACAAGCTTCCGTTATTTATGGGAAGAATATATAAGAGTAGACTTCAGCGGCTTAAACTCTTTCGCGTAAAGCCGTTTAAAAGGAAGGAGAAAGTTGGCTAGTTCGGAATAAAAATGTGGATTTAGTTGGACAATCAAGTTAAAACGAGACTGATATTTCTGAGGAGACATTGGGTAGCTCTGTACATACTGAAATAAGTCGGTAATTTCGTCTTGAAACGTGCAAGCGTTGAAGTCAAAGTCAAAGTCTAATCATTTATTTCAAATAGGCCCTTAAAACGCACTTATGAACGTTAAAAATTTACAAAAAATTTGAATATACTTTAGTCGCCCCTTCCAAAAAAACTTGAAGGCTATTCTTATCGTTACGAGTCTCGACATAAAAACGAATTAGTAGTATTTAGTGTGCCATTGAATCTTTAAGACAATTTGTTCTTTTATGAGGATGTTATTAGGGCAACAAGCTTTTTGAATGTCAATGAATTTTCTGCGTTAACGAATAGGTACCTACTTATGTAGATTATTGTAGGTAGCTGCACGAAAACGTTTGGTAAATGTGTGGTAATTGAACGTTGACACCATTTCGCTACATTTTTCATTCAAATTAGAGCTAGGTTCAAAGACATTAAGTAGAATTGGATATATCGCATGAACTGACTTTTAGCACGACACGTTTTTCCTCGAAAAAGAGATAAAAGTTTACGATGGACAAGAAATAAGTACATTTTCGAGGTTCTATGTTGTCTATGCTTGATCTTGGCTCCTTGCCAGGGTCCGTTTTTGTATCAACATTGAGGCAATTATGAGTAGATCTTTTTATCTCTTTACAAGTTTAACAATAATGTACCGAGTTTTGAGCATTTTAGATATAGAGTTAACGTCGATGTCTTTGCTAGTATTAACTGTGTGATAGACACTATATTAATAGAAGCTAATAATAATAATATGAATTTTCTACGTTAACGAATAGGTACCTACTTATGTAGATTAAAAAAAAAACGATTAAACTATTTTTATCATTATAATAATATTACAAATAGTTCTCATACAAATTAAGTTACACTCATTTTAAATTTAATTAAAATTATAAAAATCGAATTAAAAATTGAAATGAATTGAATATAATTAATATTGAAAATAATTTATTTACTTTTATTTTAAGGCATGCAAGGAAATACGTGAATGTGTGTGTGAGTGTGAGGGTGTCTGTAGGTACAAACAAGGATGTGTGTGGGTGTGTGTTTTAGCGCTTATTATTTATGATTCCCTGGCGAACAGTCTTTCAGTGTCGTCGTAAGTAAGACCCTGAAGGTATTCGCTTAGTATGGTCTTACATTTGTATTTTGGAAGGGAATAAAAGTTACATGTTTTGTTGATTGAATTATATAGGCGGCCACTCAGACTCAAATAGTTTCGACTTGCCAGGTCAGATTTGATTCTAACAGGAGGGCAAACCAGGTCTTTACGTCGTTTATGTATAAGCAATTTTGAGTCATAATTAAGGGAGGAACTACACGTACTACGTAGGATTATATTGGGTGCAAAGAAGTTGCCTGCAAGTGAGTACAGACATGTCCTTGTATAATTGGGTTGTAGAGTCGCGATACGGTTTGTGAAGCATCACCTTCAAAACGGCCCTCTGCACCCTCTCAAGGCGAAGCATAAAGGTCTTAAAAGTGTCACCCCAAACTGAGATGCAATAGGTTAGTAGTGACTGAGCTAAAGCATAACCCCGAAACACCGCATAAGCACCGGAACGTCAACTTCAAGGCGTTCGTCGTGCGAGTACCGAACTGTTATCTGCCCCTAGTCATGGAAGAAGACTTTTGGCCGCAGGATATGGTGTTCCGTTGCTTCCGCGGACAAGTTCCACAGGACAGCACAAAGTCAAGCTAGTGCAAAGTGAAATGCTACTAACACAGTCTAAGCCCTATTTATTAACACAAGTTTTTGTTTATATTATAATATGTATGTTTAGGTTAAGGTATTTTTCTATGGGCCACTGTCGCCTGAAATAAATGGTATTATTATTATTATAATAAATAGTTTTCAACTGTGGGAAAGCAACACATTTCTGAGCTTTTTCATTGGGAACATAAGCTTTCGTACTCGAGATACTGTAACGTCTACGTGGTTATGCCAACTCAGTGTGCAATAAAAGTGCAAGCCATAGATTCTTCACGCAAGATGTTCTTTGAACAGGAGGGCAATTACAGGTGTTAAGCGCAGAATGGGAGCATATATGAAGTCCGCATAAAACCCTCGTTTTATTTTAACAGTCTGACGACCTAGGTCTACTATTAAAATCTGTCACTCTTCAATAGGTCGAATTAGCGAATAGTTGTTAACTATAGGTCCAAGAACTCAAATCAAGTTTACCAAAAAATTCTGGATATATATATCCAACTTACGTAATGAATCGTATTCCTGTTTACCAACCAGCTTTGAAGTCAAAACGAAAGAATAAATATACATTCCTAAATAAATACAATTTGTATTTTCACTTGTAAGCACAATAGGAAAATCTCTACTTATGTACAGGCAACAAATAACAGTAGATAATGGCAACAGATTTTTGTTTATTCGCTGACTGGTTTTACTATCAAATAAAGGAAAAATATCACAGGGGCATATTGGGTTCAGTGACATCAAATACGATTTTATAAGTTTATATGTTATGGTTTGAGAATATGATACCGTCGCTGACAAACCATTCATTTGTTCAATTTACTGAAGACTTTTGTTCAATAAACATACTTCGAAAGAAACTTATAAGATTTTTCTCCATGATCATTTTTGCCTCAACCATTTAGAATTCCGTTAGTAAATAAGTGGAGCTAATCAATATTCTGGTCGGCATTCCGTCTCTTGCAAACATGTAGATAGGGTTATTAAAGGGATGGTTTGCATCATAATAGGATCCTTTTTAGAGGCTTGTAACGTTTTGAATGTAAGCTTTAGTGAGAGCACTATATCGACCGACATTCTTTAACGTCAAATAAGAAGAAGAATAAGAATCATTTATTTGCAAAAAATATAGGTGTTACCAGTTATAAAAGTTGGTTGTTGTACAGTTCATATTTAGCCATTTTATTTGATACAGCCGTAATAGCAATCACGTCATTTCGTTTAAAATACGTTTTTATTTTTATTAATTTATTTATCTTTATATAGATTCTTCTCAATTTTGTGAATGTGAGAACGCTGTAGGCCTAGTGGACTGTAGATTTGTTCACCATCATTATTCTGTTAAGCACCTGGTACTTGTTGAAAGACCTACACTGTCCTCCCATACCTAATAACACTGTTATTTGTAAATATTGTAAAAGCCCATTATTTTTAAAAGAGTAACCGTGGAGTTTCTTGCCGGCTCTTCTCCATAGGAAACAACCAATTGGAACCGTGCACCTAGCTTCTGACGTTTCATAAGTGCCCATGTAGGTTTATATGAAATAAAAATATTTTGAATTGAATTGAGCCTGTTTAATGTAAAATATATATATTATATATTTTTTGCTTTCGCCCGAGGCTTCGCCGTGCACGTGGAGGTCGAAAATTATCCCAAGGCAACGTACTATCGGAATAAAAAGTATCCTATACTTATGTTAATCCAGGTTTCAAATTTCATCCAAATCTGTTCAGCCATTTTTACGTGATTGAGTAACAAACACACAAACATACAAACTTTCACATTTATAATGTTATAGTAGGATTGTAGTAAAATATACAAAATAAATCTTGAGTAAAAAAAAATTACAAAACTATAGAAAACTTTTTTTTTAAATTATTTATACCGTATGGGATCTTGAAAGATGACTTTAAAAGATTGAATATTGACGAAATCAATAAATACTCCATCTCTTCATGCAGAGCAAAGGAGTGAAAACAGCTACGGAACACACTTTATTTTCAAGCCCCGCTAAATAACTAACAGGAATGCCTTTTTCCTAGAAAACGATTTCATTTCAAGACTTAAATCTCGAGAATGGCAGCGAGGAGCCCGGGCTACGAGGATCGCGTTCATTCCGGCTGAACGATCCGCCTAGGAATGCCTGCGATGTCTGAAGTTCCCAGACTTTTGCTATATACCCGTAGGACTTAGGAGGTAAGTGATCTAGCCAACAATTCAGTTAGTATAACTTCGTTTCATTAGTAGAGCGTCTTTTGTTTTGATTTGGGTAATAAGAAGGAAATAATTATGTGAGGATGGATGTCACTTTCTATCCTTCATCTTGCTACGGTGATAAAATCCGCTTTTCAGCCCATTTAAATCTCCTCAGTAAATAGAAAAATCTGCTTGTTACTCGTATCTAACTATCTAATTATAACATGAATACAAAAATAATGTAAAATAATAAAGTTTCAGTACTTAAGTAATTATTCACCTAAGTCAAGTATTTTTTTGTAAGTTGATGAGATTTCTAGGTATTCAATCCTCAGTTGGCAAGTAGGCTCTAAGATAATTAGTAATTTGATGAGTCTCGTCTAAGTAAAGATGTTAACCAATTAAAACTAAGCTTGATATTTAGACCCAATTCTGGTCCTAATCCCTAAAACTAAACAAGTCTAAGTAAATATAACCACAGCGGCCGTTTTATTGGTCTTGTGTTCACTCAGTATGCGAAACGCGATTGAAATGTTCTGTACTAGGTACGTACAGTTAAACCAGAAAAGGTGTGCGCTTCGATAATCTTCTTGTTTCTGAATTAGCACATACGTCGCGCCACAGAGTGGTTACTCTGTGGCGCAAAGTTCATCAAAAGTTAGAAGCTTTGCCTCTGCGAGAAACCGCCGCAGAGGCAAACTTTTGTCCTGCCGCGCTTTATAGTACCTACCTATCATTGTCAGTATGTATGTAGTTTTGATTGTGTTTCTTTGAGCGACAGACCGTCATCTTTTTGCACAGAACTGTTTATCTATAATTTTGTAATCAAGGTAATACAAATCAGGCTAGTTGTATACTACATTATTCCGAAGTTAAACGATGATTCCCGAAGCGCATACTTTTCCTAGAAGATCTATACGACTACTTACATAGGAAGATATAATCGTTTCCTTTGAGGAGTTCTACTGGTAGTGAGTATTAAATCGAATAGTGGAAGCGCCACTCAAGGGCTAGGTTCGGGGACGGCTCGCTAGCGATGAGTCTTTTTCCATTACATTAAATATTGTATTTTCAGCAGGTACCGATTTCTTGAAATTTACTGAATGTAGGTACCTATTTCATATTACTGCCTCGTAGGTGTAGTGGTCATAATTATGATGGCTGAGCAGAAGGTTCTGGGTTCGTTCTCCAGGTCAGGCAATGTGTTATTGGGGATTTCTCAGTAGCAGTCCGGACTATAGATTTGTGTTCGGTTGGTTACTGGTTCGAGTCCAATTACATGGGACTTAATAATAACGAACAGAATGTCTGCAGTGTAATGTAATGTAATTGCAAATGATTAAAGTAAGTAGTGCTATATTCTTGAATTATAGGTACTAACTAATTGTACTACTACTGGACTGTAAGTTGTCTGAAATAAAAGTTATATTACTATTATTTCATTTACAAATATATAAATTACATTTTTAAATATTTTTATAAAAACATTTTCTTTTTACATTTAAAAATAAATAAAATAGTAACCCACTGGTATCGGGAACAGGGTCCAGCTACCGTTGGTCAGGGCTCCTAACGATACGTGCCGTGTCCAGAAGTGCCACTTTCTGGATTAAACCCTTGATCTCGCTGCCCAATGAGAACCTCCACAAAGGTGTTGGCCGAGGCTCTTGGCTATTATGCCATTGGCCGTCACGACTATCGGCACAATGACTGCTGTATCCTTATGTCGACAACCTCGCGAGCCAGGTCAAGATACTTAAGCCGACACTAAGCAACTTTTTAATGATTGTATACTGAAAACCAAGTGTATTTTTCTGAAACCTTCACCATTTAAAGATAATTTAATGATTTATCTTTTATTATACGTGTTTTATTAAAATACCTTTTGAATTATGTATAATAAATTAATAATGCGTCTAATTTGGAACAGCGCTCCTTGGTGGGCGAGTCCTATTGCTGGCTGGTCGTACGACGCGTAGCGTAAGATCGGCGGCTTAATCTGCTCATCTTTTTCAGCTTTCACGAGGTTCTTTCACTTTATTATTATGATTGTATACTAGATGCCTATTCGATACGATAATACCGGCGTTGTTATATGATATTCATGCTATTTTAGATCAATTAATCGATACCAGATTATTCACTGAGCCGTCGATGGTTTTCAGTCTGACAAAGCAATCTTCAAGGATCAAAGGTGTCCTGTCCTCAAGCACAGGATAGGGGCTGTATAATTAAGCGACCTGAATGACAGAATAGATTACTTTACTTAGATAAATTAACTGAATGCTTTGCCTCGGGCTCTCCCAACTGAATATTCTGTTATTCAAATAACTGAATAAATTTTGCAAAAACTAAGGAGTCCTACGTTTAGTTTTGGGCGAAGTTTGATATAATTTCTAAAGTGAATGAAGGTAAATATTAATAATGTTAGAACAAATATTTACTTTCATTCAAAATAGTTCACTTTATTTCCATCGTTCAGGGAATTTGCTAAATGTAATTCTAAGTTGATCTGATTAATAGTTATTCTTTGAGTTTTGGAGTCAAAAGTGGACGAATAATTGCGGAATAGGTTAATTTAATGGATTATCTATGTAACTTTAGGTATACATAATATCCATTAACAATTGAGGTAAAATATTTCGAATTAAATTTCAGTGAACAAATAATTTTGATATTCTAATTCTAACTGGTTAACCACTTAAAATTCAGATGTCAAATTAACATAATCGGCCTATAATGTTCCCATGCTGTCAAAACGGTGAAGGAAAACATCTTTCTGGAAATAGATAAGTCCTAGAATTAATAATTCGAAGACATGTGACATCTACTAAGCCGCACTGGGTCCGCGTGGTGGATTACGGCCTATTCTCTCTCGAAGAGAGGACGTCTGTGCCCAGCCGTGTTAACATTATAGGCTAATTATGCTATATAATTACACGAAGATGAAAATAAGTAGGTAAACGATAACAGACACAAGTACAGGAATTAATCATACCATAAAACCCAAAATAATAAAACTATCTTCAGTTAATTCAACAACACTGCAAAATTAAAAACTTACCTCTTGCTACCAACAAAATATGAAGCGGTATTACAAGCAAGTACTTAATGAAAGCTACTGAACGCTCTGCATCATGCAGCTCGGTGCTGGTATAAAAACCACAATGGTCCATAAATAACGAGGGTTGTGCCAGGCAACACCGCAGCAAGCCATTCCCTTTAGTTATCTCTTACAATATCCGAGGAACAACTTGCTTGTAAAGGTTTTTTTAATCGTAATTTACAATAAGTTTTGATAACATATTTTTGTTATTTTTAACACTAGCAACCCATCTTTGCTTAGTACGGGTTCTATGGCAACATGTCAAAACATCGAGATCGAGATGTACGTACTGAATCTATGTAGTGTTGTGAAAGTGTTAATTTTTTTAACGTTACCTGAATAATGATTTACTTATTGGGGTGGGTATATAAAAGTGGCGGAGATAAATTATTTGGACCTAAACCTGTTATTGGTTTGACCCCGCCTGCAATACCAAAATTTTATAGGTACATTATAATGCTTGTTTTTTTTAAATATTTTTCTTTTTAGTTTTATTGATATATATATTTGGGATTGACTCATTACTAGCTTTTATTTGATAGCAATATTGTTGTTTTTTTTTTAGTCTCCCTTTTTTTTGTATTTGCAGATGCAATATATAAATATTATATAGCTTATTGTGGCAATGGGCAGGGCACATTGCTCGCAGAACAGATGGCCGATGGGGTCGAAAGGTTCTGGAGTGGCGACCGCGTACCAGAAGACGTAGTGTTGGAAGGCCTCCCACAAGATGGACCGATTACCTTGTGTAGGCCGCAGGAAACCGCTGGATGCGGGAAGCACAGAATCGGTCGAAGTGGCGGTGCTTGGGGGGGCCTTTGTCCAGCAGTGGACATCTTTCGACTGAAATAATGATGACGATGATATAGTCTATGTCACTCCCACAATTAAGACGAATCTAATGACACCTCATATGCTAAAATCAATAAAGCCGTTTAGGCTACAGAGCGTGCTAAAGAAATAGACATACATACATACATACGTACTCTCGAAAAACAGTACCCTCCTTTTAAACAAAACTTATTAGATGGTAAACTAGACAGGCTCAGGATCCTGCCTGAGGGTAGGTATTTCTAATTAAAATTTCTACCTCTTTCAACTAAAATAATCTGCTAAGATATATGTACAAAAACGTGTGACTTGTTTAAAGAATCGTCCGATTACGTGTAATGAATACAAAAAAAAATGTATCGTGGTGGACGTATTTGTTTTGTTGTTATATTATTAAATGAAGGAAGTGTGCAGAATGTTTTATCACCTCATTCTATGCACGGAGTACAAGCCACAGTAATTAAATATTAAATAAGGCTAAAATTAGCATTGAAGTGAAACACGCTCCAAGTACGAAAACGATGAAACGCTTGCAAAATAATTGTTTTGTTATCTCTGCCGTTGAACTCTCACATTTTACATATCAAAGGGTTTTTTTCATTTTAAAATGTAAATTATAAATTCTTTTTATACAACTCTCCAGTCAAATTGACACAAAGTCTTGTCCATTTTTTTTTAATGTGTGTTTTTCAACGAAATCTTTCGCTATGGTCAATGGACGTAATAAATCATATGTATTATGGTCTTTTTAACACATAATAAGAATCTTGGGTTTTCACTATCCATGCACAAAATAATAATAACTTAAACGATTATCGAGCACATACAAATATTTTGAAAAATAAGTGCTTAGTTAGATTTCGTTTCATGCATCCTGAAAGTCAATATGACAGTGATACACATACTCGTAGAAAGGACATCGCAAAACACTTAAATCCAGGTAATTTGTACCTAAGCCAAAACCATGTTATTCCAAGTAAATCTACCTCCTGCGATTTGTATAAACAACACACTCGTGTTACAGGGATGCAATTATTCCCAACGGACCAGTCGCCGACAAACTGTGTACTTTGTGCTGCACCAACCATAATAATCTCATGTTAAGCTGCTTTGTGCTTAAATAATTAGCGTCTAGCCATTGTCTGATATTCAGTTAACGAGAATAGAGATATGCCTCAAATTTCGTTCGAACTATTAGCTATATTTCTAACTATGTAGTCAGGGAAATTAATGATTAAGGAAATTGACTATCAATGACCAATATCCATGTCTGTATCAACTCTCATTGTTGACAGTTGTATAAAATGGCTTTAAAACCCGATTTTTATAACTGTGCTCCTGTCAATGTCAAAATATTACAGTGTTTTAGGTTATAATAACAATAACAACTTAATGAATGATACGGCAGAACTGTGCAGGCGACATGAGTTGTGTAGGCCGTACTAAGAGTCGTCGGGGCACAGACGAAGTAACCGGGCGGTTGAATTCAATACTAACAACCTACGACTTTGACAGCTCCAAGCGCACAGTTAGTCCACGTTCGCTCGGACATAAAAATATCGCGGCGGGATTTTATCGTGCACTGGATTTTCAACTCTCGGTGTTGAGCCGAGCGTTGAGAATCCAACTCGTTGGGACGCACTCATGTCCCAGCGCGTTGAAAAATACTAACACAAAATACCGTTATTGTGTAATTAAGGCTTTTCAGATTCAAAAACCAGAAATTATGTCGTAGTTAAGGGTAAAATCCTTATGATATCTCTAATCTGATATGAGTTACAGCTTTCTGTGTAAGAACATAAGATACCTAGCATTTTCTTTGCTGATTCCGAATATGTTAATAACTCATTTTGGACTAAATTATTAGTTACGGCCTTCTTTCTTATGACGGCAGTGTAGACCGTACTAAGAGTCGTCGGGGCACTGACGAAATAACCGGGCAGTTGAAATCAATACTAACAACCTACGACTTTGACAGCTCCAAGCGCACAGATAGTCCGCGATTTTATTACGTCCGTGCGAACGCGGGCTTATAAAAATCGAGTTATAACACGGCAAATTGAGCTACCTCAATTTGTCGTGTTAAGGTGTTAATAAAAAAAAAATATAAAAAAAAAATCCCTGACTGTATAAATAAAAATAATAATATCTGTGTAAATTTTATAGTTTACTATAGTTTTTAGTTTTTTATAGTTCACTATAAAAAAAAACCGACTAGGTATTACCTACCTATATTTGGAATGAAAATCACAGTTCAAAAAGGTGACACGCGCCCGTTATGAGGGAAAGTGTGTGAAAATTGCTTAACATTTTCACTAACCACGTTATTCTCGTTCCTTTCCACGTTATTATTTTCAAGTACAGTGAAAACGGTCTGTTTGTTCAGGCAATTTCTTTGCTTTTGTTTTCTAATTTAAATACTGAAAGTGGCATCCTAATTGAATTGAGAAGCAATATCAGACAATTAGGAAAAGTTTTTGAAATTGCTGTTTGGCTGAAATACTTATTATGATTATGCCAAGCCGTATTTCCTTTGGAAAGAAATGTTTAAACCATCGCTTATTTTTAATAAATAGATAATTTACTCATAAGATTTATTTGCCTCTCATAATACCATAAGATTAAAATAACTAATTAGTCGAGGACAGCTATTGCATAAGCTGCATAAACGATATTTTAGTTCAATACGTGGAAATATTTGATAGACGCCTGCAACTGCAAATAGAATGCGGAACAGTCGTTGGCGCCGGCCGCATATTCGCAACGCACGTCAACACTTTGACACCGACTAACTAATAAAACCAACTTTATCGCAAGGATATAAAATTCAATATGCAGTGATAACATTTCATGAATTTGACACAGTTTTCACACGTGAAATCTTTCAGTGGATGTCATTGTTTTATTTTGCCAGTATACGCCATTTGGAAGTTTGATCAAGAATAAAAAACTGTTCTGAGAAAATTATGATTTGAATAAAATGCCCTCCTTTTGGGCTCTGCCGAAGTAGGATAAAAAAAAAATAAGAAAAAGAGGATTTGAATATTTAATCACGTTCTTTAATACGAAGTAAATCGCTTTACTCGTGCTTTATAAGGAGTTCTGTTCCACCATAACAGTGCAATGAATATACAGCTTTAGCTATTCAAAATTATAACGAGGCTTTCAATGTAAAACTAAAGAGTACACTATATTATTTAGGTATACCTGCTTAATTTACGCCATTCAAAACATTTAGTGATGTTCTGTGGAGTACTTTGCCGAGCACTATGAACGTGGGAGTGTTGTTAAATTCTGAAAACTTTTTCATTAGCGAGTTAGCCTAGGCCAGCTCTAAAAGGCGGTTTAACTAACTGTATTATGCTAAAGATTAAAGTGCCTATTAGGGTGAAATATTATAGTTTGTTGCGTTTTTTTTCGTTAGTTTAAACAGAGCCTCTTTAATATATACTCAAAGCATTTATTACAATTAAATCATTTACAGGCACTTTTGAATTGTCATGAATTCGGTCAGTCAGAAATATGAAGCTAATTGCCCATTCCAAAGCGTAGTAGGTACCTATGGAGAAGAACGGGCAAGAAACTCCAGGGACACTTTTTTAAATCAAAAAGTTGATACAAAATATTGGTTACATCATTAATGTTGAAATTATGCATGTGAAAACAATGTAGAAAGACGTGCACGTTCGTAAAAGCGTCCGTAATAAAAAGAAAAAAACAAAGAACCATTCAAAAATTAAAAAAAAATTAAAATATAAAAACATATCACAAAACAATTAATATCACAAAAGATTTCCTGTGCAGTCAAAATGTAGGTCTGTAAGTATATCCGTATATCGTATTTGTATTGCTTCAAGTCTTGTTTTCTATACCTAAACGAAAAATCCAAAACTAGGGTAGCTAACCGCAAATGCTCAGATCTCGGAATCTCGTATTTTTTACCTTGACACCTAGTCAGTCAGTTGGTTCACAAACATCGCGGGAAACGGTAAAGCCCACCACAGACGTACCTTTATTATATATGTCTAGTACGCACCAAAAACTACGCAAAAAAAAAGCAAAAGTAAAGTATATTAATATATATTATAGCTACGTCTGTGACGAGCTTTACGTGCTGCGAGTAACGTGAGTGTGTCGAGTAGCGAGTACGCACCGAGTGCATGTTTTTACCTGCCGAGTGGGCAAGCGGGCCATTGCGGGGAAACGCGGGCGTGGGCACTCGGTCTAGTAAATCGAATAAGGTTCGAGTGACTGTCTCGCTCTTTATCTCGGCCGAGCACTCGGTGATGTGTTTACACGTACCGAGCATGGTCTCGCCCATCTACTTGGTACGTGTGAAAAAGGCATAAGTGTTTTGCTATGTCAGACACAAGACAAATTAGATCAGTCAAACAAACAAGCATTTCTCTTTCTACTTCTAAAATTTATTTTTATTAAGATCAGTCACAAATCATCACTTTTAAATTATTTTCCTCGAATTATTCAATATGCAATAGTGTTATTAATTTTCACAAGAAAATCAACATATTTATTTACGCGGAACAAGATCCCCGGAACCGATACCAATAAATTAATGCAATATTCTAATTAATTATGAAGATCCTGTTTCTCGTTGGAAGAGCGCCTTTAAACGTATTAAATGTCTTTGAACTGATGAATACAATACTGAAACCAGTTAAGTAAATTGGTTCTCTTACTGGTTAATAAATAAATTTAAATATAATAATATTGAACTACCAATAACGCGGCGGAAAATCACGGTGTCTGCAATAGTGTTGTAAGTGTGTCCGAAAATCCGAAAGAGATACCGTGGCCCCTGGCAACGTACAAGCAACGGAAGGAACACGGGTGGGTATTAGGCAGTAAGAGTCTGACACGCCCTCCCGCTCCACCCAGAGCGGGAGAAGTTATTTGATAATTTTCCACCCAAAAAAAAGAAAAAAAAAGTATGTTTTTAGAGCTAAAATATTGATTTTACGTGCACAGAACACCCTGTTTTTTCGTATGTAAAAATTTCTCTATAAAAATGTCTGTTACGGCAAATGTTCCTAGAGGAAGATAGTAAAAAATAAAATATGCGCTATGCGCTATTTGCTTTCATTTTCCTGTATTTGTTCTCAATTTTTTCCCCAATTTTGGATTATTTAGGGAATATTGCAATGAGTTCGATTGTGATAACTGTGACTTTTGATACTTTTTTGTTTTCTATACTTCCCTATTTTATTAGCAACGAAAAATCTCGAAAGGAAGGTAGAAAAAGGCAAGAGAAAATGTTATTTTAATAAAATCAATTACCTACATTACAGTCTGGTATTCCTTTTGCGAAGTAGCTTTCATGATAGTTTTAACCAAGATAATATTAATTCAGTGAATTTCACCAAAATAAGGTTATATCAACCAACTGAGTTGGTGTACTGAATGAGATATCAAGCTTATCATTATTATCTCTATCGAATCGTATATCATTTTACTAAACATTATCAGAAACGTCCTTGTCTTTACACATAATAAATGTAGGTATGTTTATTTCCCCTTATTAATAATTCCGGGAAAAAAATAATTGGTAAAGTCAACCAATAGGTACAGCTCTTGTTTGTCTATTATTTGTTTTTTTGCATAATTCTTGAGCTTTGATAACCCACTGATTCATTGCCGATAGGTACCTACTAAAACCATATAGTGTAATTTGGTAATTAAAAAGATAAGCCCCCTTCTTTCCCCATGGGAATAAGACGTAAGTTTATGTTATGTAGGTATGCGTAAAAAGAATAAAATATATATTAGAAAATAATACAATAGAAAAGAAAATAAATGAATAAGTTTACCCGAGAATCAAACTCAACAGCAGCTGAAAAATACACAATACGCTAATGATGAAGATATAAAAATATATTTTATAAAGTTTCATCCTCTTTCTTCTCGAGGAGTAATATCTAAGCAGTCTCGGCTTAACCCCGGAGCGAATAATTTACGCGAGACTATCTAAGTCAAGCACACTACATTTAACACGTCACGCGTCGCCGTGAACTGAAGATGTTCAAAAAAACTGCCTAATAATGTAAGTGATATTTTTTTTTTAAATCCTGATAGAGATATTTTAGCTAGAGTGCTACAAGGTTCTCCTGGCGCTTTTATGACGTTGACCCGTTGTTGGTAAACATTTGTGAAATTGTCACAGAAGTTGTATTGAAAAAACAAGATGGCGGTGTTAGTTACGATTTCGGCCACGCGCCAAATTTTCTATGTACCGTTGTATTGTATTAAGCTTCCAGTACACGTTGGGCACAAACGGGCAAATACACGCAAATTAACGGGAAATACGCGCAAAAAGACCGAGCCGAGGTTGGCTGAGCGGGCTTGGCCAACGGGCTCGTCCAACGTGTACTGGGGGCTTTAAATCACGCATATACTATTGTAGGCCCATAAACAGGCAGATTCTGAAGACTGACTGCAAGCAGGAACGAATTTTGCAATGACTGAGCGATTGGTTGCTATGCGACGAGTCGCGAGTTAGATTCCCGGAACAAATTAATGTTTTTAAAGCTAATGGGCAGTTATTCAACCGTTCTTGCTTTTAGTGTAGATGTGTGTAAAACAGCAGTCAGGCTACTCTGACCACAAAACGCAATTTCTTTGTTCTCTAACTTGGTAGTAATGAGTAAATATGAATTTCTATTCTTAAAAGCTTTTACAGAAATAACCGTGGACACATTTTGGTGTTTTCTCCATGACCTATTTGGAACAACACCAAACTACGCAACAAGTGACACTGTAACGGATTCCCTAAACTTTTCAATATTTCTCATACAGATAAAATAAATACATTTAACCCATGATGTTGCCAAAAATCTACAAAAATATTGTTTTAAGAGGGAACAGGGCGTGCGATTCTCCATACAAATGTATTCTCCTTTTTTCTTCCTGAATAATGCCTCTAGAGCAATCATTTATTTTTCATAAAATCAAGGTCTGCTGTAGTCACGTCCCTGTAATTATTTACTTTTTTTCAGCAACTTATCGGTAAATAAAATATGACCCTCCAAAAATGCCCCATTTCTACCGCCGTGATTAGAGGAGTACCAGACAAATTCGAAAAGTGTTTGACATAAATTAAAATGATAGGAACCTAGATGTACTCTTTCTTCAAATTTTACTGTAAAAAATAATTTCAGTTTCCGAGGAGAAAAAAGGGGAATACGAAACGTCGATTTGGTAATTTTTTTTTGTGATATAATTGGTCTGAGCTGTAGCTATCCCTATCGCACTCTACGGGGGCGGACTTGAGGTAAGAAGACGGCAATAGTTTCTTCAAATACCTCTAATTCCTCGCAGCCCCTGTTCCCTCTTAATTCGTAAATTGCATGGAAATCAAATATAAATCTCAAGTTTATTATCAAAGCAAAACGGTGTCTCAAAAGCCAAAGGTGTCTTCAAAGATAAGATGAGTTTGTGGGTTTGTGAGTCACGTGCCATCTGCACCTTTCCCAAATGTCGGGGCCGGCCTCCATATGCGGATAAATATCAGTATTTTACACGAAGCGTCTCGATAGGCTCCGTAATAAACTCGACTATGATTACCCGTTACCTATGTCCAATAATAATTTGTTCAATATTGTTTATAAGTCCACAATACAGTATTTCACACGAAGCGTCTCGGCAGTGTCCGTAATAAACTCGACTAAGATTATATGTTAGGTACCTACGTGCAATAAAATTTTGTTGAAAATTGTTTATAAGTGCACCATGCAGGTAAACCATGCTTTAGCCTAAACACGAGTGTAGGCTGAAAGATCATTTCAAAAGGATTTATTGTTTTTATTTCGTAGGGTTTGGGTCGAAATGCCAGCTTTCTTTCTTTTCAGCATTAGGTTAATTTTGTTTTTGAAGTGTAAGTTTACACTTACAATATTATATGTTGGCGCAATTTGCGCTCTTTCTGAACAGTGAACGAAATTGAACCGTCACGCTCGGGTCGGTGACGCTGAATCGCGTATACTCGGCTCCAGTCGTAAGTTTTTGCTTCTATGAGGTCATAAGCACACAACCTTTTTTTTATTATCCCTTTTACTACTAAACTCTCAACAACGAAATCCTTTCTTTACACTCCTTACTATTCTATCTATGTATTTATAAAATAATGTTTTATTTTGCTCTAGAAACTAAATATGCGTCAGTGTCCGAGTGTTCAGTCAAAGCGACTTCATAGTGCAGCCAGAGAGCCGCCCCCTGCCGAGAGCTTGTTTACTGCTGCCAAGCACAGTACGATATGAATATTTACATAATATGCTTTTAAAATCCTAGATGTTAGTTGAACAGAGATTGCCTAATTACATTTATTATTACATAGCACTCACTACCTACGTAATAATAAATTTGATTAGGAAATCTCTGTTCTACTAACATCTAGAATCAGTGAAAAAAAAAAGACGAAGGGTAGAAAAAAAAGAGAAAAAGAGGAAGTAGTAGAAAAACAAAGTAAGTATATAATATTTTAGTGATGTTTATTTTAGAAGTATATATGTTAATATATTCTCATATTGTATGTTTATATTTAAATTAGTAAACAGGTTTTATTTTTTATTTTATGTATTTTGTTTTCTCTTCTACTCACACGTTGTCTAACATCTTTTTATCTACTTATCTATCGCAGGTATGCTGGAAGAGATTTCTATAGAAATAAGCATCACCTTTGTACGTTTTTTTCTGTTCTTTTCTTCTTGTGTGTTTATATGTGTGTATATAAAGTGTTAAATAATAAAAAAACATCTTCAATTTTGATTTTTTGACCCCACAAGTCACTACCGTGAGCGGTTTGAGCTTTGTATTGCAATCAAATCCTTGTTATAGATCACTTAAATAAGATCAGTAGTTATCACTATCCTGTAGCGTATCACCCCTCGCCCTTATTATAACAATATAAAGTAGCTAGATAGTTAGTTTCGAGACTGTAAATTATAGTTATTCAGACAATCACGTCTTATTACAACTTGTAGCGACACAAATTCTAATGCCTAGTAAGTGCAATACACGTGCGGCTTGTTGCTAACGCCAGAGGCAACTACAGCCGCACGCTACGTTTGCTATTTGCAAAGTCAGTCTTTTCGCACTCAAAATTCAAAATATTTTATTTCACATAAACCTACAAGGGCACTTATGAAACATTAGAAGCTAGGTGCACGGTTCCAATTGGTCGTTTCGAAACTCCACGGTTACCTACTCTTTTAAAAGTAAATGGTATTTACAATGTTTTCAAAATACAGTCTTAATAGGTATGAGAGGACAGTGTAGGCCTATAAACAAGTACCAGGTACTTAGCAAGATAGAAAATGTTCGACAGATCTACAGACTGTTAAGCCTACAACGTTCTCACATTCATAAAATCTAAAAGAAAAGGTTAAAGGTTAATTTGGGAGCAGTTAATAGACATTTACATAGTTATGCCGTTAATGAGGTACCCAGGGAAGCCACATGTGCAGAAGGAATTATTGCCAAACTTCCTTGTGTTCAACTGACAATGTTACAGCCATTATCAGCCAGCAGTTTTTCAAATTCGTAGTTTTGATATTATTTTGTAAGAAAAACTAGAACGGTCTTCGATTGTTACTAACATATTATTGTAATCCTGGTAATGCATGTACCTACTAGTATAATGTTATAACTTAACCGATATGATCCATAGCTTCTTTTTCCCACTGAAAAAGAAAAATATTTTCCTGCACAACTGACCAAATACTTTAGTATCGTATATTAGTTTCTTATTTTACCTTTTATCGAATAGAGTTTCATGACAGAGGATATCTTTGACGTTTAGTTGATGGAAAAGGGTTATTGGTACGCTCAAAAGCGTTCCATTTAAAATCGAACCTGTATATAAAATTACTATGTAACGTGTAATATCTACAAATATTGGGAGAGAATTTTCAAATACAAATCTCAAATAGAAACCGTTCCTATTACAAATACTTCCTGTTATTCCTTTTGGACAATGTTATCTTATATCTATTATTAACGTTACTGACTTAACAGCATCTATAGTACATTACTGTCGCGGCCTGCAACAGGGGCATTTATGGACGAAGGTGAAAATGTGAGCCGAGGCAAAGCCGAGGCACACATACGTGAGTCCATCAATGCTTTGTTGCGGCCAAGGCATGTTTAGAACTTTTCTCTAATAATAAATAAATTCCAGAATCAATGACGAACAACGATAATTTTTCACGCACCAATATATTAATTTGTTTCGTTTTTACTTTAAACAGCTTTATTTGCAAGCCAAATCGAAATTGCCATGTGACGAAGTAAGAAGTTGTTCTATTTTTAAATAAAACCACAGAAATGAGTTTTCATAGTAATTTATTTGGCCGCTAAACACGACTGATTTGGATTTTCATAGTAACATTTGCGGCCGCCTACTCGCATGTAGATTATTGACCAGTACAGTATTTTCAATTTATCTCGAAGAAGGTTGAAGGATGATTTTAAACAACCTGCTAATAACACCCAAACAAGACTTTCAACCTACACTTAGCAACAATCCTATTCCTACACTTTTTTTTTTTTTTTTTTAAAGAAAACGTTGCCCCACACTAGGAATTTCTCCTGTATCGTGGGTGCGTTTACAAACATTTAAACTCACATACACAAACAGCCAGACCCGGAACAACTACTTGTAGGTCATACAAATATTTGTTCCGTGCGGGAATCGAACCCGCGACACGCAGTGCAGCAGTCAATCGCTTAACCACTGCGCCAACCGTGCCGTCAACACTGAGACCAAAGTGCATCCGTAAGATAAGATAACAGTCCTCACTGCCTCTTATTCCCATACATTCACGTCTCGTTTGCACCCCTACAGGGCTAAGGGGCTAGGGGGCTAGGGAGCTGTGGGGCTAAGGAACCCAAGAAACACAGTTATGTTTATGCGATAACCCTTCACGGACTCACCTGCAGAAGAGATAAGGAAAATGGGGAAACAGGCAATGGGGTGTATCGTGTAACAGTATTGTCATGCATTTTACCTTGTAGTGGAACTAAGGCGTGAAAGAGATTTACTGGGGAACTTGGCATGTTGTCATTTTGCTTACAATTGATTTATTTACATAACAATTTGATTTATTATATTTTTATTTTTATTTATTAAGCAATTGAATGTACGTTAGCGAAAACATAAGTCCTTTGAGGCGCACAGAGTCAAAAAACTGAATCATAAAGACATATTACACATCAAAGCCTACGTTTAAGTAGTTAATGCAGTAACTGTTTTTTAAAACTTATCTTCGGTTTTTATTGGCAACTACAGACAGACTGAATGTAGTAAATAAAAAGAATCCTAACGTGAATTAAATATATTAGAAAAATAATAAACAAGCTTTCAAAGGATATTTTCAACTTGCCACTCGTATGAAGGAAAATTATTTTCTAAAATAAACGCTTTTAATTTAACCTTTTAAAGCGCTTGCGGTTATGCCAACGTTTTTACGTCATTTGCAGTGTCCTGCCTTATTTCCTTTGGTTTAAAACCTGTCACAAAAGACCTTGTTAATGAAGCGTTTTAAAAACGGAAAAGTCAATGTCTGAAAATCAAACAGTTTTACAAAGGCAAAAAGAAAATTCGCACGTTAAGGATAACGGATAACTTAACTTCTGACGTAAGTATTATAAAGAATAATGATGTAAATAGAATATGGAAGACATTTTCTGAATTAGGTCTTTCAACTTTCTGAACATTCATCTTGATCCTGTCAACTTGGATACTGAGAACTTTATGACACTTATCTTACATAACCTACGTGAGCCTACTAGGGATGGTAATAATGTTGATATAGAACTAAGTATGTTTTTTCAGGCACATAGTGTACTCCGACCACGATATAAGACTTTTAGGAGGGTTTCATAACACTGACTGGCATTTATATAATTGAATGTATATGTGTATTAGTTAAAAATAATAAGCAATTTTTTAATTTTAAATCTGATTCTAAGAGAAACAGTCGCATGCAATATAAATATGACATTAATTACCTGTTATTAATAATGTGATTTATTATAAAAGTATCTATGTAACTGATATTAGTATACAACCAGTTACCGCCAGCTTTTAAGCAACTAAATGGAAATATGTTTAAAACAAAGTTTAAAAAACTGTTAATTGATAATTTATTTAATTGACACCAGGATTGCTTGTCAGTTGTATTTAGGATCAAAGGACCTATATCGTTTGAATAGAATTTAGAGTAAGACCTATTTATTAATTTAACTACAACACATATTTTATTGAATGTCGTATGCCGAATTACCTTTATAACAAACCTAATTAATTTTATCCTAAGCCACAAAACTAAATTCATTTATCTTTCCCCGGTTTAATTTAGTACTTTCATAATGAAACCTAGACTAGTCTAAATTCCAGCTCTCCACTCAGAATATCAGCCATATTCAAGCATTTCAACTGTTGTAAAACTGCATTCCTGGAACTGTTCTTCAAGGAAATTCTTATCATTACTGCAATCCTGGCTCGTTATTAATTTGTGGTTTTGCTAAAGCAGATTTCACGAATATTATACACAAATGCATAGTTATGTACTGCCGCATTATTGACAATTGCAACTTTTAATGGTTTTTTTCATTAAAGGGTGTGCAAAAAGAGTGTTCTACCTACTATATGTACGTATTATGCAAAAATCACAAGCGGTCCACTCCCAATCGTCTTCAACCATTCAATGAAATAGTCTTTCATCGAGCTTCCATGGCGAAGGCAGCTATTGAAAAGGATCCCTTATTTCTTTTGAAAGACGAAAATTCATTAACCCATTGGTAGGTCAATGAGATGAAAATATCGCAACGGTTGCGTGCAGTATTTTTTCAAAATTTTAGTATTCATTTTGCACGACATACAAGACATTTTCAGTAACAATTTTATTTATAGCTTTCATGAGGACGGAACATAAGCCAACAAACAAAATTGAGTCCATGAAATCTTTGATATGCTCAATGAAAACCACAATTCAGAAACTTTGTCACTGAAACTTCAACGAGGTTAATGCAAAAAATTGTGAAACGTTCCAATGCAAAAAATCAAACGAGAAATGATAGAACTTTTGAAGACATCGCCTTCTGAATCTTGAATGACAAAGTTTAGAAAACTCAAAATATTGAAGAGAAAGTTGTATGAGTTTTCTTTGGATACTATTATTCATTCTATTTACCGTGAAGTTTTGAATAATAAATGAATTTCGGAGATAGATTGTGTAGGATTTATGCGGTATAATATAGTAAATGGGCAACAGTTGGCACTGTATACCAAGGGTGTTAGGACCACAATTCACTCAGAAGTGACAAGACGTTGACATGGCAATCTGTCAGAAACGTCTCGACGTTTGTTGGCTTGCCACCTATTTGTAGAGGACATCTCAAATATCATAAAAGGGACTTCGAATGGACAAACGTCTGCGCCTCACCCATCTCAATTATCTTTGTATAAATTGTACCTACGAGTTATCAATACCCTTATAATCGTCTTGTAACAACTAAGTAACTGCGGTGCACGGAAAGCTATTATATTTCTAAAGTAATAAATAAAAGCATAAAGGAAAGGTTCTCAACTTGCTCGTTATTACAGCAGCTCGTGTACTCTGTGTTCTTTCAATTTCCTCCTTTATATTATGTAAGCTAATAAAGTATTATGCTGGTTCTTACCAGCATAATACTTTCATTCTTCATACTTACGGATTGCGTTTACGTAGTGTATATACGGAAAGTGGGCAACGTCGCAAATAGCTGTCAAATATTTAGCTGTTTTGATTAATTTGGCGATATTACTGTATGGAAATAAGAAATATGGCTGACTAGTGAAATCAATATTGATTATGAAATGCAATAATTAATATCGTAACACCGAATATTTAGTTTTAGATGAACGGTTACAACTTCAATTTCAGTGTTATAATTGCAATTCTTTTTTAGTATTCTAGTTTAATAGATAGCCACATTTTTTATTCTTTCAAAGATCCACGAATGAAAGCCGGGACCAACGGATTAACGTACTTCCGAGGCACGGATGAGTCTCGGTATCTAAAGATGGTCACTCATCCTCAGACCTACCCCGGCAAGCGTAGCTTTACCTGATGGATCGACCCGTGTGGCTGTTATTACTTAGCCACGAGCTCCTATCACAAATTGCGGTCAAATCCAAATCCAATGCAAACATAATTTTCAATTCCGACTGGCAGTACCGGAAATTCCCCCCTACATACAAACTTACAAATAAACAAATTTTACCTCTTTATATTATTAGTATAGAAGTATTGATAGCCTATACACGGTGACATTTAAATCACAGTTTTGCTAGAACAAACATTGTTCAGACCATGTTCTACTACTATTCTATAGCATCAAATATATTATTAAAACAAACTAAACTAGGCGTTCTCAAATTAGTCGTATGTTGCTCAAACATCTTCAAACATTAACGTAACATTAACGTTACGGTGCATCGCGTCGTGCAATCGTGCATAGCCAGAAAATACCTACCAAAGTTTGCCTTACCAAGCCATAAACATTTTTAGTAATTTTTTTTGCCGGTTTTAATGTAGCCACTTATCAGTGATAAAATACCTACCGAAGTTAACTTTTAACTTTTGGTATTTTCTAGTAAGACGTACAAAAATAAGTGCTTACAAAATTTCGTTTATGGAGGTACATTTCCCTGTAGACAATGCTGTGTCACTTGCGTGAGGCGCGCGCCGCGCCACAACTACTTTGAGACGCGAGCGCCGCAGTGTCTGTGACGATAATCCCGACGTTTTTAACTTTGTCTTTTTCAAAAACTAATATTGTTTTTTATTTCTTTGGTGCTATAGAATGGTAGTAAACCATGGTCTGAACAACGTTTGTTCTAGCAAAACTGTGATTCAAAAGTCACCGTGTATAACTCAGTGATAATACAGCATTCTACTGGTGAAAGAATTTTTTACATCGGTCCTTTAGTTTTTGACTTTATTCATTACAAACAAACATACAAAAAATCAAATCTTTTCTCTTTATAATATTAGTTTAGATATGTAAGTTGAATATTAATATAGGTATTATACCTTTCGGGATAAATTCTTTAAATGATGGTGAAAACGGCAGCAAAATCCATTGCGTAGTTTAGAAGAACAATACAGTTATATAGATAGATGCGAAAAGCGACTATAGATCATACAAGGAATAAATTCGTGACGCAGCATTTTTGTCTGTTTGTATATTTGAGCTTCTATCCAAAACCACGGTTATCACAGACCTTAAACACGCCTCTGAGTAGGACATAGGAATCACTTTATTTGAGGACGTAAAGAATGCTAGTTAAACCGGATCTGTGTTTCACTTTTGGTATACAATAAAGTATATTTTGTCTTTCATTAATCTAGACGTAAGTGAATAATAAAAACCTTTAGTTAGTTTTTAAGAAGATTTTAAGTCTTCGTAGTAATTAAACTGATTTGTCTCCGTTATAATTACCATCCTTAAGCTTCCCGGCAATATTGAGTCCCGGCTTACGTCAACCAATCTGCCTAGCCTTTTCCCAACTATATTGGGGTCGGCTTCCAGTCCAACCGAATGCAGCTGAATATCAGTATTTTTCTTGGAGCGACTGCCTATCTGACCTCCACAACCCAGTAACCGGGTAATACGATACCCTTTGGCAAGACTGGTTGTCGGACTTTCGGGTTTTTGACGACCCGTAACGACTGAGATCCGGGACCAACGGCTTAACGAGTCCCAGCTTACGTATTGCATGAGAATAATCTTCAGGATGTAGCGCGGAGCATAATAGAAAACGGATGTCAGTAGCAGTGCTTCTATTCGATGTAGATGAAGCGTGTCGACGAATACAGAACTTCAAGTATAATGTGATGCTGAGAGTGTAAATATTTTATCGTATCTATGCTTGTAGTTTAGTTTTTGCAAGCACAAACAGCATATATTTTTTTGAGATCATCAAGAATAGAAGTTTTTTATGTAGCGTTCCACTTATAAGGATAGGTACCTACGGTATGTTTTCGGAATAGATTTGCCTTATATTTCATTACATCAATCTAATATAGGAATATAATATTTCAGGCATGAAAATTATACGTATGGGCTCTTGGCGAAGTAATAACAGCTGCATGGGTCTATTGAAGGTTAAATTATGCTTGCTGAGGTCAGTTTGTAGTAGGGTGACCATTCACTAATATCGAGACCCTTTCGTGAAGTTCCGTTCCGTTCGGACTGCCATTTGTTGATCTTTAACAGTCGTTATGGGTAGTCAGAAGCCCAAAAGTCTGGGAACCAGTCTTATCAAGGGGTATCATGTTACCCAGTGACTGGGTTTTGGAGGTCAGATAGGCAGTGGTTTCATGTAATATACTGGTAATAAGCTGCATCCGGTAAGACTGGAAGTCGCCCCAGTTAATTGGGAAAAGGCTATTCAGATGATGATGAAAATGATACGGATATGATGTGAGAAACTGGTCAAGCACCAGAATATGTTGGCTTTGATGGTGAAGAAACCCAGACCTACCTACGTAAAAGGTTTATGATTCTATCTGAACAGCGTCAATTTTTTATATAATCAGCAGAATCTTTTGAGGATAAGCAAAGAAAAATGTAACTAAAGTCGTCTACAGTTTTTATGAAACTCGAAATGTAACAAACACTTAAAGATATTAGATTGCTTTAGCAGTTCAGCTCAGATTTTTGGTAAGTTTTTAGTTATTACTCAAGATATTAAATTAATGCTAAGTCCTATAGAAAAATCTCGAACAAAAATCCCTTTAAAAAATCTGCTAGCTATGAAAAACTTTATATAAAACGCGGGTCTGTTATAAAAGCAGAAGTGTTCTCTGAATACGACTACTGATAAGAACGATCTACCTGTCTCATTGTTCCCTGTACATGAGCGAATACCGCCAGGGGACAGCGCATCAAGATATTAGCATACTTTTGTTTGTGTATATTGTTGCATTTTCAGAATGTACCCAAACAAGTGTGCAATGCTAACGAAAATACTAGAGCAGGTGAGTTTTTGAAACTAGATTTTCTTTAGTCGAAGAAATTGAAATTGATTTTGACTTAAAATTAATTACTTTTTAATTCGACAAACCAACAAAAGACGGCTTTTACTGCCATGAAAAACCTTCCCTCGTACGCTTCCCTGCGTTTGTACAAGAAGCATTCAAACTGTTTACTTTCCTGCCATTCGATCTATAGTGTAATAATCTGTTGTTATTATAATAACGACCCGTAAATACCCTCTACCTCGTAAATATAAGCAATTAGTCGTCCCTTACCGCACCCTTGGGAAGTGACAGGGTTAGTCTATTACACTATTAGACCTCGACACAACACGACTCACGACTGGCATTAATTTGCACATGCTTTCTAGTACTATGTTGTTTTCAGCAGCAGACAAATGATGGTACAGATTGATGACGGTACTGACACAGATCAATACAGATGGGACACTCCGCATTTTAGGTATAAAGATACAAGTAGGTACGCAGCGGGCTCGACTTGTCGAATTCAGTTGGCGTAACGTAGTCAGAAGATATAAAAGTTACGCGACAGAGAGGCAACTTCTATGGCTTGGCACGCGACGATGGGAAGAGGCCAGACGGAATGACCATAATTCCTTGGAAATTGGGTAGACCCTTGGTGTGGGATGCAACCTGTGTCAACACCCTCGCGCCATCCCATCTTCCTAGCACGGCGGGCTGTGCTGGGGCGGCTGCTGCAGGTGCAGAAAACCTTAAACGGCGCAAATATAACAACCTTATTGGTAGCTATAATTTCGAGCCGTTTGGGGTTGAAACTCTAGGGCCGTGGGGTCCCAGTGCGCATCGAGTATTTCGGGACATCGCCAAGCGGTTGGTCGAATCTTCACGTGACCAGAGGGCTGGCCAATTTTTAGGTCAAAGAATCAGCATTGCCATCCAACGTGGCAATGCTGCCAGCCTTTTGGGCACTTTTTCCACTGACAGCGATGCGGACGAATTTTTTGATGCCCAGTGAGTTCTTTCTTATTTTTTTTTTTTGCCTCTGTATACTTGTACATAATTTATATATATTAGTGTTAGATGTTTATTATATTAAAGATGATACACAGTAAACTACTACCGTGCGAATTGCACTTTATTGCGTCGTCGCAAGAGCCGCTTTTTATTTAAATGATTTTGTGGAGTCCCGTCTGTACTACATGTACCCTTCTAAACTGTGTCTCAAGGTACCTACAGGTGTTATTCGAAGGGGAATTTCAAATTTCTATAGAAAACTTATTTTTCTCATAACTCGTCTTTAAATCAGTGTCCATTCAAAATATATATTTGGGAGCCTAGATACTCTGTAATCCAATCGGAATAAATACACACTACCTTAAGAATATCTTTGATTTACAAATTATTTTGGTATTACGTTTGTATGAACTACGCATGCTCCGCCGGCCCCTTAAGTATTTCTCTGTAATCTGCAGCGTGTACCTAACTGTTTTCTGATACTAATCTGTGGTACTGATTCCGCCATTCTGTCCTTGAAAATATTCAATCGTTGCCTTTTGCGACATGTATGGGCAGAAAAAGGTCAAGAAAAAATTATATTATTTAAATTTTGACAGTCCACCCTTAGTGAGTGACGTAAGGAAAGATCAAACTACCAATATTCAGTAGTATAGCAGAAAACTATTTATGGTAAGACTAACAGTCTGTCAGTCTATCTTCTAAAGTTTGATATCGGCCAGTATAAACTTTTTTATTCTAGAACTTCGAGTGCTAAATGTTAATTCACGCATTCAATTAACCCCTAACTCCAGGTTGCGCCACCAATATTGAAGGTGGGCCATAAATTTGATTCTGGGTCAGCCGGCGGGCCATTCATAAAATTTGCCTTCAGTTATGATAGATACTTATATAGCTATTAAAGTTAAACAAAACCTTATCCCCATATTTATAAACACTGCTTAAAGTTAAGTAATGATTAGCGCCTGTTTAACCATATACTTGTATGTTTGACGTTTTATGAATAAGAGGGCTACTTACTAATAGTTTCAATAATCTAAAAAAAAAAACACTGATACCTTTGAAGAGGTTACAAGCTAACAACTTATCAATATTTGGCGACAAATCTGAAGTCAATAATAAAATCAAGTCTGAAAAGTATGTTTTATTGTTGAGCAAGATATTTTTAGACCAGTTTTGAAGTCCTGAAATCTGTCTTCAAAAGTTCACAGTTCACAAGCTGATAGCTTTTGGCGGGCCAATTTAAATGCGTTGGCGGGCCAATGGGAGGCCCGAGGGCCTGGGGTTGCGCAGCCTTGCTTACTCCAAAGGTAAACCTTTTCAGAATAAGACTATAAGTAACATCAAGTTTAGAACTACAATAATAAAGCTAGCTTCTCACAGTCCTTTCACGTTGTATTCAGTCAAGCAAGTTGTAACAGTCAGTTCTACTTAATGTGAGCTTCAATCAAAACTTAGCTCTATTCAGGTTTCAGTAAGACGTTACAAGTTAATCTTGCCTGAATTTTGCTCGGGGCGCTGAAGTCGCGAGAGATGGAAGGGGCTTATTTTTCAACCATAGCAAGATAGGACTTAATATTTCGTGAGTAATTAAAATATGAGGTGTTATTAAAATGAAAGCATTTCGAATTGAGAAAAGTATGACTGTGTAAGTCTGGTTGTTGTGGCAATGCATAGGGAAGGCCTAAGTCCAGCAGATATTAGGAGAAACAAATTTGTTACTGGAACATAAGTTCAACCTAAGACTGCCTCGTTGGTTTAGTGGTCGCAAGTGAGCATACTGAGCATGAGGTTCTGGGTTCTATTCCCAGGTCGGTAAAGAGTTATTTTTATTTTTCCATCAGGAATTTTTGGGGAGTCTGAATTTGTGCCTGATTGATGGCAATAGGCTCGCCATTACATGCGACAACATGTATGAAATGTGGGTGCACTAATAGCTACACCTCTGCTTAACCCTTTGAGATTACGTTATGTAAATACAACCTATTTTAACAAAAGTCTATATTTCTTATTTTAATGCACGTAATAATATTTCAAGTGAATTGAAAATGTCTACTGACATGAATATCCAATGAACGTGAATTTTATTTAAAAGGACACAAATAGACCCTCTACGTGCTTGAAATTATTCACTAACTTAAGTTCTTGAATGAAAACAGAAAGTGGGTGAAAATCTTTATTTACTTTTAAAGATCCATCAGAAATAACTCAATATTTCAGGAACTTATTCTTGCTATTGTTTTAATTTATTGAGAAGTTTGGCCAGAAATTTAAGATTATTTAGGTATTCATCATTAATTAACAGCTGAAGGATCCAAAACGTAGTTCATTACTGTGTTGGCTGATATTCATCTGCGATTTATCTTTCAGTTTCTTCTGTAGTATCAATGAAGCTCGAGTAAAACAAATTTCACAAAAGGCATGCTTTAAGAATACAAGATGTTAGGTTATACGCGGAACATACTTTATAGATAAGAACCAGGCCCAGGTCGACGGTGCGTTGTGTTCCACGCGCGCCTCAAAGAGATGTCAGCAACTGAAAGGGTCTGATAGGACCGATGCCTGCCGGGGTTGCGGGAAAGTCCGAAAGGGATATCGTGGCCTCTGGCAACGTACAGGCAACTGAAGGAATACGGGTGGGTTTTAGTCAGTAAGAGTCTGACACGCCCTCCCGCTCCGCCCAGAGCGGGAGAACTTATTTGATAATTTCCCACACAAAAAAAAGGGAGTGTAGTACCTACTCTTGAAGATGAACAACTTTTACAATGGGACCAACTCGGAAATTTGAAGAAAAAAACACCCCAATTCCCACATTTTCTCAATTTGTGTGAACATAAATATATGGAGGTTGGTTGGACCCATAATAAAAACTGTTTATTTCATAGTATTATACACTCCCTTAAAGTACGTCCCTCGTTTAATCTGACAACCTGTATATTCTAACCTAGAAATAATACCTTTAGTTCTAACACTTTCCCCAATATTACACACATTCTATCTAAGCGATTTTCTTCCTGAAATGAACACCCCCAGTTTATTTTCTAAGCCAAGCTCACTTCACCCCTACTGGGTGTTACTAATCCCCAGAGGCGGCGATACAAAGCTTGCAAGCTAATAAGAACTGCAACAATAACACGCTGTTATGAAGCTGCACGTGCACAATAGCGCATAGGTCTTAGCTACAATAGAAAACCAGGTTACTGCCTTTTCTCATTTATAATATGCAACTTTTTTTCATAAAAGTTTCATTGTTTTTCTTTTTTAGTAGAGGCTTTTGTGATGCAACTCGTTCGGGATAGTACTCCACTTACCACTTCACCTTGTGGTGGCATCTACATCAAAACGACGTCAAGCAGAATCCTGCATCGCGCAAGCAGAGTTTGCCGCATATATACAACGTCTCGACATCAATCGTCGGGCAGTAGCCCACCAGACACAACACCTATGGAGGATGAGTGAACTTTACTCCCTGTTCCTCACACCACTATACTGGTATTACTGGTGACCCCGAATATGAACGTCAGCGCAGCCTAATTCTGCCACCACGGCTAGCAGTGTAGCTGTGTTTTGGTTTCTAGAATAGCTTTGGGTGCCGATGTAGAAACATCATGAGACATTTGAAGCGCATCTTTACATGAGACATTTTAGGTATATCGTTACACTAGCAACGCATCTGATATACCTCTGGTACTGCACATTGTCCATAGCGGTGGTAACTACTCCCTATATGATGACATCACCTTAAATTTTTTTTTTTACTTTTCTCTTAAAACCTTTTAAAAGTTTTAATTTTATGTGATCCTGAGTCTTGGCAGAACCAACTGTGTTTACAAACCCATTAATACTACGTTTTAGTTGTTTTGGCTATAAATATGGCCACTAATAAAAATGAAACATCGCTTGGGACCATCGTCCCAAGCGATATAAGATATGTTTATAAGAGAAAAGGTTTTCTTGAAGTTATGTCTAAATATATATTTTTATGATCGCTTAGCACATGTTGTGGCTGGCCCTTTTAACCCTTTAGGAAACGAATGCGTATGTTAAGTGGACCATTCGTCTATTTAAGTACTCGGGAAACGGCTATAGATCTAAGTTCTGAAAAGACTGGCAACATTGCCATGTTGACTGTCGACATCAATGCCGAGGTATAATTCTATTTTAGGGTGTTTTTACACTAAAAACAACTCTTTTGAAAAATTGGTTGCTTAAGAGGCTCTATTCAAACTGTACAGTTTTGTAATATACTCGTTATATTGCGAAAGTTATCGTATGCAATATGCTGTCTTAAACGTAGGTACCTTAAGAGGGAAAAGGGACTGCGAGGAATTTGAAACATAGGTATTTGTAGAAACTATTGCCGTCGTCTTACCTCAAGTCTGCCTCCGTAGAGTGTCATAGGGACAGCTGAGGCTCAGCCCGAAAATATCACAAAAAAAAATGACGAGATCAACGTTTGGGATTCCCCTTTTTTCTCCTCGAAAACAGAGCCGATTCAATTATGTTTTACATAAAAATGTTAATAAAGAATATGTCTAGGTTCCTATAATTTTCTTTTATGTTAAAAACTTTTCGAATTTGTCTGGTAGTCCTCTAATCACGGCGGTAAAAATGAGGCACTTTGTGTAATTTTTGGAAGGTCATATTTTCTTTTCCAATTAGTTGCTGAAAAAAATGAAATAATAGAGATGTGTCTACAGCAGACATTGATTTTAGGTGAAAAAATGAATGTTCTAGTGGCATTATTCAGGAAGAAAAAAGGAGATGAAGGGTATGGAGATTCGCAGGCCCTGTTCCCTCTTAATCATCTGTGTAAAATGCAAGACTTTGGTCAAACGTCTCAAATTAATGTTAGATAGAATATAAAACAAATAAAACTGACAATAAAGTTCATGGAATATAAAGAAAAGCTTTCCTCAAATTGTATTAAATAATAGAAAGTGATACTTATGAGTTATTTGTTATTGAAGACATTCTCGTATTTCAAGTTAAAAGGAACGATAAAGTAACAAATACTTGTGATTTACATCAACGACGCGATATATGGCACTATCCTATAGTTCTAAGAATTGGCACAAGATCAGCAAGTTCAAGGTAGGGTCACTGTACTTTATGGAAACTAGAAACGCGATATTTACGATTTTTATAATAAACTAGCAGCTGCCCGCGGTTTCGCCCCCGTTGACCGTTATTTTTTCTAAAATTAACGTAGTTTATGTTACTCCGTAGAGAAGGTAAAAGGAAGAGAGGATGCCCGACACGAAAGTGGGACAAAAATCTTAAAACGACCTGAAAACCCATGACCGGGGAACTCTGGAAGAATATGGGGGAGGCCTTTGCTAAAGCAAAACAATCTTCTGAAACCGATGTCAAATAATATATGTAATTAGATTGTGAATAATATTATTATTATTATATTATTATGTTACTCCTTAAAACATCAGCTATTTCCCGTCAACATTGGACGGACAGACAGACAAGCGGGAAAAAATTAAAAAATAGATTTAAAAATAAAAATATATTTTTGTTTTAAATACCGTAAATATTTTCATATGCATTAACTAAAAAGCTTTTATTTTGACATTACAAACAGACACTTCAATTTTACTTATTTGTGTGTATAGATAGATATATTATAGATAGTCTGGGGTCCTCTCTTTTGGCACAAAGTGGTCGAACTTTCCTGTACTTTTGCCAAGCAGAGGGGTCTCTTATCCATATCAGACGTACTTCGTAGATTTTAACAGAGTATGAGGCAGTAAGTGCCCTTTCAGAATCAACCAATTAAAAGTATATGGGAGACCGCAAACTAAATAGGTAACAAAACAGACTTGATTTTAAAAGACAATATTCAAATGGCACATGCTGAAACACTCACAAACTTTAGAATCCACCTAGACATCTTTATCGTTCCCGAAGACAATACCAAGTCTAAATGAGATACACAAGCATTTACTGAATAGATTATAGTACTTGGTTATAGCACACACAAAGAGAACAATAGTCCAGAGTACCAGAAAATACTGATAGACAAGAAATTGTCTGTTCTAAATTATAACAGAACTATAATACATACACAGTACAAAACACCTCGTAGCATGTACCTAAGTGTAATTGGTGAAACCAACCCTTGTCAGCAGTACCACAAATAAAAAAAATAAACTATTGAGCAGGTGTTGTTTCAACAGTTCATTAATAATACATTGGCAAGCCACTTTTACAAGCAAGCTTCAGGTCCCAGGGGTAACAACCTTTAAGCTCCTCTCTTGTGTGCGACTGTACGCTAGACTAAAAACTTGGAAGTACAAGAGAGAACAGTATCTCATCATTATCACAGTAATTTTCTAAATCAAATTATTGTGTATGTATTTGATTGAAATGCTTACATGGAAATGTTAATTAGTAGAGGTACCTACCTATCCTAATAAACTTGTGATCAATGATATGTAATATAATTTAAGATTGTTATTTGGGTTATTCTGAGCCTAATTAGAAACGCCCACGACACCGGATATCCCATTTTACGATAATGTGTTAGGAATCACTTGAATGCTTTTCCACATAATTCTCTAATTAAAACCATAAGAATCGGAAATTCTTTTAATATAATTTCATCAGCCTTAATACTATATGAATGTTTTACAGCCCACATAATTTTCACATAAACAAGTAACTCCTTTCACAAAGTTCGGAAACCTAAAAAACTTACGTTTTAAGGCGATATGCCTTATTCAATTCAGACCCAAGTTTTCTACATAATATATGTGCATTACATTCGTTGGCCCAAAATTTGAGGGTTTTTATTAAAAATCTGGAATACCAGACTCACAATTCAGGGGAACATGATTACCATAAAAATCGGGGCACGTCCTTACGTATCTACGTCACGGATAAACTAAGGCCTATTGTCCACGACGCTACTCAATAGTAACGTGTTCAAACTAAAATCATCAATGAGTACTTAGCCTGTTATTTTGCACTAGTATTTCAATCGTGTTCCATACACATTGCTACTCTAACGCGTTACTACTAATTTGTGATTCGTTGCGTCGTGTTGGTTACTCTTGAGTAGCGTCGTGGATAACGGGCCTTTACGTGTATACCTATGCTAGATATATTTTTGAGTGCGTACCCTCTGATTATAGTGGGGATAAAATTGTTATCTTGTTGGGTAAATTTGTTTAACAAGAGTAATGGATTGTAATGTTTATTTTAATTCGAGGGAATTGAGAATAATTCGGTTTTGTTGGAGGCTAAATGAAATGGATACTCTCCCGAAATAGCCCCATTTAATTGATATTCCAGAGTACAGGTAGATACCTGTACTCTAAGATAGCCAATTTAGTCCCACCCAGTACAGATGTACTGGGTGGGACTAAATTGGCTATCTTAAGTTATTAAGGGGATAAATAAACTACGAATTTAGAGTAAACAATACTTTTGATAGAAGTGAAAAACATTGCGCAGCTTTAAAGCGAGAGTAATAGATAACATTCGAAGCATATTAATGTTCGTTACCAAGTCAAGTGATGTTCTTGGCACTTAAAATGTATCCCCTGTAATTACAGAATAAGTAAGGCGTGTCCAATTTACAACTCGTAACGAAATCATTAGGCGATAATTTTGGGCTTTAAATACGACGCTCACTGCTAAGATGCTCTGTAAACTGCTTAATGTTCTAAATATTAACAGTATATCTACAGTATAAAAACACAATGACATACTATAGGCATAGATGGTGAGGGGCTGCTCTTATACATAGAAGCACCTGCTTATTCCACACGATCTAGCAATGTTCCAAGAAATACGAGGCTCATGCGAATAAACGTAAAAATATATGAATATGTAATAAAATCAACATGCAAGAATAACAATTGTATGATATCAAATAAAACCTAACACGAGTATTTCAGTAAAAATAACAATTCAATGCTTATTTGCTTCTGATTCTACTGAGATCACATGTCGTCAAGCACGCGTGCCCGCCGCCTATGTATGTATGTTTTTGCATGATTTGTTACATTGTCATGCGGACCAAAACTTCAGGATTTTTCTCCTCGTGTGTGCCACGACTCTGAACTCACAAAAGCCCAGAAAACGCGTGCAATAAAAGATATGAATTTATTCAAACCAGACTACAGGTATCTTATCTACGAAACGAATAAAAATGCTCAAACTTTTTGTTTACCAAACTGGAAATAATTAAACTTAATGTGACCATTCATTATCTACATAAGGCTAAAGATAAGCAAATGAGAGATAATTATTAAGGCCGTTCCACCCGGGTGATTTCACTCTGAGAACCCTTCTAATGTTCCTTTTCGTAAATACTTATGTGAACACAGGAACTTGGGACAGGACCCGTTAACGTTGATCCGTTTAATGGAAGTCCTGCTTTGAATACGTAATGAGGTTTTAATAATATCTGGAGATGACACTTGGGGGGCGGTCATAACAAGCCAAATTGAGGTATCAATGGTGAGCACGCGCCCATTCGGACCGATTTGAGCTTTTCATTGCTGATAATAGCGAACCAAGTTAATGTAACAAAAGTAATATTATGGAGTAGTTAATTTGACTACAGACGAGACAAACAATAAAATAAACATATTTAAACAAACAAGTAAACCCAACATATCAATTACAAAGAATATCGAGCAATCTGGGAGCAGAGTCCCTTCAATAGGCAATTCGGTGAAATAGCCCGACATTACATTGTAGTAGGGAGCGTTGGGCAGTTTACCTCAAAGAGTTGTCCAAATTGCCCAGCGTTGTATCCCAGTAATAAGGGCTGAGATATTACGGTCACTAGGCCCTTGTAACACGTGTCTATTTTGTGACTCCGGCTTATTTCCTACGGACTAATTTAGTTGGGGTTTCATAGTAAAACTAGAAATGTAATGGTCACAATAATTGTGTATGGGGGATGATATGTATTTTTTAATTAGTTTGCTGGTGATTGACTGAAAATTGTTTAATATTAGACAGTTTTGTTTGGTGTATCTTTTATTAGGTTACAGAAAAGTGAAGGTTCAAGGATGGAACAGCTTTCAAACTCAATAACTCAAACTCAAAGCATTTATTTCAATTAAACCATTTAAACTTTTGCATTGTCAAGGGGTCAGTCGGTCAGAAATATGAAGCTAGTTGCCCATTCCAAAGCGTAGGTTCCCATGGAGAAGAACGGGCAAGAAACTCTACGGACACTCTTTTAAGTCATAATATTGGTTACATCATTCATGTTGAAATTATACATGTAAGAACAATGTAGAAAGACGTGCCCGTAAAAAGCGTCCGTAATAAAAAGATAAAAACAATTCAAAAATTAAAATAAGCCTGGCAGATAAGAGATGACGAGTCCCTACTGACGGCGTCCGTTCACGAACATGACGCATGGATCAGCATCGTTTAGCTCAATCATTTTGAAGGGAACTTAACGATCCAACACACATGCCACCAACATTGTATGTGAAGCAAAAGGATCGGCGCAAACGAGCCACCGAACACAGCCACCGGTAGCCCAGCCCGGTGCTTTTTCATACGTTTTGTACGGATGCGTCACATACGGGTGGCCGGTGGCGGCTACCCGCGACAGTATTACTCAGTACTGCAGCTAGAGGCGACAGTCACCGGTGGCTGTGGTCGGTGGCTCGTTTGTGGCGATGGATTGGGTTTGTTACAGTGCATAAAGACTTTAAACTTTCAAAATGTATATAATGTACAATGTCTTTCAATATGTAAATCAAACTTGTTATTTTCAATGTAGTAGTTTAGTGGTCTACTTTTGTAACTGATAATGTATTTACTTAGAAAGGTATTATGCTCGATAAAAACATTTGGTTCCCAAATAAAACAAATTTACTGTTATTTCATTTATCTGTTTATTTTATTATATCATACAAAACTTATCTACACAATAGTGACGAAACAGTATAAAAATAACAAAGATAGTGTTGTAGATATAAGTATGGCAATAATGAATAAATACCAATATATTAATGATATTTTTTATTAAAATAATAAATGGTGTTTATTGAAGCGGGCCCAGGCATTGAGCCGGGATGACGCTGTTGGTGATTGAATGTTACAGACATTTTTAAACATTTGAATATGTTTTCATAATAATGTGATTCCGTTGTAAGCTCCTTCAATACACTTCTTAGGCGGATGCTGTAAAGAAATACAAGGATAAAATTAATAACACTATTGTGGTGACCACTGCGAACTCAACAATCGTTGTAATTATTACAATTAGTTCCACAGGCCATCATTTATTTAACCCTCTTAATACCTTAAAAAAAGAATTTAAAATGTTCGAAGTCCCAAGATTTATACGACCAAACTCAAACTCAACTCAAAGCATTTGTTTCAATTAAACCATTTACAGGCACTTTTAAATTGTCAGGGGGTCAGTCAGTCAGAAATATGAAGCTAGTTGCCCATTCCAAAGCGTAGTAGGTTCCTATGGAGAATAACGGGCAAGAAACTCCACGGACGCTCTTTTAAATCATAATATTGGTTACATCATTCATGTTGAAATTCTACATGTGACAACAATGTAGAAAAACGTGTACGTAAAAAGCGTTCGTAATAAAAAGATAAAACAATTCAAAAATTAAAATAAGCCGTGGCAGCTAAGAGATGACCAGTCTCTACTGACGGCGCCCATTCACGAACATGACGCATTGATCAGCACCGTTTAGCTCAACCATTTTCAAGGGAACTTAACTATGCAACACACACGCCACCACCAGCGAGATATTTGAGTGAGCATGACATACTCTCAGCCGCCAGGGCACATTCAAGTCAATGAAAGACCTACCCAGTAAATGGTAGCTTTATAGAAGGTACATGGTCACAGTGCTCACACATGTGCTATGCAATGCTAAGAGATTGAGTTTATAGAATTCAAAGATATTTTTTGCAATCTTCAGCAGCTTAAACAATATTTTAGAATGCTAATCAACTAGTTTATGTGGCCTTGTGGAGCTGGACCAGCGTTGAGCCAAGCATTTTTGTCAGCGATATAATACCCCAGCTTATAATATGCTTGGCAGCATAGTGTACGTTTTATACAAGAATGAAATTTCGTTTCATTTAGTTGGGTTATGGGAGGTATTTTATTGTAACATTTTAGACAGTACACCATGAAGGATGAGTCTACTTTAGCCAGTCTGAAACCACGTTGGACTAATTGGTCCCTATTTCTAGTACCATAATTGTGTCTTTCACCTCTTTTACTGAAAAGATTTAGATTTTTCCTTACATACATGATGTTTTGATAGATATATTGACAAGGTACCGTCATGATATTAATATTTTAAACAGTTCCCTTAGAGAAAAGCGCCTGCGGAGGCCATATATTGCTCTAATGGCTCTTTTCTGCAGAATAAAAATAGAGTCAATTTCTGCAGCTCGTCCCCGTAGTAAAATACCGTAAGACATGATACTATGAAAGTAACTGAAATAGACTAGCCTTGCGGTATCTATATCAGTAAATTGACGGATTTTTCTTACAGCATATGCTGCTGAACTTAGCCGTCCTGCAAGAGATGTTAAATGCGGACCACATTGCAGCCTTGAGTCGAGCGTGATCCCCGGGAAAACAATTTTATCTACGAATTATAATTTCGCCTTATTCAATACTATATCAAAATCACTACTTTTAACATTCGGTAAAGCAAATCTTATGCATTTAGTTTTTTTTCCATTGAATACTAAATGATTAGCAGTAAACCAATTTTGGACCTGCAGTAGGGCGTTATTTACGTCGTCAAGATTTGATGCATGTCTATTTATCTTAAAAATTAGGGAAGAATCGACAGCAAAATATTGGGGTAGGCCACCATTTGTGGTAGGTGTTTTAGTAAATGGGATAGATCATAAATATATACTAAAAAGAGTAAAGGACCCAATATCGAGCCTTGTGGAAAACCCATTCTTACTTTTAGACCGAGTGAATTGAAACCTGTATTTAGCTCTAACCGTAATAATTATTTCTGGCAACTCTTCCCAATCGAACTTATTTTTGAGGATATTCTAAAATAAAACTAATTACAAAAATAAAGGTACCTTCGACTGGTGGGGGCGCGGCAGGAGCCTCCGCCGCCGGCGCAGGCGCGGGAGCAGGCGCTGAAAGTTATAAGAACACACTTGAAATTAGGCATTCTGCATAATTATTCTGTATCAATTTCCGTATTTCAGTAAAAAGACAGCAATACATTAGCTTTATTGAATTTCCTCGCGATACGTATTCTTGAGTTTCATAGACGGGGACGAGAGTAAGGAGAAATGGGCCTTTGCACCTGAAATAAAGCACACAACTTTACCTGGTTCAGCGGCTGGTGCAGGGGCTGGTGCCGGTGCAGGGGCTGGTGGCGGTGCAGCATCGGCAGCCGGCGCGGGCGCTGGAGCGCCTGAAAAAAGTTTGTTAAATAAATTAATCTTTGTGCTCATCAGTAAACATGAAACGCAAACTATGATATTCTTGGCGGTATTGTGAGTGTTTTAGTTTTGAAAGAAATTCTTGATTACACGCACAAGAGACTTTTTAATATTGACGGAAATGTTTTGCCCTTTTTGAATACCGTCTTACTTAGATTGCAACTAGTTTATCTTATTTTATGAATACAGGGTGGTTTACCTTCTGCTGGTGGAGCGGCAGCGGCAGCGGGAGCACCCTCTGCAGGAGGGGCTGGCGCAGGAGCACCTGCATCATCAATATGTTAGCATTACATGGCGAGTATTATCTGCAATTTATTGGTTTATTGAGGTGCGAGATTACGATCGATCGATGACATCGAGCGTTCAGGGGGTTTTTCCCCACTTCTTATAGCAGTATTATTTTAGTCTTACTACTAAGGAAAGAGATGGAGCTATACGTCCTTTATAGGGTCCATGTGAATTTTATCATTATTATTAAGAAATTCAAATCCTTATTGCATAATATGTGTTTAAAACACATGTGTTATGCAATAAAGATTTGAATTTGAAATTAAATGAAATGAAATTTATTTATTTGACGGAATAAATAAATTTATACTTACTTAAATAAATAAATTTGTACTTACATAATAACATGGTAAAATAATTTTAGTCTCACTATATTCGACTTATCAGTCGTGTAAATATTTCTAGTACATGCATAATAATATCTTTAAATTACATCAATGTCATTAGTCATACACATCATAATCATAATAAATTCACAGTATTGATTTGCTAATATTAATTAAGCACATTAACATTATAAAATATATTAATTAGTTTATTAGATTATATCTCAAGACAGTTCATCAATTTATTGATTAGATTTATAAATAAAGTCAATAATTATAATTTAAATAAGTGTTCTTAAATTTATATGGTTATACATCATGTCTGTTTAAAATTTAAATAATCATCTATTGAATAAAAATATCTGTCATTTGTGAATTTAAATACCTCCATTTCTTTCCCACACTGAACTAACATTAAAATAATACTGCTATAAGAGGAGATGGTAGGTCCAGATCAATCCAGTGTTGATCAATCGACTATAAATTTTCTTTCGAATCTAATTGGACCTTTACAACAATTTACTGTCCCTGACCCATTTTCAGTGTGGTGACTTTAGTAATTCCCGTCCCCCATTTACGAAAATTGTTCATAAACAATAGTTAGCTAATCTGTGTCTACTTATCTACAACTGTGGAAGCGTGAACATTAATTCCAACACTGCTGTAATTTGGAGAATCGCCAACGGCAACAGACACTCATGCTGACAACGCCTGGAATCCTGCCCATCCCGCAATGAAAAGTTACTTTAAAATAAATAATTGCTTTTCTTGGAGTGTTGTAAACGAGGAATTCAATTGAATTCCGAAAGAAATAGGTTGGTATAGCAGCTTCTTGTTACCAAGAACTAAGTGATCTAACGGGAATTACAGCTAACCACAGACCATATCATTTTATGTTTTTCTATATGACGTAGAAATTAAGTGCTGTGGATACAATTTTAATTATTTCTCGTAACATATCGCAGCTTTTCGCCCTTTTATCTCGCCAGGAGGAGCTCGTGGCTAAGTAATAACAGCTGTACGGGTCAATCCATCAGGTTAATCTACGCTTGCTGGGGTTGATCCGTGGGTGGGTGATCTTTAAATACCGAGACTCTTCCGTGCCTCGAAAAGCACGTTAAATCGTTGGTCCCGGCTGTCATTCGTGGATCTTTGACAGTCATTACCCGAAAGTCTGACAACTATAGTCTTATAGGGGTATCGTATTACCCAGTTACTGGGTTGTGGAGGTCAGATAGGCAGCAAGTCCATGTAAAATACTGGTATTAAGCTGCATCCGGTGAGACTGGAAACCGACCCCAACATAGTTGGGAAAAGGCTTATTATCAAATAGGTCAGCTCTTGACCACGATCTCGCCTGATGGAAAGCGATGGATAAGGTCTACGATGAAACGAACGTGTTCACTCTCATATCGTTACTATAGTGTCGAAAGAAAAACTAATAATAACCTTCAGCAGGAGCTGCGGGCGCAGCGCCATCAGCCGGAGGTGCAGGCGCAGGCGCCCCCTCCGCGGGAGGTGCCGCGGGCGCCCCCTCCGCGGGAGGTGCCGCGGGCGCCCCCTCTGCAGGCGGCGCTCCCTCGGCAGGAGGCGCCCCAGCTTCAGGAGGCGCCCCTTCTGCTGGCGCTGCAGCATCACCCTCTTGCTAAAACACCAGAACCATAATATAATGTGTGCCATACAGCCCCGGATTCATGGGAGACAAAAGTTGCACAACATTGTCCCAGTGACATGTTTTTATGTTGCGGAAACCAGCAACACAAAAATATGTTGCTGCAACAATGTTATGCAACTTTAGTTTGTATGAATACGGGGTTTAAATTTACATGCAATTAGGAAGCGGCCATGTTTTAATAATAAAGGGCTCAGCCAGAAACAAAGTCTTAATTAAGTGCTTACCAATAGTAATGACAAATGAGGTTTAGGGTAGAGAACTGCCACCGAAACCACAATTTATTGTTATTGTTATTATGCAGTACACAAACTATTGGACCCATCTACATCCACAGTGTTTGTTTCCAAGTTGTGTCCCATACAACGCAGAGCATATTGTGTAGACCATATTGCTCTTTACTATCAGTTATTGCGGTATCGGCAAAAAGTTAATCCTTGGACTAATATCAGCTAATATTTATGATCAAAGCGAATGAAAATAATTTGAAAAGCTATATTATCTGTACAAAACTAAATGTCCAAATTGTTCTGAAAATTTGAGTTCTCTAATGCCTTTTTTCACCGATAATAAAGTGACACTTAAATGAATCCATAAATATAAGTGCACTGTTGGATTTTCAACTCTCAGCGCTTAGCCGAGCGTTGAAAATCCAACAGTGCACTTTTATTTAGGGATTAATTTAAGTGTCACTTAGTGAAGGTGAAAACGGGCATCATGCTACCATTTGTCTGCTAAATATAGCACCCTAGGGAGTAAGTTGGAGCGTTTGATGTCCAAAGCAAATGAATGTGCACAAAGCTGAATTATTTGTAAATACATGTTATCGATGGATGAGCCTCTAATCATGATTGCAGAGAGTCAAATACGGAAAAAAAACGAAGTAGATTTGTGAATGATGAAAAAATAAATAAATTTTGATTTAGTGATAATGAATGATAAAATTAATAAAAAGTTGAAACTAATAGCCAAGAACATTTTTTATTCCAGTCCCAAGCAATGAATTCATATTAAGGTTGTTAAAATAAATCACAATTTAGAACTAAAAACACGCTGTATAGTGTTAATTTTTCATCCGACCCTGTCATTTAAGTTCACTGTTTATTCATCTCAATTAAGTAAATGACGTCCATAATGAATACTGAAATTATTAATTTTGTGAGAGACAGTTGTAATTATCATTTTATGAAAGCAATTTATGTGTTCATTAAACTCATTTTGCTTGTAATGAAATCCACTCGGTGTAATATTGCGATTTAGGTCATTTTAGTGGAAAGTAATTTAATTAACTCGTTGGTCTAGTGGTCGCAAGTGTTACTGCTGAGCATGAGGTCTCGGGTTCGATTCCAAGGTCGGGCAAAGTGTTATTGGGTTTTCCATCTGGAATTTCTCAGTAGCAGCCCGAAATCTGGATTTGTGCCCTATTGATGGCAATAGGCTCTGACACCTCTGCCCAACCCTTTGGGGGAACGCAGGCGTGACGAAGTACTTATTTAAGTACCTTAATGTAGAAACATGTTTTGAGGTACCAAAATAGATAGAATGGATATTGTATAAGAATAAGAATAATTTATTTGCTGAAAATACAGGTGTTACCAGTTGTAGCAGTTGATGGTTTTATGTACAGTACATATTTTGTCTGTTTAGGGCATGCAAATTAATTTTACATTAATAGAATAACAACAGTTTACTGTTAGCCTGTTATCATCCCACTTCTGGGCAAAGGCCTCTCCCCATGACTTCGTGGACCACTGGTCGTTTGTTTTGTTCACCTCGTCCCACCATCTTCTAGTTGTAGAAGATTAAAAAAGCTGTTGAGTTTAAATGTTCGTTAACCTTTTAAAGCTCATTTTCTACATTTACCTTTCATCTTCTCCTTAAATTCTACTTATCAAAACAAAAATAACAGAACAAACATTTTACCAGAGCCAGAAATGACGTAACATTCAACTTTCAACAACAAACGTTATAATAATAATAATAACATACACAGAAGAAACAACGCAAATTACAAAGCTTATTAAATAAGTCAAGTCAAAGACGAAGGCTTTATGAGGCGCACAAAAGTTTTCGAGATGTAAGTGTAGCATAGACTCGTGCGTCGAGACTTACCAAAGGGATCCGAAGTAGGTAAGTTACATCTGCGTGTGAAGTAAGTAGTGGACTTAGTTCCGAACTCTTTGATTGTGATGTTGAACAAGCGTTTGATAAACTAAACACACTTCTAAAAGATAGAAAAGGTTTTTTCCGAGTAAAATACTTGGTTTTATAGAGTTGGTCGTTTTATTTTTCTATCCTGTATAGTAAATGTGAAGATTTTTTTTTCTTCTTTCATTTTATATTGAACTTAGATGTGGTTGTATCGAAGCTATTGAATTGACAGTCTTCAAAAATAATATTCTTTCAGAAAAAGCCAGGGAGAATGGTCTCGTAATCCTCATCTTTGAAAGGTTGAACACTATCTAGTTTTTCGCCTAATCATGGATTTGTTTTTCATTTACAAACTCTTTCATCACTTCAATGTGTTTTTTACATCCTACTTTTTTAGAAGCAATGCTTTTAGAACCAATTCACATGACTCTTTTATCTTCTTTGGAAACTATAACACTAAATCCTTTTAATTCCATTCTATGTCACTAATGGCATTACTGTCGCGAATATTACCTATTATATTTTTATCGGTATTTATGTCTACCATAACTATAAAATGTAACTGTGTTGGTTTCGGAATGCTGCAGGGATCATTGTGGCCCCAGATAACACACACTTGGTTCTAAAAAAACATAGCATCACGCAAGTTTTGTCCTAGCACCTTGCAAATATTACATACACAAATCGCACGTTATGTTACGTCCTATGTAAAAGTGGAAGAGCCTATTGCCATCAACTGTACACAAATCCAGACTCTGGGCCGCTACTGAAAAATTCTAGATGGAAAAACCCAAGAACAAGATCGGAAACAGCTCAGCAGTAGTGCTTGCGTCCACCGTATCTCTGTATCTCATTTATTAAAATCACTTGGTTTTCAATGTAGCTTATCGTAGGCAATTTAAATAATTAATATTATTAAAGAATCTGCTTTTCTCATATAAAAGAGAGATTTATTTAAAAGAGTGTCCGTGGAGTTTCTTGCCCGTTCTTCTCCATAGGTACCTACTACGCTTTGGAATGGGCAACTAGCTTCATATTTCTGACTGACCGACTTCTTGACAATTCAAAAGTGCCTGTAAATGGTTTAATTGAAATAAATGCTTTGAGTTTGAGTTTGAGTTTGAGAAAATTAAAATCTGAGCATGGAAAAGTTGATAATTTGGCGTTTCTAGGGGCAATTTCACTGCCTTATAGACTGAGCTTGCACATAACTTCAAGTAATAAGGAAATTGCTTGTCTAAGTAAGCACATATACCTAATCAAATCGGAACAGACAGCCTAATCAAACTTTACGTATCTTAGATAGATAGTAAGAATATTCTTTATTGTGTACACCATAAAAATTACAAATATAAATGTAGAAACTTTACATAAGGTGGCGGTCTTATCGCTAAAAGCGATCTTTTACAGACAACCTTTGGATGGATTATAGTAAGAAGGAGAGGCAATACTGCAGGTAGTCAATGGTGTACCATTTACATATAGGGAACATTAAATAAATACATACATACAAAAAGCATATACTACCCCTTTACCTATAATATGTAAGAGTGTAATCAAACTTAGACAAGGTAACTGAACTACGGGTATTCCGTCTGAACCCCGAGAGTTAAAGGTTCCTTTCCACATGGGACCCCTATTTTAAGATACCCAATCTTTGTTTGATCTTTTATTTTCCCTTTCTTTTGTTTATCCTGGGACCGGATAACTTGAAACTATTTGACCTAAGCTTGGATTTGTTTCGAAAGAACTTCCCATTTTATGAACTTTACATTATATAGATATCTGAAAAGATCAGTACCGTTTTTATATATGACGTAGGTATGTGCGTAGCAGTAGGTATATAGCATCTACACTATTTCAAGCGAAAACAGTTTATGACAGTTCACAACGCAAGCTCATGCGGCAAAATTATGTTGCTCAGAGTCGCAACGCGTGAATTTGCGGCAAAACTTCAGCGTTTGTGTCGTCACAACTGTCTGGCATTCGCTCTCTGCCAATGTGTCAATCATATCCAATATCTATGATGATCTAATTATCAGACTTATGGATACCACGCAAGTTCGAAGTTTTTGGTTCTACATTGTGATTTATGTACGTACCTATGAATGTTATTATCATGTTTGTAGCGGTAGGACTGTGTATTCATATTTTTTTACTTACCGATGTTGTTCCCAAATCCTCCTTCATATAAGTACTTACTTTTTACGTATACAGGGTTCAATTTCCACCAACACAGGATACAAAAAACATTAACATATACTATATAATCTAATCTACATTGACATAACAATCCAAACAACATAGAGTGTTCTACCTTTTTTCAAACAATAACATTAAAAGGACTCCAGGGATACAAAGGATCAGAAAGGGGTCTGAATGGATCAAGTGTAGCCATATAAAACATAAAAAAACAATACTATACACTTCATATTTTATGCTGATAACACCTTCAACGGGATTCATATTATATTCTTCATTGTGTTGATCAGAATTAAAAATATTTGGGTCCATAAACGGAGAGACAAATAAAATACAATTTATGAAGTTTTGAAACAAAGTTTTGGATAAAAATCTGTCGTATTTGAAAGCAATAAGTAGATTACATATTCGTCGAAATGGATTACATATGTTTCTATAAAATACGAACAGTTTTTATTCTATTACTGCAAATCTCGTCTTATTTCCAGCGGCTATCGAGGTCCTTCAAAGGAACTCCAGTGTCATTGAAATACTCATTTAATAGAAGTGCAGCTTTCTAAGAGACCAGTTATATTGGATTCTTAAGATGCCCGCTTGGAAGCCGCCGTGTCCGGAGCACGACTCTACTCTATATAAAGTCGATTGAATATGTTTATTCTACTACAAACACTCTATCTAAAATAAATGAGGTTCTAAGTTCTAGTTCTGGCTATTGGTCAGGTTTACAACGACACATAGGGATACACTGGGATACAGGAAAGACGGGGCACAAATGACATCCACTAAGTGTAATACAGTACAGAAAATTAATTTATTAAACGTATTATCTTACAAAAAACATTATTTAATAAATAAATAATTATAAAAAAATTATTTGACATGTTCGAAATGGATGTAATCAATCGACAAGTACACAGATTTTAATGGAGGAATTTTTGCTAGATACCTACAGGATGACATCCGCACTGCGCGGACTGACCATAGAGGGTAGGTAGGTATATCACAATGTGTTGATAGTTAATAACAATTGTCAATTGACATAGAATAAAGGTCTTATAGTAGGTGGGGGTGATTAACAGATCATGCCTCAACCTCTTCCTCTTTTACCTTCTGATCTCCTGGCTTGCCCTTGGACCAGTCTGGTTTTTTCTGTGGAAACAAAAAGGGTTTCATTAATAAATATTCACGTTTTGTTGGTTTACTCCGAAGCCATCGCATCGCGTATATTCCCAGATACGCCCGCGATCAGCAAACTGTTTTATTTTCATGAAGCAGGTTTCATATATACAGATGCTGTTGTAAAAATACCAAGTAAATGGGTGGTGCAATTTTTATTTATAATGTAATTGAAAATGTGTTATAAACATTGAAATGTTTCAAATAAAATTCACATCGTTCTTTTTTGGCATAAGCCATCAATGGTGCTCTTTGATTTAGCAGACCCACCGCACCATACGCCGAATTTACGAGCGTAACGTTATTGTCACGACTCAGTGAGTGGAGTATGGTCTGATGTAATAATAGGTTCACGAATTGTAGGTAATAATCGTGTAAAGCACACACTTCAAAGCTTTGAAGTAGGTAATATAACACATCTAAGAAAACTTTGCTATGAAAACCGAAGCGTTTTGTGTAGCAACCTATAAATACCCGTTTTATATTACAAGTGTGGGTTGTGTGTGCACTGTGGAGCGCATGTTGGTATCACACATAAGCTTTATACAATAAATCTGCTAAGGGGCCAAAATGCAGCATAATCGTTATTTATCCTTACGAAAAATTAAATCCATCAAAAGGAGAAATAACAAGAAATCAATTTCAATAACCTGCCCTGAAACACAGGTGGACGGAAGAAATATACAAATAGAATTGATGTCAATCGTCAATGTGTCTGAATTGGCAAAGATCTTCAGCTTCAGTGAAAAATAAACTAGGTAATTGTAGCCACTCTGATAACAGTACATCTCATAGCTGTGCTGAAAATATAACATGCCGCGTGTATGAGCAACGTCTAAACTAAAACGTGTACGGTACGGTACGCGTTGTCGTTTACTTTCTATTTACCTTGGCTGCACCGCCACCCTGTGGAACATTGCATCATGATATTGTAACAATATTATTTTCGTTTCTATTCTACTTTGACAACCTCAACAATGATAAATAACTCAATTTACTGGTACCTACTCTTTTCTATATGTTCGACGAAATTAGCTTCAAACTTCTGAGATTATTAGTACTAAAAAAAATTGCTACAATTTCCAGAATTCGAAATTCATAGAGTTGATGTATAGTTAAACAAAATGTGTGAGAGTAACTGAATGTAAGCAATGTGGGTGTTTAACCATTTCATGAGTGTAAGTGTAGATAGATAATGTGGATAAGTATTTGAAGATCTTGTGCGCAATTACACAACATTTTTGAAAAGACCTATTTGCAGATTTATTTCAGAAAGTTAGTTACTAAAAGAAATAGAAGAAAAAGCTTTTGATATGTAATTCAAGTTCCTATTTCAGAGGAGTGGCGAAGCTTTGCAGAGGAATACGTGACTACTGAAATAAACTCATTTTTAAAGTTAAAACTTGCAGCGTAAGCCTTTGGTTGGGGAGGAGTTAAATTAAAATGTTAATAACAAGATTGCAAGTCACATCTACATAAAGTTGAAGCTGTATTTAACGCGTCATCCAAACTCTTTCTCACCTTGTTTTATCAGGTTTGGATGTTTTACGGAATTCAAAAGATATATCGTAGAAAAGAACGATTTATTTATATTAAATTAAAGGGTAGTTAAAAAATAAGTTATCATTTGTTCAACTGTAGAGAATGATTGTAAGAAATTGACTGTTAGTTTAAATGTATGGTCTACTTCTTTCCAATAGCCCAATCAGCTTTCTCCGCTTTCTTGGCCTGTAGAAGATGATTAGGTAAATGATGCTTGTTGTTATACATAAGCAATTACATTACTAATTAAAAACATAATGTAAGCGTCGGGAGTCGAACCCATGAACTGAATACAGTAGAAGTAACTACACTACCTACTATAAACTATGAAGATGATGAAAAAAGACAATTACAGACAAAAGTTGTTAAAAAACAGAAGAATTTTATTTGAAAGAAACAAAGTATCTAGAAGAAAAAGATGAAGCCAATAATAAACTACGAGTTGAAGAATGTTAGCCAGAAAGTTTAATATTATTACATTATCGTAAACAATTCCATAGAAGAACTAAAAGAATCATCGGTAATGTATCTGGTATTGTAAGGAGTCGTGTAATATTGTTTTAAGTATATGAAACATAAACTTCTTGGTTCGTTCTGCGAAGACGAACATTTAATTCGGCAAGTTTACTAGGACTAGATTTATCTCCGCCGACAGCCTTATTAGACTCAACAGCCTACTTTACACCAGCATTATCTTTATACCCATCTACTATATTATCGAAGACATTAATAAATATTGCTTCTATAATAATATTAGACTATGCTTTCGAACTACCGTCAACAATATTATTATCTAGAAATACATAATAATTAATCGTATCAAGTATTTTACCTCTTTGTCTTCTTCTTCAAGGGTGAACTCCTTCTTTTTGACGACCTTCAACTGGTTACGGAAGTTGAATTCAGCGGCCTTCTTCTGGAGCTTGGCGAATTTGTTCTCGTATTTGGACACCTTCTTTAATGTAGGTTTGACGCTGAAGTAAAAGGTATTGGGTTAATATTTTCTCATAATATAGGAACTTTACAGGCCACTTGACTCAAATACTAATATATCACGTCATCAGTGGGTGCCTTTAAGATGGTAATTTTTTGCATTTCAATCTCTAATCTATTTTTGTTCAAATTTTCAGTCAGTGGTTTTTATGGAAAGAGGAATTTAGAATTTGCTGGCTTACAATAGACAGTCCTTTGTATTTTGCGGTATGTGTTCATATTTAATACCGCTGCACAATACAATGTGATCGTAACAAAGAGATTCCAGTCGTGGTAGCAACATAGTCCTTAACCGGGCTTTGAATAGTATCACCGAGTAATTTTATTCACAGACATATCCTTAGTTGACATAATTATGCTTATTTGCTGGCTTTAAGACTCTTTCGTGAAATGCGGATTCACTTAGGACTTGAAGAGTTAGCACGGTGGGATTAACGTTGTCGCATATGTGTATAAAAATCCCTTAAATAAATAAAGATTAAAAAAAAAGGACTTGAAGAGTCAAAGCTATCGTAAACCCGTACGCTTGCCGAGTGTGCTTTTATCCTGAATATTCAATCACATTTTACTCTTGAATCCGGATTAGACCTTAAATTTCAGCCTCCCAGGATTGCGCATACCTTACACAAACGCCATTTTCTATTAAAACAAAAATAAGATACTCCAATATATTCCAGATTTGTTAATTCCTCGTTATTAATTAATGGAAGCCTTTTTGTAATCGAAGCGGAGAGGTAACCCGAAACTATTTGACATTATCATAATTTTGCTATTCCTTATAAATTGTAAGGGTACTTACAATTTGCCTCTGAGGTCGTTGACTTGAGAGTTCAGGTCCGAGATCTGTTAAAATAGAAATAGTCTTAGAAATCAAGGTCCAAAATAACACTTCGAGTTAATAAAATATAAGCAGATGTATAGAGAATATAAGGAAATGTTAAACTGCCTACTAAACTTTAAGATAAGCTTTTGTTCTCATTCCAGGTAAACTAGGAAAGGTCTTCAATCAAATACATTAGTTGTCTTTGAAATGAAATTTAAGATATGAAAGTAGATAATTAAAAATCATTAAAAAAGTAATAAATGCAATTATAGACATAAAATTAAATATTATAGATAGATAATAAGATAAAAATAAGGTAAATAAAATACGGATAGACATTAAAGGCAAAAATTATACCAACCACCAATGAACTAACTTTATGAAATCATTTCACAAGTTTGTTTCATTTACATCAAAAGTACTGTAATATCAAATGTGTGTGCACACATCAATTACTTAAGAACTAAGTAATTCACGACAAACCAGAAGATCCAAACTTGTGCAATGTTTGTTTCAATTTACAGCTGAAACCTCATGCAATGCACATTGAGAATTATGCCACATTGAAAGCTCCCAAACTAAAAAACTCAGAATAACCACAAAATAAAACCCATAACAAAGATTTAATGAAAAAGAATTCGAAATATTAATACTAGAAAAGCACAGAACAAGATATAGAGCTGAGCATAGATTAGGCAGTGTTATTTGCGAGCTGAAGTCTTGTTTTAATTTCTGTGGTCGAAGGAACATATATATATACTACTATCCCGGATCAACGTTGTGACCTCCTATATATCTTAAACATGTGCTCTTTACCTAAATATTAAACAATTCAACGTGGGCTATATAAGTACAGGTACATCTGACAATATTCGTGCAAGAGATCTACTTATCGTGCCTCGTGATTGGTAGCTGGCCGCCTGCAGCTCCTGTGCCTCAACAATCTAGATTTATTCACAAATGTACATAGAGATGTGCAGGATATTATACATGTGCAGCATATATAACACGAGCGCTGACAATATTGTACTGCTTCGGCTGCAATCGAATCGTGCGTCGCGCGTCGGCTGAGAGTCAACTGTGCTTCTAACGCTAGTCTAGTCAGTGATCGAAGTTGTAACATATTGAGCGCTTGTCGGTATGCGAGTTAATTTAATATGTATGTTGCGATGGAATCAATTCTGTATACATCGGCGATCAATGTATGAGTACCACGTTGCAGAAAATGTGTATCATGGAGTGACGGTGCAAAATCGATCCAGACTTGCAAATGTGGGTATGTATGTAGATACAGATGTGGGTACTGTGTGTCTTTGGACTCGCAAGTGAGCATAGTATACACCACTCCGTGTCCCGGATAGTGATGCGAACGTTCCGAGCGGCCTTCGCTAGGCTCGGACAGGGAGGGGGCGGGCATCGACCAGAGCATGGCACTTTCAATTTAAACACTCGGTGTATACAGGTATTGCAAAAGGTTTGTGGGGTATATCAGCAACCGAACACGAAAACAAGTCGCGCGGAATATTACGGCACATACGTGAAAAGTTGGAGATTTGGAACAAGAAGTTTCACTTACACTATGCACTTGCGTGTGCCAATAGAGGAACCAGTCCAGCGTTCCAATTACAACTCAACGGTATCTCTAATTGTTATCATAAAAAGAGAAAATTCAGTAAGGCCTCTAAGCTGGCCACCACACATGAAGCGTCACACTGGCGGATGCATCTATTATCGTTATGCTTGATTATGTACTTGAACACTTTTTTAAATATTATTATTAAAGTGCCATACTATTTTAGATATGAGTTTAATAGGTATTTTAAGGGATAGTTGTTACCTAATATTATGATATAGTTGTCATGCAACAGGCAAAGCTTTAGCTGGTAAGCGGATTGGTGACGAGATGACTCGAGGTAGAGACGAGCATGAGAAGCACATCGAGAGATGACCGACACGACACATCAAACGAATAATTATATACAAATACATATACGTAAACACGGTACATGATGAATATAGTTTGAAAAGAGACGTGACCGCGCTATTGATAACATAAATATATAACAAGTATACATATAGATGATACAGTTGCGCGGGCATGCAGCGGTGAGGCGACGGGCCTCCGCGCCAGCAGTGAGTGCAGTGTTGTTACTGTTACGCCGGTGGCAGTTACTGTAGTTAGTGTAGTTAATGGTGTAAGCTCCATGTCAGATGACGCGACCGGCGGAGATCGATTTTGCACCGCACGCCTGCCGTGGGCGGGGCGGAATGCGCCCGCGCCGCGAACCTCCCCACTACGACACATCACACGCGCTCTACAATTTATACACCACTAACGAACCGACCTTCCACCGTTATTTACAACTCAACAACAAACAACCGAAAACTTACAAAGCGTTATCAATGTATAAACACGAACTGTCACACGCGCACGTTGTTACAGAATCGATGACTGTGATATTCACAATGGTTATAAAGTATTGGTCAATACCTCATAATCTCTTTTCCTGACTTCATGTTCCAAATCCCACTTCTGGCCCTCACACACATACAAGCGGTCATGATACTCCTGTATTATTCTCTTGAGCATTGCTATAGAAAAAGGAAAGATATATTATTGAGCCAGCAGAATGAGCATGGGCATCGGTGTGAGTGACCTGACGACGCGGAGCGACGTGTGCATGTGTGCGGTGAGCCGTACAACTATCATGTCATGTCGTAACAACTAAATCAGAATCAACTCATTCAGTTCAGTCATATGCATTCCCAATTCCTAATGTATGTAGTTTACCTCCATTTTCCTAATTTCGATCGCTCGTTCTAGTTCATATTTATCCCCCTCAAGGTTGTATATTCTGTGCCAGTACATTTGACAAATGGTCTGGAGTTCCGCTAAAGAAAAACAATCACATTTTAAGTTTTGAATAATTTTCGGCGCTTCGAAGTCTGTCTCACGGTTCTGTGTTGATGCTGTGTAGTGGACTCGACATGGAACCCTTGACTGGTGGAACAAAGCGTAAGCGAAGCTACATGATCAGTACTGAGGTGGGTATCAAATGGACTATTACTGAAACATAATCAATGTTGTTATTGACTCAAAACTCGATAAGAGTATCTACAGAATCTATTGCAGCTTTGGAATTTGCTACAACGGGTCGTTGTTATTTCAGCGTTTTTTTATTTACTTTGTTATCCACACGGTTAAGGTTGAAAGGTATCATTTATTTTCAGCGCCGTAAATCGACAATTATAATATTGCTGCGAAAACAAAACAATTTTTTTAAACTAGTCACATTATCGGCATGAACTACTAAAACGAGAGCGTAATATATAAATTGAGTAGCTCCCAAACCAGGTCAGACCTCGAACGCTCTGCGGGCCACCTCCATCTCGTGATCGTACTTCTCCTCTTCAAGCTTGGCGATACGCTGATGGTAACCGGTTATGATGCTCGTGAGAGCCGCTACAACATCAACCAAGAGTTACTCGCGCTGTACGCAGTTGTACCGAAAATTGTACGCGGTGTACATCCGAACCCCGCGCCCACCGCCGCGGCGGCACCGCGCGCCATCGACCGTCAGTTAGCCAGTGTGAGTGGAAAGAAAGTTTAAGGACGGAAATATAGAAGATAGTGAGTATACGCAAATAAAACCAACGATATCAAATTAAGTTTAGAAGAAGTAGAGAAACTCATTAGACAGATAGGCCTGAGATTGTCGGCCGGACACACCATTAAAGTCTTTGTTAAACCAGCTGACGAAGTAAGAACAACACGCCATTTGACATATCATAAGTTACGTTAATTTTTTTAATTTAAGAAAGTAAACTCTTTGTAAGTTTTGTGAGTCGAAACAAGAGAGCTGTGCGTTGATAGCAGCTCATCTCTCTACCTCCATATCTTTTCTTTTAACGATGTATTCCAGATCGAACTTTTCATCTTCAAGCTGTCCGATGCGTTCGTGGTATTCTTTGCAAACCCTCTTAATCGTATCTATAATTCGACATAACACATGTACAAATGTAGCTTATGGTGGAGCCCTATGTGAGAGAAACACGAACATGGGTACCGTCATGTTGTGAAGTGTATGATGGCATATTGTATGGGGTCTTTACATATGTCCACTTGTTGGCTGTAATATTTCATGTGAGGGATGTACAAGATCAGATTAGGGGGCGTTGAACAGATATTTACCTTCGTTTGCATCTTCAACGTTCTTGGGTTTGCCGCACCTCTCTTCAATGATGCGCCTCCTCTCAGCCGCTTTGCGTTCCTGTTCCTTCTTCAGTTCCTCAGCGGCTTTCTTACGCAGCAGCAACTGTTAGAAGACCGAACCGAGGACTAAATATACCAATTCTACTGTGTTCAAAAATCGGTCTATTGAGTTAATAAATTCTACTTACCCTGAGCTTCTTCTTCCTCTCAGGTGTCATGAAACCCTTCTTTGCCTTCTTGGCTTTGGAGGCCTCCTCCATGCGCTTGCGCACCTCAGCGCGCTTGCGGTCGATCTCGGCCTGTTTGGCCTTCTTCGCCTGGAGAGAGTGGACATTGGTAACGAATGTTCTTATTAGTTACCTAACTAGTGGGTTAGTGTGTGTGAGTTTTATTGTATTTGAAAATATTTTTAAGTATAAGGTGTTGTAATATGGCAACGATTAGGTATGTATATGTACTGTATGTGTGTGTATAAATGCTTGACTTTTTGTATATAGTGTATGTAGGTGTGAGAATGTATGCCAGTGTTTAGGTTTGTGTTTGCACCTACATGAAAAATTAATAATCTTTCAAATCTATTGATTGTGTAAAGTGTTTGTGTGTGTTTTATGTTCAAAGAGTGTGTAAATTGTACGTATATTGTGTAAATCGTCTATTAAACGATTGCTGCTCGTCGTTACTTTACCTCCTCGAGACGTTTTTTCTGTAAAAGAAAGAAATAAATCTCAGTATACGGTAATAAGCTGAACAAATTGCTTAAGTTAAAGTGTTTACGTTGCTACAATTACCAGCACAATATAGTGTACAGTTGACGCCAGAAAAAGCTACAGATTTGCTAGCTTGGTTTCATTTCCAGTATAAAATTATTTGGTGATTATCTTATTAATTTGGTGTGGACTTTACGGACATCTTTGTATGTGTTTAAAAAGGCAAAATTCTTTGAAGAAATAATAAAATATAGGACGTTTTTCGGCGAAGTCTTAGTTTTAGACATATATATGTAGTTGATTCTTAAAATCAAAAATATTGTGCTGATACCTGTCAAACATTCAATTACAAAACACTGAGAGGAAAGAAATTACATCCTCCTTTCCACCTCCTTTACTTCTTTTCAGTTGAAATGTTTTCCTGAGAAATTCCCCTCCTTTTGCTTGGCGGTGTTTGGTAATAGAATGAAAGTTTTGTCTGTTATTTCAGTGCGAATGCAATCACAGTGTGCGGTATGAGTTGTGAGGTAGTGCGGGTTCGTAAGTGAGTTACAAAGTCATTATTTAGGCCTAGGCTCATTAAGTTTCATTTATATTGGTATCACATATATGATTACAAGCTTTCAGGGAAAATTCTCGACTTAGGGATTAATAAACATGTTTATTGCTCCTCTCTACAATCTGAATATGTTTCGAATAGATGCCATATTGTATGTGTCAGATGTACAAAAATAGTCTTCAAATCTATAATTTTTTTGTACAGGAGCAGGCTCTCTCTTTTGAGTAGTATAATTATAAAATAGATACTTAAGCGTTGTGTTTATATTTTAATTATTAAAATTATGGAAGCAGGTTATATCTGTTAAAGACATGTTTTTTTTCTTAGCTTTAAAAGTCTTCCAAGTGTAATTAAAAAGCTAAGTGCGAAATTATAACTAGAAAAAAAATAAAGTAGTGTATTTGGTGCTGAATCCAACTCTGTGCGTTAATTAACAAGTACATTTATAAGCTTATTGTTACTTTTATTTAAATTATTATACTTTTGCGTAATTAGTTACATAATGTCGACATAGATACTTATTGAACTCCATCGACTTACAAAATTTCATGTAAAAATAAAGAAATCGCTGTAACAAATACTGTAAAATTAAACAGAAATAAAATCCTTCGTCAAACACAAATAGTTCTATAATCTATATCATGTTTGGATTTGTATATATTTTTTTAAATATTTTTAATCTTTATGTCAAAATTTTATCAATGATTTTTTTGGTCTCAATATTTTAAGAGCCAATTTATTTTCATTCAAACATGTAAATTCTGAAACGTATATCATGATCGTCTTATCACTGATTGTGACAATGAAATGAGTTCCTGTGTGTGTAGTGTGTCTGTGCGTCATTATGCATTGGTTATAAAAGCAAATAATTACCTTAGTCTCGAGGAGACATAGCATTTAGTACTATATGGTGAATCCGCAGCGTCGACAATGTTTCAACAAAGAAGAACAGCCCCAGGACACACGAAAAGTAACAATGAAACAGAAGAAAGATACACGAAATATGTTAGATTTATAATCCTAGAAAAAAACTGTAACCTACACTTTGAAATAATTAAAGTTAGACTTTGAAATAATTCAAGTTAGACTTTGAAATAATTCAAGTTAGACTTTGAAATAATTCAAGTTAGACTTTGAAATAATTAAAGTGTTGTTGAAAAATTGTTGGATATACATTTATTTTAACTAATCTGAAAGTTAATGTAATCTCATATTCGGAATTCAAGTATGTCATCAAGAAAGAGTTTATTGGAGTCGTTTACAAAGATATCGAAATAAAGGATGTCGAAGATTTCGCTCCGTTTAGCGTCCATTGACTTACCTTACGTCATCGGCGTCCGCCATTGTGTTGTTTTTGTTGGTCTAGGAGTACTGAAAACGAAAAAAAAAAAATTTCAGTCTCTATGCCTATTACTAAAAAACTGAAGTATGCAACATGGACTAATTGATCTTAATCATTATCATAAATTTAGCTGTTAAAAAAAAAACTATGAATTATAAAGAAATCTAAAGTTCATTGTTGATTGTCGTAATAAATCAATCATCAACATTCAATATAATGATAATGATACAAGCTCAAATAATAATTACTTCATATTGGCATTACAAATTAGCAATCACGCATCCTCTTTGACATTTATAAGTAGCTCAGCAGATGTCAAGGTACAATTTAATGTTAATCTGTCATCGGTACAACAAAATATTATTAACGATAATAAATAAAGCGTATTTGGCCATAGTCATGAGAAACAAGATCGTTATTTGAAACTATTTGGAAGAAAGCCAAGATGTCTACGTGTGAATACCGACATTTGATACTCGAAATCCGGTAACCTACCCAAGATTTTCCATATTTTACTACATATTAAAACGAGTCTTATTGCATTTTCAGAGTATCGTAGACGTTTACCTACATTCTTTGCAGTATTAAGTTTGCTTGCATAGTTCAAGTTATCATATCATCCGAAAAAAACTTGAAACCTAAAATTAGATCATGAAAATAGTTACGATGAAGATCGTAAAAGAATTCGTGTAATACCGGTTGCCAACGTAATGAAAATTCCACAATTAGGTTCGGGCGTGCTCGCGGATAGTCGGCTAAGTTCGGGTGGTGCGCGAGGGACTGAAATAGGTTGGCTGGCATACAGCACATCCTAATTTGGTGGCGCGAACGCTCAGCTTCGCTTACTCGGGTTTCGGCGGTTATGCAAAGCAGACCGATGTTGGAAATGTTGAAAAGTAAAACGATATTTTCTCAGCCAACACGTATGATGGCAGTAAACACAATTATTTTAAAAATAAACCTTGTGACTCAAACTGAAACACGATTAGGAAAACGAGTCGTGGATGGTTAAGAACTTCAAAAGTTTAATTTCCGTTTAATCTCTCTCATCAAACTTATTTTATTTTCCCTATGTAATCCACGAGGAAGTTTTATTATTTAATTATATAAAAATTTATTACTTGATTAGATAATTTGAGTGTGATATGCCAAAGTACGCGACAGATTTCCGATTAGCACGTGACACAGGAAATGGAAAATTGAACGGTTGGATAAGGCTTCATTGTAGTCCGATCCAATGTCTATGTCAAATACGTCCAGTAGACAACGATGACACTTGAGACCTTTATCAATGACGTCATACATGGGTATAGCTTAGAACATTCGCTTTTTAAATTCAGGAAGGTCACTTATGAGGAGATCATTTTATACACGGAAAGCTCGTCAGTCCACACACTCGAGAACGATGCATCACGGCGCAGTGTCCGATTTACCATGACGTTGATATATCACTTCACTGAACGTTAAATGCACTTCAATAATCTTGCGTCGGATTACCGTTTTGTTAGTAAAATATTTAAACTTTCACTAAAACTCACCTAAGGCAAAGAAAAAGAGGATGGCCCTATAGATGGTTCAGCCAACACGAGCCACAGCTGCTGACTGGTGCGAGGCGGGCGGCAAGGTGCGGCGGGCAGTGCGTAGGCGCAGCCGCCCCGGCCCCCGCCGCCCCCAGCGCCTGCAGACTCGCCCCGCAGCGCCCGCGCTCACTATCGCACGCTTTCAGTCCAGACATTTTTAGAGCAGTGTCGTTTTGACACCAACACCGAAATAACATCAGATGTAAGCTCCAGTTTGAACTACTCAGATGCCTTGTAAACTGCTGACCGACGGATGCCATGTGCGTTTTCATAAACAATTTTCAGTATCAGTTTATTGCAGTACGAAAATTATGATTAAAATAACCCGTTTTATGATATGTTTTCATATACTCGATTTATTCAATAGAAAAGAACAAAAAGGAATATCAAATAGAAAGCCTACGGCTAGATACTGTTTTCCGATAAAGCCATAAAGTAAAGAATTGAAAGCTCTGTTCTACGTTACATAAACCGACTTTAATTTTATTCTGCGACCCACATACGCTACTGAAGTCTTTCGTTACAGCTTGAGTGCTTTTTGCTCTTTATTACATTGATAAATTGAAATTCTTCATCAACGGACAGAATTCAACGTATGCACTTTAAACAATGAGGAATTAAATGAAACTAATTCAGATAATTTTCACATTTAAAACATTATCTAGAACTCGCGAAGTTTCTACGAACAAAAATGTAGATATATGTAAAATAGCAACGTCCAACTATGCTAATTAAATGTAGGAAATGAAAATGTTTTCGTGCGAAACGCTGAAGATCAGTCATTAGTATCCTAATTATATTTCTTGTGATTGTGATCTAATAATAGAGAGTTAATTGATTGTCAATCATCTCGATGACTATTTGGCACCTGAAGACTCCACGTGGCGCCAAAGTTGATGTTCAACGTGACAACCCTAGCTATAAGTAGATGGACGTAACGTTTTTTGTGTCATCAACCCTTAACGGAGTCTGTGTTTTACGTCACTATAGCCTGGGAGTCTTCGAGACTCAAGTGTATAGGTTGCTTCTAGGCAAGCGTGCACAATCGTCGACCGTATCATCGGTTACCATCAGGGACCTGTTTAATATAACTGAAAGTGGGATATATTTGACAGAAAAAATACCACAATTGACACATTTTCCCAACAGTTTAATGAACCACTAAAGCTATGAAAAAAAAACTTGTGAAGTTGTCAAATTGCCATTTGTCGCCTGTCAGTTGTATAAAAGAGCCCCCCCCCCCAGGTGGGATAGTGGTCAAAGGCGACCCTGTTTAACTATGTACCTGCTGCAAAATGTAGCAAGCTTTCTCAATGAACCAATTATAATAATTAATATTATTTCATTTAAATACTTAATAATAACATTTTTAAATATTAGAATATTAAAAGTATAAAAACGTTTAAAAATATAAAAAAAATTAGCCCACCGGTATCGGGAACAGGGTCCAAGCTACCGGCGGTCAGGGCTCCAGAGAGAGGAACCTCCTGACAATGTGAGCCCTGCCCAGGAGTACCGCTTTCTGAATCAAGCCCTTGATCCAGCTGCCCAACGAGACCCCCCTTAGGTGTTGGTCGAGGCTCTTGGCAATTAAGCCATTAGCTGATACGACTATTGGTACAATGATCACTGAGTCCACATCTCACATACCAATAATTAATATTATTCATAAGTCATACGATCCGTTTTCACCATACAAGGAAACGTAGAATATTGACATGACATGAATGCATATTGACGTGTAAAACTTTTCTTGTAAACTTACGTAGTTAAAGGCATTTGCTGGAAAGCCCTAAAACGTGTGCAATAAAAAGGTCCAATAGTTTCCAGCCAGTGTGAGCTAAAACCGCAGCAATTAAAATTGGTCTGGATTGAATTTCACACTACGTAGGTACGATTGTAAAATGCAAATTTAGCCGCCCTGAACAAACTCGACACTACCCTAATTATTGGAAGTACACTAGAAAACCTAAAATGGTGCTATTCTGAGAATCGATCTACAAATAAAAACGTTTTTAGTAAATGCACTAAAAAAAAATCTAGACCTTCAGTGTATCTAATTAATTCCTACAAGTTTTCTATAATAGGTATTCAGTTATTCACGCTGGTTACATACCAATGAAAAGATACTAAGTAGGTCAAACTTTTATGGTCACGAAATATTTTGTCGAATCTAGAGAAGTACCTAGTGTACAATAAAGTATATATAATTTATTTTAAATACTAAGTGTGGATTTCACCAATGAAGTTAAACGCGTTCAGCACATCTAAATGCGTTCAAGAGCTGTCAGTGTATAATATTCCATAAAATTTATGACACTGACAGCTCTTGAACGCGTTTTAGAAATGCTGATTGCGTTTAGTTTCATTGGTGAAATCAGCCCTTAGTCAAATATGGCATTTTCAGGAAACGGTTAGTTAGATCATGAGGTTATTCATACGTTTTTTACGATTACATGCATTCTATATGCAAAAGCATTTTTACACTATATGGTTCATCGTTTTTATTTTTCTCAGTTAGTTTTAATCATGGTCTGGCAGTTTGAGTAATTTGTGCGGCCTACCCAAATGCCTTTTCATTGATATTGCTCGTTGAATCGTTGGGCTCCTTAAGTTCTGGGTTGAGCTGCACGATTACTGACAAATGCGTGCACTGACTGGACAGGTCCACTCAAATCTGTGTGGTTCTTCCTTCAAAAGACCATTTCAGACACCAATCTACATGGTCTTCACATGATCTGACCAAGATATGTCTAGACTTTAAAAAATAGAGCGTAACCGTCCTCATCTAGTTTTTAAAATATTTTTGACGTGTAAAAGTGTTTGTGCAAACCTACTTACAGAAATAAAATTATTTATAATGTATATGTTCGCTACCGCGTTTAATTTTCCTTATGGAATTATCACAACGTTCTAAAAAGAAAATCGTATTGCCTTCATTAAAAACTTCACCTTTTTCATAAAAAAACAAACGTGATATTTGATTAAATAGATTTAATTAAAGTTGTGTGAGGTTCGAAAGTACCTAGTTGCTGTAACAAACGAGTTCCAACTATTTCTAATAGCCACGTCGTTACAGTACCGGCAACATTACAACTATTGCTGTTGTCACATAGTTTCCTATTACTACCTTTAACAAAATGAACCTAGAAAGAGTGTCCGTGGAGTTTCTGTCCCGTTCTTCTCCATTGGTACCTACTACGCTTTGGAATGGGAGTGAGCTTCATATTTCTGACTGACCGACCACCACAATTACAGGCACTTTAGTATTGTCAAAATTCAAAAGTGCCTGTAATTGGTTTATTTGAAATAAATGCTTTGAGTTTGAGTTTAAAACAGATAACATTTTAAACAGTTAATGCTATGATATTATGATTTATTCCGGCCGGATCTGAACCCCTACTGGTTATTATATTATGTTTTAATTTTTGTCTGATCCACTATAAACTTTGTCATTCCGATCGGATACCTTGGTTATCTATTACTGATATTCTGTAAAATCACCCACTGGAAGCTTTTGTGAGTTGTTTGCGAGTGCTACTGTCATCGTGTGTTTTTAATATTTGTCAATACTTAATGGTGAAAATGGAATAAGAGTGAAGTGATGTTGACGTGAGTTCGAGTTTGGTTTGCGGGATAGCCCTGGCTGATCAAATGATTTAGGTACTACTTGCTATGAAAGTTAATCTAATCGAAAGTAGTAAACAACCAAATTAATAAATCAATGTGTTCTCATATTACGGGATCATGAAAATTGACCTACTTATAGCAATAACAACAATGCAAGGAATGGAGTCGTTAAGAACTGGATTTCGGCTCTTACTAGTATTTTTAAGCTTCAAAACAAGTGTTATGATTGCTTATGTACGTCTACCAAAAACATACATAAAATAAATAAACCACCACCTGCTTGTTAGTGACAGATTATATTTCATGCAAACCTAACCTAAAGTTATTCATTATAGCCCTGGGGTCTATATTGTTGCTGAATTTTATTATAACCCGCTGGTCAAAAATGTGATTTGGATTTGGAACTTCAAATAATAATGCGTACGAAACTTTTGAAACAAAAAGAAAAACATAATTGATCGAATTGCTTTTTATAAACTCACCGAAAGGTGTGCAAAGTATTCTCCTCGGGGTAAAAAGTGTATTCGTATTGGGCGAGCTTGAGTCCCTCGCTGCACTTAGGATTCTAGTCTTCCTTGCTTCACTCAGGAGTAAACTCTGAACTCCCTTGCTGCGCTCGGAAGCAATTGAATCCATACTTACGCTCGAGATTCAATATAGTGCCCGTGACATAAGACACTGCTTTATCCCCTAAGTGAATAATCTACTATTTAACGAACTGTTAGTAAAAATAATGTACCTAAGACATGATCTTTTTTGCAAAGTTTTCTCTCTAATCTATCTTTTATTGTTAGTAATGTCGTAATGTGCAGGAAGAAATTGTGGTCATTCGTAAGAGAAAATGCTCATTCTACAATAAGTTCACTGTCCATCTACAAAGAAAATGTCTTTTTAAGTCACTAAACATAGGTACTTGTACAAAAAATGCCTTGAAACGTCGCCACCGCTGTAAATACGAACATCTATTAAAATAAAAAAGTATGTACTCACAATAAACTGCCCAAATGTCCGATATTGGCCCGGCCGTGGTTGACGTAAACAACTATTGTCATCGGTGTATATATATAGTTCCTAATACACATTAACATGACGTCAGAGTTGAACTTACTCTGAATTATGTCCCATGAAAAACCAATCGTGCTTGGAAAACTACATTTTCCAACGCGTTCAAACATGATATTGAAAGTAGGTATATTTTAATGTAAAATAATTATCACTCTCACATCAAACAAATAGAACCAGACTTCAACAAAGATAATTAATACGAAAAAAATCCCGAGCCTTTAGTAATATTAAACATCATTAGAAAAACAAATAGGTATCAAAAGGTTTTGTACCAATTTCAGATATTTTATTTCGTTTACTTTATATAAAATATTTATCAATTACTTATCATATTATATTTATGTTGGATCTAGGCATAGAACTAGGTACAAATATAACAAGTGAAATTATCAATCAATCTGCCTAGCCTTTTTCCAACTATATTGGGGTCGGCTTCCAGTCTAACCGGATGCAGCTGAATACCAGTATTTTACATGGAGTGACTGCCTATCTGACCTCCACAACCCAGTAACTGGGTAATACGATACCCCTTGGTAAAACTGGTTGTCAGAATTTCAAGCTTGAAAGCCCGAGGCTGACGACCCGTAACGACTGTCAAAGATCCACAAATGACAGCCGGGACCAACGGCTTGACGTGCTTTCCGAGGCACGGAGGACTCTCGGTATGTAATGATGGTCACCCATCCAGGGACCAACCCCGGCAAGCGTAGTAGTTTCAATAAAAAGTGAAATTATATTAAAATAAACATAAACATTTCCTACTCCATCACCAGACCCTGTTCACCACCATATTGAGACCATTCCAATGAGCCCAAACACCTTACCAACTTACAGCACAGTAAGTTGATAAGGGAGTTGAGTATCCCGCAAATTCCAGGTGATGCTGCAGCATCAGTTCAACGTTACTATGTTCTTCTAATTCATTGAAAGCATACCAAATATCTAATCGATCAGACCTGTGGAAGACGCTTACATCCATTCATCAACTAGAAAAGAACTGATAATCTTCAAACGGCTGAACGGATTTTGATAAAACATCTAAGAACCATCGCTAGAAAACCCACTTTCAAATAAAAAAAACCGCATTCTAATCGGTTCACCCGTTTAAGAGTTACGGTGCCACAGACAGACATACACACATAGCGGTCAAACTTATAACACCCCACTTTTTGCGTCGGGGGTTAAAAATGGTATTGAAAGAAAATAAATCCAAGATATAAAATCTACGAACGACCTTGAGGCCCTCAATACAATTACAAGAATAAAATAATGTATTAAAACTTCTCCTTTCTAGGTAGCTTATTATTTTTGTGTCTAGAAACTTTTATTATGATAACGCAGAAACTAGAGACAAGACCTAATTAGGTCAAACATAACTGGCCTTGTAATTGTGTATTTTCAGAAACGAGACACGTAAGACTGCCTGTCCACTGGAGCGGAATCTTAACTCTGGAGCGGACTTTAGATTCTATTGATTAATATTGGCACAGCTGTGCTCCTCTCCTCTCGTCTCCGCCCTAATGAACAGGCAGCCTTAGAGTCCTATATCTACATACTTAAATATTTTATTGTGATACAAACCAACCAAATATTTGTAGATGACGTTTGTCCTTAGAAAGCTTCGTTCGGTATTGTATAGTAACAGTTTTCAAAGCACTTGGAAATAGTACCCCATAATAAGATCTATTCAGCATTATCACTTCAATGGGGTGCAGTTAAATGAATGAAGATATGTACTTGGACAGTTTGGCCCACTCTGAGGGTCTAGACAAGGTGACATACTATGAGCATTAATAAAATCTTAACTAATAATATTATAAATGCGAAAGTGAGTTTGTTTGTTTGTTATGCTTTCACGCTAAAACGGCTGAACAGATTTGGATGAAATTTTGCACAGCGGTAGACCTTGGCCTGGAAAAGGACATAGAATACTTTTTATCCTGATATTCCCACGGGATCGAGACTTACGCGGGTGAAACCGCGGGGCGCAGTTAGTATTTAAATAAGATGGAAAAGTAAAAAATATATTGGCTCGTGACGCGATTGGTAGCAGTTGCCATTTTGTATTGAAACTAAGACTGCAAAGTTCAGTGCCAATTGCGTCACGGATCAAGTTATAATGAACGCACTGTACCGAAAAGTTTATGCTATGGAAAGCTGCTGTAGAAATGCTTTGAAGGCGATTGCCACTTGCCTAGGCCCTGAGAAATCAGCCCGGCTAGGAACCTTATTATATTAGCTATTCGAAATAACATTGTACTGTGACGGGGTCGTTAATGAAAGGCTTATTTAGTTTAAACGCGTAATTAATGCATCAAACATTTCGTGCAAATAAAGCTTATATATTTATATAAACCAAAATACTTAATTTCATGATGACGCGCACTGTCAGCTATTTAAGCTGACTCTCCATTATTTTGTAATGTTTAAATACGAAATAAAGAGTTTGTCTCATAATCTTATGCCATCCTAACTATATCCTAACTAATATTATAAATGCGAAATTCTATTTGTTTGTTGGTTACGCTTTCACGCTGAAACGACTGAACGGATTTGGATGAAATTTGGTACATGAGAAGACCATGATTTGGAGATGGCTACGTTAATCCTGGATCGCAGACTAGGTCGCGGGGAACAGCTAGTTATCTTTTAAAAAAATTCGCGGAGGTGGCATGGAAACACCAAGTAGGCTATAATCTCTACAGTAATATTATTATATCTGGTGCCAGCCACCCAATAACCCAGTGTAACCAATGTAACAAATACCGCATACTACCTACATAATGTTCAAGTGCAAATCCCGACTGCAATCTCTTGAAATCAGAAAATCCTACGTTAGGAACATCTGGCTTCAGAACAGATGAGAGAAATTTCAATACAGCCAAATACAGAAACCACATTGTTGCCCTGAAACTAAGTTTCTAACTTTACGAGCGTTTTGTTAAGAATACTTTAGTCTGAATACAATATTTCAAGCCATCGCGTCAAGGATTTTGAAACTTATGTTAAGTTTCCATCTTATTTAAATACTAACTGCGCCCCGCGGTTTCACCAGCATAAGTCTCGATTCCGTGGGAATGTCGGGATAAAAAGTATCCCATGTCCTATTAATCCAGATCATGATCTACCCATGTTCCAAATTTCATCTAAATATCTTCAACCGTTTTAAAAAATCAGTTTTTTTTGTAAAATAGACGAATAAATACAACAGATTTTCTCAACTCATACTTCAAGTAACAACAATAAAAGTGGTCGTTGACCCTCCAAAACAAAACATCAATTATTATTTTTTTGTTTTTATTTTGTCGTGTTTAGATATTGATACCCATAACGTCTGCAGAGTTTCGCTAGATAATTTATTTTGACCCTGTTTACCTAAATATAACCACAGATTAGTACAGATGGGACACTCCGTAAAAAGCGACTTTTGCTGCGACACAATAAAGTGCAATTCAGGTCACACAGCGCTAATTACCGACAGTTATATATCTAGAAGTTACCTCTCTTTCTATCGCGTAACTCCTATATCTTCTGACCACCCACTGAATTCGACAAGTCGAACCCACCGCGTACCTACTTGTAGCTTCATACCTAATAAAATCTGTATTCAACTGTGACATAACATATACTGTAGGTGCATAGTCCCTGAAATAAGATGTCTTGTGCTATGGTTCGTTATTCGGTAAGTCGAAAGCTCTTGGTTCATGTACTGAGGACCAAACATAACTATGATTTTTTACTAACAGGACTTATAGGTAGTTAATTGGTTCAGGCGTGACCTTGCGGAAATCCATTATAAAAAACGATAGACGTAGATATATTTACTAAATCCGCTTAACTATGAAGAGTCATAAAAAACCCTGTAAGAAACCGACTCGTATTACACCTCTTAAAAAGGCATCCTTTTTTTTTTTTGGGTGGGAAATTATCAAATAACTTCTCCCACTCTGGGTGGAGCGGGAGGGCGTGTCAGACTCTTACTGACTAAAACCTACCAGTATTCCTTCCGTTGCCTGTACGTTGCCAGGGGCCACGGTATCCCTTTCGGACTTTCCCGCAACCCCGGCAGGCATCGGTCCTATCGGACCCCTTCACTTGCTGACATCTCTATGAGGCGCGCGTCCTTATCGGTCGGCGAGCTACCCATTGCTCACCGTCCGCAAGCCCGCGCCTACGGTGGCCGGGAATCGGCCTGCGATTCGGCGACGCCCGTCTCCTGCGGCGGCTAGGGGCGTGAGAGCGCGAAATTTGCCTCTCCCTCACGCGTTCTGCCTCCTCCTTCGCGATCATTACTGCTTCGCAGAAGGAGGTGACGGCCTCCCATGCCCTCTCGCTCCGTACCATGGCCTGGACTAGGGCCGGACGCGAGAGATCCCCGCCGCCGATCGCCTCCACGAGAACACGGCGATGCTCTGCCCAAGCCGGACAGACCTCCACCGTATGCTCAACCGTGTCCTCCGGGCGATCCACGCACTGATGACACCCGGGCGTTTCCTCCCGCCTGATATGAAACAGGAACCTCCCGAAACAACCATGTCCGGTGAGGACCTGCGTCAGGCGGAAGGTGAGGACGCCGTGGCACCTGTCTAGCCACTCCTCAAAGAGGGGACTTATCGCCGCAATAGTGGCGTGCCCAGCACTGGGTTGCGACAATCGCACTCTCCATGACGCCATGAGATCCCGCCGGAGCTCTGTCCGCTGTGCCGCGATTTCTCGCGGCAGCGGAGTTACGACCCGGCGTTTCGCCTCCTCGCGCCACTCCCAAATGTGCGCGAGGACTTTTGCCCCCAGATCCCATGGCGGTAATCCGGCAAGGAGGCTCGCCGCCTCACCGGAGACCGTGTGGTATCCCCGGACCAGCCGGGTGGCCATGACCCTCTGAAACGCGTTCAACCGGCGGGCTGGCCGCCGCCTCAATGAACGCCCCCAAACCGGTGCCCCGTAAAGGGCCATGGACCCCCGCGTATAGCCTCCGGCTAAAAAAGCACCCTCAGGATGACGATTGAATTGTCGCGTATCCGAACACGACGTGTTGCCATGCCGAGTGCCGCACGCAAAGGACTTATAGGGTTTATCTAATAACAAATTGCATAACCTGGGAATCGACCTAGGAGCCAACGTTTTCAGAAGCCAGCACCAGACGAAAGAGGCAATATATTTCGTGTTCCTTGTTTATTAAATCGTGTTTTCCTTTTAATCCGAGGTCAACTTGAAAAAATTCAGCGAACATTAACGTCCTTATCGAAAGAACACATCCAAATCACTGACTCGAAAGAGATAATAATGTATCATTTTACGTAAATATTACGCGAAAACTGAGTACTGACCTAAATAGGAACTCTCTATCATTGCCCATCTCTTTCATTTAATAAACAAAAGACAAGGAAAGCGTTAACCATTCAGTTCTAAAGATTTTCCTTTCATGGTACGTGTTTGAAGTTGCTTCAAGTTTCTAAATGACTTCGTTTATATCTTGGGGCCGATGTTAACTGCCTATGTATATAGTAAATTTATAGGAATACTCGTAAATGAAGACATCTAAGCAAAGCTGACGCCATTTTTATACGTTTTTAAAGACGCCATAACTTTTTCATAGAGGTATTTTTTAAGCAAATTTTAGAAGGAGGAACAGCTGTTTTTAGCATAAAATCTATTTATTCCTCTCTTGTACGCGATACTTTAAAGTTTATTTTATAAAAATCTGTTTGACTCGAGTGGACGCGGAGGGACTTTTTACCTATGGGACTACACACTACCCTTTTAGTGTTCACTCTCATCTATTAATACCAGCTGAGACACGACACTAAGCGACATCTATATCACAACACTACCCACTAGAAACTAATCTTTACTTAGTATAATCAATTCCTTTGGTGACAAACAGATCGCAAAATTCGATCTACGTGAGCTTGAAATCTAGCACCTAGAAACACAAATAGTTGTTATATTTAAACTTCCAAGTTTTTTCGGAAAGTCTTACCTACCTACTTCTAATGTCCAAAGTAATACGATCAATGAAGTGAACCACATCATTACATGCTATTGCACTTTGCTCCACCAAACCACCTCCTCCGTTTTGACTCGAATTTCTATTTCATTAAACTCTCAACTAAAGCCGAGTACAGACTGCCTGAGCTTCGTAACCGCCAATCCGCCAATTGGCAACTTTGGTTTCACAAGCCTGTAATTGAAGGCCAGAACTTTGTTAATTTGTATGTTTAGACTAGAAACTAGTTGTGTTGTTTACTGTTTTAGGTGATGAGTTTTGTACCTAACAATGTACACATAAATTGGAGACAGTATTCTATATTTTCACCTCAGACCAAATAAAAAACCAAGACATAGCGCTGTCAACAGTGACGTGAAGCCGCTTTTGTAAACATAATTATGTGCACTTAGAAAGGTGTAGTTTGATTGTAAATGGTTGTAAATGTGTGCATGTGAGCGTGTATGCACAGAGCAGGGTGTACTTTTAGCATGCTTCACTGTATTGTTTGCAGCGCTGTCTTGGTTTTTTATTTGGTCTCAGAATGTCACCATATTTTTCGACAGTAAAAAAAAAGTGCGCCGACCCCAAATAAATTGAAATAAGGGAGAATAATGAAGATATTGATTTTTTCCTTTGATTTGTGTTAAAATGCCTGTCTCTCTGACATTTTGAGTAAGTTTTGGGAACAGTGAGATTTGTAGGACAAGAGCACAGTAAAAACATTTCAATCCTGATTAAACCAACTTGCTTTCTACTACTGTACTGTAGACTAGGAAAATGCTAAGATAGTGAACACTTACTGATGAGTCTAAAACACAAACTCAATTGACTTTATGTCATGCCTTAGTCCACATTCAGACTCGGAAAACTCCATCAAACACGAATCCCAAGCCACAGTCTATATAAATTTCCTTTCTACAGAACTTCAGCAGTAAAACAGCAGATAATACCTAGCTCGTGTAACCTCCACATTAGTCAGGCTGTGAAACAATGGCGACCTACATATTTAGCGCTATGAATCTTGTGCTGGATGACATTTTGGCTACACAAAGATCGTTCTAAACCACTGTTTTCAGCAAGATTTTTCTTTCAAACTATGAAATTGTTGGTTAAGTTTTAATAAATAATGGATTCTAATAGATTTATTTGGATTTTGCTGGCGAAAGCATTTTCATTTTTAGAAATGATAAATTTTCGCTTTTACGTCATCTGCAGCACATGCTTGCTTGTATCGCATTAAAGCGCGTTTCCATCAAAAGTTTGGCAGGACAGATTGGTTTTCCTGAAAATCACAAAGAGCCAATCATAAAACTGGTTAATTTCGACTAGGAACCTAATCTGTCTGGATTTTTACAACCTTTCTAATTCAATGACGTCCAATCAATCTATCTGCCTAGCATTTTCCCAACAGCTATTTTGGGGTCAGCTTCCAGTCTAACCGGATGCAGCTGAATACCAGTGTCTTACATGGAGCGCCTGCCTATTTGACCTCCACAACCCAGTTACTGGGTAACACGATACTCCTTGGCAATAACGGTTGCCAGACTTTCGGGCTTAGACTACCCATCACGACTGTCAAAGATCTACGAATGACAACCGGGACCAACTGCTGAACGTGCTTTCCGAGGCACGTTATGTAATGCATGGTTACCCATCCACGGACCGACCTCAACAAGTGGTGCGTGCGGCTGTTATAAATGCCACGAGCCCCTCAAATAACTTTATAATTATATTAATAATAATATTATAAAGTGGTGCCTCGTTTCATTAAACACGTCTAACGGGCCTCTACGAGTTGGCTTCGGCCCTTTGTACGCCTTCCAAAGGTCCGGGCCCTAGGGTCCCGAGAAATGTCAAAGACGTAAATTATAAAGTTATAATAATATTATAAAGTTATAATAATATTATAAATTTATTATAAAGTTATAAATTATAATATAATAATAATTTTAATACAATTAATAATAATATCATTATAATTTAATAACTCAAAGACACCCTTATAACTAAATACTTTTTGACTTTTCTCTGTTAAGAAAAGTTGTAAAAATACTTCTCTACTTTTTGTTAATTTCTTTATATTTTGTGGAAGGACGTTCTCTGTCGATACTGACGTCACCACCAACCCGGCACGTCCGATGTTAAAACAGCATCGCTACGTATTGTACTTACAGACTTACAGCGGATACTATTTCTGTCATGCCTGATTAACTGCACGGCTATTTCTAGACGTGTTAGCTTCGTTCACACGGTGCGATAATGCTTTTGAGGTACATAATATGGTGGTCATTTTTGTTTCTTTCTCATACAGGGTCTCTCGATAACATAGTGGTCCAAATGCAAATTGGGGTAAAGCGGAGGTGGCCACCTATCATAAAAAATTTAGCGAAACTTTCTAAGCCCAAATTAAAAAATATATATACTACTAGTTTCGCTAAAGTTTAATAATAAGTTAGAAAAAACAAGAAAAAAAAAAGTGAAGCGTTGTAGAGCCACACTGAACGTAAATAGGAAAATAATCTTGTATCTACACTATCAAAGTATCTCCCAGCCAGATTTGAACTCGCGACGTCGAGAATTTTGTTCACAGGATCGAAAAATCCAAGTGAAGGGTAAAAAATCTTGAAAATGTTGAGAATCACCCAACTTTAATTTTTTTTTTTAATGTTAGTTGGCCGCCTCCGCTTTACCCGATTTGCCTTTGGACCACTACGTTTGAAACACCCTGTATATACCAATTCAGTTACCGAGGTAAGATATACTATAGAAAAGGGCACTGGCTAAATGGCTAATAGCGACTTAAACTAGTAGTGGTTCCACTCAAACTGCCACGTGTAGCTGTAGAACAGCAAGATTCACATAGGGCCAATGGAAAATAGTGCTAAATCAAGATTCTCACTGTCTAATAACCAAAAGATAACATGGCATGGAGTTTGGAATTTTGCACGAAAGTAAAAAGTGAAAGCCAATGGATTACATTTGAAACGTCCAACAATAAAACACAGAACAAATGATCGCCTACACTTTAGCATTCTGGCTTAGATTTGTGTTTACAATAATTATACAAACACACATATCTATAAACACACTGCACCAATTAATTTGTAGCTCTATTCCACGAACTGTTTGTCGTAATCGCATCCGAATCCGGGCTTTGTGCAATAAATAACGCACACTAAATAAATACGATTGAGGAGCTGTATCCGTTCATCTCACACCTAAATTCGCATTCAATTCAAGAAGTCCTCTGGGTAAGCATAGATAATTATTATATCAGTCAAGAAAAACACATTTTAAAACGTAAAAAAATGGCAACCCAATAATTTTGTTTTCATTTTTATAAGCCGGTTCCTATCCTAAGAGGGGCCAAATGAATGACCATGACCAAACCATGATTTTGTGACGTCCCCATGATAGACCAGTCACATTAGGTACGCTGATTATTTCATCAAATTGTCTCACTCCGCAAAGTTATTCGTTCCTAAGCCAGAAAATGGCAGACTTCCTGAGAAAATCTTCTAATTATTCAAAGTGGACTCGCAAACGAGAGAATTTAAAAAGTGCCTTTGCCGTAGCCAAGACTTTTTTTTGCAAGTTTTTCCAGCCATTGCTAACGTTTAAGATCGTTTTGCTTAAAAAAACAGTAACAATTGTTTTTCTATGCTACATTTACACTCGATTCAAAAGAAGAATAACACTTCTTTTGTGATTATTACATTACCACCTTAGTCTTGGAAATAAAGTTGCACAGAAGTTTAGCCGCTCCATATATACCTTCCTAATTATTAAGATTATGTACCAAGTAAGCTCTAATGATAAAAAGCACTTAGCTTAAGGACCAGATGAAGAAATAGAAGCAAAAATCTGAAGAAACAGTAATTCACATTACCCTTATGTACTTCCCTGTTAAGCCGCACAAAATCTTATTTTATTTCATACAGTTTTTATTGAGTAGGTTCATCACTAATTTGTAATAGGAATAATTAAAATAGATAAATAATTTTACAAATAGTACTTACAAAAAAAATTGTTTAATTTAAATTACTACAATGGCCAGACACTTTTAAAACGAATAAACTATATGAGTGTATTTAGAACACTGATCCATAAATTATCAATCAGTCTGTGTTTGATATCGTTCAACAAATAGATCCCTCTTGAGACATTAATCCGTGACCCCGTAATTTAATTAAACTAGATTTAACAAGGATGTTAGTCTATCCTCTAAACCACGTGGTTATACTGACTAAGCATAGGCTACGTCTTTTGCAGGTGATCAATAGGCGACCCAGATATTTTTTCAGAGTATTTATCTATTAGTGACATTTATAAAACTCTTATTTCTCATGACGTCCGCAGACTGCCAGTGATCGACTATTTGCTTACCAGTCTCCACAATTGTAACTTTTCCTTTTTTGAATTAAATTTGATGATGGATGTTTTTGCGCAGGTGTGGGTTGATAGCGGCTAACAGTATTGCCAAATATTGGGTCAGAGAACCGTAGAAGAATGTAAAAGCTTATCTATGTCAAAATCTAAAAATTACTAACAAAATATTCATATAATTCTAAACACAAGTAATAACTAACAATATTCCAACAGAGAAATTGAAAAAATCCGTTCATTCGCACTACGGCATGAAAATAGCCACAGTCCGAAAATAGCCCAGAGGACTGTGTGAACACGAGAACTGTTTCTGTGTACGAAGTAATACTAGGTTTACTTTTGTTTTAGAGTTGAGCACAAAAACAAGTCCTACTAACGCCTGACGTTTCCAGGTAAATGTTGTACCATTGATGATAGATAGTTGTTCTCTACTTGAATTTAACTGAACATAGCTGTTGTACTCTCCGAAAAAGGAAGCAACAGAGGTCTATAAATAATACCAGCCTATTATAATGCCACTTCAGGGCAATCTTCCCATATAGGCATGGTCATTGATCATCCGCTGGCTAAAGGCAGGATGGTGATTTCAGATTTATATTAGAGGTCTATAAGTCATCCACAAATCCAGACTCCATACTGTTACTGAGACATTTCCTATTAAAGAATTCTCACAAATTTGGAGCAACTTCTGAAAAGACGATTAATCATCTTATCCAAATCGTAATCTTTAAATAAACAGTTTAATCAATACTCCAATCAGTTCCCATGTTAACGGAAAAACAGTGTATTGTTTCTAGCTCCGAGATTGTCTAGAACAGTGCAAACGACAGTATTTCATGTTGCAGTGAACAGTGACTGCACTGATAAAGCTGCAAGCTGGAGCCCATTCTTCAAAGGACAAAGCGGACGGCAGGAGATTCATTGTCAAGTTCCATTAAAGATTGAATCTAAATTAAAACAGACCGGTTTTCTTTGGGAAATAGTTTAAAGCTGGTAGCCATTGTAGTTAACGTCTGCTTGTCTGGAGGGATAATTATGAAATCACTTCTGCCGAGATTTGTGAATGCAATATCGGATTCTGTCAACGAGTTATTTTCTTTAGCAAATGTACCTGTTGGAACTGCTACTTGTAAACTTCCAGTCTAAAGTTACTAACAGTTTAAACTTTCACAACATCGAATAAGTTTTGAGATATAGGGTGGCTGAGAGAGGAAGGTATTCTGAGTCTTAAAACTGTCAGACATTTCAAGTGTCTGTAATGTACAACGTTTACATCCTACCTGACAAGTGAAACTTCTATCGTAGTCCTCAGGGCACACACATGTACTCAATGTAAATATATCTTTATGCGTAAATCTTCGGAGATGGTTATACATTTTAGTTTTCTTTATATACTTGTTTGATTTCCTTGAAGTTCAATATACCACGTAACCTGTGGAGGCTCTTTAAATGCACCATCTTGAATCTTCAGCCTTCTTCATAAATACATAAAATTCCTATTCGTAATACAGAATAACGGTAATTATTGTCTACCTTATAATGCTTCAGAATAAGGTAAGTAAGGTTTTATATTAAAACGACTCGTACCATTACAGGATCTTAAACGTACATACATTAGCGTTTCATTATTAATTCTGAACTCGTTTCCGAACACTCTTTTATATTCGATAGCAACATCTATTTGATACGTTACTCTTATTCAAACGTTCGGAGATAAATCTCTCAAATGAACTTATTTTTGTAAAAGTTAGATAAAAAATTGTAAAACATAAAAGGTTATTTCTTTTCATATTTTCTTTGGCTTTCAATGTGAAAATGTGTACTTGTAAAATATTTCTGATTCTATTGTTTTTGTTTCTATATTTCAGAGTAAAAATACTAAGAAAAAGCAGTGAGTCTTCATGTAACTAACACTACCTACTTAATATAACAGCCTATTTGACGTTGAGTTTAAAATGTCAGTTTCTACGGTTATAAAAAAAGATTTGTAGCTAATGCCTACCTCGTATTCAAATAAATATACGTGTCGACCTTTAATAAGTAAGTATAGATTAAATTCCCATACAAATGACATTATACACATTTCCAAAAAAAAAAAAAGCTTAAAATTCAGTCAGTATTTTCGCTAAAATATTTATATTTACGTTGCGTATAAAGGCAAATAAACAAATACCTATGAGAAGAATCAAAAAGTTCCAAACACAATGGTTGTGACAAAGATAATAAAGGACGAAAACAGCACATTTCCCGAGGGCAGGACCTCGATGTAATAGATATACCATGATCAAATGGAAACATCGACAATGATTGGATAAACAAAAAACGAGAAGTCACCGGAATAAATGAAAACTCTGATATTGGATACAGTCGTCAATAAAAGTCAAATAGTATTAAATACCTCATCAGCAGAAAACTAATTTGACGTTGAACTGTCTTCTTAGACGAATTTAATTCAATTTGAAATGGAATCAGAACTACACATCGCTTTCCTACCCTATCATATGTAGATAATCTCTACGTCTCAACTCTATAAAGACCTAAACCTCTACATACTAAAGATTCGAATCTTTGCAAGGCTATTCTCAGAGTTATATTGCTCTACCCCGGACGAGTAATTACGAATAATTACTGAAAGGATAAGGATGAATTACGTAGGTTCGATTCATAAGTTATAACTCGACTTTCTTAACGCAGCTTTTAGATCATGAAGATTATTTTACGATTTTGTTTTCCATCAAAAGTAACACGTGTAACGTGAAAACAATATATATTTCCAATAGAAAATATTCCCTATGCATATAAAGCGGTGCCATCCAAAATCTTAAGCCAACACGCTCCTAATCTGATTTGCAATATCCCGTATTCGTGATATCGGGATATTGAGAAAGATTTTTGAAAATATTTGATAAAGTGAAGTGACTGGAACTGAACGCCATAATATCTGAGAGGCAACTGGGTTTCTCACATAGTAGGTAGAATAATATAGAATTGTTTACACTCTCTTGTCGATACTTCTTTTTCGACATCCTGAATGTCTCTACTTCTTACTTTTCCCTTAGGGAATAGCAACGAGTTTTAACAATACAAAATAATAAAAAAAGTTTAGAGATAAACTTTTGCTTTCGCCTGTACCGGCTAACGATACACGAATGAACTTATGTATGTACAAATAGGACACAAAGTAAATATTATACTCCAATAATATTTGAGGTTCACAACATCAATACGAGTTTAGGAGTTTTTCTTACTAACCACTATCGGTAATGGCTTTTATAACAAAAAGATATACATAAAATATGTCAAAGTCAAATCTATATATATAAAACAAAGTCGGATTAGTTACACCATTTATAAATCAAGAACGGCTGGAACAATTTTATGATCTTTGATTTTTTAGATTTGTTTCCACCCTCGGGATTAAAAAACGAACTTTAGGCATCAAAACTCATCATTATCTGCTTATTCTTTTCAGCTTCCAGTCTCACTGAATGCAACTGTATACCAGTATTTTACAAGGAGCGACTGCCTGTCTATCCTCCACAACCCAGTTACTGGGCATTTTGTAACAATATTGTGAATTAAAAGTGTTCGTGGAGTTTCATGCCCGTTCTTCTCCATAGGAACTTCGCATTGGAATGGGCAACTAGTTTGATCTTTCTGACTGACCGACCCCTTGACAATTCAAAAGTACTTGTAATTGGTTTATTTGAAATAAATGCTTTGAGTTTGGGCATCGAAACTATGGCTTCAAATGTGTTTTAAAAACAAATAAAGTAGTTAAAAAAGCGAAAACCTACATTGAAAAAATACATATTTCCCTTCCATTCTGTGGCAGTGGAGTAATAAATAAAAACAGAGCACTCCTGTGACGTAATGACGATCCCCCATGGGGGAAGAGAAAGGATAATATAAACATGGATTTGGAAGATTGATGGTGGTATTATTCATGGGAGATGAACCGACAATCACATAAGGAGAACTCTTACGTTTGCCTAATCAAGCGGCATTTTGTTTATGTTTTTTATTCCGGAACGTTCAAATGGTACTTGATGGATCGTCAAGAAAAGTGGGTAGGTGCGCAAGCAAGGCTCGTATTCTAAAACGATTCACGTCTGTATTCAAAACTGACAGATTTTATAAACATTAATCAAATCTGGATTTATGATTGATAGATTCTAGATATGGGCCTAAGTTTATGGGTGGTAAAAATGTCAAGTAGGGGAGAAGGGGGGAATTGGAGCCTACTAAGGAAAAAGTTCAATAAAAGGCAAATTTATGGATATTTTAGGAACTTTTTATTAGAAACTAAATCCTTACTCATTTGACTATCATTTCATCACAGCGTTAACGTTACATTATTAGGCATTTGGCCACAGATAAACTTTAAAGAAAAAAACAGAATCGCTCTCATTACCCGACTTTGCGGGAAATGAGAGCCTATAAATTCCCATATGTGTAATGGGAGCTACTTAATTATTAAATCAGCCTCAAAAATTTCTATGTCAGTCTGAAATCTCACTTATTCATATAAATTTTAATATAAACGTAACCGTATAACAATTAACTTTAAGGATCCAAGCAAAAAACGCAAATATAATCAACCGGGCTGTCAGAACCAGAACATTCTTTATGTGCCCATTTACCGCAACCTCTGCAGCGGTACCACATTTCGTTATTTTTTCCTGTGTCACTGCAAACAGCACACAATGTCTCTTCTTCTGAATATTCTGACTCATCGTCGCAAAGATTCTCAACGTCTTCTTCTTCAGACGTGTCAGTTTCATCCTCAAAAAGTTTCTTTTTTACTTTTTCTTTTTTGTTGGTCGCCTTCTTTCGTTTTTTTCCTTTTCCTGTGGTACATTTTCTTTCTGTGTTGCTGGTTTCTCCCTTCTTCTTTGCAATGATTTTAGTTTTATTTTTTTTCTCTAAACGTTTCTTCTCCTTCTCTTCAAATACTGTTTTCATTGGCGTGCTAGATAAAATTACTGAATGTTGTTTTTGTCGCGAAGTCTTATTTTTGTTAGATATGTTAGGTAGTGGACTCACAACTGATAGAACTTTCGCAAAATCATTTGATATGGTTGGGTCTGTATAGAGTGACTGTTCTTGAACGTCGTTTGTTGTGGACGAGGTCGTGGAAGGATTGGCAGTTGCTGGCTCCGGGACTGTTTTATCATTCAACATAAACGAGATTTTAGAAGGGTTTGTGTTTGGCAACAAGTTTGGTGTACTATTTTCTGTATATTCCTCCTCTTGTAGCTCACTTAATATAGATGGACTTACAGCATGGTCAATATCAGGTAACTGATCTTGTTCAACATTTGGTGTTTCTTGGATCAGGACAGAGATATCCATTTCCAGCTCCTGTTGAATACCTCGAGATGTAGATGGAAGTGGTTCAAAGTTGCCAATATCACGAGATGTAGACGGAAGTGGTTCAGAGTTGCCAGTAGCTAGCCGTTGAGAAACGGGTCTCTGAGACTGAGCAACAGCAGCTGAACTTGCTTGCTCATTAACTTGGCTCTGATCTTCATCCACAGCAACAAAATCGTCTTCTGAAAATACAGCAGGATTCATGGGAAAAATTCCCGTGGCTTTAAAGCCAGACATCCCTTTGTCTAAGCTTGCTACTCTGGCATAAGCTTTGTTGAACAATCCTGCAATATCGTAGGGTGTAATTTTTATCATATTCCTGGATTTCATAAACATGTCGCATTCCTTTTTGTAGGCTCTCTTGAACGGCCCAAAAAAAGTCACATCCAGAGGCTGTAACCGATGTGATGAATGTGGTGGAATGGAAAGCATTACAACATGGTTAGCTTTGGCCACTTCCCAAGCTTCCAAAGTACAATGGCTGTTGTGGTTGTCCATAATCAGTAGAACAGGTTGTTCAGCAGTGGGTTTCGTGTACTCAATGAAATGTCGAAGCCATTTAATGTATATGCTTTCATTTGTCCAACCATTATGAGAACATGTGTAAACAGCTCCTGGTGGACCACCTTTTTCTAGCTGCGGTGAGTGAGGCTGTCGAGGGAAAATAAAAAGAGGCGGAATGAAGGACCCTGAAGCACTCATAGCACAGATAGCCGTGACGTTTTTACCTCTTTCCCATGATGTGACTGTTCCTATACGTTTTTGTCCCTTAGGCGCTATAATTTTTTCTGTTTCCTGGACCGTCGTTACGCCAGTCTCATCCATATTGTAAATATGAGACGGCGAAAAGTGGTATTTTGTCATAACATTATCCAGATTTTCAAAGAATCGATCCACTTCGGCTTTATTGAATCCAAGTATCCTATTGATGCTTGTCGCTTCTGGCTTTCTAACACTTAGATCTGGATGTCTTTGAAAAAAGCCAGTTAGAAAGTCCCTGCCCGCAGTCTTCTTGGCCTCATTAAATCGATCTGCAACACCAAATTTTTCAGCCATGGCGTAACATACCTTACAAAACTGAGCCCTCGTCAGTCCGTAAAATTTATTTGACATGGTACGTAGATGATCAGCTAGAATGGCTTCTTGTTCGTCAGTGAACACAGAGGGCCTTCCTAGTTTTGGAGGACATTTGTAGCTCGTTGGATTTAGCTAACCTGAATCTCTTTTTCAAGGTGCTGTAGGGTATTCCAGTCTCTTTTGATACCTTGTATACTGATGTACCGCCACGCCGAAGTGTTTTGACAGCATTTTCTAAGGTTTCAACAGTCCAAGACGCTTTCATAGTGGTGCGTTCCCTTTTTCTTGGCATTTTGGCATCTGAAAAAAAAAACATATTAAAAAGCATATGGGGCAATTGGAGCTACAACGGGTAATCAGAGCCTAATAAGCTCTGATTACCCGACTACCACCATTTTGAAATAAAATAAAATGATAAACTGAATCTAGCTTGTAACGAAATTATACGCACAGATACTCAAAATTGATAACATTAGCTATAAAATAAAACAGGTTTGATTGTAACAAAAGTATAACTTCACACATACCTGGCCGATGAAATTTCGTATTTTTTATAAGCGCGGACCAAAAAATCGACAAGCGTCCGTGGTCACACAACACGTGGCACTGGCGAGTCTAGCGCCGCGGGGAAACACGATCGCAGCGTGCCAAAGTCGCCCGAGTGGCAACCGAGTGAATACGAGCTGTAGTTTTGTCTCTAGTCGCATCGCTCCCATTACCCTCTGGCTCCCATTACCCTCTGTTCCCCTATCTCACGGCGTGAAGTATAGTTTACTAAGATCTAGATAGATATAGATCTTGACTGAATGAAAATCGGGTTCGATGTCGCCACAAAACCAATATTAGACTAGAAATAGGTAGACATCTTGTCAAAGTCAAAGTCAAATCATTTATTTCAAATAGGCCCTGAAAAGGCACTTTTGAACGTCAAAAATTTACAAAACAGGTTCCAAAAGGTAGTTTTCGCATGGAGAAGAATGGGCCAGAAACTCCACCGTTACTCTTTTAATTTGTTTTACAATATTTTGTATAAGTACATTAGTTATATCATTATATGTGAGGACGATGCACCTAGAATAAAATTATTATACCACAATAGGTAAAAAGAATTAAGAATTAAAAATGAAGCAACAACAGATAAACTAATTATGTGATAGATACATGGTGCTCACATGTCAGGGTCATGATATTGTTCTATATTGATTTAGGCTACAACAATCGCTGATAACAAGTTCTTCTCCTCTCATCTACTTCGCTGTAGGTACTCAACAGGATCTCTAATGATTCTCGAGTTTTTAATTCTTCAACTGAAGTTTACATTCAAGTGGAGTTAATTTGTACCTACATGGGTATTGCAAAAGAGAGAGAAAAATGGAAGGAGGGAAGAGAAGGCTTTTGCCCTACTATGGGACACAACTGGCTCATAATAATCTTCTTCTTTTCGTTAGTGACTCACCTGATGTCAGAGTTTAAAAGCCGCCAATGGGCCTCTGACTTGGCTTCACATGGCGTCGAAAAATATATCTATGTCATGCTGGTTTCGTCACGACGGTAAGAATAATAATATGTCGGTATACCGACTAGTGATCTAACACGAAACGAAAACCACCAAAGCCAAACTCCAACCACTCATAAATCTTGCATCAAATAACAGCATAACTTCCTTGTAAAGAACAACATAACAAAAATTTAATTTAGTTCCCCACAGCCGCGGTTTGCAGCTTACTCCGAGGAATGCTTGTATACACGGCACAGCTTTACTTATTCACTGCTTTGTGACTCAGTGTGCTCAGCAGAATGCTGCGGCGAATAAAGATGCAACTCGTCTCGTACAGTTTTACACAATATTTCTGTAGTACTTGAGACTTGAGTCACGTCCTTCAAGATATGTATTCTTTAGAGCTGGGTTTTAAAAAAAAGGACCACTGTTTGTAACATTCACATTACATTATGAATACTACACCAAACAGAATGGGAAGGTTATTTGATAGCTTTGCGTGCCTCTAGATCATCATCAACATCATCATCTTTGTCCCTCTGGTGTCGACGCAACAAGTCTTTTTCCATTCAGCTGTCACTCTATCATTTACTATTTTGTCTTTCACATCATCCCTAAAAATATACTTTAAAAACAGAAGCTCACGGTTCAATTTTAATAAAGTATAAAATAGATCACTAATCAGATTCTATTATTCTCTCGGGTTCTCCGATTCACACCCACGACCAATTAGTTACAACAAAGCGAAGTCGGTAAAACGCGAAGATAATGTAAACGAAGACTAGTCGAGTTGTATCATATTACGTACAAACCGAAATTCGGCTCAGTTAACAGAATTTGTAAAATTAATTAATTTTATCGAAAGTCACGCTTCTCTTAATAATTCCGAAAGCTTGCTAACTTTCCTTCATTATTAATTTCAAATTAATGTGGAATAAATGTCTACCACAGACCACGTATTCATGATTTAAACATTTAGCCGATTCAATTTCTGGCTTTTATTGTTTATAAACAGCAGGACAATCGAAGACCACTACAATCAAACACAGCCTTTATAGCTTTTTAGACCAAAACCATAAACGTTTACGTTATTACTTTACCTTTTACTATATATAGTCTCAATCTTTTTATACAGGTTTCATTTTTTTTCATGGTTGCCAACTTGCCATTGTTATTGTTACATAAATACTAATCTTAATTTATACATACATATAAATGCATAAATATATACAAATAAATCAAATTGAAGTGTCTCTTTGTAATGTCAAAATAAAAGCTTCTTATTAAATGCCTATGAAAGTGAGTAAATACGAGACTTATTATAACAAAAAAAATCATTTTTGTAAATTTTGGTCGTCTTTTTGTCTGTCTGTTTTTTCCGGCGAATCTCCGAAACGGTTGGACCAATTTTGACGGAACTTTCACTGGCAGATAGCTGATGTTATAAGGAGTAACTAACTAGTTTATTTAAAAAAAGAAAAAGGATTAGGGTCCAGGCGTGTTCGTGGAGTTTCTTGCCCGTTCTTCTCCATAGGTACCTACTACGCTTTGGAATGGGCGACTAGCTTTATATTTCTGACTGACCGACCCCTTGACAATTCAAAAGTGCCTGTAATTGGTTTATTTGAAATAAATGCTTTGAGTTTGAGTTAGAGGCGGGCGAAGCCGCGGACAGCACCTAGTTAATCATATAATTATGAGGAACAAATCCGTGCAACTATAAGGACCAAATGAGATTGCTTCTACGTCCAGAAAGACGTAATGTAGATTCTCAGTAAACTCAGATTAAAAATGTGGGGAAAATTAAAATTGCTTAAATAATACTGCCGAAATTAATTGATTGCTCGTGACAATACATAACAGACCCATTAAATACGAAAATTGTATGCGCCTCAAAAGACCAAACAATACCAACCGTTTCCCGTGGAGAATGTACGAACTGCGATAAACAACGAAACGATGCGTAAAATCAGTTTCATTCCCATAGGTATGCAAACGTGAAATTAATTCAGGGATGATAGTGGTAATACTCGTAAATTACCATACTCTTTGTTCCAATTGTGCTGACCCGTTTAAAGGAAAAATTGAGAATATTTTCCCTCCCACGAGCGCAATTTTGACAGCGCCATCTTTGAAATAGGTGAATAGTCTTTCGTGTTGCTATCTGTGCTAAAACGAGAGAAACTGCCGCGGAACGTTGTTGGCTACTTTCTGCCTCGTACGAAAAGCGACGCTCGGACCATTTTCCGGACGAATTGTGTCGGGAAATACCCGGTAGATGGCGTTGTTTAAAATAAAAATGAGAGTTTTCACTCTTTGTATTCTTACGTTACTGCTTAAATCTTAAACTTACAAGCAATAAAAATAGAGATTTCTTTTATTAAAACGAGAATACAATAGTGCAGAAAGCGCCACCTGTTACATTAATTATGCGATGTTCAACCCATGGGTGGACCATCTTTGGCGTCATGATTTTCAGGTGGTGCGGGTATGGTAAAAATTGTGATGTGGCTGGTGGAAATAACGATAGATGGCGACACTGCTCTAATGGAAAACAAAGCTTTTAAAATAGCCAGCATTCTACAGTACTGAATTTTGAACTTGATACCGAGAGTGCTACTTTTTTTGACCGATTTTCTCTTTTTGTGCGTTTCAACTTTGACTTTAACAAATATTTAACCAGGAACAACTATTTGAAGACTATAAAAATATATTTTCCATGCGGGGATCGAAACCGTATCCCGTAATGCGTAGAGCCAAGCCCTCATACACTGAGCAGTCAACGCTCTATTTATATTTGAGAACTAATTTGTAATGAAGTTCATTAAATTTTCTTGCAACATGTCCTTGAAAAACACTGAAGTAAAAAAGAATATGGTAAAATATTGGCATATATGTATTTAAATGTCATAAGTACTATTTTTTTTTTTTTTGGTTGGAATTTTGAGATGGGGCATTAAGGGCAGCTACCTTCACCGTAGGTGCGGGCTTGCGGACGGTGAGCAATGGGTAGCTCGCCGTCCGGACCAGGCCCGGGTCGACGGCGCGTTGTGTTCCAAGCGCGCCTCAAAGAGATGTCAACAATTGAAGGGGTCCGATAGGACCGATGCCTGCCGGGGTTGCGGGAAAGTCCGAAAGGGATACCGTGGCCCCTGGCAACGTACAGGCAACGGAAGGAACACGGGTGGGTTTTAGTCAGTAAGAGTCTGACACGCCCTCCCGCTCCACCCAGAGCGGGAGAAGTTAATTGATAATTCCCCAACCAAAAGAAAAAAAAAAAAAAAAAGGGCAGCTACCTTAACCATTGTAGCTACAGGAAAGTGATCTTAGGAGACTATACTTAACTTTTTGAGACCTTTTGATCTGCATTCACAGATTTTGAGACAAAAAAGGACAGTCAGCAAGAAAATGGTCAGTTTTCACAAAAAGTTTTTTTGATGCCAATCGATCATGTTTCTTATAAGGATCAGAAAATTCTAGTAGACCAACTAAGGTTTGATCACTAGATAAGACAGAAATCGCAAAAAACTTTTCCCATACATTTCGTAAGAAATGAGACTCCAACCTACCTTTTACAATGGATAAAGTGGCCGAAAATAAGGAAAAAAAGGGTATTACAAATTTTAAATAAATACGGGTTATAATTTTATTTGATTTGAGAACAAAATCTGTAGCTTTTGAAAAAACTTTTTCCATACAAAAGTTTTTTGCGTTTTCTGACTTTTGTAACGGACAGTCTTTTTTAACGTTTCACGTTTCACGTGCTTACCTACCAATTATCCATTTCAGTTAAGTCTACATTTTGACAAGTGGTTTTCCTATCATATCTTATTTAACACACACAAGTACACAAAAAAGGCTATTGAAAAAAAAAAAACATTCATGGCAGCACGTCAAAATTTCTTGAAGGTACAGCCAGAGGTTGTGAAAGTTCACTCACCCACATTTCATCAGCTACATTATAATTTTCATGCACCTAAGAAACTACCTACACCCGATCTTCACAGTTCGATCTTTAAGTTTTAACATTGTAGCCGAAGCAGGCGTCCTAGAGGAGCTATGGTGTCGACCCGAGGGAGGTTGCACGGTACGGGAGGGGGGGGGGGGGGGTTATGACGTCAAGTTCCTATACTGCGTGCACAGAGAAACGCCACCCTCTATCCGGGTCACCTATTTTGGGATATTGCACTTTGACGTCACAACTAGGATTCTATGAAAAACGTATCGAAGTTCAAGTGTTTTTTAAAATTATATGTATATGGGTGGAGTGGTTCTGGATGATAGATTGATTTAAAAGCTTTTGTAGTCATAGCATTGTTATACGGATGAATTATAAATACTACTATTTACATAAAACTCAGTGAAACCCACGCTGTGGCAAGAAAAACACACTGACCTGCTTATATCACTGATTTCCACCTCTAGCATAGCTATCCCACTAAACGAGAGCAGGAGGTCTAGTATAGCAACATTTAGATTTAGTTGTTTAGTCTGTTCGTCGGAGCAGTGGTGGCCCAGTGGTAACGGCCGCAGCTTACGAGTTGTAAGGTCGGTAGGTAAATTATTTCATCACCACTGCTCTCAAAACGGTGAAGGAAAACATCGTGAGGAAACCGGCATGTCCTAGAACCAAAAATTCGAAGATATGTGACATCTATCAACCCGCACTGGGCCCGCGTGGTGGATTACGGCCCACTCCCTCTCACCGAGGCCGAGGCCGAGGCAGAGGCTTGTGTCCCATCAGTGGTAACATTACAGGCTGATTATGTTATGTTTAGTCTGCACATGCAGCCTATGTCATTGGAGGTAATCAATGCATAGGTGTTCAGTATTCAGTCAACCTTTCGCTGTAACATAAGCGGATTTCGCTTCAAGTATTAAATCGTGTAGTTATCTTATTCTAGGTGCATCGTCTTCACATATAATTATATAATTGATGTATACAAGATATTGTGAAAACATTTTAAAAGAGTAACGGTATGGAGAAGAATGGGCAAGAAACTCTCTTGCCCATTCTTCTCCATACGAAAACTATCTTTTGGAAGGGGCGACTAGAATCAATTTTTTGTTAATGTTGTCGTTCAAAAGTGCCTTTTTTGTGCCTAATTGAAATAAATTATTTGACTTTGACTTTGACTTTAAATGATACCTCCCGACATGTGACAAAACAAGGTGTTAACTGTAAAGCCCAATGCAATTCGGCTTACAGTTACATAGCAATGTTACAGACTAAGTTCAGTGAAAATCGTTCGAACGTCATTACAGTTGAGTGACGTATTTTTTTTATTTTTTTTTAATCTTATCGCGTGACGTATGAAGTGACATTAAACTGATACAGCCTGTATCTTTTTCATGCTGAAGCCCATTAGAGAGGGGCTCGTGGGTAATAATAGCAACAGCCGCACGAGTCAATCGAAGGATAAGCTACGCTTGCCGCGGTCGGTTCGTGGATGGGTGACCATCCATTGGAAATTGTTTATTCTGTATATTAAAAAGAAGCGTCATATTAAAAATATATTAAAATTAAGCTAGATGAGTTGGGCATTTCCTGTCTAACTACTCTGAGAAGAAAGGCCGAAACAAACTCAGAGGTCGCAGTCTCTTTTAAAGTCCAGACATAATCTTGGTCAGGCCATATGAGGACCATGTAGTATCGAGGAAAGAACCACACAAATTTGAATGGACCTGTCCAGTCAGAGCAACTCAGAACTTAAGGAGCTCAACTCGTTGAACTATACCAAAGAAAGGACATTAGGGTAGGCCGCATCAACTATTCAAACTGTCAAATGTCAGACCATCATTAAAACTAACTGAGAACGAAAAAATGACACATAGTAAATACTTTACAAAGTAATTATGTCATTTTGTCAATGTGTAAACTAAATTTAGATAATTTTACATAATAATTAAAATGTCAAGTTTTATGGTTTTTATCACAAGGCTTAACAGTGCGAGCAGCTCAATTCCAAGCTTTTTTATCTTCTAAATAATCTGACATTTTATAGTACCCTTTTTTACAAAGTTGCTTTTAATACAGCTTTTAAATCGTTTAATGGGTAAGTTTCGATTGTCAATGGGAAGTTTGTTGTAAAAGCGTATACGTTGACCCACGAACGAGTTGCCTACTCTGTGGAGACGTGTGTGATGTACAGCAAGGTTGTTTATTCCTGGTATTTAAACTATGAATAACGGACATTTTCTTAAAATTTGATATATTTTTGTGTACATACAATAGGTTTTCAAAAATATATTACGAGGCTACAGTCAGAATATTTCTTTGAACTTTTCTCAAAAAGAATCTCTTGGACCTACGTTGTGAATGGCTCGAACAGCCCTTTTCTGTAGAAAAAAAGATAGTATTAATGTCCGCACATGTTCCTCAGAGAAGATAATTAAAATAAACAATTCTGGCTGTATCTTCGTCAGTTATATGTCTCATTTTTTTTACAGTATAGGTGGCCGAACTTATCCTTCCTGACAAATTTTCTATGTGTGGGCCCCATTGTAATTCACCGTCAATAGTGATTCCAAGAAAAACCATTAACTTGAACATTGGTAGATAGCTGCCTAACTTTTGGCGTTGAAAATTTAATTAATTGACAGTCGTTACGGGTTTCAGAAGCCTAAAGTCTGACAACCAGTTTTACCAAGGGGTATCATGTTAGCCAGTAACTGGGTTGTGGAACTTGTATTCAACTGCATCCGGTTAGACTGGAAGCCGACCACAACATAGTTGGAGAAAGGGTAGGCAGATTTTGCTAAAGCTCATCGGTTTTAGTGTATAGACATCGAGTTTGCATGGGGTAAAGAAACGAATGCGACAGAAGCCTTAGCACGAACGCACGACGTAAACGTAAAGTAAATCCAAAAGTTTTTTGAAACGAAAATTTAACTATCCTATACAATTTTGGTGAATTTTTTTGCGACAAGCACATTAGTATCCAACGGCCAACGGCTTAACTTGCATGCCGCATGCGCGAATGTTGAGCGTGGGGTCCTGGGTTCAATTCCCGGGTCGGACAAAGTGTTATTGTTTTTTAAGAAAAAATATAAATAAACCCAAGAAGTAACCGCCCGGAGTTTGGAAGTTGGTAGTGTTTTCGGTTACTCAGGTTCAATAAATATTTTGTGCAAAACGAGTATTCAATGTAAAAACAATTATAAAAATGTTCTCCTCTAGTTCGTAGGTGGGACTAGGCCTACAGATCGAACATATCGATGTCATTGTAACATTATTACTTTGCTGCACAGACCAGGCTGGTTATGTGCAGTAAATTGGTAATGGTATGCCTATAAACTTTCGTTATACACATTATTTTTTAACTAAATCGTGCTTTATTTACGGCAGTAGCCCACCTTTCAAGGCGCAGACTGTCTAACGAGAGGTAATGAGTTTTAATGCCTTGTTAACCAGAACCAGCGAGTAAACTTAGGTTAGTTTTAGAAGTATCCGTTAACAGGAATACTAGTCCCTATATAATATATAACCCGTATTGGTGGTAATCTTGTTAAAATTTGATGTCACATACAATACACCTAATTTATTAGAGGTAGAGGTGTAGTAAAAGCTGTGCCCAATGCATAGGGAAATACAAGTTTTATGTAGTTCAAAATAACACATAATTATCACAACCTTCAGCACTGTCCACTCCACCAGCACGCGTAGCTTGAACACCATAGAAACGGGTTTTGTCGACGGAAGAATTGACAAAACGACAGATTGTGATTGTGGTCATGCTACGCGTGCAGATAGTAGGTAAGGTGTATTCAAAACCTTATTTAAAATTTATGTTATTTCCATTTCAACAAACATCAACTTCAGTCAAGTGTAAATAAAGTTGATTTTAGACTGACTAGTACTTTTGAAAAAGTCATAGCGCAAACTGAACCTTATATGGGGGCTTTACAGTTGTTTTTCCTAAAACTCATGTTTGTTTACATGTTTGGCAAATAAATTGCGAACGCAGAATAGTTACGTTTTTGCATTAAGGTTTGTATGTCGGAAATCCTATTAATGAAGTATCCTCGTCAGCTCGCCCATGACGCAAACTCGATTAGTATGGATCGAGCTGCAACCTCCGACAACACAGTTTAAAAGTGTTCCTACGATAGGTAGCCAACATGGCTGGTAAATGTCAGCGAGTAAAATATTGCAGGAATGGCTCAAGCTTTATGAGCCTTTTGTCTGTTATTCATTGTAACGGTGTAATGCATTAAAGATACCATTTGCATCATTTCATCATCTGCCTAGCCTTTTCCCAACTATGTTGGGGTCGGCTTCCAGTCTAACTGGATGCAGCTGAATACCAGTATTTTACATTGGAGCGACTGCCTATCTGACCTTCACAGCCTAGTTACTGGTAAACACGATAATCCTTGGTAAGACCATTTGCACCACTTCATCAGAATTAATTATTAAGGCGAACAATGAGATGAGTATAATATAAACTATATACCAACCTACCTACTACGGCAAAATTTCTTATTTCCTAACAGCCGGTACCAAGCCTTATAAATAACAAAGAGATATGTTATAAACTGACCTACAGCAAAATTTTAAATATCAAAAGTGCAGGTTAATCCAATGATTTATTTATTTTAAATCAATATTGCAACAAAATATCATTTCGTGGAAGCTATAATTGACTAACCAGAACGTATGCCATTGAAAACTATATTATGTTCGAATTCGATGAAACAAGCGAGCTCAGAGCGAAGTAATCTGGGGAACGTTACAATGTTATAGATAGCCTAGTCGATTGTCAACAGCCTACTGCATATTTAAATGATAAGGTAATCTCCATTCCATGATCGGATCATGTATGTAATTATAAACTACTTGCTCATAGTGGACTCCTGTAATAATTAGTGGCAGCTAAATTCGCGATTGAGCTGAAACCGCACCCCTCGGCCTTGCCTCACCCCGTTCTCGCCAAACCTGTTTCAGAATGAAACTGACCTAATTCCACCGCTGCAGTCCCCCTCCGCACCAACTGACGTCATAGCATACCTTCAAACCCAATAAGTATATATTCCGATTTATTATACATGCAATAACAATTGCACGGTGTTCCAATATAATGGTGAAAATCGCCCGGCAAGGAGTTTGGCTGTTACAGCGTTATGGTGTTACGGGTCCAAGGTATGGAGTCAAAAACTGGGTCATCCCGGGTTGCAAGCCTCTATTCATGAATCGAAGCACGCAGGGTGACGAGCTCTCGTTCATTCTTGCTCGGACTTGTTAATCGAACATGGTTCCACCTGCGTTCGACTGACGCATGAATGATCTATTATTGATATAAATAGATTTGGTAAAAATAAATGTAATTATAGGAGCAATTTAAAGGTGCTTTACGTCTTTTACGCTTTAAAAATGGAAAAAAAGTGGTTTTGTAACATTTAAGTAATAAGGCGTTTGCATCGCCGTAATGGTTTTTATGGGTAATACGTATCTAAATTATGATACAATGGTCAATCAATGTTAATAACTTCATAATTTCAAGCTTTTCAAAGCTAAACTCTCATCAATCCTTGAAACAGGTACTTAAACCCAATACGCATAGATTTTACCACTTTAACAGAAATAATAAACAAGACCATCATGGCCTTGAACAACCAACACCATTGTTCACCAAAAATCGATGAGTCACACCAAAGTACCAAACCAATATGGGGCATACCTAATAACACCACGTTTCAACTTATAACGAAAATAGCTAACACCATTATCAGACTAAAATACAGGGCGTTCAAATAGTACGGCCCATGCTCGCAAGGCTGGGATATGTCCTTGCTGCCTGTGACGCACGTACTTGCCTTGGCGATGAATGGGCTTACCCTGGACTATGACGAAACACCCTCTGTTTAAATGGTTTACTTCGATTTTGCTTGAAATTTGGTGTTTTTGGTGAAGGCGTTCTGCATCTTCCATTATGTTGTAAGATACATGTGTGAATAATGAATACACTACATAAACAAATTGATAACTCATCAATTCATCATGTTCTCTAAACACAGGCAGAACTATTTTTCATATTTTTTGTAAACTTTTATCGAATCAATAGCTATTGAGAGTCTATCAGAAGACTTAAAAAATATTATGTAATTTAAATTCACCTAAGATAAAAGAGGATATAATAATGTTTAATACGTTAAGTTTTTTTTGCCTTTTATAAAGTATCACAGTTGGTGATACTTTATTGACATTACAATGGAACATAATAGCTAATGTAATTCATAGGAACGGTGTTGAGGTGTGAACGCTCACGCATGAGGGCTCTATACACAGCCTCATGCCTGAGCGTCCACGCCTCAACACCGTTCGTATGGGTAAGGTGAGAGTTGCACAGAGAGCCATGGAGCGTCCCCTGCTTGGTATAAAGCTTATAGACCGAGTCCCAAACGTCGAAATCCACAGAGGTACGAAGGTTTTCGATATCGGAAAACGAGTTAAGGAACTCAAATGGAGTTGGGCAGGACATCTGGCAAGTCACAGGGATGGCAGGTGGAGTAAGGCAGTGACCGAATGGCGTCCAAGGACTGGAAGACGAAGTGTCGGCTGACCGGCGGCGAGATGGGCGGACCACATTGTTACCATCGCGGATAGAACCTGAATGAGGCTGGCACAGGAACTTGGGGATTGGCATTTGAGAAGAGAGACCTATGCTCAGCAGTCGGTGAAGTCAGGCTCTGTATGATCACGAAATTATATAGGTACAACCTAAACTGCTAAGTAACTATAAAATTTAAAAATCGTCCATTCACTTCTTTCTTAAGCGTTGTGCAGACCGGCGCGACGCAACAGTGCGACGCGACTCTAACAAAACAATTTCTAAGAAAACTCCACGGTAGTACAATCACCGGTGTCGCGTCGCGTGACAAGTCGCGCTAGTCTGCACGAGCCTTTATTCATTTTATGTTAAGGGGAACACTTGATTCAAGTGTTCAAAAAAAAATTCTTCACTTTGTCCTCTAGAGGGTGCCATATTCAATTTAATGTGACGTCTCATATCCTATAACCAGCGGACGATCCAGACGCCTCTAACGATACCTCATTTGTGAAATTATGATGAGAAGTTTAGAAGTTATGAGGGAACAGATGAACATACATGCATACCGGTCAAAATCATAACCCTCCTTTTTGCTACGGCATAGTCGGGTAAATATAAAGCATTATTGACGACATCAAATGATGCCACCCATGAGAAGTCCACCTGGAATACGTCGCAAGACGTTGGATCATTTTATTTTTTAAATGAAATTACAAATCTTCCTACGCTTTCACGCGATTTGATTCCTTACAAATACTTGTTTTGTGTTTGCAGTTCTAAATATAAACTGAATATGGAATAAAGTAGGCAATTTTATATACCTAGTCCAAAAAGGCTCCATTATAATTTATATTTGATATTGAATTTCCCACCAACGCATTTTAGGACGCATATCCACTTAAGCGAACTGTAAAGGCACAGAAAAATCTGAAGCTGCGTGACTGTTCATGTGTTCAGAGGCGTTATTACATTTCTATGGGGCAATTTACAATGGCAGTGATAGTCCACAGTTTTTAACTGAATGACCATAGCAACAGACAATGGCAGATACAATCAGCAAACTAACATTGCAAAACCTCATGCCAGGGTTTCATGCAATCAGGCGGGAGGATACGCCAGGGTGTCACCACTGCGTGGATCGCCCGGAGGACACGGTGGAGCATACGGTAGAGGTCTGCCTGGCTTGGGCAGAGCATCACCGTGTCCTCGTGGAGGCGATCGGTGGCGGGGATCTCTCGCGTCCGGCTCTGGTCCAGGCCATGGTACGGAGCGAGAGGGCATGGGAGGCTGTCACCTCCTTCTGCGAAGCAGTAATGCTCGCAAAGGAGGAGGTGGAACGCGTGAGGAAAAGGCAAACTTCGCGCCCTCACGTCCCTAGCCGCTGCAAGAGACGCACTCGGCGTCGGGAATCGCAGGCCGATTCCCGGCCACCGTAGGCGCGGGCTTGCGGACGATGAGCAATGGGTAGCTCGCCGTCCGATAAGGACCAGGCCCGGGTCGATGGCGCGTTGTGTTCCACGCGCGCCTCAAAGAGATGTCAGCAGAAGTGAAGGGGTCCGTTAGGACCGATGCCTGCCGGGGTTGCGGTAAAGTCCGAAAGGGATACCGTGGCCCCTGGCAACGTACAGGCAACTGAAGGAACACGGGTAGGTTTTAGTCAGTAAGAGTCTGTCACGCCCTCCCGCTCTGCCCAGAGCGGGAGAAGTTATTTGATATTTTCCCATCAAAAAATTGTACGCGAGAGTCAGCTCATGCGTTCGTGGAATAATATTACGCGTTAGTCGGAGTACGACCGTACGACTTACAAGTTGTAAGTCCTACCCAGAACTGTAACCAGTAAGCTCGAAACCAGTAAGCAGTAAGCTCGAACCCAGACAGGCATTTTACTTTACGTAAATTATTTCATCACTCCTGCTCTCAAAACATTTAAGGGGAACATCGAGAGGAAACCAGCATGTCCTAGAACCAAAAACTCGAAGACATGTGACATCTACCAACCCGCACTAGACCCGCGTGGTGGATTACGGCCCACTCTCTCACCGAGAAGGAGCCTATGTCCCAGCAGTGGGCTATTGGCTGATTATGTGTTATGTGTGGACTACCTTACAAACTCCTATAGTAATTTAAGGCTCTTCAGAAAATATTCTATTTCAGGAATAGATTTTCATAAAACGCAGCTTTCATTCAATTAGCTTCGTATATATTCTACCGTTCACCTTTATTAGCCTTTCACAGAAAAGTACCTTATTGATATAGATGCGATATCAAATTATAATTACCTTTGCAGTAAAATAGCTTTTTTATAGTTCTCGGATCCATAGTGATTGGAAAAATTTAATTAGTTTTTAATTTAACTATACAGTTCTAGTCTACTGACTACAGTTCATAAAACATGAAATATAAAACTTTTATTACTGGAACATTTATTTTTTATTTTCTTATTTGTTGATTTTAAAACACAAGCAATCTTTCAGTTTTACATAGAACTGATACTGTATGTATGAAAAAAAAAAAGGTTTTTTAAGTAAAATCTAACATGTATACTTAATAAAGTAAATAAATCGAATGCAAAAACCAGTCTATTTATGACAAAAATCTGCGGTTTGATACAATAATCCGTCACAAAGGATTATTGTATCAAACCGCAGATTTTTGTATTTCAAAAATTAAATTCATACTCTTCACTGCTAGTTTCAGTTTCAAATGTAGAAAAAAGGCTTTAAAAAAAACACTAAAATCCGAAAAGCTTGCACAAGTTTGCCTTCACAGTGATATGAAACGATAATTAATACCAAAACCTTCTTGAAATAACATTACGACCAAGGCCCCATTACCGTTAATCATAGTCCCAATCTATTTCAGGTTGCCTAGCCGCTTCAGTTTCCTCCTAAATGTCAAACGGGTAGAGTCGATACACTTCCACTTGTTGCATCGTGACCGGGTCACAGCGGGGTGAGGTGGAGCGGGCGGCGCGGGGTACCAGCCCCCAGCATCGGTCAACGACCCACCGGACGCACCCTGTCGCATCCAACCTATTTTAAGAACAGCCTGTATAGGCAAAGTTCGAAGGTCAAATTATGCTGCTGTTAGATTATATTGTTTTATTTTGGATTTTGGTTTTGATTCGGGTAATAGATGAAGTTAGGGATATGTTTTCATGCATGAAATTGCTCTGCAATTTTTATATAAAATAAAAAAATAAAAAAAATATTTAAAACTTTCTGCGCCCTTCGGTTGCACTCGCATAAGTGTCGATCCCATAAGAATATCGGAATAAAAAGTATTTTATATCGTAACTCAAGTCATGGTCTATCAATGTGTTAAATTTCATTCAATTCCGTTCAGCCGTTTTAGCGTGATAGCGTAACAAACAAACATACAAAAAATCTAATCTTTTCTCTTTATAATATTAGTTTAGACATGTTTTAGCACAATGTCCTTAAATAAATAAAGTAAGGTTTTATTCCTTTATGTAAATCGAGCTGATAAAAGATCTCAAGGTAATTTCAATAATTTTGTAAAGCCAGATCCTGTATATAGGTAACTGTATAGTGTAAAAAAATCGAATTGCACTCGATCCTAATTCTAAACTTACACGTTACTTAGCTACCATGATAAAGCCATTGTATTCAAAACAAAACCACGCTTGAATAAAAAAAATAAGTATAGGCTTTCTAAATGTACCAATGCATTGAAAGTTATTAATAACATCTCGCTTCTATTTCAGATGCTGGGTTGCATAATAGAGGCTGGCATTTGGTGACGTCAGGGGGCATGAGAGGCGCGGCGCGGGCGCGGCAGAAGGCGCCCATTCATGGGCCTTCGCTCATACACACTCACACACACACACACACACCAACACACCGCCGCGAGGCCATCATTGTGATTTTCGTCATGACGTCACTCGCTCCCAACCAATCACAGCGCAGATCCATTCAAGCCTAACTCCTGAAGGGAATTTCGCGGGATGAAGGCAGCAGTCGACGGACGAACGCCGCGTCGACGGTAGTCGTACCCCCGTCGTGCTCCCGCGCTCTCGTATCGGAACACAAAATTATGTTTGATGAAAAGTTTTGCGAAAGTTTTCATAGTAGTTTTAAGTTTTCATGTTACAAAGCCTTGAATTAATGAATGATTAGCATGATTTTCGATAAGGATCGTCTGTCTCCAAACTTTGGATTTGGTAAGTAATTGAAATTAGAAAAAGATGCTACAGTGGGAAAGAAAAGCGTTAAGTAACCGTTAAGTAACCATAGCTTACATTCAGAGCACGTGTAGGTCTACGAGCGTCTACGCTACGATGCTACGACGCTACGGTGCTACGCCGCCTACGCGATGTCTGGCTGGTAGCTCTGTAGACTCGCCCACACTTTCGTACTTCCCCGCAGACGAAACGTGCCTAAATATTTATTTTGTTCAGAACTAAAGATTTATGTAAGTCCTTCGTTCTGAATAAAATAAATTATATTAAAAATTCAGTGAAATTTCGATTCGATGTTAAACATGGACGTATGAAAAGTGATGGAATTAGAAATGAACTTGCCCTTATACTGTAAACACAAAAATATAAAAAATTCGATTGCTAGAAAAAATCTGGCATTTTACACTTACTTAGTTTTTTTTATCTTAATCTTGAAATAGACAAGTTAGTCCCAAGAAGTTTATAATTCCGTACGAAAACATTTTTTTTAATACGTCACGCTCATTGTTCTGTTAAATTAATCTCAAAACTGCCTAATCCCCGATAAACGTCCACTACATTAGTTAGTTTTGAAAAGCAGTCCAAAAGTATATTTCGTACGAACTAGTCAGGCTTTATTTTCCACAGCTGAAAACTGACGAAAAAGTCGCAAAATCAAAAATACAAATGCCATTGAATTTGACGAATATTAACGAGAACGTCAGAATAATTCATAGGAATTGATTCCCGCTACAAATACTGTAAGAGCGGACTGCTCTTAAGCCTGTAAATCTTTTGTTCTACATCTCCGTCTATAACTTCACAAAGTCAGCTGCCTTGCTGTCTTAGAGAACTTTTTCGAAGGAGCACGCAGCCGACTAAGTGCGGATTTCACCAATGAAATTGAACGCGTTCAGCACATCTAGACGCGTTCAAGAGCTGTCAGTGTTCAATATTCCATAACAATTTTGACACTGACAGCTCTTGAACGAGTTTTAGAAATGCTGATCGCGTTCAGTTTCATTGGTGAAATCAGCCCTAATTCATTATCCATTATAAAACTGAAACCGTCTCTGAGCTAAGCTGTGGACAGACGGACAGACAGACAGACGGACATGGCGAAACTATAAGGGTTCCTTGTTTACTACGGAATCCTAAAGAGAGAAATTAAATAACTGAAGTTATCTTAATTTGACCGAGATCTATCTTTTGAGATTATTTTTATGAATGTACGCGAAGTCAAAGTGAAAGTCAAAGTCAAATAATTTATTTCAATTAGGCACAAAAAAGGCACTTTTGAACGTCAACATTTAAATAATAATTGATTCTAGTTGCCCCTTCCAAAAGGTAGTTTTCGTATGGAGAAGAATGGGTAAGAAACTCCACCGTTACTCTTTTAAAATGTTTTCACAATATCTTGTATACATCAATTATATAATTATATGTGAAGACGATGCACCTAGAATAAGATTACTATACGACGTTAGGTAAAAATAATGAAAATAATGAGAGAAATAGTCTAAGTGCGAAACCCAAATTACATGGCATGCTGCCTTTCTTCTTTTGCAAAAAAGTTCACTGCATCTCCTAGGTTCCCCAATTTTAGAAGACAGTTTTTCACCTTTCGTTGACGAAAAAATTTTTTTTTTTTACGATATTTCGGATAGACTTTCTAAAATTATCTTACATTCGCCATTCATCCTTATCAGATACTGCTGTTTCGGTCCAAATATGTATTTTCTCCGCTCTTCCTCTTTATGAAGAAGCCACCTTTTAGACAAAACTGATCAAATTATTCGAAGTACCCTGACATCAATTATAAATGTAGCATTGGACGGCCGCGCGTGGCTGCAAGCCACACTACCCATTCGCTTTGGTGGGCTCGGCGTCCGCAAAATTTCTAGTGTAAGCTTACCCTCGGTACACAGCACCGAAAAGTTAACCAGAAAAATCTTAATCGTTTTCTCAGGTTGACTTTGAAGTGCCGTGTTTGACTGATGCGATGAACGCCTGGCTTGTTCGGATACGGAACAGTCCGAGAACCCGTCTTCCCAGAGACAATGGGATGAGCCGCTCTGCAGGTTGGTACGGAAAAACCGTATTAATACGTCCACCAATACTGCTGAGGAGTCGGGCCTCTGGCTTCAGGCGCTACCGTCACCTAACATAGGCACCGTGCTGGGTGACACCACTTTCCGGCTCGCTACAAGTCTGCGTCTGGGTGCTCTTTGCGGGGCTCCACATCGCTGTCAATGCGGTGAAGCAGTCGACCGTCTCGCACACCATGCCCTTTCCTGCAGCAAGAGCGCTGGTCGGTTGGAACGGCACGCAAGCATTAATGACATCATCCATCGGGCTCTTGTCGCCGCCGGGGTGCTCGTTTGGGGTTGAAACACTAGCGCCGTGGGGTCCGAGTGCTCATCGTATATTTCGGGACATCGCCAAGTGGTTGGTCGACTCTTCACATGACGAGAAGGCTGGCCAATTTTTAGGCCAAAGAAGCAGCATTGCCATCCAACGTGGCAATGCTGCCAACCTTTTGGGCACTTTTCCCGCTGACAGCGATGCAGACGAATTTTTTGATGCCCAATGAGCTCATCCCTTTATTTTATTTCCTTGTTTTTTCTTTACATACTTATACATAACATATATAATAGTTATTTGTAATACATAATTTGTGTTCCTTGCAATAATATTAAAACTCATTCTAGCAGTTATTTCGGGAATCAATTATGTGTAACTGAGTAGGTATCTCACTACTACATTATTAATAGAAAAGATTTGTATCTTTGTTTGTGATGAATAAACTCAAAAACTACTTGACCCATTAAAAAAATATTTCACCAGTAGCATGCTATATTATATTATAACATTTATTTACATGGATATCACGCGGGCGAAGCCGCTTTCGGAAGCTAGTACTAATATTAAAACTCAATTAGCTCTATTCCGAGAATCAGTTATTTGTATCTGTTTTTATTGTAAACGATATGGGATATTTCACGAAAACATTTTAATTCAATTATGGGGCTCAATTCGGGAACATTTTAAAGTACTATCAATATAATTCAAATTGTTCTATTTGACTGCATTTATTTCATCTTTATTTGAGTTCCTAAGACAAAAATACGGACCCGCCCCCACCTATAGCCACCTTGCAATCATCAAGATCCTTGTAACCACCTGTTTGGTGGTCTACCTCCTAGTTCAATACACATCTTGTATGCAGCCGAAATACCTACATCTCAACTTTGTCTTGCCAATCTTGGATGAATTGCTTTTTGGGTCACAAAACTTTTCGAAAATTCTTTGTTCTAGCGTTGGCTTCTTCTTGTTCTTCGTCGTTCCCACAATGCTAAGGATCCTGACCACATACGATGCATCTCTAAGTTATGCGGTCTTCTGCCGTGTGGACCACTCGGTAAACGCTGCCTTCAACAGCCTCCTTGATCGCGTCTGACCATCTCGCCGGTGCTCTGCCTTGAACGCGTTTTTCTTCCACCCGATCTTGCCTTCCAGACAATGCTCTAGTATGGATTTATTCGTTTTCATGGCGGTCCATGGTATACGAAGTAGCCTCCACCAACACCACATCTCGAAAGCATCGATCTTACTGCTTTCGCGACTTTTAATGCAAGCACGTTTCCGTTGTCTAGATCTATTTAAACACATCGATTTATGTGAAGGTGTAGTAGGTAGTATAGAAATTCAGTCTAGCATAGCCAGGGGACTTCAAAGGGTATCCGAGATCCAATATTCTCAGAACAATCTGTGATATTTACACCTACAGGCTATGGCGTTATTTAACGTCGATACAAATAGATCCATATTCATTCCTCTGAAGAAATACTATAGGCTTCAGGGAAATGATTAACTTTGTGTATCCTATAGGCCCTATACGATACCTATGTATAGTAATATTCATAGCACCAGTCATTTTGCTCCTTATTTCAGTTAGTATTTAAAAACTTCAGTGGATTAAACTGGTCAGGTAGCAGCGTTCTTCTGTTTGCAAATGACAAAATTACTATTCGTCTGCAACTAAACGCGACAAACCTCCTTAACTATTTTTATATTATTTTTGTATAGTTCAATAGTAACTTTCCATGTTTTTCAATGGGTGTTGATGACTTGATGCTAGAATTGCGGTACTTGATATGAATCACTAACAGCTGATTGTCTACATTTAGGTACAATTCCGTAGTCGACTGCAGGCGGCAGCAGCAAGTGACGACTGGTTTCTATGTATTTCTTCATAGAAATACATAGAAACCAGTCGTGTCGTGTTATGGTTCCTTTGTTTTTTAATGTCTTTGATAACGAAGTTTCCAGGTGTTCAAGATTGATTGTGTTATTAGCAATATGTTTTAAAATACTGTGCTTTTTTTATGTATTTCCACATACGTAAGCTATTTTGTTTATTCCCATAGAGATTTTTGTTTTGAATCTACTTACATAGTTTAATTCACTTTATTTCTTTCATGAAGAATGTTTAACCAGTGCAACAACCAAGATTAAGTTTCGTATAAACAACGATATGTGACCAATTGAAAAAAAAATGTATTTTTATGATCCATAGTGTTTTAGTTGAGAATAGTATCTAATTACGTAGATTTCTATTTGAAATGGAAGATGAACGTAGACGACAAGCTCATCTCGATTACCTCTAAAGAATACCTGTTCCAAACAAGCAAATGAAAGCTATATTTCAGACTTGATTCGCAGTAGCTTTCTAGGATCTCCGTATAAATATTTTTGTAACTACAATAGCCAAGCAATAGCATAAAGTTTGGTAAATGCAATAGCCTCCTTCTATAACGTAATTGTGGTAGAGCATATACTGCCTTATTTTAGTCATGTTGACCGAAACCATTGTCAGAGTACGATCAAAGAAATTAGAATGGAGACAAAAAATTAACAGCGTTGCAGTGCAAAGGTGTTTGCACTTCGTAGGTAATATTCATTGTAAATGCATGTACAAAATAAAAATAACATCATTCATTTTACAATAACATAGGATCAAATAGAATACACGCACTGCATGGTTTTAGAAGTAGTTATTCTATGTAGTTACTTGTCCCTTTTGTTACGGAATAAGATAGTCTGAATTTAGTTATGTCGGCCCAAGTTAACTGGAATCTGATACTATACACCCACTGTCTGGCCCACAACTACTAACTCAACTGCTAAAAAACTGGCACAGCTACGAAACGCGGCCACCACCCGTTGCAAACTGTGGCAGGATACTCTTTCCCCTTCCTGCTCACTATCTACCACAAAAGGAGAATCTACCTGCAGGGTGTAACCTTTCGCGGTCCACTTGGAAGTCCCTGAACCGTCTGCGGACAAAAGTGGGAAGATATAACTTTAATCTGGTAAAGTGGGGCTACCCCGACGAAACGGCATCAGGGTGTGGATGAGCAGATATGTCTCAAACTACGCTCCACCTCCTATCCTGCCCTCTGTGTCCCAAAACATGCAGCCAAAGTGACCTCTCTGCTGCCACCGACGACTTTGTGGAAGTAGCGACGTTTTGGACACGAAGTAGGAGAATAACTGTCAGAGTAGGTAATGTAATATCGGTGTAATATTATGTTGCCTGTTGGTGTCCAGTTTCTGAAGTTAGCGGCACAGGCAGTATTTGATCGTGCATTAAAGAATGTGTGCCCTTTACGTCACTGAATTGATCAAAGAGTTATTTTCCTGTTCTGTAGCCGTTTTCGGGTAAAAATTTAGCAAGAAGTTTTGTACATAGGTGTGGCATATCTTTTTTATGCATTCTGTATACAATATTGTACTTGGTAGAAATTCATCTTGCTACATTGGAAAGGATTTCTATGGGACTCAGAAGTGCCAGCTTTTCTCGAAGATCATTGTGTGAAAGTGGAAAGTAGATTTTGTTGGTAACCTTATACCTATTTCTGTATCCTCTTTTGCGATATCTCTATGCCTCGTGACTTGTGAGAAATATGTAAGTGCTTGGTCGACAAGATTTGTGAGTTGGCTTTTAACCTCATAGGGGGAATTCCCGTATTTTTAAGAACCTCTCACCTCTAAATTTTTGTCAAGTTTTTGACATTAATTATCGCTAAGATGAGATTGCGACTAGATTTCGAACGTTTTTACTACGGGAAATCGGCCTTCAGTTGCGAGATCAAACAGCCCACACCCCCTTATCAACTCAAATCTTAGTGTGACTTAGAGGCCATTGTTTGGAATAACCCATAAGCATTTTGGTTTCTTACCCTTTGTTGTGGTACCAACTTTTTGTTCGTTTTTAACTTGTCTAACGTAATGAGTTATTGAAGTTAGATTGAAAAGTATTTGTTGGGAATATGTGTGTATTATCAAATTACCGCCAAATTCACAAAGTGGGCATTATAAACAGCTGACTACCCTCCAGACAATCTCTTCGTTTTTCTACTTAGAAAATATATAGACTGTACTGAACTTTCGACACAGAGAATATTTTCAGTTTCCGTTATAGTTCGCTCCCCATTTTTTATTGACTCGTGATTATTTAAGGACATAAATTTAATTTGAGTAATTTTATATCTGGGTTCAGAACTGCAGACAAACTGCACAGGCCACATAGAAACAATACCCATAAAGCTGTACAAGCAATTCGTGTGCGGGGGGCCGGGCTGTGTCAGCGGGGCGGGGGGGGCGAGAGGGGCTCGGTTTGACGTCAGAGCTTCCTCGTGACGTCATGGGTCTCTGCCACACCCGCGTTTGACGTCACCACTGCTTCTGGGGCTAAATATATAGCATTAATTCTGAAATGATCCTGAAATAGATCCTAAATATAATTTTTGAATATTTGGTATTAAGCATGATAAATAAACTAATTTATGAAAATTTATAAACCGTTATAATGTAACAATCTATCGCTGAAAACAATAACAAAATAAAATTATTGAAAACAAACTTTTAATTTCCCTCAAATTACAAATTAACCCCCATTAGGCCACGTAAAATTAAGAATAACTAAACGCGATGCACCAAGGCTGAACGTCTCAGCCTGTAAAATTCAATGAACGAGCTTGCCGACGTCACTGATGCTGCAGATCCTATCTTCGTCCTTGTTACTCGTACCGCTTGGCGACTGTGCGAGAGAGACAGTTGTTCCAGTGACCCAATTTACCGACCGCGCTCGGGAGGGATCGGCGTCTATTTTTAAGCTGAAGGTCGATTTATTTATAGCGCGGAGTGCGGCAGGTGGCTATACGTGTTCCGACCACCTACCAATGTAGCGGCGCTTTTGGAATTTTGTCGCCTTTAACTATCATTGGTTTAAGTTCGGATTGATCACAATGATTAGTGATAGTCTGGAATAGTTTAAACTAAAAGAAGATTATGAAGCAAGAAAGTAATTTAAGCTATAAATAAACAGTTCCAGCTAACTTTCTAATGTTACATTAACTTAGATACTATTTTTTTTAGGAAAGGAAATAAAAATATAAGATTTTTTTTATTAGTCTTTGGTTACCTATCAGTATTCAAGCGCTTGCAATACTCGTAGCTACCTGCCATACGGTGGGTGTGCAAACTAAGTTCGGTGTATTTTTCGGAGAGTCAAATTCGACTTTCATGCTCTTATGTTTTACAAGGCATCTCATCATCTTCTGCTTAGCCTTTTCCCAACTACGTTGGGGTTGGCTTCCAATCTTACCGAATGTCCCTGAATACCAGTATTTTACAAGGAGCAACTGCCTATCTGACCTCTATAACCCAGTTACTGAGCAACACGATACCACTTGTCAAGAATGGTTGTCAGACTTTTGGGATTCTGACTACCAGTAACGACTGTCAAATATCTCCGAACGACAGCCGATGCTTGAGCCAACTGCTTAACGTGATATGTAATGGATGGGTGACCATTCAGGACCGAATTTGGCAAGCGTTGCTTAACCTTGTAGATGACACTAGCATAAATATGAGCAGACAAGTTATCGAGAAGCTACGTAAAAATCTAATTACTTAAATATCTGTGAATAAACATGATCATTATAAGGTTTTTGAGAAATACTGTTTTTTTTTTATCACGCGGTACGTGTGAAGTAGTAAAAGCCGAACGGGTTCATCGAAGGTTAAGCTACGTTTTCCGAGGTAGGTCTGTGGATGGGTGACCATCCACTACATATCGAGACCCCGAAGCCGTCAAAAGTCTGAAAGTCTGACAACCAGTCTAATCAAGGGGTATCGTGCAACTGGGTTGTGGAGATCAGTTATGCAACCGCTACATGAGAAATACTGATATTCAGCTGCATCCGGTTAGACTGTAAGCCGAACCCAAAATATGTAGTTGGAAAAAGGCTAGGCAGATGACAGTGCTTTTATTTTTAGAACTAAATTCAAGCATTACGTACTACTTCTCTTTAATACAATAACTAATTACTGTTGGGTGAATACTCTTTATTATGTACAGACGCCAGCAGGTCAACCTACCCGAAACTGACAATTTTTCCCAATCAACTTTGAAGCTTATACTTTAGTGATAAAGTTGAAAATCTATTAAAGAAATTTGACAGATTGTAGTAGGTTGATGTGCTGGCGTCTGTACGTAACAACTATTAAATTATATACTAACTTAACTAAAACTATTCAAAAACTAAAATAAAGCATCGAAAAATTCATCCGCATTGCTGTCGACTGGTAATGTACCCAAGAGACTGGCCGCATTGCCACGTTGTATGGCAATGCTTAGCTTCTGCCCAAGGTAAAAACCAGCCCTTGGGTCACGGAAAGTGTCAAGATGTCATAGCCGTTTTGAGATTTCATTAAAGAGAAATGAGTTTCGTTCCGTTACACTAAATGTCATCTTATAACGTTCCAAATTTTGTAACGATACTAGAACAACAAGTTTCAATAACGTTACAAAAAAAGAAACGTTATAGAATATCATTTTTGTAGAACAATATTAAGTTACGTTATTATAGGTATCAGTAATATTATGCTTATATCCGCTTGTAATAACGGTACAGATTCATTTCGTAACGTTATTTTTAAGTACTTTTATTTTTAAGAACTTTTCCCACTAAGTACAGCTCCGTCATCGCCCACCACCACCACCACCACCGGCGACCACCGCAGTGGCGGCCGGCAGCCGGCAGGTGGTAAGCCACCGCCATATTCAAACATTAAGTTAATTCGAGAGTGCACATCTTTTACAGACAGTATTGTGAATGAATAGTTGTGATTACCTGCCTACTTTTATATTTATGTGATTGTGTACCTTTTTTTTGCATCGTTGCGTATCGAAATGAATAACGTTATTATTTCGTTATACCGATATATTAATAACGATATATTGTTATTAAACAGTTTAAATATAAGAATAAATATAAGTTTAAATATAAGAATATAAGAGATGGCGCTGCGTCTACCTTAACGTAAAAACAAACGCTCTGTTAAAAAACATCTTTAAAAAATACTTTCAGTGTTATAAGTGAATAAAACTAACTGTACCAATAAAACATAAAGTAATAACGAAGTGACAGTGTTATCCGCGATTTTTATACACAAACTGTGAAGTAAAAACCAAAAACGCTAAATTCATAAACAATATCACAAAACAATAACATAAGTGACAATTCGCAATATTAATGATAAAAATACAACCCATAAAACATTCTGTGATTCAACTAAAACAAAACAAGTGCCAAAAAAACTAGAACATAATAACGAAGTGCAAAAGTGAATCATACAGTGATTTAAATTTCAACCGTCACAACTATCAAAAAACAACAAGCGACTTAGAATTTTGTCAAAACCAGTCAAAAAATTCAATCAGATTTTAATAAGTCTAGTTGGTGCAGTGGATAAGGCATACATCTACTTTTGCCGAATAACTAGCGTCACACAAGTGGTCGCGAGTTCAAATCCCAGTGCCAACGCCCACCACTTTTCGTAAATTGAAGACTTATATTTGTAATTTAATTATGTGTTTGGGGATATCTCCTTCATAATAATAGTTCTTACGCTATTTGATCGGACTTTGTTATACTTTACAACAAGTAATAGCAGCAGCGCCCGCAAGATGGCAACACTAGTAACATGTCACAAATGTAAAAAAAATGTAAACATAAAAAATACTGCTTTGTGCTCCGCCTGTGATAATAGATTTGAATTCGATTGCGATGGTTATCCAGAACCAACATATCGTCTCAAGGATGCAGAAGCAAAAAAAAAATGGAGATGTAAAGTGTGTATCAGGAATAAAAAGTATGCTAATACCACAGGTACATCTAACATTACTGTACGAAAAAAGCAAACTTCTTTGAAAACCCCGCCACTTACCAATCAAACACCAAATAAAAACAATAATCAAGTGGATGAATCATTGAAACGTCTATCCCCAGTCCAAAATAGCACAGAGTTATTGGACTCCCACATACTTACCGACTGCGAAACATCAAATGAGTCGTATACTACTCCCTACAAACTATCGAGGAGTGTTGACAGAACTGTAACTGACTTAGTATCAGCCTCAGAAATGAAGGAGACTATAGCTCAACTAACACTTAAACTGGAAAGTACGGAAAATGAATTGGGAAATATATTGTTAGAAAACACCGACCTACATAAACTAATAAACAAGCTATCTACAGAAAACGAAACGTTGAAATCTTTATGCCACTCTTCTTCCATATTTCGAAGTCCTGGCAAAAGCACTAAGAAGAAGAAACAAGCTCTGTTACAACAACGCAACGTAACTTCTACACCATCCTCTCCATCTTCATCCACATTGAACGTTGAGACCTGTGACTTCGGAAATATGTTACGCTTAAAACAGGAAATTCTATCCCTGCAACAGCAATTAAAGGTCGCAGAACAGGAGATTGTAAGCCTTAAAGAACGCATTGGGATATTAATGCAACGTAGCCACAATGCCTGTGAAACTGCCATTCAGAAACCGAGGCGGGATACTGAGAACATCGCTAGTGTTAAGACGTGCACTGCCGCGAAAGGGCAATATGTGATTCCGGAGAAGAATATATTTATTTTTGGTACTCAGCGATGCGTCGGGCTAGCAACCGCAATCTCACATTCCAGAACAAATACACAATACGAAAAATATAGAGTTGTCGGCGAAACGAAACCAAATGCACCGTGCACCGAAATAATAACGAACTGTAGAAATGTCAAATTGACAGCAGATGACAAACTTTTAATTTGCGTAGGTGAAAATGACCATAACTTAAACTTAATTTTGTCACAACTGAAAATTATATTAGACACATTTAAAAATAATACCGTCATTGTATTAAACGTCGTAAATAGTGTGTACCTGAATGTCAATAAATTAAACTATTCCATAAAGAATATATGCAGTAAGTATAAAAAATGTCACTTTGTAAAACAAAGATACACAAAACTATCCGAGATTTGTAAGTCAGTAAATTACCTTATAGATTGTAGTGATTATAGTGATAAATATTTGAACCCTAGCGAAATTCGAAAGAGAATGGCACGTAACAAATCTAGTTTAAAATTGGACATTGGTTTACAGGAACCTAAAAAAGGGACAATTCCATACTACTTTAAAATACAAGGTCGTCTTGAAAATGCAAAGACTCCTTTACGTAACACCCTTACACAATCCAATACAAATAGCCAGAAGGGTACTATACCCTATTATTTTTCTGTTTTAAACAAGAGCGACTCATTTTTTCGTGTCTAAACCCAGTATAACGCACCATTTCAGAATATTTCATCAAAATATTGCTAGTGTATTATCCAAACAAGAGTTACTAGAAATAACAATTCAAGAATTAAAAGAAGTAAATAATGACCCAGATGTAATATGTTTATCGGAAACTTTTATAAAAAAAGGCTTTGAAAATTATGTCAAAATATATAACTATGAAATGGCTTCCAACTTCTGTCGGGAGAAACAGAGGGGCGGCACTTGTATATTGGTAAAAAAAGGATTAAATTATAAGGAGTTATCGTTCGTCAAAAGCCATGCAACACAAAATACGTTTGAAGCCTGCGGCGTAGAGCTAATGTGTGGTAAATTAGCAGTTATATGTGTTTATAGAACACCTCAATCGGATCCAAATCAGTTTTTAACTAAATTGCATAAACTTTTACACGATTTGCTAAAGAAATACAAATCTAAAGTAAATGTAGTAGTAACTGGTGATTTTAATATAAATACGCTAAAAAAAGGTAACATTACAAATGAGTTGAAAGACTTGTGTAACAATTTTAATTTGAAAATCCACATTAGTGTTCCTACGCGTAAATTGTCTTGTATTGACCATATCTTGAGCAACATCGCCAATGTAACTGCAACTGTACTACCTCTGCATCTTTCCGATCATGATACAGCACAAATGCTAAGCTTTCCTACTAAACATAAACAACAAAAAGCACCAATATACTTCATTTATAAAAGAGATTACAACTTAGATAATATCCGGAAATTTAAAGAATGCTTGCAAAACCTTTCTTGGTCCGATATCTATCATAATACTGGTGCAAATTCCGCATTCAGTGATTTTCATGAATTGGTGTGCCTATTCTACAATCTCTGTTTTCCCAAGATAAGAGTTAAAGTGAACAGTAATAATAAAAAAACTCAAAATTGGATAAGCAAAGGTCTAAGGCAAAGTTGCAAAACTAAACGGAGACTGCGTTACCAGTACTATAAAACTAAAAATTGTTATAATAAAAATAAATACAATAAATATTCCAATCTTCTAAAGAAATGTATTTACGGTTCCAAAAAGAATGCAAACATAAAATATATTAACACACAGGATAACAAATGCAAAGCTACTTGGACTGTCATAAAAAATGAAATAAATAATAATACCCCCAAAGACAACATAGAAATTATAAAGTTAAACGATGCCGTAATAACAGATCCTGTAGAAATGGCTTCTGTATTCAACGAACATTATGTAAATTTAACGCATGTACAAACTCAACAAAGTGCTGGTCAAAGCTTTAGGAAAAATATAAGTGTCAACTCTATGTTTCTCAAACCTATGCTGGAAAGTGAGGTGCGACAGGAAATAATCTCTCTGCGCAACACCAGAGCAGAGGGCTATGATGAAATTAGCACAAAAATCATAAAAGCCTGCTGTAATGAACTGACTGCTATCTTAACCCATCTAATCAATTTGTCATTTTTGGCAGGGGTTTTTCCCGAAAAATTAAAATTGTCCATTATAAAGCCGTTATTCAAAAAGGGAGATAAATTTGATATCAATAATTATAGACCTATAACTTTAATACCTGTTCTGTCTAAAATATTCGAAAAATGTATGTATAAAAGACTTACTGATTTCTGCTCTAAGTTCCAAATAATAAGTAACGAGCAGTTTGGATTTCAAAAGAACAAATCCACATCATTAGCCATTTTCTCTCTTATGAATCAAATACTTTCAAATATTAACAATAATCATCTGACGACTGGCCTTTTCTTTGATTTATCGAAAGCCTTCGATCTGGTGTCACACGATATATTGTTGGATAAGTTAGAAACTATCGGGATTAGGGGACCTGTACTTCAATGGATATCATCCTATATAAGGAATAGACAACAACGTGTCATCATCAATAAAATTACTAGAAATAAAGAAATGACTCCCTACTCCTCGGAATATAAATATAATAAATATGGCGTTCCACAGGGAAGCGTACTAGGCCCAATATTATTTATTCTTTACATAAATGACATTATAAAAATAACCAAGCATAAATGCATATTATTTGCCGACGACATATCTATTTTAGTGACATCTGACAAAAAGGATAGTACCGTTACAGATCATGAGTTGGATATTAATAATACAATAGACACATTATTGCATTGGCTTGACATGAACCATTTGAAAATAAATTTAGATAAATCCGTTTACATTCAATTTAATCAATCGAATAATAATAAATACAATATCAAAATTAATATAAATAAAATCAATGAAGTAACACATACAAAGTTCTTAGGCGTAATAATAGATAAAGATATAAACTGGAAGGAACACATAGATAATGTAAGCACTAGAATTAATAAATTCGTGTATGCACTGAAACAAATAAAAAATGTAACGAACGTAAAAACTGCTATTATATCATACCACGCTTATGTAGAATCATTATTACGCTATGGACTTGTAATGTGGGGTAATAGTACCGATCTAAACAGAGCATTTGTCGCTCAAAAAAAGTGCATAAGAGCGATATGTGGCCTTCAACCTGATGACTCATGTCGACCAGTGTTTAAAAGGCTTGATTTGTTACCGTTGCCATCTCTATACATTTATGAAATATGTGTGTTCGTAGTTAAGAATAAAAAAATATTTAAGACAGCAAATGATGTAAATCCTCGGAATAGACGAGATCCACATAAATTAGTGCTGAATGATTTGCCAAGACTTGCCAAATATAACAAAAACTGCCTAGCAATGTGCGTGCGTATTTATAACAAGATACCAAGTGAATTCAAAATATTAAATTCTAGATTGTTTAAAATAAAGTTGTACAAGTGGTTGAATGAGTGTAGCTTCTATTATTTAAAAGAATTTATGGATAAAAAATGTTGATGTAAGTACCTATGTTGTAACATGTTCAAATTTTGCATGCTATGTTTTATCTCAGCTAAACATGTTTGTGCCATTATAATTATATTTTAACACCATTTTATACCATGTTTTATGCAAATAAATGATTTTAATTTTAATTTTAATTTTAAGATTTCGTGCCGTTTGTCAGTATCGTTTTAGCCAAGGAATTAATTTTGTTACGATCCTGGTAGAACGGTACAAATATCGTTACCAGAACTACGCGTAACGTTATTTTGAGTAACGTTTCAAGCTCGGCCTTACACCCAAGCTCGGTCGTCCATGGCCACATTTAAAATTGAAGTTAATGTGTGTCTAATAATTTGGTCCATTTTTTCTTAAAGTTGAGTTTGCTTCCATAAATGTGAAGCGCGAAGAAAATATGTTATTTTAGGGCCGAAACAGCAGGGACGAATCAGGGTGATGGCCGAATGCATATTAATTTGCAGCAATCTTGCCGTAACGTCGTTGAAATTTTGTATATTTCCTCAATAAAAACGGGAAAGGAATTCTCGAATATTGAAGACCCAAGGAGACAAAGAGAGCTTTTTTCAATAATTTAATTTTTGGAGCTATTGCGTCAAATTTGAGAAGTGGCAGTTGTCTGTCGGTTTTGTCCGCTAAGTATATATAGTTCACATTTAGAAAGATTGAGATCAAGACCAATGGAATGAAGTTCGTTCTTTATGAATTTTAGGTCTTTTTAAACAGTTTCTACATCGCCTCCCAAGGTTCCATCATCAGGATACCAAACGATTCTTGAATATTATACGATTATTGAACAATTAACGATTTTTTTAATAATAACCTTAAACATGCTAATAGATGCTTTATTGCGATTTGTAAACTTAGCTACCTAAGTAAATGACTTAGTCATATCCTGTTTTATTATTAATAAACTAAGCTACCTAGGTAAATATCTTAGTCATATCCAGTTTTATTATTAATAAACTTAGCTACCTAGGTAAATGTCTTAGTCATATGCTGTTTTATTATTAATAAACCTAGCTACCTAGGTAAATGACTTAGTCAAATCCTGTTTTATTATTAATAAACTTAGCTACCTAGGTAAATGACTTAGTCAAATCCTGTTTTATTATTAATAAACTTAGCTACCTAGGTAAACGACTTAGTCAAATCCTGTTTTATTATTAATAAACTTAGCTACCTAGGTAAATGACTTAGTCATATCCTGTTTTATTATTAAAATACAAATGCTAACTAAACTACACATTTTGTCAAGTGAAAATAGTTATTACAATGAATTATTCATAGATGTTTCAGCTTATAAAACTAAGAACTTCCCAAAAATTGTTTGAAACTTTCTAGCAAGTTTTTATTGATTTATTTATGAAAAGAGAATAGAGTAAATGTGTATTTATTTTTAGAATACTTTTTTTAAATCGTCAATTATTATGTCATTAGCATACACGTGTCTATTCATAGGCATTGAATGACATGAATGTCTACTTCTCTTTGTTCAAGGTATTTTTATTTTATCAATCAAATGCCCGAACATTAGCTATGTTTGGGAACATATCCGGGCAAGAATCAACCTATGAGCTTCGATCGAATCTAAAACTGAAACAAACTGAAACTCAAAACTAAAACTTTATAAACTCTCCTATACATTTTCTTCGAAAATTGTTTGTAATCTAAAATCTAAGAGAAAAAAAACCGGCCAAGTGCGAGTCGGACTCGCACACGATGGGTTACGTACCGTATTAAGATCGAGCAAAAAACGCCGAAAAATAACACGTTTCTTGTATGGGAACCCCCTTGTTAAGTTTATTTAATTTTTATTATTTGTTGTTATAGCGGCAATATAAATACACAATCTGTGAAATTTTCAACCGTCTACCTATTACGGTTCATGAGATACAGTCCGCTGACAGACAGACGGACGGATGGACGGACAGTGGAGGCTTAAAATAGGGTTCCGTTTGGCACTTTTCGCGTAAGGAACCCTAAAAAGGAATGAAAGTTTAGGTACTTATTTGAGTTTTAATGAATTTTCCATTATTAGCCTTGGCAGTAGGTACAGTAGACCGCAGGGCAGTGGTGACAAAACCATTCTAAGCTGGTCTCGCATTCTATTGAAACTGTGTACTATGCTAGGTCAGCTCACAGTCAGTGTCACCACTGACGTGCTGTCGACTGTAGATATAGCGTAAACTATTCACTATACTTAAATGAAATGATTAGATTATTTATGATAATATAAACTAAGCTTAGATTTACCCACCCATACTTACATCGGAACCCAGAATCCCACTGAAGTGAAAAATTCAGAACAAAATACAAAACATCACAAAAAAAATCTGCGGGTTGCACTCCGGGAGTGCCGGCAGAAGTGAAAACTTGAATATTAACGTTGTGCATTTTTGATATTTTGGAATGGTTAGGGAATAATTTTGCACGAATTGCTTTAATTATCCGTATAAAAGTACTATAATTTATGTGTTAAAATACAATATTCATTTATTGCGCTGTCGTACACAAACATGTCAATCTTACGAATTTTCGATCAGGTCACGTGTCCTAACGCGAGTTTAACATTTTTTACCCATAACAAAAAAGTGCACAAAGACGCTAAAGAAGTTTTCACTTAAAAAAAAACAAGACATACCGTGCAACCGAACACTAGGACACACCACAACACACCGCCTGCTACTCTGCCGTACCCCGTACTACAGTCGTATCATTACGCCTGGTTGCCGGGTGTCGGGTGACAGGAAGGTACTTCCTGGGCAGGGCTTCAGCTCGGGTGTCTTAATGTTTTACCTGTCTTTTTTTGTTACTATTAGACCGGCTGATAGGTATCGCTTGATTGACTATTATTTAACAAAAGAATAACGATTTAGACTTGTATTATGCACCGGAATACTACTTTGGAAAAGCCATGGCTGCATTTAGTTGTATAATTTATTACCAGTCTTAGTCAAGGACAGAATAATGGACACTTAGGTCTACTTGCGCCACCAATGATATCATTCTCTCTCTGTCATCTTTAAACGATTGACAGAAATAATAATATAACTGTTTTTAATTTTCCTATAATTAAAAGATCAATAAAAAAAAAAGGGATTTGATGGAATTATCTATCAAATAACTTAACTGGATCTTGTCCAGAAGTGTTAGAAAAGGTCTTTCTTAAATCCCAACGCAACGAAATGCAAGTGCATTTTCAATACTTATATTTTTCCTAGCTATGATATCAATACTTACTAAAATAACTCTTCAGATTACCTGAAAATTGTATGAATTTTCGTAGTCTCGGTTAGATTGATACTCTTAGCGCCATCTACCAGCTTTGGTCGATACTAACAGCTTACTGAGCTGGCGAACAAAGGAAAGAGCCTCCCTATTTAGTTTTGTATGGCTTCTGAAAATACCACGAAGCTATGAGTAATATTTTAATCATTATTAAAGTAATATAGATGCCAAAGATCCTAAATCTCATCCTCATAAAACAAGCTACTATTCGTATTTCTAGCATTCGTGATTTAAAAACTGTTTCTCAATTTAAATATCGAGTAAAAAAGCATTACCTTTCCTCTCAACTGTGAGTATTTATATACCTATAGTATGTATGTTTATATATTTAAGCTTTATGTATTTATTTAAGTATATGTTAATTTATTACGTTATACGTGTAGGTTTATTTAAATATTTTAGTTTAAGACTTCGCATATTTATATTTTTCTCTTCTTGTTCTCACACACTATTGTCTACATTTCTTTCTCAATTCTCATTTCGCAGATCTGCTGGAAGTTTCTTAAGAAATAAGCAGTACCTTTGTACTCATAATTATGATTATGTCGTATCTGTATCTATTTTACGGTGTGTACATATATAACAAAATAAATAAATAAAGAAAAAATATAGCTTAGTCCACATTCTTACAAATAACTTTATTTAAACAGTATACTTATGTCAGAGAATATACTTATTTCGTCAACTGAAAATATTTATTTTCAGCTTTTTATCAATTAGGTGTCCATATTGTTTCTCATACTTTTTGATTGAGATTAATTTCAGACATTTACATAAGGACTGAAAATATTATTTTTCGTTAGAACATTCAGCTATTCAAGCTACATTCAGGAGATCGGCCTATTTATTTATGCACGCGCACCAGGCTACTTATACAAGGACCCATTAAAATAGATGGACTCAGCGTTCAATACGTCTGACAAAAGATATCCAAGCAAAAAAAACAATGATTAAAGTGATTTTACCTAAAATAATAAATGACATTGGTTAATCAACATTTTTAGGGTATTTTCGTTAGCTGATTTATTTTTCTTGTAAGTATCGAATGCGTTTTTCTTATCATTTTATACCATTGTCCTTATTTTGGTGGTCTGAATGATTTCTAAATGTTTGTCCATCTATTTTAATGGGACCTTATATATTTTAACGGAAACTACTCGTGGACTGCCTGCCAATCTTCCAGTATAAATTGTCTTTAATTCCCTTTACCTTTAAATATTTAGAAATGAATTTATAAAATACTTAATCATCCTAACTACATTATATATTCAATCTGCCAAGCCTTTTCCCGACTATATTGTGGTCGGCTTCCAGTCTAAGAGGATGCAGCTGAATACCAGTATTTTACATGAAGCGAATCTGACCTCCACAACCCAGTAACTGGGTAATACCCCTTGGTAAAACTGGTTGTCAGACTTTCGGGCTTCTGACGACCCGTAACGACTGTCAAAGATCCACGAATGGCAGCCGGGACCAACGGCTTAAAGTGATTTCCGAGGCACGGAGGAGTCTCGGTATGTAAAAATGGTCACCCATCCACAGACAAACCCCGGCAAGCGTAGCTTAACCTGATAGATCGACCCGTGTGGCAGTTATTACTTAGCCACGTGCTCCTCTAACTATCCGCTCCTCTCCTCCTAACTATATATATATATTATAAGTTTTATTTATCTTAACTAATACGAGTATTATACCTACAATTTAATTTCAACTCTTTATTAGTGGCTTTCGTGGACATGATGATTATTCAGATTGGTTACAGCTTTAATAGCAATTACATTTCGTTTAAAATACGTTTTTATTTTTATTAATTTATTTATCTTTATACAGATTCTTTTCTATTTTGTGAATGTGAGAACGCTGCTAGGCTTAGTGCACTGTAGATTTGTTTACCATCATTATTCTGTTAAGTACCTAATACTTGTTGAAAGACCTACACTGTCCTCCCATACATAATAATACGGTTATTTGAAAATATTGTAAAAGCCAATTATTTTTAAAAGAGTAACCATAGTTTCTTGCCGGCTCTTCTCCATAGGAAACAACCAATGGGAACCGTGCACCTAGCTTCTGACGTTTCATAAGTGCCCTTGTAGGTTTATGTGAAATAAAATATTTTGAATTTGAATATTATGTAACCATCTTATTTTATTTAAAAGAGTGTCCGTGGAGTTTCTTGCCCGTTCTTCTCCATAGGTACCTACTACGCTTTGGAATGGGCGACTAGCTTCATATTTCTGACTGACCGACCCCTTGACTATTCAAAAGTGCCTGTAATTGGTTTATTTGAAATAAATGCTTTGAGTTTGAGTTTGAATATTATAAATGCGAAAGTGAATTTGTGACTATGACCTTGGAGAAGGCAGCCCCGGATCTAGGGGGGGGCAAACCGGGGCCCATGCCCCGGGCGCCAACTTCAGGGGGGCGACAAACTCAAGCGTAGCAGACAAGTGCTCCAGCCAGCGCACCGCAACTTTGCAATAAATGAGATGCGCAGCACTTAGATAAAATCTTTCACTGCGGGTAATCACTATATACCTAGCGTAGGCATACTCGTCAAACGGTGTGAGCGGATTGCGAGCGGGCGCATTTGAATTCTGGAACTCAATGATAAAAAATAAATCTCTGTGGTAAAAAAATAAAGTAAATAATCCTTTATTTTTGAAGTTTTACTTCGCACTTCTGGCATCCAGCCCTTTCCGAAATCTGTACGTGCAAAAGAGACACGATTTCCTTTAATTTTTAGCATAGTTTTGGCGCCCCTGTTGGATTGGCGTTTTATCAACGCTCGCTCTTACAGTTTTGTAACTCCTTTTTTTTTTCTTTTTTTTTGGGTGGGAAATTATCAAATAACTTCTCCCGCTCTGGGCGGAGCGGGAGGGCGTGTCAGACTCTTACTGACTAAATCCTTCCGTTGCCTGTACGTTGCCAGGGACCATGGTATCCCTTTCGGACTTTCCCGCAACCCCGGCAGGCATTGGTCCTATCGGACCCCTTCATTTGCTGATATCTCTTTGAGGCGCGCGTGGAACACAACGCGCCGTCGACCCGGGCCTGGTCCTTATCGGACGGCGAGCTACCCATTGCTCACCGTCCGCAAGCCCGCGCCTACGGTGGCCGGGAATCGGCCGGCGATTCCCGACGCCCAGGGCGTCTCCTGCGGCGGCTAGGGGCGTGAGGGCGCGAATTTTGCCTTTCCCTCATGCGTTCTGCCTCCTCCTTCGCGAGCATTACTGCTTCGCAGAAGGAGGTGACGGCCTCCCATGCCCTCTCGCTCCGTACCATGGCCTGGATCGCCGATCGCCTCCACGAGGACACGGCGATGCTCTGCCCAAGCCGGACAGACCACCACCGTGTCCTCTGGGCGATCCACGCAGTGATGACACCCGGGCGTTTCCTCCCGCCTGATACGAAACAGGAACCTCCCGAAACAACCATGTCCGGTGAGGACCTGCGTCAGGCGGAAGGTGAGGACGCCGTGGCGCCTCTCTAGCCACTCCTCAAAGAGGGGACTTATCGATGCAATAGTGGCGTGCCCAGCACTGGGTTGCGACAATCGCACTCTCCATGACGCCATGAGATCCCGCCGGAGCTCTGTCCGCTGTGCCGCGATTTCTCGCGGAAACGGAGTTACGCCCCGGCGTTTCGACTCCTCGCGCCACTCCCAGATATGCGCGAAGTTTTGTAACTCCTTATTATTAATTTATTTATAATTCTTAAATCGCAAAAGAAAATCGAACTTATCTCAGGCAGACTGCATAATTTTTCGAGCTCGCTCCGCTCGCTCTTGCATTCTAGATTGTTTCAATTGGTGTTAAACTTTCTGCATAAGTCAATCGAAAATCGGACTGCACATTAACGACTTATTCAAACCCTATCCTGTCCTAGCCTAATTATAATAAATGTCCGACATGTCGATGTCGAATCTTCCCAATTAATTTTGAACCTTATGCTTCAGTGATAAAGTTGAAAATCTGTCAAAGAAATTTGACAGATTGTAGTAGGTTGATGTGCTGGCGTCTGTACATAAAAAAAATTAAGGCTTCATAGAGAAACATAAAGTTAAAAGGGTTGGAGAGGGGCGGCAGACGATAGTTCTTGCCCCGCCTCGAAAAAAATCTAGATCCGGGGCTGGGAGAAGGACATAAAATAACTTTTATGCCAATATTCCCATGGGATCGACTATGCTCGATAGACTTATGTGGGTGAAACTGAGGGTAATTAATATAACTTACTAACATGTAATACCTACACATTATTTTTTGGATCTTCGGGTTAATAAATTTTGTGAATACAAGATGATTTTATCAAAAAGGGTAATAACGTGTTCTTTGTATTGCCATAAACATAAAGTTAATGATTTTCGATTACCTCTAGTGCATTGTTGTGTGGATTTTATTCGTAGGTAATTAACCCCTATTTGAATAATGTCTATGACATTAGTAAGTATATTTTGTAGTCATCGGTTTCAAACAGGAAAAACAAAAGTCGGGATGTGTTGTGGAAGGTTAAAACGAAGTTCCTTTCTCTGTATATTATGTACTAGTTTCTGCCCGCGACTTCGCCCGCGAGCCTATAACCTTCCTCAAGAATTAGACTATCCAATGCAAAAATAATTTTTCAAATTCGGCTGGTAGTTCTGGAGATTACCCCCTACTAAAAACTTACAAACAAAACAAATTTTACCTCTTTATAATATTATATATATAATATATAGTTAAAAATATCTATTATATTTATTAATACAGAGCCATCTAGTATAAGTTTTTAGCAGACTTTTTCGGGCATAGCACTATTTCGTTACGTGACGATTTCTACCAGTTTACTATAGTTACTATAGTTTACCGCATACCTACTGCGTTAAAGATCATCGTTCCAAAACATTTAGGGTCCAATTTGAAAAACATTTTTAATTAATAAAAAAATAAGCGAAGGAATGCAATTGAATATTTGTTCTATGATTGTATATCTACTTACTGGTTTTACACAATAAACCTATTAGATTTACAACAAAAACATATCAGAAAGTTTTCCAATAAAAACAAAAACTTTATTTAATAAAAACCTATAAGTTAGTAGTTAAGATTTACCTTATCCTATTTACTTATAGGATTCTCATAAATAAATACATATAAAGTCTTCACTGCAAACATGAAACATTGATTTAATAAAAGGGGACAGGGCCAATTATATAAATACAGACGCGCGCGGAAATCAGTCGGCACAGCTTTAAATTTATGGTTTGAAAAACGGAATTTTCTAATTTCAAATGTGATGAGGATTTTAATTTTTAATGTTATACAAAAACTTTTTTACTCTGTCCGATGTAATACGTAGGGTTGCCAACCGTACTGTAAAATAGAGTATCGTACTCTTTTTCTTGTAGGTATACTTTATAATCTATAACATTAATAGAGTACGCTAAAATACTCTCTTTACATAAACTGACATTTTTGGCATGATGTTCACTGATGCCAGCCATGCCCATAACACAAGAAAGACTGTCTGTTTGCTGAGCTTAGCTTACTGCGAGTATACATGTTTAAAGAACGACCCAGAATGTGATACAAATGCAAAATGCATAATTTGTGGTGTAATTTTCTCGATTTCCTGGGGTGGATACGTACGTAACAAATGTTATGTAAGTACAGCAAAAAGTGCAAACATTTATTTTTTTCTTTTTTAATAAATGGTTTTAATAAATCTGTTTTTTTATTAATCGGTATGTCTTTATTTACCCTATCTGATTTCACATATACTCTACTATTTCTAGAACAAGTTGGTAACCCTACTCATACGTCATCCTTTATAAGTGAGTCTTGTTCAGTCTTGTTTAATGGAAATAAAGCAATAGTCACTAAAAGAAATCATGCTCAGCATTTTTCGCATAATTGCAAAAGAAAAGATTAATCTTGAGAATTACCGCATTGATTTTCAAGGAATTTTCAAAATACTTATGCTTAAGTAGAAAATTTCAAAATATTATGTTTGTTTGTAGGTATTGCAGTGCATTAACAAACAAAAAACCGGTGTAGAAAAAGTGCGGGTCGGACTGGCACACAAAGGGTTCCGTACCAGCGTACAATATTTAGCAAAAAACGCCGAAAAAACCTCTTGTGTTTCTTAAATTTTTACCTTTATTTTATTTTTATTATTTTTTGTTTTAGCGGCAGTATAAATACCCAATCTGTGAAAATTTCATCTACCTATTACGGTTTATGAGATACAGCCCGCTGACAGACAGACGGACGGACGAACAGCGCAGGCTTAGTAATAGGGTTCTGTTTGGCACCGTTCGGGTACGGAAGTCTTTTTGTACCAAGACTTAATAAATATGAAAGTTTTAGTAATCTACTATATAAAAATAAGTCGGGTTTCCTTCCTGACGCTATAACTCCAGAACGCACGAACCGATTTCCACGGTTTTGCATTCGTTGGAAAGGTCTCGGGCTCCGTGAGGTTTATAGTAGGTAGGGTAGGTAGGGTAGGTAGGGTAGGTAGGGTAGGTAGGGTAGGTAGGGTAGGTAGGGTAGGTAGGGTAGGTAGGGTAGGTAGGGTAGGTAGGGTAGGTAGGGTAGGTAGGGTAGGTAGGGTAGGTAGGGTAGGTAGGGTAGGTAGGGTAGGTAGGGTAGGTAGGGTAGGTAGGGTAGGTAGGGTAGGTAGGGTAGGTAGGGTAGGTAGGGTAGGTAGGGTAGGTAGGGTAGGTAGGGTAGGTAGGGTAGGTAGGGTAGGTAGGGTAGGTAGGGTAGGTAGGGTAGGTAGGGTAGGTAGGGTAGGTAGGGTAGGTAGGGTAGGTAGGGTAGGTAGGGTAGGTAGGGTAGGTAGGGTAGGTAGGGTAGGTAGGGTAGGTAGGGTAGGTAGGGTAGGTAGGGTAGGTAGGGTAGGTAGGGTAGGTAGGGTAGGTAGGGTAGGTAGGGTAGGTAGGGTAGGTAGGGTAGGTAGGGTAGGTACTTAGTGCTACCCGTGCGAAGCCGGGCCGGGTAAAGCTGATATAATAAATAATAATAATGATACCATTTATTTCAGGCTACACAGGCCCATAGAAAAATACCTTAACCTAAACATACATATTTTAATATAAACTTGTGTTAATAAATAAGGCTTAGACTATGTTAGTAGCACTTCACTTTGCACTAGCTTGACTTTGTGCTCTCCTGTGGAACTTGGAAGCGACGGAACACCACATCCTGCGGCCAAAAGTCTTCTTCCATGACGAGGGGCAGATAACAGTTCGGTACACTCACCACGAACGCCTTGAAGTTGACGTTCCGGTGCGATTCTAGTAACTGCACCCTCGGCATGTACCATCGAAGAAGTTTATATCTATACACCGTAAGGACGATTTCTGCTTGCAGCGCTCGGCCGCTATAGAACCGGGGCGGTAACAGATGTGGTGTTCGTGTTCACGGGATTTTGTTTTCAAACTGCTGGAATATGAAGTTCTTAGATAGTACCTCGTCTTTTGGCGCACGTACTCGTACTCCACGATGTCCTCCGCCTTAGTGGTGTAGTGTAGGCGGGAGAAGTACACCGGTGTGTTCGGCTTTGCGGCACGCGGGCTCACTTCGGGGTCCGCAGGAGCTTTGCCGCAGCGGTTCTTGTTTGTCGTAGCTACCATTTAGGTACTGGGCATGTCTTTCATTGACTTGAATGTGCCCTGGCGGCTGAGAGTATGTCATGCTTACTCTGGCGGTGGCGCGTGTGTTGGATCATTTAGCTCCCTTCAAAATGGTTCAGCTGAATGGTGCTAATCCATGCGTCATGTTCGTGAACGGGCGCCGTCAGTAGAGACTGGTCATCTCTTAGCTGCCATGGCTTATTTTAATTTTTGAATTGTTCTTTGTTTTTTATATTTTTATTACGGACGCTTTTAACGTGCACGTCTTTCTACATTGTTCTCACATGTATAATTTCAACATTAATGATGTAACCAATATTTTGTAACAATATTTTGATTTAAAAGAGTGTCCCTGGAGTTTCTTGCCCGTTCTTCTCCATAGGTACCTACTACGGTTTGGAATGGGCAACTAGCTTCATATTTCTGACTGACCGACTTCTTGACAATTGAAATAAATGCTTTGAGTTTGATTTTGAGTAGTATCTAGGTAGGTAGGTAAGTATGTTTCAAAAACTTACATCTAATGATTTTAGTACTTTTTTCACGTAGGTACTTTAAACTCGTTGTTATTTATTTCATTGGTTATCAAATTCCATATTCGAGTAGCAGGATCATTTTCCTATTTAAAACCTAACAACATCGTTCACGATAGACTTACCTAAGCTACTAGTCTGGAATAGGCCTCCACGTTTAAATCTTTGTGGCGGTTACTTCATAATCCTGTAATGAGCGAGGCGCCGACCTCCTTTGCAGGGCTTCGGACCGGCCTCGCAGCCGACCTGTCACTACTTACGAGATAATGTGACATTTAAATATTTTTTTTTTCCTTTAGGTAATAGACCTGGATGGATTTGTCGGAAATCTAATATGCCTATTACTTTTTATAATAAGTGTTATGCAGTAAGATAACTAACAGTACCATAAGTAACTTTATTAAGAATTAATCAGTTACCACAAACCTGTGGATTTTTCTCCTTCATGCATAGTTAATCACATAGTTAACTGAATCAACAACTTCGACGCAAATTACTCATCTAATAAAAATGAATGTTAACAATCTTATTGCTTTCTGCCTAAATAATTCAAAAGCTATATTTTATCACCAGGAATAAAAATCAAATTATGTCAATTAATAAATTTATCAGTTGGATAAACAAAATGCAATCCCTTGAAGCGAAAGCCTCGCGAAAACCTGCCTAATATTGTGGTCTAAATTAAAAGCGCAAACGAGATATTGTCAATGCTCGTTAGAACCAAACATTAATTGTTTTGATGAAACAAGTTTTGTAGGTATTTTAGAAAGGCAGATAGAACAATTTAAAAACAAATGGGTTATTGAGAACTGTGATTTTATAGACGCGTCATATCGATAGGTATCTTTAACAAAACACGCTGGAAATTCGGAATTGTATTACGTCTCCCAACGTCATCGACATCGTCTCGTAGGCTCTCAACAATAAATGAATCAAAATAGAAAATGCCAACACCGACAGGAACTAAAATAAGAAAACACTTTTCTAGCTTCTTCCGTTTTCGTAAGTTAGATTACGTAAATGAACACTTGAACAGGACTAAGTACAACTCTCCCTGCCTGAAAAAAGTCTGTACAAGAATAGGTATTACAAATTTTACTTTTAATAATCGGTAAAAAAGTAGTTGCCCCAAAAATAATAACAAAAATGAAATCATAGTAGTAGGTACTATGTAGAATGAATACGAGATACGACTGACGAGTGAGAAAAAAATAAAATACTTAGGAATCTAATTCAAAAACAGCCTATTGATACGCTTTGTGAGAGCAATGGTGGCCCAGTGGTATCGGCCCCGTCTTACAAGTTGTAGGTCGTAAATTCGAACCCAATCCGATATACGTATCAGTATTTAATTGCAACACCACTGCTCACAAAACGGAGCATGAAAACATCGTGAGGAAAACGGCATGTCCTAGAACCAAAAATTCCAAGACATGTGACATCTACCGAGCCTCATTGAGCCCGCGTAGTGGGTTCTGGCCCACTCCCTGAGAGGAGGTCTTTGACCCAGCAGTGGGAAGGTTATAGGCTGATTATGCTATACGCTATAGCTACTTCTATTTCACATACCTTTCTAATGAAGTTTACCTAGGTCTTCCTACCTACGCATTAACTACTTACGTACAACCTCCTTTGACATGCGCCAAGCCGGCTAGGGGTGGAGGCAGGACATAATATAGGCCCGTGCACCAACTCGTAATGTAGTCTACTGTCGTGTTCATTCGCACCCCGACCTACCCCGTCGACACACATCGCTCCAACAAAATAGTTTATTTTTACATTAAAAAGTTTTCGAAAGAGAAAATAGTGTTGAGTAAATCACGTTTGATTTAAAATTATTTTAGTGTTTTTAAATTCAAATACCAGTAAGTATTTTTATTTTTTTTTGGTTACAATAGTGTGTTTTCAATGTACCTATTTTTTTATTTTTTTATTTTTATTGTTTATGCTGTTAGGTTAATGTAAAAACAATACCCTCTCAAATAGTAACAAATAAGAGTTATAGAAACAATTCTGTTCATTTCTGAAAGTCTGAAGCACTGTATATATATTTATTTTGTTTTTTTTTTATTTTTAATGAGTTTTTTAAAACAGTTGGTATGATTGCACGGGCCTTAAATGAACATACATTTTCAAAGTTTAAAATCAAATCTAAGTTTAAGTTTAAATACAATAGATAGGTAAATTGTACCTATGGCATAAAATCGAAAAAGTCATAAAAAATTTACATATTATACAATATACAAATTTATTAATATTTTATTTGCATACAAAGTCAAGTAACAAAAGAAAAATAAAGAAAAGCAGAAGTATAAACATAACCACTATAAATTAAAATACTAACAATATATAAATAAATTCAGAATAAACTTAGGTACAGACGCCAGCACATCAACGTACTACAATCTGTCAAATTTCTTTAATAGATTTTCAACTTTATCACTAAAGCATAAGGTTCAAAGTTGATTGGGAAAATTTGACAGTTTCGGGTAGGTTTACCTGCTGGCGTCTGCACTAAAAACTATTTAACACCTCCGTAAATGATGATAATTTTCATGACTGCATTTCTATTGGTACATAAAGAATTTAATTCGAAGAGAAGAGACAGGGGTTCCCAACCTTTTGATTTTTTTACAAAATATATTCCAACTTGCTGATGTGGCCAGTAATACGGTATTAGTATCGAATGTTCCGATATGCGCGTGCATTAAGTTAAGCCGGTAGTATGGTTTCCTCCGCGTGGGGCTTCGCTCGGCCACCCGATATCTTAGTCACCTTAGTTTTTTGCGACCTGTCCGACCGAACTGTCGCACAAAATATATTGTAATCGAGAATTATATATATTTTTACAATGGAAGATTAATCTGCTTTGTTAATTTTGTGTTGTTTTTTGTTGAATGTTTATTTCAAATTAAGAATTTTATTTTACTTTCAACCTTTTTTAAATTTTAAGATTTATTTTCAATTTTTTTGTTAACGTGCATTTTTAGCTTCATTAAGTTGCATTACGTATCACCGTGATTCTGTCGTCTTAGAAGATCTTCAGACGAGTCTTCATCCTTCGGTTTTGTTGGTAAAATGAAGCCCAAAGCAGCTGCTGGCCACTGCACAAGATTAGTTAAATCTATACTCTTGTGCGTGTGACAGCGGCTATTGCGGACTATTCATTGTCGACGAAGTAGAAGAAACCGCATCAAGAATTACGAAGAAGGATAATATTAGGACTAACTTGATTATTTTATGAAATAGGACATAGTATTTTTTTTATTTGTTTATAGAAAGCTTCAAATAGATTGTCTCTTTCAATCCATTTGGAATTATTAACGTAGCGTTTTAGGGATTTATTTAAAAACGTTGATTTTAGTTAAGAACAGTCGCTAATCATTACTTAACTTTAAGCAACGTTAATAACTAAGAGATAGAATCCATCTTCAATGTTCGAATTCAAACTATATTTATATTACGGAAGTTTGATTCTGTAATTTATGACAACTTGAAGAAAACGTGTGAAGATGCTCTTACAAACGAAAAGTTATGGTCAATTATTGTGTTACAATTTTAAGTTTTTTAAATCAGCTGTTTTTATGATTTGAGATAGTTTAATAACTTAGATGAAATGTATTCCAGGATAGTTTAATCTGAACACAGTAAGTAAGCTTTAGCAGTAAGTTATTCAACGAACGAATCAGGTGTTATTGAATGTTATTTGCACTTAAGTACTTTACTAAAAATGTTATTGCATGGTTATTTTTATTGTATTTTGTCTGTATTTATTGCACAGAAAATAGGCCTCGTATATGTTTCGTAAATATTCTTTTAAATAATTTTGTTCCGTCGAAAGGCTTTTTAGGGACTACCATCGATCTATCGTTTTACTGTTTTATTTTTATATCTTGTTGTGTTACAACAATCAGCATTAATTTTTAAGTTGCTATTACTTTTTCTGTTTGTGAATATCTGAGCAAGCTGTAAGTAATCAATTCCTTAACAAAAATAACATAATTAATTATGAGATTAGTACCTATTATCTGATAAAATTTTGGTACCCAGCCTGTGTAAATAATGTTTATACCTATTCGAATAATTATACTCTGTTATTTTTGCTTTATTTGGAAAACAAACAGATACAATGGAATACGAAAGTATACAAAATAAATGGCATCTACTGACGCAGTTGTTGGCTTATCTTGTTCATAGACTTTTGATAGTATTTTAATTTGTTATGTTGTTTACACCTCAGAAGCTTTTTAGTTTTTTTAGATGACTAATCGGTAACTAGGTACATTTTTAGCCCATAGCTGCCGCATGCCTCGATTCAGCAGACTTAGTTCAGGTAAGTGATTTTGATGTTTTACTGTCTCTTATTTAAAAATCACGATAGGTAGCTAATACGTACAAATTACACCATTTGTTTCCTACCTTGGTAACTAGGTACAGATAGTGCCATCCACGAAGACGCGCCCTACTCTTCTTCCTACTCGCTTACAGTACAAGTGTGCAACATACCGTTCGCTAGTGTTTTAGTTTTGTCGTGTTTACTAATTACCCACTCATAGGTAAATGGTGTGTATTGACAATACTTAAACACTAGCGGAATGTTGCACACTAGTGCTGTAAGCGTTTTGGAAGAACTAGGAGGGGAGCTAGTCTTCGTGATGGCACTATCTGTAGTTATTATTTTTAAAGTTATTCAAATTAGGTAACTGTATAACTTTAAAAAAATTCAAACTAGTGTAAAATATCACAATTATTATTTTATTAATTTATTGCACTTTTCGCTGACGTAGAAATTACCTACCTACTAAGTAATCCAGTACATAAGTACTAGTTATCGAATACATTTTTTAACACTTAGGTACTTCGACTATAACTCACACAAACCAATGTTTGGTTAATTGAAATGAAAGGTCATTTATCCAATTAATTTCCCCCTTTAACCTTAAACAACTACTTTTATGCTGGGTAAAATAAAAAGATTTTCACTTGATTTTTTTTTGGGCAACATAATCGTAAAATAAATGTATTATCATCACGCCTATATTAAGCTGTGTAGGCAGAGGTCTATAGTACACCCTCATTTCGTAAGTTATTTTTAGGGGCGAGCCTATTGCCATCATTAAGGCACAAATCCAGACGCTAACTAAGACATTGATTATTGTCAAAATTAAAAACACGTTCGACTTGGGCTTCGAACCCAGTACCCGTGCTCAGCAATCGCACTTGCGACCACTAAAGCACCAAAGCAGACAAATGCTCTACTAAGTAGGTACCTACTAATCAAATAGTTTCAGAGAATAAACTGTGACAGAATTACCGGCAGACAAAAGTCAGTACGGAAGATACGGAATTGTTTTCATAATGTTCCTTGGTCCAGCATTAGCGAGTGGGGCTAAATGTTATGCTTGGCAATAGGAGGACTATGTATTAAATAAACTCTTATTTATAGCCAAGTCAACCTTATAGTGCACCACTGCCTATACTCCATAGGTTCATGTAGTTAATAAAGGTAAACAAAAAAAAATCCACATGATGAGACAGCTGTCAAGTAACCGACTAAACGTTATACCAGTCACTTCAGTTGTCATGCTACGCCACAGTTGTACTCTTCAATTTAGCAACGTTATAATTCGTTGACGTTTAGTGTTTGGGCTCTCTACAATAGACATTTTACAAAATATTATATTATAAAAAATCTAACAAAAAAAATGTGCTCAAGCAGTTACATCAACATTTTAAGAAAGAGTATGTCTAGGTTCCTATCATTTTCTTTTATGTTAAAAACTTTTCAAATTTGTCTAGTAGTCCTCTAATCACGGCGGTAAAAATGGGGCACTTTTTGTAATTTTTGGAGGGTCATACTTTCATTACCAATAAGTTGCTGAAAAAAATAGGAAATAACAGGGACGTGTCTACAGCAGACCCTTTAGGCAATTATCAAATAATTTCTCCCGCTCTGGGCTAAGCGGGAAGAGCGTGAGCGTGGGCGTAAGGGCGCAAAATTTGCCTCTCCCTCACGCTTTCTGCCTCCTCCTTCGCGAGCATTACTGCTTCGCAGAAGGAGGTGACGGCCTCCCATGCTCTCTCGCTCCATACCTATGGACTGGACCAGGGCCGGACGCAAGAGATCCCCGCCACCGATCGCCTCCCGCCTGATACGAAACAGGAACCTCCCGAAACAACCATGTTCGGTGAGGACCTGCGTCAGGCGGAAGGTGAGGACGCCGAGGCGCCTCTCTAGCCACTCCTCAAAGAGGGGACTTATCGCCGCAATAGTGGCGTGCCCAGCACTAGGTTGCGACAATCGCACTCTCCATGACGCCATGAGATCCCGCCGGAGCCCATGAGATCCCGCCGGAGCGTCTACAGCAGACCTTGATTTTATGAAAAAAAAAGATTGCTCTAGAGGCATTATTTAGGAAAAAAAAAATGGAATACATTTGAATGGAGAATTGCAGGCCCTGTTCCCTCTTAAAGCCTATTGAGCCTTATGTTAAATACAGGTTTAGTAACGAAGATTCAATGTATAACACTTATAATCTGATATTCATGGTATCCATCTATTTCTAGAAATTAATTAATTAATATATCTTGTTGATGGATTGAAAACAGGGCCCATTCGACATTAATGGCTGTTTAGATTACAGCGTTGTATGAGAACGTTTATGTAGATATCGGTTCTGTAGTTGCATCACTGACCCCTGCAATATTGCATATTGTTCCTAAGTATCTACTCAAAGATCTGTGAAACTTCGTAGGTACCTGAATTCAGCGGACATGATTTATTTTTTACGCTTCGGAATGGGCAACTAGCTTCATCTTCCTTACTGATCGACCCCTTGACAGTTCAAAAGTGCCTGTTATTGGGTTATTTGAAATAAATGTTTTGAGTTTTTTTTTTTTTGTTTTTTTTAACAAATCTTGGTTAGTACCTAGACCGTCATAGACAAGAGTGTCGGTAAAAAAGTAGTCCGGATTTGTGCCCGGTCGATGTCAATATTAGACTCGCCTCCTATACCCTACATAGGACTTAAACATAACTAGCGAAATGTGGGTGTACTATAGATTAGGAAGTAGGTACACCTCTGCAGGAATACAGGCGTGATGTTAAGCAACGTAACCATCTTTCAAAAGGAATATTAAAATTTGTAGAACATAGAGAAAGTCACACTTAAATTCTCATACATTATACTCAACCCCTAGACCAAAAGTTCCTAAAAATATTCACGAATGACTTCCTTTCTAATTGTATGCATCCGTTAAGCAAAATGCGAAAATTATATATATACGTAGGTAAAAACATAAACAGAAAACCAGATCTATCCAAATCATCGAAGTCTCAACAAATGTGTGACCATCCTTTCACTGTTCAAAAATGTTTTCAGATTTCTATCCTACTGCCAAATTATTGACAGAATCAATTCATCAATTTACAGTGAATAGTTCATGGGTAATCTTTTTCGTTATTTTCGGTTATTAGACACGTCTGTACCCTAACACAATACATCGTGTATCGATTCCAATCGGAATTGGAATCGTTTTGAAACAAATTCCCAATCCATTGCTCAATAAGTTCGAGAAAAAAATCTGCTCAACAACGTAAATAACGCAATGAATGTTGTTGAACTGTCAAAATGAAACAAATTTCTCGTAATCGTTTACGAAAATGTGATGCGTAATTAGATAGCTGGTTTGTCAGTGAAAAAGATGAAAATCTTTCTAAAATTCATTTCGTTCACTTGGACTGAATTGAAAAGGTTTATGTTACAATTAATAATTCATCACGTATTCTTTGTGATCTATAAATAATCTTGCATGTTGCTTTTTATTTGGCATTTATTCGGCTTTACAAAATATTTGTGTTCCAATTTGCAGCGTAGTAATTTGTTAAAATAATATATTATTACTCTAAAGGTACTAGAGCATTTTGTCGAGCATTTCCATCTAATGTAACATTCTTACGAATGGTACAATACAAGCAAAAGCTCGATTCAAAAAAGCATTTCCATGTAATGTATGTTCTGCGAATGCTCGACGCTGCGTTCGACGTACCTAATGCTCACGGCGAGTGAGCATTTACCTGTAACATTTTTTTCTACCTTGCTTTCATTTTAACGACCTGGATTGTAGTAGGTTGATGTGCTGGCGTCTGTACATAAAATATTCAAATTCGTTTTAATACGCATCTTCACACGAGTACAAACCGTTATCAAATTACCAAAACCTATTGTATCCACTATTTACTCATAGCTATGATTGAAAGGCAAACAGACCAAGTTGTCGGTGTCGACTCACCAGAGTTGTCGATATATTATGATTGAATCTATGTAATTTTTTGTGTCTGAATAGAACTGTGGTGAGTATTACTGAATTTAATTTAAAATAATGTGTGTGTATTTTTTCTATGTTTGATTTTAGAAAGCAATTTATGGTCGAGTTTAGAAAAATATAAAACATTTGAATATAAGTATGTGCGACTTTAACTTTCTGACACATATAGACAATTTTCCTATTCTTTGTGTGGAGCAAAGTACATAAAAAAAAAGAACTGAATACTATTATTGCAAACATTATTACTATTATAAGCCTCTGTTGTCCCACTGCAGGGCAAAGGCCTCCCTTCCCTCTTGCAAACATAATTAAAATATACATTTCTCTTTAACCTTATTTTCTATTAATAAAATTTATTTTTATTCTATTCTATATCTTGTACCAACCCCTATTAGCGCAGTTTACGGAAGGTAGTTAAGTACGTATTCGCGCAAAAAAGTCATGCGCATCTCTATGCTACGGCCTACGGCGTAGCTCGCAGTGCTACGTACTTGTCTCCGCGATTGTTCCGAATACCTATTTGAAAGCTTGTTTCAGTAGATTCTTTTTTAATACTACAACCTTCCTTTCATCGCCTTATTTTATCTAGATTTCAAGATGGTTTGTACAATGCGTTCATTATAACTTGACCCATGACACGATTGGTTGAACTGAATTTTACAGTCTTCGTTTTAATAAGTCTACTTAATAGAGTTCAAAATGGCGACTGACAGAAAAGAACTACCAATCACATGACTGCAAAATTCAGTGCTACCAATCGCGTCACGGGTCAAGTTATAATGAGCGCACTTTCTCCAAGTTTTCATATTACCAGATACATACCAGACTACCAACTAAAATTTTCCGTATTTCAAAATTACAACTGTCACTTTTCGAAATTTTAATAAAAAAAGCGATAAAAAATTGCCATTTTTTTTTCCACTTCTAGACTCGACTCTGAACTGCTTACCTTTTGTTGTCGAAACTAAATTAAGTATCCTCACTCGTCGGTTTTCTTCACCGTGTTTACTTTAACAACCATCTTTTATTTTATTTTTTGTTCACTAAAGTTCTTCCCAACTTATATCAGCACATCGGAAGACGTCGAAAGCCTGAAGCCCTTGACAACTATTGGGCACTGCACAGGACTAGTAACCTGAATATACTCTTGTGCGTGTTCTAATAGTTGTTGTCGGAGCTTTACATTCTACGGTCTGCGCCGGAGCGCCGACAAGGAACATTTTTGATTGTAATTTTGAACTTGTGTGTGTATTCCATTGTAGGTAATTTTTATGGCTAGCAACCCGGATGTGTTGAGGTACGATTCTGATGGCGGTGGCAGGTGGTATAGTATTTGTATGAATCCATCAAGTTTCTGAAGTAAATTAGTCCTGAACGCGGATCATGGGTAGTAACATAAATACGTTCGTACAAATACTTCTGCCTCTGCCTGACTCTTTAGGGAATACAGGCGTGATGTTATGTTATGTAAACTTGTAGTGTCGCTAGCGCACTTTTGGTTATAGGTACAGTCTGCAGCCACCATCAAAATCATATATTCATGCCTGCTTTTACAAACACTAGCCGACACCTGAACGAATGCCTGAATAAAAGTGCACTGTTGAATTTTCAACGCTCGGCTTACCGCCAAAAGTTGAAAATCCAACAGCGCATTTTTATTAAGACATTCAAGTCGCTTAGCGTTAGTGGAGACGAGCATTCATGTGTTCCTTATAATTTTTAAAGTGTGAACCTATTTGTGCTAATAAAAATGTATGCCTATTGGCACAGTAAGAACCTTGTTCTCGGTTTGCTTTATTTTTTTGTTTCTTTTTTCTATAAATTTGTATCATCAGATTGCCGGCTTAAGAGCGCTTATCCTAAAAGTTGGCAACGCCGCAAATAGCTGTCAAATATTTACCAATTTTTATTAATTTGGCAATATTACTGTATGGAAATATGAAATGTGGCTAACTAGTGAACTAAAATATTGATATCTATTTGTGACGTTGCCCACTTCTAGAATTAACACTCTTTAGCCGTATCTAACGCACTAGCAAAGCTTTCGATACTAATAGTTAGGTACCTACCTACGCTAATGTGTTAGCTAGTTCTACTACGTTGTCGCAAATGTACCTATTGTATTGTAATATTAGTAATCTGTTTATGTAATTCTCCTATCAATTTACGTTTTCGTTGCTCAGGGAATGACGTGACGACTGCTGAAAATAGTCGACAATCGACTGAAAAAGGTATAACTGGTTTACACTGGGGAAGTTTTATGTTACTTTAGTGTATTAATTTAATTATAGACTTTTTGAAGGTTTTTTTTGTTTTACTGTTTTTTATTGTTTTACTGATTCTCAAGTCCCGGACTCCACGAAAGCGGAGATGTGCGGAGATGTCCGAAGCGGGCACGAGAAGATTTTTTTTCAGCTAGTGTGTATCCACCGAAGTTGTGCGGAGATGCGTAGATACTAGCTAGACTGGAGCGGAGACGTGTGCTGGCTAGAGCGGAACTGACTTGCGTGCGGCGAGCGGTGGATGTTGTTGACATTTCTTCTCGTATCCGCTGCGCGCCGTCGCCATCTTGCGAGGCACATCTCACATCTTCGCTTTGTACCGCCGCCCAACTCAATCTCGACGAGGCACAGCTCACATCTCCGCTTTGTACCGCCGCCCAACTCAATCTCGGCGAGGCACAGCTCACATCTCCGCTTTGTACCGCCGCCCAACTCAATCTTGACGAGGCACAGCTCACATCTCCGCTTTGTACCGCCGCCCAACTCAATCTCGGCGAGGCACAGCTCACATCTCCGCTTTGTACCGCCGCCCAACTCAATCTCGACGAGGCACATCTCACATCTCCGCTTTGTACCGCCGCCCAACTCAATCTCGGCGAGGCACAGCTCACATCTCCGCTTTGTACCGCCGCCCAACTCAATCTCGACGAGGCACAGCTCACATCTCCGCTTTGTACCGCCGCCCAACTCAATCTCGACGAGGCACAGCTCACATCTCCGCTTTGTACCGCCGCCCAACTCAATCTCGGCGAGGCACAGCTCACATCTCCGCTTTGTACCGCCGCACAACTCAATCTCGGCGAGGCACAGCTCACATCTCCGCTTTGTACCGCCGCCCAACTCAATCTCGACGAGGCACAGCTCACATCTCCGCTTTGTACCGCCGCCCAACTCAATCTCGGCGAGGCACAGCTCACATCTCCGCTTTGTACCGCCGCCTAACTCAATCTCGGCGAGGCACAGCTCACATCTCCGCTTTGTACCGCCGCCCAACTCAATCTCGACGAGGCACATCTCACATCTCCGCTTTGTACCGCCGCCCAACTCAATCTCGGCGAGGCACAGCTCACATCTCCGCTTTGTACCGCCGCCCAACTCAATCTCGACGAGGCACAGCTCACATCTCCGCTTTGTACCGCCGCCCAACTCAATCTCGACGAGGCACAGCTCACATCTCCGCTTTGTACCGCCGCCCAACTCAATCTCGGCGAGGCACAGCTCACATCTCCGCTTTGTACCGCCGCCCAACTCAATCTCGGCGAGGCACAGCTCACATCTCCGCTTTGTACCGCCGCCCAACTCAATCTCGGCGAGGCACATCTCACATCTCCGCTTTGTACCGCCGCCCAACTCAATCTCGGCGAGGCACAGCTCACATCTCCGCTTTGTACCGCCGCCCAACTCAATCTCGACGAGGCACAGCTCACATCTCCGCTTTGTACCGCCGCCCAACTCAATCTCGACGAGGCACAGCTCACATCTCCGCTTTGATCGCGCTATACAAATAAGATACATCTCCGCTCAGTAAACGTGGTATCCACTGAAACTGAGTGGAGACGAGAAGTGTGAATAACGAAATTCTATTAGTTATTTAATACACATCTTCACTTCTCTAGTCTCCGCGTTAGTGGAGTCCGGGCCTTAGGAGTTTGTCGATTCAGGAGCAAATTATATTCATCATGATATCGCGAAAAGGTTTTTATTTTTTTTGAGTGAGAAATTATCAAATAACTTCTCCCGCTCTGGGTGGAGCACGAGGGCATGTCAGACTCTTACTGACTAAAACCCACCCGTGTTCCTTCCGTTGCCTGTACGTTGCCAGGGGCCACGGTATCCCTTTCGGACTCTCCCGCAACCCCGGCAGGCATCGGTCATATCGAACCCCTTCACTAAGCACTTACGTTCGCCCCACCGTCTTTGCTGGATCATCAAATTTTTCGATCCCTCGTACGATATTTGCCATGGTTTGGTAGCCCGTGCTACCGAATTATCTTTTCATAAATTAAATAAAACACTTTATGCAATTTAGAAAGTTTATTGGAATTGAAAACACGTCAGTCTTATGTGTCTAAACATATTTAACGACAAAAAATAGGAAAATACACGGTAACATGTAATTAACAAAACTCTAATGGTGTACTTCTGAACTTATAAAAAAAATTATACGCAAAAATAAAGGAAACTATGACTAGTTTTAAAATAGTAACCAAAAAGTGGTTTATAATAAACTAGTGTGGAACATTTGTATAAACATGAGCACGACAACAAAGGAATGATTCAAAATTTTTGATCGTATAGGCGGAAATAATTCAACTTATAGTAATAAAAACACGTTTTTTGACTAACGTTGCATTCTAGGGATATATGGGGCAGTAAGCTTATGATTACATCGTTGTTTGAAGCATGAATGAAGCTTTATTTTAATTACGGAACAAACTTTAGTTTCAAAACTCAATCTCAATTCGGCGATTTAAATAAAAACATATAATTATGGAAATTAAATACCAATACTATTTGTAAGCAGTCTGAAAACAAAAGATTCCTGCAGATGCACTACTAAGCCCTCATACGCACGACCGGTTAACCGCGGGGGCGGCTAACTACGCGGCTTGCCGCTTTATCATTTTTTTATATGCAACTATGCACTAGTGGTAAACCGCCATCAACTGCGGAGGTTAACCACTAGTGTGAATGGGGGGGCAACATTACAAAAAAAATTACATAATATCGTCGAAAGCTCGGGTAGTAAACGCATAATATACGGTAACTTCTCAACCGGTCAGTCCTTTTGACAGGTTTCAGTCAAAACACTTTTTACGAGTAAGTCCAACCCAATAAATTTCTAAATAAATGTTGGTAATTTCAAAAAAAGATTTTGAGTGTTTTAGCAGTCGCGCGTAGTTTTAATCCGTTAAGCATTTTGACTGTTACTTATAAATTCCAGTTGTCCTTACGGCTTTAGAAATATTTCTTTGGCACAGGCAGGGGCATAGCAGTGTGGTCAACTGGAAAGCTGGGCAGTAAATACAACGGTAATGTACCAAAAAATTTAAAACTATCCAATGAAAAATACAACCAAATCTTTTAACAAATTATGAAGTATATATCTATTGAATATTATTTGACAACCATTATACTAACTATTGTCACGATGATGTATTGATATGGGGAAACTGGTTTATTTTTTTATATTTATGTTTATTATACTTACTTATGTTCTCCACTAACATATTTTTGTTCAATCAGATCGCTTCTGCAAAGTGAAGAGACAAACAAGGTATATCAATCGGGATTACTGCTTATATCATTAAGTTATATCGTTGTCATAAACAGACTACAACAATAAGTTAGGTCTTAAATAGACTAGCTGTTTCAGCTTGAGTTTTTTTTTTTTTGGCGTGGGAAACAGAGTGATTCATGAAAACCGGCCAAGTGCGTGTCGGAACACGCACAATGAAGGATTTCTGGATGAATTTATCGTTAGTTTTGTACTACTTTCGGACGGGCCAGTATCTTCGTTGACGGACTTAGAGAGTAGCCCCTTTTTTTTTTTTTTTTTTAGGTGGGAAATTATCAAATAACTTCTCCCGCTCTGGGTGGAGCGGAAGGGCGTGTCACTCTTACTGACTAAAACCCACCCGTGTTCCTTCCGTTGCCTGTACGTTGCCAGGGGCCACGGTATCCCTTTCGGACTTTCCCGCAACCCCGGCGAGAGTAGCCCTCCAGTTGTGATACAAGGAAAATATCTCAAGCAAAAACCGCTAGCACTATTAATTTCAGGCCTAATTAATGGTCATTTGATCGTTTGGCGAAGCTTCAGTCGTTATACAAATATTGGTAAACTCGGTATACATTAATTATTATCGTGTTTAATTCAGTTTTCCTTAGGTTTCGCCTTAGCCGCGTCGCCGAACAGCATGAGGCACATGGTCGCGTGGAGGCATGCCTTAGCCGGGAGGAACTTTTCATCAAAGGTTAGAGAGTATCGGTACATCCACACTGCTGGCTCGTATTCAGACTGAAAATAACAATTTTATGTAAGAACGCTTACAGTATAACAAACAGAGATTCTTTTTCTATATTATGGAGTAACCATAATTATTCTTTCATTTAGCCATTGACACAGACACAAAATTCAATAATTATTACATGTTAAATAAAATAAAAATGTTGTCGATAAAGAGTTTTATTTAAAGTTTTCTTACACTGAAACTGAAAAATGATTCTTTACGATGATTCCAGGAGAGCGGTTTCTGGAGATGGACAGAACCGGACTGCCAATAATGCAGAAAGAAGTAACAAGTTCAAGAATAGGCTGCTGATAGAGGATGCTGTAAACCTACGTTCAAGCTCGTAGTATCGCAGTCTTCACAAATATTATGTAAGTCTTTCATCTTCCTTTAGTGTAGTATATTTAAAAAAAAGTCAATTTTTCAGCCTAGTAGACAAAAAGGGGATGATCACATATAGGTCAGAAATACTCCATGCTAAGATGCACAAAAAACCAGTAGTAATTGTCTTTTAAAAGAATATTTTTACGTACCAAGTATGTATGCGACACCGCCACTAGAAAAGATTCTATTCGACTCTTCGGTTTCGTGTAGAACGAGAGGTAGGCAATTTCTTTAGCGTCTTTTATCTTGTTTTGTCTGTAAATAGAAGGTTTAGAATTATTATGATGAACATAATGCTGCGCTAACTAAGCAGCATTATTATCTTTTCGTGTCGGTAGTACTAAAAGTGAGCAAGTGTGGCGACATAATATATTCTTCTTTTTAGAATTATCAGGACTTGTTTATGTAAATGAAGATCACATCTCAAAGCTCGATTACTGATTTCGTTCTGACCTAGTAACAACCAGTTAAAAAAAACAGTGATCCACCGACAATATATATTTTCTTGACTCTTTGACGTCCTTACATCATTGTTTGTATCGTCAGTGACTTGTGCCAATTAGTACATAACGGAACTTTTTTGAACATTACAGAACTCCAACATACATATGCAACAACGCAGTAAGTGCGCGCGCGGCGTGCGGCGCGTGGCCGGGCGGCGCGCGCGCGTGCGCCGCGGACAGGCAGCGCGCCGCGCACGCGCCGCGCCCGCCTGCGCCGCACCACCAGCCCGCGACTGCGGCGCCGGCCCAGCATTCTGGGTGCTGGACAACACAATTACATTCAACGTGAACAACCAAGTTCCTCAATAACAATCTTGATCAATAAAATCATTGGTACAGACACGTAATTTGGCAAGAGTCGTAGATAAGCAGAACGCGATTTTGTTTTTATTTCTAAACAGACAACAGGCAATTACCATAGAATAACAACAAACAATAAAAGTGTCCATTTTTTTGTTGCACAAAGTGTGCATGCGCATACTTACTCCCAATACTTCAAAACCTTGCAAAGTTACGTGCCGTACCTAATGTGATGGTTCCTAGAGAAACCTAGGCTGACAAAATATTCGTTATAATTAACAGAAAGTAGTGTATTTCACGATTTCGCGTATTGTACATTTTCAATAGGAAAAGATTTTAATATTTGTAATTTAATTTAAGTTTGTTTTGTTTAATTTATTGTAGTGGCCTTTTTAAAATTCGTTCACGTATTGCCAATGTCAATGCCAATTGCTTAAATGCATAAAAGTTCAAATAAAAGGACTACTACATTGTGTGGTTATCAATCAGTGTTCATGGATTATTTTGCGCAATGAAAACAGCGATACAATATCAGTGCATATTGACAAATTAATGTAAAAAAAATATGTAAACTCTCTACCTGGGTAGCCTTTTACCAACTTTGTTGGGATAACCGGATGCACCTGAATACCAGTATTTTACATGAAGCGACTGCCTATCTGACCTCCACAACGCAGTAACTGGATAATATGATACCCTTTTTTTTCTGACGACCCGTACCAACTGTCAAAGATCCACGAATGACAGCCGGGACCTACGACTTAACGTGCTTTCCGAGGCACGGAGGAGACTCGGTATATAAAGATGGTCACGCGTCTACGGACAACCCTGGCAAGCGTAGCTTAACCTGATAGATCGACCAATGCGGTTGTTTGAAAAATTATGCAAACTACGAAAAAGGTAAATTATAACACAAAACTACAAAGACACGTATTTTTATTTAAAATCCCCAAACTTACCAACTCCACATATCTAGCTATTTTAGCTCCCAGCGCAACATAATCGTACAAGTTGAACACCTCTGCAAACTGATGCATCAGACTGAGCACGGGCTCCCAACCTTCAGTGTCAACTTTACTGAATCGCTCTAGAAAGAAATCCTTTGACGGCTCGACGTTTAAGCGACAGTCTGGAACCTTCTTTTGATTTGATGGTGTCATTGAGATGATTTCGGAGGGTAACCTGAGAATAAACAATTCATTGAAGTTTACAGCTTAAGAGCGTTTATCCTAAAAGTTGGCAACTCCACGAATAGCTGTCAAATATTTACCTGTTTTGATTAATTTGGCAATATTACTGTATGGAAATATGAAATGTGGCTAACTAGTGAAGTAAAATATTGATTATGAAATGCAATCATTAATATCGTAACACCGAATATTTAGTTTTAGATGTGAAAAAAGTATTTGGAAACTTTCCAAATGCCTTTTTACACCAAATGCAATTCATTATTAATATTCTAGTTTGCTAGTTAGCCACATTTCTTATTTCCATACAGTAATATTGCCAAATTTATCAAAACAGCGAAATATTTGACATCTATTTGCGACGTTGGCCACTTTCAGAATAAACGCTCTTAACGGAGTCTGCCCACTACACAGTAATGTGTCAGGCAAAAAAAAAAAGATCTTTGTATTAAAAACTATGAGTTTGTACCCACTAGGCCGTTCCGTCACCAACCAACACCGTCGGCCGTCGCGTGCCATGCACGGAGCGGCAACAATTGTCGGCGAGAATATTTATAGCGAGCAGGTATGATACGCTGTTGATAAGTTCTAGTGGGCATAGTAGTCATGTTTCTTTCCGTGCCTGATACGTTCATAGCACGGTCATGGTATGGTACGGTGTAGTGGGCAAGCTCCTTTACTTGCTCAGTGGTGGATTTGATATCCACCATTTGATGTCTACAATTCTAAAAAATTGTTAAATTGTAGAAAAAATTGGGTAACACAGAAATTATAAATATGTATAAGTTACAATTTAAAACTACAATTCTTTCGTATTTTTAAAAGCGTAATACAAAGCGTGAGGGCTATGTATTAATTGTAGACTTGTGTGGCTTACACTGTTTGTCCACCGCACCGTGAACGGGACGTCAACGAGAAACGAGATTACGCGGCCATAGTTAATGTACTGTCGCTACTTCGGCGTTCTCATCTCGTTCTCGTTGACGTCCCGTTGACGGCGCGGTGGACAAACGGCCTTAGACTTTTGTGGTACACGGACTTGTAAAATTTACAAATCTGTAAATTGTAATATTTGTAACTATTGTAAAGCTTTGAACCAAAAGTTTCCGAATGAACACAAAAGTTTGCTAATCTATTTTCAAACGTCTGTCAACTGTTGTGATTGGTTGACTGAATTAGCAACAGCCAATCAGATCACTTGACACGAGTTTAATTTTGACACATCGTTGATTCGCATTCCAGAAACCGGTTTCTACAGAAACAAACAGACATACCACTATATTATTTTTATCTCACGAAGCGACGCGCGCATTGCTTGCCAAGTGTACGTGAAGACGTGTAGCGTCAGCACATAAGACAGGCACATACAGTTCAGACTTCGCCATTGTCTCGGACGGTACCGAGAGCTTCTGAGCTTAAACACACATTCACAGCGTCTGTGGCAAGTAGTGGTATGTCTGTTTGTTTGTTTTAGTTCTACTGCTAAACTGCCTTAATAATTGCTTCATATCCAATACTAGAATAAACCTTACATCATATAAATAAAAATTTACTTACTTTAAATCTGCATCAGAAAGCAACTCCCTGAAACTGATGATGTGCAGCCAGTACCCTAGTTCTAAATGCTGATAAGTGCAATCCTCTTCTGTTAACGCCAAGTCTTCGGGCTGAATACCTTGACAACATACAAATATATTAGAAACACTCTAAGTAAATCAATGTTAGTTCGCGATAGAGAGTCGTTCTGCTTACCCTAGACGTTGATTACTGATTTAGAATTCCCATTAATAAATAAACAAAAATTACTTTCGCATCCCCTATCCCCGCAGCCCTTCAACTCTTTGCCGACGGTCTTCATCATAGCTTCAAAGTTTTTCAAATGTGCTGCCTTATCTGTCCCGTCTTTTGGCATTTCCTTAGTAAACCGGTCGAAAACTCCGTCAATCATGTCTTCAACCGCCGCACCCTGGATATTATCGTCTTTTAGTTCAAGCATTCTGACTAAAGTGCTGGTTTCTGCGACAATTTGGAAGGAATATGTTATGTACGGTAAAGGCGAGTGTTAGTTGAAAGGTGAGTGATGGTGTAGCGTTCTCACGCGGCGAATTAGTCGGTCAGAACTTAGTTGCTCAAGTAAAATTGAAAGAGTCATGCGGACAAAGGTGGACGATTTTTCATTAAGGCGAAAGCCTTAAGGGTAACCCGCGGAATTCAAATTTTCTTACGTTTTTTGCAATTTTCAGGTCAGTATCAGATTGTATGTTGATCTAAATATCATTCGCGACTGTATCAAATATATATTTATATAATTATCATGATAAAAATGAGCAATACAACTTTCTAAGTTCATATATTTTAATCCCATTGAATGACTATTTCATAACATTTTAGGATTATTCTAACATAAGGCGTTTTATTGCTGATTCTTATGATTATAATTCTGTAATGCCATATTTGTTACGGTCGTGAATCATATTTTAATCAAGATACAACCTGACACTGAACTGCAAATTGCAAAAAACGTAAGACCATTTGAATTTCGCGGGCTACCTTAGCGCATCCCCCTTAATAATCTCATGATTCGATTCCTAATCAACTTAGGAACTAATTCCAGCGGACCCGATTTCAATAGCCTTGTGAGAACGCCGCTTCAATGATTGATTTGTACATTTAGAAAAATGAGTTAAGAGAAACACTGTTAGACTGGTTTTAGTCAAAATTCAAATCATTTATTTCAAATAGGCCCTTATAAGGCACTTTTGAACGTCATAATTTACAAAAAATAGAATTGATTCTGGTCGCCCTTCCAGAAGGTAGTGTTCGCATGGAGAAGAATGGGCAAGAAACTCCACCGTTGCTCTTTTAAAATGTTTTACATTATTTTGTATAGGTACATTAGTTATATAAATATATGTGAAGACGATGCACCTAGAATAAAATTACTATACCACAATAGGCAAAAAGAATTTAAAATTAAGCAACGACAGATAAATTAATTTTATGATAGATACATGGTGCTCACATATTTACAAACATTGTAAAAGTACAGGTTAGAATTTGTTAGTGAAAACTTGTATTGAGTTCAACAGTAATTTAGCATTAAAACAGTCGATAGATACAAAATATCCCACATTTACAATAAATATTTATTTATAACTTACTTACCACGTTCGTGAGAGCCAAAGCACTGAATGTTAGTGAGATGGCAATTCGTGCCGTCCTTCTCGCACACCATACTCATACCTGGCTCAACCTGCGTGCATAGATCGCCTTCGCCGAATTCTGAAAACATTACACAAAATCTTGTACTTTCTAAATCATAGATAATAATGTCACACAATTAAAAAAAACCTCTGCGAGTTGACTTCGGCCCCTCGTACGCCTTCTCAAGGTTCGGGACCAAAGTGTCCCGAGATATGTCAATAACAAGAAAGGCGAAAATAATTAATTAGCACAATATCGACTAACAAACTTTATTTTTTATTTTTGATAGCAAGCTTTATATTTATTGTTAAGGGGGTTCCTATTTTTTTTATTTTTTTTTTCATTGGAAATTATCAAATAGGAGCGGGAGGGCGTGTCAGACTCTTACTGACTAAAACCCACCCGTGTTCCTTCAGTTGCCTGTACGTTGCCAGGGGCCACGGTATCCCTTTCGGACTTTCACGCAACCCCGGCAGGATTAAGGTAGCCCTGACGCTTTCGCCTTTAGTATTAGAGATTCATACATTCAAACTCTACGAAGGATGATACTAATGGAAGTACAAAAGCTACCAACTTAGCAGAGTGGCCAATTTTTTTACCAGTTCTCATACTTAATGCCGACACGAGAAAAGATGGAAAGACTATGAAAGGCGTGTAGTAAAGTATATTTTTAGCACTGGGATACAATAGACCGACTATTTAATCAATGCACTAAAAATAAAGTTGAGTATAAATAAAATGTGACGCGCGTCCGTTTCTGCTTGCACGCGCTTTCAAGTTAATAGAAGTTTATTTACTTTCAACTTTATTTCAACTGATGCAAGGTCGATCTTTGTTTGGTAGTGACGAATGCGCTGCGCTGCACCTCGCCAGATGAGTGCCGGTTTTAAAAGCGTGGCGTGAAGTGATACGAACATAGTCTAAGCTTTATTTATTAACACAAGTTTTTGTTTATATTAAAATATGTATGTTTAGGTTAAGGTATTTTTCTATGGGCCTGTGTCACCTGAAATAAATGGTATTATTATTATTAAAACACACATACCCAAGTCCTGTAGCACATTAACCTGCCTGAAAAGACAGGACCATCCATACAGCAAGGACCTGGCCAATCCGCCCATGAACCCTGGGTCCACTCGGATCACTTGCTTGAGGTGAAACATGTGTGTGTTGCGGTGCTTCTTTATCATGTTTAACTCTGCTAGGATGAAGTTTGTTGATGGCTGAACAACAGAAAAAAAAAACATATTTCTCTAACACATCTCAATTTTAATTCAAGAAGGGATTGTGGCTAGGTACTAATAACATCCAAACGGGTCGATCGATCAGGTTAAGCTATGCTTGCCGCAGTTGGTCCGTGTATGGGTAACCATCTTTACATACTGAAAGCACTCCGTGCGTCGGAAAGCACGTTAAGCTGTTGGTCCCGGCTGTCATTCGTGGATCTTTGACAGTCGTTACGGGTCTTCAGAAGCCCGAACTTACCAAGGGATATCGTATTACCCAATAACTGGGTTGTGAAGGTCAGATAGGCAGTCGCTCCATGTAAAATACTGGTATTCAGCTGCATCCGGTTAGACTGGAAGCCGACCTCAATATAGTTGGAAAAAGGCTAGGCAGATGATAATTTTAATTCAACTTTGAGTTTCATTTTAGGAATTTAGGAATCTTTTGAGATTTTGGGGTTTGAGGCCAGTTTATTTGCTTAACTCAGCAATGTATAAGAATTTCGTCTCCCCACAAAGTTTTTGGAAACATGATCAAGTCTCTGAAGAGTAAAGCTGTAAGCTTCTTGAGTTATCAGGTTGTAATTGGTTCAAATAACTACGACCACGATGCTCAGATTTAACTAAATAGGATTAATTAAAACGGGTTTCTGAAACCTAGGGTATTTTCGGTTTCGGCAAATATTCAGTGATAAGTGGGATATGATAACACAACACTAGAAAAATACTGTTATTACATGAAAATATCATGTTTATTATTAGTATTCCCTATTCCTTCTTTCTAGCTATAAAAAAGGTATTTATATTTAAAACAAACCTCATAAAGACTCATTTTGAAAGCCTCCTCAGCCGCTGCAAGGGCCTCATCAAAGTACCCCATCTCCAAATATAACGAAGCTAATGAAACCAGCACGATGTCCTTGAACCGTCCTTCTACCGTGCGACTGGCGGTCAGGATACAATGTAAGGCGTTCACGTTGTTGCCGCGAACGCGCCAGTAGAGCGACGATAGCGTGTACAGCAGCCATTTTGGGGCAAGTTTCTGAAATGAAAGGGAAAATTAAATAAAATAGAATAAGTAGGTACTTTTACACGCTTCAAGACTCGAATAAATCTTTCTGAATTATCGTGGAAGGCTCTCAGATGGTTCGATAAGTATATCCTTCCACCACCTAGGAACGCGTTGCCGTGGCCGAATTGGAAATCTCTAAATAGACTTCGAACCCAGGTCGGCCGGAGCAAAGACAATCTCAACAGATGGGGGTTCATGGACGGCTCAGATCTCAAGTACGTATGCGGCATCTTCCCACAGACAGTGGCCCACCTCCCATCTTGTGCCTTATTGTTACCTGTGCACTTGATGATCTTATGACTGCGTCACTGAGCGGAGTTCGCCTAGTTGAAGTTTGGATCAAACATATTTAAACATTTTGTTATCGATACGCTAAGAAGACGACCGAATTATCATAACAAGTTATAGATTTTTATACAAGTGCCATTAAAATATCGCTTCGTATATTATGTATGTAGGCTAAAACACGTTGCGGCCGGTTTTTTCGCTCAAAGAGCGTTTTCTTTCTTTGAGCAACACAAGAAAACGTAGCTAAAGGCTAGACATATGGCTGTCCTAAAAACGTTGCCGTATAACCCCAATCACTATCATATTATGCTAGTTAATTCTAGTGTGACGTAGAATGAAGTCAGACAAGGAAGCTTCTGTTCCGAAAGTACTACATTGATTGAGGCTTTTGAGAGTATATTTGTGACTGCCCGATGGGATTTCTCATCGGCAACTTATCAGGAGCAAACAAAAATGACTAACTTCCATACAAAAATTTTAATTCCCTATAAAACCCCTTTAGGGAATGAAATTTCAAAAATCCTTCCTTAGTGCTCACATTCATTACTTACATAAGGAACTCAATCTGCCTAGCCTTTTCCCAACTATATTGGGATCGGCTTCCAGTCTATCCGGATGCAGCTGAATACAAGTATTTTACATGGAGCAACTGCCTATCTGACATCTACAACCCAGTAACTGGGTAATACAATATCCCTTGGTAAGTTCAGGCCTCTGAAGACCCGTACCGACTGTCAAAGATCCACGAATGACAGCCGGGACCAACAGCTTAACGTGCTTTCCGAGGCACGGAGGAGTCTCGGTATGTAAAGATGGTCACCCATCCACAGACCAACCTCGGTAAGCGTAGCTTAACCTGATGGATCGACCCGTGCGGCTGTTATTACTTAGCCATGAGCTCCTCTGTTCGTATTCGTTTAATTCGTTATGGTGGCACTTCACATCCCTGTCCGGTATTTGCGTTTTTTTGTATGTTTTATTCGGCTAAATAGTGTAGAAGTCCGAATAACTCAAACACACCGTCCACACATCGTCATATGGCGAACATTCAAGAATATTTTTGCTAGATGCTAATCTGAACGCGTTCACTGCACTCTACTGAGCAGGCTATGTGTGGACGGTAAACGAACTTATTCGGTAAATTCGCAATCCTTTGATATGTGACCAAAAACCGACAACCGGCGGATACGATTGTTCGTGTATTTGCATATTCGTCTTATTCGTGATAAATAAGCAAATATAGGCGAATAGAGTAACTTCACATCGTCGTATTTGGGCAAATAAGAAGAATACGCGAACACGAATAGCGATATGAAGTGCCAACATTACTTACATAAGGAATTCTTGTGCAAAATGTAATACTACTGTTCTAGACCCAGCGTTAGTGAGTTAATGAACGAATTTTAGATTTTTCTTTATTATAATAATAATAAACAAGCTTTATTCAATTCAGAAAATAAAATAACAAGTAACAGTTTACATAGCAGCCTTAGGTGCTAGATTTTTACTAATTAATTTGGAGAAAAAAGAACAAAAGAAAATTAAGTTCAGTAATCAAAAAGTTAAATAATTAAAATTATTATTTTGTAGGAAGATGGTTTGACGACAAGAAGTTCAGGTACTTTTGGATGTTAGTGTGTAGAGGTTTGTTTAGTATTTTAAGTACTTAAAGTATTTTTATCCCATGAATCGACACGCGCCTTACTTGTGGTTACCAAGTGTACTATCTACTATGTGACTATTTATTTACTCGACTTTTATTCGACTTCGCCATTTGCCTTTTTTTTTTTAACGTTGCCCCTCACTAGGAATTTTTCCTGTATTGTGGGTGCGTTTACAAACATTTAAACTCACATACACAAACAGCCAGACCCGGAACAACTAATTGTAGGTCATACAAATATTTGTTCCGTGCGGGAATCGAATCCGCAACACGCAGCGCAGCGCAGTCAATCGCTTAACCACTGCGCCAACCGTGCCGTCAAATTTGCTGCGGAAGTGCGTGCGTGTGTGTTATCTGCTGGCCCTACTCGTCTACGCACACATTCACTGCGTGTATAAGTCTTACCATCTGCATAGCGCTGTATATTCGCTGGCCGACCTCTGCGTCTTGCATATTACGCACCGACTCGAAGTCACCGTTAGCCACATACTCCAACAGTTTCTGTCGAAGGTGTTCCGTGACGACCACGTCACTAAATATCTGTGGTCTGGAAATAAAATAGAACCCATTAATGTTTACGGTTTCACTCAAATGTTTGTTTCGAGTTAGCCAGGCTAGTTCCGAACTCAAAAAGAGTTCTTAGTTCGACTAGTGACTTGCAGCACAGTATAAATAAGTAACAGTATTATGTCTCGGCAGTGACCTTTAAATAATTACCTACAGCCGCTCGGTAGATAAACCTTCCGTGTCTTTATGCTGAGATTTCGAAGTGCATTGTTTCGGCCGTTTTCTATGAAGATATAATACTGTTACTTATTTATACTGTGCTTGCAGCATTCCTAAGCTTATTCTTAAAAGTTTCTTTCAGTTCGAAACTAGTAATTGATTTGACTATCTATTCAATTAGCATGAAAGACTTTCTGATCAAAAAAAAGTATCAGCACATTAAAGATTTGTGATTATATTGGAGAAAGAATTGATTACTATAGCTTCTAATCTATACAAATACATAAAATTGAAGTGTCTGTTTGTAATGTCAAAATAACAACTTTTTACTAAATGTATATGGAAGTATATACGGTGCTTATAACAAAAAACTATTTTATAAATTTTTGTCCGTCTGTCTGTTTGTTCCGCCTAATCTCCAAAACGGCTGGACGGATTTTGACGGGACTCTCACTGGCAGATATCTGATGTTACAAGGAGTAACTTTGGGTTACTTTTATTTTAAGTTCCACGCCGGCGAAGCTGTTATTGATTCAAATGTAAGTTAGCCCATATTGCTAAGACTTAAAAACCGTAGTCTGCTTAATACTTACTTCTGAGATTTCTTCTGTGTAAATGTAGCTGCCTCTTTATCATTGGGGCAGGTAGGTGGGTGCCATGGCAGCTCATGTTCCACATTAGCTGGCACCCCTATTTTGTCAGTCAGCAATGTTCTTAATCTGTGGAACGAAACATAAGAAGTTAAGTTATAGGCCGGCAAAATTAGGTTTGAACCCTGCACTAAATCTTAACGTTCTTTTCTTAAATCGTGTTTTTGAACTTAGCTCTTCAAATCATTTTTTTATTTAAATCCATGACCGCATCAAGGTAAAACAAACAAAAACGCGTTTTTGTGAAAAAAAATAAGGCAAAATAGTTAACAGGAAAATTCTGGTTACAATATGTAATAAAATTGGTAAAACCATTTATTTTTTTCAGAATTTCGTCTACGGAAATTTCGAAATTTATTGATTACACTTCAAGCTGAAATATTAGCACTGGTTTTTTTACATAAAATTACCTAATTAAATATTTTAATACACAATCCAACCAAATTAAACTCATTGTAGTAACGCAAGATATTATTAAAAGTTTTTTTGCAATAGCAGTTCAGGCAAAAATGTACCTAACAGCAGGAGTTATAGTGTACTCCATTTTACTTAACATTAACGACATTTCTTTTTACAACACTATTTGAAAATTATAGTAAGACGAAAAAGCAATACCTTATTCCTTTATTCTCAAAGGGTAAAAATATTTGATAAACAGCTTCCAAATTATCTGGAAATGAATCCGAATTTTCTTTACAATGTTTGTTTGTCGGCCATTCCGGATCCTTGTCAAATTCTTCTCTATTCCTACTTATTTTTAATGAAGGCGGATATCTGAGGAAAACACATGTTTCTTGTATTAATATGATGAAGTCGATTATATCAGCTTATAGGTCAAATGTCGCGCCCTACTACCACATAGCCGAGTGCGTAAAATGTGGTAGAGGGGCGCGTCATTTCTGAGTGGACAAGCTATACTACAGAACTGCATCTCGAAAGAAAAAGCCGACATCACAAGGGACTGCTTATCAATTAACTGAAAGTCTCATATTAACATTACAATAAAGGAGTAAATAGAGAGTCAGTCTAGTACATTCTGCAAAGCATAATCAGCCTATAATGTCCCCATATCTGGGACACAGGCCTCCTCTAGGTAAGAGGGAGTGGGCCGTATCCACCACGCGGGCCCAGTGCGGGTTGGTAGACATTCTGCATAAATTAGACAATTTTAAAAGACAGGAATAACACAACATACAAACTGATTTTAAATTCTGTGATTACTTCCTCACACACTTATTAGTTGTAAAATTTTATGAAAATCGTCTACTCTTACAATGTTTGTAAATATGTGAGCACCATGTATCTATCACATAAATAACTTATCTGAGTCATTTTTAATTCTTTTTAGCTATTGTGGTATAGTATTTTTATTCTAGGTGCATCGTCTTTAGATATAATTATACATATAACTAAAGTACCTATACAAAATATTGTAAAACATTTTAAAAGAGTAACGGTGGAGTTTTTTGCACATTCTTCTCCATACGAAAACTACCTTTTGGAAGGGGCGACTAGAAACAATTCAAATTTTTTGTCAATTTTGACATTCAAAAGTGCCAGGAGTGTATTTGAAATAAATGATTTGACTTTGACTTTGCCTTTGAAAAACATACAGGTTCAAATTAAATTAGCTAGCAAAACTCCATCTAAACATGATAAAACAAACAAGAAATTAATTTGATGAGTTTCTTTTTTGGGGTCATCGACCGCAGGGAGTGGATAGTCACTTGAAATGAGCAGTGATCGCCTAGTGGTGACCGTCGGCATGCCAATTCATAGGTCTCGAGTTCAAACCCAAGGCCTCTGACTTTTCGGATTCATGTGTGTATTGTATAATTATCACCTGCTACAAAAACGGCGAAGGAAAACATCGTGAGGAAACCGGGCATGCCTGAGAGATATTTCTCGTCGGCATGTGAAGGCAAGTAAGAGGCCCATGGGCGGCTTTAAAACTCTGACACCAGGATAGTCACCAACTACACAAAAAAATAAGAAAGAAGTGACTTGAAATATCAGTTTAATAAATCACTGACTTGTATAGTCTTCACTGACGTGATGGGTATCGATAAAACAATAAACAACAGACGTTCTTAACTCATACTTCAAGTAACAACACTACCAGCGGTCGTTGACCCCAAAAAAAAAAATCATCAAGTCTCATTTTAACTTTCATTTGTCGTGTTTAGATATCTAGCAAAACAGATAACTAGATAACTTAGATAACTAGCAAAACTCGCAAAACTAACAAACTAGCAAAACTCCGCAGACTAACGTCTGCGGAGTTTGCCAGATAGTTTTATTTGACCCTGTATATGTACATACAAACACAATTAAAAAATAATCATTATAATAACTTACATCATGAGCCCTGTATCATACTCATCTAAATTCTCTTTGTTATCTATAGGAGCCTTCTTTTCAGGCGGTGTTGGTGTCTCTGTCTTTTTTCCTTTTGTTGGCACTTTAGGAGTCTCAGGTTCCACTGATTTTTCCCCTTTAGATCTCTCTATCTCTTCTTCAAAGAAAGCATTTGCTGAAAATTCTAATAAAAAAAACAATTTTATTTCCATATTGAATTGTTTAATTAATGACTAATTAGTTTACTGGTAGAAAATGCGTAGGGCATTAAGTTCGGCCCTGTACATTTGTGTGCTTGAAGTATTAAATAAGTAAATGACTGATGAAACTGACATTGGTTTAGCGTGGGCTTTCGTCGTACGTATACGCGAAGCTAACGCAGCGGTAACGAAGTACGAAGATATTTCATGGTAAATTCGAAACATACCTTTTGTTAAATCTGGAAACAAATCCGGGAATGTTGGTATTGGCCCAATTTCCTTCAGTATTTGCCCATCAGTAAGTTTTAAATCATCCCCTTGCGGTATGGTGGTGGAACCAATATCTGTTGCAAGGTTGGCATGTCTGCCTATATGTTTTATAAGTCTTTGCAAGTTATATACAGAATCTAAAGCATGAACACCTTTTTCTTTTAACCAATTTTCGTTGTATGTAGGTCCATCTAAGAAGTATTGCACCAGCGAATATTTTTCTCCTTCCTTTTTTAATTCTTTTATATTCAAGCCTGTCAATTCTGTCATCTTGTCGAAGTTTTTACCTAAATCCCTGTAATCTATAAATTAGTCATATTATTTATATTAGTCTACTAAAAATATTAATAAAATTTTTGTATGGTCTGTCCAAAAGTATTTGATGAAAATGTAAACAAATGGATCAGAAAACGCACTGTCGATGCCAATTTGTAGTGCCAATTACAACTTGAGTGCTTTGATTTGATAATATGAAAACTTAAACCCAAAATTCTAATTTTAAATCACCATAAAGAAGTTTTTCAATTGACAGTTGAGGATAATATTTTAAAAGTTAAATTTTCGTTGATGCTTTTTCAATTACAAATAATTAATGTTATGGAAACATTTTTTTTTTGGAAAAAGTGGTAGATATAAAGTTTACACCTTTTAAATACAGATAAATGTGTTCCTAATTCTCTTTAGTATGTGATTGCGTAAGAATTTAATCTGAAGGCCAATTCTAGTGATTAAAAACATTCAAAATCTAATCACAATCTCATCTCAGCAACAATCAATGTTCAAAACAGGCAAAAAAAATTAGGCCAGTTCGAAGTATTTTTAACAGATTGAGATTAGAACGCGAACAAGGTTTGTTTACACTTGTTTGATACTTTTGAAATGGACATTAAATAGTTCATGTCTTACCAAAATCGTCAGCTTGTTTCATAGTCCTTAAGAAAGCCGCCTGTGATTTAAGCCAGTGTGCCTCTCTCTGGTTGTATTGTGTCAGTTCTTCACGTAGTCTGTTTAAAGTACTGTAACATGAATGATACAAGTTAGTGTGAAACCAAAGAATCAATGGGACAATCCCTCTGCTAGATGGACCAACCGGCCTATGTCCAGTAGTGGACTACGATAGGCTTAGTTGAGTGATGAAACAATAGAATTTTCACTGATCAGTGACTGCTGTCTAGTTAGCATCACTCAAAATAGTGGTTACATTTTCTTGTGTTGGGGCTTTAGTTGAACTGCGTTTTAAAATTATTTTAATCACCCCCTTTAATATAGGACATAAACATAGCTGTTGAAATGTGGGTGTACTACACACACACGTAAGAGAACAGGAGTGATGGAATGTTTTGTTTATTAATAAATTGCTGAAATGACTGCATATAACATTAAAACAATAATTTTCATAAATAATACTCACTCTTTAACTACTTGCATCTTTCCCAACATATATTTATGGCACAACATGCCGTATCTATGCTTCTCTGCTAGTTGAAACGAAGGGTTCAACTTCAGGCATGTATCAAAATGTTTTAATGAGCTGTTGAAGTCACCAACCACCGCAAATGCATTGGCTAGTATGAAATGATTGATGGGACAATGATGGTCATGGTCTACCGCTGCTCCAAGGACTATAACAGCATCGTCTGTGACTTTACTGCGGTGGAGTATCAGTCCCATGCTTAAAAGAGCTATGTCTTTATATTCCCTGTAAAGGGCAGGAACTTATGTCAGTAAAACATAATGTTGATAACATCAAATGAAACGAGAAGGAAAAATATTTATTCACTTACAATAAAAAACATTTTTATTACTTACAACATAATTCGACTAGAGGAAAAAAATATTATTTACTTTTAATTAGGTCATGAGGCCAATTATGTTATACTTTTCTAGATAAACAATTTCTGTGGAGAACGTAAATAATCATGCAACAACAATGGGAATGGGTTGATCAGACTTTTAAATTATTCTATGTTTTACCTTGGTGCATAATGCACAGCTCTTCGACTGCACTCCATGGCTTTAGGGGCATTTCCTCTGACCCTCCAGTAAAGAGAAGCCATGTTGTAGTGTAGCCATGAGGAACTGTTCTTCCTAAGAACTCCAGCCAACCAGTGACCAAATTGGTCAACACTCATTTCTGTAATGTCAGAACTTCTTGGTGACATATTCTCTGGAAGGGATGTCTCTGGATTTGCACTTAAGTTTTCCCTCTGTTTCATACTCTGGAATTTATATCACATTCTTCGTTAGCTATTGAATGGCACAGCACACTGCATAATTACACAACAATTTATTCATTTTATTTAATAACAATATTATTACATTCATTCTAGAACACCAATGCATGTCAAATAAATTAATCCGTAAACATACCTCCAAATGTTCAAACACACACATACTAAACGTCAAGGAGGAAATCCTCTTACAGTCAGGAACATCAGCATCTCCATAATTTAAATTACGAAGCGTAAACTCTTCAGTGCCAATCTTTGTTTTCCCCTCTTCCAATGAGGAGGTATACCAGTCTATTGTGTTCAATTGACCTGCTCTCACGCAATAGTCATCTTCGTTCAGTAACATGTGAATATTTGTATCTCGTTCCAGCTCGGCCCACAGGCCTTTTATAATCTGTTGTCTTAGAGACAAGTTATGGTGTATGTTGATAATGTTGTCCCAACGCGTGTCTTGATTTAGGAATGCGAGTAAGTCGAAAGGTTGTGCCATTTCGAAAGGTGAGTCCAGCTAAAACAAAAAGGTTTTGTTTTTAAGATAAACAGCTCATGCTGACACTACACACAGCTGTGTATGACTGACATAGATGAGCTGGATCAATTTTTTTATTTCTATTCCCAGTCTGTTCAGCACTGATATTATTAAGTCATGATTTTTTCGAATATATTAACAATTGACTTCTGTTCAAGGTAAAGCTAATTAGCAAGACGTTTACTGCTACTAACTGAATACACAAATAGTAAAAAGATAAGTATATGATGGCCAAACATAGAGATAAGTGGCCAAATAATGTTGGGACAGCTTATCATTAAAATATTCCTATTGGGTTTATAAGTTGAGACAGTAGGAAGGGTTTAATAATACAAGAAATAGTTATCTTACCCGCGGCTGTATCAGACCGCCTTCAGTGACCATCCAGTGCGTCGAACCTTGCGTCTGAATGGTACAAAAACTGAACAACCACCAAAGTTTCATGAGCTCCATTTTAATTTTTTTCAAAACAATTCCGCCACTAAAAAGTCAAATTATTCATAATAAAACTCTAACTTCTCATTGATGAAAACGATCAAGACTGGATAAATGAATTATTATCATCGTAAAACAACGAACGATTGATTCCTCCAGCGGCGATAAATGACATGACATTTGACATAATGAATGACATTTTTGTGATCAACATTTTAACCTTCTCCGAGATGCTAGTGTTGTACTTATCATCGAAAGCTCAAGAAAGGCAAGAAAAATTAAGTCGCTGCCGTGGGATACAGCGCTATACTGGTGACCCCGAGTAGAACACTATTAAAATGTGTGATAGTGAGTCCGACCACACTCTATCGTCACAGCCGGTGAAATAGGGCTGAGAGGCCCTATTTCACCGGCTGTCTCAGCCTCCCAGAAGAAAAAGATGAAGCAGCTGTTAATGCATGAGGAGCTCGCAGACCGGAAGTCATCGCAATTTCATAGCTATCTGCAGGACCAAGTTTGCCCGAGGACTTTGTGCGCGCTATTTGGAGTAGTCGACTCCCCAGCAGTATCTAAACCCTCCTGGCATCGCAATCTCATAGCAGCTTGGAGGTATTGGCTGAGCAGGGAAACGAGTCTTCATCTTCGACAGCAAGACCCACCGTGAGTGAGATGGCAGCTGAAATCGCAGGTGCAGGAAACCTCAAACGGCGCAAATATAACAACCTTATTGATAGGTATATTTTTGAGCCGTTTGGGGTTGAAACACTAGGGCCGTGGGGTCCAAGTGCTCATTGATTATTTCGGGACATCGCCAAGCAGTTGGTCGACTCTTCACCTGACCAGAGGGCTAATCAATTTTTAGGTCAAAGAATCAGCATTGTCATCCAACGTGGCAACGCTACCAGCCTTTTAGGCACTTTTACCACTGACTGCTATGCGGACGAATTTTTTTATGCCCAATGAGCTATTAAGATATTTCATTTTTATTTTTCCCTTTACATACTTGTACAGACGCCAGCACATCAACCTACTACAATCTGTCAAATTTCTTTAATAGATTTTCAACTTTATTACTAAAGCATAAGGTTTAAAGTTGATTGGGAAAATTTGACAGTTTCGGGTAGGTTGACCTGCTGGCGTCTGTACATAATAAAAACATCAAGATAGAGTAGTGATATTAAAATATGACTATATTTATGTGTGTATATAAATGTGCTGTGTTGAGTAATTTAATGACTATTCCTCAGTGCACTAAAACTATCAGACATATATAGTCGTCAAATACGAACAAATTACTGCAAACTGTCCGCCAGCGCTGGCCACCGCGAATGCCTCTATCTGAACACCGCATCAAATTTCTATCAAAGACGTTCAATTAATTAATAATATTTGAGAAAAATACAGACAGGTTTAAAAATTAAATTTTATAAATATATAAACTAATATAAAATAATATTTGGAACATTGATTACTTTTAGGTCGTCGTATAGTTTTCATTCACATCACTACACGACGTAAATTGTTACGTCCAAAAACCAATTTCATTTCATTGTTTTATTTATTGATTACCTTCATTTTAGTATATTTTTTTATAGAAAACTCCTTTCAAAAAATTAGATCACTTGTTTTTGATTGTTCTGCATCTACAATGCTGTACAAATAGGCTTCGTTAGATAATTTACGTTGCATCTAAAATTCTTTGATCTTGCGAGTTTACAAAATATTGCCCATATAACATAACACAGCTGATTTCTAAGTATGCTTGCAACTTCTGGTAAATTAGACAAAGCAAACATTTTGATCTTGAGTTAGAACGTACAAGTAGATAAAGCTTGATGAAACATTAATTATGCCTACAATGTCTACATAGGTGTAATACACCCAGTACGTAGGTACTTATAGGTAGGTACCTAATCATTTTATAAAAATATATTTATTTCCAAGGACTGTTTCACAAAACTACGAACTACAAAAAGATATCTATCGGAAGTTAACATTTAACACAAAAGGCATTATGAAAGGGTGTAGGTATGTCTAGCTATTGTAAAAACCCTCGCCTCGCTCCACGGCCTAATGCGCATGTCCAAATAACCTCATATAATCCACGCCTTAATTCATCCACATAAATTGTAACATTGTACTTTTTACTGTTACAATTGCATTTGTGAATAAACACAAGAAGGCTTTACATTGCCAACTATATCAATACCTGGCATACAGGCATCGATCTGACAGAAGTAATTTTTAATTCATGAAACGTCGATGTTTCACAAATGTGTCAGATTGGGGGTTGTTACAGCGCTGATTGAGGTGCACGGCTAGGCTCAAGGGAATCATTAAAAACTATGTGATCGCAGTGTGTTAAAGTATCGCGTGAGTGAAAGATAAAATGATAAATGACGCACAAGTACAGTCGCCGCCAAATTTGGATGTGCGTGGCGACGAACGCACAATCGAAAAGTGTGATGTAAATAGCAGTGTTAAAATATTGGAATATAAGGTCGTTATACATGCTAAGTGCTGAAATTGTAATGCTATTTGTTAAAACGGTGAAATAATTTGCAATTTCCTTTTGAAGGGACTGCTCTGGACCTATGGTTTGAGGGAAATATGTTTAACTGCACTCTGGCTTCCATTAGGTGCTTTAATATTTTGTTATGCGACAGCGTCTATGTTTCAAGCAGATGACATACATGAAACACATTGTAGGGTAAGTAATCCTTCTCCTCGATGGGTTAATGCTGTGCCGAATAATAACACCTATAGCAAAATAATAGGACTTAGTAAGAAAGCACGTGTAGTTACCTATCTACTTAATAGACATGCATAATTGTTTACATTTATCAATTAGATAAATTACGTAAACAAATAAGTGGTTACATAACCGTAGCAACGTTTAACCCTTAGCCTCTTAGCCCTTGTTTACTTATTACGCAAGGCTCTGCAACATTTTTTCACAGACTGGACTAATTTTATTAGGTATAACAGGTACATTTTTTCTGATATACTAATGAATGCTTACCTTACTCTCTTGCACTTATGTGCATGGCTTTAGTCGTACCTGGCAGTACCTAGAACCTTAGTACTTAAGTATAAGGACCTACATTAGAGTTATCTGGGTCTGATTTAAATCATAGATCTCATAAATGATCGTGATATGGAAAACGTTACGTCGATTGGTTTTGCAGCGAAAGGGTTGTCTTATCGACAGTACCAACCTACGCTATATCGACAGGACACATAGGGAGGGACTATAATGTCCTCCTGATCCTGACTGATATTCGGTCACGGCACTCACGGCGGTCAAGCTCAACGGAGACTAGCCAAATACGTACCTAAGCAGGAGATATAGTGCATAAGAGTGTGGTCAAAAACCGATGCCCTCTTCCTTAAAATGCTCACCGTCCGACGGGTGGACACTCCGACTACCGAGCGGAGATCAGGGGCAGGAGTGTCTGACGTCAGCTTTAAGTAAGTACCAACGTGCCCTCCGAAGCAGTGACTTCTAAGAGCACGAAGGTATCTAAAACCGATAGATACCCAAGTGGGATCTATGCTCTCCGAAGCCAATATTTCGGAGAGCACGAAGGTATCCGTGGATAGGAAGGTAAAGTGGGTATCTATCATACCGCAAATTTCCTGACTCCGGACTGCTACTCAGACATTCCTTACGGAAAAACAAAATGATAATTTGCCCCAAGTCGGGCAAATTATTATTGGGTTAAACGGACCAAGGGACATCACGGTCGGCAGTCGCTCTTGCGATCACTAGACCGAAACACCAAATCAATACAAACTACTTAATTTTATAGAATCTCTATGAAAACGGTGCTTATTGCGAAAGATTTATTATTGAAATAATTTTCCACTTTTTGTTTGGTACTAGAGTATAGGTACCTACTAAGCCTTTTTGCCTAATTCAGGCGCAACGGCTTCCCTCCATTTCTTGCTTTTCTCCTTTTGTGCTGTTGCTTTATCTAACCGTAACTTCGAAATAGATTTGCATGTAGCGTAAACATCGATTTACGTTTTTAGTATCGCGCGACCATTAATATTGCGACTTTTGATTATTAATCAGACTCAAGTTGACTGCCTTTGTAACTATGTAGGGAACAAATATATTGGAAGAGTATTACTGTAATGGGGACCATCCTTTGTTCACTATCATCATCTGCCTAGCCTTTTCCCTGGAGTCGGCTTCTAGTCTAACCGGTTGCAGCTGATTACCAGTATTTTACAAAGATCGACTGCCTATCTGACCTCCACAACCCTGTACTAGGCAATACGATACCTCTTGGTAAGACTGGTATTCAGACTTTCGGGCTTCTGAGGACTCGTAACGAACAAAGAATCACGAATGACAACCGGGATCAACGGCTTAACATGTTTTCTGAGGCACAGAGGGGTCTTGGTATTACGTTGTTTTAAACTTAAGTAGTTTCAATAGAATAAGAGGCCTGCTTACACTGGTTTTTTTACCACTGACGTCTGGCCACGTGTACATCTAGGCACGCGTGCTCATGTGGTATGGTAGCCGAAACAGTGCCCAGTTCTCTACTTCTTTATTTTAATGTTTCATTGCTTGTGACATGACCCGCAAAATGCAGACCTAACAAAAAGCTCGAGTGCAATAATTGTTTGATTTTAACTATATAGGTACCTTTTAATTTCCAGGTCTACAATGTAGTGCCATCAATAAGTGCGATTACCGGGATAAGCCCACAGAGGTACATTTGGAGAATATGTATCGCTTTCCATTTAGGACCAAGGCTCTTGATAGGTTCTTTATACTACAGCTATCATCGAGAGCGCACTTCTCATATTACCGAGGAAAAGGTAATTTTTATTTACATTTTTTTTTTATACAGTTCCGGTCTTCTATGGAAAACTGAAACTTTTATAAGATCACTTTTTTATCACAGAGGTTCTTCTCAAGATGAAATTGTTACTTAACATTTATAAGAGCTTTCTAAGAATGTTTTTTTATGTTTGGTTATTAGATAATGAACATACAGGAAAATTATAGGTAGCTATTTACGAGTTGCGGCAGCGCATGTTGCAGTTGCTGAAAAATAATTAAGTAACCACCAAAAATAGGCGTCTTGACCTAATAAGGCCTTTTGACCTAATCATATAGTATTCTTCTTTATCAAATAAAACACGTTAATAAGCTGAATATATGATTCAGCTTATTAACGTGTAGGTCATTTTTTTCTTTGACACTGTTCTATGTTTAAAATCTTCCAAAGCAAAAAGGCAGCTTTAATTTTACCGATTAGAGGTATGTAGGTGAGTAGGATTAGCTAAATGAGGGAGGAGTTTAAATACTTATTAATCTAGATTATGAATCATTCATTTAAGTAGCAAGTACTTGCATATACAGGGTGGATTAGTGACCTGCATCCATCAAGGGGGTGATTCTACCTGTTATACTATAAAACTTTCGCTATGAAACACTTAATAAAAAAATCTTAAAAATGACTTATCGTAAATGAATCGAAATAGTCTGTCTACTGTTGTATAGGAATTTGTTACTTTTTTCACGAATCGTATATTAGTTTCATGGTGAAAGTTGTTTAGTATGGCGGGTAGAATCACCCCCTAGACGGAAGCAGCGTCTACATCGCCACCCTGTAGGTATTAAAGAAGTAGGTAGCCTACAAAACCTAAGAAAGGATGCCGAACCTTTTCTATTTTAAACGATTTACGTTTTCACCTTTGAACTTCAAAGGTTACAACGTAAATAAGTTATCTAGCACGAATGGAAGTTAAAAATAATCCGGTCTCCTACGATGCACAAACAGTGATGCGCCTGAACAATTGAATCTGAATACCTACTCACAAATTTATGATGTTTTTTACAGGCTCGGACTGCAGCGACCAAATTAGGAACAGCATGCTATTGGCTTAATTTCATAGAGCTGTTTGCGCTAACAGGCGTTACGTATATCTCCAATAGGGAAAACTATTGTAAGTGCCAACTTTTACTTAACTTATTAATCAATTACTGAATTTATTAAAAGTGTTTTCTTACAATTTCTTTTTGGAGATTTATATTGCTGCTTCTTCAAGGGTAAGATTCTAGACTTCTACAGATTAAGTTTTGTTTTTAGATCAGACTTTTTTCTTGCATAACTTTTACCCCATTATACTAATCAATTTAGTCCACAAACATCCACAAAATAAAGGGATTCTACGCCTACGTCATCTCTCGACCCTAATCACATCACTATCACATTCTTCCATACTAAACGCACGACATTGATTCTCAATTCCATGTGTTCCAGTTGTTCACGAGAAGATATTCATAGTGTTCATGGTAACAGCTCTGTTGCACATGCTGTGTCGCGCACGCGTCGGATGCATCGCAAGCCATATCGTGGAACCAGTGAGGTCCAACAAACTTGTGTGGACGCTGTTCTACGTCGCCATTGCTGCCACCGTGGGACTGATTATATTCTTCTTGCGTCATCGACTGCTGTGCCGGCCGTTAGGTAATTGTTTGCAGTTTATCGTTTAGTTATGTAGTTTGTTAGATAGTAGTTCAAGCTCTTAGCAGTAAATAAAGGGATAAAGGGCTTGTTCTTGCTAGCTTATCGTAATAAAACACTCGAAATAAAATCTAAAACCGAAGTAAGTATCTCTAGTAGTCAAGGCTAGTCTAGTAGATAGGTACCGACTTATCTAGTATCAAGCAGGTATCAATCGATGTGGTATTATTTAGTGACCTTTTATTACGCATTTCTCTTTTATTTGGGCTGTGACCTTTCCATGAACCGGAATATAATGTCATAGCATTCAATTCTGCAGAATACCTATTAGTAAGGCAGAGAATATTGATGATAAGTAATATATTTTCCCGCCATTTGAGGGATTTTCTTTACTTTTTCGTTCTATAATTAATTATTCCACTTTTGCACGTTGCCAGCTGGGTTCTTGCGTAACACACATAAAAATGTCAACTGATTGCATTTTCTTACTTTTGACAGTTCAGCCACATTCATTGCGTTATTTACGTTGTTGACCAGACAACTTTATTAAACCTATGAAGCAACGGATTAGAAATATCCTTCAAAACTCTTGGATTGTGATTGAAGCTGTGTTAGACAAAAATGGTGTAGATCAAAACAGATTTGAATGTACGGTTATCTCCCGGACGCCCGGCAAATGGTTGTGAAAGGAACCGTGGGGTTTTTCAGATTCGGCGAATCGTCAATCGGCGAAGCGAGTCTGGGGAGAAGAGAGGGTTATGTCAGATTCCTACCGACTACAAACTTTTTAGTAACGGACAGCATCCAACTTTACACTGAGAACATTTTCTCAGTGTAAAGTTGGATGCTGCCCGTTCAACTGATTTGAGCTCACAAGGAGCACGGTAAATCATCTAAGTATTGACTGTGGAGTCCTGTTGGTTGGATCCCAGGGCGGGCAAAATGTTTCTGGGTCTCGGTGCATAGCAATAGGCTCCCTATTTCTGTTATCTAGATAGGTAAAATGTCTTCTAGCTATACCTACCTTAGGTACCTGTATGTCCTTTCATTATGTTCAGTTTATATAATGTTATAAGACTTTTGTAAATTTTTTTTCTGTTCTGACAGTAGTAAACTAATTAAAATTGTCAAATACTTTTGCTCATATAAATTTTAGCTTTTGTTAAAAATATAATACTTACAGCTGAATACAGCAGCTCTATTAACTCTCTATTACACTTTTAGTTTTATAGTGTAAAAAATAAGGCAAAAGTATTACAAGAGCGTCATAGTAGTACCTTATACAGCTTTTAGTGGGTTCTGTTTTATAGAAGCTGTTTTATAAAACACCTACCAGGAACCTTTATAGAACCTTCTGCTGTACAACTGAAAAATTACAGATATTTTGCCACCTGAAAGCTAAAAAAATACCGCTGCCGTTTCATATGTATTTCCTTTCGTCTATAAAGTGAAAATTTGCATTTTCAGCATTTACATGGTTCTCGGTGTGCGAATACATCTTGGCGACGGCGAACATGGCATTCCACGCCATTGTGGTCCGCGACCTCCCTCTACACGAACTCCAAGTGGTGTGTCCTACTCACAGTAAGGCGAACTGAACGTGCACATACATAATTTGATTGTGAATGGATTCGGTCAGCGACATGTAACGGAATATGGATATTTCAATAGAAGACTAAGGAACTTGTACTTGAAAAAGGGCGGGATTGTCGTGTCGACACATACATACCTACTGGAAATCCCTTGGTAAAACCTATAACATGTTTGATGAAAAATATCGTTTATTCGCTCACAATTCTATCTAACATCATTTTCATGAACATCAACGCGTAATGCCTCTCGCGTGTATTTTTATTAAAATAGATTTTGCGTGTTGCAGAATAAATAATGAAGTAATTATTCTCAAGATACCGAAATCAAAATTTCAAAAAGACCCTTCATTCATAATTCATTAAACATATTATACAGTGTATGAGACCTAGCTGACAAATTATAATTTACCTCTTTTATTTAAATTTTGATGACAGTATTATTAATTTGAATGTTTTTATTAAATTGTTGTGCAGTTTAATTTACAGTTATTTTTCATCTTGAATTTTATAATTTATAGTATTAATAGATGATCGAACTTGGCAGGGCCGGATAGCGGGTATGGTGCGCTCCTTACAAAATCTGTTCGTTTAAGAGAGCAGTCTGACGACAAAAATCTGCCTAGCCTTTTCTCAACTATGATGGGGTCGGCTTCCAGTCTACCCGGATACAGCTGAAAATCAGTATTTTACATGGAGCGACTGTCTATCTGACCTCAACAACCCAGTAACTGGGCAATACGATACAGACTTTTGGACTTCTGACGACTCGTAACGACTGTCAAAGGTCCAGGAATGACGTGCTTTCCCAGGCACGCAAGAGTCTCGGTCTCGGGATGGTCACCCATCCACGAACCAACCCCGGAAATTGTAGCTTAACCTGATGGATCCACCCATGCGGCTGTTATTACTTAGCCACGAGCTCCACGAGGTTTGACGATAATTATAATAAAATTATTAAGACGAACAATTTCTGTACGGAGCGAACCAATCGTCTGTCCGGCCCGTACCAAGTTCAATCGTCTGTTAATAATATTAGTTTTATTTATTAATTTTGAATGTTTTAATTTATTAATTTTGTTTTTTTATTGTTTTTAATTAGTTAATTATAAAATATTATGAGAATATTTATTTTGTACGCTGTTGGCATTGCGTTCATTTTATTAATAACCTGTATATTTTTGTTTAGGCGTAGTGCCTATGTTCCACAAAATTAAAAAAATGATTTTGAATTTCTCCGTTAAAAGTTTTTGTGAGCAAATAAAGTATATTTTTAGTAGCTACTGTTTATTAAGATTGTTAAATGAACGAATTCCGCTGTAAATAGGTTTCATAAGTAGCCTTATGCTTTAGCACACCAAAAAAGGGATTGGTAAGGTAAAATTGATCACTGTTTGTACAAATTATTATGTATAGTCACCCTCGTAAGTGCTTTATCAATTATCAATGGAAGGCAGATCACAAAACGATAAGCTCTTTTTTCGTACAAGATCTATATGACCGTTGAAACGGATATCTCGGCCAAAAATGACTGCAAAATGGTGTAACAAGCAGTTTTAAAACAAGTGAAAAATCATAAAGGTTTTCATTTTTAGTGGCATCTAGCATAAAACTATAATATCCAGTGATATTTTAACTTACATTATTAGAAATTAAGACCTACTGCTTTGATTAGAAAAGTAACAAAATAATGTACAAAGCTATGAATCGAATAAAAGTTTCAACGTTAGTGAAATTTTAATTTACTTAGGTCCTACTGGGAATTGTATTCAAAAGTGATAAAGTCCTTACGAGGGGGGCTATACTTATGAATAGCTGGATATTTTGACGTCTTTCCAAAGATTAACATATTTATGTATAGTGTTATACATAATGTATAAATAGGTAGGTACGGTATACATTAAGCAACAAAAAATAAAGATTGTCACAATTCTAAATTTTATATTGGCAATTTCGGTACATTTATACAGATTAGGAACGCGTTTCCACTGTCTTTTAAAAGCAATTTTTATTTGCCATTTTAATTACAACCAGTATTATCCATAACCAACACGTTTTACGGTATTTTATTCGTTAATCATTTCTTATCTTGAAAGGTAAGAAACGCAGCTTGTTAGTAAAAACCAAACCAAATCAGAAACACTCACCTACCCTACCTAATTAAGAAAACTACTATTAAGACCGAAATAGTGGTCCTTCTTCCTTGTCAATTTTCGGGTCAAGTTTGATCAAGCTTTACCAAGTAGCTAGAGATTGCTAGTTAATTTTGGGTCTTTACCTATTAATTCAAGAAGATAATAAAAAACTGTATTAAGATAGTACATAATAGAGAAATAAAATTAATGTAGATAATAATTGCCTTATGTATTTTATAATAAGTGGGTACTTTGTGTATCTGCTGACAAATATATTGCTCCATAGCCTGAAAATGTACTGAATGTTGAGTAATCCGACACCACACGACCACCAAACAAAGAGGAACCTCTGCCTGAAAAACTCAAAATCAAAACGGATTCTGAAGACTACCAGGTGACAAATCGCACTCAGGAGACAAAATTTAAAATGATAATATAAAAACAAAAATAAGCCCTTAGAAGTACTAGAGACTATAATAATAGCAATTTATTCACGTTTATTTACTCTTTTTTTTCTGCTCAATATTTTTTTGAGTATTACATCAGTTACTGCACCATTTCGAGACTACAAAGATGGTCATGGTGCAAAGAAGCTGTCAGAAATCGATGTAAAGAACCTTGTACAAAAGCTGCAATATTTATATCATGCTTTACTTGGACTTAAAACCCCAAGTTTTTTCTTTTGAAGTGTCTCTCTTTACAAACAGTAATTTTCGGTGCTTACGAAATGTAGGTACCACATATTGCATACCTAACCTTTATTTTACTGGGAGCAAGGCCGTTGCCAATTAAAGTTTAATTTAACTCTCCACTAAAATGACTGTGTAATATTTCAAGTTTTGTAGTCTTCCATCTTCAATCCTTCCTGGTTTCGGGCCTTTAGACTTAACTTTTGTGTCCAAAATTCTAATTCCCTTCGTACCTTACCCCTTAAAAAATGCTAAAAGTATCTAAAATTTGTGGTGCCTTGTTAATTCAAAATCAGAATGATGCTAGAACTAAAAGCCGTTATAGCACTTATACTAAACCAAAGTGAGATGTGTGAACGCAATGGATTAATAAAAAACTAAGTAGGTACTTAGCCGATTACAAAAATAAAATGGATTTTCTGTTAACCACCAGCCAGGTAGGAAAATAATCCAGAAATAATAGAAAAACATCGAGACGTAATACGGATTGATTGATACTAGGGTTGATCCCTAATTTTAGAGTGTAAGTCATATTCAAATGATGATTCATAATCAGAATTGAAATTTTCAACTTCGTTATGTAATTATTAAATTGTAGTTACAAGGTTAATTAATAATCTTAGATAAAGCACATGACCCCAGACATTTTGGTTATTTCCGCCTTTTCCGTAAACGTACCTACTAATTATTATCTAGGTACCTAAAATGAATGCCTTGTTCAATTAATTCTTCGATAACTGAAAGGACCAAAATTATTATTATTATTAATTATACTACAATGTATTCAAACCAAACATATCTTAACTAAAAATAATGGACTACTTACTCGAGTAATTATTTTTATTTAAGAGTTCGCTCTCATAACAGCTGTATAACATCTGAAACACTTAATTCTTAATACATGTGTAAAAACAAAAAGTGATGTGAAAATGCCATTTATTTTCTTTATAACTTTACAAGAACAGTTGTTACTGTTTTGAATTCTGAATTATCAAGACCAGGTTCTTTCAACATAGTAATGCACATTAAAAGCTGAATAAATAATAAAACCGTAGTTTTAGTTATAAACATAGATCTGGTTGACGTTTACCCACTTGCAAGTATAGTAAATGTATGTATTGAGGGTTGTATTAATTGGTTATTCTATTTACTATGGTATTTTAATGCGTGAGGGGTGTCCAATTAATGCATCTGTCTGAACCTATTAGAAATTAAATTCCTAGATTTTTTTTAAACACCGTTGTTACCTAGTTTAGTCCTTAATCTGCTGTAAGCAACACCAGTAACACGAGACTAGGTGCCTAGTGCCTGCCCCAATTAAGTTAGTGCTAATTTTAAATTATATCATTTAAGTTCGAATTTGGGATACTTTTGCAATAAAAGTATCTATTAATTGTTATTGATCTGTATAATTAAAAGATATTAAAAAAAAACTGTATTCATCATTCTTAATTTCTACATAATTAAAAAAAAGCCTTGTGACTATTTGGTTTACCAAAATATAAATTTTTATTATTAAACATAAGTAACTATTAGTAAATTATTTATTAAATGACATACAATGAATTGATTATTGAGATAATTACCTATAATTATTTAGTTATACATTTTTTTATCTTTTGTTGGTAAAAATTGGTAAACTATCTACGTTTTATATTTTATTGAAATTTATTGTACATTTAAATGCTTTAATATTATATTTAGGACAGTGTATAATTCTAGAGTTAATTCTAGTTGGCAATATATAATGTCTAAGAATATAAAGCACAGAAATCAATTACTTACTTACATAAAATAGTGACATAGATGGAGAAAATATTGACTCGCTAAAATTTGATACATTTACATTGTGTTATCCCGTAATTTTTATTTATTTAGAAATTAAGGTAATTAAGAATTGAATAGGTATTATTACCTAAGTTAATAGTATCATGACTGAGTATGTTTTTGCTGTTATTCAATGAATGGAATGTTAATATTACTTACATTTATAGTTACTTACCGTATCTACTTTTAAATTAAAATCCGCTACATAAATAATACATTTGTCCGATTCGGTGGGCAGACATTTGTTTTTAACAATAAAATATCTCATAATAACTTGTAGTTTTGATGCAAAGGCGTATACCGAATCCCTAGATAAGAAGAGAAACAATCAATTTAATACGTATCTACAGCAATTCAACTACCATACTTTTAATAGAAAATGCTGTATCAACGCTATCAGTAAGAGCAAGACAACGTACCTGATGGATAAGAATAATCTCATCACCCATTACTACAAGGCATACGAGTAAACCACAACTAAAAAGTGCAACAGAAGTTTGTTAGTAATTTCTAGAAAGAACACAGAAACACCGCTAATAAACATCAGTACAGCTTCTAATAACATCAACATTGAGGTCTTAAAGATAGAAAACTATGCAAAACTGTCTTAAAAATCTTTGATGCCTGTTATATTATTTCTAAACACAGATACTATTTACAGAGTTGCACAAATTTTATACAGCAAAAAGGCAATTAAAAGTAAACAAGATGACTATATTGTATACTCTTAACAGAGCCATCTATTGACTTTTTAATTACAGAATGTTTTACTCTAGATGGAGCTACGAGTCATGAAAATAAGAGATAGAAACAAGCGTCATCTCTTTCATATCAAAGATGGCGGCATTCGGGAGCTAGGGCAGGTACTAAATGTATATGTGTTGGTGTATACGTGTATAAAATTTCACGTTTGACCACTCTGGACACGCACACATACAAAGAAAACCGGGTGAATGCGGGGCAAGGGGAGTAACGTCCGTGAAGTTGTGTCAGCATATGCGCAAACGAGGTGCGCATTCGTCGCGTGCGTTGTCGGGATTCTTTGTGCCATTCTTCGCATACCAATAAGAGTATATTCTTTAAATTTACTCCTAAATTGACATTTAATCAAAATTCGTCCGTTCACCTCATCTTCGGTCTCCATAATAGGTGAGTAAAAATTATTTTTGATACAATTTTCATACAATCAAGTCAAGATATAAGTGATTTTTATTAGGGAATGTCAACAATGCGATCGCGATCCTGCAATATTTTACATAGTTGTCGTGTTTGCTTCGCTGCGACTTCCGGCCGTTCGGGTGTCGGCATTTCGCGATGTAAACATTATCTAGTTTTAGGATTCAGCTGCATTTAGGCAAGCTGTCGGGAATGAAGTGTGCTCAAGGTGCTTTTGTGTTGTTAAATTCGCTTGAGTGTGCTTACTGGGATGGCGCAATTTTCGAAAGACGCGGTTTGGTATCGTTCGCCTGCGATACACTTCAGTCGCGTTGGTGGCTGCATGCGATTTGACGTATTCTGCGCGCAGTGATGTCACTTGTCAGCTTATTTTATGAAATGTCAAACGTTTTACATGTAACGCGCGAGTGAATAGTAAACAAATTGACAGTGAAATTGATATCGATGCTGTGAAATTAAATACGAGTGACATGGACTGTTATTATTCGAAATTTTACCCAAGGCGTGAGTATTTATTGGAAATAAATAGTAAATAAACAATAAAATTCCTAACATACTTTCGTCCATACTTAACATAGTTGAGTAAAGTTCTTGCATAAATTAAATATTTTATGGTTAATTAAACAAAACAAATGACTGACTCTTAATTAAAAGTTTTTATTGTTTTCTTTTATCCTAAATGTAGATTTAAAGGGATTTTAACGTCGGGCTTACCAATAATTACCTCTGATTGGGCGTATGGGAGATTTATTTGAAATTATTTAGTTTTGGCCAACTAATGCGGTTGAGAAACACTTACCTTACTATTTAGTTTTTGTGAATAAGATTCATTTTTATAAAAGTCATAATCCGCGGTAAATTAAAAATATTGTTTTTTTTTTTTATAAATAATTATTAATTTCGTTAAAATAATGTGATTGTTGCCGTTCCCAATAATTTTTCATAAGTGCATGCTAGGTAGTTAGGTATTTTCCATGAAAATTTAATAAAATAATTATTCTTTTGTATATATTTATTAAATTTAATAACGTGCCGCCGGCCCTTTCATTTGTTAAACGGCCAAATCTCCTACAGTTGCATTACAAAAACTTCATTATATCAATAAGCAGTATAAAAGCGCCATAGAGGCAACAATGCAAAAAAAAATAATAATTTATAATTTTAATAAATGTAGCTTTTAATTTTATAATCTGCGAAACTTTATTAAACGACTAAATGGAACTCCAAAATTAAAAAAAAAACAATTTAGAAATGACTACAGAAAAACTAAGTGGACTATCTACTAATAAAATTAAAACAATATTTTATTACGGGTCCTTAATAATAAGTTAATATTATTAAATAATAAACTAATAAATTTAAAACTCTATTAAATAACTTGTAATTTTTTCCTCCTTGTAATAGTTTAGGTACTAAAATTTACCTGTAAAATTATCGACAACTAGGTAATTTTAACTTCTGATACTAATCTATATATACCTACTATAAAACAAAGTCGCTTTTCACGTTTGTCTGTATGCCCGCGTTGTTCTTCTAAACCACGCAACAGATTTTAATGAGGTTTTCACCATCGTTTAGAGAATTTATTCCGGAAGGATTATGAGTATAATACGTTAATATTAAAGTTACGTTTACCTAAGAAATCTCGATGTTTTGTCAAGTCGTAAAAACCGTGCGAAGCAGGAGCGGGCCGCTAGTAATTAATTTAGAACAATAACTTCATAGTCTTTGTAAATAAGTAATGCGTCATTTAATATAACTTATTTGGTACGAATAAAACTTACTTTACCTAAGTACCTACCTATATTCTGCCTTAACAAATCTCAAATCGTTTAGTGCAATCCATAATGTACAATTACAGGTGGTAAATAAAATAAATAATAATAGAAACAATTATGGACCCTGTCGGGCACAGCAAATTTTTAAATAAGTAGACAGAGGAAGAACGCCTTATTAATTTTCCTTGTTATTGAGTTAGAATTATTTTATATCCTATTACCTATATACTTATATTTCCATTCATTCACATATTCTATTAATATTTTATATGCAGGTTTATCTATTCATTTATTATTTATTTAATTATATTTAGTATTGCTTATTTCTTTACTCGTTTAAAAATTGTTCATTATTATTATTGTAGTATAATTATTAAGTTATAATTTATTTTTGTTATTTTACTTACTAAAATATATCTGTTATTCATAGTTAACTATTATTATTATTGAATTTATTAACAAGTTTATAATTTTGGCTACTAGGTACCTACAACATTTCGCGGGAAAATTAAATAGTACCTAATGCACTTATAGTCATTGTCGTTATAAAATAGTAAAATTAAGTTTACTTAGTAAGCAACCAAATTAACGTGAGTTTCAGCCAATCAGATGATAAGCCTGAAAGCCGACGACGCAAACTTTTTCTTGCCTTTACGAAAATATCTAATTATTATACAGGTGTGAATAACTTATCACCGATTTAATTACTGTATACCAAAGTCTTTGATACTGCAAAGTGCTGCGTAAGTATATAGTTTTGTAGAGAACGCTTCACTTACAGTATCTGTCGGACTCTCGAATGGGTGCCAAGAGTTATTTTGGTCAATACAGTTGATGTTTTTATTGCGCGTCGCGACGCTGGCGAAGTCGACAACTTGTGAGCTGCACGACAACCAATAAGACGTGTAAACTGCTGACGCTCCAGGCCCTCACGGCGCGTCGCATCTAATAGCCGATTCAGAACGATTTATCACGTATTCCGTCTTAGGGAAATTGAATTTGGAATCGTTTGCCCCTTTCGCAGACGGTTATTATGTTCCTTGATTAAACTTTTTCTTTTTATACATGGCCAGGACTATAAAACACTTCCAAACTTAATTATACCTCTTTAGAAGGTTATTTCTGTTTCTTAAAGTACAATAAACTGTGGCATAGTGTTGTGACATTAATGCAAAGCTAATTGGTGTACAGTTGATGCGCTCTCCGGATGCTGTAATCGTATAGCCCTGCCCATTCACTTACACAAACTCGTATCGTATAACAATGTTCAGAGAAGAAAGAATTAAATATTAATTAGGTGACACCCATGCATGTCATGTCAAAATATTTCTCATAAACGCAATTAGGAGAACATTTCATCATATTTAGTGGTTTTGTCATACTAAACCAGACAGAACTTAGTTCCGACGGCAAGCAACTTAAATATATTTCTTTAGTAACCAAAAGAATACCGATATTTGCTTCTCATAATAATTATAATTGAAATAAAAGTGAAGCTGTAGCACGACACTTCATTCAAGATTTTTTTCAATATTATTAGATTATTATTCCGGTTATTGATTGGTACATAAGTAAATTGTTATTTAAGACTAACTCTTAACAGTTATAAACTTAGAACCAACACTATTAATTTATAATGGATGGAGCATTATGAAATTCTACTGTCCATAAGTTATGACTTATGACACAACTATCATATAGAATTATTTCAAGTAATTAAACCAATAAAATTATGTATAAATAACCAACAATCAGATCAACAATTTAATCAGATTAATTAATTAGTGTTTGGCAACAACTATTATCAAGAAAAAAAACCTAAAAACATCACTTAAAAAAAAAAGTTTGATTAGCAAACACATCGCCAGCATCACACATCGACAGGGAATTTATTTGTTATTTACGAACAATTAATTATTTTAGTGTTAGATGTATATTAAATTTAGGATGATAAATTAAATAAATATCCATTCCTCATTATCCAATATTAACAATTTACATAAGATCATCCAAAATTGGAATATATAATTAACAGAGAAAGCTATAAGAGTAGTCGGACTTCTAACTCTTAAAAAGGTTCATCCCAAGACTATTTTAGGAGTGAGTCGTCAAAAACCACTCTTGTCCTAAACACCTCGTTAAAACAACCACCCAAAAACTAAAATCAACCCGTATTTATACATTAAGCATTTCTTTTCTCACTGATATTAATGAATGATAAATAAATAATGCAATAATTTATCGTCAAATTCGATGATCGTGTACAATCCCTTCTTAATGTTGAATGGCGCGGTGCTTCCAAGAGCGGTAACCGCTACCTGCCCATATTGACCTGCGGAAGGTTCACTGATTCACTCTTTTAATCCCCAAACAATCTCGACGACCACGAAACATTTCATTCAATATCGTGTGTCATGCTACCAAGGGCATACAGGTGCGTCTTTATATTTTCATAAATTGATTCTTTACGTTTGAGGAAGTCGTACGTTTTGCGTTGGCGTTGCGAATTCAGTTACCAAAACTTGTATCGAGTTGCCGTCGGTCAATTGAACAATAAATTATTGTTCGTGACTCTTTCCTTCAATTTCAAGCCCCTCGGTTCTGAACGCTGGTATGAGAAATTTCTAAATCTGTTCTTAAGCAGCATCAGCGTTATTTTTGCAAAACACAGCATCAAAATGGTAATTTTTTCGATTTTTTTTAAAGTAAAGAAGTAAGAGTTCCCTTCAGATTCTCCCAATATCAAGCCGCAACTATGACAGGGTCCTAGCAAGCCAAAGATAAGAAGTAGCTTCACAACCTAAGATCTTGAGACACCATCTGGAATAAACATTCGACGTCGATTTTTCATTGAATTTGTTAATTTTTCTCGGTGCTTGTTGCCTTTTAAATGACACTCATAGATTGAGTCATGAGGAGATAAACGTTAAAAAACTTCACAGCACCGCCTGGAGATATGATAGCCACGAGTGTCCAGTAGCCTCGCTCTATTCTCGGACTCCTATTTGTGGATTACTCTCGCGTGATACTACCAACTCAGTCCTGGCGGAATAAACTGTATCATCGAAGTAATAGAGTCCAAATTCAGTTTCATAGACACGCTCCATCAGACCTTCTCGAGCAACAAGAGGATTGAAGCGAAAGGACCCACTCCTTGCCTCTTATTTATCTTAATTTCGCTCTCCAAAGAAGTGACAAATGAGGATTATGGCTGTGTGAAATCGGTGTCACTTGTACTTTTGTGTAACACTTTCCAGAAATGTTTACGTGCGTAATTAATATAATAATATTAACGAGGTACAACGCACATATAGGTACTTTTCCCGCGTTGTCACGTGTTAGAAAATGTAAGATGAAAACATAGGTTATTAATGTAATAAATGTCACGTTTAACGGAGGTGCTGTAATAAAATATATTTTAGCGTGTCTGTTGGTTTGCAAATGAGATTTTTTTAGCATAAAACAGAATGATCACTTACGGTACTTCTACACATTTATTAGATCCAACGAAACGGATCGATTGTTGTTAATGCGCAACCAGATAAACCAGTTTCAAATGGATTTAATTCCCTTGAGAAAGATCTCAAATTGTGTCTAGTGCGCTTTATGGCATAGCGAAATTAAAACAAAAACTATGATAGTTAGATTCAGTTACAAAGTTTAGTATGATCGTGTAATCGAGGCGGGACCTTTTGAAACAGTTTTATTTATTTCATGCTCATTTATATCTACTGAACATTAAGGAGTATTTTATGTGCTTTTTATCTAGCTATAAGCCGTATTAATGAACTCATGCTGAAATAACGAGCATGTAGAAATAACGAGTAAGTTTTGTGCTTACGATACAACACCATTATTTTTTGATCGGGTTCATAAAACACCCTTATTCTACCATAATACGATCTTTAGTCGTACTAGTACTATTTCTGCAACTTTGCAGTAAAGCGCCAGAATTAATCAGAATTTGAATTCTGTCTATCACAACTATTATATCCAACATTCTAAGCCCTCTAAAAGCCAATCTATGGCGCTGTTTCAGTCTCAGTTTCATTTTCTAAAGCATTCAAATAGCCAATAGATGCAGACTAGCCAGGTCAATGGATCTACACACATAATATGACACACCACATCATAATACAGCCGATAGAGCCTCCGGGCAAACAGCTTCCGTTCCTCTACCGTTTCTTTATCGACGTGAGCCGAGTTGCTCTTGTCTTGATTTCATTGATAGAAGAAATAAACAAGCTTTTTTATTAGCAGTGAATGTTTTACAGTGGCTGTATAGTGGTATAAAATCATTGATAAGGGTTATATAAGTCAAATAAAAATATACCCCTTTCTTACATATGACCCGATGTGTGAACCTTAATATTTACGTATAATATACGGTTTACGTATAACTATTAAATAATATTTGGCACAGAACGAATGATAAAAGCGTGATTTTTATTGAGCCTGTGTAACCAAATTATTTTTATTTATCATGATGAAAGTTTTATTAATAAATTAAAATTTTATTTCATTCGACTGTATATGAAAATTCCTGTGCTTTCGCTGATGCGATAACATTATTCAACTTTAGATTGTTCCGAAACGAAATCACAGCGCAGTGAACAAATAATTCTCTCGATCGAGTGCACTACATATTGCAGGTAGAATTCGATATGAAGCTCACTTTGAGTTCACTTGTTAAACTATCGTTATAGTTGGAATTGTTCCCGGGGCGCGCTCCGGGTCGGTCTTGGCGATTTAATTAAACTTGTTATTTGTACGTTTTATTTCGCAATTGGGCCCGTGTTCGCTTTGATTGTCTGTCGGCTTGTGAGAGAACCGACCTTTTGTCTTGTACAAATTTGTAGTTTTAACGTAGTTTCCGATTGAATTTGCTCCAAAGTCTATTACAACACTAGTGTGCAGAATATCCGACGACTATTTATTTTGAAGCGATGGACGTTACACTGTTACTGTAGATTCATCTTTCACTGTTCCAGCTCATTATTATGTATTGTGTTTCCTCATTATATTCTCAGAATTTGACTACATTTTTATTATTAGAACATCGATTAAACTGGCAAACAGCCGATATTTTATGAAGATGACATGAAGTATTCATTATTTTGTATTTAATTTTTTGTTGATTTCGTGTTGTATGTTTTGATTTATTTTATTATTATCATTATTTTCGCTTCGTCAAACTTAATGTATCTACCTAGATTATAAGAGAATGATGTGGTCTCCTATAATTGGAAGCGCACACTGTATTTGTCCCTGTTCGTAGATTGTAAACTTGCATGAAATTGTTTTGCCTCTGTTGGAGATATTATTATGTATTTCATAGAATTTGAAGCTGCATCTTTACACGTTTTGTTTTGATATTCAATATCGTGACTTTTTTTGTCAGGAACTAGGAAGAATCATATTCGCTAGTGCTTGAGCACAAAAACGGCTGACCGACCAGAATTTTAGCGTTCGTTACTCCTCTCCACTGCAAATATAGTATTCACTCCAGAAAAAAACTTTTTGCGAGAAATGCTCGTTTGCAAATTGCGCCGGTCTAATGGAAATATCGGATCGGGGCAGATGTCGAACCGAACAATTAGAAGTTTTTGTGTTGCTTCATTAGCGTTTGCGACGGACCACTGAGAGTCCCCAACACAACATCGGATCTGCCGATCTGAATGAAACATTCTAATTTATCAATCTAATTAGAGAAACTTGTTTGTTTTTAGCAAGAAACTCTAATTAACTTTAGATTATGTCACATTTGAATCATAATTTATATTAATATTCCAATGCTTTTTACCGGAAAATCGACTATCACAGTGGCCATAGCACATACAAAATTAATGAATTCCTAATGGGCAGGTTAAGCGTTAGGTTTAAATATACTATAAACCTGTATACATTCATAATTTAATAACCTCTTTCACTTGAATACCAACTCATTTATACCAACGCAGTTTATTTAAACTAGCGTCAATTGATTTGTAGTAATTAATCAAGTAGGTAACATACGTGAATTCATATAATAATTTTAGTTCGTACACTCAAAAATTAGGGTTGGCTCGCTCCACTTTGTGGACAAAGCCGCCCGGACGTGTTTTTGCTGTGGTTCACCCCTACGCACTGTAGCGTGTCAATTTTATTCATCGTATTTTTATGGCTGATCTTGAAACAGCTTTAAAAAAACGTATCTACATCGAAATAGGTTCATTAGTTATTACGGTAATCAAAAGTTATGTGTATGAACAAAGTTTAAAAGTTTGTAGTTGTTTTAATGGTTGTTTCTTTTCGCTTCGAATCTACTTATTATTTATTGTACTTTTAATTAAGTTTCTATAACCTAAACAGATACTCTTAGATACAAGTTATAAGTAAGTACATATCAATTGAAATTGATATCATTAACAAAGTCATAACATGCAATAAACTCGTAAATTTTCAATTGGACAGGTGAGGTAGTTAAGGACATGATTGTATATTGATTTTAACGTGCTACCGCCCTGTATGTATCCAGCCCTGTGGTCCGAAAGACCGCGTTTTGTATATTAAACAGCATTATCTCCTATTTATTTTACAGACTACCGCATTTAATAAAATTTTCTACCTCTATAATCCTAACAAATAAACGTAACAATTTGGTTTTAACAAACCAAATAAATCACTAATTAATACGCCAATTTATCTCTGTAATTAAAGCCGTGCCCACAAATATTTGAATGTGTCTATTCAAAATATTTCATCGACCATTTATATATATCTATTTACAGTCGGGAATTCACTGAATCAGTGATTTTATAAGTAGAGTCTATGATTTGTATTCATCGTAGAGTTGAGTGTTTAGCCACTGCTCTCCGCTCGGAAGATTGATGTAGCGCCGCTCCTGCCGGCTCCGACCAGCGCGGCTGTCGCACGATAAATTAAAACCAACTCACATTAGAGGCCGCATATTAAAACTCACTATCATCCTGCTCATTCCTAAATGGAAGTCCTGCGCGAGAACAGGATGGAAACATCGGCGATACTACAGGACCGCTTTTTTGTTATTCCACGACGAGACTAACCGTTAACAGTAACTTTGTTCCTATAATGATGGACTAAGTAAAGATGTTCCGTCCACAATGGACGGAGAAACTTTGTTTTGTAGCTGACTCATAGAAAAGTTTGAAATTCGAAGTCTCGTTACTTGGAGTTGCACTATTTTCTTATAAGTCCGCTATACAGCAAATTGGTTTTATAAAAGCATAGTTTTTGTCAGTCAATTAATGGAAACCGTTAATTGTCACCGACCACGCAGTGTCTCGCAACCTCATTAAATACACCATGTAGACAAGTATTTCTTACTTATTTAGGTTAAAAATTATGTGTAGCAACAAGTATGCGAGTGAGGCGATCTGACCAGATTACTCGGTCGGCCATCGCGTATCTGCAATCGGTAAATGGTTACTTTAAGTCTCGATATGCCGAGTATTCCCCATGGAATGTCACCATCGCCATGCTGCACTTATATGTGCTCGACGGACTGAATTTTTTCTTATCGCAAATGCATTTTCTGCAAGTTTTCAATGCGAGCGACGCGACTTGGCCGCGGCCCCGCAGAACCCGCCGTCCCACACTCATACTTAGCCGTGTCGCCAGCTTCTTGTGATTTAACTTTATACACTCATCGGCTAATTAATTTCGTGGTATTTACATTAGGAGGAGGAGAATTTCAATTATTCTTATTTATTATAAAGGTTATAAAATAAATTTTCCACTCTGTTGATATAAAACCAGTTGTTTTGATTTAAATACTAGGTATACGGCGCGTGTATGCTAAAATACACAGTGCATGACCGGACTTCAACTCTGATACGTGGAGATTATTTTTTTATAATTTGAACATCTCATAATTCCCGTCGAGTGTGGATATTAAGCGGCGGCGGGCGGTAATATCCCAGTCGGCTCCCGTAATCCATCACGGGCGCTGCAATCGTCCCGCTGTCAGTCTATTCCGGGATGCTCCGTTTTCGCTAATGATTCCTCGCCGCCGTGAGATCACGCGACATTTACAAAGGCCGATTGCGCCGACGACGATTTGTATCACAAAACGCTACTTCATCTTGTTCTTGCCGCGATGTTTTTATTTTCCCGCACATAGTTGCAGTTTTAACAAAACACGCTTTATGCGTTTCGCATAAAGCGCTACCCACATATGCGACATCGCGTTCCACACGAGAGAGTTTATAATTTATTTGCGTCGCAGTTTTCTGGCGGCGATTTTCCCACAGGGGCGGCGTCTCAAACGAGCCGCGCCCGCCCTTTATGTGGTTTTTTGTAGCGGCACAAAATGCCCGGTGGAAAACATTCAGTGATAACTGGTAACAATCGCAGCCGTCCGGATGCTCCCTCCATTCCGCGCATACCGCGCTGGACCTCGACTGATGCTTTTTCATCTAGCACCGCGCGCTGACCGAACGCTCTTGAGACTCGCGGCTCGCGACGACACGAAACAATCAATTTATTTATTGCGCGTTGTAACTTTATTATCTGTTACTAAACCGTATTGAAACAGTTTTTAACTACTATGTTTTCAATCAAAAACCTCATAAAGACATGGTTGTTGTACAGACTGACCATACAAGGACAGCTGAAAAATTGTCTGATTCAACTACTCTAGCATGAAGCTTTTTGATACGCCGTCAATCAGATATTTTTCAATCAAAGTAAAAGGTGGTGTCCAAATGGTGGGTTGAAATAACTAAACCTTAATTTTAAAACTTTTAGCCGAATTTGTGCTTTTCGCGCTACAACAAAAGTATAAATGGGAGTAAATTAATGAGTGATTTCAACATAAACTAATGTTGGTCTAATACCAAGAGCGTTTGGAGCCGGCGCGGCAGTTCATTAGCAGAGGCGCGCTTCAGTCGCGCGTATTTCAATGTTCCATTGTTTTATTTGCCTCTGTCCGGTACTTACTGAGAGATATACAGCCTCAGCAAACTCTCCGGCTCTGACACCTGTAGTAACCACCACTATTTCACTTATTTTAAGCAAAGCAAACAACACTTAGGCAACATTTAATTACCTTTACGTCATCCCCCGGCGACTCTGTAAAATGCTAATAACCGAAAAGGTATTCCACGAAATTCATAGAATCGTAACGTTTCATGCCTTGCTCTGGTACAAGTTTTTATTAATGTCCTATTGTTTCTTAATCGCCGCTCCAGATTTGATATCGTGATAAGTTTCTGTTAAAAGCATAAGTTAAGTAAGTAAAGCGGTTAGGTAGTCGGTAGTTTTTCTCGACGAAAAAGCGTAACCGTCAGATCTGAAGCCCGATTTGTGTTATCTTTCCGTTCGATCGCACTTCGACAGACATCACTGCGTTGTTGAGAGCCAAAGATGTCGATTTTTCAAATCGTAGACTACCTTTATTGATATGCGACTTTAAATAAGAATAACTCGTCCGCCTACTTGCTTCATTAAAATTTCAAGATCGGTATAGTAATGCTTAAATGTATGTAAGTAAATGTCGTGTTTTGGAAAGTTAATCTCTTGAAAGGATGTGACATGTTCCGTGTGCGACTCGACGATCATAATTAGTCTTAATTTTTCAATGTTTTAGTGTATTGAGCGAAGGTGTGACGCTGTGTCGCACAGATCTCACGCTAGATGTATTGCCGTCCCAGTTAGCTGACAATAAATCGTACTTATGTTCAGCGACGCGGTGACTTGTATAATTAACAATAGCGGCATTATATGCGATTTCCAAACTAAGCGACGCAACGCAGATCGTTTGTCACGACGCAAATTGCTATTTATGAGGATTATCTATACTTAAATAGCGTAAATCGTTTCGTTATTAATAGACGGACAATTCGTAATACTTCTTATCTCATTGTACTACATAAGGTCTGAAGCACGAGACGTCAAATTACCATGTGAAAACCAATGTGCGAAATCGCCATTACATATCTCAACATTCTCCACACATACGGTACTTGGATACATTTTAATTTAATATTCCTTTGTGTTTGTTATTCCACTCACTGGTTTATCACTTGATAAATTCACTGAATCCTGAAAATTCCTTCCGCTCCCAGTAACACGTAGTTGTAGCGTCGACCGCAAACAGTACAGCTCATAAATAAGCCATTGCTATTTAGCTAACAATCGAGCTGCGATGGGCATTTGGTCAGATTCCGAGGCAGGCAGTCGTGGCAGCCACGCACTGAAAAAAAAAAATTATCACTGCCATCAAAATCTTGTTAGTTGTTAACAAGTAAAATATTCATATATGGGAACATAAAGCTACTTGTTTGCCAGCAATAAAGCTAACTTTATGACTGATTTCACCAAATATCATAGGAAAATTAAACAGGTTATTATTTGTGTTGATTAGTGAAGTTATTTCATCTAAACAAAATATGTGTTGCTTCTAAACAAGTTGTTGATGATGGCACACAAGGATAATGGTAGTATTAATCAAGGCATTTGTCAGATACAATACTTAATATGTTATGCAGAAGTAAGTCAGTTTGTCAAGTAAATCATGTGTCTTTATGAAATCTTATCAAGGCCTTTATCAGATTTACTACTTTCAGTTTATCAAGTTAATCATGTGTCTTTATGAAATCTTGTCAAGACCTTTATCAGATTTACTACTTTAAAATTATTAAATTTACTAGGAATCCTAATTAATGTAATAAAGTGCCTTATTACTTTTCATAAAGGAGGTTATTGGGATCTATCAAGCTGAATGTTTAGTCCAATAATATGCAATATTTTGTTTTAATCAAGTAACTTTGTTATAATATAATAGGGGGTACCTATTGCACCTAACGAAAAACTTAACAATTAAAAATATCCTGCATTTTATGTCAAGCCATTTTGGTATTAATTAAGTTACATTATTTGGGTATATTATTTACCAAAGGGCTTGACATACAACGTAAGGTAGGTATTAATAATTATTAGTTTATCGTTAGGTACAATAGGCTATTTATCACATTAAATACATTATATTAGATTAAACATTGCGTTTCTATTATTACCAAAAAATAAGAACAATAGGTATATATTTTTAAAATTTATTCAAGACTCTTTGTACAACATAAATTAGGTACTTTAAACCTGTCCTCATGGCTCACTTGGGGCTCGACTAAAGTGTGGAAGTGTTAAGTGTCACCAGGCGATAACTTTGACAACCAGTGATGGATGTCACATTATTCCTTAAGAGATCTTGTTTTGACAAAGTTATAGTTTGTTGACTTGACACTGTCTAGACGATAACTATTAAAATCAACATTATTTTTATTGTTTCTATTAAATAAAACCCACTAAATAGACTTATTGGCTCACTTCGAGCTTGACAACAACCTTTATAATTACTATTTGGGACAACAATAGGATAGTAAGGTACAATCAGTTCTCTGCATTACCTGACCCCTTTTCTATTCTTCTTCTTTGTAAAAGGGGTCTGGTAATGCACAGAACTGACCATACTCGTATTAATATTTTGCTTCATGTTCAAATAATGAAATAGGGCTATGTAAGGCAATACATCTTATTTGATACCATGTTCATGGTACATGGAATGGGTGATATCAAATCAAATCAATCACTCTCAGCTTGACAACAACATGTATAATTACCATTTAAGACAACATGATAGTAAGGTACTCATGTTCATATATTGCTTCATGTTCAAATAATTAAATAGGGCTATGTAAGGTAATATACATCTCTTTTGATACCATGTTCATGGTACATGGAATGGGTGCTAACAAATCAAATCAATCACTCTGAGCTTGAAAACGACATTTATAATTACCATTTGAGACAACAATATGATAGTAAGGTACTCATTAATATATTGCTTCATGTTCAAATAATTAAATAGGACTACGTAAGGTAATATACATCTTATTTGATACTATGTTTATGGTACATGGAATAGGTGATATCAAATCCTTGTGAAGTTTTATCACAGTTTTTGAAACTTGATGTTCACTGACCTCATAAGCGAAGAGGTGTTCATTGAAATTTAAAGTTTTAAATAAAAGTCCTTTCAAAATAACATCACATTCATATAAATACACCTCAATTATGCTAAAAAAAACGAGCAAGTCTGTATCCTGATCGTATGAATCAACCAGCACAGTGTTTTTTGTATACTGTGTGGAAGATACTTTAATCCAAGAAGCCTTTACAAGTTTATGCGCTTGGAATAATGGTAAATTATCAATTATGTATTTTGTTTCTAATGCACTAATGGGCAAATGAGGACCAGTTTTAATTGTAGGTTCTAATTGTCCTTTCAAAAACATTTCATTCAACTTTAATTGATGTTTAATAGCTAAGGTCCATGTCAGATTTTTCCTATTACACGATGCTCTTGCTGCTATTTTAGAAATTCTGTGTTTTGCTTCGAAACGCATGGACCACAATGAAATTATAGGACCAAATTTGTGCAAGGCTGTGTGGTAGTGCAATAGATTGTGAAATTTTGGCTTTAACGTATCTTTGCATATGGACAGATACATAGAGTTAAGCTCTGATATGTTGGTTTGTAACAGTTCTTCAGTGCCTTTACTGAAGGCAGTTGATGACAGTAATTCTACTACTGTTCGTAGCTTCAAGTATACACTCCAATGTTCATTACCTGTTGGAATAAACTCCCCAACCAACAAACCAAAATAACGAATAAGTACTAACATTTCGGATGCTGATAAACGAACATTTCCTTGAGATAAATGATCAAGAGATAAAGAACATGGACGATTCCTTTCATCAGGACCATAATTAAATCCTTCTAATTTGTAATTAAGTTGTGCCAGAGTAAATAATTTGGCATTCCGAATGAAGTATGGGATTAAAAAACTCATAATGTATTTAGCAACGCCTTCTAAAATATCGTGCATACTGTCTACCCCCACTTGGTCGAACAGATTAAAATTTTTAACACTAAGCCAGACGCATTTCTCCTTTATACCAGTTTCAGATGGTTGGTTTTGCAAAAGGTCTGATTCATAATTTTCAGTATTACGCAATAAGGAGATATCTTCCTCGACCTGATATTTCATAACCTCCTTTCGAACTCTGCATACACGACACGGGTAGTTCGCAGAAAAGCTTTCTAGGAAGCCTGTCATAGAGTGGATCCCTAAGTTGTCTCCAAGGATTAAACCAAGTTCAAAGTATAATTTTCCTTTAAAGTCAGGGATTTCAATGCTAACTCCATATTCACTAAGAAAATTTAACTCCTCAATTACACATTGAAATATTACATTATTACCGAAAAACGATCTGTCCGACGAATGAAATAGAAGAAGGAGAAAAATATTTGTTAGTACTGAGGAACGACAGGGCGGTAAGCAGGGTATTGAAACGTAAACTGCCCCTAATTTGTGTTGGCCTGCTCGGCTACCTAAAACATTACCTGGCTCATAGTCGTCGTAAAACAAAAACAACGGCATGACTATTTTATCACCATATCGTCTCTGGACAGTTTTCCAATAGCTTCCTTGGATAAAATTTTCTATAGCAGAGTTAGGCAATAACATATTGTTGTTTAGCGATTCTATATATTTAAGGGTGTCTGAAAGAACATCTTTGAGCGAGAAAAAATGTGTTAAAACTAATCTTAGACTGATAAAGGCTTGCTCACACGGTACTGGTTTTAACCTTCTGACTCCTTTTTCTATAACCGTTTCCAATCTTTGACCTATGGTTATAGATTGAGGCTTAATATAAAAATTATGGGCCTCAAAATACTGTAATCTTTTATATTCAGTGCTAAATTTATCCCAAGTATCGGTCAACAATGGTGTGATACTGTTTATAACAGTATGTGTTAACAAAGGCGGTATATTTCCACTAAGCGAAAGTTCTTCTAGATTTGTTTTTATTGCAGGAAGTAATGCAGTAGACACACAATTTTTAAATCCGTCTACAATTGTCTGAACTACATTTCTAGGTAGGAAATCATTTGCATATAAACCTGCTATGAATACAGCAATAGCTTTATCAAAAATATCCTGAGATGTAGCTTGTTCATTGGAACTATCATCTGGTAAACTGGCTGATGACAAAAGTTCCACATGTGCATCTGTTATGTCAGAATTGTGTAAAGGCACTTCGTCAGCAATGCTACTGACACGTTGCTCAATTTGTTCACTATTATTTAATGGACCTTGCGAATTGTGTTGTGTTAATACATGCCTTTTAAAAGAATTAAATAAATTAAATTTTCGGCCACAATTTTCTTCAGCACAAGTTAAAGTATTGTAATCAACTTTATTGTGAAACAGGCTAAGGTGTCCTTTAAACGCACTAAAGTTAGTAAGTTCAATCTTGCATAAGAAACAAACCACCATTTTACCTAAACTATCACATACAGTCAGTCAGTAACGATTCTGCAGATGTGGAGCCTTTGTCATGAGTACTGGTGAGTTTATAAAGCCCCTTTTGAATGAAATACCATACGCCGTAGCATTCACTCGAATATTGTAAGTTTAGGGCCCAAATAGCTTTGAAGCATGAATCTACTGCTGACAAAATGTTGGTCCTACTGTAAAAGACATCACTATTTAAAACCACAAAGTAAGATTTAATATCAGACATTGTAGGGCCCACCATTACAATATATGGCTGTAAAGTCAAACCTCTTTCTAAATAACTTGAGTGCCTTTTGTCGATAGTTAATCTTAAGTAGCTGTCGTCCCTTATATGTGAAATAAAGCTCTCACGTGCTTCTACTTTAGTAGGTTTCCACTTCTTCTCCTTTCCGGCTTTTTTCTTTTTGCTTGAATGAGTTATGACATTTGTCGGGATCAGATGTGGTAAAGCCATAAAAGCTGCAATGTTTGTAGCTTCTTCAATCGGGGCTAGAACAAAAATGAAATACTGTTTTCAATTTGAATTAAATCTTCGCATAATTAATTTCATGGTTATGTAACCGTAGCTTGGCAACTCTACGATAACAAAGCTAATTCAAAAACTGTTAAAAAGCTAATGTACTTATACATATCGACGATGAACTACCAGTACCACCTACCAGTATATTATAAACCTAAACTCAAATGCACTAAAATCTAAAGTAACAAAGTGGCTGCTCTTTAAGGATTATTCTTACACGGAGTCTTTACTCACCTTTCTTGTATAATACACACACGCCTACACCCACACCTACACACACACATACACTCACACTTACACATACACACCACTCACATACACTAACACACAACATACAATTCTACTCTATTATTACCATACAGTAGAATGACACAGTCCACTTGAGACATAAGTTTTTGTTGATTATAGACCGTAAACTACCTCTTACAATACAGGTATACCCTAGCTTAAGAGGTAGTGAATTTTATTCGTGTACAGATTTTGCAACATAAACTATAAATGTATTTTCTAAACCAAATATCACACTGTATTTCAAACTCTGTATGTTTTTGGAGAAATAAAGATTTTATTATTATTATATTATTATTAGTACCTCCTAACTACTTTTTTTTCTATTTTTAGTTTTTAATGCCAGTTGACGTACTATTCTATTTCGCGTCTACTGGCATGACCTCCTAACACGATATTTAACTATTTATATCATTAAACACTAATAGAATAACTATGAGACGGTAATATTATTTTAGAATAATAACAAATTTCACACCATATTTCTATTCCAATAATCTGATTCTAAAAATAGATAAAACCTGGACATTTAATAAAATAAAATAAAAAAAACGTTTTTTTCGTCTCCTGCAAAATTGCAATTTTTTAGATAGATGATATTAGTAGTTCGTCGTTGATATATGTATGTACACCTAGTAGACCTATACTTATATAGAGAATGAGTTTTTCAAACGTATGGTCAAACCCGAAACATAGGGAATATTTAACTGGATAGTAGATGGTACATACTTACAACACTTAAAAGAAGCAAGTTTTTGGATAGCAAACACTAGCTAGTAAAAAATTATGATGAATACTAAGTATGTATACTTACAATCAGCCAACTTAACGAGTTCTTCATAAAATGACTCCTTTATTTGCTTATTTTTCAGCATTTGCATAAGCTTGGGCTTTACAATTGGAAAATTTAATTGCAAATTATTCTCTTGTGCTGGATTTGCTGCATCAAAATCACTGTGGAGCTGTAAAAATATTATAAATTAGAAATAGTGGATAACCCAAGCTGCCTAGCTAAATGAGGTTTTTCCCAGCCCAGACAGGGTTTTAGGGCGAGCCTGAGATACCTACATAAATAATACAGCTAAGTACCTGGATACTTTAATTCAGCATAAGGAATGTTATATGCAACTAGCTTAACTAGACTTCATCCGCGTGCTATTCGTACTATGCATTTTATATTTGGCATAAGCCCTAGCAAACTGGATGGAAGTGACTCAAGATCATTGGTTGTGGCATTCTATGGGGGAGGCCAATGTCCAGCAGTGTATGATGAACCATTAATCAAATAAGAAGGCTTTTGTTTTAAGCAATATGTATGGGTAGATGATTACCAAAACTATTCCATAGGGTTTCTTCAGTGCTGGATACTCTGTCAAATACAGTTCTACGGGCATGTTTCTCAACTGTACCAAGCGATACTTCACTGTTGTTTTCCATTTTTGCTCAACTATGGACCATGGATCGGAGCTGTTTTTCAGCCACTGTATTTCGTTTTCAATATCTTCATCAGTAACAGAATCATCACTTTCTATGTTTAGACATGAAGTTGTGGAAGTCCACGATGGAGCTGGACTTTCTTCTCTTAATCTTTTTTTTTTCACGGTGAGTACACCTAGTTTCTGGTATTTGCGTCGTGTGTTCAATACTTGACTGATTAATTTACCTCGAGCCTGATGTGTGATTCCACTTGCAGTAATACATGGTGGTATGTAGTACGTTGTAATACGCTCTTTGGGAAAAATTATTTTGATCTCCTTACACCATCCGTTATAAACTGTGTTGGTGATTGGGGCTCCTTGGTAAGTTTTTAATATTTCTTTTGCTATAATAGAGGCCAGTAAGTTACGGGCTGGATCTCCTTGTAGACATTCACCCACACTAGCCAACAGGGATGACGCTTCCAGGTTTTCTTTTAGTAATTTAATCAAAATCTGAAATAAATAGAATCATAAGAATGATAACAATAATTGACAGTCAAGATTTCAAAATATCAAGAAGTTTTCATCCGTAAGTGACTCACATTTGAATAAGTTTTTTTTGTTAAAAACATATTTTTCAATACAAGCTTTTATGAAATTAGTAATTGGAACAGTGTGCTGATCAAAATGAACCTAAACAGGGCCAGTCTACTATAATCCATCGAGGAGTTCCATTATCCACCTCCCGTCTCCATCATCAGATCAGCTCACTGTCACCATAATATTGTATTGTCATCAGAACTTAACAGGTATGCAAAATTTCGGGCCCGGTCGAGGTAAACTGGTTCAAAATTCAGTTGTAAGATTTGACCCGAACATACATGCAAACATTGCAAGTTAATAAAATCTTGTAAAAAAGCCTCCTCATGGCTCTAATTGTCATCATGTATATCCTCAGATCTATACAGCCTGATCACTAACAGTACTAAGTAGGAAAAGTAACTTATTTAAAGTAATATCTAGACCAATAAAAATAAACAGAGTCATACATACACTATTTGAACTGGTGGAATCAGATTCCATATAATAATATTCTATATCCTTGTTATTGTTTATTTGGGGTTTCTCCTGCGATGTTGGCTCTTCTTGTGATTGTATAATTGGTAAAAGATCAATATCCTATTAAAAAAGAAAAACTATAGTACAAAATACCAAACAGTTAACCAACATAAATTACATCAGCATTTAGATTTCCACTGTTCGATGAGGCCTCCCCTATATAATGCAATGGGTGGATTTACTATAATCACCACATTGGTGATTCTAGTATTGGTGTAGATGTTGCTGGCCATCCCCTGCCATAATCCCTTAGTAGGCTTTTACAACATCCACGAGAGGAGACTGAGGGATCTATTCTTAGGCCAGACACACCACAGCATCAAAATATATTACAGTAAAACAATTTATCTTAACAAGTATAATGCTTACACTCATCGTAATAATGGATGTATCTATAACATTATTTTCTGAACCTCTTGTGAAATCTAACATCCACATTTTCCAGCAACGCATGAACAACGCACGTGGCCCTATCTGAGGGACTAATTCTTTAATTTCTGCTGAGCTGAGTGATGCCAGTGCTTGAATAGTAATTGCATTACCTACAAAAGGAAAATATTTATGAGATGTAAGCAGTGAGATTGAATTGAAAAAGCTAAAATTAGTGTAGGTCTCAACAGTGACATACATAGTCCTTACTCCTTACCATAAGGGAACATATTTAGACCAGGAGGGCTATTGAATATCTCTGTTGACAGTTCATAGTAATGATCACTTGGCAAAGTAAATTTATGAAATTCTCAGTTGTCGTCAAAGTTCAGTGTACAACTGAAGCCAGTTGGTCACTGGCAATGAAAAAGATAGCCATTAGCCCTACAGATTGGAGATGTTCTGCAGCAAATCATAAGGTCAAGAGTACCCAATGAGCATTGAATGTGATGTGATGAGTGAATAAAGCAAGAGTTATATATAATCAGGATTATAACATGGAGATACCAGCGTGACATATGCACCGGATGTAACGTATGTGTGTTATTATGAAAATATGGTGGATAATCTGGCCAACAGGGCTATTGCGTATCTCTGTTGACAGTTCTTAGTGATGATCACTTGCCAAAGTGTACTGTTAATTAATTAATTATTGCTGTCTCAAAGTACATGTTTATCTACATGTTCAACATTGCCTATATCACACATTTGGTGTCTCCGACTCAGATAGGGCGCTGCGTCGCTGAAGTTTTGGGAACAGGGAACTGCTTTACTAGGTATTTAATAAAGGTTCTAGTATCAGGAGATTATCAGATTATCTGGAGTACGTTGTAATTAAGTAGGTACTTACTACGGAACGTTGGAATTAGGTCTTCCAATTCCCAAGCTCTGAGTAGATCTTCCACTTCATCCATCCTTAGAACTTCACACGAAAACGAATATTATTTATAAGCGAGACGTAGGTAGTCGCACAGTGTTTCAACCACAGAACACTTTTACTCCTGGCGGAGTTTAAACTTTAAAAACAAACAGAAAAGAAAGATGATGGAATCCGAATGAAATTGGACGAATTAAAGAAAAAATTTGTTACTGCTAAGTTACTAACCGAACCGAACCGGTAACCGCGGCAAATAAAAGGGATATAAAAAAATGTTGCCATTTCATTATTAAAATGTACCGTCTTTTATTGATAGAAAGTTATGTACTTTTTGCTATATCATAGTGGAAACAAGAATTTTACGTATTATTACCATCAAAACAAGCGCTTTTGGTCTTATGCCATATTCAATAGTTTAAATTAACATGGAGAAATTGAAAATAATACTACAATAACCACTGAGATTTCCCACACACGTCACGAAATATGATTACTGGCTATTAGAAAATAGATAGACTGTAAATAAATTGAACATGTGCATTGTCATAGCAAGCAAGTCGAATATTTCATCTAAACGCGGCCATATTATTTTCGATAAACTCGGCTATGGCTTCAATAAAGTTCTTTGATCAATTTTATAAAGCGGATTAGTACAGATAAACAAAACTTGTTTAGATATATCATGCCATCCGGCCTCATCATGTGACATTATTGCATTTAAAAAGTAAGATGAAGAAGGACCGTTTTAAAAATATTTACTTAGTAGCGAGCATAATAAACAATGATTAAAATTTTAATCATTTTGACTTTATGGCCAGTAATCATGTATGGTTTATCAGTACTATCATTTTCTTTTTGGAAATAAACGTAAAATATTTAATCAAGTGAAATTCTCACTTGTTTGAAAATGTTTTTTTTCAGTGCGTGTGCTTGCCTCCGCATGCCACGGCTCGAATATGCAGCCCTTGCAACATGAATTTTGGCCCCTATGCCGAATATTCCATGCACATTGGACACTAATAATGTTGGAGAATAATATGACACAGGTGAAATCGAACGTCGATTACCATTTCATGCCGTACTCGTGTTGTAGGTAGCTGTGAGGTAGATCATGTGCGGTTATTGATTATTGTTAATAACTGAGAATTGTACACTCGCAACCAAACTGACAAGAGCATAAACCAATATGGTTTCTCTGTAACGGATGCGAGTTTTGTTCTATACAGTTTCATAGTAAAAGTTCGAGTTCAAAGCTGAAAAATGATACTGAAAACTGCGTTCTGTAAATAAAGGAACACGTCGAAGCAATTTTTAGTCGCACAATAGAATTTACAATACATAAGTAAACCATTTCTTTTCGTGCATTTTACTGTCTTTATATTTTTTATTTTTAATACACTTTAAACGCTAAATGGATTATAAATATAATTGATGTGATGTCTATCTATGAAAGACATTAGCTCGTAACTGTACCTATTTACTGCACGCATGTTCCCTTGTTATTAGGTACATTCTGCGGTCTATATAATTCATATATGTAAATTAATCAGTGTAATTATTAAATCATTTCGCTATACGTGATGATACAATGGGATATGTAGTGACAGCGTTGTTTTGATTGTGGTTTAATTTTATTGTATTAAAGGCAGAATTAAGAGGGAACAGGGCCTGCGAGGAATTTGAAGAATAGGTATTTGAAGAAACTATTGCCGTCGTGTTACCTCAAGTCTGCCCCCGTAGAGTGCGATAGGGACTGCAGCTGCAGCTCAGACCGATTATATCACAAAAAAGATTGACGAAATCGACGTTTCGTATTCCCCTTTTTTCTCCTCGAAAACTGAGCCGATTCAATTATTTTTACATTTATTTTTTAAGAAAGAGTATGTCTAGGTTCCTATCATTTTCTTTTATGTTAAAAACTTTTCGAATTTGTCTGGTAGTCCTCTAATCACTGTGATAAAAATTGGCCATTTGTTGTATTTTTTGGAGGGTCATATTTTCTTTACCAATAAGTTGCTGAAAAAAGGAAATAATAGGGACGTGTCTACAGCAGACCTAGATTTTATTTAAAAAAAATGATTGCATTATTCAGGAAGAAAATGTGGAATTCATTTGTATGAATAATCGCAAGCCCTGTTCCCTCTTAAGCTGTTTTATCTTCCTAAGTAATTATTAATCCGTTTACTCCTCTCAGAGAACTTTTACGGTTAAAGGAAAATTATTTTAGAAGCTACAAACAGGAATAATTTTTGACGTTTACCTAACATATAATTAAATACAATTAAATAATTTTTAACGCCATTTGAACACACAACAGCTGCGGTCACGTACTGACCATAGAAGGTTTTTAAAGAAGTATTGGATTTCGCGATTCGGAGATTAAAATTATAATGAAAATAAAATAGAACTTTTAGGGCCAATGTTTCAATCGTTACATGACTTAATCATGCCTCACGCTTTCTTGCCATGGGGGTCAGGCAGAGACTACAGACTACGATCCTTACATACTCCTTTTGCGTCATTTACGTTCATACATCTGGTAATACACTTACACGCCGGTTGCGAGAAATTTATCTGAAGAATAAATATGGCGGTTTGACATATCTAAACTAATATTATAAAGAGGTAAAATTTGTTTGTTTGTAAGTTTGTATGTAGGGGGTAATCTCCGGAACTACCAGTCGGATTTTTGATTCCTTATTTAAAAGTCGACGATTGAAAAATCGGCCCAAATACACATACCTACCATTAATTTATTAATTCGTCTGTGAATTAATAAATGAATCCTATGCAAATTTTCTTAGGAAAAGTAAAATAAAGTGAGCTCTTCCACCTTTGAGCCCTTCCTGACATCGCAAGATCGAGAGATTTGCGTAGCAGTGTTGCGTAACGGGTTGCGTAGCGATGTTACGTAGCAGCGGGATGCGTAGTGGGTTGCGTAGCACTGTTGCGTAGCACTGTTGTTCAGCAGTCTTTCGCACCTGGATACGTAGCGTGTTGCGTAGCGGGTTACGTAGCAATGTTACAGACTTTATTCCTATAAATTATTTTACTGTAAATTAATTATTATTTTGTGTTAAACTTTACGTTATGTTGTATTCGTTTTAGGTAAGTGACAAATGGAAAGTTTGCGGTGATCAATAGACGCGATGCATCCAGCAGGGTACTACGCGAATCTTGGTAAGATAGTTCAAAATTACGACATTATAATACTTTAAATAAATCATTTAAGAGAAAATGAAACAATTATGTTTTCTAAAGGGATTTGAAGTGGCAGAACCATGTTTTATGAATGAAGAGATTAGTGTGACAGAAAAATATATTTTATTAAATGTTACAAAGTGTAGAAGATATTATCTTGAAAACAATCGATATAATTAGAATTATAACATTAGAAGTCTAATCTCTCACGTAGGAACGTATCAAAGATTTAAATGTATAGTATTTTATTTATTTAGCACTAGGTTTTGTGTTCCAAACAAATATAAACTGATAATAAATGAATTAAAGATAAAACTCGTAATTTTGTTGCGAGTACCACCTCTCGCGCGAGGATACACGGTAATATTGTACACATTCTTATCAGCTTATGATTTTCGTAGAATCATACTGATATGGAAACGTTAATGGCGATGATCAAAGAAGATAACGGATTATTAATTTGTAAAAATTACATCACTAGACTGTCAATGTTATTGGTTGAAACTAAACGTTTCGATTGTCACATGTTTTTCGATGAAATGAAATCGAGATGAACCTGACAATTTTGAAGTGTCGTGACCCTAGTTTTACTACCTTTCAATTAGGAGGAAAGACAGGTTAGTTTTTTTTTTTTTACGAAACAATCATACGAAGACCTTACGAAGTGTTTATTGGCTGTGCAATCCTTAACCTGATCGTCCTTTTGTTAGCCTGGACACCTAAAACCTTATTTTTAACTACATAAAGTGAGCAAGATACGCTCAGAGAATATTGCTGTACTTACTAGGATCTACAGTCACTTTCATTAGCAGTAGGACTGACAGTACGATTTGATAGACAATACATAGGCTCATCATGAAGCCACGTACACGACAAGGAGACATAACTTGATTAATTACTTAAATATATCCAAAATATACGTGTACACTTAAGGGAGCACTAGTCAACGGCTCGAACTCGTTGGTGGGCATGACTAATATGCATGCTAATTAGTTTAATCATTTATTTATTTCGTTTTATTTATTTATATATTTATGAATGTATTTAGTGAAAAAGACGATGATTTATAATGAATTTTACGCGCTATTATGAAAAAACGGATGTATTTACTCAAAATAAAATTATTTAAACTATTGAATAAATTATCTATCCCTGTACAGTTTCTATTTTGCTATTTTCTTACTACATAAATTATTTATTTACGCCCAAATACGAGTTAAAATTTGTGTTGAAAAATGGAAGTTTTGACGCTCATAACTGCCAAATCAATATTGTTTTTCCAATTCTGCTTCCATACAGGGCTAGATAATAACAAGACGAATTGATATAATTTTTAGTTTTGAACGTAAACCGTCAAACAGACGAGTAATCACCATACTACGTTTGTATGGAAGAATGACCGACTAGCGTATCCTTAACGGTGTAAGAACTAATATTTATTGTAATCTTGGAAAGATTATAATAATTGTATTTGCATGATCTCTATTTTTCCGTTATCTTTCTAATGGTCCGTTTACTCTTTTCTACGATTTTACCTATTTTTTGTTTGCCTTAACTGATAGTGTCTAATTAGCTAGAGGACCTAGGAGTAGAAGAGTCTTTTCAAAGATTTACATATCGTTACAATCTTGGTAATGAACAAGATAGATTGATATGCAGTCGATATCATCGTTATTTTTTACCTCCGAATCTACGTTTGCAATAAAATCTCCTGTCTCTTTCATAGCATGCAAATCTGTTAAATGTATAATTAATTGAACAGTAAATCACAATCCACAGCTTGCCCATGAGCCCCCAAAGGGCTCGGCATACTAAAACATTCTCTAGCTTCCGCAACCACTCTAACCGAACTACCGCTTTCCGGTCCATCAGAAACCTCTCTATTACACTACTCACAGCGTATGCTTCATTTATAAACTGACTACCTTTGCCAGCAGTTTTGCCTACTTTGAAGCCATGTTTTCTCTCATCGTCATCTGCCTTGCCTTTTCCCAATCCCAATGTTGGGGTCGGCACCCAGTCCAACCAAATAGAGCTGAATACTAGTATTTGACATAGATCAACTGCAACAAATAAACATGTTTCAACTATAATATTAATCGGGCTATCAAATTAATTTTTAATCAAAGAGTTAATTACGGACAACATAAATCAAAAGTAGTTGCAAGTTATCGCTTTTGTTGATATCAATTCAAATTCATTTATTGGTGTGATTTTTGGTACATTTTACATGAGATCTTAATAATAAATAATTAGTTCCTCAAAAAACTACCTTAAAGGTGTACACTCTTTCACATAATTAGTCATTAGTTGACTGTACTTATCTACTATACAAGTTGTAACAGCGAATCAACAAATCAATTCACGTCTCCACCTTAAGACCTAGGCTCAAAAGAACAATTCAGACACTAATCTACATGGTCCTCGGATGGCCTGACCAAGATTATGTCTGGACTTTAAAAGAGACTGTGAGTTCTGAGTTTGTTTCGGTCTTTCTTCTCAGAGTAGTAAGATAGGAAACGCCGCACTCATCTAGCAAATTTTTAATATTTTTTTAATATGACGTGTAACAGTCATTCCAATATCCTACTTACAGAATAAACAATTTCATTTAAAATATTTTTTGATATCCGGACAGCTCATGACCTAAAGAGGTGCCATAAAAAATATAAACTAAAAATATATATATAATGTAAAATCCACGAAATTTCGCGTTATTCTAGTTTTTCACATTGAAAACTAAACAGTCCTTATTCTTCTTATATCAAGAATTCATTCGGTGTCTTGCGTCTAAACGTGATTGAGAAATCAGAACATTCCAAACTTCCAGACTTTATTATATTCGAAAAGATGAGAAATTAAAGGAAGTCCTTTGTCCGGCAGTATAAATATAAAATACACAGGGTATAAAATTTGAGGTAGAAGACTACAGAATTTTTATCACTTCTAATTCTATAATGTGCTTTAATCCGGCCAGATGGGAAATGAAATGAAATGAAATTGTTTATTCTGTATATAGGATATTGGAATCACTTTTACACGTGATACTAAAAAAATATAAAAAATAAGCTATATTCCATTTGAAATAAGATTACTACAAATTTAACTAAACCTTTTTTACAGTCCGTTCAACTGATTTTGACTTCTTTAACGTTGGTGGCATGACAAATGGCAGCTGCAGTAAACTGTTGGTATTGTAACCTTTTTTTTGCTTTTAATGCCATTCTTATGTCTACGGTATAGAAGTCAGAATCGGTTGGATGGACTGTAAAAAAGGTTTGTTTAAACGTCTAATCTTATTTCAAATGGAGTATAGATGAGTTTGGCGTTTCCTATTTGATTACTCTGAGAAAAAAGGCCGACATAAACATGGCTGGTTTACACTTTTACAGATAGTCAATCGTTTCGCGCCAAAGTACAAAATTCACAGAACAGCTAGGTATTGGTACATAACATAACATCACGGCTGGTTTCCCCGAAGGGTTGGGCAGAGGTGTACCTATAGTACACCCACAGTTCGCCAGTTATGTTTAAGTCTCATGTAATAGGGGGCGAGCCTATTGCCATCGACCGGGCACGAATCCCAATCAAGTATTGATGTAATAGGTACCTTTTCATGATCCGATGAGGCAGTTGAGCTGTGTATATTTTAATATCATTGACTTTGAATGACTTGCACAGTAATTCAATTAAACCGGTCGACAAAACGGCAACTTAGTATTACACAATATCACACAATATGCTGAAACTTGCTCGTTTATCTGCCTGGACCGAGAGAAACAAGAGTTTTCTAATGCTTACCGCTTTTTACTCAAAACTTTTCCTATAACTTCATAAATAATTATGTCATAACTGTTATCTTATCACATAATTGTAATAGTTCTCGATTTAATAACACTAGTCAGTTCTGGCTAATAGACAAAGGTTCCAATTTTCAGCTGATTGACTTGAACTTCTAGTCCTACCAAATAATTAAGTATTATAATGAAAACTGTTTGAGGTCATTCTCCATTAATTGATTTCAAATATCAATTCAATGAAACTCATAGCTTACCTACAGTAGATCTAGACCATGTTTTGCAAATATATTTTTTATTATCTTATTTTTTGCTATTATATTTCCACGAATGTATAATCTATTTTGAAGAGGAGCTCGTGGCTAAGTAATAACAGCTGCACGGGTCGATGTGGGTTGCGTTGGACCGTGGATGGGTGACCATCTTTACATACCGAGACTCCTCCATGCCTCGGAAAGGACGCTAAGCCACGAATGACATTTGTGGATTTGACAGTCGTTACGGGTTGTCAGAATCCCGAAAGTTTGACAACCAGTCTTACCAAGTGGTATCGTATTACTCAGTTACTGGGTTGTGGAGGTCAGATAAGCAGTCGCTCCATGTAAAATACTGGTATTCAGCTGCATCCGGTTAGACTGGAATCCGACCCGAACATAGTTGGGAAAAATGCCAGGCAGATTGTTTTTTTTCTCGTGTAAAATGTTTTGTCACAAAATGAAACTTAATAGGATTTCATTCAACGTAATTAAAACACAATTCAATATGATATTATGATTCAATACTACTGATTAATAAAACAAATGAAGCCTTTGAGGTAAAATGGATAGTCTCCAATACCAATGCCATGTAAATATTGGCTATTACCCTTTGCAGTCCATATACACTGGCTGGTAATACAAATAGGCCCTTCTAATTGCTATAGTTAGGTTGTTTGCAGCGAAGCGGGAGTCGGGAACCGATTGATTGGCCAATTTATACACCACTAATTCCCTCCACTGCCAAACTGTTTAGGGCCACACGCTTATTAAGCTAATTTAAAATGAATAGCCCTCGTCTCCGATTTACGTTTCATTTTAAACATCGAGCCATCACTGACTTTTTTGGACAAAAATCGATGATTTTTTTTCTTTCGGTTACAGGTTGAAAGACTTATTTGGTCGACCGTCCGTGCTACTGAAGTTTATAATAGAATAAATAAATAGGAAATGGATTTTTATTGTGTAACTAAGTATGAAACATCACTTTGATCGCGAATTTAAAATTAGGTAACCGTACTCCTTTTCGATTAACATTTTAGTTTAAATATGGAACTGTCACTGACTTTTTTAGACAAAAAACGTAGATTTTTTCCGGTTACGGGTTGAGTCTCGTTTGGCTGTTCGACAGATAGGGACCTATACTTTTAAAAAGAATACTTAAATAGGATTTTTGTTGATATCGTTGAATGTAACTAAAAAAAACACTACGGATTTTTAATTAGGTAAACGTGCTCCTTAGCGATTAACATTTTAGTTTAAACATCGAACTATCACTAACTTTTTTGGACAAAAAACGTATTTTTTGTCGGTTACGGGTTGAAAGACTTATTTGGTGGAGTGACCCATAGAACGATGCTTCTAAAAACAATAAATTAATAGAAAATAGACTGTTTGTATCGTCGTTATTAATCTGAAGCTTCAATAACTTAAAAATAACATTTTTCTTTAGAATCTAAAATGAATAGCCCTCGTTACCGATTTACATTTTAGTTTAAAAATGGAACTATCACTGACTTTTTTTTGAGAAAAACGTTGATTTATTTCCCGGTTACTGGTTGAAAGTCTTATTTTGCTGTTCAACAGATATATAGAACTAAAAAAAACACTATGGATTTTGTAACTTTCAAATTAGGTAACAGTCCTCCTCGATTAACATTTTAGTTTAAACATCGAACTATCACTAACTCTTTTGGGCAAAACGCGTTGTTTTTTTCCGGTTACGGATTAAAAGACTGGTCGATCGTCCGATGGACCGATGTTCATAAAAAAGAATTAAAAAATATTAAATATACTTTTGTTTTAAATATCGTTGTATGGTTTGCTTCCAAAGTTAAACAAAATCATCTCAAACATTCAAGAAACTTTTACCACACATCATTTTAAACACGAAAGATCATTTTTTAAGCAGCATGCTGTCTTCTTGTCGTGATGTGATAAATGAACTGATTAGGTTTGTAGTACCGGTTCTCACAATATTATTATAAAGATAAAAACATTAGTATGTCTTTACACAGTAACACAGTTTAATGGGAAGTCCTAATTTCTGACGTACCTATGTCAATAATACAGGAAGTTAACCAAGTGAATAAATAAGACGTCAATACTCAATACCTATACATATTTTGCTCTTATTTTCCTTGTTAATTGGTAGTGTAATTTAGCCAATTAGATTAGCGTTTAATCTTTATAAGGTAGTCAGCATCAATATTTTACGGTGTGCGGAAGAAAGTCCTGTTTAAACTACTTTCGTTCTACTCTCTGCGGTGCAATTGATGTTTAATAACGGTTTAGATATCCAATTCATGAAATAATCGACATAAATTAGTTAGTAATTACGCTAATTTATTGTTCGTAATGAGTAAAGTTATGACTAACTAGATTTTTCCCGTTTTGTTACGAGAACGTACTACCGGGATAAAAAGTATCTTATGTCTTAATTCAGGTCATGGTCTACCCGTGTGCCAAATTTCATCCAAATACGTTCAGCCGTTTTAGCGTGAAAGCGTAACAAACAAATTCACTTTGCATTTATAATATTAATATACAGTTATGATAGTTTTATCCCATTCATTCGTTTTTCGAGCTTAATTTTATCAATCCAGCTCAAAACAATGGTTTTCCTGGCATGTTAGGGAAACGCCGCGATCCACATGGCGCGAGCGCATAGGAACACCCGTTGCCGTAGGCGCACACGCGTTCAAAATGTTCGCATCAACGCTAGAAACGTCGAGTTTATCGCTAAGAATAACCATAAAAGTATGATTTATAAACGTCGCCTCACCATTGGCTCGTGTAATAAAACCGTAGCATTGTGCCATGTGCGGCTGAATCGTGCCGTTTCTATCGAACGCGCCTTATTTATGCATAAAAATGTTTTCATTTATGCCCACCGGTAATTTTCACATAAAATACTTTATTCATCTCTAAGCCGACAAGTAGTAATCAAACTATGAACATAAATCATGTGTTTTTTGTGTGGGAATACCGCTGATATTGGTACGGTAATGACCTTATTAGACTGTATTGTTAATGTTTTACATAATCGGTCAATAAATGACATGGAAACTAATTCAATAACAATCCATTAATGAAAATCCTTTGAGCTATTGAGAATGTAAATTACATTTATATGATTGTTTACGTCAGACAAGTCATCTTATTTTCTCTTATACTAAAGGTACTCGAGGTATTAGTCGATGTTAATTATGGTAATACTAAACAACTCGGTACACATTAAAGGGCTTATTTATAAACGTTGTTTAAAGTTAAGAAACGTTTAAGCGTCAAAAGTGTATGGTTAAACAGGCGCTAATCATTACTTAACTTTAAGCACCGTTTATAAATAAGGGGGTCAATGTTTAATTCGATTTAACTGTTGTTGTTGTCTGTTGTTTTTATGGTGTACAATAAAGAATAGTCTATCTACCTATCTATCTGTTTCTGTATCTCGTTAAAATTGCTTCTTTTTGGTTCTATTGGCTAATCTTTACCGATATCAGTAGCCGCCCAATCTTATCAGCATGAACATTGTGTACCTGCATAAGATTATCATTTCCATATACTAACTGTACAGCAGATTGCATTGATTAACACATTAATCACCGAACATTACATGCATGGCACTGATGAAGGTACCACCTGACTTAATATTTATCTGCCGCTGACCTTCGATCTTAACAAGCGTTAATAATTAAAAGTCGGGAAGTGTGGCGAATGCAGAGAGTGCAGCGTGCAGCAGCGCACTCCGCTCCCGACGCCTTCACCGCCCGCGACGTGACATAACACGCCGGCCCCGCCCACGCCCTCTCGCTCACTCCCCAACCGTGCGAGCGAGACGCGAACACACCCTCCGTCGAAGCCTCCACGCCACACTGTTTCTAAGAAAAGCCAACTGTTATTATCGCCCGCGGATTGTTCTCGACCTCTCGCCGCTTTATTTTGCTCCTCTCATGAATGAATCTCGGCGCCCGCAGGTGCGCACCCTCGAGCGCTAAATTTCGACAGCAATTACTCATTTCTAAAATGGTTCATATAGTTGCACGCCAATTTCCAGCACGCCACACGATAATTTCCACTGGCTGATGCTGCTACGCTTTCGGCTAATTTGAGGCTCCACAGGAAGTTGCGAGTTGGAAGCGCTTTCGCCTAATTTTGATTGGCTTTTTCTTGATTTTTGCTGTCAATCCGCCTACTTGGTTTCACGAATGGATAAATGCCCGCCCGATCAGCCATCAATCAGACAGCTATTGGCACCGATGCACGCGATAATTTCGGCATCTGCGAGGAGATTTAGTGATTGCTGCCAATGATTGTATAATCGTATTACAATTGTTCCTAATAAACACTTTACATGTGTAAGAAAACAATGCTTATATCGTAGGAATTCAAAATACACATACGAGTATGTACCTACGTACATACCAAGAAAGTAAAACAAAGCAATGTTATTAAAGGTTTTCTAGATATACCTGTCAATATTAAAAAAAAAAAAACAATAATTTCTCTGGAAGCGTGACAATAGAGCAAATGAAAATGTATGCTACAGGACACTTGGCACTATTTCCAACGAATAACAAGAAATTCTAAAATATGACTGTAACAAATACTTCATCTCCTTTCTCAATATACGTAATTTAATGGCATTCATCGGAAACAAAAAAGAAATAGAAACTAAACTGCAGAATAAATTACAATATTGAGAGAAACCTGCACTATTGTCATTGGATCAATTTAAATCCGTTCTGATAAAAGCTGTAATTTTAACTGTGTCAATAGAACAACAAGTACCGCTGAAAAATTGCGTCAGCGCTGCAGCGGCAGGAACTACATTTACCATTTACCACAAAGACTTGCTCTTTCTTCACCTCTTCTATTATCTTAAATACTTGTCCTTTCATTATTGCACTATGTTCTAACTAAATCAATGCGTTAAACTTTAATGAAACTATATGTACCAATGAAAGAAAAGTGAGGAAGCAATATATAATCTTGTAAAGAGATGTTGTCAGTTAGTTTAATAATAAAAGGCTCTCCGACTCTGGTGTTAAGGCTATGATTGGCGTCGTTTCGGCACTGGAAGTGGACAAACCGGTTGCCGCACAGGCCGGTAACAGTAGCCTTAACGATTGTTGGACCACGATCAAATTATACCTTGTTCCGATTTGTATGCAACTAAAACCTAGCACCGCGTCGCAGATCCGACACACACGCTGCATCTGTTGCGTTCACTTCAATTGCAACATTAGGAAGCGCATTGTCTAAAACATTATCTTTATTATAGAACATATTCGAAGTATACAAATTAGAACACATTTATAATTACGGCATGAATGGTACACAGATTTTACGTAAATATTTAACGATGTTAAGATAAGTAATGCTATCTTTGTATAGCATCTCTGTGTACCTTATTAGTCACACAGAAATGTGACTTAGATAAATTTGCTTATATGGAAATTCCGAGCCTATAAGTAAACATTATTAACATGCTTTTAATTTGCAAATCATTGATAGATTTTCTCTATTTACTTATATTATATAGAAATAATATGGTTGGTGTTTTCGGAGTTATGTTTAAGGAATAAATACAATCTCCACATGCTCTAATTGTCTAGAACCACTGAGCCAACACAATTGAGATAATAAATCTGTAGCATCGCAATCTAATAACAATACTAACACAGACAAGTTGGAAGATTGTGGAAGGAATCAGCCAACAAATTTGCATGTTTTCCTATAGACCGCTTACGTTGCCAACTAGCCATGACGTCAATACTACTACACAATTATCGGCAGCCTATTATCATTAAAAATAGACCCATTATCGTTAAAGGCACCGTTGTACTTTTTTGACGGACAAATACGCTGATGTAAGTGATTACGATTTACTATTGAATATTTTCAAACTCCGGCTTAAAATTCTAAATTACAGAGACGTTTAACAAGACAGCCGTGTGGACAACATTGGCTATGACTGTCCCATTTTTGGCACTACATACTGTATTGTCATTTGTTCTAACGATTTACAATAACGCTCGCAAAATTGAAAATCCCAATTTAAACGTCAACTTTGATGTTTGATTTTATTCACGTGTAAGAAACGCGCGTTTTCTCTGTGGGCAACGTAGAGGCAAAAACATGTAATGATTCACCGAGACGCGATCATTTCCACCGAGTCGGAAAATTCCTGTAATCGTGTATCTCTAGACTTTCTTTAGCGATCACTGCACCGATTGATAATCACACGCGAAACACGTGTTGATATGCCAGCGACGACTTCACATACAATATCACTACAACATCTATACTATATACTTTTGTGCAGTCTTATTTGTTTTTTGCGGAACTGTGTTCATAATACAAACTTCATATAACCTTTTCATTAGTTGAGATAACTGCGGTGATGACGGGATCCCTAGTCGGTACGCGTTTTATTAGCTAACTTACGTCTGTAGAACATTCCTAACTAACGTTTTATCGTCGTTAAGATAAGACCACCGAAGTAGTGGTGACATCACTTCGACACAGACCATGCCTTGATAAAGAAAGTGTTCAGTAGGTAACCTTTACTTGATAAGATAAAGAACGAAATCTGCTAATTCACAATAATAGCTGTTTAAAAGCAGACCGGGAAAGTTATCGAGACCGGTCTGTGACTAATTACAATAACAACCATTAATCGAAAAGTAGACGAAGGCCAGTTTAAGTAAATCCTAATTGTTAAACAGTATCAAGCCGAATAAAGTAAAAAGCTGTACGACTTCCCAGAGTTTCGTGAACGGCAGCTTTACTCAAGCGGAGTCTACTTGGCACAGACAAGAGAATATCGGATCGAAACTCGAAATCTCAAACCTGTTTTCTGAAATCTTTTGTCCTTATCTGGTATACAGTAATGCATATTTCTGTTCTCTCTCTGTGAGTCACCGTTTCTACGTATCACACCGGCCAGTCGCTCTACACACTTCATGGCCACTCGTTCGACTTCGTCACGCTTTGGCTGCTATGACTGGTCAGTTAATGCGACAATAAATTAATGTCCAATGTAATAAGTAAATAGATTTCTTACAAAAAAACTTTTGATCGTACAGTTCCGCTCTTACATTTCGAAATCAGGCTTGGTATTACCGACGCACATTCATTGGTTCAATTGACACTGTACGAGTTTTAATATGTAGGTAGTTGCAATTCAATAGCATTTTCTGTATTCCGGGCAATGGTCGTAATTAATTACACAAATGTAAGTTTTACATTTTAAACAGAGGAATTAAATTGTGTGCCATGTGTAATATGATCAGGAAATTGTTTGTGCTTAATTGTTGATGCTTTATTTAAGAGCAGCAGACTGCTGAAATAATTGATATGGTTTCCGAAGTGCATATAATATTTCAAAATTTTAAATTTCTTTCTTTTAATCTTAATCGTGTCCTAAAGCGAAAGGTGAAAGGACGTATTATTTGTCACCATGCCATCGAGATTAAGAGAATAATTTACAACACTTTAAACGTTTATGTGCCATTTGGTGTGTTCTCTTATAAACATTCTCGGCGCCGGTATGGACTTTATTTTAAAACTTTCTTTAGCGGATACTGACTCCATACTTCTTTTAAATTTTATTATATTTATTTGTTATGTTTGTTCTATTCAGTTCAAATTTAGTCCCAAACGCTTGCTTATAGACCAACTCCTTCCTAGACGCTATATTTTTAGATCTAGGTTCTGTCTCATGGGAAACCGTCCTACAATTTTCATTATCATCGGGGATTTAATCATGGTCTGTGTCTGTTTATGCAGTATCGTTTCCAAATAATTCCGGTCCTTATGTTATAAGGTTAAACAACAAATATTGTGTAATGATAATGACACTAGTTTGGTTAGCATTGACTCAAATCATGGTCAAAGTCAATTTATTAGACATGTATTGATAATGATTCATTTGTTTATTGATACAACGAGTGGCGCCGAACGCGGTGCACGCTCGGAGGTGTAGAAAGAGAAAGGATACTTATTCAAAAGTAGGTAATGTTTTTGCTGTTCTTGCTGTGTGTTGCGGCAACGGCGCGGGCGCATGATTCATCGGCGCGTGGGCAGAGCTTATTGTGTTCAGCAAGTATCTATTCACACTAGATAACTTTGACTTTTTCTTTCGCCTTGATCCTCGAACAAACTTACTATCGTTTTTGTTGACTAAGAATAATAAATTACATTGAAGACTCCATATTATTTTTATAATGATTTCATTTTCGTTTAATTGTTATAAAGCTGAATAGCTGAACTATTTCTAAATAAACACAATAGCGGAAAAGTCTGCTGAATAGAATTTGAAACAGTGGTTCATTAAAACTTCATTGTTATGTTATATCTCATAGTGTTATTTACCTTTCACCGCGTCGGGTCCTCTTCGTGAGGTTGTCCGGCCTTTTATATTAAAACAGTTCCTTTGGCTCTACCTGCTTTGTTTACAGAGGTGTTCTTAAACTATTTATTCAATTTCACTAACGGATTGTGCCTCTTTATCTCTTCTTTAACTATTTAATTCACTCTTATCTTCATTTTTTTCTTTATTATTTTCTTCATCCACATTGAACATCACCAGACGTCTGGCGTTATTACTGTTTGGTTCAAATATTGAATACTGGTTAAGGATTATGTCTCGTAAAACCGATATGCAGTTTCATTTTGTAGGTATAAGGAAACGTTTAACTGTCCGTAGGTAATAATGTTAACATTATCTGTAAATACAAGTCCATAAGTTTAATTAGCGCAAATAATTATAGAAAAAAATGTACGGAATGTAAACAGCAAGTGAATTGCGACTTTGCGAGCTATTTATCCTGACCTTTTATAGTTCGATACACATAGAGCTGACGATGCTGATTGCGATGTCGCAAACGTGAGCATTGTGCTGGCGCCATTGCAACGCAAACGACACGAACGAGCTTTCTCACCGTGGCATTGTAATAGATCCGTTCACTTGAGACCTCTACGCAAATATTGTACTTTATTATTTTATATACCACTTTATTTAATGTAAGTATGCTTGTCAAATGAATACTTTTATGACGACTACAGAATATAATCTGTCGTTGGGTATTATATCTTTTGTGAAACATAAAACACAGTTTATTCTATAACTGCAGAGTTAACTTCATTTATATTATTATAATGAAATGCATTGATGTTACTAATATGTTCTGTTATTTCCGATACTGAATTTAATAATTCAACCGGTTTAACTTTTGTTTGTGTTTAATTCATTGCTATAAGAAGACCTGACCCGAAATGTAATATAAAAACGATTAACTGTTAAATGAAATTACTGTAAGTTTGATTTTCAGGAAGAGCAGAAAAAAGAGGATTATAAATGACTTATTCAAAAGAGAAGCATAAAACTGATAGGTATGATACTCGCATTGTGAATTTGTGACTAACAACTTTATTTGATTTAACCACAATGTTTGAATACGAGCAGGCAAATGTGACAAAAAATAGGTTCTTCACCAGAGTCTTGTCTATTATTTATAAGTCTCAGACACATATTTGTTTCTCGTTCTTATATCTGAAGGTAATCTACTTGACTGTTACGAAGTTTTTACGACTTTTTTATTATTGCGCATAAATTTTAACTTTACCGAAGCTTTCGGCTCCAATTAATAACGTATTCGAGCTTTTGTCACGCAAAAAATCAAATTTAAGCATATATTATGATTACGAACCATCTTTATTTTCGCTAAAAACTTTGTGTACGACTTGGTCCCAGCCTTTAAAAATACCCCAAAATACTTCAAATAAATGACTACAATATGAAATGATCACATTGGTGTTGGCAACTTTGCATATATTAGACAAAAGCAATGTTTCTTGGTGTGCATAAATACGCTGATGCTTCTGGATCCCAACTGCGAAAATCATTAGCCATCTTCTACTCCAAAAAGATAGAGATATTCTGTAAAAATCTCACTTCTTCATGTTAATAGTCTACCGAGCATCAGGTAAAAGGACAGCTCACTTCGCCTAGTTAAAAAATCGTCAATATTTTAAGAGGTCGATACTTTTCATGCCGACGACGGTACACACCTCTTTTTAGTCGTTTCGACGACGTAGTATCTGGTATTATTATTCGGGTTGAGTTGTTTCGGGCCGAGCTGTCACTGAACCAAGTGATCACAGTGAGATTTTTGCAGAATAGACCGGCTGGTCACAAAGAGATCCAACTGCAATTAAAACATAGTGAAACATTCTAAAAACAACTTTCAGAATAGACAAAAATGGAGAAGTCCTTTCAGAATGTTCGTCGGTTTATTTATACGCGTCGCTTCGTTTTGATTTTATTGAAGTAGTCGTGTTGTAGCCTGAAAACGGAAACCAAATACATTTCATCACGAGTTGAGAAATAAAGAATTAAATAAATGTCAGCCACTATTAATGTAGTCCACGCGAAAGTTAATGTGGCGAGCAGAAACTAATGTAACAACAGAACTGAAAGCAATTGAGTGGAGTAATGAACCTTTTGATCAATTCCACGTCTATTTTTAAAAGACTCGATCTTAACATAATCAGCCTATAAGGTGCCCACTGCTGGGACAAAGGCCTCCTCTATGTGAGAGTGAGAGGGCTGTAATCCACCACACGGCCCAGTGCGGGTTGGTAGATGTCACATGTCTTCGAATTTTTTGTTCTAGGACATGCCGGTTTCCTCACGATGTTTTCCTTAACCGTTTTGAGAGCAGTGGTAATGAAATAATTTACACAAAGTAAAGCGCCTGTCTAGGTTCGAACCTACGACGTACATCTAAGTACAGTAAGTCGCGGCCGTTACCACTGGACCACCACTATATGTACCTATAATAATGTAATTAATAGGTACCTAATTATTTCAGCGTTCTATTGTTTAGTTCGCTTACTGTAAGGAAACTTCAACAGTTAACAACACTTCAGCTTAATGACTAATATATTAAAAATATATAAATATGTATTATATAATATAACGTACAATCATGCTCATTCAATAATTAGGACTTAGGTTTCAAATTAATGAGGTGCCTACGCAACTTTCCTTTTAACTGAAGCTTTCTATGTCTGTGCAGATAAAAATCTTGAATTTGATATATCCGATACCGTCGCGGATGGACTTATCATTTTACATTACCTAGATTTAATGTTACTCTATTATGAATAGTTGAATAGGCGGTTATAATGTGAATATCTAGTTTTATAATTCCGTTATGACTATCAAATCTTTAATATATTTTTTTAATCTGCAGATACATTTCTCTATTTTCACTGCAATGTGCATCTTTTATGTAAATTCGCAGTAAATCAAACAGCCAGTTAGTTTCTAGCTAAGAATGAAGGTAACAGCGCAAAAATGTGTACTGGGCTGCGTTCTACGACTTATAACACAGCCATCTTGGCGAAGCAAACCAGAACCTCACCACGGCCACAAATGGCTCGCTTCATTCCCGCTTTGAACGCAGCTAGTTAATGTACCGTTCCTTCTATGTACCAGCTCTCCGACGTACACCCGTTTAATTTTCAGCAACTAAACTTAGCATTAACAATGAGTAATATTTTGCTTTGCGGAAACGTACGGTGACAGTAGCTGTAACACTCAATAGTCAACCATTACTCTACCTACGTAACAACAAACCTGTAACAGAATTTCATTCTTGTATTACTATATTGCATGAAAAAGATTAATATCTGATGCCGCATCAATGGGTTTAAGGCACAGGAAGTGAAACCAGCCTCGGAGCGCTTGGCTAAGTATCTGTGTTTCACAAGCTCACACACTCCAAACCTACGCTTTAGCATAAGTTAAGTATTACCTACTGATGCAATTTTTTGATTAGCTATAAAACGGAAAATTTTCTTCCATGTTTTTCTATTTGCCGCTAGCGTTAACAGTTTAGTTTCGAAGGATTATTACACGCTCAACTTGACGAAACATTGTTTTACGTAATAGACTTGTGATTCATAGAACCTAACTACATCACACTGTATAGTGCAACGTAGGTCATGCTTATTAATATCCTTTTATCAAGTTGGTATAGAATCCAGTAATGTTCTCACAGTCGGTTTAGAATCGTATAACAACGTTGCTAATATCACATAATGCGGTGTCAGCGAGTCGGCCGGAGTTGGAACACATGGTGTGGAGGCGTACAATCGCTCGGTATAAACGTAAACACCTGTGTATGAGCGTGATCGCGTTGTTGCAACGTCGGTTGCAACAAATCAGTTTGGAGAGGTGCGGGACGCGGGCCGCACCACACATGCATTATTCAAGGCTCATTTCTATTCAACGCCGACAGGCCGCCCGATAAAAACTTCTCGTTTGACAACTTGGACGCCTGCACCCTTTGTACTTACGTCATGTCCCCTGCGCTGATACGAGCTGCTTAAGTGTCTTAAGCATTATTTGTCACTGCTATATTTATGACCGAGTAATAACCTTATCGACACAAATTTGTTTTGTATTGCTACTGTTTCATTGTTGTAGCGAGCACGTGTTTTTATTAAGTAACCATTTAGAATACTTTAATATTGTTGTTCGTAAAAACTTTGTTTATGTGCATATCGGTTAAAAACAAACCGTAGACAAATTATGAGATTACGCTCAGTAATTGTGTATTAAATATGTAAATTTTTGATTGTGGGCTTTTAAGCTCTCTAAAGTCCACCATTAACAATTTACATATTGTAGGTAATTATTGAACGTAACAAACGCAGCCATGTTCAGTATTTACATGTTGTGTATACCAACGGAGGTTAAAGATCAAACAAGTAGTTTTAACGATGCTTTATGTAGGAGCAAAAGCTCAACACTCCAATCGAAGCGTGATCGATTCGGCCTACTTACAATGTCTAGTGCACCAGAACAATCTGTATGAACACTCCGACAACTTATTTAAATAGTGCAATGAAAATCACTATTACAATCGATATAAAAACAGAGACAAAAACTGTATTAATCAATTCCGAACTTACTCAACAGCTTATTCCTAATTCGATTGTGTCTGGCTCCTAAACGATTGCATAACGCGGATCTATTCGATTTTTAATGATCATTGGGTAAACACCCCAATTATCGGCGGCTGTTGAATGACAAGTGGTCGAGCGACACTCATTCGGAAGCGGCGAGAAACACCGTTGTTGCTGGCACAGTGCCCATGACCGGCGCGACGCCTTTACAGCTATACGTAAGGGTGTGGATTGACGGTTCGTGTTTGCACGACTATAAAAATGGAAATGCGTAAAATAAAATCTTCTGAATGCTATTTAGAAGCGACGAGAACATTTTATTAAGAGAACTAGGTTTTTAACCTCTTCTAGCAGTCATTATCAAATATTATGGACAGAAAAAGAGCCTAATTAAAATAGTTTCCTCCGAATGTAGACACATAAATCTGTAAGAATTTGGAATTAAATCCCATGTGAATGATAAAATAAAAACACTTATACGTAAGAACGATAAATGAGCACATAAAGTCCTCGGACAGGAGTCTGATCAATGCTGAGATTAATAAGTTCCGTCGGATACTTGAGCTTATAGAATTCTTAATCGATTGAAGAATATTCAAGCACATTGGAATTCTCAAAATATTTGTTTAGTCATACTTCTGGGAACTGCAATAGACTCTCCGACATATGATAGATAATTAAGATTTATGAGTTCAATGGCATTATTTAAAATAAATCCTTTTCACGTTTTTAAAAATGATTCTTAGTCAGCTTTATCAGTAGTGTTCTAGATAGCTGACGGGTGCCTATGCCTAATCATTCGTGTAATCTGCGCATGAGCTGTTCTAAAAGTCTCAGTGAAGTATAGATCTATATGACGTGTTAGTCAACAATTACTGCAATTAAAAACACGGTTAATTATATGTTAGGTTAGCAGATTGAGTCTAAATGTGATTATTAAAAGAAAGATGGTTATCTTATTCATACATGGTTTCTTCATTTCTCATAACATGGTTTAATGTAAAAGCACGAAACCGTCGTTTAATGAAGTAGGATTGATAATATAAAATTACATTTACCACCAACTTGGAACAGACCCACCCAAAAATATAAACATAACTTAAAACTTAAACTCATTAAAATATATCTGTTATTTAACAGATGTTCCATATATTCAAATTTATTTTATTTGTTTTTCTTCTCAATGTTTTCGGTATTCACCTATTCAATTCAAGAAAACTGCCTAGAACTATGTTTTTTCTGTCCTAACAGAAAACTAATAGAATGTGACACAGCTATAAAGGTACTCATATCGTCATTTTCAGTTTACGTAGAGCCACTATTGTAATCACGATGGTATAAGATTAATTAGAGACGCAGTTCATTGAAAATGAAAATTATTTATAGGTAATAATAAACTGATACAGTGTTATAACGTTTATGACGTCCGTGGCTCCATGCCCACTAAACTTGTGAAGTTGTGACGACATCTTTATTGTGTTCTACGGACGTCGACCACAAAACCTGAACTTTGTTCACGACCTTCATCAACAAACTAACATTCAATCATGTTACCCATTTGTTAAATTAACTGTGGTTATCGTTATATCGCTCACACTACATGTTTACAAGAACAAGGAAAGTTTTACCCGTTAATTTTCACGCAGTCATGCTAATTATTCTTTCAAGAGCTTCAGAAACTTTTTTATATTTAAAAGCGTCTGGCTGCTTGATACTCACAAATAAATCAATGTGCCGTGATTTAAAAATAAATAAGTGAAACTTGCCGTCGCTAAAACACGCGGGTGTTAAAGATAAAATTAGCCATCGTCAATGCGCTACGAATGCCGAATGCAACAATTGCACTTTAATAACCCGCATAGTAAACGCGCCAGCGATTGTCTGTGTCGAAACTCCATGGATCGTGCCGCAGGCTGTCGCAGCCGCTCATTCTCTAATTACTGCTATCAATTCCATTAGCGAACTTATTGTGTAACATGGCGACTGCAAATCATTAAATCAACTAACAACAGACTATGCCTATTATTTCTAATACTTCGCTATAGCTAATTAAAATTCTTACTCAATCATCTATACAGGTAAATAAAACTGACAGAATGACAGAACATTATCTCGGTAGGTGGTTGATGCATCACACAAGGGAATGACGAACGTAAATGGTAAATCAACAAAACAACTAACCTATCCAGTCATTAAGTACATATGTGTGTCGCAAGGGCCTTGTTTTTTAGCATTTATATGTTCTATTGCAAGGCAGGAATTCTGCTAATCGTCGCTGGCAACATTTTGCACATGCCACGGACGTTGTTGCTGCGGTAAATGAGTGTAATTTAACCACAAGCAGGCTTCTCGGCGCGCCATACAGTCGAGCTGAGCCTACAAGACAGCCACCACTTATGATTATGAGTTACTATTGTTTTTCTTAATAAACGCAACTAATTTTCTTGCCAGGTTTCCCTTATATGGATTAATTTGTGTTGTACTTTTCTTAACACATGGTTGTTTTCAACGTCAGAAATGGAAAAGAAAATGGCCAAAGCGTGCAGCAGCGGTCCAATCTACGGAGATAAAAATTAATAAAGCTGCAGACTTCTTTTCCTGGCTCAACTTTACTTTCGTTTATTCCTTTGGGAATTCATGAATGTAGAGAAACATAAGAAATTAAAGAAATTCTATACTTTTTACGTGTTTAGTAGTCTTCTTGGAAGAGTTTAATGGAATCTTGTTTACACTGGTGTTACCTGTGTCCAATCTTCTGTAATATTTATTTACCAATTAAAGTCATTTTAGACGTTAGTAGTCATGAAATATGTTCAAAGTATCCATGCACAATAAGGGGCAAAGTCGAAGGCTGGTGGTCAGGATACCCTTTGAAGGCGTGGGTGCTGGCTGGCTGTGTGGCTCGCCTCACGAAAGCTTGCGGGAGTGATGATGATGATGACGTCACGCTGAAGTGAAGTGCACGAAGGCTGTGTTGACGTTAATCACGTCGGGGTCAAAATTTAAAAGTACAAAGAACAGGGCGTAAATTTCACTAATCGTCTTTAAAAAAGGGAGGATCCTCCGACCAGACGGGTTTCGTCGACATCCGTCAGCAAAAAATTGCATTGAAGAGAAAACTAACTTGAGGCTAGTCCTACGTTCAGCCTTTTTTTAACATAGTCTAAACAGTTTTTGTAACATTCGTGCTACTACGGTTCAGTTCGCCGAGGTGTCATCATAATAGCAGTGCAGGTGTTATCTTGCCGTCGCCCACGCGGCCACGCAAGTAAATCACCAAACACGCGCCCGCGCCGCGCCGCCGCCGCGCGGCACAATCTATGCAAATCGCGGGCTCAAACTTATTGCTCTCGCCTCAACTCCTTTCCAAATGCATACTAAATAGTGAGCCGACCACGCCAGCCTTTGTTCCCCAAGTTTTTCACTTAACCTCATGTGCTCTGTCGATAGTGGAAATATTTTGGTGTGCTTTGCTATTTAAAACTGGATCGTGACAGGCTTTTGTTTTTGTTTAAGGATTTCGTTTCCTCATGATGGAAAAGGAAAATACGTCTTCCCAATCTGATGCGACTTGATGAAGTGGGTGCTAATTAAAATCTAATAAATTATTGCAGTTACTTTTTCATAAGAATCTTCTCTACCTACGTGTATGTGAAAGAGTTGAGCAAATATTTTTATTTCAATTTTCTCAATTCCCAGAAAATTAGAATTAGGAAAATTTGTGCGGACATTAATTTAAAAGATAGTTTATATGAAAGCTGTGAACAATGAGTTTTATGTGCGGGTTGCCATTTATGTTGTTTCAAGTACGCCGATGCATTCCCATGGTGTTCTCGGAAAAGACGCAGAATGTAACGAGAGATGTTGCTCCCGTTCTTCCGCATAGATGCTACTCGCATTGCGATCCAATTATACCTGATACCGTCGAGAAATATTATTGCGCTGATTTACTATGGCAACTATAATTACTGTGAGAATCGTAAACGGACACAATGCTGGCCTGCCCGTCTATGGTTATAACATATAGGCATGTGATTTACACTATAAATTAATTTCCTGTTATTGATATTTTATAAAATAAGTTTTATTTCTTCAACTCCGCAATATATCGTTGAAGTAGTGTGGCTTGGACATGTGATTCACCATCAACTGACGAACAAAGAACGGCATATCACGTTGAAACTACTTACTTGCCTATTTACATCGGCGCAGGAAAAAAACAAAGTTAAATGTAATTTCCCGCTTATCAATAAAGTGTCTAGAGGAATCAGCTAAAACATAGATATTCCACGTCGACAACGTTAAACTTTCTAGAAGAAAATCGTCGTGTTTGAGCGCGTCTTGCTTACATCGTCCGAATGGTCATTGAACCCTCGCGAATTGTCGGCAGCAATTGTCTCCCGCCATCATAACGCAGTTGGGCTGGCCACCACAACCGTTAGTACTAATTGCACCGGCTATAATCACTTTACGACCCTATACAGCATGAATTAGAGAAACGCAGTATCTCTCTTGACGCTCGACTTCACATAGTGAAGAGCGCCAAACCAGCCAAACTATTGAACACAACAGTTCAACGGTTCTATATGGCTTAACCGATTTCAAAGCACTCAAGATGTTCCCAACAAACTTGTTGCGTTAAGAGCGTACCTAGCATACTCATAAACTTAGTTAAGCCCTCTGTCGGCAACATAGTTGGCTTCAGTGCAGTTCAAATTAATTCGATTATCAACGCACCTTGATCTCGCTGAAGCTCTCAGATTCCCTTCATTAGGTCCTCACACATACGCGAGACTGTGTGTATAATGAAACAAACACGATCTATCTCGATGTCTAACTACATTTGTAGATACATTTCTAGCCGGGATCGTACGTATATTAGACGCACTTGGAAGCTTTAATATGTACATTAAACTATTACTCAATATTCAGATGGCGGGCGTTCCAAACTCACGCACTCTGCTGGAAGTTGGTCATGAATTCATTGTTTTTGACGTCGTTGATATTGAACCACAATAGGAAAGAGTTCAGGTCACGTTTGAGCACTGTACGGACAGGGAATATTAAAGATCAAAATATATTGAATGGGTTGAGTTTTTTGAATTTTTCTCTCATGTAGAGACATGCATATGATTGAATAATAATGCATAGCTGCGGGCTTTCTTGGCGATTTATTGGGCGAAATTATTCTTCAGCGGACCAGGAATTGTTACTACAGTTTAGTATTCGGATATGTTTGAAACTTTGAAGATTCAATCATTTGCATATATGGCTGAGTATATGTTGTGTGCGCGGTTTCTGCAACACTTTACAACTCAATATTAGCTATTTGTATATAGCGTACACACGCAGCAGACCTACATATCCGTTGTAGTGTGGCTGCTCAACTATCATGTCGATTACTTCAGGTCGCCGTATACTGGCCACCACTGACTAGAAAAAACAAATGAACAATAGAATAACTGAGCGGGAAAAAATGTGTCTAACCATTGCTCTCAATAGTTAATTTTTATTAATGGGCAGCGTTTATAATATTAACCAATACTTTCAATAATACTGCAAAACAAACACAAGACAAAGTAATCTTTACAAAATAGTAATCAGCATAATGGCCCCCCATCATTACAATTTACCTCAATTGGTAAAACTAATGCACCGGAGAACATTCAACAACAAATAGAGAAGTAGTCTAAACGACTTAATGGCTATTTCATACTCAAGCCATACATTTATCGCTTAACGCTTCTGTAGTTACTTACAGACTACAGTGAGTTGTTATCTCTGCCGGTTGCGGCCACGTTACGCGCTGACGCCTCTCATTTACGCCATACGAAAAGTAATTTGAACGTCCGCTTTGCAAAACCAATCGTCTCAGTACCATTCACCTTTTATAACCAAACACTGGTCAACTTGAAAGTGTTCAACTTTCTTTCGATGAACATCGTCTTGTTCGTTGCAGACTTGCAGTTTGTCAATTATAAACATGTCGTGGAAGTCCCTAAGACTATTAGCACTCGATCACTGGCATGTAATGTCCTGTGACATATTACTTTATATTCAGGCGAGCGGCCGTCGGGCGTCGGCATACGACATTATTTACATACAAGTCGTTGTTCCTGTGCTCATTCATGGCCCGCCCCGCTCAGACCACGCTGATTTATCGCCTTAATTTCATAAGTATCTCTTTGTTACCAGGCCATCTATATCATATTTGAGTAATATCCCGCTCGCTTTATTGGATATGTTCAAGAAGGGTCAAATTCAGAGGACCCAAAACCAATTAGATTGTATGCTTCATGGTACTCATTTGCCTACATTTTTTCGCTTCGACTGGTGCTTCCAATTTTTTAGGAAAGATCCTAATTTTGTAAAGGGATTGACTAATTTTGCTACAACATGATACGTCGCGTGTCGTTCAAAACGGTTGATATGTTCATGTGAGCAAAAGAAGTTTCTTTGGCTTCTCTTGTTTCGATAATTGCCAAATTATCTCCTTTAACTACTATCTTTCCTTCCTTTACTTCAAGTGTGGCATTCTCAGAAGCCTCTACTAAATCTTTATTTTGATCCACAAGTTTCTTGAATGTAGAAATAATAACCATTAAGTAATCTGTGATAATACTTATAATGTTAATTCAGTAGACTGTGAACTTTGCCCATAATTTATGCATATTTTATTGCTGCACATGTGCGTTATGTAAACAAACCCGTTTCGCTAATTATATTTACTCATTAGATTATATAAACTGCATAACAAAGGCTAAAGAACCTCGTACATATTTCTAAAGGGTAAATAGTAAAACAGTTACTTCTGTCCTTTTCCCACGATCAAATAATAACATATGCTATTACACTATTATAGGATCGATTAATGTAAAAGGGATGTTTATGTTTGCGAATTCAAAATAAAAAATACTTGTAACGAAGCCCTTTGCATGTCTTGAGCATTTTATGTGACACTTGAACATAAATAGCTATTTACAGTAGTAATAGGTGTTCTAGGATTTTATCGAACGTGTTCATCCTGGGTATTGTCCGAAACTGTATCGTTTTATGAGACTGAAGCAGAAGAGACTGCTAATGGATTAACGCTTTTTGGCCTTTTTACTTTAGGTCCTATATCTGCCTGTAAGTTAGGAAATAATTATCCTTTTGTAATTTTATCCTGATATTAAGGGAAGTCATGTCAGTATTTATATTTCTTTTCATTTTCTATTCCTTCGTGCCGTAGGTCTTGGTGGAGGCACTTTATAGTGTGCTCAGGAATTTATAATGTGTCAAGTGACTTATTGATCTTCATTGACAAACTGAAAAACAACGAATCGGTTGCTCACATATCAATACAAAAACATACAAACTCTTTCTAAATACATCATACAGTAGAAACGTGAGTTGACATGAAAAGCGATTTCGTGAGGGTAACAAAAATTTCGCCTCACGTGAACAGAAACAGATTCTGTGACGACTTATGCAGATTTTCTTCGACAACACGAGGCTTATTCCGCACGTACACATAAAATGTGATAATGTTTAGTGTTTACAGCTAATGCTGCAAGACGACTCAAGACATTCGCTGAGAACTTGCAATCTGAGTCTTAATTCGCAGCTGGCGGAGCGAGTACGATGATTCACTTCTACTACGCTCACTTGCGAGCTGTTGTCGTATTGAATCAAAGTCTAAATTGGCGTAGCAATCTACATAAATACCTATGCTTTGTATTAGTATTATTCGATGTTGGCAGGCGAGCAGTGGCTTCATGACTCAGAGGTGAGATGTCTTGATCATCTTCGTGGATTCGGCTACTTTGAAATCTAAAAAAATTGGCATCAATCATTGCAAATTTAATTATTTAATTTTCATGTGTATCTTAATTCTCTTTGACAGACGGAAGCTCAGAAGTTTTTAAATATTTGCGAAGATATTGTTGCCTCCAAATCCATGACTTGGAAAGTTGAATCACTATTAGTGAATCATTATTTTTTTGCAGTCAACCAAACGCCATCCCGTTCCCGATCTGTTGCCAGGGTCAGAGTGCCAAAAAGTATATTGGGCATTTGATTAGTGGCTTCATCGTCTTTATCTTGTGACAAAGTACTTCGCATCTACCATTAAGTCCAAATATCAATGAACATATTCGTCATTATGTGTGACATACATAAGCTAGGCCGACTTCACTTCGAAGTAATTGAAAACACTGCACATTATTATCATACGTAGGTAAATCGCAATCCATGCAAAGCAGCAAAACATTTTTTATGAGGTTGCATAACGTTTGACGTTTCCGTATGAGTCGATCTGCGATATTGCTGACCGTCTGACGCAGTAGCTGCGGTGTGGCGCAGACACGGGTGGGCAGCTAGAGGGTTACAGCATTGTATGGCATTCTGCGGCCTGAGCACGACGTAATGACGACTTGAGGTGTAGTCCTTACACTGTGCATAGTGCACGCGCCACGTGGACCACGCACTACGCCTTTGTGTCGTCCACGTCGCGTTTGTAAACATTCACGCCGACCAGTAAACATCTTTGTGATGCGGCTTGATTGTACCACCGCACGCGCACATTTTAATAAACATAATAATCGTGCTGAATCATTAATCATCCCATCCCACTTTAATATTCCGAAGAGGAATTAATAAAACCCCATTGCTCCATTTCCTAGCGTTTTACGCTATTGAATAATTAATTGAACTCAGACGACGGTAAAATCGAAGATTATATACGAACTTCACGCATATTTTGTCAACGTGTTGTGTGTAGGCGATAATTTAACGTGGTTATGCGTAACTGGATACTTTGAATATCATTTGAATACAACATTATTTAATTAAACAAACATAATCCTTTAATCGACAACTCATTAATTTATTACCAACTCACATCCCGTAACTCCATTGACCGTATTAACAATGTTGTTGGATAACATGAGTGACCTTTCCTGAAAACAAAATATACGAAAACCGCACGGTGGGCCGATTTGAGCAAACCCGTAGAGCACTGGACGGTCAACCGAAAATTAATTAACATACTTTGGCGCGCAACCCTCGACCGTTGGACGGTTCGCTCACAGGTGGCCCCCCACCCCCACATCGCACACCCCAACAACTAGGGCTACCACCTTTGTAAACGTTTTTGTTCCCATAACGATTCATGATTTTGTTTTTTATTATTTTCCGCGCGCTCGAATACAGAAGAGAGATAAAACGATGTTAACTACGGATTTACGGAACTGCACATATGTAGTTCTTCCGGTACCTACAAGCTTTTGATTCGATTATGATAGTGTTTATTATCCAGATGTAGCATTTAGATTCTAATAACGTTATTATAGGTTAGCTTTACGCTCCTAGCAGCTTATTAAATAGAAACCCCGTTAACTAGTATCAGGAAATTCTATAATTGACAGCCCTGGGTGATCTGATTCCGAAAACATATCTCTACATTTCAAATCTACCTATATGAAGTTAATTTGATGTGTCTGATTGCTAGTGGAGTAGTCAAACGAAATACCGTTAATAGGATTTCAACCACAAACTTGAATGAGAATCGACATTTGTTTCGTTTAAATATTAATTGATAGTTACTACTCTTTATTGTATACGCTTTATACCGTGAATAGCAACAGTACCTAAGTGATTTTTGAACATATTTAAAGCCAACGGCGAAAATTGTAGGAAAAGCTCCTTGACAAAAATGTACCAGAGTTTGCTCCTTGATAAATCCACGCAACAGGCCTACTAAAACTTAATCTGACAATATAATTTACGTATTACGCATTACATTAACTGTATTTTGTTTTATTGACGTCGTAAAATGTTAATTATCCTTTGATAATTTTAATTTTTTCATGTACTTTCCCGTTTTATTTGCCCGTTTTCTTTAGTTTCTTGTCAATTAATAATAATTAGCGAAACAAGGTCTAGAATGGCTGCGAATGTTGCAATTGCATAAGTGGATAATTGGTAAATTTTAGGAAAAACTCGTGCTGCCTCGAAACAGAGGTGCTTTCATAGATTTTAAAAGGCACACGCGATATGGAAGGGCTGTACAGCATTAAATTACCGGAATTATTCCATTGTTGATGTTAAATGCATTCCTGTTTCAGGAATCGCGTGCAACACATATGTACAAAACAATTGTATATAGCCCCGTGACGTGTATATAACGTTACAGAATCCCCCTGCTCATAGTTTTGGGCATTACTATGTTTACTTAAAAAATATTCCTAGGTCTGAAAGTTACACTTACAAACGAGTTGGATAGAATTATGAAAGTAAATCCAATTGAAAAGTGACATTCACATTCAATCAATGTCTCTCCAATATCGCCATTCAGCGAAAATTTGCTCTTGCAAATAATTTTATTATTCACTTCATAAAATTACTGTAATAGGTAGAGCGGTTGATAAAACTATGTGTAAACATCTGCTTCACACAGGTTTCTGTATGCGTAACTATTATGCTCGGGTAGTGTCCCAACAGTTTTGTCTTTTACCTCGATGTGACTAATATTGTACGTACTTACGTACCTACTTTCTGGGCATTGTCTATAAATACAGCGTATGCCTTTTGTACCGCCCACTCGGATATGTTATAAATGTTCTGGAGAGTTTACCCTAGTTCTGTTCTTGATTCATCGTCATAATATGAATTTATCGAAGTTATGTTTCTTGCTGGTTTCCTCATAGTGCCTATTCCAATAAAGTGTTAAATAATAGCCTCCCCGGATACTTTCCTATTTCTACAATGGAGATTTTTTTGTTATAAGCAGTAGTCTCATTCATGCCATAACAATAGACTGAAGCACACGAGTTCATTCATATAAATAAAATCGCAAACAGTGCTAATATTGCACAGCAGTATAAATCGTACGCATGAAATAGATAGGCCGTACTCCCGTTTAAATATGATCAAGAGTCGACCCCATCGCGGCGTAGCGAGGGTCCCACTTATTGCGGGCACTTGTCATATCAGCACAATGAACAACCATGCTTTATTATTTTAATTATTGCACGTCCACGATGCGCCCTTTGTCAGCCAACAGCGAGCGCTCCGCTCGAATTAGTCACTGCTGAATAATAATTGTCCTAATTGAAGATCCTTGATACAACTTGTGGAGTTGTGTCGCTCCACCACTTAGGTAAGTAGGGTTATTGACTGTGAATAGATAATATTACGTAGTAAATAGATATATGGGAATGCACGCGTTATAGGCTAAAGATAAAAATCAAATAGGTTTCTATCTACTTAGTGGATCCTTTTTGTTTATTGGTAAATCTGTTCGCAGAAACCGTTCTTGTTTTTAAAGAGGTCAATTTCTCATTTATAAAGACGATTTCTCAATAAGTATTCGACGGAGACAATGCGAATTTGTTGCGTCAAGGCGTATTGACAGTACAATATATATACTAAGTTGCAAGTTTTTGCCAGTGTGCTGCAGTCATTATTATTGGGAAATGACATTTCGCGAGAATAATTTAATTAGACGCATCGACCTAGTTTGTTTTGTGGCTAGAAAACTAGAGTGAAGAATAAGGAGATTGAAATGTGGGTGTAAAGGGAAGTTTTTGATATAAATATAACCGGAATGTAGGTAGGAAAAGATAGGATTTATAAAGTAACGAGGAGGACAGCTCGTCGCGAAGGCAAGCGGCGCATACTTTACTCTCGACTCTCGATCCGATCTTCATAAAGAAATTCCCCGTTTTGATATTATATTTATATTGTAAATGTTTCGTACCTGCATATTTGTAACAGTAAATATGAAAATTTCCGGAATGCCTACGAGCTCGCCTCCGATCTTGAGGGAACAAAGATTATATTTGGTATTATGAAAATTTGGACTTGGTATTCCTTGGCTTCATTTGCCAGTTTTATTTTCTTAACGAAATATAAATAAATCTTTAGAAACTTTACTCTGGCGACAGACAATGTCGACTTTAAACTATTAAATAATGTAAATTAGATGTAAATTTAAATGGCGCTATTAATAAATGTGGTGAAATCAATTCAAATGTAATTTCGCTTTTGAAACAACAAGACACCAGTCCCAAAACTTGACGTCAATTCGCCAAAGCTTCTTGTAATGCCTTAAAAATAGTAACGGAGCGGACTAACCGCAGTTTTGCCAATGTATTATCGTATCGGCCACAATACGATTGGAAGTTTACAAGACGAGCATCCGACACGGTAAACAAACAAACGTTCTGACGTCAGAGGCACTCGAGCCGAGAGCCGAGAGCCCGAGACGCGTATCAACTTCTACCAGACAAATCCATTCATTACTAATAGTAGTAATAATGTTTTATATTCATGTTGTTAATTGGAAAATTCAAAGGAAAAAGATTTCTATAAAAACTTTTAATGGTACACTTCATATTTGCATTGAAGTGTAGACAATTTTCCATGTAACGGAAAACTACAGAAAAATCAGCTATCTAATTACTCAACACATTTTCGCAAATGATTACGACTAATCTGTTTCATTTTGACTGTTCATTAACATTCATAACGATAATTACGTTGTTGAGCGGATTTTTTTTATCGAAGTTTTGAATCAATGGATTAGCAATCTGTTTCAAAACGATTCAGATTCTGATTGATCATGCATTACGCAATTAGGGTACAGTTTGAGTCTATATCATAGGTAGTATAGTCCTACGGGAAATGTTGCTGTAGTATATAAATTAACAAAAACCTTCTAGATTTTAATACTTTCACCACTGTTTATATTACCTTGTTACCGATTATTTTACAACGATAATGTCTTTTTCATTATTTTTTCCAATAAACTCATACGGTTTTCGTCACAGTATAAAGGCAAAAGGAGCCGAAGTCATTGTTAAAGGATAGTAACTTGAAATCGGTTAAATTATTTTTTTCTTGCATGACGTTTATGGATGCGTCATACATACGATTCACGGTCACACACATTATCTACACTCGAGAATTACATGGTTGGAACAACGATACTGATTGTTATGTAATCGGTTATCGCTTGTGAAAACTTTGAATTGTTGCGACAAATGCTTTTCAGGGATTTATTTTTAGGAAAAGCTGAAGCTGTTGAAACTTTTGAAAGGGTTGAAACTCTTTTCAGTTTCGCGTGTAAGTAATAATTAATGTTGTGCTTTTTGTCAGAGTTAGTTGATAAATGAGGGTATTTATATATTTAATGCCTAGCTAGGTAGGTAAATTGATTTTGAATCTATCTTACCAAGTTATCGTCAAAAAAGACAGGCGTAAGTCATGTAAAGTCCATTTACTTTTAAAAGAGTAACCGTAGAGTTTCTTGCCGGCTCATATCCATAGGAAACGACCAATTGGAACCGTGCACCGTGTAGATTTATGTAAAATATTTTTTTTTTGTGCTTCGGTCTAATTATGGAAGCAATTAGTGTAGTACCTACCTACCTATCAATGGTAGTACGAGACAGATTAGCACAGATAAAGATAAGAGTACACCTAACAGTGAGTAGACCCAGGTGATGTAGTGAACAGTAGTGATGATAGCCAGATCTCCTGTTTTCCTATATCAGTCCAATTATCATGGATTTGTACCTACAGCCGCTTTTATTATGGGGCCCTGAGAAAGTCTATAGTCCTCCACCAACGCTAACCCAAACTTTTCTTTCCGTCTCTTCTTGCTTTCAGTCCATCCAGAGGTTGGCTGTGAGATCACCCTGAGGGATAAGACCGCCCATTCTACACTAGTTTTAAATACGTTTGTCCTTTTTGTTGTATGTGGTGTACAATAAATACATGACATCAAGCCTGTAATTCCCGAAAGGCTAGGCGGAGGGGTACCACCCAGGCGTCCCATGTATTAGGGGGCGAGCCTATTGCCATCAACCGAGCACAAGATCAGCATACTCTTGCTTACTGCTGAGAAATTCCCGAGGGAAAAAAAAAAAAAATAATGCTCCTGCAGAAAGGCGCGACACGACTCTACTACGCGAAAACTTCATGGAAATTGTTCTACCAGAATCGCGTCGCGCCTGTCTGCGGGAGCCTTAACACTTCTTGGTGTACAATAAACTATTTAATAATAATGCTAACCATAACTTTTCTCCTGTTACAGCGAGCGGCGCGCTCGCAGCCGGCACCATTGCGTCCCCGTGGAGCACGGCGGCCGGCGCGCCCGACACCAATGGCTCGGGCGGCGCCGACGCAAAGCACCTGGACGTTGGCGATGCTAGTGACGATGAGAAGGTAAATATCTCTTTTTTATGTTATTGAATAGCAAAGAAGCCGATGGCAATACTCATACATTACCTTTACCCCAAAAACTGGAACATGGCAACGCTGCTTGGTGGTAGAAATATTGGTGGACGATGGTACTACCTAATAGCCTGGACGAGTTCTGTTGAAAACAGCTTTACTACTTAGTAGGTATGTCAGGACTATTTGCATATTTAGGTCTTAGTTACGTCTGGCAAGGTGTTGGAGAACCCAAACAAATGAGTGTTGAATATGTACGTTTGAAAGTGAAGCTATACGCTTCAACCTAGCGTTATCAACGGTATAAGTATCTCTTCGTCAGCTGCCCGATAAGACTCAGATATGAAAGACTTTGGAATAGTTATCATAACAATGTCCAAGTCCAAAGCCATAGGGCCAACAGTTCCTTTATGAGACTTGGTCGATCTGTAACCGACCTCCTTGCAGCAATTTCATTAATTCTTCCATTTTTGGAGTAATTCTACACTGCGTGTGTGAAGCATAAACTGCTCCAGACTCAGCAGACGTAACTATCCCATTAATTTTATGATCATTGCTGGTCACTCGCCAACCGAGGCGCTGAACACGTGTCGATTTTAACTGCTCATAAATATTAGCGCATATTTACGCGATCTTCAGATGGCTGGGTGTTTCCCACGAGTTTCAGCTATTTACGGTTAGACTGGAAGCCGTCACTGGTTTCTGTAGGACTTTTATTTGACAAAGATTTTTTTAATAAAAAGAAAGATAAGCTAGATTTTTCAAAGAAACATTTCCACTGAATTTTTAAAGCTACATTTTTCAAGGAATTTACTCTGAATTTATTCCGATTAGTTAGGTTTTCTAGAGTAGTATAAAGTTGTTTATTTCCTTGTCTCTTTCTTAATATCTCTTTATCTATTTCCGTCGATCATGGTTAGAGCTCCAATGCCTTCTCGATTGAAGGTTGATCATTAATCGCTGCCAGTCTCTCTATAAACGAAAAAGTGAACTCACATTTGTAGATTTTATTATTAGTAAATCTTAGTTCCCTTTTGTAAGTCATCAAGCGCAGGAGCTTTGTTTGTGGAACTAATAGTAAAGTCCGGATTAGAAGAGGGTACTTAAGCGTGTACGTTCGTGTAAACACACACAGGCGCAATTTGCATAGGACAGAAGTATAAACATAGTTCAGTCACACGCATTTGCGATTGCAGGTCGCACAAGGATAACTTTAGTAGCCATTATCATATCGTTTAAAGTGATACATAAAATGTATCTCGTGTTTATATACTCGTACTTCCATTACTTCCACTGAATGTTTCGGTTGACTCATCCTTGCGTGTTAAGCCAAGAAATGCAAGATCTAAAAAAAAAATTTCTAGTAATTTCAACTGGTTTCTTCTGGGTTTCATTATCAATAGTATTTATTTTACTATCAGTCACATTAAACAGATCATTAATAGATTTTTAAAGATCACTATGGCTGATTGATAACGAAATAAATTGTAAGCCGTAACTAAAACAAATAATATTAGTAAGCGCGGTTGTGAGAAATTGCAAGTAAATATTGACTCTTAGTAGTTAACATATCCAGAAACAGCTACGTTTCAAGTAGTTTCAATATTGTAAAACATTTTAAAAGAGTAACGGTGGAGTTTCTTTCCCATTCTTCTCCATACGAAAACTACCTTTTGGAAGGGGCAACTAGAATCAATTATTTTTTTTTGTAAATTTTGACGTTCCAAAGTGCTGATTTGACTTTGACATCTCCATTAGAACATCGGGGTTGCACGGAACGCGATTGTTCTCTAACTTAGTGAATAACTACTTCATTGGGTTATTGTCATAATAATGTGACTGCCAAGCTTTTCGGTTTACTAAACTCTTAGATCGTCCAGAAAGATCTTCTTTCATTATTACTTATAATTTTACTTTTCCTTTTTATCGCGTTTGTTTTCTTTTAGTTTTCAAAACAATCGTGGCCTGTGTAAACGTGTTTGCTTTGACGTCTATCTTTACCTAGAGTGGGAAAATTTATATCGATTCTACATTGTTTCGATATTAAATAAGTTATGTTTTTATAACAAAGCATGTTCTCAGGACATGTCGGCGGCCGATGCGGAGGGAGTGTGGAGTCCAGACATTGAGCAGAGCTTCCAAGAGGCCTTGGCCATCTACCCACCGTGTGGCAGACGCAAAATTATTCTCTCCGACGAGGGCAAGATGTACGGTGAGTCCAAACATGCTAGAAGTCTTTGTAGGCACTAGCTTTCAAACTAGATGTCTTTCTTGAATTGTAGAGACCTAGGATGCTAAAGGCTAATCTGGATGAAGATGGTAATTTATCCGTTGAGAAGATTCTGCTTTGTACGACGATAGGATGAATGGTTTCTCAATTAAGACCTGTAAGTAAGGTGCCGCACGATAGGCCTAAATATGAAGCACAAACATGTAGCCATTATGTTAAAACTGCCGACGTCAACACGTCGATTTACCTATATATGTCACTTAAGTTAAATAATGGAGAGATATCAAGGCCACTCCGCCGAAAATGAACAATGGCAGTGGCACGAGACAAAGCCACTGTAGTACCTATTGAAGTCGGCCGACAAAGCCGTTTGCGCAATAGGATTCCGCGGAAAGACGTGAACCGACAATTATTATCTCCCTTGATCGGACCATGTCGCAAATTCGAAGAACCCATGTGTTGTCGGGTGGCTTTTGTTTCAACGTTCACGTGTACAAATACTTGCTTAGGTTCCTGCACGAGTGGTAATTAGTCAGCAATGTTGGTATGCCCCATATATTTGCATCGCCACAAAAGTATTTCCAAATGAACCCCCAATTTGTCCTCAATAAGCCTCGATTATTAAAATGAAAGCTCTGTTCATAAAAGGGAGGCAGGAGCAAATTTTTTCACGTTACATTGTTTACTTAGAAAGCTCGTTAACGCGAACGTGACGATTGCTACATGAAAGCCTCCAGTAAATTAACTGCCAAAGGAAACGGTTTGTGTTGCTTCAGTATTTTATAGTTAGGCGTAAAGTCTTCTTCTGCGTGACTTTGTTGTCAACTTGTCAGGGGTCGCCTCGCAGTTACGAAGTGTTATGAAGAAATAATAGTTTGAATAAAGAGTCCTGCATGCTTAACCCGAGGAGAATAGTTCCATAACGCTTTCCGAAAAGTAATATTACGGGTGCTATGGAGCAGAATTGACATAGGACAATTATCAGAGGGTGGTAGTGCCATTACAACGCCGCCGGACGAACATTAAGTTTGCGTCAAGCGCCCAACATTATACGTCCCGGTTTTAATTAAAGGACTGCCCGCTCAGCCTCGTCGCGGTGCCAAATGGAATTGCTAAACAAATTTACCACAGGCGATGTGTCCACCTTAAGTGATTTAATAGGCGTAAAGAAATGCGATGTTTAAATTACTTCAAATCTTACGGTTCACACTGCGGAAGGGGAAATTAGAGGAATGCCCAACGTCTTTTAGGTCTATGATATGCTTTGATGTAGGAATTCACGTTCATTATTTTTTTTGCGGGACGAATCTACAACATAACTTCTACACAATAATAAATGTCGTTATGCCATAGTGGACAGCAAAACAACTAATCCAAGTCCTGAAATTAATTCAGAAAGCTTTGTCACTTCAACTACGCAGACTCTGTTTGTAAACAACTATGTCTAATTGTTATTACTATGTGCAAAAGATGTTGATAATGGCTATCTGTGTGGATAATAATTGCGGACACGCGTCGCGTCGCCCGGACAATATATGACCACATTACTCGAGGACGTGTCCTCCCGCTTAATCTACGTAAAAGTGCGTCACCCTTGTCCTTCCTTCCACCCTCTCCCTTGCCGTGACGGTCCACGGGACACTGTTTTGCTTGATCGTCATGTGCTGCAATAATCCCGCATTCTTCTAGGGCGATATTATTGTGTGTTTATTAAAAGAGTAATGGGGAAATTATTTTCTATTTCAGTGGTTGGAAAACGAAAAATTATGATGTTTTGTTTTGGACGAGTGGGTGATGTTTTTTGACATTGTCGACCCAAATAAACTTAGGGCAAAAAGTCTAATGTCTTTAAAAGGTATCCTAGTTGATATGTATGCTCTTCTGTTATTTATTTTCTCTTAGTAATACCTACTGGGAATTTTCTTAGATACACGGCTCCTTGATTAAATAAAGACATGAGCAGAATAAACACAACACACGTTTAACTGAAAGTTATGACAACTGAAGTCAAGTGCCGATCAAAGTTATGCTAGCTAGGCAACGCCGTCCTGCTTTGTATTAGATATCCATTACTAGGTCTCATGTGCCAGTATTAAGCTATCTGCTTCGTTATTACATTAGTGCATCGAGTGCGGCATGTCATACACGTGGTGTGGTGGAGGAGCTCGGTTGGCGGCTCACGCAGTGTTGAAGACTGTAGTTGGGAACAGTTTGCCAACAAAGCTAGTGCTCAGCTTTGCTGGCGGCACGTTCGTGAGTTAAGACATTCAAAACCGCTCAATATCCTGGGAGTATGAAAGTTTCGTCGGCGCACGGCTTCACGTGGTCCGGGGGTGGCAGGCGAGGGGTTCGTCGGGAGGGCTAAACTATGCGAAGAATGCGCAATTAGTGAGCGAGCGAGCGTGTAAGGGGCCCGGCCGCGCCGCTAGGCGGCGAACGCAGTAAGAAAATATAAAGAAGGGGCGGGCCGCCCGCGCCCGTTGTTTAGCGCCCCGCCCGCTTCGGGCATAACTCCCGATTGTCTCCCAAGAAATCCTCCTTAGACCTGTCGCAACTCAACCCTTTCCGTGAGGATTTGCTCCGCATAGCTCCTGTTTGGGTCAGCGTGAAATTCTGCTACAACGCCCGTGTAACTCTACAAAGTCCAATATCTTTCGCAGAGCCTTTGTCATTCAAAGGTCTTCATTTTTGACGGACTATCCTCTTTACTACAATATTGTTGCCATTATGCAAAGCCTTATTTCCAAGTTATTAATATACTCAGTTGTTCCCTATTAACACATTGTTGGCGGTACCCTAATTGTCTTAGATAATATCTAATTATAACCGAATCATGGTGTCGATCGGCGGGGTAGTGGTTGATAATTAGCTTAAATCACACGGAAAATGGGCCTTAAATATGCCGTTTAGAAATAAAATTATAGGCCTTGTTATAATATTAATTTAATACTGGTCATTAAAGTTAATAATTGGGTCTTAAATGCTTTAGTGAAATAGAATTTGAAAATTTGAACAGAAGGAAAATAAGTTGGTAAAGTATCGTGGAACAAGTTTTTTTTTTTTTTAAACTTTGCCCCACACTAGGAATTTCTCCTGTGTCGTGGGTGCGTTTACAAACATTTAAACTCACATACACAAACAGCCAGCCACACCCGGAACAACTAATTGTAGGTCATACAAATATTTGTTCCGTGCGGGAATCGAACCCGCGACACGCAGCGCAGCAGTCAATCGCTTAACCACTGCGCCAACCGTGCCGTCAATTCGATTTAAGATTCGGATCTAATTGATCCTGAATGTTTTGTATTCTCAAAAATGCATGCACAGACATGAACAAACTCACGCATAATAGACTGATAATATTTATGGAAATATATTTTGTGGGCAAAAGCTCTATAAGCAAAAACAATCGCGAAGTCATGCCTCAGGTACGACGTTAATGTATTTCTGATGGATCTCCAATATCTCCCAGTTGTCGAATAAATTACTTTTCAAAACGCCCCGGGCGTATGACGCGAACCGGGAAATTAAAAAAAATACCACACCTAACTTTCATTTAATTGTAAACTTGTAAATAAACAAACCACTAATAATTATAAATGTACGATAGTAGCAACAAATATGTTCAAAAAGAAAATAGTTAATATTCATAATGTAGCTGGAGCGTGCACGCACAATTTCCTCGCGGAGTGCGCGAGAGCGTGGCGCGTCGCGCTGGCAATGGACCAAATTAGCCAACTAACGAACTAATAAATAATGATCTCTTGTTTTTCTATTCTCTGTGGAATAGAAACGTTTCGACTTGATCCTTCTCTGCGCCGCACTATTTATAGAAGGATGCACACGTCGTTTCGGGTGAAAGGACTCTTAATGCTCAATTCGCGGGCGCGTATGTCACAAGTGGAAGTTACGCTCGCAACGGATAACATACGACGTGTATATTCACTTTACTAATTCGTGCTAACAGCAATTTGTTAGAGTGGCCGCACTTACTAATTTTAGCGTAACACCCGCCGTGAAAAGTTTACGACGGTGCCATAATTTCGAAGTAATTTCAAGAATGTTTGACTTAACAGTCTCGAAGAGTTTCCTTCTCAAGATCTGAGCTTTCATTCTAGTTTAATATAAAAATAACTGATATTGCTTTAATCTTGTAGCAGGGGCCGTGTTGTAGCGCGGTATTTAAGGCGCAATGCACAATATTACGATGAAGGTTATTATTGGCAATAACAGCCATTGGATTCTTTGAACCCCTTTATTGCGAAATTATTCACACGTAGAAGGAACCGATACAACCACAACTTACAAGCACTTTAGAACCGTAAAAAGCGCAGAGTAACTAACCCCTTTTTGCCTCGCTCCTTTATGATGGATAAATTCGCACTGTTAATCAATACACGTACCAATAGATCGTACGTATACGTACGCATTCGCCTCAACGAGCAAGCAAGGGGTTAATTAAATTCGCACCAGCAGCCGCCTCTCGTCGCCATCGCATTCCCCGAATTCAATGAGATTTCAATTTACTTTGCTCTGACCGGCTGTTCCTATATCGAGTCCATCAATTAACACACGATGAATATTAAAATTTCGTCCTAAAGTTACGTTTGGGTTTAATTAGGCTTTGATCACTCGTTTTATGATTAGTGATTAACGTTTCTAGCTGTAGTTTCCTTAGTTATCTAGTCTTCTGTTGACCTGTTGAGACGAAAGCGTCAATGTAGCCCGCGAAATTCAAATTTTCTTACGTTTTTTGCAATTTTCAGGTTCTCTAACATTCTAAAATTACTTAAGGGGGATGCGCAAAGGTAATCCGTGAAATAAAAAAATTCTTTAGTTTTTTGCAATATACAGGTCAGTGTCAGGTTATATATTATGTTGATCTAACTATGATTCGCGATCGTATCAAATGTTTATTTATAGAATTATAATCATAAAAATCATCAATACAACTCTCTAAGTTCATGTAATCCTATTGAATGACTATTTCATGAAATCATGACCTGACACTTTTTTTTTTTTTTTTTTTGGGTGAGAAATTATCAAATAACTTCTCCCGCTCTGGGTGGAGCGGGAGGGCGTGTCAGACTCTTACTGACTAAAACCCACCCGTGTTCCTTCCGTTGCCTTTACGTTGCCAGGGGCCACGGTATCCCTTTCGGACTTTCCCGCAACCCCGGCAGGCATCGGTCCTAACGGACCCCTTCCGTTGTGCTGACATCTCTTTGAGGCGCGCGTGGAACACAACGCGCCGTCGACCCGGGCCTGGTCCTTATCGGACGGCGAGCTACCCATTGCTCACCGTCCGCAAGCCCGCGCCTACGGTGGCCGGGAATCGGCCTGCGATTCCCGACGCCCAGGGCGTCTCCTGCGGCGGCTAGGGGCGTGAGGGCGCGAAATTTGCCTCTCCCTCACGCGTTCTGCCTCCTCCTTCGCGAGCATTACTGCTTCGCAGAAGGAGGTGACGGCCTCCCATGCCCTCTCGCTCCGTACCATGGCCTGGACTAGGGCCGGACGCGAGAGATCCCCGCCGCCGATCGCCTCCACGAGGACACGGCGATGCTCTGCCCAAGCCGGACAGACCTCCACCGTATGCTCAACCGTGTCCTCCGGGCGATCCACGCAGTGATGACACCCGGGCGTTTCCTCCCGCCTGATACGGAACAGGAACCTCCCGAAACAACCGTGTCCGGTGAGGACCTGCGTTAGGCGGAAGGTGAGGACGCCGTGGCGCCTCTCTAGCCACTCCTCAAAGAGGGGACTTATCGCCGCAATAGTGGCGTGCCCAGCACTGGGTTGCGACAATCGCACTCTCCATGACGCCATGAGATCCCGCCGGAGCTCTGTCCGCTGTGCCGCGATTTCTCGCGGGAACGGAGTTACGCCCCGGCGTTTCGACTCCTCGCGCCACTCCCAGATGTGCGCGAGGACTTTTGCCTCCAGATCCCATGGCGGTAATCCGGCAAGGAGGCTCGCCGCCTCACCGGAGACCGTGCGGTATCCCCGGACCAGCCGGGTGGCCATGACCCTCTGGGACGCGTTCAACCGGCGGGCTGGCCGCCGCCTCAATGAACGCGCCCAAACCGGTGCCCCGTAAAGGGCCATGGACCGCACGACCCCCGCGTATAGCCTCCGGCAGGAGGCGTTTGGACCCCCTAGATTGGGCAGGAGCCGCTTCAAAGCAGCCCCGGCCCGCTCCAGTCTGGGAGCCAAACGTCGGAAGTGCCCACACCTGACACTGACCTGTAAATAGCAAAAAACTAAAGAAAATTTAAATTTCGTGGACTACCTTGGCGCATCCCCTTTAAGTAATTTTAGATTGGTAGATTTTACTTAACTAATAGAATCGACAAGACTAAAGAAAGGGAGATTTGATGGCCGTAACACCTATCAAACAGAAAACCTACTGCACATCGTATAGATTTCTGGAACAAATGTCATACTTCTGACTTGTCGCACTTTTTTAAATATTATCAGCCATTATCCTATCCTATACTATTTAATGAGCAATATTTGTAAATATATTTGTAATTGAGTTCTCGAAAACGGCCCGAACGACTTCGATGAAATTTGCAATATAGGGGTTTACGGGGGTGAAAAATCGATCTAGCTAGGTCTCATTTCTGGGAAAATTCGTTTTCTTTATTTTCACCCGAGCAGAGTTCACACTAGCAACACGCCAAATTCTAAAACATAAAACTTAAATATTTATTAAACTACATTTGTATCAAAACAAAAAGAAATAAAATATTTATCGACAACATTATTCAATGTAAACCAACTGAAAATTATTTCACAATACCAGTTTGCACTGACTTCGGACGATCCACCCCGCATTCCGGTCCACTGCAGTTTCAATGATTGAAAATAGCTATTCAAAATATTTTGAAAATTGTTTCATAACAGGATCGGCAGCGCTGTGCCTGCATTGCATTCTACGTGTTTGTCTGAAACAGCTATGCTAAATATTCCGCGAGCAATTGGCACATGTTTTAACCCCTTTATTACTTAAATTGAAATATCTCACTGTTAGGTATTATTATATAAATTCGGAAGCTCGAATGTTTGGAACTCAATCACGAGTTGAATTAAATTGTTTGAAATGTACCTAGTTTGAATTTCTGGATTCTGGTTATGGACTGTTTTCAGAAGCAGAACTTTTGAAAATTCCGTTTCAGCTTTGGACCATAAGCATAATAATTGTAGTACCATGAAAGTTAGGATTGAATGTACCTTGGTCTTCAATGTTAGGTTGCACTTTATCCAGGAAATTTCGGTAGTTAATAAGTACTTATACTCCATTTAAATAAGATTAGACATTTAAACAAACCTTTTTTACAGTCCGTCCAGCCGATTCTGACTTCTATACCGTAGGCATAAGGATGTCATTAAAAGCAAAAAAGTAGTTACAATACCAACTGTTTACTGCAGCTATCATTTGTCATGCCACCACCGCAATAGAAGTCAAATTCGGTTGAACGGACTGTAAAAAACATTTAGTTAAATGTCTAATCTTATTTCAAGTAGAGTATAGATTACCCCAAAGAAGAGTCAAACATGCTTATATTTTAATAATATTACGAGTCCGTTACTTTGACTAACCTGACTTTTATTTACATTACAGGAAGAAACGAGCTGATAGCAAGGTATATAAAACTCAGAACAGGAAAGACGCGGACGAGAAAACAAGTCTCATCCCACATACAAGTGCTAGCTAGGCGAAAACTACGGGAAATACAGGCCAAACTCAAAGTGGTTAGTATCACTCAAAATACCTACCAGTATTTATGTATTCAATATCAATTAGCATTGTTTTTACATGAAACATTTCTCTATTAGTGAAGCGACATTTCATGTCGAACTTTTGATTCAATTAGTTGAAAATATTCGGTCCGTGCCTTCAATATGGAAATAAAAATATGTCACAGAAGATTAAAATATACATATGAATGACGTTTAGGACGGTGGGGTGATGAAAGAAAAGGCCATGCAGTCAATGAGCACACTCTCTAGCGCACAGATCGTTGCCGGGTTACCGCACCCAGCGTACCACCATACGGTACTCACCTTGCAAAAGGCATGCCTTTGTGTTACTTGTAAAAATAAAACTAAATCGCCTTTAAATTGTGTTGCTTCACTACTAAGGCATGTTGCCAAATTGCACGTAATAAGATAGGCGACAATAACACCAATCGAATAATTAAATTGCTTTACTCACATATTTTTTTCTTTTTCTATCATGTTACAAATAATCGATCGGTAATTGGATTGGACTAAAACTTTATTGAAAATCCTAACTCATATTATACCTAAATGCGAAAGTTAGTTGTTTGTTTGTTACTTAATCACGCAAAAACGGCTTGACGGATATGGATGAAATTTGGCACACAGATATACCATGACCTGGGTAAGGACATAGGCTATTTTTCATTCTGGATCGCAGACGAAGTAGCGGGCAACAGCTAGTACTCAATAATATTGACAGAAAGAATCAATATTTACAGAAGATAGTCAATTTGTTCAGGGCGTGCACCACATTGAAATAAAAATACATCCATGTCTCCATGTTTTCACAAACAAAATAATGCTTCAAGTGATGTGTGTAGAATTTAACAACTTGAGCATAAAATAACATGAAAGCTTACTTTAAAAAGTTATTAATAGCGAAGATTTTAACGAAGTCTTTTATTTTTACAGCAATTTTGGCAACCGGGTCTTCAAGCTGGACCGTCACAAGAGTAAGTATCTTAAAATATAGTTGAATATCAAGATTTTTTTTTAAGGCCTCAGTGTAATAGTTACCTCCACCTGTAGTCGGGTTAGATAAGAGTGACCTAGTTACCCCAGTCAAGTAGACTTGTACTACTTGACTGGGGTAACCGACTCACATTTTGTAGAATAATCAGAATAAAGCAGCATATTATGTGTTTTGGTATCAGTATTCCTAAGTTGACGTTAAACAGAGGACACCCGGCACGCGTAGCACTTGACCCAAAATGCTATTACCAGATTTAAATCAACGTCTGGTACTCGAGCACCGAGAGGAGAAAAATAAGTAAATGGACCATCATCGTTTGGTCACTTTTTCTTCCTTCTAACAGTTGTCAAGAACTCCTGAGAAAATTGTCTTTTCCAATCATACACAGTTTTGGGGTTTTGAGAAGTAGTTCATCACTCTCGCTAGTGGCACTAGTTGCAATTATCGAGGCCTATGTCCAAATGTGGACGTCTTTTGGCTGATTTCAGACATTTATTTATATCACAATTATAACACCTTTACAAATTCATCTAAGGCGATGTTATAAGTTACAATGTCTACACATTTTTACAAAAACATGAAATTATTTGCGGGCCCTATCAGAATAGCAACGCTGCGGTATTTGTTTTTTAAATATTGCATAATGCTGAGATAGGAGCCTTTTTGACCTCGTACAGGCCGTTTTTTTTTGTTTTCTTTATTCGAAAAAATATGTTATGTTTGTTAGTTTTAAATGCGTTTTTTTTAATGTTTGTACTTCCTGCGCATGTCCCAAATAAAATATTTTTCTTTCTTTATGTTTCACACGATTAGCAACTTTAGTAAGTGATGTAACTGACGCTTGAAGTCATCATTAGTGTTGAAAGGGTGGGAGTCAAGATAAACAGAACCTCTCGACATCAAAGGACTCTCCAGATTTTACTAAATGAAAACATCAGAACTCTGCTGAACTAATGTCTTTCTATAAAGACCACCCTGACCTGACAACGATCAAACGAAGCATAATGGGAACAAACACGCATACTTACACACACACACACACACACACACACACACACATACACACACTACCACACCTGAAATCACCGCTCTAGTCTCCGCTCTGGTATTCGTTCTCCGAGCCCCAAGATATAGACTGTCTAGTTTGGGGTTCACTGGCAAATAATACTTTGTAACCTAGCTGTAGGTAATATTTTAAGATACTCAACTTATGTTAACCTATGATCTATGTCAACTTATGTTAACCTATGATCTTGCTTACTGTATTATCTGGACAATAAACTATTATCTATTTCTATTTGTTCCAGCGTAAAACCGTTCCCTGGTGCGGGATACAAAGGGGTTCCTGGTGTAGGGGGCGTGGGTGTACCGAGCGGGACCGATGTAGCGCCGCCACCTCCGTGGGAGGGACGCGCCATAGCAACACATAAGCTGCGTCTTGTCGAGTTCTCCGCCTTCGTCGAACATCCACGGGATCCTGAAACGGTAAGATTTTCAGAAAGATTGGGACTATCACCCACGATACCCCGGAACGATATTTTGGAAGACTTGTGGTAGTAAACTGTTAACCCTCTCGGGAAACGGGGTACCTACTTAGCAATTCTCCGCTCCTGTATGGAGTATTGCAACTACTTATGGGACGACTCAGCAAAATACCAACTTGCTGCACTTGACTCGGTGGAACGCAGAGCAAAAAGGCTCATAGGCGACGAGGCGCTGGGGGCTAGGTTTCACAGCCTGGCTCATCGGCGTAATGTTGCCTGCCTGTCGGTTTTCTATAGACTGTACTTCGGAGAGTGTGCGCAGGAGCTCCATGATCCGATCCCACATTCTCCCTTTTACTAACGGACTACTAGACGTACTGCAGGGTACCATCCGCACTTGGTCGATATACCGACTAGTCGAACTCAGCGCTTCTCCTTCACATTTATTATGCACACGGCGAAAGTGTGTAACTCTCTGCCAGCCTCTGTGTTTCCTTCCACGTATAACCCGTCAACCTTCACAGCAAGAGTGAACAGGTATCTTCTGGGCTTGCTCGTTCCATCATAGTCCTCATCCATCGCTTTCCATCAGACGAGGTCGAGACATGACAATGTCGAAAACCCCTAATATGGGGGAACACGAAAAGGCGTCATCATGTCTGTGGTTATCTACTGAGTCAGAGGACTGAGACTGGCGTATGCTGGGAAAACCAGGTTTCGTTTACAAGTTCACTGGTGTGCGTTTTCATGACTCGAATACAGGCTTTGCCTTGGACCTTTGAAACAATAAATAAGTATAACGTAGAGTATAAAATATATAACACAATGTATCTAAAGGACCGTCAGCGTTCGCTAACAAATTGAAAGTAACGCACCTTGAACTTTTGGTATCATGAAATAATAAATTGTAACTGTCTCGCTTTGACTGACATTATAATTTTATGTTTAAATAAATACTACCAGCATATTGTTAAAAAAAAAACTTGGAATTCTAGTTAGAAAAAAGTAAGTAGGTACCTACACACGGCTACACATCAAGCTATACATTTCCAGTTTATGCTGATCTCGCATTGTATAGGATTTCCGTACAATGCGAGGTCTACAATAACTTTGACAGGCAATTTTTTCATAGTTTTCATCCTATCTAAATGTGAACGCTTGGTGCATTTTCGCCATAAAGATGCAAATGATTGCGGACATCGAATACAATCCAAGATTTCTTCGAACTTTTTTAACCGTAACCTTTTGTTTTGTTTCCAGTACCCGAGTTCGGCGCCTGCGCAACATCTATTCGTACACATAGGCGGCACAGTTACATACGCAGATCCTTTATTAGAGGTAAATAATATATCTTTATGCCATTTAGGTATATTTTCTTAAAAAGATTTTGTCTCAATGTTTTGTGTAAAAGATTTGTCTTAACGATAAGACTGCCACTTAAATCCCTTTCTAATAAAAAGACCGGTTTGCCTTAAACACCGAGAAATATAAAGTATTTTTACTGTCTTTGTTACCTTTTTTAATCTGTTAAACAATGGAATTAAGAAGTACTATTAAATATCTATGCCTTCTCAATATTTAAAAACAAGAAAGTGATCTTATAAAGGTTCTGTTTTCCTCTTAAGGTCGGAACCCTAACAAAAAGTGAATTCTTCCAACTTTTATCTTAATCCGTATTTTTTTCATCCACAGTCGGTAGACGTACAACAGATTAACGATAAGTTCCCTGAGAAGAAAGGTGGCCTCAAAGAGTTATATGAGAAGGGACCCAGAAATGCCTTCTTCCTGGTCAAATTCTGGGCGGACCTCAACACAAATAACCTGGATGATCCAGGAGCTTTCTACGGAGTTACTAGTGTGTAAGTATTTTTGATGAACTCAAATTACGAAATGGACATTGGTCATATCCGTGGACAATAGTGTGGGTTATATGTTTAACAATTTATCTTAAGAATCTTATTGTATCGTCTTAACATGTAACTGTTTTTTGTCCCTAATAAATAAATGGGGTTGCCAACTTTTTTTATATCAAATATAGTATTTTCGAAGCCATATTCTGTAAAAATATAGTAGATGGCAAAAAACTAAAAAAAATATAGTAGATCGTATGTTTCCAAAACATTATTATTTTTTAAATGCATATTTTTTGCTAAGTACTATGAAACTTTAACAATAGGTTTTTTTTTATATATATTTAATATTTTTACACTAAATTAAGATATTAAAATACCATCAATTCAGCTTTTATGAGATTAATATTGGCTCTATTGCGATCATCTCGTCATTTTGTATTGAAATAAAAATATAGTAGTTTTGCCTAGTATATTTTTTCTTTAGAAATATAGTATTTAGACTTCCAATATAGCAGGATACTATATTATATAGTAAGGTTGGTAACCCTAGTCATAGTTATCCTAAGAACCAACAGCCTCGTAATAAAATTAGGAATGATCGTACAGATTTCATACGTGTTAATTCATAGGACGATTAGAGCAACGTGCTTTTCATGGTGGATGTCAATGAGAGCAAGTTCACAAACGCAAAAAAAATGTTCAGAGCTAATCCATCTACGCGTAGAAGCCGCACATCTACGCGCATAATATATGTATGTCTTGCGTCAAAAGACAAGTTGGGCTTATTAAATAATTCCAAATGATATTACTTTTACGACTATGACGCGATAAATGCGATAAAATTGTAGCTATTCCAAGATACCTAACGTCAGATAATACGGAATGTTATGAGGTATTGATTGATATCAATGTATCAATCAATACCTCCACACCGTGGGATTAATACAGAATAGACCGGCTGCTGCTAGGTTCTGACAGCTCACTCCGAGCTCACTTCACCTAAGTTTTCACGGTGAGATGGTTACAGAATAGCACTACAGGCACTCTGGCGATCACTACATGATTACGGCTACTCAGCTACCAAGCCAAAGCCTTCGTACCCTTTCTGTGGGCTTAGAGACTAAGCCACGTTACTGTATCTTGGAAGCTTAAGTATTAATTATAAACTTATCGCTACAAAAGTTTCTCAAGACCAGTTTGGGGTATCTCAGTTATAAAACCGTCGGTGAAACTGGCAGTCTATCCTATAATCTTGAATGATGTTGTCTGTTAGCCTACGGAGGCATTCAATCGAAATACACTGTTTGGAAGACAGTGAGATCTTTGCGATCTTAGCAATAACCGACCTCTGGCGGATATGAGGAGACATATATCTCAAGAAAATAGAATAGGTACCAGGTGCTAAGCTTTTGAAAAATAGCAAGAAAAGGAAAGATAATAGTAATTAATGATTAACTGTGTATTTTATATAAAATATTGGTCAGGCAGAGGCCATAGTCTTTCCATAGTTCTAGATAACCAGTTCACTTAGCCACCCAAATCCATAATCCAATATCTTTGTTTCCATATCTCGCAATTGTCCTGCACCAACCGGGGGTTGTCCTTGGGTGCACCAGCATAGTGCGTAAATGGGTAATCGTCGGTTGGTGCCTCGTTTCATTAAACTCGTCTAACGGGCCTCTGCGAGTTGGCTTCGGCCCCTCGTACGCCTTTCAAAGGTCCCGAGAAATGTCAAAGACGTAAAAAAATAATAATAATTTCTTAATTGACATAAATATTTTTTAACAAAGATAGTGAGGCCTTGACTCCTGCGCTAGGTATAGCACCTGTGTTGCTGGAGCCAGTGTCTTCTCCCAATTACATGAGTCGATTTTTATGCAATAAGAATCTGAAACACATACAAATAATTACCGGAAAAGATTTTAACTCTACGCTGTAGTATACCCGTTCGTACTAGGTGTCTAACAAATAATCTTCTTTATTCCAGGTACGAAAGCAACGAGAACATGACCATAACATGTAGTACTAAGGTCTGTTCGTTTGGCAAACAAGTTGTCGAAAAAGTAGAAACAGAGTACGCGCGCTTTGAAGGCGGTCGGTTCGTATACCGCATACACCGGTCGCCCATGTGCGAGTACATGGTCAATTTCATACACAAGCTGAAGCATCTGCCAGAGAAATATATGATGAACAGCGTGTTAGAAAACTTCACTATACTACAGGTGAGTTAGCCTTGAACGATTATATTATAGGACTGCTATCGTTGAGGTTAAGTTAGTTCGTTAGGTTAGTTGCTACTGAGGTTCTCGTGACTAAGTAATAACAGCCACTCGTCAAGTCAAGTCAAGTCTGACAACACTGTTCTTACCAAGGGGTATCGTATTACCCAGTCACTGGGTTGTAGAGGTCAGATAGGCAGTCGCTCCATGTAAAAAACTGGTATTCAGCTGCATCCGGTTAGACTGGAAGCCGACCACAACATAGTTGGGAAAAGGCTAGGCAGATTGATTTTATCGTTATATTCTACTCCTCCCATGTTCTTTTTGCCCGACTGCGGCGAAGCCAAAAAAGGAGGGTTATGTGTTTTTTCGTTGCGTATTCCAAGATTAGTGAATCATTTACTGAGACGACCCAAGCTTTATTGGTTATTTGGCCGCCACAGTTAATTCTGCTTTATTACAACAGTTGGTGTAATTAGGCAAGCGAGTAGGATAAAGTGTGCTGTGTTTATCCAAAAAAATACCCTTGAAGAAGGGACTTTCAAGGGTATTTTTAACTTAACCATTTTACAATGATATTGGTACCGTTATGGTAGTCCTTATCAGTTGATTTTTTTTGGGTATCTGATGGCTGATGCTGCCTCTAGCTGTACCTACCCAGTCAGTAGGTTCTTCCCAGATGAAATAAGAATCATCCTTGAATAAGTAACTTCTTTCGACTGTCGCTGAAAACCAGCGCTGGGGCTCTGTCTTGCATAGGGTCGCAGCATTATGCTGAGCGATGGCCGTTTTGCGTAGATGTGATGCATATTTTCCCCCAATTTGTTATTCTCGTGTTTTTTTCTTTGCGTCATATTTACCGCAAATAAACGTATTTTCTTTTTTTTTTTCTTTTACCTAGACACTGTGCCGTTTGCCGCTTTGGAAAACCCACCTTTACTTTTAATTACGTCTTGATTCACAATCAGTAAAAAATACGCCACTTGGCAATTAAGCAGCGAGTGCATTTAATCGGCGTTGTGTTTACTTGTAATGATAGTTATAGAGCTATGTGTTGCGCTACCCGTCACGAGCATGTGGAGCGTGTAACTACGCGACCAGAATACTCAAGTAGCATTCACGGTTTGATAAGTCAGTTAACGTTGAAAAGTAAATAAACACAGTTTTTTTTTAACTTTTTGTGTCCCTTTTCTTCCTTTATAGCCTTTGACACTTATTTAACACGTTCAGTGTCGGGAGCCCTTCTGGAGGGTTCACCTAGTCGCACATGGGACGCTGGGAGAGGGCTCATTTTAAATGTACTGTGAATACAGCATTATAAACCGTGAAAATAAAACCTGATGTATATTTTAACAAGTATTTATTAGTATATGCGTTAGTTTTAAAATCCAAGCATTTTTAATTTTTTCTCGGTTACAAATATTTACAAAGGAGGGTTCACTTGCAATATTTATGGCGGCATGGTGTATGAGTTCTATGTAAAGTCGGTGGAGTCGAAAGCGTTAAGCGATGCCTTTTTTTGGCTATTCTCTAGTTATCACACCAGGTGGTTTCTATGTTTGCATCGGCGATGACGTCTATCTTTCAGCACCCACTGTATGGTGCGACAACTCTGGCCCGCCCAGTCCCACTTCAGCCTATCTGATTTATTTATTTATTTAGCAACATACATAATTTATTAACTCACCAACCATGCCACCCGATGGTATTCCCATCGGCAAAGATTACGAACATCAATCTACTTTCTTTAAATACTAACTTTCATCCCATATTTTCCACTTTAAGGATAAATTTTAAAAAAATCCTTTTCGCACTCATCTTCGTTATATATGGAATTCTTGTGCAAAATTTAATGCTTCTAGTACCAGCGGTTTAGGCTGTGCGTTGTATGTCAGTGAATTTAAGCTTTTTATTGTGTAGATTTATGTTATTAGGATAATATTAGAAGAAAAAAACTGTCTGGCATTTACTAATGATTTTTTTTTCTCTTGCAGGTGGTGTCAAACCGAGACACGCAAGAGACATTATTATGTGCCGCGTTTGTGTTTGAAGTGTCGAACAGTGAGCACGGAGCGCAGCATCACATCTACAGGCTCGTCAAAGACTGAACGCGCTCCGCACGCCGCACAACGCCTCCCGTACAACCATTCCTTACGCAAGCCTCCGCGGACTATCTACATGGATACCTGACTTGCTGCGTTCGTCCGACGCACGCACATCGATCATGAAACGAGAAGTTAAAGTCTGCTGAGTTCCCGTACTTTCACGTAGAACTTGACGTAATCGAACGTTTAGAATGTGTGCGTGCGCCGGGTGGTTAACACAGGAAGACTAGTATCTGCACAGTACGCGGTCCCCGCGCCCGCGAGCCGCCGCCGGCGCCCCCTCGCGGACGCAAAACGAGTGCTGTCCTAAGTTCACTCCTACTCGTAAACACCTTTTCTCTTTAGATTCAAAAATAAAAATATTTGTTATGAAACCTAAAATAGCAAAATGTGATCTGAAAATTACGCTACAAGTATTTTTGTAAATGAGTGTTTATTATACATAGCTCAATTTTAAATATTGTCTATCGTAGTCCTGATCCCTTGAACCGGCATCTGATCGATCGGTGTCGGCACGTAGACTTCCTCGTCTATATATCTAGGTTTTATTCTCACATTATGGTTTTCGTAATACTCTCATTCTAAACTGATTTCTTTAGGGTCCTAAGAAAAAGAGAGTAACAATAATATTTTACATAATTCTTAAAATACGAAATATCGTTCGGTATACTTCGCGTGTAAAAAATATCATATAAAAAATTATATAGATTTGAATACACACAGTGCCTCTATAATTATGTTACATTAACATAAATTACTTGAGCATATTTAGTCTTTTCACTGCATTAAAACATTGAAGAGAAAAAAAACTGTAAGATACTTAATGCACAAGTGAAAAGGCTAAAACTTTAGTGTAGTATACCATGAAAATAATAGGTTTAATAAGTATATATATAGAGTTACAACACCTATTCTTTTTCAGTTAAGTGCTTGTGGTACACTTTACCGTTGCTATGTTTAGTTCTCTTTTTAAACCAGTCCAAGTTTTTCTGTCCCTTAGTATATAAATCTTATCTTCATAATTTTTATAATTTGGCATCTATTGTTCTTTCGAGTATTTTATTATGCTTTAATTATTATTTCATTTTGCCTTGTTATTTTTAGGTCTTTTTGAGACATAGCATTTTATCTAGTTTCTATGTACGTTTTGCCAGATTTGACTTACTATTGCAGTCTTTGCCACATTAAATACTAGGTACTTAGGGTATGGTATTGTACCTACATTGTACATATTCTATTGTTATGTACGTAAAGTTAATAGTGTCCATGTGTTCACACGGTCTGCCAGATCTAAAATTGTGTAATAAATTGTACCATATGAAAGTAATGACAAATCTTGTATGATCGTGTACCTACAATATGTACATATCTGACTATCAGAATCATTTTTCTTTGTAGTGGACGCTATCTTCGCGCGTTCCGAGGCAGCTTTACCCTGCAGACCCTTCCCAGCGTTTTCCATTTCTACAATTAATCACTATACATTTCTTTTTTCATGAAACTAATGTAAAGCAATAATGGCCGCTTTTGCTTCCAATTTCAAAGTACAAATGAGTGTCCACACTACTCGACATACTTGCATGAATATGTTAACGTGGCAATGATTTGATCTCTCTTTTAGTCAAATATATTTAGGATCCTCCCGTGCGTGCTTTGGTGCGCTCATTTAATTTTACACAGTGTTAAGTTTATGTGCATTAAATAGTGTTTAGTTTCAAGACATGAGGTAGGAAAATATTATCTTAGATAATAAAAATAAGAGATTTTTGTATTTATTTGATAGAGTTATATTAGATAAATTGTAAAGTGATTAGATATAAGATTCTTTTTTTATATGGCGATAGTCGTTCAGGAACTTATCCGTGAAGTTGTCACATATTTAGTACTTAAGAAAAAACTTAATTTTTGTTGCAATTGTAGATTTCCTTGTCCAATACTCTGTTATAAGATTTATTTGATCGAAATTACTTTTTTTTACAAATCTTATCAAAATTATGACGACTTTGGTGTCTTCTATTTGCAATACGACAGCGTGTTCAATAATTAGTAAAAAAGATCTGCCCTGTTGTGATTTTATATTTTTAATGTTAATATGTACTCAATCAAAATGAGATTAACTCAAATTATTCGAGTCTAGTGCAACAGCAACGGAGTCGAAGCAATGGAGTCGAATATAGTTTACTAAACTTAAAAAACATGGAATTGTTTGATGCCGATGGCAATTTTCAATATAGATATCGTTAGGTCGTGTTGTGTAAATAAAATAATTTTAGCGCATTTCTTTCAGTTAGTATTTGTAAGCGGTTTTTGCTTCTATACAAGTTTTTCATATCGACAATCAGCCATATCAATATGAAACTATAAAAAGAATTAGTCGGCGGAGTTGGAGACAATCATTTGCAATCGGCTGCATTACCTTCTATTTTATATAGTTTTGACTCTCTTAAGTTTTGAAGAATATTACTTTGTTGATTTCTTTTCAATCGACATAGCAAATGATTTTTTACAATACTAGCCGACAGTGTACAGTATTTTAAAGATAATACTACGTTAAAGATTTGTATGAAAATTTAATTATATTGTCTTCATAAAATCATGTGAATTATTATTTCAAAATCTCTTTTTATCGGTATGACGCCCTGATAAAGTAATAACTCTGTTTATTATATTTGTGTAATCAACCTCCATGAAGAAAATCCGGATTAAGGATTATCACTAGAACATTTAAATTAGTTATCTTGTGTACAATTAAATCAACAAACACAAATTATATTAATAAAGCAACAGATAATATTTGTAAGGGTTCCCTATGTGACTTTAAACTCACACCTCACTCCTTATTTTGGCAGAGAAGATACCGTCGGACCTTCGCCAGAATGAGCATAACATAAGTATTAATCACGACACTGTTACCGTATACAGACTCAGACAGATTAAAAACCGTCTCAAATCTAATCCCTCTGATTGTTTATGAAAATCCTAACTGCAGCGGGAATGGGAATTGGAACAAGAAACTCAGCATTTATTTCAATTAAACCACTTACAGGAAAAGTAATCGGTCAGTTAGTCAGAAAGTTGAAGCTATAGTTTGACAGAGATCACTGTACCGCGCCTTAATGCACTCCGCTCATTCGTCAACGCTCACGACGTCCTGCCGCTTATTCATCAACGTTCCCCGCGCATTCCTTAGGCGCGGTACAGCGGTCTCGGTCAAACTATAGTTGCCCATTATAAAACGTAGATCTCTAGAGAGAACGAGCAAGAAACTCCAAGGACACTCTTTTAAACCAAGATACTTATTACAAAATCCTGGGATATTAAAAAGCAAATAAATTGCACATCATTGATGGTTAATAGAGGGTGATTATTGCAATTTATCTGGTGCAATTGTAAACTCCGGGCTACTAATTTAATTCAGAAAGACTAAAAAGAACTATCCGGTCTGGGGATCTAACTCAAGACTTTCACGTTAATGGATGATGAACCCAAGTGTCACATGTTATCGATCAAATACCAAAGTTATTTAATTACAGATATTTATTAATAAGCCCAAGATAATGTCCAAATTATTCCTGATAAGATATAAAGTCATTTGCAAGGTCTGATCAACAAAATACATTCAGTTGTTAGTGATATTCGTGGAGGTAAGTGTATTAGATTTTATTTTTCTAAGTAATATTGATCGATGTAATCGTTATTGTGATACGGCCTGGAATTCATGGGGCCACTGTGACCAGTCCAGCGGGGGTGCATCTTGTGTCCTTTTGAAATAAGAACGCAGGTCAGGCCAGTGTGAACTACCCATTTCTTACTTTCACAAATCTTCGAATTTTTAACGCCTTCAGGGCACTGTACCACGTACGTTAGTAGGTGCATCCTATGCAATTACATCGGTAATCTTATCTTAGTAACTAAATTGGGCCTATGACCATTTGTTTCGTAGTGATGTGCGATAGACTAAGTTCAGAAGAAAAATTCCTAACAGAACATTATCGCTGAAGAAAGTGAAAAGTAATAGGATTCTCACTAGATATCATATTACTTTTCAGTTTCTTCTTGGTTAGGCAGTGGCAGTGGGTGGAGTGATAATCTTAAATCAACCTCTTAGTAACTAAGTATATGAACTTATCTCTAAATACTGCTTATCTCATAGAGCTTACAAGATTTCTCAACAGCTAGAACGAAGTACTACTTATCAGAAAAAAGTAAAGTAGGTAAATTTGCATTACGAATACGTAAAATATGCGAGATATTTTTAGATAAACATCATGGTAATTTGATGGATCACGACAATGCAGATAAATCATGGCGTTGGAAGTGCTAAGTGCTTATCATACACATCTCCGTCTAACATAGAGATTACAGACTTGCAAAGGACAGGTTGTGGCAATGCTTGGGAGAATACCTGTGTCCAAAAGAGTACGGACGTCTTCCGACTGAATTCTGGTTAACCTACATTAAAAAGAACTGTATTTGAAATAAAACTAGTTATCTACCTACATATTTGTGGTATGAATTGCATGCCTTCGTCAATAAAATAACTTTTATGATAAATAACATTTTTAGATGGCGGTCTCCAGGGAAGTGGGGTTGATCGCCTCTGCTTTGATAATATGCTCGTTCCTCACGGTAGGAGGAAGTCGTAAGTAAACCTAAAGGCTATTTATTTATCTAGATTTGTTTAAGTTTTCGTTACGGGTCATCAGAACCCCGAAAGAGACAACCAGGCTTACCAAGGGGAATCGTATTACCCAGTAGGTACCTGTGTTGCGGAGGTTAGACAGGCAGTCGCACCATGTAAAATAGGTACTGGTATTCTGCATCCGGTAAGACTGGAAGCCGACCCCAACATAGTTGGGAAAAGGCTAGGTAGGTGATGAATTTTCTATAAGGTGAATAAATTATATCGCATAACACTAATGAAGTTACGTCCTCATAATGAGCCAAAATTGAAATTGATACATAACCACTTCTGTCTGTAACTGTGTGAAGTTATTATAGAACGTTGTGACTAGCGTAAACTTTAAGGCATTCCCGATCAGCGATTGGTGGAAATGACAAGTGAACAAATATTATTAATTTGCAGAAGACCTGCCGTGTGAACCTCGCGATGTTGGTATTGAAGATCGATCGGTGGTCTGCGTATGCAACTCTACCTACTGTGACACGATCACTCGAGAGAACCCAGCGCGAGGCACGTTCGTCGTCTACACTTCTAACAATGTAAGCTTCAGTAATTATTTTGAAATTGTGGGACTAAGGACTTGGAAACGCAAGGTAGGAAACCTTCAAGGCAAGATGGAGTGACGATTTTTGAGGGCGGTCCAAAGCAGCTGTGGATGAGAGTAGCCAAGGATTGAGTTAAATGGCGAGCGATCGGAGAAGCCTACATCCAGCAGTCGAATTCGATAGCCAATGACGATGATGACGGACTTGGAAATTAAGGACAAAGGTGACACAAGATAGGTACAGTGGGCTCCAAAGAAAACTCACCCCTTTGCATTGTTTTTTACAATGCTAGGGGGTGAGGTTTCTCTGGAGCCCACTCTACTAACCCGGTAGGTGCTACCCACAATATTATCAATGTAGTCCTGATACATGGCCTTTAATTTATTCATCAGGTGTTTGCTGTGTTTTACTCTTAGTACCTGGGCGACCGAGCTCTGCTCGGGTGAAAATAGAGAAAACGAATTTTCCTCAGATATGAGATCTGAGGAAAATTCGTTTTCTCTATTTTCCTAGCTTAGCTAGCTTTTAGATTTTTTGTCCCCGTAAACTCCTATATTGCTACTTTCATCGAAATCATTAGAGCCGTTTTCGAGAACGTGATTAAAAATATATATACAAATATTGCTCATTTAATAGTATATGATAAATCTTCATCGAAAGACGATAACTTTGTTTATACCTATAACAACGTTTCCTTCTACAAAACAAGAAGGTATTAGATTTCACCTTAGTTTAATTCGTTTGTGATGAATTGAAGAGGGACCGATGGAGCACATAAAATGGTAATCAGAAACCTCTGTAACTCAACCCAACTAACAATTTAACGTCGTTCAAAGGTTTAGTAAACGTTATCTTATTGCATGATATTATAATACCTAAGTCGCACTAACGTTATAATAACGTTTACTAAACGCGGAAATGGCCCCAGTTATACAACCAACATAGTCGTATAATGGACATACAAAAGTCACAAGCTGACTTCGTTAACGTCATTCAAAAGTCGTATGAACGTTATGGAATTACCACTTTCGTCGCGCAGAAGTCGCATCATAACTTTACAACGACTCGTTTGTTGTATTGTCGTCATACAGGTGTTTTTGAATGACTAAAACGTTTTATTTGAGTGAAGGAACAACACCTGTAAGACTTATTCATTTTTCTTGTTAGTGACACGTGTTTGTGGTTTTTTTTCGAGATTTGACTGCAAAATAAATAATTACAAGGAACTAAAAGGTGTTATTTAACTTTATATAACTTAATATTTATATTTATATATCTCGCTAATAACTGTATCTGTCTCTCATGCCGTTTAGTTCAACTGGGTATTAAAGTTATATGATAATATACCTATGTGTATCTATTTCAGATTTTCATGCCCCCTCGAAATTTTGTGTTTAAATTAATATATTTATATTAATAAAAATATGTTTATTTCTAAAAATGTAGGACATGTTGCTTTTGTCACACACTTATCTGTTTACGACGTTATAAAGACATAAAGTCGTATTAAGGTTATTTCAAGACCATGCAATACGCCATGACAGCTATTAGGGTTCCTCATAAATTTAAAACCTTTGTTATTAATGCCACGGTTGTTGGCGTTGTACTTTTTAATAAAAGGAAATCTCGATTTACTTTCCTTTTGAAAGTTCCACTACGTTTAAGTCTTCTCCACGAATTTTTTGCTTCCATTTTTCGTAGTAAATTTAATCAAACGTTCCGTAAATATGGCGGCCTAGACGTTTTAAAGTCAAAACCTGACTTAAATGCGCCTACAAGTTTGATTAAAGTCAGGCCATGACATTAAACGGACATCATGTAATATATAGGTTATATTAGAGTATTAAATAAACAACCAAGTCATTTAAGAGTCTTCAATTAACTGCTGTAAAACAGGATAGTGATCGTTATATAAACGTCAGTGTGAAAACGTCTATACAACTGCTACGTTATATAAATGTCATTTATAGGTTTTTCAAAGACCTAATTTGGTCAGTTCAAAACGTTTAATGGACTCTAACGTTAGTATGACTATTGCGTTGTGGTACAAACGTTTTAGCTAAGACTGTAATATAACGTCGTTTAGTTAAGTCTTACCAACGTTGCTAAGACCAGCATATTATGACATATTCGTCGTACGACTAATAAGTTAAATTAAAGACGTCTAAAGGATCTAGTAGTCATCTCACTATCATTATAAGACTGCTATCCAACTTTATGTCGTATAAGTCAAGACTTATATGACGTTTTTGTTTGTTGGGAAGATTTGAATCACAGACATTTCTGTTTCAAAGTTTAATACCAAGACATTTTTAATGTTTTCTTAACCAGCAACAAAATAAATTCTAAAATATACAAACTAAACTTTTTACCTAAAAACCTGTAACAGGCTGGCAAAAGATTCGAAAAGAGTTACGGCGAAATCAAAACACAACCACCTACGGAGCCTGAGGATGACCCAGGAGACCTAGAAGCTGAACCTGAACCAGAACCTGTCCCGGACCTGCCCGAAGGAGGTTTGACTCCACCACCGACTACTGAAGATGAAGATGATGAGGAAGACGATGTCGTTGGACCTGGAAGTACGTATCTTTAAGGAAGTACGTGATCTTTGTGGAATCTTGGATTAATTAGGTACTCATGTACCCTAAGCAGATAGGTATAAATAGCGACTTGCGGAGTCCTATTGAAGGGATTAAATGATAAAAGTATGTAATGAGCAATTTTGTGATATGTACTTAAATTCAATCATATCAAAAATATATTGAATCACATTCAATTCGCTTGGTTTTTAATGTAATTGGATGGCAAACAAACAGGCGTTAGGCGGCCCTCCCCTTCGACATTTGCAATACCACAACGGCCTCTCATGTGCTTTAGCCAATGCCATCTCACAGACAACCGAAATAAATCATGTTTGTAATCATATGCAAGATGCGATAGCTTCCACTGTACCCTCCACGTCGCCTTCTCCGGTCAATGTCCCATAAACGCTTTTTTTAAATTTAACGAAACTTTACATTACAGTCCCAGAAATATTGAGCAACGTGGTCCTCAGAGTCTACCCGAGCGTACGATACCAAGTTATTGAAGGGTTCGGTGGGTCCGTTACCGACGCTGCTGCGATCAACTGGCGGAAGCTATCCGATGCCGCACAAGAGAAATTTATATCGTAAGATGATCATATTGTTTTCTTTTAACTAATTTTGCCGATACAGACACTTTGTCTAGTGACGGAGATCAACCGTTTGCACTATCGTGGTCAAAGCGTGGCATTGACTGGCCTTGCAAATGTCTTTTGCTCTCTCTAACAAAAAACAATAAAGATCTTAAAGATTATTTACTTCAAGTTGTTTTAAGCTTTAAGGAACCTGCTAATTACTTTTAGATAAATAATTTCATGATCGTTGTTGTTTCGTCATAGCATAAAATAATTGCTACTAACTATTTTGGAATTGAAAACTACAAACCACAACAATTTGTATCAAGTTTCAACCAACCCCCAATTGTGTTACATTTTCAGGACCTACTTCGGCCCCGAAGGATTGGAATACAACATGATTCGAGTACCAATCGCTGGTTGCGACTTTTCCGAGTACCCCTACACGTATGCAGAAACGCCCTGGCACGATACTACTTTATCTAACTTCTCACTGTCATCACATGATTTCTTTTTGAAGGTAAATGAAGTTCAAGGCACATACGATTTTGCAAAAAAATCTATTAAAAAAAACTCTCTTACTGGTCTGCTGAACGGGGCTGGCGGGCATGGGGATATAGATTTGATTCCCAAATATGGCAGTCCAATTGTGATATTTTTTTCAGACAGCATTGACTATCTATGGGAAAAAGATCCCGAAAATTTGTGTTTATAAAACATTGAATTTGAAGTAAAGCACAACCCAAGTCCTAAATCGAAGGCTTAAATTATAACTAAACCTACAAAACTTTTTTATTTCCAGCTGCCAATGATCAAGAGAGCTCAAAGAGTAGCGACAGACGAGATTAAGATCACTGCCAGTACCTGGTCGCCGCCAGTATGGATGAAAACAAATGATGCGATCACAGGATTCGCACAACTGAGACTTGAATACTACCAGGCCTTTGCCGATTACCATCTTCGGTAAGTTTTTTACCGATACCCAACTATGATTTCATGGTTCCATTATAAATGGTTGTTTAATTCTAAACAAAACGGTTGTGCAAGACTGCTCTATTTATCATGCTTAATAAATGTCTTGGTAACCACAGAAAGTTTGTGGATTTAATCAAGAGGGCACTCATTCTCTGGCGATAATCCCTTTCCAAATCTTATAAACGGCACCTATTGCAAAATACTCCCGAACTGTTTTTTCAGAAGTTAATTTTTTTTTTGGGTTTATCAGCTGCTAAGTGTACCTACAATTTGTTTCATTCCAGTTTTATCGAGGAATACGATAAAGCAAACGTGAAGATTTGGGCTATAACGACAACGAACGAGCCGATCAACGGCATCGTTCCATTTGTGCAGTTCAATTCCCTAGGATGGTTTCCTCCACAGTTGGTATGTACAAAGGAGGGTTATGATTTTGACCGGTATGTATGTATGTATGTTCATTTGTTCCCACATAACTTCTAAACTTTTCATAATAATTTGACAAATGAGGTATCGTTGGAAGCCCCTGCGTTGAACTTTTTCGACGGTTATTAAAAAAAAAACTACTGTTCCATATATTTTGACCGCGTAGCTCACTACTCTAACAATGACAAATTACAGCGCTATCCGCGTCCAGTACAATAACGCGTTCAGGGCGGTGATGGGGGCTACCCCGACAGCGCCTCGGGTATGTTCGCAGAGGCACGCACCGATTGCTTTCACGCGACCATGCGCAAGCGCGCCGCGTCCTTGGTGCGTAGGGTACGGGTTAGCCACAACATCGTACTGGCGATGATTGCGAGAAGGCTGAACTGCCCCTTCATTCGGCATTGTTCCAGCAGACATGTTTCTGTACCAGTGTCGGAGAGAGGGTATTAATTTTATTGTTGAATTATTTATTTTTGATTTTATTTTATTTTAATTAATCTTATTAATTTATGTTTAGCTATGGGTGTTATTTACCTGAAATAAATGAACATATTATATACATATAAAAAAATAAACTTTTCTATGAAAGAGCAGATTTTTTTTAATAACCCGCGAATAATTTCGACCCAGGGGGGTTCAGAATAATGTATTGAATCCATGGTATCAGTTTTCGCGTCAATGTCCCTGCCACCCTGTATATAAACCAGTTGGGAAGAGGCGCCGGCTGATGGCTGGAGATTGAATAAGGGCAGTTTCACCAGCCGAAACAAGAAGTGTTAACTGTTAACTAATTTGTATTATTTCATGATTACAGGGTCGCTGGCTAGCCAACAACCTCGGGCCTACGATAAAGAATTCCCGCTACAACGAAACGTTAATTATTGCTGTTGACGATCAACGGTATCTCCTCCCTGTTTATTTAGCAGGAGTAAGTACTCGCACTAACACCAAAATCAACAACATTAGCAGTAGGTACCTTAGACTGAATAGTTAGACTAAAAAAGAGCGCAGATCAGCTGACATTGAATAATAAACCTTATTCTCAAGATCTCAAAGTATTATATTTTTATTTACAGATGGAACTCGCGGCTCCGGAATCGTTTGATTACATGGATGGCATAGCTGTACATTGGTATGGGAATTTCTTCCCGCCACAAATATTAAGTGCTATACAGAGCAGGTATCCCGACAAAATACTTCTTGCTACAGAAGCTTGTGAAGGTAAAATTCTAAGATAGATCATACTTTCATGTTAGGTACACTATAAATTGTTCAATAATGACCATAAAATGGGCGTATGCTACGAATATTTACTAGTGCGGATTTCACCAATGAAATTGAACGCGTTCAGCACATCTAAACGCGTTCAAGAGCTGTCAGTGTACAATATTCCATAACAATTTTGACACTGACAGCTCTTGAACGCGTTTTAGAAATGCTGATCGCGTTCATTAATCAACAAGAATGTAACAATCTCTGCTATAACATAATATAACATCACGCTTGTAATCCCCGTAGGGTTAAGTTAGGTTTTACGACCCTTTGTGATTTTTCATGCTGCTGGGCCAACGGGAAGCACCAAATAGCCTGGTTTATTTGCGAGTGTCAAAATATGCGGCATAAATGGCCGTATTTTTATATTGCGTTGACTTGGAAGTTTGATTTTCGTTACAGCTCCAAGAGACCGTAAATCTAAGTTATTAATATCTATTTTAACTTGATGCCTCCACGCGTTCCTGAGAAAAAGGGTTTTGGCAGGCAACAGTCATCCTTTAAGGGTTTCAACTTTTCGTTTTGAACTGTAAAAACAGATTTATTATCTGTCTGTTACCTTTTCATGCCGTAACGGCTGAACGGATTTAGATGAAAAGTATGCGGATAGGCCATGGCCTGAGTTAGGACAAGGGATACTCTGAATCCCGGTAGCGTTCCCGTGAGATATTTTCCGACATCCACTCGGGCGAAACCACGGGCAAAAGCTAGTAATATTATAAATGTGAAAGTGAGTTTGTTTGTTACGCTTTCACGCTAAAACGGCTGAACGGATTTGAATGAAATCTGGCACATGTGTAGACTATGACCTGAATTAGGATATAGGAGACTTTTATCCCGGTATTCCCACGGTATCGAGACTTATGCTGGTGGAACCGCGGGGCACAGCTAGTTGACAATATTTGTCTTTTGACCTACACAGTTTTTTTTAATATGAATCAATAAAAACTTTCAGGATCAATGCCTTGGAACTCAGAAAAAGTTGTTCTTGGATCTTGGAGACGAGCAGGTAGATACGTCAAGAGCATCTTGGAAGTATGTATGATAAACTTTCAAAGTTAAGATAGCGCTACAACTGCTACAAGGATCTTTTGGCGACTGAATGACATTGACAGGGGGCTTCGTAAAATTGTCACAGAAATTGTATTGACAAAACAAGATGGCGGCAATAGTTCAGATGTTGCCCGCGCGCCAAAAGAACCTTGTAGTGTGTAACTCTTCGTGACAATATATAACCTTACGTCCCTATTTCATAACAGGATTTGAACCACTATGTTGTTGGATGGATTGACTGGAATCTTGCCTTGAATCCCCACGGAGGTCCAAACTGGGTAGACAACTTCGTAGACGCGCCCATTCTAGTATATGGAGATGATGACGAATTTATCAAGCAACCAATCTTCTATGCTATGGGCCACTTCTCAAAGTTCATCCCCAGGGGCTCTCGGCGAGTGCGAGTGGCTCAAAGAAGTCTTGCAAGCATAGAAAATGTTGTTATAAGAAAAACAAATGGAAATCTCGTTATTGTGCTTCAGAACAGGTACATACATAATTATAATATAAATGAATGTCGCTTTTAGTGTTTGTTTGTGTGATACAGTTTTCAGAATCAATTTGAGAATTTGTTCGAAAATTTATGAGTGATAATATTAAACTTGTATATAAGGTCCCATTAAAATAGATGGACAAACTTTTAGAAATCATTCAGACCACCAAAATAAGGACAATGGTAAAAAAATAAAAAGAAAAACGCATTAGATAGGTACTTACAAAAAAAATAAATCAGCTAACGAAAATACATTAAAAACGTTGGTTACCCAATGCCATTTATTATTTTAGGTCAAAATAAAATCACTTTTGTGTTTTTTTTTTTTTTGCTTGGATATTTTTGGTTAGACGTACTGAACGCTGTGTTAAAAAAATTCAATCTATTTTAATGGGATCTTGTATAATAAAGAAATCTTGATGTGTTGTCAAGTCGTAAAAACCTTGCAAAGCAGGGGTGGGTCGCTAGTTATTAATAATTTGACTATGGTAGTTAGGTCCCACTGAATCACAGTAGGTATAAATATGGACAGTAAGAAAACTAGGCCTATTTGTTGAAATAAATAACCAACGCTCCATTTTTAAAAAAGATCGAGACCACGATTTGTCTCGAGTCGAGACGTAGCCGCCAACTTTCTCGACACAGCATCGCGACAATCGCTTTGGGGTATCATCAAAGACTACTATAGTATACTGGCAGGTATCATCAATGAACGCGTCTGTGTTCGAGTGTGCCGTTTCGAACGTTTACTACGTAGTTTCCGAACTGTCCATATTTATACTGAGACTGAATGCTCGACGACACTGCGACAGTTCATGACGAAGATGGCGAGACGAGCTTGACTCACTACCGAAACGACTTCTACAGTAACAGCAAACAGAACCACCATTCTTTTCAATAAATCAATTTAAGCTTTTTGCAGTCCATATTTGTTCAAAGGCCCTTTCTCAAGTGGTGTAACAATATAATATTAAATATTTGCACGAGATGAGAGACAACTTTAAGTTGGTAGATTTAACTACAAACTTAAAGTTGAGTTATTTTTTGTTGCATTTTTTTTTCTTTTAATTTATTTATTCATGTGTAAAATCTTTCCTCTCGCTTACCTGCAATCTGTGGGAGTGATTTCGTGAAAAGAAACGGAAATGTGTAACAGGTAGCCGGGGAAGCGCGCGCTATATGATTTGACCAATGAGCGCGCGTGGTGCTAGAGTTGGCCGTCAGATGGTACCAACCCATTTTCCATCATCATCATATGCGACTACTGTAAGACTCGCTCGTTTTTTTATTTTCAGACGCAGAAGACAAATGAATGTGCAAATAAATATAAGCAGCAATAGATACATTGAAATTACAATGGAGCCTGAATCAGTGAAGACAGTGGAAATCAACCCTTAGAATTATAAACACTCATGACTAAATAAAAATATTTATTTTTGTAACATTTTTATATATAATATTTTTACTTTTTTACCACCTCTACATTTGATCAAAATAAAACCAAACAAACACATTGGTAAAAATATAACTTGGCACATTATGTGCTCTTTATAAAAAGGTTTAACTAAATATACTAGATTATAGTTGGTGCCAATAAGCCCAGGTTCGCACGAGAGACTATTTGCCGCGGCGATTTATTTTCGCGCACTGTATTTTCAACGCACTGCTTAGCGCCAAGAGACGAAAATCCAACAGTGTGTTTTTATGACACACTGGGATGCACTCTGTTGGATTCTCAATGTGTGTATGCATCTTGGATGCCCATGAAAGTTGAAAATCTAGTGCGCGATAAAATCCCACAGCGATATTTTTACGCCCATGCGAATGTTGACTCAAGGGTCCAATAGTGGACATTGACACAGATTTATTTACAGAAATAAAGCTTGTTGATAATATGAATTGATACCTAGTCAAAAACATTCATCACAAATGAAAGAATACATAGTTTGACACACGAAGAGGTAACGGGCAACAAACCCTATTGCAACCTTATTTAGCGCCAACTAAATTTATCTTTATCTACATCACTTGGGCACTTAGTATAAATCATAACAAAAATATTAACCTAGCCATTCCTAATACCTAAGGCTCAAAGGGACAGTAAGGTGATCTTATCTAATGGCCAAACACGACAAACAACTCTACTTCTAATGAGTCCTTCAGGTACAGGGCCATATACTCTTGAATCAGCAGAATTACCAGAATTGTCACCTTCTAACCATACATGACCTCTAGGAACAACTTGGTTACGTTTTGGGAAGTTACCTCTAACACGATCACCAGGAAGGCCTGTTATCCTTTTACAAATGTTCTGTTTAGGGTTTGAAGGGCTCCTAGATATCACGATGTCTCCGCGCCGCAGGCGTTGAATGCGAGGAGATACATGTTCAGTGAACAGTATGTTGTTAGTTTGAAGCGTGGGTTCCATTGACGGACCGGAGCACTGCAACAAATTACATAAATAATGTAATACGACGAAGGTTTTTAAAGCCAGTTTTTCAGACAATTATTCTAGATTCTGTACTTACCATGACAAAGTCTCCCACATATTCGAATGTGCAATGGGTAATGCAGGCTGTTTGGAGAGCATATCCCATAAAGCCGCAGGCTTTACCAACAAACCTCAGAAAGGCCATTTTACAAGGTTAGGTTTAACAAATTAATGCTTTTACTATTCTAAGGAAATTGCCATTGCTTCATCGTTTCTTAATTCAATTCTAATATATTTATAGTCACTGCAGCAGATAATTCGTCAAGAAAACATCACATATTATAATCAAATCGTTTTTCAGGAGTGACATTGTTGACGAAATAATGACAGATGAGAATCACATTGAACCCCGCTTTCCGAATTAGAACATAATCGCTCACAGCGCTGACATCGATAATTGGCGTTCCGATTAAGATGTCACGATTATGACAGCTGAGGGCTGTCATCAATTCGGAACGCTCGTGAACGCACTCACAGTACTCGCAAACTTGCGAAACTCGTCAAAACTTGCATAACATATTTCTTTGTGTTTATTCTTCAAATTTCTTCTTTAGGTGGCAAACGGTAGCCAGAAGCACAATTTCGAAAATGCCACGTTAGTTTAAAGATAGGATGCGAGTCAAAACACAACAGCACAACTGTCATTTTTGACAGCGCCCACGGTGATATTAGTAAAAGGCATGGTCGGCGTTATCGCAAGATGGCGCATGTCATGACGTCATCTATGACGATTGAAGACGAACTGTTAGCGCGCCCACGTTAATACGGTACAGGAGTTAGCGCGCTCAAATCGATTACAGCGTAACTCGGAATGCACCCGAAAATCAAACTGCTACTGACTGCTACTGTCAAAAAACCATTGACCTCTATAAAAAAAAAAAAACGTACAAAAAATGCATTGAACACGTTGTTCTGAGCCTCAACGTTTTGTCTATGTCCCTTTAAGCTTATAATACACATGCTTAGAAGCGAACCTGTTTACATGCTTACTAAGCGTCACCGATGGACTGGAGCCGAGTAGGTGTACCCGATTCAGCGTAATTCAGCTTAACGGACCCGAAAATCTGAACAGTGAACGAAACTAAACCATCATATGGTTTAGTTTCGTTCACTGTTCAGATTTTCTCTTCAATAAAATCGTACCACTTACGTATACAAACAAATTGAACAACGATTAATATTTTGTATAAGAGATGCTGAAAACCAGCGCTGGGGCTCTGTCTCGCATAGGGTCGCAGCATTATACTGAGCGATGGCCGTTTTGCGTGGATGTGACTCATATTTTCCTCCAATTTGTTATTCTCGTGTTTTTTTCTTTGCGTCATATTTACCGCAAATAAACGTATTTTCTTTTCTTTCTTTCTTTCCCTGAGTGGCCATGGCCGCCACGGGGGGTGAATAAAACACACACAAGTTTACGCAATCATGCCTGTGGTGACTTACGAGACGCGAAGCAGTGTGTTTGTTTCTTTGTTTCTGTTTATCGACGAGTGTCCATCGATACACTTAGGGAAAAGAAACGTAGGCTCATTAAAGTCGATTCGGAAAAATCGCGGCTAATTAAAAAAAAACGTGTGTGGTATAACTGTGCGTCACCGGCGAAAAATTCACAACAAAACATGTTCAAATCTCTGAATGAAAATAGAGATTTTAGCATATTTTGATGTGAATGTTTCGCCAGTGCAAACGCTGTTTTTTGTCAGTCAGGTTGTATATTGACTAAAATTTGATTCACGACCGTAAAAAACAATGTCTTTACAGAATTATAATCATTAGAATCAGCAATACAACTCCTTAATTAGCATAAGCTTCAAATTTCAAGATTTCATGAAATATTCATTAATGTATTGGTGACTCTTATGATTATAATTCTATAAATAAACATTTGATACGGCCGCGAATCATATTTAGATCATCATACAACCTGACACTGACCTGCCAATAGCAAAAACACGTAAGAAAATTTGAATTTCGCGGGCTATCCTGACGCTTTCGCTTAACATCACGCCTGTTTTCTCCGAAATCTTAGGCAGAGATGCAGTTTAATACACGTTATAGCTAGACAATAAGTGTTTGTATAACACAATCACGTAAATCACAAGGCAGTACAAATAGGTAGAATAGTTTACACAACTTTTATCGCAGTAGAGATAACAGGAAAAACAATGAATGTTGTCGGGGTGCGTCTCATAACGTATAAACTCATTTGGTCTAATTTCATTTTATTATGGTTCATAAGATATAATCAACGTGTTATACCAGCGTGTTATACCAGTGTTTATACCAGCTGTTGATATAATTTCTTTACATAATTATAACATTTATATACCCTAAAACTTATTTCGTATAACGTTATTGGATATAACGTTTATTTAATCTAAAAACATTTGGTACATCGTTTAAAATATACATTATATTGATACCATCATTAAGGTTAACACCCCAATTCGCCTCGGATAGGTTAGGTTAGACGGGCTAAGGCGTGACCGGCCGCCGAGCGCCAGATCCCCTCTATTGTTGGTTAATAATTTGGGTTAGGTTAGGTTAGAACAGTGACCATTAACGCGCGAAGGCGAGTGAGTGAAGCGAGCGTACCGCGGGAGTGGCCGCCGAGTGCCAGATCCCCTCTATTGTTGGTGAATCATTTAGATTAGGTTAGAAAGGCGAGGGAATGAAGTGAGCGTGCCGCGGCAGTGGCCGCCGAGCGCCAGTTACCCTCTATTGTTGTTGAATCATTTGGGTTAGGTTAGAAAAGTGACAATTAACGCGCGAAGGCGAGCGAGTGAACTAGGCGTTTTTATCATATTAGACTAAATAGGTTTCATGTCTTTTGAGTAGTATATCAAACGATTTTATATTCAATGTATGTTATACTTATAAAAAGAGGTTATTTAAAAATTATATCAATCGTTTATTATATTAACTGATCATTATATCAAATAAAATTATAGATTCAGTTGTTATATCTTGTAAATATTAGAGATTTTGTAATAATATCATATATTATTTACCCATGTTGTCGAATTATCAAAATGAAATAAGTTGGAATTGGTACGCAATTTGGGTGCTGGTACAGACGCCAGCACATCAACCTACTAAAATCTGTCAAATTTATTTAATAGATTTTCAACTTTATCACAATAACATAAGGTTCAAAGTTGATTGAGAAAATTTGACAGTTTCGGGTAGGTTGACCAGCTGGCGTCTGTACCTACTCTACACTTATAGAAATGCGTTCTTGTTCTTATTCTTTGTTGTACAGACGCCAGCACATCAACCTACTACAATCTGTCAAATTTCTTTATTAGATATTCAACTTTATCACTAGAGCATAGGGTTAAAAGTTGATTGGGCAAAATTTGACAGTTTCGGGTAGGTTGACCTGCTGGCGTCTGTACACATTTACAAAAACAATGTAAAAATAATAAGGACAGCCTAGGTACACATAAATAATTGTGTATGGTACAGTATGGTACTTGTTGAAAGACCTACACTGTCCTCCCATACCTAATAACACTGTTATTTGAAAATATTGTAAAAGCCCATTATTTTTAAAAGAGTAACCGTGGAGTTTCTTGCCGGCTCTTCTCCATAGGAAACAACCAATTGGAACCGTGCACCTAGCTTCTGACGTTTCATAAGTGCCCATGTAGGTTTATATGAAATAAAAATATTTTGAATTTTGAATTATGTAATTTATTCCAAATGGGTACTGTCGCTGGGTTTAAATTAGCTCTTCCTTTTCCAAAGCAGCATTTTTTCCATAGTTGAACATACTTTGCTACCCAAATTATATGAAAATAAACCATTTACAACATAATTATGCATATATATAACATAAAAATTTTAAATAAAATATAATTACAAGTATCAAAACTGTGTTTTAAACTAACTCATACATTTCGTGCATACACATTTTTAGAATAAGGCCAGACTCTATACCGGATATCATTAGCTGAACTGTCTGCAGGCGCTAGCTGATCGCCAGGCATGTAACAGTGAGGGTTCGGCCAGTCTCGTTCTTTCCTGTTTAGGTAAGACTGATAGGCTCATTTGATAATCATGAGTGTGTAAAAGGCCTTAGAGGTAGATATTGTAGACGATTTTTTAAAGTTTAGTCGATTATGAATCGAATATAATGAATTTGAGTTGTTGAGTTGACAGACATATTGACAGCAGGCAGGCAGGCAGGATCAAACAGATCAAACAGATTATTGTGTGGAATTCGCTGGGGCATATCGAGCTTAGCGATTCGTCATAAATTTTGTTACAATAAAGTGAATTAACATTATCCACGGCGCGCTAAACGGTTATCTATGTCCTTTGTTCATTGGCTTTACAGCAAAATTACAAGTGTACCAAATTTGTTGCGCCACGGTTAACCCATCAGCTTTCACATTAGATTTTCATTTCTATGGGATTATTTCCACAGAAATCAACGGTCAACAGTAGAAGATATTTGTTTTCGATTTACCCAGTAGTGTTAGATGTTTATGTTATCAAGTATTCGCGGTGTTCTATGTTTATGCCTGGGTAGAGTAGAATCAATATTGTATTAGAACGTTAACCTATTGTTGTGAAATGAGTGTGCATATTTAGTGTACCATTGAGTTATGAGCACCTGATGGAAGATTAGCATCGCTGCCGAAGCTCAGGAATTTAATACCAAGTAAGTGTATTTTTTGCTCTTGGTGCCTGACCCCAAATCTTGGAAATATGCATGACTCACACGCGTTTCGTTGTTAAGATTATTTCTGATATGAATAAACAATTGCCCGTTTAGAATATATTAGGTAGCATAAGTATAAGGTCTTTAGGTTGAGCTATTCCAAGTATTTTATCAAGTTATACCACATGAACAGAATATATAAATATTGTTTAATTCTGGGATAAATCAGTAGTGTTAAGTAGTCTCAAAGTAATGGTTTGTAAGTGGATGGACTGATACATTTTTACAGAACAGCGATCTGAAATATTAATTAATATTATAAGTGTGCTAATAAGTCCTTATTATTTGTAATAATCAGTGTAGCCATCAAATACGAACAGGCAAGTCTTTTACAGTCAATATTATAAATAAAGATACTTGATAAGTCAATTCAGTTTGATATTAAAACTTCATTTATCATCAAAACTTCATTTATCATTTTAAATGTGTTTGTGTTTTCTTTGTCTTCATCAAAACAATAAAAATATTTGATACATGTTTAAGGCCCATATTACAGAACCTCACTCAAGACTCGAGCATTACTATAAACTAGTTTCAACCATTTGTTTCAAACAGGCATCAAATATTTTTATTGTTCTAAATGGTTATTTGAAATAGCAATATTAAGAGTGTTTATTCTGAAAGTGGGCAACGTTGCAAATAGACGTCAAATACTAGTTAGCCACATTTCATATTTCCATACAATAATATTTCCAAATTAATCAAAACAGGTAAATATGTGACAGTTATCTGCAACATAATAATGATATCAGCCTGTAACTGTCCCTCTACAGGAGAAAAGCCTCTCCTCATTCAAATAAGAACATTGAACTACACAAATGAATACAGTGAAAACTGTATAAACAACTTTGCTTAAAACAATGTTCTGGTTATTACAACGAAATTTGGAGGACCCAGCATTTCTGTTTACTTAACATCAACCGTAATCCGACGGTCCCTTCGAAGTCATTATAAATGGTTTTCACTGTATATGGCCGACTTAGAACTTATTTATTATATTCTACTCCACACAGCTACCAAATATTATTCAATTAATTTCAACTTTATAAAATCTGTATTTATTATATAGCTAGCTGATTCCATGGACGTTGTCCTGTCCAATTTTCAATATTTTATACAAGAACACCATAGAAAAAAGGATGTTCAGTTTTTACCAAATTTGATTATTTTACAGGAAACTTTTCCAATTTTGCTTTCTATAAAAACCTAATTTAGACTTATGAACATTTTAAAACAAAATTAGCCAATTGGTCCAGCCATTCTGATGCACTTACCAATGAACAGCATTTCAATTTTATTTATATAATATAGTAGTATTTAATTTTTATATAGATTCTACTTTCCTGAAAGCAATTTCTAATGCTTCTTAGCAAGATTTACTATCAAGATTTATAATTATAATACTTGGTGTTGGACTTTCTAATGGTTCTACGAGTCACATTTATTGTTAATTACATGTTTCACTTTTTAGCTGGTGGTGAAATACATTACAATTTTAAAATAGGGTTGTTCACTCTCTTTTTATTTTATTACTTAGCTGCCTCGTAATATGAACTATTTGTCATCCCAAATATTTAAATGGGGGTGCCATTTTCCAAAATACAATAATTGGCTCATGGCTTAAATTAATTGTCACAAACTTAAATTACTATTGAACTGGTGGAGAACCCCTAAAATATATAAGCAGTGGAGGACTTACAGAAATAATCAATGCATGTATTCTGTTTATGGCATTGTTTCATTGTGAATCTTGAAGTGGTAAAAACTTTAGCCTGTAAGCAAGTGGTAAGGCTGACTACTCAGGCTACGAGGCACAAGCAGTTCGTACCATCACTAGTTTAGGTTTCGGACTGCACAATTACAGATGCAATAAAAAAAATATATTCTATTATTTATTTCTTTCAATGGGCCTGCTTTAGCAATAGTTGAGGTCTACGATGGAACAAGCATGCCCAGGAGATGCCTGTTCACTCTTGCTTTGAAGGCTGTCCGGTTAATTATTTGGTTTTGCATGAATCCAAGCTACGGCATACTACAGCTTAATAATTCCTCTTTATTTTCAACAGAAACCATGGGGAGGTTCTCAGGAAAGAAATGCCGACTATTGTCGATGTTATGGCTGACAGGCAGCTTCTTCTTTGTGGAGCTGATCGTTGGCTACATCACCAACTCAATGGCTCTGGTAGCAGACTCATTTCACATGTTAAGCGATGTTGCTGCACTTGTTATTGCATTTTTATCAGTTAAGGTAAGCTCCATTGTTCTATTAACATAATTTGAACTGATAATAATAATAATTATTATTATTTATTTATTTCAATCATCTTGGGTCATATGTACAGATGCCAGCACATCAACCTACTACAATCTGTCAAATTTCTTTAATAGATTTTCAACTTTATCACTAAAGCATAAGGTTCAAATTTGATTGGGACAATTTGACAGTTTTGGGTAGGTCGACCTGCTGGCGTCTGTACAATCAAACAGAATTAACAATTACAAAATCATAAACACAATAAAAATTTAAATTTTAACAAAATTAAATCAAATTTAAAAACAAATCAAATTAAAATCAACATCACAAATAAAATTAATACTTATTATTATAAAAATCAATGTCTATGTTTTTTTTTTTAAATTAATTGAGTTTATTGATATGTTGGTCTTTGAAGTATAGTTTTTCCTTTGCTTATTTAGTATCTATTGTTATAGTCACTTCTTATGTAGATGTCATTGTCTATTAATTTTTTTATGAATAAGTTAGAAGAATATGTTTGCCTTCATGTCCACTTTTTTCTTAGCATGATGTGGTTGTGGCTTTGAAAATTAAAAAGAAAGATGAGCAATAACAAATTAATGTACATCTTTCAACCTGACTGTTAACTAAATAAAAATAATATCAGAGAAGTTAGTCTATTCAAATGTAAAAACAAACAAAAAAACAGCAGATTAGTCTGTAATGCCTCTAACTCTAATTACTTGATTACAAATTGCTGCTTTCAAACTGTCATTCATTTAAATTCACACAAACAGAAAAGATAAAAGAATTGCCTTCACGTAAATTCCAAAACATTTGTACTTATTACTGTTTTTTTCCTTATTTAAATATGTATAAACGTCTCCTGCCAACTTGGAAACAGAAGATAAAGGTAAAACAGGATTGTTCTCACGAATGCATGCCTTTTCACACCGCAGTGTAGTCATAACATTGACTCAATGAACCGATTGGGCTCATGATATCATCGTAATTACATATTAGGAAATAATGTAAACTCCCGTGTATCGAGCACTGAGGATTAATAATGATTCATCTTACAAAAATCAACGCCACAAAAGTGGTCCCAAAAACGAAATATTCAAAGAGTCAAGCCAAGGAAATAGTACAAAAAAAAAACTAGCATTTTATCGGGCTTGTCCGACCCGTTTCGAACTCGACCGGAGCCCATTGCCACTCTGCGATGACTGCAACGTTCGCGTACCTACCCCTAAAGATACTAAAAATACTTACTCGTTTCTTAGAAATTAACCACTGCATTTTTTCACCCAGATGTCGCCAAAGAAATGGTCAAAGAATACTTTCGGGTGGGCCCGCGCGGAAGTACTCGGCGCGCTGGTCAACGCAGTGTTCCTGGTAGCACTGTGCTTCAGCATCACTGTAGAGGCTGTGAAGAGATTTATTGAGATCGAGATGATTCACGACGCGAGACTGCTTGTCGCCGTCGGAACTCTTGGGTTGATACTCAATATTGTGGGGCTATTTTTATTCCATGGTGAGTATTTTTTGCATATATCTTTGTTGAACATTTTGTTATTGGAGTTCGGTTAGTGACGGAAACTTAAATGTGACGTTTATGCGCAGGAGTATTCACCTGTAGGTACTATGCGATCGAATAAAGGCTAGGGCTGCCCTTGAGGCCTTCAAGGTAACGATCTTTCTTGTCGCGACTTTACTGAATTTACACCCAATTTCTGAAACAAAACAAAATTAAAAGGAGGTCATATACTCAGTCGCTCATGTAAAACACTTACGGGTATTCAGCTGCGTCCGGCTGGTTAGACTGGAAGCCGACCCCAACATGTTCGGAAAAGGCTAGTCAGATTGATTGCCTTTTTAAAAATACTAGACAACTTATTTGATTTGCTGTCGACTCGCTGTTTGTCTGTTTAATAGTTCTTATTTTGATCAGTCTTTTAGAAACCAGGTATAAGTTTGTCACCAAAAACGTAACAATATAAGGGGTTACAATATAAGTTAAGCGCGTAAACACACATGCCTGTAACTGGCACAAAAATAAGTAAGTCGCTTGCATGCATTGTGACATTCATCAATTAGAATTCAGAAGTTTTTATGGCTCAATGGCATGCAAGCTACTCTGCTCGCATACTATTGTGCAAGTTACAAGCATGTGTATTTCCGGCTTTAAAGTCTAATTTTGACCGCATAGTACCTAAGTATCTACATTGATAAAGACTCGCTATCGCCCATCGGCCTTTTCACCTTTTCTAACATGTAGATTATTGCACTCCTAACAAGATTAAAGGATTTGACTATCTACGTCGGACAAGAAATTTACTTAATCTAAAAAAAACACGTTATCTATTAATTTACTTGCTTTTTTCCGCCACCAATGCAACGGACTCAAAAACATATAAATCAACGTTCAAATAAACTAAACCAATTACGAAATACTGATTTTGTTTTTGTACAATCAAAATGTCTTTGAAAACACATAAAAACTAATGACACGATTCGCAATGGATAATTGCGGAAAACCTACTTAAAATCGATCCTATATGTAGTAATAGGTAGTACCTATTGATTAATATATTTTCCTTCTTTAAACGAAGGTTACATCGATGTGCACTTTATACTTTTTATTTTGTATTCTTTCTTTTTTCTTGATTTCTTTTTATTTGTGCCTTTTAGTCGTGCTAAATAAATGTATTTTCTTTCTTTCTTTCTTTCTTTCTATGTAAATATTTATAAATGAAAACAAATTACTTACTGATAAACTATCAGTAATATGTAAGTTTGTACACAAAACATAAAATAACTTTTGTGTACAAATCGGTGGGTGATTCACCGATTTCTTAAAAGTTAACGGAAACGCCTTTTATTCATTCCGTATTCTAACTACAATCAATAGTGCTGCGTGCCGCTATGTCCCGGGCTTAAGTGTACGCTAGTCGGTCATTCTTCCATACAAACGTAGTATGGTGATAACTCATCTGTTTAATGGTATACGTCCAAAACTAAAAAGTATATCACTTTTTCTTGTGAGTTATAATAATTAGTGTTGAAATATGGAAGTTTCGACACTCATAACTGCCAACGCAATGTTTTTTTCCAAATTCTGCTTCCATACAGGGCTAAATATTGACATGACAAATTTGTATAATTTTTAGTTTTGAACGTACACCATCAAACAGACGATTTATCACCATACTACGTTTGTATGGAAGAATGACCGACTAGCGTACCCTTAGGACCGGTCAGTCTAAAAGACAATTTCCACGTAAGCTCCGCCCCCATGCACCCCGCCACTCCACTATGTACTAAACGCTAACACATCAGTAATAAAGTTGAATATCGTGTGCGCTCTTTGATCATGTTCGAGCACGCAACTAAATGGCGTAAGTCTCAATTCTTATTTCGTTAATAACTAAAGTAATAAATTGATCTAGAGAAAAAAATCTTGTGGCAAGTAATAAACTATATTGTCTTACTGTGAATACTTATTTTAGAAATAAAAGCCGAATAATCTTCATTTTATTTAAATAATCTTAATAAAAGACATGATTTTCGAATAAAAAATGAATCGAGCAAAAATTTTACAATTACGTAACTGTCTTGTTGGAAAGAAAAAGATCCAATGAATGATATTGTACTAAAGTTTCATTTTGATTGTATGCGTGACTGTTTCAGAATATTAATGCAAATTAACATACAATTTAGGGAGCCTCCTCTTAAAATTTTATTGTTTTATCCAATACGACTATTTAACCATTGATCTACATGCAATACAGTTGCGTGCTTTAACATTCCACAATCAAAGCCTTTAACGAGTTTTACTGGCATTATCAGAATCAAATAGACCAGTTTATTTATGAATTAATAATACCTCATCGCAATAACCTTCTTGAGATGCAGTCCATGAGCGTAAATTAAACCTAACTGTACCTCGACCTTGCCATTGCGTCACAATGCTAACATTCTTTACGACCGGTCCAAGCATGGACCTATATCATAAATATTTATTACTTGTTTTTAAACATCATCCAAGTCGAATTTGGAATTTTTCTAACGTTCCTCTTTTTTTACTTCCTATGTTAACAGATAACCGATATTTTCCAGTTCGAATACGCTTTGGTTATTTCATGTTTTAGCTGTAATAATAATATAAAACATGATTCATATTATAACTATGTCAGCTACACGTTTTCCAATGTTAAATTATTGTTTTGTCCTATTAGTCATCTCAATTCTTCCTAGATTGAATATTGAAGTAGCTCAAAGTGGAAGCTGTCATCGAAGCTAAAATTATACTTATACAACTGCTTAGCAAAAACATAGGTGAATATGCGCACACCTACATGTTCTGAAGAAAGTTTTGATTACCCGATGCTTCTAAACCAAAAGTAAGCCTAGCTGAACGCCACTACGTGGAAATGAGTCTAGTTCGGAAGTAGGGCTCAAAAGTTGAAACTCTGCCTGCAAATAAGCATGGAGTTGTTTTGCAAACAGAAAATGAATGGGCGTAACAATGTAAAATAGATTTTAAAGATTATCATTAATATTACATTGTTATTATTTGAAGCAAAGTGGATCACACCTAATAATCCAAAAGTCGATACAACGCAAGGCACGCCGCCGTACCTTATCATAATTACCGATACAGCTTGCTCCACATTTGAAGTGTCTTCTATTTGTTTTTGTCTTGAAGGATCCTTTACCTTTCCTAATATGTATAAGACAGTTCCTTAATTAAATATTTCTCTACTAAACATTGGTAGACGAAAGAGTTGGCTAGATGTGCTAGACGCGCACTGCAAAGATTGCTTCGAGGTGCCGTAGAAACAGAGCACAAGGAAGAATTTGGCAGAGGCCTCGCTTTTTTATCGACATTTTGTTCTTCTAGTATTCTTCTAAATATAACCTTTTTACCATAGATCACGGGGGTGGACACGGTCATTCCCACGGTGGGGTTCCACCGCCAGCCAACGTGAGACATCTCACAGAGATCGTCAACAGCAATGCAGACATGGCCTTAGGTCATAATGTGACTGACACTGAAGAGACTGACGAAATGGTCCCACCGAAACCGGACAAAGTACCAAATAGTAAGAAGCAGACACCCTGCAGAGCGGCCCACGATCCTGGACATATGAATATGAAAGGCGTGTTCTTGCATGTCCTGTCTGATGCTTTAGGTGAGTGATTCTTTTGTTTGTTTTGTTGCTCCGCGAATGGAATATGTTTTATTTGTACACGGCACTTAAAAACGTCTCTTTCAAATACAAAGTGGCTGCTTTACATACGAGATATTGCTTATGGTGAGTAAAAGCATCACTGTGGAATTACCAAATTGAAGGCTCTGAGTCTACTCGCTTGTATCAATGTCTGGGAAAAGTTTCCAAAGTTCACCCGAAATCATTTATGAGTTGCCATCGCCATGATTGATATGAGTATGTTATACATTATTCCATTATCAATCATGACTTCTGCTCATTGAAAAATCATATCCGTGCAACCGAGTGCCTCACTGTTGCTAGTTGCATGTTAAATTGAAATAAATATTTTTTATTTATTTATGCCATCGATATCCACAATGTCAATCCGTAGGCGGTTAGAACAAAAAGGTGGCCGATGACACAATTACGTCATTAGCCATTATATTTTCTCTTTTATATAACACCCACTTCATTTTATACCTCTTTAGTAAAGTGGTTACGATAACGTCAATACTTTATTAGTTCAAACTTTACCAGTTACAGTTTTAAATACCTTATGTAACTATAAATCTATTTAAACGGGCATGTGATTAGTTTCGATATTCATTCATCTTAAAGAACAGTAGTAAAAATGAAACAGAAATTGTTCTACGTGCTGTAGACAAATCAAATAATAAGAGAAAGTTAGATACGACTGCTTATATGCAGTTTTTAATTGCATCTACTCAACGAGTCGTAGGAAACTGCGTAAGCAATCCCTGTCGTATATCGCCAATATTACATGAGTATTTATATTGATGATAAATAGTAGAATGTATAATTACACTAATATTATAAAGAGATGAGAGTGAAAGATTTGTATTTTTGTTTGCAATGAATAAACTCAAAAGCCACTGGACTGATTTAAAAAAAATCTTTCACCAGTTGAATGCTACCATGAGTATTGTCACTGAGTAACATTTGCTATAATTTATAAAGATATCACGTGGGCGAAGCCGCCGGCGGAAGCTAGTTAGGTATATAGCTGATTTTGGCTGGCAAAACTTACAAGATTTTGTATAGTAACTGCTACACTCTTCTTGAGAAAAATCCATACTTTTTTCCGATGAAAACCTAGGCAAGCGTCGCCAAAATAAGTAGAAAGAGTTGTTATCACGATCCAGGAGTTCAACACGTGAGGCGAAAAAATATTCCTGAAGCCAAATCTAATTATAGAACGGAACCCGTGTATACTTGGGGCGGGGACTAGTGTTAATCAAAGCAGTGTGACATTTAGGTCAACGAACACTGCCTTACCCTAGAACCGTTTATTAGTTGAACTAGTGGTTAACGCTATCGACTGTTTGCAATATCGCGTGTGAAATTCACACCATTGATCCGAAAAGGTGATCGCTCGTTTATTTGTAGCCTACTTGGTTTACATGTGAGTGAGTTGGATTCATATGGGATTGATTGAGCATAATTTTACTAAATTAATGCTTTTCGTGTGTTCTAGAACCTGCAGGTTATTTTAAAGAGCGTTGAGTGAGGATGCTGAAGCTCAACCAGCGTACCCTGGACAGTCAGATCTGTTACTATATTTACTGAATGACTAATCTTTTTGACTCTGTGGTCGTTGATAGGAGACGATGTCACTAGACTTTACATTCGTAAAATTAGCGAAGGTATTTGAAACGTGTAAGGAAATTAAATATAAAAATAAATTCGAAGTATTTTACCTCATTCCTATTTATTTACAACTATAAATGTTGATTCGTTCAGAAGATGATTAATACAACCTCAGAGAATTCATTCAAGTAGGTACCTAGAAAACCACAACCTCGTGGATTTCCATGTTTATTCATTTGGTATTTCCACTATAAATACAATATTATTACTTAATCGTACGTAGGTACCTACTTATTTTTTCTTCGAAATGAAAATATAGCGATACATTTATTTCATCCCACACAAGTCATAAAAGCAAATACAGGAAAGTATGTTATTTAAAAATTGTAGGCGTTGAACTAGATACATACAAAAATATTGTATCATTGTTACACAATAAATTAATGTCAATACTGCCATAACGGGGTGCCATTCAGTGCCAAAAACTTCTTCAAACCTTGTTTGCCAAAAATAAAAGTTGATATTTATCCAACCCTTTATTTAACTAAGACTGGATTGTGTAGGAAGATAATAATAGCAAAATCTATTCATAACCGAATTCACTTTCAGAATAATCGGAATGACTAGAAATAAAATAGTCACCCAGAGCTAAAACGTCCACGAAGCTAGTGTGTCCATGGGGCTAATTTGTCTTTTACGTACTTATGTAATGTTTTACTTGTATAATTAAACGACTATTTAACCTTCTTGTGAGACAGTGATGGTAGCCCTGTGTGTCTCTGTTTCATCATTCTCTTGCCCTTATTTCAATTGTATTTGGGGTCGGCTCTGCATATATCTCCATACATCTATTCACCCCCTTCTTTTTTAAGATCCTATACAATATCGAATTTATTTACTACACAATAAGGCACACACGCTGTACAGCACCGCGCATCTTAGCGTACATCGACATGCGTTCACGCTCGCACTGAAATTATACCTTTTCGTGAAGAAAATAAGTTCGATATTTGATTAAGACGCTGACAACAGCTAAACCGCGGTCACTGTCGGACTGCATAGAAAAGAAAGAGAAGCGCGATGACACAATGCCTGTAATTTATTGCAAAATATGAAGCAATTATCGATTTATTCAAAAATGAGTTGAGTAATCGGTAATAAAAAACAACCAAGACAAATAAGACGTTCTTGTTATTAATTATAATACCAACGTATGTTGTTATTTAATACAGATATTTTGGATTAAAACTCAAGGAAAAGGGTTAGTTTAACGTTAAATTGTATCGAGTTTTTTTTTTCAAAACGTGTTTTGGTAACAATCAAGTTCTGAGAAATATGTTCGAGATTCACATATATTTTTTTCGCTACCACAAACTATTTCAGATTTGGCAATTTTTTTGTTTAAGTCAAGCCTACTTTTACCGTTTGCCTGTTGTCAGTTTGTCAGCGTCTTAAAGTGTGCGCATCGTCGCGTCTCGTTGTGAATTGACCATAATATTAAAGACACTGTCTTGTCTGTCTCTAATCTTATTGTCTAAGTTTAAACCCCAATATGCGGAATAAACACCATAACCCCGTGGTTAGCCCTGAGTGACGATATCTATAAATTTCGTTACATTTGCATTGTAAATTGATGTATTTATAATCTCTCAAACAACGTAAACTAACACGGAATAGTAACATGAACCTTTGAAGCATACGCTGTGACGTTTATTGTCCTGCTCTCCATTCACTGCCAACGAAGGTTCTTGTAAGTTCGCACTAAACCTTGGTGCACTTGATCCATAGCCATGTTTACCTTGACATTGACTAAATACTTTCGATAAGGAAATTGCTGAAAAGAAAAAAACTGCTAATATTTTCCAACTTGATTGAAAAGAAAATTGGTTGTTTAATTCTTGTTAACATTTAATTAAAGTCGTAAAATTGCTGAAAACACATTAATGTTTAATTTAACATGGAAATTATAATGATCATTTCGGCAACCATAAAATACATAACTAAATTGTTTTATCGGATGGAATACAGCTACATAGTTTATTTTAAAATTATCAGTTATTTAGTATAATTTAAATAGTGACTACAAGTACGTACCTACCTAATATTGTTTACACGACTCAGTTTAATCCGTAAGTAATTGACTAAATAGGACAATGGTAATGCGCACTACATTTGACTACATATACAAGAACTTGTCTCTCGTAAAAGCATTACAGTGTTTATTTTTTTAAAGTTTTTGACTACTTGAATCTTACCTCTTTAAGAGGGAACAGGGCCTGCGATTCTCCATACAAATGTATTCCCCTTTTTTCTTCCTGAATAATGCCTCTAGATTTTTTTTTTTGTTCATAAAATGAAGGTCTGCTGTAGACACGTCCCTGTAATTTCCCTTTTTTCAGCAACTTATTGGTAAAGAAAATATGACCCTCCAAAAATAATAAAAATGCCCCATTTTTACCGCCGTGATTAGAGGACTACCAGACAAATTCGATAAGTTTTTAACATGAAAGAAAATGATAGGAACCTAGACATACTCTTTCTTAAAATTTTTATGTAATAAAAATAATTGAATCGGCTCAGTTTTCGAAGAGAAAAAAACGTCCATCTCGTCAATTTTTTTTTGTGATATAATCGGTCTAAGCTGCAGCTATCCCTATCGCACTCTACGGAGACAGGCTTGAGACGACGGGAATAGTTTCTCAAATACCTTTTTTTCAAATTTCCTCGCAGGCCCCATTGCCTCTTAACATAACGTAAGTATCTTGTACTATTCGAAGGATATTCCAAATCTTTTTTTCTCGAGAACATGTTACTGCCACCTCTGGCACTTATTATTGTCGAGGTTCACGAGTCATTTTGTCTGAATGAAAAACCGTAACTCCGTGGTATGTTTATTATGTACATATGATTACTTAAACATCAACTAGTCAATTAGCACAAAGAGTCAGTGGCCTTACGCCGATTATCGACCTGTCTGAGTGTTCAATTAAAGGATCCTTAAAAGATTTGTATGCGAAAGAATTTATCGGAAATCGGTACATATTTAAAATGTCTGATTACCAATATTGAAGTGTATCTTTTCAAACAAAATTCAACGAATTATCATCTTCCTTATTTTACAGTTTGATACCTTTCTTGTGGCTAAGTAATAACAGCCTTACCGGTCGATCGATCAAGCTAAGCTACGCTTGCCGTGGTTGGTTCCGCCGTGCCTCGGAAAGTACGTAAAGTCGTTGGGCCCGACCGTCTTTTGTAGATCTTTGACAGTCGTTACGGGTCGTCAGAAGCCCGAAAGTCTGACAACCAGTCTTACCAAGGGGTATCGTATTACCCAGTTACTGTGTTGTGGAGGTCAGATAGGCAGTCGCTCCATGTAAAATACTGGTATTCAGCTGCATCCGGTTAGACTGGAAGCCGACCCCAACATAGTTGGGAAAAGGCTAGGCAGATGATTATCACCTTTCTATAATACCTACCTTTATATCTAGGTAACTCACAGTAATAGGTAAGCTGTGCTGCTCAAAGGAAGCATAAATTATACATGAATCAAACCCTTTAACTAGTGTATTATTCACAAGCTTCGTTGTAATGTTATTATAAACAACTATTGTTAAAGCTATTGATCGGGTCTTGCAAATTAAACTCGACCTTTGACGTCTAAGGTTTCGCATTCAAAGGCGCGCCGGTCAAAAGGACCCAGTGCATTATAAATGATAATGGCCGTCTGGAGTAGAAAGAAAATTGGAGCACATCAACTGCTTATATTTTTCCACGAAGTAGTACTAGGACAGATAATTGAGAAAATCGTATCCATTTATGCTCCATTAAGTTCTTTGCATTTGATAGTTTATTCTTATTCAAGGACGGTTTCAAATTAAATTGTTGACATTGCATTACTTAAAGGTTAGGTTTTCCATTTCTACCTACACCTTTCTTTCTTTAATTTTTAGGGTTCTGTACCTGAAGGATGCCAAACGAAACCCTATTACTAAGCCTCTACTGTCCGTCTGTCCGTCCGTCTGTCTGTCAGCGGGCTGTATCTCATGAACCGTAATAGGTAGACAGTTGAAATTTTCAAAGATTGTGTATTTCTATTGCCGCTAAAATGACAAATAAAAAATTAAAGGGGATCCCAATACAAGAAACGTGCTTTTTTCGGCGATTTTTTTGCTAAATTTTGTACTATGGTACGGAACCCTTCATATTAGATTCCGACTCAATTTTTAATTTATTTTAAACTAGCTTCTGCACGTTAATTGGCTGCGTGGTCTTCAGAATTGGGTCCAGAGAGAAATGAAAAATGCAGATAGAAATATAGCGTTGCTACAGTTTGATAGATATTTTTAATAGAAATAATTCCGTAATACATTGTTTTCATATAACTCTATTGGTTAACGCCAGTAAAGCTCCCGGGAAGTCGGCATGATTTTTTCCCGACATCTTCGACAATCATCGTCATATTTCAGCCAATGTACACAAAACCGTAATTAATTATACACCCAAACCTTCCTCACGAATCACTCCGTCCATTGGTGAAAACTGTATGAAAATCCGTTCGGTAGTTTTTGAGTTTATCGCCTTCAGACAGACAGACGCGGCGGGACGACGACTTTGTATGATAATAATATGTAGATTAGATTAGAAGAAGTACTTACCACGGTATTTTTTTTTTGTCTATTTATTTAGCCCTTGGTTGCTAAAAGCGTAAGTATGGAATTTAGTTTGTTAATCTCATGGCAAGTGATTTAATTGAGTATTGTATTTCGGTCATCCAATCACAACTGCTTACATGAACTATACACGTGTTAGAAAATGTATTTAAAATAATCATGAAAATAGCTACCTATAGGAAATGTTACCTATCTTATCCCTATAAAAATCAATCGCCGTGCGTTAGTCTTTCAAAAACTCGAAAATGGCTCGACTGATTGCGCTGAAACTTTGCTAAGTTGTTGCGTGCGCGCCGGCGTATCCAGCGGCATTGTATACTGGTTACTGGTGGCGTAATTTTGGAGGGCCGCGCACCAGAAATATATGTAAGTACCTCCTTTGACGATGGTTCCCAACCACAAAAACAATATGAAAAAGGCTTTGTAGCACATACCGGGCAACGACATTAGCTAGTTATATATAAATTACAATCAATAGAATTCAGATTTCAGACACCTTAGTAAATATACAAGGTCCCATTAAAATAGATGAACAAATTTTAACACAGCGTTCAGTGCGTCTAACCAAAGATATCCAAGCAAAAAAAAAAACACTGATTAAAGTGATTTTATTTTGACCAATAATAAATGGCATTGGGTAACCAACATTTTTAGTGTATTTTTGTTAGCGGATTTATTTTTCTTGTAAGTATCTAAGTAAAGCGTTTTTCTTATATATTTTTTTACCATTGTCCTTATTTTGGTGGGATGAATGATTTCTAAAAGTTTGTCCATCTATTTTAATGGGACCTTATATATAACTGATGTCCTATATAAAATCCGTGAATAACAGTTTTTTTTTTAACACGGTTGTCCTCAGTTATTGACTGTCATTGACATTATTTTGCTACGAAAACAAACGCGAAACAATAGCAACCTTGTACCAATTTCACGAAAGGTGTGTTATCGTTAACGTTACTCTAATCTGATCGGTCACGCTGATCATCGGTCAACTTATCAATTGTTTTACTTTCAAGGTTAATATTACACAGTAGGCACATATATTCTAGGATTAGCACTGTGAGAAATAACGAAACTTGGGTGATAAGCGAGACGGTAACGATTTTTCGTACCTAATCGAATTTTTGTGATAGATAAAGTATAGTTTATGATCGATTGTTTTGTAACTGATATCTGGCTAGCCTTTTCCCAACTATGTTGGGTCGGCTTCCAGTCTAACTGGATGCAGCTAAATACCACTATTTTACATGGAGCGACTGCCTATCCGACATCCACAACCCAGTAACCTACGATACGACTTTCGGGCTTCTGACAACCCATAATGACTGTCAAAGATCCACGGAGGACAGCCGGGACCAACGGTTTAACGTGCTTTCCGAGGCACGGAGGAGTCTCGGTATGCGCATATGGTCACCCATCCACGGACCAACCCCGGCAAGTGTAGCTTAACTTGATGGATCGATCCGGGCGGCTGTTATTACTTAGCCCCGAGCTTCTGCAAAAAAATGATTCTTATTCCTCCGATTGTTTTGTAAATATTAGGTATGGTGCCTATAGGTACGCCTCTGCCTAACCCTTTGGGCAATACAGGTATTATGTTATTTATGAGTACCTATCATGTATGTATAGGAACTGGGAAAATAACAATAATGTAACTCAACCGTTAAGCACCTGGTGATATCATATGGCGCTTCGATAACCCCTATTATTTTGTTTGGGTATGAAACCGTTAAAATGTTGTGTTTATAAAATAAAGCTATTTTAAGATACTGGTGAATAGCATATTTTTTTGTGAAAGGGTGAGATTTCATTATTACAACTAGCCATCAACCGTATCTCGTGATTATAATCTTGTAGCTAAACAATTTATAAGCTTAAAGACCATTGAATGCTGCTCCAGAAATCCAGATTTTCAGATAGGTACAGAAGCTTGAGAGAAAGAAGAAGCTCGAGCAAAAGCTCGTCAAAGTCAAATAATTTATTTCAATTAGGCAGAAAAAGGCATTTTTGAACGTCAAATTTACATTTTACAAAAAAAAAAAAAAACTTGTCGCCCTTTCCAAAAGGTAGTTTTCGTATGAAGAAGAATGGGCAAGAAACTCCACCGTTACTCTTTTAAAATGTTTTCACAATATCTTGTATACATCAATTATATAATTATATGTGAAAACAATGCACCTAGAATAAGATTACTATACCACGATAGGTAAAAATAATGAAAAATGAAGGAATGACAGATAAATTAATAATGTGATAGATGCTCACATATTTACAAACATTGTAAAATTATACGATATTCTTAACATTTTGACAAGTAATAGGTACTAATAAGTCAGTGTGTGTGTTGCGAAATGCGAACCTAAATCGTCAGGAGAGCTCTGCTCAATTGCTGAAAAGCCTTCTAGTGATGTGAACACAAAATTATTTCCTAAAATTAAAAATAAACTAATTTCTATTTCCTTTGTTCTAGGTTCCTTAATCGTAGTAGGATCAGCTCTAGTAGTATGGCTGACAGATTGGGAGTACAAATACTACATCGACCCCGCGCTCAGTATAGTGTTAGTCATCTTGATACTTGCGTCCGTGTGGCCGCTACTCAGAGAGTCCTCGTTAATTCTCCTGCAAACTGTGCCAACCCATATTCAGGTAAGCTGTTTAATTCTGATAACACTAAAATAGTCCTAGTACATAATGCACAATCCGCTGTAGGTAATTAGCGCTGTGCGACCTGAATTGCACTTTATTGTGTCGTAGCAAGAGTCGCTTTTTATTTAAATGATTTTGCGGAGTGAACAATCTGTATTAATCTGTGGTGATGCTCATGAAAGCCAGCCTCGCGACCACCTTCCTTGATAAAATAGTAACGAATAATTTTTGTTCGTTTGTCTGGATGTATTCCCGATTGACCCAAAAACGGCTGAACGGATTTGGATGAAATTTGACACACAGAAAGCTTATAACTTAGATTAACACATAGGGTACTTTTAATCCTAGTAGTACGTTCCCGTGAGATATTTTCCGACATCCACGCGCACAAACCCGTGGGTAAAAGCTAGTTGATAATACGAGAGAAGAAAAAGCTAACATTTGATTCAATTTTTTAACCATTGAGATGCTTGCTAAACGTTGATGAAGGGGCGTTTTTTTTTTGGGTGGGGATTATCAAATAACTTCTCCCGCCCTGGGTGGAGCGGGAGGGCGTGTCAGACTCTTACTGACTAAAACCCACCCGTGTTCCTTCCGTTGCCTGTACGTTGCCAGGGGCCACGGTATCCCTTTCGGACTTTCCCGCAACCCCGGCAGGCATCTCTTTGAGGCGCGCGTGGAACACAACGCGCCGTCGACCCGGGCCTGGTCCTTATCGGACGGCGAGCTACCCATTGCTCACCGTCCGCAAGCCCGCGCCTAGCGATTCCCGACGCCCAGGGCGTCTCCTGCGGCGGCTAGGGGCGTGAGGGCGCGAAATTTGCCTCTCACTCACGCGTTCTGCCTCCTCCTTCGCGAACATTACTGCTTCGCAGAAGGAGGTGACGGCCTCCCATGCCCTCTCGCTCCGTACCATGACCTGGACTAGGGCCGGGCTGATGAAGGGGCCTTCATCAGCGTTTAGCAGTCCACGGCTGGACAAGAGTCTCTTCAATTGAACGCCAATGAGTTGAAAAGAAAATACTTAACAAAATTCCTTAAATTCCTTGTCACATGAATAGGCATCGCATGAATATTTCATCAGCTCACACAGGGTGGAGATTTAGTGACCTGCTTCCATCAAGGGGGTGATTCTACCTGTCATACTATAAAAACTTTCGCTATGAAACAAATATTACAAGATGGGTTTTAAAAAATAACTTCATACAAATCGAAATAGTCTGTCTACTGTTGTATAGGAATTTTATTTTTTCCCTGTTGTATTAAAGATTCAAGTGCTTTGAAATGCAGATATCATTTTTTATTCACGCATTTTTCAGATTGTAGGTCATCATAGTATTTAGCAAATTTCAACTTTCTAAGCACTAGCAAAGGTTATGTTATAAGTTAAAAAATACACAACAATATTTTGCCCGACACAGCCTTGACCAATTTTTTCTAGACATTAAAAGATAATGAGAAAGATTAATGTTCTATTTGGACAGTTTACAATTTACCAAAAAAAGAGTTTCTCCGAATAATTGTTGGATTTCGGGTGATACGCTATAAATTACAATAGTAAAACCTTGCAACCTGACACCTGCGGGTGCCGCAACATAACCCTGTGATAATCAATTGCTAAAATATTCATTGTTTACCGTGAAATGCGGAATTCCTACTTCCGATCTACATTTCCCTGTGTTTATCGATACCACTATAAATTGAACATTCATTCCAAACGAGTAAGTCTTATGGCCGCAAGCGCAGCTATTGAACATGACGCCTATAGTTTTGCTTTCAGTAATACATTATCACATTCCCAGGCAATAGGCGATTCCGGCTGTCAATTGTTTTGATAGGAACTTACAACCATAAGAGTCTTTAAAACCATTGACATAGAGTTTAAATTCGAACGAAACACGCCGTCTTTAAAGCATCTGTCAAATAATTTTGAGTAAACAATCTTGACATTCTATTTTCAAATATATTTTCGACACGAGCCATATTTCAACAAACACGGCTGCTACAACTGTTTGGTTATTGATAAGCCGCAGAGTATTTTCTGACGTTATTTATTTGTTCAGGTGGACGCGATACAGAGGCGTTTACTGGAAAAGGTGGATGGTGTGCTCGCTGTTCATGAGTTCCATGTCTGGCAGCTTGCAGGGGACAGGATCATCGCCAGTGCACATATTAGGTGAGCAAACTATTTAAAAAATATGTGTTTTTGACACTATTTGGGCATGTTATGAAGAGGAATGAAAGGAGAAAAAAAAAAAAAGAGGGATGAAACATCTGACTAATAAAGGGATTAATATGAATGTTGATGAATGAAGGGAGAGAGGGAGGCCAAAGAAAATATGACTAGGATAAGGTGGCGGCTGACATGAGAATGGAAAATAAAAAAATATTCAGCTGTCCCTTCCTAAGTAATTAACAAAGTTATAGCTTTAGTTGATCAGATATGGAAGATAGATAATCTGGTGCTGTGCTTAATCTTGGGATTAAAGTATTCTCTCGATTTTGTGGAGGTGGGTTTGACGTCATTAAACTTTACTGTTGAGAATTGCTATTTATTTTATTGTCTACTCAACCATCTGTTGATTTCACGCATATGACTGGGAAAAAAAACAATTCAGCCTGTCAGTAAAAAAATAAAAAAAAATAATCACGTTTTAATAAAAAAAAATGGTTTAGTTTAGATAAAACGCATTTAAGTTGGGGAGTGGGGGCTCGCTACGTCACAAGTCAGTATAAAATTTACCGGCAGTGACGTCATGCCACATTTTAACGTATTGCCTACTCAATGTATTGCCGTAATCTTTTGATTACGTATAAAAAGAAAACTTGTCCAATATTTAATGAGGTCCAAAAAAAATTTTTTGTCAACATCCCTATTGTTCAATAATCGTAAGTACCAATGACAGTTTCTAATCGAATGCTGCAACCAGCTGGTTACAATCTTTGTTAATTGAAATGTACCGAATTAGTCACACATCCTCTCAATTACATTAAATACTGCGCCCGATGATAAGTCGCTGATAAATCTCTGTTTTTCCTTAATTTACTTACCTACCATGTTATCGTGGAAGTTCATTCAATAATATATTAGTCACGGTGGACTATTTAAGTGCTGGTGTAATTATAATGTAACATGGAATTAATCATTGATGAAACTAATATATCTTTATACAGACGCCAGCAGGTCAACCTACCCGAAACTGTCAAATTTTACCAATCAACTTTGAACCTCATGCTTTAGTGATAAAGTTGAAAATCTATTAAAGACATTTGACAGATTGTAGTAGGTTGATGTGCTGGCGTCTGTACCCCGGTTTTCTGAAACTTAATTTTATTCGCCAGAAAATATACACAGTTTCGAATGAGTTGTCCCGATAGAATAGGAGCAGAATGTATTGTTTCATTCAATAATTATTATTATTATGTCGTGATTGTGACAAAGCAAGGAGCGAATATTCTAAGATACCTATTTACTTATACCAATTTGACATAATCCTACTAATATTATAAATGTGAATCACGTAAAAATAGCTGAACGGATTTAAATGAAATTAGGCACAAATATAGTTTTTAACCCGTTAGTACGTACCCGTGGGATATTGCCCGAACTCCACAGTGCCGCGGGCAAAAGTTCTGTAAATAATAATCGCTACCGGTTATTGGGTATTTGCTAAAACCGAAATGTACTAAAATTCTAAAGATACAAACACGTGTAAGATAGAGGTCAAGCGAATTGTGACCGTTTGAAATAACAAAACAGAGACATAATTCAAATGGAAAGGGAACAAAGTAGGAATATAATACAAATGAGAACAAATAGCAAACTCTTTGGTAGCAAAATACAGAAGTGCAGAAATAAGTACCTACATAACATTCGTTCCTGTATTTGTTTCCATTTTGTGACGAAAATGTACTTGATTTCTGCTGATTTATTGTTACAAAGAGGAAACAAAACTTAATCTTTCAACGGTAGACGACATGAAGTACTATAAATAGATACATCTGCTTTATGAGACGCATTCGCCTTTCTCGGTATTTCCTGAGTCTTTGTTTTCACACAGTCAAATTAATCATGCAATGTAAACAAAGCGTCCCATAAAATCCTGTAATGCTGTAAATAAATAGTTTTAAAGACTCACTTTTCGGCCAAATTATTTTAGTTGACCAATGACCATTAATGTCTTCTCTTTACTAGAAGAGAGGCCTTTGTCATGCTCTGAGTCAATATTTAGAGGCTGGTATTTTTCATCCCATCATTTATAAATAATAATTTAAAAAAAAATACATGGGCCTAATACTTAAGGAGAGAAAAAGGGGTTAATTACGGCGTCAACAAATTATTTATATGACTTAGATCCTTATAGTAATTAAACAAGTACCTACAGCATGCTCGATTTTGTGAAACTGATGAATATGTTGCAAACAGTGACAATATAAATGTTATAAAAAAGCACTTATTATTTCTACAACATTTTCAACTTTTCCAAGACATAAAAATTCATGACCATGACAAAAATATTTTTTTGTCAACAAAAACCTATCAGGGTTACCCCTATATTGACAGATGCATAGGATTGTAATATGAAACCAAGCTTTGGTCTGTCATTAATTTGTTTTAGATATGATTGATGGTAATGAAATATCGATGTCAGGCAAAGTTTTGAACTTTTACCGTACCGAAATTGATGAACAAATTCAATTAGTCGAACAGGCATAGCTAAAAAACAATGATTTAATACTACCATAAAAAGTTTGCTTGTTTGTAAAATAGGATAAACTTATAGTGCTTCCATGGAAAAAGCAAGCACATACCATAATGGATAAGAGGCAATCTGATTCAGTTTTCCTATCAAACATTTTGCTCCGTAGGTAAATGAAGTATTTTCCCGTATTCATATTTCCGAATGTCGTGGAACCATTTTAGTACCATTTTCCTGTGCGAGAAATAAAATACTTACGTGACAAAATGAAATCGTACGAATACTAGGCTAACTTGAGTACCACTAAAAATACTTAAGAATGTTGGCTCGATTTTTTATATAGCCTATTTGTAGGATAATTAGGAATTATGCTTAGGCTAGATGGCACGCGATTGAAATTGTTTGCACGATATTTCTTTTGTTATTGCTATAAATGGTTTGTAAAACCTCTTTCATTTGTGACTTCAGTAAAAAAGACTTGAATTTATGTTGTGTAACCAACTGCAGTTGGAAATGAGGCGACATACTATGGAAAAAGTTTGTTTAATTAAAATTTACCTGTGTTTTATTGCAGACAAACAGTTTTTTTTTTTGGGTCGGATATTATCAAATAACTTCTCCCGCTCTGGGCGGAGCGAGAGGGCGTGTCAGACTCTTACTGAGTAAAACCCACCCGTGTTCCTTCCGTTGCCTGTACGTTGCCAGGGGCCACGGTATCCCTTTCGGACTTTCCCGCAGGCTATATCGATCTTAGCATGGTTTTAAAAGATCTATCCTGAGGTGTCAATTTCAACATCACTAATTAATAACTACTGTCATGTCATAACATTAATTGAATTTTATCAAGCCGATACCTACAGCATCGGTAATATATAATGATTATAATGATATAAATGTCTCTTAACATTCAATTGTGATTCCAAAACAAATTGACGACATAACATTGTACAAATTAGCGAACAAACACAGATTAATACAGATGGAACACTCCGCAAAATCATTTAAATAAAACGCGACTCTTGATACGACTCAATAAAGTGCAATTCAGGTCGCGCAGCGCTAATCACCTACAGTTATATTTACCTAGAAGTTGCCTCTCTTTTTATCGCGTGACTTAGATCTTCAGACTACGTTACACTCATTGAATTGGCCCAGCAAGACGGGTCCGACGCGTACTTCATACCTAACCTGCGGAGTGTCCCATCTGTATTAATCTGTGGTACAAATCAAAACCTGTCCATTGCAAATGGGTCAAGTACATCATAGTATGTACACGGTGTATTTATCTAAACATTCGAAACTTTCCTTCGCTAGCTAACAGTTGGTCTGTCGTTTACACGCGCCAATGACGGCGCCGTGTGATAAGCAAAGCCTTTTAGTGCAGCCTGATAACTTGATAAGGTTGCTGAAGAGACTGTGTCAATGTTCATACACACATACTAGCACGTATAAGCATACTATTTGCTACTATGTTATTATAATTAAAAGAAAAGAAAGAATAATGTTTATTTGGATACAGTTCGTGAAACACATAATAACAAAATACTTACAATAATAACAGCAATTATAATAACAATTAGTTTTATTACATTTTGTTACGCTTTGTGTTGTGTGACGTCACACAGAAGAAAAACTTAAAACATATTTTTCTTTGTAATGAATCCTCGTGGTTGAGCATGAGGTCGTTCGATTCCCAGCTATCTAATTACGTAACATATTTTCGTATTGCATTACATATTTCGCACGATTACGACTAATCTGTTTCATTTTGACAGTTCAACAACATTCATTGCGTTATTTACGTTGTTGAGCAGATTTTTTTTCGAACTTATGAAGCAATGGATTAGTAATCTGTTTCAAAACGATTCAGATTCTGATTGATTGTGTATTACGTAGTTAGGGTACTGGTGTCAGAGTTTTTATGCCGCCCATGGGCTTCTGACTTGGCTTCACATGCCGTCGAGAAATATCCCTCCGGCTTCCGCACGATGTTTTCCTTCACCGTTTTTGAAACAAGTGATAATTATACAATACGTAGTCAGAGAAAATTTATTAATATGCTATTATTACATCAATGGATTAGGTTCAATTTAGTTGATAACAGTTATATTTTTTATTATTATTCTGAAAGTAGTCGTGGTGTATTGAAGTATGTAACCATGCGTGTTAAAAACGTTTATTTTTTCATACAAAAACAGTTTTCCAGCTCAACCGGTAAAGTTTGTTTTTGAAAAACGTTTCAACGAATAAATTGCTTTTGGCAACCAGCCAATCCAAACTAGTCTTTGTTCCAGAATCAATGTCAATGAACCAATGCGCTGGCGCCTTTATTTTACACTGTTTGTATATCTCTCTATTATTGAACTCAAACAGATAAAATTAATTTCATGCGTTACATAGTTTTCGGTCTAAACGCAGCTGTCATTTGAATTATTGTTTGAAATATCATCATCATAATTTCAGCCAAAAGACGTCCACTGCTGGACATAGTCCTTCCCCAAGCACCGCCACTTCGACCGGTTCTGTGCTTCTCGCATCCAGCGGATTTCTGGGGCCTTCACCAGGTCATCGGTCTACCTTGTCGGCCAATCCAACGATACGTCTTCCGGTACGCGGTCGCCACTCCAGAACCTTTCGGCCCCATCGGCCATCTGTTCTTCGAGCAATGACCCCTGCCTACTGCCACTTAAGTTTGGCAATTCTTTGGTCTATGTTGGTTACCTTGGTTCTCCTACGGATCTCTTCATTTCTGATTCGATCACGTAGAGTAAACTCCAAGCACAGCCCTCTCCATTGCTCTTTGGGTGACTTCCAGCCTTCTAATGAAGCACATTGTGAGCCAACACGTTTCACTGCCATAGGTTTTACTTGCTGCTTGCTGGCTTGAAATATGTTTAGAGTAGTAGAGTTAAAATATCTTGGAGATTTATTCATGTTGATAATGCGGCCATTTCTGTTGTGTAGATTGTTTTACCCGATTACGGCAAACCCAAACGAGGGCTATGATAGCTTATGATTTACTTTTGAAAAATCTATTCTTGTTACAGGTGTTAAAAAGTACAATTTCAATACGTTTACAAGGATTTGTGAATTTTATGTTGTGTAGATATTTAAAGCTCGACATATTCACACAGTTGTGATTTCCCGGTATTGGTATCTAAATTAATTCCTGTATTTTAAATTATTATGTACCCAAATCATTATCATACGTTTTAAGGTAAATAAACGACTTGTGGCCGATGGCGCCGAAAGGTTCTGGGGGTCTACTCCCTAAGCGAAGGAGAAGAAGTTACGGACGATTCGCGCTCCGTCTCACGGTATGTCCATGAGTCAGACGGAGCTCGAAGCGACCGTAACTTAGGCCGAAACTACGGACTTCATTAGGGGCGACCGCGTACTGGATGACGATGATGTAGCGTTAGAAGGCTCCCAACAAGGAGGACCGATGACCTGGTGAAGGCCGCAGGAATCCGCTGGATGCGAGAAGCGCAGAACCGGTCGAAGTGGTGGTGCTTGGGACAGGCCTATGTCCAGCAGTGGACGTCTTTCGGCTGAAATTATGAAGCGACTTGTTACAGGACAAGTTGAATACACAATCTAAATAACCATTGCAATATTTAAATAAATCACAAAATACCTTCATTAGAGAACGGTCACTCAGCAAAAAAGAAAATATACACATCCCCATTGTATATTTTACAAAGCGAGAGCAATACTTAACGTGTTGAAATAACAATCAATGATAAATGCTCTTTGTTTAAATTATATCGTCATTGTGTGAGAATATTGCTTGGAAAACATCTTATTTTAAAACCATTGAATATGGTCACGTAGTGAATGCATTAAAATTATCGAAATTAATGACTCTTTCAATAGTATTTTCTGGTGTAAATATGGATAGTTTATTTTTAAAGAGGTATTAGAATCACCCATTACTGAATTCATTACCATATTGTCTTTTCTCTGGACCACCACAATGATTTCTCAAACCATTGAAAATGGTCACGTACTGAATGCAGTAAATTATCGAAATTAATGACTCAATAGTAGTTTCTGGTGTAAATATGGACAATTTATTATTAAAGAGGTATTTGCATCACCCATTACTGATTTATTTACCATATAAGTATTGTCTTTTCTGTAGACCACAACAATGATTTTTTAAACCACAATAAACAATGACGTCATCAGGAATGCCTGTTACCTACCATCTTATTTGCATACGCGTTAGGTATACCTACGGCCAAGATAGTTAGGCATGCCTACACATGTTCGTGATGAAAGTGTGGTTAGCTTATGCCCATTAATCTTTTATTCTTATTTATAAACGTTTGTATAAGTAGTTGTGTTAACATTTGTATGGGCATGTGGCAACTAGGCTGAGAATCAGCACTTTTCGAAAGTCAAAATTACATAAGACAGTCCCCCAAAATGGTCCACCATGGCAATGGGAAGAAGAAGTGGCGCAACAAACTCCCCAGCAGCACAGCTGTCTGTTCAGTTAGAAAAAATTGATTCTATATAATAGTATGCAAAATGATTTACATTACGCAACACAAAACATAATTTAAATTATAAAATGAATAGCCACATGACAGCTAGCACACGCCAATATACCAACCAAAAACATCGAGAACTATACTCAGGCAGAAATAAAAATAACTAAACGAAAACAATATCTGAATAAAAGCCTCCAGGCATAAAGGGCGTGCAAGCTTACATATAGCTGTAACTAAAAGAGTGATGAATATAGATGTTGATGGATGGAGAGGGAGAGCAAGACCCAGGAAAAGATGGAAGGAAAAACGAATGAATAATAGTGACGGCTGACAGGGGAGAATGGAAGAAAACAACGCGTTAACCCGACCCCCGAGTAACATTGCCAGGGGACTGGAAAAAGAAGAGGTTGTGTAACCTGGTCAAAATGAAAGTCGAGTTTGCTGACATAGGCGCACAGTTTCGGTTCTAAAGGTTCATGCACACACGTCAGTCACGTCAACGTCAAGTCACCGATCAGTCACGTCAATTTCAGGGACATGTGTGAACAGGTAGTCAGTCAGTCATAGCAACGCCTATTTCATTCGTAGTAATACAAGTTTTGACTTGCCGGTGACACGCCGGTAGTGACGTGACTGGCGTTTGTAGCCAACTTCCTACAACTTCTAAGTAACTATATTTTTTGACGTGACTGATGGCGACTGGACGTTGACGTGACTGATGTGATCCGATATATTTCTTGTACCCCGAAGGGGTGGTAGGGGAAAATAGACAAATACAACTTTGACGAAGTTTCGTACAATGTGTTTCTTACTTGTTATAGGTGTAGAAATTTGTCAGAGTACATGAAGATTGCGGAGAAGGTGAAAGAGTTCTTCCATAATGAAGGCATACATTCAACCACCATACAACCTGAGTTCGTAGAGCTGCCTATTGGTGGAAATGAGGTAATATTTTATATTTATTTCATTGTGAAATTTGTGTACCTACCACTAAGGAGTGAAACTCCGTCCCCGGAGTCTGTTTCACGGTAGCCGGAGTCTGTTAACCGAAGGCTTCCTGTACATCATACATTTTTTTCACTCATTATGAGATATTCTAAATATTTTTCTTCTTGCGGTCCAGCACCGGTACAGGAGCCTAAGTCAAGATTTTAATAAAAAGGTTACTTCTGTACAAGCGTGCACTATCGCCGACCACATCTTCGCTTACCATCAGATTAAATGTTGATCAAACGCAATCCAATCGAATTCCTTTTTAAAGTACTCAAAGATACTGTTCGTAGAAATACAGCGACAAAAAAATCGATGATCCTTATCTTAAAAATCATAATTTCGTCATCTAATAAACCCAACTATAAAATTTCGTTACGCTAAAATAAATATGATTATCTTATCATAAAATAGTAATATTTCAACGATTAGTCTTTAAATTATCTAAATAACGTGAAAATATTGATTGTGTTTTGCAAGTTTTTTCTGTTATCTGAAGGTGCTACTACAATATAATCAGATTAGATTTAAATAATATTACACAAAGCGACCGCTTTATGCTTGAAAAATTCCAAAACATTGCAACACCAAGACGAGGGCTGCAGACGCCGCTCGCCGCCAACGTCTGACTTTTATCATAATTTAATCTGTACTGAAGAATGATGTTTACAAATTTAACAATATTAATAATATACTAATAATATTAACTCTTGACTTGGTTCGCGAGTTTTTCGACATGTGGGATGTGGACTCAGCGATCATTGTGCCGATAGTCGTATCAGCCAATGGCTTAATTGCCAAGAGCGTCGACCAACACCTAAGGAGGCTCTCGTTAGGCAGCTGGATTTAGGGCTTGATTCAGAAAGCGGTACTCCTGGACACGGCTCGCATTGTTAGGAGGTTCCTCTCTCTGGAGCCCTGACCTTGGACCCTGTTCCCGATACCGGTGGGCTACAATTTTTGATATTTTTAAATGTTTTTATATTTTTTAATTTTAATATTTAAAAATATAATTTAATAATATACTAAAATAGTAAAAGACGAATACTTTTCTTATTGGCAAAAAAGGTCAATGTAAGGAGCCTCATAATAAATCCCTACTAGTAATTTTAACATAACATCAAGCCAGTTTCCACCGAAGTTAAGGCAGAGCTGTACCTATAGCACACCCACATATTACCAGTTTTTCTCTTTTAGTAGTATCAGCATAATCTTCCCGTCCTGATCCCAAAATATGATTATATATATATATATATATAATATGCAAAAGTGTGTGCGCAGACACAGGTGCACTCTTCCCTCACTCTCATAGTCCGATGGGACGGCAAACCGACACGACCGGACGTCTAACACCACGTCTAAACGGAAGCTTGTAAACAATCATTTATTTTATTACAGATAATAAGCGGTGCATCTGCCGAAGCGCCCTGCGCACTTCACTGTCCACCGAACGACCTTTGTCACAACGCGACGTGTTGCGGGCCCAACCAACAGGTGCGTCTTTTACCAGAAGACATTATTTAGTAGCTAGCCACTGCGCCTTAATAACAGTACAAACACTCGGGTCCTATAACCAATCTGCAAAGCAATCTTCCATGCTTAACTTATTCGAACCTTACTGTCTTTACAAATTTTCCAACTTCCTCTATCCCTACCTATTAAGTTTATTTATTTGGGCAGTAAATAAATACGATACATATCGCCAACACTAATATATGAAAAGTGGTTTTAAGTTACCCCTATTTGAAACAGTTTATTGTTCTAAAAAGTGGTTTCAAGTTACCTATTTCAAAAATGTGTTCATAAATCATGTTGTTATAAATAGCACAATCTAAATTGGTTTTGGGATATTGTTGAAGGAACCCATTGTATATATTATGTATATTGTGTAAAAAGTGTAAAGAACGATTTTGAATAAAATATCTTTAGGACCAAAGGATATCTGTACTAGTCTTTAGAAAAGACGAGAAGCCCCCTAATTACGAAAATTGGGGACAATGTAAAAAAAGGCTATGTTTTTATAGCCTTTATTGCTGACAATGTTTGTATAAAGTCTGGGCAAGCACAATATCTTAAGCATATAATGCAAGTAAATAAACGTGACTGTTTTAACAAATATGCTTCTTGCAACACGTCGTCTTTATCAATTGGGAGCGTCGAAAATATTTTTGTCTATACTTCATGAACTACGCATGGACATCACAATAAACTGAATTTATACTATACTATTTGCTTTTTATTTTTTAAACCAAATTCATTTTATTTTCGTCTAAGTATGAAATTAGGTATTTTAATTTTTCATTATTATTTTAATTTTATGTTTTATTTGTCAGTCACTTAGCAGTATTATTTGTATTTCAATTACAGTTTTTCAGTTTAGAAACGATAAGGGTTCGATAAAATCTTGTTCAAGGAGATGGTTTCGTTGGAAGTGGACGAAATGAACACACCGACCCTCTCCATGTCAAACAATATCAAGATTTTCACTGAAAACTGATGTAGAAATCGTTAGATTAATTATATTTTATATGTATAGAACATATATTTGTATGAAAGTTATTTGTTGAATCATATACTTGTATTATTATTACAGGTTCATTAAATAATAAGTGATTTTGTATTAATGCCAAATGTTTGTTAACGAGGCTGTGTTCATTTGTTGTAAAAGATTTATAAAAATAGTAAAATGTTTACAATTTATTGGACTTTGATTTCCTTAGATGAGAATCGACCTAGCTAGCGGTTCTCCGATACTATACTCAACTTGTACGAAGGGTGGCATCGAAGAATATATATATATATATAAACATTTAACTTGCATGATTATAATTGGTGGCAGAAATAATCTTATCTACCTACACACCACTATAATGGAGTTATTACATTTAAGTTCACAGTTGGGTTAAATGGTATGCGCACGAATATAAGGTGAAATGACTAACTCAAAATCCTGTATCCTTTTTAACTACCTACTCCATTTTCCTGGACTGACGAGTCTAGGAAAATGGAATAAGTAATAAAGAAGATAATAAAGTTTCTATCTTCCTTTAATTATAATCCGTGTACAATGAAGTGTAAATTTTTCAAGATTTCAATGTCCTACGTTATTTAAATTGCTGTTCAGAGCAATGCGATTTGACTATAGAAGAAAAATGGAATGCCTTTTCGCTTGTAGTGCTCTCAAGATAATTGGCGTAGCGTACTTATTAATCGTTCGTGAAGCACTGGGCGACCGCTTTGCCATCTGATCAATATCGTTGCATATTTTCTGAAGGACGCGTAATTGTTGCGACCTATTACTATGAAATGGTCTGACCGATGGCAATTTACTCAGAAATAATATAAAGGTAAACGTTTACTTTATGTCGAACGCACCCAGTAGTGTATCTAAAGTTATTAAATTGATGTAGACTTAATAGCATGTATTTTTATTTTACCAAATATGTTGGTATTTATTTACATATAATAATTAGTAGGTAGATATATACACTGATTTTCCCTACCTATATAAAAAGTAAATTCATTGGAATAAAATATATTATTCTTCGTTACTGTACTCAACACGTTGTACTCAATACACAGAGGGTAATTAAACATAATTAGCAAAGTTATCACACTATTTATCAAGTACTTGTAGCCAAGTATCAGCATATATATGCGTATATATACAGTTGTATTGTGGTACATTATTGATGCGTTATAAATCTGCTTTAGAACTGTTGTTTGTTATCTTTGAAGCTGATTGTTATCAGATTTGACTAGTATTTGAAATAGATTAGTTACACGTGAGCGTTATAGATTTTCTGTGTAATTTTTTATGTGTGACATCTTTCCCCTCGCTTTCCTGCAATCTGGGGGAGTGATTTCGTGAAAAGGGACGGAAGTGAGTAACAGGAAGCCGTGTAGGCGCGCGCTATTTGATTTTACCAATAAGCGCGCGCGATGCTAGAGTTGGCCGTCAGATGGTAATAACCCATTTTCCGAGAGGTTGGTACTGTCAGCCAAGATGTCAAATGTTACACATAAGCGACTACTGTAAGGCCCGCTCGTTTTTTTGTGTTTTACTGTCTTTCCTGACCTTCGTTTGGGGATGCACACGGGATCCTGTTGTTTCAACTTCATTGGCGGGAAAACATTTTCTTAAACAAGTCTATAATATGTGGATTAAGTATACAAAGTGTAAAAATATTTTGGGGATTTTTGTGTTATTTTTTACCGTTTTTGACGACACCAGCGTCCACATTTTAATAAAACAGCCAACCTCATATAATACGAGCTTTATCAACATTCCAGGATTTCCAGGAGCAAAACACACCATCTCCCACAGTAACGCCGTACCTCTGCAGACAGCGAACCATGGGATCTAGGACCGAATCTATGTGTTCCACCAATGGCGCAGGCGCAACCGGCCGGCAAGCCACCACGTGGAACCTAGAAGCGTTAGAGTGCGGGTTAGTAGAGTAACAATGACGGAACTTAGATAGTAGCGATGGACCTATTCAATTGTATCGATCTCTCGATGTTATCGGTGATATCCCGTTACTAACGGTTTTATGTGATTAAGAATTGTCGTAATTTGATGTTGTGTAGTTAGTTGCAAGTGATGTTGATAATGTTTTACAAGTTTTAATTAATTAAATTACACTTTTTTTTTTATTGTATTTCTAAAATCAGTTATTAATCTTGTATTTATTAAAGCCGTTTTAATTTACTTGTTAAATATTTTCAAACTCATTGTGTAAATGTTAAGAAACAGCGAGGAAATATTGACAGTAACCTTAAATAGCCCAAAGAGTACAACTTCGGTCATTAACAGTCGCGTGCATTTAACGTACATTTTGAGGCTAAATTGGAATATTGCAGTATTACTTAGCCACCATAATAAGATTGGAAATCTTCATTTTATTCGCTGAAATCTTTAGTTGCCGACAGATCTCCAAGTAGGTATTATTTAAGGTAAAAAAAGTACAATTTAATATACCATTTGTTTCAACGTATGTATGTACGATCACGGATTCTAAAGCTTTCCTTTAAACCGTAATAATTGCAGCTTTATATTTTAATAAAAATAAATGCACTTACCACGCCTGTCGGCACGAGATTGTAGACAAAACGCCGCTAAATAGAAGCTAAAAAATAGATAGATAAATTAAGTTGATTTTATATTAATGTTAAGGTATTTGGCAACTAAAACAAAACAGCAGACGCATTATAGAAAGGGAGTTTAATAATAGTATTTTTTTTAGTTCGCTGATCCCGTCGCCTATGGTGGACGGTCGCCTTGCGGTCTGACACCCGGCTGGCCCGACCGAGCTGTTACGGACTAACCCCGTCACTTTCACTACACATTAGCTGTGAAATTAGGTCGATTCGAACAATATAGGAGAATCACGAATTTCTAACATAACGAATCATCTCATGTGCTGCTGTTGTAACTAAAATTCGATAAATCTCGCCACATTACCTAGGTGTAACTTCACTCATTAGTGTTACGTCGTTTCACATTATAAATGAAGTACTTACCTTATCTAAATTGTTACAGATGCTTAGATAAAATATTATTCATAATATTTTTTATTAAATCGAATATTATAGAAGTTTAAAAATGAACGTAGATACAATTAATTTATACTTTACGGATGCAACATGTCATATTTTTTATTCATTATAACAAAGCTAATAAATAGCAGGAATAGGCGATATGATATTTTTTTTTTCTGGTGTTGACCCTCGCGATTTTAAACTTATACCATCATAACAACGCGCAAAGCGTTTAAAATAAAAATTATAAGTTATCCATTCACGTTAAGTAATTAGCGTAAGCGTTAGTAAAGTTTAATTGGATATTTTATTATTAAGAGGTATTTTACAACTGTGAGGAAAAGAGGTGTTTATTGTTTATACCAAAACAATTTTGTTGAATGCTTTGCAATGTGAGTTATTTATGATAATTTCAATTGTATGAATAATTAATGTCTCAAGACAACAATAAAATATATTATTCATCGTAGCAATCACGACAGAACAGCAATACTGCCAGTATTTAGACGAATAGATAATTGATAATTAATTTTACTAATTTCAATTATTTTTTTAAAATAAAATTTAAGTGCTCTGTGTGCTCTCACAATAGTCACCACACTGAAATAATGCTGCGATGTAAACTATAATTTATTATTTTGTATCAAACTATTTAATCCATAAAGTGCACTTCTCTTTTGAATTTATGCACTGTCTTTTTATTCATTTTGGATTGTTTATCCCTGAAGTACAATACGCATATTATATTTTTTTGTATCTTGAAATAGTCTTTTTGGTGGCATTATTTTTGTAATACATTAATAAATAGCAATGTAATTTATAGGAACTTTACGGTGAAAACGAGGTCAATAACCTGATACTGATCTTCCACGTGGATGACACAACACACTGTCTACCAATCTTATCTAAAAATAAATATTAAATAATTTATGTAATTGTGTTAAGTATTTTTCTGTATCTACTACATGTGTATATGTATATTTTGTTGTATCTTGAGATAGTATTTTTGGTGGCATTATTTTTGTAATACAATAATATCTAAACAGTGTTGAAAATTATAGGAAATTTACGAGGAAAACGAGGTCAATAACCTGATACTGGTCTTCCACGTGGATGACACAACACACTGTCCAACAATCTTATCTAAAATATATATAAATGATGAGTATGATATGTAATTGATAATTATGTTAAGTATTTCTAAATAATATCAAAAGTAAACTGGCAGCTTCAATTAAATTACATATTTGCAACAGATATTTAGTTTGATGAATAGTAGCCTGTTAGGTGAAGTTGCAACAAAAATAGTAGGGACGCTATTAAAATTGGATTAAATAGTCACAAATCTAACATTTAAAAGTCTTGTTAATCAAATTTCTTGTTACTAACAGAATTACTGATGTTTTTAGATCATCTAGGCGTAAAATCGGTTTTCACAATTGTATTTTTACTATAATTAGGTAAAACCTAAAGTTAATTCTCCTTTGGGAGTAAAGTAAAACATTTTAGGACCTATCAAAACAAATATTCTATTTTATAGATTTACAAAACAGCTAACCCTCTTTATTATAAGAAAGGGGTTCTTATTACTTAAAATTGTGATGTAATTTTGTAGTTATAACTAGTAATGGCCGAGTTAGGGTAGCATTTCATAGATAATGACATTAAAGCATTTTGCGGGTAACTTTGCAATAATAACTTAGTTAGATAATCACAATTTAGCAAAAAATAATAATAGCACTTGCGCCCCAAAACAATGAATGAATTTTTTACTCCCCTATTAAGGGCGATAATTCTAGAAGTTGGCAACGTCGCAAATTGCTGTCAAATATTTACCTGTTTTGATTAATTTGGCAATATTACTGTATAGAAATATGAAATATCGCTAACTAGTGACTTAGAATATTAATAAGTAATCGCAAATATAACACTGAATTTGATTTTGTAATCGTTTTGGTGTGAATAGGGCATTTGGAAAATTTCCAAATACTTTTTTTTACATCTTAAATTAAATATTCGGTGTTACGTTATTAATTATTGCATTTCATTATCAATATTTTAATTCACTACTACTAGTTAGCGTTATTTCATATTTCCATACGCTATACAACAGGATGAATGATCATAGCGTAGCATCAAGCAAATGAATCATTCATAGAATCGTGTGAATCATTTTCCGTGTACTTTCCTTCAAAAAAAGAGCGCGTAAAAATTAATTCATATTTCACCGTTCCGTTAGGTATGAGTTGACTTTGATCTACAATATATTTTTATTGTGATATTTCCATTGATCCATTCACAATGTTATAAAATAAATGTTTTGGATTTGTATTTTATTGTATAGGATTAAGTTTCAATGTAATTTATGACATAATCAGATCATGTTATGGTTATTTGGTGAACTTGTGCGACTGATGTGACGTGTATCAAATGGGTCACTGCTCAATATTATTGTGAAAAATTAAATGATGTGTACCACTGTTTCTATGTACAGTCGGCTAAGTTCGCGGTTGACCAATTTTCAACCGTATTTCTAAGGATATACGGGTGAAAAGTAGTCAACCGCCAACTTAAACCAGTGTAAAAACAAAGAATGTTTATTTTTTTGGGGACTACGTTTATGTTCTATCTCATCACAGTAATAAAATCTTCGAGATTATTGTATATTGAATTTTCGTTTTTTTTTTACTGTTTTTATGCAACATTTTGTGATAAAATTCGTAATAATTTATTTTTTCTATACGTGCAGATATAGACTAAATTGTTTTTTTTTTATGGAATCATTGAGACATGAAATTAATTTTAAATTGTGGATTGTGTTTCACAATTAATAAAAATATGTATTGAAATAACAGATTGTTTGAATTTCTTTATTTGAATATACTACAAGTTCTGCCCCATTTTAAATTATAGTGCTTTTTATGTGCTAGTGTTATCATACTTAATAATACACACACACACGAAGTATTTGTACTTGTTAGTTGACTTATAATTTAAGTTTAAAATTGTTTTTCTACCTCTACCCTAAAAAACATTTCGACGCTTTCTTTGTATTAATTCTAATTATTGCCTATAATAGAACAATTCTACTCCTGAGATATTTTCCACGTGTCCTTTTTAACATTTTTTTTTTATTTAGCGAGAATCTTTTAAGTTTCCACAATCCTTTCGTTATTTATTGGATCTGTAAAGGAATGAAGACGGTGCTCTCGCAGGAATGAGTTTCTTTTCGCCATTTGCCGTCTCATATACATAGTATTCTCTGCCATTTATAATTTTCGTGCGTGTAGTCTCTACGTTAAACCGAGGATTCTTTCCAAACAGAGAATCGTAGGGTGGCGGGCGACTGTCGTCGAGGCTCGTTGACTTCTTGCTCATTTTCGATTTCTTTCTCTTTAGAGTCTTGTTGTTGTTTAGTTTGCTGGAGACGTAACGTTTTATGAATATCTGGAAATAACAAAATGGGAGGTGTTGAACCAGAAAATTACTTTCAAAGCGACTTCAAAAAATTCGGTTTGTTTTTTTAAAATCTTTGTTCTAGGTTACTCTAAAACGGTTGGACCAATTCTTTTTTTGTTTGAATAATATTTATATGGGACCACGTTAGACGTCTACCCTTATACTTCCTACGTGGTCCCATATAAATTTTATTAACTCTGCTCAGTTTTTTTATGTAGGTACCTATATCAACTGTCATAGACACGATTCAGAAAATACTTATTAATTAAGGTTCTATTACCTACATAGCATATTTCAAATAAATCTATTACACGCACTTTTGAATTGTCAAGGGGTCGGTCAGTCAGTCAGAAAGAAGAAGCTAGATGGATCTATCCGATATGATGCATCCGGTTAGACAGGAAGCCGACCCTAACATAACATAGTTGGGAAAGGGCTAGGCCGTTGCTGACATAGCTATAATCTATGATAAGTGTCTTTTTTCAGTTCAATCACCATCTCTAAAGCCCGCTATGATGAGCAGTCTTATTAGGACCGTTCTTTACCTCGCTCACGTCTAATAAAACGTGATGTCTGAGGCAGGGCTTGAAAACGGCGTTGAAGAACCAGTTAATTTTGTTCATAAAACCGTTGTAATACCGTTCATCGATTAACCGGTTAATTTCAGAGAAAACTCGCGCTAACCTGAATAAACCGGGTATACTCAGACGCATGTCCGCGCTTACCGTTTACACATTATTTTGCGTATTCGTTGACTTAGAGCGAGAGCTTTGTTATTGTGGGTGTAAGAGAGATGGAGTAATAGGTAGAACTCGTTTATAACGTCGACACTCATACTAACCGGTTAATTTCGCTCAACAGAATCGGAATTTGTAAAAATTGGTAAAGCCGGTCGCCCATTAAGCGGTTAAAATACTTAAACCACAATCGTTGTTAATTCGAGGTCAATGAACAGAACCGGTTTCCGAGCCCTGGTCTGAGGTAACATCACAGTATAGGTACCTACTAGTCACATTTACACGACGTATTGGCGATCGCAGTAAAGACTGCACAAGTTCACTACAAACATTTACAAGGAAACAAACCTCGGCAGCAAACACGGCGACAGCAGTTGCAGATCCAGTGACCATCACCAGATACGTCATAATAAGATCGCTGTTCCTGAGCTTTCGGTCTTTGGACTGCAAGTCTAGCGGACAGATCTTTGTGCTGGGCAGGTCTGCGCGCTTCAGGAAGTCCAGTATACCAGCTTGGAATATCTGTGTGAGTCTGTAAGGTGGAATTAACTATATGAATAGAAGTTAGTAGGACTAATTTAACTATTACGAAGATTAGCTATTATGGCTAAACAAAAAATATAGGCCTCGACTGACTGCCTCGTGGTCGCAAGCGCTACTGCTGAACTTGAGGTCCTGGATTCGATTTCCAGGTCGGGTAGTGTCATTGGGTCCGAAGTCCGGATTTGTGCCCTGTTTATGGCAATAGGCTCGCCCCTAATTACATGAAACTTAAACATAACCGGCGGAATGTAGGTGTACTATAGGTACACCTCTGTCTGGCCCTTCGGAGAATACAGGCGTAATGTTATGTATGTAGGTATGTAAAAAATATAAGGCTAGCAAGATTATGTTACTGCCAAGTTCATAGTAGATGCCTACTTGTACATGTCTATGACAGCAAACTTGTAGGTATTAAAAGTCGGTAATATGATACTATCACGCCTGCTTTCCTGAAAGAGCCGATAGAGGTGCAGTAGCGGATACAGAAAAACTCAAGGGGAGGCTCTAAAATACATTTCGAGCAAACACACTTTAGGATTTTTTTATTAAAACTTTAAGTATACACACATACAAGACAATGCCATCTTATGGTATAAAAAAGGAACAATTTAGTTCGCTAAACGATGAATTCCATGCGCCTATTCTTTCTGGCAAATTGGTTTATTATCGTCGATAGGACAATCAATGTCAAGGTGAGTGTTCAACAGAGCTAAGCCATTAAGTCGATCCTTCTTTATTGTCGCCCTCAGCCATGTCTTTTTACGCCGCAATGAATGAATGAATGAATGAATGAATTGCACCGATCCCAGCGTGGTTTAACCAGACTCGATAAATCGAATGAACCCCAAGATTTGCACTAGCCCATGCAGCCTCATGTTTCATGGGGCTACAAAGGCAATTGCATATCAAGGAGTAGACCGGGGGGCGCGGTAATGGTAGGGGAGACGTGCCCTCAGGATAAGGAAGGATTTGCGAGCCGTACCGGATATGCATCCTAGAGTAGGCATTGGAATAGTGGAGAGACGGGTGTTATTTATCTATGGATGGGCATCTTTTTGAGACGTCGCCGTTGTTGGTTCCAGTCGATCTTCACCGGTGAATCTTGAGACGAGGTTACGTTGCTTTCTCGGCTCTTTTCTATATCGCTGCTGTGCTGTGTTACAATTAGCCGTTTCTGTGTCTTCGTCAGAAGCCTCGCTGCTATCCGTTTCTGGTTTCTTGTAGATCTCGCTGGCAGCCTTCATGATCTTGTATCGGTCTGTAGCCGTGTCCATCCAAAAGTTCAATTCCTTGTCGAAGTAGGTCGAGTCCTGATTAAGGTTGTCGTTCCATGTGTAAATAGGACGGCCTACCTTCTTGGATTTGGCCTTGTACTGCATTGCTGCGTGTAACAGGTGTGGTTTGCCGCGCCTGTGAACGTGTGCGAGATAGCACATTCTGTGGTTCTTGATTCGTTTGGTTACTGTTTTTCCGTCTAATATTTCATGCATCTTCTTTTGTCTTGGTTTATTTCTGGCGTGGTTAATCAAGTCTCTCATGATGACTCTCTCATATCTTCTCAGTCTTGACCTGTTAGCTTTGGTGATTGCCGATACTTTTAAACCGTATATCATACCAGGTACGATCACCATTCTGTACATGAGTCTGACTAGTTTCCAGTCCATCTTTGAGTTAATTATGAATGGTAATAGTGACTTTGCGTTTCTAGTGGCCTGTTCACACCGTTTTCTAATTGTGCTTTTCCTGCTTAATGCAGATGTTATGTATGTGCCTAGGTAATTAATTTCATCGACAGTATGAAGTTTTAATCCGTTAATTGACACGTAAGTCGCTTTATGTTTAGCTATTGGGTCTTGAATCAGTATTTTTGTTTTAGTTTCGTTTATTTTTAGGCCGACACTAGCTAGTAGGGGTTTTACATGGTATACGATTCCTTCTAAGCCTTTTAGATCATCTGTAATGAAGATGAGGTCGTCCGCGAATGATAGTACCAGGGGGAGTGAGATTTCACGATCTTGGTCTAGTTTGATTAGTTGAGTTTCCTCTTCGAGGGTTCTAAGGACCTCATCCATGACCAGTGTAAAAAGGCGAGGGGATAACGGGCAACCTTGTTTGACTCCCTTTCCTTTAATAATCCTACTACTTTGTTGACCACACCATTTGATCTGTGTGCGTTCATTCATGCAAACCTTGACTATCCTATTGGTTAGTGACTTGTTAGTTCTTTGTAATAAAATGTCTCGCAGTGCTTGGAGGTCGACGTTGTCAAAGGCTTTTTCTATGTCCAGAGCGAGTACATAAATTCTTTTACCTGCGCGCCATTCTTCGTCCAGAACCCTTTTTAACGTAAATATGTGATCGTCTGTAGATCTGTTGTTTAAGAAGGCCGCTTGGTAATTGCCCAATTCTTTTATTGTTTCGTCTAATTTTTTTAAAACGTAGGAGGCGTAGATTCTGTAGCCTGTATTACAAACCGATATTCGTCGATAGTCATTTGGATCTTTAGGGTTATTTTTCTTCGGGATTGGTACTTGCACTGTTTCTAGCCACGTGTCGGGTGCTTCATTCCGTGTCCAGGCTTTATTCATATGCTTGGTGACGGCTTCCTGTAATATTTGGGGCATCGCTTTGTAGAGTTCAATTACAACTTGGTCAGTTCCGGGCGCTGTCCCGTTCCGCATGTTGTTAATTATTTCCTTTATGTCATCCACCGTGGGTCCTTGATTTTGCGCTACTGTTACTGGCTCTGTTACTTTAACTGTAAGTATCGGCAGGCCCTCGGAGTTTTTTAGGATTTGCTCCCATTTGGACATTGGTATGTAAGCGTTTCTTTTCCGGCGTTTCGTTGCTTGCTTGTTTTTCCTGTAAAATAGATAAAGTACCTGCATGCGTTTTGAAGGATGTTTTTTCCCCAGTCCAGTAAAGAAGGCCCTGCATTCTTTATTTTCGTTTTGGTTTTTAATCTTTTGAAGTACTGCCTGACATTCTTTTACGCGATTCTGTCTATTTGGGTTATCTAGTTGTCTTCCTTGTAAGAATTTAGCCTTTTGGAGGTTAGCAAGAGCTATACGATGATCCCTAGAGTGACTCGGCTGAAAAATCAAGGTTTCCTGGGCAGCCGCTTTTAATACTGCAGTTATGGTACACCATGGTATTTCTATGCTTTCATCTGTTGAGTATATTCCTATGTTTTCCAGTTTTTTAATTATGCAAGCTTGGTATTTTATTTTTGTGGATTTGATATTGAGAGCGGCATAGTAACATCGTTTGTAATTGAAATCCTTTGTCTCTATTGTTGTCTCATTCCTTCGTGTCTTGTGCTTGGTGCCGTCAAGTTTTTTTATGATGCGATTTGTTCTTAGCTGCCCCCAAATTATTTTATGATCGGATATGGCCCTGCCTGCCCATTCGCCTTTAATATAATGAAAGAGTTTTTCTGTTGCCTGTTGCGTAATAATGTGGTCCAATTGTGGTTTCTGCGTGCCCTTTGACCATGTTATTCTGCATGATGATCTCGCTTTTGTTGTTTCTATTTGCAGTTTTTCCCTGTTGGCTATATCCATTAACATTTCCCCATTGTAATTGGAATAATTATGATGAAGATTTTGGTGAATCAGTCCTTTGCGTTGGAAACTTATTGTATCTTGTCTGCCAATATGGGCGTTAAAGTCGCCTAGGATTACTAAAGTACATTTCTTTGGTTTTTGTCTAATCATGTTTAATACCCCTGTGAAGGATCTGGTTGCTTTAGAGGTACAGCTGTTGATGTGAGCGTTAATTATATAAAGCGGAGCAGGTTTGTCACTTCCCCTACCAACTTTCAGAGTGATTGACATCACGTCGGTATCGTTCTTCATGTTTACTATTTCAATTTGGGCATCCTTTCTGATTACAATTGCTAGTCCACGGTGAGCTTTACCTACGGTTCCAGATAGGTGCCATTCGTAGTGGGCGGAGTTGTACGTTCCTAAATTCATCCCTGTTTCTTGTAGGCAGCCTACGTGAATGCCCCTATTTGAAAGTTCAGCATCTATTTTATCTTTTTTGGCCGGTTTCGAGGCCCCGCGGACGTTCCAAGTAGCAATACGCAGATCTGAGCAAGTGTACTTAGTTGCGGCAGAAGGCTGATTTCTAAGTATTGTGTATCCGGTGTGATCCGCGACTTCAGCCGATAACGGTGTACCTAATGTTGATGTTAATTGTTTACACGGTGTTGATGAGCTATCTAATTGGGGGCTGTTCAGGGAGCGGGGTTTTGTGGACTGCTCTTGTTCGTCTCTTTTGTTGAATATGTCACCTACTTTTCCAGTATCTTGTGATGTAATTTTGTTGGTTGTTTCTTGCGTTAGTCTTTGCAGATTATTGTTGTACTGTTCCTCGGCGCTCATGACCCAGCTATCATAGTGATGATCTTTATAAAGGATATGTATATGTCCGGGTACTGGTTTGCCGGCAGGTGAATACATCAGTTCGCGTGATTTATGTGCACATGCACATTTACGAGATAAAATTCAGCCGCGGCGATTAGGATGTCTTCTCCTCCCCAAAAAGTCTCGTTAAACTGCGCGGTTATGTATTTTGTTATCATTTGTTCCTGAGAAAGCTTGCTGTTAGGAATAAGGTCTTGAATGTTATTCCTTAGTGCTAGGCAAATTCTGGCGTCACCGCGGTTATCCGAAACATATGTAGCGAGGTCTCGGCGAACTGACATGTGATCGAAGGTTAGTCCCATTATGTTATTTATCTGGTTGGCGATTGCGCTAAACAGACAATTGCCGTCTTTTTGCATGGCCGCTATTATTACCATTGTAAAAATATTGTTTGCGAGTGAAACAAAGACAGAACCCCACGGTGCCGATAGCTGGGCGTGCAGATTTAGTTTCGAGACAAAGATACAAGATGTTGACCGGGTCGTCGACTGAGATTTATTGGTTCCTCTCTTTTTTATTTTTCTATAGAAATGTATCTCGTTATGAAGTTTTTTGTTTTTGTTGAATGGACTTAAACTTAACTGCTCGTGTGCCTTTCGTCACAAAAACGCGGTTTAATTGTTCGACTAAAAGCACAAAAAAAAGGGTTGCCACAGGCGTGACTGTTTTGTATTGCCAAATTGGTTAGGGTCGTTTGATGTTATAATTAACAGCATGCAAGAGGTTACGAAATCAAAAGTGTTATTTTTGTTAGAATCATGCAGTATGTTATTTTATCTTACCATTTTAGTTTTACTACTCACAATTATAATCTTATACATGTAGCTTACAAATACAAGTTGAGTCTGCGCGTAGCATCAAACCCTCACCAGTCACTACGCAACTGCAGATTAGCGCTCACGATTTTGAACCTTAATCTATCCAATAAAATAAAACACCGAACTTTGCCACTGAATTTTAGCCGCGTAATCGAAATATCGCCGGGCGTTTTATTTCGGTGCTCTTGTTCGCTACCCTTACTAGAAACAGTTCAAAATTAAAAACGATTTGGTATCCGGATTTATCATTGGAGTGAACGTTAACCACGAGTTTGAAATATGGGGATTTGATTCATTGACAGTGATTATATGTAGTAGGTAGGTAGTTTGTTTGTGAAATAGTGAGTTTTTGCTCCCTGACAGGTATGGAATGATCTCACCGGGTTATCCTGGCTCCGACGTTCTGCGGCCCTGGAACCTTCGGCAGACGATTAGAGACACGTTTGCTCTGGATTTCACTCCTCACTTTTGCACTATATTTAATGTATTTATTAATTTGTCGACACACGAAACACAGCCACATCCAACAAACAACACACTGCTACTACACTTTAGCACGATTTTAATGTATTTATTTGGCGGCTATTAAAGTCAAAGCAGTATCAAAAACATAGAATAAATGTTCGATTTTGCCGGCAAACGAGAACATGTGCAGCTCTCTGTGCCCCAAAGGAATCGTAAAAAATTTGGGGTGGCTCGCTCCCGGAGCGACCGTGCTCTATGACGACCAACGACCGAATCAGCCATGTCTTTTTACGCCGCAATGTTGAAAAACTTCTTTTTACTATAGCATTAGATACAGGTAGACAAGCAAATATTTTGTACAGCGTGTGCAAAGTACCTAGGATAGTCACATCTGGGACAAACAGACAACGCACGCTTGCAGAACAGAATCAAGATCATTTAAGGGCGTTTATGCTCGTCTGCTTGTATCGGAGAATCCCTCCTATTAGTCTCTTTTTAATCACAAAGGGTGATTCTTCTAAGAACGACATTTCAGTTAAACACTGATTCAATTTATGTGCCAAATCATTACCGTCATGTTTTAGTAGTTGTGATGGCAAAAGTATGTTGAATTTTAAATGATATATAAATTTTCTTCAGCAAAACGTTCTCTCATGTCAGAGGTAACATGGTCCAGTATTGGAATAAAAACAGTTCTTTTCCAATATGTGATAGCCTCGTCATTATGATCGCCGTTTTCCCTGTGGCTTTGCCTCCCTGTAAGACGAGGAACACTCATCTCCACGTCTAACTCTTCCATAACTGCCTTTGCCTCTTGAAAAGTAGGAGCAAAGTGGCTATCAGCATTAGATCTCATGCCGTCGTACACCTTGAGCGTCGAATCTAATTTTACTTTTGCCATCGCCACGTCCAACCTAGGCTCTTGTAAGATTTTCCTGACTGGATATGTTATAATCATAATGTCTCTTACTGAAAACAACGTGATAATGAACTCGCAATTAGAGAAAGATCGAGGGAAAATATTGGCTTTGGCAGCTGTTGCTGTCTCTCCAACAATGTATTTCTTTAAGAACTTTACCACCTGTTCCGAGATTAGCTGCGAACTGAATAACAGCATCATGTCGCTCAACCCATCTCGTTTGACAATGTGACTGCAGCGAGTGTTTTAGGTGACTCTTCAATATTGCGAACCGCTTGCTAGACTCTGTAAAGAACGCTACTACTTCTTCAATAGTACCAAATGCGTTTCTCACACTTGGAACTCTGCAAGTGCGAGAGACAGCGGGGTTGAGCTGATGACTTCGACACGGTGCTACTTGCGCGATGATAGCTTTCTTTTTTATTGTGAAGAGGGTCGTAGCTGTTTAACCGGACTTTCCTGTGGCTGCCTTAAGCTTCTACACTCAAAGCCTCCAGCCAGGGGCAAAAACTATTCTAATTATAAACTAAGCGAGCACTCGCTAAGGGCACCCCTGTAAGGTACGAACCTCGGCTTAGGGCGTCGCTGGGGGGGAGGACAGACTGGATCAAAGATATATTATTATTAATCGGGGAATTTAAACCTACAGGCTCAGCATCGACGCGGGCAGGCGCATCTTCGAGCAAGGGTCGCGGGGGAGCTTCCTATTCGGTGAACGGGCCGTATTTATACCGCTACGGATCAAATGTTCTCTATACAAGAAATCAGTAGAATTTTGGGGACTTTTTTCGAACAAATGCCTTATAGAGTACGTATCCAGATCACTAGAATGGCCGCGACTTTTCTCTTATGTGCCTGGTACTCTATAAGGCATTTGCCTTATAGAGTACGTATCCAGATCACTAGAATGGCCGCGACTTTTCTCTTATGTGCCTGGTACTAGACAGAATAACGTATAAAATAAGATGATATGATATGATAATAAAGCAATGAATTTGACTACGATGTCCGGCAATAAGTTAATAAAATACGTGACCCGAGTTCACAGCATCAACATGTGGCTATTTTCTAAAATGGCTATTATGTAAATGGGTAGGTACCTATTTGTTTTTAAAACATTATTTTTGGCGTTCCCTCCCCTTGCTGTGAACCGCGCGTTGCTGGGCCGCTTAGGGGGGGGGGGGGGGGGTGTGCCGTCCCCATATGTATCCGCCACTGTAGAGCGGTACAGACGCCAGCACATCAACCTACTACAATCTGTCAAGTTTTTTAAATAGATTTTCAACTGTATCACTAAAGCATAAGGTTCAAAGTTGATTGGGAAAATTTGACAGTTTCGGGTAGGTTGACCTGCTGGCGTCAGTATCTAATAGAGGGCGAGCGTATTTCCATAACCGGCACAAATCTACGCTGCTATTAAAAAAATCCAGATTTGAAAACCTAATAACACTGCCCGACTCAGGAATAAAACTTAAGACCAGCTCAGCAGTCGAATAATAAACTACAAAAACAGGTAAAAGTGGGTATTTTGACATTGCACTCCTATTTATAAGTGATCTTCGCGTTCATAAGTCACTCTTTGTTCGGTGAACTTGAACGTGTGGTCGCGCCGACAGAGGGCGCTTACCGGTTTTTCGAACAAAAAATTACATGCACGCGTAGGTGTGTATATGTTCCTTGGATGCACGTGACCGATCGTGTTTTCGCGCGACGATCGCTTTTAAATAGGACGTAGCAGACTACAAAAAAATAGTATAAAATTAATCCACTAACACAGGATCGAATAAACCCTTCAACTTGCTGCCAACTGGATACGCGAACGCCCTCTGTTTCTTCATAAACGCATTAGGAGCAACTACATATGTGCATTTATCAGATTCTTTCACATCTTTCTTTGATATATAATCGTTATACATAAGGTGGTCTACCACGGTCTGTTCCTTGACCAAAACTGCGTCTTGCTTAACGGCATCCAAGAAATCTTTGTCGTTACTCACTGATAGGAACCGCGCCTTACTGTTGCTGATCATTGCGCTTAGGTAATATAGTTCTTCGCCTTCCTGTGTATGAAATAGGTAAACATTTGTTAATATCAATACCTACGATAAAAATGTACGGAGTAAAATGTAAGGTAGGGTTATGTAGTGTGCGTAACTAACGGAGAAAATAGCACAGTTTACGTTAAAACCACACTTGTCCCGCAAAAGGCAACATCCGAATGAATTTGCGCCAGTCTCCTGGGGCCGTATTATGACGTAAATGCCACCATTATTCCAGTGTGAGTGAGAGACGGAGCTATACAAGGCCGCTAGCACCATCCCTTTTTCGCAGTAGAATAATGATGGCATTAATACTTCTTAATAAGGTCCCAGAATAGGGTTGCCAACTTTTTTATATCAAATATAGTATTTCGAAGCCATTGCCTGTAGAAATATATAAGGTCCCATTAAAATAGGAGGACAAAATTTTTGAAATCATTCTGACCACCAAAATAAGGACAATGGTGAAAAAAATATAAGAAAAATTCATTAGATACTTACAAGAAAAATAAATCAGCTAACAGTAGTAATTTGGTTACCCAATGCCGTTTAAGTATTATTTTAGGTCAAAATAAAATCACTTTAATCAGTGTTTTTTTTTTTGCTTGTTAGACGTTCTGACCGCTGTGTTAAAATTTGTCCATCTATTTTAATGGAACCTTGTATAAAAAATATAGATGGTATGTTTCAAAAACATTGTGAACCTTATAACACTCTAAATTAAGGTTACAAAATACAGCTTATAAGAGATTAATACTAGCCTATTGCGAATAATTGCGAGCATCTCGCTATTTTGTATTGAAATAAAAATATAATAGGTAAGTAGTTTCGCTTACTATATTTTTTCTTAAGGTCTCTAATAGGTACAGCAGGATACTATATAGTAGGGTTGGCAGCCCTAGTCCTGAACAACCAGGCTTCAGCCTCCGATTCGAAGGTCATCTTTAAATAGGCATCACAGGTTTTTCAAGTGACAATAATGTGGTGACGTGAAAACAGAAATGATGGTGAAGTAAGTAAAAAGATAAACCAACAGCTAACTTACAGATTTAACAACATGTTCCACCGAGCTACCAGCCGATGCAACCCACCGGTAGTTCTTCTGATACAAGTCTCTAGGATACTCGATGGCCAGGGTAAACTTGGACAGCGTGAGGAAAGCAGTCAGGTTGGCGGTGTAAAAGGCTGATAGCAAGATCATGAACAGCCACCAGGTCACGAAGAGTACGCGGGTTGTGTCTAGAAAATGGTATAAAGTTCTCCGTAAAATTAATTTTGTAAACTACGTACTTACCTAGGTACGTGTTGGTAACTTTATGGGAATCAAACTCATGGGCCACGACGACTCAAAACAAACCACTCATTCTCAGCCACTGTGCCTATAGACAGACAGTTCAACAACAATCATTGCGTTATTTACGTTGTTGAACACTAAACAGATACATTTTTCGAACATACGAAGCAATGGATTAACAATATCCTTCAAAATGAATCAGATTATGATCAATCGTGTGTTACGCAATTATCGTGCAAGGCTAGTAAACGCATCCACTGCGACAATATAAACTTTATTCATAAGTAAAGCCCTAAATGGGGAGTAGGTAGATCTACTCCCCATTTAGAATCTTCTAAATGATAAAAGTAACTAAGTTACAAATATCTAAGTATTTAAAAAGTTTCACATCTAAAGTAACTTAAAGCAAGTCTTTCCAAAGGTCATCATTAATCAACAGCACTCAATAACAGTAATCAGAATGACCTGACAAATATTTTGACAATGATCATTAACACCATTTTTATTTGTGATTACTTTTCGTGTCGCTGAGTTGAAAGGGTGTGACAAAAAGTGACTGATTACGTAAACCATTAGTGACGATACGATCTAGGGTAGGAATTGACCGCAGTTATGAAACTAGTTTGTAATGCTCGTAGGTATCATCATTTTGATGGCGGCCCAAACATAATATTTTAAGTTCTGCGTCGTGATTCCGATCAATATTTTTTTATTTACTTTACCTAATAACTGTCGTTTTCTCTAAATACCTATTTCAGACAAAATTTTGATGTTTGCTTTTTGATGTGTAACTGTCTGTGATGTCTTTCCTATGTGTTCCTGCAATCTGTGCACAGAACATAATTATATAGGTAGGTACCCTAAAAATCTGTGGGACAGATTTGGTGAAAAGGGACGGAAGTGTGTAACAGAAAGCCGGGGAAGTAGGTACGCGCTATTTGATTTGACCAATGAGCGCGCGCGGTGCTAGAGTTAGCTGTCAGAAACGACCTTGACGGGGCCCCGTCTCTTTAATGTGGTTTATTACCTTAATGTTGCTTATTACCAAGGCGAGATGTCCGATATTACACACCATATGCGACTACTGTAAGGCTCGCTCGTTTTTGTTAAAACTAGTTCACCCTTGTGTCTACGATTGGTCCCTACAGTTACCTATACATTCAACACTTTTAATCAAAGCAATTAGCATCACACACATGGATGATCCGACCTGTACCCTAATTAAGTACGTAATACAGGATCAATCGGAATTTGAATCCTTTTGAAACAAATTGCTAATCCATAGCTTCATATGTTCGAATAAAAAACTGCTCAACAACGTAAATAACGCAATGAATGTTGTTGAACTGTCAAATTAAAACAAAATTGTCGTAAGTAAATGTGTTGCGTAATTAAATAGCTGTACCCTAATTACGTAATACAGGATGAATCGGTATTTGAATAGTATTGAAACAAATTGCTAATCCATAGCTTCATAAGTTCGAATAAAAAACTGCTCAACAATGTAAATAACGCAATGAATGTTGTTGAACTGTCAAAATGAAACAAATTTGTCGTAATCAAAACGAAAATGTGTTGCGTAATTAGATAGCTGAACACACCACTCAGCCCCTTTTTTGGGGTGCAGTAGGTAGTACTTACCTAAAGATTCTATAATTACTTTTATGGTTTTAGGTTTAGTACTTACTGGCCTCCGGCGCTAAATTGGTGCCTTGCTTCAGGAAAGCGCTGTAGACGAACCAAAAGCTTGGTTTTATTGGCAGAACACCTTCGTCGTCCGTGATCAGTTTAGTTCGTACACGCGTGAAGAATGTGATGCAGGGTCCAAATGTTAGAACCGCAGCCAGGACCAGGTACCTGGGCAAATATTGTGGTAAGGAAGGAATCTGAGAGGAGAAAGAACTTAGCGTAAAGAAGTTTAGCAGGGTATCGCTAATGGGTATCTAGTCATCAGTTGTTTGTTGTTGGTAGCACGAAGTTGGTAGTTATATAGGTAACTAGGTCCTGAGTACCTAGTAGTGGCAGGGACATCGACGCAAAACCTGTTACCATTATGGATTCTGTTTCCATTAGTTTATGGATTTGGAAAAATCTGATGTTTCCTACAAAAGTGCAATACCTACGAGGTCAAAATTTGGAACAGCATTTTTTTTTAAACCGACCCAAAATTTCAACTTAGGGTCCAAATCATGTTGCCCCAGTTAAACATTCTGGATACAAATATTGGAAGATTACACTAGGCAGTCCGGTGGTCAGATATTATGTAATTAGAATGTGGTAAAATCGTCCTCTAGTAGGTACTTAACCACTTAGTTCTTAGAATTGTTATATTAAGAAGGTAGGTAAAAAGGATTCTACTCTCTAGATAATACAACAGTCGCCTTACCACACAAGGTCGTTGAAAGGGGCGAGTAGACCAGACCCGGCAGCAGATTCCTTGGGTCTCTTCAGCATCATCACCCACACACCTTCGTCCAGGTATATGGAGAATGACACCTTCTGCCGGTAAGCTATCAATGTCGGTAGAAACGCGGCAGCCATGTCCACTTTCTGTTTTGAAAATGTGCAGGAAAAATTGTTGTTGTAAAATCAATTTGATTTCCAAAATCACACGGTTATCCCAAGTTGGTTTGTTTAAAATGCATCTATAGATACCTATAGTTTAAGTACTAGAACATTGTAAGTATTGTGTTACCGCTGGCCTGCATAGGGGGACGCATCTGATCCAGCCAAAATGGCTGGAAAATGCTTCGCGCTTTCGGCATTTTGAACCGCCGCGCGCCGGCACGGTAGGTAGTTGGAGCGCTCACAATGAGCGCTCCAACTCGGAACAGTATGTGTTTGCAGGGAATATTAGTGCAAAAAGAAGTAAGTAGGTAAGAATATTGAAATATTCTTTAAAATTGGAGGAGACTAAAACGAATAAAAAAATCTTCACAAAACTTACGCTGGCATTAAGCAATCCTATTACGGAGTCATCGCCCTTCTTAGCCCCCAATTCATAGTTCCTCTTTGGCTCAACCACTTCATAAGTGAAATTAAATTTTTTCCGCAGTATATCCATGATAGTGAAAGCCACGCCTTTACCGACCACCGTGTCATTGTGAAATTCTGTCCAACTTAGGGGGGTGTTCTGAAAACATAGTGAATGAAGACTCCATCCTATCTAAGTCGCAGACTCGCAATGAATCTTTTCAATTCAACTTATGTGGGTTTAATTGCGCACGGGTGCCTGCACAGCTCCATTGGTGGAACCGGCATTTAACTGAGGCATTCCACCAGATAGCAGAACAGAAATGAGACGGGTCATCATGGGCAACAGCTGCATACCTAGAGAGGTACGCAGTGGTTGCTGAACTGTTAGTGTAGGTACCTACCTACTACTCCTAATGAATCATTTTAAAATTGATTCACGTTAACTTACATTATACGTCGTTACTTTGAGATTCTTCCCATTGACCTCCTTCATCAAACTCATAAAAGCGGTGTCCTTTGCCTCCAAGGAGTCGGTCCCTAAAGAAATTGGTATAATTTAGAGATACAACCAAACCTGAGCCGTAGGTGAGTAAAGAAAAATGTGCATGCGTGTCTAAAAAATAATAAAATTATAAAACTTTCGGTTTTTCACTCAAACAAGAAAATTGCCGTAAAAGTCACCTTTATAAGTATCATTGTAAGGGACTTCGCAGAACGTGGCGTTACATATCGACGATATGATTAGTTCTATGCCGGCCATGGCATAATGAGGCTGCCGGTTTCCAGCGTAGGACACATTTGGTGGTCGGTGGTCGAAAGGCGACTGCGAGTGGTCACTGCGGACGACTGCGAGGATGCGCCACTAACATGGCCTTTCACCACCACTGTCCCCCCACGTTGGATTAACATTGACATTCAGTTAATAAATAATCAATACACCACTTTACTAATAAGTAGTTTACGATTTCGCAATGGTACCTATGGAAGTTTTGCATAGGATAGCAGTTGCAATGTTCTCAGAGGTTCATGGTTACTTTACGAGTATAATTGTGTGGGTACGGGAAGCGAGGACTAATAAAATTGTGAAATTCTAATCCTCCTCATTAGCGTTTTAACGCAGATTAGGTAGAATATTCCTACAGAACTGTGCCTCAACTGAGACTTGAGGACGGAAATGGATCCTTCCGTTTGTCGGCAAAGTAGGAAGTACTTAGAGGAGACTGGACGGTAAAATAATGCCATTAACATTTTTTTTTTCCGCCTTTCCAAGTAGAGTTTGGCAGATTGTCACAAGCCTATCTTGTCACCCGTTTTGTGTCTTGGCTCTCCTCGGGTAATTGCATAGGTAGGATTGCCTGCTGGCAGGTCAACCTACCCGAAACTGTCAAATTTTCCCAATCAACTTTGAACCTTATGCTTTAGTATTAAAGTTGAAAATCTAGTAATGAAATTTGACAGATTGTAGTAGGTTGATGACTTGATGTGCTGGCGTCTGTACAATGCGTTCATTATAACTTGACCCGTAACGCGATTGGTAGCACTGAATTTTACATTCGTGACGTGTCAAGTTATAATGAACTCACTGTCAGCATTAGATTTGGATCTTTGGATTAGAGTGGTTCCCACGGGCCACGGCAGTTCAAAATTATCGCGTTCTTTAACTATCAGTTTCAACTTATTTAAATAGCAAGCTATGAGAAAGCCTTAATTTCTTAACAAAGAAATAAAATATACGAAGCACATCCATACTATTCCTTATGGCAATAACGTAGAGGTAAATAATCATAGCTCGTTAATGGGTGACGGCACGAGTTACTCGGTAATTTGTCATACTGTGTGATCTACAGGGTGTATCAAACGTAGTGGTCCAAAGGCAAATGGGGTAAAGTGGAGGTGAATATCCCAACTTTAATTTGTTTAATGATTGGCATTAAAAAAATTAAAAGTTCGGATATTCTTAACAGTTCAGATTAAATTATTTTCGAAAAATTTTACACTCTCACTTCGATGTGATCGTCACATGTACCGAATATCACGTTTGTTAAATTTATATACTCAACGCTTTTCCAATTAGAGCAAAAAGTACTTATTTCGGATTTTTCGACCTTATTATGAAACCCTTTTTTTTTCAAAGGGTCCCATTAGGCTATCTTTATGAAATTTTCCCAGTCTAACTACGAATCAAAAAGATCTAAATCAAGAAAGAAGAAGAAATTAAATCTAGGCTTAGAATGTTTCGCTAAAGTTAATAAAAAGTTACAAAAGACAAGTAAAAATAAAATCTCAAGCATTGCAGAGCCACATTGAATGTAAATAGGAACATATTCTTGTATCTATCCTATCAAGGCATCTTTCAGCGAGATTTGAACTTTTTGTTCGTCGTAAATTTTGTTCACAGGGTCGAAAAATCCAAGTGAAAGTGTAAAATTTCTCGAAAATGAACTTTATTTTTTTTAAATGATAGGTAGCCAGTTTTGTTTATCCCATTTCCCTTTGGACCACTACGTTTGAGACGCCCTGTATAGTGTGCGTCATTATGCGACACCCAATGCACGCTCTGGAACTAATAATTTTTTATTTTTTATTTACGGTTGGTCTCCCAGGCATATTTACACTTCTCTGAATCGAATAGTAACCAATAATAGGTACCTACGTCACCGGATTTACAAGCTGCTACTAATTTGCTTAAGAAAAACCTATTATAGGTCTCAGTAAAATAGATGGACAAACTTTTAGAAATCATTCATACCACCAAAATAAGGACAATGGTAAAAAAATAAGAAAAACGCATTAGATACTTACAAGAAAAATAAATCCGCTAACAAAAATACACTAAAAACGTTGGTTACCCAATGCCATTTATTATTTTAGGTCAAAATAAAATCACTTTAATCAGTGTTTTTTTTTTTGCTTGGATATCTTTGGTTCGACGTACTGAACGCTGTGTTAAAATTTGTCCATCTATTTTAATGGGATACCCAACCTAGGAATCACTAACGTAAAATGAGAAACTAAGTACCTACCTACTCATATGTATGCGCGTGCCTGTCACCATAAGTGTTCGATTTAACTGTGTGAAATAGCCATACAGTATTATTACCAAACCTACTGCCCTACTAGGCCACCCTTCTTAAAATTCCATTTAGAAAAATACAATATGGATCATTGCCAGCAGTTCAACCTACCCGAAACTGTAAAAAAATCCCAATCAAATTTGAACCTTATCCTACAGTGATAAAGTTGAAAATCTATTTATTAAATTTGACAGATTGTACTAGGTTGATGTGCTGGCGGTTTAGCCTGTTATATAATTAACAGCAGCAGTACCTATACTATAAAAAGATATATTACCTAATATAATATTTTTTAGTTCTTACTGAAAATATTAAAAATTCTGTAGTGTGGACGTGCACTAAACAGTGACCGATCGCAATAGCCCGGTGCCGTCATAAATATTGCTTACCTATAATAAATATTAGTGTAATTTAAAAAAGTTTGCTTACCTACTCTTTGTTGCCTTTCTAACTGGGTTTGAAAACAAAAACATAATAATATTTGCTATTTTGACCAAGAGAATACCTAAGTATTTACCTGAAACAGAATTTATAATAAGTAACGTTTTATTAATGAGTGTATGCTTTAGCACAGTTGAATACAGGTGGGACACTCCGCAGTTTAGGCACGAAGCACAGAATATTAGGTAGGTATATACTCGGTATGAAGCTACAAGTACGCGGCGGGCTCGACTTGTTGGGCCAATTCAGTGAGTGTAACGTAGTAAGAATATCTTAAGCCTGCTCTACACGTCGACAGATTCATCAGCAGATGTCATCTGCGGTTGCGTCCGCCGACGTGTAAACTGGGGAATTTGCTCGTCTGTGGTAGGTATTTAACGTCGGCAGATGCGTCTGCCACCAATCCGTTTATTATCGGTTTTTGTGGCACGCAACAAAGGGTTTCAGCGCTAGCGCTCGGCGTCTGTCCACACGTCTGGCGACGCATCAGTGTATCGAAGTTGCGAATGAGAGTGTATGCGAGCTTCTTGCAGTTTTTAATAACTTTACTGCGATACACACTCAAGTAGTAGGTAGTTAAAAGTACTAAATAAATAAACAGCTGCGGCAACTACGGTCTCAACATCCATCTTTTTAATGTTCCGTGCGTGCGAGTTACGTCCATCGAGTATTAACACAGACTGAACTAGGTATGGACGTTATTTCACGTCACTAGTTACAATAAGTGGCTACGGGGCATGTAGCCGAATAGCTAGTTTCGAGACCAACTGTAAACACGTTATTTTGTAAGTTCTTAGTCACGTTTTCCATTCAGTCCTAAGCCTGAATCAAGTGTGAAGGAAAGTTTATTTGTGTTAGTAATACGTTAATGATGTAACTGCATAGGTACATACAGAAAAATACAATGAGCTAGGTTTTCATAACTCAATTAATCACTTTAAATCGAACTTTAAATAAAATAGCTTGATACGCGGGAAACGCATTTTTCCTTCGGTCTTTTTCCCATGGGGGTAGGCGAAACGGGAAGTGAGGAATTGGATTTAGAATTTCCGAGGTGGTATTTAGGGATTATTCCGATCTGTCACCCCGTTTTGTCCCCTTAGGGTGACAGATAGGAAAAAAAAGTTTGATCTGTCCCCCTGTTAGCAATGAGGGGACAGTTCGAACTTTATTCACTCCTTAACGGTTTCATCTGTCCTCCTATCACTGACAGGGGGACAGATGAAACTTTTTATTCCTGTTTGTCCCCCACAGAATTTAATATATTAATTCTTAAAACTAATGCCACACATACTGCAACATTACATTAAATTAAAGACTAGTGGTTTAGGTTTATAATCATCTGTATTTAAATAAGTTACAAATAATTCGTTATACTAGTGATTTTCGTTTATTTAAGTTTTGAGATTATTTACAAATTTAAGTTTATTATTAGTATTTAAAAGTTTTCATTTGTAACTTTCGTTAATTTATATTTTGAGATTATTTACAACTATAAGTTTATTATTATTTAAAAGTTTTCATTTGTAAAGTCTTCTGATTTGACTTCATATAGCCTAATATGAAGTCAAATCAGAAGACTGATTGTAATATGTACAATACCTATTGTGATTTATCGGACTGTGACTGATTCTATCAATCAATAACAAAACAAAAAATTCTTATTATTAGTATATTTTTTATTGTAACTAAGTTGAATTAAGTCAAATCAGAAGACTGATTGTAATTGTATCTACCTACTATACGTACTGTGATTTATGGGACTGTGGCAAGAAAAAAAAAAGAAGAAAAAAGAAAAGAAATATTTGTACTTAACTTATTTAAATACAGATGATTATAAACCTAAACCACTAGTCTTTAATTTAATGTAATGTTGCAGTATGTGTGGCACTACTTTTATGAATTAATATATTAAATTCTATGGGGGACAAACAGGAATAAAAAGTTTCATCTGTCCCTCTATCAGTGATAGGGGGACAGATAAAACCGTTAAGGAGTGAATAAAGTTCGAACTGTCCCCTCATTGCTAACAGGGGGACAGATCAAACTTTTTTTTCCTATCTGTCACCCTAAGGGGACAAAGCGGGGTGACAGATCGGAGTTGCCATAATATAAAATCAACCACAAGTATCCATTAAACTTTGATTATATACTTTAATCAAAGCCATTAAAATATATATGGTTAAGGAAATATCGAGTTCATTGAAATATTCCAGTAAATAAGTTCCGCTACAAGGAGATAGTTCAAATTTGTATGGGAAGTGGTCTATGAACCAATAGCGAACGGTTTTGATATTTGTGTCCGGGATACTTCATCTATACCCTTGTGCAAAGGGGCATCAAATTATGACGCGGCAATATCGAGAACAATATACTTTTAGAATTTACACGATTTTCAAGGGTACAGACGACAGCAGGTCAACCTACCCGAAACTGACAAATTTTCCCAATCAACTTTGAACCTTACGCGTTAGTGATAAAATTGAAAATCTATAAAATCAATTTGACAGATTGTGGTAGGTTGATGGGCTGGCGTCTGTACCTGCCCTTACGACCCGTCTGAATATCCAGCCTGTATATTATAAAAGTATTTTTCTGAAAATTGCCGGCTCAAATTTTGATGCCCTTTTGCACAAGCAAGGGTTAAGATAGTATCCCTACAAAAATATTAAAACCATATCGCTATTGGTCCATAGACCACTTTTGCTCAGTCTCCTTTTGAAGTTAATTTTAGAAAGATCTAACCACCAAAATACGTCCAGTGCGGTCCGGTCGTGAGCTTATATCTGGAGACGAACGCAGCCTCTGGTTTAAAAAAAAATACGAATTGTGTCACTGTCATTATTGTCAAAGCGTGATCAAAACATAACCTATTTTTATTTCTAAATAATTATTGTAAATGGTTGAAATTAAAAACTTGAAAATATGAGGGATGTATATTTGTCGAACTGCGAAAAGAACTTTGTTAATAAAATAGTGTCAGAAGGACATGTAAGGCTGTTCCAATTTGTTTATAAACACTATTATTATTTACAGTTTACAAGTTTTTGAAACTTATGCTTTGATTACAGCGTTTAGATGGCAGAAATTATAATGAAAGCAGGACATTGAACATATCTTTTGGATCCGAATATGGCAGTTGTATTGTGTCATTGGGAGAAACTAAGTATGCAAAATACTAGTTTTTATATACTTACCATTAAGCTTACCCCTTGTCTATGCGAATGACTTTGATTTCCATCTAATACGATAAAATATTTAAGTAAAATATGAATCTGCACGGATTTATCTGCTACACATATGCTAGTCAATTTTCCTTGAGACTTAGAAACTTATTCTTATTTAAAATATTTTTTTTTGTATACTTATTTTTGCAGAATCCTTGCACAAGTATCATGTGAGGTGGTACAGCCGAAACAAATCAGACCAAATGAAGGTTTACTCTACATCAATGTGGAGATGAATCCTATGGCAGCCCCACACATTGAAGCCAACAGGCAGACAGATCTTGCGGTGCATTTGAACAGAATGCTTGAAAAAGCTTACAAGGACTCAAAGTGCATTGACCTTGAGTCCTTGTGCATTGTTGTTGAAGAAAAGGTAAGGTTTTATACCTACTTATATGGATTGCAAAACAATTTGCTTTGTTTATGTTGGAATTGTTTGTATACAAAGGAGTTAATATTATTATGCTACATAGTAAATAAAGCATTTCTATGCTTTATTGAATTTCTATTCACAAACATGTTTATCAATAACACATGATGCTACTTTAGAAAAAGGAATAAAGGTATTTGTTAAGGTTTGCACAAAAATAAGACATTTGAGAATTCAATGCGGACACAAGGACTCTGGACTCTGTCGATCTTTTTAATGTAATCCCATAGTCACCATTTAGTCACTAGTGGGCAAGGGTTTTCTTCGCTCTGCTGAGAACTAAAATAATTCATGCCTTGTTTAATTATCTGTTTACATTTGCTATTTAAATAAAACCTCAGGCGTACAATAAAAAAACCTGTTCAACATTTTTCAGGTCTGGTCTCTAAGGGTAGACATCAAAATCCTGAACCATGATGGCAACCTCATAGAATGTGCAAGTATAGCGACTGTAACTGCTTTGGCACACTTCAAGAGGCCTGATGTGACTCGCAGCGGAGACAGTGTCATTATACACAACATTACTGAAAAAGATCCTATACCAACTGTGTTGTTTCATTATCCTGTATGCAGTACAATCGCTATATTTAATACTGAGTAAGTATATTTTTGAGCATAATTATGTATAAGAAATGAAACATTAAATGCTGCCGCGCAACATTGAAAAATGTGAAGGTTCCTGTTATACTTATCTTTACATAATATCGAGACCTCTCTCCGTGCCTCGCAAAGTACGTTAAGCCGTTGGTCCCGGCTGTCATTCGTGGATCCTTGACAGTTATTACGGGTCGTCAGAAGCCCGAAAGTCTGACAAACAGTTTTACAAGGGGTATCGTATTACCTAGTTACTGGGTTGTGAAGGTCAGATAGGCAGTTGCTCCTTAAAATACTGGTATTCAGCTGCTGGTTAGACGGGAAGCCGGCCCCAATATAGTTGAGAAAAGGCTAGGCAGATTGATTTTATGGTGAAGGCAGGCCGCGTCCTAACCGAAAGCGAAAGTCGCGCGAGTACGCGATCGTCTCGCTTTTATAGATGAATACGACGCGGTTGCATGTCATAATACATAGGTACATGCCGCGTAATAAGTTTTTTTTTAATGTATGTTCAGCGATATTTTCGTCAGTTGTTGACCGATTTTGAAAATTCCTTTCTCATTTGGTAGAGGAAGCTTGCGCGGTGGTCCAATATAAATTTTATTAACTTTGCGTTGGTAGTTGAGTTAGCTTCAATAATACGTATTTTTCCCACTTAGTCTATAACTCTATATGGATGATGTTATAATAAGTTCCTGTCACTGTTATTTACATAGTAGATTGTGGTATTCGAATTTGTGTGGTACAAAAAAAACACTACCTACAAAGTGAAAAATAACTTTAATTTCGGATTTGTGACTGGTTTTGAATTTTCATCTTTGGCCACCGACAAAAGTCCGAAATTAAAGTAATTTTTCACTTTGTAGAATTTTTTTGGAAGTCGGTTGTTTTTAAGAAATATAAACAGCTTGGGCTAAATCCTTTGAGTTATGACCATGACTCGAATTACCAAAATCGAATGCTTTATAAATAATTCCTGTAAGATTTATTTCAAACTTTTCAGCATACTACTGGCAGATCCTAATTTCTTAGAAGAATCAGTATGCACAAGCTGCATAGAAGATGGGACTACACCCTGTGGAGGCCTCCTAATAGTTGGTTTCAACCAGTACAAAGAGATATGTGTAATGAACTTAAGTGGAGCTGCCTTATCCAGCGCTGGTTTAGTTCGCAAAGCCTTGCAAGGAGCCAGTGAAAAATGTAAGGAGGTTGTTGAACTTGTGAAGAAGGCTATCATCAGTGATGATACTCTCAGGTATGTAGAAGTTACCTATTTTTATTTGTTATTGAACCTTGAGCAGCGTTGAGCGTCATTATCATCCTGCTCCCATCCTTAGCATAATCAGCCTATGACCCCACTGCTCGGACACAGGGCTCCTCTCATTTCAGTGAGAGGGAGTGGGCGGCATACCACCACACGGGCCCAGTGCGGGTTGGTAGATGTCACATGTCTTCGAAGATTTGGTTCTAGGACATGCTAGTTTCCTTCACCGTTTTGAGAGCGGTGGTAATGACATAATTTACACTAAGTAAAGCGCCAGTCAGGGTTCAAACCTACGACCTACAACTCATAAGTCGCAGCCATTACCACTGGGCCAGCACTGCTCTCATCCTTATCCCAATTTATTTGGGGTTGGCGCAGCATGTCTTCTCTTCCATACATCTCTATACCATCTTTAAAGTGACCCCTTTTTAAGCCATAACTTCCACACATCATTTCTTCGGTTTTCCCTTACTTATAAAGCCATTTACACTCACACAATCCTGACAACTTGTTCCTCTTGAGCCTTGGGCCAAAATAGCTGGAAGCCTTTGCCTGCAGTGGTATGATGCTGAGATCTGTCAGCAGTTGCTTTAGGGTGCTTTTCCACCAGCGATGTGCTATGCAGCTATGCTGCAAGGATGTGAAAGCTAAGCTACGAAACTATGTAACCGTTTCCACTAATGCTAAGCTGTCTAGCAGAGCGAGTAAGATGTGCTATGATTATGCACCGCTGTGAAGTAGCTGTGCGAGGAAGACGCGCAGCTCGAGCTATGCGATGCATCGACAGTAGGGAAGGCAATCTGCTCCGTACATAGCTACACCAATCGCGCATCCATAGCACGCATCCTTCAATATAAAAACCATAGCTTAGTTGAACCACTTTGTGGACCAATGAATATGATTGGTGGATATCAAATGCATCCATAGCAACACATCTCTGGTAGCGCACATCCCTGGTAGAAAATCAGGCTTAGCTTCTATTACTTGGGTTTTATAACAACTGATGAATAATTGTGGATATTCTAAGGATACACCTCAATATATTCCTTCTGGAAATACAGGTATTTTCAAACCATCACGCATGTTTAAAACAAGTATGATGATGGTTTGCCATGATGTTATACATCTCGAAGGAAATGACAGCATCTAGGCTTTTGCCTGATGTAAATTATCATAACATGAAACATTGTAATAACAAACTAATGAATAGGCTCTTCAATGATGTTGTGATATAGTCTGGGAAATAGTCTGGGTTTTCAGCATAGGTATCATCATTATTGATGAGTCTTTAATTGGTCTGAAGTACAGTTCTAACCACAACACCTAATATTATGGATCTTCCAACTAAATGTTATCTTTTAGGAATAAATAAACATAAACCACAAAATGAGTTGCAAACAGAATTCTTATCATTAACTATAGGTGTTGGCATACCACACATTAAAAATAGTTACTTGTGATACATCTATCTATAAAAATATCTAAGTATAATAATATAAAAATGAATCCCTATTTCCATAACTTGCGAATGGTTACACCAAATTAGATAACTATTTTTTTGGTGTGTTCGTTATTCTTAGGACAAGGTTATAGGAAGGTTGGTACATCAGTTATCTTGAAGCCCCACGTAAAAGGTGTTAAGCCTTCTGCAAGTGTCTGGTTAGGCACAAATCCAGACTCCAGACTGTACTGAGAAATTCTTAGAAGAATAAGTTGGTTTCACTGTATGCAACTTCTTGTTATAATAAAATTGAATTATTTTCAGACAAAAAAGAGTAAAGATAAACTTCTCAGACATAATAACACAAGATCACCTGCAATGTTTGAGTAAAAAGGATTTGAAGATCAAACTCAAACATTATAATATTGATGATGAGGTAGACGAAGATATAATGGATGCAGATTCTGATCCTGAGCCTAGCAAATATGATGGTCAGTATACATTCTTGTTCAATTCGTGTTTCTCAAGCATGTTTGGACTTGTTTATTTTTTTGTTTCTATTCATTACTTGAATTGGTTAATTTTATGTGATGGTTAAATCAATTGTTCACAGTTGTGGCATCCAAATCCCAAACGGCAGAAATACAAACAAAGCAAGGAGCTTCACAATGGATAGAAATTTCATCAGATTCAGAGGAAGACTGAAATAATACACATGTACTTGTTAAATAAAATGTAATAAATTTACATTTTAAAACTTCCTGTTATTATAATCTCTCTTAACAGTATTATATTAGCCATTGCATGTCCCTCGTCAATAAACAATCATAACATTTGACACTGAAAGGATTTAAGTATAATACAGAAAAATACTATCTAACTACACTAACATAACAAGAAAATAAATAGAGTAGTCCATGTGGATGCAAGTGGTGTGGAATAATAAAATAATACATTTTTAAACATTCACTCATTCAAAATCATTAAAGAATTTAGCAAGTTTACAATTTGGCATGAAGTAATATACTTCAAATATCTTTGCAACTGATTCTCAATCTATATTTCTATGCTTTTTTTGTAGAATGCAGATTGAAAATTTAAGAAGAAAATAAAATCAAAACTATATACTATGTTAAAACTACACACTTCAGCTATAAATTACAGTCATATATTATTCTACACTGAGTCAGAGTTCATCCCATTTTTCTGGTCTAACTTGTTACCATTAGTCTTCACCATATAAATAAAATAAGTCATTATTTCTTTTTCATTCACAGGTAATGATTTGAAATGTTTTTGGATAGCCTGGAAAAAATCAAACATACTTTTAATAATTGCTTTTGCTATAAATAATCAGGATAAACAAAGTTTTCCTAGGAATTAATTAAATAAACACTGAAAATACCAAATAGGGGAATATATTAGTAATGCAATACTTACATCAGCTAGTTGAGCTTTGTTCAATCCTGGCCTTGTTGGCACCTTATAATGTCTTTTATATCTCCTCAGTGTGTTCACTTGTAATTGGAACCAGTCTACTTCAGGTGAATCCATCTCTGCCTCATTGCTGTCATCCTCTGAGTCCTTGGGCCTCCTCTGCTTTGTCCTTGCACACTGTATCATTGTTTTATGATAATCACAAATGTATGTATGCCTGGCCTGAAAATAACATATGGAATTTAGTTAGCCAACATAATAGGTAACTGCAATTGTGTTCAAGCCACTTAATATTGTTATTGATGAAAGTTAAAAATAAATAAAAATGTGTGTGACATACTTGAGGGTCAATGTTAAGTTTCAGCCTTCTTTGGGCGACGGTCTTTTGTATGCGCTTGCTGTACGAGGCGTTGCCTGCGGGTCGCCTGCAGCTCTCGCCGTCATCCATAAGGCAACATATTTGGTCAGAATTACCTCTAGAATCTTCTTCTCCTGTACTAAACCCGTTGTTCATTTGATACTCCCGTTGAATCATATATAACGAATAAAATGAACTCTTCTATTACACCTCGCACCAGGCGATGGAAAACAGTTCGACGTAGGTATTCACAATGACACACAATTGAGGTTATGATTTATAACAACACAGAACATTTGTATTAAATAAATCAATTAAAATCATCACAATAAATACCGGGCCGTTTGTCTATTGCACACCGATCACTCTACGAAGATATTAATTCTTTATTCACTGCACATATGCAACAAATTGTCCATTGCTACTTCGCAACTGTTCAATCGTTTTATTTGCCCAAGTATTCGACGTTTTTATTAGATTACTGCTAAAATCAGAACTATAATTAACACGAATTTATTGTGTCCACGGTGCTTATGGATAACTCAATTGCAGCCGCTGAATAAAAATGACTCGATTCCGTCGACTCGTACTTGTCGTATCCCGCACCGACCGATGGCATCGCCATTACTTTATTATTACTAGTTTGTCATTTCATTCACTCACTCATTCACTCGCCTTAAGTTACGGTGCTCGTATAAAATAGGGCATTATTGAAATGGTGGATAGCACCTACTTTAGCGTAACACGATTAGAGCCGCGAAACGAAAACAGTTCTTTTAGTGAATGTGTGTATGAATACAATATGACAACGTATCTATGTATTGTAGTATAAACAAAAAATAAAGCTAAGGCTAGCTCAGTTATTGGCTGAAAAATGGCGGGGTATTTAATTTAAGCCAATCGGAATGTTTTGTCACTGACATCGTCTGTTCATGTATTCATTACGACGAACGCAGCAAAGTTCCCTACGTAATAAGCGCTGAAATCGTGTGCTCGTTTATAATAAACACAATACTCGGTGAGTTTCATTATTTTCTATTATAACCATTTAATTTGATAATAAACGAAAAAATTGTGCTACGTAAATTATTTCTGTGGTTTAAATAGTCTCAGTGTTCAACTCGAAACGATATTTATAGTTTTACATTCTAATTTTGTAAGCAAATGGCTGCCGAGTGCCGAAGTAAGGTGACAGATACTATATGTACAACCATTTATGTATACATAACAATGTTATAGTAGGTAAGTAATAGGTAGTTATCAATGTTCATATGATATAGCCATGAATGGAAAGATTTGTATATTAATTTTACCAAATGTCTTTGAACGTTTATGGAGTCCGTTTTAAGAGTTTGTATAAAGGTATCTAGTTTAAAATACGTTCAAACTTCAACATTCAGCGTTTTTATCCAAAATAGTTAATTATAACTAATCCACAAGATATTTTAGTAGGTACTTACTTTTTAGTGTTATGTAGCTGTACTAGATTCTAACTAGGAACATAGATTAAAGACCATTAATTGAAGTGTTGTTAGTGAAAACTAGGTACCTACTTAATTTATTTTTAAGAATGAGCTAGTTTCTTATTTGACTGATAAAATATAAAGAAATAAAATTATAAAAGTAAGTATACGTACGGTATATACATTAAAGCCTGTTACATTAAGTAGGGACATTACATCATGTTTTTCTGGTAGTTTATAAACTCTTGTGTCGTTAATTATACTAGGTACTTACTTATAATTTTTTTTCTTGTACTTTGTAAATTATTTACATTCTTGGGGATGTGTTTAAAACAATATAACTAACGAGGTAGGCATTATAGTTTTGCCTACACATTCATCAATGTAAAATGCTACAGCGGCATGGAATAGAATATAGGTAGGTACTATGTTCAGTTTTATTTGGTATGTTTTGCAACAGCTGCGGCACGTAACCGGCATAAAACCAGGCATTTTCAGAAAAGGGTGGGGGCATTATAACTTTAAAGACTAATGACCCTTTTTGGGAAAGACGCATCAGATGCAGTCTAAAATGAAGTACCTACGCGTATTCGTAAGTGAGCATTCCGAGAAAAATTTACCCGTTACTAAGCGTACAAAATGGACAACTTTAAAATGCCACTAATATTTCACGACACTAAACGGACGTGACGAACTCCCCGCTTTACTAACAATAATGACGACAAAACAAATATTCTTTGTTCTTTTAGAGGGAATCATTATTCCATTACATACGTAGATATGTAAAGTATAATTCGCAAATGAAATAATGTTTTAAGAACTTCCCAGTATCACGTTATAACTGTGACTATTGTGGACTTCTTATTTAACTACCTGTAGTTCGTACGCCTTTCGTCACCGATTACCGCGTCACGGTAAAAAGAAATGGCTGATCTACCATAATAACGTTACCATGAAAATAAAATAACTTGTTTTGTACTATTGAAAGCAAATAAAAAAACAGTAGTGACTAAAGTGGAATGTCCACCTTGGTGCTAATTTGATTATCATTATTTTAAGATTTTATTGTAATACAATAAGATTTGTTTATAAAATTAATGTTATACTTAATTTAAAAAAGAAACAGTATTCTTTAATACCTCACAAAAAACGCTGAGTTCTAAAAAACGTAAACTAAGAGTCTTTAAAAACCATGAACATGGGTTAGTGTGTGTGACACGCTAAAATTGCCTGTTTTGCTTCTTATTTTTAATCAGATATATTAACAACAATTGGCTCCGTTATAATTTTTTTTAAAGCATAAGAATTAAACAGTACATTACAAAAAACTGCAAGCAATAGAGTATAAGAATGTCTTGTAAATGTTTGTGACAGTACTTTTTCCTTAGGGTCAATTTTCCTCGGAATGACTCACGTATGCCTACACAAAAATTTTTTTTCATTTCAAAAATTTTTAAACATTTTCATCTTATGATTTCTAGGCGTATATAATAAATTTACTTAATCGTTGCCAAAACACTTTTGAAACCACATTTGGCATAAATCTAATAAGTTTCATATAAAATTTAAATGTGTGCGATTGCCAAAAAATCATCTGTGTAATTCTTACAACAGCAATTTTTCCCTCCTGTGCTTTACGCCTTACGAAGTTCGTGTCTTACGCTCCACAAACTATAAATTCTATCTGGTTATGCGGTATCTACCTATTTATATTGGGAAAGAGTTTGCTCACGATAAATGCCAGCATGTTCGGCTCCTTTTTGTCATAAGACTGAATTCAGTCTGCATCGAGATGTGGGTGGGTATACCACAGACCACAGCTGTTGTTGCTCAACGAATAACTCCGGAATCAGTGGAAAATGCATCTTATCGGTAAGTTTAATAACTCTCTCTCTCTCTTCCCAGCATTAGTCCCATGGTGAGGTCAGCTTTGCTCGTCTTCTCTCTTCACGTCCCCATATTGTTCTTTATGCCGTCTGTATTGGTAAGTTAAGCTGTTGGTCCTACTCCTATTGGACTATGAAGCGAATTATCCACCGCCAGCTAAACTAAGTTAGTTTGCATAGTTGTGCTCAGCTCATTTCGCTATCGTTTATGTCAGCTCGCTTGAGAGTGATGGAAAGGTGAGTGCACCTGTGTCTGCGCAGAGATGCGCAGTAGATGGACGCGCTGTTGCATAGATGGACAGTCTCCGTTGAGATTGGCGATTAGTAACTTAAGTGAGCACACAAAAAATACTGATACGTGTTATTATGTGAATAAGAGTATTGGCTACTCTTGCCTACCAAATATTATGTTGCCACACCAAAGGTTTGATTAAGCGTTAATTGATTTTAGATTTCAGAACTTTAGACCTAAAACGTTTCGCGAAATTTCACAATCGCAACATATTCATAAGTTCAATGTTAAAAACTATAATATTTCGCAAATTGCACAATTGATAGAACACCAAAATCTGGTCTACTGTCCAATTTATAAAGTACCAGCCTAGTTTTTCTTGGAATAAGATGGCATAATTAGTATTAGCACTATTAGTCCAAAGCGCACTCTTATCGTTAGTATTTCATACACATAATGTAAACGAAAACCTTGTCTGAAAGTATGCATAACAAGCAAAGTGAAGCCCACTGCTGGTCTATTATGAACTGTTATGTTTAGCAGGGATTGCACGGAACGAGAGGAAACAATTTAAGCTCTTAACGAATCACATGAGTGGCCTATGCTTCGATGGAAACCACATTCTGGTGCTCCGTAGACCACCAGCAGCCATCAGTCAGCACCATAATAGAATATTAATATAAAGCCGAGTTTCTACCCAGCAAACCATTAAGTTACTCTGATCTGTTGAATCAAGTTAGTGGGTAAAGTCCCATGAGCAAAGCACATGCTTATAGAAAATTTTGTTTTATGCAACATTTATGCTAGTTAGTTATAGGTAAATTATGCATAATTGCGCGTCGCGCGTCGTGAAGTGGTTGAAGATGAACATTCCAGAGATGCGCTGCTCAATAATGGTAAAAGCATGGTTGGTGTGATGCAGATTAGGTGTGAAAGAAGTAGCACAGTGACATTGTTTACTGCTTTGAACGAGGTGCTCATGCGTAAACAAAGATATTTTAGGGCATTAGTTAGAACGAGCCATGGAGATAGGAGAACTAATGGATCAGAATATTGGGCCACAAAATGGACGAATGAGAGGTAAATGCATGCAGCTGAGATGAGAATACTAAGAGGAATGTATGGTGTTACGCGAATGGATAGAATAAGATATGAGTATATTAGAGGATGTGTGAAAGTGGCACTGGTGACTGAGAAGTTGTGTAGAAATCGGTTGTCGTGGTACTGGCATTTGATGCGAAGGAATGAAGAAAATGTTGTGAGGAGAGTTCTCAAAATTCAAAGAAAGAATGATATGTCTAGATGATGACTACTAAGATGACGACTAATAGAGAAATATGGGAGAAGACATGTTGCGCCGACCCCAAGAAGACTGAGATCAGGACAAGATAATGATGAGTTAGGAGATAGAACGAGTTTTGATATACCTAATTGTTAAATTTCGGATTTTATATAGTCCTATCCTATAATAAGCACGTTTCGTTAATTTGAGATGTTCAGCTACTGACAGTAGACTGTCAGTAGCAACACACTAAATTCTTTTTAAACTGCTTAGTAACATTGTATAATTGCTTATTCATTTTTGTCTTTACGAGCCGTGTAGGCTGCTAGTCTGAACTTGTCTACAAAACGATATTATTTAAACTATCTACCTACCTTAAAAACTAAGCACACACCTTTGCTAAACCTCAAACAATTTTATTTAAGAATTTACAATCGGTAAGTTACCAAATTAAATTATGCTTTGGTTAATTTGGCCAAAACTCTTCAAGTAAATTAACAATTCGAAATCGCCCCCATAGTCGCACTGACCCTGTCTATCATTCCCCAAATTAATAAGCACTACTGATAAATCGATTTTCGTTGGCCATAGCTGGCATACTCACCCAGAGACTATTCGCCACCACATCAACGTTGGTATAAAAATTATTGAATAAATATTAAATTATTATAGATGTAAACAATTTAAAGAAACCAGTGTCTGTTAAAAGCGTGCTGCTACTTTTGGTTAAACATATTATACATATTTTCATAAATACACATATTTTAAACAGCATTAAACATAGAATATACCTATCACAACATTAACATTTCAATATAAAGTGGTCGAACACTATTTCCTATTTTACATGATTAATCGATCTACAATAAATACTTTGAAAGTGTGTACAATTTTTTCCTACAATTTCTTCTAGATGACTGGTCACAAGTTGTAAAATCACAAAATACCTATCGATTCTGCATAGAGCCAGTTTCCATAAAAAATGGCCGATTTTTTACTCTTACAACCGCGGCCTTGAAAGCTTAGGAGCTTACAAATATTTGTGTTCTTTAGATTGTGTGATATATAATTAATTCATTATAACGTAATACCTTCAATTTACTACTAGTTCCCACAAAACTATACTTAGAAAATTATGAATTCTGTACAGTTTATAGGTACATAAATACAATTACTATTTAATAATAGAACATTATTAATTTCGTAGTTCACGACAGTAATTTCTATGAAATATATTCTTGATTTAGTAAGATGTGAAATGTTCTCATTAAAGTTACCTATGTAAATTTACTCGAATTATAAACAAAAGAATTTCAGTATGAACATGGATAGCCGAGGCTGCGCTAATCGTCTTATTGACCGGTTGCTGGACGAGCTTGTTGCCAGTTCGTGCACACTCGTCTCTTTTCGTATATGTTCGAACGTTTCTAAAATGGCCGCTGCGCGTTGAGGGCGCTCGTGTGCACTTGTTTGGCGTCTGACTCTGCGACGTTGCCAACTTTATTGACTTAAGTACAAACGAAGACAAAACGTACGCGTGTGGAGTGGAACTTACAGCCGGTAGCTTTTTCACTAAACAACACGCGAGACCTTGTGCGTTTTCGATTTCCATGGAATAAATTTGATTAAAAAATAATGTGGCATACATAATCATATTGAGTCTTTGTGATAAAAACCGATTTGCATGAAAAGTGACAGTGTTTTAGTGAAAATATATTTCTATCAATACTTAAAGCTTAACGCTCCAGTATTTGCAATATTAGAGAAAGGACATGATTTCAACAGCTATTGGAACGCAGGAAACATTTTAACGTGACCAAAGAGGCATAAAATAACTGGTTGACCGCAAGCTACGATTGTAACATGGGGGATCGGGGCGCGACGGGGGACGCTTGGGGTGCGCGCGACGATGCCTCGTGGTGGCCGGGTGGCGCAGGTGAACTACAGCATCAACAACAATTACATGAGGAAATCGCAAGAAGCAGTGCCGCCTCAACTCATCAACTGTATACATACAAAATGACCGGTGGATTTTCAAACAACGGCGGTGATACCTCAACTCCAAATTATGATTACCGCATAATGTCAAACTCAAACGCGAGAGAAGAATCTCCTCAACAACCATGGTGGTATGCATCTGGATCGGTAGAGTCGCAACAAACATCATCTCCTACGGTACGAAAAGGTTTTATTGGCAAAATGAAAAATATAACAAAGCAAAAGAGTATTTTACGATCTGTAGCTACATCTGAGGGTTAAACCTAGTCTTTTTTTTTGTGTATTGTCATCAAGTGCCTAACTTTTAAAATAGGCACATGTTTTATAAGGGAAAAACATCCCCATTACATAAACTAAAACATCAGTATTACTGTTTGTTGTTGTATATGTACGTTTATTTATATGATTCACTATTTACTAATTTAGTTTGTTGGAGCAAGCAAAATCAACAAATAAAACATAATCAAAAATACACAAACCAATCTAACAAAGAGGAACTTACTCATATTAAAATAAACAGATTTTATACTAGAATTTAATGAATTACCCACGGGGATAATATTTGTATTCCTACTACGATTTAAGAGAAACCTATAGTGTTTTAGTTTTAAGGTTAAAACTATATTTGAAGGATAAAAAGGTAAAAAGCGTTTTATTCTACTTCAAATTCTTTACTTACCTTTCGGTAATCTAGTTAGGTAGTTACACATAAACATTGATGATATTGTATCAGTCACAAACTGAGAAAAACTATTTGTTTTCCTCTTTCACTCCGTTTAATTTTGAAAATGTCAGTTATTGAGTGGTCACTGCAACTTGAAAATACAATTCATTCATTCTGTTCTTTCAAAAAGCATTCGGTCATTCGGTCTTTCTTTTTTTGAAAAAGGAATTACTGGAACAGCCTGATAAAATATTATTATAAACTGGTTACTAAGGATGTTCCTAAGAATATTTCAAATAAAATCGATTCCTTTCAACAAATCGGGAGAGTACTTATATTGTTTGTTTTATGAATACTGCAAGGTTCTAGTTATAAATCTGGTCCCCAATGAGATGGAACTGTAACATAACAGGTGAAAAAATGTGCATGACCTCTGCCTACGCCTTCGGAGAATATCGGCTTTATTATAGGGTTCCAATAAAATTCCAAAACCATGAAAGATTTTATTTTGGTTTCACTGATTCGTCAGGTTACGAACGTTAACGACCACTGGTTTTTGTTTCTTCGGTTCAAAACGATCATAATACCTATTTAATCCTTCATCTATATACACATTATTGACCGTCTTGCATGTTTGTAAAACTGAAATAATAAGCAAGTCGTGTATTTGGTGGTATTTAAAAATAGGAATAACAATTATAGTACCCTCAAATCTAGCTGTTAATTTTATTGGATTTTCAATTTGAACGAATAAATTGCACTATTATGTGCCAGTACTATGAAAATGGTTTCAGTGTCAGTGTCACTCACTGTCAGTTTGTCAAGGTCAAGGTGTCATGTTATTGTCAAGTGTCCATCTTCGGAGTTTATTTTACAATTTTTCAGAAAACTACCTAAATCAAATTCTTGTTTTCTGTACTTCAGAGTAGACTATGTAGATGCAATCCTTTTCAAGGTTTTTGAAAGTCCCTATACTTCAGCACTGTGAAATAGTTAAATTTTTCTCGGTACATGATTTACGTACTTTATTTACGATTATCGACAGTAGGAAAGTGGTACTGTGGTGGGTGCGTGGGTGCCAGGAGTTCGAGACACCGAAGTCACTGCAGATTCCTGACAACATCAGCATAATTTTTTAGGAAGAATGATGGTACTTCATACAATTTAATGAGTTAAATTTTTGTTAGTTTAATCACATGGCTCATCATGTGATTAAAATAACAAAAATTTTACTTAACAAAAGCTAAAATTGTGGTATGAAATTGTTACATGTGCACTATGCTAAATTTGTCTTAAAATACTTAATTTCGCTAAGACATGCTTTCTGGGAGTTGTATGAGCCAATTCTTGAGCTACAGCTGTTGTTATAATTTTTCTATTTTGACTTATAGTGTCTCATTGCTGGGCAAAGATCTTACCTATAGTCTGGACTCCCTATGTGTTGGTTTCTCTGGCCAGTTTCTTAAGTCTTTCTCGGCAATGCAGTCAAACCTCCGCCACTGTGGTTCTTTGGTCATGGTAACTTTTAACCTGTAAATACTGGTGTAAATATTCTGACTAATATCCAAAGATCAACTCTGTAATATAACCAACTATTTGTAATAAAAAGTAAGTGGCCACTTTGAACCTCAGGTGTATCATGTGCAGTATCAAATCAATAGTTATGTTAGGAGTGGGGGTCTCAAAAAGGAGCATGCCACAGGTTGCACCTACTTAGGATCAACCATCAAGTTTGACCAGAACTGTAGTTGTGTTATTGCAAAAATAAAAAATAATATTTTCTATTGTTGCAGCCACAAAGTCAGTCAAGTCCTGATTCTGAACAGAATAATCAGCAAGCTAATGGTATACAACAGAACCACCAGACTCTGCAGCAGGTGCAACAGGAGCAAAACCAGGCAATCCAACAGCAGCAAAATCAGCTGCAACAGCAGCTGCAGCAACAAAACTTGCAACAAGCACTGCAACAACACAATCGTACACTGCAACAGACTTTGCAGCAACAGCAGCAAAGTCAGCAAGAGACTTTGCAGCAAATGTTGCAACAACATCAACAGCAGCATCAGCAACAACAGCAGCAACAACAGCAACAACAACAGCAGCAGCAGCAACAACAGCAACAGCAGCAGCAGCAACAAGCTCTGCAGCAGAGTCTTCAACAGACTCTACAAGTGAGCCCAGCACAAGCTCAAGCTATTGTGCAAGCTCAAGCAGCTTTGCAACAGCAAGTTGCTCAAACTCTGCAGCAACAACAACAGACTCTGCATGAACAGTTACAAGCTGTCCAACAACAACAAATTCAAGCTGCCTTACAAAGGCAATCTGCTACATTACAGGTAATACTTGAAAACAGTTTTTTTTTCATTTGTGATATAAGAAGTACACATTTCTGTTCAGGAAATAAAATAATGCTGTAGTTGTCTCTATGTGGTAGCTGTTGAGAATATAGTTTATTCTTCGTAATGAACTCATTTATAGATCCATGCATAACAAACAGACAGGTAGGAAAATATATTCAGTATACCTTCAACTTCATTTATTTGCAGATATATACATTTGCATAAGTTACTGACCACATGCACATACCAAAAACGTCTCAAAAGAAAAGACATTCTGTCTGTACCCTCTTGAGTAGCATAAATACATGCTACACCTATGAGTAGTTTCTCTCGCTGGAGAGCACACTCCATCTGCCAAATGTCACTTACCACATCTGCTTAAAGTACTCAAGACTGATTGCAGATACAAAAGGAGACAAAAAAGAAAAAAAAATTGTATAAGTAACCTTCATTTATTTCATTTCTTATCATGACTATAATGCAGATTTTTGTTTTATTGAGAGTTAGCAGTAGGTTCGCCCCCTATTACATGGGACTTAAACATAACTGGCGAAATGTAAGTACTATACCTCTGTCTAACCCTTCGAGGATTACAGGCGTGATGTTATGTACTGTTGGCAACACTTTTGTATTAGTTCTATCTATGTCTACTAGTCAGTTACATCAGGCAAGCAGTTGGATCTATACCTACTTCAATCCAGTTGATTTCTTTTCTGTAATAGTAGTTAGAATAAGTTCAAAACCATAGAATGAAACTTTAATGTCCAGGAATTGCAGCACCAAGCTCAACAGCAGGCGTTAATAGCCCAGGCTCAAGCAACCGTCAAACAGAAGATGCCTAGGGCAAGGGCGTACAATAAGCCGAGGGGACGCATGACAGCTTATGCGTTCTTCGTGCAGACGTGCCGTGAGGAACACAAGAAGAAGCATCCTGATGAGAATGTTGTGTTCGCTGCATTCTCCAAGAAGTGCGCTGAGAGGTGGAATGTAAGTTTTTTGTGTTTGAACTATGTTTAGTAGGATTTTTTTAGGTAAGTAATCATAATTAGGTTGGTAAAACAGGTGCCAGATAGACATGATCTCCTTTAATTTGTTTTTTTTTTAATACGAATTTCTATGAAATTTAAATTTGCCAGATAAAGTTAACTTATCTTAAGTGACTGACTGACGTGACTGTAAAACTTATCTCAAAAACAAAAAAGGGATAAAATTGGTATAATTCTCTTGAAATATAGTTTTCTATGACTTGAGATAAATATCAACTCATGCAAAATAATCAGAGAGGAGACCCGAGTCCTAGTAGTGGGAACATTAAAGGTTCATTAAAATTTTAAGGGCATGTGCTAATTCTGGCAGAATCCAACCATGACTATAGTTTACACTTCCAGTAAAAAAAAAGAACTCATACAAAAATCATGCCAAATAATATGTAAGTTCATAATCTTCCCATTTATTTGTTCAATTTTGATCATCACTCATTAGTCACATGAAGAATTGGCACAATATTAGTAGGTATATTGAGTGCCAAATATGCAAAGAATTGAAATCACACACATGGACAATCGCAAGGTTTAGGTTTTCATCTAAAGATCTGTTATGTCCAAATACATACTCAAGAAGGCTTTGAGATTTGTATTATGGTGTTATCTTTAGGGATTTTCGAAATAACTATCAAACTTTATTTTACAGCTCAATTCTTGAGCGATGCTTATTGAGAAGAAAACCTTAGTTGTGAATTCGAGATTAGTTTCAAATCTGTCAGATTAGATTGAAATCAAGTATCAAGACTCATCGCAATCATCAGTTCATCACTCAACATTCATTTAAAAAAACAGACACTTGAGAGAAATTTAAAAAGCTGTATTAACTTGTTACTTTTCAGTTTAAGTTGAAGTAATTTGGCTACTTCGGAAAGCACGTTACGCCGTTGGTCCCGGCTGTAATTGGTGGATCTTTGACAGTACTTACGGTTCGTCAGAAGCCCGAAAGTCTGGCAACTAGTCTTACCAAGTTGTGTTGTATTACCTAGTTTATGGGTTGTGGAGGCCAGATAGGCAGTCGCTCTATGTAAAATACTGGTTTTCGGCTACATCCGGATAGACTGGAAGCCGACCCCAACATAGTTGGGAAAAGGCTAGGCAGATTGATAAATATTCCTAATTTCACCTACAGACAATGTCAGAGAAAGAGAAGCAGCGGTTCCACGAGATGGCAGAGCAAGACAAGAAGCGGTTCGACCTGGAGATGCAGACCTACGTGCCTCCCAAAGACATGAAGGTGCGAGGCCGTAAGAGGCAGCAGATGAAGGACCCCAACGCGCCCAAGCGATCGCTGTGAGTTATGGTCATGAGTTTTTCTTTAATCTGTTGTAATAAATGTGCCTATCGTTGCATAGCTTTGAATTTCTAGGTTTTTCATTACATTAAAAAAGATAAACTTCTTATTGACAGCAGAAGATTTTTGCACATTTTTCAAACCATTTCTACGATGTCATACTTGCCCATCAAATTTCTTTAACAGCGTCTTAAAGAGCCTAAACTCCCGAACTTGCTCACTGCTTCCGCCTTTCTTATAATTATTTTTGTTGTGTTAAACTGATCAACCAGCTCACAGAAATCACGCAGCATATTTTATTCTTCACTACAGCTTTTCCCTCAATGATTTATTTTTCTTGCAAATGGTAGTTACAGTATCCACGCGAAACTTTTAATGAAATGGTAATTTTTACTATACCACGCTGCTTTTACAACCTTGGTATGTTATATACCGTACCGTGGCATTTAAATAAAACCGACAGGTGACAATTCGACAATCTGGCAATATGGTATTTAATTTTTTCATAGTTTTCTGCTTTATTAAACAGCTCCTTTCTTGAAAAAAATATGTTTTTTTGACAAATATGACCTTTTGTCAGTTATATTAAATAGGGCCTAGAACATGACCAGAGGCCCTAGTGTGAGTTTCTTTTAACCATCTCGACTTTACGCATCGACCGCGTTCGGCGCTCCGATTGGCCCTTCACCAGTGAAGGCCAATGAAGGTCCAATCGGAGCGCCGAACGCGGTCGATGCGTAAAGTCGAGATGGTTAAAAGAAACTCAAACTAGGGCCTCAGTACGAAAATAGCTCTCACTAAATACTTAAAGCCAACCAAACCATCCATTCGCTCTCGTCCATATACTCATCCACTAAAATTATTCCTATATTTACAGATCAGCGTTCTTCTGGTTCTGCAACGACGAGCGTTCAAAGGTGAAGGCCAACAACCCAGAGTACACTATGGGCGACATCGCCAAGGAGCTGGGCAGGCGCTGGGCGGCCGCCGAGCCCGAGACCAAGTCGAAGTACGAGAGTCTGTCGGAGCATGATAAGGCGAGATATGATCGGGTAAGTGGTTGTTTTAGTTTCTTTTTGTTTTTTTGTCAGGGACTTAGGTATATCGTCATAGCTGCTTGGTTAAGTGAAGTGGTCTTTTGGGATAGGGATAAATATATAAATTGTTTTTCGTGCAATCGAAACTACTCAACAGTGTTCATTTCTGGCGACCTGAAGACGGGCGCACTCATATACAGGATGAAATTGAATTCATGGGCAGTCTCTTAAGAGGGAACAGGGGCTGCGAGGAATTTGAAAAATAGGTATTTGAAGAAACTATTGCCGTCGTCTTACCTCAAGTCTGCGTAGCTAGTCAAAATGTAGAGAACAGCTGATTTTTTTCCGCGATTACGTGTATTTGCAGTTGACATAAATGTCTTTTATTATTTTTAAGGTTCCATACCTCAAAATGAATAAAACGGTACCCTTATAGGATCACTCGTGTGTATGTCTGTCCGTCTATTACAGCCAATTTGCTCCGAATGTAATGGACCGATTAAGTTGAAATTTAATTTGGTATACATATGAATTTTTATGACCCAAAAACTTATAAAAAGTCTATGGTCTTAAAATAACACGGTAAATCTCTCAATATTGTGCGTTCAAACTTAAATTTGTAGTTGGAATGTATGGAAGAACATGTATTTAAACTACAATGTTAAGTTTGTTCTTGGGATAATTATTTCTCTTCATCCCAACTACGGAACACATCATTGTGCGTGGACCGACACGCACTTGGCCGGTTTTTTCCTAAAACGTTTATTTAGATGTCCTTTGTCATTTTTCTAAAATTTTTATCAAAAATATTCTTCAGTTATCCAACAAGCACCAAATAACGTATCCTTTGTCAGTATCACCTGTCCCATAATATATCAAGATGTATCTAATATAACAAAAGGCGGAAGGTTCTTATAGTAGCAGATTGGGTGGCAGGTGCGAATCATGCCTATAAATGATGGGTTCGCCCGCGGGCTGAAGGAAAAAGTGTTCGTCCGGAATGCAAGATTTCTTTAATAAAAAGAGGCTTTGAAAACTTTATTGGATTTTATGTTTTTTTTTCTTGAAAAAGGGAGTTTTGCTAATAAATTGTCCATCTTGGGTTCTAATAAATTCGTTCTGCAATCACTGGTCCCAATCGTACTGAAATTGTAATGCTCTTTAGCGATCCTTCTTTGTGGCAATTTTTGAGGAGAACTGAACATTCAGGCGAGACTGATGATTTTTTAATAACCTTGAATGTTATGTTTAGTTCCACATAAGCCAGTACTTTCGATTATGCTTAAGGGCGCACCGAGCTTGCCGCTAATGAATCAGATAGAGCGGGATAAAGAATGGGCGGTTCGCGCGGTAATTTCGGTATTGAAGGAAATACCTAAACCGCCCATTCTTTAACCCGCTCTATCTGATTATTAAAACAAATACACATTTTGAAAATGTTAAATGTATACTTATCAAAAACTTTTGTTTTGTTTTTATTAAAAAAACTGATGACTTTTCGTGAAGTATAAACGCCGTACTAAAGGTTTTTTGTTGTTTTTTAGAGATTAGTTTGGATATTTTTCTATAGAGGAAACTATAAGTAAACGTATTTCTAAAGTGTACGATTTATAGAGTGCTTATTAAGAGGGAACAGGGCCTGCGATTCTCCATACAAATGTATTCCCCTTTTTTCTTCCTGAATAATGCCTCTAGAGCAATATTTTTTTTTCATAAAATCAAGGCCTGATGTAGACACGTCCCTGTTATTTCCTTTTTTCTGCAACTTATTGGTAATGAAAATATGACCCTCCAAAAATTACAAAAATAACCCTTTTTTACCGCCGTGATTAGAGGACTACCAGAAAAATTCGAAAAGATTTTAACATAAAAAAAAATGATAGGAACCTAGACATACTCTTTCTTAAAATTTAAATGTAAATAATATTGAATCGGCTCAGTTTCCGAGGAGAAAAAAGGGGAATACGGAACGTCGATCTCGTCAATTTTTTTTGTGATATAATTGGTCTGAGCTGCAGCTGTGCCTATCGCACTCTACGGAGGCAGACTTGAAGTAAGACGACGGCAATAGTTTCTTCAAATTCCTCGCAGGCCCTGTTCCCTCTTAATTGAATAGCTTAAGGTTTAGTAATAACGATGCAGCAATGAGACGCTATTATTTAGAAATTTCCTCGGTGCGTTCTTAACTTTAACAATTTAGACAAAGCAGCAAAAATTGTAAAAATTTATACATAGATTTTATGAATCTACAATATTAATGTCATACATCAGCAAACAGAGGTTACAACTTAGTAATGATATCGCTGCAATAATTCGTAAAGTTATCGTAAAGCGTATGGGTGGTTTACATTAAAAAATATTTTATTTATAGGAAATGACGGCATACAAGAAGGGCCCACTAGCGCTAACGCAGCAGCAGCAGCAAGCAGTGGTCGCCGAAGTGGACGAAGAGGTCGACTTCGACGCCGAAGAGGAGTACAAGTGAACCCACACACCACCACCGATGTGATCCTGGCCAGTGCACGCCATGGCAACAGTCGGAACGTACACTCGACGTCGTAATTACTTCACTTTTGACAACGATTCTCAGTAAATTGAAACTATCTATACTCCGATTTTTAATTTGCTAGACCACAATGACAACTGCGACCGACCTTTTTTTAAAAATAACACGTTAAATAATTAATGTTACAGATATAACACGACAACAGTGAAGTGATTCAGTGGTCCTTGGTCAGAGTCACTTGGTAACTCGATTATTTACTAGGTTATTTTTATGTCGACATCAAATGTCATTATAGTCTAGCTAATTAAAAATCAGAGTATAGAATAGCCTTGTTGTATGACGTGCAAACAATTACGAAGTCGATTTTACCAACTGTTCCTTGTGCACTTACATTTTAAAGTTAACCTTATAGCTACAGTCGACCCCTAACTTTTTGCCTACAATTTTTATATACTCGGATATTTTTATACAACGACTGGTCATTTGTACAGATATTCGATAAGACGAATGTTTCAATTTATTTACCTTTTTATTATATCCATGCGGAGGTTTGTGTAAGATTAATTTTTTGAAAGTTTTCGAGTGCAGACGGTTTGTTGAGTGAACTTTGAAATTATAAGTATAATTTGTTGTTGTTAGACTATCTTTAGTTTTTTGTTTCGACATTGTTTTTGTTGTCGAATATTCTAATTGTAGGTGCGATCATAAAGTGGATTCGTTGGAACCATGTTGGACGCCGGAAAAGGAAGAGATGTTTCACACGGAGCAACCTGTGAACTTCTTTAAGGTCGGGTTGGAAGGGGCCTTATAATTTGAATCATCGTAACAGCAATAGTTAAAATATGTACGGAACAAAGTATAGGTTAAAAAGTCCATCGAAAGAAAATTAAAATTAAGTGGATAGTATTTCAAGTTAGAAAATTTAGGTGTAAGTTCGAAACGCGAGAAAGAGTGAGATTTTGTTATTCGTGATGAGAAAATGTATAGTTAATAAATTATATTCCTTTATTGACCTTAGATTATTTTATGTTATTAATAATTATTTCGTTTAAGTAATAAGACTTTGTTTAAATTAAAACACTATAAAGACATTAAAATCTTTGATTTGACGACATACACCATGTAATAAATAATATTGTAAACTGTAAAGAATTGTGAATTCATGGGTAAAAAAAAACTTTTTTTTGTCGCCCGATAGTCGTTGGATTGTTTTACCATTTTACATCGTAAAAAGAGTATGTATTATGTGTACATAAAAGGACTGCAAACCGTGATAGTACTTAAAGCTGTAGGACATCTAGGTTCCATTACCGTCTAGAATAAATGCTAGCTAGAATATCCTACCTTTGCTTATTGAACTTGTTAAATATCATTTGACTGTTTTTATTTTCAAATGTTTGTTTTTTGATTTCTGTCTTACACGATTAAGCAATTATTTAAGCAATTCCACGAAATTAGAACCGTGTCGTATTACAATTCTAGTGGAAAGGAAAATGAGAAAATATTTTAAGCCGTTCTTAGTGTAATAGGGGCGATATTGTTTTGAAATTGATGATGCTCACTGTACAAAACAATATAGTGAATCTTTTACACAAACATTGATCTTTGATTTTATTTAACCCTTTCAAAACTACTTTGGAACTAACCCACCCTGACGTTGCCAGAGATTCAGCAAGGCTGGAAAACGATTTGAGGCGATAACTTAGGGCGGAAATACACGGGCTGCTCGAGCAGTTACTCAGTGATCAAAATACACGGACTGCTTGTGCAGTCATAGTCAACAGCTTGAAGCTGCCATTGATAACTGCTGTAGCAGTCACAATTTAATCGACGTCGAGAGATTCGATCCGCGCGACGCGGAGGTTGGATTCTTCATCCAACCTCATCCAACCGCGCGGGCGGAGGGGATAACTGCACGAGAGCAGTCGACAGCTCGAGAAGTCAGTGTATGACTGGCAACTGCTTCACCGCTCGAAGAAATTTCACCGTGCTGCTGATCGCCCGGAGCAGTCGCAACTGCTCGAGCGATTCCATGTATGTATGTAAATAAGACCGTAGTTCACTATGCAGTCGCAGCTTCAAGCAGTCGATCCTGGGGATCCGACGTTCTCCGGGCGCTTCGTTCTCCGTCTCACTTACCGACATACCGTGAGTGAGGCGGTGAGGGAAGCGTCCGTAAGTTCGGCCGAAACTACGGATTTCGCTTAGGGAGTAGACCCCCTGACTGCTTCAAGCTGCCCGTATAGGGCCGCAGCGCCCTTTGATCGACGCTTTCGCTTAACGTAAATTCTACTTCAGTTTCATGTTATATAAATAATCATTCCCAAAATTTTCAAAAATCTAATTGCAATTGTCAACCCATATTGAATTTAAATTAAATTAAGTAGCTTTAATTGTTACACTCCTGCTTCTTTAACATTTAGAAAGCTCTTACTGCTATAACAACTAATAGCTTTAAAAAAAGTCAGATTTAGCTTTAAAAAAAGTCTAGATTACGGATTTATCAAGAGGCAATCTACAGATTTAAAAAAATCATCTGGTAACACTGCTCCCGCGACTCTCAAAAGGCGCCATCAAAATTTTATTTAGCGTTGGAATAATTTGTTTTTGGCATTTGGCTTTTTGGCGCCCCTTGCTATCTGACGCCTAGAACGATCGCTCCTCCCTTATTACTACTAGTGCTTCTACTACTAAGCTTTCATATTTATGAAAGCTATTTATACTAAATTCATGGCACCTACTTAAATAAATCATGCGACATGAATGTAGTATGTATTATATAAATAACATGCAGAAAGAAAGAGGAAAGAAAGATAAATGCGTTTATTGGCAATAATGCAAAAAAAAACATTAAAACTACACACATAAAAAAAGTCTAAGCAACATGTATGATTTTGAACTTTGGAACGATTTTTACTATAATTAACGATATATTTATATTTATTTTATGAATAATAAAAAAGGGCCTCACTGCCTCAGCTCAGCATAATGTCAGAATGACAACACCAGGTCATCGCCTGACGCTGATTTTCAGCTGCAGCCCACGAGTATCATACGCTAGAATAATTAACACATAAGTATAAAAACCCATCTTTGATAATAGAGGGACGTTAATACACTCAAACGTGCGTGAAAAATCAAGCAACACCAAAAGTGTGCACATCCCATTATCTTGAGTAGACAAGATATTGTCTGTCTCATCCAACAAAGCCGCGGCTGTACTACGGCACTTCCTAAGCCCTGATTGAAGATCAGGGAGTATTTTATTAGTCTCTAAAAATTTAACCAATTCCGCACATACTACTTTCTCTAAAACTTTAGAAAGTACCTACCGGCAGTATACTAATAGGTCTAAGGTCCTTTATGTCCAATGCATTAAGGGTCTTCGGCAATGGGTGCGCTTTGGCAAATTTCCATAACTTAGGGAAAGATGAGGATGTGACAGATGTATTTACTAAAGCAGTCACGGCGTCCAAAGTCCTGTGACTTTGGACGCCGTGTGTTAGTAATATCATATTTATGGTAAAGCCATCGCAACCGTAATTTAATTGTAGTCAGTATGTTCGCGATTTCCTTGCGAGTTGTAGGTGTCAGACTAAACGTGGAAATGATAATTCGTGTGGATTCAGGGTTGTAGGGCTAACATGACAAGCGCGAGAGGGCTCTTTCTCACGATTTGTCGAAAGTCTACAAATCTGACGTCATTCGTGCCTGACATGACCGACGAGATCGAGTAAACTCATAAAATGTACTCTGTGGTAAACTCGAAAAAGGCACTGACTTCTTTTTCTCGCGACGAGAGACCGATGTAGCAAGTTATAAAAACAAATCATTTTTATCCTAGCAACATCAGCTTGGTTCCTTTCATTCATTCGATTATTTTATACGTCCACCTCTTTTAATGTGAACTTCAAGACTGCGGGACCAGTTTGAATGTTGTATAGCAAAAATAATTAGCCCCTAATTGGTACCTTTAATCAAATAATTAGTAATTACCTAAATTATTATTTACGTAATAGTATTTTCAAAGTGTTCCACCAACCTGACGTCTGAACAGCGGGACAACTTCCGGTTCACCAAGTTCCAACAGCTGTAATGAGGATCCAATCAAATAGCTTAAAAATAAGTAACTATTGGTTGGCGGAACACTTGAAAATGCTATTACGTAAGCAATTATTTTCGCCTTCTTTTTATAGTTTTTTGGATCGGTTTCTCTTATTATAGATCAACAGTAATCCCCTAACATGTTTTCATCCCAAAAACCTGAATGTCGTCCTTTAACGTTTTTTGAAAATATAGCCTGTCCTTACCAAACAGGATTAGAACTTTGTACTTGTTGTTTGAATCGCTTGAAATGAATATTAAAATGAAGTCACTACGTAGGTTAGGTGAAAAAAATGATTTAACTGTAGAAAAAAAAATGTGACTTGATAGAATATCTCTGCTAACACTTTTAGGTTTAAGGAAGGTAGGTTAACATATTTATATACATTTATTTTGGTATTTAAAAAAAGGTTAAATTCAAAGCTTGACTTATATATCATATCATATTCTTCTAATGATTACACATTAGATAAGCATGTCGGTTTATTGAATGATCGGTTTATTGAATGATGGCCCAAGAATATTTCAAATTGAAGACGCAGCTTCCCACAATTAAAAGTAAAATAAAAACTCGACAACAAAACTATAATATAAATTTTCTACAGCTTAATTTGATATTTAACAGTGACCTTACATGTCATAAACATTCTCTAAAGCTAGTTCTGGTTTGTCGTAGCCAAGCTCCTCTGGTGTTTCGATGCCAAGTTCACATAACGTGGGTTTAATTTCCTGGATGATGTAAGGGTAAATTTCGTTAACTTTGTTGCCACACTTGTCTTTGCAGGCCTCAATGAACCTGACAGCGCGCGCATAGTCATTGACTCTCCTGCATGCATGCAATGCTGCCCTGATGATCCTTGGGTCGGGGACCAGGTCCATACCGCACAGGTCATTCATGCCTTTGCGAATTTCCCCAATGTCTTTCCTGTTGAAGAAGCACTCATATTTTCTATCAAATTCCTCATCGGATTCGACGATCTGGTGCGACCGCCGCAGGGGCACAGCGCTGACCCTTGCCGCCGGCACCAACGTCCTTCTCAAGACATTGGCCAGTACACCAGAAGTTGATTTCAGCATTTTGATCAGACGTTACACGGAGATTTGCAAGAATAACAAATGGCGACGACTGGAATGGTGAATGATGACTTAGTTTAGCGGTCCTGGCGTTCATGTTTTAATTAAAATTAAATCTTTTCATTGCATGAGGAATAATTGTTTAACTTAATTTAAATGTTAAACAATCATGAAAAAATACATGTAAAATACAACAATAATTTTATTACCTACAATTTTAGATAAAACTAGGTAGGTCAAAATTTAAGATGGCGGCTATGAACTTATACAAAATTTTCGTCATAGGTATCATTTCTATGGTTTTCGAGGGCTTTCATTACGAAATCAAAGTAATAAATGATGAAAATGAAAATAAGTGGCACACAATACTATCTCAAAAACAATTCCCGTACCAAATAAAAAATAATTTTCAAAATCGGTCCACAATTGACGAAAATATCGAAGCAAAAAATCATACGCTACGAACATAGAACCTCCTCCTTATTAAGATAAGTCGGTAAAAATTGTTGATAGCTAGTCGCACACCTACTTGTCGGCGGTGGGATAGGTGCCTATGTCTTGTCGGAATTGTAGATAGGTAGGCTAGGGAATAGGAAGTATATATAATAAAATAAAGCAAAACTCATTTGAAACATTTTATTTTATAAAAATAAACGTTTTGACGACAAATAGTTACAATATTCGGGGTCCTTACGAATTCATTAACTCATAACAGAGTTCCCACAAGAAATGTTTCAAGACATTGTAAAAAATTCAGTTTTTACAAAAGTTACTTTTTATCTTAAAACATTAACAACATTACAATTTTTCACATCTAATTCTAATAACGGTCGATCACTTTCATGTTTTTTACGTAATATATTTAATGATTAAGAAAATAATATTTATTTTGAGAAAAGTTGTAGGTATATCCGCTAACGAATTGGATTACAAAAAACAGCGACTTACATAGGATACACACTGCTGTAATATTTGTCGAACTTAAAAACGTAATCCTCAAAGAATTACAATTATATCTTACAATTATTTTCTAAGAAAATTATATAGTTCTATAGGTACATACTTAGGCACTCAGTGTAGGTACATGATTGGGAGGAAAAATTAGAGTTAAAATGTACGTACCTCACTCATATTTTTGAGTAGGTAGTCATTAAGTTATATTGTCATCTCCTACCATGTTAGTACAGAAATCAAGACCCAAAGTCATAAGAATAAATTTAGAAAACAGAACAGCAGTGTGTTTCAAAGAGATGATTTATTAAAAGTACGAATCCCGAACACAAAGTATATCGAAGACTTAGATGTATTCTGAGAGCAAACTGAATATAATTAGAATATTTTTCCCAAAATGAGTGTTGATGGCCTTATATCATTTCCCACTGTGTTCACTGGTGACTCTCCAAAGACTTTCGTGGACGGTGAGAAGGTATGTGATAATTTCAACAGGTTAATGACTGATCCTTTATACAAATGTTTGTTCAGCTAGATAATATTTTTATTAGAAATGGGTTCGCAGCAATGCGGGGCGCCACACTAGTGCTACTCCCACGCCTAATCGAAGCACGGGGTCATTCAACTTTAATTTCATGTACAATGCAATGTATTTCATATTTCTAACTATTAGTAAATAACCAAAGAGATTTTTATCGAAACGAGCATTGTGACTAGAGAAACTTAGATAATTAATTTACTGGAAACAGTTTTTATACATTCTATTTGCTATTTCCATTTATTTTTTAAATACACACATATTGTAATTTTCCATACATTCCGTATACCGGGCTAATGACAAAAGCTCGTTGAAACATATTCTACATAATACCTATTTATATATGGCATACATAATTATAATTAATGATGTCTTTTAACTAATATCACGAAACGCCGTTATGCAAATCAAGTTTTTTATCTACGAGATCAATAATTTTATCATATCGTTTGGCGTAAACTTCGCTCAGTACCGTTACAAAATTTATAGTAGGTATCATACGTTAGATATCTTCAAAGGGAAACAATCTAAATCAAGCGACAGTAAGGTGAAATACAATACATTATGTCCAAGTCAGATAGAAGATAATACCCTGATTGTTCGAAGAAATTATAAAAGAAATCGATAGGCAGATAAAACCGCGACTGGCCGTTCGTTTATTTTGGTGTTCGAAGAAGATATTTCTAAGCAAAATGTTATTTACATGTTCCGTATTTCACGTCCATTTCATGTTCCATATTCTACGGTAGGCTATGAGTCGTCGGTCTCGTGGGGGTCGGGGGGTTGTTGGGGGATGTAGTTCCATCTCGCTCGCACTTCTGTGGTGGCCGTTGCGGTGGAGGCGGGGCTGGGGGGTGCCTTGTTGGAGGCGGGGGTTGCAGCGGCCTGCCGTCTCGCTCGCACGACGGCGAGGTGGCGCTGGATGTAGTGCTCGTGCGGCGCCAGCGCGGCGGCGCGCGTCAGACACTCCTCGGCCACGGCCAGCTTGCCGCGCTCCACCGCCACCACGCACAGGTTGTGCAGCGCCTGCACGTTGTCTGCTTCTAACTCCAGAATACGTCGGTAACACTGGAATTCGGAGAAAGGCACATTGTTAGAAAATATAAGGGACTCAATTCGACGTATCGAACTTCAACTTTGCAACTGAAATAGTTTTCACAAGAAAGTTGTTATACTCACACTTTCAGCCGCATCCAAATCCTTAACAGAGTTGATGTAGATATCACCCAGAAGTACCAACGCCTTCACATGGTCCGGATGGTGCCTGACCAGCTGCTTTAAGAACGGCGCGGCTTCCAGCGGCCTCCTCCTGTCAGCCAGGAGTAGCGCCAAGTTGAACAGTGCTGATCGGAAGTCAGGCTTCAGGTGGACCGCTGCCCTGAACCACCTTTCAGCGCACTCGGCGTCTCCCTCGTCCATACACACCATGCCGAGGTTGAAGTGGACTCGCTCGTTTGTTGCTGTAATTTTTAGTGAAATAATTTAGCAGGTCCTTAGATATGATATAGCTGAGAGAAGTATATAGAAATGAACGGCTATGCGGCAATTAATCTGGTTCAATGAATTATGACAGCCAAACTTGGTAACGAAAAATGCTAGCCGAAGAATCTTGTTCACCGTCAATGCGGAAAGTGATTTAGGGAGAAAAAGTTATCAGCCTCTAGTGCATTGTATTTTTGGGTTTCTGATATTTCAAGAATTAGGTTGTCTTCAAGTTGCTCCAACTAGATAGATCTTATTCCAATTTTATAACTTGTTCCAGTTTGATATCATAGTTCCAGTTGGATAAATGTTTTTCCAAGTGGAAATACCTTATTCCAAATTATGTCATCATGGCTCATGATTTACCAAACTTACCATCTTTATCAAGTAGTTTGAGGAGACGCTGCCTGGCAAGGTGCCTCAGGTCAGCAGCGCCAAGTTCTTGCAGGAGTATGGCGGAGTTTAGGAGAGCTTGTTCATGTTCCGGTTCTAGTTCCAACGCTTTGTCTAAGTAGGCCAGCGCTTGGGAGGGCTTGCCTTGCTCAAGTAGGACCACTCCTAGCTGAAAATCAAACAGACAGTTCGTTATTACAATGATCTTGTGACTAATATTTTACTACAGTTAGGAGTATATGATGTTTTTTTTTCTAGTTTTAACCAGTTAGTGTAGAAAGGTGTAAAATGATTGGTAGATTTACCTACAGCTATAAGTTAATCATCAGAGTACTTACGTTGTAATAAATGTCAGGGTTACCACTGTCATATAGCAAAGCTCTTTCATAAACCTCTTGAGCCTCCTTCGTCCTATTTAACTTGATTAAGATATCCCCTCTATTTATATAGGCCTGAGTATAATCAGCTCTCATGCTGATAGCTTGTCTGTATAGCATGTCTGCTTCTTCTAATCTGGTGGCGTTCTTAGAGATCAAATTCGCAAGATTCAAGAATACATTTAAGTGGTTAGGCGCTATTCTTGCTTGGTATGATTCACCAGGTTTGGCCTTTGGAAGGAGAGATTTCGCTCTGACGTAAGCGTCTTCAGCTTCTTGGTATCTTCCTAGGTGGTTGTAAGTCCTGCCCACATTGATGTGGGCTCCAACGTCATCTGGTTGCACATTAACAGCTGTGTTGAAGAATTCTAACGCTTCTGCGTACTTCCCTTCCGCTTCTAAGGCATGTCCTACGTTATTGTACAATTTGGCGTTGTTACGATTGACCTGAAAAACATATTAAAATTTTAGCAACACGTTATACATTTTAAAAATTCCGATGAAGAAGTATCTTTGCTTAATCAATTTACCTTCAGTCCCGAAGCAAATATTGAATATTCAGTCTTCCAATCCCAATTCCTCATGTAAGTTTTGGCGCTGAACGCTAAGAGGAGGAATATGAGTGCACTGGCGGCAAGTTTGGCCCGCCTCTTGGCCAGGAGTCGCCAACCGTGGGCCACTAGCAGGCACCAGCCCATTGAAGGCATGTAGAGCACCCGCTCGGCGACAACGAAACCGACAGGGAAGAATAGGTTTGATGCTGGTAGAAATGGTAAGACGAGTAGCGCTAGGCCCTGAAGATAGAAAAGGAAGCGGTTAGTTTTTGTTATTTTGACACCGCACATTAATGAGTGTCCCCGTAATAGTGAAGCAGTAACTAAAAAAATAAATTTGTACTTTGTAACCTATACTTTTTTATCCAACGCTTACAACAGATGTGAATACTTTACCAATCAATACAAAGTGGTTCAAGTGGTTGGAAGAAAAATAACATACAAAATGTAAGCTCATCACTCATTTAAAAACAAAAAAAAAAAGAAAGAGTTTCTATTCCTTTTTGTGCCAACGGGAACGTTTGAAACGGATGTGAATACTTTACCAAGCAACCAAGTGATTGACACAAAAGAACAACGAAAACAAAAAAAAGGTTTCATTTCTGTTCTGAAGCTTACCATAGAGAGAGCAGACGACCGCGTCCTCAGCGCGTGTATGGTTGCAGCCACGATGATGATGACCAGCGCCAACGTGGCCACATTCCGAGGGTCGCGCCAACACTTCAGCAGCGCTACCGTCCCCATGGTCCAGTCACAGCAGAGTGCTTCGGGTAGTGTGAGCAGCCAGGCGTTTAGAGCTGGCAGGTACGCGAAGGTGAGGTGCCTGTAAGGAGGAAGAAATAAAAACCATTAGGAATGAAGAAGGAACGTTTGGAGAATCGAGGGGGCTGGAAGGATAGCAGGTATAAAAGAACTAATCTCTTACGATTAATCGCTGTAAAAATGAGGTAAGGTCTATTTAAATCCTTTTTTCCAATTGATGTTATTTCCACTTAAACAAACATCAACTTTATGTTAGTGTAAATAAAGATGATTTTAGACTGTTGTAAAAGTCATAAAACATATGAAGTTGTAGCGCAAACTGAACCTTATACGTAGACATTACAGTTGTTTTTCCTAAAACTCGTGTTTGTTTATATGTTTGACAAATAAAATGCGAACGCAGATTAGGTAAGTGTTTGTCTGGCTGACGTATGTCACCATTATGTTGAACATTGACAGAGAGCTTCAATCAACTTATCACAAACTACAAAAAGTCTGCAGTATCTCTAAAGTTCTAAGTCCAAACAAACCACATCCACCTTCTAACATCACAAAACGATACAAAGCCAGGGCCTTGTTTATTTAAGTGAATTCCACCATAAGCCAAGAATCCACCGCTTGAACAATGGCATCCGAACGAGAACGCTCATAAAATTAATGTGGCTTAGCTTGCGACCGGCTGTTTCGCAGCTAGTGTGCTTGTCAAAGCAAATTATCCGTATTACTGGGCGATAAAGACGCAGACTGCCTCATCCGGTCACAAAAGAAGAAAATACGAGGACATGTTCGTGAATACACGATCAAGTACTTACTAGGCTTGGTTAGTTGAACGGATAAAAATGAAGAGTGACGTAATCTACTAATTTGAAAACAGTTTAGCCGCTTTTTTTTCCTTTATGTCTGGTTCAGTGCTTATCTTCTCGATCTCCAACTTTTTTTCTAGTAGCTTTTCGAAGCTGTTCAACCCAAGGACACTTGGAGAAGATTAATTATAGCCCTGAAGGTCAATTTCCGTAATTAAATACGTTCAAAATCTAGTCGCATCGTATTTCATCTCAGAGATTATCAATGTCACTAAGTTGTGAGAAAAAAAAGGTAAATTAGAGGTACTTTTGTCAGACTAAGATTAAAATCCGAACGTTCTTAAAAATACGGGAATTGCCCTTCTGATATTTGGGTTAGGTGCTTACAAAACCTTCGAAATTATAAGTTCTTGTTACAATAAGAGAGAATAAATAGTTACCTGGCAGGCGGTAGAGCAGCTCCAGCAGGGTTGTCGAATCTCGTGAAGACTGGCAACTGCGCACCCATAACGTGCAACCTCGCAGCCAATAGCGCGAGAGTAGCGCAGCACACAGTGGCAACACGTCGCGCCGCCTCGCCGCACGCGCAGCCCCAGCCACCACCCTTACCCCACGCGTCCACCCACGACCAGCGACTGATGCCGCCTGAACTTCGACGCTGTAAAAAATTATGGAGTTAGTTTAATAAATAAAAAATAAACTATAATCAAATTCATTCAATTTAGTTGCTGTAGAGCTGGTCATGAAAGGGTTTGCTATGGAAGCTGCTATCATACCCATAGCTGCTGCCAAGTAGGTATGTATATGTGCTGAGATCTGGTTTATATCAATGCAGTTTGTAAACAAACATTAACATAGCTTAGTGAATCAAATATTCGTACATTTGAAAGAAAGAAAGAAAAAAATAAAGAAATATAAACGAACACGAAAAATAAAGAAACACGTGCATACAAAAAAACAACAATATAAACATAAAAACATAACAGAAATATTCGGTAGTTGCACGTCATGACTGTGACAAGAAGGCTTCCACTCAGCATAATTGATTTGTGTGGGTTGATCGTGACCACTGCTATTGGGTCAATCAATCTGCCTACCCTTTTCCCAACTACATTGGAGTCGGCTTCCAGTCTAACCGGATGCAGCTGAATACCAGAATTTTAAATATAGTGACTGCCTATCTGAGCTCCACAACCCAGTAACTGGGTAATACGATACCCCTTGGTAAGACTGGTTGTCAGATTTTCGGGCTTCTGACGACCCATAACGACTGTCAAAGATCCACGAATGACAGCCGAGACCAACGGCTTAACGTGCTTTCCGAGGCACGGAGGAGACTCGGTATATAAAGATGGTCACTCATCTACAGACCAACCCCGGCAAGCGTAGGTTTATCTGATAGATCGACTCTTCTAGCTGTTATTACTTAGCCACAAGCTCCTGAAACTACCTCCACCACTGCTATTGGGTAAATAATCATATTTAGTACTAGACTGTAACTTTGTTTTCAAGAACATCTCATCTACAAAACATCGACCGTCGGCCTTACTATCACATAAAAAGTATCGTCAAAATGTAAATACTCTAATTTATTCGTAAAAGACGCCAATACATGGAGCACAACAAAGAGGTAAAAGTAAAAAAAAGTAAAAAAAGTGAGGCGGGCTGGTTCGAGCACTAATGTTGTACTGTTCAATTTTGTATTAAAATTAAATACGTCAAACGGGTCGGCCGCTGCAACGTGCTGGTTAAATTCTGTGGTGAAGGCGGGGGAAAAAATAGATGGAAAATAATTCTTGCTCGCGATAGCAGCAGCCCTGGTTTCATTTAAACGTATAGATTGGAAGCTTTATTTATAGAGCGAGGAATAAATGATTAAGGGCTATCTTAGTTATAATCAAAATACTTATATCAGTCTTGCTTGGCAGTTTTTTACAAAGCAAGGTTTATCATCAGCCCCAGGTTTAAAGCATAGAGCCATTTTTGAATTTTGAAGTCTGTTCTTATTACGATAAAGTTTTTGTATAAAGAACTATATTTCAATAAATAGGCTCGCCCCCTATTACACGGGACTTAAAAAAAAACTGGCGAAATGTTGGTGAACTATTATAGGCACACTTCTGCCTAACCCTTCGGAGATTATAGGGGTGATGTTATGATATGTAGTAACGTTCTTATTATAAAATCTGGTTCGATGGTTTTAACCATGTCAAAAGAAAAACCTTGTTTCGTAATAAGGCCGAATAGGACTAGATACTTGGTCAAAAGGAAAAAAGCAAAAATGCTTCCTGCAACGTAGCAGCAGTGTAGAAACGTCTGGAGTGTCACATAGATAAATTTAAGTAAAATCCAGCAGAAATAATGTTCTGTCTTACCTTTTGTGCTACGAAAAGTTCGTAGACAACGCAAACACCGGTGACGGTGATGCCTTGCTCCTTGCAAAGCATCGCTACGCCAACGCAAGCGGTGCATGCTACGACGTAGCGCCAGTCTGGAAACATCAAAGTTGTATTACATCTTATGATCTGTGGTAGTGTCTATTTTTGATGTGTAACATCTTTCTTCTCGCTTTCCTGCAATCTGTGGGAGTGATTTCGTGAAAAGGGACGGAAGTTTGTAACAGGAAGCCGGGGAAGCGCGCGTTATTTGACCAATGAGTGCGCGCGGTGCTAGAGTTCGCCGTCAGAAACGACCTCGTCAGCCCTACTCCTTTAATGTTGCTTATTACCAAGGTGAGATGTCAGATGTTATACATCATATGCGACTACTGTATGGCTCACTTGTTTTTTTTTTGTAGGTATTAAGCGGTATTCTTATAGACAATAAACACAGAGAAATAAAACATTGTATCCATATTTATGAATTTTAATCTACTACGATATTACATCTGAGAATTAATCTTGTTTGTTCTTATTTATAATATTGGGCTAAAGTTCTTTATAATAAAATATTAACAACTAACTTATTTAATACAACGACAAACACGTTGAACTAAAATGTTAAAACTAAAAGAATTTTAATCAAAGTTTTCTCATTCATTCTTCAAAGACTGGGAACTGATTGTTAAATAAATTTAGATTGTGCCTGTTGGGGATAAACAAATGATGTCTTAGTCTGTTACCACGCGGGAATCAACTCAAGGAATAAGGTTCGCACAGACGTAATAAAATCGCGGCGATTTTTTTATCGTGTACTGGATTTTCAACGCTTTGCATAGCACCCAGAGTTGAAAACTCAACGGTGTGTTTATTCAACGCGCTGGGACGAGAGTGCGCCCCAACGCGTTGGATTCTCAACGTTCGACTCGACACAGAGAGTTGAAAATCTAGTGTACGAAAAAAAATTGCCGCGATAAAAACACGTCCGTGTACCCTAATTACGTAATACACGATCAATCGGAATTAGAATCGTTTTGAAACATATTGCTAATCCATTGCAATCATAAGTTCGAAAAAAATCTGCTCAACAACATAAATAACGCAATGAATGTTGTTGAACTGTCAAATGAAACAAATTTGTCGTAATTGTTTACGAAAATGTGTTGCGTAATTTGATAGCTGGGCTAAGACTGTGCACAACGGCGTCAAAGTCGTTTTCTTTGCCGTCAGTCTGCCTAGCCTTTTACCAACTATATTGGGGTCGGCTTCCAGTCTAACAGGATGCAACTGAATACCAGTATTTTACATGGAGCGACTGCCTATCTGACCTCCAAGACCCAGTTACTGGGTAACACGACACCCCTATAATTGTGTTCATAGTAAGTGTTTTGGCTAATTCGTTTATGTAGGCCTTAAATGGATGCTCTTTAAGAAACAACGCGCTAAGAGCATACATTTATTATTTAGATAACACGAGAACGTGACTAACATAAAACCTTCCTAAACTCCACTAACTATAGAAAAGAAAACGCTATGAAATAATAACAGAGAGATAGTCTGTCTGAAGACAGTTTTGACTGATCTGTGCACAGCCTTAGGTACTTAAATTCGTATAATATGAGTACCTAATATTGACGCCTGTAGTGTACATGATTATATGAAAGGTAAATAAGGTTGTCTGTATCGGGAATTCAAGACATTCACACAGAATTTTGGTTCTCAGTATTACCTACATTAAAAGAGGATTGAAATGTTTTTCCCTTATACGTAAGTGGAATTTAAGAAGGTTTCTTGTAAGTCACGCTTTCGTGTTATTTAATTAATGAATGTGTGCTCAAGGCGCTTAAGATGTCTTAGAGAGCATACGTTTAAGGCCTAAATAAATGAATTGGGCAAAACACTTACTGGCTCTTTTCAGACATCAAATATTAATTAGAGATACATTATGTCAATTAATGAGACTTATGTTTTGTTTCATACATAAACGAGATCACAAATTCAACACACTTTTCGAATGGATCATTGAAAAGTACCGTTAGTTCCGTATATTTTTATATTAGCGTAAATTGAGCCTACTCCTGCTTATTCTCCACCTATTTGCATAGAGAGAAGATATGACATAGTTTCATATATATATAATTAACCTTGCATCGAGTATTTCGGGACATCGCCAAGCGGTTGGTCGAATCTTCACGTGACCAGAGGGCTGGCCAATTTTTAGGTCAAAGAATCAGCATTGCCATCCAACGTGGCAATGCTGCCAGCCTTTTGGGCACTTTTCCCACTGACAGCGATGCGGACGAATTTTTTGATGCCCAGTGAGTTCTTCTAATATTTTTTTTTTTTTTGCCTCTGTATACTTGTACATAATTTATATATATTAGTGTTAGATGTAAATTGTTTATGTTTTATAGTATGTAAAGGAAAATAAATATCATATAGTCATTGTTAAATTAACCTTATAGTTTGCAAAATCCCTAGAAGCATAAAGTTTTACGGATTGTTCTCCGTCATCTCGCTGCAAGCAATAGGACATTGTACATTGGCCCTGCGTTCGTTTTTATCAGTTTCCATTCTTCACGTCCTCGATATATAGTCCGTCGATATGTTCACAATCATATCGACGTAATATTTTCTTGTTTAGTACCTGTGTATCTTCTCCGCTGTGAGGCGCGCGCGTAGCACAGTAGAGCACCGAGGAAGAATAGCGAAGATAACATCTCGGCGCGCCCCACCACGCCCGTCACCTGTCAGGAAAAGATCTTTATTAGAGAAAATATGTACTATTAGACTGTGTCATGATTGGAACATTCGTTCTTCTAAACTGCGCAGCGGTTTTTGAGAATTTATTCTGGAAGCTTAAACTTAATAAATCGCGATATATTGGCAGATATGTGATAAAACGTGCGAAGTAGGGACAGGTCACGATTCTCGCCCTTGAAGTGATCGGACTGAATTATACCTATATTTAAGCCGGCATAAATCGTTTTCTATTTTCAACAATCGTGGATTCACAGCTCAACTGTTGGAATTTAGAAGTGGTGTTTAGTAGCACAATGGCTTCAGTAAATTTTTTTAAATCCTTGCAGCTCTTTTGGAGCTTTTGTAAAGGTACCATTCCGTACCCGACCGCAGGCGGCAGCACCAGGAGACGTGTCGTCGCGACACGACTGGTTTCTATGTATTTCTATTTCTAGTTCAAAACGAGCTGCACTAAATTACGGTCTCGTTTCATACACAAAACTATGGGTAAAATTTATAATGCTAAGTTATCAAGACACTTTGTAAAACCTGCCAAGATGAAAGCCAGTTACGCCAAGACTCGATGTTTTCCTAAAAACTTGCCACTTCTTACGCATAGTTGTTACTAACAAACCAGCACATTACTCTTTTACGACGTTTCGAGGTAAAACCTTCAAGTTTACAACGCGAGCTTCCAAGAAAAAGGAACAAGTCCAGAAGGCGCCGTAAAGATTGCGAAAATAGCAGCGACTGCGCCACAGTCTATAAAAATAGCAAACATGGTTAAGGCTTACGTACGGGGGCCGCAGTAGTGTCGCGTTCACAACTTCATTACGGCGAGCACACTACAAACACATTTCCTCTACTCTGTGATCCTCACGAAATAGCTTCTCAAGTTGTACTTATAACAAGACGATTTATGGAAAATAGGATTTTAATACAGTTTAAATCTGATTGAAGAATAGAGGCTAAAGGTTTCTAATTAAAAGATTTCCAATTAATTCCCGTAGGTGTAATAAGCGGTTGTTCCTTTTTTGAACCAAACATGAATACGCTTGCAATATATTGCTGATTTTAAAAATACATTCAGAAAAAAAAGACTGCATTAAGAATACAATTTGAACTGTTTGTATAAATGAAATATACTTATGTTCATACCACTTTTAATACAGCAACTCAACGTGGATATAAATCGTATGCCATATAAAATACGACATAATAAAAAACGAGTGTTTCTAATTGGAATGCTGACGTAAACGGAAAGTTTAAAGATCATCAAGTTCACACCTCACGGGGCATAAAATTTGCCATACCAGTTGACGAGTGGGTTGCCATAAAGTAACCAACTACCAACGGGCGGTCGTTGATCGTTATTACCACAGCTATTGCTACCGTCAACAACGTATTTTTAGAAAGGAACATAAAATAGGCTGCAAGCTCGTAAACTGCTTTGACGATTTTGGAAATTCTTTTTGAAGGACCTAAAACCTTAAACTTGGAACCTTGCCAAGTTAAAAAGTCGTAAACAACCACAGAGTTTTCTAAACAACAGTGCATCTGTATACTGGGATCATTTTTAGGAAAACAAAAGATGGTCCATATTAGCTCAGGACCCAGTGGAAAAACGAAAGGAAAGCGAAGATAACGAAGGGTATTGTCCCAATACGCGCTGATTATATAAAATATATCCAATTCTACCTAGATACTAGATAAGTTGATTACCAGATGGTAATCTGATGATCCTTTACGTGCAATGTCATGAAAAGCTCAGAGATCCACCCTATCAAAATAACACGTTTTTCACGATACAACGAAACGAATCGAGAACTTCGTTTTTCCAATCGGTTAGCAACGAAAATATAATCAGATCGTTCGACGCTCGAGCTATAAACAGAAAAACATTCTGAAAACGCTTGCTCAACACACGATTGCCATCAAATCGTATTTTTTTATGTCGAGCATAAAATTAATTTCATCCGGAGAAGCACGAAGCAAGGGGAGCAAATAATACGACTTACCGGCAAAACATTTTTTAAATAAAAACATTTGCTACTTTACTCTGCATTTATTGCATTTAGTTCCTATTTTTACTTGTAATAAATATGGCTTGTCGTAAAACAGTCTAATTAGCCTGTTAAATGGAATCGTATTATCCTAAGTATGAAGTTTCTGAGAATTACACGGGAGGATTTTTCTCGTTTAAAAATTCGTTCCATGTATAGATTTTTTCCATTTTGCATTTATTTTGTAAGGAGATTAATATAACGACACTTTTTTCAAAATAGACTAGAAGGAGTGTTTTTCGGAATTCGTTGCGTTTTAAGAACTACGACACTACAAATCTGTAGGTGTAGGTTGATTAGTGGCACCAAATTCACAGAGATTTACTGACTATCTACGGGTTTAACAACTAGAAGCTTTGCAACATTATATCAAATTCAATATTTGAATAAAACATTCTTCGATTCAGTACCTTCAGCGCGGCACTAGACAGAAATACAAGAGAGCTTGTCACCGAAAGAAATTGGCATCGTAAAACGTACGCGAAGTGGCCTAGCACTTGCATCCCCACATAAAATGCACGAATACCTAGTACCTACAGACTGTGTCCTAATGTAGTTTTATGTACTGGCTGAATATTTAGGCACTAGTTCTGAAAATAAAGATGAAGGGCGAAGAGTAAGATGGTCATAGTAAAAAAAAATTTGTACGACAATTGTCCTTTTGCAGTATTAAAAGTAGACATAACATTACATCACGCTTATTATCCACGAAGGGTCAAGCAGAGGTGTAAACCCACATTTTGCCAGTTATGTTGAAGTCCCATGTAAATGAGGGTGAGCCTATTGTCAGCAAGCGGGCACAAATCCGCAGTCCGGATTGAAAATACCTACCTAAATAAACAGAATAAAAGAAACATTTGATGTACTCTGAGCAAATTCAAGTGCAATGAGAAAAATCAGCTCGCGTTTTTTATATCATGTTATTAGTTTCTAGCTTTATTGCAGTTTCACGGGTTTGAACATTCATGTTTATTTGAAACCATCAATATACCGCTACATACAAACGAACGTTTCAATATACGGATGGTTTTTGCTCTTTTGCGAATTTCCATTTTAGTTTGTGAACTAATTTCAGGCTGGAGCATCAATATTGTTCGTTTTTAGAGCACTATAAAATCCTTTGCGTGTTGTAACGACCAACCCCACCTGCATAGATATTTGACATCTGACATCAGGGGTTTAACAGAATCTTCTATTGAGGAACTTTAATACCTCGAATATTCTACCTCCGCTTTGTACAGACAAGAGTGGGTATAAACATCTTTCACAAGCGTACACACAACAAAGTATGCATTTTTGAGATAGCAATCCGAATTCTAATAAAAGCTGCTCGTATGCACGAAACACTTTAAAATATAATGAAGTATTCGACCCAAAACAACGAAACGAATGAAATGTCGAACAAAATATGCGGTGGAATCGAAAAAATCACAACGGATACTGTCACACACAGCGTGCTGTTATTTCGAACGCAAAACGTTTAATATCTGGAATGAATATTAACCGAATGCCATCCGATACGACATCAAAGTTTTAAAAGCATTCCAAATCGCTCTGGGGATGAAATATTTTGGTCTATTTCGTAATACATATTTAAGCCTATTCGTATAGTAGTTGTATTCCTTCCACGACGTGATAGTGTGACCTATTTGCAACAATTAAGGGTGCATTAGTCGACGGCTCGAACTCGTTGGTGGGCGTGACTAATATGCTTAATTATATATAATTAGTTTAATTATTTATTTTTATTTATATAGTATTTATTTATCTAGTTTTTGTTTATTTATTTATTTATTTAGTGAAATAGACGATGATTTCTAATGAAAACGAGCGCGTAAAATTTCATGAACAGAGCTTTGTACGTATAGATATTATGAAAAAACTACTAGATATATTTACTAAAAATAAAATTATTTGAACTATTGAATAAATTATCTATCTATTTTGCCATTTTCTTACGAGATAAGTTATTTATTTAAACTCAAAGATAAGTTAAAATTAGTGTTGAAATATGGAAGTTTCGACGGTCATAACTTCTAAACAAATTTTTCTGCTTCCATATAGGGTCAGACAAAACAAATTGATATAATTTTTGGTTGTGAACGTACACCGTCAAACAGACGAGTAATCTTATACTGGAAATGTATAACTTGATATGTAGCTGTGTGTACCTCTACTAAAGGACCACGAGAAGAGCATTATGTTTAAACACATGCAAACTAAGTGATAAGTGAACCGTGACCAGCGAGTATACTGTGCCGTGAGTCATATTAAGAACTCAAAAGCAGCTCCATGACTTGTGATGATTTCCTGGGAGGATAGGAAGTAGTAGGATGGCATTAACCAGTTAATTAATTCGATTATCTCACAATTTTTGAATATTTTTAACAATTTGCAAATTTGACCTCTGCCAGCCGATGGAACAATCAATATCGATTGTTTCATCGGAATCTCTAAATAGTTTTAACTTTTGTACCTCGTTAGATAGCTGATTAAATGAAGATGTCTTCTCCGTAATTTGTACACTCAATGCTGTAGTAAAATTTTGAGATAACTGGTGTCGAAGTTCATGTACGTCGATGATTTTTGAAAATGGTTAAGCACCTAAACTTCTTCCTTTAATTTTTGCGCGGGTGTTTCTCTGCTGAAACATATTTAACGCATGGAAGAACTCACAAAATGCTATTGGGTTTTTCTGTGATCTCTCCAAAGTCTTTGATTGCGTGCACCGTGACACGCTTTTGCGTAAACTGCGTCATTGCGGTGTGCAAAACGAAGCTCTCAACGTTATAAATTCTTTTTTACATAATAGGTTCCAATGTGTAGATGTTAATGGCGTGAAATCTTCCGGGCTACAAGTTCAATTAGGTGTACCTCAATGCTCAATACTGGGTCCATTCTTGTTCTTAGTATATATCAATGAATTACTATTCTATTTAAAGGGTATCTGTGAAGTTGTACTGTTTGCAGATGATACTTCTCTTATTTTTAAAGTAGACAGGAATAGACAAGATTTTGACGATATAAACAGTGCACTCTCAATGGTTACGGATTAGTTTTCGACAAATAACCTAGTTCTCAATGCCAAGAAAACGAAATGTGTAAAGTTCGCCCTTCCAAATGTTAAAAATTTTGGACCCAAGATAGTCTTAGATAAAGAGTTGCTTGAAACTGTAAACTAGCAAGTTTTTGTGGGCATAACAGAAGATGCTAATCTTCAGTGGGGCCAACATATATCGAACCTAGCGGGAAGGCTCAGTTTGGCCGCCTGCACCGTCAGGAAATTAAGACAATACTAAGACAATACACTGACGTTGATACAATTCGGTTAGTCTATTTTAGTTATTTTCATAGCTTTATGTCCTACGGTATTCTGCTGTGGGGCCAAGCAAGCATTCAAAATATATTTGTCTTTCAAAAACGAGCTGGTCGAGCAATTTACCAGCTAGGTGCCAGAGTTTATCTGTGAGATTTTTTCAAAGATATCGGTATCTTACATCACAATTCATCTTCGCCACCATCTTATATTTAGGCGAGGAATATTACTATTTTTAGTGTATAAGTGTATATTTTATACACTAAACACAGTAATATTCCCAATGTTAACACTAGAAATAAGGACAAACTACGTGCTGATTCTCTGCCTAGTTTGAATAAATGACTTTTGAATTTTTTACCTGTTTGATGTTTTAGAAAATTTGGTTACATTTGGATTTTGATACCCCATGGAAAGGCAATGAAAGCCATTCAATTTAAGAGTTTAGAAAAAAGTTACATTTAGTGACAAATTCTGAGAATTTATAAAAAAAAAAAAAATAGGATTTTCTCGAACCCCATGAATTTTCGCCTAGGCTTTATGGGGTGCTAAATTGTTGCAAATGGGAATAGGTCAAATTACAAGTCACCCGTATATGTACGTATTTAGTGACTTGTTACTATATTACAGGCTTCCATAGCAACCCTAACATTTACCTCAATAACTTGAGACGGATACAATATCCTTCAGTATTTTTAGGGTACTGCTGACGATTCTGACAGTTCCTTTATATGCTGTACTTAAAGCGGCTGACGTTTGATGTGTGAATACCGGGAAACTCAAGTTTTCATGTTGTTTATATGAAAAAAAGAAGGCGTTATCTTCCCCCGGTATCCGCAAATAGTTATTGACTTAATTTATATATTTTAAGAGATCATAACCTAATTAACATTTATAAAGACAATAGGTACATGGTCAGTTCTAAATTTAGACCCGTCAGACCTATCGAAAATCCGTGCCTTGTATGGCATCGTTTCGTGTATGTATTTTCAGTCCAGTCATATCAAAATGATGATGGATCGTCTCGTCTGTTCATATTTATATCTCTATGTATCAACACGGAGCCGTGATCCAAAAAGCTAAAGACGTGGCTGACATAAAAGACACATCTTCCTCAAAGCCACGTTTCAAACATGCATAGTTCCAAAGAGCCACACATCACCCACGACAGACACTCTTCAAGCTACACTACAGCTATAAAAATAATATACTCACTGCCTCAGTATGAATAGGATGCACGGCAAACAAGATGGCGGCGACAAAACTCGCAAACTCCGGCAGGAACATTGCGCACACCCTGTAACAGAATAACTAGGTCACTGGATGGATAAACAGGCTGAATATGTCGCCACAGAGTAGATAGGTACAGAAGGCTAGCTCCGTAAAACTAGCGAAAACGCACACACGCATAGACGCGTAAATGCGGCGATCTCAAACTAAAACATAATTATGCCAGTCACGAGTGTGCTTGCGTGTGCGTGCGTTTTCGCTCGTTTTATGGAGCCGTTCTTCTGTAAATATCTATTCTGCCATGTCGTGGTCTTCTAGAATTACATGTTTTTGTAAACCGTACTATATTTACAATTGTTTGAACTGGGTTATTAGTAATCAAGAGCGGTGTATCAGTGTGGTATCAGTTACAAATGGACGGATACTCGGTTAGCGTTTGGCGTGGACGGATTGGAGGGGAAATTATGGGAAAATATTTGTGGTGTATTGTTGGGATAATTGAAATTGTATTAAATATCAATGATTTGCGGTTTGCGGCGTTTGTTTGTTATTGCGTTAGTTTTATAACTAGTTTGATATTTTTGAATATGTTTGTGTATTTTTTGAGTTACATTTTCACATCCATTTATAAAGGATGCAGTGTTCGAAAATGGTTTAATGCAGGCAACATTTTTGGCTTCAATTAAGATCTTTTTAAGCCGTCCTTTGTGAAAAATGTGTTGATAAATAACTTTTTGAGATTCTTGTTAGATGAAAAACAAAGAAAATTAAAGCATTGATAATAAATTAGCTTGTTTATTGTTTAACATATTTTAAATAACGTAATCACTAATCACAGGTTTCCAACACAAAGAAAGAAACCCAACAAATCCAGTCGCTTGCTCGCTTGCTACACATAGATTAAAACAATGTTTCACTTCAATTCCTGAACTACAGCCGGAGTCACCCGCATACAAATAAAACCTTTAAAATGTTTGAAAAGGTAATTGCTAGCGTTTCCAGCTCTTTCTTTCTATTGGATAAGCAGCTTTGAGCCGTGAAAACTTTTGTGGTTTCATTTCGCACGCACGCTCGCACGTCAGACCCGCTAAACTTTTAATAGACGGATTTTTATGTTTACTTCTATATGGAAAACTTTAATGACTTGTTTGCACCGGATTAGTATGACAAAGTAGGGTAAAGTTTGATTAGAAACCACTTTGGGTGGTGCTTAACGTCAGCTTTGTTATTAAGCCTTATTTTTGTGAATAAATCCTCATTGAAAAAACACGAAATCAGAACGATTGTGTCTGATGGTGTTCTTTGTTATTATGATCCCTTTATAACATAACATAACATCACGCCTGTAATCCTCGAAGGGTTAGGCAGAGGAGATGTACCTATAGGACATCCACAACTAGCCAGCTATGTTTAAGTTCCATGTAGGTAATAGGGGGTGAGTCTATTGCCTTCGACCGGGCACAAATCCAGACTCCGGGCTGCTACTGAGAAATTCCTGATGGAAAAACCCTTTGTCGAACCAAGAACTTCATGATCCCTCATGATCCCTTTATCTTTATCTCCCTTATTTATTTGATCTAGTTATCAATAGTTCTTTAGCTTATCGGCTTTTAAGGGATTATATCAAGTTAACAATTTAACTGGCAATGGACCAAGTCCCATAATTCGATTTTAACTTTCGCCTTTATTCTTCACTAGCTTTTGCCCGCAGCATCGCCCGCATGGAGGTCTGAAATTATCCCACGCGAACGTACTACCGGGATAAAAAGTATCCTTGTTATCCAGGTTTATACTATTTGTGTGCCTCTGTGGAGCCCTTTTTGCGTGATTGAGTAACAAACATGCAAACACAAACTTTCACATTCATTGCATAATTATACGAATGCGCCATGCTAATTGTTGTGTAAACAGATGTCAAAACGTCATACAAATAGTTTTCTGACAGCTGCGCGCACAGATTAACTCTGCCGACGGCGCGCGAGTCGATTGCCGACTTAACGGAATGTTGCCATTTTTAAATATTATACTTTATTTATTTATGTAGAATTAATTATTGTATATTTATTTTATTTTGATATCTTAATTATATTTCATGGTATGCTGCACCGGTCGACGTCATAAAGTCAACGCCGGCTGTCGCTGAAAACCAGCGCTGGGGCTCTGTCTTGCATAGGGTCGCAGCATCATGCTGAGCGATGGCCGTTTTGGATGTGACGCATATTTTCCCTAAACTTGTTTCTTTTTTAATTTTGTGTTCTTTTTTTGCGTCATGTTTACCGCAAATAAACGTATTTTCTTTCTTTTCTTTACTTTTATAATATTAGGTATACGAGTATATAGTCGGATTTTTAATTTATATATTATATATATATATATATTATAGTAGGATATATGCTTAGATTTAGTCCATATAACTTCATCTAAATTCTTCGGTTCTTCCAAAAGTAATGAAACCATCTCAAGATCCGATATAGCCATCTACAATCTATGACATAAGTGATGTCCGATCGAAGCCAAGTTAATGTCGAATGTCACTTAGTAATATCACCCGGGACCGATGATGTAATGCCCTCTCAGAGGCGAACGGAGTAAATTAGGCGTCATAAATTGGCCACCCATCACATTGACGGTTCGGCCGACACCATAATTTAATAACACGGATCGAACGATCATGTCATTATCTTTACTGCGAACACAGCTTCCAAACGTTTATTTGAGTTAGTTAACCTTCGGGAAAATTGGAGCCTGTTAAAAGTAAATTAAAGCAAAATAAGCGCTTGAACTGTATTTATGGGAACACAAAATACAATGTAGCATTGAGCGACGAAATTGAGAAAGTTATAACAACAACGGAACAGGTAATAACAACAAACCACCAGGGACTGTCAACTTAGTTATCAACAGCACTTTAAAATTGAGTCGACAATTTTTACCGCCGTCTGCGCTGTCTCGTGAAATATATAGCGCGGTACGTACATCCTGGCCGTGTGAATTGTGGAAGTCGAATGACAATAATTGGGCAAGTTTGTCCAGTGGCGCGCTCGTGGCGTGCAACCGCAACTTTGCCGCAGAGGTGGAACAACGGCTAATTGAGACTAACGCGGCGAAGGTGCTCCCGACGGCTAACTTCTGCCGGAATTAAGGCACTCGTTAGTGACTTTTTGCGAATCTGACGAAATCTCTTCCGAAGTTGGTGAAAAAACATTTATGGCTAGTTTGTTCGCGAAGTGCGCACCTAATGAGCTTCTCTCAATCTATATGCTTGTGACATGTGACGATTATAGTGGCTTGTTTCGTAATTGTGATAATCTGTTTTATGTTCCACGTTTTATATCAAAACTTTTAATGAAACTACTTGAAGACCGTAGACTAAACGACGTATAAGTAACTTAGAGCAAGTAGTGGGAACCGTAAAAACTTTAATCATATTTTTGATGTGTGGCTTCGTATATGTTTATACGACGGAGTCTTCACGCTAGATATTGTGAACGTGATATAAATTATGATCCATTGAGCGCCGAATATTCGAGCTATAAATATGTTCATTTACATTTGAAAGGCCTAAATTAATGTAGATCCGATGTATTCAATATTTGGAATTAACTAGCGGAGGTATTATTCATTGCGGATCGTGTTCTTTTGTTTATTGTATAGTGTATGGATTCTGTTAATTGCTATATTCATTCTATGTTCATTAAAATAATATCTACCTGTGTAATATATAAACTTGTATGTGTTAATCCTAACTATCTTAACTTATAATATTGTAATGCGAAATTTGTTTGTTTTTGTTATGCTTTCACGCTAAAACGACTGAACAGATTTGTATGAAATTTGGCTAATGGGTAGACCATGACCTAGATAAGGACATAGCATACTTTTTATCCCAAAACTCCCACGGGATCGAGACTTATGCGGGTGAAACCGCGGGGTGCAGTTAGTATTTAAAGCACACGTGAATTTTAGGGCTGAAAACATAAAAAAATACTATAATTTTAATTCATTGTGATCTTTGTTGGTTATTACCAAAAACTCAAACCTTTGTCACTAGGTTGTGCTTACGTAATACGAGTCCACCAGACGAACGGTCGATAAAAATTAGTTTTAAGTATTATGACTGTAGTTATTTTTACTATACACGCGCAAGCTCCGATGGCAGACACCCAGATTAAATATTCATTGAATTTCTAAATGTGCCTACACGAAAATATCAGACACTCATTACCTACTTTCACAAAATCTACAAATAGGTTTATGGTACATCCTTCAGAAAGTATTTTGCTGTAATTGGCTTCAACTTCCTAGATATAATCACTTCCTGTACACCTTTTAATACGAAAACAGAAAAATAAAAGGGAAATATTTAACTGATCCTCTAAAAACTTATTGTCCTTCTACTAATGAACACTTTTTAAAATTAATGAACCTGTAAAACTTTTTTGCGCTTCCTAATGATGCACACTTTTTTTATTTTTTATTTTTCACTCTTTTTATCTTACTGCCTGTTCTCACCGATGGTCGCAGTAACTAAGGTATAGGGTACCCCGATCAAACGGGTTAGGTTAGGTTGAAACTGTGAAAAACCACGCGCGATCCGTATTGATCGCTGTAACTAAGCTAGGGCATTTCAACGAAATGGGTGAGGGTAGGTTAGAACAGAACCAACCGCGCGCGAGCCGAGTGAGCAAAGCGAGCGGTGCCATAACAGCGGCCGGCGAGCGCTACATCCATGTTAGACGCAGTTACATGGCTTTTGACGTGACAACGTCTTATAAATTGGTTTGCCGGGTGACACTTCAAGAAACTGCGTTACGCTCCGCTCACGTTATGCGCTCACAATGAGAGCGAGTGAGAGGCACGCGTCCCTTCCACTCGGGCATGGTTAGCCCGCCTAAGAGCGAGAGAGACAGACATAAAAAGTGAAAGGCACGCAAAGTCGTTGTCACGTAAAACTTTCGCCCGTATACCGACTTTACAGGCAACCAATTTTTTTTAGTATTTTTAGGACCCCAAAAGAGGTGAAATCATTATATTAGAGTGTTTAATAATATTTGTAGGAGCGCAAAATGGGAATTATAATTATTAAAGTTTCGATTAAATACATGCCAAAATAAAATACATTTATAAATTGCAAAAAAAAGTTGCATCTCGTCCATCATAAATAACCGTCCCTAACACCTACGACCATTCTATTTCCATCGACATTTCACAACACTCGATTCGATCTTTTTATCGATACAATGTTTACCACTCGGAATATCGATTACGCTATCGTAGGGACACCTTGTTTGAAGCCTGTCGCGCCGCTGACGTAGCCACAAACAGCTTACGTAGCACTTTCGTAGCACTACGTAGCGCTGCGTAGCGCTGTCGTAGCGATTATTAATACGTACTTCTACTACGCTTTTGTATCGGGGCGCCGAGATTGTCAATGAACATAGAAAATTGTTTCGTATGGTATTTCGTCTGCGGTGGTTATACGGACGGCGAGATAGAATTATTAGATTACCTCAAAAACATTGGAAATTATCAATTAAATATCAAATTACCTAAAATAATGTTTGTGATCCCTGAATGGGGATTATTTTTATAGTTACCCATAGCTCGACGGTATGATTAAAATGCGTTATAGAAGACGAGCCCTTTCAGGCTTCTTAATCTATTTCTTAAAAACCTAATAACACTTCAGCATTTCCGATATTATTCTAGAATTAAGCTGTCAAACGACCAACGATGTTATCAGCGCGGCTTAACTATAGTTAATTACGTGAAGGGGAGTGGATTACTTAACGATAGCTATTCGCAGAAGGTAATGGGTGTCTATGGGACGACATATCGCGTGCCACATACTGCACTAGGTTATTAAGTGCAGAAAATAGGTGTGATTTGCTGCAAATGCGTTCACGTCACTTGGGAAGTTATGACTGATGTACAACCATTTTCACGGGAAAAATAAAAAGTTATCCGATGACCTATTTTTTAGCTAAAAGTACGAGATTGCTTAATCTGTAAATAGGTCTGTTAAAAATATAGTTTTCTTCGAGTATTGTAGCTGTACTTATGTACAAGTCTTTCTCAACCACAAACACAACTTCACAATGAAATGTCAACCTGGACAAAGCCGAATAACCAAATACGCTTGTTACAGTCAACTACATTGCTGAATCTATACTAACTACTCTCTATTAACTATTATTTACATTATCTATTCTCTATATAACTAAGAATTTCAAGGAGGGCCATGGTCTCCTTGAAATTCTTCGTTACATCATAGACTATCAACACGGTACCATCATCCAATTGCCCTAAAATTCTTGGAAAATTGCGAGCAGCTTCATAGGTACTTGGTAAAATTCAAAATTCATTTATTCAAACTAGGCTGAGAATCACCTCTTTTAAAACGTCCAAATTACATTAGACAGGCCCCCAAAACGCCCGCCCTTCACCACTTCCTAGTGCTTTAGCTGGGAAGAAGAGGCGCAACAAACTCCCCAGCAGCACAGCTGTCTGTTCAGTTAGAAAAACTTGATTCTATGCAATATATAGTCCTTATGCAAAATGATTTACATAACGGGAGGTACTTGTAAGCTTGTTCGTTAAACCGTCAACGGTTGAGTGAGAACATACCTATTCCTACTTGTGTGAATTAAGGGAATGTCTATCATTGGACGGTATATATCGCGTGTGAAACGGAATATACGTGTGATTGGCTACAGTTGATGCGTTATCAGGTGTACTCAACCTTCTCTTTCTTGGCAGGATAGTAATTGGAAATTAACTTTTAAGTAACAGTGCTGTTTTCTTTAAAACATTGTTTGTTGTAAGGCTGTTAGAGATGTGTGGAAGAAAAAGACGCAATGCGGAAGCCTGTGACCCAAAAAAAAACAACGAGAATATGACAAATATGATACTGACAGAAAGATGATAATAATAATGTAGTATCGGTTGCCTGATTACGGTTTTTTTTACATGTCTGCTATATTCTGAGTTACTCTTTGCAAGACAAAGGTTTTTTCTCATAAAAATATGGAAAATTTAAAAGAACTTTGATCACCGAGCTTTGACTAGCAAGCGGACGTGTTCTTTCTGACCTTTATAAGTCCAGGTTTCTCCACGATGTTTTCGTACGACATCTGAGATTAACTTTACTTAGAAAGTACATAAATTTAATGAAATTAAACTAGCTTGTGCTCAAGAGACGGGTCTCTAAACCTCCATAGCAACATATATATATAAGGTAGGTACGTACATATTTGCACATGTGTAAGTTGACAGCTATTTTACTCCTTAAGAAACTTTTTGGTCCTAAGGTTGAGTTTCCCTGCTCCTAGTGGTAGTTTATCTTCAACACTTCAATTGCATAAAATATTTTAGACTTCTTAGAAAATTTACCTCATGGTGCTTATTTCCAAGAAATAATCCAAATTACATTTCTGATTACTTAAAATGCTATTTTAATAATTTAATTCTACTATTGGAAAGTGCTGAAGGCAGATTCGAAGAAATGTAAATGGAGGTACCTAATGGTTCTTTTTAATGTTATATTCGTGTGTTGTGGCTTTTTCATGGTTATTATGGTTACAATCGCAAATGAATGACGTCTATGTTTTCGTGATTTTAAATTTCACCTTGTAGTAGAGAGCTTTTAAATAGAACTTTCAGATTATATTGTTAGATATAATTGGAAAATATAGTTACTATTTACATTATTTGTTCGTGTTTTACGAGTATCTTGTATATCTTGAGTTTTAGATTAATTAACGTCTGGATCTTCTATGATTTCTTTGTACGGTTCGGTTCCGTACAAAATGGTTGAGCTGGATGGTGCTGATCCACATTTTTTTTAAATTGTTCGCGCATATAGATGTAACAAGAATAATGTACCTAGGATTTTGTAAGTGTCCTTGGAGTTTCTTGCCCGTTCTTCTCCATAGAGATCTACGTTTTGGAATGGGCAACTAGTTTCAACTTTCTGTCTAACTATCCGACTCTTTGACAGTTCAAAAGTGTTCAAATGGTTTAGTTGAAATAAATGCTTTGAGTTTGAGTTTGTAATTTTTCATATAATTCGTAACTTGATCTGTATTTGAAATTCAACTGTCACATCACTTTATACGATTACTTCACATACAAAATGTTATAGCATTTTGATTCATCGTAGCCATATAGCAATGCCATGCCATGCCATGCAACGCCATGTGTGTGCGGTAATTTGGTTCTCTACCTAAACCTACTGGATCGTTACAGCTTAGTCACTAAACTATATCTATACATTTTTCTGTCGTCTCGCATTTTTGGCCGTCGTTAATCAGTAACAAGCAGTTAAAGTTCGGTAACTGCAGTAGCTCGGCGCTAGTAGGACTAAGTTCATATCACAATTCACTGAGCATTGAATAGTTAATACTTTTCATATACAGACTATTTGTATGTAACTCTCAATTTGGCAGAAATAGAACTGTGCTTTAGTAAAATATTTGTACTCTTCTTTTGGCTTACCAAAGCTTTTGGCAACCATCTCTGGCTGGGAATGCGTGTGAGGATATTTCAGTTAGTCTCTATTTTGCAGTTTGATTTTGTTAAGAGAAAACATTTGGATCTGTATTATTACGTAAAGGTTTTACTACCTAGCGAATTGTAAGCTTTAAACCCATTTCACATACCCACTCAAAGGAATGTAATTACAAGTTTCGCACATAAAAATATTTACCGCGATAGTAATTTGCTCTCTTTATCACGATTCCTAGAAAGTTAATTAAGATTTATAAAACCGCATTCCTGAAGTAAAACCTACACGAGCTCCAAATACTAACAAATATTATAAATGCGAAAGTGAGTTTGTTTGTTAGTAACGCTTTCACGTTAAAACGGCTCAACATATTCGCATGAGCAGACCATGACCCGGGTTAGGACATAGGATACTCTGTATCCTGGTAGTGCGTTCCTGTAGGATAATTTCTGACGTCAACTCAGGCGAAGTTGCGGGCAAAAGTTAGTTATGATCATAAAGCTTTTTATAGTCATTCATTTATAGTCATTGTGTTTCCATTTTTTCACAGAAAATTTAAAGAAATTAATTGAGTCTCAAAAATTGCAAAGAATGTGCGCAATATGGATGGAGTTATGGAACTATGGAGAAGTGTCTTGACGCTGCCTGAGTGTGCGTGATCCATCGCCGCCCGTTCCATGTCCACCGCGGACAGGGTGGATGGAAACCGGGACATGAAGTAATTTTTTGCTCCGTTGGTGTAATTGCTGTATGGCGATCCAGTAGGAGCATTAATAAATAAATAGTTTCTATTTACTTCAAATGAATAGAAATTTTGACAAAAGTTTTGTGTGTTGTTTTGTCCTTCAGGTAGATTATTGAAAAATATTGGACACGTATTTTTTCTTTTTTTACGTAATCAAAAGATTACGGCGATACATTGAGTAGGCAATACGTTAAAATGTGGCATGACGTCACTCCCCGGTAGATTTTATACTGACTTGTGACGTACCGAGCCCCCACTCCCCAACTTAAATGCGTTTTATCTAAACCATTTTTTATTAATATGATAAAGAAAAAAATACGTGTCTAACATTTTTTTAATATGAGACTGACGGACTAAATAGTTTTTTTTTCCACAGTCAACATACCTATTGATGTGAGAATGAAACGTGATAATAATTGATTACAGAAAAAAAGAAAGGAACAGAAAATACGTACAAAGATGATGTTCTTTCTTATGATAGGCTTTCCATAGTATTGAGCGCCATTTATTAAGATAACACAAGGCATTAGAGACAGATGCTACAATGTCTATGTTGCTTTTGTTTTTTTTTTACTAGTCTGTTGACCTGGCGAGACCAGTTTCTTAAGAACCAGGTTCTTAGCCTGGGTTTTTAGCGCTGTGTGCACTTTCTAAGTTAATCATAATGGCTACGGGTTCAAGGTAAAGACTAACATAGTGTTGAAACTTGGACTAAACAGACTGAAATCGTGAACTTGGAGTGAGCAAAACTTTCATACATACCGTTTTTGTTTGTATGAGAAATAGCCTGATAAGCTTTTCCTAATATTATAGTGTCTTTTCTGTCATACCATAGAGAATATTTTGTATTTTCAACCTACATTATTATGACGATTTCCGGGTATAAACATAACATAACATCACGCCTGTACTCCCCAAGGCGTTGAGCAGAAGTGTACCTATAGTACACCCACATTTCGCCAGTTATTCTTCAAGTCCCATGTCGAGCCTATTGTCATTAATCCGAGAAATTCCAGATGAAAAACCCAATATCACTCCAACCTGGTAATCGAACTTAGGACCTCATGCTCAGTAGTAGTGCTTGCGACCACTAGACCAACGAGGCAGTTTAGTCAGAATTTGCATAAGTACCTCAAAAATAAACAAGCATAAAAATCACGTTTTTTTTTACGCAAATTACTCAAAATATTTTGAAAAATGATGCCGCATGTGATTTGTCACTGTTGGTTTTAAGACACAAATTCAAATTAACGACAGATACTGCGAAAAAGTGGGTGTTCATCACTTTCACGCACACCCTTCAGCCGCCTATGACAAATGAAGTGTTGGAGTAACGCCTCATTTATCTTACTCCCGAACTCAGATGGAAAAAATACGGTATAAATATGGAAAAATAACGACAAATATATCTAAGATTTTTATAGAAATATCGGGCTGAAAATCACCTTTATCATTCTCAGAAAGAGGCTACGAATATGTAAAATGTTGATAGATATGGAAATGGATATGTCATGTTTTGTAAAAAAAAACAACGATTGTTGTTACTCACAACATACCTAGATGCCAACAATAAGCTGTGAAGACATACAGTAGAACAACTCCCATGCTTGTATCCCAAAATTATCAAACATGACGGAACCAAATGACGAAGTATCGCCGATAATTAAGCGCCATTCGTCATTGTGGCCGGAACCCTCAACAATCACAGATCGGCCGACTCACATATTGGCCTGATTGGTATTAGGCGTGGGTCCTTCCAAATGCTCCGTGTAACCACATACCAATCAATCATATACACATAATGTATTCATTGGCGATGTCACCAAACAGCATGTATCTACCATGTAACACGAGAAAAATACGGAAGCAATAAAGGGTTTGTACCAGTAATGGAACCCGAGGGATCGCAAATCGTCACAGCAGTTTCCGTCTTGTCATATAACTTTTACTGCTCCTATATTTTTCTATTTATTGTGCTCTTTTGTTTGTTCTTAGTTTTATCTTCGCGGGCGATTTATGTGTATGTTGTGTGGCTGGGAGCGGTTACAGGTTAACGGCAGACGGTTCTGACGTAACGTGCTTACTTCAAATGTCTGAATTATTTTGGTGGCGGGCTCAGATAAATTGCATACTTCCGAGGTAAGATATATTTGATAAAGGAATTTGTTACGACTGTGGATATAGGTATAAAGTTTTAATGACCACGAAATTGGTCTGAAATGGCATATTTTCTATAGGGGAGTGGAAACTAATTCATGAGAAAACTATTAGCTCTAATTATAAGCTAGAAAATCTATATCTAAAAGGGACCAAAGCTTGTAGATACAAGTCTTTATACTAAAAAGTTTTCGAGTTAATAAAACTGAGTAAAACCAAATATGCGAATGCAAATGTGTACAACAGCGAAACGTACCTAACGTTTAGGGTTTTTACGGTTTTACCAAATAGGGGCGCTGTTAGGGTAACTTTTTTTGTCCTTCCATCTGTTTGATTACATTTTCGCTACCATACGCAGTGCTCACTCCTGTACGATTCGTTTTTCATTGAACCACAGATACATTATGGGCACGAAGCGACACCACCACACTCGAACCGTAATAACGCATCTAGGGAGTTTTAATTAATAAATGGCTTGATTATTCCTGAATAACGATACACTCACATTACGAGTAAATTAATTACTAAATGTAATTAATTACTTTATGCGAGGCTAAGACAAAGCCTCGTAAGTAACTATATGACAGGGTACGGGTACCTACTATGAAAAACTAATTTAACTCCGCGGTAAAAAGTTTCGCGCTCTCCGGAGCCTCTCTCACTCCATTACGTTATGAATGGCCTAAACAGCCTTCGAGTCTTACGTAAATTCTCTTGTTTGCCTATTCCGTTACTTTGGCTCAAGTTGCTTTGATTATTATTCCGGCGAGAGTTTAACGGTTATATCTAACTTTCGGGAATATTTCATTAATTAATATTAACGTTATTAACTCTACCTACTGTTTTTCTGGGTAATTGCAGTGTTCTCGTGTTTACCGGTAGAATAGCTTTTTTATCTATTTGAGTCATTTTGTTTATACAAAGCTAATGCTGTAAATACATTGTGTTTACGTGTCTTGCATCCACAGGGTCTGTAACGCAGGTAAACGCAAGAAGTTTTATATTACAACATGTATTACTTTCAAATTAGGGTTTCCGCATGCAGCCATGAATTCGAAAGTAATTCCATTATAAGTTTGAAACTGAACATTTTCGAGTTGCAAATAATGTGGCAGCCTAAAATTTCCGCTTGATACTCTAATATGATTGGAGTGAGCTCAGCGCTAAGCACATTAAAAACTTTTGAGTGTCATAAACAAGTTGTTGTCGTCATGCATCATAGTTATTGCCTACTAGCAATATATGTCTCGTCGACGTACGTTTGTACCTGCATTGAACACAGTCGAATGGCCTCGCTCCAAGTCAGAACTTCAGCGGATTAGAATGATGTTCGAGCTTCGTTATCACGTTATTGTCGGCTCTGAATGCGTCATTTGCGTGTGAATTCTAACACCTCCAGAACACCGTTAAGGGAAATAGGCAGTAGTGCTCCGTTCCCACTACCTGCACTAAGCCCAAATGGATAGAAATACCAACGATATTTGCCGCCTAGACGCAATGTAAAGAACGGTCGAATATTTTTGGAATGTCGGCACATTTTGGATGGAGCAATTCTAGTGTACGCCAATATTTAGTTATGGTTTTCACGTGCGGTCCTGTATTTTCTAAAGGTGCTCTTGTATGGTATAGCTTCACACAAAAGCGAACCTTCTCAAAATACACAACCGCTGCGGACTTGATCTCAAAGTTTTCCTTTCACTTGAACTTCGTTATCGAATCGTAACAGTTTACATGGGTTTGTTATCAAAGGGATGTTGTAGATACATGTACAAATGGGAACCGCAGCGATGTTCTGTAACAAGTCCGGCGGACTAGAATAATAACGAGAGCTCGAAAATCGTTAATAGGATTATGCTGGCAAATTGGATATTGAGCATAAGCCCGGCTAAGTTGGCGGTGGACAGCAAGTATCCGTAATTAGCAGTAACTAAGGGGATCGGGCGCACGGGTGCCTGATTAAAACTGGCTTAATTGGAGCAGTTGGTGGCCCCCACGCCTCCGTGCGGCCGCTGCAGCCCGACCCAAATCGTAACTACTTATTAATGGCAACAGCACTGGCATCCTATTACACTCCTATTTTAAAAGCAATAACAACCAAATCAAATGAACATTCCGAGATCGTTTACATTCATTAATTATGTATTTTAGTGCTATAGTTAACTTTCATGCGATCTTAATTGGAGGTCGTTTGTTTCTTCGGTTCTATGTTGCTACGACAAGGGATTTAGGTCACAGCAATCTAAATGTAAAGTATCTACGTAATATGTGCATTTCTCATTTATTCTCCAAAATTCTTTCAATGTTTTCAATTTTCATCTCAATGTGTAAAAGAAAAATATTCTCAATTTAAATATTCCGAAAAAGAGATACGAGGCTGGAATACATTTTTTTGCCAGCATTTCTCTGTATCAATCAGATTCGTACGTCAGTACACGGTAGTGCGTGCAATTTGTGTGTGACGATAACGAGCCGACTTGCAAAATAAAACCCTCGACACGGCCGGGATTCACAGCACTCACCCTTTCTTTAACCCCACACTGCGACGCGTTAACTCAATTTTACCGCCCAAAAATAAATTAAAATTCACTCTTTGGTGGCGTAAACAACCCACAACCACCCGATCAGGGGTATATTGTACTGAATAATTAAATAACCCACGCCTACTTCGGATAAAACAGTGGATTATTGAGTTCTAACAATTAAAAGTTTTGCTATTCAATTAAAAATTAAGTTCGAGTTAACAACGCCGGTCAACTCTGATTGGGCTTCCATATTAATCAATGTTATGTCATCGTGAGGGACAGTTGTTATAAACTATTTAGGGATATACTTTCCGTTAATGTTTGTATCGATCGACCGATAATATAAAATGACTGAAATATTAATAAAAGTATTCTGATTCTACGATTACTTGAATTTTCCATACGAAATTAATTTAGCAATGAAATCTCTCATTGCAAGTGGAATAGAACAAAGAAAATAAATAAAATACTATTCTTATTTATCTGCAGAGAGTTGAGCCCTCTAGCTCTGCATAATAAGATTAACTATCAAAGATAAAATGAGTTTACAACTCAGCCTAGGTAACTATACTATAAATATAAAATATAACTATATAACTATAAAACCATTTACAATTTCAGTAAACACAAGAACTGGACATCATACAGCGTCTCCTTCAATTAAAACTGTTTCTATCAACCTAAAGGTGTTGATAAACTTGAGCATTCACTTGTAATGAGCATTCTAGCGAATGTTAGATTACAGGAAAAAAACGGGAGCGTTTTAGCCAGCATTCTAGTGAGCGTTCTAGCGAGCATTCTAGCAAATTTGCCTCGAGCTTTTTGCCGAGCCGAGCCATTCTGTCTTTGTTCCGCCGCCGTCCCTCTATGCCTAGAGCATTGACTAGAGCGTTCGCTAGAATAATCGTGAAAATGTTCGTAGCGACGTTTGGCTCTATTCGTTGTATGAAATTTAAAAACGGCGAATGCTCGATGTTCTGTTACAAGTGAATGGCTGGTCTATCAGCTCCTTTAGGGTAGATAGATATGAAATAATAATTCATTCTCTCAAGCACTAGAGATTTGAAAGGCCTTCTCATCCAATTAAGCCTTCCTGCGTTCTTTAATCAATCCCATTTAGGCGTTAAAGTCATTGGAGTTTTAACGAGAACTGAGTTTGGCCTCACTGCCGATTTTCCGTTATATAATCAAAAGTTGGAATTTGCTCCCACTATAAAACAAAAAGTTTCTCGTTGGTGTATTAGTCGTAAGCGTTACTGCTGAGTATGAAGTTCTGGGTTCAATTCCCTGGTCAAGCAAATTGTTATTGGGTTTTTAAATCTGGAATTTCTCAGTAGCAGCCTGGGGTCTGGAATTGTGCCCGGTTGATGGCAATAAGCTCGCCCCGTATTACATGGGACTTAAGCATAACTGGTGAAATGTGGGTGTTTTATTGGCACACCTCTCACCTCTAGTCGAATACAGTGGAAGTTCGTGTTGTTATGAAAATCAGGGAAATCTCGGCGGTACGTAATTAGTTGTTACATTAATTTAAGGTTGTATGGGTTTTAATTGCATATTCATATTATGTATGCGCTGTTGTATGGAGTGCCGCCATGCTTCCTACCTCTGGTTTTATAAAATACATTAAGGGATGATGTGATATGTACAAATTATAAAAGGGATCCGGATAATACTGAGATGTATGTGTATGTTGGAGTGTGTTCTGTTTGCGTGTAGGTAAATTATAAATATTCAAGTTGGTATAGAATGATTTGATTATTATGTCTGCCAACTTGTGTACCTATTTTATTTATAATTCATTACGTTATCTTATAATATTTTTAGGTTTGTCCCTAAAAATATTATAATATAGTCGGTGATCTAAGGGTTTTTTCCTTTTGTCCCTAAAAATATTATAAGATAACGTAGTTAATTCATTCAACTTGTGTACCTATTTTATTTATAATTCATTACGTTATCTTATAATATTTTTAGGGACAAAAGTCGGTGATCTAAGGGTTTTTTCCTTTTGTCCCTAAAAATATTATAAGATAACGTAGTTAATTATAAATAAAATAGGTACACAAGTTGGCAGACAATCGGTAAATTACATTCGCACAGACATCTGTGCGAATGTAATTTACCGATTAAGTTGAAATTTGATACACATATCAACTTCTTACCCAAACACGGACGTGTAACGAAAATAAATGAATCATGAATACGGAATCACATATCGGTCGAAAATTGAAAAAAAAAAAACTGTTTTGCAAACTGAACTGTGTGACATATCAAATGAAAGAGTTTGTTGTGAAGATCTGAAATATTTATTTTTATAATTTGAAATAAATACGAAAATTTACCATTCGCCTATCTGCAAAACTACTAAGCCTTAATATTTTGAAAAAAATATAGAAAATAGCTCTATACTTATAGATTACAGGAAAACCTATAAGAAGTCTATAGTCTTAAAATAACATGGTAAATCTCCCAATATTGTGCGTACAAACTTACATTTGCAGTTGGAATGTATGGGAGAACAAGTTTTTCAACTACAATATTAAGTTTATCCTTGGGATAAATTCATCCCAACTACGGAACTCTTTATTGTGTGTAGTCCGAAACGCTCTTGGTCGGTTTTTATTATTATTATCCCCGCACAATCAGAGCACTAGCCATCTTATCTCTTCACCTCCCTTGGTTGACTGGTAGAGAATGCATTAAGTCCGCCGCATACAACCATATCATTTTATTTCTTCCCTATCACACAGCACAATATAATTATGTATAATTGTTTTTAAACAAATATCTAATCCAGTTTAATATTATTTGCTACACATCTATCTATTACTATAAAACTGATTTACATCCGTATGCTGAACTGGGCCTATTTGGCACATCCGTGAGGCACACGGTGCTATTCTAAGTTATTTTAATTTTTTTGTTTTTATTGTGCCTTGACCTGTGTAGCGTTGTGTGGACTCACAACTATAATTAGTCGAGTGATGCTAAAATATTACAATTAGTAAGTTCCTAATCACATCACTAGAATCGGGGTACAACACTAACTTTCTTTCCGGGGACGCTCGTTCATTTCGTTTCCGCTTGCAGAACTGGTGGAAGCAATTCCCTGATCCTAAGAATTCTGTGTGCCCCGACCTAGGGTGAGTTCCACATTAGTTTGGTAATAATGCCTGACTCTCTGTGCTGGATAACCTATATTGATTTTATCACCTAAGTAGTATTTGATTTCGCGTGTGTCAATGTCGGACACGCGGCTGAGAGTTATCCAGCGCACAGGAGATGGTAATATGTATGTATTACTGCTGCATCGAGGTGGTGTAGTGCCTTGCTGTGCTATTGTTGGTGATTAGTGAGCTAACTGTTATGATTACATTTACTTTGTGTTTTGTGCACGCGTGCTCACATACTTAACCTAATTTTAGCATTTGTCAATGTGCCACGCTATGATTGCAAACTCTCTGCCTGTAAACCGCTGCGATGTGCTGAGCGTTACTTACAATGCTTCCCACACCGATCCTTGGCTTTAATAAGGGGAAGAAGCTGGCACATCGCATGCGGCTTGGCTTGCTGCTATTGCACCGCATCTAACATGCGCTCCCTATGGCGCTTCCAGGGCTCTTCGTTCCGGGTTGAGGGCAGGACCCCCTTAGTCAATCCTGCACTGACTTACCTGCGGCCTACCGCCGCAAGCTACCTCCACGTGTTACGAGCACGAGCCTGCGCTGATAAGCCTCCGCGGCCTACCGCCGGGAGCTGCTGCCTTGAGCCTGCGCCGACAGGCCTCCGCGGCTTACCGCCACGTGCTTCTGCCGCGAGCCTGTGCCGTCAGGTCCCCACGTCTGCCACGTGTTGCCAAGGACGGTACCCTATTGTTTACTGGTGTTATAGTGCTCAGAACAGAACTAGTGTTAAGGACCTTACCCGTGACCTAGCCGTGTTACTTATTATATGTATTAATTTATGAAACTGTTTCTTTTCCTCCCTATTCTACCTACCTATCCGATAACGGCCTGCACAGCCTACCCTGCGCAGCCCTAGCCGTTACACCTGAGTCAAATAAATTTATTTTCTTTCTTTCTTTACATTATTGTATGTGAGAAGTTTAAATAAATAAATAAATGCTGGTCGGTTTACTTTTGTTGGTACAGGAAGAGACAGTCTGTATTTTCACTCTGATACACCGCCATTGTAGGAATGGCGCCAGCAGTCTCACATTCACGAAAACAATATCTTTTATTTTGATAATTCAACAAAATTGATTGCGTAATTGTCCAATGCAAAGCAGACGAATTTTTCAAACTTATTATATGATGGTTTATGTTTTCTTGTCAAAATGAAGTGGATTGTATTTGTGAATTATTCAAACAGTAATGGTGCAGATGACCTTATATAAGACACTTATTAAGTACTAGCGCTGGCGTGAATGTCGGAAAATATCCCACGGATACGTACTACCAGGATTAAAAGTACCATATGTGTTAATCCTCGTTATATACTATCTGTGAGCCGAATTTCAACAGCCGTTTTTGTGCCAATCCGGAACATAAATACATCCAGACATAAAGGCAAAAGGACTAAAAATATAAGGTACTATTTTATTACATAAAGAAGTAAGTACACAATTCACAATACCTGTAATACAGCAATGACACGAGGGCATGTAGCAGCAGGTTGACGAGGTGGTAGCCAGCCGGCTGCAGACCATGGATGGCGTAGTTCCATCGGAATGTCAGCACCGTCAGTGGACGGTACGACTTGTGTGATTGTTCCTGGAAACAAGAGAAACAAGACATTAGGACTTTATCAAAAACACAATAAATAAAATCATGCATATGGCGGCCAATTTCAAAATTGCACCGCGTGGGTAAGGGCCTCAACAGCAACCGATCAGCTGTTGGACGAGTCTAGTAATATTCATATACTCAAAAATATTGGATTTGACGGTATGCAGATTTTTTTTAAATTGTTAATATGTTTTTATTTTATCTTATTACTAGCTGCGCCACGCATCGTCCTCACATATAATTATATAACTAATGTACTTATACAAAATATTGTAAAACATTTTAAAAGAGTAACGGTGGAGTTTCTTGCCCATTCTTCTCCATACGAAAACTACCTTTTGGAAGGGGCAACTAGAATCAATTAATTTTTTTTGTAAATTTTTGACGTTCAAAAGTGCCTTATACGGGCCTACTTGAAATAAATGATTTGACTTTGACTTTGACTTTGACGCGGTTTCACCCGCGTAAGTGTCGATCCCATGGGAATATCGGGATAAAAAAATAAAATAAAGCGGCTCTGTACTTTATCACGAAATTATAACCCCAAAACCATTTAAATAAAAAGTAACTTCAAAAATTAAAACCTTACTGCTGAAAAATCATGCTCAAAAAAGTATGAATCAAGAAAATATTTCAGACAGAAATCAAGACAGGTACAAAAATGGTCAAGGTAAAGCTGTCGTCGCATGCCACTATAATATTGTAAGTGTACAGGCTTTTAGGCTGTGTAGCGGGTTTTAGTTTTTGAACTTGCTATTTTGGTGAAAGTTTTCATATGATTTTTTTGTTGAGGTTCCAAATTCAAATGACATTATGCACCAGCGGGTCATAATGATATTCAGTACAATATTATTGCTCAGCTAGAGCCTAGGTTTTTTAATTACTTAGTTTAGGTTAGGTTTGCAAGACATTAGCGAGCAGGTTTTGAAAATATTTTTGATGTTGTGGTGATAGTTTGATTGATATTGATGCCGATGGTCACTTCTGAGGCATGCTGCGAATACTTGCGGTATCGCGCAGGTCTGGCGAGGTACTTCACAATCTATTGGCGCGTACGAATATATATATCGCTGTGCTTTACCGCGAAAAACCACTAAACATGAGCAGCTGATTGGTGAAGCTGTAAGTGCATTGTATTTTATACGAATCGGGATTTCGGGAACCTGTTGACAAAAATTTTGGTGACGAATTTGAATCTTGACGAGTTGGGACTGATTCAGGGTTACGATAGTATTTTGAAAAAGTAGATTTTAAAAGGTCAATTTAATTATTATATCAAATAATCTAAATTCAAGGCTGACCCAATTTAGGTTGCCATCGAGACGCTAAGAAGAAAAGGACAATCAATCTATTTCTAATTTACATTTAACTTCTAAAAGTATAAATGGACCAGTTTACCTATTTGTAAAATCCATTTGTTTTGTAAAAGTGTTAGTAGGTCAAACGCTCTAGTTGTTAATTGGATTTAAGGGTAGATACAACCTATAAACCCAATTAGCGAGGAAATTAATATCTGCTAGGACTGCTACTGTTTGAAATAACTTATTTAACTTTGTTGCAAATTGACACGAGATTATTCCACATTACATACATATTAATAAACTATAGAAAAGCGGCTATATAGATTTGCGAAATTAAGCTACGCTTAACGAATGGGTGATCGTTATAAATACATTGAAATCTCTCTGTGCCTGATGTGACGGTCGATAACCGATTGTCAATGAAATAATATGACATTAATTACGGTTTCTCAGAAGCCGGAAAGTCTGACAACTGGTCCAACGTTCTTTTTTTCATGAGATGGGAAATTATCACATTACTTCTTCCGCTCTGGGCGGAGCGGAAGGGCGTGTCAGACTCTTACTGACTAAAACCCGTGTTCCTTCAGTTACCTATACGTTGCCAGGGGCCACGGTATCCCTTTCGGACTTTCCCGTAACCCCGGCAGGCATCGGTCCTATCGGAATTGGTCTAATCATAGAATATTCGGGGCCGCCCAGTAATTAGGTTGTCCCATCGTCTTGAGTATAGTTTTTAGGTACACTGGAAACCAACTGATGACTGAGCAAAGATCGATTGATTTATTACACAAATAGTTACATTTAATCACGTACTAAATACATAATTCAACATAAATAATTGAACTTCGTTAAATTTATTTGACTTCACGAACAATTCCATTCAGCCGCTAAATAAAAAATGGAAAACTTTATTTTTAATTAAATGTCACTTGTAGTGCATGTAATTAAAACTATTGTGCAGAATTAATTAGATGCTCCACGGAGCTGTTCTTTTTAAAAAGTAGGTATGTTTTTCTTGTTTTTGTTTTAACTAAGGTTTACAAAAATATAAAAGCTTATGTTTCGAATTGTACCGTGTGATTGTGAGAGATAGTCAATTCTTAGTTATAATAATAGTAACTACCCAACTTATGTGTATTTTATTTGAGAAAATAAAATAATAAAAATGGTTTTAACATAAAAAAAACCGTCTGGGAATCAACATTTAAGTCAAAAACAAACCATGCGACTTATTCAAATAAGTAGATACAGAAGTCTGACTTTCATAGGTAGGTAATCCAGGCTAAACAAAGTGCGCACTCAAACCTTTAAGTAAGTTAGAGAGAGCATACCTTCAATTTTCGTATAAGTAATACTTATCAAAGATCTACGATTTCAGCTCACTTACGTATAGGGAAGATAATGCTATATGACTTATGATTTACATGATTAGGGAAATACCTTTTTATTATATCACGCAGGAATACGCACAGTTGTAGGTTCTGTACTTATAGTTTTACCTTGGCACATTTTGCAGATGAAGTTAATATTAAGAGGGAGTAGGGCCTGCGAGGAATTTGAAAAATAGCTATTTAAAGAAACTATTGCAGTCGTGTTACCTCAAGTCTGCCCCCGTAGAGTGCGATAGGGACAGCTGCAACTCAGACCGATTATATCACAAAAAAATGCCTATCTTTTCATTTTGTTATCAGACTAGCTGCGCCCCGGAGTATCACCCGCATACGTCTCGATCCCGTAGGAATATCGGGATAAAAAGTATTCTTTATCCTAACCCAGGTCATGGTCTACCAATGCACGTCCAAATCCGCCATCTAAGCGTGATAGCGAAACAAACTAACACCGAAACGTCCAAAAATTCAAATCTTTTCTCGTTATAATATTGGTTTAGAAGTTTAGATGGGCCAGGATTGTCACACAATGGGTGCCTGAAGATGGGCCTGATCACCAATTCAAGGCAGGCCTAGGAAACGCTGGCGTAACGATCTGGACACAGTCTTGCCAGATTCGTCGGAGAAGACAAAACATAAAATATTGGAAAAATATGGGGGGAAACCTTTGCCTTTAGTATAATTATAAATACTGAATTCTTACTGTTTTCTTACACAAAAACTCAGAAACATTGCCTGACCTGGGAATCCATCGAAGATCCGCATTCTCAGTAACATCGGTACTTACTTTACTATACCATACATTATCAGCCTGATATGTTCCCACTGCTGAGAGGGAATGGGCCACGCAGGCCCAGTGCGGGTTGGTAGATGTTATATTTCTTCAAATTTTCGGTTCTAAGAAATACCGGATTCCTCACTATGTTTTCCTTCACCGTTTTGAGAGCAGCTTCACTATACCATAAGTCTGATATACTTATGGTATAGTAAAGCTGCTCTGCTGAAATTAACGTTTAAATAGCTGACTATTTAAACGTTAATTTACCTACCTACGTATCGTTATGAAATGAAATGAAATTGTTTATTCTGTAAATAGGATATTGCAATCACTTTTACACGTCATATTAAAAAAAAGAAGAAAATGCTAGATGAGTTCGGCGTTTCCTATCTGACTACTCTGAGAAGAAAGACCGAAACAAACTCAGAGGTCACAGTCTCTTTTAAAGTCCAGACATAATCTTGGTCAGGCCATATGAGGACCATGTAGATTAGTGTCTGAAATGGTCTTTTGAGGAAAGAACCACACAGATTTGAGTGGACCTGTCCAGTCAGTGCAAGCATTTGTCAGTAATCGTAGAGCTCAACTCAGAACTTAAGGAGCTCAACTAATATGTATGAATGTTATGACCCACATGTTACCTATGTATGTGTTTCGCGAAGAAAATCTGAAAACAAATAACATTATGTTTGGGTATATTCTCATTCATACCGGGATAATTCATTCCGTTACAAGCGAGTGGTTTTCAGGGAGTGTCGAGAGTTTAGACAGGTGTTATCTTTGTGTTAAAAGTGGATTGAGCGTATTACAACCGTGTTTTAGTCAGTGAACGTCCAGTTTAGGGTACGAGCCTCTCAAAGACTGCCACTTATAAATAGCTTTTATCACTACAACTTGGTAAATAATTGGCGATATTAGAGAGAGTGCTATCGGCTATTTCCAAACAATTTTTTCAAAAAAACAATGATCGGTTGTATTGCCTAAAGCTACGGTTTCCTAGAGGAGCGGTGGCCGCCACAACGCTCGCTGATGGCTGTCATGAAAATTATGGCAGCGGATTGGACTTTACGGTGTCAATAAACGCTCTCTACGAAAACGCATGACCGCGTATCATAAATAATGTTTCAGTGACGCCATTCGTCGGTAAATTGCGGACGCTATGAGGCGGACACCTCTAGAAGACCGTAGTTTAATAATCATTTGGGCAATATTTGGTCATCTCGCTAGGGTGCTGTTCTTAGGCTCCACTACACACGCTGATCAACACAAAACCTATGAAAAAGCATTGGAACTGCTGGTCGCTGGGCTACCGGTGGCTGTGGTCGGTGGCCCGTTTGCGCGGATCCTTAGTAATTTTACGACACCCACTTGAAGAGAGTTGGTTGGTCAGTGGTTTCTCTGTGCTATGGTGCTATGAACCACACGATTAACACGCAACAGCCACACCCACTGTTAATAAACGCATTATTTCTCGTTAAAATCGGGCGTGGTCACGGGAAAATTTATTGACGGCATTAATCGTATGCCATTCATAAATGGGCACATTATCAAAAGTGGGCGTGGTACTTATCAACGCGTTGAACGTTGTGCCTTAAATACAGGCGCAACGTTCAACGCGTTGGTAAGTGGTGCACGTCATGTTGGCGAGGCATTTGTGTAGAGATGAAGTTAATTATATTGAAGCAAAAAAGAAAATAACCATACTTAATTTATTCTGTAATAAAAAGGCCGTAACCTAACCTAAACTCACGCCTTGTTCCCAAGGAGGTAGGCAGAAACTACAGAAACACTACTGGCTATAAAACTTAGGCAAAATGATAATATCTTTAATTGTCTGATACATTTAACTTTTAGAGGCATAAGGAACCGGGTGTAAAGTGCACTCATACTCTATAGAAAAATGAGGATCCTCCGACCAGGCGGGTATCGTGTCTGGCGGGCAACTGCCCTACGATTGATGTCGGATAGTCTTATATATGTCGTTCGCGCGGTAAACTCTAATTGCGCGATGCAGGATTTGTGTGACTTCAGGATTTTGTGTGACGTCAGGTCTTTGATGTGTAGTTCGCATGTCGCGATATAGATGCCGCCACAAACTCACACCATTATTCATACGTTATAATAATATTATAACACATGAAAAATAGCAAACACGCCACAAAAATCTGTCCATAGACAGGCATCACACAAGCTATTTGCCTAAATGATAAATAAATAAATCAGTTTTATAGAGCACGGAGTTACACGCACAAAAATGTGGCTGTCTCATAAAAATGATTCATCGTCTAACAAAATTAGCAAGTGGAACGGCAATATGGGCCTTCTTCTTTAAATGAAATTCCATGTCAGGTGTAGAGGTAGTGCCATAATGGGAGCACATATATCACCTACAACAATATGGGTGTGCTAATAAATATCACTTGTCAGGACTTCCCCAATCCTATTAGAGTCTTTGGAGGACGCTGCATACCTCCCCGGCGGTTTTCAAAAGTTTAATGACCATCGTAGTTTAACAACGAAAACGTTTGTCAGTTCCCAAAATTAAAATTCAACTGTACCAAGTTATGTTGCCGTAAAATGTAACGGCGTATTGTTATAGGATTACTTTAAAAACATTGATCTACTGTTACATAACAATTGGGATCGGAAGAGGATGTAGAAGGTTGCTAACTCGATTCGTAGGAAAACATTTGTTTGCACTTATTACGAATTCATTTTGGCTCGCGGATAAGTGCGCGCGCGGAGTTGGGCCGTTTGCTTCCAAATTCCGCATGGGTCATGACATTATGAGTAATTATAGTACGTTGACAACGGTGATTGAATGAGGGACTCCTATTGAAGTCTGGGTGGTTGAGTGACAGGTATGCGGTTTCTCAATTTAAAACATGATCTGAATTTCAGGTGTTGTTATATCTTTTATTATGTGGATTCTCAATTTAAAACATGATCTGAATTTCAGGTCTTGTTAAGTCTTTTATTAGTTCATGTTTTCATAAATGTTTTAACAATATTGAATTATAAGTTGGCATGCCAAAATTTATGGCTTCAAGCCTCACTGGAAAAGATTTACAAGTACTTTATAAATCGATCGGTCGATTTGAGAAAACGTGAAAGCCCTACTCTAAGTTACTACACGGTCTTCACTCAAGGGCCATTCAGCTCCAACTTTTATAATAAAATTAAGCACAATTACACTAAATCATTAAGAACATAAAATGCGCGCCTACGGTATAATTATCTAAGTGAATAAATCTGTATTTTTCTCATTTCGCATAAAAAAGTAACAACACGAGCTTTCAGGAAATGTATATATGAAAATTTTAAATGACACCGCATTCTGCATATTGCGAGCGTTACGTTGTGCTCGTATAAAGCGGTGAGCACAATTAAACGCTCGATTATCTGGCGTATAGCTTGCGGTCTGCGGTGTGCGCATTCATCAGTCACCGAAACAAATTGATGGGTTATGATAAATAATAGACACCCGGGCGTCGGGCACGCCAGCCAGCCACAGAATAGATAGGTACAGAAGGTCACCGCCATAGAATGAGCGAAAACGCTGTAAGACGCACTCAAGCACTTTCAGACAGGTATTTGTTTTGGATTGAGATTGCTTTGTGTGAGTTTATGCTGGTTTTACGGAGCTACTGTACCTATCTACTTTGTGGCAACATAATCAGCACATATTCGCGGTTCATGATCAGCGAAGGCAAGCGCACTCGCGATTTTCCATTGTTTGAGAACTCCGTACGGACACACGTCTATGTGTGCGTGTTTTTGTTTTCGCTAGCTGTATGAAGCCGACCTTCTGCATATATCTCTTCTGTGTTCCAGCTGTGGCGTCGGGCACCCCGACCGACGCGTCAGCCTTACCACCATACCATACGTCACGGACGACAACTTGCGAATGTTCGAGGGGAGAAGCATGCTCAATCGGGGTTTTTTTTATCCGCTAATGTTTATCGTTCCATTGTTCGTGTACAAATAGCTGTTTTTTGATGCGTTAATAAAGATGCATTGGTTGCTGTAACGGAATTGATTTTGTTATGGTTGGTAATGCTACATGTGGCAGCTGAGCGTTCTAATATTAATGAATTATATTCAGGACGAAACGAATCATCTTTATGGCCCGTTTTTTGTTCAATATATGTGCTTTAACGATTACATAAGCTGTTGTTAATTATTACTGGATTGTTAGATATATATCATACGTATAAATATAATACCTCTTTTTCGTTCCGTGTCCGATCAATATCTTCTATATTTCTTAGTAAATACATACATTTTATCACGTGTTTGCTCAACACTTCATGGCCAGATCCAATCCCAATAAAACCGAACAGTCCAGTCTCCATTTATATAATTAGCTCCTGTTTATTCCAAATGACTTTTCCGTGATAACTGTATCAACAAAAACAGACATAATATAAAACAGAAGAAAAGTATTCAACGCGGAATTAAATCGATTAGCCGACGCCGACGCCCTTCAAATGCAAACACTCCATCATCGAGGTACTTTGTACTATTTGGCATAAAACGACTGGCAGATGGCAACACAGCCTTATATTTGTTCAAAAGATTAATGTCTACCGCTGTCTGCGCGTAATAACAGCAACCAAACAGGGGTGACAGAATCACTGGCGAATAAGGGCCGCCACACATCGGCCCACGCAAGGTCGCAAGCGATCAAGTTCCAAAGCATATTTGCTTACGGGACACCTGATACTGTAAATTAATTTTGACTCTTGACCTTGTTGAAACTGTTAGTAGCTTGTTTGTGTAATGGTTTATCAATATAGGCTCCGTTACAAATACAGGTTTCAGTTTACGTAAGACGTTTACTGGTTTACGTAACCAACCGGTTACGTAAACCGGGTAGTAGGTAGGTACTTTGAATTCGGCGACGATAAGTAGCTTAGGTATTTTGAAATTTCATAGGCCCAAAATAATGTTGTCAGCAATATTTATCGCATAGACCCTTCAGAACAGCACATTTTATGTAAAGTAAGCCTACTGTTTAATTTCGGAGTCCGCATGTATAATTGCCCGGGTAATGTGTAAATCGACTCTAACTGAGCCTCGAGACCGACGAATGTGGATTTCTTCGTTGTTTTTGTGTTCTATAAAAGCTTGAAATGTAATTATTTTTGCGTGGGAAGACAATTTTTATAATTTTAGTCATGTATGAATAGATTGGAGTGGGAATGTGTCAATTTTTTTCGTCCTTATTAAAGATGGAATAACTTTTTATTGGAAGACGGATTTGTTTTATTTACCTACATTATTATAATTACGAGAATGTGTCGGAATCAGGCAAGGCTGACGACTAACAACCTAAAGTTTTATTATGTCTGTTTTATTAGAATACAAAAATCACGCCAGCCTTCAGAAGATCAGGTAACTTTGTAACAAAAATTTGCTAAGAATGTCCGCAATATGGATGAAGTTATGGAACTATGGAGAAGTGTCTTGACGCTGCCTGAGTGTGCGTGATCCATCGCCGCCCGTTCCATGTCCACCGCGGACAGGATGGATGGAAACCGGGACATGAAGTAATTTTTTGCTCCGTTGGTGTAATTGCTGTATGGCGTTCCAGTTTGAGCATAAATAAATAAATAAATAACTCCCTTATGCAAGGGATACACGAGGCTAGTTTTTCAAAGCTAGAATATCAAGCTAGAACCTCTGTATACTATCCTGGCTTGCTGTCCTGGCTTGGTATAAGTTAGAGCTGTTTACACGATGCTAGTAAATTGTACGTATTGCGGAGACTTAGTTCGTAGAGTAAAATGATCCGAATTGGTGCTATCTTCGCCGGCCGGCCACAAGTCAGGATAGTACAATCGGTGGTGGTGGGGAATGTGGGGATGCTCAAAAATAGAAACCCATCCATTAAGCTATCCTAGCTTGAGACGCTAGCTTACTAGTTTTCTCACAAGCTTACTAGCCTAGAAATGAAGCTAGTTCTGTATACATCAGGCTAGAGTGACTAACTCGCTAGCTTACTAGCATTTTATTGCTATCTAGCTTCAAAAACTGGCATACATATAGTTCCTTGCTCTTGTTTCACGTTTATATTATAATTTTATATAAGTATATACACAGAAACATATATTTATATGAATAAGTTTATGCTTTATGTATGTATGTATTTATTGTACATGTAAGTGGTACACCACTGACTACCTGCAGTATTGTCTCTCCTGTTACCTTTAATCCATCCAAAGGTTGTCTGTAAAAGATCGCTTTAAGCGATAAGACCGCCCATTGTGTCACCCTATGTAAAATTTCTAAATTTATGTCTGTAATTTTTATGTTGTACAATAAAGAGTATTCTATCTATCTACCTATCTATCTGGCCTCGTATAACTCGGGCATTACAACCTATTTTTGGGAAATTAATTTGATACTCTCGTAATTAAAATAATTACACGGAAATATTCCAACGTTCGTTAGCATTATGACGGCTGAATCATAATTATGTAAATGTATATTAAAATAACAGACAAGAAATATTCAAATTCTAATCTTGTTGTTACAGAAAATTATAAAATTGCTCTGTTAATTATGTAAACTGAAACCGACGAAAAAGTATTCTCTTTGGTACAAAGAAGAGCTATGTTTTCTTCGCAAAGGGAAGAAAAACGTCTAAAGCAAGGCCCGCCCGCCCAAAGAGCTGGGGCGGAAAAACCGCCCAGAGCAAAAGGTCGCCTTTGCGTAATCCCTGGTTTCGGAGCTTTCGCTATTACATAGAGAAAAAAGCAATTTAGGTCTCCGTAATACACTGAGATTGAACTACGTATAATATTGTAACAATTACGAAGGTAAATATGTTTTAATAACTGTTTATTTTGGTTAGGTGTGTCAAAGTTGCTCGGGTGTCTTATTTATGCTATGATTTTAGGGACTTTTTTATTTAGTTTTACTCGGCCACTCGTCGCTCGTGTTAGGGAGAGCTCGAAATTTCTTCCGATATACTTGAGAAGTCTTGATAGTTTGGTCGTCGATAGCAGGACCAACTAAACAACTGACAACTTTTTGATAACTTCTAAATTAATTGGATTTAAAGCTAATGTATTATAGCTATTTATACAAAAAGCAAAATAACAGACATTTACGCGAACAAAGCAATAGTAGGAACTATTCAGTTTGCTTTTTTTTCTTCCATCTAGTGTAATATACCCGCTAGACGAATCGTGTCGTCACGTAACGATGTGTCAGTTTTCCTTCACTGTCGAGTTGCCGACGGTGACTCTACCAAATTGGACTTTTTATTGAAAACGAGGAAGAACTTCAAAGGGTTGTATAATGTTTTATTTTCGGCCCTAGAAATGTAATCATACTATTAAGTCGATGGAGAATTATAGTGATATTAATACGATTGAAAAAGTTTCTGGTTCTTATACAGATGCCACCCTGTATATAAAAATATGTAACTAATATTTATTTTACAGATATGTACGTCTTAAATATGACCTTTTAAACATTTTATTTTACACAATTTCGTTATGTCTGCGTACAAAATGGTAAAGAACTTTACAATCATACGTGATTACATTTGAACAAATACTCGAATAAAGATTTTCCAATGCTTTGAAATTTTATTCGAATAAAAAAGCGCTATCAAAAGCAGACATTCCAATATTAAAAGGTTAGAAATTCAAATACAAATCAGGCCAAAATAACGTAACAAGTGTATTAAAATAATATCACAAAATAACTGGAAAATGAAAGGCGTATTTATTGCCTGCGACCTTGTCGCGTATTGTTAAAATGTGACGCCGGGGGTTAATACAATGAAACTTTTTTCATTTCGTACGAAAAAACTGAACTCGTAGAAACGAAAATAAAGTGACGTAATTAAAAACTGTTATTCTTTTAAAGTTACTTCGTCTTACTCTTTGGATGCTGGGAGTTTGTGCGTCAGTAAATTGGCTTGCTTTTCTGTTTAAAAAGTTGCATTTGGCCTTCATTCATTCGGTGCTTTCGTTCATTCGTTTGGTAGCAGTAGAATTCTAAGGAGAAATATAAAATACTGACTTTGCCTGCGACATTGCCCGCGTGGAGGTCGGAAAATATTCCACGGGAAAGTTCTACAGGGATAAAAAGTAAAACTCGCCAAGCAAAAAAGCCAAATTTTATCAGAACCCGTGGAGCTGTTTTAGTTTGAAAGCGTAACAAACAAACAAACTTACTTTCGCATTTATAATATTAGTTAGGATTAACGGAGAAAAGTTTTTAAGTTACCTTACGTCATTTGATAACTTGAGATCTAACTGAAATAAGATATTTTATTCTATTCAGATATAATACTTATTTCATTGGAATTCGTTATGTTATATTGATCGGCAAAGACCTTAATGAAAATAAGTTAAAATCAGGCATCCTTTGCGATTCTGTTTATATTAGTAGGTAAAGTATAAAAATGTAGGTAGCTCTTACTACAAACTTTTCCTAATCTTGAAATATCTTTACCTAATTTTGTTGTTCTAAATAAAAGCTTTTGTTTGTGAAAAAAATCGTATTTTCTCATCTTAACATTACGCAGCATAATGTTTATAAAATAATCTCACTACTCGTAACGAAGATAAAATAAAAATGTTGCTTGATACATTTTCAAACAGCAATTTGTCATTGTCTTCGACGAAAAAATTAAGAAAGACATTAAAATAATTCTCCATGTTTGTTGAGAGGTTTTTTTAGTGAAGAATAAGTAATAATTTATGTTATCCAAGATACTTTGATGGATGATCACAATTTATTCAATTTATGTTTACTCAACGCATATATTTACATAATTCTCGTGTAGGCTTTTATAGTGATTATGATATTACAGCGGACAGGTATCTGAAAACGTATTTTTTTTATATAATGGTTATTTTACGCTACGCAGCATTTTGAGGTAGTCAATAACTTTCAATGAGTCTTAGGCTAGTATATAAATGGGTACATAATGGTTTTTGATTAACATAATTACTTCTTTATTAATAGGAATGGATATGTATGTAGGAATTAAGTATTTGCAGGCTAAGTTAGGTTATTTTATTTTTGGCATTGGTGTCATTGCTGTGTTTACCAGAACCACTTATTTTCGTACTGAAGAACTTGACTTCAGTCGCTTCAGACTTTTAGTTACTTGTTTAACATATACTGGAATGGTGAATTACTGTATATCATATAGTAAATCAGACAAACCGTTTGCCTACATATACAAATTATAAATATGTAAGTGGCGGCTCAATTGTGTCTGTGGTGCGGTCCGCATTCCAATTGGGTGTTGCGGTTTGATTCCCGTATTAGAACTTACGGTTGTTTGTTACGATTGTCATGGTTCACGATTTGGATTAATCGTGACACTCACGTTGAGAAGTAAGGGATATACTAAGCCTCATATGTTAGTTTACATTTTCGTATTTTAAATGGATGTTTGATGCTTTTTCGGTTATAATTAATATATCTATAGGGACGAGTTGAAAAAAACCGGCCAAGTGCGTGTCAGACCACGCACAATGAAGGGTTCCGTCGTTGGGATGAATTTTTCTCAAGAACAAACTTAACATTGTAGTTGAAAAACATGTTCTCCCATACATTCCAACTGCAAATGTAAATTTGTTCGCAGAATATTGAGAGATTTATCATGTTATTTTAAGACCGTAGACTGTTTATAGGTACTGTAATCTATGAGTAAAGAACCATTCTCTGTACTTTTTCATAATTTTAGGCTCAGTAGTTTCGAAGATAAAGCGGGGGACTGGTTAATTTTCATAATTTTTTCTTAAATATCTTTAAAAGTATTTATTTTAAAATTAAATAAAAATTAACATCCATTGTATTCGGAGCAAATTGACTGTGACAGACGGACAGACAGACAGACACACGAGTGATCATATAAGGGTTCCGTTTTTTCCTTTTGAAGTACGGAACCCTAAAAATGCCAGTGATTAAGGAAATATTTTTAAAACATTATTGCCTAGTTACCCATTCGATTCCTTATTTTACAATTAACGGGTGAGCATATCGGCTTACGTAGCTCGTAGGTAAGTGTCTTATCAAAAACCAGAACCAGCCTTTTGTAAAACTGAGAACCTTTGAACTAATTTAGACTTCAAGATATTTCGATAAAACCTTGATAATAACACGTTTGACGACGAACCTCAATAGGTAGGGATGTGAAAAACCAATGAAATAAATAAATACATTAACGTAAAAGTTGAGTCTGTGAATATTTTACTATTCGGGCTTTGATTTATATTTAGTATCAAAGGTAAATAAGTTTCTATGTAAAAGTACGAATGTAAAAAAATACCTATCCCATTAAAATTTCTTTTGATGTGAAATACAAACATAATATGGTAGGCTGTAAATATAAAATGGAGTATACCTGGAAAAAATAATTCGAGCATTCGAGAAATTCCGGGAAAAAACAGTAAGTATTATTCAAATCACAATTGTAATTCTTTGACAGTTGTATGAAATGGATATGCTGCATAGCATAATCAGCCTATAATGTGCCCTCTGGGAAACAGGTCTTCTCGCAATGAGAGAGAGTGGTGGTAATCCACCACGCGGGCTAGTGCGGGTTGGTAGATGTCACATATATTGTTATTCAGTGGGATTATTATAAGCTGATTATGCTTAATTTATTTTATCCATAATTACGATTCGCGCACACATTTATGCACCATAAAAATACGTATATTCGGTAAAAATCGAAGTTAATTAACACTGCAATTTACATTGTATTACCATCATTAATGTCTCAAAAGCTAACATAATAGCAGCAAAACGTTCAAAATGAACGGAGAACAGTTCAGATTGAACGTAGCCAACAATTTCGAACGCGTGACAATTTTGATGGATTGCCGTGACGTATTTAATTTTAACTATCGATTGCACAGACGCATGCCGCCCGTTTAAAACACGATCAATCATTTGAAATGTTTGGAATACAGGCACACGGGTACCTAGATACATATTTCAAATATAAATGTTTGTGAGCCCTGAAATGGTAGGGGGTGTGTAACTGTAGGTAGACATATGTACAGTTGACAAATGTGCCTGGGTGGTGTTTGTAACATGGTTCAGATTATTTTACTATCGGAATAATAGTATAAAAAAAAAACGAGCGAGCGTTACAGTAGTTGCATATGATGCGTAACATCTGACATCTCATCTTGGTTACATTAAGGTAATAAGCAACATTAAAGGGGCGGGGCCCCGTCATGGTCGTTTCTGACAACCAACTCTAGCATCGCGCGCGCTCATTGGTCAAATCAAATAGCGCGCGCTTCCCCGGCTTCCTATGACACACTTCCGTCCCATTTCATGGAATCACTCGCACAGATTTGATTATTAGATTTTTTTAGTTTTTGATTGCAGGAAAACGAGAGGAAAAATGTTACACATAAAAAAATCTGCTTCAAGTGAAGCCCTTAATATAAGTCCTATTAGGTTTGACATTTTTGGGTTTCATCATTATTATGAAAGAAAATTTCAACGTGTGTGTATTTCTGTGTTAAGTATGCATTCACACGTTACATTATAAAACTGATTTACATCCGTCATTTCACTCCCTCAGGGGGCCTACCACCACCTCTTTAAGCAGTATTATTTTAATATTACTTTAGTGTGGGAAAGAGATGAAGCTCTACAGGACGTATTGCTCCATCTCTTTCCCCCACTGAAGTAACATTAAAATAATACTGCTTAAAGAGGTGGTGGTAGGCCCCCAGGTCCAGTTGAAAACCAGCGTCAGGCACTTATATTTTCTGGCATTTTTGCTTAACTGGGCCTTTTTGGCGCAGCCGTGAGGCAAACTTCCCTGCTATTTTCTTACATCGCATTTTACACTTTTTATTTCTTTTTTTTTTATCTGCTGTATATTGTGTGCTTTTTTGTTTTATAATATATTTTTTTATTTTTCTTTTCTGTCAACGTTGAAGCCGGTTTAGCATTGATCAAAAGAAAAGGTTCCAAATTGGTAGTCACAGTGGTGCAATTTTGGCCATTGTCTTTTGATTTTATCATTAGCTATCGTACGGCACAGACTGTTCAGTGATAATGAAAACGTTATAGAATGCTTGTAGTACAAATGTTACGTAAACTGCAATACTAAAACATTACGTGCAAGTTGTTCCACGTAGCCTCGGAGCTTAAGCATCGTGATTTATTTGCCCCAGTCGGCTCCTGCAAGTAGCGTGAGAAACAAGCATCAACTTGTTTTTAATTTATTTGTTATATTGCTGAAAATAATAATAATAATAAAGCTGAAGAGTTTGTTTGTTTAAAAGCGCTCAATCTCTGAAATTACGCATTAAAAAAAAATCTATTTGCATTTGATAGCTCAAATCTTTGAGGAAAATCACGCTATGACTCTTAGGAATCGAGCAAAAAGAAAACAAGTCAGAAGGAACACTAGCCCTGCGACCGCATCTGCGTCTGTTGTGACAAAGCAATACGTGCCGAAGTTTCGTATGTTTTACTCGCTAAAAAGATATCGCGCTAATGCGGTGCTTCGCCATGTTTATTTTGTACCGCCACCCGGTGGATAAGTGCTACGCACCCCGAACTATCGCGAAGATAACCGATAATGGTTGGTCACATCTGCGTGTATCGTATCACTGTGCGAAGCTTCGTCACAATAGACGCAGATGAAACCGCAGCATAAGCGAAAACGAAGTAACCGGGCACAGCTTATAAGATATCTTTATATTTATGTTCAAACAAGAAATTTCACGCTGATCAAATCGCGGGCATAAACTCGTCTACTAATAAAATATATCTATTACTATGCGCAACTGCTGAGCATGAGGTCCTGGGGTTGGATTCCCAGGTTGCGCAAAGTGCTTTTGGGTTTCTATAATTATGGAATTTCTCGGTAGCAGCCCGGAGTCTGTATAAATTTGGCTAGTTATTGCTCTGCCCATCCCTTCGAGGAAACAAGGCGTGATGTTATGTGTTATTGCTGTGGGTTGCGCACAAAATGAATGATGTTAAGCTCCTATTCATTCATCTTCTAATTTTTCGACAGAGATGAAAGATTACGGATGGCAAGGAAAAGTCAGATAATCGTAATAATACATGGAGTCAGATAATCCGAAATATGTTGGTACATGTTGCGTACTGAAATCGCAATTCATTGAATAATTTTGTAACGGAAAGACAAATAACTGCTATGTGCCTATAATTTTGTGCAAGGATTGAAAATACACTTTACTGTTACTGCAAACCCTGAATCAGACAGAAAATAAACAGACGCAGTTTTTCTCTTTCTAAATCATGGTCACGTTTACAGGCACCAATCTCTTTTACACAAACTACAAAACCCAGCAGAAGCCGGTTTTAATATTGGTTCTGTTAGAATTGAAATCACAAAATGTAACTCAGAAACCTATCGAGTCATTCGAACCAACACTACATTTTTTTTTGACCATAGAAATCTATGTAGCACAAAATAATTTTCCTACATAAACCTATGTGGAAAAGACAGCTCTACTCTCTTTCGAAACGATTGAAACGACATCTTTTTTCGACATCTAGTAATCTACATCGTTTTTTTTATAGGCATTATAGTGTACTGTATCACTGCTGGGCAAAGGCCTCCCTACACAGCGGTTTTTTTTAAATATTGTTGCATTATGCTGAGATAGGAGCATTATTGGCCTCGCACAGGCCGTATTTGTTTTTTTTTTTGGCTTCTTTTATTCTAAAAATATGTTAATTTTGTTAGTTGTAAATGCTCATTTTTTATTACTGTTTGTATGTCCTGTGCGTGGCCAAAATAAAATATATTTTGGACCGCCTGACTGGGTCCGTGGGCGCGGCAAGTGTACAGTGGACCGCCTGACTGGGTCCGTGGGCGCCGCATTTGACGTGCAAGACGTTCATCAGCCTGAGTCGACATCCTGCACTGACCCGAGTCTATTTGGAATCTTTCCCATAGCCCACCATTACTAAAGGTAAATCCCATCAAAGTATAATATTTAGTTAGTTTCACTTACTAGCTAAAGACGATCCGACGTAGAATCGATGTAGCCCGGTGTTCCGGTTAAAGCGATGCTAATACTGTGCCGAAGCGATTAGTCAGGCGGCGATAACACTACCTAGAACCTGATATTGGCACCCGCACGTAATTGTTATGGCATTTAGAATATCTCTGGTCGGTATACCTAGCTTTAGATTATGCAGAATGTAGGTTAGGTACTGAAATATGTGGATGGTTGTACTTGTAGGTTTTGCAATGTTTTATGTGAATTTTAAGAAAGATGTGAGTATATTTGGACTTATAATCGTGCTAGCCGTTGTACATTATTTTTTTGGTTGGGAAATTATCAAATAACTTCTCCCGCTCTGGGTGGAGCGGGAGGGCGTGTCAGACTCTTACTGACTAAAACCCACCCGTGTTCCTTCCGTTGCCTGTACGTTGCCAGGGGCCACGGTATCCCTTTCGGACTTTCCCGCAACCCCGGCAGGCATCGGTCCTATCGGACCCGTTCACTTGCTGACATCTCTTTGAGGCACGCGTGGAACACAACGCGCCATCGGCCCGGGCCTGGTCCTTATCGGACGGCGAGCTACCCATTGGTCACCGTCCGCAAACCCGCGCCTACGGTGGCCGGGAATCGAATCGCGAGAGATCCCAGCCACCGATCGCCTCCACGAGGACACGACGATGCTCTGCCCAAGCCGGGCATACCTCCACCGTAGCTAGACGTTGCCCACGACTTCGTCTGCGGTCCAGAATGAAAAGTAGCCTATGTCTTTCTCCAGGTTACCTACCTATCTGTCAAATTTCATAACGATTCGTTGAGCCGCTTTTGCGTGATTGAGTAACAAACATTCATACAAAATTTATAATATTAAGTAGGATGTAGTAACTTGACAGTTCAATGCAAAATAATGTTACCATAGTCAAACTTATAGTGTTGGTTGGGTAGTGAACGAATAATGAATTGTAAAAATCGTTGAATTGGAATAAATCTCAAAAATGTGGTTGTTCAATTGGAATATTTCAAATTAATAATTACCTATTTAACTAGCCTTTTAGTCACATAATACGACAGCATAACGCTTTTATTTTAACTTTACACAGTCAAGCGTAACATTTTCAGTTCATTGACTTTTCAAAAAACATTTTTAAATTATGTTATAAACGAATAATGTTTTTTAAGGTTTCAGTTATTAAATTCAATTAAAACAATGAATCCAAGTACATTATTAAAACAAAGAAGACGCTCGAAGCATTGTTGGTGTGCGAACATAGTGAATACCCAGGATTTCGAAATGTCGAAGCAACCTCAATGATTATAGTTAACAGTTAAGTTATTTTTAGATGTACCTACGTAGATAGGTAATTTACATACTTCGTCTAAAAATTGTCGCGCAAAATGTGAAAGTACCTAAAGGTGGTTTCCATTAAAATTATTATAGGTACGACTTTTTTTAGCCAAAAATATAACTTGAACACGATGAATAGTTGTCTCAATTCCATTTTATGCTTGGGAGATTCTGAAAACTTTTGAATATCTGCATTCCTTTAAAATGATGCAGGCAGAATGGTCAACATCGGATTGCCAAAAAGTCCTTTGTAACTACGTTGGTAAGTTTACCAAGCGACGAATCAAACATGTTGCCACTGCAACGACGAGGACCGTAATATTTTTAAATGGTAAATACACAATTGTTGACTTAATAAACCATTTCTACGGAATTATTAATTCATATAAACATTTGTTTTTGTTGCCATACCGCAGATTTCGCATCGCCACTACAAAATATTATGGCGATATTATAAAGTCTGTGAGCTCTTTCACGCCACTTAACATTAAAAGGGAACATTTATTTTGTTTATCAATAATTATTGTTTACTAGAAACGTTTGTGACAAAATTATAGCTCGTGGTTAATACACATATGTAAAACATAATAGAAGTGTAACGCACGTTGAAACAAATTCACCTAATTGTTGTGTTATATAATATTTCATGTTGCATTGCATATATATGGACGGTTCGTTTCATCTATGCGACTTTTTGTAAGACTATGATCGCTTTTTAAAAGCTATGAATAAGTACTGTCATCTCAACTTCTGCTAAACTCTATGCCCTCATTGTTTTGTTCTATTTTTAAATCGGTCACTAGGTACCCGCAGTAACCTGTACTCGAACCATAGCCAAGTCTAATCGATATAGGCATAATAAATGAACCTAAACCGTTCCACAGGCTATTGAAATACCCCTATTCTTTATATATTTCTCGTTTGCTTAGTACTGAGGGCTAAATATTTTTCCTATGTACTGTTTTTCATGCAGTCGGTATGATTGGCAGTCTGGTACATTGTTCGCTTGTCGTTTTATGTGCCTGCGGTAGTGTTACAGACTGTTTTCCTGATCAATAGTCCTTTATGGAAGCTTCGTGTATACTACTGACAGGTTTCCAAACAAAATAGAAGAGCAAACTAAAAAGATAACAAAATAGGCACCCTTACAAGTTATTTACACAAGAAATTATAACAAAATAAATGCATAAACTTTGAAATTGATTGTGATTTTAAACGGTTTGCAAAGTTTAAATTGTAATTGAAAGTTTCTAGAATTTAAATGTTAATCTCAGAAGCAATGAAATTCGTGGATTCATCTGAAAATTTGGTACACTCCGTTCATTTTCTTCGTCAATGACTAAATTAATTTTGACAAAAGTAAAATATTTCAGAGACATGAGGAACAGGGTGTAAAGTTCACTCATACTCTATAGAAAAGTGAGGATCCTCCGACCAGGCGGGTGCTCAATGGTTACATATGTCGTTTGCGCGGTAAACTCTGATTGCGCGATGCAGGATTTGTGTGACGTCAGGTCTTTTTGATGCATAGTTCGTATGTAATGCTACTGTGGGCTGGCGGATGAAACTCGGGACCATGTCCTGTGGGACTGTACGCTGTACGCGGAGGATAGAGCGGTAATGCTGGGAGACTGGAGAAGGGAGGTAGCGAGTCCTGTTTACCATCAGGAGCTGTTGATGCCGCCAAATACTGATTTTCGCATTTTCTGAGAATACAAAGTTAAAACCAAACTTTATACGACAAAAATTACATAAGAATTAGCATTTTCGTCCGCCATTATTTCTCATAATCGTCGGCGTCAGAATTACTTTGAAGTGTTTCTAAAAGCGATTGCTCACAACTATGTCAGCGTTTCTCTCCCATAAAGGAGTGGACAAACTTGCTGTAAAAACATTCAAATATCCGGCGACCAGCTTAGTTACCCAACGATAACATCAACTTGCCTTGAGCCAATTCGTTTCGCGAAAATTACTACTTAGTAATGGAAGTAATTTAATCGAAAAGGTCAACTGTTGTTTTAAGTGACAGCGGGTCATTTTCATTATGTCAAGCACCTGTCGGCCGTCGGCTCTCCTCGGGGGATTTTCTTTCGTGCTGAGAAAAATCAATTTGCGAGTATTGTTCTAAGTTCTAATCTTAATCAAAAAAAAATATTGGAAGGGAAAGGGAAATGCGATGTGATTTTTAATCAGGATCCGTTTAATTTGGTGTTGTGTTTTTATACTTCGTTGCGTTTATTTTCTTTTTCAGGAAGTGGCAGTGCTGTTGGCAATGATGAACAAGATTTTTTAAAATTATTTATAATTTAATAGAGCACATCACCCATGTCCTCCCTCTCATAAATGAGATTCCTACACACCTTCCCTCCACCCACCACCAGACACGCCCCAGAGGTTTAGGTACACCTCTGCCCATACCATTATTTTTTTATTTTTTTTTGTGTGGGAAATTATCAAATAACTTCTCCCGCTCTAGGCGGAGCAGGAGGGCGTGTCAGACTTCTACTGACTAAAACTCACCCGTGTTCCTTCCGTTGCCTGTACGTTGCCAGGGGCCACGGTATCCCTTTCGGACTGTCCCGCAACCCCAGCAGGCATTGGTCCTATCGGACCCCTTCACTTGCTGACATCTCTTTGAGGCGCGCGTGGAACACAACGCGCCGTCGACCCGGGCCTGGTCCTTATCGGACGGCGAGCTACCCATTGCTCACCGTCCGCAAGCCCGCGCCTAAGGTGGCCGGGAATCGGCCTGCGATTCCCGACGCCCAGGGCGTCTCCTGCGGCGGCTAGGGGCGTGAGGGCGCGAAATTTGCCTCTCCCTCACGCGTTCTGCCTCCTCCTTCGCGAGCATTACTGCTTCGCAGAAGGAGGTGACGGCTTCCCATGCCTTCTCGCTCCATACCATGGCCTGGACCAGGGCCGGACGCGAGAGATCCCTGCCGCCGATCGCCTCCACGAGGACACGGCGATGCTCTGCCCAAGCCGGACAAACCTCCACCGTGTCAAACCGTGTCCTCCGGGCGATCCACGCAATGATGACACCCGGGCGTTTCCTCCCGCCTGATACGAAAGAGGAACCTCCCGAAACAACCGTGTCCGGTGAGGACCTGCGTTAGGCGGAAGGTGAGGACGCCGTGGCGCCTCTCTAGCCACTCCTCAAAGAAGGGATTTATCGCCGCAATAGTGGCGTGCCCAGCACTGGGTTGCGACAATCGCACTCTCCGTGACGCCATGAGATCCCGCCGGAGCTCTGTCCGCTGTGCCGTGATTTCTCGCGGAAACGGAGTTACGCCCCGGCGTTTCGACTCCTCGCGCCACTCCCAGTTGTGCGCGAGGACTTTTGCCTCCAGATCCCATGGCGCTACCTCTGCCCATCCCTTAGGGAAAAAACAGGCGTAATGTTATTTTATGTTATGTTTATAGAGGATGCCTGTTGGCTAAGCAACAGATACCTATGAATTACAGATTGTATTGACATTCCAAAATCGAATAATGCAATAATAATAGGTAAGCGAACCTTGAAACCTGAAACGAGCTCTAAACAGTCCAAATTACAGCTGTAACTACGTTAAGCTGGGATATACCTTACAATGAGTCACAAGAGAATACCTACAAAAATAGTAAGCTACCTGCTCGTTAGCTTCTATTATGTCAATGTAAACACCGCAGTGGCTTTATATTTCTATTTTTCTTTGAACTCTGTTTTTCAGACCGCGTATACGAGTAGTTGGCGTTGGTTTTCTTACAATATTAGCATACAAATTAAATCTTCCACCATTTTCCCGACCAAAACGACCAACGGGAACCACGGCCGCGATTAAGCGTTAAAGATAGCGGGAAATGTCTGGAATCAATCCACTCTAGGACTCATAAAAACAATGTAGGCAGGGAAGGGTTGAACATAGAAATTCCAGTAAAGAACTTAATTTTATACGATACCAAAGGCCTTATTTTTCAACGATTTTCAATCCTTCAACAGGGTTGGCATAAGCTTATGTCAGTCCCGTACATTTTTGAGTTTTTCATCATCGCTATCACTGTTAGAACGTCCCTCCCTTCATCATCATCATTTCAGCCGAAAGACGGACTCCACTGCTGGATATAGGCCTCCCCCAAGCACCGCCACTTCGACCGGTTCTGAGCTTCTCGTATCCAGTGGATTCCTGCGGTCTAAGCCCTAAGGTTGAAGTATTCTAAGAAGGGCCATAGGAATTTATTCTCCAGCTATAGAACTTAGCCTTGAACTCTGAATAGCCATGAAGTCTTGAAACTTGTGTTCGATAAAGAAACTTGTATTTACTGTGATTGTAGCATCATTTAGGTTTTCTTTTGCTTAGGTAAGTTTTTTGTTTTAAAGCAGCACTCGCTGATGTAGCAATATGGTAGATTTTTATAAAGTTCGCACGCTTCAAGCGTTTCGCATTTCACTTTGGTAAGGATGCAAGATTTTTATAAGCCACTTTGATAATGATATTAGAATGAAATTCCGGAAAACTGAAAGAAGGGGGAGTTTTTTAAAAATGTTACTGTAATTTTTAAAGAATAAGTTTCCTCTCTGGACTATGTGAAGCAGTTCCTTAGTGTTATAATAAAGGTATGAGGGACAGGGTGTAAAGTTAACTCGGGTGTCATGTCAGATGGGTAACTGCCCAACGATTGATGTCGGGAGGTCGTATATATACTCGCCGCGCGGTAAACTCTGCTTGCGCGAAAAACTTTGCTTGCGCGATAAACTCTGCTTGCGCGATAAACTCTGCTTGCGCGGTAAACTCAGCTTGCGCGATGCTGGATTTGTATGACGTCAGGTCTTTCATGCGTTGTTCGTAAATAGGTATCTAACCTATTATTTTGAGACCTACAAGGGCAGTAATTACGACACCCAACTACCAAATTAAAACCTAAACACCGGGTTGTATTACCTATAACTGAAAAGTAGAAATTCATAATTACCTATCTTAATTAAAATTTTAATACTTATATTTTCAGAGTACGTCATTAGTAGGTACCTAACGACACCGTACCTCAGCTGTTTATTAATTCAAAGCCAAGTTCTATTTAGTTTAGTGACACCTAAAACAATAATTAGGGCTCAAATTAAGGCGACAATAAATTCGGGCTACTTGAGCTTATGAATAAAATATACAATTAACTTTAACGAACTTTATTAATTAAGTTCGTAACGGATATTGGATGAATAAAAACTGTTCTGTGTTCTACTTTGAAGTAGGAACAAAAACTGTCGGTAATGTCTGTTGTATGGTCGCTCATACATACATGAATGATGTGGTCAGCATCATTTATTGATCATCGATTTAAAGTTTACCACAAGTCGACTTAAATCGAAAGGAACGTACCTACGTTGTTTCGTTCCTGGACAGTCACCAGAAGGACTGTGTTCGTGCGGTAAAAAGCCATATCGAAAAAAAAATTGGGGCCCAGATAACCTAACATTCTAATTAGCTACGAGTATGTACAATCAGGGAAATTAATTATTTATCAAATTGACACAATACGTCAATTTGTCGTGTTAAGGCTACACTGGCCGCCGGCTTTTGCCGACCGGCACTCCTATATGTGGCGGCTCCTTTGTACGGCAACCAGGGCGCATCGCGGCTTGCCCGACGGCAAGTCACTGTGGTGTGTAGTAGCCTTTACAATCAGTTTATACAACTGTCAAAGACTGACAGTTGTGATTCAAATATACGATCAATTTGAGTTGGTAGTCAACTTGATAACCAAATTATTTTCCCTGACTTTAGCATAACTATAACCATAATCAGTCTGTAATGTTCCCACTGCTGGTTCACAGACCTCTTCTCTTCGAGAGTAGTAGGCTGTAATCCACCACGCGGGCCCAGTGCGGGTTGGTGTATGTCAGATGTCTTCGAATTTTAGGTTCTAGGACATGCTGGTTACCTCGCGATGTTTTCCGTCACCGTTTTGAGAGCAGTGGTGCTGAAATTATTTACACAAAGTAAAGCGCTTGCCTGGGTTCGAAACCCAAGGCCTACAACTCGTAAATCGGGGCCGTTACCACTGGGCCACCACTGAGCTTCCTACTAATATCAAAATATAAACTAGCTTTTCAACTTCAACAAGCTTTTTATTAACTAATTAAGTTTCCTTCGTATGTATTTCACATGACAAAAAGTGTACCGAGCGTAGACCTAGTTGGAAACAGGGGCAAAAACTGTAGAGGTCGGTGGAAACAGTTGAAAGTGTGGTGAATGGCGGCTCATACATAAATAAGTGATGTATGTAGCACATCCCTATGTGCTGGTGGAGTTGAGCTGGAAATTATAGCGCTTTGTGAGAGAAAAGGTGAGGTGACAGGATTTTAATGTTAAATATTGTTACACGTTAGTATTGATGAAGAAGGTTTTAAGATGATAAGGTGTCGAGATCTTGGAAGCATGTGATACGTATATATAATATGTTAGGTTTTCTAACAGATTTTAAAATTAGTGTGCGTGATTTCCTGTGATGCAATACGTTAGTATATGAACTAGGATGTAATCATGATGCATCGGATGATAAAAACTGTACCTTGGATAGACTTAGTTGGAAACAGGGGCAAAAACTGTTGAGGTCGGTGGAAACAGTTGAAAGTGTCGTGAATGGCGGTTCAAACATTCATAAGTGATGTGAAGCACATCCCTATGTATACCTAATGCGGAAATTATGGCGCTGTGTGAGAGTATATTGACGATTTTAAATTTAAATATTGGTTTACCAATGATAATAAGGTGTTGGGAGCACTTGATTCTCTGTAGAAGCGTACTTAATCAATATTATATCACATATAATTTTGGGAGTGAATGATAACGAGGTGGTTGACAGGGAAGAATGGAAGAAATAAACGTGATAGAAAAAGGATGATAATGATGAAAAACTTAACCAACTTAAGAAAACATTACCTACTGAAACATCATTAGTTGTGTAACATGAAAATACATACCATTTTAATTTCCATAACTTGTCTTTGAAGATTATCATAATTCCTTATGAAAATATTCAAACAGATGACAAGAAAACGTTGCTTTATTGTTGAAATTATCAACGTGCAGCAATTCCTGTGGAAAGGAAGTGGATCACGATGATCATGAATGTATTTCATAATCTGCATGAGTTTTTTTAGAAAAATAATCTGACTAGGTATGTAATTGATTTGCCTTTTAATATTATTGCAAATTCGACATGGGTAGACATCCATGTCGAATTTGCATTGCATTGAGCATAAATATGTTATATTTAAAATAAGAACTGTTATACAGTTATGAAAAGAACCCAAATATGCAAAATTCATTTATTTACATTACACATCCGAGTTTGGGTCACAGAAATTCATATGTGGACCAAATTTCAACTTAATCGGTCCATTAGATTCTGAGAAAATTGGCTGGGACAGACAGACACACGAGTAATCCTATAAGGGTTTCATTTTTTATTCGGATGTAGGGAACCCTAAAAAATATAAGGTTTCAAAAGAAAGTAATGTTTACCATATATTAAATAACAAAACATTTTATCTACATTCAAACTTAATTAAAGAATACCAATGAAACGCAGATTCCTGAGATAGAAAGCTAAGTACTAAAAAGAAACCAATCGGTATCTTACGACCTCGCAGCGTTTACTTTCCGTCATAAATCTGAACGTGAATGCCAAGCGAACTTTGATGATAGAGGGAGCTTCAACGATAAAATATAAATGTGCCTCGTTAAGTGTTGACTATGTCAGTGTAGTATACGAAAATAATGAAGTTTATATGGAATAAATTGTAGCTGACTCTATTTTGTATGTTTTATTTATTTATTTATTTACGTGAGCACGCCAACAGTATTAGAATTGATTTTAGATTACTCTTTTTTTTTATTTCATACTAGCTGCCACAGCGCAATTTTTTGAACCAGGAACCCTCACCGGCGCGTCCTCAGAACATCCTACCAAAGTTTCATCAAAATCGGTTCAGTTCTTTCGGAGTCCATAGAGGACAAGCAAACAAACATGGTTTTTTATTTATAAAGATGATAGAAGATTATATTTTACACCACACCAATTGCAGATGAGATAACTGTACGTACATTTTCTACATAGGGTGGTGGATACAATAGGCGGTCTTGTCTCTAAAAGCGATCTTTTAAAGACAACCTTTGGATATATTAAAAAGTAATCAAAAGATACATAAAAGTAGAGGACAAAGGCAGTTATCTTCTACTTATATCATCTAGAATTTTTTTCAGCAGAGCTGCGACTAGACAATCTCAATGAGAGTGTATAAGAACCTTTTATTACGCCGATATGTTTCTGGCTACATCACCAACGCTGAAAATTTACTTCATTTTATGTTTATTAAATGCCCTTTGTACACACGTTTTTCTTGCCGTGTGTAGGCACGGTTGTCAGTGTTGTATAGATCACTATGGAAGCTCGTTGACAGATACATTTTTTATACGGCACGGTTTATACGCCGCCGTACCGTAAAGAAACCGTGCCGTGGCGTGTACAAGGGGCCTTATTGTTTTAATATCTCTTAGAACGAAGTACCTACAACGTCTTCAATGCTTAGACAATTCATACTCTACGAAAGTACATAACCAGTCAAATAAACAGTAATTTATTCGCTGATAAGCAAATAGTAACTTTCCTCTGTTCGCAATTAAGTTGTAATTAGCTTGTTTAATCTAAAACAGTGTTATCTTGGCTCTGGGCGCCATCGAATAACACAGCGTCCTTTGAGATATCATCTGATCTATAGTAAATGTTATTGTTTTGTTCCTTCGGGCGAATTCGGGACCACACTCTTCGTATATTAGGCGGAAACTGTTACAGCTATTTAGGAGCTTAGATACGTAGAAATACAGCTAGAGAAATAGTTGTAGATAGTTACGCCATTCTGATATTTATTACGTTGATTTTCCCGGAGTTTTCCCTCAGTATTCAGGAAAACACGACAGTAATAGAGCAAAATTCTCACGCAAAATATTCTGTTTACCGTAAAAATACTTGAATAGAGGTAGATAGAATTAGTAGATATAATTATAAAATTAATAACAAGGTGAAATTACTTGCTGAGCGGAAAAACACGTGTCCTACTTCCGAGGTAGTGAAAAAAACAGAAAGCCAAATATAAAAATTACACAGATCAAAAATAGCACGTACAGCGTGATTATTGTGATGGAGCAACTCACACGCAATAGAAAGAAAATTGCCGAGGAAAGCTAAAAAATAATGTACAGTTAGCCTCAAAAAGATGCACATCGATAAGAATTCATTTAATAGGTATTCTACAATCTTTATTTCATGATAATGTATTAATGTTAGCCACAAAACATAATACACATTGGGTACTTAATTGTAGTTACACCTTGATACGATATTATGGGTTTGTCGTCGTATCCACTATAGTTCCTATCCCCACGACACCAACCTCTTCAATCCTAATCTCCGCCACGTCCTTGGCTTCATCTAATTGAAGCTCAAGTTTGTTCGGATCGCTTCGCAAAGGATTCCTTCGTTTTGTTTCCCTCAGTTCGCGTGCGCTTTTGTGATTCCTCGACCGTTAAGGCGTCTATTAGAACAGGTATCCTGCAGCGATTTCAATAAGCGCTTTATTGCTTTACGAACAACGCGACGGCCTTTCTTTTGCTGATAAATGATGGAGCTGATTGCTTTTGAAGACGTGCTTGTGTTTTTTAATATTTTCGAGTTGGGAATAGTGCCTAAATAGATTTAAGAAAATTGGAATGTAAGATTTTACCGTGTATTTTGGCTTGCGCTTGTTTTTTGCTAAGTAGTTTAAAGTCATCAACAAAGACTTGCAAATTGCGAGAATTCCCACTTAACATTAAATTTTTTTTCGCTTTTAAGGTGACTTACAAAAAATCCTTTTAATTTTAAAACTCGCTTTACTCGGGAGAAAAAACAAAAGTTTTAAATTAAGATTGTATTAGTTTGCAAGCACTAATAAATCACCTGAAATGTCAACTGATACTATAATTTTATTCTCAGGTACGAGGTCAGTAACCTCTGCACTTTATAAAGTGCTCGCCACACTAGTAAAGCTATTGTTGTAGATAAGCTCCACACTTCGTATTTTAGCACTCACAGCTTCTATTTCTCGGAAAACGAGAAGAAACTTCAGTAATACATAAACGCTAAGCACGTACGTGTACATACGCTGTGTTAAAATGACGTCATGTAATGTTGCCAATGTGACGTAGTATGTTTTAGTTATTAGGTAGTTTGCACACCATTGCAGCATTCCCGCGGACCGTAATGTGGCGGTAATAGAACAGAATGAATGAAAACGGATTGCAATTCGCGGCGGCATCGAGGCGGTTAGTAATGCATGCTATACAACATGTAAAAAAATCCTGTCCGATCCGTGATGGGTGTTGTTAGGTATCGTACTGAAAGTCTATATATGTGGTAATTCTCAGGATAATAGAAAAAAAAAATCGTGAAGTCAAAAAAAAAAGTCTTTTAGAGTGGGGAATTTTACCCGGCTATTACGTGGGGCGCGGGCGGCTGTTGTTTAGCGGGTGTCTACAAGTCATAACTTATGACCGCTGTGGAAAATTTGCTGGATTCGGGGTAATTTTGGTACTAAAAATGTGATTTTTAACCGCTAAAGTCCCTCGCGTTATATATATATATATATTTATATATATCATTTTTTTTTTTCAATATTAATACGATTTTTATTACTTTTAGGTAATGTTATTGCAGTACTTATATGCCCCTTTAGGATCGGACAGGTTTTTTTTTACTGTATATGGTTAGAAATCAAGGGGATTTATTTATAAACGTTGCTTAAAATGATGATTAACGTCTGCATAATGATAAAAAACCTACATAAAAAATTGGTTGCCTGTAAAGTCGGTATACGGGCGAAAGTTTTACGTGACAACGACTTTGCGTGCCTTTCACTTTTTATGTCTGTCTCTCTCGCTCTTAGGCGGGCTAACCATGCCCGAGTGGAAGGGACGCGTGCCTCTCACTCGCTCTCATTGTGAGCGCATAACGTGAGCGGAGCGTAACGCAGTTTCTTGAAGTGTCACCCGGCAAACCAATTTATAAGACGTTGTCACGTCAAAACCGAGAATTAAAACGGATACATATTTGAATGCCGAAAATTAAAATACCTGCGAGTAAAATGTCAACGTTCAAAACATCGAAAATTTAAATATCGATTGTATAATAATATCGAAAATTGTTATACCTAAGCCTAAAATGTCTAACATTGAAATGCCGAGTGATAAAAATATCTAATGATTAAAAATATCGATAGTCATTATACTTACATTTAAAATGTCAACATTTAATACACCCAAATTCATTATATTTACGTTAAAAATACCTACTCGCAGTTACTATTACGAAAACCCGAATAATTAGAAAATGATGAAATAAAATCTGCGAGCAACTTGGACGTAGCGTTCGCCGGCCGCTGCCGCGGCACCGCTCGCTGCGCTCGCTCGGCTCACGCGCAGTTGGTCACAGTTCTAACCTAACCTAACCTATTTCACCCAGTTCAAAATGACGAATCATACCTAAAATCTCCCGCAGAAATGTTTTCACCATTTTCTAATTATCTAGTCGGTAGTAGGTAGATTGTATGATTCATCATTTTGAACTGGGTAAAATAGGTTAGGTTAGGTTAAAACTGTGACCAACTGCGCGTGAGCCGAGCGAGCGCAGCGAGCGGTGCCGCGGCAGCGGCCGGCGAACGCTACGTCCAAGTTGCTGGCAGATTTTATTTCATCATTTTCTAATTATTCGGGTTTTCGTAATGTCACAGGGTAATTATGAAATTACCCTATGACATACTTATTAACTACTGTATTATGTATGTGTCCTAAATGTCGATATTAATTATTAATATCGACATTTAGGACATTCGATACTCTGTACTGCGATATTTAGGACATTCGATACTTTGTACTTTCGATATTTAGGTATTTCGATGTCACTTTTGTAACTAATTTGATTTTCGATATATTGGACGTAGGTTATCTAACCATTCGACATTATAAACTTACGATATTTTAATTTTCGATATTATTATACAATCGATATTTAAATTTTCGATGTTTTGAACGTTGACATTTTACTCGTAGGTATTTTAATTTTCGGCATTCAAATATGTATCCATTAAAACACAAACTTTCAGCAACTTTAATAAATAAACCCTCTAACTCTAACTAACTGATACATCGACGACGTTATCGTAACACAAGGTCCAGTTGAAAACCAGCGTCAGGCACTAGTTGTCTGACATTTATGCCGAACTGGGCCTATTTGGCGCAGCCGTGAGGCACATAGTACTATTTTAAGTTTTTTCTGTTTTTTGTTTTTGTGTGATTATTGTATGCGTTAACCTTAAACAAAAATGTTTTTTTGTGTAATAGTGATGATGACAAAAAATTTTTTTTTGTCCCTCTTATAGATTATAAAAAAAATACGTACACGTATTTTTTCTTTTTTTACTTTATCAAAAGATTACGGCGATACATTGGGTTAAAATGTGCCATGACGGCACGAGTATGTAGATTTTATACTTAATTGTGACGTTTCAACCCCCACCCCCCAACTTTAATCCGTTCTTATCTAAATCATTTTTTATTAATATGATAAAGCAAAAAATACGGGTCTAATGTTTTTTTATTATCTAACTGACGGACTAAATAGAATTTCTTTTTTTTGACCCAGGCATCATCGTCTAACGTCAGTGAACAGACACGGGCTTCTGTCGTCCATTCTTTTAGTATGCTGCATGAAGTATTCTAGTGATGATTACATTACCAAAGAAATACCCGTTTTCGAGAAATGACGACTTTATTTTGGAAACTGTGTGCAAGAGAAAAACAATTACTCCTACTGTATCACAAGTTAATAGCAAAGCTGTTCTAATCTCATCTATTTGTGTAGCTCATATTGAACATACATAAGCATGAACGTAATGAGAATATTATTCAAATGTATCTCATTTATACACGATAATTATTTAATGTTAACTACGGCGTCCATTCGGCTACCGATGCAAATGATTTGCATAAATATGCATAATTCCTAATATCAAAATATCAACAAATTATCGATATGGGGCATCTGGGCTCTGAAATACAAATAGATTTTGTATATTATCGTGTATTGATGCTTCGTTATTGGGTTTTATTGTGTATTGGAAGTGATGCAAGTTGTTTTAAAGTACCTAGGCATAGCTACTATTATAATAATTGTTTGTTTTTTTTTAAAGTTGTATGGTGTATATTTTTTTTTGCAATGCCAATAAATGCAAATTTCTTTCTTTCTTTTCTTTGAAAGAAATTCCAGATGACTCACTCTACTACCTATTATTGGGCGTTTTCGTAGTGTTAGTGGTAGACTACTTTACTACCTGTTAATGTGCGTTTTCATCTGGAATTTCTCAGTAGCATAGCAGTCCGTAATTAGCTTGATTTGTGCCCGGTTGGATCGCCTTCCGTTACATGGGACATTCACTTAAACATAACTGGCGAAATATGAGTGTACTATAGGTACACCTCTGCCTAACCCTGTGGGGAATAAAAATGTGATATTATGTGTTATGTTGTTAACTACTATCTAAATAAAGAGAATAACTTAAACCAATACATACTGAAACACACTTCATTACATTTAAGTAAGCCAGTGGTTAATTTTAAGGCTGCTAATCTTTTTCTGTTCGATAGCTTAAAAGGGAGAATATTATTCGGAATAAAGATAATAAAATAAATTACTAGACGTTAATTACTCATGAATAAATTAGCATCTCATTTAAATGACAGGGCTGCTCTGAAAATTACCAAAGTCTATAGAACTTCGACCGCGCAAGACAGCCGTGTGCCTAATAATTAATGAATGCGCTGAAGAGATTGGATTTAGGTGTCAATACCACAACTTAGGTTTATTTATTTTCAGTTCATAGAAAGAATGACAGAAAGAAAGAAAGAAACAAATTTGACTTAGGTTAAGGCACACAATACATACATAGCATCATTCGATTCATTCAACTTAAAAGCGGCTGTTTAAGGTCGGTAACCGAAAATAAGACTATACTCAGTAATGGGTGGTTAAAAGAACTTTATAACTATTATTTTAAGATCTTGTACACACATAAGATATGTAATAAAGATTTGAATTGAATTGGATAAAATAATGTTGATGCCAAAATCAGAATGACGATCTTTGATCGTTGTTACGGGTAGTCAAAAGCCCGAAAGTCTGTCAAAGAGTCCAATTAGTGGTTTAATTCATGTAAAAAACGGAAGACGACCATAACATAGAACAGTCGAAAAAGGGTTAAGCAGATGTTGATGAATGTTGATGCCAAAATAATTGAGGATGCAAAATCGGTAACTACTTACATACAAATATTATGTATGTACTATCAAAGAACTTCATATCTAAGCAGTTTGTAAACAAAATCCCGTGAACACGATGACCACATCTGTTACCGCCCCGGTTCTGTAGCCGCCGAGCGCTGCAAGCAGAAATAGTCCTTAGGATGTATACATAATTATGAAGTTCTCCGATGGTACTTGGTCATGTCTGTTTATTGGTTAGCCCGTATGTATGAAAGTACCGTGACCTATTTTGACACACTTCCATACATAACGTATATGCTGTAGTGTTTATGACGTCGGAAATCAACTCCATTTTTAGCTTAGCGCAATACCAGTTGCTTCCACATTAGCGATGTTTATCGAAATACATTCCCCAGTCGGGCACTGTCGCGGTTCCCTGCGTGTTTCACTGAAGTAATCTGTCCCCTGGGGCTGCGAACATCCGTGGACAACTTACTGTTCCTCGCATACGCATTCCAGACGTTCACTTGTTTGAATAAGTTCGCGGGCCAGTCGAGTAGCTTAGGATATTCAAGTAATAGAATATCGGGATGAAAAGTATTCTATGTCCTAACCCAGGTCATTGTCTACCGATATGGCAAATTTCATCCAAATCCGTTTAGCCATTTTAGCGTGAAAGCGTAACAAACAAACATACAAAAAAATCAAATATTTTCTCTTTATTATAATATATTAGTTTAGAAGTTTAGATTTTGTGAATAAAATAAGGGCCGGATTTTTTGGGCTAAATAAAAGCACTACTACATCTTCGGTATTGAATTAATATTGAGGTCGGTATTGAAATCACGGCCAATACTCGGAATTGAACGAGAGTGGCTTCTGTTCGATATTATGTAGGTAAAAGTTGAGTTAATATCGAGTACCAGAATTATTGGAAAAACACCTGGGAATCTGATATTAATTAAACTGGTACTGACCAGTTTAATTAAAATTGGTTCCAGGAGTGGCGTTACTTAGGGCGAATTTTACCAATGAAACAGAACGCGATCGACGCTGTCAGTGTCATCATTGTTGTAGAACATTGAGTTACACGTGGTACTATTCTGTGCCCTGAGTAAACCACGCTGTCATTTTTAATGATAGGCTAATATTTATAAACCATACACACATAATTTGATCCTTATTAGTACTAGAAATAGTCCAACTGACAGGTGTCAGGAACGCGTTCTCTCGACGGCCGGACTGTACCCGTTATATTAACGGGTACAGTCTATGCCACGGCAGCGTAGCTATGGGTGGCGCGAGGAGGCGAAACGCCGGGGCGTAACTCCGCTGCCGCGAGAAATCACGGCACAGCGGACAGAGCTCCGGCGGGATCTCAAGTTGTCATGGAGAGTGCGATTGTCGCAACCCAGTGCTGGGAACGCCACTATTGCGGCGATAAGTCCCCTCTTTGAAGAGTGGCTAGAGAGGCGCTACGGCGTCCTCACCTTCCGCCTGACGCAGGTCCTCACCGGACACGGTTGTTTCGGGAGGTTCCTGTTCCATGTAAGGCGGGAGGAAACTCCCGGGTGGATCGCCCGGAGGACACTGTGGAGCACACGTTGGAGGTCTGCCCTGCTTGGGCAGAGCAACGCCGTGTCCTCGTGGAGGTGATCGGTGGCGACGATTTCTCGCGGCCCTGGTCCGGGCCATGGTACGGAGCGTGAGGGCATGGGAGGCCGTCACCTCCTTCTGCGAAGCAGTAATGCTCGCGAAGGAGGAGGCGGAACGCGTGAGGGAGAGTCAGATTTCGCGCCCTCACACCCCTAGCCGCCGCAGGAGACGCCCTGGGCGTCGGGAATCAATACCCGATTCCCGGGGCCACCGTAGGCGGTAGCTCGCCGTCCGATAAGGACCAGGCCCGACGACGCGTTGTGTTCCACGCGGGCTTCAAAGAGATGTCAGCACAACGGACGGGGTCCGATTGGACTGATGTCTGCCGGGGTTGCGGGAAAGTCCGAAAGGGATACCGTGGCCCCTGGCAACGTATAGGCAACTGAAGGATCACGGGTGAGTTTTAGCCAGTAAGAGTCTGACATGCCCTCCCGCTCCGCCCAGAGCGGGAGAAGTTTTTTGATAATTTCCCACCAAAATAAAAGGCGTAGCTATTAATATATATATATATATTGGCGGGGTGTTAGACCCCTTTTAAGAGTAAATAATTGCTTTCAGTGGTTATTTGATAATGTTTGTGACGTTTAGCGGGGCTCAATGTAACTATAGATATTAGGTCTAACGGTTAATCACGTAACTCACATAATCGTAGGTTCCCAAACGCGCCTATTAATTTGTAAATCGAATTATAGCAAGTCTCTAATCGAAGTTAATTACCACTGTGTATAATTAGCCTAATCATACTGTGTAAGCATAATAATTGACTGCAAGGTAAGCTTAGATTATCATTTGGTGACATCGGCCGTTGAATGACGTCACCAAGGATACTGTGATAACTGATAGCTCTGAAAAGATTAGACTTGATCCTCGGTCATAACCTCGCTCGTAAATCTTCGAATAAATCCCTGACGTTAAACCTGAGATAGTCCCAGACAAGAGAATGTACTAACCCATTTTGACTCAATCAAGATGTCTGAAAGATTCTATTCAAAGTAACTGACGTACAAGTGAATAGTAGGTACAGTAAAAGGCAACCTCTGTGACTTGTCTACGATTTGAGTGATGTGAATGCGCCATTCGCCTGAGGGGTAAGGGTACTGATATATGCCCTTACTAAGTTTCACTCCTGCCTTCAGGCGAAGAGATCTTCAAAATTCGTACATACTTAGTAACTTGTACGGTTCTTTTAATATCTGGTTGCTGTGTGATAATATTCCTGGGTGAATAATGTAGACACAGTACATTTTCATTTATTTAGCTTTCAAAAATTATGATTAATGAGTTTTGTGTTATGCTATGTTCAATTTGCAGAGATGAAAGAAAACGGGTGTTCCTGTGAAAGTAATATGAGTTTTTAAGGAATGTTTCATGTTATCTCGTTGTTATATAATATTATTGTTGTATATATTGTTGTTAGTAGTTTTATACGTAAAATATTGATGTGATCTTTTAATGTAATGAAATAAAAGAAATAAGGCAGTCGTAGGCCGTGTGCCTTCAAATTATCGCCGCGTGGAAACGAGAAACTCTTTGAATCAATCTGATTGAAAAGTTTTCTATTTAATTTGATGGCACGGCGAGACTTTTGCTGCGATTCTCTCGCCCGTGGAAATGGCGCCTCAAGAGTGTTTATACAGAAAGTGGGCAACGTCGCAAATAGCTGTCAAATATTTCGCTGTTTCTATTAATTTGGCAATATTAGTGTATGGAAATAAGAAATATGGCTAACTAGTGAAGATATTGATTATAAAATGCAATAATTAATATCGTAACACTGAATAATTAGTTTTAGATGTGAAAAAAGTATTTGGAAAATTTCCAAATGCCTTTTTTATACTTTAAACGGTTACAAAATCAAATTCAGTGTTATAATTGCAATTCATTATTAATATTCTAGTTCACTATTAGCCATATTTCTTATTTCCATACAGTAATATTGCCAAATTAGTCAAACAGGTAAATATTTGACAGCTATTTGCGACGTTGCCAACTTTTTGGATGAACACTTTTAATGAGAAAACATCGAATGATAGATAGGCGTAAATGTGAGGTACATTTTGTTAAATAGTCTTTTGTAGGCACTAATAAAAACTCACGAATCCTGTACATATTTTAGAGGACCGCTTAGACTACAGTTTCAATTGAACATCGATAAAAAAAATTACAAGTGACAGCAAATAAACGATAAAAAAATATCGAGTAAATATGTATGTGAACATCCCCGCGTATTTAGACATTTTCATTTCTTGTAGATTTATACGACAAGACATCGTTACTCACTTAAAAAAACTGGGGATGACAGTAAAAAATGAAAAAAGAAAGACAGCTCTTTGTTAAAAACGTTTTATATTTCGGCAGAAAATATTGAAAATAACCCGAGGCGTATACTTTGCTCGTATAATTAAACTTTCACAAATAAGCTGTCACAGAAATGGAAAAAATATATTACAACGGTAACATTTAAAAATACCCCGGGTGGATTTGTTACAGCGGAATCACTTAATAATGCGGACGGCGCGAGTGGCAAGTCTGCGGCCCGCACTAGGTAAATTCATCCGGCTACTGGGTAGGGTCGGGATGTCCCTCACGGCTTCATCCCGAAAAAAACGTGAGATCGCCGGATCTTTATGTACTGTTTGCGAATCCGACCGTCAATGTTTCAACCCTTCAAGGCTTCAGTACCTATAATATAAAAAGTTATTTCGCGTTCCGTCCCGACAAAATTTTTCACGCTTAGGGTCGGGCGGCGGAAAATACGTATTAGCCTTCACCAGTTATTTCATCTTATGTTTCTAATTTACACGATTTCATTGGAAAACGATACAATACCTTGTGTTATGCAGCATACTCGTGCCAGCCGTGAGGCTTTATAAGGAGAATACCAAAAGAAATAAACCTTTGAGTTCTAGAAACTAATTAATTTTATTGAGACATTACGACAACGAATTGTTTTAATGATGTAGATTGTAGACAAATGAAATTGTGTGATTATTTTTTTAATTCTCGCATGATATTTAAATAATTTATAGTCTGAAAGATAAATTGAAAAATAATGAAGTATGAATAGAGCTAGACTAAATGAATGTGAGTAGGTACCTCCATTGTGATAAATCAATTTGACGAAAGTTGTCATCCGCTGGCACCGATAGCTAAAAATAAACTGTGTGGCAAACGGTGCGTGAACCGAAGCATCATCATTACTTACGTTTGGTATCGACAATTTAATTTATTGTGAAACGGTGGCTGCTTTGCTTTTGTCTCTCATAGATTGATACCATTACAAAAGGGAATAACGGTCTACCATTCCCTTTTGTAAGCACATTCCCAAATTGAAAGGAACGCGGTGTTCAATGCTGAAAACCAGAGCTTTGGTTACACGTAATCTATTTGTGTACCTGAGGGATTTACTCAGAATACGTAAGCTGAATTTGCGTTAAAAGCACACAGTTGAATCGTTTATGTCGCGATTAAATTGCCACATAATTACAATTACGAGTTGGTTTTCAACCACAACTTGACCGCTGCTTCTGACGTTTTAACAACTTGAAACTAAAACTAGCTGCAAAATGTTGTTTATCATACAACACGCTCGAGCTACGATGTTATTAGCTATGATGGAAATCATCTATATAACCTTTATAAATATACCAATTCATAGAAAATACAGCTAAAGCGCGAGGTTGGGAGGACGTGTTCCGGAATTTGCCGACAAACGATCGGTCCCGCTCGGAAAGTTTCAAATTACGGTTGGCCCCCGACGATTTGCTTTTAGTTCACTGAAATATTATACGCAATCACTCATTTGAATTCTAAATTACTTTTGTAATTAAAATTCCCAGTAAAATGTCTAGAGCAGCTACTCCAATTTAAAATTGACGGATATGAGAGTTCAATGTGCAAAAGTTAAAGCAGATTGTTGGAATTGGAGAGCTGAAAAAATCCGGTTGCAGTCGGTAAAGTCTTAAATTCGCTGACGAGGCGCGCGGTGGGTGCTACCGGCGCTCCTGACAGCCTGATTACAAAGTTTCAACAGAATGATGCCGAGAAAGACTTTTTAATGAATATTAATTCCTTTCAAGCAAAACAAAGTTTGTTCTCGGTGCGGATCGGTAATTGCTTCGTTTTTCGTTTACGCTGAAATTCTTAATCTCCTCCCGTTGTCGAAATGCTAATACAGCTGAATTGATTTTCGCACTCTGAGCCTTTGTTTTGATTGATGGAATCCGGTAATATTATATATACCTGTCCTGAGTAATAATGAAATAGCCGGCGTTCAACAGCATCGATACTTGTGATCGTAATTTCCATCCTTCCGTTTTGTAAATCCCAAATTTGTTTAATGAAAACAGCTTAAATGTGTATCTACCTATTATAAATACAAACATGATACCGTAACATAATTTAGGAGGAAAATGGGAAAAAGTAACTAGCTTGAGGGCAGAGGGGGATATAGTCATGTAATCATGATGAATATTTTTTTGTTTTATGTTTGTAAAAAAGTTTTCGCAATTTGGGTAAGTCATTATAAGCTTGTACCTACTCTAGGTACAAGCTTGTAACGATTTACCCAAATTGTTTTGTTTTTTTGAATACATAAGAAAAGCAAAATCCACATTTTGTAATTCATTGTGCATGACAATCGGCTTACTCATTCAACAGTGGCATTTATAATGTGCAATACTTAACAAAATTCATACATACGTTTTACATAAAATATAATAGCTACTTCATAAATATAAATACACTAAATTTATGATAAAATGCTCTATTTAATCCTTTGGGACTAAAGGCGTGATTAAACTAACTTTTAACATTAACAACGAAATGGGAACTAAATTAACTTTTAAACTGAAAAATTAGTTTCAACAGCTGTTACATTTAAATTAATTATTTTCATATTTAAGTAAGTAGAGAATTTGATAATGAAGAAAATTATAGTTTGAACAATACTGTGAAAATCTTAACGTGACGACAAATATCGTGGACGTTCACGTCCTTAAAATGTATGGAAATACGTGCATGTTATAACGTTATTAAGGATGGAAAGAAGAAAGGCAACACTCCATGTAATTTGGGTGTCGCACTTAGACTTCGGGTACATTCGTAAAAATAGCCTCAAAGGATAGATTTCGGTCAAATTAAGATAAAAGGTAATCACAGCATATTTTTTTAATATTAGGTTTCGCTAGAAACACGTTGTTTAAAAAGCAAGTGGCCCCGTATAAACAGACCCCATGAAAGTAAACCAAAGAGTTATTATGCAGTAAACCAACGAGTAAACAGTATATGACATTCAAAGATGGCGGAAATGAATAATTTCAATAATGACTATTGAGAAGGGAAAAGTAGCATCAGTAGCTGACTTTGTATATTAAGCCCTTTAAACATTGGACCTCTAGAAGAGCGTCATGTCCTATTGTACTCTATATACTTCTATGCAACGCAAACAGACATAATTACGTTATGATTGGCAAAATGTCTTAAAACTACTACTGTGAACGTCATCCTAACTAATATTATAAATGCTTTATAAACGCTTTCACGTAAAATTAATAACTGAGAAGCCGGCGCGGTCATCATGCTTGTCGTCGGCATCACCATACGATGCTCATCACACATACTAGCATCAACTGTAACGTATGAAATTGCATTAGACTAGATTGTGGAAGAATGTAAACTACTGGTATTCAGTTGCATGCGGTTAGACTGGAAGCTGACCTCAACATATTTGGGAAAAAACTAGGCAGATTGATTGTTGTCAAAGTGGTAAAATAACTTCGAGGCCGACTATCTCTACCTACAGGGATACTGACGCCTTTGGTCCATCATGTGTCACAGTTGGCATAGTGCCTAATGTCTGATGTTGGAATGAACATGGAAAGATACAGACCTCGTAATGGATCGTCCATCTTGTGTTTATCTAGGTTCATATTATGTCTACACGAATGTATTTTTTGTTTGCAGATATACATAGATACAGGCTAATCGTACCTACCTTATCATCTGCCTAGCCTTTTTCTCAATTATGTTGGGGTTGGCTTCAAGTCTAACCAGATGCAGCTAAAATTTATTTATTTATTTATTTATACCACAATTATAACACCTTTACAGATTCATCCAAGGCGATGTTATAAATTACAAGGTCTGTAACACTTTTTTACAAAAAATTTAATAAAAATTATCTGTAAGCAAATGCCAAAGAATTATAAACATACTAAGCATAGGCTACATAGATATACTACGTATATACTAAGTAGTATGACAATTATTATAAACATGGCAACTTTTATAATATACCTCAAATATATTTTTTTGAATGGGAGAACGTTGTAGGCTTAACAAACTGTAGATTTGTACTAAATTTCCTATTTTGTTAAGTACCAGGTACTTTGTACAGAGGACAGTGCACTGTCCTCTCATACATATAAACACTGTAATTTGAAAACATTGTAAAAGCCATTTATTTTTAAAAGAGTAATCTTGGAGTTTCTTGCCGGCTTTACCATAGCTAACGACCAATAAAACTGGAACCGTGCATCTAGCTTCTGACGTTTCATAAGTGCCCATGTAGGTGAAATAACATATTTTGTTTTGATTTTGAAATACTGGTATTTTACATGGAGCGACTGCCCTCCACAACCCAGTTACTGGGTAACACGATACCCCTTGGTAAGACTGGTTGTTAGACTTTCGGATTAAACGTACCTACGTATTTTTGATGTGTTACATCTTTCCTCTCGCTTTCCTGCAATCTGTGGGAGTGATTTCGTGAAAAGGGACGGAAGTGTGTAACAGGAAGCCAGGAAAGCGCGCGCTATTTGATTTGAACAATGAGCGCGCGCGGTGTTATAGTTCGCTGTCAGAAACGACCTTGAAGAGGCCCCACCTTTTTAATGTTCTTTATTACCTTTTTTTTTGTTTGGGAAATTATCAAATAACTTCTCCCGCTCTGGAGCAGGAGGGATTGTCAGACGTTTACTGACTAAAACCGACCCGTGTTCCTTCAGTTGCCTGTACGTTGCCAGGGGCCACGGTATCCCTTTCGGACTTTCCCGCAACCCATGTTCTTTATTACCTTAATGTTGCTTGTTACCGAGGTGAGATGTCAAATGTATGCGATTACTATAAGGCTCGCTCGTTTTTATTATTTCATGTACCTACATACCGGCTATTGTGTCACTCTATATAAAATTTCTTTAATTATATCTTGAATCCATATAGTGTAAATTAGAGTATTATATTATATTCTATCAACGTAGCAATACTTTAATTTAATGTTTTATCAATCTCCGTAGGCTACAATTATCAAAGACATTAAAAAGAATACTCAGCTCCTTCTTTTGATTGCAACCCTGCCCAACATCTTTTGAAATAAGAAAGTATAACAAAGTAATGTTAAGAATTTAGGGGCAGCTTAACTCAGCTTCCCTTAATTAGGTGCTCAGTATTTTCCCTATCATTTATAATCTCGAATACTCTGAGATTTGTCAGTTGTCAGGTGAAAAAGCCGGCTAAGTGCGAGTAGGCCTCGCACAGCAAGGGTTCGAACCGAACCTTGGAAGGAGAAATATTTTTCCATTTTCACAGTACAATGGCAGTTTTGGTGTCGCTTAATTTCAGGCGTTCATGAATGAAAGTATGCACATTATATGAAACAGTCACAGGGCTTTTATTTTTATGCATCAGCTTTTTTTTTATTAAGCTGCACAAAGAAAGAATAAACAAATATTTTATTAAATCTGACTATCAAAACGCAATTATTTGCAATATCTAAACGCAGAATCTGGGACAGTAGCCATACTTACCGGAATATGGTATTTCTATTTCTATAATTATGCTTATTAGCAGGATTTAGGTGGTAGTGTGGTTTCATCGTTTAACTTTAAACAGATTTTTAAGACTACCTCTTTTTTTATTTAGGAGTATTACAAGACAAGATGTTAATTATTATTGATAACTTAGTTCTGTTCAATCAAATCTAAGACATTTTGGAGAAGCAGACTCCTGTCCCTTGAAACACAAGAGTATTATTCTAAGCTTTGGAGCCATTGCCTATTTGTAGTTGCAACATGTTTTATAGCTCATTGTTGATGATAGTTAAATGAATCCACTATGGATACGTTTTTTGGAGAATTTAGCTTCCATGGCAACATTATTATCTATTGATGTCAGCTTCAAATAGGGGTGGGTCGTTACGTGATTTTCACGAACCGTAACGTAACTAGTGACTTCGAAGGCGTCCGCCTGTTTTGAAAACTAGTGTTTAGGTACTAGTTATTTTTTTATATACTATTTGGTGATTCTATCGAAGTATTACAGTTATTTGCGAAACGAAAATATAGTTTATTACTTATGTAATACGTTACATATCACAAGCTTTAAGTTTTTATAGCAACATACCTATGCAGTTACATCATTAACGTAATACTAACACAAATAAACTTCCCTTCATACTTAATTCAGGCTTAGGACGGTTATTTTGTAAGTAGTTACATTTTCGATGCAGTATCGAAGTTGTAACTACTTACAAAATAACGTGTTTACAGTTTGACTCGAAACTAGCTATTCGGCTACATGCCCCGTAGCTAGTTATTGTAACTAGCGACGTGAAATAACGCCCGTACCTAACTTCAAATCAGTAATGTCTTATTAGCAATGATCGGAGTAGGTAGATTGAATTGGGGTCATTGATCCGAAACGTATATATTAATATGGACATTCCTCCGGAATTGGTTGATTATTAAAAAAAACCTTAGGTAGGAATTGTATTAAAATGAGCAATATTATATTCTTCATATTTTTTTAACGTCAAACAGTCACGATTCCAAGCTTTGGTAAGTAATATTTTACTTGTTACAAGAAGTTTAAACCGATGTACTATAACAATATTTTTAGTATTGTGTTTGTTTGCTTAAGCTGTTGAACATACCATCACCAACTTTGAATTGAGTAGTAATAATATCACTACCAACATTAACAATATTTAATTGAATCCGGAAATACCGGAATTGCTTTCCGGAAAAATGGCTTATCCATGTTATTCTTTCTGTGTGCATTTATGATACAAGTACCAAAAATCAATCTACCTACTCCGATCATTGCTTATTAGTCATACTTTAATGTCACTACTCTGTTTTTCTTGACGTGTCGTTCTAAATAGTTGTGTGTATTAGTTTGTTTGAGCTGAAAAGAGTAGCTGAACCGATGAATTCGCACCATAAGGGTTCCATTTTTTATTTTGGCACGGAACCTTAAAAATGTGCCTACCCACCCGTCTACGTTTGTTCTTACAAGAATCGTAATTAAGGTATTCTTTGAAGCTCGAATAGCCAGAGGCGGAATATGTTATCTTGAATTTCAAACCGTAACAAGGTAGAAAGGGAGATTTGTAGGTAAAGGTAGGTAAAAGAACAGCTAGTTACAGAGAGAACAAAGCCATTGATTTTGGCAACAAAACACATCAAAGGGTGACTACTGAAAAAGGATTTTACAGAAAAGAAAGACGCTATGTACGTGTACTATAATCACATATAGCCATTAGTGAAACTGGCTAGAAACTTGATAGGGATAGAAAAGGACTGAATCGAGTGGGATAACAAAGAAAAAACCGGCCAAGTGCGAGTCGGGCCACACACAATGAAGGGTTCCGTAGTTGGGAACAATTTCTCTTAAGAAAAACATGTTCTCACATAATATATATTACTTGTTTTTTGAGAGATTTACCATGTTATTTTAAGACCAATGACTTCTTATAGGTTTTACTATAATGTATGACTAAAGAACCATTCTCTGTATTATTTCAAAATTTTAGGCTCAGTAGTTTCGGAGATAAGCGGGGGGAATGGTAAATTTTCATAAATTTTCTTGAATATCTTTAAAAGTATTCCCTTTAAAATTACGAAAAAAAAAAATTGAGAACCTCGCAATAAGCTTTCATTTGATATGTTATACGGTACAATTTGCAAAACTATTTGCCCCCTAAAAGTGACCCCCATATTCAAAATTAATTTATTAATGTTACACGTCCGTGTTTGGGTCACAGAAATACATATGCGTACCAAATTTCAACTTATCGGTCCATTCATTCGGAGCAAATTGGCTGTGACAGACGGACATGCAGACAGCCAGCCAGCTAGAAACACGAGTGATCCAATAAGGGTTCCGTTTTTTCTTTTGAGGTACGGAACCCTAAAAAACGAGCAATTTCCAAACATAAATGTTTTAAAAATGTCGTGAGGTTATCAATAAGATGCGTGAGGTAGTCTGCCAATCTAAATAAAGATTCCTTCGAATTAAAAATGAAATCAAACGAAACTCATATTAAAAGCTCAAAGCCAGCTAACATTAAAAAATGTCTCCAAGATAAAAAGTGTTCATTACGGCGTCCACTAAGATTAAATCAACGTAGCGATATAAAACTTGGCCGAGATAAGATTCCTATTGTGATCGAGATGAAAGCGCGGGAGTGCTGGCCCACAATGGCCGCCGTGCTGTTCCATACCGTACACAATGGATACCACATCTCTCATTTCTGAAAACAACGGATTCAACCACTTTTATTGTGCGATAAATTGGAACAGATGGAAATATGCGACCATAATGAAGTTGGCGTAAGGCTCATTTTCCGTTGCATTGTCCTTAGCCGATCAGGTTTTGTGGCGTATGAATGGGCCTTAAATGTATTGAATTGTGATGATAGTGTAGCTCAATGTTTTGAGATAAAATATTTTTGCATTGAATGAGGATTCGTCATTGTTTTTGCGCGATGAGATAAAAATAGACTGAATATTTGAATCAATAAACTATGATATATTTTTAAATGAATAAATTCATTGTCGGAGAAGTTCTGGTTATTTCAATAGATATAATATATTATATTAAAAAAATATTACATGATCGAACAGAGGCGGATAAAAAACAATACAAAAAAATGTCACGTCATTTCCGATGTTAGTGATAAGTAGTGATCGGATAATCGGATGCATTTTACCAAAAGTGTAGGTGTTGGTTATTATGGAATGCGCTTTTGTATCGAAAAAATCCCGGGAATTCGGAATCGACAAATTTAGTTTTTTTACTATAGAATCAAATCGGGTGTAGGAATATTTACTTAGTTTAAGGTGTTGGATAATATTATGGAATGCACTTTTGTGTCGAAAAAATCCCGAGATTTCGGATTGAACAAATTTACTGTTTTTATTATAGAATCAAATCGGGTGTAGGTATATTTACTTATTTTAACTTATATATTTAAAAAAAACTAGAAATAATAACTTCCTCTAAATTTTTCTTAAATTTTCAAAACATTTATCTAAACGAATAAATAAGAATTACAAAGAAAAACCATTAAATCTCTTAATTATTATTATTAACGTACCACAACATCATCAACAAACTACCGCGCTCAACTGAGTCTGACTGACAGTATCGTATTAAACGATTAAGTTGAAAGTTTAGGATACAAAGTATTTATGTAACTTCACTGCCTCCTACAGCCGGGTCCAGACTAGTGTTACGTGTAATGTAATCCACCGTGTAATGTAACGCGAATTCTAGGTGTGGACGGCACTACGAGCATTACATGTAACGCTCGTGTGCCGTCCATACTTAAACGGTCGTGTTACATAACTTGACTAATTTGAGCGGTTGACAGCTGTCGGTAAGTAGGCTATCTCTTGTTGTTTTCAATGATATTCTTTTTTAGAATATCATTGAATACGAAATTGAAATTCTTTAAAAAAGAATTTAAGAATATCATTGGTCGTAATTTTATTGGCGCTGTCAATAAAAATGGACGGCTCACGCGCAACGTTGTCAGATCTCCGTAGCACGGCTTGTATAATAGAGAAGGGTATGGTATTTCATAATGAGTGCGAGTGAGACGGCAAATTATATTCCTGGTTGTGTGCAGGTACCCGAAGGAAGTTCCTATTGTTCATTTTATGACATTCGTCTCTGTGCCATTCATTTTTTTTTAATTAATACCTACTACTTACCTACTATTCCTCTTACACTCAACATAGAGTCATAAATTGATGGGGAGCTTAAAATTTACTTCAAGTAAATATACATTAATAATTATGAAACCCCTGTTTTTTTTTTTTTAATAAATGCCACCTGCTAAAGACGATGTTTCTTCACCATGTTACAGAATAGTTTCGCATTCCCGATTTTTCTGGAATCCCGGGATTTATATTAAAAAAATTATGTTTTAAGAAGCCGCTTCCATAATTTCCTAACCAAAAATGTACTTTAGGCAAATATGCATCCGATTATCCGATCACTAGTGATAAGTGTTTAACTAATAATATTATATTCACTACTTCTACAAGCTCTTTATTGTATTTCCCACTTCACGGAAAACGTATTCTATTCAGCCAATAAGGCACGTCTATACTCAACACCACCAACAAGACTTTTTTATACGACAAAAGGCTTTCCCTTTGTCGTATAAAAATATTTATACCTAGCGAGAAAATAATAATACGCTCTGAGAGGCGGACGTTATCACTCGCGAGTCTTATCATAATGTATATCCTTGTCGAGTAAAACATTTTGATCCCTACTCAAAGACGTGAAAGACACTGACAAAGACGCGAGGTAACGAGAGAACCTATCACGGAATGCATAACAAGGGCTTCCGGTATATTATAGCTTGGTAATCTACACTAATGTTCCGTGATTCTCCTCCTTATCGTACACAATACCCTGTTAATGTGAACTATTTTGAGGTCCAGAACAACAGCTGCCCCGTTTCAATGGATTAACACTGATTTAGAAATGATTTCCATCGCATTATAGGGATTGACCAAATTTAGTATCATGTTACAACGGATCGGAAAGGTTTTGGAAATGGTTCGGCTTCCTGGCTGTTTACAGAAAAGGAAGTCCTACACAAATATTTACGTACATTTTTATTAGATTCGTGATTAGGAGTAAAGAAGAATATATAGTGCTATAAATGTTTCGTTCGGAACAAAAAGCTTTCCGAGATTATTTGAAGTTACGATAGGATGTAAAAAATAAAAGCGAACTGGAACTCGACGAAAGGCACGTGTGAAATCTTTATTTTTCTAACTCGCCGCGAATCGAAATTTGCAAAAATGCCGGCTTTCCGAAAATGGGATCTCGCCGCTTCCCACACAGCGGTTTGTGAAGGAAAAAGAAATAAAAGGGAGTGTAGCACGACTGACTCATAAAAATTGTAGTAGCAGTGGCCTACGGACGCCACGGGAAATGACGAAAAATTGGGACGGTCTCCGAGATATTCTGAGAGACTAGTATTTCAATGAAATCACTCTCCGCCTCCTAATAATAAAGCAACGACGATCCATAATAATTTTTGACTCAAGAGAAATTGACATGGCCGTGCCGAGAAATTCGCAATGTTTGCCAAATTGTTTGATGTCATGTTTTCTTTGAGTCTTTGAGTTAACGTGAAATATTGCTTAAATATTTATTTTCCCAACGAAGTTATCTCAGACAGACATAATAGCGATATAGAGTAAGTAGTGGGAGGTTTAGGTTTTAATAATTAAGTAAACATTTTGTATCTGGTAGTTATGTACGTCACGATTCGTAGCGGTGCTCGGGAATTTACATAAAGCTGTATTTCATTAAAATGGTAGACGCGGATAACTAGTTAATAATAAATACATTTAAGTATTTCACTGCAGGATTAGGTGGGAAGCGGATTTTGGTCCCAGTGAATAATTCCATATTGAAGGTGGAATATATTATTCGTACCTTAGGTCTTCGTGGTGGCTAGGATGCTCTCATCTTAGTTACATAACTTCAAATAACATAAGACTGGCGTAATATATTTTCAGCTACATATATTCTGTTTGATCTAGAGTTGGATCCAAAAAATATCTGAGATGTTACAGTAGGCAGCCAGGAAGTACTACAAAATTATAAAATACTTCCTCGATATTTTTTTATTACCCACGCACCAAAAAGCGAATTAAAAGGAAGTGCGACATGAGGCGACATCAAACGATAGCCAGTCATTAAATAAAATGCGTCCACAAAGAGTCTTAGTCTGCGTTAAGATGAACAAATAACTTGATTTCTCTTCAAAATGAAGTCAATAAATAATTAAGTTACGAAGGACAGAGACGTAAATTAAGTGTGAAATTAGATTTCAATAAAAAAATGTAGGTAATTGTAAGTTGAAGATAAAGGTATTAGAAGAATATAGGTACTCGTATAAGTGGGGAAAAAGTATTGAAACTTGGTTATAAGGCGCTAGAGAACGCTATCCCTAGTTGAAATTTTTCGATTAGGTTTTCTCTTACCCCGTCGTCGTATGAATACGAAAAAATAAATTATATCAATAATAATGTTCAAGGATTACTGGCTTGATGTTATGTTATGTGAAATGTTAGTTCAGGATATACCCTGTGTTGTGGTTGTCGCCAAATTTAATTGTGATTGCTTATTAATTATAATATCGCGTTTCGGTGCCGAAACCACTAATTGTTTTAGAGGATTAATAAGGCTCTATAACTACCTGATATTCTTGCCTCAGAATTCCTTTATTCTTATAAGACAATGATTTTGTTTGTTTTAGCGCATAAGATTTAATGAGCTGAGCCCTTCCGTCTTTCAGGGTCGTATAACTAAGAGAGTATGTCTTCACGTTTTGTCTGAAACGTCCTTGAAGAGAAAGGATTTTGTTTATCATGCAAATAAGCAGTTTAAACGTTTATAAGAGGATCTCTGGAGGCTTTATACGATGCTGATACAATGTACTTACTGGCGTAAAATTAAATTGTTCATTGCAAAACAGTTTCTTATTGAGTTGCTATTTTGTTCGTACTTTGTGTGATATAAAGCTTTTAGAGGCATGAGGAACAGGGTGTAAAGTTCACTCATCCTCTTTTGAGAAGGAAAGATCCTCCGACCAGAGGGGTTTTGTGTCTGGCGGGCAACTGCCCAATGGTTGAAGTCGGGAGCTTGTATATATGTCGTGCGCACGGTAAACTCTAAATGTGCGATGAAGGATTTGTGAGATGTCAGGTCTTTGATGCGTAGTTCGTATGCGGCGATGTAGATGCCGCCACAAGCTAAGGGGAGTAAACCTAAGTAACTTACGTAATAAGTCGCATAGATTCATCTATTTCCAGCTGTAGTTTAAGATATAAATAATGATAGAAAACTGGGTTTCTAAAAGTAGATTTACTCCTCGAGAGACATATTCACAAAGTGCCAAAGCTGCCTTCTTCGGTTAACCAAAAAAGAAATGGCTTACGTCAGCATCCCGAGTTATTACTCACTTTCAGAAAACTCGTAAGAAAATGCGGATAAATAGGTAATTACTGGCGTAATAAGATGGCTAGAGAATTAATGACGGCCCTTGACCGACGACGCGGGTTGCGGCCCATTGGTTGCCGTCTCCATCAGGGCTGCTACCCCTAGATTTATAACTCTAGCCTCATTACACCCCTAATTATGTTTACGGGTAATTTTTCGAGGTCGAAGACTCGGAAGGTAATTGATACTGAAGACTCTGGTAAAGTGGTTAATAAGGGTAGATTTTTTTAAATGTGGTACTTATTCTTTGACCGCCAAGAATTTTATTGATTTTTCCTTGTTTATTAACTGGTCTTTTAATACTTTCTGTATTCGATTAGGTATAGTTATGGACAAGAATATTATTTACAGGATTAGTAGCGACCCGCCTCTGTTTCACATGATTTTGAAGACTTAACGAAACATCGAGTTTTTTTATTGTATGCAAGTTTAATTACACATATAGAACTTTCGGAATAAATTCTCTGAATTATTGTGAAAACCGCATTAAAATCCATTGTGAAGTTTAGAAGAACAACGCGGTTAAACAGACAAACTCGAAAAGTGACTTTTAATTTATAATATATGTATTTATGTAAATGTTTTTTGATAATTATATTAATCTCGTCAGTACTTAGTTTGAGGAAACAAAGCAAAGTAAGATTATCTACACATTTCTGGAATAATTTAAATGTCTGCATTGATTATTTTGGGGGACTGTCTTATGTAATTTTGACGTTCGAAAAGTGCTGATTCTCAGCCTAGTTTGAATAAACTTTTGAATTTTGAATTTTGAATTTCTTCATGAACATAATGTAAGAAAAACTTATACTTATTTAAAAGCATAGAGCTTGGTGTAAACTCAAAATTCACAAAGATCCACTAGCTCCCATATATACAGCGGATAACTTATAAGTGCCATTTAAACTTAGCATATTTGGAGGTTTCAGAGAAGAGAGTACATCAAGAGATTAATAATGGTGCTATAAACTCCATTACCTATTCTGTAATTAAGTTAAATGGATAAAATTTCGCCAAGCGTTGAGGCAAATAATTAATTTTTCGTCTGAAACGTTTTATCACTGAACTTTTTGAGTTGAGACCTTTTTAGATTAGGTTGGTGCTTTTTATCTAGTGTATTCAGATCAAGTACCGTACCGGTTAGGTAAATTAATTAGTATTTTGATCATAAGCAGTTGCTTATGATCAAAAGTAGACTGGAATATCATTTTATTTTGTTTTAGTATTATACCGATACATTTATAGACCCTTTCTCTCGCTGATTTGAAAAGATGTAGCTCAAAGCTACAAATGTACTGAAAATAATAAAAATACCTGTTCCAAGCTAAATAAGATACTTCATATTTGGACTTGAGCGTAATAAGTTTATGACTAGAACACTCCGAACGAAATGGCTGCCATCTTTACCTGAAACAAATGAAATTATCTTTTGAGTATAAATAAAGTAAGTAGAAAAGTGACTGAAAAAGTATTTGTACATTTCTGTACATGGATGTTTTAGGTTTACACCTGAATAGCTTCTGTCCTTCGTCTTGAAAGAAGGGTACAATGCTTTACTTCAAAATGCTAAAATACTTTAAGACATATATTATCTTTAGTGCAGCTGCAAGCCGATATAGGGTACACAGGGTAATTTTAATCCAGATCTTATAATTGGTACAGCCAGGGAAATTAATTGCTAGGCAAATTGAGACCCTACCGTTAATTTGCCGTGTTATAGTCATAACTGTCAAAGAATAACATGACAGCTGTGATTTGAATATACGGATAATTTATGTTGGCAGTCAATTTGGTTAACAATAATTTCCCTGACTTAACTAACCTTTTTCATCCAGATTTATTGCTACTATTGTAGGTATCATTGCTACTGTCAGCACTGGTACAGTCACCACTTAAATCGCTGTCAATGAAATGAGACCTTGAATCAGAATGCTTTCTGATTCAAGGTCTCCTTTGATGTCCCTAAGAATAAAGTAATTCGTAGTATCAGATGAAATGTAACTTTTATGCCCTTGTCTTGGTTGAGTTGGGTAGGGTTTTATTATTTCGTTTGTTTATTACCTATTTTAGTTATAAAGGTAAGGCTTAATATAGAATATAATATTTTTGTAAGACCTTCATTTGAGAAAGGTCTCGATGCCCTAATTGACATATTGATTGAAAATCACTCTACATGCTTGGGCACAGGTTTTCGCTGGCTTCTTTCATTATTAATATTTTTACTTGATGTGAAAGAGTTAAAAACGTCTATTGGACACCAGTTAGGCAGTTAAGCAGTCCAGCTGTCGTTGAGAGAATGCGTTCTTGACACCTGCTATGGCCAGCGCAGGTAGCGGCAACGGAGCGGCGCGAGTGCACTTGCACCAATTACAGTCAGGAGACGTGAGTCGGGCGCTTCAAGATCTGAAGCCGAAACGGTCCGCAGGGCCTGACAGCATTCCACCTTACATATTTAGGGATTGTCGAGTAGCGCTGGCTAGGCCGCTGCTTCATATTTATAACCAGTGCCTCAAAGCAGCCGTGTTTCCGGAAAGGTGGAAAGTGACCCGCGTTGTTCCGGTTCCGAAAGCAGGGTCAGCAGAATCGGTGGATGGATACAGACCAGTTGCTGTATTGTCTGCGCCGGCGAAGGTGATGGAAACTGCTATATATAAGAGCATATATCCTCAGGTTAGCGCACAGCTGTCAGACGCTCATCATGGGTTTCGACCGGGAAGAAGTACCACCAGTAATCTTCTCTGCCACATGGCTCACCTGGTGCCGATGGTAGATGGTGGGGGCAGACTGATGCTGCTTACTTTGACTTCAGAAAAGCATTCGATCTAGTCGATAATGACATTTTGCTTAAAAAGTTTGCAGGTATTGGTTTCACCCCACACTCTCTCCAGTTTTTTGCCAGTTATTTGAGGGATAGGCAGCAATATGTGGAATATGCGGGACACGTGTCAGATCCATATTTCACTAGGTCCGGGGTAAGTCAAGGTAGTAACCTTGGCCCTTTGGGCTTTCTTCTGGTGGTTAACAACTTACCGACGTTTGCCGGTTTTGCCGACGACCTCAAATTGTCCCTCGCGATAAAGAGCAGCAATGACTGTGTCAGGCTACAAAGGGACATCTATAGAGTAGTGAGATGGAGCAAACAAAATCTCTTGCAATTTAATAGCTCGAAGTGTGTGACCATCACTTTTTCTCGCGCACACAATCCCATCTTACATACCTACTATATTGACGGGTTGCCTATGGAACAGGTCACAGAAGTCAAGGACTTGGGAGTAGTGTTTAACACCGGTTTGACTTTTCGGGATCACATCATGCGTAGCTGTAAAAGAGCGTATAGAAATTTAGGTTTCATGCTTCGTACGGTCCGAGGTTTCACGAATGTGAAAGCTATAATAGCATTGTATAATGCATTGGTGAGGAGCCAGTTAGAATGTAATGCAGTCATCTGGGCTCCGCATGAAGCTAAATATAGTCTCATGCTGGAGAGGGTACAAAATGAATTTATAAGATATTTATACATGCGTTATTACGGAGTCTATCCCTTTTACCCGTTAATGTATCCTACCTTATTTATTTTAGGTATGGTAGGATACAACGAGCTTAGGGTTAGGAGGGATCTTGCACTCACATCATATGTATTTAAATTACTGAGAGGGAAGGTGCATAATGCAGTTATTTTAGGCCAGGTGAGTCTGTGTGTTCCGGACAGGTACGTGTGGCGGCGACGGCAGCCACGACTGCTAGTGGAACCGCGTGCTCGGACCAACCTGTTAAAAGAGGCGCCGCTGACGCGTGCACTCCGCATACTCAACCTCATAGCGAGTGAGATTGACTTATTCTGTTGTTCTCTGGTTGAATTCACAAGGAATGCTTTGTTTGTAATAAGTTATAGGTATTAGTTATAAGTAACAATTAAGTTAAGTTAAGTATTAATTAAGGCGCATTTACCGCATTGGTTAGCTGTAATGGTAGATGTATGTTGTTAAATACATAAATAAATAAATTCTGTCGATGGCCGGACTGTAACAATCTTGCTGACTGAGAAATATTTTTGCCACGTTTAACATATTCTCGTCTAGATCCCGCCGACACGAGACTAGAAGAAGAATCACCTCCTTTAATACTTTCTACAATTTACGGCACTACTTTGCAATATCTTAGTTTACTTTCTAACAGTTCCAACTGCAGATATAAGAGTAGGGAGGCAAAGACTGTACGATAAAATTTACCGCGACTGTCAGACAGGCGCGCCACCATTTTTTACTTCCCTAAAACGTAAATACCACGCCCGCGGCTTTTTGGTAAATAATTAATCTTGGAGCTTATCGCATTAACCCCCCCTCCCCCCCCATGTCCGAACTATTACAAGGTAGCGTAGGTGCGTGCACAAGGGCCAGTCCACAGATTTATGCGCCACTAACATGCCCAAAAATAATTGGATCGCGACCGAAAAATAAATTGCCGCGGACCTCTCCCTACCCACTAGAAATAACTCCAACAATTTGTTATTGAGGATCCCTGAATTACAAGGTACCGTGGCCTTCCTTGCGATATTTAATAACGTTTTTGGGTGATCAAATAAAGTATACTTCGGTAAAGTGGATGGAAGTTTGCAACATCGTCGTGATTATCGGAGAATTATGGATGTGGAGGTAGACGGTGGAAGGGAGGTGGTATTGATAAAAAGTACCTAAGGTTTCTATATTAATCCGACGAGTTACTTTTTGCCCCTCACCTTATCAAAGTAAGTTCTACCTGTTAGATTCTCAACTTACTCCATGAATCGATATGCTGCCAATCATTGCAGAGCGTTCGGACCATAATAGGTACCTGACTCCGAGTAACTTATTGAAGTTCATAGAATTACCTGCCTTAACAGTTACAGACATACAGCATGTTATATGCAAAGTGAAGAAAATCCATCAAGTAGGTATAAGAGTACCTAATCCCTTTGTTACCTATTCTTAGCATCGTCCTACGACGAATTTACGAAGGACATCTCATGTATATACAAAATACCTTTTCTGAACAGTATTAGTGAAGCGAAATTGGCAATAAATAATTCAGATCCACGTTTGTCCTTCAATCCATTTGTCTGTCACAGCGGATTATCGTTGAAAAGGACTAAGCTACCGACACACTCATATTGCCAGTTACTCAGCAATCCATCCCATAATACTCAGGTATTAATATGGATAATAGCAATCATAAAAAGTGGTGACAGGAAAATAGCGATGGGGAAAGTAATCCAATTAATAAATTCGCAGTGTTCTCGACTGAAGCCAAAGTGAGCGCTGAATAAAGCGGAGTTAGCATAAATCCTAAATTGTAATACAATTACATTGCCGCTATAATCAAGCGCTTTACAATGCACACGCTTGCAATTGGTATCACACAATCCAATTTAGCTAAAAGCTAATACTGTCCGTCAACATTTCATATATATAGGAGTTTCGTGTGTGGTTTTATTTATATTTGCCCGGTTGCCATTTATTTCAATATACTCAGTTAGTTTATTCAAAGCGACAATATGAATGACTGAGTAAAGTGCATCAGGATTTTAAAAACTTTTTTCATTACTTATTGCGACTAACATTTGGTTGCATATTTTGTACTGTTCCTTTTAGTATGTGGCAACACTGCAAATAATTGTAGAACAGAATCTAAGTAATTATCTCCTAAGAGCACTTCACGATACCAATATTCCAATATAAACTCTAGCAACAAAGCTCACACATGTACCGTATGCAAATAATCAGTTAATTCATCGAGACGCTTTTATTACGTCATATCGGACGTTATTCGAGAGGGTCTCTCCGTAGTCCGTAGCTTTATGGATCATACGAAGGAGGAAATTTATTACATCGTCATTCGACTAAATTCCTCCCACAATGTTGCAAGCTAAAAGGAAATGAGGGTTGGCAGATGTTACTCGATATATAAAAAAATGTTGAATATTAGGTCGTAAAGATGACAGTTATTAAATCTATAGCCGGAGCCGAGGAAGCAAAAAAATTCTAACAAATACTTATGAAGGCGAAAGATAATATTGATCAAGCTCGGTCGGTGTTGGGAATTCGAGCTCAGGATTGGAATGGAATCCCTGAGGTAAGCGATTCAAATAGTCCGTACTCGGTAGTATGACTGCGGTTGGGAAAATTGGTCTCAATGCAGTAGATCGTGCAATCACTTTCAGTTGGGAGGTCTCTGCTCCTGTCTGTTGCGAATGGAATAGATTTGACAGCGGTAGGCTGTGCCATATTCTGCACGTAGCGGAATACGTCACTGAAATTTATTCGAATACGTTTTGGTCAACATTGTACTTATACATGAATTTATTTTAACGGGCATATAGTCGTGGCTTTTGGTTACATAACCCGTTATTTGTGAGTATTATCGAGTACAAAAAAGTATTTTATTGTGTTAACAGTAAAAATCCTTGACATATTCAGACTTTTCCTGCGCTTTTTTGTGATCTAGATTGTTCCTATCGATTCGATTACATCACTAGTTTAGAGGAAACACGTTCTCTGTCAAGTGCTCAAACAAAAAGTCTGTGTGTGAAAGCGTGTAACTCTGCATCGAGTGTCGTAGTGTTGTCAGGGAAACAGATAAGCATCATTCAGCGCCAATTTATCGTCGTGTTCATTTCACTTGCGAATTCAATTGAACTGAATTTGAATAGTTCCGATATCGAGCGACATCCATCGATAGTGTGAATACTCTATTGTTTCTTGGCTTGGAAATATTATCGGATGGAAAGCTGATGTCAATCTAATCTCAACACTATTGAAAGTAACATAAGATAACGATAAGATAAGGAACATAAATTTCTACGAAACACTGTATATGTAAATTACTTTAAAAAAAAACGATTTGTTTTATGATTTTTCCTGCATTCCTATGGCAGGTATACTGGAAGAGATTTCTTTAGAAATAAGCATCAGCTTTGTACATATTTTTCTGTTCTTCTTGTCGGTTTATGTGTGAGTACATAAACGGTAAAATTAACAAGTAAATAAATAAACTTTACATTTGAGGCTCTTTCTGTACGATATTTTATAACATCACTAGGAAAACAAAATGTCTTTGAAAGAACAAATTTCTTACGATAAAGCAAACGGAAGGAGTTTACTCTAAGCCGGTAGACGTTTCAGAGGTTTCCAATGAAGGGTGGGTGTTAAAATTAAGTTGGACAGATATGCGACATGGTGACAAGGGTTGACTAGGGCAAAGGGACACTGTCTACGTACCCCAACGTCCCCAACCCTGCCATAGCTTATACTGCGAAAACATTTTTATATGTAGATATATCACTTTATCTTGCTACGCTGAACTTATTAATGCTGATAAAAATGAAATACAGGCTTATTTACATCATGCCGAAAATAACACGAAACAAAAAATGTCGGCGAATAAATGTGTAGGAGTGAGGATTATGATATAAAAATTGGCTCAATTTTCTTTAGTCGACGCTAGACACCGTTTTTCAAATCTCTTCTATTTATAATTACTTATTTAAAGAGATTATTCTGTTATTCTCTCTCTGATCATAATTTTACTTACTTTCGAACCCTTTTTGGGACTAGCAACGAAAATCTCGAAGGCATTGTACAAGAACGAAAAGACAAACAATAATTTGTAGGTAGTCCTGCCAAAGCAATCTCGTGATACACTCACGCTCATCAATAATGAAAATATTTTCTCCGAAGGATATTGACTCTGATTGCGAACATCTGAAGATATTTCTCGAACCGTCTGTATATCTACTAATATAGTACGAGACAGAATTTGTCCTCATCAATTTAGAATACTCACACATGACCCACATATATCAAATGTATTCGATCCGAATTCGTTCGGAACACTTCGTCAAATGGAATATAAATCAGAGTAAGAAAATATTTAACGACACGGGTGTTAGAGGTTATGAATTTGATTTACCGGATCAGGAAACCGTGAAGCAAGTTTTAAATGGATAAGTACAGTCACAGGACGCGTACACTTAAAAGGGTTTTTCTAAAGGAAAGGTTAAAGAAGTAACAAAAGTTTGCGTCTTATTCCGCTAAATTCAACAGCCTAACTGCGACGAGCTCCCGGCTTCAAAGAGATTCTTCAAATCAACCGCGCGCCTGTCGTGTTTATCGAATAATAAAAAGGTAAGGAAATCCATTAGGCTCCAAACTAATAAAAACTTTACGTGACGGGGGACTTTATAAGCCGAGCACTATTAGGTGTACTAACACGTTTGATTTTATGAGCTGAGTCCATAATAGCTATCGCCACGAGAAAATGAAGTGGTTCAATATTTTAAAGCCGGTTTACGGCTGCCTCTGTTTGCCTTTATTGTTTTTTTACACGAAACATTGTATTGTAAGCGAATCATTTCTTTCTACTGTGCTCCCGAAAAGTAAAGGAGAGGCGTAATGGCAGGATTACTGACGATAAAGTGCGCTACATTACACGCGCGTAAGGGGCAAAAGTCACACGATTTAGATGAGAAATGGGTAATATGCCATACCGCACTTTAGGTACGTATGCTATGCTGGGCGCGGAGGCAACACATACTCGCTATTACTTATTCGTTTATTCTCTTGTTCGCTTTGACATTCAAGTGTAACGTAAAGGCTTCCACCACAATCTGTCGCTAATCCTTTAACACATTAATGTGTGTCTTAAAATGTGTGCTAATCATTTAATGTGCTTAATATTCTCCAATTCGCATAGTCTGTACAAAAATATAATGTCCCTTTGACTTAGCTCAGTAGATTTACATGTCACTCACAAGTTCACCCTCGTTGTGCATTTGAGGTTTGTTGGTCGCGGAGAAAATTAACTGCCTAAAAGGTTTCCCTTTTTTAAACATTTATTCATGAAGGCAATTTATTAAAGCAACAGCAGTTACATGTTAAACAGTAGATAGGGGGTGGGAGACCATGTGGCGGACAGTAAATATATCAGTCTGACAAGGGCATCCATCTTGAGGATGGAGAACGCCCAACCTTTAAACGATTTACGAGGGGCAATGGGCGCTACTGGTAAACACCAATGGATCGAGTTCAGACCTATAAATAACACCACTCCTCTAATAGTTGCTGCGCACCTCTCCTCTTAAAGTTGCATAATATTCATGTAGTCTGTGAACAAATGCAACATACATGGTGAGGAAATGCAAATCGCCATCCAGAGTACAGTTTGAAAATGTAAATTGAATGGTCAAACACAGCAAAGATTCATGAATTAAGCATCCCCTTAAAATTCCACATTAAGAGGGTACATAAACAGGATCGGCTGGATGTTCTAATTTAATTTGCAATCTGACGAGCCGACCTTTGTTGTCAAGTGACGAACGGATAATGACGTTCGGGCCGCACTCGTGGGTTTTCAATGTGAGATCCTTTGTTTAAACATTGTAAATTAGACGTTATTAATGACGGCGTACGGAAAGGTTTCCTATGTCGTTTAATTTGGGTAATAAATTGTGGAGCGCAATTGTTTCGACCGCAACACATTCAAAGAAATCGGCAGTATGTGGGCGGTATGTTGCCTGAAAGCTGTTTGTATTAACTATTCCCATTTCATTTGTATGTAAATTTGGAACGTTGTTATTTTTCAATCTAGTATTGGAGATTGGATAAGGCAAAAGACCGGTCATTGTTATTCGGATGAAATATGAGTGGAGTCGCTATTCGGTGGGTATTGTCTGGTGGGACAAAGCGGACGACAGGGCATCCGCGAGAGGGCGAACTTCTTCCGAGATACAAAATTTAATTTCTTTGATTTCGAGCTCATTTCTTTCTTGAGCGGGACGCCTTTGTCGTCGATGCCCTTTATGTGCTTCAAGTTGGATTCCAGTCAATGGAGACGCGATATTGTGCAGAGTTTGTGTAAAATGACTAGCACATTTGCACTGGTTGTGAACAGTCGCAGCTTCAAGTGAAATAGAGGAATTTGTTGAGGTAAAACGTACAATATTGTGTGTTCCATTTGTCTGTTCGTGTTAGCACTAGCCATTGTTCTGACAGCGAACGGCCTGTCCTAGTTGCCCTTTACTTTCTTTTGTTGTATCCTCAATTGCTTTTGAAATCCCGCTGCTATTAAATTCCTATAGAAATCATTTTATATCCTTTATGTTTATAAACTCCTTCATAATCCTAAGTGCTTTCCATAATGTGCGTGTATGTAATATAAGCGAATAGGTATATCGTCAAAACGGATATTTTAATTATAAAAGGGACTTTGTTTCTTTCCTCCTGAAGGCAATCGAGCTTACACGAACTAATTAAACTCACACAAAAAGGTTTGATCAGTACGTACATTTTAATCTCATTTGCAATCAATATCTCTATATTGGAGGGTTCGGGAATGACATTGACGGGCCCACTCGAGGCTCCGTTCTGTCGATAAAGGCAAATCTTCGCGAGCTAATATTTTCGAAAGGCTTTCAATGTGAACAATAGCCTTTGGACAATTGAATGTTGGATATTCCAATATCCTTTCTGAATCGTAAGGTTTTTCATTTTATGTGGCTATTAAAAGAGTTTTACGTTTTCCTTACCTGGGCGATTTAGTTATTTTACGAGTTTGGAATTGTGGTCTATTTTTAGATCCGAAGTTAGCACTTTGCATAATCTTAACTTTGCTTTGTATGGGAACCCATTTCTTGGAACAATCGCTTCATTTAATGGCGTTCTGTTTGAGACTTACGAGAGTTCGTGCTTTTAACAAGACTCGGAAGTTATGAAACTTTATAACATGTTTCACAAAACACACATAAAATGCTAGTGTAAATCTTGATACTTCGTTTAAAATATTTGAAAGAGTAATAATAAGCTTTGAGATATTTTGAGACTGTACAAAGAAAACTTTAGGTCTTTATTATACCCACGCTGCTGCTAAGAACAGACCAATTTATTTTGGTTAGGAACTTAGGGCTCTAAGGGCTGCGCTCTTTTGTGAGTTCTAACGGAAGATGCTGGTTTATCTCATGAGACGCTAACTAAAAATAACCTTAATTTATTTAACCATATGAAACATGTACTCTGAAAGAGACAAAAACCTTAAAACGGCAAAATACTTAATCGTAGATAGAAACAAACATCATCATTTAACTCAGAAACAACTTCAAAAATACTTCATAAATCTTATATAGCGTTACAAAATAACATCACAGTTTAATAAATACGCGACATGCAAACTAGGTTGACTCCGTGTAATACAGCGCAGCAGAGCGCTGCTATTTCCTATTGGAACAATTCTATTTACTTGTATAGAGCCAGCGCGTCTTGAGTCCGAAGCGCTGCAGCGCTCGCAAATGCACCGAATTGAATTTAAGTTGACATAGGATTTGGTGCATATTTATTGCATCGATGGAAATGGTAAATCAACTGTTGGATGGTCAGAATTTGAATTTAGAATATTAGATTCAGGGCTGCAATACGAGGTTAGTAAAGTTTTGTGAATACTTAGAAAAGAAAATTGCTAATAAAATGTTTGTGTTTCTTTCTGTGTTTTTGACTTAATCATAGATTTATCGATCATTTTATCAAACCCAAACCTTTATTTCTCGGAGAGCATGTTAAGGGTACGCTAGTCGGTTATTCTTCCATACAAACGTAGTATGGTGATTACTCTGTTTGACATGATATAATTTTTCTTGTCGTTAAATAGCCCTTTATGGAAACAGAATTGAAAATAAAATTGGTTTGGAAGTTATGAACGTAGAAACTTTCATATTTCAACGCTAATTTAAACTCGTCTTTGGGAGTAAATAAATAACTTATGTAGTAAGAAAATGGCAAAAATAGAAACCGACAGACGATAAATTCAGTAGTTTTTTCATAATATCTAGACGCCCAAAGGTCTGTTCATTAAATTTTATGCACTCGTTTTCGTTATAAATCATCGTCTATTTCACTAAATAAATTAATAAATAAATAAAAACTAGATAAATAAATACTAAATAAATAAAATTAAATAATTAACCTAATTAGCATGCATTAGGCACGCTATGGGTTTCAGAACACTGACATACAAACAAAAAAATCGTGAGCTAAGTTCCTTTCGCTTTAATTACGTAACAAAAGTATCGTGACGGTCAAAATGTTACACTTTTTTCGGTCTAGTTCTCTCTTTTTAAATGTCTTATTTATTTATTCAGCTACAACGGTTGTGTTACACAACCAATTACAGTAACTAAACATTATAAAAACAAAAGAGACAATTAAAATACACAAAATAAAAATATGAAAACATAAAAAAAAAGAAAAAACATGATAAAATAAATAAAATAAAAGAAGGTTAACAACACTGTCATTAATTCCTCTCACAGTACTTCTGATATACCAATAAAATATTCATCCATCCATCCGCAAACAGGTCGCCTGTTGGGTTAGAATCCAAGAGATCACTAAGCGCGGCCAGAGTGCGAGGAATTGGCGACTTAGCACGTGCAACAGTACGACATGGAGGCACGGCAAACAGCCTGTGCCTTCTGCCTCGGCAGTAATTGTCTGGGACAAACAAGCGCGCCAGCACATTAACGAGATCAGGAGCGTCAATAGCGCCACGGAGCGTCTTACAGGCTTGTGAGCTGATCTCGAGCTCGCCTAACCTCTAGCGAGTTGTATCCGAGGCAACCTAGTAAGAATTTCTTCTTTCTGTCTTAAATCACGTACCGTCTTTTAAAAATCACGTTCGTCAAAAAACATGAATCGTGATTTTTTTGTGACGGATCCGCTGAAGCGGACTCTGAATCATGAATCAAGTGTGAGCATCTATTCGGATATGCATCCGTCATGACGGGTCCCGTGTGAATGAGCTCTTAGATGGTGATAAGACTGAAATAGTTTGCCGCAATGTACGAGTAGGTAGGCCAGGTTAGGTTACCTGTGTTTCTCGGTTGCTATTTAATTTGAACTAGCTAATCCAGACAGGCACATAAAGTTAAAGTTCAGCACATAGCTACGCTTAAAATCCGGCCCGAAATACGTAAAACTAAAAACTTTTGTCATTAGTCCGTATTGTGACCGTTAACAGGTATTTTAATTACTTTGAAACATCGCTGTTAATTTATATTATAACTATCTGAATTTGATGCTATAAGTTTTGATGGCGGCTCAGGTTTATTAACGTGTTTAGTATCATGAATAATATTATGTTCAAAGTAGGTCAATATTTAGGTGAAATATACATATACATTATGATTTGGATTCTGTTTATTATTTCTAAAAGAATATGAGTTAAGCTTTTAGAAATAATAAACAGAAATTAAATCAAGCCCATAACATCGGAGATATAGCAAAAAATGTAAAGCAAGGTCACAAACGCTACTCAAAAATATTAAATTTAATAACTTGAAAAATATTAAAGATAATTTTCGATATGTTTTCATGAATATTCAGAAAATTACGGGCGGTCACATGCCCATGGGTGGTATTATATATAGGTACATAATTTGTAAGCTAACAGTGTTCTATATCATTAAACATTCCCAGCTAAAGCAGAAGTGGTGAAGGGCGGAGCGTTTTGGGGGACTGTCTTATGTAATTTTGACGTTCAAAAAGTGCTAATTCTCAGCCTAGTTTGAATAAATGACTGATTGATTACAGCCGCGTCCATAACTGGACATAGCCTCCCCCAATTTCAACTAGGTAACAGTATAAAAATAGTAATACTTGTAATTAAATGTACATTTATGAAAAGGCTGGCAAGTTTCTCACGTTTAATAGCAATGTAAATTCTTTGGCCGAAAAACAGGCCAGCCCACTGGTCTGTTCAAAATGTACACAGATCGAAGTACTTAACAGAATTAGGTATTTATATAACTTTGCTTGTCAATTTAACTTCTTTTAAAACGGTCAAGTATTTGACGCTTCTTTAAAAAGAAAAGTTAGGGGAAAAATAAATTGAATCCCCAAAACAGGAAGGAGTTATAAGCTTTCAAAGTCTTTCTCGAGTTACCCTTCCGTTCTTGTTTCGCATAAAGAGGATTTGCGCGAGTTTTTATAAAATTTTGTATTGTAACCTCATTGCCTTTACAACCTTGCAGCGTGGCTTGTGGTATGAATAGAACGTCTTCTCTATTTCTAGAGGTGTCTGGGGACTATGCTATTATGGCCTGGAGACAGGCTGATGAATCCGTTTTGTTAGTTAAAATTGTTATTTGAAAAAGGTTTATTTTAAGCATAATCAGACTATAACGTCCATTTCCTAACGCCATTTCCCGGAAACATTAAAATATTCCAAAATAAAAATATTTCCCGTTAACTATTGTTTTTTTTTTTTTAAACACCTACAGTTTAAATAGCTCCACTAAAAACAGTGCTTTGTGAACAAAAAGCCGACGTGCAATGTATCAACTGTTATCTCCGAGCTTTATGTTAGAGTCAATTGTGATAAATGGATCACCATACCCGAAGCAATGTAGGTACACTGTATTAATTTCAACTATAAGCTCACGACTTCATGAGCATATAATGTATGCTGTGTAAGTATATTTCATGCAAATTATTTCACGTAAAGCCAGATTTACTATACGAAACTAGTTGCGCAAACTTAGTTATTCATTGATAGTTTGCGCAACTACACTGAGAAGCAATATAAAAAAATCCACATGCAAAGTGCCAAAAAAAAAAACCACACAATTTAGCTACATGAAGTAAAAAAAATCTTGAAAACAGTTTTATCGGGGTTTTTTATGCGCTATTAAATATACTTGAATGTTGCTTTTTACTTCAAGATGCTATCTTGCGTAGTTTCGGAAATATTTCATGATAAGTTAGTGGCTTTTTATATTGCTCGTCAGTGTAGTTTGTCTGCTAGTCACAATATATATTTTTGTGTGTTTCGGTCTATGACAAATAAACCATTTTTCTTTCATTTTCTATCTAGACAAGCGTGCACCATTTGATTGTATACCGCATCATCGCTAACCATCGATGAAATAAATAAGAGGTCAAAAGCGTTACATAATGAAAAAATAACGGTGTCACCAAGCATTTGCCTAAAGCAAAATGCATGACAAAGCTTAGGGTAAGATTTCCTGATTCTTTATTACTTGTTATTAAAACTAGGTACAGTAGGCGCTCGGTAATCCGGCGCTCACTCATCCGATACGTCCAATAGTCCGGCTTTCTAACTTTGCTCTCCTACTATTGATATCCGTCTCCTACTCTGTAATCCGGCACTTTGATGCGTACGCATTGATCCTTGTCGTTCTGCAGTCCGGTCCGATTCTACGAGTAAGTATTATTACGTAAACTAATAAAGATTTTTTAAGTGAAAACTTCTTTAGCGGCGTTGTGCACTTTTTTTGTGATGGGTAATAAATGTTAAACTCGCGTCAGGACACGTGACCTGATCGAAAATTCGTAAGATTGTCATGTTTGTGTACGATAGCGCAATAAATGAATATTGTATTTTACCACATAAACGATAGTACTTTTATACTGATAATTAAAGCAATTCGTGCAAAATTATTCCCTAACCATTCCAAAATACCAAAAATGCACAACGTTAATATTCAAGTTTTCACTTCTGCCGGCACTCCTGGAGTGCAACACGTTGATTTTTTACTTTGCAAATCTGTGATAAAATTATTTCTTACTAACTAGTTGAAATTTCCTATAGAAATCCAATAATCAAGCGTTTCTAATCCAGCATGGGCGAAAAAAAAATATGTGCCGGATTACCGAGCGCCTGCTGTATATCAAAATATCACTTAAAAAAGAAATTTAAATCCAACACTCCTAGAACAGTAATTTAACTTTTGTCTCATAAGACAGATGCAGAAGACAGTTAATTCCTACCACTCAGAGCTGAATTCGCAGTCAAACTAAATGACATACCCCAAAATTATGTATCCTCATTTAATTTGCAGAAAAGGCAAAAGGGTGGATTGAGTCCCTAAATGTTTTTGACGTCCCTATCTATTTACAAGTCGCTATTTACCGGAGCCTTACGGCATTCCCCGCTATTCGTATTCAATTTGCCGTCTAAATGGACGTTAGGCCTCATTTGGTATCGTATTCCGAGTTCTATCTGTCCCTACATAACAATAGAATCACATTTCCAAGTTTTCAGGCGTTGAATCGGAGTCAAGTGACGAAAATAGTTTACCTACATATACTTTTGGGACAGTCATAGAGAAAAACGTTTATTTGACACAATATGCATGCAAGGAAACATTTGAACAAAAATTAAGGCTGATTTTATTAGGTACCAGCGACCCGCCCCTGCTTCATCGAGATTTCTTTAATAATGTCAATCAATCAGCCTAGCCTTTTCCCAACTATCTTGGGGTCCGCTTCCAGTCTAACCGGATGCAGCTGAATACCAGTATTTTACATGGAACGACTGCCTATCTGACCTCCACATCCCAGTTACTGGGTAACACGATACCCCTTGGTAAGACTGGTTGTCAGATTTTCGGGCTTCTGACGACCAGTAACGACTGTCAAAGATCCTGACATGACAGCCGGGACCAACGGCTTCACGTGCTTTCCGAGGCACGGAGGAGTTTCGGTATGTAAAGATGGTCACCCATTCACGGACCAACCCCGGCAAGCGTAGTGTAACCTGATGGATCGACCCGTGCGGCAGTTATTACTTAGCCACGAGCACTTAGCACTTAGCACGGTTATTTGTAAGGTTCTTTAATATAATTGTACTATACAAATGTACTATAAACCTTCCGGAATGAATTCTATAAATGATCGTTTAAACCACATCAAAAAACTTTGCGTAGTTTAGGAGAACAACGCGGCCACACTTAGGCCACACACTCGTTTTACTTGCCGTGAAAAACTACGATTTATTAGCCGTGTGTAAGCACTGTCGTGGAAGATAGTTGACATACACGTTTTTTTTACTGCGCGGTATATACGCCGTACCAAAAAGAAACCGTACCATAAAGAATACTGGAAATGTATAGCTTGATAACTAGCCTCAAACTCATACTCAACGCATTTATTTCAATTAAACCATTTACAGGCACTTTTGAATCGTCAAGAAGACGTCCAGACAGAAATATGAAGCTAGTTGCCCATTCCAAAGCGTAGTAGGTAGGTATGGGGAAGAACGGGCCAGAAACTCCACGGATACTCTTTTAAATCAAAAATTTGATATAGAATATTGGTTACATCATTAATGTTGAAATTATGCATGTGAGAACAATGTAGAAAGACGTGCACGTTCGTAAAAACGTCCGTAATAAAAAGAAAAAAAAGAACCATTCAAAAAATTTAAACAATCCATGGCGGCTAAGAGATGACCAGTCCTAACTGACGGCGCCCGTTCACGAACATGACGCATCGATCAGCATCATTCAGCTCAACCATTTTGAAGGGAGCTAAATGATCCAACACACGCGCCACCATCAGCGAGACATCTGAGTGAGCATAACACACTCACAGCCGCCAGGGCACATTGAAGTCAATGAAAGACATATACCCGATAAATGGTAGCTCTTTAGTATATAGTACTCACATCTGTGCTATGCAATTATATAATACAAATGAGATTGAGATTATACAATACAAAGAAAGCCGTGTGTACAAAGGGTCTTACAGATACGAAAAGCGATGTCAATTTATAATACGTACCTATAGATAAATATATATTATGTAACTCAAATTGAGGTGAAGCTGCGAATATTTGTAGCCATAGCAATAAAAACGTAGCAAATGGGCTCCACCAGTTTTAATTGACGGCAATTTAATTTGAAGTAAATTTTCGGTCTTTTATAAATATATTAGTAGGTTTAAAGAACTTCCATGTGGATTGACCCATTAAATAAATAACAGTAAGTTTAGACTGTTTTGTTTTATACATTAAGCTATTTTATACCTATCTATTTTCTATTTTTATATCTAAAGGTATTCGGTAATCACTACTGCGGTGAATGTTTTATTTCCTGGCTCAGGTCCGAGCGCTGATAACAGGGCCCTTGGAATGATAGCATCGCGTCTTAGTCACGCAATACACTACCCCTGGCTTTACACAGTGGCCCAACTAACGCCAACGTCGATTCCAATGGTGACCGGTGGACGTAAACACAGTCACACAAATTCGGTAATCTATACTTTGACCCTAAAGCTGCCTTCGCACGATTTAACGTAACATACGTAACAAGTTACTCGTTCGTACCATTATTATCGAGCATTACGTTCGCAGAATATTTTTTAACCGTGAAAGCTTGATCACAAATCATGAGCCCGTGTAAAGTTCCTAATTCGAATGCTTTGCAAGTTCCTGGTTCACAATATTCCACAATAGGGTTACAGTGGTTCAGTGGTAGTAGTTTTATGTAAAATATTGATATAATATTTAGCCGCATTTGGTTACACTGGAAACAGATCTCAATCTAGTTAGGATTACTAGGTGGATGACGATTTTCAATATTTATGTCAGTTTTACTGTTGGCCCCAATATTGGGCCCAGTATGATGGCTGTAAGGCACGCCCAACGTTCTTTATTCATTGAGAACGTCTGAAAATCTAAGCTGTTACCACAAACAAGCTACGGGACTCATACATATTAATGTTTTATCTACATTGCCTAACACGCTGGGGAGTTATACTCGCTTTAATGTGTTTGGGGGAGTTTCGCTTTACCTGTCTAAATTGTGACATTCTCGTGTTTCGTTGCGTGGGAAAATATATATAATTCTTTCAGTATTTTTAATGGCCAAACACCGGTCGATACGCGGGAGCTCTGTAATTATTTTTATAATTGGGAATGGTAAATACGTTTCTTTAAGGTCTTAAATTTGAATAGGTAGTGTGACCACAGATGAATACAAATGGGACACTCCACGGTTTAGGTATGAAGCTACAAGTACGCGGTGGGCACGATTTGTTGGGTCAATTCAGTGAGTGTAGCGTATTCAGAAGATCTAAAAGTTACGCGATAGAAAGAGAGGCAACTTCTAGGTGAATATAACTAGGTGATTGGCGCTGTCCAGCCTGAATTGCACTTTATTGTGTCGTAGCAAGAGTCGCTTTTTATTAAAATGATTTTGCGGAGTGTCCCATCTGTATTAATCTGTGTTTTGACTAAGTAGTAAGTGTCATGAAAAGGGAAGTATGTTTGACTGAACTGAATGCGTTTCATAACTGAAGTAGATAGGTAAGCGTGGTGCGTAGGATACCTGTATCAAAAACAATCTCAGTACGCTACTTTGAGCTTCGGCATAAAACAAAGGACATTTTCTTTTCAAAAACCACCAAATAAAATTTTCTCTTCAGACTAGAAACAAGATTTATGATAAAACAAATTTTAAGTTAAAAATCGACATTTAACAAAACATTTTGGTATTGTTATCAATTCTTTTCAAAGTTTTTTTTGTATGACAGACGCCATTATTTATTTTTCATTGTGCAGCCAGCTCTATTGTTTTTAGGGTTTCGAGACCGCCAGCATTGACGGGCTTTGATGAATATTCTGACGAAGAAACAAATGATTCGTAAAACAAGTATGCCGATAATTTGTAAAATATGAAACAGAGGTCGCTTATGTAAATGAATGAGTTCTTAGTAGATTCGTCTGTTACAAATTGAATCATATTAAACTTATGTCATTGAATTTTTAAGATGGCCGATTTAATTTTGTTATACATTATTTTAACAATAAAAGGAGGTCTCTGTTTCCGATACCAGTGGGTTACTATTTTTTATATTTTAAATGTTTTGTATTTCTTATATTATAACATTTAAAAATAAGAGGAAGATAAAGGAGATTTCACGATTGTATCTAAAATGTTCAATTAACTAACGCATTTTTTGTCATTATCATACATCTCACTTCATTGAAATCACAATGATTTATTCAAGGTAACTTTTTTTTTTTTGGATGGGAAATTATCAAATAACTTCTCCCGCTCTGGGTGGAGCGGGAGGGCGTGTCAGACTCTTACTGACTAAAACCCACCCGTGTTCCTTCCGTTGCCTGTACGTTGCCAGGGGCCACGGTATCCCTTTCGGACTGTCCCGCAACCCCGGCAGGCATCGGTCCTATCGGACCCCTTCATTTCCTGACATCTCTTTGAGGTGCGCGTGGAACACAACGCGCCGTCGACCCGGGCCTGGTCCTTATCGGACGACGAGCTACCCATTGCTCACCGTCCGGAAACCCGCGCTTACGGTGGCCGGGAATCGGCCTGCGATTCCCGACGCCCAGGGCGTCTCCTACGGCGGCTAGGGGCGTGAGGGCGCGAAATTTGCCTCTCCCTCACGCGTTCTGCCTCCTCCTTCGCGAGTATTACTGCTTCGCATAAGGAGGTGACGGCCTCCCATGCCCTCTCGCTCCGTACCATGGCCTGGACCAGGGCCGGACGCGAAAGATCCCCGCCACCGAACAAGGTACCCTTAGGTTAAATGGAAATAATATACCTACGCATCACTTCAGAAAATTTTCATATACTTTTAAGTTCGTTTCAGAGTTTCTCGGTTCACTGAAATTTGAGCCCGCATGGAAAGTCCCAAAAATATTCAGTCGGATGTCTTGAGTTACGTTCATACACAAAGGAGATATTTCTCAGTCATTTATATTAAGCATTCAAGTAATTTCCTTGAGATCTTATTTCGTTTCCCAAAAAATAGCTTAAACCTTAAAATCTACCTTGTGGGGTGTCGCTCGGACAATTTCTTTCTTAGAAGTCTAATAATTCTGCGAAAAGTAATTTTTAGGTAAATATTTTGAGTAGGTTTCGGTAAATTGAAGTTCTTCGTCGTTTTAATTTTGGTGATTCACCTTGAAGGCGAGAAGAATACGCAAAGTAGACCATCTAGGAATATTGAGGCCAGATTGGAGATTTGATATCTGGGTTGGGCAATGTGTATGTTAATTTATTAAGACTTTGAACGAAATTGTAAATCTAAACTTATTAATATTACAAAGAGAAAAGATTTAAGATTTTTTGTATATTTGTTACGCTTACACGCTGAAACGGCTGAACGGATTTGGATAAAATTTTGTACATGGGTAGACCATGACCTGGATTAGGACAAAGGATACATTTTATTCTGATATTCTCACAGGATCGAGACTTATGAGGGTGAAACCGCGTGGCGCAGCTAGTTTTACATAATTTAAAAAAGCCAATAAGGGATACTATAGATGACGGCATTGGCCGATTAAGCGTTTCATGTCCTTTCATCATTAAAATCGTTATCCAAAATCGAAATCAAGAGTCATTTATTCAAATTAGGCTGAATCAACACTTTTTGAACGTCAAAATTACATAAGACAGTCTCCCAGTGCTTTAGCGGGAAAGAAGAAGTGGCGATGGTGCAACAAACTCCCCAGCAGCACAGCTGTCTGGTAACATAAGTGAAGTTTTTTATTACAAAACAAAGAAACACAAATAATTCATTTAAATGAACTAAACCTAAATCACTAACCATTCCAAATACCCAGCCAACATATAAAAACGACCTACAAATAAAAAACAAGAACACCTAAGAAGCGTCCACACTTGGAACATATCTACAGCATGTAGACAATGTGTGCGACAATCAGGCTGGAGTCGGCAAACAGTCAGGCGCGGCGCCAACGCAAACATCACCCTACCCGGACAATTAACCGACTCGCCAAGCAAAGCGCGTTGCACCCAGGAGCGTCCTGAGACATCCATTGGGTGTAATTGTTCAGCCACCCTTTAATTTTTTCTATTTGTTGGAAACTATGCGGTCTTTTTTCCTTCACTAAATCAGGTTCTTCAAAATTCTTTTGAGTGATGATCATGGACGGTATACCTTATACGTAACGGCTATAAGAAAACCCATCAACTAGCCTAGAGTCGCGGCACCAACGCAAACATCACCCTACCCGGATAATTAACCGTCCCGCCAAACAAAGCGCGTTGCACCCAGGAACGTCCTGAGACGTCCAATGGTTGCAATTGTTCAGTTACCCTAACATTTTTCTATTGTTGGAAAATGTCTATCTTTTTCCTTCACTAAATCAAGTTCGAAATGCTTGCAGGTAGGTATGAATTTGCGGTATGGTCATAGACCGTATACCTTATACATAACGGCTGTAAAAATCACCTATCCGATAGTCACAATTATTTCCGTCTTTGCAATTTTATTTTGGTACTGCTATACCATGTTAGGGACTCGACGATTTATGGAGATATTGAAGGTCAAACTGGTTATCTCAATACATAGTAGGTATCTTTAGAAGGCCAAAGGGTGACGGTGTTTTGATAAGGTGTTTATTCTGGCTACTGGCTTTTAGGGTTCTACATCAAACACAGCAGGTGCGGCGACAAAGCAAATAGTGCCCTGCCCGGTCAATTAACGGACATGCCAAGTAAAGCGCGTTGCACCCAGGAACGTCCCGAGACGTTTGTATACAGGCTGCTCCGTTAAGAAAAATACCCGAAGAAGGTTTTTGGTATCGCTTTTCTTTCCGGCGTTTGCTTAATTTAATTCTAATTTTTAAATAACATTTTACATTAAAAATAATAATACCTAATTAATTAATTAGATATAAGCTGTTATTTATGTACATTTCATTTTGCTTCTGAATAAAATCCATTTTTGAATAAATATTTTATATTTTGGGGTTTCTTGGTACGTCTTGCGTTTGTTTGTAGTCTTTACAGAGTCATTAAAATAATAGATACACGAAAAGGCTCTGAACAGCACAGTTTTCTTTCTCTTAGACGTTTAATTTCAAAGATAAAATAAACGAGACGCTATGTAAAGCATGTTCAAGCAGTACGGCGATCTATAATTCAATGGAAAAAGCAGTCTATTATAGTTTCATTCTGCATCTGACAGGAACGTAAAAAAAAATATATAATGTATAGAAAATAATTGTAAGAAATTGCAATGAATAACTATACTAAAAATGAGCTTGAACGCAAGGATGCCTCGCGTAATCAAAGAGGCGAGTCCTGAATAAGATTCTAGAAATATTATGTGGAAAGTAATTAGACATTCTGCGCGTCGTCAGTACTAGAACTCTTTAATGAAAGAATGCTTACTACCCTATAAACCTACCTATATTCCATTCCACAGACTAAAAACTCCAGTTGAACAATATTAAACAAAATGAGGAAGTTACGGTCAATTTAAGAAGTTGCATTTCTTGTCGGTTTTTATATTGTAAAGTTCAATGAATGCAAAGTAGTTTAAAACTAGGTGGCGTATCTCCGGTGCCTAATGGAATTAAATCTAGATTCTGTTCAGTGCAACCAAAATTTTGAAACTTGGCAAGGTTAGTTCGTACTATACATATACTATACATATGTATACGCAGAAAACTTCAAAATGTTTGCAAACTAATACTGCAATGCAAAAGTGTTTACTGCTATGTCACCCAAATTCACCCGTTAGATTTAACAGCTAACCTATCGCTTGCTATTTTTAGATAATAGTTTCAAGCTAACATACTAATGTAACAATGTGACACATTTGTTAGGCTGAGACAAACAAATTTGTGAAAAAAACATGCTGTACCTACATAGAAATTTAATTTTGTTTGAGCTTAAATATGTCAAAAGTGGTTTTCATCGTGGGTTTCTATTATCATTCTTATATACTTATTCATTTTATGATTAATATAAGCATTATTTTGTTGTATTAAGCCAGATAAATATAAAAAAATAGATTTTTATTTTGACTACCGGTAGAAAAAAAATTTGGACTATCTTAAGTTACCGGAAACTATTCAGTTTATTTTCCACCTATAACGAGTACGTAATTCTCCATAAATTTCCTCTTCCTCGACTCCAAAACCAAGTTAAATTCAGTAGGAACCTAAACTAGTGATGTTGACATTCCTCGAATCAGCCGCGGACGTATTCGGAGCAAAAAGAGATTGTTTGCCAACTCTCCGGGTTTAAGTAATTTCCTCTCACAACTCAAGAGTCGTTTCCGTTAGTTACTCCATTTTGTTGGTCGAGTGTTATTTTAGTGATTTACCAAAAACTCCACGGGAAATTGTCCTTTAGTAGAAATATCAATAGGTATGGGAAAGCCATGCAGAGAATTTCGCGTTCGTTGGAGGTTTCTTGTTTTCTTGTCAATGGAGGAAATAGGAAGGAAATATTATATTTACAGACATTTGTGGCAATCATACTCAAATGTGTGTGTCTTTTTTTGTTTTTATTTACCTTTTGCTAGTTTTGCGGTCACGATTTTATTAGAAACGTAAGTGTGGTGTACCTAGGGCTACCAATTTCTTTAATAATAAATATACTTAGTATTTCCGAAGCCATTGCATGAAAAAAACAGTAGAAAAAGAAAAAAAAAATGCATATTTTTTACTACTTTGAGCTTTTATTAACGGTTACTTATTTTTTATAAATCTCTGAAACGATTTATAACCAATTTCCTTCATAATCTTTCGGATTGTGATTGAAAGTGTGTAACGCAATCAGGGCGCTGACTTACCTGCCTAATACGCCACTATAACTTACTAACAAAACTTATCTGAAGATCGATCCGTTGACTAAGTTTTACATGAGAATCTAGGAATAATTGCTTGAGCAATTAAAAGTCTTGCGTGGATAATGACGCTACAAATAATTTACGAAGAATCAATTGCTGAGTAATTGCTCCTAAGGTGAACGTAGTCATTAATATTTTAAGGGTTGGAAATCAAAGTATGAAAGCGATTATATCTACCACGGAATATCTATTCTGTGATGTCTACGCATACCATAATGGTTTTTGTTTTTCTGTATAATTTTGGTAATTAGTTTTGATTGGAATAATAGTTTCTAAAATATGAAAAATACATTATTAAAAGCAATTAGCTGTACCATTACAGCTATTGTTTTATAATGTCTTTTTCATAGTTAGCAGTTGTAAAACAGTTGGTGTTTTACAGTATTTCTGTCTAATTAAATAAATGATCAACCTGTACCAACGTGAAACCATTTACAACATGTTTTAAGAATTAATTAGGGAGAGTTACTTATAAAGTGATCACAGGCCGATTCCCGGCCACCGTAGGCGCGGGCTTGCGGATGGTGAGCAATGGGTAGCTGGCCGTCCGATAAGGACCAGGCCTGGGTCGACGGCGCGTTGTTTTCCACGCGCGTTTCAAAGAGATGTCAGCAAGTGAAGGGGTCCGATAGGACCGATGCCTGCCGGGGTTGCGGAAAAGTCCGAAAGAGATACCCCCTGGCAACGTACAGGCAACTGAAGGAACACGGGTGGGTTTTAGTCAGTAAGAGTCTGACACGCCCTCTTGCTCCACCCAGAGCGGGAGAAGTTATTTGATAATTTCCCACCCAAAAAAAAGGCACCGTAATAACCCGTTTACTTTTTATTGTAAAATGCTTAGGAAACTAAGCAGCTGATAATAATGAGCTATATTTATTAAATTTATATACCTATGAGCTGAATAAGGGCTATAAAGCTGAATGTACATCTAAACGTATAATAAAAAAAACGTTGACAAAAGCACAAAATGTATATAAAAAATTACGTAATTCATACACAACCTCCCATTTCTATAGAGCTCAATAAAAGCGACTCCAAACTCGCATTACTAAGCATTTTGACTCCAGAATGATCGATTCATAAGACGTCAACAATTTGAAAAATAGGGTAACAAGTCGACGTAAGTACGCCCCTACTTCCACGTGGGCGGAGCCGAGGGTCAAAGCTAGTTACGTAATAACAGTATCAAGACGTATAACATGCTTCAGTATTTCCCCCATACACTTTTATTATAACGTAGACCGTATTCCAATCGATTGTTTCGTAATGAAACGAAATATGCATGAACATGAATAGCTCCAAATAAGGTGGGTGTGCAATTACCTACTATTTATATGGAAAACAGCAATCGACTTAACTGTCGAGCATTTTTACCTCGTAATACTATACTTAGGAATAATGAATAAAGGGCACGAGCGCTACACTAACCTTAATGAAGGCGAGAGGGCTCCCTCGAAGGAGTTACGTAACAGCGACGATGATAGCTGTATAAAATCTAATAGGGACCCTTAACAGTGGTACATTTCACTCGGGCCCGCGGATGAATTAGTGAACTACGACTGGCGAGGGGTGTATTTCATATGTGACCCATCGCGCCGAAGGGTCGCGTCATAACACCCGAACCCTGTATAATGTACATTAAATTGTCGCGACATCTCAAGTAACCGAGTTGTGTAAAGTAAATTTAAATTTATGAAAGCCCAAACAAAAGCGGTGGGAGCACAAGTACTCTCCAGTAGTCGGAGTACATACTCCAGTTATTATCAAAGTAAAATATAAATTCGGTACTCGTAATTCATTTAGACGTCTTTTGATGCGTTCAAATACTCGTTTCTACGTTTATTTCAGTCGCGGTTAACAAATGTGGAAATATCTCGTCAAAGCAGTTGCCGGCAGTCGGTTCACAGTTTCTAGAAATAAAATTAAAAGAAAAATATCTTGCGTGTTCTGTTGTTGGCAACGCCTTTAGCGAAGTTTAATGAAAAACAAGTACCTCTAACGTCTCAGTGTGCATACTGCAGAATTCCTCTAATCTAATTATGTGCACAGCTGGTGCTCATTGTTTTCGTTTAAAAATAAAATCTGTAGAATTTACGTTCGTTTCCTGCGCTGCAGCTAAATTGATGTTAAAGCTCCTGTTTAGGTAAACGACACACCAGAGCATCAGTGCCGCCATTACACGAATATCTGAAAATGTGTATAATCCTCGTGATTAACACATAATAGCGTATATTCGCTTTTACAATATAACGAGCGATCATTGACCTTCCCGCGGCGTTCGAAGCACGACCGCAAAATCCAGCGGATGTTATTCAAAACAAACAATATGGCGAATTTGCATGACTAAAATAACCTCTATGTAGACGGCAGACGCAGCGGTCACGATATTATGCTGTGCTAGTAAAATTGTCGCAATAAATTTTCCGTGTTACTGATAGAAAAAGTTTTTCTAGCATAGATGGGGACGCTGTCTTGCCAAGTCCACCGTCCTTGTTTTACTACGTCCCCGGTACGCATTACTTATAGCGAGTTGGCTTCGATTACAGCACTGTGTCGAGATGGGAGTGAGAAATGGTCAAATAGAAATGTTGACTGGGAAAAAAAAAGTGTTGGTCCGTCAGTCATATAATAAAAAAAACATTAGACACGTATTTTTTGCTTTATCATATTAATAAAAAATGGTTTAGCTAAAACGCATTAAAGTTGGGGAGTGGGGCTCGCTACATCACAAGTCAGTATAAAATCTACCGGGGAGTGACGTCATGCCACATTTTAACTCAATGTATTGCCATAATCTTTAGATTACGTAAATAAAGAAAAAATACGTGTCCAATATGTTTTAATATCCTACCAGAAGGACAAAAAAAAAATGTTTAATCAACATCCCTATTGTATGAAAATCTGTATATGTATCTATTACTCATATAGAACTACAACGCTTTTGACTCTAAAGTGATGCAGTAGTTGTATAGTTTTCAAAACACTCTTATTTACAGATTCTTGTCCCGGATGCCGCATGATATCGATTGTTCCTCTAAACGTTAGAGGAACAATATATATACGAGTATATAGTCTATAATATATAAATAGTCTATAAATAAGAGTGTATTGAACATTTTAATTCAAGGTTTTATGGGTCATAAACTCATAACTTATAATAAATTCTACATCAATGTCGGCGATAAACATTAAGTAGAGTTATAACATACGCATTTTGCACTACTAGCTCGTCGTATATAGGTCGTTAATAGGAAAAGTTTTTGCGCAATGCCGACCTACTACAACATTTTATTTGTGTTTTGATGTTTAAACACGGATGCATTGTTTATGCTCTACTGAATTTGCACAATTTATGTGCTTTGTCAGATTTGGCAGAGATAATCTGGCGGGCCAGTGCTCATACTGCGTGAAATTGTTATGAGAATACGCCATGTGGTTTTAATTTCAATTCGGCTATTCCATTTTCGAATGTTAGAGTTTATAAACAGCCTATATTTATCTATCTATGATATAAAAATCAATTGCCGTGCATCAGTCTCGTAAAAACTTGAAAATGGCTCGACCGACTAGATTTGTTTTTTTGTTTTTTTCGCCTGCATATTCCGGTGGTTTAGGAAAAAAGAAAATTAGGAAAATTATTTAGTATGGGGATTGCCCACGTGGTACGAAGTTCACCAAGTCATCTAGTAGTCTAATAAAATGTATTGTCGTGTCATGGAAACCAATATGTATTAATGAATGAAGGATCGTAATGACGTGGTATACATACATTATAATGATTATGATTGATATTCAAAGGCGGTTTTGTGTTCTATTTTCTAACGGTTATAAATCATAATTCTCACTTCGTACCTACAACGTACCCTATAAACGTGAAAGAAAATAGAAAACCTTTGGGGATTTTCCGTGTGATTTCATTTGCAAGCCCGATTCGGCAGGGTGGGCCGTGTGGTCTATTTTGCGCTACACAAAGCACATTGGTAGTTTGGCACGTCCGTGCTCCCGGCCTGCCAAAACGTCAGATCTCCATTGTTATAGAAAAGTTAACAGTTTTCACTTGTCGGGAAATTCGAAAGCTTAGAAACGAATGAAGAAATCAATTAAGCGATGCTTTTATTTCAACAAAAGATAGTGGAAGTTCAGTGTAGAGGGCGGTTGTATTGTCTCTGCCGAGATAACGGAGAAGAAAGACAAAGACATCGATCAAACTAAAAGGTCGGCGACATCGAACGGGTTCTGTATATAAAAGCATTATAAATCATATCTATTCGGTACAATATAGGGTTACGTTCGCTAGACAACAGATTTCACGAATACTGTTTTAGCTTTCATTGAAGATTTAAAGAGCCTTTTGCCTCAATAATACTTTACGTCCCTTATTACAGTCTTTGAGAGCACGTGATACAGGGAAAATAAGAGTGCGTACAGTGTGTAATAAGTTTTTATTATGTGCCTTCTTCGTGAAGTGAAAGGAATTTTTTATTTCAATATTATGCACGTGTAGGTTATGTAAGTAGGAAGAGTGTATCAGTTCAATTTGCGCACACTCCTAAATCCTGAAGAAGGATCTGATGTGATGATGGAATCGAGTGAATTTGTGAGTAATTTCATTGGAAGAGCGTAAATACATATATCAGCTTGGAAGCATTTCTATGTACCGTACGGTTTGATGGGAAGAAGTCAATCCAAGTATACAAAGTACATGGCGTATACTGGTAGATGTTTCTCGCTTGAATATTGAAAAACATTTTCATTCGGTGCGAGAATTGCAATGAATGAATGAATGAATGTTATAATTTTATGTCGCGACTCAGAAATGTATTTTGTACATTTCATGTTTTCATGTCAAAACATTTTCTAATATTATAAGATGCTTTTACACTGAATTTATGTGTACGTCAGCAATGTCACTAGTATTCAAATAGAAGAATGTATTGTGGGCAGACGTAAATAGAAGGGGAAGTTTGCAGTCAATAATGAAGTGGGGTGCAAGGTTCAAAGGAGTCCTTTGGTCAATAATGTGACAATAAGGGCTTAAAAAAAATCTTATTACTTGATCCTTGTTAGTTTTTTTTTATTTTATTTATTCGGGAACATAAACAGTTATACAAAATCTTATACTAAGTTATAAATACTCAAGAATTACAAATGTATAACCTACGACATTTTCCACAACATATTAAAAGTTATATCTAACAGTGCGCTATTCTAAGCTGATAACAACAGAAAAGTAGTTTTATACTTGAACTAACAATATATATTTATATATATCGTTACTTATATATATTATATAATATATATTTATTGTTACTGAACATAATTAATAAAGTAAATAATGTTTCCAGCAAAATTCTAGTTCACGCACTCGATGTATCCCTTAAATATAAACTTAGCGGAATTTCTACCTAGATGCCATGCATTTTAGTTAGTGTATATGTGTTTACGTTTAAAAAACAAAAACACATCTTGACACCAACCACCAACTACATATCTCCAAAAAAAAAAAGGAATGACTTTCACATCTCACAATGACGCCGCAAATCATTTTCTGTGAAACTGAAACTCGAAAGAATCTTGCGTCAATATCGTCATCCGAGCCGACACGGCGACGTCAACGGCAGGAAGACGGCAGGTCATCAATCATAGAGCACAAAAAGAACGGTGTTGATAGGGCACGGAACTCATTGCGTCGCACTTTGTCTTTGGTCTGATGACACCTTTTAGTAAATGTCGTGTTTTTGTTTTCGGATAGTGCGTTGTGTACGGAGTATAGTGTGGTTTTAAATGGAACAAATGGGTATCAGTATTTTGTTTAGAATTTTACTGGGTATAATTTTCTGTAGTAGTACAAGTTGATGCATAATGATTAATAATGAATCACGTAAAATAAAGTAATGCGGCGTAGAAAGGGAAAGCAGTGACAGAGACTTACTTATGTATGTAGAAAGCATCAGTGAAAATGGTAAACTAAAATAAGAAGTAATTACAAATTTTAAATAATTACACAATTTTAGTTAATTACACAAACTAGTTAATAAGAAGTAATTTGATAATAACGGAGAGTTATTTTTCTTTTAATTTTACTTCTGTTCAGATTTGAAATAAAATCTGATTAAGATTTAAAAAACTGAAGTGCTATCGGGTTTTGTCGCTGAATTCCGTTATTTATATAGTCGAGAAATTCCAGAAAATCTATCATTAAATAATTTCTTAATATTGAGACTTTATGATATAAGCAATAAGGGCTAGTGGCTAGTCCTAGTTTTTGTATTATATATGACGGAGAAGGGCATGTGTCTCTTTCGTTATTATCAGTCCTATTTTAACTACTGTGGGCGTACTGTGGGTAGTATTGGTTATTGCGCAATAGAAAAACCGTTTGCAGTTCAGATCAAATTATAATTTACGATAACATTAATTACACTAGCATTTCACTCATTGTAGGTACACGACACAACTATTCTAAATGCGCGACAATTTCTAAACGTGTTCACTGCTCACCCCGGCCGGTCCGAACGTTATGTTGTAGACTCTGTCGAACGCCACTAGGCGGCGCTGGCGTCCCGATTAGTCAACTCGGTAACGTATTTCCGAATTATATATAATTCTGAGGCGGTGAGATAAAGAGATTGTGTTCGTTTTTGTGGTGAAATAATATTGTTTGTGTAAATAATTCCTTTTAACCACCCAAATTGTGCGGTTTTTAATGAAATCATTATTTGTGTTCAGAGTTAAATTTCACTTCATTATTAATTTAGGGTAACGCTAATGATTTATGAATGATGTTTGTGTGTGTGCACTAATTATGTAAAATTATCTTTCGTTTAATTATGCTATATCTGGCAAAATCCAATTCTCCTGGTTTCCTCTTAAACCAGAGTACTTGTTGTATATAATTGTCTTCGTTTCAATACTGCACCGTTATAAACAAACTTACGATCCCTTTTTTTTTAGGTAGGAAATTCACTTGCAATTTTAACCCTTACAATAAGGTCACTCTTCTAAGACAGATCAAGTCTAGCTTTTCAAAGAACATGACAAAAGACAGCATAACGAATTCTCTATGCCAATATTTTTTTTTCATATAAAAAAATAAGATTTTACAAGGAATAAAACGTTTTAAACAAACGAGAAAAGATATGTATTTCCTTTTCAGCTTCCGTTGTCAAAGAAACTTGAACACTTCCTTTGACAGTCTCGTGGTTAAAACTTTAAATACACTTCAGCCTATGTAAAGGATTTATTATTAGTGTCTGCCTTTAGTGTTCTTAGTAAATTGGGGTATTTTTGTATTGGACCAAAAGCTAAAGAAGGATTATGTTATATACATTATCCTTTTTTGGCTTTTTCTTTAGCCTACTAAAGGAATAGGGAAAATGTCGCTTTGAGTATAATATGAATGTGGAATGAAGGTTTTCTGAAATGACGTTTACTAGGTGGCAGCACTGAGAATTTTGGTTCACCTGTCAAAAGTGTCTAAGCGCCAATATTTTCTTTAGTCGTGACTGAATGATGAACGAATGAATGAAACGAATGAAAAACGTCATCATATATTTTATAATCATTGTCGAAATGACAAAGTGCACTTCTTGGCAAAGTGGCGCCAACTGGTAGCGTGAATTTTCACGAAAACTCATTGTGGATTTGTATTTGAAAAGCATTGTTCCATCCAGTGCTGAGTATACGTCTCCTCCCTTTTGGGCCATCCTTGCACAAAGCAGTAGGTGGAACAAGGCTGCCAATGATGATGATGATGATGTAGCGGCATCTACATCACTACATGCGGACTACGCATCAAACTCCTGACGTCACACAAAACTCCTGCATCGCGCAATTAAAGTTTACTGCGCGAACGACATATATCGACATAACTTTCCAACATCAATCGTTGGGCGGTTGCCCGCCAGACACGACACCCATCAGGTGAGAGGATCCTTCTTTTTCTATAGAGGATGAGTAAACTATACACCCTGTTCCTCATATCTCTAAAATTATATTAGAAAAGAGAGGAAACGAAAGATGGATGGTTTGCAAGATAATATGGCTAGAAAAGCAGTGATTACTAAAATGACAGATAAACTGGTGAATAGAATAAAGCTGTACCGATCCCAAATAATTCGAATTATATCCCGGGAATGGTGTTCTTTTTTATTTCTTTATAATCTCGCCTGACGGATAGGGTTAACAGTGGAACGAGCGAGCCCAGAAGATGTCTATACACTCTTGCTTCGAAAGCTGACGGGTTATAATAATGTAGTAGTGGTAGACTTAACGCTAAGAGTAAGTGCAATAAATGCTGTTGTTTGTGCATTACTAGCGTTGCCGTAGCCGTCCAATATCACAAGATGCGACCGAATAACAGTATATTTCACACAGAGAACTGCCATGTCACCATTGAAACCCAATTACTGATGAATATTGAATTAGGCATCCTAACACTAAACTAGTAACCTAATTGCGTAATACACGATCAACCAGAATCAAGGGGTCTACTCCCTAAGCGAAATCCGTAGGTTCGGCCGAAGTTACGGGCGCCTAGTCCTCCGTCTCACTTACCGACATACCGTGAGATGGAGATGAATCGTTTTGAAATAAATTGCTAATCCATTGCTTCATAAGTTCAAATTAGAAGTGATAGCCTTTTTTTTTTTTTTTGGTGGGAAATTTTCAAATAACTTCTCCCGCTCTGGGTGGAGCGGGAGGGCGTGTCAGACTCTTACTGACTAAAACCCACCCGTGTTCCTTCCGTTGCCTTTACGTTGCCAGGGGCCACGGTATCCCTTTCGGACTTTCCCGCAACCCCGGCAGGACCCCTTCCGTTGTGCTGACATCTCTTTGAGGCGCGCGTGGAACACAACGCGCCGTCGACCCAGGCCTGGTCCTTATCGGACGGCGAGCTACCCATTGCTCACCGTCCGCAAGCCCGCGCCTACGGTGGCCGGGAATCGGCCTGCGATTCCCGACGCCCAGGGAGCAGTGATAGCCTAGTGGTGTGACCGTCCGACTGTCAAGTCATAGGTCTCGAGTTCGAACACAAGGCACGCACCTCTGACTTTTCAGATTCATGTGCGTATTGTATAATTATCACTTGCTTCAATAACGGTGAAGGAAAACATCGAGAGAAAACCGGCATGCCTGAGAGATATTCCTTGACGGCATGTGAAGCCAAGTCAGAGGCCCATGGGCGGCTTTACCAAAACTCTGATACCAGGTTAGTCACTAACCACAAGAAAAGAAAAGATAAGTTGGAAAAAAAATCTTGCTTAACAACGTAAATAATGCAATGAATTTTGATGAACTGTCAAAATGAAACAGATTAGTCGTAATCGTTTACGAAAATGTGTTGCATAATTAAATAGCTGTTGTTGATCTTCGGGCTTCGGCACAAACACCACAGTTGATATACGCCTACTATGGTAATTACCTCCTTTTGGTTTTAAGTGCCGCGGTATTTTAGACGAGACAAACCGATTACTGAGAAATTATAATATTCTTAGATTAAATCCAATTTCGACGTAGTCACACAGGACTACATATTGTGTTTAGATATCTTTACGTCAGAATATCGCTAAGATACTAATTAAAGGTGAATATATGTCATTGAACTTGGAGGAGCTCGTGGCTAAGTAATAACTGCCGCATGGGTCGATCCGTCAGGTTAAGCTACGCTTGCCGGGGTTGGTCTGTGGATGGGTGACCGTCTTTACATACCGAGACTCCTCCGTGCCTCAGAAAACTCGTTAAGCCGTTGGTCCCGGCTGTCATTTGTAGATCTTTGACAGTCGTTACGGGTCGCCAGAAGCCCGAAAGTCTGACAACCAGTGTTACCAAGGGGTATCGTATTACCCAGTTACTGGGTTTCGGAGGTCAGATAGGCAGAGGCTCCATGTAAAATACTGGTATTCGGCTGCATCCGGTTAGACAGGAAGCCGACCCCAATATTGTTGAGAAAAGGCGAGGCAGATGGGATGTTGTCACCTAATCAAAGGATACACACATTTCCTTAAATTGACTTCCATTTCCCGAAGGTCAACTGTCAAACATACGTCCACTTTTTGTTTGGGATAAACGGGCTCCATGGATAAACACCAGAGAGGAAATTCCCGTAATTCTTAAGAACAATTTACCAACATTTCTGACAAGTTTGACAGATTACGACTAGAATGTAAACGTTTTTTAAGTACGAGAATTGGCCTTCAGGTACATTTAACATAATATGGCGTTAACTCCACTGGGCATAATTATCGCGGTGTACATTACTAATGATATGTTGTCGCCTAATCTCAATAATAATAGGCGCACGGGTCGATTGAAGGCTAAGCTACACTTGTCGCGGTCAGTTCGTGGATGGGTGACGATCCATATGTAATCGAGACTCTTCCGTGCCTCGTGAAGCACGTTATTAAGCCGTTATGGGCAGTCAGACGCCCAAAAGCCTGACAACCAGCCTTATTAAGGAGTATCGTGTTACAATAACTGGGTTGTGGAGGGCAGATAGGCAGTCACCCCATGTTAAATACTGGTATTCCGCTGCATCCGGTTAGATTGGGAGCCGACCCCAACATATTTATTTATTTAATACTTCAAGCACACAAATGTAGAGAGGCAGACTTAATGCCATAGGCATTTTCTACCAGTCAACCTTCGGGTGATGCAGAGACAAACAGTGGTAGGTGCAACAGAGAGATTTGAAGATTGGTTTTATATTTAAATATAAATACTATAAATATAATAAATACACCTAATTATACATAAATATAAGTACAAATAAGACAAACAATGGGAAAACATTACCGTTGTCATGATACTGCCAGCTTCTCGCGAACATTAATTCTAAAAGATAACCGGTTGGTCGCCATACTGATTTCCTGGGGGAGCGCATTCCACAGAGAGATAGACTGAATGAAGAAGGAAGAGTGAATGAAGTCTGTGCGGTGAGTGGGACGTTGAAGAAGACGACATATTTGGGAAAAGGCTAGGCAAATTGGATGTTGTCACCTAATCAAAGGACATACACGATATTACAGAGCACATTTCCTTAAATTGACTTCCAATTCCCGAAGGTCAACTGCCAAGCATCCGTCCACTTTTTGTTTGTTTTCCCCGTCTTTCCCGTTTATAGAAAATATGAAAATATCCCGAAAGGTCCGTTCTATTTTAAGAAGAATGGGTTATATATCTTAAAGGGTCTTAGGTATTGTTAGGGGTGGTGCTGCAGGAACTATCGGGTGGTTCGAACGAAAAGACAGGCGAACTTTTAACACACGTTTATTGCGTTTCAAAAGTAACAAAATGGCCGCGTGCGCAGAATTTTGGATTCGGGGCGTGCGCATTGATTCGCGTTTGGTGGCAGACTGGCGGGGGTCCACAATGTGACAAGCATGTCAGCGTGTCCCGCCTCTTAACCTAACTAAAACTTAAACTAAACAAATTCTTTAAAAACTATTGAGCGCGTCGCTAACATTCCCCACCCTAGTGCTGTCACAGCACTCATCAACTAGAGTGATAGGAGCGACGCGTGCCGCGGAGCGGCGCCAGGTCCGGGACCCCACCTTCACTGCCACGAGTCTGATACGACTGTCCTTACCCGGGAACACCTCAGTGATTAGTCCCTTTGGCCACGAATTGCGGGGAGAATTCGGGTCCACAACCAATACGAGGTCGCCCACTCGTAGCGGTGGCTGCTCAGTCTTCCACTTTCGCCTAGGTAGAAGGTCAGGTAAAATTTCCTTTACCCACCTGTGCCAGAACATGTCAGCCAATCGTTGACTCGTACGCCAATGCCTGCGTAAGTACAGGTCAGAACTGTCAAACGCTCCGACTACAGGTAAGTTCGACGACGTACCCAGCAAAAAGTGGTTGGGGGTGAGGGATTCTACGCCCTCCGGGTCTACTGAAACGTGCATCAAGGGACGACTGTTCACTATATTTTCAATTTCTGCTAGAAGTGTGCTCAACACTTCGTCTCTTGGTGCCCGCTCGAGCAAAACGACTTTCAGCGACGACTTAACACTGCGAATCATTCGCTCCCATGCTCCACCCCAATGGGGACTGGCTGGAGGGATGAAGGTCCAGTCCATCCCATTGTTGACACCTACGTCTTTCAGTACTTCTTGATCCAGGCCCTGCATTGACCGTTGGAGTTCCTTTTCAGCGCCTTTCAGATTTGTGCCATTGTCGGAATACAAGTGGCGTGGCCAACCACGCCTCGCTGCCATCCGACGCAGTGCCATGATCAACGAGTCCGTCGTGAGAGAAGCAACAGTCTCAACGTGAATAGCACGCAACGTTAAGCAGGTAAAGAGGACACCATACCTTTTTTCTCTGCGTCTGCCGACGGTTACCTCCATCGGTCCAAACAAGTCCAGACCACAGTGAGAGAAGGGTCGCTGATGATGTGCCACACGAGACTGAGGTAAGTCACCCATGCGAGGAACTAGCGGCCTGCACTTCTTGATGCGGCACAGCATGCATTGCGACACTACAGTCTTCACGGTAGGTCTAAGTCTCACTAACCAATATTTTTCCCTCAGCAGGTTGACTACTGTTTCCTGATTTCCATGAGCCGCCTTCACGTGGTAGTGCCGAACAATCAGCCGAGCCACAGGGTGCCGGCCGTCCAATATTACAGGCCTCTTTACTTCCATGGCGACATCTGTAGCGGCATCGATTCGACCGCCCACGCGAAGCAAGCCATGCTCGTCTAAATACGGTGAGAGGGTTAGTAACCGACTATTTTTAGATAAATCTTTACCCTTGCTAATCGCAGCTAAATCCTCAGCAAACGACTCACCTTGTGCGTGTTTCAATAGCTGCCGCTCTGCACGCTCCATCATCTGCACACTATAACCGCTGCCAGGAACACCTTTTAGCTTGTCAACAAATTTCAAAACAGCGGCTGACGCCCGTAGAAGGCGTAGCCAAGAAGAAAATCGAACCGGATCTGGAACCGGTGAATAAGCTGAGTGTTCCTCAACAACAGCTGTTACCTCCACGCATGCTGCGTTCGTTTCCGGTTGGATGACATCCCTAGGCCATGACGCGTCATCATAGCGCAGAAAAGTTGGACCGGCTAGCCACTCAGAATACAAAGTAGGATCGAAAGTTTCGCGTGTAGCTAAGTCAGCTACATTAAGCTTCGTAGGGACGTATCTCCATTCGTCAATACGTGTCAATTCGTCGATCTCCCCAAGACGGTTCGCTTCGAACGCTTTATAGGTACGTGTATTGTTACGAATCCAATGGAGAACCGTAGTGGAGTCGCACCAAAAGAATCGACGTACTGGAGATAATCTATGTTCCTTACCAATAGTGTGAGCTAGCCTTGCCGCTAACAATGCCGCTTGAAGCTCGTATCTAGGTACTGTCATAGGCTTCACAGGTACCACTCTGCATCTACTCGCAATAAAAGAAACACATATTTTACCTTGCGCTTCCCACCTCCAATATGCTACCGTACACAGCGCTTTAGTGGATGCGTCACTAAATACGTGAAGATGTAAGTTACTATAGACAGACTCGATTGTAGCCGAACTCGTAGCACTGCTATCGGCCGCTACGCTTTCGTAGCCCGTAGCACAAAGCTGCGTAGCACTGTGAGATGCAAGCCGCGCTTGTGGTGGCACGGTAGTGGGGGATTCCATCTCGCTCGCGCACGCTACCGTCGTAGCGCATGCAGACATCGCGTGGCACCTTGGAATGCGAAGTGTACTGATAACGTTAATTAGGTCAGTCCATTTCACCCACCTTTCGTAAACGTTATCAGGAACATTATCGTCCCATCCAATATTCAGGCGCCAGGTATCCTGAAGTAGGATTTTACCCTGAATAGTGAAGGGGGCGAGAAATCCTAAGACATCAAAAATAGACATAACGACCCTTAGCATAATCCTTTTTGTGGGTCGTTCGGAGCCCTGAGTGATATCTTTTGGAATGCGCTTTAGTGACACGTCAAACCCAAGCATATCATCTCCAGGAAACCAAATAAGTCCCAGTGTTCGCTCACCTCCATATTGCTGACCGACTTTGAATTTCACTGCGGCAGAACCTAAGGTCTCCTTCGGAATGCTGTTTAAAACCGCGACGCTATTGCTCGTCCAGTTTCGGATTTCAAACCCACCGGCCCTGTGAATGTCACTGATATTACTCACCATATCAATAGCAGTACTTTCGTCCGGCAAACTATCTATGTAGTCATCCATGTAATGTGAATGGTAAATAGCATCGACTGCGGTCGGCAAGGATTTCTCATAGCGGCGTGCGTTTTTGTTTTTAATGAATTGAGCTACAAATGGTGAACAATTAGCTCCAAAAATTAAGGATGTCATGACATACGTTTTGATATTTTCTGTAGGGCTGCTTCTCCACGGAAACCTTAGTGCGTGCTGATCCTCGGCGTGAATTTTAACCCTCAGAAACATGTCTTTTATGTCACCTGTTACTGCGACCTTATTTTCCCTGAAGCGCAGCATTATACCAAGCAGTGATGACAAAAGATCAGGTCCCGTGAGTAAATAGTCATTAAGGCAGGAACCATCCACCTTACCTGCAGCGTCGAAGACCAGCCGAAGCTTGCTTTTGTTTGGGTTGTCAACACCAAAATGAGGTAGGTACCACGTATTCGATGTGACGTCATTTACCACCAGTTCCCGCGCGTAATCATTTTCTAACAAATGACGAACGCGTTCCTCATACCTTGTAGCAAAACCTGTATCCTTTCCCATTTTCCTTTCGATACCTTTCAACCTTCTCAGTGCGTTGGGGTACGAGTATGGCATCGTGCGACCTGGCTCCTTCCAGGGTAAGCTAACATGCCAGCGTCCGTCAACGAGCACCGCTGATCGCTCCAGCTGATCGATGGCGCGCAAATCGTTAACATTCTGGCGCGGCTTACCGGTCACACCCATGGCATCCAATGCAAACGAACGTCGAACCTCATCATGGATTTCTTGAAGTAGAATATCTTGCGATAAAGTTTCACTTACCTCTTCGTTCTCCGTGATGGTCAGCGCGGCCTCAGCGCAGGTGGACCGAGTGCCGGCGGCGGCCCGGGCGGTGGCGCCACTCCGCGCCACGCGCACCTTGCCATGTACACACCAACCTAGGGAGGTAAGTGTAGCGGACGGCTCATTTACACTACCTAACTTTATTTTCAAAGGTACAATTAAGTCATAATTATCTTGACCGATTAATATATCAGGTTTTGAATCTGAGGTACACAATTTGTCTTTAATATTCTTTAGATGAGAATACTTATTGCAATCTATAATAGATAACTTTTGAATAGGCAAACTTAATTCCTTAACACAACGCATTCTTATATTATTATGTAACCTATCATCATGTCCAGCAATATCCACATTCACAACCATAGACTCGCATATCATCGCGTCATTAGTCCACGCTCCGCGCACTGACAGCGTCTCGCGCCGGCCGCGCAGCCCGACGCGCTCGGCGAGGCCCGCGCTTATCAGCGACACACTCGATCCGTCATCGAGTAGCGCGGTGGCGTTTACGATACCGTTAGGGCCGTGCACACGAATAGGTAACACTTTCAATAACACTTTATTGTCACATTTGTCACTCGCGTTAATGTACGTTATTGTTTCCGAAGACGCGGTAGGCTCAGCTCGTTGCACGTCAGCCGACCTCATAGTACTCGTGGTCGACGCATTGTTACTATCAGCGCTGGTGCGCTCACGTTGTTTACTCGTAGAATAATGTAGGAGACGATGATGTTCTTCATTACATCCGTCCTTGTCACACACAGGAGCAGAACACGTTTTCCTATCGTGTTTGGATATTAAACACTTGTAGCACAGGCCGTGTTTTTTCACATATTGCCACCGTACTTTACGTAGTGCTTTCTTAAATTGTTTGCAGTCGCTGAGATTATGTACCGCTGCGCGGCAAAACAAACAATTAGCGTTACGTTCTTCGTCTTGAACTAACACGGTCTGTGTGCGTGTGCATGTACTTGTCTTATCTTTCAGATGCTGGTCACTTCGAATAGTAGTAAAAGTACTTGCAGTGGTGGAAATCTTTACAGCTTCTTCATACAGAAAATCGGATAAAATCACCAACCTTGGTTTCTTTCCTTCGGTGATAATTTCATAGCTGTAGTCGGACCACTTGGAGATAAGCACTGCGGGGAGCTTGGACAGAATCATCGAGACGATATTGACACCATATAGGTACTCCTCGCGTCCGACTGCTCGTACTGCTTCCACTACATTTTGCACTTTCACAGAGAACGCGACGATATCTTTATGATATTCCTGTTGTAGGGACTGAAGCTTCTTTATATCTTGAAGTATTCTGGAAATAATGCAGTCGGGATTACCAAACCGTAGCTCCAATGTCGATATCACTTTGTCAGGCGACGTGGCGCTTATAAACAATGCAGCGACTGCATCTTTCGCTTGCCCTCGTAGGCATTTTCGAAGCCTCCATAGGTTTTCTTTTGGCGTGAATTTACACAACGCCGTCGACTCGTCGTAGGCTTGTTTAAATTGAAGCCAATCCAACTGGTCACCAGAAAATTCCGGTAAATCTCTCGGTGTGCTCATGCGGCTGAGCAAACTGGCTTGAGGCACGTTGTTTGCGCAGTTAGAAGAAATATCCTTCAATGCACTTGCCAACATATGAACCACGTTGTTAAGCACAGTCACGGAGTCGCCGGTCGGCGGCGGTGGCGGCGGCGCTGCGGCGCTCGGCCGGCCGGCCACGTGCTCGGCGCATGGCGACGGTACTCGTGCGTGCAGCTCGCCCGTTGCAATTCCTTTCTCGGGGGCTTGCTGCTCCAGTAGGGGTTCTTCGTGGTTACTTTGATGGATCACCCAATCCTCCAGGTCACGACGAGGAAGTTCCTTCCCATCAATTAGTGAACTGTATTCCAACTGCTCTTCCTCGTCGTTGAGTGCTGCCAATTGGGCATCCAGGTTTTGATCAATGAGCTCGATCCGAATAGCAGCTTTTTGTTTAGCGGCTTCCAGCTGCAACAGTTTTTTTTTGCTTTCTCGCGTAGATTTGCTCGATGACGCGACAGATTTTACCGGCGTTTTTGCGACGTGAGGCAGCGTTTCTGACTTTATGCTGCTTCCCGGCACATCGGGAAACAAACGTTGCGACACAATATGCTCGGTCTGCTCGGCTTGACTGTTTTCTGCAGCTTTATTCTGTTGCGAACCACGTTGCTCCTGCAGCATTTTTGCTCGCCGTGTTTGTACGCCTGGAGTGTGAATCATTCTTGATCCGGCTCGAAGTACCACTTTGTTAGGGGTGGTGCTGCAGGAACTATCGGGTGGTTCGAACGAAAAGACAGGCGAACTTTTAACACACGTTTATTGCGTTTCAAAAGTAACAAAATGGCCGCGTGCGCAGAATTTTGGATTCGGGGCGTGCGCATTGATTCGCGTTTGGTGGCAGACTGGCGGGGGTCCACAATGTGACAAGCATGTCAGCGTGTCCCGCCTCTTAACCTAACTAAAACTTAAACTAAACAAATTCTTTAAAAACTATTGAGCGCGTCGCTAACAGGTATGTCAGTGTACGTTGTCGTATAAGCAAACGCAGATATTTGATCATATCGGCGAGGGGTTGAGTTGACCCGGAATTTCATCTCCCTGAGAGGTTCCGACTATGCGCCATTTATTTTAGTTCGTTCGATTTCTTATAGCTGAGAAATTGACTCGGAGTTGTTTGGAGTTGAATGATATATGGCTTTTATTATTGGAGCGTACGTACGTGATACGTATTTTTATGGTTCCGTACCCAACGGGTGCCAGGGGGACTAGGCTAGGGAGGCTACGCTGTCCGTCCGTCTGTCACAGGGCTGTATCTTTTGAACCGTAATAGTTAGACACTTGAAATTATCACAGAGTGTGTACTTCTATAGCCGCTATAACAATAACAATAAAATGAAGTTAAAAATTAAAGTGGGGTCCTCAGACAAGAAGCGTGTTTTTTCGGCGTTTTTTGCTCGATTTTTAATCATGGAAAATATTGTACGGTGGTACGGAATTCTTCGTGTGCGGGTCCAACTCGCACTAGGCCGTTTTTTTAAGGCCGTTGTGGCTTTATGAATGAACTTGCGTCTGTTTCATGTACAGGGTGATTAAAGGAAGGGCATCAATATTTAAAGGGAATGCAGGATTAAGATAAATGACTTTGACTCGAAACGCTACTTTCATAAGAAAACCTGCTATTTTTGAGGTGTTCACAATATATATTTTTTACAAGTAATAGTATTAAGTACCAGGGGCCGTATTATGAAGTATTAATGCCATCATTATTCCAGTTTGAGTGAGAGACGCAACTATACAAGGCCGCTAGCACCATCCTTTTTTCGCACTGGAATAATGATGGCATTAATACTTCATAATACGGCCCCTGGTACTTAATACTATTACTTGTAAAAAATATATATTGTGAATACCTCAAAAATAGCAGGTTTAGTTTTATTCGAATCTTCCGTAAACATAATTACAATATATTTATCTACGATTATTTTGCTTTATATTTTATCAAAATCACATTATGTATGGAAAACATCAACCGTTCACCGCTTATTACTTTTAACTTCGCTATCAACACAAAGTAAAGCTAAAAGTTCTAGAAAATATAAACACAGCGTTATGAATAACAAAATCCTGATAAAATTATTAAAATACTGGTTTGTTTTTACTGGTTTACACAGTCACAACCCTACTTAGCCATTCAACGTCGCCATGCTGTCAGTCTTCTGGGCACTTTTCCAGATCACAGCGATGCGGACGACTACTTCGACGCCTAAGTGTCCTTTTGTTTTTCTATTTATTTGTATACTTAGAAAGTCATTCAATTTAGTAAGTGTAAATAGTTAGTAATTTAGTGAGCAGTGGTGGCCCAGTGGTATCGGCCCCGACTTACAACTTGTAGGTCGTGAATTCGAACCCAGGCAGGCACTTTACTTTTTGTATTTAATTTCATCACCACTGCTCTCAAAACGGCGAAGGAAAACATCGTGAGGAAACCGTCCGTCAACCGAATGTCGAAGAACCAAAAATTCGAAGATATGTGATATCCCCAATCCGCACTGGGCCCGCGTGGTGGATTACGGCCCACTCCCTCTCCCAGAGAGGAGGTCTGTTTCCCAGAAGTGGGAACATTATAGGCTTATTTTACTATGCATAATAGTTAGTAGACTTAACCAGGTTAAATGTAGTTTCGAATATTATAATTATTTGTCCCATTTAGAAAAGGTCTATAAGAACAAGCAATTATAGACATTTGTGGAATCCATGTCTAACGTCATTTTCATAAAACAAGTTTATGTTTCGTCTAACTAACACTACTAAACACGACTTTGTAATACTATAAGTGTAATAACGGCCAACTCATCATCCCACATAGTTGGTCCCACCATAATAAGAGATATCGATCGTAAATCTACAGATTCTTACATATTTTCATGTTCTAGATCGTCCCACCGTCTATAAAGTGAGATTGGAAAATTCCAATGCGTCAGGTGGACATAACTCACATGCAGGACCGCCGGAATGAATAATTTACTAAGTTCCCAAGTTTACTGATACCGATGTATCAGCAACGATTGGATCGTTCCGATCCCCAACGAGAAATTAAAGAGAACCTTCCGAAAACATTAATACTGCTATCTAATGAATAGGAAATGTAGACAGTCACTAATTTGTTTAACTACTACAACGAAAGTCAGAACATTTTTGCAAGTAAACTCGGCCAAATCACCCGCTGCTGGGGTTGCAATGTCAGAAAATTATGTAGGAACGTCAAAGTAGAAACCTCGGCAAGGTAAATATGTGCATGTTCCACAAGCGGCCCGGCTTAGACAAAGCGGATGTAGTTCTCATAAGAAACAAAAGACAAAACATTGCAAATGGAAACACCAAGATGGAACGCCAAGGGGTTCGCTCGTTTTAGAACACGCTGTGTAACACCGAACGTTATGAATATTTAGATAATGAGCGAAGTGAGCTTCTTCGTAATATCGCCTTTTACGCCTAAAAAGCTTTTTGTTTGGAGTTTGTAATGTTTTTTTATGTAGGTAACCGAACTCCTTGAGCGTGATCCTCTACTTTTACATCACTATTCTATAGTTGTACGAGACCCAAATTTATATAGACTCACGTTACCAGTATACATTTCCAAGCACTTAAAATCGTCTGGTATTCGGCACACTTCAGCATCAGTCCGCGAAGAATGTCTAAAATATATTTGGGGCGCCAAGATCGGATGTCGTAAATCGATTGACTATTCAACTAAATTCCCGTCCGTTGGATAAACTATAGCTTAAGTGCGTAAATCGAAAGTTCCACGCACCCTAATCTACAGCCCCTCACATATTGGTAGAACATTTAGATAATAAACAAAGGGAGGTTTTCAAGCTTTGCAATTTGGCCTTTGTCTAAAAGCTTTTTGAACGAGTTTGGTAATACGTTTTAACTAAAGCTCGGCCTTGGTGGGTATTACAGGCCAGTATTACTCGATTGATTGATCTGAAACCTTAGATAAGGTTTTGATATAGTCTCATCACGCATATGAATTTTCTTTGTCCATTGTTCTACCAGGTAAAGAGTCCGTGTTCGGCACATCGTTCCGTATAAAAACTAGGTTCGGTGGATCAATACCGATTAGGAAATAGCGGAGATAGAAGAGGTTATTATTATGCTGTCATCCGCAGACCGTGCCTCCGGCGTCCGCAAATGTTTTAAGCTTTATGTTACTTGGGATGAAACAATAGTGAGCGGGAAACGGGAATTGATTTGTTACCATAAACTAATATTTGAGCATAAGTTTGGGCGCGCGGTCAGAATTGAGCGGGTGCTTTGTTGTTTCTGTTTCGCTTTGATCTTCTTACTGATCAACATGAATTTTATTGTTGGATTTGATGAGTTAAGGATTATTTTCTGTTAAATTTGCCAAAGAAAGTTACCGTGCGTGATGGTAAGACTTAGTTTATAATGTAAAAACGTATATTCTGCAAGTGTATTAAAAAAATGGGCAAGTGCGAGTCGGACTCGCACACGAAGGGTTCCGTGCCGCCGTATAATATTTAACACTTTTTAGGGTTCCGTACCTCAAAAGGAAAAAAAAATGTGTGTCTGTCTGTCTGTCTGTCTTGTCGTCTGTCACAGCCAATTTTCTCCGATCTAAATTATTGATTAAGTTGAAATTTAGTAAAGATATGTATTTCTGTAACCCAGACATGGACGTGTAACGTAAATACCTAAATTAATTTTGAAAATATTCAAAATTTATTTATTTACACATTACTTTTGGGGGGCAAAAGAAAATTAAAAACTAAAGTTTCGCAGGCTGTACCGTACGTGACATATTAAATGAAAGGGCTTGTTGCGAGGATATCAAGTATTTTATAATAAATACTTATGAAAATTTACCATTAGAATTTACCACCCCCCCTGGGTGGTAAATTCTAATGGAAAATTTTCGTATTTCCGAAACTACTGAGCCTAAAATTTTGAAAAAAATACAGAGAATGGTTCTTTACTCATAGATTACAGGAAAACCTATAAGCAGTCTATGGTCTTAAAATAGCATGGTAAATCTCTCAATGTTACTATTCCTATTCCTTCTCTGTCCATGCAGTAAGGTTGTGGAACTCACTTCCGCCTAGCATTCGTGATTTAAAAACTGTTTCACAATTCAAATTTCGAGTAAAAGAGCATTACCTTTCCTCTCAACTGTGAGTATTTATATACCTATAGTATGTATGTTTATATATTTAAGCTCTATGTATTTATTTAAGTATATATTCATTTATTACTTTATACGTGTAGGTTTATTTCAATATTTTAGTTTAAGACTTCGCATATTTATATTTTTCTCTTCTTGTTCTCACACACTATTGTCTACATTTCTTTCTCATTTCTCCTATCGCAGGTCTGCTGGAAGAAATTTCTTAAGAAATAAGCAGTACCTTTGTACTCATAATTATGATTATGTCTTATCTGTATCTATTTTTCTGTGTGTACATAAATAATAAAAATAAATAAATAAATGTTTAACGTACAAACTTACATTTGCAGTTGGAACCTATGGGAGAACATGTTTTTCAACTAGAATGTTAAGTTTGTTCTTGGAATAAATTCATCTCAACTACGGAACCCTTCATTGTGCGTAGTCCGATATGCAAATTTACATTATCAGTGAAAATTTCAACGGGCAACCTATTACGGTTTATGAGATACAGCCCGCTGACAAACAGACGGACGGACGGACGGACGGAGAGCGTAGGCTTAGTAATAGCGTAGGGTTCCGTTTGGCACCCTTTGGGTACGGAACCCTTTGGGTACGGAACCCTAAAAATGATGTCAAGGAATAACTGTTTAGTCCAAGCTAACATTTACAATTCATTGGTAATTAGTTACGAACATTATCCCAAATTACCTTACATTTATAACATAATATTACAATTTAGTATTCGTAAACCTCCAGATAACTTTATAAACAAGCTCAAAATGAAGTCGATTGTAAGGTGACCCATTTATCAACCCGGTACGAATTTAATTTACCCTTCCCTCCATCACATTGTTACTCCTCCTAAACGCATTTCAGCTTCCTTTCGCAACAAAAATGAGATTTGCATTTCTTCCGCTACAAAATGAACAAGGGGAATAACCCGGTTACAAATACCCATTATTAATCCCGAGTAACAAAAACTAAAATCAAAAGAAAAGTGAGCCAATTTGTCCTAAACTCCCCTAACCGTGAATGCACAAAAAAGACGAATGCCGTGAAATTTGCTGGGTGTTTCAAAATTCGCGGTAGGTAATCCAGCGAGGTCATGTCTCCCCAACATTACCCTCATACAGTTTTTGTTACACTGAGCGAGCTTTGTATTCCTGAATAAATTTACATCTTAACAAATGCCCGCTTGGATGCAAGACCTTTTTGCTATAACAGGGACCCTAATAAGTTCTTAATGGCGAAACGGAACTAAAACAATCACATTGTGCCCCAAATTGGGTTTGCGCACTGTATTTGGTTAATGTTTGCAATTTATATTAAAGGCTTTTGAGGTATTTTTGTTTCACTTTTAGTCATTCTCTCTTCCTCTCTGTGTAATAAAGTAAATTCAAGTAAAAACTTTATTCAGACTGGTCAAAAGAAACATTATTTCTCGCTTAGTAACTGACAAATTATTATAGTCATTTCCGTAAAGAGAAAATTTACCTTTTGGCAATGCACCAGATTAATACGAAATGAAAATTATTCGCAGGCAATTCTTTAACGTTGTCAACTCAACCCAAATGTTCCCCAAATAAAATGCTTGTTTATTTGTGTGAGCAAACATTGCGAGGAGATTGAGAGGGAGAAATGACGCACTTTTCATTATACCACATTTATTTTATTCATACATCTATATCGGGTGCTTGTCACTATGAGCACGATCGGTGAATATATCACTAATAAAGGTACCTATACAGTTACGTAAGTTATTAGTTGGTAAACAAACAGGCGGCCCTGTATCTGATCATCATCATCATTTCAGCCGAAAGACGTCCACTGCTGGACATAAGCCTCCCCCAAGCACCGCCACATCGACCGGTTCTGTGCTTCCCGCATTTAGCGGATACCTGCAACCTTCCCAAGATCATCGGTCCAGCTTGTTCCTTCCAACGCTACGTCTTCCGGTACGCGGTCACCACTCCAGAACCTTTCGGCCCCATCGGCCATCTGTTCTGCGAGCAATGTGCCCTGCCCATTGCCACTTAAGTTTGGCAATTCTTCGGGCTAAGTCGGTTACCCTAGTAATTCTCCTACGGATCTCTTAATTCCTGATTCATTCTTAATTTCTGTATCTGATGGTAAGGCAGAATGGACTTCTGCAAAACCAGAGAACCCGCAGTTGCGTTGTCACTATACAGGGTCAAATTCAATTAGCTAGCGTAACTTCGTATACGTGATGACATTGACATTGTAGTTGAAAAACATGTTCTCCCATACATCGATATATGTCACGGTCCATTCTCCAATTGAAAATGTAAGTATAGACGCAAAAAAAAAAAAGTTATAAAACTACAAATTAACGACTTTCAGACTTTTTCCTTTACTTGTACTAAGAAACCTTGCTTCTTGCCAAATTTCATGATTCTAGGTCAACGGAAAGTACCCTATTATAGGTTTTTATTTATTTGCGAGTATCAAAATATATCGCATAAATGGCCGTATTTTTTTATGGCGTTGCTTCAGAAGCTTGATTTTTTTAGAACTCCAAGGAGCCGTAGATCTTCGTATTTGATATTAATTTCAACTTGATACCTTCACGCGTTCCTAAGAAAAAAGGTCTTGACAAACTGATATACAGGCAGACGTACAACAAAGTGATCCCATAGGGGTTCGGGCAACTGCCCAATGATTCATGGCGGGGAAGTTATATATATGCTGTTCGCGAGGTAAACTCTAATTGCGCGATGCAGGATTTTGTGTGACGTCAGGTCTTTGATGCGTAGTGCGCATGTGGCGATGTAGATGCCGCCACAGTAGTACCTCCCCACACGAGCTCCTTTACAAAGACCTGTAGGTACTAGGTACGCTCGAAATCAAATTACTGTAATTTATGTGGTATCAGAAGCCTGATACTTGCTTTGAGTATGTGTAAGCTAATTAATATTACAGCATTAATAGTTTCAATTTAATTCATATCAAATATCAAACAGGGAACACCAGAATATTGTAGCAAATTAGATTTGCCGAACATGGCTTTGTTTGTGTGTGTGTGTAAGGTGAAAGGGCGAAGTCGAAGACGCTTATATATCTGCCGGGGTTGCGGGAAAGTCTGAAAAGGATACCGTGGCCCCTGGCAACGTACAGGCAACTGAAGGAACACGGGTGGGTTTTAGTCAGTAAGAGTCTGACACGCCCTCCTGCTCCACCCAGAGCGGGAGAAGTTATTTCATAATTTCCCACACAAAAAAAAGACGCTTATTTATTTACACTAGCCACCCGCCCCGGCTTCACACGGTTTTTATGACTTGACAAAGCATGGAGATTTCTTTATTATACATAAGTTTAATATAAATGTATTATACACATAAACCTTCCGGAATAAATTCTATTGAGGGGCCTGCGGAGCATGCGTAGTCCATACAAACGTAATACCAAAATAATTTGTTAATCAAACATATTCATAAGGTAGTGTGTATTTATTCCGATTGGATCAAAGAATATCTAGGCTCCCAAATATATATTTCGAATGGACACTGATATAAAGACGAGATATGAGAAATTTCAAATTTCTATAGAAAACTTATTTTTCTCATAACTCGTCTTTAAATCAGTATTACGTTTGTATGAACTACGCATGATCCGCCGCGCCGGCCCCTTAATGATAGTAAAAACCGCACCAGAATCCGTTGCGGAGTTTAGAAGAACAACGCGGTCATACAGACAGATAGGAAAAGCGACTTTAATTTTATAAAATGTATCTAAATCTAAATCTGATAAACAAAGGGAAGCTATAGTCTGAAATAAACTTGTTCATGACTATTATGTGGAAGGGAAGATTAGACATTTAATCATTCATTTATTTCATTAAAAAATGTTTACATTGTGTCGAAATACCTGAAAAGGTGTGTGTTACTGTACTGAGTTGTTGAGGTAAGATAGGCAGTAGCTCCATGTAAAATACAGTATTCAGCTGCATCCGGTTAGACTGGAAGCCGACCCCAACATAGTTGGGAAAAGGCTAAGACGCGCACCACTCCGCTTTGCTCCGTACTAGAGTACAGTTTATAGTACATTAATCGTGCCAGTATTTTACATTGAGCGACTCGACGTCCGTATGTCACTGCAGGGATTCAGCAGAATATCAGCGTCAGGTATATTTGCCTGGCACATGCTGAGCTGGACTCCCATTTGGTGCAACCTTGAGACGCACACCGCACTTTTTTATGTTCGTTGATCCATTATTTTAAAGTGTCTCATAGTTAATAGTGTCATCACAATGTCTTGTTTTCTTCCTTTTTTATTTGTTATATTGGCACCTTGCAGCTATTTCCTAATAGCTAATTAGTAATTATTTAATGTTTTTGTATGTTGTGTTATTTTTTGTGTGCACTAAATAAACGATTTATCTATCTATCTGACCTCCACAACCGAGTAACTGGGTAATAAATAAATGAAAACGTTTATTTCAGAATCACTTCCATATTTGTTAGAAATAATATAAACTTATAAACTAGTTTCAGTAGGTATCATTATTCTAAACTGCGTGAGGCACGCCGATCCCGGGGAATGCCTACTTGACTGCAGTCGCATCCACCGCCCCAAGATCGGAGAGTCCCACCTATCAACCAACACTCTAAGAATGGTGGTGGTGCGGTGGTGTGTGGTGGTGGTAATACGATACCCCTTGGTAAGACTAGTTGTCAAACTTTTGGACTTCTGATTGACGGTGACGGTCAGTCAAAGATTCACGAATGACAGCCGGGTGCTTTCCGTGCCACAGAGGAGTCTCGGTATGTAAAGATAGTCACCCATCCTCGGACCAACCCCGGCAAGCGTAGCTTAGCCTGATGGATTGACCCGTGTGGTATATTACGTAACCACGAGCTCCTCAGTTAGGTTAACGTAACGTGAAAAATTATATGTTTTTTTTTATAGGGACAGAAGGGATTTCGTTAAAGATACGTATTATTTTTCCATGAAAATAAGTACAAGACTTAGAAACAATATCGAATAATAATAATATTCATTTTAGTTACGAAATAATATGATAAAACAGGAAATATGCCTGCCCTGAAGCAATTATTAAAATCACTGAACCAAAATTCTGGATAGGCTAATTAAAAAAAATATTGGCTATAAATTAAATCCCGAAAAAATATGAAATAGTTGTCAGTGTAATGCCGTAGGCTATACCTATCAACTTATGTACCAACGGACGAGTTACGTTCATAAATTCCGGTAGGATTTAGGATTTATTTTAACCATTTTTATTCGATGCGATTTCGATCAAATTACCTATATACCTATGGTTAAATCAGTTCACGCTACAAAAAAAGGCAAACGCTGAAATAGCATCGAATATCTACGAAAATTGGCCAAGTGCACAAAGGGTTCCGTACTACCGTACAATATTTAAAACTACGTTTTTAACTTTAGTAAAAATAAAACATTTTTATAGCGGCAATAGAAATACATAATCAGTAAAAATTTCAACTGTCTACCTATTACGGTTCATGAGATACAGCCCGCTGACAGACAGACGGACGGATAGACGGAGGGACAGCGAAGGCTTAGGCTTAGGCTTTCAGGTATGGAATCCTAAAACAAAGATTTAGCAAGATATTTGTATTACCTACATAGTTACCTTTTTATTTTATTTTTTTGGGTGGGAAATTATCAAGTAACTTCTCCCGCTCTGGGCGGAGCGGAAGGGCGTGTCAGGCTCTTACTGACTAAAACCCACCCGTGTTCCTTCAGTTGCCTGTACGTTGCTAGGGGCCACGTTATCCCTTTCGGACTTTCCCGCAACCCCGGCAGGCATCGGTCCTATCGGACCCCTTCAATTGTGCTGACATCTCTTTGAGGCGCGCGTGGAACACAACGCGCCGTCGACCCGGACTTGGTCCTTATCGAACGGCGAGCTACCCATTACTCACCGTCCGCAAGCCCGCGCCTACGGTGGCCGGGAATTGGCCTGTGATTCCCGACGCCCAGGGCGTCTCCTGCGTCTCTCGCTCCGTACCATGGCCTGGACCAGGGCCGGACGCGAGAGATCCCCGCCACCAATCGCCTTCACGAGGACACGGCGATGCTCTGCCCAAGCCGGGCAGACCTCCACCGTATGCTCCACCGTGTCCTCCGGGCGATCCACGCAGTACCTACACGTTACGTTTTATAAAAAATCGTTCTTAACATGAACCGTTAGCGAACAAAGTCCTGTCAACAATTCAAATAATTTTATCTCAGCATCAAAACCCTTATCACATCACTCCTCACTATGACGTCACGAAAGTGAAAGCATCTCAGTAGTTAGCAGTAACATTATAAGTATTCTTTGATCTGTCTATCACATTCTAAGACTAGTTTACATAGTCAGGATCAACGTCGGTCAGGTGACAGAGTGTAACGGGTTAACCCTCAAAGCGGTGGCCAGAGCAAATGCCTTTAAGGGTTAACCCAATTTTGAGTTTGATTAGTTGTAAGTGTCAAATATAAATGACTAGCTGTGCTCCACGGTTTCACTCGCATAAGTCAAGGTACAGTTTCCGTGGGAATATTAGGATAAAAACTAACCCAGGTCATGGTTTACCCCAGTGCCAAATTTCATCCAAATCCGTTCAGCCGTTTTAGCGTGAAAGCGCAACTAACATACAAATAAACAGACAAACTCCCTTTTACATTTACAATATTAATTAGGTAGGTTTTTACAGCGGCATGGCCCGCGTGCATGTCGGAAATTATCCCACGGGAACGTACTACCGGGATAAAAGGTATCCTATGTCCTATTCCAGGTCATGGTCTACCTCTGTGCCAAATTTCATCCCAATCCGTTCAGCCGTATTAGCGTGAAAGCGTAAGTAACAAACAAACAACAAACTCACTTTCGCATTTATAATGTTAGTTACGATGGTAATAGTTAGGATTAAGGAATTAGCTTGGTTGTGATCGGGTGCGTACCTATTATTGGCCTCAAATTCTATTGGCTACAGGGCCTAATCGAGTATGGTTTCTTTCAATAAATCACAAAGGCTTGTTACTACAACTAGGTTTTTATGCTGCAAAGTGATGTTAGAACTGTCAATCACAACGGGGTATTAAATTCTTTTGAATTTAAACTGAGAAGGCAGATATTTCTGACGCAAGACAATATGCCCTTTAATATTGCATTGACACATTTTTTTGAATCCGATGCAGCATTCTATATTTTGGCGTCGCTTGTCTCGCCAGATAGTTTTGGTGTTCTTTCGATGTCATATATTCGTGCTGCCGCTTGTATATGCGGCTCCACAAATTATCACATATATTTGCCTACATATATTAATGAATCATGCTATCAGATAATATTGCCGAGCTGTTCATAGTAATATATTTGTGCTTATGACTGTACAGTACCCAACTCAGTAAATCTGTGATAGTGTGATAAATTGTAATACTAGGTACTAATCATAACAAAGTCAAAGACATTTATTTGCTTTAAATGCGGTAATACAAAGGTGGTATGATGCTATTAAATAAGTATTCTTGTGCGATGACACATTTCGCCATATTTTGGCATGCAAATATTAATAGTAAGGCTTATTAAAGTGAGGAGCTCGTGGCTAAGTAATGACAGCTGCACGGATCGATCTATCAGGTTAAGCTATGCTTGCCGGGGTTGGTCCGTGGATGGGTGACCGAATCGGGTTAGACTGGAAGCCGACCCCAACATAATTGGGAAAAGGCTAGGCAGATTTTAAAGTTGAAAATATTTACTAAACATGAAAATATTTAAAGTAAATCAATCTTACATTTACACAACACAACTAATAAAATAAAAAATATGTATATATACATTTGGCACAACATAAAAAATAACAGAACAACATTATCTACAGTCACAGATTTTAATATAATCTTAATCTACAACTATAACTATAGATATACTATACACATATATATATGTGTCGGAAATACGTTACTGAGATAACTAATCGGAACACCAGCGCCACCTAGCGGTGCTCAACAGAGTCTACAACATAACGCTCGGACCAGCCGAGGCTAAGCAGACTTCATGGGTGGCGGTCAAGCAGTGAAGACGTTTAGAAACTGTCGCGCATTCCGAATAGTTGTGTTGTGTTCCTACAGTGTGTCAATTGCTAGTGTGATTAATTTGATCGTAAATTATAATGTGATCTGAACTGCAAACGGTTTTTCTATTGCGCAATAATTAACACTACCCACAGTACGCCCACAGTAGTTAAAATTTGGCTGATAATAACAAAAGAGACACATACCCTTCTCCGTCATATACTATAACTATAGTCGTATATAATTATATAGTAGAATATAATAAATATACTATAACTATAGTCAGGAAAAAAATACAATAAAGAAATTGTAAAAATAACGCTCACTTCATAATTTATTTACTAGATAAGTGGCGGTTTTCCTACTACTTACTCCTATTAGAACCAAATAGTTCAAGCATGTACTTATAAATATATATATTTGTCGCTTTGAATGAAACCTGAAGTGCCTTCATCAATAATGAGGTAATGGTTACCAATTACTTATTTATGTTGAATTTACAAAATGTAGGTCATCGATACCAAAGAAATACTCCTACATTATGCTGGATTATTTTGATTCAATAAATTCCTTACGAAACGGATGATCTAATCAATCTCTGTATGCTTGGATAGGTAGGTACGTACACGTTCTTAATGCCAGGAATACATATGCTAGTAAATTGCCATGTTACTTGTTGACAGGCCTACACTGTCCTCTCATACCTATTAAGACTGTAATTTGAAAACATTGTAAAAGTCAATTTATTTTTAAAAGAGCAACCGTGGAGTTTCTTGCTGGCCCTTCTCTATAGGAAACGACCAATTGGAATCGTGCACCTAGCTTCTGACTTTTCATAAGTGCCCATTGCACCAAAGTATGGAATGTATAAATTGTGACTGGCGATCACATGAATGCAAGCTACTCGCATCTTTTTGTTCAAGTTACTCGCATGTGTTTTCCTGGCTAAAATCCTACTTTAGAGTTAAGATCCTTTCATAATATTCAAGAATAACATCAAATGGGATTGCGTAGCTAAGTATTGTCTGTGGAGCGTCAGAAGAAGGTCGCCTCATAAATATTCAATTCAGTTTCAAGCCCGAAAAGTCATCGTTAAGTCTATTTTAGATAAAATGCTGAAGCGCTTTCACCCCTAATGGTGATTCCATTTTGGCCCACCTGACTCGTGAAAAAAATATTAAAAGTTATTTGGGAACTTTTTTTATAGGCTGACTTAGTTCACCTTTTCGTCATTGTGGAGAAAAAGGGCTAAAATAAAAATTAAAAGTAAATGGAAAATCGGTGTGTTTGAGCATCCAATAACCACTTTGCCAGAAAAATATTTCTTGTTTAATTAGTCAATTTATAAATATACTAGCTGAACCTAAGCTGCCTTTTTTTAGGCATACTATAAATATGTCTCATTCATTATTTGTCGATAACATTTCCCGTCCTCTCAAAATTACATTATTACCCACCCCAAAATATCCTTCATAACTTGTCATTTCTGAACTAGCACGTGCGACATGTTCATTTAATTTTTATCAACGGTCACGGGGATAACTAATCAACCGAGTAGTATGAACCCATTCTCCCCTTGTGTATTGTGAAATTATTTAGTTACAAGGGAGCGGGAATAACGGATTTTGATACTAAGGGTCGCCCAAGGGACTATATGATATCCAACCATGTGTAAATATTACAGGATTTAGTAATATACAGATGTATTTTCATGAAGCAAAGAGTCATAACGCTCGGATTGGAGATTTCCTTAGAAATATAAAATTATATTTATAATTTTGTTTCTGTGTTGTGTTTTTATTTCGCTGTTTTTCTTTTACGCTACGGATATATTCTAGGGTCTTATTTCTTGAGATCACGTATAATAATAATAAATTGTAATTTTTTATGAGAGGGTTTTAGGTAATTATCGTGGAGTATATTGTTGGCTGTTTTTCAATATTATTCGGATATTGTATGAGCAGGATTATGACGTAGTTCGATAAATTCTACTAATGACGATCTTTGGGTCAAAAGCTGACAGTTTCTTTTTTATATATTTAGACATGTATTTTTATATTTTTAAATGTTTTTTTTAATTATTTTTATTTGAGATTTTTTTAATAAAAAATATGTGTATAGAGGTCCGCCGGTGTCGGGAGCAGGGTCCAAGCTACCGGTGGTCAGGGCTGCAGAGACGGGAACCTCCTCATAATGTGAGCCGTATCGAGCAGTACTTCTGAATCCTTGATGATTATTATTATTATTTTAAGGCTGTTAGCTTTTATATTACTTTATTTTTTAAATAAGATAATAAACATACCCTATACTTATACTTTTATTTGACGGGATCAAACCTATGACTGTACAAATATAGTCTTGAAAAATCTTGGTGCACAAAACCTAAAACGCAATAAAAACAACGCAAAGTAATAAATCACTCATAAAATAGAGTTTATTAGACGCTTTTACGCGTCAATTTAAATAAATTATCGACTAACGACGTTTTGGTAATGACAGTTAACGAGTTGACGAGCCGTTGTAAGTACCTAATGCTATTATGTACACCACTGATTTAATAACGCTTTACGTGTACCTATAACTTGTATATTATATATACAATTTATATATACATAGGTATACCAAGTTTTAGACACATAAATGATTAGATGCAAATGATTCGATAGTTAATCCGTACATGGACGCAAATAGGACAGATACTGAAAAAGTGGCAGGACGGTGATTTATAACAGTGATTGTGCTCAGTTTTTTACAGGCAGAACAGTATAGTAGAGTATAGTGAAAAATAAAGAGAGATGGTGGAAGGTATGCGGGATTCTTTAGCCTAGCAGGGACTCACCATAAATTAACAAAGAGAACTGTTTCCTAACTATGTGAATCAGAATTACCTTTTTAAAAATTCTTAGAGCAGTAAACAAAACCAAATGTAGCTCTAAACTAACAAAGATTTCACAGTAAAGCGACTGCATTCTACTAAGAGGATGTAATTATTTCCACGAACATTCGCTTCGCTTCGGGGCTGTTACATTGTTTGCTCTTCAACACATAAAAGGAAGGCAGAGAAACCTTCCTTCAGTATCAATCATAACAGTCGGCTTCTACCTAAAACAGACACACAATTTACATTTACAGGCGCCTTTCGTTTGTTATTGTAAGCAATGAGATTTGTTCTTGCGGAATCATGAAGAGGCTAAGGCCGGACGCACATTGGATGCGAATTTGTATCGTACGTAAACATACGTTACTGGACGTACGAAATGCGCGTACACAGTACTCGGAGGGTAGGGATGGATCGTGCCTTTTCGTATGTGTTCGTATGAGTTAAAGTCGTAAGAAATCGCATCCAAAGCGCGGCCGGCCTAAGACAATCCACAGACTGACAATCCTTTCGTAAAATATACAAATGAAAAAGCATCACCAATGACAGACGGATTGTGGAAACTATACAAAAGAACAGAAGTGTGAAGTATCATTTATTAAACAAATTGATAGGTACGAACAGTAAAAAGCTACTGAATATTAATCGTTTGAAGCGCGACCATTTGTTCTTCTAATAACAACCTTACCAGAAAATGAATAAGGATCGTATTGATTTGCTTAAGAGGTTCGTGATCTGAGAGTTTTGGCTCAAGGAACAAACCGAGGGTATGTAGGTCAACAACTTGAAGCGGAAGGCAGTGGGTAATTGGAACGAAAGCCATGTAAACCTTCGATTTTCCGTAAAATCAGTCGAATCGGTATTGATGTAGTAACGCCTTCGGTCCTTTGGGCTTAAAGGAAACCGTAAACTTTGTGCACACAAGTAACAATAAGTATGCAAACTAGAAATAATCATAAATGTAGGTAATCGTCAATAGTGTGGAATATATCAGAGCATTATGTAATGTCATTGTACCTATCTAATTATAAGCGCACATCGCATTAGTTTATATAACTTGTCTTTATAATATTTAGAAAATGTCGTGGCTATTTAAATTTTTACTCACTCTGTAAATATGTAACTGTTTGTTTTCCAAAATAAATAAAATAAGATAATAAGAGCTTCAATACTCCATTTCATATTTCAGTATCTCATCGAGATTCTGTATTAAGCTCACTGTAATACAATCTCTGTATCCAGAGTTTTTTCCTTTGATTTTCAGTTCGGGGTTCAAAAATCGACCCCGGTTCACTAATGTGATGAACTTTTCCGATGTAAGCCTTAATTGAAGGTTCGAGGATGATAGGAAGAGTAGATAATATTACGGATTTTTTTTCGGAACTGATTTCGTGGACTACCGTGAATTCTGTTGATAAAGCAATTTATTTTCCACTTTTAGAATAGCGTTAAAATGCAAAGAGTTTTAAAGATTTTTCTCAAAGACTACCTAATTCGATCCGTAAACAGTGTTCTTGAGAGATAATTTTTAACTCAACTATCTTGCTTATTTTCATAATTTGTGTGGGAATAAAAAGTTACAGTCAGTAAGTGAGCAAGATAACGAAGCGTAGAACGTGGCTCGTGGCTCAGGTGCTCGTTTTAAGCATAATTAGAGACTCCGCGAAGTGGAAGTTTTCGACAGCGTTTTCAGCTACATTTCCCATTATGAGTTCATGAATATCAATTAAAGTTTACGACTTTAATTGGCTTCCCACCGATATTTTAATGCTATTTGCATGTTGTGGGAGCATTAACTTATCCGACTATTAACCGTTCGTAATTGGGTTTTGTGCGTTTTCCAATTCCACAATACTTTACTTTTATTGAAAAATGTTGCTAGTTGTTTTAACTTTTTGACGGCTTTGTGAAATAGCGTGTATGCAACCCACCCCTTTATTATGATCTTGTTATGGTTGTTATTCTAAAGGACTAAGTATAAAAGGGAGGAATTATTTATTTGCCGACAGAAACAACACTGTGGAACTGTTGTGGTTACTTTATAAGCTGCAGAATTGATCATAAAAGTAGAGTTCTATTATTAAAAATAATAATTTTTAGGCCAACGAATAAGCATTGCCATCCAATGTGGGAACGCTGCCAGCCTTTTGGGCACTTTTCGCGCTGACAGCGATGCGGACGAACATTTTGATGCCCAATGTCCTCTTTGCCTTTTTTATATACTTGTACATAGTATAAATATTTTAGTGTTAGATTGTATATATATAAGGTCCCATTCAAATAGACGGACAAACTTTTAGAAATCATTCATACCACCAAAATAAGGACAATGGAAAAAATATATATAAGAAAAACGCATTAGATACTTACAAGAAAAATAAATCAGCTAACGAAAATACACTAAAAATGTTGGTTACTCAATGCCATTTATTATTTTAGGTCAATTTAAAATCACTTTAATCAGTGTTTTTTTTTTCTTGAATATCTTTGGTTAGACGTACTGTAAAAATTTGTCCATCTATTTTAATGGGAACGTACAGGCAACGAAAAGAACACGGGTGGGTTTTAGTCAGTAAGAGTCTGACACGCCCTCCCGCTCCGCCTAGAGCGGGAGAAGTTATTTGATAAATTTCCCATAAAAATAAAAACCTTATATACAAAAGAAATGAAAATAATAATTATGTGAGTACCTATTGATTAAAATACTGATAGCTAATTTGGAAACCCTTTTTAATGTACGCAATTTAAAGTTTACTAATTCAAACCCAAGCTTTTAGTCACCCATAATGTTTTGAACAACACTAAAGTGCATTCTACATCCCACTCTACCTACATGGTGTTGTTTATTCAATTTAACAATGATTGTGCATTAAATAAAGCCTACGTTCGACGTAAACAACGTCCCGCTCGCTAATTGAAGTTGCCAACAAAATTAAGTCAATTTAACTTCATTACAGTGTCATAGTATTTCGCTAGTCATTAATAATGCATCGTGTAATTATAGTCAAGTTCGTAAACTATTTACGTGTTGCGTGTGTGTAGTTTAAGATATATTATAATGAAATTTTCGTGGTAATGTGTTTGTAAGAGAACATTTAAACGGTCATTGCCTTGTGTTTGTGCAGTTCTAAATTATATACCTATCGTTTATTCAAATAAGGCTTACAGTGAGCTCTTTTTGAAGGTCAAAACGCCCACTTCACTACTTTTCCTGCTAAGCTAAGCTAAGAAGAAGAAATGATTCTTTTACTAGAAATCGCGTTTTCAAAAGAAAGATTAATTGTTAATTATGAGAATGTATTATTTTAGTTTATTTGGCTACTTGTAGTTTTTAGTAGTAAGTAATTGGAGAGCATCTTTTTCGACATTCTTTCCGATTTTGTATCAATTTTCACTGTTCACTTCTCAACCTTATTTCTTACAAAATTCCTTGTAAAAAAAAACTTTACTTGGTCAACCATCAATCTTTCATTCACTGTTATTACTTTACATTCCTTTAAAATATGAGACGATTCAGCGTATGAACGCTTTGACCTAGTCTCTGCTTGAGAACTCGCTTATCAAATAGCTGGAATTCTTATTGATTCCCCGGCAGCGTTGTTGGCTAGTTCAGAACTTTATATACGTAGGTAGGTACTTGATATCCACAGATCAAGGAGACACCTCGGCTTCCACTGCTAGATGCGGCAATGTTGACACTTTACATACAAACCAAGCGTGGCACCGTTCCTCGCACTACAACACTTATGACGTATAGAAACAGACGGCCTTGAAGGCGGTCCGTGAGTGAAGTTGTGTTCAATCACAGTTTAGGTATGAAGCTATAGGTATGCGGCGGACCCGTCTTGCTGGGCCAATTCAGTGAGCGTAACGTAGTCAGAAGATCTAAGAGTTACGCGATAGAATGAGAGGCAACTTCTAGGTGAATATGACTGTAGGTAATTATCGTTGTGCGACCTGAATTGCATTTTATTGTGACGAAACAAGAGTCGCTTTTTATTTAAATGATTTGGCGCAGTTTCCCATCTTTATTAATCTGTGGCTCAACGCAATTTCGGCGCCACGAATTTTATTAGTAGTGCCTTCTCTAGACGGCGATTCAGTGCTCTGTGTTGATTCATAATTAATAGTAGGCCATGGTTAGAGAAAAGTACAGCTTCTTATGCTAAATTACTAAAGGTATGTTCAAATTACTTTACTCGGGCTTTGGCTTAGCGCCTCAATTCAATCAGCTCATAAGCATGTGGCATCGCCACATGTAAACAACGCGTCAAAATCCTGACGTCACACAAATCCTGAATCGTGCAAGCAGCGTTTTCCACGCGACCGATATATATACAACATTCCGACATCAATCTCTTGCCCAACAGACACGACAAAACATCCGTCTGGTCGGCGGATCCTCCCTTTTCTATAGAAGAGGAGTGAACTTTACATCCTGTTCCTCATACCTCTAAATTGGTGGCTAAAAGCATAAGCTGGATAAAGGCACCTCTTAAGAGGTTCTGCAACCGGTTTTGCGCTTGCCACGTCTAGTTTTATGCATGTCACCGTAAGATTTTGAGAACTGTTAGTTTATAATCTATCGGTATTATTTCAGTCAGATTATAAACTGTCGAAAAATTGTAAAGTGGGTGAAAAGGAAAAGATTAGGTTAGAACTGTGACGAATCGCGCGCGAGCCGAGCGAGCGAAGAGAGCGGTGCCGCGGCAGCGGCGAGCGCTACTTCCACGTTGCTCGCAGCTAGGCAGACTGTTTAGTGTTAGCGCAAGGTGCGTTACGTCGCAAGCAAGTTTAATACCAGTTTACAATTTGTCGGTTTCCCATGGATAGATTATAAACTATCGAAAAATAATGCGTTAAATTGTAAATGGTTTGTTGCAGTTCACAATTTTTCGACAGTTTCGGTATCGATTTTGTACGAACGAAGTTCATAACTATACGGTGTCATAAAGGTCCTATATTGAATTAAATCCAGAACCTACTGATTGGGAAAAGACACTGGCTCCTGTAACACAAGTGTTTTACCTACCCCAGGAGTGACGGCTTCACTTTGTTTGTACATATTTTTTATGTCAATACTTTTTTCTTTATGTTTACACGTCTCGTGATCATGAGGTCCCGGTCTTCTGGAAGGCGTACGAGGGGCCGAAGTCAATTCGCAGAGGCCCCTTAGACATTTGTTTTAATGGAATGTATGATTATTATTATTATAGATTTCACTGGCAACGCAACTAAAAGTGTGCTGCGTGATCATACAACGTGAGTTGCATGAGAAATAGTTATTTTAATTAATCGATTAGTAAGCTTAAAGTAACTTCAATTAAGTCGACAATTAATTAAACGACTGACTTATTTTCTCCGTTCATTGAAACGTGTGATTAGAATATAATACCTTGATCCGAGTTCTCTCAGAAGTTCGCAATTATTGATATCAAAGAGAATTATTATTAGTTCCTTTCCTTGTAGTCCTTGACATGAGCGTTCAAACTATAATTTATATAATTATAACTTTTTGTATTTGAATAAATAATTCCACGTTTCGACGTCTAGCACACCGAATAATTAGTTTTACATAACATAACATCACGCCTTGTTTCCCCGAAGGGTTGGGCAGAGGTGTACCTGTAGTACACCCACACTTTGCCAGTTATGTTTAAGTCCCATGTAATAGAGGCGAGCCTATTGCCATCAACCGGGCACACATCCAGACTGCGGGCTGCTACTGAGAATTTCCAGATAGAAAATCCAATGCCTGACCTGGGAATCGAACCCACGACCTGATGTTCAGCAGTAGCGCTTGCGACCACTAGACCAACGAGATAGTCAATTCGTTTTAATAAGCAATGAAATATTAAACTGCCTGATTTGTCGGTCTAGAGTCTCCTGGTGTAGTCCTGGGTTCAGGCAAAGTGCTATTGGGTTTTTTTCAGTAGCAGCCCGGAGTCTGAAGAGAGGATGTCATGCTCACTTGAATGTCTCGCTGATGGTGGCGAGTGTGTGTATCATTCGGTTCCCTACAAAATGGTTGAGCTTGATGGTGCTGATCCACGCGTCATGTTCGTGAACGGGCGCCGTCAGTTGAAACTGGTCATCTTTTATCTGCCAGGGCTTATTTTTAATCATTTTTGATTATTTTTTTATACATTGTTCTCACATATAGAAGCAACAAGAGTAATGTACCCAGGATTTTGTAATTTCTATATTTAAAAGAGTGTCCTTGGAGTTTCTTGCCCGTTCTTCACCATAGAGATCTGCGTTTTGGAATGGGCAACTAGCTTCAACTTTCTGACTAACTGACCGACTCTTTGACAGTTCAAAACTGCCTGTAAATAGTTTAATTGAAATAAATGCATTGAGTTTGAGTCTGGGTTTGTGTGCGGTTGACCCCGGTAGCATACCTCCGCTGCGAAACCATAGCAGTGGTATGCTACCGGCGTGATGGCGACTCGCCCCCTATTACATGGGACTTAAACATAACTGGCGTAATGTGGGGTACTATTGGTACACCTCTGCCCACCCCTTACAGGAATGCAGGCGTGATATTATGTTATTTTAATAACCATTAAAGTAGCTTTGTAAAAATAAAGAAGAAAGTATTATTTAGTCTATACGGTTCCTTACGGTGTAACAAGGCCCCTGTTACCGTCAGGCATTACGTAATCTATTTTGTCTTTGCAAACGGTGGATCTGGGACTTTTAAAGGCGAACGCCCCTTATTGGGAAGGAAGAGGGGCGAATATTTTTTTACGAACTCATACGGAATAAGGACGTTTTTTTGTGTTGTAATACGGGCGAGAGATTTGGACATAAGATTTAATTTTCGTATACTTAGATGTTTTTTTAAGATTAGGTATGAAACGACGTTGATTACCTATTTAAGTTGATTCGAGGATACAAGAATAGGGTCTTTGACTTGGAAGTCGACTATAAAACAAGCGGCTATTGACTTTTTTTATTACGTCGATGCTGGATTTATTTCCAACACGCGTAGCATGACAACCATAGAAACGGGGTTTTCTACGGGTTTTGTCGACGGAAGAATAGACGAAATGACAGAATCTGATTGTTTACCTGTCATTAGGGTTCCGTACCCAAAGTGTGAAACGGGACCCTATTACTAAGACTCCGCTGTCCGTCTGTCTGTCCGTCTGTCACCAGGCTGTATCTCATGGACCGTGATAGTTAGACAGTTGAAATTTTCACAGATGATGTATTTGTTGCCGCTATAGCAACAGATACTAAGAACAGAATAAAATAAATATTGCAGTGGGGCTCCCATATAACAGACATGATATTTTTGGCGTTTTTATAGATAATGGTACGGAATTCTTTGTGCGCGAGGCCGACTTGCACTTGGCCGGTTTTTTTGTCTATTCTTCCATCGACAAATCCCTTTTCTATTGTGGTCTTGTTAAGCGTGCAGGTCATATTATGTGTTAGGTAGCCATTTATCAGACGCTTCACGTAATTAAGACTTAGTTAGCTAATAGCCTACGTTGTTCTCTATTGTTTCTCATTCCATAAAGTGAGGAACTAAATGTGCTTACTAGTGAACAAAAATATAATGATAAGTTGCAAAATAGGTACTTTTATCAACAAACGGTTTCTGTTCCAAAACAACATAACACATACGCTGTCTTAAAACATTATTAATTGAGGTATCTGTAACATGCCTAAGCAAATAGTCCTTAGTAACGCACATACATATGTCCTAAATGGGTCTACATTAAATTAATCCCAGGTAGTATATCCCCAATCCCCTAACACAACGTTAGCAACGTTTTGCTCATCATTTATCTGGCTTCCAGTAAACAATCCGAGCCGAGCCTTTGGTCCCGGTAATTGTAGAATCTCTTACTTGTAACAATAAGGCAGAATTGGGCACTATGTTTTACCCAAGTCTAAATCCCCTTCAATCTACGCCAACATCTTCCCTTCTATTATATCAAGACATATTGTCGCTTTATTATACCAAACTGCAATAACCAGACGTAATATTTTTTTATATCTCTTATACGAACACGGTTTCATACTTAAGTACAGTATTCGCTATGTAGATATTACCTTTCATCTACATGAAGGAAATAAAAGCGAAGATAAAAACATCCAATCGTATTTTTGTGAGGAAGGGGGATCTTGAGAACGTTAGTAAGTACGCTTTTAGACGTGAATAATTATTATTTCTAGGAGCGGGTTTCTCGCTACGGAGCCCGGGGCTCTCGCTATCAATAAAGCCTCGGAGAAAGCAAGCCAGAGCGCCGCCAAACGCTCCATCTTCGGGATTAGAGCGCGACAAGTATTCTTGTGGCATTTAAATTTAGATGCCGATCTTTACTATAATCGGTGCTTAGTCAACGCGTTTATACGAACCTTAGGCTGTGTTCAAACCATTCGTATAGTGACGACTGTGAGCGTCAAGTTCAAAATGTATGAAAAAAACAAGCGAGCCTTACAGTAGTCGTATATGATGAGTAATATCTGACATTTCACCTTGGTAATAAGCAACATTAAAGGGTCGGAACCTGGTCAAGGTCGTTTCTGACAGCCAACTCTAGCACCGCTCACGCTCATTGGTCAAATCAAATAGAGCGTTTCCCTGGTTTCCTGTTACACACTTCCGTCGCTTTTCACGAAATTAGTGCCACAGATTGCAGGAAAGCGAGAGGAAAGATTTTACACATCAAAAACAATACATTTTGAACTTGACGCTCACATTCTTCACTATACATTCTTACAGTCGGCGACTATAGGTTTGGTGTAAACGCGGCCTTATTATTAAAATTTGAAAAAGGAATTATATGAGCTGTCACCTTCACGCATATACTTCGGTACATTTGTTAATCATTGGGTTATGAGATTAGGACAGTTTTGCATTGATAAGCAATCTTAAATGGGGTTTGGAACATTAAACCGTTTATCGAGGACAGTTCGATGGGTCATCTAGTACGTGACTGAACTTCCGATAACTGTCAAGACAAAACAAATTAACTCCGAATTGTGCAGAGACTTAAATAAAGGAAAAAGCAAGTATTGTGTTACGTTGAAACTACTATCTGACCCGACAGACGTTGTCCTGTCCAAATTTCAATAATTCATGCAAAATTCGCATAGAAAATGCACCAGCTTTCTCGGAAACTTTTCAAAATGTTCATTCCGATCCATCTGATTTGAACATCTGATTTTATTAAAAAAAAAAAAACAAAAAAAAATACCCAAATCAGTCCAGCCGTTTTCACGGCGCATATTTTCGATTAAAAAAAACTTTTATTTTACAGATCATAAAATCCAATTTGTTAGTAATACTAATTACATCTTAAACACTAATGTTAATACATAAATTTGGCAAATTTTGGTTTTATATGGAAGATAGATTAGTTAAGTGACTACATACTACAAACTAAGTGCAATTAAAAAAGTTTATGAAAAAAACACTGAAATCAAACATTGTACGCAAACCCATAATAGTGATTTACTCTTTCAAACTATACCATGATGTATAACTAACAAATACTTCTCTGAATCCGGGCGTGCAAACTGACGTTCCAACTCAACATATCTTCATTTAACAAAGCATCAACTCAGCGTTAGGTAAAGTTTTGAAATTGCGTTTTCAAATATCGAGTCTACGGATTACGGCAGGGCTTTTGTGAATCGTATAACTTTGTAGGTACATCAACTTGTATAATAGTGGAACATCACTAACCTTGTTATGACGTCCGTTGTATACTCTGGATTTATACAGTTGTCTAAGTTGGGCTTAGTGTAATATGACTTATTATACGCAATGTGGCGTTTGAAGTGAGTTGTATAATAGTTTTATTGAAGTATACAAGTCAAATGAGTTGTAGCTATTGATAAGGTTTATGCTGGACATGTTGAGCTTTCATAAAATTCAAGTTTTTATGCACGTGAATCTGAGTAGGCTATAAGATTATTTCAAGCCTATATCAAGCCATCAAAAGAAGATTAAGTTCAGCGGTTATTGCAACGGTAAGATTTAAAGACAGCAGCTTAATCAAAATAAAGAGAGAAACCTTTACAAAGCTTATAATACAACAAATTCTTCTGCATCAAGTCGCCTCCCGCTCCTATTAATTTTCGTTTTGCACTCTGACACAGTGTACTATGTCCCTTAGTAATCCTTAGATTACGCGGTCACGGACCGTACGGATGAGCCCCGTGGGCCCGTCGCAATCAATAAGCCGGCGCTGATCCTCCGTCAGCTTGAGCCCAACTTAATGAAGTCCCCCCCAGAAGTCAGTCAGGACTGTTACGTCAGCCTGCTTCCTCAACTTTCCATTACTCATGTAAGCCTTATCGATCTCCGTAGTTTGTTGTGCCTGTACATGTGAGCCTGTCAAACGATGTTTTATCTTATATTAGGGCCCGCTTTTACGAGCGTGTTGGGTAGCAGCCATGATTGGTAGTGTGACGTCACAAGATTCGCTTCTGTCTTTTTTCATGCAAAACATAAAATGGCCTCTCAAGCGCCCAGGCAACAGTTGTTGCCTTTTAACTGATCCTGTTAAGAGGGAACAGGGCCAACATGGTTCAGAACAGGGTTCAGGGGAACATGAAACCTTCTAATAATTATACTAAGTGGGTCTGTATTAATTAGCGCGTCGTAGATCGGATAGTTATTAGTTTCTGTGCAGTCTCGCTAATGATACCGATCATTCAGACTCGGTAAACTCATCTGCAGTATGAATATGTGAATGATATACTCCACTTCATTCGCTTTTTGCAAATCCTGCTGGTTTTTATAGTAATAATCTTCGACGTTGGCTATAAATTCTAGAATAGTCATTAAAAGTAATTGATTTTTTAACGCGTGAAACGTTATCCATATTAATGAAATACGCCGTAGACGGCGGCATTCTGAGACGAACACTCAAATGAAACTTATTTTCTCTTTTTACTTTTTCTGGAATCTAATTTGTCATTGTAATTTCTAGAAAGATAAATTCATTTGATAGTTGAAGAAATGTTCCAGAAAGATCTGTAGGTATTATAGGAAAAATATTTGAAAATGTTAACTCAACAAATGTAAATGGAGCAACATTGTGGTCGCCGCAAACCTTTAAGAAGTTAATACACGAGAGGTTTGCAAGTCGAGCAAACGCTGTATAGCTGATATTTAACAAGAAATGCACAACTTAGCAGTTGCAAATGCAATTTATCCGTATTTTGCGACGCTGCGACTTCGTTTTGAGACCACAACAAACACATTTGGGCGATTCCGTTCGCTTGCAGAGGAGAGACGATAAACTTTGTTGACAATGACTGATGCGGCGAGTGCCCGATCTGGCCCTGGTCGGTATACCCGCGCCAAATGTGCAATTTTCGAACGTGCCACTGAAAAGGACTAAAGTTTCCCCTTTCTCAGTATTGTAACTCAATTTTGAGACAGTGACACAATGTTGCGCGCGACCCACTTTAACTTGAAACCTATTTTGATATGAGTTACAAACTCTGAAGATTCTTCATTGTGACGTTTTTCTAGTATTTCGTCCCACATTGCTTTTCGGTTCAATACCTAGTAACTGTGTATACTGACCTTATTTGCGTCCATTTAATAAAGTGAAACAAAACTAACATTTAGTGTTTGTTTATCAGAAACAGCGCATGATTTTACCTGAAACAATAAATATTTGATTAGTTTTATTCATTTTGAAACATGGGTACATAGTCTTTTATTTAAGTAAAATTATTTAATTTTTGAATGTAGCCTTTGATAATAGAATTCCAGTCTATTTTCTTTGTAATTGTATTATTAAAATGTAGGTGTCCATTTATTGCAAAATCATCTTTCCAGCTATATAAATGTGCAGCCGAGCCGTTCAAGAGATAATCTCTAGGCTAGATAGCAACAAAATAATCCTTTCAGAATCGCATTACCCGCGGCTCATTCTAACCCAGTTGGTAAGTAGTTACAGCAACTCGCCACTCTAGGCAATGCCTGGAATCTTCAACTTAAATATAATGTGGGTAGTTTGTACATTAGGGTCGGCAGGCTCGTTACGTGGTTTCAACAACTTACGACGGTAATCGTAAACATTTTGACAGCCCTGATGTTCAAAAAGTTGCGGAAGGGCCCCCGAAGACAGATAAGTTGATATTTCCGTATTATTTTAGAGAAGGTTTATTGTGGTGAAGTTTTAGGATGTTAGAAGCTGTAATGGAATTGGAAATTAACAGAACCCCTTTCACAAACATTAGATATTCTTCTATACGCGTTTGATAAAAAAAGTGAATTTCAACCAATCTGTGTGAGTGGAAGTGAATACAATTTGTAGATGTCGGTTAACTCTACTATCTAAACCATGTTTGCTTTACTCTAGCGAAACTTTACTGACGCTAGTAAATAGTAGTACCAAGTAAACGGGCGCCTTTGGTGCAGTTGACAGTTTATTGATTCGTCTGCAACTGACTACAAAAAGCTTAATTATAAGCTCTCTACCAAAATAACTTTTCTTATTTGACCAGACTCCAGAAACGCATCTATATAAGGTCTAGTTATAACCTTGTTTTCAATTGATGTTATTTTCACTTAAACAAACATCAACTTTATGAGTAAGTGTAAATAAAGTTGATTTTAGACTGACTAGTAATGTTGAATAAGTCATAAATAAATATGAAGTTGTAGCGCAAACTAAACGTTACGTGTAGGCATTACAGTTGTTTTTCCTAAAACTTGTGTTTGTTTACATGTTTGGCAAATAAATTGCGAACGCAGATTAAGTTTTTCATTTCACTTTGACAAATAAAATAAAATTTACGTTTTTGTTCACAGCCTCACTTGATCTATGTTTATGTAACACATTGGTGCCGATTCTCTTGTACACCGAACTAAACTAACTAAACTATGACTAAAATTCCTTACTTTGAATCTTAACGATATTCTGCAATAAAAAGTCTCTAAATTTAAAAATTATTTTGACACATCTAAATCGAATTTGACAATCGCGTTTAGAGGCATTTGTGACAAGAGAATGACCAATGTCTAAAAGAACTACATAAAACAAAATAAGGAAGGGTCTTCAAATCGTCAAATAATAGGTTTTTCGGGCAGGCAGGGATACCTTCTTCACCGCATTGCATATATCACTTCCTTGTCCTGAATAAAAAAATACCGAAAAATACAACTTCATAAAATGTCATAAGACCTAAAACAGTGTAATGTGAGGAAAAAAAACACTCAAACAAATAGGATTAGATGGACTAGAACCTCACTATATCCCTTTTTGCCTGATCCAATATTCGGTCGAAAAGGGAAGCAAGTAAAATATCGTAAAAATGTTGCTCAATAAATCTTTTCTGGACAGGAAATCTTGGATCTTAACTGTGGAGCGGACAGAATTCCTTTTTGGCAAAGGGACTTAAGGGAATAAACTGGTCACCTGCTTCTTTTATGTTGATTTTTTCAGTACACTGTAGAAATAAAGCTTCCCAGTTATTTGGGAAAGTATAACAATTTTCAATTTTTATCCATTTCTGTGTCTGAGAAGGACTTTTGTGTCTGCTTTAAAATGTATTGGTGACGTTGTTGTAGACAAGTGAGACTTTTCAACGTGATCTTTAATGGCAGATTTTAGCGTTGTGCAGACCGGCGTGACGTGACAGCGTGACGCGACTCTAACAAAAAAAAAATTCTAAGAAAACTTCACGGTAGAATAATTACCGGAGTAGCGTCAAGCGACAAGTCGCGCTAGTCTGCACGAGCCTTTACATATGTATTTGTTAAGATGCGTTTGTTAAGTGTCATGTATAGACGTCAAGGGACTGAACTCGTTCCTTAAGTAATTCAAGTGTAAATCAGCCTTTAGTGACAAGTAAGGTTTTTACCCGACTACGGCGAAGCAAAAAGGAGGGTTATAATTTCGACCGGTAGGTATGTATATATGTTCATCTGTTTCCTCATAACTTCTAACTTCTACTTATCATAATTTGAAAAATGAGGTATAATTGGAAGCTGCTCAGAGGATAGCCGTGACCAATACATTCTAACAATAGTAAGAGATCATAAGCTTTAGGGCAAAGTGGCATATGACCACGGCTATCGTCTGAACTTCACTATAAATATGTAATTCATTACAATACAGCATACCTCCCTGCATTGAAACTTTTCGTCGGTTATTGAAAAAAAAATCTGCTGTTCCATACATTTAATAACCGACGAAATTTTCAACGCGGGGGGATTCTGAACGTTCCACGTACTGAATCCATGGTAACAGTTTTCACGCCGATGTCCCTGCCACCCTGTATATTACGTGTAAGTTGTTTATTTAATAGACGATGAATATTGTATGGTTTGTACATAACAATTTCAGATGAGAATACTTTCTTGTTTCATGCTTTTTTGAGCGTTATTTTTTAGTAGTCGGGTTTTAGTTTTTGAACTTTTTTTTATGTCATGGTTTTCATGATATTGGGTGAAAGCCTTGTTCGCTCGTACTAGATGCATCGCAGTTGCTTTGCCATCCTCGAGAGAAAGTTGAATGTCTCTGTCAATTACACCATCACCCATACTCCTTCAAATGGAACACAAGGGTCATCCATATGCAAAGGTACGAAGGTATTGGTACTAACTACATAGATGTACCACCTACATGTCCCAATAAAATACAAAATAAAAACTGAGAAGAACACAAGAACCGATCTTACATCAGCCGTTTACAAAGTGTTGCAGACTTCAGCAAGTCTCACGACAATAACAAGAAACGATAAATAGCAAGATAGTGTTTCACAGCGAAGTTTAGAACCCCTTTCCTGGTACTTGTGTATGATAAAGTTATGAATGGTACTTGCAGAGCGATAAAAAACATGAATGATTCATAAACGCTGACCCTGAAGATAGTAAATTGTTGTGTATAGGAGTGGAAGATCGAAATTAATACTGTTTTGGTTCGTATGATGGAACCGGTAACTTTAGAAATAATATCCAATTAGATAATGTAAGTGAGTGTAAACTGAATAATACATTGCTGGTGATCAATGCTCGTGCCTTCTTTGTGTGGGACAATAATAGGCTGGTATTATTGTTATTAAAACTGGATAATTAATTAATCGTTTTGATGAACGCCTTTGCCGAACTGTGGGACAGGACAATTGTTTTGTTTCATAGATAATTTAAGTTACTTGGCCATTCATTCCAGTAAGGTGAAGTCCCCAAACAAATGCTAAAACAATATTGTTATTTAGATGTTAGCATGGCAGCCGACCAACTCTTTCATTTCCTGAACTAGGATATGCTAAACATCTTTTCTAGCCCCTAATTCTAACTCGTTACGAATACTAACTATGAGGTACTCTGTAATCCTTGTTTTGGCGCACAAGTCACCTAAAAGACCCATGTAATGACGCTCGCGCATACGAGTACGATGTCTAGAGGGAGGGAGCCCCGCTAAACTTGCTTGGCAGTGCGCCTTGGCACAGCTGCCTGTTTTATTGTGACTCGGCGCCAACAACCGGGAGATTTACCCCATCTGTAATAGCTCGCCTCGTTTATTAATAGCTACCAATGTTGTGGTCGTATAATGTTCCTGGTGGTTAATGGGCGAATCATGATTTTGATAAATCTGGAATCATTTTGGCTGAACCTGGGTTAGAGTAATGGTCGCTGCGAATGTAAGCTATTATTTTGATGCTGGTGGAGTGAAATGATGCATTTCTGTATATATGCTTGTTGTTTATTATTCTTTACAAAACGGCAGCTAAACGGCTATATTTCACAGACATGTTTTAAGAAGCTGTAATAATTCCTTCACTCTTTTTGCTTTGTTTCCATACGTTGCATAAAGATGATAAACGTTCGGGGCCTCCATGGCCTGTTTCTATTTCTATCGTGTTATTTTCTGTGGGACAGTTACCCACCTTTATTATTTTATAACGAATTCTTTTATCTTATTATTTCCTCACTAACACTTTTGCTACTGATTGTAGCTTTTCTCATTTTGATAGTAACGCAGTTATAGTGACTAGTTGCAGAATGAAAATATTATTTATTTTGATTTTCTCCAAGTCGTCCTAAATGGGCCGTAGGCATGTAGGTGAGTTGATGAAGTACTCATTTTTCTAAGGGAAGTCTCACTGTTTTGTCAGTATGACATTGTGCGTGTATCTACTTTGTGCACGCAAAACAAAACAAATCTGTATCCAACACTCCATGAAACCATGTAGGGTATAATAAAGGTGTGAGGATCGTATAAATATCAGACCTCCTTATGTTGTTGCAAGGTAGCGCTAAATAAGTACTTAGCGCAAGACTTCTTAGCCATAAATAAACTGTATATTCATGAGAATAGGACATCTGTTTATACCAGCGATGGAAACGTTAATAATCTAAGTACCAGAAATATGATCATGCAGCAATGGTAAGAGCCAGTTTTCGCAACCGTAACAAGTTTAGCTCCAGCCATCCAATCCACCAATGACGTCATGAAACCATGCACCCGTGCGAAGCGTTCCATGGACCGTGTATGGTCCCCCCACAATCTGCCCCTTTTGGACTTTAAATATTAAATTATTTATTGAAAAGCCTTATTAAATTCAACATGACGGATTTTTGGCAAACTTTTTATATTAATGATAATTATACTAAGTGTTTTGTTTTTAAAGATTAAACTGTTTTTAAGTAAATAGTTTTTCCGTTCATTAAAAGTTTATTTTTATTTAGACAACTATTCGCCGAATATCGAATAATAGACACTATTATTCGGTATTCGACGAATAACAAAAAAATGTCGAGTAATGCCGAATACTGAATAATAGCGAGCATTCGCGGCATCTCTAAAATCTATCCTCATCTTATAATACTTTTTTTTTTTCTCCCAATAACCCATCATAGATAATTTGAGATCTCTGCACGATACGCGCCTATTGTTGTTCGTTCTATGAAGACGACCTTCAGTCTGTACCTATCTATTTTGTGCACCATATTCTAGTGTGATAGTGCAGTGCAGCATGTGGCTTTACTGACGCTAAAGCAGGTCATATCGATGTCTCGTGCACTTGTGTTCACTAAGCTGAAGATCGTGATGACACGTGCCATATTTATGGTGGAGGCGATGCTTGTAACATGGTTTTGTACTGGGCGTCAATATTTTGTCACTATTGTGTGGTGTGATGCATTTTATGGATGGGAAAGTATTGCATTTTACAGTTACTTAAAGCTTAGTGGTTTTCGATATATAGTTCTCATTACTTCTCATTATGTTATTACTATAAACCAATACCAAAGCTTCTTTGGTTAAGTTATTGTCAAGTAAAATTAATGTATTTTTGTTTAAGCGATATGCTTTTGATGCTATACCATCAATTTCCATTATGTAAAAGCCATCCTCAATAAGCTTAGTTCAGGAATTAATAGCAATCAATAATCAATAAGCTGAGACGATTGGCACGCTACCAGTCATTGCTTATGCACAACTACCATCTTTAATCCCTTGATTACCGACGAATTATCGCAATAAGCCTCCAGTATCACCACTTTGATCGATGCTCACGTATTTGAGAACACAACTTTGAGCCCCCCGGGGAAAAGAGAATGTACGTAAGACATACAGTTCGTACTAACTTAGTCATTACGTACTACGGTGTAGTTTCGTATTAAATTTACGTTAACTAGTGTGAATTATGAACTTTTGGAGACTAGAGGCCTGAATTTGTAGGATTTGTACGTCTTTAGAAATGGTCCTGGGAAGGTTATGTAAATGTGAATTAATATACCTGATAGCTTGTAGCTTATGAACGAAGGTACACTCAACTCAAACTAAAAGCATTTATTTCAAATAAACCAATTACAAGCACTTTTGAATTGTCAAGGAGTCGGTCAGTCAGAAATATGAAGCTAGTCGTCCATTCCAAAGCGTAGTAAGTACCTATGGAGAAGAACGGGCAAGAAACTCCACGGACACTCTTTTAAATCAAAAGAATGGTTACATAATATTGGTTACTTACTATCTTATCTAACATACAAGTTACTTGACCAATGAATAAGGTGATATGAAATCAAAAGACACAAGTATAGCAATAACTCGTAGTTATCTAATACAAGATACTCCACAAGATTTAAAAATAAGAGATCCACTAATTTGACACTTCAGTCAGAAATATTAATCGTAAAATTCAAACGAATACTAAAACAAAATGTTAAAGCAACAAAAAGAACGACAAACACGAATCAATAAATGTACCTATTTGTTCCGTAGCGTTTTATTTAGATTATGCACACAGAAAAATGGGGAAATGGTGTGTCAAAAATAAAAATGGCAAACAATATCAGCGGATTTAAACAACAGGTATGTACACTAGACATGCTAACATTGTCGCTTGAAATTGTGAGTAATGGTCAAATACGAAATTACTGTTCGACCGAGTTCCAACTAATGGCTGTTAGTACTAGTGTTCCGTTGAAATAGTGCAGATAACGAGCTAAAAGTTCAGGATACTCGACTCGCAAATAAATAAGGAGATCTATTTCTTCCTCGGGTTGGACCGCGCTAGACTTGGAGCAGTTAAGCCACATAATGGTCGCGGTTTGGTTTTGCTTCCATATTTACAATCTTATTCTCCTTCGCTTTTCGGAAAAGATTTTTTAAATACACCTCTCGTTATTTTTGAGAGAGAGTAATTATTTATAGATTTTCGTGAAAAATAACAAGCAGAAAGATAAACGAAATAAACTCCAGAAGTAGGGATAGATGTATCCGTACCTACAGCTGAAATGTTGTCATTCTCCCTTCCTGATCCGCTTATGACAAATGACGGTATTATTTGACTTATCTCAGTAGCAGGTACAGATTATTTGTAAACATCAACTACTGTTTGTCAGTATCTCTTGGGTGTAGTAGTGTAACAATACAAACAATAGGTATATCAACAGATTTATGCAGTAATGCAAACTGTCAATATTTTCTACTGGGTCTATAATCACATTTATAATTTGAATGCTTTAAGTTCCAGTTGTAATAGTATCAGAAATAAATTTTGTGTTATATTTAGCAGCAGGCAAAGTTTCACTTCTAGCATTAAATAATTTCACTTTGATTTAAGTGGCTACTTTTAATTTAATTTTACTTCCAAGAAACGGAATTAGTTATTTCTAATTTGGGCCAACGCAATATTCCGTCGCTTTTCCCGAAAATTTAGAGAAATATTGAAAATTAAAAGTATAATATTTCCTCATCTTTTGCCGAGTTTCATGGATTAGGTACCTATTATCTTAATAATTATCATCATTTCAATTTCAAAACAAGTATCTTTCATCTTATCGTATTGTTATCTGCACATCTTTCGTATTTCATTCTGCTCATTGTTTTCGAGTTTTCAAGTTCCAAAGACTGTTCCATTTTGATACGTTAATCTTTGTATATCTTATTCTTTCCATAATTTGTTTCTCCAGCTCAAGTATCTTTATCATCCTTTTCTGCATATTTATGTTCATGTCGATGTATAAATGAAAATAAACGTCGTTTTTTCCCACAATACAACTGCGCCCCTGCATAATTATTTAGCCAATCACACATCCGGGATTACTGTGTCTCGTTTTTATCGTTCCATACATCATTTGTCAGAATGTTGTCGTTTGACAGGATTTCTAATGTCATTTTTCCGCCGGCGTTTTCTATTTGTTCAGAACGTGAATTTATGGCATTTGGAAATAGCGTTGTTAGTTTAGAATTCCGTACCAAATTGGAATTCAGAAGGAATATTTCTGATTTAGAATGATTGAATGATGGACGACGATGAAATGGCATTGTGTTTCTCCTGCAAAATACTTTAAATGGTTTGCAAACTCAATTGAAAATAGTTTTGAAGTGAAAACTTCTTTAGCGGCGTTGTGCACTTTTTTGTGATGGGTAAAAAATGTTAAACTAGATAGCGCAATAAATGAATATTGTATTTTAGCACATAAATGATAGTACTTTTATACTGATAATTAAAGCAATTCGTGCAAAATGATTCCCTAACCATTCCAAAATATAAAAAATGCACAACGTTAATATTCAAGTTTTTCTGCCGGCACTCCCGGAGATTTTTTTAAATTTTTATCTTGCAATCCGCTTCTCAAGCCGCAGCAGAGAAACGTTCTGTGTTTGTTGGCGTTTCGAGTACGGTCCCGAGAACCGACCCTTTTCTTGTTGCCTGACTAGATCAAGCTATGTCCCATGTTATGTGCTGTCTTTTCAGTCGACGGTGTTCCAATGGGTTGGTCAGTACCGAAGCCAGGTTGTTTAAAATCAATGAAAATGATTTAGGTGTTGTTACAAAACAAAAAGAGCAATATATTAAAACCCTTCAAACTTAAGTGAAAAGAAAGATGTTTCGAACAACACCATAAAGTAGCTACATGGGATAGTGAATTAACTTTCAAGTTACTTGCCGGATAAAAATGTTTCGAGCCGAACAGGAAAACTTCCGAAGTTCTGAATAAGGCAAAGTATCTCAGTAGGTTCTTCGTTCACAATCGCTTCACCAACCTTGTCTTACGTAAAGTTAGCAATTGAATACATTTTGTTCAAGTCACCACTATTGTGTTCAAACACAAAAGGAACTACGATTTCAAGTATTGATAAAGTAGATGAAAGATTTCTTTGTGTTTACATTATGAATGATTTAGCAGTTAGATTTAATAATCGATTGCAAATTATTCAAGTATTAACAGTTATTTTTATAGCTACAAAGTAACGATGGAAACATTTTCATAAATTGTATTTACTTACTTTGTTTAATTAGTTTAAAAGTCGTTAATTTTCATAACTTGGGTACTTTATATAATGCTTAGAAGAAAAAGTCCTTACATTTGAATATTTTCTCATCCCTTGGATACGTAGCTATGCTTGTGATATAAAATAATGTTTTTGAGTTTAAATTAGGCACTTTATTACATTAAATTTTTTCAATGTACTTTTTTTACGGGATCTTACGTAATAAAAGTAAATTGAAAAAAAATAAATGTTTTCAATTAGGGCTCATTCATTTTTACCATCATTTTTAGGGTTCCGTAGCCAACAAGAAACTCTTATAGTTTCGCCATGTCTGTCTATCTGTCCGCAGCTTAGCTCTGAGACTCTTAGTACTAGAAAGCTGTTATTTGGCATGGGTATATATATTAATCACGCAGAAAAAGTGGTAAAATATTTTTTTTGGGTATAATCTCTTCTACACGTAAAGTGCGAATGTTTTTGTTTTTTCTCGTCTATCCCATGATGTGGGGTGTCGTTAGACAGGTCGTTCAAAAATATTTAGTGTGTGAAAACCATTTTTGGATTCAGGGATCCGTTTGCAAAATATTAAGCTGTGAAGTGCTCATTTTTGTTAGAACCAAGTATCCCCCCTCCTGCCAGCTAAATGGTTGGTTCTGGATATGTAATAAAATTCACGGCAGTAGTATATATAACGAAATTAAAAGGAAAACTATCACAGCTAAGTAAGCTTTAAAAGATAACGAGTAATAATCGACCAACTTACATTTACAGTTGGAAAAAGATGTTCTTGTTCATACATTCCGTATGGGAGAACACGTTTTTCAGCAACAATGTTAAGTTTGTTCTTGGGATAAATTCATGCCAACTAAGGAATTTTTTTTTTTGTTTTTTGGGTGGGAAATTATCAAATAACTTCTCCCGCTCTGGGTGGAGCGGGAGGGCGTGTCAGACTCTTACTGACTAAAACCCACCCGTGTTCCTTCAGTTGCCTGTACGTTGCCAAGGAACCCTTCACTGTGCGTAGTCCCACACGCACTTGGCCGGGTTTATAGAAGACTGATTATAAAAGAAAAAATATATAAATTATAGTAAGTCTTTCTACAAGCCTTTTGCGATTTATAGTTTGATAGGTATAAATGAATACGGCTGTTACAGACAGATTCTAATTAGGGCTTGTTAATTAACAATCTTAATGTGTTTACTCCCGACGTTTCTGAGAAAATTTTATAATGTTTTACATTTAATTTTACACAAATCCACTTACTTTGAGCTGGTTTCCTTAGACGTTTCTATTAACGTTCAGTATTTGCTAATGTACCTAATTTAATTTATTACTTCAAACCCTTTTTGTGGCTCTTCATTTACCTATAAGTATTTCTAAAAATAAAACCTCCTTTTTTGCATACATTAAGTAATTTGCCAACCCTTTTTTTAATGTACACAGGGGTTTATTGACAGTTGTATTTAGAATTTTAAGTCCTTAGGTTCAATAAGAAGAGTGTAGTCTCAGATAATGAAGTCTGTTCTGCCATTACGTTATATCAGGATCCAAGAACCCTCACTTGTATAGAATGAGTGTCGATATCGCTTAAGAGTTTTGTTCGTTTCCTTAGGGACGAAGGCAAGACATGAAAATAACTAAAATTGGTATGTTAAGAATGTCTGAGCACGTAGGTACGTCTACCTAGAGCCTTGATCATACCCAGACAGGCACGTACCATTCGTTCTGGTCTCAAAATAGGTTACTTCCAGCTTGAGAACAAAGCCATTCGTTCCATATCAAATTATAAAATGGGGAAGATGAGAAAATTCAATAATACTTTTAGATGATTGGATTTGCTCGTCCAAATAATCTAGTTTAGTATGAGGTAGTAGAAATTTTGCTCATTAGATACCTTCGTGTTTCAGTTCACATTTTAGATTGAACTCTTTTCTCATGAATATGGCATGTAGTCTGAGAACTAAGGGAAGAACCGGGGTAACCGAATTCGAAGTTTGGCGATTCTTCGATAGCCTGAAGAATCGCCAAACTTCGAATTCGGAACTTTAGTGGCAATGGGCAGAGCACATTGCTCGCAGAACAGATGGCCGATGGGGCCGAAAGGTTCTGGAGTGGCGACCGCGTACCGGAAGACGTAGCTTTGGAAGGTCTCCCGCAAGGTGGACCGATCATCTTGTGTAGGCCGCAGGAATCCGCTGGATGCGGGAAACAGAACCGGTTGAACTGGCGGTGCTTGGGGGAGGCCTTTGTCCAGCAGTGGACGTCTTTCAGCTTAAATGATGATTCACTTAGGAACGGTATGTAAAGTATTATTATTCTCTTGTACTATACTGGCCGTCTCATAGGAGTTTCCCTGTGGGTTAAACAACGTACGTTCTATGTATTGCATATCCTTGTGTTAAACTTGTTGACGTGTTCTCTCCCTGTTAATCTCACCCTCACACTAATAGGGAGTAAGCAAATTGTTTGGGCAGGAGCGCCTTGCCGTCTACACCCTGTATTGTCGTCTCAGACTAGGAACTTAATGAATTCGTGGAAGAAGAGGTATCATTGAAGCTGTTTGTGAATGATAAAGGATTTTAAAATCACGATGTGAACGGAGTCGAATCGGTTCGCCACTGATCACGAACTTTTCAAGTAATAACGTTATTAGACGCCCCACTAGAGCCAGTCACAAAGAACTTTATTAGCTTTTAAATAACAAACTTGTGCTGTTATCTGCATAGAAGTTGGAAGGGGAACTTTTTCCACAGAACAAACACATTAAAGGATCGCGCGTCCACGTCCTGGGGCGAGGCTCGAAGGCGCGATAAACTTGCTGCGTTGACGTTGATTTATGTCTCCGTTTGTTTGTCCCGGAGACAGCCGGCTCCCAAGTCCCGGTTCATCCCGGAATACCGGTTAAGATAAGACGCCTCTAATGCATACTACAAATTACTGGACGAAATTGCTGTTTACGCATATACAGGGGACGGGGGCGTTTGCTAATTCGTCTGGGGGACTATCTTACCTTATATGCGGAGTTGATTATCCCATCTCGCTGCGATGCGATAATAATCTCTAACTGGAAGTGATAAAGTTTTAATTTCTGTGCATGAATGTAATGGAAACGAGGAAGCAAAATTCGCCGGCGAGAGATGACTTGAAGTTTCGAAGTACAATGAAATACATTTTGGGGGAACACCATATATTTTATATTTAGGCTGTATATAATATTGGTATTATGACAAATTGGTCCCTGGAGTGGAAAAAGTTTGCGGAAAACAGAGAAAATTTTAGAACAGAAAGGGGCGTTTTGTGCCTTACGGAACATAAACAGTTTAAATGAATATTGTTTAGTAGAAACATAACGGTAATATGAGATTAAGAGTCACTAACTCATTCTTCAGTAAAAGAAACAGTTCTCAATAAACTTGGAAAAAATTATGATGACTCATTATGTCCAAGCCAATAAAACCACAACTGTAAAGTCAGACTCACACATTCGATGTCATAAATAACCGCTATGCAAATGGTACATGAGTTAATGAAACATAAAAAGTTGTCATCGGTGCTGACAGGGCAGTGCATGTCGGGTCACGCGTGTCCACAGTTCACTAACCACTCCAAGCGAGATCTGTGCGACATGCTTTCAATGTTCGGGACATTTTGTGGTTATTGTGTTACCCCTGACAATGAAGGGCGAATTTCTCCAATGAAACTGAATGCATTTAAAAAAAAAAAAACAATTATATCAAATTAAGAATTCATAATTATATTATTTTTTTTTTTTTTTTAATTTTATGATATATTCTGCATGTAAATTACATGTTTACACATCAACTTATTTTATAATGAGTTTCATTAATTGTTGTAGAATGTTTTTTTTTACGCTTGAATGATTGTATTTCTAAGTGAACATTTTTTCATGTAGGTATCTACTTTTAGAAATAAAGGCTTTTTATTTATTTATTATTGTGTAAGTATTAAACTTCACAATCTTATCTTATCCTATTCTACTTCATAATCAATTTTTTTTTTTTTTTTGCCCACACTTGGAATTTCTCCTGTATTGTGGGTGCGTTTACAAACATTTAAGCACATACACAAACAGCCAGTCCCGGAACAACTAATTGTAGTTCATACAAACATATGGGACTTCAATGTCAAAACAAAGATCAGTTTCGTTATGTATTGAATAGGCCGCCCTTGCTCTTCACGTGGGTGTTAGAGGAGGCCAGACTCAGAGTATTTCATATGCGGATACCTAAGTAGAATCGTCCGCATAATAGGTTTTACTACGATCAAATTCTTATAGACTAAGCACGCACGTCATAGTTATGGGAATATACGTGTTATGCTTTTATTAACAGTAATGATGGGGTGTTAGCAGGTATATTTGTAGTTTATACTTAGTACAGGGGCAGTATTATGACGTATTAATGCCACCATTATTCCAGTGTGAGTGAGAGACGGAGCTATACAAGACCGCTAGCACCATCCTTTTTTCGCAGTGGAATAATGATGGCATTAATACTTCATAATAAGGCCCCACGGCCGATGACTTGTACGTTTTCAGTATTAGGCAGGTACAAAAAGGTTATGGAGCTACATAACCTTTTACCTTTTTTAATGTAAGCAAGCAAAACCTGAAAATATATCCCACAACCAAGCCTCCCACATATTCTACACACAGTTTGATTTTTTGTTAGCAAAAGTAATTTATTTCACGACAGTGCTCGCTGCACGTTTATCTTCAACACAAAAACAACTCTTGAAAAATGTATGGCGCTTTTCTATGTGAAGTTTAATGGCTGAGCGTAGTTAAAATACCTACACGCATATAACCTTTTTGCGACACGAATATGGAACAAAAAAGAATATTGTTTTAATGGATGCCTATTAAAATACAATAAGACATGAATATCACAATCAGGTTCGTGCTGTGAAGGAATAAATAAAATGAAAAATATTCGAATTTGTTTGGCTTTATTATGCTTGTTAAAGGCTCGTGCAGACTGACGCGATTTGTTGTGCGTCACGATTCTCCAATATAATAATATATCCGCAGAACAATTTCTACGAAAACGCGACACTACACACAGGAGCGATCTGTCGCTCCGACACAGATAATATTCTCTTGTGTCGCGGTAATAACGACGCGATACCATACAAAATGTTCCTTTGGTGTCGCGCTGCCTTCGCGCCTGCGTTAACGCAGCGCGCTAGTGTGAAAGGTGTTGCGAAGCAATAATATCGCAGGATCGCCACGCGACATGTCGCGCGACAAGTCGCGCCAGTCTGCAGGTGAGTACTGGGGTTGTTTCTTGCCACTGTTTGCTTTTTTAATTGATTAACTCTTATTCAATCTTGTCCGTGTGTAAATCAGTCTTTTAAATTTTTCAGGGAGACAACATTATAAAAGCCTATGTGCATTTAATACCCACACGTTGGTTGCTTAATGGCAGGAAGAGGTTTTGTTCTGCACTTATACCTACGGACGAAATATTTTACAAAGCTAGTAGACTACAGAGTACAGACAGACCAGCAAAAACTATTTGTATATTGGACTTAAACACAATCGTCATGAAACTACAACAACATATTATGAGCCTACCGTACAAACATCCGAACGAAACAAAAATAAATAAATGCGTATGTAAATCACTGGAAGGGCCGTCCAGCTTAAATTGGTAGATAGTCTTGTTAAGCTACATAAATTGTGGTTACATTCGGGGTCTCAGTTAAACACTGGCGAGCATTTTAAATGCTCCAGCCAAATATTTACAAGGATAAAATTTATTAGTACGTTGAACGCCCGCGGCGGTTCGTTATTGAAAATATTTCAATAACTCGTTATTACGCTGTTGTTATTCGCTGATGCGTACGTTTTAATTTAATATATTTAATTTCTCTGTAATTTTTATTTTGTCTGTACCGTGGGTGAGTATAAGTTCCTAGGAGGAAAAAAGCCGAAAACCTGTTGATGACTTTTTTAAAGATTTTATTGAAAGTATTCTCTTGTTAGACATGTCGTCAGTCAAATTCAAATTCAAAAGTCATTTATTCAAACTAGGCTGAGAATCAGCACTTTTCGAATGAAACTTGTCGACTTGACTTGAACACTTGTCGACATACATATCAATATGTCGGCACGGTTGGCGCAGTGGTTAAGCGATTGACTGCTGCGCTGCGTGTCGCGGGTTCGATTCCCGCACGGAACAAATATTTGTATGGCCTACAATTAGTTGTTCCGGGTCTGGCTGGCTGTTTGTGTATGTGAGTTTAAATGTTTGTAAACGCACCCACGACACAGGAGAAATTCCTAGTGTGGGGCAACGTTTTTTTTTTAAAAAAAAAAAAAAAAAAAAAAAAATATATAAAATAAGCCTATATACCTTCAGTTGTACATAAACACTTAACTAAAACAGCGACAAACTATGCAGCGTTACAACTAAGGGAAAGAGTGTTTTCAAAGAACTCTGGCACCCAAAGTAAGATTTAACTTGTGTTTAGGGTGCCAGCGTCCTCGCCTTTCATTTTAACATATATCAGTAGTTGTAGGACGAGCACAGTACTATTATCAAGTTATCTACTTACTAGTAAATGCATACAATATGATGTGGCCTATTAAAGTACTATGGTGAAAACTTGTGTTTATGTAAGTCTGTATAAATATAACTATAAATATATGACTCTATTAACTACATTATGTTAAGCGATATAAATGAAAACAAAAGATGTTGTTAGTAAGCTATCGAAATAAATTATATATCTTACTGAGTTGCACAATGTTCCAGTTACTTATCCAAATCTTCTCTACAAAATAAACCCTTTTCAGGACTTGCACGAAATCGGTAAACATTGACATACACATTGTACTATCTTACACCATGATCAAACTGAATTAAAATGACTGAAAACCTAGTAATTTAAAATGACAGTAATGTATTCAACTGATAACGTTACCACGTTATACATAACGTTACTTTGATAAACAATTTTAACGGTTTAATCGCTTCGTGTAACCGAGTCCACGCGATCTCATAAATTACTCGAGTGCCTTACATACAAATGAATTTCTTGAAAAGGTCGTAGAAATTAGAAGTTCACGTCAGTGTCCGGTCACGCGAGCCCGAAACTCTTTGTACATATTTACCTGTTGTATTATTTAACCACGGTGGTTATAACCAAGTTGTAATTCACTACTCGGTCCCTAAATAATAACTACCTATGTTATACGGAACCACCCATGAAAGTGCGGCTGAAACTTTTATGACAGAAATAGGGACAAACACGCGCCGTTTTGAGTGTGTAGCTGTGTACTGCTTGCTTAATAATTGGAGCTTTATTTCAGAGGGAAATTAAATACTTACCTTCATTTTATCAGCGAACGAAATATTTTGTGATCCCGAATATTTTGGCCGTAAACTCATTGCTACGCAGAATTTGTGCACAGCAACTTTTTCCTCAATTTCGTTAGGTCAAACAACCTTTACTCTGTAAAAGTGAATTAGGTGCAGCCTTGAGAAAAACCTCACGTAGAAAAACACATTTATCTCGCAACAGGAAGAGGGCTTAAAAGATTAACTCGGGAAGCAACTCTCCTCGGTTTAAAAAAAAAAAACCGTTCCGATGCCGCCCTTGGTCTTGTGACGTAAAATGGAACACGTGGAAATGCCAATTCACAGCTTGTAATTAACAAACGACTGACAGGGAACATGAAAATCGACTAGCAAAAAACTGGGGATCATCGAACGCGGACTTCTCATAAATCGGCATCGGCGGGCGAGTAATAAAATAATCGAGTGACAAAGCGCTCGCACTGAGCGGCTCGATCCCTGATATTCCATGCATAAGCAATATAAAATGTTATTCTGTTCTGGTGAATAATTTATTCTCGATTGTCACCCTTGTCGACATCGAAACCGAACTTTGTTCACCAGGTGTTCGATCGCAATTACACATGTTTCAGATTACGATACTTACTGATTGATCTCCTTGTTTTAAGATTTTCTTGAGGTATTTTTTATGTAGGCCACCGTATGTAAATTATTTACTGTATTTAAAATGAAGGACGAGAGATACTTGCATGGAAGTAGGGCCAAACAGATATTTGACTCCAATTGTATGTTTCCACCGTTTGGGTTCCCTTGGTTGATTTAGTTCGCATTGATATACAATTATCCATTTATAAAGTTCCAAGAAATGACCATGATTTACAAGGTAATATGAGATGCCGAAAACAAAACCAAAATGCTTTAATGCCATGAATTGATGAATAGCGTACGCGTTAAGAACAAAGATCATTATAATTCATTCCATTTCTTGCTCGCTAGTTCTCCGAAACTCTTGGTATTAATCAAATCTTAAGAAAGTTAATATTTAAAGTGATACAAGCTGAAAGTTTGTAAACAAAAACAGCGCGGACGGTTCGACGGAACCAAACGAAAAACTTGCTCTGTTGACATTGATTGATGTGGCCAGCAAACGCGCTAACGCCGCCGACCATTTTACTAAAGGTACCCACCCTCTGAATACCTATACTTATTTGTAATTCGGTAACAGTAAGAATTTACGCAGCGGTAATTTAATTTACAAGTAAACTTATAGTTTAATTACTTACAGAAAAAGCTTTTGGAAACAAAGATGAGAACGAAACAGTGAAATCGCAAATTATAGTCCCTTTTATAAACTGAATTTTTCGTTCAAAATTCAATGTGCTCGCGAGTGAACCTCTTGATAGCTTATTTGCATTTTGGGAATGACGTAACTCAGGATTTCGTTAAGCTGACGTGTAAAATGGCGTTAATCTCTTATTTAAATACTTAGTAATACCCCGTCCATTGTGCTTGCTCGATTGTACTGGATTATGGAACATTCGAATGGTTGTAACGTCGTCACGCTGAAATCAAACATGACGCTTTTAGACGTAAGCCTATTACTTAGAGAAGTAATGATCACAAGCAAAAGGAGCATGTAAGGATCGTAGCAGGTGGTGTTCTGCCTAACTCCATGGGAAGAAGGCATCAGTTTATGTATATATGTGATAATACTTAGACATATAATACCAAAAGCGTTGTTACTGCAAACAGTATCAGCAACAATAAAAGAAAGCTATGAATTGAGAAAAACAAAATAATATACTCGTACAATGCCGCCCATGGGCGTGACCGCCCGTATTTTTCTGAATATTCATGAAAAATAATCTAAAATGAACTGTAAAAGGCTAAAACACAAGTGTAAGTTCATAATAGGCGAGCTTGGGGTTTTTAAATTAAAACAATTTTTTTTTTTAGAAATAAAATGTCTTCAGTTCCGTTTTTTTTTCCTAGTTGACAAATTTTAATAAAAAATGTTAATTAAGCCGATAAAATAACTCATAAGCTTTTAGAAATAATAAACAGAATCCAAATCGACCCAATAACATCGGAGATATAGCAAACGCTACTCAAAATATATAAAAAAATAATAACATAATAAATATTAAAGTTAAACCCTTTTAAACACAGGGAATTCAATAATTAGGATAATTCGTTTTTAACATAAGAGGAAATAAAAGTTCATCAATAGCTACCTAGCTAGTTTTCGTCGGTCATCATCTAAATGATAAAATAACCTTTTAAATGATAAAATAACCTTTTCATACGTTATGAGACAAACCGCATACAAACATTTATGTATAGTGGTACTACTCAGAATTCACGGAATTATTGAATATGAATAAAGTTTGATGAATTGGCTTAACCACAATTTTCGATTTAATAGAAAATTATATTTCGGACTGTAATTTCATTTCTCTTTGCCATTCAATATTCATTGATACCAGATTTAAATAATTTGAAGTTCGAATTTGTTGATTATATTTTTTTATTTTAAAGGCAAAAACAGAGTCTCGCTTTACAGCAATTTTCTTTACCTCGTACAAGTCGTAATTACGTTCTAAGGCTTCTAAAACCGATCGACATTTAGTTGACTTGTTTTAGCTCTTATTTCAGGAGCCAACCATACATCTTCCAGTGACCTTTTATTTGACATTCGATTACTTTATCCGCACTGCAAGTTGTAGTAAAGCGATTTAATCAAACTACATCCCTGTGACTGGAATTCTAAATGAAAACTTGTAAAAGAAATAGTCGTGAATGAAGAAATCTTTTCGTTTCAAGCTACTCAATTTTATCTGGAGCTGGGCTTACGATAAATATTTAAAGCTTTAAAACATTGGGACAGTAAAATCACACGATTGATGTTCCTGCATAATACATGACATGTTTTTTTCTTCGAAGGGTTCGAGGATGTCGAAAGATTTGCATTTTTTTTTATTTTGTCTCTCTTCTGTAAGGAGTTTAAAATTAACATCTCAAGGTATTTTATACGGATGTCGTTCGTTAATCCTGCCCTTGATAGTGTCATCACGGACCTATTCATTCCCCTCATTAAATAAACCGGATCTATTGATGAATAAATTAACAGCTCGATTACGATATCGGTTTTTTAAAGAAATGCATTGGCTATTAACAGGTTTTGGATTTTCAACCAGATTCCAGTAAATTAGAATGACGTATTTCATATGATTCAAGTTCTTATAATTTATTTGATTTGTAAAATCTAGGTAAGCTACACGAGTGCTTTTCAAATCCTTTGTGTCATGTTCTTTTCTAGATATTTCAAAAGTTTCAGTCTTTCTATTATTCATTGGTAAGATTTTCTTGTTTTTATTTACAAATCACGCCAACTGTTGTGCCAGTCTCGCAAAGTCATTTGTGTACTCCATCCATTCCCCTGACATTCCATTCAACGTTTCACGCAGAATATATACAAATGGAAGAGGAGCGATTACTTTGATTACACTTTCCGTTTACAATACCCCAGCCGAAGCACGTTTACATTGTTCTTTAATAGGCATTAAGAGGTTTTCAAAAATAACCATTTTGTTAAGGTGGATCCTTATAACATCCGATACAATGAAACTGGCAGTTGAAATACTCAGTGGGAGTAACGCTGCCAAGGTTCATTAAACTCTTCAGTGTACGAAATGTTTAGGGAACCCCAAATTATTTGTTTAAAGTGCTTCTATGTATTCAGGATCATTGAAGGGTACATAACATTCTACGGTACTGATATAGTGATTGTAATTTGTTTTGTTTGCCCAGAATTTCCATCTCTCCAAAATCTCGCTTAGGAACGACAAAATCAAGTTTGATAAATGGTATCATTTTGCACTTGAAATAGCATAGTGGATAGTAAATCGGTGAGAGGCATAATGCACAAGGTTGAAACATTCATGGTGATTACATCCATAAATTTCCCGGTTACCTGCGCGTAAATGGTTGATTTATCACTCTCATACAGAAGTAATGTGTCGCAGTGTTTCGGGTCACCAATTATATTTGCATGTTCGTGCAAATACATTAGTCGTGAGTGCGTGATAAATGACAGTCCGGACGAAATAAAATAACATCATTTATTCTCCATTGGAATATTTGGTTTTTATTTTTGTGGCCCCCGATTGTATCTTTCCAATGATCAGGGAGACAAAGATATCATTCTGCGTGCTACTTAGATGTGTTCAACACACATGACATAACATCACGCCTGTATTCCCGTAAGCGTACGGCAGAGGTGCACCTATAGTACACCCATATTTCGCCAGTTATGTTTAAGTCCCATGTAATAGAGGTCGAGTGTTTGTATTTAGGAAAAAATGCTAATACACTTGGTAGCATAGTACATAGACAATTAAAAACAAAGTGTTATTGTTTAAGCAGTTGTCTTATAACTTTCTACTTGAGTAGTTTTTAATCAATAGAAATTTCTTGTAAGCACCTACTAAGGTTAACAATGATACCGATTAGATCCACAGCGATCCCACAAGGATTGATGATACAAGTAGTTTTACGCAGGTAGATAATTGATCTTGTGATCTCAGAAAAGTAGGAAGCGGTGTTGTTTTTAATATCAGTTTACATTGTAAGCATGAGCATTTGTGTCGGGACAATCAAACGTATATAGGAACAGGAGGTACATAATACGATTACCATTAAGGAAGTTTGTAATTATAAAGGTGTTGGAATCATAATTTCTAATTAGAGAAAGGTAGTAGGTATCTTTGAATTCACATCGGTAAATGCATTTTGGAATGCAATGTGAAATCAATCCTTCCTTCGCACACTCGGTTTTAAAGAATATTTCATATCAATATGATTCCCGTGCAAAGAAGCAGGATACACTAAAATCTGTATTAGGCTTAACGAGCGTTTATCCTAAAAGTTAGCAACGTCGCAAATAGCTGTCAAATACCTGTTTTGATTAAATTGGCAATATTACTGTATGGAAATATGATATATCGCTAACTAGCGAACTTCAGAATAGGTCTTTCGATTCGCAATTTGTATGTTGACATATACAAATTGAGTCAGACTATTGGTAATAAAGTCATTTGTTTTAATAAAGGTCAGTATTCATTCTAAAAAGAAATAGGTTGTAAAGGTAGTTGAAGTCGGGTCACCAAATCTATATAATTTAAAAATATTATAATTTTTAATAATGTGATCATTAAGTAGCTCAAAATACCATCTCATCTGAATAATAGTATCGAAATGAGATGTTGATTAATCTATTAATTAATATCGATGTCTCTCAGACAGTATTGATTAATTTGCAAAGATTAAACGGAAAACTGGTAACTCCATAGATGTATCATTAAAAATATATTATTATTCAATTACTGTAAAATTGTAATTTAGGAAGGAAGTGACGAAAGTACGTAAAGAGGATTCGTTTATTATTCTGTTAATTCTTTATTTTAAAAAGTTTTACTGTTTGTTCGCAGTACAATTTTCGAGGAGTAGGTAATTGGAGATTTGTCTGGAACAGATATATTATGTAAAGGATTTGTCAGGATTATTAACAAAAAATAAAAATAAAACAAGCAATAACACTTATATAAATGTTCGGGATTATCTACGAAAGCGTAACTAGGGCGATGTCCTTACCTTATGAATAGGAGTCCCCCAAAAGTCGTTGAGAAAAATGTTTGATATTGGAGTCTGTGGTCTCAAGTCTCTGTTCTCTTTTATGGCACTTATGTCATCGAAGACGAAACCGCAGTACAAACAGTTGTGGTAGACGAGTATGCAGGCGAGAACCAGAATAGCACCTAGACCACGACGCGGGGGTTCGGGCAAATCCTCAGGCATCTGATTTTGACCCGTCAGGCGCCGTTTACTACGACCAGTTCTGGTTCTTACTGCCGACATCACTCCTCCGAATCTACACACGCCACTCACGCGGTCCATCATGTATTTATCACATCGGCAAACAATTATTATTTACTTATTAACACGAAACACTATTTGAACAGTTCATATTAAGTAGAGTCATTTACGTAAAAGCTAAACCGAGCCGTCAGAAATGTTTAGGAGCTAGCGAAAACACAATCACGAATAGAGCCGGGTTAATAAATTTCGCTACACAAAATCAGAGATTAAAAACGACTAATACGGAGAATAACACTACCGAACACTATAAACAGAACGTTATTGTTAATGTTTAGGTTATAACGAAGCACATGCCACTATGTTTTTTCGAAATAATTTCATTTGACATTTATGTGATAGTTTCGTTCCAACGCGCGTGGACACGCCTGCTCACCGGGCAGATTCGCCGACAACTGCCGAAGAGCGACGAGCGAATGCCGCGTCAAGTCACGTGACCCGTCGTTTTACTGCGGGTCGTTTTGAACTGGCGCATGCGCCCCGTGCCATGGGCTGGCGGCAAAACATTTTGTGTTTATGTGTGTTGATTATAATACAGTAAATATCTAACAATAAGGTACGAGTATATGAGTTTAGGAAATTATATTACCTATTTATTTTTAGGGATATAAAAATATTTTAAGATATAGACTTAATTATTGATGTCCAATTAAGTGCTCCATTTGTTGTTCATTTATTTAAAGATATGAAATGTCAAAACCAATAAAAGCTTATTTTCACCGCAAATGATTCAAGTGCAGTGGCATATTATCGCAATTTGATTACCCTACGGTATTATGGGCGCATGCCCGGAGGTTGGCAGCGGACGGGAGGGGTCGGAGTAAATGTTGATGACGACATTTGGTCGGGTTCGGGAGACTGAGATGAGAGCGCTCACGGATCGGAATACGCGCCTCTCTATTATCCGAAATTTCGAAATCCAAATTTCGAGTATTAGACGCACACTTCCTGATTTTCGTTCCGATCGAGATAATTTTAAAATATTACGAAGGTTCAACGTTTTATTTCTGGAATACATTAATTCCTTACTTGTACGTTTTTGTGCGAACATGTTAAAGCTGTTTGTCACCCGTTTTTATTTCTTTTGCATCAACTGTGCCGAATGATGAACTGTGTTAATAAATAAAAGGTTTTTCATGTCGCGGAGTTTGGTCGCATTTTAAGAGTAAAGTTAGGCAATCTCTCCGTGACTTTTTTGAAATGGAAAAAAGAAATGGAATAATATTTTCGTCATAAATCAATGAACCGGTGTGGTATTGTAAAAATATAAGTCATTGTGTAGGCTCTGATTTCTGAAAATTCATTCTAGGAACGTTGAAAAGAGAGTCGAGAGGAAGCTTGAGCATTTATGTACTTCGACTCGATAGTTTTACTTAGCATAGCACCTAATTATATTATTATTTATTGAATAGTACATACTTAGCTTTAATGATGTCTTTTTTCTTTTACGATTATTGATGATCACGGTTTGTTGACGTTTACAAGCTGATTATAGGAATGACAAGAAGTTTCTCTCTAACATCTAAACAGCGAATTCACGCCTCTCCCTTAAGACCTAGGCCAAATATTTTTTGTTATTCGGATAGCTCAAGACCTAAAGAGGTGCCATAAAGAATATGAATCAAAAATCTAAAAAAAAATAAATATAAATCTGCGAAATTTCGCTAGTAGGTACGAGTATTCTGGTATCAAATATTTGGAGAATAACGCACCAGCCAGTACCTTCATCTACGGCGGATGACATTTCTGCTTCATCAGGATGGTTTCTGACTTCTTCCATTACAAAAAAGGAAAATAATGTTTTATGGATGTAATATTTATGGAGTCTTAATCATAACATAATGAGTCATCAATGTTCCCACTGCTGATACATAGGCCTCTTTGTGAGAGTAAGTGGGCTCTGCCACGCGGGCCCTGTGCGGGTTGGTAGATGTCACATGTCCTCGAATTTTTGGTTCTAAGACATGCCGGATTCCTCGCAATTTTGTCCTTCACCGGTTTGAGAGTAGTGGTGATAAAATTATTTACACAAAGTAAAGTCAAAGTCAAATAATTTATTTCAATTAGGCACAAAAAAGGCACTTTTGAACGTCAACAATTACAGAAAAATAATAATTGATTCTAGTTGCCCCTTCCAAAAGGTAGTTTTTGTATGGAGAAGAATGGGCGAGAAACTCCACCATTACTCTTTTAAAATGTTTTCACAATATCTTGTATACATCAATTATATAATTATATGTGAAGACGATGCACCTAAAAATTAAGGAATGACAGATAAATTAATCATGTGATAGATGCTTGGTGCTCACATATTTACAAACATTGTAAAATTATACGATATTCTTAACATTTTTACAAGTAATAGGTACTAATAACTCAGTGTGTGAGTTCAAGTAATCACAGAATGTAAAATCAATATTAAAAAATATATATATATTATACAATTAAATTAGCAACCTGTTAGATTTTGTCTAGATTCTAAATTGTCCTATGGAGCAGGACCAGCATGTTTCCAAGAATTTTTATCTTGGATATAATCCTCTAATTTGAAAAGTAGCAGGGATCTAACCCTCGACCTACAATTGGTAAGTCGGGGCCGTTACCACCGCTGCTCCACCTGAGTGGCTATCATTAAATTATTAAAAAGTTCCTAAAGAGTTCCTTACTTACTCATATCCGGATACGAAACAATATCCAAAAGTTAAGCCCAAGGGACTCCATTTCGGTAAAACCGTTGCCTCATTTTCGATAACCCTTGACACGAACATTGAACATGTAAAAAGTTAAGACACGTGGGCAATGTTTTCCCTATTTTCGTACCCTCAATTGAATCTATTTCCCTAAGGATATCTATATAATCAATTACTAAGATAGTATTGACGGAAGCTGGTACAGTGAGCAAAATAAGTAAGTATGTAGGGAAACTATGATTAACTCAGCATTGTTCAGACAGCAGGATTGTTGGACCTTACTACTATTATGCTCTAGACCATATGCACAGACTTATAGAGAATAGGGGCCAGTCGGACACATTATGAGCCAAAGGCGGGCCTGGTGGTAACAAAAATAAGTAGGGAAAAGATAAAAAAAAAAAATTGTACCTTTGTATAACTTTTCATTATTTAGTTTGATGCATGGCATAGCATTGATGTTTTTTTTTAAATATTTGCCTCCAGATTACTTGTCGCCACACGTAATATTGTTTCTAAATTTTTATTTGCTAGGCGATTTCGATTTTTCATTTTGTTACGATTCATAATTGAAAAAGTTCGTTCGCAAGTTTACGTCGATCCAAATAAGATTGCGCATTTTAGTGCAATTGTTCGCATTTTTTATTTTTTTTTTCTTATTTTTGTCATCAGAAGGGTAGAAGTTGAAAGTTACGTTCATAAAATTTGTTGCGTAAATTTTCATCATTTTGGATGTCTATGCAATAACATGATTTTAAATGCCTAAGTGGTGTATGTACACAACATTGTCAACATTTATTTTATAATTTACTTCTATTTTCGCATTTTCTAGGGTTCCATGGTAAACAAGGAACCCTTTAGTTTCGCCATGTCCGTCTGTCTGTCCGCGGCTTAGCTCAGAGACTCTTTGTACTAGAAAGCTGTAATTTGGCATGGGTGTACATATTAATCACGCCGACAAAGTGGTAAAATAAAATCATGAAATATTTTTTTATGGTCCGCCCCTACACGTAAAGTGGGGATGTTTTTTTTTCTCATCTACCTATCCCATGGTTTGGGGTGTCGGATATCGTAAAAAAATATTGTGAGTTTGTGAAAACCATTTTTGGATTCAGGGATCCGTTTGCGAAGTATTAAGCTTTAAAGTGTTAATTTTTGTTTGAGTCTAGTAGTAGTAGTAAAAAAAAGGGGGAGACCCCCTTTTTTTTTGTGGGAAATTATCAAATAACCTCTCCCGCTCTGGGCAGAGCGGGAGGGCGTTGACTGCATGACAAACGGAAGATGTAGTAAACAGTTGGAATTGTAACCACTTTTTTGCTTTTAATGCCATCCTTATGCCTACGGTATAGAAATCAGAATCAGTTGAACGGACTGTAAAAAAGGTTTGTGTAAATGTCTAATCTTATTTCAAATGGACTTTAGTTTTTAATCATAATTTTTGACGTGTAAAGGTGTTTTTTTGAACCACACACATACACATAAGTACATAAATTCACCTTTCACCTTCTTCCCACGGTAGGCAGAAACTACAGAACGCCACCTACTACGATCCTTACATAGGTATTCATTTTGCTTCGTGTACGTTCATACAAATCCTTACATAGGAATCCGCTGGATGCAGGAGGCACAGAATCGGTCGAAATGGCGGTGATTGGGATTATGTCCAGCAGTGGACGTCTTTCGGCTGAAATGATGATGTTGATGATGATGACGTTCATAAATCAGCTCTCTAAATGCGTAGCACTCCATCAACCACAATCTGTTTCATTTTGACAGTTCAACAACATTCATTGCGATATTTACGTTGCTTAGTATACAATTTTCTCAAACATATGGAGCAATGGATTAGCAATATACTTCAAAGTGATTCAGATTATGTTTGATCGTCTGTTACGCAATAAGAGTGCTGTACCCTTATTGCGTCAACTTTCAATGACAATCCGAGAGTTTTGAAGGATATTGAAAGTCCATTGCTTCATTGGTTTGAAAAAACCTTCAGCTCAACAACGTAAACAACGCAATGAACGTGGGATGTGAACTGTCAAAATGAAACTCATTGCGATCATTTGTAATTTTATGTCTGTTACGCAATTACCCCGCTGGCCAATACACGCACGCCGATTGCGACTACTACGCACCTGACCTTTCTGAAGAACATCACCAATGAGGTTTTTTGAACCAATTTATAGAAATAAATATCATTTAACATTTTTATCATTGACCTACTGGGGGCCTACCACCACCTCTTTAAGCAGTATTATTTTAATATTACTTTAGTGTGGGAAAGAGATGAAGCTCTACAGGACGTATTGCTCCATCTCTTTCCCCCACTGAAGTAACATTAAAATAATACTGCTTAAAGAGGTGGTGGTAGGCCCCCTGAAGTATACATTCAATTTTTTTTTATGAGGATTGTGCTATCTGCATATTTGTCTCTTTCATTTATTGCACATATCTTACCAAAATTACACTAAGTCATTTGCTTATGACTGCCACCCACGTTAGTCTAGTGGTCGCAAGCGTTACTGCTTAGCATGAGGTCTTTTCTATCAGGAATTTCTCAGTAGCAGCCCGGAGTCTGGATTTGTGCTGGGTTGATGGCAATAGGCTCGCCCCCCATTACATGAGAGTTAAACATAACTGGCGAAAAGTGGGTGTACTATAGGTACACGTCTGCATATCCCTTTGGGGATTACAGGCGTGATGTTATGTTATGTAAATTACTTATCAAACACTTTCGCGAAAGCTTTTGCTTTTGGAAAGGTAAACACAACGCGAAGTAATAATTTCAGCATGTATATTAAGATAGATTTTAAACATGTTTAATTAAATATTATTGTGCGATAATTTAATGCTTTCATAAAGGGTGGGGACGTGTTCTGGTTTACAATGGCCTGTAATGAAAATGTTGCAAATAAATGGCTCGAGCTTTTCTACGTGAGGCACCTCTCCCACCGTCGGCGTCAATGAGTAGCTTTCAGTGATTTTCTCGTTCAAGAAATGTACAAAAGATTGTAGGGCTCGTGTAAGTAAAAGAGAAACATATATATCATATATTATAGTTGATCGATCGCTGACTGTTCACACTGCGAGTACTCGTTTTTCGGGACATGAGCTACCAAAGAGAGTAATCGCTCAGCGGCGGATGCTCGCTTCGCGGGCAGAATACTTGCTGAGTGACTCACACTTGGTACTTAAGCATACCAGCGAGTAATCGCTCGTCGCCGTCGCGCAATCCCTGCTCGCCAACTAGTTTTTATTTGCTAACTCTACTCGCTTCTCGTTAATCGCCGACGGTGGGACAAGTGAATTACGCAGCTATAGTGGAACTGTGCAACATGTTATTTATTCGTTTACATTTTTACTTCCGTTGTTGGAAATGTGACACGTCAGTCATTATCCATGTAGTTCGGCTTTTTTACGGATATTTTATGAAAAACTGAAATACAAAAAAAAATATACTCAAATGACAGTTGCTATGGATTTGAGTTTATTTTTTGGTATTTTCGCTCGCAATTTTCTGTTCGACTTGAGTTTGACTTTTAGTTGTCATAATAAATTATATTTACATTTATGTTAGTTGGTACACTTTGTTTTGCTGCACTTTAAAACACTAACGACCTTTGTTTTACTAAAATAATGTTGATTGTAATACTCTAAAAAGCTGTCAGAGTGGTAAAATTTTGCAAACAAATTAGCTTGAACATTAAACTGGTTTTAGTTGAGTGCATGATGTGTTAAACCACCACTCGTAAAAGCAGTGTATGTAACATAATTTACAATAACTCCATCGCGAGTAATCGCATGTCAAAAAAACTATACATGTTTTTTTATTTTTTATTTTGCATGCCAATATTCGGTATCCCCCAGTGTATAGCAATAACTACATGTACCTAGACCTCGGCATAAAAACTGTCCGGCAAGAAATAGTCCAAACCAGCCTGAAGTACCAGGAGAAGCTAACAACCCACGTGAATGTACTTGCCCAGACTCTGAGCAGAAATGGTGGACTCCAACATACCCGGCTGAGGAGACATGACATCTCGAATCTCACCAAAAGTTACCCACAATGAGACAAAAAGAGAGTTTGTTGGAAATAAACTTTTCATCAGTTTATGGCTCTCGTAGATCACATTTAAAAACAGATATTTATCAGCCAAGGAAGTGGCTTATTGTTCCTAGAACATATTGCTATGTAGCAGAGTTAAGAAAAAAAAAATTATATAGCTTTGCATGCCGAAAGGTAAAATACAGTAATAAGACTGTGATATACAATATTATTACGCGAATGTAAAACATCTGCACATTGTTTACCCTTATTTGCAAATAGATGATTTCGAATTTGAATTTATTTATTCAAAATCTGTATTAACAATAACATAGCTAGGTACATAGCGTCTGCAAAACTGTATAACAGTTTGTCGGCAGTTGTTCTCGTCTAGCAATGGATTACAAATTTTGAATTTTGAATATTAATGTTCTAAAACTTAATTATGCTAATTAGCTTCGTTCAAATTAAATTAGCTAGCGAAACTACGCACTCCGCAGTTGTGATGGATATCCCTATTTAAATATGATAAAACAGAAGAATACATGATTTGGTGATTATTTTTGGGGTCAACGTCGCAGTTAGTATGAAATATGAGTATAGAAAATCCGTTGTTTTTGTTTTATCGTGATAAGATCTCGAGACCCATCATTTCTGTGAAGTTGACGCGTATAAAACTGATTATGAATATAATCTGATATTTCAAGGAACTTATACACGAGGACGTTGACCGCACAAAAAACCGAACAAGTGGGTGTCAGACCACGTAAAATGAAGAGTCCCGAACTCTTCATTGTCGTGGTCTGACACCCACTTGTTCGGTTTTTTGAATGAATTTATCCTAATGACAAACTTAACATTGTAGTTGAAAAACATGTTCTCCCATACATTCCAACTGCAAATGTAAGGTTGTACGCACAATATTGGGAGTTTTACAATGTTATTTTAAGACCATAGACTTCTTATAGGTTTTCCTGTAATCTGTAAGTATAGAACAATATTCTGTATTTTTTTCAAAATATTATTCTTAGTTTCGGAGATAAGGTTAGTGGTAAATTTTCATTTATTTTCTTAAATATCTTTAAAAGTATTTGTTTTATTATTATATAAATATATATTTGATCCTCACAACTTTGATTTGATATGTCACACAGTACAGTTTGCAATTTTATTTTATTATTTAACAAATTGTCCCCGTTCATTTATTTTCTTTACACGTCCGTGTTTGGGTCACATAAATTAATATGTATACAAAATTTCAAGTTAATCGGCCATTAGATTCGGAGCAAATTGGCTATGATAGATTGACAGACAGACAGACAGACATGCGTGATCCTATAAGGGTTCCGTTTTTCCTTTTAAGGTACGGAACCCTAAAAAACATTAAATCTTTTTTTTATCGTTTTATCATATTTTGCCCATAACGTCTTTTGAGTTTCACTAGCTAATTAAATGTGAACCTGTATAAAAGGTAGTGGCCATGTTCAAGCGCAAACGTACAAACGCACATGTGTCTCATCCTTTACATTTATTGAACTGCGAACATTGCTATATTTAGTTCTAAAGCGAACAATGTCCACTTCCCCTCACTTCAATCTTTTTCAATTACAGTAACGATTCACTGGACCTTTTAGGCCCTTTGTAGTGTCCTCGCCGCTGAGAAGTTTCATTCAATCATGTTAATTATTTTCTTAGGGGCATTTCCGAAGGGGAGTTTAGGGGACTAGAACTTTTCTATACAGGTATTGTGGAGAGGGCTTTTGAAATTGTTAAGAAACCTCGCGACAAGATTAAAATGGCCACTTCAATTGTATACGACAGAAAATGAATACGAATTTGGAAGAGTGTCGCCCTGGATGGGGATTCGTCGACTCTGAATTAGTTTAGTGAACTTTGAAATACGAACGGGAGATCTCTGCTTCGTGCTACTTCGTGATTTCTCGGATTAGGTGAGTGACTTGAAACGTCAACCGTTAGCTACTAAAATGTTTTGTTATTATAATTACTTTGAATTCAGTTGGTTGGATGTTTTTGACTATATTTAGGTGTAGGTATTTAAATTTTGAATTAAAATTCTCGAAATTTGCTTAAAAGTCTTGAAAATTACTTTAAGTGAATGTACCTAGTTTTAAATGAATACAGAGCCCAGTTATACTTATACAGTATTTACCTACTAAGATCAAATACTCGTTTGGAATAGAAAACGTTTACTTACTGTAATTTCTGTTTTCATACCTACATCAAGGACGCTTTTAACTACGCGACTGTTTCTCAACCAATTCCTGTAATTTTAATTAAACCGACATTGAAGGAACTTGAACCAGCTTATAAGGGTCCTCAACAACATTGATTAATTTAAAAATAAACACGTATAGGCAAGCGTTCCTAAGTAAACCAAAATGCCCATAGTAACTTTAAACTGTAAAGCAAACTTTATAATATAAATACAAAATTGTAGCTTACTTGAAAATTTTTGTTAGTGAGTAGGTATCTACACAATATTTTAACAGACGAAGCCAAACGATTGTGATTCGAAAACGTTGCATTGTTTCTTTGAGGGCCGCCATCTTGAATTAAAATAGACACTCATATCGCAACTGGCCAGTATTAGGGCCCGAACACACGTACTATAACCACACCGTATCGCCGTGAAGAAATGTGCGCAAGCAGTGGTTACATGTGAATAGTGTCACAGCAGCGTCTTGCAGTTGCGTTGTGGTTGCGTTGTCGCTAGTATTTAGTTGCGATGTGGTTAGTTTGTGGCTAGTGTTTGCAGACAGACAGATCGTTGTGTTTTCGATGTGGCCGGCCGCTAGAGCGCGGTCTCACTTATGGTTGCGTTGGGGCTGCTACGTGGCCTTGATGTGGTCGGTATCGCCCAAACGGTTGATTTTGACGGTCAAATGTGGTCCGTGTGAATAAACTATTCATTTTCATACAAATTAGCGCCCGTTCACGTGTTGTGTTGTTTATGGTGTGGTTGTGGTTGTGGTACGTGTGATCGGGCCCTTATAGTGATGATCTGTGGCAAGTGGTTCAAAAGTTAAAAGTCGCCAAGTGAACTGTGGAAAGAGCTTTGCTTAAAGTTAGTTTGCGATCGAATATGAAATGAGGTAAGCTGGTGGAACTAGCAAAGGTGATGAAGTTCCCGATGTTAGGCAACTGAATATGTTATGGATTGACCTAAGACATGTTTCGTGTAAAGCCTGGCAAATATAGACCTATAGATATATAGTACTCACGCAGAGGCGTATAAAGCGGTTAAGTGTTCTACTGCTAGAAAGAAAGAAATGAATTTATTTCTGCTAGCGTTTTGGTATGAACTTAATGAGAATTTGAGATTTAAAAATATTTAAATCTATTTTTTTATTTTATTTAATTTTTACTTTTATATCGTGTGTACTTGTGACACACAATAAAAAGGTTTTTATTTTGCTCCGTACTTGTGCATAATTTATTTATTTTAGTGTTACGTTAGGCTAGGTTATATTATATCAAAATAATCTGATAAATGAAATAAATGTATTAAAAAAAAAAACTTATGACATGTGCCAAATAAACTTTTTTTTTTTTTCGTTTTTTTTCAGTCAGCAAAATGGCGACGGGGTTGACAGCACAGGGTGCGATTACTAGGGACTATTTTAATTTGCTTTTCCGGGTCAAGGGGTAAAGCAATTCCATCCTCCCAGCTCAAATGATCACTAACCCGTCTTGCTAAGCGTTACGATTATGTCAAAACCCTTATTCACCGTTGGAGTATAACGTTCACATTTAGGTAATTTTTTTATGATTTTTGTATTAAAAAGCCTAAATAAATTGAGGACAAGTCTAGGCCAGGATTATAATAAACAGATGAAGAAAATTGTAACAATTCGAGGTAATTGAGTGTGGGTGTTTTTGCGTTTGTGATTTATTTATGTTTGTTACAATACACCCACGGAGAAGGTAAGTCGAACTAGGTTTCCTGAGAGCAAGATTTCGACAGCCTACAGAGATTATTGATATCTCGTGGAAGTCAATAGATTAATTAATTTCTTGGAGGCTGGAGACTAGGTTACGTAACATTATTGTATCTAGGAACTAGTTTGCCAAACCTGAAATAAACACGTGCGTAGCCGTAATTTCATGACTTTTTAAATAAGGTATCATGTGAATTAGCTTATCATCATAATGCCTTATAACCTTCCCAGTGCTGGGACAGAGGCCTCCCCACGGTGAGAGGGAGTGGGCCGTAATCCACCATGCGGGCCCAGTGGGGGCTGGTGTGTCACATGTCTTCGAATTTTTGGTTCTAGAACATGCCGGTTTCCTCACGAGATTTTCCTTCGCCGTTTTGAGAGCAGTGGTGATGAAATGATTTAGACAAAGTAAAGCGCCTGTCAGGGTTCGAAACTACTACCTACAACTCGTAAGTCGCGGCCTTACCGCTGGGCCACCACTGCTCTAGCTGCTTTTAAGGTGGTTAGAAAAATAAAATTAAGTGAGCAGTAGTGAGAAAAATATAAATTCAGTGGGTAGGGTATTAATATAAGGACAGTATTTTGTACATACATAGTCACATTATTATTTTATGGAGATGGCACATGGGCCTGGGAATTGGCAAAAGAAAAGAGAGGCCAGCTATACCCAGCAGTAGATGAAGCCAAGCTGTGGACAATGATGAGATGCTTTTATAATAACTTTATCTCAGAATGCGTTCCTTTTGTTACATTATATACCAAGGTCTAAAATCATATCATCCGATTACAATAAGATAAGAGCATAATATTTAACTGAAATACAGAAGTACCCAAAAGGGTGGACAATTAATTTAGGTGTCTTTTAAAAGAGGTAAACTTTGGGGTAATGTTTTGTTAATGTGCGTCGCTTCCGGTGAGGTCCGGACCTAAATAAGTTCAAGGGAGTTATTAAATAGACAATTATGTAATCCGAATTACCTTTATTGGTTACTTCCGGTTGATAATTACCAATATTTGGTCTTCAGTAAGTTTACATTATATACCAAGGTCTAAAATCTTATCATCCGATTACAATAAGATAAGAGCATAATATTTAACTGAAATACAGAAGTACCCAAAAGGGTGGACAATTAATTTAGGTGTCTTTTAAAAGAGGTAAACTTTGGGGTAATGTTTTGTTAATGTGCGTCGCTTCCGGCGAGGTCCGGACCTAAATAAGTTCAACGGAGTTATTAAATAGACAATTATGTAATCCGGATTACCTTTATTGGTTACTTCCGGTTGATAATTACCAATATTTGGTCTTCAGTAAGTTTATAGAATGGGTAAGCTGGAGTTTGGAGGCGGATTAAGCGTAATTGGTAATGCATTTTAGATGTTTTGATAAATTTGGGCCAGTCTTCTGTAGAAGACTATCACTAAAGCAAAACAGAATACCTTTTATTCTATGAAGTTAGAAGACCCGTCTTTGAATTTGTCTTGAAGAAAAGTTATTTGTATTTTTGGTTACACCTTATCAAGAGAAATCTAATAATTATTTAAATAAGTCGCCTGTCAAACCCTTCTAAAGTAAATTTTACTGCAATAACATTTTTCAAGTTGCTCATTAATATAACCAAGTTAGAAGTTCAAAGCGCAGTGTTTCTTAATTCAATTGGATAGTTAAAATCTTTAAACCATTTCTTATTTTAGCCAAAGCTTAAAATGCTAACACCCTTAGAATTTGCATTTTGTAATATTACTGAGAAACTTTGCGTATTCGACATAATAATACCAGCCTGTCACTGTCCCATTGCTGGGCAAAGGCTTGTTCTCATGCAGAGAAGACACAACCACTAATCACCACGCTATTTCAAGTCGGGTTGGCGATTTCAGACTTACAATATTAACTAGCTGCGCCCCACGGTTTCACCCGCATAAGTCTCGACCCCGTGGGAATATCAGGGCAAAAAGTATTTTATGTCCTAATCCAGGTCATGTTCTGCAAATGTGCTAAATTTAATCTAAATCTGTTTGGCCGTTTTAGCGTGAAAGCGTAACAAACAAGCAAACTCACTTTCGCATTTATAATATTATTATTAGCTGCGCACCGCGGTTTCACCCGCATAAGTCTAGACCCCGTGGGAATATCGGGGCAAAAAGTATTTTATGACCTAATCCAATAATGTTCTACCCATGTGCCAAATTTCACCCAAATCTGTTGAGCCCTTTAGCGTGAAAGCGTAACAAATAAAAAAACAAACTCACTTTCGCATTTATAATATTATTACTAACTGCGCCCCGCGGTTTCACCCGCGTAAGTCTCAATCCCTTGAGAATATCGAAATAAAAGTATTGAATGTCCTTTTTCAGGTCATGGTCTACTCATGTACCAAATTTCATCCAAATCCGTTCAGCCGTTTTAACAACTAACAAACACTCTTATTTTTATTTTTCAACCATGGGTGGTTGAAAAATTACTAAAACATCTAAGGATTTAGCTAAAAAGGTAAACCAAACGAAAAACACGTTAATTCATATCCCAAAGGCGAAACCCGCATGTTTTTTGGCCTGTAGGCATGTCAGGGGACGTCGACTGCAAGTCCAGTCCGTCGGGAGCTATGGCCCCTAAAAACTGGCCCCTACCAGTGATTGATGGAGAGCCGTGTGTAAGCACCGAATAAACACACCCCGCGTCCTTTGCAATCACCCTCAGGTGCTCTTATTTTTTTATACCTACAAGATTTTTTTGTTTTAACTTACAGGGAGGGAGTATATGTATTTGTTTTGACTTATCTTTGGGAAATTGGATAGTTTATAATGGTATACCCTGACTGGGAGCCTTAATTGGATTTTCTTTTATTTAGAGAGTCAGAGAGTTTTGCTTATGTAATTGGTTTAGCAGGCTCTTTGATTGCGTAGGTTTTACTTCAAACTGGCCCACCAGTGATTGATGGCGAGTCGTGTGTAAGCACCAAATAGGCACACCCCACGTCCTCTGTAGTCTTACTCAGGTGCTCTGGTTTGTGACCAAACAAAATTTTTAAACTTGCAGGGAGTGAGTGTATGAATGATATTTGTTACGACTCATCTTTGGGAAATTGAGTTGGATTTTCTTTTTAGACGCTGGGGAACTTAGTATGAGAAGTTTATTTTAGTATGCAGCTTTTAGTAGGAACTGGATAAGTAGGCCTTTGATTGTGTAGGTTTTGTTATATGCAATTACAGCAGGCTAGTATTTTTCCTAAAGGGTACGCAGAGGCGCGTTAAACCCACATTTTGTCAACGATATTTAAGTTTCATGCGGGTTTCATTTATTTTAGGTAGGTATAATGTAAATTAAAAGTTTGTATGTAAAATTAATCCCGAAAACTGTATATCCGGTGAACTAGTTTTACATGATAACCATTAGAAGTAAGCATTACTATTTTAAAATTAAAGGATATTCTAGAATTTTTTAAATTAGGTCAGATCTTTTCCATTATTAAAATACGCCTACGGGTCTTGTACAGAAATACAAAGCTGATAAACATATCAAACTCCCAAAAATAATACCACACCAATCCAATAATGAACTTCTAAATTATTTCTTACAACAAACTTGCTCAGGTGAATACTTAATTTGATTAAAAGCTTCTAAGAAAGTGTGACCGCAACTTGATCCAGGGTAGAACGATAAATCACAACTTAGCCATTAAAACAAACGCGAGACCGCGACACATCGGGATCAACTATCCTAACTCTACTTCTTCAACCAAGTTTATTGTCTGAAAGTTTTATGACTCACCAACCCTTGCCGTACGTAAGTTGTTGTACTTTACTTGACCTGAACTCGCTGATTGCGATATACTTGCTCAATTTTTGTTATATTATTAATATGGCACTTCGATTCTGTTCTTTAAGTTACGAAGTAAAGGCTGAAACTTGAACTTTGTTTTGTTATATATAACTATCAATATTCTTGTCATATTTTGTGAATAGGCATAAAATGTGTACCTACTTCCTACGCTGATAAGTTAAATTGAATTGTTAAAGTTTTTTTTTTATTTTTTGTTAGTAGATACGCCTTTAGGTATATCAATCTAGGTTGCGGGAAAGTCCGAAAGGGATACCGTGGCCCCTGGCAACGTAAAGGCAACGGAAGGAACACGGGTGGGTTTTAGTCAGTAAGAGTCTGACACGCCCTCCCGCTACACCCAGAGCGGGAGAAGTTATTTGATAATTTCCCACCCAAAAAAAAAAAAAAAAAAGGTATATCAATCTATTACTTAGTTACGAACCTACAGGATGAAAAAGATAGCCTATTTTTACAAGGGCAAAATAAACATTTAATACTTTAATAATAATTTCCTGTACTTGAATCCACACTTAAGTATCATTATACTAAAATTCTGTAGTAGATTCTAATGGGAGAATAATTATTTTACAGCGTGGGCAGATTTTCATACTCCAATTCGGAAAATGATACCTCCCACGTGCCGCTGTTGTTTCGCCCCACGATCTTAATAATATCAAACATAATAATATTATAATTTATTTACCTACTCTGAATGTTTACTTCAAATGGTTGTTCGTACGATTTATTTTTGTTCTATATATTAAATAAAATAAAACTTTATTGCAGACTAAGATGGTCCATCATTTTGTAAGTATTTTGGTGTTAGTTACAATATAATGCAATAATACTGATAAAAATAATTTAATATTAGGAGCGTTTATTCTGAAAGTGGGCAACGTCCCAAATAGATGTCATATATTTCGCTGTTTTGATTAATTTGACAATATTACTGTATGGAAATATAGAATGTGGCGAACTAGTGAACTAGAATATTAATAACTAGCTTTTGCCCGCGGCTTCGCTAGCGTGGATGTCGGAAAATGTCCCACGGCAACGTACTACCGGGATTAAAAATACTCTATGTGATAATTCAGGTTATAAACTATATGTGTGCCAAATTTTATCCAAATCCGGTCAGTTGTTTTTGTGCCAATCCGATACATAGACAAAATTTCCAAAAACTATATTTTGCGGCATCAAACTCGTACCCATACCTCGAAGCAATTAACGTATTGCATTTTTATATTCGTGTTAACTTCGAAATTTAATGTCCGATTCGAATGAATTAAAAAGTATTTTACTGCTACATAAATACCCTTGATGATAAAACTATTTGTTTGAATAAGAATTAATACTACGATACGAATGTACTGTAAATCTTTTGTTACTACCGGTGATCCAATCAAATTTTAGAATACAAAAGCTGCTATTGTGACTTAACTATGATAGTTAGATATATTCTTACGCGGATTTTTTTGTAAGTAATTAAAATTACTTTAATTATGTAATACATCATTTTTATTTATCATCAATCGTTTTCTCAGCGCACGCCATATAAAAAAAAAAAAATCGAAAACACTGCTGTACGAGTCGGTTCCTGTGGAGAAGGCAAAAATAAAGAGGAAAAACAAAGGCAAGGAACAACGAGATCTAGTGGACATCATTAATGTTTTTAAGTCAGTGGAGCCGGATCTATTCCCAGTTTTCGTAGCAAGGGACTTGGAAAAACTACCTCCAATATTGTTTGACCATCTCGATTGCACAAAACTTCTAAAGGATTTGCTTCGAGTTCAGAATGAAGTCAAGGAAATTAAAGAAGTATATGTGACGCAGACACAATTGAAAGATTTTAAAACGGAGATTTTGTCATTACAAAATGATTCATTAGTACCGGCATCTGTGTGTAAAGTGAACATGAAGCGGGGCGGATGGCATATGGACAGCGGTCCCATTGGATTATCCCACGTCAATAACTCATCAGTGATAGATGAATGCAATAATGGTATCGATAATTCCTCGTTACAAATACTGGACAATGACGAACAATCATTTAGAAAAATAAAGGAGGTAGTCGCAGAAACTTCCGACTGTGGTACTCAGTCAGCTGTCTTGCCGCGGCGAGCGGCCGAGCGCAGCCCCTCCCCTCGCGTCGAAACAGCCGCCGCAGGCGCCCGCGCCGTCGCCGCTAACGCAACTACTACGAGTCGGAAGGCCGTGACGTCACCGCAGCGACGAACGGTCGTGCATATGGCAGCGCCGTCGACCGCGCATATTGTACGTGAGCCAGTGCACAACAATAATAATGACGGATGGGAAAAAGTTTCATATCGTAAAAAGCGTATTATGAGCTACAGATACATGGGCACCGCGGGTACCGCCAGGGATAACGAAGGGAAATTCAAAGCTGCAATAAAAACAGTGCCAATCTTCATTACTAAAGTGCATAAAGACACAACAGAGAAAGATATTGCTGATTATGTGTATCATAAAACGGGCGAGGTGATCACGCTTGTGTATCGTTTAAATACCCCAAAGAACATAACGCATACAAATTCTTTGTTTCGGAAACTAAAATGGAGATGTTTCTTGATAGTAAATTATGGCCCGAAGGAATTATTTTCAGGAAATTCGTACATTTCAAAATTAGAAATTATACGAACGGTGCAAACAGCGGTACTGTGAACGGCGTAAAATAAATATGAATGTATAACCTAGTAAGCTACAATTGTAAGAGTATAAAACGCTCGGTGGAGAGTGTCAGGCAACTATGTAGCACGTCAGACATAATTGCCCTACAAGAAACATGGTTGCTGCCCCACGATATCTCGTTCCTGAGCGAAATCGACGCTGATTTCGGGTGCACCGGGACGTCGGCGGTGGACACCACGGCCGGCATGCTACGAGGACGACCCTACGGCGGAGTCGCACTGCTGTGGCGGAAAAGTGTTTTCGATAACGTTTCGGTAGTGCAGTGCGATAACCCGCGAGTGTGTGCCGTTAAAGTATGCATGAAATCAAGGTCATTTCTAGTGTTCAGTGTTTACATGCCGACGGATAATAGTGCGAACTTAACGGATTTTACTGACTGCCTTAGCCTGGTGAGTGCTATTATCAATGATAACAATATTGAAACTGCATTTCTACTCGGAGACTTTAATTCGCATCCCAATGAACAATTTTATATCGAATTGGAGTCTTTTTGTCGGGAATCTGAGTTACTATGTGCCGATGTTGAACTGTTAGGAGTAAACTCTGACAGTTATACTTTTATAAGCGAAGCGAACGGCTCGAGACGTTGGCTAGACCACTGTGTTGCTACGAAAGCAGCCATGTCCACTATAATTAATGTTTATGTTAAATATGATGTACTTTGGTCCGACCACTTCCCTCTTTTAATACAATGCAACTTAAATGAAATTAAATCAAAATTTTACAATTCAAATAATAATAAAAATCTGTTATGTAACAAAATAAAATGGGGTGATAGAAAACCTAAGCAAGTTGACATTTATACTAAATTTTGTAATGATAATTTAAAATATATTGACTTTCCAATTGAATTGAGTGCGTGTTGTGACTATGTTTGTAATAATTTGGACCACAGAACTATCATTGATAAAATGTATAATGACATTGTTAATATTTTATGCCAAGCAGCTTCTGAAAGTTGCGAGAAAAATCTTGTGCGGAATAGGAAACCAGTAGTGGGGTGGAATAAGCACGTGAGTGATGCTCACAGGCAGGCCAGGCTAAAGTTTGAGCAGTGGGTGTATTATGGAAGACCGCGCGAGGGGCGTGTTTGGAGTGAAATGCAAACAAGTCGTAAAATTTTTAAGTCGCGCTTGCGATGGTGTCAGGACAATAGTGACCAAATTAAAATGGACATGATGGCGTCACATCATTCTAAGGGCGACTTTCGCAGTTTTTGGAAATCTTCCGATAAACTTAATAGTAGGCCGGGCTTGCCGGTGAGTGTCAGCGGTGCTACTGATGTCACGGGGATTACAGAACTATTTAGGCAGCACTTCACTGTGTCGTCACCGTTGGGACCGTCACAGTTTACAGGCAGTGCCGGTTGTAATGGTCAGGAGTACAGTGTCCGGTTTACGGCAAAAGAGGTAAGACATGTCGTTATGTCTATGTCGAGGGGCAAGTCTCCAGGCCACGATGATTTAAGTATTGAACACCTTAAGCATGCTGGTCATCATCTGTCCAGAGTCTTAGCGATGTTCTACTCCTTGTGCTTAGGGCATTCCTATCTGCCTGAGCGGATGATGAAAACTGTGGTGGTGCCAATTATTAAGAATAAAACCGGTGATGTCAGCGATAAAAATAATTATAGGCCCATTTCATTGGCCACTGTTATTTCGAAAGTGCTTGACAGTTTGCTTAACACTCAGCTGGATAAATACTTGAATCTACATGATAACCAGTTTGGTTTCAAAGCTGGTCACTCTACAGAAACAGCTATATTGTGTTTAAAGCAGACTGTCAAGTACTACACTGATAGAAGTACACCTGTCTTTGCTTGCTTCCTCGACTTGTCGAAGGCATTTGACTTGGTTTGCTATGATCTGCTGTGGCAAAAGCTGCAGCAAGCGTTAGTGCCAGACGAACTGATCCGTGTCTTCCAATACTGGTACAACAATCAGGTCAATGTTGTTCGATGGTCGGGGGCTTACTCGACTCCATACAGGTTGGAGTGCGGCGTGAGGCAAGGGGGGCTAACCTCACCGAAGCTCTTCAACCTATATATTAATGCACTGATAGAGAAGCTCAGCAGCACGCATGTCGGTTGCCATATTGGAGGTGTGTGCCTAAACAATATCAGCTACGCGGATGACATGGTGCTGCTGAGCGCCTCTGTCTGTGGTGTGTCAAGACTGATTCGCATCTGTGAAAAGTATGCTGAGGAACATGGTTTGTTGTATAATGCGAAAAAGAGCGAGTGCATGGTCTTTTGGGCCAAGAGGAAGTGTCCAGATTACTTGCCGGCAATTAAGCTCAACGGATGCCTACTTAATAGAGTAAATACTTTTAAATATCTTGGACATTTATTAACTTCTGACCTGGCAGACGATGCAGACATTGAAAGAGAACGCAGGGCGCTGTCTGTTCGTGCGAACATGATAGCCCGCAGATTTGCTCGGTGTTCGAGGGGCGTCAAAATAGCCCTATTTAGGGCATTTTGTACGTCCTTTTATACCGGCAGTCTGTGGCTGGATTACACGCAGAAACAGTACAGCGCTTTGCGTGTCCAATACAATAACGCGTTCAGGGTACTCTTGGGGCTGCCTCGCTTCTGTAGCGCATCGGGAATGTTTGCCGAGGCGCGTGTGGATTGTTTCTACACAGTCATGCGCAAGCGGTGCACATCCCTGGTGCGCAGGGTGCGGGCCAGCCGCAACAGTATCCTGGAGGGTTTTGCTGAACGTTTCGACTGTCAGTACGTGAACCACTGCTGTATGGTTCACGTACTGACTAATGTTAATGTTAAGATATTGTTTTAATTTTATAATCATTTTAATTTTATTTGTAATGTTGATTTAATTTTGTTTGATTTAATTTTTATTGTGTTTATGATTTTTGTAATTATTCATTCTAATTAATTGTACCTATGATCCAAGATGATTGAAATAAATAAATAATAAAAAATAATGAATTATATAGGCAAAAGTTTGCTACTTTGGGTTCAATTATTGCAATTTTCTTAAGGATTTCTAATTTTTTTGAAAATAAATTATAGCCTATGTTACTTCCTGATACTTTAGTTTTCTATTGGTGAAAAAATGACTAAGATCGGTGTAGTAGTTTCGGAGCTTATTCGGTACAAACAAACAAACAAGAAAAACTTTCCTCTTTATAATATTAGTTTAGATGAATTGCAATTATAGCACTGAATTAGAGTAACAGTTTTAGGTGTAAAAAGGCACTTGGAGTGTTTCCAAATACTTTTTTTACATCTAAAACTAAATATTCGGTGTTACGATATTAATTATTGTTATTCAGTATTAATATTCTAGATCACTAGTTAGCCTCATTTAATATTTCCATACAGTAATATTGCCAAATTAATCAAAACAGGTAAATAATTGACATCTATTTGCGACGTTGACAACTTTTAGGATAAACCCTCTTAAAAACTGCCTTTGATTTTGAACTGGTGGGCAAAGGTCTAACCTATACTTTACAATTTCCTTTATTCTGTACCGTCTCCAGCCAATGGATCAGGAACGAAATTCAAATCGTCACGCCGTTTCTGAGGCCTGCCTCGGTGACGACGACGCCCGGGTTCAGGCACCCGCTGACCATAACAATAACTTTCAGTTGGTATAAATCCCGCCACACATTAAAACCGTCGAAAATATTTGCCAGCTCAGTCAATAGATTAAGACTTTTAGTAGTTTTCATGATAGATATACCTCTTAGCGAGCAAAGAGTACAAACAAAGTTGGATCTAGTTAGCAGATTAACGTGAATTTTACTCTGAATGATACCTAGTAATGAATTTGTAACGCTATTAATTAAACTCTGTGGTTAACTACGTAAATACTTCGGGTGGTATTTTAGATAATGATAGCGAGCCTGGTATTATCTGCCATTACTACTAATAGCTAACTATCACAAGCATGTTCCAACTACAATACAAGAGGATTAATTTGGTTTGCTTGTAAACGTTCTCATGAAACAAGTGTTTGAAATTGCTTCAAGTTTGATGTATTTGCGCCGCTCCTCTAGAGATAAATTTGTTCGAAAACTTGCTGAATGTGAAAAGTTTGAAACTCACTTCAATCCATTACACGAGTGAAATATTTCTTTGTTTTCTGACTCCAGTGTGGGAGGAGGCGACCTTACAAATCAGAAGTTTACCATTACCGCGGCGGCGGGATCACCGCGAGATCCCCCTAAATACGTCCTTAACACATTCATCACTTTAATTGTAATGGTTTTATAACGTTTGATTGATGACAGCGGAGGATTTCTTTGAAAATAGAGCTGGGTGTTTAATTTCTTACGGGAAGCGTTCTTCAGTTGTCAAGGTCGAATGAAAGTTTTGTTCATGTCTTCATAAACGGGGGGCGATCAATCTTGGCTGAAGGAACCGATATGTTTGAAATGTAATATCGGTGCGGTTTATTTAATATACCGTCCATCAATCACAGGCAGACGGTGTCTATCTAGTAGGTCGGAGACAGATCGGCGAGCAACATGTGATATGAGTCAGCTTCGCCGTGTTTCTGTGAAACTGTTTGCCTCTTAATAAATGCCTCTGCCTCGTCATCGATATTTATTAAATGTGTTATCATATCATCTGACATACATTTTTTTTTAGGTTACAAATCCATAATTTATACTTTTAGTCTACTTATTTATTTAATACTTCAAGCACAGAAATGAACAGAGGCGGACTTAATGCCATAGGCATTTTCTACCAGTCAACCTTTGGTTGATGCTCTCTGCATAACCCAAAGGTTGACTGGTAGAAAATGCAACAGTGGTAGGTGCAATTACGAGAAATTGAGGAATATTTTAAGTAACTATAGAGAAACACATATACCTATTACAAACTATAAATATAATATATATGCCTAATTATATATAAATGTAAGCACAAATAAATATACTTAAAGACACGAATATACTAGAACAAATAAGACAAACAATGGGAAAACATTAACGTTGTGATGATACTGCCAGCTTCTTACGAATTTGCTCGCAAACTTTAACTTTAAAGGATAATCGGTTGGTTGCCATCTTGATTTCCTGTGGGAGCGCATTCCATAGAGAGATAGGATAAGGAAGAATGAATGAAGTCTGTGCGGTGAGTGGGACATGGAAGAACGCGATTATTTAAAGACCGTAGATTTTTACTGTGGTTGTCACAAATGTACTGATGTCTCCTTTATATCAAGATCTAAAAATCTTCTATGTAGCCAAAATAAAGTAGACTTCTCTAACTAGGCAATGTTTCTTAAAATAGAAACATAGCCTTGTGTTTGGGCTTCGTCTAGAATTTTGAAACAGAAAATTGGCTTTATATAGACTCTAGATAAAGGCAATTTTCTAAGATATCTTCGTTTAAGTTTAGCTCTTGTGCTCTCTTTGCCATTCCAGATGAAAATAGGTAAATGAATTTCTTTAACGAAGATTAGCTTCTTTAATAAAGGGTTCCTTGATATTTAGGTATGGGATATAGCATTATTATACGAAATGGAAAACATTAAATATACGATACCATCTTCTTCTTTAGTTCTGGTAGGTGTTGAGAAACATCCAGCGAGCCAAAATGCAGGATGTTCAATAAAATCTCATGTTTTGTTCCAAAGAAAAGCAAGTCTGTAAGTTCAATAGTGGGGCTGTCTGTCCAGTACCTACAAAACTTTGTCCTTCATCTACTTTAATTGAAGAACCCAAACCAAACAATCCAGGTTCATAATCGCCTACAGGCTGTGGCTACTGGCCACAGACAGAGGTTAGAAAATGTCATACACTTTTATTTTTAACCGACTTCCCAAAAAGGAGGAGGTTATCAATTCGGTTGTATTTTTTTTTTTTTTAATGTATGTTACCTCATATCTCCGTCATTTATGAACCGATTTCGAAAATTCTTTTTTTATTTGAATGGATACACTTCCCGATTGGTCCCATTTTTATCAAAATTTAGTTCTGATGATGGAGTCCATGAGGAATTGAGGGAACTCCTCAAATATTATAGGCACACACATAGCGATTTAGGTATTTTCAGCAACAAGATAAGCATTCAGAAAGTATCATTTAGTGAAGTGAAACTAATGAAGAAGACCACAGATTGCCACCGGAATTCCTCAATGATGGTATTTCACGGGTGGCGCCATTTATGAACCGATTTGGAAAATTATTTTCTGATTTGAGAGGATATACGCCCAGATTGGTCCCATTAAAAAAAAACATCAGTTCTGATGATGGAATCCATGACGAATTGAGGGAACTCCTCAAATATTATAGGCACACACATAGCGATTTAGGTATTTTCAGCAACAAGTTAAGCATTTGCATTCAGAAAGTATCATTTGGTGAAGTGGAACTGATGAAGAAGACAGATGGCCACCGGAACTACACAATGATAAGTATTTCACGGGTGGCGATAAGATATCTCGATTAAGACAGTTAAGCGACAATGAAGCACGTTTAAATAAATAATTCTGATGACCTTCGAACTGATCTGAAGATGAAGCCGGAAGGACGGCACCAGAACTCCGTCATAAAACAATGTATCCTAGCCGTGTTTGGGCTTATTCGAATTGCTATGAGATGTACTCTGGCTATAAATGATTTTAATGGTAATATCCCGGCATCAAATTGCGCTACTTGAGTCGTATGTTATGTGTGGCCTTGATTGTCAGAAGATAGATTTTGTAGCCTCGTTATTTCCGTCAATGTGTCTATATCTATCTGTGGCCGTGTATATATGTGTATATATGTCTATCTGTGGCCGTGTGGTCGCTTTAATAATGTGTTGGCGTCCAACTCTGATAAAACTATGCCTTCCAAACTTCTGACACGACAAGCGCGACGTATATTTGCTCTTTTGCAAAGTTTTTTTTTACCAAAGTCGATCACAGCTCTTCGAGGGTGGTAGCCTGTAATTTATGGACTCTGACCGCCCAGCTTAATATTAGAGGCAGCATACGCTCCACATCTCCGTTACCCCTTGCCACCTGGAACGTAGTGCTTGTTGGTGGTATGGGTATCACTTTGAAAACTTTAAATTAGCATATCTTTTTATTGTATGAGACGATTGCAATGAAACAAAAACTAAATGTTACATCGTGATTATATTCTATTTACAATTTTAATAGGACTGTAATTAAATTGCAAAAATGTTATTTCTGTTAAATTGCATGTAGAAAAATGTATTCCAAAATTTGTACCATTTTGGGCCAATAGATGTCATTGAGATGCAAAAAAAATTGTAACCCCCTTTCTACACTTGTAGCCAGTTTTGAAAAATGTATGATTCCATCTTTATTATAACCTAGATAAGTTTATACCACGTTTTCTAAACCAAATGAATAAGGTCTTTTTTTACAAACCGTATCCCCTTTTTTCACCCACAAAGGGGTTAATTTAAATCATTCAACTTTACCCCACCAAGTCGCCCCACTGCTGGGGCAAATGCATTCTGCCCCATGGCATGGATTCTTCCCCACTAGAGTTGGCACCTTAGAATTTGTGTAGGTAGGTATGCTCGTATTTTATATTTGATTGGAAAAGAAAGAAATTGATATCTAAGTAAAATGTAACTAGGACTTGTATTTACTAAGATTTTATTTTATTTGTAACAAATCGTGTAATTAACGTATGATTTACAACCCGATTCCTTCCAGAAATCACTAGTAAATAAAAATTAATAATAAAATAATAATACACGCCTAATACTGTCCCACTGCAGGGCAAAGGCCTCTTCTCATACAGAGAAGGCACGAGCACTGATCATCACGTTTGCTCAAAACGGGTTGGTGATTTCAGACTAATATTAACTATAAGTACATGTTTCCTCACGATGTTTTCCTTCACTGATGTCAATAATGTCCAAGATAAACTCAGAAAGTACATATGAATTGAAAAAGTCACATTAGTACTTGCTCAGATTTGAACCCACAACCTCATGCATGAGAGGCGAGGCCTTAACCTCTGGGCCATCATAACATATTAAATTACCAAAAAATATATATTTTATTTAACTATACATTTCTTTCTTTTTCAAACAAATATAAAATACGAGCATACCTACCTACACATTTCTAAGGTACCAACCCTAGTGGGGCAGAATCCATAAAGATTTTAGACTAGTGGAATCTGCCCCACCAGGTCGAACTAGTGGAGCATATTCCTCTGAAAAATTTTAGGCATTCCTCTTTGCCCCATCAGCGGGGCGCGTGGGCGGCCCGATGGGGCAAAGTGGAATGATTCGTTAATTTTTGAAAAATCTTTTGTTATGTATCCACTATTCGACTGGTATACGAATTTGTGCGGGGTAGGTATAAACACAACTAAAAAGTGAAAAATAAAAACTTTTTTACAAAAAAAACAACCGACTTCCAAAAAAAACACTAAAATAACTTTTTTACAAAACAAAAGTACACTTAAAAGAGAAAAATAACTTGAATTTCGGAAGTCGGTGGCAAAAACGAAAATACAGATCCATATAAGTTATATTTTAAAATGGTTCGCAGTTCGCATAGTTGAAGCCGTGATATAGTTATATCCCTAGGGAAATAGTTATGAATTGCTTTCATATATATTACGGTAGGTATATTTTACTATATACGTATCTAATAAAATACTATTGTTTTTGCCACCGACTTCCGAAATTCAAGTTATTTTTCTCTTTTAAGTGTACTTTTGTTTTGTAAAAAAGTTATTTTAGTGATTTTTTTGGAAGTCGGTTGTTTTTTTTGTAAAAAAGTTTTATATTGCAGTGACGCGACACCCGTAGGCCAAGACATTCTCGCTCCAATCACCGTCAGTGTACGAAAAGAATACAAGCTAATCAGAAGCTCCCACCCACAGCAGTGAAAAAAAACCAAGCCAATCAGAAGCTATTAAAAACCAAGTGGTAAAGTAAACAAAGAGAAAAGCTTTAACATGAATATAAACGAAGAACTTGGAACAAGCAACACGCATTGAGTCTGAATCAGTGTAAAACTTGCAGCCGGTGAATTCTTGAGAGCTACACAACTTTGTACACCAAAGAAATACAATTTATTTAGAATAGAAAGTACAGGTACTAAGTTGGCGTGTTGCAATCTAGTAACAGATATTTTTCTTTCAGGTAAATGGGTTTACCTAATTGTTAACGTACATTAACTGCAGGAAACCGGTTGTAATTTCCTGGGCAAAACCATTAGATACGGTTATGCCCAAAAAGTAATAATAGCCTCCCTTTGTTTTTACCACAAAACGCACTGCAAAGATAAAAGGAAGATAAAAGAAAGATATAAGATGAAGCCCTGAAGGAGTGTCCTTTTGAGTGCCAATCATAGAAATCCCCAAAGACGTATTCTGCAGGACATGAAGTGCCATTAAAAATAAAAAAGGCTTATTTATACATTGCGGCTAACATTCCATTAAATAATAACCAAGCAGATAGACACAATACTTAATATCGCTACCCAAAACTTTTGTTAATCATCAATACTTAATGTCGGTACTTAAAACTTTTTTTAATCATCAATAATTAACTCTTTACTTTAAATGAAACCAATTAATATTCCGTTATATATTTTGGATCACTGAATTTCCTTTTATAATAAAGTCATTAATTTTAAATACAATAATTATTTAAAATTTTACCATTTTCCATCAATTTGAGCACCTATCCATCTGATACTACTTACCTACATATACATTCATAGCAGCCACGGCAGACGACCGAAATGTTCAATGGCGGATGGTTATCAGCAGATGCGAGATTTTAATTAATTGATTGATTGCCTCCATCACTCAATAGGGAGCGTTATGTTAAATGAAATAAACTTACGAGTTACGACTCGTTATCGGTTAATTGACTGGCGTTCCTATAAGTGACTAGTTGGTAAATTAATCGTTTATTACAAGTTTTTAAAGTTTTAAAGTTCAAGTTTGAATTATATTGTAAAATTGTCGTTTTCAGACATGTGATGGGATAGAAAGGCATTGTTTCATTATATAGTGGGTAATGCCATTAATATTTCTACTCCCACTGGATATATTTACTCTTACACACTGCATTAATTATGACATTAAACTAATTAAGGCCTCTACCTAATCAGTAGCGGTTTATATGCGTGTTAGATTGTAGTTAGTAGGTATAGCAATTAATTTGGCAGCTGACTGATTTACGGCACCTCCGCAACTTTGAAACCACGCCAAACCCTAGGGCCCGGATGACGTCACCGCTGGCCTTCGCCAGGTCAACGAACCACCCCTTAAAACGAAAGGAAAATCGGAAGAAAAGATACTACCAGTGGAACCAGACTCTGTGTCAGACCCATTATCACTAAGCGCAAAATATCATGTTAGACGAAAGTAAAGCTACCATCATTAAAACTTACTTAGCTGTTCATTATAGTTCTTAGTCGAAATAGGGCGAGAGCTACCTCTAAATGTCATTCGGTAATGACGCGTGACCACGAAAGGAATCCTGTCTCCGACACAACTATTAATTTATTGACGAAGGGTTTCGCTATGTGTGTGACATTTATTAATAGCTCCCGGTCGGAGTCAGGAAACCATGATAGTGTACCTATTAGTTACACGACTTATTGCTTCAACGAAATTAATCCCATCTCTCGATTTATTGTAGAACAGAACTTTCTACTTAATCATATTGGTTAGTTTCGGCGTTGGGACTCGAATTCAGATTAGGTAATCGAATCTAAGTTTGACAAAGAGCTACTATGTAATGTTCCATTCCAACTAAGTTATTCGCTCAGGTCAGAACTATTCTGACAAATATTAGTTCATATTTGGAAAATGTTTCGGAATTCAATATCGTGATCGGATATAGGAATAACAATAAGAACTAATTAAAGAGTGATTCGCTTCGGTAAACGACTTTGTGAGTTCGTTCCTTTGTATCATGTATCATCTTAGTAATATCAAGATAAAATATTACCTTAAAGTTTTCCGGAAGCAATTCCCATCGTCGCTTGTTCTTCAAAGAGCTTGTATGGAAAACGGACCATTCGGTAAGCCGACCCATCCCCCAACGTATTCACTCGAACTAGTCGAGGAGTGCCCCCTAACGGGAAAGTTTTGATTTAGTGCTTATAGCTGTCCCAGTCGGAGAGCCCTCTTTAAAGTTTTAGTCGTGTAATAGAATAAAACTGCTGGAACAATGCTCGTATTCAAGCATTCATACCGAGTTCGGTAAAGCATTATAGAAATGTACGGAGCTACGGACTCAATTGCTAGAGCGCTCTGCGACATAAAATCTAATGTGACCATCGAATGAATATTATAAACTTTGTGGTGGAACTCAGCTTATTTTTAGTGTTAGGCACTTCTTTTGTTTTTGTTGTCAGTCTGGAGAGCAGTGGTGGCCCGGTGGTAATGGCTCCGTCTTACGAGTTGTAGGTCGTGGGTTCGAAACCAAGCAGGCGCGTTACTTTGTGTAAATAATTCCATCACCACTGCTCTCAAAACGGTGAAGGAAAACATAGTGAAGAAACTGGCATGTCCTAGAATTAAATATTCTAATACATGTGACATCTACCAACCCGCACTGTCCCCGTGTGGTAGATTACAGCCCAATCCCTCTCGAAGTAACGAGGCCTGTGTCCCTGTAGTAGAAACATTATAAGCTAACATGCTTATGCTGGATCTATTATTGTATTGCTTTGAAAATGTAAGTCTTATAGATACTTTCCAATTTTTGATAAATAACTCTTGGATTCTTCTCGTTTAAGAACGGTTCTGTAATAAATACTATATATATATATAGAATATATAGAAGTAGATACTTATATACTTTACATTTCTATTTCACAACATGAGATACAATTTCCTAGTTTTACTCGTATCTTTTGCTTGAAATTGAGAATCTTGCCAAAAAGTTTAGCTTTCATATGTTTGAGAAAACGGTTGGTATCATTGCCAACACTGTCCATCATGTTTCACCTTTGACCTTCAATCTTCTGCTGGTTTCATATAAATAAAAATGTAGAGGCAGTATAAAGATAGAAAGATATCTAGGTTAGATTTCAAGAATAGATTGGTTCTGTTGATGCATTATTTAGTGGATCGCTGTGACCTTTAAATATACTAAGTATTTTTCTTGAACATTTGTGGGTGATACGTTTGTGAAAATAGGGGATTTGAAATCACGGAGTTTGTAGGTAATTTACTAACAAGTTTTGCAAATCATTATCGAATCATATCGACAAGGTAGAAGCCTTGTAACGGGCCTAGGTACCATTAGATTCTAATGGAGGTACTATTCGAAGAACCTAATGGTACCTAAGCCCGTTACGCGAAGGTGTTACAAAGAATAGTTACTGCTGAAGAGAAAAAAGTTAGTCCACAAAGGATGTAAAATGTTCACAATGTTATATAGAAAATCCTTGAAGAAAAACAGAGTGAAAACTACAAAAAAGTGTCAGTTGATAGATGCCACACCACTCACGTATTACAAGCTCACATCACTTTAACCCGCAAACAAATATGTAGTTACAAAGTCTCCGAAACTTCTGTATAGTTCTACTTTATTATTAACTTTTATTTCCGCCAAAAGTGCAAAGAGGGAACGGGAACAAATGGGATCAACTTGAAAAATGTGTAACAATAACAAAATGGGAAAACTTGAAAGTGACACTGGGCCATTAGGCAGTGCGGGGGTGACGCCGGCGCACTCTCACCATAATGAATCAAAAGTTTGTCGCGACGTAAATGGAATACGGAACTTTTTGAATCGAGAATAGTCATCAGTTACAGGTATCCCTTTTTGTTTTAAATATAAATATTTAGAGGGTTATTTGGTGATTGAACATAGAGGCAATACCCGTATTTTTAACAACGTGCGCTTGCTAACCTCAAATTTACCAATAAACAGGGTAAATTTTTGGGATGGAGCGATTAGAGCTGGCACCTTAACCGTTGTAGCTCTCCTGTAGGCCTGCAGATGAATTGCTATTAAAAACGTACGTCGTGGTCCCACAAACACACAATCATTTGACCTTTAGTGTTGCAATCAATCAATGGTTACCTTAGTCATAGATATGAAGATTACAAATATGGGGCAGTCGGGTAAAAACGAAAACGTTGCTATATTTTAAATTAAGAATTTTTTAACAACCGCTTTTCAGCAACATGGGATGTTGTGCTTAAAGGTAAAATGTGCTTTCAAGTTAAGTGACACTAAGCTTCTGTTGTCTCAAGGTTTTTGTTATAATGCAGGTCGCATAGCCAGCATTTTCAATGCGACGTTGTTACATTTTTTAAAATATATTTGTCACGAAACTTGGTCTTTAAATATTTATAGGCAAACTGGTTTCTGGCACCATAGCCAAAAGGGGTAAGTGACGATTGTGATAAGTTTAATTTTGGACTAAAGTCCCATATTTTGTAGTTCCATCTCTCAAGTTTTGGACAAATTGCAGCTACGGGTAAGTTTTAACGAGATACTATTGACTTGGCGCTTGTCGTAGAGCTACCAACTTATAGAGCTTTATTTAAAGTACAAAACTTTTGGCAATATTGTGAAAGCGATTTTCTCTTGCGAAGTTTTTATCTCACATCAGTGCAGACTGCGAATAGTACTGGCTATTTAAAATACAATTAACTAAGTGCTTAAAAGTAGGTACCAGAGCAGAAAGTTGGTTATACTGAGACTTGCTCTATATATTTTATATATAAGTATTTAAATCGTCTATTGTGCGCACTTGTTCAATATAAAAATGGGTTAGAATTTGATTTTACATCATCATCATTTCAGCCGAAAGACGTCCACTGCTGGACATAGGCCTCCCCCAAGCACCGCCACTGCAACCGATTCTGTGCTTCCTGCATACAGCGGTTTCCTGTGGCCTTCACAAGGTCATCGGTCCATCTTGTGGGAGGCCTTCCAACGCTACGTCTTCCGGTACGCGGTCACCACTCCAGAACCTTTCAGTTCCATCAAACTCAAACTCAAAACTCAAAGCATTTATTTAAATTAAACCATTTACAGGCATTTTTGAATTGTAAAAGAGTCGGTCAGTTAGTCAGAAAGTTGAAGCTAATTGCCCATTCCAAAAGGTAGATCTCTATGGAGAAGAACGGGCAAGAAACTCCAAGGACACTCTTTTAAATATAGAAATTACAAAATCCTGGGTACATTACTTTTGTTGCTTCTATATGTGAGAACAATGTTAAATAAAATAATAATCAAAAACGATTAAAAATATAAGATTAAGAATAAGCAATGGCAGATAAGAGATGACCAGTCTCAACCGACGGCGCCCGTTCACGAACATGACGCGTGGATCAGCACCATCCAGCTCAACCATTTTGTAGGAAACCGAATGACCCAACACACTCACCACCATCAGCGAGACATTTAAGTGAGCATGACATACTCTCAACTGCCATGCTCTTTCAAGTCAACATACAACATAACAACATAGTAAACGGCTCCATGGTACTAACATTTACAAAATAAAAAATAAAAAAACAATGCTTCTAAATTATACAAAAATATAGTTTGCAATGTATTTGTGAGATTAAAAGAATTATACTACCAAAAAGAAAAAAAAAAACATTATTATCTATTGGTGTATCCAACAAGTAAAACTTGGTTAAATGAAAATAAAAAGTAACTCTACCAAAAATAAACATGTTAACTAGTGAGCCCAAGTGGCTGTGGAGTAGGACCAGCATTAAGCCAAGCATTTTTATCTAAGATATAATCATCCAACTTATAGTATGCTTGTCTACATAGTGTGCGTTTAATGCAAGTTTTAAATATCTGCTCATTTAATTGAAGAATATCGAGTGGTATTTTATTATAACATTTTACACAGTACCCCATAAAAGAAGTGTGTACTTTAGACAATCTGAAACGTGGTTGATCTAATTTGTTCCGATTTCTTGTGTTAAAATTATGCCTGTCACTTATCTTACTAAAAAGATGTATGATGTGTTTTTTATAACATACATTATGTTTTCATATATATACTGACAAGGTACCGTCATGATGTTAATTTTCTTAAACAGTTCCCTTAGAGATTCACGTCTGCGGAGGTTGTAGATGGCTCTGATAGCCCTCTTTTGCAGAATAAAGATAGAATCAATATCTGCGGCCCGTCCCCACAGCAAAATACCGTAAGACATGATGCTATGAAAGTAACTAAAATAGACCAGTCTCGCGGTATCCACGTGTATTAGTTGGCGGATTTTCCAAACAGCGTAAGCGGCTGAACTCAGCCGCCCTGCAAGTGATGTTAAGAGAGGACCCCACTGTAGTTTTGAGTCAAGCGTGATTCCCAGGAAAACCGTTTTTTCGATGAATTCTAGTGTCTCCTTATTCAATACAACGTGACATTCACTACTTCTAACATTCGGTAATGCGAATCTTATGCATTTCATTTTCTTCTCATTTAATACTAAATAATTTAGTAAAACAATTATGGACCTTTAGCATAGCGTTATTTACAAGCGTTCAAGCTCCTTTGCATGTCTGTTTACCTTAAAAATCAGTGATGTGTCATCAGCAAATAACACCATTTGTGGTCGGTTTTTCAATAAATTAGGTAAATCATTTATATATACTAAAAAGAGGAATGGACCCAATATCGAGCCCTGTGGTACACCCATTTTGACTTTTAAACCCAATGAATTTACACCGTTTATTTGAACTTGCTGCTGTCTATCATTCAAATATGATTTTACTAAGCTAAGCGCAAGTTTGCCCAGTCCGTAATGCTCAAGTTTCAACAGCAGTGTTTCATGATTAACGAAATCAAATGCTTTGGATAGGTCACAAAATATACCTATTGCATCCTGTGCCTCTTCTCATGCGTTAAAGATGTGTTTTAATAAAGTGACACCGGCGTCGGTTGTGCAACGTCCCTTGGTAAAACCATACTGTTGATCGTGTAGGATGTTATTACGATTAAAATGATTGAGCATTTGATTTAACATTACTTTTTCAAACACCTTGCTGAAAACTGGCAAAACCGACACGGGTCTATAATTATTAGTGTCTTTGCTGTCCCCGGATTTGAAAAGTGGAATAACTTTACTGTACTTCATTAAATCCAGGAATACCCCTTGATCTACACACAAATTAAATATTAAAGCTAAATAGGGTGCAATTGTCTCAATAATTGATTGACAAACTTTAGTAGACATGCCCCACAGATCTTCGGTAATTTTGATCTTAAGTTGCTTAAAAACCTTTACAACGACGTTTATATGTTTAAATTTAAATTCCACAGGACAGGATAAAACATTCGCTCTTAATAAATCAATAGCCAGTAAGGGGGAGGAATTTAAAGTTTCTGTAGTTTTAATTGGAATATTGGTAAAGAAAGTTGCAAATTCCTGGGCAACATCGATATTATCGCTAATGAGACCGCGGGAAGTGTCCAGTGTGTAATCAGTGTTATGTCTTTTGTTCTTGTTCGTTTCATTGTTAATAATTTTCCAAACTGTCTTAATTTATTTTCTGTTGATTTAACCTTGTTGCTAATGAAAGACGCTTTAGCTGCTTTATAGATAATTTTAAAGTTTTAGAGTAAGTAGCAACATACTTATTAAAAGTTTCCGTGTTAATATACGGCTTAAGGCCATACAGGTCAAATAATCTTTCCCTACTTTTCCTGATGCCTTTAGTTGCCCAGTCACTGAATAAAAACTTAGGGGAAATAGTTTTAGTTTTTTTTTTAAAGAGTTATTGAACTCTGTTGCACTAATGAAAACAATTGTTCATACAAAACATTTACTTGCTAATTAAGAAGCTATTAAACTTATTTAAATTACCCGATGTTATTGGTCTAATTTGAATCTGCACTTTTTGCATTGGTGTGTTGGACTCAAAAATAACGGTTTGACCGCTGTGATCAGAAGGGAGATAATTTACAACTTACAGCTTTATCTAAATAGTCGCAGCAACAAAATACATTATCAATACATGTAGCAATAGTCGAAGTTATTCGCATTGGTTCTAAAAACACATTTGACAGATTAAATGATTTGAAGAGGCTTAATAATCTACTACTATTTGAATTATTTTCTAAAATATTAATATTAAAGTCACCACAAATAATTACTGATTTATTACCAGTTGCAAGTTTTGCCAAAACATCATCCATTACTGACTCAAATATAGAGTAGTTTTGATAATTTGTCTGTAAACGCACACTATAAAATGCTTATCTAGCTCAACACGGGACAGTTCAATGCTATGTTCCACCGATAGTTCAACTATGTCATTACGAGTCTTAAATTTTATACAATTTTTTATTAAGATTAGTGAACCTCCACGTAGCATGGATTTTCGGTAAAAACAACTGCCCACACTATAATTCTCAAAATTAATTAGCATTTCATAATCTTTCAACTAGTGTTCAGTTATACAAATAATATCAAACATTGTTTTTTCTAAAAACAATTCAATTTCTAATTGTTTGGTAGAAAAACCTTGAATATTTTGATGAAACAACTTCAAGGAATTCTGCTTAGCCCCTTTTTTACAATTAACTAATTGATTGCCAGAAAAAAGCTTGGTGATGGTGAGATTTTTTATTTATTTATTTAAAGATAACCAACTTCTATTAACAGTTTGCACCAGACATACAAGTTATAGGTTAATTAATACATACTAAACATAAAGAAAAACATAAAAATATAAAATTTGAAAAATTGCTTAGTAAACAAAATAAAAATAAAACAAAATTATAACATCATTAAAAGCAAAATAACAAAACAATTAAATTCTTAAGTTTAATTTGAGATAGTGCTGGGAGTGGCAATAGACTCCAAGTATCGATAAGCAGCACTTAGGAGCCTCAGTTCGGTACTTGCAAAGACATCTAAAGTATCGTCATGTAGCAAAATGTTATTAATAAGGGAAAGGGCTAGGTACAGTGGACTGGTCTTAAGGGCTACGGTACTACCTTGCGGTATAGCAAATAGAGGACGATTAACAAGATTAACAACATTGTTACAGTTACCTTCTGTTGTCTTACTGACTAGTTTAAATTATGATTGCAAACAACCTTAATATTAGTATTATTACTAATTTTTGTGGTGCTAAATACATAAGACTTCGACATACTACTTATGTCTGTGTTTATATTAAAAGCTAATAGCCATGCTATTTGACGTCTAAAACTAATAGGCAGATACGCAGTATCCCTAGTCGATTTTAATTTCTCAACAAAAGTGATGGTGTCAAAAAATATAAGTTTGTCACTATAGTGATTAACTAATAAATGCATATGGTTATTAAGCATATGTATGCCAGCGGCCATCTGTTTTGCGAGCAATGTGCCCTGTCCATTGCCACTTAAGTTTGGCAATTCTTCGGGCCATGTCTACTTAGTTATTACGTCTAGCGAATGACCAAAGTGTCTTTCTACAGCTTTCTTTCTTTTTCGTGTGGTTAGTCACTAACCTGATGTCAGAGTTTTTGTGCTGCCTATGGGTTTTAAAGTCTTTTTATGCTGACTTAGCTTCACATGCCGTCGAGAAATATATCTCAGGCGGTTTCCTCACGATGTTTTCCTTCACTGTTTATGACGCGAGTGATAATTGTACAATACGCACATGAATCAGAAAAGTCAGAGGTGCGTGCCTTGGGTTCGAACTCGAGACCTATGACTTGGCAGTCTGACGGTCACACCACTAGGCTTTCACTGCTATTTCTTCAGCTAAAAACAGCACACTGCGATCATCGCTTGGTATGCCAAATGTGATGATTATCAATATCATCATACACGCATATATCGAGCCTAGCGGGAAGGCTCAGTCCGGTCGCCTACGCCGTCAGGAAAGTAAGACAATACACTGACGTTGATACAGCTCGGTTAGTCTATTTTAGTTATTTTCAAAGCGTTATGTCCTACGGTATTCTGCTGTGGGGCAAAGCTGCTGATATTCAAAATATATTTGTCCTTAAAAAACGAGCTGTTCGAGTAATTTACCAGCGGGATCTCATGGCGTCATGAAGAGTGCGATTGTTGCAACCCAGTACTGGGCACGCCACTATTGTGGCGATAAGTTCCCTCTTTGAGGAGTGGCTAGAGAGGCGCCACGGCGTCCTCACCTTCCGCCTGACGCAGGTCCTCACCGAACATGGTTGTTTCGGGAGGTTCCTGTTTCGTATCAGGCGGGAGGAAACGCCCGGGTGTCATCACTGTGTGGATCGCCATCCTTCCTTGAATCGCTATAGGTATAATATCATATTGATAAATGACGGTTTAGACTGAAATTCGCAACATCAATAATTACCGTGTAATCAATGCGTTACAATATTATGTCTTTGTGTCTCAATTTGACCCTGCTAATCCAAAACATCTAGAATTATTAAATCCAAACACTGAAAATGTACCCTGTTTTGCTTACTACAGATTTTAGAAGTAACGCTACTACTTTGCATAATAATGTTCCCATTGCTTCCACTCTTCGAGAGGGAGGGCTGTAATCCACCACGCGGGCCCAGTGCGGGTGGGTAGATGTCACATGTCTTCGAATTTTTGCTTGTAGGACATGCCGGTTTCCTCACGATGTTTTCCTTACAAATTATTTACATAAAGCAAAGCACCTGCCTGGGTTCGAATCTACGACCACCAGTGCTCTCCACTACTTAACTTGCATGTTTTATTATAGTGAATAAAAGATGCAATGTAATGAAAATCTCTGTCTGTCAGCTTGCATTCGATCTGGACTGCTTAAATCTATTACTAGATACATAGTTACCCATATGTACCGATTACTTATATTGACTGACGATTACTCAGATACATAATACCTTCATCTAATTGACTCCGTTCCTACAAACGATGCAGTGTCTGATCCGAGATCACACAGGTAAGAAGATCTTAGGTGCAAACTGTAACGTCTTGGAAATTAAGCGCTTTTATCGCTAGCTGTGCTATTAATTGCGCTTTAGTTGGTTTTGGTTGAATAGATTTGCAGCTAGGTGTTTGCGCTATGTACTTATATTTTTGTTGCTCTGTACTTTTTCTCATATGTTCAGTCTTCAAGCCTACAAGTTGTAAGCCTTGTATTTGTAACCGTTAGATTGTGAGAACTGTTAGTTTATAATCGATCGGTATTGTTTCCGTTAGATTATAAACTGACGAAAAATCGTGAACTGAAATGGGTTAGGTTAGAACTGTGACCGACCGCATCTACATCCGAGTTGCTTGCAGCTAGGCTTTCTATCCGATCCCGATGATCCGACCACACTCCTCCAGGAGAGCACTAGGGCCACCAGCACAGTGCACAAAAACACCCGCCACCCGTCGTTCCAACCTCGCCGCCGAGGTCCACCGCGTGCGCGACCACCCCGAGTAAATAATACTCCCCCCCGCCCCTTGTCCGATGAATCCTTGATCCAGCCTGTCCCATCTTGCTGTCCTCCCCCCAGCGACGCCCTAAGCCGAGGTTCGTACCCACAGGGGGTGCCCTTAGCGAGCGTTCGCTTAATTTTAACCTAGAATAGTTTGCATATGCTCCTGGCTGGAGGCCCTTAGTGTAGATGCTAAAGGCAGCCACAGGAAAGTCCGGTTAAGCAGTCACGACCTTAGTGGTCACCTGCGAGATGACATAGTTCAAAAAAAAAAGCAGCTAGGCTGGCTATTTAGTATTAGTGCAAGGTGCGTTACGTCACAAGCAAGTTTCACAATTTCTCGGTTTTCCATGGACAGATTACCGAAAAATAATGCGTTAAATTGTAAATGGTTTGTTACACTTCACAATATTTCGACAGTTTATATTCTAACGAAAATAATACCGGTAAATTATAAACTAACGAAGTTCATACATACAGTGACATTTAAATGGTGAGGAAACATTGTTGCAGCAACATATTTTTGTTTAGCTGGCAACAATTGTGTAAAAATATGTTTCCGGCATCACAAAATCATGATACTATAACAATGTTGTGCTATTTTTCTTTAAAATGAATATTGCTAAGAGGCAATATGCAAACATATTTGCCCCAATCCATTTACAGTTAATGCTTAAAAGCAATTTACAGCAAAAAAGCTCCAATCACATTTTCTGCGAACTGTGATGCTAGTTTCATTTGGTGAGCATACTGCCAATAAAAAAGTTTGAAGCAGTTCCCAGAACACAGAATCAAAACCTACGTATCGGGCATACAGTAAATGAAAAATACAATATAAATGTTAAATATTATTGAAAAACGAGACTGCTGTTACCTGCGGTCTATAGATATTCCATTCTATATATATAATAAAATAGTAACGAAGTCAAAACTGTACATTAATTTTTTTTTTTTTAGGAACCTAATTGTGAACGAGTCTGATGCAAAACGGCTGAACAGATTTGGATGAAATTTGGCACACATATAGTTTATAACTTAGATTAACACGTAGGGTACTTTTAATCCCGGTAGTACCTACAATATATATATATATATAATAATATAGATATTTACGATATAGATATTTTCCGACATCTACGCGAGTGAAGCTGCACGCAAAAGCTAGTCTATAATAACAGCTTTGTTGTGGTTTTACACCACAGCTCCGTATTAATCAGATTTATATTAAAAAATGTTATTGTTATCTATACAGACTGGCTCGATTTTTGACGATCAATATGTATTTTCCACAATACTTCTGCCCCTTTTTTTTTTGGGTGGGAAATTATCAAATAACTTCTCCCGCTCTGGGTGGAGCGGGAGGGCGTGTCAGACTCTTACTGACTAAAACCCACCCGTGTTCCTTCCGTTGCCTGTACGTTGCCAGGGGCCACGGTATCCCTTTCGGACTTTCCCGCAACCCCGGCAGGCATCGGTCCTAACGGACCCGTTCAATACTTCTGCCCCTCATGACAAAGACCCTACTATTGAAAAAACGGCTAACGAGTTTATTTATTTGTAGGAAAATCGATTTCTGGAGTTGTTGATTCGCCTACAAATCAATTAACTTCGTGCGAATCGCGTCGTGGAAAATGAATATTATTAAAAAATGTCGATTCGCTCGTTTCGGGCGAGTAAATTCGGGCTAATTACCAACAAGCCGTAAAAACGTGTCAATCAGTAAAACCCGAGCAAATCTGTATGCACCCTTAAACTCACTACAATACAATGATGGAAATAGATTTTTATGTACCCGTATTTTGGATTCAAAGTGGTTTTTTTGTTATAGTAACTCATTTTTTTAACACACAATCTTAAACCTAGTTGTGATAAACTCCCTTTACCATTAAATATCAGTATGGATTATCAGAATACAACCGCTACACTTCTCAAGTCTGTCTCTTGGAAGTTAACTCGGTTCACTTGAGTTCCGCGATGTGGGGTGGAGTGTTCGGGCGATTAAGGGTTCTTCAGGAAGTGGGGACATACTGTATATGTTCCTGTTCCGATATATAGTAGTTTAAATGGCGTCTGGAGTGGGTCCAACATAGTAAAATAAACATGCTTTTGAATTTAAAGCATGAAGTTATAAGTACAAACAAAAACGTTTCCTTATGTAAATTTCTCCTAATGTATGTATGTATTAATGCACAGGAGCTATAAATTATTATCATCATTATAAAAGTATTTTATGTATCATTAATCATGTAGTAATTAACATTTTTGTAAAAATGAAGGGTTTTTCAGTACACAGATAAAACAGAGGTTTTCGTTGTTTGGCTAAAACCAAACTGAAAAATAAAATAGGCTAAGTGTTTTATAAATAAATAAATATTAATTATAATACATCGAATTAGGTGCTTAATTAAATGTTGATCCAAAATCTTATTTCTACGGAATTATTGAAAAAGAAATATAAATTAATTCTAAAAAAATCCTCTCCAGGCCAGTCACCCACGTTACAAATAAATAAATACACACATCATACACATCGTTATTTCATTACCGAGAAACCATTTTATTTGATGCTGGAGTCCACGTATTATAAAAAAATACGACTCTGACAATATAAACAAAATTGGTATGACAACGAAGATGAAAAGAAAGACCGTATTAATATAAAATAAAAATTAAAAAACCCTCGAAATAACTTCAGCTGTTTATTCATTTTCAAATTATGGTGATATACCTACTTAAATAAACGTTTTGTTAACTTAACTTTCTTCCTTTATTCTTTCTTTATTTGACTAGACACTGTTTTTAGAGAAATCATCGCAGAATTACTCCTCAACAAAGTGCGAACAGGCCAGATTTTTTTTTTTTCTCCTGCCCGCGAACTGACTCGCGACTTCATCTACGTAGTCTTCAGAATAAAAAGTATTCTATGTATTAATCCAGGTTAAAAACTATCTGTGACATATTTCATCCAAATCCGTTCAGCTATTTTTGCGTAATTGACATTTATAATATTATATTTATATAGTAGTATAGTAGGGGTCGGGGCATATCATTCAATCTCCATCTCCCAACATGTTTCATATTAAATCTGAGAGACAAACACCTATGTGTTGCCACCGATGCATGAAAGAAGAAAAGGATAAATAACATAACGGAAGATCGGTCTATGATTACATTACTGTCCCGAAGGAATAAAATGGAACGCCGTGATTTCGATATGTATGGAAGACGGTTACAATACTCTCGCGTTCCCAGTGGGTTCTGTTTGTATCGATTAGGTGTTCGAGATTTGAAGCCGTTTGAGTTTTCTGTTGTTTATGAAATTGAGACATTATCAGGCTTTCAGTTTTTTGAAGATACACTTACATATTTTTCTGTAGGGAAATTAAAAACCGGCCAAGTGCGAGTCGGACTCGCACATGAAGGAAATCCTTACCACCGTACAATATTTAGAATAAAATGCCGAAAAAAACACGTTTCTTGTACTTTAATTTCTTATTTTTTTATTTTTTGTTATAGCGGCAATAGAAATACACAATTTGTGAAAATTTCAGCTGTCTACCTATTATGGTTCATGGGATACAGCCCGCTGACAGACGACAGACGGACGGACAGACAGCGGAGGCTTAGTTCCATACCCGAAGGGTGTCAAACGGAACCCTAAAAATATGACCTTTAACCAGAATTGTAAATCGATGCCTTTAACCTAGACCATGTGGGTGTTAAAACAGAGTGTACGACTAAACGCCGACAGACACTACGCCGACAGACACTACGCCGACAGACTGAACACCGACAAGACTTTACTTCGACGGGACTCTTCGCCGACAGGACACTTCGCCGACAGGACTCTTCGCCGACAGGGCTCATCAATAAAGCAATCAATCAATCAATAAAGCAAACGATTTCTTTGTTAACGTTGGAAAAAACTTGGCTGAAAAATCACTGAACTCAGGTATTATTTCGCGACAAAAACCGACCGCCAAATCCTCTACGTTAAATTCATTTGTTTTGTTAGATATTGACGTTAACGAAGTAGTCAGAATAATAAACGGGTTAAAGGATGTTTGTGCCACTGGGTGGGATAACATACCTAATAATATACTTAAAAGATTTAAATTCCTACTTGCCCCTCCTCTAACCCACATTTACCAACTGTGCTTGACTAAAGGAATATTCCCAAAATTACTGAAAAAGGCTGTGGTCACACCTGTATTCAAATCTGGAGACAAAAACTGTGTGAATAATTACAGGCCCATTTCAGTCTTAACAGGCCTCTCAAAAATATTAGAAAAAATCATTAATAGTAGATTAATAAAATATTTAGAAGACAACAGACTATTATCAGAAAGTCAATTTGGTTTTAGGGCCAAAAGATCAACTAGCCAAGCAGTCCACAATTTGACTAACTATATTACTACAAATCTAGATAATGGTATGCACACACTTGGGATATTTCTAGATCTTGCCAAGGCCTTCGACACTATTTCCTGTACTTTACTTTTGCACAAGCTTGAAACATTTGGGATAAGAGGAGAACAACTTCTTCTATTTTCTGATTATCTCAACGATCGTCACCAATGTGTGAAAATTGGTCAGTATACAAGCTCTGATATTAAAAACACTTGTTTTGGTATTCCACAAGGTAGCATTTTGGGCCCTACATTATTTTTAATCTATATAAATGAATTATGTAGCCTGGTACTCCAAAATGGTGTTATAATGTCCTACGCAGATGACACCGCTCTATTGTTTTCAGCTAAAACAAAAGTTGAGGTCTATGAATATGCTCAAAATGGTTTTAATATTGTATCCAATTGGCTTCGTAATAACCTCCTAACATTAAATGCAGATAAAACAAAATACATATTATTTACAATGAGAAATACTAACATACCGCTTACTAATCTAAACATTCACGCACATAATTGTAGCACGTATGCTGACACTGCATGTTCTTGCCCTACTGTAGTTAGAGCTGACCATTTAAAATATCTAGGTATCACCATTGACACAAATCTAAATTTCCGTAAACATATCGAATTACTGTGTACGAGAGTACGCAAATTAATGTATGTTTTTAAGAACTTACGTAACATAGCCGACTTTAAATTAATTAAACAGGTCTATTTAGCTTTGTGTCAATCCATTCTTACATATTGCATAACTTCTTGGGGTGGCGCGGCCAAAACAATTTTACTCCCGTTAGAGCGTGCTCAAAGAGCAATTCTAAAGGTTGCTACCTTTCGCCCTTTTAGATTTCCTACGCACCAGCTCTACACAGAATGTAATGTGCTTACAGTACGGCAGTTGTTTATTTTGAACATAATACTACACCAGCACACTGCACTTCCTTTCGACCCTATACCTTCTGACAAGAGAAGGAAGGACTTGGTTTGCACACAGTCCCAAACTAGACATGCTTTTGCTCATCGTTTTTATTTATTTTTAGGACCTTTTCTTTATAATAGGCTCAACAAGGCTCTTAGCTTCTATAGTGTAAGATACAAACAGTGCAACAACTTGGTATTAGAATATTTAGCTTTACTTAATTACACAGACACAGAACAACTTCTAGAAATATTGTCCTGATGATATTTGACCCTTCTTAAGTGTTTATTTTTGTATAATTTACATAAGTTTAGTTTTACGTTTAAATGTATCAAGATAAGCTTTTTCTCGTAGTTATAGGTTTATTTTAAATTTTACTGTCCTAAATGAAATATTTTTGTAAAGTGATTGCCTGAAACACAGGTTAAATTAACCTAGCTCGGGCGGGTCGCTACCTAACATTGCAATTTCCAAACCATCATTACTTGCACTTTTATTTATAATATCTTAGTTTTAGTTTACCTTTAGGCACTTTAATTATATGGAAAATCTTTTTACTGTTGGCTAGATGTACACTTTTTGTAATCGTTTTTTATATGAATAAAAATTATTAAAAAATTATTATTATTATAATTATTATTAAATTATTATCAGCGACGCAAGTTTTTTGTAAGGCGTTGTCGACGGAGCCCCGCTTTGCGGGGCTCCTACTTCTGTGTGGTTTAAAAAAAAATAACCACGAAGGGGATGGCGGGGTCTACGCCTTCTAACCTAACCTGTCCGAGTCGGGGTGCCCCAAGTCCCGAGCTCGCTATGCGTCGCTGATGAGCCCTGTCGGCGAAGAGTCCTGTCGGCGAAGTGTCCTGTCGGCGAAGAGTCCCGTCGAAGTAAAGTCTTGTCGGTGTTCAGTCTGTCGGTGTTTAGTCGTACAGTGGTTAAAACAAACGACATGGAAAAAAGAAAAAACCTTTTTCTGGTTAACAGTCATGGTAGTTGGGAGCGTCACTCGCTAGTTACCCATAACCACGCAACTAGGATGGTATCCGCAGGTAAATTTGATGTACCTAGAATAAGCAATTATTTTGGCGACCGAACGCTTGATAAAAGAGTACCATATCTTCTCAACCACTTGTCTACTGATATAAGAAGTCAGGAAATAAAAAGTAAATTTGCCAAATTACTTAAGCAGTTCTTTTTCAGGAGTTTGTAACCGATGTTTTTAGGAAAGTGGTTTGTAGATTGTTGATGGAGAGCAAATAAGTAATTAAATAGTTCTATAAGATATATAAGTCATTTGATTTAAGGAAAGCGATTTCCTTTATTATTGTTATATTATTGTTTGATACTTTATAAGTGCAATAAGTGGAAATTAAGTGTCCGCAATAGACTTGGGCATTGTCGTTCACTTAATGGATCTAGTTCATCAAATCTCGTTCCGTGAAGTGAACTCGTTCCGCTAACTCGTTCCACAGTTCATTTCGCTCCTTGACACTGATTCAGAGAGCGAAATGAACTGTGGCATAGACATGTTTTCGACAGAGTCCAGATTTGGATAGCTATTCGTTCATAAACTGTGAACTATAACAATAAGATACGTCACCTATGAAATTCAGTTATAAAATAGATTCGATTTCCCTTCATACTTTTTTCAGGCTTAGGACTGACACTTAAAATGACTAATATGAATTAATATTAAACCTACTTTTCACTTTAAAAGGCGTATTTAAAAATCGACTCTATTTACAATAATTTTTTTTTTTTGTGTTTTGGTTTCTTTTTTTTTTGTCTTCTCTAATCACATGTTTAATATGAATTAATATTAAACCTAAGTACTTTTAACTTTAAAAGGCGTATTTAAAAATCGACTCTGATTTACATTTTTTTTTTTTTTCAGTTTTCTTTTTTTTTTTATGTCTTCTCTAATCACATGTTTCCATGCAAACACAGCAATTGTGATACCTTTTCAGGCTTCAACAATGAACGACGTGCTCTTAAAATATCGCCAGCCTTTGAAAATATTCTTTCGCATGGTACGGAGGTAGCGGGTATACATAGTCTTTTTAACATATGTTGGTACAAATTCGGATAGACATTTCTGCGGTCGTACCACCATTTCAATGGATCTGATTTTCGAGGTATTAAATCTTCTTTCAAATATCGGTCCACTTCAATACTGGCTTGAGCTGTAGAGTTTTGTGGTACCGTTTTCTTAATTTCTTTATCGATTTCGGACCAAAGATCATCATTTACTTCGGTGATATTAACGGGGTGACAGGATTGGGAAACATTATCATCACTAGCAACAGTGACGCTGGCGATAGCAGTTGTTCTTCTCCTTATTTCACTCACCGCGTATTCATATTTGGTAATAGAGTTGAATCCGATCTTTTTGAACCTGGGATCAAGAACAGTGGCTTCAGAGTGTAAAACTGAAGACTCGATATCACCAAATCTCTTATAAATTTCAACATGAAGTTTTTTAATTAGTTGTTGTACTGGTTCCAAATATGTTGAAAAAACTGGAGGTGCATGATGTTTTGAAATGTGGTTTATCATAATTTTGCAGTAAACAATTACCTTAGATAAAGTAACTGCTTTCTCAGCAGAAATTTCTGTTGTTATGTCATTGAATGGCTTTAAAATTGGCAGTATTTGTTCAATACTTACAAATTCTTCAGAATTTATTAATAAGTCACTCCTTAGCGAAAATGTAGCTGAGACAACGGCTTCCTTAATTTTTATTAAACGGTCCAACATTTGGAACGTGGAATTCCAGCGAGTTTCAACATCCTGTTTTAACATTAATTCTGGAATGTTTAACTGTTTTTGGACTTCAATCAATTTATATTTAGCTACAGTGCTCCTTTTGTAAAATTCAACAATTTTTTTAACTTTTTCAATTATAGGTAAGATCTCTCCTAAACCTTTCCTAACAACTAGATTGATTTGGTGTGCGAAACATCCAACATGCCTCCACCCACCTAAACGTATTGCGGTAGTTATGTTTGCCGCATTATCCGACACCACTGCACTTACTTTATAATCGATGTCCCAGCGCCGAAAACAATCTTTCAAAAATTCAGATAAGTTTTCACTAGTGTGTCTGTCTCCATATGGTACACATTCTAACAGATATGAAGACAGCTCCATATCTTCATTTATATAGTGGGCTGTCACTGCAATGTAACTATCTTTTGTGTAGTCTGATGTCCAACCATCAGTTGTTACAGAAACTGCTTTGGCAGAGGCAAGCTTGCTCTTCATCAACTCTACGGTCTCATTATAAATTTTTGGAATCAAACTTTTTGAGAGCGTTTTCCTAGCAGTTAAACTGTAGCCTGGGGTTTGAGACACCATTTGTAATAATATTTTAAACTCTGGTTCTTCAACGACACGTAGAGAATGTTGGCCTTTCGATATCCACTTCACCAATTGCTTATCTATAACCTGCGATCTTTGTACTGAAATAGGTCTTTTTCTGATGATAAAATCAGTAATATTTTGTTGCGATGGTTGTTGCGATGTTTGTTGCGATGTTTGTTGCGATGTTTGTTGCGATGTTTGTTGCGATGTTTGTTGCGATGTTTGTTGCGATGTTTGTTGTTGGTCAGCAGAAGTTGATGGGTCAGTATTAGATCTTAAAGTATCTATTTCAACTTGCCGTTCCAAAACGATAGGTATTGTAGGATGTTTCCTGCTCATATGGCGCGACAAATTACTTGTATTTCCAGACGTAATACTTAATTTTGCACTGCAATAATCACATGTTGCTTTTTTTGGTTCTACTTCTTTAAAATGTCCCCAAATATCACTACGTTTACGTTTAGAAGCCATTTTATATAAAAACAAAAAGTAGGCACAATAGGAAGATGTCACTCACTCAACGCAATTCGACTCTCTAACCAATTTAAAAAAAAACGACCTCATAACGTAAACAAAGTTGCATAAAATAGAATGTTAATCTAAAATAAACTTATTGCTTTATGAAATAGAGATCAAAATAGTTAACGTCTCTAGAATATCGAATACTAAGAAAGCCAAACAATAATTATATAATTTAGGTCCATTTTATAGTACCTAACGATAGCACCAACCTAATACGTAATAGTTATGGGATTTCAAACAAAATACCGTTTGACCTGGAAACTTGTGTCCTGAGAACGTTTGCAGCTGCTTTCAGAATAATAGTTTTCATTTTGATTTAGGAATGAAGGTGGGATTTATGGGATTTATGGGATTTGTGTTAGGTACTAAGGTGTGAGAAAGGTTACCTTAAGACTGAAATTCTGTGTGACATTCAGGAGCCATGGATACTACAAAGGATTACTAAAATAATTCTTTTAGTAGAACTATAATCGAGTAATCCATTTTATTTTGTGAAAACATAACCAAGTTACAACAATTTCTAAGCTCCATAATATAACTGGGAATAGGCAGACGCGTTTATGTTTTGTGTAGATAAATATGATGGTATAGCGCAGAGAAAGAGGGTCAACTAATACATAGGTAGGTACCTAAATTAGTCAAATAAAAATGTTCAATATTCGCACTTTACGAGGAGCTCAAAAAAAAAAAAACCCAACTACGACAGTAAAGTCAACTAAAAAGGTATGAACCAGACATCACAGTCAGACAAATTGAAAATCCGGAGTCACAAGTGCATAAATCCAACAGATTCCGTGTGACTCCGGATTTTGTATGTGTCATGTGTCATGTCTTGTCATCTGTGATGTCTTGTTTATTCCTTATTAGTTGACTTTTTTGTCGTAGTTGGGTTTTAGTTTTTATAAATTTAATTTTTATTTAAATTATTTTGGGGTTATAATATATATATTTAAAATGTGCTAATTAAGTCCTTTCATTTGACACTAAACATGGCATCAATAAAAAATACCAATAAAAACATGACTTTATGTCCTCTAGAGGGCGCCATACTCGCTTCCAACGATACCTCATTTGTCAAATTGTGATGAGTAGTTTAGGAGTTACGAGGGAACAGATGAAGATACATACATACATACATAACCGGTCAAAATCATAACCCTCCTTTTTGCTTCGCCGTAGTCGGGTAAAAAAGGGACATCTCCACGTCAACAACAAAATAACATCGCTAAAATTGGTCAAAATAGTTAAACATGCACGTGAAATAAACTTGATTTGAACTACGCAATGAATTCTGTGAACAGTAAAAATGGTGGACTAAAAAAACGTTTATAAAAAATCTGATAGTTCGGGGATAAAATTCGCAGTAGATAAAAGTGCCTGATTTGTATGCAATATTAGATTTTTCTGGAAACTCTTCCACATATTCGTACATATTATGACGTGCTAATGGACCCTGAACAAAGAAGTCTATTTTTCGCACATATTCTATAGTATGTGTTCATAATAGTTTGTGGAAAAATAAAACCTCTATATGCGTATTTAGCGAGGCATGCAATCCGAAAAAGGGATAGGGTAAAGCCAAAGTTACGACGGGATTCACTGGACACCACTTTTGACCACATAAACAACACAGCATAAGGACTAACAGTGTCAGGGACTGTACCTATAATATAAACGTTGAATTTACTACTACTGTCAACTCACTCCGATGTCATAGTATTAGATACTATTTTACTTGATATTACTACTTTCCGTCGCGGGTCGCTCCCTGCATTTTATTACTATCCAGAGAGACACGTCTACGGGACTCATAAAATATATGAACTATTACCAACTAGCTCTATTCATGACGTTTGAATTTATGACGCTCCTAATCTTAAATTTGCTGATATTGCCAATATCTGACTTCATATTCGTAGTTCAGTGATATTACCTTCGACGGCGGCCATCATATCTGTACTTACACGTTTTTATTTGACAAATTCGTGAGTTTTAGCAATGCTTCATTAAATAAAGAGCGCTTAATAGAATTTAACAAATTATGTCGTTACAAAGGCTAATTGCGCCATATCTCAAACAGCAGTCGGGTCTACATTTTGTTTTATGCCGCTAGGTGGCGGTATGTGTACCTTGGGCTTTGTACACACGGCTGGAGTCGAATCGAGACATTGTGTACGATGCCACCGCATGCTCCACAAATTGTATTTTATTTTCGTGTCTGCAACATTCTTTATGTGCCGACACATGTGTCTGGGCGTGTAGCGAGTATTTTTCGCGTGTCCCTTGGACACTTCTCGCAACATCTTGATATTGCTCGCTCGGCTGCTTATAAATTGGTATCTACTTTATTCACTTCGAATAAATGCCTTATCGTTAGCTACTTTACGGTGCGATAAGAATCGCACCTTTTGTAGTGTATTCGAGTTATATTTTGTGGAATGGAAAATGACAGACAAATACTGACTTGCTATAGCATACAGTGGTCTACCTATCGCTTAACTTAAAAATATAATTATGGAGAAAAATTTAGCATTATACCTAAACAAGGTATAACTATATATATATATATATAATAATAATAAATTGTATTAATATTTTGTAAAATATCTTAAAGCCTGATATTTTCTTTAAAAAAACATAAGTAAATCGAGTTCTTGGTTACGTTTCTCTTCTTATATTTCAGTGTCCGAATAGGACATAAAGACAGACTACGGTTGCAACCAAAAAAAAAAATATTAAAATAAATGTCTACTGCATGTCTAATATAGTTTTTAGCCGTTTACCAAATTCCCTTTAAGATTTACCATTGACACTATTAAAAAGAAATCTGTTTAAATTTTAACTACCTATATAAAAACATATTACACTATTAAGAAATATTTAGAGGATAAGTCGATGGAACCTTTAACTAATGTACATTTGTAATAATGATAATTATAATATGCCTCATTTAATTAAAAACGTCTAACGGGCCTCTGCGAGTTGGCTTCGGCCCCTCGTACGCCTTCTAAAGGCCCGGGACCCCAGGGTCTCGAGAAATGTCAAGAGACGTAAAAATAATAATAATCTTAATGACTTTGTCACTGAAATGAAATGTATTTGCACGCCATGTAGGATATGCTGAAACATCATAAACAATTACTTTAACATCTATTGTACCATATTCTGGTAAATAAATATTTTTGATTTGTTTTGATTTGAAATGGTTGTCTGCTTATTATAATTTCTGAACTGGAAATAAGCTACCTACGCAATAGGTGGGTGATGAGCATTGAGACATATTAGTTCTAATATTTTCAAATTAAAATGATCGGCTCGTCCCCTACATGGGACTTCAATATAATTGGCAAAATGGGTACATCTCTGCCTAACTCTTCGGGGATTATAGGCTTCATGTTATGTTTTTGTGTGAAAATAAGTGTTTTCTCAAAAGCTAGTATTATTTTTGACATTTCATAGCCTTGTTCAGGCTTCTTTAAGTAGGTATAGGTAGGCGAGAAGTTGAATAAATAAATAAATAAATGAAAACTCGTTTTCCAATGAAAACAACTTGATGTTTGTGCGGGGTATAACATTATTATAACAATGAACCTTTTAATACTGTAGACATAATACAATATTATCGTATAACAGAATACTTAAGGGCCATAGCAGACGCGATACCTTTAGCCTAGACGATTTTGTAGTTTTTCATATGCGCGATATCGTTGTATCGCTCATCTGAAAAACTACAAAACGTAATATCTCACTAACACACAAAGCAATAAATTTTACTGAAGACCTCATCTTCCCGCAATTTCGAACAGTGTCTGAAGATAATAACATGCATTAAGCATCCGGCGACTCGATGCTCGATTTTTTTACCGCGATCAAACGCAAAAAGCCGCCATAACGCAATGCAGCATTGGTGCAGTCGCCAAATCGCCGGTCACCGAAACAAAAAGACGATACTTTATGTTGTTTCTGCGATCAGCTTCGCTTGCCCTTAGGTATCCCAATTTATTTGGGGTCAACGCAGTATGTCTTCGACAGCCATACTTCTCTAACAATCGTAATATCGGTAGTCGCCCCCTTTCTAGCCATATCATCTTTCACACAGTCCATCCATATTGTTTCTTTGGTCTTCCCCTACTCTTATAGCCATACACATTTATTCTCAAAACTTTCCTCACGGTCCGGTCGCCGATACAATGAGTATCGTGTCTGCCTTAACCCTAAAAGGGATTCTTAAAAGCAAAATTGAAAATTAAAATGTTCGCGGCCACGATCAAAACACATTTGATTATACAGGTAGGTAAATTAAATCTCGCTTGTTTTCGAGTACATCGTAAAATAGCAAGGTAAGTTGCCGCCGAACATTTTAATAACATTAAAATGGCCGCTGAAATGTTTCGACGTTGTATTTAATTAAGCCACCGGTCCTTTTGTTCGGCCCTTTATGTAGGGTGTATGCCCCAAAGAGTTTTATTGCATGTTATTATTTTCAGACATTGCCATTGTTCGAAATTGCGAGAAGATGAGGTCTTCAGTAAGAATTTATTGCTTTGTGTGTTAGTGAGATATTATGTTTTGTAGTTTTTTTTGTGAGCATAAAAACAATAAACGAGGCGCTACTTAATACTGTAATATTTTATTATTTGTGACGTCACGAAACCGGGACGTATGGCAAAGAAAGAGGAGGTCTATACTCATCAGTGGGTGATTCCAGACTGAATGATGGTGATGCCTTTGCCCTGCAGTGGGATAATCCAGGCAAATAGTAAAGTATAGTCCTCTGGACCGTATTTCGGTCATGGCGGACAATCTCAACGGAGACTAGCCTTCGGCGTGGGAGATAATATAGTGCACTAGTGTGTACGCAGACACAGGTGCATTCTCCAGACATCCTGGCTAATAGCAGAGCAGAATACTTAATATTATTGATGTGGACTAATTCGTTTAAATTAAGAGCAAAAATAAAATAGATCACTCACCTGGTTCATAAGCTTATTTTTCAGCACTATTTCTTTTTGTGAAATTCTAATTTCGTGTCAGGACTTAATACCTACTTAAATTAAAGTATTCATTCACAAAAAGCCCTAAGGAAGCAAAGTATAACCGAGTATATTACTTAGAGGCTTTGATAAAGGTCTAAAGTTTCATTAGGAAAACGCAAAGAAAAATTTTATTCCGCCTGAAGGGAGAAATACAAAAGAAAGTAATAACTAACCTTTTAAAACAAAATAGGTTCGTTTCCAAAAAACTTTATTAAGTTTGTAGGTCAACGCCATTTTGGACTAAGGTACCTACAAATTTTAATTAAGACTCGGTTTCCACGAAGAATGCCTGTTATAAAATTATGTCTGTTTTAGCTTGCTTGTTCCAGAATATTTTTGTAAAACAAGTACTATTTTTGTAACTAATTGTTGAGTGGGTACCTACTTACTTAAGATGAAGGTTTCTCTGTTCGCGTTGTGTTAACTATTTGAATAGACAATGTAGACGCGTTTTTAAGACATACCTTTGATGTGGATTCCCCAAATAATTGTATCGGAAAACAGGAGTACAACATACGACTGACATACATTCAAACTATTTAATCAATGAAGACCTAATACAGGACTAACATTTACAAAGGCAACCAATTGAAAACCTTTATACAGGATCACTGTATGACAAGAAAATAAGTGCAGGGAAATATATCAAGGCGGAAGAATATTCTCCAGTTAAGATAATAATATGAAAACTTATTAGGTACTTACTAGAAATTTCACAGGAATGACATAAAGTATGTCGTAATTACGACGAAATGCACGTGGTTGTGGCTGCTAAGAGAATTCAAGGAAATCTTACATTTGAACTCTGGTGTGCTGCCTCCGATTCGAATTCGGGAAAACTAGTTTCAAAGTTCAAACAAACAGTCTTAGTATATATAGTATAGTCTTAGTTTGTATAAACAATTGTATATATCATCAGATCTGTATTTCACTAGTCGCAAATTACTTACCTATTAAACACCGAATTATTTCAGAGCTCGGCCGTAAAAAAATAATTTATCGTAATTTCACACAAACTATTACAAATTTGAATAATCTACCTATATAACATATATAAACTCACACCGTCTTCCAATAAGTGTAGGCAGAAATTAGCGAACGCTACGATCCTTACATACTCTTTTTGCTTCGTTTACGTTCATACATCTGGATCGTAGATGCGCACGCCGGTTTCGAGTACTTCGCAGCTGACGTTTCTGAGAAACATGACCAATAACGATATGTCCTTCTAGGGCGCCCCCTCCCGGTGTTCTACTCACACCTGTCTTGTCAATACCTTTTGTTAGTCGCCTAACAAAAATAATCAATCAAAATATTCAATCAAGAATAATCTCTCGCCAAATAAATAACAGCCTGTATAGACAAGTCTATCATGGTCTCCGAGATACTCCGAGTAATGGTTCACTTAATACAGCACAAGAAGAGCCCCGATTGAGATGGAATGCAATTATATCGGGGCCCGGGGCCCGGGGCCTAGGGCCCTGCCTAAATATTTGGAAATCAAGGGCGGTTATCTTTAACTCCTTAAGTGAAATAGGGATCAATATGTTTGGGAAATCGCTCTCAGGTGGCCTTCGTTTACTTGCTTTTGGGGGATGTTCGTGGTTTATTTACGATATGTTATTTGGTAAGCACTTAGCAGATTTACGCAGATTTTATCCATGATTTATGAAGTAGTTGGCAAGATTTTTTTTGCGTTTATGTATTCGTTTACGATTACCTACAGTTAGGTCTGAAGGAGCATTATAATAGTTATTTATGCTACAAGTGCGGAAAGTAGGTGATTTCAGACGATTGTATAAGTTGTCACTAGACGGAAATTATTTTACGCACGTGTATCATACAACGTTTTACTGTACATTGTGCGAGGAAATAAGGTTGTATGATAGGCTATACTCAAATTATTTTCTTTCTTGTTTTCTTTCCATCGCAAAAAGTCATTGTATGTATTTAAGTATTTTTCTTTTGATTTAGCCGTTAAGAGCTGCTGTTGGCATTTTGTGCTTCTTGAATAACAATTTCCGGTGCTCAATTAATTGATTCGTCACTTGAACTCGACATTTTAGCGGATTTATACAGATCGACTCCGAACTAAGCAAGATATTAGTAAAATGGAGGCTTATTATAAATAAATGAGCGCTCGGTGTATCTGTGCATATGCAAATAGGTGCCACGTCATATCGTAAAAAAGCACGAGAAAAATATAAGTTCACCCAAACCTATTTAATGAATATTTAAAATTTATTTAATGATCATTCAAAATCTAAATCTAGAGTAATTAATAACGCGTCTAATGAAGTATTCATTTTATTGTACCTTTTATATTAATGATAATCTGTACTTAACTAATTTGTAAAACTTTTCTTAAGTAATAAAAACTCTATGAAAAGTTAAAAGTACTAGTGTGAAAAAGTGGCACTTTCCGCACAATTTAGCTGCTTGGAAAACGCTCTTTTCGAGCACAAGCATTGTAAAGATATTTTAATTCAAATACTAGTCATGTTTAAGATTCAAAAACACAAATAACATGATAAATCTAAATTATTATCACAAGTACCATGTCGCATAAAATTATTGACAAAATAACAGGCTTGTAGATGTAACACTCCCGAGTGCTTGTCAACTCGCACGGAACAATTTAATTGTGTGTCAGTAAAACACGAGAAAGACCGTTCGAAATAAAACCGTGCGAAATATAAAACTTCTCAGAAGTTAAAGGGAAAATGTTTTAGTTTCCGATGAAAATATTCCCAAAAGACAGAATATTTATTCTACAGTTGGACTTGTCCCTAATTGTGTATCTTTCACTGGAATTGTTTCAATTGTTTGTCTTGCGAAGGATTGTCAAATTTGAATAATCAGTCGGAATCGCTTCAAGAGTTTCTGTCCGGTTTTTGCTTACTTTTCTTAATAAAAAGTTCTTCAGATAAAGCTGTGATGATTGTTTAGAGTTCTAGATTAGCTGATACCGGATCTCGATAGTAAATAAAAAGTTATTTGCGAAACAAAGTTTTTGATGAGTCTGTTTCTAAACGAGTAGGTAGCTGTGAAGTTCTTCTAATATAATATAATATCTTTATTTATATAAAACAGATTTCACAAAGTGGGTAGTATAAAATCTCAGGCAATCAAGTGGGTGACGTGCTGATCTACTTGCTAGGCTATGAAATAGCCTGTATTAAGGAGTAACAGTGCCGATCCCCTCTAATTGTATTACTACAATTTTATTTTATATAATTTATATAATTTGATAGTGCCTGGTAAACGGATAATAAAAAAATTGTATGTACAGTACAACTATTTTCTTAATGTCCCTCGGCAAACGTCGTGTTTCGTCAGTCGTCGGATTTCTATTGCATTTAGTGCAGACCGGACGCTCTCAATCGAATTGGAAGTATATAATACTCTTTAAACTTAATGTAATTTATTTTAAAAATGTGAGGAAAGCTGCTAGACTGACGAAACACGAAGTTTTCCGAGGGACATTAAGAAAATAGTTTTACTGTACTGTATACAACTTTCTATTATCCGTTTTTATTTTTATTTTCGAACAATTTTTCCGTTAAAATGTGTATTTCAATCTATCATATTCGTACACACAACAGTAACCCACAGTAAAAATGGTGAGTTCTATATCTACATAGGTACACATTGTTTATAGTTTCTAAAAGACGGGTTTGGCGCACATCGCAGAACTAAACTGAATGCACTACATTGGTATTTTGTGAATAGATAATTTAGAACAGAACATCCTCTATTTAAAAATAACAAGTATCAAAACTATGTAGGTACAATATTACACTACCGTCTAGAACTAAACACACTTTAAAATTAATAAACACTCTTATCTAAATCCACCATAGGTACGAACCACCCAATATTCCACCAAGCTTGCCAACTTTTCTCATTTACGGGAAAACCTATTATGGCCGTTTCCCTTATCTCCATAGGCTGGATGGATCGCGCCATTATAAATCAATAATAGCGTCCGCATCCGTTGCAGATGTGAACGTAGGCATTACCACAGTATGTACTGAGATGCTCGGTAATTACAGCCTCATTGTCTGCTCGCTGTGTCTATCAAGTAGATTTACCGTCAGTTGCGGTGCAGAAACACTGCACGGATATTGAACAATTTCCTTGGTTGAACGTAATTGCTTTAATTTCTAGCATACATAGCTTCATTATAACCATAGCAAGGCTAATACCCTTCTGATTCGAATGCAATGGATTCGATTCAAACCCCTTGATTGGATTGCGTTTCCTGCTATTCTTAAATGTAGTTACAGCTTATGAGTTTTTCAAAATCGATCTGCAAGTACCAATCATGTAGATTGACTATGAATTACTTCTCCAAGTCACATTCTCGTTGGGCACGCCACTATTGCGGCGATAAGTCCCCTCTTTGAGGAGTGGCTAGAGAGGCGCCACGGCGTCCTCACCTTCCGCCTGTCGCAGGTCCTCACCGGACATGGTTGTTTCGGGAGGTTCCTGATTCGTATCAGGCGGGAGGAAACGCCCGGGTGTCATCACTGCGTGGATCGCTCGGAGGACACGGTTGAGCATACGGTGGAGGTCTGTCCGGCTTGGGCAGAGCATCGCCGTGTCCTCGCGGAGGCGATCGCCGGCGGGGATCTCTCGCGTCCGTCCCTAGTCCAGGCCATGGTACGGAGCGAGAGGGCATGGGAGGCCGTCACCTTTCCGTACCGTAGGCAGAACGCGTGAGGGAGAGGCAAATTTCGCCCCTAGCCGCCGCAGGAGACGCCCTGGGCGTCGGGAATCACAGGCCGATTCCCGGCCACCGTAGGCGCGGGCTTGCGGACGGTGAGCAATGGGTAGCTCGCCGTCCGATAAGGACCAGGCCCGGGTCAACGGCGCGTTGTGTTCCACGTGCGCCTCAAAGAGATGTCAGCAAGTGAAGGGGTCCGATAGGACCGATGCCTGCCGGGGTTGCGGGAAAGTCCGAAAGGGATACCGTGGCCCCTGGCAACGTACAGGCAACGGAAGGAACACGGGTGGGTTTTAGTCAGTAAGAGTCTGACACGCCCTCCCGCTCCACCCAGAGCGGGAGAAGTTATTTGATAATTTCCCACCAAAAAAAAAAAAAAAAGTCACATTCTCGTCAAACGAAATTCTGCTACATTTGGCGAAAATTTTATTTCGGGCTCAATTCTTGTGAGAAATATATTCCGTACATTGAAGATTTACACAATTTTTTTGTCTTATTTGGCTTTACAATAAAAGGAAGGAGAGCCAAACTTTGCGGTAAATGTTTTCATTGAGTATTCATTAAATTATTTATGAGACTTATCCACAATCACAGCATATTGTTTTATGTATTCAAAAATATGTTTTTTTTTTCAAGCAAAAGTATTTTTTGCATAATTTATTATTCTGTTGCTTGTGGATTCATATGTTAACATAACACACAAGAGTCATGCCAATTACAATAATGTATTATGCATGTATGTGAATGTACCTACATGGGTATTGCATGTACTGGTTCTATTACTAATCTCTGATAAGTCTAAACGCTAACATTAATATACAATTAGATACGAACCGAAAATCTAATTGAATAATTAATCAATTATGAACCATTCGGTAATCTGGCGAATGTTTAATTGATACCTATAATTAAAGTGTACCTTAATGGATGGTTTTGTGGTAGAAGTTTTAGTTATCTTTGACTTTTGGGACTTGAAAATTCCGTTAAGGCTCGTGCAGACCAGCGCGACGCGACTCGAACAAAACAATTTATAAGAAAAAATCACGGTTTAACAATAACCGATGTCGCGTCGCGCTAGTCTGCACGAAGCTTTATACACCGTGAAATCTTAATGATTGTTTTCCCGCAGCGAAATGGTTTTGTCTTGGTAATACAATCGTTATATAAACAAATAAAATATTAGAAACAATTTTGAAAACAAATTGTGTGTTGCGTGCAAACTAGTTTATGCTGTATCACCACGTGCGAGAGTTTATTTTGCTTTGAACATTTATGCATCGCTGTTCCCTTTGTCGGCGGCGCGTGCGATTCTAATGTGTGGCAATCCAAGTATGGCATGTTGTTCTGTCACGGGAAAACAACCATTAAAATTTAACGGTGTATTACACACGTCAGCGTAGAGTGGAGGTATCATGATTACGCAATGGGCAATATCAACAATGAGGTATTATTACGACAAAGTAAAAAATATATTTAAAAAAAATCTCTGAAGCTCCAGTAAAAATATAAAAGCCCGGGAAAAAAATCTATAGGTAAAGTAGAATATTCTATCTTGCTAAGTACCTGGTACTTGTTGATAGGCCTACACTGTCCTCTCATACCTATTAACTCTGTAATTTGAAAGCATTGTAAATACCATTTATTTTTAAAAGAGTAACCATGGAGTTTCTTGCCGGCTCTTCTCCATAGGAAACGACCAATTGGAACCGTGCATCTAGCTTCTGACGTTTCATAAGTGCCCTTATAGGTTTATGTGAAATAAAATATTATGAATTTTGAATTTTGAGTCAAAATTACAGTAAAATTAAAACGACAAATTATACCAAAAATCAATCAAAGACTATAAAATAAAGAAAGACATTATTTATTTATTTCACGCCACTTCCAATCCTACAGTTTAGAAATTAGCAATGCATATACCGGATAATGATAGCAAGCCGTTGCCATCAGAATTGATGGAGATCGAGGCAGGTTATATACACCGAGGCTGGGCAAGATGCCAAATAGAGGTCCCAGGGTCTAGTCTAGAAACTTATTACTTAGGCACTATGTACGGGAAGCCTGTTTTATTAAAAGCATTATTACGATGTAGGTATGTGAAATATTCTTTCTTTCTTTTTTTAGAAAAACGTTGCCCCACACTATGAATTTCTCCTGTGTCGTGGGTGCGTTTACAAACATTTAAATTCACATACACAAACAGCCAGACCCGGAACAACTAATTGTAGGTCATACAAATATTTGTTCCGTGCGGGAATCGAACCCGCGACACGCAGCGCAGCAGTCAATCGCTTAACCACTGCGCCAACCGTGCCGTCAAATATTGTATTGTATTTATATCGTATGTGTACTAAATGAGCCTTTGCTATGGGACTGCAAGGCGAAAACGGAAACTATGAGATACAGACAAAAAATGCCAATGTGTACATCTCGATTTCTGTTAAAATAAAAAAAGAGCAATTTTAACATTCTGGAATAATATTTTGTCGTTACACGTTTTCTAAGGTAATTCCGTGGCCAATTGCCTTCACTAGACCTATTAACATTTTACACGATTAAGGGTGAAGTTCGTCATTGAAACTGAACACGATCAGCACATCCAAGCCGAGTTCAAGAGCTGTTAGTGTCAATATTCCACAACAATGGCGACACTGACAGCTCTTAAACGCGTTATAGGGTGCTGATCGCGTTCAGTTTCATTAGTAATTAAACTTAAACCCTTACAAACAGAAACAGCCCTTGTGACTTAGAAACCAATGACTCGCAGCTTTTACAGTGAACGAAGCTTTAGAAAAAGGGAATTCTGTAATAAGACAATGTCTGGCAAATGAGTTTCTATCATAAAGTCTGAATATAAATAAAAGTATAAAGTCATGAATAGTAATAAGTCATAGAATGTATTCTATTATTTTACACAACGTAAGCGACATATGAAAGAGTTCACTAGGCTATATGAAATGCTTAGCATATTCTTCTGTGATGCTGTTTAGAACATATACAGAGTATGGCAGTTTTATTTTTTAATATACATAAACATTACATCACGCTAGTATTTCTCTAGGGTGAGGTAGAAGTGTACTTATTAAACCCACATTTCGACGGTTATGTTGAAGTCCCATGAAATAAAGGGCGAGCCTATTGACAACACACTGGGCGCAAATCCAGACTCCGGGCTGCAACTGAGAAATTCCAGATGGAAAAACCTAATAACACTTTGCCCGACCCGGGATTCGAACCCAGGACCTCATGCTCAGCAGTAGCGCTTGTGACCACTAGACCAACGAGGCAGAGCGAACATATTTTTTTAATAAAACATTCAGTAATTGGTAAGTTTAGGTGGTATTTAAAAATTGCAAGCCACAATGTCACTTCTGGTCACTTCTGAAGAAATGGCAACACAACAGGGTATGTGTACCGCTTAAACTCACAACCCCTTTTCCTTCCACTACAGTCGGTTAAAACAAATGCTCGAACAACAAATAAACAGAGTCGTACCGTAGACGTTGATCCTAAACCTAATGCTATATTGAACCGATTCGGCGAGATTGAGATTTATAACCTGCGCCTTTCAAACTAATGAAGTTCTATTGGTTCTATCGTATTTCCACTGAGTTTAGTTCACAATAAATAACGGTCTTACTTCGCTTTTATTTAGTTTCTGTTTTAGAGTCGGGAGTGATGTTATTAAATATTTTATCTACACCCATGCAACATTAAAACAACCAGTGTCATAGTAACCATAATATCATCCAAACGAGTGTTATAATGTTGTACAAAATTTAATTATGCAACTCCTTTGCTTTTCGATCCCTTCCTTACTCATCAAACAGCTACATTCTCACTACTCAATTCGTGGTATCTTTATGAATTTCAAAAAAAGAACATTGTCATGGACGCGCGTTACACTAACACAGCGTCGTCACTTAAAAAATTGTAAATATATATTACAATAAATAGTTCTATTACTACCTATACATAGTTTGTTTGTATTAGATACTTCGCAATTAAACTTTCCATGAATTTACTTAGAGTTCTTAAAACACTGTACGACACCTTAAGGTTTCAGAACCTTTTATAGAGGATTCATATTCATGGGTGTAGATACAGTCTTGTATGCAATTGTACGTAATTAATACAGTTGCATACAATATAATTAGATAATACCCCTTATTATACAACAGTTACATAAATAACTATTAAAGTTGTGTTTTTAACTGATTTCCAAAAAGGAGGAGGTAGAACCTCCTCCTGTTCGTATGTTTGTTTTTTTTATATATATTTACATCGATATTTTCGTCAATTGTGGACCGATTTTGAAAATTATTTTATTTGGTAGAGAAAACTTGACCGGTGGTCCCATATAAATTTTAATAACTTTGCTTGGGTAGTTGAGTTAGCTTAAATAATACGTATTTTTCGCACTTAGTGTAATGATGTTCACAACTAAAAAGTAAAAAATAAAAACTTTTTAGTGTAATGATGTTATAATAACTTCCTGTCACTGTTATTTTTTTTTTTTAGATTACGTTGCCCCACACTAGGAATTTCTCCTGTATCGTGGGTGCGTTTACAAACATTTATACTCACATACACAAATAGCCAGACCCGGAACAACTACTTGTAGGTCTTACAAATATTTGTTCCGTGCGGGAATCGAACCCGCGACTCGCAGCGCAGCAGTCAATCGTTTAACCACTGCGCCAACCGTGCCGTCGTAGTGTAATTATGTTATAATAACTTCCTGTCACTGTTATTTACATAGCAGGTATTGGTATTCGAATTTGTTTGGGATAGGTGCCACAACTAAAATAAAAAATAAAAACTTTTTACAAAAAAAAAAGCAACCGTCTTCAAAAAAAAAAACACTACAAAGTGAAAAATAACTTTAATTTCGGAAGTAGGTGGCAAAAAACGAAAATTCTAAACCAAAGACTGACTTCTGAAATTAAAACAGTTTTTCGAAATTGATTGCCGTCCCATCGGACTATAAGAGTGAGGGAAGAGAGAGAGCACCTATGTCTGCGCACACACTTGTGCACTATAATATCTCCCGCGCCGAAGGCTGCAGAGATTAGTCGCCATGGCCGAAATTCGATATACCTGCCTAGCCTTTTTCCAACTATGTTGGAGCGGCTTCCAGTCTAACTGGATGCAGCTGAATAGTATTTTACATGAAGCGACTACCTCTGACCTCCACAACCCAGTAACTGGGTAATACGATACCCCTTGGTAAGACTGGTTGTCAGACATTCGGGCTTCCGACGACCCGTAACGACTGTCAAAGATCAACGAATGACATCAGGGACCGGTACCTACCGCTGAAAAAAATGGAATAAAAAATTAGATAATATGATGTAAAACTGTAATTATTCATCATACAGTATTTTCTATTAACTGTAAAGAGATAATTAAGATACCTTTTAGGCCACAGCACTTTTCCCGTTGACAGTGATGCGGACGAATTTTTCGATGCCCTATGATTTCTACTCCCCTTTTTATACATGTACATTTATTATTATTTGAATACTGTAAGCTTATAAATTATGTAAATACCTAGCAATACAGGTGACTTTTTGTATTTGATCAAGGACAATTCATAGAACGTCTAAGCGCTTGGCTAGTCGCGCTAAACATAAAAGAATAAACCCGTACAAGGAAAGGAAGACAATCTTTTGTGGCCCTTAACAGTGCCCAGAGGAACAGTCGAGGCTAGCAGCGGATCACATGCGGCATCACAAACCGTCTTTTTGTAAACGTGGGTATAATATAATTGAGTGTACAATTTGTTGTGAAAAAAGGACGTTTTATATAGTTATTGTATAGTTCGATTCAAACTTAATGGCGGCTCGGAAGTGCGCTACTCACTCCACCCAATCCCTCACCCGCTGACCCATGAATTCGTTACTGCGCAGCGACTCGCCTCGTGTTCCGAGCCGCCATTAAGTTTGAATCGAGGTGTACCTATTACCAATCAATCACTTGACAAAAGATTTAAATTACTTAAATCTTTTGTCAAAAGCACAACAAGCCACATGACGCGCGCTCAATATTTACAAAAGCTGTACTCACATACTTACTTACCTATATAATATGAGCAAGACAATACAAAATACTAGCAGAAAATACACAGTAAAAAACTTCTAAATTAATTAATTCTAAACAAAGAATAATACTTAACAACTTATTTGACGAACAGACGAACTCTTAATACAGAAACGAATAATCATTATTCAAATTAATATTTCAACAGGAATCGCGTGAAAAGGTCACAAAACTTTGCTTCAAAGTTTCCAAACAGTACTTCTTGGGAGGTCTGAAGTAGATTAAGATTCGTGTATTCCACCATCTGTGACCACTACAAGTTTTTGGGTTCTATGTTGTAGAATTGAATGGGAAAGTACTTAAAGTGGGGAACCTGCTAAATCGATGGAGTATTTCAATAAAACTTCGAAGTACTTATAGCTAGGAGGCAATTTAGTAAAAATTATTTGCTCCTTTTCTTTTGCAGTATTGTATTTTGTATGCTGCCTTTCAGGCCTCTGTTTAGGCAAGGATTGAATTAATTACTTACATAATAGATCTATCACGACTTTAAGTAACTAGTTGCCAACGTTTTAACGACATTATTGTGGAAATATTTCAATGCCAGAATTAATAAAAATAAATATAAAATATAATTTAAATTCAAAATAATTATTCAAAGATAAAATCGTTCTAAAAATCTTCACCGCCAAGTTTGCGCGTCAATCAAAACGTTCCTTAATGACTAACTTTGCTATTAACGGCGGTTGTTTGCCTGTGTACATGAGCGTCCCTCCCATAAGTCTATTACCAAAGCTTCACCCACAATCCCGCCGTTTCACGCCGTATTCGATTGGCCTAATTGATCTCCACTTAGGAAACTAACTCCCAGGCGATTACGGAACTCCGGCTAATAGTGATTTAAATGCGTGTTTAGGATTACGTACACATGAGGAGGTTTTTATATTCTATATGAAAGGAAATATCCATAAAAGTAAAGATATTAATTATTAAACTTGCCAAAGATATTAACGATGACTAAAATGAAACATTGATATAAAGTACAAATTCAGAAAAAGATGTCCAAGTTCGTGTTTTAGTACTAATTAAAAAAGTAAAACAGAATAATTTTCTCATTTTAGTTTCATTTCATAACCAAGTTAAAATACAATAAAATCGCAACGAACTAATTGTTTGTCTTCCCGTTCAACTGTGAGTCTGTCGAGGAAATTAATTACTACCGTTCATAGTCGACAAGTTACTACTATTTCTACTATTATAATATCCTTCATTATTTGCTTTTTTGAACCCTTCATCAGTACGTTTATTTATATCTTCATTCTTTTACATAAATATTGAAGGAATGTATGTAGATGATTCAATTCGATCACATTTAAGCTGCCAGCTGAATTATGAACCAGTTAGATCTAGCATTAGACACCGTTCTGATAGAGTCTGTGATGTAAGCCCTCGTAAACTGTAGCAGCACGTCGCCATTTTACCTACATGTGCTCAAAAAATTCTATTATCTATTCTGTTACCAGAAATTAATGCAAGCTAAATCTCGAAATTTTATTAAAATCACTTACGATACAACAGAAAAAAACACACACACACGACGCATAAAACACAACACACACTCACCCTCGGCACTCACATTCGGTACTCACACACGGCACTTATCTCAAAAGATATTATTTTATTAATTTATTTTCTTTAAATATTTGTTAAAATACCTTTGTTTGCACTAGGAATCGGGCATCGGCAGCTGCGCCACATTTTTAACTATTACAGCTATCATCATAAAAAAAAATGTAATTGTATGTATTTGTTTTTTGTTCCCAGTAAACGATTTAATTTAGTTTTAATTTACATTTAACGTAATATGAATATCTCCTTAAACTATTCTTTTAAGTGAAATTGATTCATTGATATTAAGAAACGTGAAAATAAATCCATTTAAACACTTGTTATTAATTATTTTAGAAAGCAGATAAACAGTAACCAAATCTCAGAAGTAACAGGAAAACCAAAACACGCCTTTTTCAAATAATTCTCGCAAAAGCTCCCAAAGCTATAATTTGATTTCGTTAAAAAGGATTCTCGTAGAGAAGGGTTTATTTTCTATAATGCTTCGGGTTTCCATCATTCAATAGTATTTACATAGTAGGCCACTTGGCAATCCTTAGATCATTCAATACCGGATATTGGTACTAGTGAGCTGCGAGCTGAGCATTCGATGTTCCAGGCTAATTGGATGGAGCATTCGGTTTTATATGAGCCCACTTCATGACGTACGAACCAATAAAATGGAAGCCGACTGAGTATTCAATAAGAAATCTTTTTCTCGTTACGTTTGATAGACTCTGAATTTAGTTGAGCTTATTAGTTCTGAAAATAATCTTGACTTTGTGGTTAAGTAAGTAGAAAAAGAGAAATTGAATTTTTGGAAACGAAATCAAATGAAATAATCTCGGTACCATTCGGAACGGCATCAATCAAGATTGACACTCTCTGTCCACTTATTCATCGCTACTTATGTTTTTAGTACCAACCAAATCTGATTACATACAAAAAAAATATATAAAACTTTTATTGCCACCCCTCTTCATAGGCTCACTCACGCGTTATAAGTTTCAAAGGCTGAAATAAAACTAAAGGAAATGTTATTAATAATAAATCTAATGACAGCCGGTAACAGACAGCGCCTGCTGTTACGGATATGAGCTACCGGTGCAATGCGGATGCATCCAGTAATTATGATCGTCGACGTTCCAATAAGCTTCCTATGATAAACTGGTTTGTTGTTATTGCAAATACGACTCAATTGTCACATGCATTGAACAATATTGATGAAAATCATATTTTGTGTGGCAAGATGTAAATGGGTGATGCAGATTGAACGGACAGCGCTAGTGATATTATAGTTACTGATAAATTCAAAATGCACGATACTGGTACGCATCTGGATAAAACTTTAAAAGCCAACAAATCATGATGGATTCCATGACTTGTGTTTACTTATAAACTAATTAAATGCAGGATGCTGGAAAAACAAAAGAACAATATATTGGGACCACAAGCGATGGAAAATTTATGAAATAATAAAAACACGTGTTCCAAAAGGTAAACTCAAATTCTGTATAGCTATCACATATTAAATTGAATTCAAATTTTTCTTTCTTGAGAACGCAGCGCGATGAAAAATCGAGTGTTCCGCAAAATAAGATGAGCAAGATTATTTATGTAGATACCAACGTTTTGCTGTGGCTCAATTTACTAAGAGAAATTGAAATTTAAGATGGTTCACCATTTTCAACTGGAGAAATTCCTTACAGAAAGTACGTAGAAAATGGTAATCTGTTTAACCGAAGTATTAATTTCAATGGCCGGGTCCGTGGTGGCTTTGAATTCGTTTCTTGAGAATTTGCAAATCGTTCGTAATACGAATCCGATTAGTTTGAATAAAATCTGCGAATCAATTCCTAGTCGGAGACTACGGGTCGAGGTGTAATATATTCCGAAAGTTTATGGTCTTTCAGTTTTAAGTTTACTTTTCTTATACAACGATCGGATTGAGTTCCTTCAACTGTACTTTTTCTTTGTTTAAGATGCTTAGTTCTGCACACAACTCGGTCGGTGGTCCTGAGATTGAAGAATTCACCAATTGAAAATTCCACGAAGTAGACAAGTCTGCAAAATTATAATTTGGTTAACTACTGTGACAGTACGTTTCACACAAAGCTTTACTAAACTCAGTTACAATCACTCGTAACATTTTATTCTGTTTGTAGACAGAAATATAATTTAATTTAGCTCTGGCGTTCAACATAGATTACTCGTAAAGCGAATATCAGCAACCATTTGTAACAAAGTTGGCGGCTAGCAAACAATTAGTCGAAGTTACGCTGAGGGCTCACGGGTCGGATCTGTTTGCACTAAGTCCATGTTTGTTGACTATAAACATTCCTCACCGGATATTAGCCCTTGTCCGAACGTGTGGAAGAATGTGCTCAATTCAATGTCTATTAGTTCTTTGACACAGTTCTCCGAGGTTCAGTTGGTTCAAATACGGGCAGTTCCAACGTTTGAGCAAACTATTTTAATAGTCTGCATCAAATTGACTGTAATAACAATTCCTGAGATATTTTGGTTGTGTGTCAAAGATGGGGGTTAGTAAAATGTTATCCTAATTTTTCGTACGTTCAGATGTTTATCTTGAAAGTGGAACTAACTTGTGAATCTTGATCACGTCGATATATAAAAAACAAGCGCTTAAAAATATTAGCTATATGCTTCGGAATGGTGATTAAAGAAGCCCAAAATATCAGTGTCAGTTTACGTTTAAAAGGATGCGAAACACAGATTAATATTAATTACATTTATTCGGACACTTCCCCTGATCGCCCCAATTCATAATTACGTTTTTAATTCTTTTATACCCTCATTAAGCAAAGTCCTAAACACAGGAAAGGTTTAATCTTCGTTAGCCAAGTGTCAGAAGTACATTATGCTTTACTGGACATTGTCACAAAATGTAACATGATCTCGCTACTGTGAATGTACGAAACATTTTACTATTTCATTTGATACAGATTTGTGTGACAAAGTCGCAAGAATATATTCACGTCAGATATTGACATTTCCTTCAATAAGAAACCTATCAAACGTCGGAGTATCACAACTTATTACGGTAACAAATGAGCCGATAACAGTACAGTCTTATATGTTTCTTTACAAAGACGTCAATTTTAACTAGAGCTTTGAAGATGGCGATAATTTTCCTTTGTCGTCTGTTAGTCTTGATAAGAGGAGGGTGGGGGAGACTTGGTTATATTGGGCGCTGTACATTATGTCGCTGTAGGAGAATTCATATAAGCTACAGGCGCCTTCCGCCGCGACGTTCGTTGTTATGGTGAGGAAATGGACCCCAGTCTCGAACGGAAAAGTGAGAATTCCGTGTTTCCTCGCGGTTGTGTAAACAACGAACTGACAAATGATCATTACGATTAAGACTGGTATTTTTATATCGCCTTTATGTTATTACACCATTTCCAAAACCGTTTTCTGTGCCAAGTATTGGTAGGAAAAAGTTTGCGTGCGACTCTCATTCAAAACCGATTTGGCTCAAGTTACCTAGGATCAGACGATTTTCAATATTCATGACGATGCGGTGGAAACTTATTTTGGAAAATACATGTGGATGTAGGGTACTTTTATCTTGATAAAGATTAAGAAGGTTGAGCTAATGGTGAAGCTTAAACGTTAAGCGAAGAAATTAGTGAAATTAATGTTACCACGAAACTGAACGTTCTACTAACCGCAGACTTTTTCGTTTTCTTGGTTTGTGTATTAAGGGTGGCGTTGAAACAGTGATCGTGCATTTGTCTGTTTGTGCAGTATCATCACGTTGTTTACACGGTGGAAACAGTCAGCGGTAAATGTGTTTGTTGTTGGAAACGCGATAAAATGTTTTGTAATTTCGCTGTCTTTCGAACTTCTGTTTTTACGAGCGTTTCCGAATTTTGCTAACTCAAGTTTTATAGACACGCTGAGTGCTGTCAAAGAATTGTTCATTTTCTTCTCCGATTTCGTTTTATATTTATCCGATTTTTAAGTTTTGGCAGTATACTTTTTATTATTTATAGACTATATAGTATAGCTGTATTCTTTAGTACGCTCTGAGTTTATTTTATAAGAATAACTAAAAAGTTTTTTATTTATAATTTAAACACACAAAGTTTTTGTTCTACATTCCTTCATAAATGAGATGATAGACGAAGAGGTCTTGCGAAATAAATGAAAGCGAAAATATTTTCTCAATTTTGTCTGCAAGCCAAATAACATGCCAAACCGGATTTTGCTTTTTGTGTCTTATTTAAAATGTATTTTACGATATTTCTTAAACAAAGAAATTTCGTCTTCGCTTCGTAGAATATTGTTGGCCAGGCGACTGCAGAATTTTCACTTTTGTCAACCTTTTCAAGTGAATGTCTCGAAAAGTATTTTCGGAAGTCGTACTTGTAGAATACAGTACGAGAATGCTTAAATTTATATCATTGCAAGTGTAAGATTTACGGTGAACGTTCCGTGCGTGGGGGTTTTCTAAAACGTAGTAGATCTTCCTTATTTATGTTTACAGCTTATACCGGCCGCTTCCATTTCGTATATAGTTTGAATCCGTTTATCGGATTTCGAACACGTTTCGGTCGAATCCCATATCGGTGGACTTGATATATAAGCGTGGCCGGGTACCCTTATAAAATTACCGCGAAGGAAAGAATCGCTACGAATGAGGATACAATAAGAATATTCAAATGGCCGAGATCGTTCCCTCATATGAATATAGAAAGACGCTTATTTATTCGAGAAAAAAATGTCTGTTCATCTACTAGATTTTGACTACATATTGCCTCTTGAGAGAAAATTGAAGTTCAAGAAATGGAAAAAAAAGGTCGATTCTAAGATGTGCCTACAAATGACTACAAAGTACAAATTTGCTTAGCCTACTGACAATGACGAACGCTTGCGTGCCCAACAATACAGGTGTGGCAATTCATACCGTACTTATTATCTTTTCGTACGTTTTTATCTTAGCAAACATAGATAACCTAGCTAACGTTTATCTGGCCTGATAAGTTAGCAGTTACGATTCGATCGACACAGTGAGTGGACAACACTGTTTTAGTGTCTGATTATAAATTTGTTTGTGGTGTTAAGTGTTTTTGAAGTGAGATGGCCGGAGCTGGTAGGGGAGAGGGCAAGGGCCCAGCGGTGGGCAAACTGGAGTCCCAGATCTATTGTATCAAGTACACATTGTTTTGCTTCAACGTCGTATTGTGGGTGAGTATTACGCTAATTGAAAACGTTGTTCGACTTTCCGTTTCGTTTTGTTCGATTCGTTTTTGTAAATTACTTTTGGTGTCGATTTGTGAACGTTACGTTAATAGTTCGTTACTAGTGTAATGAAATTAGGTTCTTTTATTTCATGTCACGTTTGTTTAGTGAGTGAGCGTGCTTTGAAAGACTCGTATGACTCACAATGTGAATTCACTAATGGGAATTCAAATATGGAGAATTCGAAATGCGAACCTATCGTGAAATACTTGTGTATAAACTATTGTACGAAACCTGTACTAAACTTAATTGGGACACATGTAATTTCCAGATAGAAGTTCCACATTCGATTATCATTCAATTATGTTTTCTGTCACTGTGATGGCCACCGATTAGCACGCGAGCAACTTGTTCAGTATTGCCAGTCTCATTTTTATGCACCGTTTAGTAATGTGTAAACAGGGCTTTATGAATCATATATTTTATAGGGCTACACGCGATAAGTTTTAATTATAAATACAGTCATTTGTTTTTAATTATTTATGAACGGGACAGTGTGTAAGCAATGCTAGTACACCTAATAGCTAGTTTGTAAACTATACCTAAAATGATGAACAAATATTAGCATTGTTTTTGAATTCGTAATTTGCATTTGAGGTTCAATATATAATTTTACTTGTTTAATCGTTTAATTTAGAATTCTGTTATATTGCCGAAGACAGTTTCACGGTAGTTAATTATTTACATATACACAAAATATAACTCGTAGGTAGGTATAGCAGGTAGGTTATATTTTGTGTCTCTATCTTTTGTTTTCGCTTACTACAGAGTGAGTATTTTGATCGGTGACATCATATTGAATGTTATCTACCTCATATACACATTCTGTTTCTAATTTCACTTATTATATTTAGTATCTCAACAACAAAATAGATGTAGGTCGTCTGTCAATGAATTTAATACAGATTATAGTGACCTAAAACGTTCGCCATATTGTACAGACGCCAGCACATCAACCTACTACTATCTGTCAAATTTATTTAATAGATTTGCAACTTTATCACTAAAGCATAAGGCTCAAAGATGATTGGGAAAATTTGACAGTTTCGGGTAGGTTGACCTGCTGGCGTCTGTACCTATTTGTATCTGAAAGGATATTTAGCACTGGCGTCCGTGATAAGTTGGTAGGTGCTAATAATTTCTATCTATATGGAAAATTTTGAGGTTTTAAAATACACACATCAACACGGTCTAGGGATATTTCATACTCAATTAAATAACTCGAAAACTACTGGCCGCATTGTAATCTTTCATACACCGATTTGTTTGTAATTTATCTCAGACTAATTCCAAATTCAAATTTTTGAAAATTCTTTTGTTTCGGTGGCATAAAAATGTCTTGATGTGTAGGAGAGGGAATTTTCATTTGTGCGAAATTTAGAAAACAATACGAATTACGTTTAGTTACAGTTTTTTTTCATTTTTAAACGAAAGATAAAGTTAAAATTGAGGTATTGTAGCCATGCAACGCCAACATTTGACGAGGGCGGAGATGTTACGAGCTGTGGGAATGCTGGAAGCTGGGTCTGTTCAGCATAATGTTGCTGAGGCCATAGGGACCCACCAAAATGTAATTTCAAGATTGTGGACACGCTATCGTGCCACAGGTGAAGTAGCGGAGAGGCACCGGGGGCCAAGTCGCATCACTACCCCCAGACAAGATCGATTTTTGCAAATTACTGCGCGAGCTCAACCAAATGCAACGGCGAGTCAATTGGTCCAAAGGCTGCGAGTGGAACACCAAGTGCTTGTGAGTGACCAAACTGTAAGAAGGCGACTGCATGAAAGCAATCTACGCTCTCGTAGACCACTCCGGGTCCCACCTTTACGGAGAGGCAATCGTGGACGACGATTAGAATGGGTTCGGAACCACGTGGACTGGGGCCGTGAGCAATGGTCCAATGTGCTGTTCACGGATGAATCCAGGTTCGGCTTCCATCCAGATTCACGAAGAACGCGTGTTTGGCGAGTTCCTGGACGATGGAGCCGTCTTCAGAACCCTCAGGAAGTTCACCCATACCAAGGAGGAACAATTATGGTTTGGGCAGGAATTCGTCTTGGAGGACGGACGGATCTCGTTTGGGTGCGGGGCAGTATGACGGCAGAACGATACGTCCAACAGGTGCTGGGGCCCGTAATCTTGCCCCACAGAGCACAAATGGGGCAAGATTTCCTGCTCATGCACGACAATGCCCGGGCACACACGGCGAGAACGGTAGCAGCTTGGTTACATACACACAATGTTAGGGCCTTAGACTGGCCTGCTCAATCGCCAGATCTAAATCCCATTGAGCATGCGTGGGATATGCTGCAAAGATGAGCTCTGAAGGAAGTTCCTGAAAATCTGGCTACAGAAGATCAACTTTTTGCGCACCTCAGAAGGACATGGGACAATATTCCGCAGCAAGACATTGACAACCTTGTTCTGAGCATGCCGAATCGTTGCCGATGTCTTATGAACATCATGGGCGCTTTCTCAGACTACTAACTTCAAGTTTATAAACACAAATTAAATGATTTTTCTATTTTTTTCAGTTTTTACTCATAAATTAAAAGTTAATTCATATACGGTTTCCGTCTATGCTTCATTTTTTTTCCATAAAATCCTGAAATTTTAATCGTAGTACCTTAACCATTATTAAAAAATGGTAGAATATTAAATAACGTATCTTTTAAATATATACATGTCACATAAATAATTAACACATTGATAGTAATTCGCTTTTTTTAAAATATCCCTAGACCGTGTTGATGTGTGTATGTCTTTATAGGAAAAATCATGTTTTAGTTGAAATCTCTCAGGATATAAATATTTTACAGGTTTCACTATAATTTACGATTGGCCAGGTTGTAAACGAAAAAACATATTTAATCATAATTCTTTTGGAGTTTTTGGATTTATTTAAAAACAATTATATAGTAAATAAATCTATCTGTGTTCTACAAACAGTCGCGCTTAGATTTTTATGTTCCAAATACACGAAATTTTTAATTCATGATATTGATTACAGCGCGATATCAACACCTAACCTAAAATAAAGGGCTGTACAAAGAATGCGTTATCAGCGCCTGATAAGCGGCCTGTCCTGTTTTCCAAGTACGGGTAGATACTATGTAGTCATACACAATGATTCATGAGTTTCATAAATAATTTGTATGTGACTGGTGTTTTTGTAATGATATTGCTTCCGTTTTGAAAGTTCCTGGTTAGAATTTTATCTTTTGAAGAGGATGATTAATGTTAAGTTTCCGCTTATTGTGGATATTTTGATTAAAATGTTTTTTCTATAAGCAGTTTTAGAACACAATTCATTTTCGCCAACATATTATATATTAGGCATAATATACACTTATATACTAAAAACAGTGATATTCACAATGTTAATACTAGAAATAAGGACAAACCACGTACTCCCTTTCACCGGCTTCATAAGGTTCATAACTCATTTGTTGGGCTTGGTATAACCTTTTATAACAAGCTACCTTCTTCTTTGCTAGATTTGCCTTTTAATGCGTTCAAAACTAAAGTAAAATCCAACCTCTGTTCAAAGGCATACTATTCTATCAACGACTACTTAAATGATAAGAATAGTTGGTCGCTGTGATTAACTCAAGACAATGTTTAAATGTTCTTTCTCCAGAATTAGCTTACTTACTGACAGGTTATATGAGTTTATATAATTGTTTATAATTTTACTTTATAAGTCAATTTATTTTATTTTAATTTATTGTTCACATAATCTACTCATTACAATGTTTTTTTTTATGAGTTGTATTGCAATATGTGGGTTAGCTAGCGACCTCGATATTTTTTTTAATTTACCTCGATGGTCCTAGTTTATCAATTATAACTTCTAGTTACAGCTATATGTAAGCGGGCACGCCCTTTATGCCTGGAGGCATTTATTTAGATATTGTTTTCGTTATTTTTATTTCTGTTTGAGTATAGTTCTCGATGTTTTTGGTTGGTATATTGGCGTGTGCTAGCTAATTTTATAATTTTAAATTATGTTTTGTGTTGCGTAATGTAAATATCATTTTGCATACTATTATATGGATTCATTTTTTTCTAACTGAACAGACAGCTGTGCTGCTGGGGAGTTTGTTGCTCCACTTCTTCTTCCCAGCTAAAGCACTAGGAAGTGGTGAAGGGTGGGCGTTTTGGGGGACTGTCTTATGTTATTTTGACGTTCGAAAAGTGCTGATTCTCAGCCTAGTTTGAATAAATGACTTTTGAATTTTGAATAAGAGTTATGTTGAGGTAAATTCGGTCTACATTGACTGAATTTCAAGAAACCGTTTTACGACAAGATTTTATTTCGATATTATTATGGAACTCCGTCTTCATTTCGAAAATACTTTAGTTCGAAATACTTTAAGTCCGACACTACTGTACCCCGACAAAGCGTTTCTTCGACAAGACTTAACTAGGAAATGATGCAACTTCGACCACATTCTTCTTCGACAATAATGCTAGTCTGACATGAACAACGGGAACATAATTATCAACTTTCTAGTAAGGTAATAAATAAATTAATTTAAATAAAGTTATTACATTTTTAATTAAACCATTTCGAGGTCTATTTCAACTTCATTGAAACGCCATCATCATCATTTTCATTTCAATTACAAAAAAATTATACCTACTACCCTTTACGAATCCTCCCAAATATCCAGCAACATTGGAAGTTGTTGCAATAAATCCTCCCGTGACTTAAAACTATTTGCCACCACCACAGAACTGTCAAAATCAGACCACAAGCTCATCGTGTTTATAATTTATACAAGTATTAAAGTTTGTGGCAAGGAAGACATTAGCGACACGTGGCGAGAGCGTCCGCACTAAATCTTGGACTTGCAAGTACTTGCATAGATTAAGAATTTGTAGAAGAGAAACTCCTGGTCTCAGGATGCGGTGGTCAAAATTGCCATGGACAGTAATCTGTTCCTGGCGTATAAACATGGCGAGGGCGTCTTCCATTAAAACTTGGACTTGCAAGTACTTGCATAGATTAGAATGTGTAGAAGAGAAACTCCTGGTCTCTGGATGCGGTGCTCAAAATTGCAATGGACAGTTCCTAGCGTATAAAAAGTTCAACAGTCAGGACTGTTCGTGTGTCGTGGTTGAGGTCGGTACGCGCTCGCGTTCACTCGGTTGTGCTTGCGTGAAAAAATGTATAACCCTGTTTTGCACTGCAGACGTGGGTCAAACTTGGGTGGTGGTTAAGGCTTGGGTTTTCTAAGACAGGAGTGGGTGCGAACACATGTCATGACGACCGTCATGAAAATGATAGCACCGGTGTTTCACTACTGTTTACCTTTATGCTCTCAAATAACTCATTCTATGGAACCACACCAACTTAGTACCAGACATGCCGTTTCTATGTCGCTCGACGTCAAATGGCGCTCACTAGTGTAGCTCTAGGTATCATGGCGGCACCGCTGTCTATAGGAAACCAGAACATTTTTTTTAACACGACTGTGTAGCTCTTGGCCTGCATCTCACCTGATGGTAAGTGATGATCAGGTCGAAAGTAGAACCGAACTTCACCCGGAATCCTCAACAACAGAGGAACTGGCTATCTTACCTCCTACAATGCTGTTAACATTGTTGCTATGGCGACAGACTTATATAAGATGCTGGTAGCTAGGCAGGTGGACTTAAAACAAGCCCTACCACTAACCAAACCGAGCAAAAAATTTGCCCCCACTGGGAATCGAACCCAGGACCTCTGGGTCTGAGACAGGTGATCTAACCACTAGACCACAGAGGCGGTTAAACTTAGCAGTAGGTGATTATTTCAGCAACATTGACGCACGAACAACGGAAAGTTCACGAGGTACCCCTTCTACATAGATTTCCTAGTCTATGGTACTTGCAACTTACCAATCCACGACTTGCTCTTGACACGAGGGGCATCGAGCCCACTTAATTAATGAGATCAAATAATATTTCCTAAGATGTGTAGCCCAAAGGGTCTGAATAGAGTGAATTGATTTGGTTTTCAATGTATTGATACTGTGCCATGTTCAGGGGGCCTACCACCACCTCTTTAAGCAGTATTATTTTAATGTTACTTCAGTGGAGGAAAGAGATGGAGCAATACGTCCTGTAGAGCTTCATCTCTTTCCCACACTAAAGTAATATTAAAATAATACTGCATAAAGAGGTGGTGGTAGGCCCCCTGGGGACCTGTTAATAAACTTATCGATAATTAGTTAGAAGTAGTGAGGGTATTGTTTTATTTTGTTTTCTAAAGACAGAGACCGTCAGTGGGAAGACCTAAACTAAGAAATAATAACCATAAAATCTTTCTAAATAAAATAACAAGACATGTCTGTATCCCCGAAGAGTTAGGCAGAAGTGTACCTATAGCACAGTACACCCACATTGTCCCATGTAATAGGGTGCGAGTCTATTGCCATCAACCGGGCACAAATCCAGACTACGGACTGCAACTGAGAAATTCCTAAGAGAAAAACCTACAACACTTTTACACTGCCCGGTAGTAGCGCTTGCGAACACTAGATCCTAAATTGTACCTACTTTAGGATGGAAATAAAAAAAAAATGGAAAGATACAGCGGGCAAAATTAATCAAAGACAGATATTAGGTGATTCAATTGGATGCCTTAATCTTGTTATTCAGTCTAATTCCTTCATTTGACTTTCGATATTGACCATTAAGGCAAAGAAGGTCAAGTAAAAATATTATGTCTAGGATTTATATTGTCTAATGTCTAGGTTCTAGTTCAATGTCTGACAGAAATGATAACAATTTTATATGAAATGCCTTTTGATGTCCCACTATGGAAAATAAACACTGGACTTAATTGAACAAGTGGGTGTTTCAATATGGTTACAATCGTTTTGTTTCAAGTGGTCTGGAATAACACACAAAATTATTTCTAAAAATAATAACTATGCTTTAAGTAGGTATTGTAACAAGAATATTCTAAAAATGAATTATGAAACTCAGTGGCAATCATGATCAGTCTATTATAGGTACCCTGTGACTAGTAAGAGTTCAAATTACTGTAATTATGACATAGCCTATAAATAACAGTAATACTAGCAAAAGAGCATGACAAAATTTTCGCCATGCGATTTACCAGAGTTCAAAAAAAAGCGTAAACATTGCACACAAGGTGCTTGCGTCAAGGTGTTAGCAGAACTACTCTAGTGAGTCATATAAAAAAAATCTAGTCAAAAAATATACCATTTTTTCCCTTGCTTAATCCAATAAAAAGCACCCCTGTTTGACAAGTCAAGGAGTTCGCAGAACTACCCAGCGAAGATGAAGGTATAAATATCCTAGACGAAATTCCAGTCAGATTAAAATTTTCAAAATGGAAGGTCCCCATTTTTCTCCCCTGTTCCATAGTTCAATAAAAACAGAAGCCCTTATATAAAACAATAAACATCTGCATCACTTCAGCTCCACGTTAATCACCCGAGCTGTTCACTATAAATTGGAGTGGAACTGGGAACCAGCGCCAAAAACTGCGGGTCGCGGCTTCAAGAGTCACTCGAATCGCACCTGAGCACTCGTTAAGGTGTTCTTGCAATGAGAAATAATTGTCGAAGTTTACTCACTTCGTATCGAATAATTGACTTCTGGATTTGAGCCAAGACGAATGCAAGCGTGATTTGGTCTCGGTTTTTGATTGGTGGTGAATTTTGTTTATGTAGGTAGCTTGATTTGTTCTTCGTTTAGCTGAAGACTCGGCACTCTGTAGGCATTCAGTAACCGGTGTTTCTTTTTGCCAATTTTGGCGTGGAGCACTAATTACGTTAACAAACTTAATTGGAACAGTAAATTGAGTGAGTGACAGACGCAAATCATTCAGACACTGAGCCCATCTACAAGGTAATTGAAAAGGTCTTGTTTCGCGATTTCAGGGTTGGCCCGTCGTAAAAGTTGTTTATAATGTCTGTTTCTTAAATCTTTTTTCAGGTTTATTTCAATTACACCACGTCTAGCCATTGCATTTATTTATTACACCAAAAGTTTCTCAATTGTATGCTCTGAGCTAAACTTACCTTTAAGGCAACGCACACTGTTATGCCACATTTATGACTTTAGTCACTTTCAAATTCTTGATGTAAACTTGTGCAATTTAGAACATTTCCAATTAATTTTCTGGAACTTGGTCTTGCGTTTGGTCGTGATAGGTCAGTTTGAATATATTAAAATATCAGAGGAGTTCTTTGGTGTCATTGCTACTGTGGCTGAATGATTTAAGAATCTTTTTCGTCTTGGTCTCTTACGAATCAAAACGAGACTATTAAAACTCATTCTGGTCAATAAAGTAGCTGGGCTGGCCGTCCAGGGTATGATCATCATCCCTTGTGGAGGGTCTTTTAATGCACATAGACGGTAAAGACAACAAGTAACCTTCTATACAATGACATAAGCTATAGAAAAACTTATGTCAACGCTCATGTCAATTCTGTTGAAAGTTGTTGTAGAAATATGCAACTCTTTGAAAGTGATTGCCAGTAGGCACTCAGTAGCCCTATATGGACGCACCTGTACTCATATATGAAAGTCTGAAACACTGAATTCTTGTAGTGCGAATACAGAACTAAAATCTACCTACTCTTCCAAGCAAAGCAGTGAACAAAAGCTAGAATGAAGACGATGAGAGAATTACATAAACGGTTTCAGTTTAACCCAATTGTTCAGCACTTACGTACTATGTAATAGTGTCTATTAACATACGTAATTGCTGAATGCATCTATCTGCGCTAAATACAGCGGAATAAGCTATTAAAGTTCGTCCTAGATATTGCAAGAATGTTAGATTTTATTACTTGTCACTGCTGCGGATCCGCTTGTCACAATGTTTTTATTTTTTGTGAAAAGTATTGGTGCGATCTCTATACGAGAATAAATTGTTGCAGGACTGACTGCACGAGATGTACTTACTCTTCAGAAAGCCAGCAATTTTTTTAAAAGATTCTCCTCCTCTTTCGTTTATTAATTTAACATACAGTTACTTAATGCGAAATCGAAAAGCGAAATGTATGTGTTAGGTACACCTCTGCCTGACCCTACGGTGATAACAGCCGTGATGATATGTGTATGTTTTTTTTACTTACTTATTAGTTAATATACTAGTCCATCCAGTCGGTACTAGTGCCTACCTAAAACGCAGGGAACTTTCGTCGTCAGGTTTCTTCCAGAAATATTTTGCGTTTATTAAATGAATAAATAGCCTTACAAATATCATAGTCCCTTCTTGCACCGTATTTAGCCCCTGTGAAAAGCAACAAATACCGCAGTAGGTAGTTATATAGATGTTCTGTTTTGTAATATCCGGCTCCTCTCGGCAGACAGATTGGTATCGCAAATAGCACATTTGATTGCTGTGCGATGCTATTAGTAAATCAAGACCGTTCGTGTCAGAGGGCGATTCTATCTTTAAATGCAGACCTTTACCGAGTGATTCAGTGTAGTTTTTAACTCAAGTTATGATTCGATTAGATTAAAAACAAAAATTTAACTCGTAGAAGGTCTGGAAATCATGGTAAATTAGATGCTAACTGAAAGAATAGGAACTAGTAGAACATTTTTATATTATTAATTTTGACGTCATATTCAGACGTTAATAAGTCGAAGAACAAAGTCTGTACCTGAAAATATCAAGCGGGTACAAAAACTGGGCATCTATCAAATCCCAACAACCTCATTGCTTATCAACGTGAAAAATCAAAGCAATCTCACCACCAACAATAACATTATTTCATTAAAACGTACAATACAGTGTTCTTGAAACGCGGAAGTGAAACATTTTCCAAGACGCTTTATATAATCGCTTCCTATTGAATAAACACGTCAAGACTTAGCTTCGTCTTATTTTCTTAGCTCGTAACTCCTTTTATGTTATATAAAATGGCGATATTAATTAAAACGTTAATAATGATTGCTTGTGAGATTTGCTTTAAATATATTTAACTGAATTAATTAAATGTTTATATGATTGTAATGCTAGCCACATGCGTAACGATTTACTTGCACAAATTTTGACTTGCGCAAGTCTAACATGAAAGTGTTGTAAGAAATTTGCGCAAATTTCTAAAACACACGAAACGATTTACTTGCGCAAGCCTAAATTTGCGCAAGTAAATCGTTACGGTTGTGGCTAGCATAAGTATAGTCTATATAGTGTGTAGTGTATAGTCTATTACACAGTACAAGAATTTCTAATGGATAAATTCAATAATAATAATACATAACTATGAATAACAGATATATTTTAATAAGTAAAATAACAAAAATAATTTATAACTTAATAATTATACTACATTAATAATAATGAATAATTTTTAAGCGAGTAAAGAAATAAGCAATACTAAATATAATTAAATAAATAATATATGAATAGATAGACCTGCATATAAAATATTAATAGAATAAGTGAATGAATGGAAATATAAGTACATAGGGTAATAGTATATAAAATAATTATAACTTAATAATAAGGAAAATTAATAAAGCGCTCTTCCTCTCTCTAGCTATTTAAAAATTTGCTGTGCCCGACAGGGTCCATAATTGTTTCTATTATTATTTCTTTTATTTACCACCTGTAATTGTACATTATGGATTGCAATAAACAATTTGAGATTTTAAGGTTATATGATTTGCTGGTGTGGCAAAGTGATGGATGTAGTTTTTGTGTTTCATTTGTTTTATTGGTATTTTTAGAGTCCGCGCCACCACTGAAGTTCGGCGGAAAATTGTGGAACTACATTTTTTGTAATGACATAGACAATAGCGCCGCGTCAAAAGGCCTTCAGGTTTTGTTTCATACGGCTAAAGCTGAAGTCTGCAATTTTGTAATCGTTTTATTAATGTATTCAAGGACACTGAACGAGACACAATAGAAGTTTCATTTCATTCAGGCGTTTAGTGATTTTCAAAGTGTCCTTGTGTGTAAAATTAAAGGACTAAAATCCTTTAATTTGTAATGATCGGTATTTCGACCTCATGTCACTAGATGGCGTTAGAAGTCCGGCCACGATAATTTAAAAACATAATTATCATTGAGGGACAAATGAGGGTGGCAGTAAAATAAAATAAGAAATCTGAGAGATGACGATTAGAGACAAAGAGCTAACGGCTGCTCCGTAATCAATTTACGCAACATCTGCAATTACTAATTGTTAAGGCCATCATTACTCAGAAATTTACGTTGTTTGTAATAAAAAAGTATAGTCGCTAGTGACAAGTGTGTGCAAGTGCAGCAACGGGCCTGCGGATACGCCCTTTATCACTTGGACGACGTGTTGAGTTAAAATAATCGACAACTAAAGTAATATTGAAGTCCTATTACGTCAGATGAGTGGTTGACCTACAGACCAGTATATTCGCCACGGCTCTTAAGGAACTACTTGGTCTCGGGGCTTAGCGCGGTTACCTACGACACAGGGGGCTTCAAGTTCAAACCTATGTTAAGGATTTCTTTTTGATAATTAGGACACTTTTTGTATTCTGTTTGTATTTTTTTTTACTTTTTTATTGTTTATTCTTTTATTAGTTTCTTATGTTTTTCTTGTTTTTTTTTTATGTTCGTCACTTTCAATTAATTTAGTCGTAAGGTATCGCCAGAATCGCATAGAAATTTAAGGATTATTTTTGAATATAGATATATTACACATGTTAACCTTTCATTGAACAGTTCCTTTGAACCCCGGTCATCACATTGGCGCCCACGGGTTAACTGCATGAAAGTTTAACAGGGTGTATAACGATTCTTGTTGTACAGGTATTATCCTAAACAAACGGTAACTAATATATACTTTCGTGATCTCTAAAGCTCTAATACTCTTATATTTAACGAGTTAAATTGTTTTTTATTGTTTAAATTTTTACTATGGCTACTTTAATCATGGATGTTAATGCATTGTATAAAGATGAGCTCGAGTTTGAGTTGGCTTGTCGAGGGGTTTCAGATTGTAAGACCGTGGCGACTATGCGAAAATTTTTGCGGGAAATTTTAATACGTGAGCAATCAGGTGAGTCGTCCATTTCTTTTAAAGTGCCTAAATCCTGCATTGAGAACCCAGGAGATGAGATACTGGTTTGTGAAAAGAAATTAACAGCTATCAATTTACTTATATCTGAAGTATCACACAGTCCTGAACACTCGTTTTGTAGACGCATACACTCTCGTTTGACACACTTATCAAACCGTGCAAAACTAGTCATACCTTCGAAATCTAGTGACATTGAAAATCATTTGGCTTTGTTAAAAAATATCCAAGATACCTTATCGTCATTAAGGCGTCTTGAGCAAGAAGAAGGTGAGGAAGATGATGGAATTTCTGAGCATGATAAGGACATCTTACAGAAGTCTCTGGGCGAAGAAGCCATGCAGATTATGGAGCAATTGGAAAAGTGCCGGAACCCAAGGGAAAAATCTTCGCCGCAGAGGGATGAGATTGAGATTCATCAAGACCGTATGTCTACGGTGTCTAACGCTGTCACACCACGAACCGCCTTGGAGAGACCTACTACCTCTACGCGTCACCCTGGTTTACAGAGGACGTCTACATTTGATAATGGCTTCCACAAACGGAAGTTAGTGCCGACTAAAGATTGGGGGGTCAAGTTTAGTGGTAAGGGCACAGTAAGTGTAAACGCGTTCTTGGAAAGGGTTGAGGAACTTAAAGAGGCGCGGAATGCTACCGATGAGGACTTATTTCGGTATGCCATAGACTTCTTCGAAGAAGACGCGTTGATATGGTTTAGGGCTAATAAAAGTTTTGCGTTAAATTGGTCACAATTAGTAAGGCTACTGTTAGACACATTTCAGCGGCCGTATTACCAAGAGGAGCTATTGGAAGAGATTAAGCGGCGTACTCAAAGTAGTCAGGAAAGCATTTTGATCTACATAGCTATTATGCAGAACATGTTTAATCGACTTCCCATTCCGATTCCTGAAACGCAAAAGTTAATAATACTTAGAAGAAATTTACAACCATATTTTCAGAGAGCTATATGTCGAGACACTTTCGATTCAGTGACTGAATTAACTTCAATTTTAAGGATTATTGAACGCACTAAGTTAAGCTGTGAAAATTTCAAGGAACCTACCCAAAGTGATTACTCTTTGGAAAAAGATTTAGCCTATAAGGGTAGCACTACGAGGACATCACGAAACGAAAATACCACTGAGCTAGCAGCCATGGATAATAATGAAGTACTTGTAACAAAATGCTGGAACTGCAGAACTCCAGGACATCGTTTCAGGGATTGTAAGTTGCCAAAACAGAGGCTCTTCTGTTATAGATGTGGGCGTTTTGGGAAAACGACAAATAAATGTCCGTGCAATGCCACCGATAAGGGAAACGACAAATCGGAGTCGATGCCAGCCGATCGTACCCCGAAAAACTAAGTCATTCTACCTCGGATGATTGGCAACAATGGCTACACACGGTTTCGATGTTTTGGAAGACAGGGAAAATATGTAATATAAGTAAACGCAGTCAAGATAATCGATATTATGCTGAACTAAAAATTTTAAACCAGTCATTTGTGGGATTATTAGATTCGGGAGCCACTATCTCAGTGATTTCGCGGCAATTTGCAACGAGAATTATGAAATTGGGGTTTTCAGAGCATAAAGTTGACAAGGAAATGATCTCCACGGCTGATGGCACCTACCATACAATGGATTCCATTTTGCATTTACCTATTGAATCAATGGGAAAATATTATGTGGTAGATTTTTACATCATGGATTGTTTGAAACATGATATTATTTTAGGCATGAATTTTTTTGAGTTGTTCAATTTAGCAATAGGGACAGGCAAATCAGTCGCTAACATTACGGAAATAAGTGTACAGCAACCTGTGATTTCGAGAGATGAACTGTCTGCTTCACAGAAAGAACGTCTTGATGAATTGTTGGAAGAAATAACAGCAGACATTGGTAAGGGTTTGGGAAGAACGTCGCTGATCAAGCACAGAATCGATACTGGGGACAGCTTGCCCATCAAACATAGACAGTACCCCTTCGCTCCCCCAATCATGGCAGAGCTTGAGAAGGAAATACAGAACATGCTTGATAATGACGTAATAGAACCCTCCTATAGTTCATGGCGTTCTCCGGTACTCCTAGTGAAGAAATCATCTGGTAAGAATCGATTGTGCCTCGACAGTCGCCAGTTAAATAGGATTACAGTGAAAGACTCTTATCCCCTGCCTAGGGTGACATCCATCTTAGACAGTCTAAAAAATGCTCAGTTCCTATCTACTATTGATCTACGATCAGCATTCTGGCAAATACCGCTTGAAGAATCAAGCAAGGAAAAAACTGCTTTTGGGCTCGCCGGAAAAGGGCTTTATCAGTTTAAAGTCATGCCATTTGGACTAATTAATGCGTCTCAAACACAACAACGTTTGATGGATCGGTTGTTTACGCCGGAATTTGAGACTCGAGTGTTCACTTACTTGGATGACATTGTCATATGTGACAGCAGTTTTGACAGCCATTTATCCTCATTGTCACATGTTAAAAATCAGCTTAAAGAGGCAGGATTGACGATCAACCTGGAGAAATGTGTATTTGCGAGATCATCCTTAAAATACTTGGGCTACATCGTAGACAAGGAAGGATTACGTACAGACCCGGATAAAGTAAAGGCGATACTCGATTATCCCAGGCCTACTACTTACACGGAGCTAAAGCGATTTATTGGTCTAGCTAGTTGGTACAGACGGTTTGTGGAAAATTTTGCCATTGTCGCAGCTCCGCTCCATGAACTAACCAAGGGAGGAAAAAAGAATAAATGCATCGAATGGAATAAAGAGGCTGAAGATTCCTTTTTAAGCCTGAAGACTGCCCTGACCTCGACACCGGTGCTAAGAGTACCAGATTTTACAAAACCCTTTTCCATTCAATGTGACGCGTCTAATAGGGGAACTGGTGGAGTTTTAATTCAAATAGTCGACGGACTCGAGGTTCCCATTGCTTACACGAGCAGAAAACTCTCAGAAAGAGAATGCAAGTATTCAGCATCTGAACGAGAACTATTAAGCGTTTTACATGCCGTAGAACAATTTCGTCCATATGTTGAAGGGAATCATTTTAAAGTTATCACGGACCATAGTGCCCTTCAGTGGCTACATCGTAACAAGGATCCTCACGGACGTTTGGCAAGGTGGGCAATGCGCTTGCAGCAATTTGATTACGAAATAGTCCACCGCAAAGGCAAATATAACACTGTGCCGGATGCGTTATCGAGAGCGATTGATGAGGAAATTAACATAATAGAGGTAAAACCAGAAGACAAAGATGACTGGTATAAATCAAAAGAAGACTTGGTGCTGTCTGGGAAGAATGAACTGGATTGGGAAATTAGTCAAGGACAATTGTGGAAACATTTGGAATTAAAACAATTTCCAGATGAGAATGATAGTTGGAAACTTGTGATTCCAGAATCGCTTCGCCAAGGCATCCTTAAGGAATGTCATGATGACCCTACAGCTGGTCATTTTGGGGTTAAAAAATCGGTCAATCGCGCGAGACAGCGATATTTTTGGCCGACATTAATAAAGGACATGAAAACCTATGTGCGGAAATGTGAAGTGTGTGCGAAATATAAACACTCTCAAAATAGGCCATCAGGATTAATGGGAAAGCAACGAGAGGTAACAGAACCATTTCAAATTATATCTATGGACTTAATGGGGCCCTTTCCAAGATCGAAGCATGGCAATACTATGCTGCTAGTCATAACATGCTGGTTCAGCAAATTCTGTTTTTTATACCCTCTTCGGAATGGAAAGGCATCAAGTATAGCTCGAATACTGGAGGAAGATATATTCTTAATGTATGGAACCCCTAGCGTAATAGTTTGTGATAATGGCAAGCAATTTGTATCCAACCAGTTTAAGGACCTAGTCTCAGAATACGGTGTAAAGCTATGGTATACCCCTTACTACCATCCTCAGGCCAACCCCACTGAACGAGTAAACAAAGTCATTGGCTCGGCCATAGCTTCTTACGTCGAAGACAATCACAAAGAATGGGACAAGTACATACCGCACATAGGTCATGCAATCAGAACATCGGTGCATGAAGTGACAGGAAAAACGCCGGCCTATTTGTTTTTTGGACGAGAGACAATGCTTGGGGGCATGAAACCCTACACCTTTGAACCGGGCGAAACGATTACTTTCGACAAAGAGAAATTTGAAAGGAATATAGCCATTAGGGATAAGATCTATAATGAGGTTGCGGAAAGGATGCGACAGTCACACGAGACTAACAGCGAACAGTACAACAAGAGACGTCGCATTTGTAAATATAATGTGGGTGATCTGGTCTGGAAGCGCACTAAACTTTTGTCAAATGCAGACAAGTCTTTCATGTCCAAATTAGCTCCTAAATTTGAAAAAGCAGTCGTAGCTGAGAAGATTTCAGACGATGTTTACAGATTAAAGAGTTTCAGGGGCAAAGATTTAGGAAAATGGCATTCTTGTGACCTTAAACGTTGGGTTTGAATCCGGTTGGATTCTTGAGAGGAGAGGGGATATTGTAATGATCGGTATTTCGACCTCATGTCACTAGATGGCGTTAGAAGTCCGGCCACGATAATTTAAAAACATAATTATCATTGAGGGACAAATGAGGGTGGCAGTAAAATAAAATAAGAAATCTGAGAGATGACGATTAGAGACAAAGAGCTAACGGCTGCTCCGTAATCAATTTACGCAACATCTGCAATTACTAATTGTTAAGGCCATCATTACTCAGAAATTTACGTTGTTTGTAATAAAAAAGTATAGTCGCTAGTGACAAGTGTGTGCAAGTGCAGCAACGGGCCTGCGGATACGCCCTTTATCACTTGGACGACGTGTTGAGTTAAAATAATCGACAACTAAAGTAATATTGAAGTCCTATTACGTCAGATGAGTGGTTGACCTACAGACCAGTATATTCGCCACGGCTCTTAAGGAACTACTTGGTCTCGGGGCTTAGCGCGGTTACCTACGACACAGGGGGCTTCAAGTTCAAACCTATGTTAAGGATTTCTTTTTGATAATTAGGACACTTTTTGTATTCTGTTTGTATTTTCTTTTACTTTTTTATTGTTTATTCTTTTATTAGTTTCTTATGTTTTTCTTGTTTTTTTTTTATGTTCGTCACTTTCAATTAATTTAGTCGTAAGGTATCGCCAGAATCGCATAGAAATTTAAGGATTATTTTTGAATATAGATATATTACACATGTTAACCTTTCATTGAACAGTTCCTTTGAACCCCGGTCATCACAAATTTTACAAAATATTTATGGAAATATTAAACACATAACATAACGTAACATCACGCCTGTAATCTCCGAAGAGTTAAGCAGAGGTACCTATAGCATATTCATATTTGTGTTTTTTTTAAATATGTTTTGGTCATACGTAATAGGGGGCCAGCCTATTGCCATTGACTGGGCACGAATCCAGACTCCGGGCTGCTACTGCTAGCGGTCGGTTCTCAGTTATATATGTGGGAAATAATACAGATTAGTATAATATTCATTTAATGTTAGTACATACATGTTATCAAAATACATAAAAGATCGTATCTAAAATTATATTCAGCACATTTAATAATTTCCCTTTAATTTACATACTTAGCTGGCTTCAGCAAACTTATTTAGGAATTACAAAATAGTTAGGATTGCATACGTTGATTCTTGTTACCCTTATTCAGCGACGGCAGGTAATATTTTTAGACAGTTGTGAACTCGTTGCATGAGAGCTGCAAGCAGACTGATCGATCAGTTCGACGCCCCTCCTCCAAACGTTCGTTTACTGAGCGGCCCGCCGCACGCGCATTCATGTGGCGGACGCGACGTCGTCACGCACGTTTCCATTTGCATCGATAACATTATACAATATTAAATCTATATAGAGATAATATTTGTTTTTAGTGTAAATGTTCAACTACAAAATGAACGATACGTACCTACTGCTCCAGGAATTATCAACTTTATCAGCTTTTTACATGCTTATGACTAGTTTGTTTTACCCAAATCCGATATTGTAACAAATTAATATACAATGTAAGTAACATGTTGGGCTTAGTTCGCATTGTTTATTTTGTATTAGTTTGTAGAACATTAGACAGAAAACCACAAATTGACCGGTACAGAATAAATAAACTACTCCACATACATAATTCACTAGAAAATCTAGTGTTTACAAAAATTACAACTTTACAATAACAATATTCGGTCATAGAAAAATACAGGTAGGTATCTCCACCAGAATAATTACACTAGGTACCTAAGTCGACAACTAACAATAGGTAAACATGTCAGGTAATCTCTCATCAATAATATTTTGCAAAAAATTGGGATAGCTTCTTCTATGTTCCAATAATGAACTCTCCTACATTTCAAAAAACCGAATCGTGAAATTTCTACCTTGTTTATGTAGCTACCTTTTACAGTCATTCAATTTCAGGAGTCAAATCAAGCATCAAATAGTACAACTTCATTTTCTTATTGAGATTTGTAATGAGTTTCTTGCATACAGAACGATAATTTCAAAATTCATAATCTTAAATGTTTGCAGCTGAAATCAGAATAAAATAATTTAAACCATAACGCGAACTAAATCGCAGTTAACAGCCACAAAAAATAAAATCCTAACGTTTAACTTTTGAAACAGTTACAAATTGCAGTTTTGGTTAACTAAAAAGACATCAGTCAGTGTCGAGGTACTGACTACATCAGACTACATACAAGTCTACGGACCGAAGCCAAAAGAAAGGGTGAATGATTTATTGAATGGATCCAAAGAATATGACGTTGCAATACTTTGTATTTTCGTTCAACAGATAATGACCCCGTGTCATCAGCTTACAGCTGTGGCCAAACTGAGCCGAATCCTGTGCGGGATGCGGAACGAAATTCGGTTTAAAATAGCGTGAATAATTAACTTCACGTCCTAATCATTATGACAATCAAGGCACGCAGACGCGTCCCGCGGCCCGCGTTGGATTTGCTTCAGTGTGACCAGAGCTTTAATTTCCTTTTGACTCTTCTTGCTGAGGTCAGTGGCCAAAGAAAAAGCTAGATCACTAAGCTAATTCATATAGCACACCTATATACACCGAAAAAAAAAATATCATAAGATTTTACGTAACCGAGTCGAGCGACATATCAGGCAGACTCACTATGATTAAACGAAATCAGACCTTTCAAACACGAACTTATATTACACTTCTGAGTTGTACACGAAATATCCCAACAAATAGGGAAATATGTAATAAAACTTGCCGTAACGACAGACAAATTAAAAGCCGTACACAAACCGGGAGACGGAAAGCAGAACTTGCTCCTAGAATTTTCTGCTCAACTTATTTCAGTACTACAGAAAGGTACAAGTTCTGTGTTGGACTCTTATTTCACTAATTTGCAGGGAACTTCAATTTCGAGATGTTTTCTAAATATATATTACATTCCTTTGATGTAAGTGAAAGTTTAGATGCAATACAATTATGTATCATTCTACATATTACTTAATAACAACGCATAAAGTAAAAATAAACTAAATAGTTACGAATGGTAGGAGAAGCTCAATTTATTGTTATGCAATTCAGAGGGACATATTATAAAAAACAAAACACAAAACTGTCACGCAGGTTTTCCTTCAGACATACACAAGACTACAGGACCTAAACGCAAGTCTTATAATGCCTTATCCACTGCAGTATACAAAATCAGAAAAATATATTATATCCTTCAGGATATATGCTTGTTAGATAGTGTGTTGAAAACATAATACAACTAATTTTATAAGAAAAAAAAAAAACGATTAAAATCATATTAACATGCAAACATTCAGATTTTTTGTTTGTTTATTCTACAAGCAACATATTAACGTATAGTGTTTTAATTTTGTAGTCTAATCAATAGATTTTTGTAAATAGGTAAATGCTTCATATTTTGCAATAAATGACTGCGCTTTAGCTAATGTCAGCCTCTTGAGGAGCAGGGTTTTCAAACCTAGCCATACTTTGCTGGTGACAGTTTAAGTCCTATGGGAAGGGGCTACGGGTTTCCCGACATTATGCCAATCCGAGAGTATAATAAAATTATTCTTTGAGAAAAGACTTAAAACATCACCTGTTTCCTATAATTTTATTTAAAATCGGAGCAAAAGCAATTGGTCGCTTTAAAAATCTACAAACCACTGCACTCATAAAAAAAATGCATTTTGCGAGTTGCTACATTTTAATATATACCAGTGGAATAGGTTTTTATTGTTTTGATAGATAGATAAACCAATAAAGCTCGTTCAGAATTTTCGTTTTATTAGTTTAAAAACTACGCGGGCGTGGAACAAAACAATGCTTTGACTGCACGAAAGAATGTTCACGCTTATTATATTTTTCGTTTTTTTATTTTGTCATGTCCTTTTTGTAGCAGCAGTATTGAACATTCTTTTCTCGAGAACCATTTCATTTCGGTTTCCAAGCATCAAATATTTACGAGGACTAAACTATCAATGAATACGATTGCCGATTTGACTTACCCAAACGTTAAAGAATTGTTTAAGAACTTAAAAAGCTGAGACGAATTCATTCAGCGGGGAGTTGCGTGGAACAGATAAAACGTACCATATAAGATATTCAAATCCCTTAAGTGCACGTTGCGGTTGAATTGCGAGAAAAAGTCCCATTTTGAAACGTTGTAAAACTCTTTATTATTCCAGCTTTGCAGGTGTCTCGAAGGAGATACAATGGGAACCGGGACTGACGGCTGTTACCGTGGAAAACCGGGACACTGCGACCGAAATAATAGTTTTTTGCTCTAGAAAGGTTTGAGCTGGGTTGTAGTTAAGCGTAGGCGAAAAATTGGAGACGTAATATTCAGTGGGAACGGAAACGCGACGGACTATATTTTGTTTGGTTTTCCGAAGATGAATTTGTGAAATGGTTTCAGATTTTTTCCATAATACAGTGTATTTTTTTGATGTGGAGTGGAAGATTTTATATTCCTTTAAACACGGTGCTATAATATAAGATTTGTAAGATAGACCGATAGATTAAGAAGTTATTGTTAGTTAGCATGCAACACGATCTGTTAAGATCTGTAACCGATAGAGCTCAAGATTACAAAGGCAAATAAAATAGCCACCAGCGTTTATTTAAGTAGTTGAATCATCCATGATAATCAACCGATACCTACCTATTTATACGTAGAAACTTCTCAGATTTTTTTACATAATATTATCATAAATAGATATAATACGAGAATGAGTCTGTAAACTCCTTTGTTTCAAACCTGCATAGCACTCAATTATTGACACACAGCCTACACAACTTGATAGTAACAGTGCCATAATTCTCAGCACATCATTTAGGTCCTCAGATAAGTTACACTGTAACGTCATATTCGTACCTAGATCTCACTTCTGGCATGGAAACGAGCACCGCGTGAGTTTTTACGACCCTATAAATTTTTAACGTTCCAAAAAACAGCGTCTTTTTACTCTCTAAAAAGAGTAAAAACCAGACGTAGTTCTGGCGCGATTACAAAATGTATAACTGAATTCGTTTGTAGCTAAATGAATATAAATAATGTGATATTTACATCATTTCCAAGTTTATTGCCATACCGCGAACTCGGTCGACTGTTGTAACAATTTCAGAAATAAATGACTGTTTTTTATGTTTTAAATTATGTATTATAAAAGCGCCTTATTTTTCATTTTGGAAGGCTGTTTAGATGTTTACTTATAACTGTTTTTGTAAAAAATAAAACAGTAATAAGGAACCTTTTTTTAATTTTTGAGAGGAATGTACTAAGGTTGATCTGTTTTAAACTTTCTTCTTCCAAAACATAAAAAAAAAAAATCTAGCCTAAGTAAATATTATATTTATTTTATAATAAGAAACACTTTCTAAACGAATCAGTCATAATAGTTTATCATCAAGCTAAGTACTCCATTATCTCCGTTTGTAATGGACGCCTATACCCAACATGGTGGTAGCCTAACCTGTCATCGCATGACGTCATCATAATTATATCTGTAGCGCTACAAGGTTCGTTTCGCGCGTGGCCAAAATCGGAATCAACGACATCATCTTTTTTTAGCATTGAAAATGGTTTTTCGATCGCTTATGACGACTTATACCCGTTATCAAGAGAAATGCGACCGGGGCTAGCGTCCTCAATTATTAAGATAGAAAAATGAAAATGGTATCAAAAGATGCGTTACTGAAAGGGCTACAAAAAATAGGACATTTTGGGACTTTTTCAAAGAATCTTAAACTTCTCAAAAACGAAAAGGGATATAGAAAAAATTCAAAAAAAGAATTAAAATTAGACCATTCTGGTTTCAATAGGATTATAATTAAGGATGAGATGTTTACCCCTTTCGGAGACACCTCTGATTTTTAATTAATGAAATAAAGTAATTTTCAATGCGCCAGAAGGTCATGGGACCATGAGTCCTGTGGATCTATTCCATAATTACACAAATTTTCACCAACAGCGCGGGCCCCTGTCAACGTCATTCGAGCGTCAAAATATTCTTGTAGCAACATCTGCAACGTTTTTTGGGTTTTATTATTTTGAAACCGACAGGAAAATTGAGAATGTTGCGTGTGATCAAAAAATCAGTTTATTTTTCTGTTGAAATGTTTTGTTTTGTTTATGAAACAACTGACTGTCGTTTCGTTTCCATACAAACTTTTACTTCCTGTTGGGCATTGCCAGGGGTGGAGTTCAAAATCATCCTACCTTTTGGGTTCCTAAATATTCACCCTCTTATTAATAAACGTTGCTTAGAGTTAAGAGACTTTTAAACGTCTAAAATGTATGGTTAAACAGGTGCTAATTATTACTTAACTTTAAGCAGCGTTTATGAATAACTGGAAATCCTAATTAATATTATAAATGCAAAAGTGAGTTTGTTTGTTTGTTTGTTACGCTTTCACGCTAAAACGGCTGAACAGATTTGGCTGAAATTTAGCACAAGGGTAGACCATGACCTGGAGAAGGACATGGGATCTCTAGGATTTTTATCCCGATATTTCCACGGGATCGAGACTTATGCGGGTGAAACCGCGGGGCGCAGCTGGTATTAAATAAAACTTCTCCTATGGGACTTAAACATAAGGGTGTACTATTGGTACATCTCTGCTTAACTCTTCCGGGATTACAGGCGTGATGTTATGTTGTGACATACGTACATAATCTGCGTTCGCAATGTATTTGCCAAACATGTAAATAGACACGAATTTTAGGAAAAACAACTGTCATGCATATATGTTCATATTTTTTATGACATTTTTTAACAGCACTTGTCAGTCTAAAATCAACTTTATTTACACACACAATACACACTCGATAAAGTTGATGTTTGTTTAAGTGGATCTAACATCAATTGGAGACAAGGATTTAAATAGACGATACATAAACTAACGCCTTCTTCCTTGGGAGTAGGCAGAAACTAAAGAACGCCACCTGCTACGATCCTTACATACTACTATTGCCTCGTTAATGTTATTAACTAAAATTTCTGAATTTTCTTTTGACTCCGCATGTCAAAATTCAAAATTCAAATTCAAAAGTCATTTATTCAAACTAGGCTGAGAATCAGCACTTAAAAGAAAAAAACGGCGAGACGTTAATTGAATCTTCACATTATACTTGACTGGCTTCCGCCAGCGGTTTTGCTCGCATGTTATGACGATAATAAATAGCCTATGTTGTAGGTCCTCATACAAAATTTCATCAAAATCACAAGGACACGACGTGTTGCCATGCCAAGTGCCGAACGCAGAGTGAGCCACGAGTAATCCTATATAAGCGGCGAGGTGGCTCACTCTGCGTTCGGTGGTTGGCGTGACAACACGTCGTGTCCGGGTTCGCAACAAGTCAATCGTCATCCTGAGGAGGCCTCGTTGAGAGGTGAAACACGTGTCGATTTCTTACAGGGTTCTTTATGACTCTTTAAGAACAGTTATTTATTTATTTAATACTTCAAGCACACAAATGTACAGAGGCGGACTTAATGCCATAGGCATTTTCTATCAGTTAACCTTTGGTTAATGCAGAGACAAACAGGTGCAATAGCGAAAATTGAGGATTTTTTTATTTTTAAATATAAAGATATACATATATACCTATTAAAATCTATAAACATAATAAATACACATAATTATATATAAATATAAGCACAAATAAGACAAATAATGGGAAAACATTACCGTTGTGGATAAGGTTACTAAATATACGTCGTCTATTGTATTTTTATATTAGGTATCTCACCAAAACACTTTTATGATACAAATAATATGAACACTGAGTCATCTCAGTACAATGTTTTTTATCTGCCTTTTATTACTCAGTCATATACATTTTTGTAGTACCTATACATTCTCAAAGTTTCTTCATAAAGAAACTCCACATTACCTCTAGATTCATAACACTGTTGACTAGTGCCCAAGAACCGAATTAACTCAATAAACCTTTGAGACTCGAGGTACTGAAGAAAGAATTGCTTTCCGACTCTATGCTTTTGTTATTATGATCTAACTTTGTAGGACAGAAACTTATATTTAGTCGATTTATTCGGAAGTCATAGGAGTCAATTAAGATTGATGAGAGAAAAGTCTAGTCTTGTTCTAGGTTAGGATGGTTAGTAGTGTCGTAAAGTGTATACGTAATTTATTAAAAACTAGTTATTACCCGTGACTTCGTCTGCAATCCAGGATGTAAAATAGCTTTTTGTCCTTTTTCAGGTTAAGGTCTACCCCTGTGCCAAATTTCATCCAAATCTGTTAACCCGTTTTAGCGTAAAAGCGTGACAAATAAAAAAACAAACTCACTTTTTCATATAATATTATATTACTAGCTGCGCCCCGCGGTTTCACCCGTATAAGTCCCGTGAGAATATCGGGATAAAAAGAAAAAAAATATCCTATGTCCTAACCCAGGTCATGGTCTACAAACAAATTAGAGGATTATATCCAAGATAAAAATGCTTGGAAACATGCTGGTCCTGCTCCATAGGACAATTTAGAATCTAGACAAAATCTAACTGGTTGCTAATTTAATTGTATAATATATATATATATTTTTATTTTTTTATATTGGTTTTACATTCTGTGATTACTCGAACTCACACACTGAGTTATATTACTTGTAAAAATGCTAGGAATATCGTATAATTTTACAATGTTTGTAAATATGTGAGCACCATGCATCTATCACATGATTCATTTATCTGTCATTCCTTAATTTTTCATTATGTTTACCTATCGTGGTATAGTAATCTTATTCTAGGTGCATCGTCTTCACATATAATTATATAATTGATGTATACAAGATATTGTGAAAACATTTTAAAAGAGTAGGTAACGGTGGAGTTTCTTGCCCATTCTTCTCCATACGAAAACTACCTTTTGGAAGGGGCAACTAGAATCAATTATTATTTAAATGTTGACGTTCAAAAGTGCCTTTTTTGTGCCTAATTGAAATAAATTATTTGACTTTGACTTTGACTACCCATGTGCCAAATTTCATCCAAGTCTGTTGAGCCGTTTTGGCGTGAAAGCGTAACAAACAAACAAACTAACAAACTCACTTTCGAATGTATAATATTAGTAAGGACATATATAGCAGCACTAAAAAAAAAAACATTTATTTTGGACCAAACACATTTTACAAACCTGCCAAACGGCGTGACAGTTTGTCGGCAGGATTAGCGCAAGTCTTAAAACATTTGTTCTAAACAATCTAATTGAACATCTAAGTAAAAATAAATAATGATAATAATTTGGTTTAGGAAATTAGATCTTTTTTTAGAAAATGTACTTTTTGTTGGCATAAAGCATCCTAAAAATCGAGACGTTTTCCTACTCGAGCATAGTTTGAACAATTTTGCTTCAGCACCCAAAATTTAACGTGTAACTTTTGAACGTATTACTACCCAAAATTGAACGTGTATGTTTTGAACGTAGTTACTACATTAAAAAGTTACACGTTCAATTTTGGGTAGTACTACGTTCAACTTTTGAACGTAGTACCGGTAAACTGCCCTAACTTTGCCTGGCGTCCTAAGTTTGCCTATAATGAAAATGATGTAATATCTTTTTCATTTTACTTGTATGGCAATCGAAACTTAAAGCTGTCTATAAAATCTCAAAGTTTCCTTTGCCATACAAGTAAAATGAAAAAGATATTACATCATTTTCATTATAGGCAAACTTAGGACGCCAGGCAAAGTTAGGGCAGTTTACGGTACTACGTTCAAAACATACACGTTCAATTTTGGGTAATAAGTATCAAAATGATTTTGTTAATTAATATTTACCTACAGGAATCTTAAAGACCTATTGGAATAACTAGTGAATAATAAAATCTCAAATATAAGAATCTTGAATTGTAATCCTGATCTAATTTAGTTATTCTATTTACCTTCGCAAGCAGTATATCGTCCATGTTACTTTCTATCAAGTCAAGCATACATCTTAAAGATTTTCCGCATTAAAGAATAATATTTAGAACCCAAGCTCTGAAAATAAAAAAACAATTTTGTTTTGTTAAGAAAAGGGGTAGCTGATACAATCCGTTGGGAAACTTTTCACAATCAAGAAGCTTTCTTGACTTTTTATCTATTTTTGAAATTTCTACTTCATGCGGCAGTTGCTTCGAGTTTATGAGAACAAGCATTCTTTTAGTTGTTACTTTAATTAGTTTTTTGAAAGCTATTAAAATTATTTTAAGGCTAACTTGCTAACTTTTGAACTAATTATGATACGCAAAGTAAAGGGTAGTCTAAAATTGAGATAATTTCTACAGTTTGGAAGGCAGAATTACAGTACTTGATTAACCATAGGTCCTGGTCCAATGCCAATAGAATTAGGGCAAAAACAAGTCTGTGAGTCTTTAAAACCCATAGAGCATTAAGTGCTTTATGGCACACAACTCATAAATTCACTCGTTATTTAATTTGCAATGTTAATTAATCATCACGGGCGTGTATCACTGCACTAATGATGCTCACATTGGCCTCACTATATGATTTTTCCAACAGACGTACAAGTCAACTTTCCGCATCATTTGGTATGGGATACTAATGGATTGCGAACAGAGCTGTTGTCTCGACAGCGCTTTTTGCAGACAAAGTAAAATGACGCGCGGTTATGCTCTAGTTCTCTATTTCTCGTTCCTTCAGATTCTGTAGATACCATTCTTAGCAGTACATACTCTGTTACTTCGCAGTGTTTCTTATATCCACTCATATTCATTAATCTTCTGTACCTAGCCCTGAATTATTGTATTGTTGGAATAATACTACAGTAATATTTTATATCAGAATCCATTTGCATGTTTTATTGTGAATACTCTGTACGATTCTTCACAAAAGAACTCTGTCCGTAAATATCAATAGTTGTTACGTATTAAACTTATTCTGTTTGCGCAAAAATGTGAATGAAAATGTTCACGAAAATAGACAGTCAATTACTTTAGGTCCACAACAACGTCAACATTTTTCTGTTTGAATATTCATAATAATTTTGCCTTTCTTATTCGAGTAGCCCAATTTATACTTGGGTATCTGACCAATTTCATCATGTCCCTAGAGCAAAGAAAAACAAAATAACAAAGAAGTGACGTAAAGGTTAAATATTGTTAAAGTTTGAACAAACTTTGGCACGAAATAGATGTGCCCAAATGTTTTACATACAGGGTGACAGAAACCAGAGCGTAGAGGAGACGTAAACGGGACGACATCGAGACGAATTCTGTCCAGAGAGACAAAACAAATGCACCATACAACTGTAAACGTTTGCTTCAGTCCATTGACTACACCCTCTGTTTCCTTTTCATCATATTTCCGTACGGTGAGCATCGGCCTAAGTGTGAATATGAAGAGTTTGATTCAAATCAGAATCGACTTGATAAGAAATATTTGCGAAAAACAACTTTTATTGGCAATACTATAATACTATTTAATATTCATTTGGTATTCAAATACAAAAATACAAAAACACAAAATGTTTATTTCTGTACCAACTAGTTAACATTAGTTTATGATTGGAGCCTCCTTTTAAGCATGATGACGCCTGTGTTAGGAGAAAATAAAATAGGTAACTATCCCAATCTAAATAGGTACGAAACACCCCATTTACAACTTTGAAGTAAATCATTATTGACGTCTATAATCTTAACTTATTACGTCCTTGAATCAAAATATTATTACAAATAACTTTATTATGATATCATAAACCACAATTAATACAATAATGAAGTAACAAAATGACAATCTAAGCTAAGAATACAAAGTATAAGACCATAAAACGTCTAGAAAACTCCGATAACATCGATGTCTTGTCTTCTGCAAACAACGTCTCCATCCTGTATACAAATATATGTAGGTGGAGTAAATATTACCCTGACAATAGCCCCTGGCTTTATCTCTGGCTATTTGGAACACAAAAACAAAGCTATTATAAGAAATCTTGCCATCTGAAGATCTTCGGTATAAAACTTGATGACTCAACTTATCTATTGCTTGTTTTATCTTTGTTTTATTAGTATATTAGGATGAGTATTAGTTAAGTTTTCTAACACGCACACCCTCATAATACAACCTTGGACGTCAAATTACATCTTAGCAGGCACCAGCACATTTCTGAGAGGTTATTTTCCAAATACCTTTGAGTCATATTATTTTAATGGCATGATTAAACTAACTGGTCAGTTGAAACTAAATGTGTGTTCAAATTGTTTGGAAGTACAGAAGTAACGGGTTAAGGACCATAATAGTAAATGACAATGAAATGTTAGTGGCCCATTGCTTGCAAACTTGTTTGACTTGAATTGCTCCTGGTCAATTATACAGGGGTTCAAATGTGAGGGTGCCATAATCTGAGATTATAACTATGCATTAATAATTAAAAGAAAAAAAAATATATCCTAACTTAAATATCATCATTTCAGCCGAAAGACGTCCACTGCTGGATATAGGCCTATCCCAAGCACCGCCACTTCGACCGATTCTGTGCTTCTCGCATCCAGCGGATTCCTGCGGCCTTATAACTATAACTATTAGCAAACTAAAATAGTGCGTCGAAAAATTCATCCGCATCGCTTTCCATGTTATAAGAATATTATTCGTACTTACATCCAGGTCTTCTGATCAATGTTTTAACTGTAGACTACAAAAAACCTTTTAAAATTTACTTAATTATCGCCACACATCAAAAGCCCAATAATAAAACCCTTTACAAAAGTCATTCTCAATAACGACTCAATAAGAGGCGAAGAACATATCATTGGATGCATGAAGTGTAAAACCAATGTGATTGCTTAACCACTGAACCTCAAACATTTTCCTCTTTTTCAGTTGTTCGGTGTGTCCATTTTCGCCCTCTGTCTATGGATCTGCATCGAGCCTGGCTTTAACGAATGGATGCGTATCCTGGAGCTTCAGAAGTACTTCATCGGTATCTACATAATCCTCATTGCGTCTCTTGGTATTATGGTTGTCGCCTTCCTTGGTTGCGGCTCTGCTTTGATGGAAAATGTCATGCTGCTATATGCTGTAAGTTTGTTTTTATATATGTTCTAATATAGTACCTGTATTTAAGTCACTGGCTCCTGAAATACAGGTACTCCAACCTAGCTCTTGAGCCAGGGTCTCACAAAACTGTAACCTGTTTTTATGGCAATAAAGAAATTTATTTATTTAATTTATTTATTTAATATGTTATTCGATTAGTACCTATCTATGGTAATCTATTTAACAAGATGAATGTTGCATCATCGATTCGAAAAGAAGAAAGAGGATTATTATCTTTTTAAATAGTAGATACCTACAGCAGTTGGTAGTAAATAGTTTGGTGTAACTATCCAGGAATACAATTATATTAAGTAGAAAAATCCAATCCTGATAGTACGCAAAGTTTCGCAGTGAAACTGAATCGCTTGTGGAGTGATGCTCTCATAGTTTTACTAACTTTTGCTGACTAGTCGCACAATAGGGCAGTACGTCTACTTACATACCTTTGCTTTAACCCTTCGAGATGACCTCTCGCTAGTTTTATTATATTAGTGAAAAAAAAAAAAAACTCAATTTTGTGAAATAACCTTACTCAATTTCAATGGCATCTCTCTAGCAGCACAGTAGCATAATTCCGTTCAGTTTGTTATTTAATCTAGCGTTAAATTCTTGGCACCATATTAGATTTCCTTGAACGAAAAACAACTGACTAAATTCTGATCTTATCTGAGTTAGTAACAATTGCTTTGGATTTAGACAAATACAAGTCGTATTAATATTAGTGTATAGTTATAAACTCAGTTACAAATCTAAGTCTGCCTATCTCAGTGTCTGCCAAGTTTTCACATGAATATATGTTATCTTGTCAAGACATGTATTACTTCAACGAAAGCTCCACAGAACATTTTTACAATTTATATATTTGTTTTTCTTCATTCTGTACTTTTATTCGCCTTTTGTAAGCATGTGAAAAACTCAGAGAAACGTTTTTTTTAATCGGCTCGCGTGCAGCATTATTTATTCAGTCACGGTTCTGGTTTTATTTCTTCCTTTAGGACTTGACAACAGGTTAGCAAAAAAAAATGTTTTCTTAGGCACTAGTTGTGGCTGTATAATGTTTTACACTTATTGCTATTTACATCTGGAAGCACTCAAAAAGCAGGTTTAATTTTTATCTAGATAACTTTATCTAAAAAAATATGTTTTTTATTTCAGTACATAGGGACACAGATAGCTCTGTTTGTGTTCGGCCTGATAGGAGCATGCGTAGTTCTAGACTTCTCCACTTACGACTCTAGCATTCAGCCTCTGATAAGAGACGTCATCGTGAGGCTGATGAACAACCCTCAGCACGAAGGCAGTCGGGAGATCCTTAGGATGGTGCAAGAAGGAGTAAGTACTAATACTTTTCATGTAAAAAATATCCAAGCCTTAGCTATGTCGTGGCCAGAACTTAAAATTGATCATTTCATGAAATGAACATCATCCACTGGTCACATCATGATGTGGCCTGGCCAGATCATTGAATACTCAACGTTTAATGATATGAACAGTTAAACGCACGACAACTTCATGATGTGGCCATTAGTGACCATTTCGTAAAATAGTTAGATTATACACCGGTAGAGGCGTTGATGTCGCTGTGTTTTTGTTGTAAGTACATCATGGCGGCGGCATACAACAAATCAAACAAAGTAGGGTGACCACGCAAAAAAAGTCGATGGACTTTTATTGGGTTTCCAAATATGATATTATGGAAAGCGATCAACTTGGAAGTAGCAACATAGCACTTAAAATTACTTTCTAAAAATTAAAAATTTACGCCGCTTATGTGGCACCCCGACGTAATGGGTTAAGTTAGGTTCTAACCTAACTTCACAGTCAGTCGCGAGCCGTGCGAGCGCAGCGAGCGGTGCCGCGGCAGCGGCCGGCGAGTGCTACTTCCAAGTTGGTCGCAGTTATTTGACTATTTTTACTTCACCTTACACCATGGATACCCTACATTAATGATATGGCCAGACGTCGACTAACCTATCATTAAACGTTGACGTTTAAACGATATGTCCAATGTTAGCTGGCTATTTCATGAAATGGTCAATTCTAAGATCTGGCCACGACGGCTACATACAAAATCAAAATCTCTGATGTTGATATATTATCTTATATTTTTTTTTAGTTTTAGTAAATGTGCCACGCAAATAAATTATACTGGCCACACTAAAATACTGGTAGGTGAACAGTTCATTACGGGACATAAGTGTTACTACATACTGGCGTGAATCAAGGTACGAATGTATCGGAATTTAAAATCAACATGTATTTTTCTTTGCACGCGCGTACAAAAATAAAACCAGCAGAATCAAAAGGCTATAATTATAGTCGGATATCCTTTGAACCGGCTTTTCCAATTTCATATCTCACTGAGATCATCGTTCAGCATTGCACTGAAAAAGCAAGCGGACCAAAAAAATTTACATATGGCCAAAGTTGGTCGCGAAAAAAGGAATATCGGTCGTGATTTTTCTCTCGTCAAACTATGGCTACAAAAACGTGTAACAAAACCGTAACATCTAACGAAGCAAACACCAAAACGCATTTGCCGAATGAGTTGACGAAACTGTATCGCAGAGAGGACAGCCTTATGGGGTCTACTATTGAAGTACAGTTACTTGAAAAAAGATCGAGTGGTTTCGAATTCGACGTTAAGTTCACAGTAACCGTTTAAAAAGTTTGTCAAAATTAAGAAAATAATAATTTTTAATCACATTTCGATCTTTTTCAATGTTTGCCTTGATGACATTCAAAGCACTATTTAATGTAGGTAGATCAGATACATGTTTGTTAAACAAATTATAATAGTAAAATAGTAATATAATAGAGAGTAATTTTTTTAAGTAAATGAACCATTTCCCTAGTGATAATATTATGTAGATACGAAGATTTACCTTCAAAATGATTGCTTACATTTATTTAAAAAAAAAAAAAAAAATTTAAGAAAAATTTCATTGTTAAAGAACCCTCAACTTTTCCCTAGTAGGCCTCAAAGCCAGCGTGTCCAGGATACTGGCGTTAATCAAATAGGGCTGTGTGGCACGTTCCGCGCCCGATTGCACACTGCTCCAATCATAAACTGTCTCCCGCCCAAATTTGGCTTAATTTTGAATCGATTCCGATCGCGAACGATGCCTGTAATACGCACGATTGTCGAGATTTCGTGTTTTTGTCCGATGCCGCTTTATTTTCGTCAAATTTCCTTTTAGAGCTCAGTAAAACTGTTTAGGTGTGAAATTGACATGGTCGATTGATTGCTTATCGGAAAGGGGAACTCTTTTAGGGACTTAAGGCGTTTTAGCTTAAATGTTGTTGATCGGCTATTATTTTTAGATAGGTAATAGTTTCTACGAAAATTATGTTTACGTAATTTATTAGTAGTGGTGGGTTATTTATAACTGAGCTGGATTAATCATGGAATTTCCTCCTTTGTTCCAATTATCATTTCCCAGAATTCAGTTTTAATTGGATCTGGAACATGTAATCGTGATTTTATCGTGTAATCGTGATTTTTGTGATCAGTTTAATGTTTATAATTAGAACTAATTGTTGTTAACTGTTAATAAAGTGTCATACTAGTTTAACCAATTTATTGGTTCATTGATGACTAGCTGTTACCTGTGACTAAGCCCGTGTGGACCCTAATTATTTTTCTAAAATAAAAGAAACCCAAGTTACTTCTTATCTACCAGTAAAAGTCCCGTCAAAATCGGTGCAGCCGGTTCGGAGTTTTGGAACAAAAAGACAGACAAACAAAAAATACTTTTTTTTTTGTTATATATTATTTTGAAATTGAAGTGTCTATTTGTAATGCAAATAGACACTTCAATTTAATTATTTGTATATTTATAGACATAGCTCTTCGATCTTTTGGCGCGTGGCCTAAATCGGAACTAACGCTCCATCTTGTTTTTCTGTAGATTTCACAAAAAAAATTACACAAATGTTTACCAACAGCGCCCGCAGCCAACGTCACTCGAGCGCTAAAAGATCCTTGCAGCAGTTTTTACTATGGTTATCTGACAAGAAGAAGTAGGTTTTAGAAATTTTGAAATGCTAACATTTCTCGTCCCATATTGCGGCCTCATATGGTTAGGAATGTATTTTTTCTTTTGTTTTTATCACACGGTCAGTGTTAAATATTCTTGACTATATTAAATTTCTAAATATGTTTGCTACCTATCCTCAGATCGGATGCTGCGGTGCCGATGGTCCCATGGACTACATCAATTTGAACAAACCTCTTCCCGCTGAATGCCGGGACTCCGTTACCGGCAACGCTTACTTCCACGGCTGCGTTGATGAACTTACCTGGTACTTGGAAGGCAAGACCGGCTGGCTGGCAGGCATCGTGCTTGCTTCCTGCATGATTTCAGTAAGTAGCACTGAATTTTTGTAAGTATACAACCAAAGTCGAACAACCTAGTTTTTATGCAGGTGAAAATATTCTTCTTTTCACTACACTGCCAATACGTCATCATCATCAGCGTGGTTGGCTTACAGTCTAACCGGATGCAGCTGAACCAGTATTTTACATGCTTATCTGCCCTCCACAACCCAGTTACTGGCTAATGCCCTTGACTACCCGTAACGATTGTCAAAAAATCTGCAAATGGCAGCCGATACCAAAGGCTTCATATTGCTAATACCTACTCATGTTTATTGTGTACATATTATGGTATAGGTACTTAAGAAAGTGTTGTTGAATATTGCATACTCAGGAACTCACAGCATTGTTTAAAAGTTAGCTGCCTGTGTACCAAATAGCTTGTTAGACTGTATATATGTAGAATATTGACTTCAGTGACTATATGTAATTCATAATGTAATTTCTAAAAAAAACTTAATTTAGACAACAATGACTAAACTGACAAGTTCGCAAGCGTTGCAAAAGTTACCTCATAAAAAAGAGTGCACGGTTGGAATGGTGCACATTATGACAAAATATATAATAACAACAGTGCAAAGAAATAGATAATATTATTGCTCTGGATTCTGTAAATAGTTTTGTATACGACTATAATGATGCAGTTACCCGCATGCTTATCTTGTCTCCTGAGAGAGAGCCGTGAGCTAAATAAAACCACGTTGCATAATCTATTCGAGCATACTAGCAATTCTAGCAAACCAGTACCAATGCTTGCAATTACAAAAGCTATAGCAAAGTTGTATCGTCATGACTGAACACAATAAATTGATGAAAATAGAAAAAGTAATTCGAAAAAATACAAATAAAGTAGCAACACATCACGGCTGCTTTTCCGTAAGGGTTAAGCAGAATACACCTGTAGTATACCCACATTTCACCAGATCCCATGTAATCCAATCGATGTTAGTAAACAATTTAACTTATTTGCTATGTTAGTACTTAAAATCTACTACAGATAGGGTGGTTTTAATAAGATGCCTCATTATGGGGCTTTCGTCAGGCCCATCAGCAATAGCCTTCAGGAGGCTGTTGCTACTGTCCCGCAACCTTGTGAGAAGAGAAGCACTCTTTTTCCGCACTACAGCTGAGAAGCTATCTACTCTGGCTTGAGCAAACCTTGCAGCAGTACTGCAATAACGTGGCAGTCGCAACAGCGGGTGTAATAGGCAAGTCTATTGCCATCAACCGAGCTTAAATCCAGACTCCGGGCTGCTAGTAAGAATTCTCTGACGGAAAAACCGAATAACACTTTGGCCGACCTGGGAATAAACCCCAGGACCTCATGCTCAACAGTAGCGGTTACACCCACTTACCAAAAAGACTCGAAAAAATACTATGCCTAGAAGCGTAGTGGGGCTACATGAAAATACAACTTAAAGAACAGACAAAGGCACTTAACTCTACAGAAAATTTTAACCGTAATGTTTTAATTAAGTCCCTATAATAATCAACCAGGGTACTGACATCCACTAGTCTTAAATACATCCTCGTAAAACTAGAATTTCCAAGACACGTTGGTCGTTATATTTTAATGAATTCCGAGGATCTTAACTACGCTAGGTAGACTGCGTTGACATTATATAATTATATTATCATAACAGTTTCCAGAAAGTTCTGTAGTGTTATTATAGTAGATTAGTCCATAAAGTTAGGTAAATAACTTCGACGATTCTTAGGGAAATTGTGGCTTTTATTATAATTAAGTGTCTGGATAAGCGTGTCTCCGCGCAAATGGCAAAGTTCGATGGAAACTGTAGATATTTGTTAGGTATTCATAAGGTACTAAATAAACGTACAGTGCCTTGATCAATATTAAATTATCAGTTTCTGTAGTATTTGTTCAGTTTTAATAATATTTGAGCCTACGTTAAATGCTGGTTCTAGTTCATCTAATACCTATACTCCATTGGTTTAGGTAATTGACTAAAGGTAAACAAATGGTAAAAAGGTGTTTTTTATAGATGACACTTTCTTCTTTAAAAATACATTATAAGAAATTAATATTATTATAGATTATAGCGATAGTTTCCTCATCTATTAATGTTTGTCAAACTTTATCTTTGTTCTTTAGTTAGATTTATAATAATAATATAATATTTTGTAATCTGTCTATTGTGAAGAGCCCAAAAATAGGTTCTCTAAAACGAAACGAATTATAACGTTGCTAAATTGAAAAGTACACCTGTGACGTAGCCATGACAAATGAAGTGACAGGTATTACGTTTAGTCGGTTAACCAGACACCTTTGACAGTTCGCTCGTAACGTGTTTTTTTTTGTTTACCTTTAGTCAACTACCTAAACCAACGAAGTATATATTCCCATTTTATCCCAGTCACAGCCAGCCTCGACCAATATTAAATTGTAATTATATAGATTTTATTGATAACACGCCACTATCGGTAGCGCGACTGCTGAGCGTCAGGTTCGATTCCCAGATCGAGTTAAGTGTTATTGAATTTTTCCGTCAAGTATTTCTCAGTAGCAGCTGAGAGGTTTGATTGGTGACCGGTTGATGGCAATAGGCTCGCCCCCTATTACATGGGACTTAAACATAGCTGGCGAAATGTGGGTGTGCTATAAGTACACCTGTGCCTAACCCTTCGGGGAACAAAGCGTGATGTTATGTTATTTTTTATTTATTTATTTATAAATTCTCTTTTTTTTTCTTACCAGGTCGTGAATGCTGTCATGTCAATGGTCCTCATCCAAGCAGTGAAGAAAGAAGAGGACGAATCGACAATATATAAATAGATTATTACTATTAATAATAAAACGTTATTAATTATTAAGTTACTTCTATTATTTTAATAATAGCTTTATTTTTATATTATGTAATAACAAAATCCAACAGAAAACGAAATTATTGTTTGAAACCATCCACCGTGTTTAAGTTAGGTAAACTTAGATTGTAATTTTGTGTAACCGTTTGTTTTAATAAAGAATATTTTTACGGCCATTCTCTTGTTATTATTTTATGGAAATTGTTAATTTGTTTATGTAATCTTGCTGGAAAATTTCAATAAAGTACTCGTATATTTAACGTTTTATAAAAATAAAACAGTCAATTGGGTTTGACATATACATAAATGTGTTTTGCTGGATGGGTAAAAACCTTTATTTTGTAATACGGTCCAAGTGAAAAAAAACCCCGTCAGAAACGAAGTTCCGCACACACATACACACACAATCGTATATTATAATAGAAAGAGACTGAGAGAATGTCGTATGAAGGGGACATAATACTTTTTCGTTCCGTGACGATTTCTACCAGTCAACTCCTGCCGCAAGCCGCGTTAAGGAACTTCGTTCCAAAACGAAATAAGTTAAGAAAAACTACTACTGATCCTTTCGTTTTTTAGGTCATTATAAGTTTGAAATATGACCAACCCCCACACATAAAAGTATTTCCAATGAACTTGATTTATAAACAAAGCACAGACAAACAGAAAAGAGTAAATAGGTATGAAATAAACAAACCTGTTTATAAAAAAAACAAATTTAACGTCTGTATAGTTCATAATCAGGTTGAATACTCTAAGTTTTGAAGTGGCTCTCTGTACTGTAGCACTGTTCAAAGTTATAGAAAACTCGCAAGTACTTGCAACAAGGTACCTTGCTGGTTCCTCAAACATTTTACTTTGATTAAATTAAAGTTTGGAAATAATATGAATCGAATCTTTGCTTTCTTTGTTTAGAGCTCTCCGATAGATGAAACTGTATCGAGTGCGGTGTTTTCATATTTTAGTTTGCCATGTTTTTGTTAGAAGTCATTTTTAGTAGTGGAAATTTCTACTTCGCTAGAATTACAACACTTGTGGATAATATTCCCTGAATTTTATTTTTTGACATAGCTTTTGTAAGACACTAAACGCATTTTTCTGTCTTTTCTTTTACACTGTCCCGTTTGTCTTTGACGGTTTTGCTTTCTTGAACGTTTTCATTCTCTGTAAATAAAATAAACTCAAAGTCAAAGCATTTGTTTCCATTAAAACCATTTACAGGCACTTTTGAATTGTCAAAGAGTCGGTCAGTTAATCAGAAAGTTGAAGTTGCCCATTCCAAAACGTAGATCTCTATGGAGAAGAACGGACAAGAAAGTCCAAGGACACTCTTTTAAATATAGAAATAACAAAATCCTGGGTACATTATTCTTGTTGCTTCTATATGTGAGAACAATGTAAAAAAAAAAACGATTAAAAATAAGCCCTAGCAGATAAGAGATGACCAGTCTCAACCGAGCGCGCCCGTTCACGAACATAACGCGCGGATCAGCATAGCAGCTCAACCATTTTGTAGGGAACCGAATGATCCAACACACTTGCCACCATCAGCGAGACATTTAAGTGAGCATGACATACTCTCAACTGCCTTGCTCTTTCAAATCAACATACAACACAATCACATAGTAAACGGCTCCGTGGTACTAATATTTACAAAAATTGAAAAAAAAATGCTTCTAAATTATACAAAACTATAGTTTGCAATGTCAAAAATTCAAAATTCAAAATATTTTATTTCACATAAACCTACAAGGGCACTTATGTAACGTCAGAAGCTAGGTGCACGGTTCCAATTGGTCGTTTCCTATGGAGAAGAACCGGCAAGAAACTCCATGGTTACTCTTTGTACCATGGAGTATGATAGGTAATGTATTTGTGAGATTAAAAGAATTTTACTACCAAAAAGAAAGAAAATCATTATTATCTATTGGAGTATTCAACAATTAAAACTAGGTTAAATAAAACTAAAAAACTAAACATAACCTCAGACAAAATAAAAAGGAGCAGCAACACTTCTAAAACTTTTTTTTTAATAAGTAGGTGGTCCAATTTCATTCAGAAAGTGGTAGGTACGAATGTTATTCACTTCTGATTCTAGTGAGCACCTGACAAATCTGAAAATATACCTACTATTCCCTATGAAGAGCACGACCTATAGATTTGTTTGAAATAAACGCTACTGAGAAATTGCCATTATCTGTGTGCAAACGGATTAGAGCTCCCTGGTAACTTATTATTAGCAAAATGACAAGGCCAACCTCTTCAACTAGGTACTTCATCCTTTAATTGTCTTTTATGACGGGTTTCTTTTTTTTTTGTGTGGGAAATTATTAAATTACTTCTCCCGCTCTGGGCGGAGCGGGAGGGCGTGTCAGGCTCGTACTGGCTAAAACCCACCCGTGTTCTTTCAGTTGCCTGTACGTTGCCAGGGGCCATGGTATCCCTTTCGAACTTTCCCGCAACACCGGAATGACGGGTAAAAAAAAAAGTGTTATTCTGTAAATATAGGTCTATGAAAACTTACTTGAGATATGGGCGAGTGCTACTGCCATAATTTGTGATTTGAACAATTTCATGTCAATGCCTAGGAATAAGAGTATTTTGGAGTAAGATACATTTAAGGTTTTGGTTTACAGAATACAAGTTCTATACTCAAACTCAAACTCAAAGCATTTATTTCAAATAAACCCGAACAGTCAAGGGGTTGGTCAGTCAGAAATATGAAGCTAGTCGCCCATTCCAAAGCGTAGTAGGTAGCTATGGAGAAGAACGGGCAAGAAACTCCACGGACACTCTTTTAAATATAAAAAAATGGTTACATAATATTGGTTACATCATTCAAGTTGAAATTATACATGTGAGAACGATGCAAAACATTAAAAGCGTCCGTTAGAAATAAAAATATAAACAAATTCAAATAAGAAATTAAATTAAAATAGCCGTGGCAGCTAAGAAATGACCTATCCCTACTGACGGCGCCCGTTCACGAACATGACGCATGGATTAGCACCATTCAGCTCAACCATTTTGAAGGGAGCTAAATGATCCAACACACGCGCCACCGCGGTGGCGCGTGTGTTGGATCATTTAGCTCCCTTCAAAATCCGCCAGCGAGACATTAGAGTGAGCATGTCCATGAAAGACATACCCAGTAATGGTAGCTTTATAGTCGGTACATAGTACTCACACATGTGCTATGCAATTAACTAAGAGATTGAATTTATACAATGCAAAGACAGTTTTTAAAATCTTCAGCAGGTCCAACGGTATTTTCAAATGCTAATCAATTAGTTTATGCTTGTGGAGCAGGACCAGTGTTGAGCCAAGCATTTTTATCAGCGATGTAATCCCCCAACTTATAATATGCTTGGCTGCATAGTGTGCGTTTAATATAAGATTTAAATTTCGTTTCATTCAGTTGAAGAGGAAGAGGAGTTGAGGAGGTATTTTATTGTAACATTTTGAATCTATAATATTTAGAATTTATAATATTATGGACATATCTATGGGACACACGGAAAATATCTCATTTACAGCGGATCTGAGAACCGGGAAAACGATAGGATGAACAAGTTGTTTGGTTCCAAAAGTTTCGGTTTCAAGTTTAAGCAGCGAGATATAAATTTAAGTGTTGCGATTATATTGTTAAACCCAGATGTCGACGTTTTCGTTGTTTTATCTGAATGTAGTTCAAGAAACAATGCTTCGAATACAGAACTGGTGGAAATTACACTCTAAGCTTTTGTATTCTTTGTCGAGACATCACTTAAGTCGGCGATAAGGAAGATATATATTTTCTAAACTATTTTGATCAGCAGAATCGCGTGTGTGTGTTTCTTGTATAAACTATAAATAAATGCAAAAATAATGTGACTTAGATGAATCTTGACAGGTTTCTCCATAAGCTTTATTTTACACTTAAATGATTACCATGGTATTTGAGCAGGGATATCAAGACATTCAGCAGCACCCAACACAAAGTGAATTTTTCAGATTTAAGATTTAACGTTGTACAATACAACATTAAATCTTAAATGCGAGTATCTAAAATGATTATTATCATCATCCTAAAAAATACCGTACACAATCAAATGTAATCATTAAAGATTATATAAACCCATGCACTACAATAGCTCACAAAACACACATATTACGACTCAGTGATTAGTCGCTTATTTCAAAGACGGAATTGTATTGCCAGCACATAATACTGAGATCTAGCAGTCACATCGCACAAAGCTCAGTACGGAGCTATTGGCAACACTGAATGCATTGTGAGAAATCCAGACTATCAGCAGAGACCTAGCCTTAGCTTACTGCCTTGAACCTTGTGCGATTGACAACAATGAAAGGCAATGTTAATGAACGGTAATTCAAATGCTTGGAAATTATTTGCTATTAATTTTGGATGTTGTATGAGCAATAATAGTATACACAAAGGGAACGTCTATCAAAATCATTTCAGAGAAATTGGTATTTAATAGTAAGCATAGGATAGTACCTACTAATTCCATGCTGCCATGGAAGGTAGCCATTTTGTTCTAAACTTTGGGCGACCGAGCTCTGCTCGGGTGAAAATACAGAGAAAACGAATTTTCCCAGAAATAAGACCTAGCTAGTTCGATTTTCGCCCCCGTAAAGAGCTATTGCAACTTTCATCGAAATCTTTAGAGCTGTTTTCAAGAACGTGATTACAAATAAGTATATACAAATATTGCTCATAAAATAAATAGTATAGTATGTTAATTGCAACAATGACAGAGGCAACAAGACACGTGCTATTTTTGTTTCTGACAAGAAAAGGAAAGTTGAGAATATTTTAATAGGTTTACAAACCTCATGACATAGGAAATAAGTTGTTTTTTTTTTACAATAATTCACAGCTAGCTACTTCTCTTATTTAGGAAAAAAAAATTGTGCTATTATTTGTGAATAGTTGTGTAACACAAAGTTTTATTGACTTTAAAGTAAAGAAAACAATTATTTCTTTATTTATTTTTCGTGTGGATAGTGACTATCCTGGTGTCAGAGTTTTTATGCCGTCCATGGGCCTCTGACTTAGCTTCACATGCACTCGAGAAATATCTCTCAGGTTTCCGGCAAAAAAACAATTTATTTAGAAAAACAAACACTTCTAATGAAAATTCTCTATAATAACGTTCTCTATCAAAACAAGTAAACAAACTCAACGCAGCCGCAATGCAATCTTACTATAATAATAAATTAATATTCCTACTATATTGCGTGGTTGATATAAGTCTCGTGACACACACGGGGTTGAGTCTCTCGCTTTCAATACGGTCTCACGATGCACTCTCACTTGAAATTAATCTGCAAGAAGCCATTGCGGTGACTATTTACAAAGCGTCCCCGGAGCGTATTTCCCTTGGCTCTTCATTCTACTTGCAATGTCGCAGGGCTGGCAATACGGAACGCGAAAACGGTTGAGCTGATATTTTTTATTTATTTTTCTCACCGTTTTAAAGTTAAGCTTCTTCTTTCTTCTTTTCGTGTGGTCAGTGACTAACCAGGGGCCGTATTGTGACGTATTAATTCCACCATTATTCCAGTGTGAGTGAGATACGGAGCTATACAAGGCCGCTAGCACCATCCTTTTTTCGCAGTGGAATAATGATGGCATTAATACTTCATAGTAAGGCGCCTGTGTCAGATTTTTTTTAAACCGCACATGGTCCTCTGACTTAGCTTCAAATGCCGGCGAGAAATATCTCTCAGGCATGCCGGTTTCCTCACGATATTCTCCTTCACCGTTTTTGAAGCAAGTGATAATTATACAATACGCACATGAATCCGAAAAGTCAGAGGTGCGTGCCTTGGGTTCGAACTTGAGACTTATGACTTCCAAGTCCATCGGTCACACCACTAGGCTTTCATTGCCTATATACACTTGGGAGCAAATAAATCGAGCCACTTCCTTTTTCACGCATTATGGTAATTATTTTTGGTATTAAGGAACGCATCGATTCGAAACATATATCGCCTAAAAGGGTATTTAATAACCTTTACAATGAGGGTAGTTAGTTGTCAAAATTTCATTTTTATTAAAGTTTAAAGGGTAGAATAAAATTATCGCATTTAATTTGCTTATGACATTTTTATTGTACTCTGTTAAGAAAAGATTAAATTTGAGGTTTTTGTTAATCATACCCATATTACTTGTTATTGTTGTCTTTATCTGTGTCTGTGTAATCAAAATAACCTGATAAAATGGATACTACACCGACGGAAGCTGCCCAAGTTGTAGCTTTACTTGAGGTTGGACACGGACAACGTGAAGTGGCACGCAGACTTCATTTGAGTCGTTCAAAGGTACAGCGGGTATACCGCAGGTATCTGGAGACTGGTGCTTTTGTTCGGCGACCTGGAACTGGCCGACCACGGGCAACAACAGAACGTGACGACCGCTTTATTGCAACCAATTCGTTGCGCGACCGTGGACTTAATGCTGTTCAGCTACAGCAAGCGTTACGTGACGTTCGAGGAGTCGCAATCAGTAGGTGGACAGTGAGACGAAGACTAAAAGAACGAAATTTAACAGCACACAAACCAGCAACTGGCCCAAAATTGACTGTAGCTCATCGCCGATCTCGCTTGGAGTTTGCTCGAGAACACATTAATTGGACGTTAGAAGACTGGAGGTCAGTTTTGTTTTCTGACGAGTCAAGAATCTGTCTTTTTAGCAATGACGGGAGAAACCGAGTGTATAGACGTCCTGGTGAAAGATTTGCCCAATGTTGCATTCGAGAAACGGTGAGTTTTGGTGGTGGTTCTTGTATGGTGTGGGGAGGAATTTCTCTAGACGGAAAAACGGAACTTGTCTTCGTCGACCCCGCCAACGATGGCAGTGGTAGACGTGGATTAACAGCTGACCGATACATAACTGACATTCTTGAAAACCACGTAATGCCGTATGCTGGTTTTGTCGGAGAAAATTTCTTGTTTATGCATGACAATGCGAGACCTCATACCGCGCAGATCGTTACGGAATACTTGTCTGCGATCGGGATTCAACAAATGGTATGGCCAGCACGAAGTCCCGATTTGAACCCGATCGAACACCTATGGGACGAGCTAAAACGGAGAGTCCGAGCCAGGGTTCCCGCTGTTTCATCCATTCCCGAGCTTAAAGTCGCTGTGCTTGAAGAGTGGGAGAACATACCACAATATGTCATCGTAACGCTGATCAGATCGATGACTAATAGGCTACAAGAATGTATCAGGGCCCGGGGGGGTAATACCAGTTATTAAGAATATTTTTTTTGCAATAATTTTGTTTTTTATTGTTTTTATGGACTGTTTTAGCCCTACTAAATTTTCTATCAAAATTACCATTTTTCTTGCAGAGCCAATAATTTATCATTCAATAAGGTTATTATTCAATAATTTACCCTCATTGTAAAGGTTATTAACTAAACTTTTAGGCGATATATAGTTCCAATTGATACGTTCCATATTACCAAAAATATTTACCATTTTACGTGAAAAAAGGTAGTGGCTCGATTTATTTGCTCCCAAGTGTAGATAAAGTTAGGCTGAAAATATAACACTGGAAGTTTATAATTGCTGCTACAAATATAATATATCTATATTCAAAAGTTTCGTAGTTAATTCCGTTTGATTTATTTACAAGCTAGATAGTTAATATGTAGGTAGGTACTCTGTTTTTGGGAAACTGATATCACTATACATTTTTAAAGCTTTTACTAATAGGTATTTACAAAAAGATAGGAAGAATTACCCATTTAATACTGTTACTTTTAGATCTAGCAAACCAAACTTACAAGTCATAATTATGTTATCGTTTAGATAACTGCAAAAAAAATATATAATAAGAAACGAAGTTATACAAAATAAATAAGTAACATTCCTGCGAACCCTACGTGTATTTCCAACGAGGCTCGTAGACATGAGTAAATAATTTTCCTGATTACCGTGCACCGTCTTGCAAAACGACGGAGTTGTCGTCTCGACCTCGGCAAAAATATTAAAGTCACCTCTTTCTCGACAGTCGACAAGCTCTCACAATACCTTCAAGTTCTCGCAATTGGAACCGTCCTGATATTACTGGAAAACCAAATTGATTTCCCGTTATATTTTTAGAAATGCAGCTTAATACGAATTCAGGTTAGTTTTGCACGAGTCTCGATTCGAGATTCGAGATCTCGCTCCGAGCTCGGTCTGTATCGAAAAACGAGAGTTTATCCAGAATTGCTAACTATATTTGACACGATTGTATTATTGATTGCAACATCGCTTTCGCAGTTTGTTTTGCAAATGTTAGTTCAGTAGATTGCTTTGGAGACTAGTTTATGTACTAACATTTTGAACTTTCGTATTGACGTCACAAATTATTTCGAGATTGAAAAAGGTGTTCCACTCTACAGTCAAACGTTGACATTTCTTTCTCAATAGTTTTGTAATTTTATATGCCACGGTAATTTGAAATATAAGTTCATTACGTTTTATTGATATTGGATCTCATTCTCATTGAAATCCACTAAAAACAAAGCTCTTAAACCAGTCAACATGTTTATCACGGCGAAAAAGATTAATTAAAAACACGCTGCAGTTAAAATCAATACAGTTAATACACAAACGTAGTCCGCATTCAAATAAGTTGTTTATAAATAATTAATATAATGAAAGGTTATTAAACCCGCTAGTTCTTTGACGAGGATCCAAACAAACAGACAAAAGACTAATTTACAAAGCTTTGTTTACTCGTTCTAAAATAATAGAATCGCAGAGCGAACAAACCGAATAATCATGTAGCTAAAAAGCGCACACAGAATATTCTCATCAGTTAAAATGAATTTTGGATTGAAGAAATAACTCCACGGGTGTACAGGCATTGTATCCATTGCAAGCTAAGCTTCTCACACTATCTATACATGTGAAAATTGTTCGAAAAAGGCGTTTGCAAGATACGCTTTCACCGTTGTAAAGGTTGTGTTCGTGCGGCGGAGACCTCATCTCGCATGGCTATCCATGGAGCATTGGCTTTAGGAATCGGGACATATGTGGAGAGCAACAATTAAATTTTGCAGGTAGGGGCTGGACTCCGAGGAAATGTAATAAACGAGTCGCCTCCGACCAAATATTTAGACTTTGGTCTGTGGCCACGTCGTTGGAGGTATTAAGGGTGTTTATTTAAGTTGACATCAACTTAATGGCTGCAGTGGGTCTTTTTGAAGTAGATGGCTTTATTTCTTGCTGTAACTTTGAGATTGTTTCGTTTAAAAGTTTCTGGAAGTCACTGGTCATTTTCTTCTACTTTAGTATTGGCAAGTGTTATAAACAACATTTTAGCTCATATTGTGGTAAAAAAAAAAAAAAAATGCCAATCAGCGAGTAGGGCACGAGACTGCCTAGGCTTCTTCAAAGTACCTATCTTCTAACTAGTACAAACAACGATGTACAGAATATGTTATAGGAAATAATAAAACTGTAATTATGGCCACACTATTGAATTAGGAAATTCCTGTAATGATAGTGATGATGAGTTAATAAATAAATAAATAGTTACACACACACACGAGGTACATACCTAGGTATATAGTGCAAATATCGTGAACAGACGAAGAAATCGTGTTTAGCTGCCAAGCAGCATCATCAGACATTGCAAAAATCCTGATTTCCTTAATTTAGAGTTCACTTTCCATACAGTAAATATAGAACCTCAATTTAAAACTGTCACACGAGTATCCTATGGCCCACCCATATTATATTAATACAACAATTCTTCAATTCCTGTTTCCCATTACATTTCTGTTGTTATTCGTAACCTCGCGTTGTTTATTAAAAAGGCTAACACAAATACGCCCTGTTTGTGTTTTTCTTTTGTGCATAACGCTTGCCTTTTTCAACGAACCCCTTTCAAATGCTGAGGTGGATAAAAGAAAAGTCTGAGGAACAACGTAGTCTCGTATAAGAAGCAGCTTTTTTAATTATGTTTGCTATATTTGCAGTGTGTTTTATGTTACTTTGTTTAGTAACCGTAATTAGCTTAAAAGGAAGTTGAGGTAGATATTGGCTTAGAATAATATTGAATTATGCGAATTTGTTTTACTTTTGAAGTGAACAATTTTAGGCGCAATTTGAGTTCTTTCTGGACAGTGAACGAAACTAAACCGTCAGGTTTGGTTGGTAATGCTGAATCGGGTATAATTGGCCCCAATCGGTCGGTGACGCTGGATCGCGTATACTCGGCTCCAGTCGATAAGTTTTGACTTCTATCATGCGGTCAAAGACCCTTTTTAGGATTCCGTAGTAAACAAGGAATCCTTATAATCTCGCCATGTCCTTCTGTCTGTCTGTCTGCGGCTTAGCTCAGTGACTTTTTGTACAAGAAAGCTGTAATTTGGCATGGGTATAAATATTAATCACGCCGCCAAAGTGGTAAAATAAAATTACGGAACATATTTTTCTAGTGTACCTCCCCTACACGTAAAGTGGGGATGTTTTTTTTTCTCATCTATTAAACGGTGTGGAATGTCATCAAAAATATTGTGAGTTTGTCGAAACCATTTTTGCATTTAGGGATCCGTTTGCGAAAAATTAAGCACAAATTTTTGTTAGAGTCAAGTTTGTTCCTCCCCCTGCCAGCAAAGTTATATTGGTTTTAGATATGTGAAAAATTCACGGCAGTAGTATATATAATGAAATTAAAAGGAAAACTATCACAGCTAAGTAGGCTTTACAAGTTAACGACCAACTTACATTTGCGGTTTTTCAACTACAAAGTTAAGTTTGTTCTTGCGATAAATTCATCCCAACTACGGAACCCTTCATTGTGCGTTGTATATATAGGACATATACCTACACTATTTTTTGTCTGTGTTATTATAAAATTCGTGTTTTATAAATACGACATTTTTTTTTATTCTGAATGGTTTCTATCAGCTTATGTTTAATCCTGTTTATCACATGAACTTCCTACCTACATATTATAATTGTATGCTAATTTTAAATGGTTAACACTAAAAACGAATGGAGGTATGTTAATATGGCTTAAAGTCTAATGCAGCTTAAAAGCATTATGCTAACAGCGATAATAGCAACTGATATTCTATAATTAAGTTAATACAAACAAACAGGTGCAATTACCTACTATCATATTGCTTGTTACATGAGCGATGAAGTATTTTGTGTTCAAATCATTAAAATTTAATAAATCCTAACTTCCTAATTAATATTATTCATGCGAAAGTGAGTTTGTTATTTTGAAAAAACGATTCTTGCTGCGACAGAATAAAGTGTAATTCATGTAAATCACCTACAGTTATATTCGTCTAGAAGTTGCCTTTCTGTCTATCGCGTGACTCTTAGGTCTTCTGACTACACTTCTACTGAATGAGACGAAATTCAAATCTTGTATAAAACGCACACTATGTAGGCAGGCATATTATAAGTCGGGGGATTACATCACTGATAAAAATGCTTGGCTCATTGCTGGTCCTGCTCCACAACCACAACTAATTAAATAACATTTTTTTTAAACCTGTTGGAACTGCTGAAGATTGTAAGACCATCTTTGTATTGTATAAACTCAATCTCTTTAGTATTATATAATTGCATAGCACAGGTGTGAGTACTATGTACTAAAGACCTACCATTTACCGGGTAATATGTCTTTCATTGACTTGAATGTGCCCTGGCAGCTGTGAGTATGTCATTCTCACTCAGATGTCTAGCTGATGGTGGCGCGTGTGTTGGATCATTTAGCTCCCTTCAAAATGGTTGAGCTGAATGGTGCTGATCCATGCGTCATGTTCGTGAACGGGCGCCGTCAGTTGGGACTGGTCTTCTCTTAGCTGCCATGGCTTATTCGAAATTTTGGAATGGTTATTTCTTTTTTCTTTTTATTACGGACGCTTTTACGAACGTGCACGTCTTTCTACATTGTTCTCACATGAATGATGTAACCAATATTTTATTTAAAAGAGTGTCCGTGGTTGGGATTCAAAAGTGCCTGCAAATGGTTTAATTAAAATAAATGCTTTGAGTTTGAGTTTTTTTACGTTACGCTCACTGAATTGGCCTAGCAAGACGGTCCATACATAAACTGTCCCGTCTGTATTCATCTATGTCTGTGCACACAATGGCGCACACGCCCCGCTCACGCAAACGCGTCCTACACATAAATTAGCCTACATAAATGTTATTTTATTATTGTAACGTCTGTATATTATATAGATGTTAATCAAGCTTTAATTAACAAAAAACAACACACGTCACACAAAAAACAATATTCTTACGAAACACGACAAAACAAAAACAAAAAAAAAATCCTTTATTTATTTGCTCTGTGCATAATACATGTTATTGTAAGTATTGTAACGGTATCTCTGATTGTTGACGGTAGCCGAAACACCGTGAAGGTTTGCCAACGTTGTTTGCCCAAATACCCTAAGGTACGTCACGGATCGCCGAATATCAATGAGCATTTCGCAGACAGGCAACATAATGTATAGGTAATGTATATATGTGTTTTGTTAGCATTTAACTATGTATTTAAATGTTGCTTTTAAATTATGCATTGATTTAGTAGTTTTTGAGAATCACTGTTATAAAAATGAATTGGGTTTCTCAGATAGCAGTTTCTCGAGCTGAATGGCGTGCAATTGGAAAGGTCTTTGTCCAGCAGTGGACTGCTGCAGGCTGATGAAGATGATGATGAGTGAGATTCTCAATTATTAAAATAAAATAAAAACAAATAACGTTTTTTTTTGCTTTGATGTCTATGTTCATTTAAGCGCTTTTCAAGTTACCAAGGCAGTGTAATAGTATACAATAGATATTATTGTATCGTAATTTAATTGTTTGCCGTATTGGGTAACGTCTCAAGTCAACCACATATTCACACATAAGTGGTTTCGACGAAGCGTGCATGAACAACCGTATCGGACACGCATGCACGACTTTCCTATAGCAATAGTGTTCAATACAAGTACAGGAGCATAGAATAAACTCATCACAGAAGCGAAAGTCCAGCTCTGAATGCCTGTAGTTTTTGGGCGTATGAAACGTTCAATACAATCAGGATTGTGCCATCGCCCGTTACGCGCTCCACGCTTGATAATCGACAAAATAGTTATATTTATTTTAGTTGCATAATGTTTTTCGTAATTTTACTACACCATTGTTTAGCAGTGTAAAGAATACACATTCTTACCCAATTTTCATCGATATAGAGCAATCAGTCCCCGAGCTACAAATGGCTGTGTGACATCCAGACGGACTGACGAAATTATAAGGGATCCGTTTTTGCCATTTGGCTGCGAACCATAAGTGCTATGTGGATACGGAACCCTAAAAAAAGGACCAACATGAGCTTCGCTTCTATAAGGATTTCATAATCTATGAAAGTACGCTTCAACAGTAACAGTTAGTAACTGGTCATTGCTTATGAAGACGTTAAGGTTCAATTCACATGATCGTAGTGCGTTACGTAGCAACCGTTAGTGCTACGAGTGCTACGCCGTCTACGGCTACTAAGTCTACGCAAAACTGGATCTCATTGATCCAGTTTTGTGTAGATTTAGTAGCCAATATTTATATAATATATTAGTAGCTCAATCATTCACTTTATTGACAGGGCTACACAGTACATTTTCTTCCCATACCTAATAACAGTGTTATTTAAAATCATTGTAAAAGCCAATTATTTTTAAAAGAGTTTCTTGCTGGCTCTTCTTCATATGAACTGACCCATTGAAACCGTGCACCTAGCTTCTGACGTTTCATAAGTGTCCACGTAGGTTACATGTAAAATAAAATATTTAGATTTTGAATTCGGATTGATATCAATAAAATAGTAATGTAGCACCAAAAATTTACGTTTCTCAAAGTATCTCCTTTAATTGTAGCAAAACTAATGAAGAAGAAGTGTTGGAAAGCTTCCCACAAGGCCCGATGACCTTGTGAAAGCCGCAGAAATCCGCTGAATGCAGGAAGCATAGAACCGGTCGAAGTGGCGGTGCTTGGGGGAGGTCTATGTTGTAACATATCTACTATTTATAAAAATAAAAGGGAAAGCAGACAAGTTAAAAATATATAATTTGAGATAAAATTAAAAAAAAACACAGAAAAATAATTAAAAAATAACCTATCCTACCTAGCGCTCTCAGAAAAGAAAATATTTACAGAGGAAGTATGTTACGGCTTTCAGGTTCGAGACGTCCGTCAGTTCTGAAACATCCAGATTCGTTTCCCAGATATCTTGATTGATTCACAGGCAATGTAGAAGACGTCAGGCCTCGTTAGCTCAGAGGCCTGAAGATCCGATTCCCAGTCTCTCAGACAGTCCAGACAGGACTTAGTAGTGGAAGGTCCTCCTGGCAAGAAACGTAGTACCGTGAAGACAGAGTATGATTTCAGGGTGAAATGTATGTAGACCAATTTGCAAGACTTTTCTTGAGGAGATGTTTCCTTGAGCGCTTCCAGATCAGCTCTCCCGCATGGGTCCGTAGTCCCTCTGACGTTAATTTTTCAAATCATCTTTTTCTTGTTCTTTACAGAATTTAATTTCAAATTCAGAGATCGAAAAGGGCCAGACATATTCGTACCAAAAAACCTCTTTGATGAATTCTGAGAGCGTTTCAATTATTATTATAAAATGTAAGTTAGGATACAAATATTTTACAGTAAACAATTATAATTGCCTATAAAATACCATATTTGAGCTAAACATATTGATAAAAATAATATAAATTATATAAATCAAAAGTAACCTTCATGGACTAAGCCAGTAAGAAAACTAGAGAGAAAATTAGAAGAAAAAATAATGACAGCTTGACAGCCTGACGTAAGTGTCATAACATTGAAAAATATGAAAATTAAAGAAAACTAATCGTTTTAGAACGATTCGCAAAATAATAAAGCAAAATGAATAAACGAGTATAATACATAATATTAATGAATGCATAGTGTAAGTATATGATGTAGTGTCTGTAGTATGTAGATACTATAATGTCCAGCAGTGGACGTCTTTCGGCTGAAATGATGGTGATGATGAAGAAAAATAATTAAAGAATGCAGGACCATCTTTCTATCTTGAAATCCATATTCCATACAAATGTTGTAAATGAGAAAGTAATTCTGTCTATTTCTTACCTGTAATGTTCACGTCTTAACGGCTGAAAGGGTTTTGATGAAAAGCACACGGATAGACCTGCTATTTAATCACGCAACATATTTTCGTAAATGATTACGTCAAATTGGTTTCATTTTGACAGTTCACCAACATTCATTGCGTTTTTTACGTTGTTGAGCAGATTTTTTTTTCGAACTTATGAAGCAATGGATTAGCTATTTGTTTCAAAATGAGTCAGATTCCGATTGATCGTGTATTACACAAATTAGGGTACTGGGTTAGGACATAGGATACTTTTTATCCCGGTAGTACTTTCCCTTGGGATAATTTCGGACTTCCATGCTGGTATAGCTGTGGAAAAAGGCTAGTAGTTACTGAATAAAAACACATAGTGGCTTTATAATCGTTTAATCAATAAATGCTACTACTATTTAATCTGCGTTCGCAATTCATTTTCCAAACTTGTAAACAAACACAAGTTTTAGGAAAAACAACTGTAACGCCTACACATAAGGTTCAGTTTGCGCTACAACTTCATATTTTTTATGACTTTTCAGCAGTTCTAGTCGGTCTAAAATCAACTTTATTTACACTTGCATAAAGTTGGTGTTTGTCTAAGTGGAAAACTCACCGACAACGTTATACAAAGTACCTGATCCCCAATTCAACATAGTAATACGTCCCTTACCAAACTTGAAGTAAATACAAACATATAAATATGTAACACTTCCCAGTAACTCGACTAGAAAAAACGAAGGTGTTTCCGAAGCACTTGTCGTCTACCCACATGTCCCATTTGACAATGGTTCCGAGTGCCGGAGGGATGCCTGACACTCCACAATTTCCTTTTAGCAGAAGGGAGGATCGAAACTTATGCATTTTTCATCAGCAAATAAAATAAGCCCACATTTTTGTAGAAAGAGAATAGTGTTCAGAGGCACAGATTAATACAGATGGCTCACTCCGCAAAATCATTTAAATAAAAAGCGACTCTTGCTATGACACAATAAAGTGCAAGTCAGATCGCACAGCGCTAATTACCTACAGTTATATTCACCTAGAAGTTGCCTCTCTTTCTATCGCGTTACTCTTATATCTTCTGACTACGTTACACTCATTGAATTGGCCCGACAAGACGAGCCCGCCGCGGACTGATGGTGCGCCGTCTGTACTATTCTGTCAGAGATTGTCAATTGATTGAATATTATAGAGAATTTCAATAATTTCTTGCTTATCATAATCATTGTTTGCTCTCAAGTACTCTGAAATTTCTCCTGGCAGATTGTAATTTATTTATTTAACAGATAAACAAATTTAACTGTACCTATTTGTAGTGTTTTTTAATTACATTTAATTCATTTAAAAAAAGTAGCTATTTGTTAAATTAATTTAAAAAAAACACTTGTTTCTTAGAACCGTATAATTTAGAACATGAAAAATCTTGCACGCCTTTCAAGTAACAGCGGTGAACTTAAAAGTGCTCAGCAGTAATTAAAAACGTAGCTTAGCATAAAGTATGGCAATTGCTCAATGTCGACCGCTCGACTTTTGAAAATTTATTTCGCCCGAAAAGTTCTCACTACTTAATTACCTACTATGAATTTTATTTTCTTTGGGAAACATTCACTAAATACTAGAGAAGTTTCAAATGACTCAATTGCTGTAAGAGCGAATGAAATTGAAGGAAAAGTTATAAAATTGTACTTAACAGTTTAGTGAGGGGACTGTTTGGATAGACAGTCCTCAGTAACTGAGCTATGGATTATTTAAAGTAAACGAAAAACGGTTCTTGATACCCCAATTAATAATAGTATATGTTAGATCCAGCCTGTTCCATCTTACTGTAGTGTGTCCCCTCAGCGACGCCCTAAGCCGAGGTTCCTACCCCACAGGATGTGCCCTTAGCGAGCGTTCGCCTAGTTTTAATTAGCATAGTTTTTGCCCTGGCTGGAGGCTTTGAGTGTAGTAGCTTAAGGCAGCCACAGGAAAGCCCGGTTAAGTAGTCATGACCTCGGAGGTCAGCTACGAGATGCCCTACATAAAAAAAGGTTCTTGATAGAGTTTGTGAAGACTACGGTAAGATGACATAACGTAAACAGAATTTAATATTTTATTTATGTTTAATTTGTCGTTTTCCAATAGTTATGATAACTATGTTTACTTTATTAGCTATTATAATGCCGCGCTAGAAAACACTGGTGAGACCACTAGAATGAATTTACAATGTTGTACGCAGACAGAAGATATTCATGTCCGTGAAAAAAATTATGAGTTTGAATTCACCAGAAGACACACAGTCGTTTATTAATCGTTTAATCAATAAGTGCTACGACAACAACTTGTAAACAAACGCAACAAACGCGTAAACAAACTTTTGAAAGCTTTTTGAACGCATCCTACTCTACCTTACAAAATATAGCAAAGCTGAAACAGAATAATGACATTTTCATGTATGCATGAACTTAAACTCATTTCCCCATTGAGCTCACATAATTTTCTTGTTGTTGAAACTTGTTTACAAAACAATCAGGAAACAACTATAATTAGACCGTTTCGGTGCAACGAAATTACCTCCCAAATCCTTAAAGAACAACAAAATCCTTGAAGCGAGCGTCATCTCCATAGCTTATTTAAGTTTGCGTAAACGAAAATTTATGGCTCACGTAGATATAACGTAGTAAACCCAAATTATTTACGTAACCTACAAATTTTCACCAACACCCAAGCAGGGAGATTATCCAAGTTTCCCCCCTTTCGTAGGGAATCTATTCTCGCGGGTTTAACTCTTATCTATACGAGGGAGACGCAAGCAAAACAAATCACCAACGAGTCTTGATAGTCGGGAACAAGTTTTTCATTAATATTCTATTCATATTCAAATCTGATTCGACAGGCGTTATCGCGCGGTGTTCCAGAATTCGGATCACGCGCCTCCGCGTCTCGCGAACCGCGAATATCATGGATATCCTAACTCGTGATTGGCTATATTATCAACGTTAAGCATGACGGTGTGATTTAAACAGCCATTGTTTGTTCGTTTGTTGGTAGATTGTCCTGGTTTGCGTCGAAAGGGGTGGGGGGAATTGTTTACGTGACAGAAGACAGTTCTTGCTGTAAATGCTGCTTATCTTTATTTGTTCTTTTAGTGTGCAAATGGCCGCGTACTAATTGTGTCGATACGAGGAGTTTGATAACGTTTGAGGCCTCTTCGTGTCAAATTGAAGCTTAAAAGAGCTTGGAGCTCATACAATATCGTAATGGTCGAAGATATTCTACAGTTTTTACACACGAGGTAACCAATGAGTCATGAGAATTCAATTATAATAACTTTAGTACCCATATCAAAGACTGTAACCTGTTTACGGGAAACAAAAACATGAACAGAAATGCAAAAAAATATGTGATAGCTGCCTAATTTCTCATAGAAGTCAAGCAAAGAACATTTTATTATACCCATCGAGCGGGTAGCCATTACAGGGCTCTTTTATTTTTTATGCTGATGCTTTCATTTCGAGTTACGATCCTAAAGTATATTGCACATTGGGCCCTTATCAGGGACATTTTCAGCCTTAGGTAAATGTAATATAGGTAATGGCAAATTAATAACATAATTAATATGATAAGAAACAGTTGCCTTATTACTATTAATCTGCCTGGCGTTTTCCCAACTTTGTTGGGGTCTGCTTCCAGTCTATCCACCAGTAGGAGACCAGTATTTTACATGGAGGGACTGCCTATCTGACCTCCACAACTCAGTTACTGGGTAACACGATTTTCCTTGGTAAGACTGGTTGTCAGATTTTTGGGCTTTTGACTACCCGTAATGACTGTTAAAGATCTACGAATGACAGCCGAGGCCCTCGGCTTAGCGTGCTTTCTGAGGCACGGAGGGGTCTCGTTATGGACTAACGGGGTTTCCGCGGCATGGCTGTTATCATTTAATCTTGAGCCCCTATCGAGTAAATACTACTAAACCTGAAAGTGTAAGTGGGGATTGCAATGCTCAAGCATTCACCTAACCTAGGCTCGCAATTTAGTTCCCTAACATGTAAACCAATAGGTGTTTCTGAAAAAATACCTTAATACCAATTGCTTATTTCCTCACTAACAGACCGATTCTACCCTTACAAAGCGGTACATCGCTACTACGTAAAAATCACATAATATTTTGTGCTGATGGTAAAAAAAAAACCAATACCAATAAATGAAAATATCAGCTATCTACCTGAAGCAATTTGATTTTACTGATTCGTGAATTACGCTATCAATCGTAACGCATTTGTTACCACATCATTCAAACCCGTCCCAAAACGAAATTAACAAGTGAACCGCTAAATGTAAAGGTATTATCCAAGGATATTCTCCCGTAGCTTTATAGGGTTGACATTTGGCACATTTGCGCATCGAATACCTTTAAAAACTCCTTTGTTGTAAAGGTATACATCACTTTACTATAATATTTGACTCAGTACAGTTGGAAATCAAAGGCAAAAAATAGCTGTCGTGCAATCGGGTAAAAAGCTTGGTTTGTCAATTGCTATTATCACGACTTTAAAAACCGGCCAAGTAGAATCGTAGTTGCTCGCGCACTAAAGGTTCTTACCACATAAACTATTATAGTTTACCTTATGCCGTAAAAAAGACAATAGTAACACGTATTCTGTGAAAATTACAACTTTCTGCTTATTATGGTTAAAAAGATTTAGCCAGCTTTGATAGACAGGCTAAGTTATATACGAGTATTATACGGTTCCGATGGCACTCTGGAATGGATTTTTCGATTCCTCAGATCAAACATTAAATAGTAATCATGAAATGCAATGGTAATGACCGAATTAGGTGTTGCATATGGACATGCAGGTGTAGGTGTAAAAAAACCATTTGGAAAGTTTCCAAAACCTTTTTTTATAGTTAAAACTAAATATTCAGTGATACGATATTAATTATTGCAATGGTAATCAATATTTAAGTGCTAGAGCTATATTTAATTTAGGGTAAGTTTCACCAACGAAAGTGGACACGATCAGCTCGTCTAAAGTACGTTCAAGATTTGTCATTTTCAATATTTCATAATGACGATAGATATGCTGATCTCGTCCAGTTTCAGAGGTGAAATTCGCCCATACTAATATTGTAATAGTAATCAAAACAGTGTAACATCTGACAGAATGCACCCTCTTAAAATCAACCATTATATAATCCTGAACGTAGATGTCTCAATATTTAAATATGCCAACCCTACCATTTGGCAGATATCGGTCGAATTCCAACGCCGTAAACCGTTCATGTTTATTCAAGCGATGCCGCTGTGGCGCATTTCACTCGTAAACCTGTTTACTGACTTTGTAATTATAATCCTATAGCTTTATCATCATCGCCTATTATTGATCTGATTGGCGAAATGGGGAAAACAGCATCATAATGGATTTTAGACTTTAACTGTCATAGGAAATTAAATACGCAACCAATACATCACAACACAACTGGCGAAATGTGGGTGTACTTTAAATACACCAATGCTGCCTAACTCTTTGTGGAATACAGGCGTGATGTTTGTGTTATTTGAAATTAAATGTTTGTATATTTTGAAAATGTAGCCGACATTTTCAGAAATCGCAAACTTGCAGTGAGAGCAAGTGTTGTGATCGACACTTATCTCTTCAATGCATGAGAAGAAGGTTTTTGCCCTGCACTGGGATTATAAAAGATGAGTTGGTATTTTTGTTCTTTCTGTGTACTGGCTGCACATTATTTTAGAAAGAAAGAAAGAAGAAAGATTTTTTTTATTTGACATATTTATTTATATTAAAATATTTCAATGCCCAATACTAAATATATTTATTGCTTCCACATGTAAAATGAGGTGGTAGATTATACAAAATTTGATCATTGTGGACGCTTTTTTTGCTTTGGAAATTATCGAATAACTTCTCCTGCTCTGGGCGGAGCCGGAGGGCGTCAGACTCTTACTGACTAATAAAACCCACCCGTGTTCCTTCAGTTGTTTGTACGTTGCCAGAGGCCACGGTATCCCTTTCGGACTTTCCCGCGACCCCGGTAGGCATCAGTCCTAGCGGACCCCGCCAGTTGTGCTGACATCTCTTTGAGGCGCGCGTGGAACACAACGCGCCATCGACCCGGGCCTGGTCCTTATTGGACGGCGAGCTACCCATTGCCCACCGTCCGCAAGCCCGCGCCTACGGTGCCCGGGAATCGACCTGCGATTCCCGACGCATCATTCTGGACTCTGTCGGGCACATTAAAAGTATTTTTAATAGCATCTTTTCGAAAAATTAATAAGACCTGTGCGAGGCCATAAAGGCCCAAAAATTGCAGCATAATGGTAAATATATTTAAAAAGTAAATATCGCTTATTATATGTATCTGTAGGTAAGCCGCCACAATTTCACTTGCTTCTAAAACAGTTTTGTCCGATCTGGGGCACTTGGGCTAGAAGCCGACAAGAGTCGCGATTACACTCTGAGTTTGTTTCGGTCTTTCGAGTAGTCGGATAGGAAACACCAATCTCATATAGGTTTTATAATACTAACTATGTAACATAAACATATCATTTATCATTTACATCCTTAGTGTGGTCGAGTCATTATTATCTATACATCTTATACAAATAAATAAAAGTGTCTGTTTGTAATGTCAAAATAACAGCTTTTTATTACTAAATGCATTATGAAAGTATATAATAGGGATGATGCAGTGGTCAAAAAAAAAAAACTATTTAGTCCGTCAGTCAGATAATAAAAAAATATTAGACCCGTATTTTTTGCTTTATCATATTAATATAAAATGACTAAGATAAAACGCATTAAATTTGTGGAGTGGGGGTGAAAATAAAATCCACATACTCGTGACGTCACGGCACATTTTAACTCAATGTATCGCCGTAATCTTTTGATAACGTAAAAAAAGAAAAAATACGTGTACGTTATTTTTTCATAATCTACATGACGGACAAAAAACATTTGTTTTAGTCATCATCCCTATTAGTTTGTTCCGGCTAATTTCCGAAAAGGCTGGACCGTTTTTGACGAGAGTTTCACTGTCAGATAGCTGATGTTATAAGAAGTAACTTAGGCTACTTTTATGTTTCATGTTAGAAAAAAGAATTAAGGTCCGTGTGAGCGAAGCCGCGAGCAGCAGCTAGTAGATCATAAATATGAATCTGGATCACAACTGAATAATGTTTGTTCTACCCGTCTGACACCACCATTAATGGATTGTTAGTCTTGTGGCGGCATCTACATCGCCACATACGAACTACGCATCAAAGACGCCACACACAAAATCCTGACGTCCCATAAATCCTGCATCGCGCGATTAGAGTTTACCGCGCGAACAGCATATATATAACTTCCCGACATCAATCGTTGGGCGGTTGCCCGCAAGAGGTCGGAGGATCCTCCCTTTTCTATAGAGGATGAGTGAACTTTACACCCTGATCCTCATACCTATTAAGTCTCATTGAATACATAAGACTAATAGGCTATGTTTCTTTTGTATTAAATAACGTACTAAAACAGCTTAATAAACTGCAATTAAATGATAAATGTGTATTTAGTATTAAGCAACGTGTAAATGTTGCATCTACTGGGATTGTGCGAACTAGCCAAGATAAATGGAATGAATGTCGCTCTGGAGGCTTGTACCTGACAGCTATGAAATTATTGCAAACGGTTATTTTGGTACCGAAACTGTCTGTGGGTTGGGGTCTGTGTCTTTGGATTGGGGCCTTTAAACTGTGGAAGAAGTATCTGTTTTGTACTAATTACAATACAAAAAGACATTTTTATACGAAAAATTATTAGTTATTAATGTAATTACTTAAACACAACTTCAACACAACTTCTGTTGCAGTATTTAAAAGAAGAGTGAAAGAACACTATCTTTCCACTTCGTCATAGTTGCGTTGGTATTTATTTTGTATTTTATTTATTTTAGTATGTACGATTGTATGTATGTATGTATGTAAGTATATTCTCATATAATTTTTTATCTTATTAAGTGAATTGTTTTGATTTTATGTATTTTACTTTCTCTCTACTCTTACACACGGTGTCTACAGCTCTTTTTACCCTCTGTCCTATCGCAGGTATGCTGGAAGAGATTTCTTTAGAAATAAGCATCACCTTTGTACGTATTTTTCTGTTCTTTTCTTCTTGTCTGTTTATATAAATGTGTGTACATAAATGGTTAAATAAATAAATAAATAAACAAAAAATATTATTTTATTGAGAACAAATAAAGACTTTATTCCTCAGATAAGGAACTAATACCTGGGCGACTGATCTCTGCTCTGGTGAAAAAAGAGAATGCTCATTTAATAGTATAGGATAGTTTATACTAATTCTATGCTGCCATGATAGTAGGTACCTACTTACAAATTCCATGCTGCTATGATAGCAGGTAGTTACTAATTCCATGCTGCCATGATAGCAGGTACTTACTAATTCCATGCTGCCATGTCATTATTCTAAGGTAGCCATCTTGTTCTAAACTTTGGACAACCGAGGACTGCTCGGGTGAAAATACGGAGAAAAAGAATTTTTCCACATATGAGACCTAGCTAGATAGATTTTCCGCCCCCGTAAACCCCTATACTGCAACTTTCATCGATATCGTTAAAGCCCTTTTCAAAAACGTGATTAAAAAATATATACAAATATTGCTCATTTAATAGTACAGAATGTAACATTTCTGTAGAACTTCATTAAAATATTATTATGATATTCATGAAAAATAAATGAACTAATCCGCCACCTACAAACCTTATAATACAATTTAAAATCTTATACTTAATCGCTTCATAAGAAGTGTCATTACAAATTACGTTCTTTTTTTACGTAACACAACATCACACCTGTAATCCACGAAGGGTTGGGCAGAGGTGTACCTATAGTACACCTACATTTCGCCAGTTATGTTTAAGTCCCATGTAATAGGGGGCGAGCCTATAGCCATTAACCGGGCAGAAATCCAGACTCTGGGCTGCTACTGAGAAATTCCAGGTGGAAAAATTCAAAAATACTTTGCCTGAACCGGGAATCGAAACCAGCACCTTATGCTCAGTAGTATTGCTTGCGATCACTGGACCACGAGAGGTACATTTTAAATTTTTCATTAATTTATTACGTCATCTGCAAGAACATATCTTTTATCGGTAATCTTAAGATCAAAATAAAAATGTATTAAAAAAGTCTTTGATGATAATATTAATATTAAAAATAATTTCTTTGACATCATAATTTACGTACACTAAAGAATATAAAAAGTAATTAAAATCTTTCGTGACAAAAAATCCCGTCCTTTTCAAAGATAAATAAATCTATCATTTGCCGTTAGAAGCAGTTTCAAAATGTACTATAAATAAACAAAGATTAGTTATAATAATATTAATGTTAAGAAATTGCTTTCCTGTGTGGGCAAAGCTGATTAATATTTTTTCTAAGAAAACGCTCGGCTTCTGGCGTGTAAAGTTTTTAATTTATAACAATTTCCCAGATTGAAAACCCTACCCATATCAAGGTTCCTTGTCAAAAATACATCACCAAAAACCCTGTTTTTTTTTTTTGGTGGGTAATTATGAAATAACTTCTCCCGCTCTGGGCGGAGCGGGAGGGCGTGTCAGACTGGAAACCTCCCCGTGTGCCTGTGGGCTGGAGTTCCCTTATGGATGCGTCCGGGGGGGAGGCCAGTCTCCGGGTTGGTGCACCCTGGGGTGCGGAAATGACGGACAACGAGACCCCTTAGGCACACATTACCATTACATTATTGGGTCTCCCCATTAAGTACTGTGTGCCTAAGGGGTCTCATTGTCCGTATGCAATATCCTGTCGGAGGAATGCTCTAACGTGTACTTGGAGAGAGCACATGTTGAGCAGCGTTGGAGTGGGAGCGTGCTCGGCGTGCACTAACACTGCCATTGGACAGGCAGGAGAGAACCTTTTCTTCTGCCACCGTTGGTCTCGTAGCCCCGAAGAGTGTCAAGGTCATGTCTCTGGCATTTGACGGGGGTCAAGGGTCTTGGCTTAACCGCCCGGACCACGAGGAAGAAATTCTTCACGAAACTATTTTCATTGTCTGGCTGCAGACAAAGTAGCTAGTTTAAATGTTTTGGGGTTTCTAGCTGCCTATAATAACCGGATTGACATTACATAAACATACATCTGAAACTAAAGAGATCAAACATAACAAAAACATCTATACATACAAATAAATAAAATTGAATTGTCTGTTTCTAAAGTAAAAATAACAACGTCTTATTAAATGCATAATGAAAATATATACAATACTTATTTAAAAAAAACTATCTGTTTGTTCCGGCTAATCTTCAAAACGGCAGGACCGATTTTGACAAGACTTCCACTGACAGATAGCTGATGTTATAAAGAGTAACTAAGGTTACTTTTTTCCCCACGGGCAGCAGAGTAATTATTATAATCATCTCAATTCCCAACACCATTTTGATACCTAAAATTAAAAATAAATACCTCAACATCTGCAGTATGCGGTTGTAATTGACAAGGGAGTGCGTCTCAATGGCTCAAGGTAGCTGGCAGCCATCGTAAAATATTTTATAACCTTCTTAAATCGAACATTATCGCTCTACGGAACTCCCGAGAGGTTTCGCGACGCTCCCTTATTATATTTTGCATTATTTCGGTCGTTGGAGATAAGTATGCTGTGAATTTAGATGTAGTTTGGTATCTGTAATTGGTGTGGTAAATTATTTAGCTGTGTGATTCCTGGTGGGTCAAGTCATCACCTGCCTTCTATACGGTCCCGTGAAAAGAGATTGAAACAAACGAGAGTCGGACTCGCACATGAAGCACCGTAGCAATAGCAATATTTAACACAGCATATTTCTTTTTCTTAAAAAAACTTTCTTTTATCTACATAGTACGGTTCAAAAGTTACAGACCTGTGACAGCACAGACACGCACGGACGTATGGACCGCGGAGCCATAGTAATAGGGTCCCATTGGCACCCTTTAGGTACGGAACCCTAACTATCCCTAATTTGTAAACCTAATGTGGTAAATATTCCCTCAGAACTGGTCAAAGAATTTGAAAGGGCAGTGTACTAAAACGTTAATTACAATTCTTTTGAATCCTCTAACTAAATCATTTTAACCAAATATCTCACACTAATTAGTACAAAACATTGCTACTGGAAGGTATTTTTTCCCTTGTGGTATAATAATTCGTCTAGTTAATACGATCAGGTGGGTGTAGGTATGGACATCAAATAGGACTTACATATAAATTATTTATGAATCATATATCGTTGTTACTAATTCACACATAACTATGGATCGATTTTCACTTAGTAGAAGTCCTATCACTATCCATACTTAATAATATTATAAATTCGATCGTAACTCTGTCTGTCTGTCCGTATGTTACCTTTTCACGCTTAAACTACTGAACGGATTTCGATAAAATTTGGCAAGGAGATGGCATACCGGGGAAGGACATAGGCTACTTTTTGTCTCAAAAAGAACCCTAAGGGGATGAAAGTTTGTATGGGAAACCATTTCTTAAGTTAGGGCTATCAAAATTAAAATTTATCCCAATATTCCTACGGCATCGCGACTTATGCGGGTGAAACCGTGTGACGCAGCTAGTCCTAAATAATCCTAACTAATATTATAAATGCGAAAGTGTGTTTGTTTGTTTGTTACGCTTTCACGCTAAAACGGCTGAACGGATTTAGATGAAATTTGGCACACAAATAGACCATGACCTAGAAGCTTAGGTTATGACATAGGATACTTACCTACTTGTTATCCTGGCAGTATCTACCTACTTCCCGTGGGATCTTTGCCCACTTTTAAAATTCTGGTAAAAAAACACTTCCTCTCTCCTTAAATATCATCATTACATATAGTTCCTTGCTCTTGTTTCACGTTTATAATTTTATATAAGTATATGATTAAGTTTATGCTTTATGTATGTATGTATTTATTGTATATGTAAACGGTTCTACCTGCAGTATTGTCTCTCCTGTTACCTTTAATCCATCCAAAGGTTGTCTGTAAAAGATCGCTTTAAGCGATAAGACCGCCCATTGTGTCACCTTATGTAAAATTTCTAAATTTATGTCTATAATATTTATGGTGTACAGTAAAGAGTATTCTATCTATCTATCTATAGTTTCCAAACTCAACGCGGGACGAGCCGTGGGCAAAAGCTAGTCTTCAATACTACAAATTGCATTTAATAAACCCTAATTGGACTAGACACGAATGTTACTTAAATATTCACCTCCAATAGCTTAATATGGAGTATATGATATGTGACACGCAAGGAACCCTGGTTCACATTAGTTATGCATTTAAGCGAAGCAGAGTAACTTTAGCTTACCTTCACTAATCGATTCAATCGTACCCGGGTAAGCGTAGCTTTGTAACTCGAGTGGTTGAGTGTGGTTGAGTGTTGTATTTTTTTTATAGAAGTAAGCGAGAGCAATGGAATTTCAAAAGTTAAGGTTTTTTGTGAAGTTAAGCATGCTATGCTTTGAGTTCTTCTCCGGTGTTATTAAAGACCTATAGTTTATATTGTAAAAGAAATCACAAATAAGTCGATGTTTCAGAAGAACAACACACAAAATCTAAACGTAAAGGTTATACGGTTATTGTTGTTTTGCAACAATTAGTAAAACGTTTTTGTCACTCACAGATATACTAGTGTGGCAAACCAAAGTAATTATCTATGATTCCATCTGTTAGATATAAACTGACAACACTAGTTGGTCTAGAGTAGTTTGTCGATGGTTCAAGAAAAGACTTGAGGATTTTGAATCTGAATGTAAAACTTATGGAAGTGTATAGAGTGCCGCTGTTGGCGGCATAATAGTGGCGCTGCCTTGGCCCGGCTAAAGTGCCATAAGCATTGCATTGTCATTGTCAATGTCACTTGTTATTTTGTTTGATTGTTGAGGTTAGCTCACCGCCCTTTGCATTGATTGAATTTATTTGTTTTAGATAATTATATCAAAAGTCACTACAATGACAGAATTTACGAAAAATAAAGTAGCAAATGAAAATTACTGTTAGGTAGGTTAGGTTAGGTTAGAACCGTGACCACACAACGCACGAGCCGACCGAGCGAAGCAAGCGGTGCCACAGCAGCGGCCGGCGAGTGCCAGGGTCCGTTTAGGCACAAGAGAATAGAGAGAGAGATAGTTTTGGGAATGTCGTGTTTTACAACGAACTAACCTCAACAATCAAACAAAAAACAAGTGACAGTGACTCAGTAACAGTGACAATGACAATACGATGCTTACGGCACTTTAGCCGGGCCGAGATAGCGCCACTATTATGCCGCTGGTGGCACTCTACATACTGCCAAAACTTATTATCATAATAATATTACTAGTCCCTGTGTCAATAACTAATAAGATTATTATCCTGAGTCTGTGTTTACGTATATTCTTCCGCTGTCATTTGGATACTGTGCTGTGATCCAAATACTCATATATTACAACCGGGCCGAGTTTCATTCAAATAAACAGGGCACCATAATGCGCCTAAACTAAGTAGGTACTGATTAGCTATTGGAACGGTTGACTACTAGACGAAACAAACATCTAAAAAGATAACAAATGAGGAACACAAAGACCACATTTTTTCGAATTTAGTCGTAGAGTTAGAATCTGGAATGATCGTGTACTAAACATTGTGGGAAGCCGGTAGACGTTAAACATGAAATATTTCCAGCGATATATTCGCACGCATGTCGCGACGCCTAAGCGGTCGTTTATCAATATGCCCTTCGGTGGATCTTAGCTAACGGCATACGAAAATATACGAGAAATTACAATGGTATGTGGAAACTAAATAAAGTCGGTACGTGTTGTTGGAGGCGTCAAATGACGTTATTGGAAGAAGTAATATGAGTAGTAATTTGAATTGGTGTAGTTTACCTAACAGCTTTAAAATAATAATAATAACGCCGTGGAAACGCCGCTGTCAACGTGGCAATGCTGCCAGTATCCTAGGCACGTCTCGGATGACAGCGATGCGAGCGAGTACTTCGACGCCTAAGTGTCCTTTTTTTCCGTTAAATTAGGTTAGTTAGTCATTTAATTTAGTGCTAGATTGTATATAAGATTTGTCGTATATGGTTATAATCAAAAAAGAAATAACGTCTTAGCGTAGATAATAATAATAATATGTACACACGGCTCAATATTTCCAGTTTATACTAATCTCGCAATTTATAAGATGTCCGTACAATGCGAGAGGTCAGTTTATACTGGAAATGCATGATGTTTAGCTTTGTATACAAGTATATAAAAAGGGAGGGGAAAGAATTATAATGCATCAAACAATTCCTCTGCATTGTTGTCAACAGGCTGGCAGCACTGCCACGTTGTATATCAGCGCTGATTCATTGGTAAAAAAATAGGCAAATTCGGACACGTGAAGAGTCGACCAACTGGCCAGCTTTCTATAATTCTTTTCCTCCCTTTTTTATATACCTGTAGGTATATATTATTAATATTTTAAGACTATTACCTTTTAAATTATGTAAATATTATCTTTACAATATTATCCTTATCTTTATTATATAAACGAGATGTAGTTTAGAAACAGAAATTCGCTAAAACAAAATCGAAGTATAAAACAAGGGTTGCACACGTTCGATCAAAAATATGTCGCACACCATGATTTAAACGACGATACGTGCAAAAACGAAAACTTTACACCCAAGATTTGAAAAACAAAAACAAAAACTTTACAACCTTGAGAAATGAATACCTAACATTAACCAGGAATGAAAAGTGTAACTACAGCGTAAATAACGTTGTAATTAGTTCCATGATTATCATCATTACGCCAGATTACAGTTATGTTCGTCTAAGAACATTTACAAATGATGCGGGAAAAGTATCGACATTAGCAGCCTACCCGAGGTTGCAGCTTGGCAGTAAAACATACAGGATGTGAGAAATGAGGGTGATCTATTTGTAGAGCACATTATTCAGGTTTGGCGAAAACAAAATAGGATCGCTGCGTCTTTTCTTCTGACGTCATTCGCTGCGGGAAATAATCTGGAATTGAAAGCACTATATAGTCGACTTCATGATTGCTGTACCACGTTTGCCCACGCAATTGAAACTACACTAAGGTTAAAACTATCTAACTGTCACAGAGACAAATAGACCTTGTTGTTATATGTAGTGTAACTGACATACTAAGGTTGTGTGTGATGATAAAGCAAATACGAGGTAGAATATAATAATATAAAGTTGAGTTTTATTAAATTGCAGTTGTTCTACAGTATATTTTTAGGTATTTGGCCAGCGTGAGCAGAATGGTTTATCTAAAAATTTCAGCACGGGCACTAATAATAAAATTTTAATGTGTGCTTGAGATTATTTTTCCGAAATGTCTGCGAATGAAACCGCAAAGTTTGCACAAATAAAATGGAGTCTTAAAACTTGGATCAGTTTTATAGTCTTGCAAGGTGCAGGCGACCGCTTATTTGGTGATAGGGAGCATCGGCAGTGACTGTGTCAGCAGTTCAGGGCTTAGCTTATAGGAAGTATTTTGTCGGAGTCAGACTATTACCTGTTTTGCTTATCATCATTTCGTTGTTGATGAAGTCAAATGTATCAAAACCATTTTACTTCGTTATTGTGCATAAATTCGTTCCTTACACAAGTCATAAAACACTTATTGTTCCTAAGTACAACAAATACATTATTTTCCGCTTCAAGTCTAAACAAAACGTAGAAAAGTTTTCCTTACAACGCTTTTATTGTTGTTGTAAAACATTTTGCTCCGTCGTACAAAATCAGTCAACAACAAACTCTGAATTGTTGAGATGTGTGAATCTTAGACCCTCGTCGCTCACCTGATTGCGGAATGCAAATCGGTCCCAAAGGATCTTAGCCCTAATATGTAAGAGGGATAGAGCTTTTTATCCCACAGAACAGGCGCAGGAAAGGCCGAGAAACCGTAACAGACACGTGAGTAGCTGAAATGGTTTTGAATAGTTTATAGTGCTTTATTTCGCTGGTGTTTTATTATTTAAGGCCACTCCGTCCCGTGGCATTGTCCGCATTTTTCTTAATTTCCCCCCAAAAATTCTCTTTCAGGTGGAATTTGAAAAACGTGCTTTTGGGCGCGTGTTGTTTGAGTTTTCACACTTTGCACTATTTACTTGTTGGCTTTTTTTATTGTGTTACATTCTGTCATGGGGGAAAGAATGCACGTATTTTGGATACTTTTTGTATGTGTTTAACCAAGTTTCTCTGTGCTGTTGTACTGGCAGGGAAATTAAATGTTTTATAAAATTGACACACTACGTCAATTTGCTGTGTATTTAAATTGGTAGTACAATTGATACAGAATTATTGTTTGTCAATTAGGGTACATAAGTAAACTTCAACAGAAAATATAGATTTGCTGCAATTTAATATTTTATCACAAAAAAAAACGTTATAACACGAACTGAACCTAAAAAATTAAATTTTCAGTAAAGTTACCATTCCGTACCCGACCACAGGCGGCAGCAGCTCGTATTCCAGTTGGTAGATAGAACATAGAAAAACGTGTTATCGCTCGAGCGTTGGCGGCACTACTGGTCTGCGGTCGGGCTGCACGTGTCGCCTGTCACTCGCCCGTAGCTGCCAACGATGTGTCGCTAGCTACGGAAGGTATTTTATATAAAATCCTAGAAACTAGTCGTGTCGCGGCGACACGTTGCCTGCAGTTGCCGCCTGCGGTCGGGTCACATAAACGTAAACAATTTTCTTATCGGCTAACTACATCGCATTTAATTTCTACGAACCGTTTACCGAATGCTCACTGCAATTTCCTTACTATTCGCTTATACTTTAATTATGTATCGCGTCCTACATAACACGTTTGCACGCCTATCATTTGAATAAACGACACGCCCCTAATCATTGAGTGAACGTATAATAAAAGAATTTCCTTCATATTTCTTACTTCCTACTGAGAATTGAGGTGGCCGATGTCAATTTTCCCTTGAGATCCTCTTCACATGGACGGTTGTATAGCCATTTAAGTACATAAAAAAAAAAAAAAAAAAATTTGGCTGTAACAAAAATCATTTCTAGGTAAAAATTTACCTATAGGTACATTGTCATTGCGTATTATTCTCTGAAAAAGCAGACTGCAGAGGTAGGTCTTTCTAATTTTGATATCTACTTCACAATTTAGATAGATAATTCGTTTTACTGAGGTTCGAAGTAAAATAAAATACCACTATTGGACTACAAACTGTATACCTACCTAGTAGCAATTGTTATTATCTAATGAAGTGACACACCAGATTGGTTATAACATACCAGAATAATGAAAGTACATGTTTCATGATTGTAGCACCTATGAACTTATCCAAACGAAAAATATTATTTTCAGTACTTAAATGGCCATACACCTAATTGTTATTTTGTAAAATTTGCTTTATAAGTGATACCTAAGATTTTTTTAATGTATTGTACGCCTTTTAGGCAGGACATCATGGAACTATAATTTACCTAACATCTGTCGGTATAATCTATGCCCATAATAAAAACATTTGATTTAATTTAATAAGGAAAGCGTGGTGGATACTGATAAAATGCTACATTTCTGTCACTGCTTGTTCCAGTTTCGAAGAGTGCTTGAGGTAACAAGCAATGTACTTCAAATCTACAATTCTTTATTCGTTTGTTTCTTGTGAAGTTATTTTTAAAAACACGTCCCTCTTCTTTTCTGTAGATCAGCATTAAGGGACTAGTTGTAACAAGCGCCCGAGGCGCGCGCACAGTACGCTGCGTTTCGGGCGCGCGTTGGACGCTCGTCAAACGCAACAAGACTTCCACATTTTGTTGTAACTGAGAATCCTCAACATGCTCAGTATAACTGTGTTTCTTTTAAGTTTATTACTGATGAAGCCGCCTAGAGAAAAACGCCTAGGAAAAATAGTAAAATGGAACTTGCGTACACACGTCGAGGGTGAGCTAAGGGCGCCCGGGAGGGGCGCGCGTTTTACGCGTTAGACGCGCGTATGACGTGCGCCCTTTGACGGCAGAACTTGTTATAATTCGTTAAATAGAAATTCACAATTTTATTGAGTGCCCAAAACACAGCGTACAAGACGCGTGCCTCGGACACTTATTATGACCAAGGCCTTTTTTTTTTGTGTGTGTAATTATCAAATAACTTCTCCCGCTCTGGGTGGAGCATGAGGGCGTGTCAGACTCTTACTGACTAAAACCCACCCTGTTCCTGTTGTGTTCCTTCAGTTGCCTGTACGTTGCCAGGGCCACGGTATCCCTTTCGGACTTTCCCGCAACCCCGGTAGGCATCGGTCCTATCGGACCTCTTCACTTGACATCTCTTTGAGGCGCGCGTGGAACACAACGCGCCGTCGACCCGGGCCTGGTTCTTATCGGCCGGCGAGCTACCCATTGCTCACCGTCCGCAAGCCCGCGCCTACGGTGGCCGGGAATCGGCCTGCGATTCCCGACGCCCAGGGCGTCTCCTGCGGTGGCTAGGAGCGTGAGGGCGCGAAGTTTGCCTCTCCCTCATTATGACTAGGGCCTTAGCTGATTGTATAAAGAGGTTTGAAGACTGACAAAAACTTTTAAAAGAAGTAGTTTGGCGTGGATGGATGGATGTGATTAAACGCATGTGATTAAAAGAGTGATAAATATAAATGTTGATGGATGGCGAAGGAGACGAAAGCCAAAGAAAATATGAATGGATTGTGTGAGGAACTGAAAGAGAAGAGAGTGAATGATAGCTTGACGATTGCCAGGGGAGAATTGAAGAAGGAAACGTGTCGCGTCGACCCCAAGTAACATGGTACAAGGACAGGAAGATGAAGATGATTAAAAAGAGGTTTGTAAAACTCTTCTGAAGACACAATCTAGCCCCAATATATATGCCAGGTTGAAATGTTTTCTATCTCGTTACGGGTTACTGTTTTGGATCGTGTACGGTTGATTGATGAAAATCAAGCCAAAATATAAGTACAGCAGTATATTTTTTTCTAGCATTGGTATTTCCGTTCCAAACTTGGCAGTATTTCGCACTCACTTTGCTTCCACCCATGCTTTTAAGTAAGTCGGATAGGGACAGCTTTCAGCAATAAGTAGATGCAGCTAAATTATTATTACTTATGCAGCAGCTGTCATAGGCTTAACCAAATATTCACTTAATTTCGTGAAAAAAGTGCCCAACTCTTGGAAGATTATGGTAACCATTTTGATATTCACGGATTTGAAATCCCGTCTCTGACACGGTCACCCATTTATGCAGACATTACTATTTATAGGCACTGTCGTAGAATTGTACAAACAAATCACGAGGAGGCCGTTAACACAGCACCTTCCTCGCCTAAGTCGGGTAATAAGCTTCCCAGTTAAGAGCCCCCGTAATTTTAGCGTGGGGCATAACAGCTGTGGCCTAAAAGGTACCTAGATAATCCGATAATGTAGGGGAGGTGCTACGAAATAACAATTTTAATTCGTGTTTTAGGGGGTGGAAACTCTGATGCGACTTTTGTTTTTTAAATGTTTATTTGTGAAAAGAGTACCTACGTCAATCTCTTTCACCAGGTAATAAATTGTAATTCTTTAAATAATTAAAATATTAGCGATCTAAGCCTGTACGTGAATTTAAATTCAAAATATTTTATTTCATATAAACCTACATGGGCACTTATGAAACGTCAGAAGCTAGGTGCACGGTTCCAATTGGTTGTTTCCTATGGAGAAGAAACTCCACGGTTACTCTTTTAAAAATAATGGGCTTTTACAATATTTTCAAATAACAGTGTTATTAGGTATGGGAGGACAGTGTAGGTCTTTCAACAAGTACCAGGTACTTAACAGAATAATGATGGTCAACAAATCTACAGTCCACTAGGCCTACAGCGTTCTCACATTCACAAAATTGAAAATAATCTATATAAATATAGATAAATTAATAAAAATAAAAACGTATTTTAAACGAAATGACGTGATTGCTATTACAGCTGAAATAAAGTAGCTACACGGATAAGTGTTGAACCGGACATGGTCATCGGTTTTTTATCCTTAAAATAATACGGGCAAATTCACATACCAACAAAAGCAAGTATTGTGTAGTAACTGCCTAAAGATTTTAGCATATTATATTTATCATCATGTTTTTTCTTCTAATTTTCCTTCAAGTCAAAATTAAGAAACAAGAACGGACGAGAAAAATAATTAGCTCTCGAGAAAAAACCGAGTTGTTCTCTTACATTGACGTCTTTATTTACATCATTTTTGAGACAAAAACGATTACCAAATAAGTCTGATTCGATAAATATTTATTTTTGCGACATCAAAGTCGGAGTTTCAAAGTGACTTCATATAGTAAACACACATCATGATTCGGTAATTACTTGGGCTTGATAGGACAGAATGGGAATCGATATGTATTTTAAATGAAAATCCCTTATAAAGAATCCTCAAAGTCACTTATTGGGTAAACATTATGTATTTATGGTAGTGTAGACTATTTATCGGAGCCTTTTTTTCGTGAAGGGCATCTCACAGTTGACCTCAGAAGAGAGTCGTAGCTGCTTAACCGGACTTTCCTGTGGCTGCCTTAAGCTTCCAGCCTGGGGCAAAAACTATTCTAATTATAAACTAGGCGAGCGCTCGCTAAGGGCACCCCCTGTGGGGTACGAACCTCGGCTTAGGGCGTCGCTGGGAGGAGGACAGCAAGATAGGACAGGCTGGATCAAGGATATATTATTATTATTAGTCAGGGAGTTTAAGGCTACAGGCTCAGCATCGACGCGGGCTGGCGCATCGTTGAGCAAGGATCGGGGGGGAGTATCATTTACTCGGGAGGGTCGCGATCGCGGAGGACCTTGGCGGCGAGGTCGGAATGCGGGTCGTCGTTTGTGCTTGTATACTGTACTGGTGGTCCTACTGCTCTCCTGGAGGAGGGTTATGGGGTCATCTGGGTCGGTCAGAGCATGCCTCGGACGGCGGACTTTACTAATTCTAGAGGGGGCATATCTGGCTGCCTCAACAACCAGAGGGATGTGATGTTTGGCGGCTGTATCGAAGAAACGCTTTGAATTGCGTTTAAGAAATACCAGGGGTAACCCGTTGCCATACGAAGGAAACGGCTTTGGAGGGTCTGTATCTTATGGAGATGATAGGGTTTGACTTGTGCCCAGGCGGCGCACGCAAGTAGCACCTGAGTGACAATTTGACGGCACGGTTGGCGCAGTGGTTAAGCGATTGACTGCTGCACTGCGTGTCGCGGGTTCGATTCCCACACGGAACAAATATTTGTATGGCCTACAAGTAGTTGTTCCGGGTCTGGCTGTTTGTGTATGTGACTTTAAATGTTTGAAAACGCACCCACGATACAGGAGAAATTTCTAGTGTGGGGCAATTATTAAAACAAAAAAAAAAATAAAAAAAAAAAAAAAAATTGCTGCGTGCATTCAGAACGGAGTGAGTTTATCGGAGCTCACTTTGAGTCTATTTAAGTAAGGTTACTTTATAATATTGCAGATATGAGTGGGTGTAAGTACGACCAAAAATATTTATACATTACTGTCCCGGATTGCAACACTGGCATTGATAGACGAACGTGAAAATCAGTGCCGAAACGAAGCCGAGGCACACATACGCAAGTCAATCAGTGCCTGGTTGCGGCCAAGGCTTGTTTAGTACTTTTCTCAAATAATGCGCGGAAATTCAAACTAAGTAAATTAATTATAAATCCACATCAATGACGAACAACGATTATTTTTTAAGAGCTTGTTTGTTCATTTGTTTCTTTGTTACTTTAAACAATTACTGTATTTCGAAATTTAAATAAAATCTTTGATAGATTACCTCCTTAGTTGCCATGTCTTGAAGTAAAAAGTTCGTTCCATTTTTAAATAACACGACAGATATGAGTTTTTATAATAATTTGTTCGGCAGCTAAACACGACAAATAAGGATTTTCATAGAAACATTGCCCACGGGCGCTTGCATTAGACCAATACAGAAGAAGGTTGTCAAAATAATGCTCGAATTTACAAGCATGTTTGAGAAAAATAAATTATTATACCTACTTGCTATAGACGGGACAAAGCGTATGTATGTATATTGCAAACCTCGTAGTGATAAAATGACAACATGAATGATAAATAAGGTTTATTTTCGTTAGTATTTTATAATTCACCGAGTATTTAGATAAATTAAATCATTTTGCTCGATACGTCTAACCATCTATTCTGACGGTTGGCAATCAAAGGTTGGTGATGGTAAAAGTGTTTAGTGTCAAACTTGGCTAATATGTTATTATGTTTTGATTATATAAATGTCTAGATTAAAAGAATAGATAAAAAGAACTAAAACAAACAAGCCAACTTTATTTATGCTGAAGTGCGTGACCGCTACGTCTTACACTCGCGCCACGTCATTGTGCTTTTCTATTGTGCGTGCATTTAGCGGCCAACAGTTAGACGCAATTTTTTTCGACGAGTTCACAGCATTGGCTGTCTCTAGACATATTTATATATTTGTTATATTGCTTTACTATGCTAGATGAGGGTGATGGGAGCAGTGGTGGCCCAGCGGTAACGGCCCCGACTTACGAGTTTGTAGGTCGAGGGATCGAACCCAGGCAGACGCTTTAAATTGTGTAAATAATTCCATTGCCACTGCTCTCAAAACGGTGACGGAAAACATCGTGAGGAAACCGGCATGTCCTAGAACCAAAAATTCCAAGACATGTGAGATCTACCAACCCGCACTGGGCCGCATGGTAGATTACAGTCCTCTCCCTCTCGAAGAGAGGAGGCCTCTGACCCAGCAGTGGGAACATTAGAGGCTGATTATTTGCTAGATAGCGTCACTGAGACATGGGATCACCGTTTTCCTATGACATTTCTTCTGATAACCTTAGTATCTTTTATTCTCTTTGACTACAACATATTTAGACACTTACAACATATCGCCAGTACAGCCATGCGCAATGCTAGTTTATTCTATACTTTGCCAAACGGAGTTAGGTACCTAGCAAACCGCTTAAGGCGATAATAACCGACTTTTAATGATTTTATACTGATCACGTCTAAACGAGTAGTGTTTATGATTTGTCTGATCACGTCTAAACGAGTAGTGTTTATGATTTGGAAAAAAAAAAGTTAAATTAAAGCATTTTTTAATAATTTAATCTGTGAATATTTTTGGTTATGTTTATATTACGAGTACATCATGTAATTAATTTATAAAGATATGTCTAACACGGATAAAAAACTGAGAATCACGTAAAAACTATCAAGCATATTTTTCTAAAACCTTCACCATTTTAAAGATAATTTAATTATTTACTTTTTAGTATATTTTATTTTTAGTTTTATTAAAATACTTTTCGTATTATGTATAATAAATAAATGACGTGTCTAATTTGGGACAGCGCTCTTTGATGGGCGAGCCCTATTACTGGCTGGACGTACGACGCGTTGCGCGAGCTCAGCACAGAACACGCAAGCTAACCACTCGAGGCCACTGGCATTTTATGGCGTATTAATGTATAGTTTTGAAGAGTTACCTTGTGAATAACATTTACGTAACATCAAGGAAGATATCCAAACATGCCCTAGCACCCTTATATACAGGGTTGGGCAGTATTTTAATTACTTGTAATTACTTGTAATTAAAATACGTAATTGAAATACAAATACATATTTAGTATTTGTAATTCAATTACTTCTTAAAAAAAATATTTGTAATTGCTATTTCAAATACCTAACGCTGGGGTATTTTGTAGTTAGTATCAAATACTTATGGCTTAAAAATACATATGAACATAAATACATTTAGCGATCGTATGAACGGGTGCGTTCTGCAGAAAATAGCGCTCGATAGCTTTCGTAAGCAAAATGGCGACCGCTAAATATGTCCATCTTTAAAATTGGCAACGCTGCACCTGTACTGTACGTCAAACAGTCAAATCGTCAAGTATCTTGTCAATTGTAATTTTCGTTTATAGACGATTATTTTCAGTGTTCATGAAAGGAAATTCTTCTTTTACTGATTAATGGGCTGGGCTGGATTAGTTATATTCTATTTACATAACCTGGCACCTGACAGTATTTTGTCATTTGTATTTTAAATGAAAATAGTTAAAATACTGTATTTTGTATTTTATATTTCAAATACGCTTAAAAATATTTTGTAATTCGTATTTTAAATACGTGCGAGATAGTATTTTGTAATTTGTATTTTAATTAAAGCCAAGCATGTATTTTGCCCAGCTCTGCTTATATAACACAATCCTATACAGATAAAATCACAATCAACCGAAATAGAATCACGTTTGTTTTCCAACGGTGTTGAATTCGATGCTCGGGTCAGGATGAGGGTTGCTGCCTCCTCTTCCGTTCGTGTTTTTGGATTTGTTTGTAGGTACTTTCAATGATTGGTTTTATTTGAAATTATTAAGAAAGGCATTTATTGCATATTATATTCGTTGGGTAAGTACAATCGTTTTTTGCGTGGTAAGAGAAAATTATATAAAAAAAGAATGGTGGCGCGCGCGGCGAATAATCTAGACGTCTGAAGTAGGTGGGAGACGCTCCGCGATGGTTGGCTGACATGCTTGACGCTAATTGGAGTATGTCTTTTCGCAAACACACCGTCAGCTCCAACTTCAGGTCGCAACTTGATTCGTCATGCTAATAGATGGCGCAGGCGGTAACATAGGCCCGGCCTTGGAAGTAGCAGGTTCCAACAGGATCAGCAGGACGGCACATCAGATATTGACAGCGGCACTGGCAGCGGGCATATTTTTGAAAACGCTCTGCGTGTGACACCTGAAGCCGTGAGTAGGTCAGCCACTCTTGAGATTCCGTCAGCACCCGGATGAATTCGGATAATCCTTCCTAGTTTCCACCTGAGTGGAGGTAGGTTATCGTCTTTGATTAGAGCAAGTTGATTGAGCGTAATGGAATCTTGACGAGTCTTCCACTTAGTCCGCGTCTGCAGCTCCGACACATATTCTGTGGCCCATCGCTTCCAGAAGCTTTGCCTCATCTGCTCGATCACGTCGTAGCGCTGCAGTCGATGAGTCGGTGTAGCAGTCAAGTCTTGGTAGGCTGGAGCGGTCAGTGGCCGGCCGATGAGGAAATGGGCAGGGGTAAGGGGTTGTAGGTCGTTAGGATCTGTGGACAGAGCTGTTAAGGGACGGGAATTCAGAATGGCTTCAGTTTGTGCCAACACCGTACTGAATTCCTCGTAAGTGAGATTAGTACCCCCCACTACTCGTCGCAGGTGGTGCTTACACGATTTCACCCCTGCTTCCCACAAACCGCCAAAATGAGGAGCATACGGAGGAATGAAGCTGAATTTAATATTGTTATTTGAAGCGAAATCACTAATATCCTTACTATTATTTTCAATGAAAGAAACTAATTCTTTTTCAACCCCTACGAAATTCTTACCGTTGTCTGACATTATCTCGGCCGGCATACCCCTACGTGATATGAAACGTTTTAATGCAAGTATGTAATCCTTTGTTGAAAGACTTGTAACTAACTCGAGATGAATGGAACGTGTACATAAACAAACAAATAAACATATGTACGCTTTAGTGAGACTAGCCCCCCTCCCCCTACGGTTCAAAATCATCACCGGCCCCGCGTAGTCAACGCCGCAGCGCATAAAAGGGAAGCCGGGTTCCAAGCGTTCAGCCGGCAAGTTACCCATGAGAGGCTGCTGTATGGTCTTCCCTTTGATGCGCGTGCACGTGACGCAGTCGTGTACCGTTTTCCTCGCTAGGTTTCGGCCTCCGAGCGGCCACCAAGCCTCACGCACACAAGCCAACAGGAGCTGAGGTCCACCGTGCAACAATTGTTTATGTTTATATGAAAACAACAACACTGTGAATCTATGCTTACTACACAATAGCACTGGATGTTTTTTATTATAATCGAAATATGACGAGTTACTTAATCGTCCACCAACGCGTATTAATTTAAATTCATCAAGAAAAACATCCAAGCCAATTATTCTTTTAGATTTCACAACCGATCGCTTAGTTAAATCATTATATTCGTTACAGAATGATTGCACTTGCGCGAGCCGTGCGAGCATTACAACTGAGGCGTCTAACTCATCGACAGATAACGAACCGGTTTTGCGATAATGTTTACTCGTACGCGTGTTACCTATAAAACGTAGTACATAGGCTGTCGCTCGCCGTAATCGATTAAATGAGGAGAATCTGTTGAAATCTATTAGGCCAGCATTATCATTTGAATTACTACACACCATACTAACATGTTGTGCCTTTAAGTCGGGCAATTGATCTTTATCTATGGAAATATCGCTTGAATAATCGAATTTATGCTGTTGTAAAAAGACTGGCCCGTGCCACCACATGTTATTGGTCTGAAGCTCGTTTAGAGGAAGCCCTCTCGACACTATATCAGCCGGGTTATCTTTACCGTTAACATGCAACCAAATTGCATCACCTGTAAGCTCGTTTATTTGTGAGACACGATTCTGAACAAACGTCTTTAAACTATGAGGTGACATTCTGATCCAGCCCATGACTATGGTGGAATCAGTCCAGAAAACTACTTTGGTGAAAGTCAATCTTAATGAACTTATAATTTTCTGATATAATCGTGCGCCTAGTAAAGCGCCACATAACTCAAGTCGCGGAATGGTGCATACAGTTTTGACTGGCGCAACCTTGCTTTTAGCACATAACAACTTCGTAGTTACTATAGATGACTCATCCGCGTAAGTGCGTACGTATGCGCAGGCACCGTACGCGTCTTGTGAAGCGTCAGTGAAAATATGTAACTCACTATTATATGTACATTCACTCATGACGTAACGAGGGACACGAATATTGCCTAATGAGGATAAGTCTTGAAGGAATCGATTCCACAAGCATTCGATATCGTTAGGAACCGAATCATCCCAATCGATTTTACATAGCCACAATTTTTGAAGCAACATTTTTGCTATAATTACTGTCGGCGACAAAATACCTAGCGGGTCATAGATTTGTGAAATCACCGACATCATACTTCGCTTAGTAACCTTATTAGATTTATTTTCTAAGTTGGTAGTGAAATAAAGTTCGTCTTTATCGACTTGCCAGCCTAAACCGAGAGTTTTATTTTGGCATTGTTCCCCGATAGCTAATTCTTTAGATGCTTCTATGTTTACGTCATAACTAAATGTCCACTTCCGCAAAGGAAAGCAGGCCGATTTTAGAACCTCCGAAGTTTTTTCGCATGTTTTTAACAAAACTTGGGGATCGTTATCACCAGTAATTAAGTCATCGACAAAAAAGTCTTCGTTTATGACCTTAGCAATGACCTTATCTTCCGTTTCCTGTGCGAGTTGACGTAAACAACGCATACTTAGGTATGGAGCCGACGCGGTTCCGTACGTAACCGTGTTGAGTCGGTATATTTTTAATTCATCCGATGCATTTTCCCGCCATAATATTAACTGAAGGTTGCGCTGATCGTGATGCACCAGTACCTGCCGGTACATTTTCTCCACGTCAGCGCAGGCAACATATTTATATTGCCGAAAACGAAGTAAAATAGAAAGAATATCATTTTGAAGAGGAGGTCCTATCATCTGTATATCGTTCAATGACTTATTTGAAGTAGTTGTGGCACTAGCATCAAACACTACACGCAATTTTGTAGTCGTACTGTGTTCGCGGAATACTCCATGATGCGGGAGAAAATAGTGTGGCCATGCGTATTCGTTTATTAGAGACATGTGCCCTAGTTCAATATATTCACGTATAAAGTCACTGTACAACCTTTTATAAGAAAGAGACCGATCTAACTTGCGTTCTAATGATAAGAAACGAGATTTTGCGTTTTCATATGATTCTCCGAGCGCGTCAGCTGATTCCTTCAATGGAATTCTCACTGAGAACCTACCATTACTATCTCGTGTAGTAGTGCTAAAGAAAGATTCTTCACACTTACGATCTTCTTCGGTAAGAATAGAACCTGAACTTACAAGTTCTTCTAGTTCCCAAAATTTACGTAGTTGTGTATCTGTAGTCGACTGCTGTACAAAATTACACTGAATATTATTAATGTTTGATTTATTATAAACGGGTCCCGAAATTAACCACCCTACCTTCGAATTCTGTAGGTATGGACCATTGGATAATCGAATTCGATCAATATCCAACAAATCCCAAAATACGTCCGCACCAATTAGTAAATCTATCTCTGACGGTATGTTGAACGTTGGGTCCGCAAGACATACGTTGTCTGGAATGTGGATAGTGTCATAGACAATATGAGTTGCCGGCAAACTCGTCGTAATGCACGGCAAAACAAAACATCTAAGAGAAATATTAAAGTTACTCGTTTTCGATCGCATGTTGATATCGCATAATTTATTCGATTGTGAGACCGACTGTCCCACGCCCGATATTCGTATAGTGGACTGTATTACTGATACGTTTAAACGTTTACAAAGGTTTTCTGAAATAAAGCAATTTTGGCTACCACTATCTATCAGCGCTCGAGCTGTATGATATTTACTATTACTATCCATGACTTCGACTAGTGCAGTGGATAATAATACCTGTGGTAACTGTACGGAAGGCGCATTATCGATTAGCAAATTATTCGCACATGATACGACAGATACCGGTTTTTCATCAGCACTCGTCGCTGACGATGCCGGTATGGTTGCCATAACATTGTTATTTTCATTGTGCAGTAAAGTATTGTGTTTTTCCTTGCACTGCTTGCACGGCCCGAATATGCATTCGGTAATTAGGTGACCTGTACGTAAACAATTACGACACAGGTCCTTGGAGTTATCAATGAATCTAATTCTGTCCGGAACGGTTAAGTTAAGGAATTTAAAACAAATAAATAACGGGTGATTTTGCCCACACAAAAAACAAGGCTGTTTTGATGTTTCGGATGTACCGGTATTTTTACGCGTCGACACATAGCTTTGTGATTGGTGTACTGCAGCACTCGAGTGCCTTTTATTATCAAACTTATTGTTAGGTTTATTATCCTGTGTACTTCGAGTATGGTTACTGTGAACCATATCTAACATATCGGCACGATTACGTAAAAAACACAACAAATCATCTAATTTTGTTTTGGTTTTATGAATACCAGTAGAAATTGAGCCTAAGTAATTTTCCCACTCACGTTCAGTGAAAGAATCTAGCTTTGATACTATAATGTAAATGACTAAAGTGTCCCACGTTTCGGTGGGCTCGTCAAGGGATTTGAGTGCTCGTAGGTTACGTAACACTACATCGATTAATTCTCTGATTAACGAAGGGGATTCTTTGTTAATGGATTGTGCATTAAACAATGATTTCACATGGTTGTGGGTTAACAGACGATTATTGTGGTACCTATTCTCCAACAACTCCCATGCGTGGATATAATTAGCGGCAGTAAACTCTAATGCACTTATAACCTGGAGTGCTGAACCACTGAGCGAAGACTTCAGGTAATGGAACTTCTGAATTGCGTCTAAATCACTTCGTTTATGAATCATAGACAAATAGGAATTTTTATACTCGAGCCAGTGATCATATGAACCATCGAAAGAGGGTAGTGTAATCTGCGGTAATTTAATAGAACTAAAATTACTAAAATGCGCACCTGAACATTTAAAACTATCATTCGCATCACTTATTTTTGCAACGTCGGTTAAGCATTTTGCAACGGACATGATACTAAAATATTGATCTTCAAAAGATGCCCTATACTCTATTTGTTTATCTAGTTCACTGTCATCTAATATTTTTTCGATTTTGTCTTGAATCTTGGTAAACGCGATTAGCAGACTGGAGACTGACTCCATGCGTAAGAGAAGTTCTGCCTGCTGTCGTTCAGACATCTCAACGTTTTCATACTTGGCAATATATTTTTCAAATAAAGTAAGTCGACCTTTTAGTGTACCCCTTTGCTTTTTAAGATCCCCTATATTCGAATTATTATGATCAGCTTCTTTGTAATCGTCGTCACTCATTCTAGCGGCTTATGAAAGACAAAGGTTACTCACGGTTAAACACCAACTGCTAGACAAGACGGTAGGCGACACGTGTTGCGAACTTTGCGCGATGTAGGTAAACTGGAATTTCAAAATCACAGTACTGAATTAGACAACTGAAAAATGGGATGGGAAGAACAGGAACGACTGGCCTGACCGTTTCTTGCTGATCCTCGATGCGATGCGAAGATCCGTCTCGACAGGACCAATGTTGAATTCGATGCTCGGGTCAGGATGAGGGTTGCTGCCTCCTCTTCCGTTCGTGTTTTTGGATTTGTTTGTAGGTACTTTCAATGATTGGTTTTATTTGAAATTATTAAGAAAGGCATTTATTGCATATTATATTCGTTGGGTAAGTACAATCGTTTTTTGCGTGGTAAGAGAAAATTATATAAAAAAAGAATGGTGGCGCGCGCGGCGAATAATCTAGACGTCTGAAGTAGGTGGGAGACGCTCCGCGATGGTTGGCTGACATGCTTGACGCTAATTGGAGTATGTCTTTTCGCAAACACACCGTCAGCTCCAACTTCAGGTCGCAACTTGATTCGTCATGCTAATAGATGGCGCAGGCGGTAACAAACGGTATCTGACGATAAATTCCGAGTAAAAGAAACAATCTCCTTTTATTCGGAATACGGGGCGTTCATTAAACTAATTATCCTCGTCTAAGTCTCCGAACTTACTCGAGATGTTATCTATTTAGGGCCGTTCGTCCCGTGTCCAGTCCAATTTCATTAGACGGACAGTTTTTCGTAAGCACAATGGCGGATGTTTTGTTCCCACTGTCCTGTATCGTTTTAGTGTTGTGCTCTAATTATGTTTAATTATGTAATTGTTTTGTGATTCGGTTAAATGGTTGGTGATTAGGCTTAGTGAGCATGTGGTTGTCACGGAGACACGTAAGGAATTTAGATGTAGTGGATTGAAAAACAGAAGGATGAAGAAATTTTGGAAAAAATTACAGAAACAGATTACTAGAAGTCGATAATTGTTTTTTTTTTTCTGATAGCTCCCGTAGTAAATACAGATAGGTGATAAAATAGACAACTAACAAGTATGAAAACCACTCTCAAAAAGCAAGAATTTAAAACCAAAACCAAGTATAAATTCCAACCACAGCGGACACAGTCCAGAAATAATACCATGAACACGATTCGTAGATCCAGTTCGATATTCGAGTAAAGTCAACGTCGACGGTGCGAGATTTGTGTCCGGAAATGGATTGAAGTCGGCCATTGTTGTCGAAGCCGTTGACTAGAAACTAAAACCCAATACTGGTGTCTACGGATCCGGCGATGTTTGCCGAATGCCTTTCGCTAAGCCGAGAGTGATAAACAACCAATCAAACGGTCTCGCCTTTCTGTGGGTTTTTGAGTGATGCTTTGTTTATTTTAGTAATTTGGTGAATTATTTAAAACTATTAATGCATAATTATGACGGTTTCATTAACAAAAATTGTTGGTTTAGCAATATAGATGACGAATAAATTATTTATGAGATACCACAGACTTACCTAGATCTGATAATATGTTCAATGTATCATATGAAAACAACAACGTCATGCTTTAAATATTCTACGGTTTAATGGTTTTTAATGAAAACCAATGTAAGCATGAGTTCCGCGGAGTTCACGTGAAAATCAATATTTAGATTTCCTTTGCAAAAATGCTTATTTGCCAATGTATTAATATTTCACAAAGGTTTCAACTACAAGCAAATATCGGATTAATAATTCATGAAATTCCTACAAAATGCTGAAATTGCATCTTTGACGTAAAGTTCATACTTTAGTAAAATCGACTTTACAAAACGACGAAAAAGATTCTCGCAAATTAAAAGCGAACCGGTGCTACGATAAGAATTGCAACGTCAAAGAATTTTCGATGCATTTCAGCACAATATGCTTTAGCAGGATCAAAATACCTTTGGATCGAGCTAGCAGAAAAGGGATCATTCTCTAATGGAATTGGTTCTTTCCAGCTCTGTGCACATTAGACAAGATACGGTTTTCCGTGACTGTACATAAGTTAGGAAGCATTCGTAGTATGGTCAGCAATAAGAGTCGATTAACATTGCTAGGTATACATAATAATTATCATCAAATACACACAAAACAATTTCATACGAGTAGATGTACTACTTTTCAGCATTTTATGTTGCCAGGAGTTCGTAATAATTTAATTTTACTGTTCGGGCAAAATTGTGGAACTATTCACAAGACAGTTTATTTACATCATCGGAGCATAACATTACAAAACATTATATAACATAACGTTACATTACATTACATTCCATAATATAACACAACATTACATAACATAACACAAGCTTTTTTATCCATCGCAATTTATCGCAATCGACGACTTCTTAGTTCATCGACCACAGGTACATGAGTCTTGTAGGTAAGGACAAGATTTGAGTAGGTCATTGGCACGAAAAGAAGAACTTAATATTACATTTGCTTTATTTGATTTGTATATTTTACTCAATAATTATTATAAAAATCTTAACCGATAATCTACTTTCATTGATGACCGTAGTAGCGGACAATTTTCATGAAGATGTCCCTTCAGACATAACGCAGAGCGTGTTCGAAAGCTCTTTGTTTTTGTTTCGTGTCGCGACATTTATATCGGGAATAAATTCGATGCTTTATAGGTTGGGATATGTTGTCACCTATACGTTTTTACGAGCCAGTCCGTAGTATTGCGGTTCGAACCCTTCATGTTTATTGAGATATGTTTTGAAGGCGCCACATTAAATTAGGGAGTATATTTTGGTATGTTTACGGCTTCATGTTTTACCATATTTTGTGACCTAACAAATACTTTCAATGTTTAAGGGGTGCTGTATTATTTTACAAATGGTTTTATATGAGTTGGCTTTTCGGTTCTTTATTGAGACATTATGATGGCAATAGGCTCACCCCCTATAGCGAAATTTGAGTGTCCTATAGGAACACCTCTGCCAAACCCTTCGAGGATTACAGGTGTAATGTTATGTTAGAAAGGAAGAAGAAAGAAAGAAAAATAGGTTTATTTGTCACAGAAACACGTGCATACAAAAAGACAAGAGTAGAACAAAATAGATCAATAATATAAGTATTAATAAACATAAAAGAAACAGTCGGCAGCTGCGTCATGAGTGTGACAAGAAGGCTTCCACCCAGCATGATGTTGTGCTATGGGAGACCCACAGCACAGCGCTGATTTTTAGTGGGCACCCGAAAAACACGTACGGAAATCAAATCACGTTCAGTGATTTGTTTGTACATATATATATCTATAGGTAACAAAATAAAATAAACAATATTTAGAATATAATACAACTATGTATTTTGTTACACGTGCTTATGCTCTTTTATAGGACTTTTTGATGCAGATAGTCCCTAACTTTATAAATTACAATATTAAATTTTGTAATACGTGTTCTTATTTTGGTAAGTTTTTTTTTTGTAAATTATTATTATTTCAAATCTAATTGTCATAGTTATCACATCCCTACTACAGAAAGCAATCGGTAACATCCAAAAACTTTATTTGAAAGCAAAGCAATCTTATTTAGCATTATTTACAAAGTAAAGTGAGGTGTGGGCGGAACTTAGGAACCAAGGACGGCTTCATCAATTCCAATTTGATTTCAATGAAGCAGTTTCTTATTCAGCGGGTTTCGTTAAATAACGGGTCTATTAATTATCAAAAGCAGTTGTATTGAGGTTGAAAGCTTTGCTGGATTGATTTATAGCGTGGAGCACAGGACGGTGTGCGTACACGGGCGGTATTTGAGAGTTAATAATGGCTGCCTTTGAGCTGGCTTTATTCAGTGTGTATCGGGACTTATTGCCGCATTATCTGTGTTTGGTTCTGAAGCTATTCGTTGCTATAGCTTTGTCTTATTTAAGTTTATATTGAGACTATTGTTTACATTTACACTTCGACGAGTACTTATTTCTTAAGGGTACGCTAGTCGGTCATTCTTCCATACAAACGTAGTATGGTGATTACTCGTCTGTTTGATGGTGTACGTTCAAAACTAAAAATTATATCAATTTATCTAGCCCTGTATGGAGGCAGAATTGGAAAAAAACTTCCATATTTCAACACTAATTTTAACTCGTCTTTAGGCGTTAATGAATAACTTATATGTAGTATAGAAACGAAGTACAAAGATAGATAATTTATTCAATAGTTGAAATAATTTTATTTTGAGTAAATATATCAAGTAGATTTTTCATAATATCTATACGCCCAAATGTCTATTCATGAAATTTTACGCGCTCGTTTTCGTTATAAATCATCGTCTATTTCACTAAATAAATTAATAAATAAATAAAAACTAAATAAATAAACCTAAATAAATAATTAGCATGCATATTAGTCGCGCCCACCAACGAGTTCGAGCCGTCGACTAGTGCACCCTCAAGAGTTTACTTACTAGATTCATTTGTTTGCTACAGAAGCCTCAATTCGTTTTTTTCTGAATAAAAGGAATTCCTCGTAGAACAAGACATAACCTAAAAAACCAGTGGCCCCCACTAATAAATCGATGAACAGCAGAAATGCCGTAGAATTTATACAATAGTGAGAATGCACTTTAAGTTGTAAAAAGTAGAAATAGGATTTTCTTCTCCACGTCCGGATGACGACAGTAAACGTCGGAGATTTGTACCGTGTGCGGTTACACGGGACCGGACAGGCCGGTATCGGCACGTGACGCGCTTGAGAAATCGGTTAGCGTATTATGCGATGTCAAGCGGCAATATATTATTTTGTTACAGTCGAATTTGAAGGTTGAAACCGATGGAAATATTGTCTCAGATTCCCATTTTTTGTGCCTGTTTTACAACTTCAAGGTTATTTCTGAAGACCAACTCTAGCACTGCGCGCATTTTTGGTCAAATCAAATAGCGCGCGCTTCCCCGGTTTACTGTTACACACTTCCGTCGCTTTTCACGAATCACTCCCACAGATTGCAGAAAAAAAATCTCTGATTTATGCAAAAACGTTACCAAAAATGTATTTGAAAATGTTATGAATTTATGATGTAACTATTGAATGAAAAAAAAAATAGACACAGAAACGCATACTAAAAATAATTCTCTAAATCTCGAGTATCAAGAAAAATAAAACAAAATAGATCTACATATGTATAATCACGAGCAAAAAACAGAAATTGTCGGCAGCTGCCGAAAACCGTTGCTGAATGATTACCTACCTACTTAATTTACTGTTTTACTTACATTTTAGGATCGCAACAGTGTACACCGACTCTTTGATATAAATCTAATGGAATTTTGTCCGATGTTTCCTACGAAATAATAAACCTCGTGGCGACAGTAAACCAATCAATATTATTTGTTTAAGCCATTATACACTTGGAAACGGGAAACTATTGGTTTTCAAATCAACTAGCAACTTTAAGAGCGCTTATCCTAAAAGTTGGCAACGTCGCAAATAGCTGTCAAATATTGTTTTGATTAATTTGGCAATATTACTGTATGGAACTATGAAATGTGGCTAACTAACTAAAATATTGATTATGAAATACAATAATTAATATCGTAACACCGAATATTTAGTTTTAGATGTAAAAAAAGAAAAAACTTTCCGAATGCGTTTTAGGCACCTAAACCGGTTACAACATTAAATTTAGCGTTAAAATGCAATTCATTATTAATATTCTAGTTCGCTAGTTAGCCATATTTCATATTTCCATAGGTACAATAATATTGCCAAATTAATCAAAACAGCATAATATTTGACATCTAATTGCGACGTTGCCTACTTTTAGAATAACCGCTCTTTATTTTCCGTATATTCAAATCACTGTCATTCTTTGACAGTTGTGATTTGAAATGGCTATAACACGGCCAATTGACGTAGGATGTCCATTTGCTTGACAGTTAATTTCCCTATCTTTACCTAATCGAAATGTCGGTTTTACATTATTATCTAATACTTTCGGATTGTCTTGTGTATTGTATATACCATGTACAATATACTGTAAAGAGGTACCAGCCTTTTTACAGTATATCTACTGATACACTAATATTATAAAGAAATGAAATGAAATTGTTTATTCTGTAAATAGGATATTGCAATCACTTTTACACGTCATATAAAAAAAAGAAGAACATGCTAGATGAGTTCGGCAATTCCTATCTGACTACTCTGAGAAGAAAGACCGAAACAAACTCAGAGGTCACAGTCTCTTTTAAAGTCCAGACATAATCTTGGTCAGGCCATATGAGGACCATATAAATTAGTGTCTGAAATGGTCTTTTGAGGAAAGAACCACACAGATTTGAGTGGACCTGTCCAGTCAGTGCAAGCATTTATCAGTAATCGAGGAGCTCAACTCAGAACTTAAGGAGCTCAACTCGACGAACAATACCAAAGAAAGGACATTTGGGTAGGTCGCATAAAGTACTCAAACTGCCAGACCATCATTAAAACTAACTGAGAAAGAAAAAATTAAAGAAAGAGGAAAAACAATAAAAATAAAATATCCACATAGTCCTCACATTCACAATCATTAAAACAATATAATACTTTACAAAGTAATCATGTTATTTTGTATATAATTTTCAACAATTTCAATATGTATATAAAACTGGTATTTTTAATGATTTACATAATAATTAAAATGTCAAATTTTATGGTTTTATCACAAGGCTTAGCAGAGCGAGCAGCTCAATCCCACGCTTTTTCATCTTCTAAATAATCAGAAATTTTATAGTACCCTTTTTTACAAAGTTTGGTTTTAATACAAAAGAGTTGTTTTATAGAGAAAAGATTTGTATTTTTGTATGTTTGTATTTTTGTTTGTAATGAATAAACTCAAAAACTACTGGACCTGGAAATTCTTTTACCAGTAAAATGCTATATTATCACTTAGTACCATAAACTATAATTTATAAAGATATCACGCGGTCGAAACCGCTGGCGGAAGATAGTTGTACATAAGTAGGTATTGCTCTTACAACTGCTATTAAATTTCCTTGCAAATTGACATTCTTACCACTCATGTGTGTTCTCTTAAGCTAGAACCTATTAAAGGTACCATTCCGCACCCGACCGCAGGAGGCTACTGCAGGCAACGTGTCTCAGGGACACGACTGGTTGCTAAGAATTTCTATGAAATACATTCCGTAGCTAGCGACACGTCGTTGGCAGCTACGGGCGAGTGACAGGCGACACGTGCAGCCCAACCACAGACCAGTAGTGCCGCCGACGCTCGAGCGATAACACGTTTTTCTATACCGACTGGAATACGGGCTGCTGCCGCCTGTGGTCGGGTTCGGAATCATGAATGCAGTGGCATGACGCCGCGACGTGACGCCGCGACATGTCGCCGCGACGTGACGCCGTGACATGTCGCGTGCAGTTGAATGGTATCTTTACACTGGCATTTGAAAACATTGTAAAAGCCAATTATTTTTAAAAGAGTAACAGTGTAGTTTCTTGCCAGCTCTTCTCCATAGAAAACGATACATAATTGGAACCGTGCATCTAGCTTCTGACGTTTCATAAGTATAATTATGTGAAATATTTTTATTTTATTTTGAGGACCTACATGTCAATTCAGCAATGATTGGGTTCTGCGGATTCTAAGTTGGATGCAGTACTGTTCCTGCTTCTACTAAGAACAGGACACAAATAAGGTTTTATATGAGGTGGGCATCAACAGCATAAACTTTTGTACCTCATTAGATAACTGATTAAATGAAGATGAGTGCATAGTAAAATTTTGTGATAACTGGTGTCAAAGTTCAAGTACGTAGATGATTTTCGAAAATGGTTAATAAACTTCTTCCTTTATTTTTTTACTGTTTGATGATTTAGAATATTTAGTTACATCGAAAGGTTTATTAAAGTAGTTTAGGTACTCAATAGAATCACAATTCAATTTGGGTGTTAAGAGAAATCTGACGATTTATGGGAAATTTTCAAAAATTAGGCTTTCTCGAATCCCATCAACTTTTGCCTTGGGTTTATGGGTTGCTTAATTGTTGCAAATGGGTCACACTATCACCTCCCAGAAGGAATACGTCAAATTACAAGTCACTCTGTATAATAAAGAAATGTCGATGTTGTGTCAAAGTGCAAAAACCGTGCGAATCAGGGGTGGGTCGCTAGTTATTCTATAAGTAAACATCAAAACATTTTAATGTAACCATAAAAAGTAATTCTGCTTAAATCTATTGTTTTATTGCTTATCGTTATGACTGTGTTTACTAGCAAAGTTACAGAAGCGGTGATATTGAAAACATACAAATAAATTATTATTAAAGAACGAGAAACAAAATGAAACTGTTAGACATAAACTTTATATGTAATAGAAACTTATCATCCAATAAACTTATTGCTAGTTTCGACTGCCAGTAACAAATAAAACGTAAAAAATAAATCTTTATGTGTCAGTTGTTTATGTAGCTTTGTGTGTTGTGTTTGTGCTATTGTCGTTTTTCCAATAGATTTGCACTAACAAGACAAATAAATACGGTTGGCACGGTCCGGACGGCCTTCGGTTGATCATATTTCGTTTCAGTCTTCGGATAAACAGGAAATTGCAGGAGAAAACCATTGTACAGCTCTGTTATTTTCCATTTAGAGAACAAAAAACGTGACGTGTTTATCTGTAACCAATCAACTTTTATTTCTCTTAGTACCTAAGTATCTAAAATGAATGTCGTTTCTGGTAGGTGCTGGATCTCATGAAATAATATGAGGTATTATTTCCTTTATTTCATTATATGAATTATATTTTTGCGGTGGTGAGGATATACATGATAATTATTACTAAGAATACGTAATAACATAACATCAAACTTGTTTCCCTGAAGGGTTGTGGGTGTACCTATAGTAGATCCACAACGAACTCCAGAGACAGTAACCTCCTAACAATTCGAACCGTGCCAAAAAGTACCGCTTTCCGAGTCAAACCCTTAATCCAGCTGCTCAACGAGAGCCTCCTTAGTTGTTGGTCGATTTTCTTGGCAGTTAAGCCATTGGCTGATACGACTATCAGCACAATGATCGCCGAGTCCACATCCCACGTGTCGACAACCTCGCGAGGCAAGTCAAGATACTTGATTTGTTTATCTTTCTCGCCTTTCACGAGGTTCCCGTCATGCGGGACCGTTATGTCAATAATCATTAAAACGCTGTATTAGATCCACCACCACTATATCAGGTTTATTAGCAACAATACCTAGTCCTGTCAGTGATGATGGATCGATCTCAGTACAAAGTGATATTTCCATTTTCGAGAACTGGGTCGGAACCTGTAGTACGACACTTCCAATTCCATAAGGCTGTATTTTAGAGCATGTTGCTAATGGATAATCCTGGCTACAAGGTTGTGTCTATGCAAGTACTCTTCGTTAGCTAGACGAGAACCACCTCAGTTATTGTGTCGGATTGATTCTTCCGGATGCCCGGCACATGTCAACCGTGCCGTCCTTCACAATAAATCTCCGGTATTTGTTCGTCATGATAACTTCGTTAATAATTGCATAGAAAAAACCTTCCGTTTTACTCAAATAGGTCACTGAAACCCAGCCAGGCTACGGACGCTAACGAATCTACACCAGGTCCATGTAGGGACGGAAAAAGCGTCTGTTAAGGTTCTTACTCTGCCATACCTCCCTGCAATCGTTAATGTCAAGCACTACAGGCTTGTGCCAGTATACAGGGTGGACTTTTAAGATGAGGCACCTTCATGAGGTACCTTCCCACCTAACTAGTTACTGCCTGTATCTCATACGAATAATAATAATACCTTACAAGGTGGATTTTTGAGATGGGTCAGTAAGGACAGGTACATCAACCATTGTCACTACAAGAAAACGGTTATAAGAGGCTGTCCTTAATGTTTTGTAACATTTTGATCAAACAGGATCGACTGGCATCAAGAAAAACGTGTGGGAAAACTGTCCATTTTCTTGCTGACTGTATTTTTTTTCAAAATCTGTGAATGCAGATCAAAATGTCTCGAAAACTTATGGACAGTCTCCTAAGACCGTTTTCCTGTGGCTACAACGGTTAAGGTATCCTTACTGCCCCATCTCAAAAGTCCACCTTGTATATTCGGTAGGTATTATTATTCCTATGAAATACAGACAGCATCTAGTTAGGTGGGAAGGTACCTCCTATTTGGACTGGGAACGCATATACAGAAATCGGTATACGGAGAAAACCACTTTATATTAAAAAAAATACACCACTGTCAGTCGTAGCTTTAGCCGTTACTGTCTTTACATTTTCTATTCTAGATACAAAATAGTGTTTATCTCATTACTTGCAATTAACTTATAAAATATTTGTGGAGGTTGGTTAAAAAGGCATATAAACACAGTAACTACATTACCTACCTACATCAATGACACGATCTAATAACAAAAGCCTCCCAATTTATATTCCCACAGCAACCCTATATTTAAAAAGCTTAATTTCAGCGAACTTTTTATGAATTCTGTCTCAATTTTTTAAGCTTGTTATCGTAAAATAGACCGTATTGATTCTTTGAAAACGTTGTAACAAGAACCGAGGACGGTACAGTATCGTAACTTGGCAACTCCCAGTAATACTGAGCAGTTACAGAAAGAATGCTCTTGACATTTCAATTATGGTTTATCTTTAAACTTACTTCTATCGCGGAGGGGACTCGAACGAAAGCTAAGACTAACCAGACGTGAGATAAAGACATCAAAAGCTTATTTTTGAGACAAAAGTTTTAAGCAATTTATAAGTGGACTGTTATACTGGTGCAGACATAATTTTAATGGCTTCAGTGCCGATTGTTGATTGGACACTATACTTAAACAATCTGCGCAAAATTTTGTACATTCTTGATTATAACTACTTCTCTTTAATAAGTACACCATATTATTAATTAAATTTAAAAGTATTTATATTTAAATAAGTTGATTAGGCTTAAGTTGCATGCAATTATCTTTTTACAGCGATTTTAAAACCTTAGACTTGTCTAAAGTCATAATAATGAATAGGTAAAAGATTCTACTTCAAATACCTATAGCTCATTAAAAGTCTTTAAGGTATTAATAAGCTCTTTAATATTAACTTTATAAAGTAAGTAGGCATTGGACTTGTGTTTAATTTAGTTTTACATAATTTAAATATGGTCTTTAGTTTCAGTTAAAATTTTATTCAAGTGTGTTCATTAGCTACACATTACAAACTGAATTTTAAAGACTACGAATTTCTTCATGTGTTAATTAGAAAATAATTTATAATTCAGTTTCTGTAATAAGATGATAAGAATAAGTTTTACGAGAATAATTTGGAATCTAGACCAAATCAAACTGGTTGCTAATTCAATTGTATAACTTATATATTAGGTATATATAAGTTATACAATTGAATTAGCAACCAGTTTGATTTGGTCATACATATACATATATTTTTTAATATATTCCATTGATTTTACATTCTGTGATTATTTCCTCACACACTGACTTATTAATTGTAAAATTTTAGGAAAATCGTTTACTTTTACAATGTTTGTAAATACGGGAGCACCAAGTATCTATCACATAATTAATTTATCTGTTGTTGCTTCATTTTTAATTCTTTTTCTATTGTGGTATAGTAATTTTATTCTAGGTGCATCGTCTTCATATAACTAATGTACCTATACAAAATATTGTAAAAACATTTTAAAAGAGTTACGATGGAGTTTCCATGCGAATACTACCTTTTGGAAGGGGCGACTAGAATCAATTTTGATTTTGTAAATTTTGACGTTCAAAAGTGCTTTATACGCGTAAGGGCCTATTTGATATTAATGATTTGACTTTGAGTAATTAGAATAAAGCATAAACATATTAACTTTAGGGGTCGAATTATCGGTCGATTTCAGCCTTGAAACGACGGACGATTTAAAAGTGACATTTGTATCTACTTCATCTGCTTCGATCATGGGAGTGTCACCAACAAAAATGTTTGACCTATAGGTTAAAATCCGGAAAACATACATGAGACAATGTCAACTTCCCTGTACCTACATCTATTATTACTTTACACAATATGACCTAATATTTTTGCAAAAAATATTGACTAACTGAACTACAAGTTCTTTTAAATCTATCCCTTTGATTACTTTCGCAATGTATTAAAGTTTATGGATTTCGACCCGAATTTAACTTAACATCACGCCTGTATCTCTGAAGGATTAAGCAGAGGTGTACCTATACACCCACATTTCGCCAGTTATATTTGAGTCCCATGTAATAGGAGGCGAGCCTATTGTTATCAATCAGGCACAAATCCAGACTCCGGGCTGCTACTGAGAAATTCCAGATGGTAGACCCAATAACATTTTGTCTGACATGGGAATCGACATCAGGAGCTCATGCTCCCCACCATCCCATCTCAAAATCTCATCCTATGTACATAATTATCGAAAACCATGTCAGTAATGAAAGCAAACTCCACATCCGTGAAGACGTAAACCGGTCCCCATCTACATAATATAAACATTTTACTCATGTCTTAAGTTCGCTAATTGAAGCCCTTCGTATTGTTTATGCATGAACTTTGAAATTCACGTGTCAATTCGTATTAGGGAAAGGGTTTTAGAACTAACAGGTGTTTGTGGCTTGAGTGTGTCTTGAAACTATTGGGTGAAATGAGAGAGTAATCTTCAGATAGAGTTGGTTCGGTTTAAAAGTATTAAATGTTTTGTCGACACAAAAATATTTTGTTTCTGATGGGTAACATCTTTCCTTTCGCTTTCCTGCAATCTGTGGGAGTGATTTCGTGAAAAGGGACGGAAATGTGTAACAGGAAGCCGGAGAAGCGCGCGCTATTTGATTTGACCAATGAGCGCGTGCGGTGCTAGAGTTCGCCGTTAGATCGTACCAGCCCATTTTCCGAGAAGTTGGTACTGTCAGCCAAGATGTCTGTCAGATGTTACACATCATGCGACTACTAGTAAGGCTAAATACTTAAAGTTCTCCGAAGGGATACGGAAGACCATCTCAGATACTGACCTGGGTGATTTTTATACGTAATCTGACCAAGATAATAAGTTCGCACATTCGCAAGCACATTCGCAAGAACCTATCTCTCTATATCAGTATCATCACAACGGTAAAGTTTTCCCATTGTTTGTCGTATTTGTTTTAGTATATTTATTTTTGCTTATATTTATATATAATTAAGTGCATATATTATATTTATAGTTTTTTAATAGGCTTATTTTTATCTTAAAATTATTTAAATATATATTTTTTTATAGTTTTTTAATAGGTTTATGTCTATCTTTATAATTATTTAAATAAATATGTATTCCTTAATTCTCTTTATTGAACCTACCACTGTTTGTGTCTGCATCACCCAAAGGTTGATTGTTATTAAGTCCGCCTATAACTTAATGAAGTATAAAATAAATAAATAATTTTCATCCCGCCTGACCTCTGAGTTTGTTTCGGTGTTCCTTCTCATATTGGTCGAATAGGAAACACCAACCAATTTTTTTATTTTAACGTTTTTTTCTTAAATCGATTGACAGAATAAACATTTTATCCAAATTGATCTGAAGTGTATTGTTTGAATAGTTATGTAATTAAACATATTCAAACCCAGTAACACTTGTCTGACCCCGACTCTACGATAAATAGTCTGACTTGGAACCACTATTCCAACGATACAGTAAAAAAATATATAATTAGAAGGTATTGAATCGTAGGACACTAATAATACCTACGGTGTATAGCACAAATTATGATCGAAAATGACCCAAATTAATGTCTGAACAGAATTTCCTCCATGATTCCTATTAATTTGTGGACAGCTGTAATTACACCCTAAATTTATCTAGTATTTTCACTAGGAAGAGGGTATGAAATTAATGAGGGGAGAAAGAGGTGCTATGAAATTAACGTTTTAAATTTTTAGTACGTTGGAAAATTTGAAAATAATTTGAATCGTTTCTGTGTGGTAACTAAACACACATCATATCTAAATCCTTCATAAAGATCGGTTACACAACTTGATATAATTATATATTCTTATAATACCTACATAAAAAAAATCAGTTATAAAAATTACGAAATTAAAAATCACATCCAAAACGAAATAATTCAAAGACTCTTCAAAACAAATAGGCATAAATTAGATTATTGAATTTGTAGTTTAATTTGTGAGCTTTACAAACAGTTCAAGACAAGAGCTAGGGCTGAAATACTCTGATTATTGAATTAGGTCTCCGTGTAATACGGTTTCTCGTTGTTTGACATCAGCAAGCATTTGATGCTCCAGTTATTAATTTAATTTGCTAAATCAACAAGGCAATTTCTGTCTCAGCGTTATAGATATTGATAAAATTAAAATAAAATATGTCTAAATTTATTTTATTGATGTTTGAATTAAAAGAAAGAAAAAGGTACAAGACCGAAATATAAAGAGAAAGAAAAAAAAACAAAATCAAAACAAACCCAAACTATTAAAATAGAACCTACGTTTTTGAATACAAAAAAAAAACGGTATGAAAGCTCGTTTTCATACCGGTTTTGTATCATCAAACCCTCACGAATACACACAGTTACAAATACGTAACAGCCATTATCTTCGAAACAATTAAAAAATAAAATCCAAAACACCGGAAACATATCATTATGTTGCGACCCAAATTAATACGTTTGTAAATACAGATAAAAACGGTAATGGTGTATAAACATACTAGGGTGTCGTGGCGTGCCAGAAGCATACCGGGTACATATTATCGGGGAGTGTCGTATAGTTCTGTCGTGCTGCCTGCTTGCCTTCGATCGAACGAGACAATGGTGGCGGCTATGACACGTTACAACACAACAAATATGTTTCTATGAATCTATGTGGTTTCTAGTGCACAATACTCGAAAAAGCAACGCCGTCAACGGTGTTTTACTAGCACTATTCTAAAGCCACAGCGCACTCTAATACGACAGATTAGTGTGCTCACTCTCCTTCACGACAGCACGCGACACGAAACACCCCAATTATGTTCGTGTGTTTCTACCTTAAGCAGCAAAAAAAAAGCTTATTTGACGTCACATAGGGTCACAGTATAAAACACATGGCTACATAGCTAACGAATAATGGGCACAAAGAAGGGAGTTTTATTTGTTTTTGTGTATTCGTTATCTAAACCACTCTTTGTTCACGGTTTTCAGTGAGAGCCTGAGGCAAATTTGGTTTGCTTTATTGGACCACTGTACAAGTCGTACGCAAAAACGTTAAACATATTTTTCTGTTTTTCAAATTAGGGTAGTCTACATAAATAGCCCACAGCACTAGTTCCACAAAAATGTAATTACGAACATGAATATAAAATTGGTTTCACTAAAACTATGATCTTTGATGACAATAACCATAATAATAATTATGTTATCTGAATATCCTGAATATCCAAAGAAACATCATGAAATGTTTTCAGTATTTCCTCAGTTAATGCTACTTTATCTCATTAAATTGTAATGATGAATTAAATTCTATTAGGTATCTCGAAATAAATAGAATTTCAAGAAATGTAAGAGTAGGTGTAAACAATTTACCCTTTGTCAACTCATCAGTAAATTATTTTCTCAACAGACAGATTTTCCGATTGACTCAAGAGCATCATTCGATTCTAGTCTTCCATGAAATTAGAATTACCGATCACAATATTTTAAGTTCGTCCGTTTGATTGGTGTTTCAATCACCTCTTCCGGAATCTCATTAATGTTTATTACCTTTGTAATAAACCAACAGATTTCTTTGTTTTCTTGTTTGTATTTTATTTCTTTGTTTGTTTACCCGCTGTGTTTCATAATAATAATGAAACAATAGAAACTACTTCTATTGTTTCATTATAATTATGAAATGGTATAAATATTGAGTAACTTATAAGGCAAGCGCACATCACAGCCCCATCGGGCAGCAGCCCATCGCATTTCAATACAAAAAAGTGTGGTGCGGCGCGACTGTAGCGTACGATGGTTCATACAGAATGTATGAAAGTGATGTAGATGGATTTTTGTGTTACGGTGCGGCCCGCACAATTATGCATTAGGCTTTATGAGGATACATTTTACTTTTCATATCACTTCTATTGTTAGTTGCTTCTACAAACTTTGCAACTGCAAACTTTTTGTTTGCTAAATAGAAATAAAAATAAGTCTATTTATCACAGAAGCAAGTTTAAACAAAAAGATAATTAACTCGACGATAGATCTACATAGGTATGTAATCACGAGCACAAAATCGAAATACTCGTCAAATGCTGGCACGTCATGGCTTGTGACAAGAAGGCCTCCACTCAGCATGATGCTGTGTTTTGAGGGACCCACAGCACAGCGTTGATTTTCAGTGGTCACCCGAAATACGTAATGTAACTTGCAGCTTTGTAGGTTTATTTAGCTCACCTGACTCCATACATTCACTGCGCCTCAGTAGCCAAATCTAAATCTTACCTCGTGTTGTTTAAATTGAAATTACACACGCAACTTCCTGGTAAACGGCCCGGGACCATGTATATGGGCCACAGTTGGGACCAAATGTCCAATATATTTCTTTCAGTAATTTCATTAATGGCCACAAATAACATTCAATGTTAAAATTTATGGTGCGTAAATGTTTTACGTACATTTTTTATAGTACCTTTCAAGAAAATAACAGGGAATTTAAAGATAAAGTGTTTTTCCTACTTTGTTTTACCCCAATACGGAAATGTAACGTGTTCTCTAGACCCAGTAAATGGGATGGGTGTAAAAAGCCTTTCCAATCTGAGCCTCTAAAAAGAATAGAATAAACAATAGTACCTTCGTGGAGCGTCTCTTATTATTTAAGAGGACCTGAATGTTTAATGCATGAGCAGCAATTTATTGGAGAGACTGAATAATGTGAGCAGCATCATTCGGATAATTGTGTTTATGAAATAAAATTAAATGAAATGCACGAGTCTAACCAGTAGACTTTATCAGTTCACTATAAAGGACTGCGGAGACGGCAATTATCTATTCTGTATTAACGAGTACTTTTGCGGTAATATTCTGAGAACGAATCTAGATTTTCATAGTCGAGGTAAAAACAATAGCTAACGCAAACTAGCTCTTCCAACTATGACATGGCAAGTTTCAAGCACGCTCAAGCACATGCCGCCAACAAACTTGAGTAACCAGGTTTCATTAAGATGTTATTAGTGTCCAGGTGCGTCCTCCATACGGCTCACTTTATAAGGTGAAATGAGGTAATAAACAAAAACGATAAATTAGTCTCGTTATGACTGTAACGAACGCGTGGGTCGTGAGGTAAAAGTCACCAACTAATAATATATCAAGGCTGCCAGATAAGGCTGGCCACTGATTTATGTTTAGCGATTTCTGTGTGGTACCGTGGACATTTACCGTTTCTGGATACTGGTATATCTAATTTGTGAAAAATGGAAATTAGATTTTATACGCCTACTGATAACGGGAGGGTTGGTCTTTATGATTTATTTTATTTATGCATGTGTTTTCATTGTTTTGTGTTGAGGAAAATTTTGAGCTACAATAATTGATAATTATTGATAATAATTGACAATGGTTTATTTTATTTTATTTTTGATGTGTTAAATCTTTCCTCTCGCTTTCCTGCAATCTGTGGGAGTGATTTAATGAAAAGCGACGGAAGTGTGTAACAGGAAGCCGGGGAAGCGCGCGCTATTTGATTTGACCAATGAGCGCGCGCGGTGCTAGAGTTGGTCGGGAGAAACGACCTTGACGACCCCGCCCAATTAATGTTGCTTATTACCAAGGTGTGTTGTCAGATGTTATACATCATATGCTACTACTGTAAGGTGCGCTCGTTTTTTTTAAATATTGTGCTTTGCGAATTTATATCGTGCTTATCAATAAGTTGGCAAAAAGGCCTCCATACTTTATGAAAGAAACAGCGATAAAGCCGAAAGTACCACCTTTTTACAATGTATGTTACCTACTACTATTATACGCAATCACATATTTCTCGAGAAACATTTTTATGGCGACCATTAAGGTAAACGTCCGCACGAGTACCGACTACTCGATATCGACCATATAAAAGTTAACAACTTCATAAATTTTATAACGTGCTATCAATAAGAACACGTAAAGGATAAATATTTTATGTGTGATTTTTATTACTCACACGACCCATGTATTGACGTTCCGCAATGACATAAAGATAGCCAGGTGGGCCATTAGTAAGGCCAAGCTATGGCCCAGACGGTAACTCTGCAGCGATGAGATTAAAGAGCCTCTTAACTTGAGCGCAACGTCAAACAATTATGAAGAGGGGTCGATTTTCTTGACGTTAAGTGAGATTCTAATTTGTGGCCTGACGTAAAATAATTGATGGCCTTGACTTATCCATATCTCTACTTCGTTTAGGTATAATATATATATTTTTTAATGAATATGGTGGACCTTTATAACGTTTTATTAAAACTTTGTATCAGTAAACATGGAGGTAGTTTGTCGCTGTCGCTAATATTCGGCTGGGACTTAAAGTTGTAGTTTCACGTGAGTCGGGTATCCTGCGATCCTAATCTCGACGCTTGAATAGGGACGAACTGAAAGGGAAAAATTATGGGATTAATTTCCCTGAAAGTTAAATGAACAAATTACGTTCAACACGTAACAACCCTAGCTATAGAAAAGTGGCCTGTAAGTTGAACACATTTGGCCATTTTGATGCACGAATTTCGTCGTTCGATTCTTTGCCTACTGCTTCAATAGGCTTTTTTTTTTAAGAGGAAAATAATAGAAATGGTTCTTTGGAAATTACCATTTTGACAGGAACTTGAACTACTTATGTCTTATATTATTTATTTATTTGTTTATGTTACCTACACACATATAAACAGACAAAAAGAAAGCAAGGAGGTCTTAGTTATTAAAGAATCAATACCCATAAAAATATATATTAACCGTTTTCCACAGACGTTTCTAATCAAAATTCCCACATAAAAATACGCTTTTAGAATAACATAGAAAAAAAGTATCAATGAAATACAAAATGATGCTCGTTTTTATTCGTTTATAAGAATAAAAGTATCTTTTCCAGCACAAACCAATGTTGCTGACATTGTTTAAAAATTGACTCCCTGTAATCATTGAATCGGAAATATCTTTAGGGTGCGTAGAAACAACGTAACGACAGCTTTAACGAGGGTGTTGCCAGAGAAAAAAAATATTTTCCGCCGATTGGATGGGTGTCGTTATAAAATGTTTGCTTCAATAGGCACAGAGTGTCTTTTACAATGATGGTTATTATTTTTCATGAGATTCTCGTATTCATAGTTATATTCAAATAATTGAATTCACTTGACGGCTTTTGTTACGAACAGAAATTGATTACGTTTTTGATTTTTGTAATCAGAAAATTATCGTTGTACATAGTTTTTATTCCTTTTCGCCCGAAAAAAAGTGCCATTTCATAATTATTAAATCGGGCTACTTTTCACTTTGGGCACAGTATAAATGAGTAACAGTACATAATAATGTTACTCATTTATACTGTACTCTTCATGTCTTCATAGGAAACGACGCGCTTCGAAATCTCAATGTATATCAGTAGGTACGCAACAGTTTCGAGTGCGTGGCAGTTTCGCACGAACGCGGTAGGTTTATCTACCGAGCGGCTGTAGGTAATTATTTCAAGGTCACTGCCGAGACAATATTATTACTTTATTATACTGTGCTTTGGGTGAACTGTGTATTAGCACATTCTCTGGTTCAGAAACCTAACTACATTTCAGGTCGGTCGCGGTAGCAGGGAGAAAGTGATTTGCTGCATACCACAATATTTACCACAATATACCGAGGACACTTAAATCAGGGCAACGCACACGAGGGGGGTCATAATTTTATTAAGTTAAATAATATAATTAAAACCCTCACGCTATTTAATATACGTGTTTACGGCAGTGTGACGTGTTGGGTGCGGCGTACGAACATGTTTAATTGAAAATTGTCACGCGACATTGCCGCCTGTTATTTATAACTTCTTGCAGGTGTGAACAGAAGGTGCACTTCTCACCAGAAAGTAAAAAATGTTGGACAAATAGGTACTTGCAGTGCATCATTTGAGTATCAGTCAGAAAGTCTTTCTCGGAGCTCTACTAAACATGCCCAACACTCTAATTGCGTAACATATTTTCAATCATAATCCTAGGGTTTCCTGATTCATCCTTCTGCGAAGCAGTAATTCTCGCTAAGGAGGGGGTGAAACGCGTGAGGGAGAGGCAAATTTCGCACCCTAGCCGCCGCAGGAGACGCCCTGGGCGTCGGGAATCGCAGGCCGATTCAGAGCAGGGTTAAAAAACCGGCCAAGTGCCTTACGGATCACGCAAAATGAAGGCTGTTATTGTGTTCCGTAGGTAGTTGGGATGAATTTATCCCAAAAAACAAACTTAACATTGTGGTTGAAAAATATGTTCTCCCATACATCGATATACGTCACGGTCAATTCTCCAACTGAAAATGTAAGCTGGTAATCGCAAAAAAAAATATGTTTTCTATTACAAACTACAAATTAACGATTTTCGGACTTTTTCCTTTATATGTGTTGTGAGACCTTACTTCCTGCCAAATTTCATAATTCTAGGTCAGCGGAAAGTAGCCTGTAGGCTTTGATTTATTTGCGAGTATCAAAATATGACGCATAAATAGCTGTATTTTTTTTATTGTCTTGACTTAGCAGCTTGATTTTTTTAGAGCTCCAAGGGACTATAGTATTACGTATTTGATATTAATTTAAACTTGACACCTCCACGCGTTCCTGAGAAAAAGGGTCTTGACAGAGTGACGGACGGACAATTAAGTAAAAAAAAAACAAAAACGTGCTTTATTACGAGCAGCTACTGTCCACTTTGGCGGTAAGCTAGACAGTGGGAACCTATTGAATACCATCACCAAGTGTTCTAAACACATGTACCTAATGATAAAAGATATCAGCCGCATTAAGCATAATTTTAGTTATATTACTTCACGAATAAACAATGATGCAGCATGTTGTCAGGAGCAACCAAGATAAGAAGTTATGCTAATCTCGATTTGTAAGTGGACTGTCTACTTCATTTTGTGCATGCACATGGGTATGCTCATGCACAAAATGAAGTAGATCCACCAGTAGGTACTGGTGAATCCTCTCTTATCCTTCTGGTGTAATCCTTTAATATCTTTTACGATACCAGCAGGAAGTGAGGGCAGGGTAATTTACACCTTTATTAAAGTACTTCTGCTTCTTATCTGTCTAATAACTGTCATATATTCTTGACTCATGTGGGTCACACTATCGAGTGTAACGTTTTTATTCCCGCTAATGTCACTTTCACTTTATGACTGGCCGCCCTACTTGTTTATCATCTTGAGGATCGAATGACCACCGTAGGCGCGGGCTTGCGGACGGTGAGCAATGGGTAGCTCGCCGTCCGATTAGGACCAGGCCCGGGTCGACGGCGCGTTGTGTTCCACGCGCGCCTCAAAAAGATGTCATCACAACTGAAGGGGTCCGATAGGACCGATGCCTGCCGGGGTTGCGAGAAAGTCCGAAAGGGATACCGTGGCCCCTAGCAACGTACAGGCAACTGAAGGAATACGGGTGGGTTTTAGTCAGTAAGAGTCTGACACGCCCTCCCGCTCCGGGAGAATTTATTTGATAATATCCCACCTAAAAAAAAAAGGGTCGAATGGCGAATCCTTTGATGCGAGCGCCGTCATGTTTATGGCTTTACTGGATTAAGCAGGGATCGGTACATTCTTATGTAGTCTGTTTACTTGGTAATATTTCCTGTTGAATTTATTGTAAAAAGGTACCTAGTAAATAGGTAAGGGCACTAGGTAATATCATGCCCTCCAAAAGTTAGTTGACAGTTTAACACTTCAGCTGTAATGTCAAATTATGACTTAAAATTCTAATTTCAAATGTTGTTGAACGTTTTTATTGACTAATTCAACTACCTATGATAAGGAATTACCTGATGAAAGAAAAACGAACCCGAATAATTGAATCGCGGTTATATTGAAATAAAATTTCGACGAACGATTCGAAAAAAACGGAGTAAATCTTAGTACATAGTGAATCCTGAACTACAACATAAAATTAAATACAACATATTAAAAAAAAAAAAACGAGTCAGACAATTGCCCTTAGCGTTATCTAGAGCCTTAAGATTTAAAGCATACAACTAAGGTAGCTTTTGGCAAGCTTAGTTTTAAGTATGGTTACAGTCCGTGAACAACATACTAGTAGAAAAAAAAAAAGGAATACCGACTAAAACTCTCTCTTTTAACAATATCCAACCGTTCACTACGATAAATATTCAATATTCTCAGTAGATACAGGAAGATCAACGTCATCCTAAGCTTGTCTTAATTCAACAATCTTTTATCGACGATCTCAAAAGTATTGAACGTGCTCAAGTGCCTATGTGTTCTGCTTTGTGATAACGAATATTTTGAAGATCGATTGAGTACAGAAGTGTGCTGTATTATATAATTAAATAAAGGTCCTATGAACAGTACCTATTAAGTTCTGATTTTTTTTACTTCTCGGATAAAAGTTATTAAACACTTTTCTACAACAAAGATTAATAAAAATGTTATCACTGAAAAATTATTACATCCTGAAGTATTAATGAATCTACTTCCTGCATATCTTGGATATGAAAATACCTTCACAATATTTATGCACAAAATAGGCTTCTATTTTTAGTAAAAGCATATTTTATAGCCCCTATCTTTCTTATCTCGTTCAAAAATGTTGCGATACATTCTCGTTTATAAAGCAGTTTGGACCTAAAACGGGAGCACACGATCATCCAATCATGGCCTGAGCCATCTTATTTGACGGAGATAAAGGCCTGTGAGAAGTAGATCGATATTCCTTGAGACGGACAATATCCTACCCTATGTGTGCTCATCTTTATTCTATGATAGAAGCACCTTCATTTTGCGAATTATTTATACAATGCTTATCCAACTTTAGGCTACTCTTGATGAATGACTTTCGTTATATTGGGGACTTCTTTTTAGTTGGGGTTTATGTGGGTTGTTGAATAAAGTGTTTTCGGGAAAGTGATATTATAGAAAGGAATTCAGAAAGCTGTCAAAATTTTGTTAATCACGACATTATTCATGTGTCAGTAATTGGTTGAAACTACTTTTGACTAGTCAGACAAAACCCTTATCAAACAGCATTTTCTGAAATCTTATACTATTAAATGAGCAATATTTGCTTATATATATATATATATGTATTTGTAAATACGTTCTCAAAAACGGCTCTAACGATTTCGATGAAAGTAGCAATATAGGGGTTTACGGGGGCTAAAAATCGATCTAGCTAAGTCTCATATATTTGTAATTACGTTCTCGAAAACAGCTCTGAACAGCAATGAAAGTTGCCATGTAGGGGTTTACGGGGGCGAAAAATTTATCTAGCTAGGTTTCATATCTGGGAAAATTCGTTTTCTCCGTATTTTCATAAGAGCAGAACTCGGTCGCCCAAAGTTTAAAACAAGATGGCTACCTTAGAATTATGTCATGACAGCATGGATTTAGTATGAACTATATATATATATATATCTATATATACTATACATACTATACTATATCTATATATACTATACTATACTATACTATTAAATGAGCATTCTCTATGATCACCAGTTTGTTCGGTCGCCCAGGTACTAATAAATAATATAGGTAGGTACCTAAGAAGACAAAAAGGTTGTTTGAATACTTTAATATAAACTAGCGACCCTGCTTCGCACGGGTGCCATGTGCTTATGCACACGTCAACATACCAATGTTAATACGGTTAAAAACAAAATGCAGTATGAAACTGCCAAAAACAATTAAATAAACAAAAGTGGTCTATTGTATATGGATGGTCCCACTATTTCGTTGAACTGGATATATGAAAAAAATGGTGAGTTCTTTTCCATTTGTGGAGTTTGGACGTCCAAATACTTTTATTAATTCATTTGATGAATTTTTCATTTTTAATCACAGTGTCCTAATAGCTGAAGAAAGGTCACTGACCCCTGTCAGTCATGGCACCACGCGCGTGCCGTCAGCCATAATTATTTTGCTGCGCATAATTTCAAATCTGTGATATCTTTTATAGTTTTCATTTAAATGATGTGTAATGTCCGGGTATATTTTAATTTAAATTAAATGGTAAATTTTAATAACATATTTTATCAGTTAAGGATTGTGATGTGATGTGATTTGATCAGTGAAGGTTGACCAGTCTATTATTTAATAAACTGGTCAAAATAGCTTCGGAAATAACTAAATTTTTTTAATGAAATTCTGAAAGATAAAAATGGTTACTGTCGGTCATCCTTAGAAGATAAACATAATATATATGCTATCGCGGACTTTTCTCTTAATTTTGTTAAGATATGCAATCCAGTAGAATATAATATTTATCTATCTGTAACAATTTAGTCAACGCACGACTTGACAAAACGTCAAGTTACAGTACTACGTTTAATATAAAATAATTATAAATATGAACCTTCTAGAATACATTATCTGAATGATGTTCAAAACCTTATCAAAATCCGTTGCATATTTTAGAAGAATAACGAGGACATAAAATGAAAAATGGAAAATGCCTATGGCATTAAGTCCGCCTCTGTACATTTCTGTGCTTGAAGTATTAAATAAATAAATAAATAAATACAGGCAAACGCGAAAATCGACTTTGTTTTATAATATTTAGAGATAGAGATTAGAGATAAGCAGTCTTCATCCTTGATTCCAAGAGTAAAATGATCACATCCACTGTAATGTCAAAACCGAATACCTACTTATAAATAGGAATCTAAGGTTAAACAAAAATACTCACAATATTAACAGAAATCCTAAATAAATTCACACCAGCAGCTATTGTGAGCGAAAATAACAATTTCTACAATTCTACCAGAATAAAAGGAAGCCCTTGCGTTTAATATTTTTTAAACAAAGGAACGTTCCAAAACTCTGTTACCTTTTCAATGTAAACTGTTTATTCATTTCAATAAGACTAAGGCTGATCGTCCACTACGCTAAACAGATAGTAGTATCTGGTTAGCGTAGTGGACGGACTTTTGAGTAGCAAGAATGCCACAGCACTAGTATTTCAGTCAGTGGCGGATCCAGGATTGTCATTTGGCTTGACCCCGCCGAGAGTACGTTTTAGCAAAGTAAACACTAAAAAGGAGCCCTTACCCCCCCCCCCCCCCCCCTCCCGTGGATCCGTTACTGATTTCAGTGGTACACGACGCGACTTACTATCGCGTTATTAACTAGTTTGTGATTGGTTGCGTCATGTAAAGAAAGAAATATAAAAGTGATTTATTTGTCACAGAAACAAATGCAAACAAAACGATAAGTTAACACGAATAATAAAGAAAAAAAAGATTTACGAGCACAGAACAGAAATAGTCAGCAGCTGCACGTCGCACTGTGGATCGAAAAAAGGCTCTTGAAGACATTAGAGCTTAAATTTTAACGTGTCAATTTTTAGCTTGAAATAGGTTCTAAGAGCCAATATTAAATAAATAAATAAAAAAGGCATTTATTCCATATTTCTAGGTTCCATTTCAAATGTTGTTCAAATGTTGTTTAAATAGGGTATTTGAGAGCTAATGCTTATCATTTGATATGAAACATTTGCAGAGCGCTTACAGAGTGCATGTCTTAATACTGTGTCATGAAATTTTAATGCATGCCTACTAACCAGTGTTTTACATATTAGCAAATAAATAAAAAGTATTTCTCCAGAACGTAGAAAATTGCCGTTATATCCTTGCACACGGTGATGTAACTATTTATTTATGATTTCTTGACACACTTCATATAACGAGACATAGTGCGTTTTTTTTTTAAACCGCTCTTTATCTGATAAAATCATAAATAAATATTTAACGGCTAGTTTCTTCGTTCCGGCTTATAAGCATTAGCTCCATACATTTTTTTGCAAAAAAAGTATATGTTGCCGATTTGCCTACCAACAACAACAACAACTACCAAAAGAAAAAGCAAAAAAAATACATTTATTTAGCACAGACTAAAAGGCACACAAGTAAAAATAAATAAAAGAAAGAATACAAAACAAAAAGTGTAAAGTACGTTGTAAGATACTAGCAGGAATGTGTGCCTCGCGGCTGTGCCAAATAGGCCCAGTTCAGCAAAAATACCAGACAACTAGCAATCTAACTATCTCATGATATATTTATGCATAATATTGGCTATTAGAAGCCATTTCAAGCAAAAAACCGACACTTTAAAATTTAAGCTCCAATGTCTTCGAGAGCCTTTTTTCGATCCACAGTGCGTCGTGACTGTGACAAGAAGGCCACCATTGGCCGCCATTGAAATAGTAGTGTTGTGACATTCTGGCTACTCAAATTGGCGGTTTAAGTTGGTTGGTGCTAGCGTCATGGACGAGCGGCCTAAGATCACAAGGCCAATAGAAACCAATTCCACACAGGAAGAGGGTATATTTTACATAAGAATGAAATGAAATTTTTCTAAGGCACTGAAGAACTCGTCTAGAAGGGCTTACATATGAATATTGAGTACCTATTGTATTTTGAATGAATTACTTTTCCAAATTGGAGCCTTAATACGCGAGTTTTTCTTGATCAAAGTTGAAAGGTTCTGAGTGACCTTGGAAAAGGTCAAATAAACATAAACTTTTCTTTCATCTTTTACCAGGTGATTGAACTTTCTTTTTGATATGCCGCTGGTATTTCTCAAAGGTGTATAGATGTATTATAGGTGTAGGTAATGTTATTACAAGTTGTATTATTTAGTTCTATTCATAGAGGCGGAACTGATATTTTCGACTGAATCTTTTTCAGGGTACACTTTCAAATTTCTGATCAATTAATAGATCATAATGATCGACCGGTACATAAAAACGTTACCCAAGTTCTGCTAGAAGCTTCAGTCACTGCCTTTTATATTCCTTTGTAAGAATTAAACACACTTAAACAATGTGGGGTGGTGCAGCTATCCTTGTGTTTCCAAGCTAGACTAGCAAGCCAATCCCTGAACTTCATTCTCCTTTAAAACAATGTCAAAAGCATCCTTTTGACCAAAGCTTTTAACCTTGATCGTCGCTCATCAAGCAAGTCGCCAAGGTCAAAAGGTTTTTTCGGAGCATCGTTCATGTCATTCACTAATGCATCCAATCTGTCCCGGTCCCCTACGCATCCGCCCCTACTCCAAAGAACTCCCCTAAACAGTGACAATTAACAAAAACTTGCTCATGATTAAGAGGGCTAATTAATTTATGTTTTTCGTCGGGTTTGTTCAAGTTAAGGTCTTTTGAAAGTCAGAATTGTTGTTAGGCACTGTTTTAAAACACAGGTTTAAATTGTTTTGAGTACAATCAGGCAAGGTGCAGTGATGAAAGGTGGAAGGTGGAAGCAGGCTGTGTCAAAGTGGCGTCCAAGGAATGGAAGACGAGATGTCGGTCATCCGGCGGCAAGATGGGCGGCGATATTATTGCCTTCGAGGCTGGCTCAGGAGCGTGGGATTGGCACAAAAAAAGACTTAACACTTTGACTTTGAGCTGGCCGAGCGTAGTGCAGAGTTTTAATAGAATAAGGGTCCTGGTTATACTGGTTTTGTTACCACTAACCTGCGGCTTACTGTCTTCATATAAAATAATATAAAAAGTCTTTATTCGCTAACCAAATAAACTTATACAAATTAAATTTTAGATCTAGTTTAATATAAAAAAATCGCTTAATCAGATTAGGTAAGTAGACATATTCTTCAACAACCAGTTTGTTGGTGAAGAATGAAGTGCCTTCCCTAGTTTCACCCAGGCATCTCAGTTCCGAGCTAATCCCATCCTTCAGGTAAGTCATTTTCCTACCTCTTGATTTGATGACCCTTTTGTCTTTTTCCTACTGTCTCTACTTCTGTGTAATTTGACATAGCATTTTTGGGCTTGGCTTGGCTTAGGCTTTGGATTAGGTTTGGCTTGACAGATGAGACCGTTTTTTGTGTCATGTATTGGTTTTTGAATCATATGCTCTCTTACCCCGCGTTTACACATTCAATTTGTGATACCTTGTGTTCAACAAGTCTTGTATCAAACAACATTGCCATTGTTTCTGACATGTTTTGTAACTACTTTGTTAAATTTTTTGACATTCTTGACAAGTTTTCTACAAGTTTTGTATACAACTAGTCTTTATAATTGGTTTTAGAAATAACTTGTAGAATTCATGATTTATACCTTGGTGTAGACGCGGGGTTAGGTGGTTCAATCTGCGAGAAAAATCTAAATTTTTGTGCTGTGATCATGTTTTTGATCCGTCTTATCTTTCCTAAGATTCAGGTTAAAATCCCTTTGGAGCCCGAAAGCATAGGTACTATAACCGTTTGAGATATTATTACATTTCCGTTAGTCACAAACTCATCGTAGAATATTCGCTGATTGCAAGTTCATTCGCTTCAAAAACAAATATTTACTTATTTTTTTAAAAGCCATGCCGAGACTGTTTGTCAATATTTCCAGTCTACACTTTAAAGGGCTTTATGATGTGTGTCTAGACGATTTTTAATGTCTATTTCATAGGGTGTCTCGAAAGTCAGAAGAAATTGAGTGCCAGACAGAATAGGTAAAGAATACTGGGACTATTCTTTATCCAGAATAAAATATTGTATGAAACAATGATCTGTTATATACGGAATTGTGTTATTTACTTCTAGTTTCGCTTACTCAAATAAAGTTGATACTGTAAGCCTCAAATATATGTACCGACATCGACAATCATTCATTTAATTATCTACAATCTTTGTTTTATAAGGGCTAAAGCATTTAAGAACCACCACAACGAAACGTACTCCAAAATCTTCCTTTATTACTTTCGTATATTTTCTATGAACCAATGCACACCACAGGCGGGCCGCACGGCACTTATTTGTATGAAAATGCGTTGCGCTGCGGCTTGTTGCGGCCGTAATGTGCGCCTGACTTCATATTGTATCAAATTGTAGCCACAAAACATATAACAGCCCCAATGACAACCCCATTTATATGTCCACAATTACTGTCCATTTCAAGGTTGCCTGGAAGACATCGCAGAAAGCGGTAAGGCCGCCCATTGTATGTTTTGTAGTGTTGAATTTTTTTTTGCTATGTATTTTCTGGTGTACAATAAAGTATTTAAATAAATAAATAACACAATGGGTACTTAATTTTATAGATACACATTGATACAGTACTATGAAACACAAATAATTCTGTATAATCAAATGAATTGTGTGTACATTTATTTATTTATTTAGTTATTTATTTATTTCTCCTCACAATGACAAGCTTATTCTAGATTTAACATATTATTTGTTTTTTTAGCAATGTGAGGAGCTGGTGTCTGAGTTAGGCGTAAAATGCCTGTATTACAAATCACCAGGTCCTCACCCCACGGAAGAACAGAAAGTTTTACTTTAAAAAATATGATATTACAATCTAACGTTAGAGAAACATTGAAACATGGACACATTGTTACGTGGACGCGCATAGGTATTATATCTATTGTGTATTACCAACAAACTCGTCTATAACTCAAGAAAATAACAGCAAATATCTATTCTCCTTAATCATAAATCATAGATACGGATAAAACGCCTCTTTCTTGGTTTATTCCCTTTATTTTGCACGTTTTTATGGTGAAACTTGGTGTGTTGTAAGGAATGGTTTATTTATACAAGTATTCATACTGGAGCTTTATTTCCCGCAAGAAAATCCTGGATATGATGTGTGTAACGCGTGAGTTATTCAGAATATTTCCACTGGATCTAAGAGCCGCGATGTCAAGATAACTCGAAAAATAATAAACACGTACAGCGTCATATAAAATTACTTTGCAGTGTGAAAATATCTTATTTTTTTCTTTTTATAAACACGTTGAGTAAAATAAGAGTAAGAATAATCAGCCTATAATGTTCATTAATCCACAACGCGGGCTCAGTAGGTAGATGTCTTCGAAGTTTTGGTTCTAGAACATGTTTCCTTACGATGTTTTCCTTCACCGTTTTGAATGTTTCAATTAAATTCTTCAAAGGACTCATTAATACACGGAAAATAATAGTACCTATATACTCGTAAGTCTAATTTTTTTATTTAATGTTACGAAAACCGACGTAAATCTCGATTCAACGCACCGTAGTTATTTAAGTCAAACATTTTGCGAAAGGTATTAATATTAAAGAGGACCACAAAATATATAACTAGAATAAATCATATCATAATAAGGTCTATTTATATGCAGAAATATCTTCTTTAGTACCAATCCAATTGAAGAAAATGGATTCCACGTAGGCATTCGATACGTTTCCAAGACGTAATACCTACTTGCTCGTAATGATTATGGCAGCCGTTTGGGCAAGAAAGCCAAGTGGGCTCCCGTTAATTGGATTGCTTTCATTGATTGTTTGCTTCTGTAATGTACAAACGCGCCCCCACTAACCCTTTTATAGTAACTTGAACCAAAGATTGTTTTGTTCGCCGTTCAGTTTTATATTATTGGTTATTGAGTCGATAGAAGCATTAGATGGAGTTGCTGACATTAGGGAGCAATGAGAGTTAGTCCAGTAACTACCTTGCATTGTTCGGCAGTATTTTGATCATTTTATATGAATGTATAAGTAATTGGTAAGTACCCAATGTTAAATGCACTCTGTTTCGTAAAATGTGCGATTTTCAATCTCTTTCCCATGACAAAACTTATCATAGGTGATTATTACAATACCTAATTTAAAAATAACATATCTAAAATGAAAGGATACCACGATACATAGGAATAGCAAAATCGCTAAACAGCCTTTTTTTTTTTTTTTTTGGGTGGGAAATTATCAAAATTAAATAACTTCTCCCGCTCTGGGTGGAGCGGGAGGGCGTGTCAGACTCTTACTGACTAAAACCCACCCGTGTTCCTTCCGTTGCCTTTACGTTGCCAGGGGCCACGGTATCCCTTTCGGACTTTCCCGCAACCCCGGCACATTACTGTCAACACAACAGCCTGGAATCGTAATTACCTTTTTGCCTCTATACGCAATTACAGGATCATCGGTTTTCCTGTCTATTATATGGTTTTATTTCAAATGTAATTGACATTGGACAAGCTTTCATAGACACAGAATGTCATAACGCCGATTGTCATCAAAGTTTAGAATAATAATAATGATTTATATTTCGGCATAAAGAATCCATAGTGTGTTAGTAGTGTGTGTGTTTGTGTAGTAATGATTGTCAAATGCGATTGTAACTCGAATCAATATTTCAACTGTACAACTGAACTGAATATGGCTTTACTTTCATAACGTGGAGCAATGCAAACAGGCGACACAGCAAATGAATAAAGAATAATTTTCTAACACTGTTTGAACGCAAATTCATATACCACGTCAATATACCCTCACGTAATATGGAAAGATCAAGTTTTTCCATCAAAAAGGTACAAAATGTAAATGGAAAATTGTAGAAGTCGACCTCCGACGTACTCGGCTCGACGCCTCTACCATAAACAGTCATCAGACGCCAGCCTCCCAGCCTCTCCAAGCATCGGACAAATTCCTTTGATCTTGTTTAGGGTAAATCTTTTCGATTTATATGTTAATTTATAAATTTGAATCTGCAGCACCGCATCTCCGGGTGTTACTGGTTAATCCGTGTTCTTGTCTACCAAGACTTATATCGTTTCATCTTTTTCGAACACATCCGTAGCCGTAATTAATTCTTTTATTTTGTTGCTTCTTCATACATTTTGTTGATTGATAACTTAGGATCTAAAATGAGATATGCAAACGAGTGTGCCTTACAGGAAGTAAGTGGAATTTCTTTGCGCAGCACAAATTTTATCGAGGACTCGTAATTTCCTTTGATCCCTCATCTATATTCAATGATCCGAGGACCGTAACGCTTCGTAAGCGAATTCATTATATCCGTGTGCTCTTTATATGACGCGGGCACCTCCAAGAATAATTTATTTGGATACGAGTGGAATTTATACACTTCAAAATTATGATGTTCTTCTTCAAATATTTGGGCCTTTTAACTTAAGTTTCAATTTACACTCCCACAATTTCATCTTCATAATTTTACGCATAATTTTCATGCAAAACCCTCAACAAAATAAACTTCATCGGTTTTGTAATTGGAATCTACTTGTGTTACTTCACGAAACGCCCTAAAATAATTTAAAATGGAAGCCACATAATAAAGTTATACTCGTAAATATTATGTTCGAGAATTACATTTTTTGGAAATTAATGTTCCAAGCACTAACAATTTCTTCGGGAATCCTAGGTACAAATCACTTAGCGGTATACCCTAGGGCAATAAAAACTCCTGCCGTAAAGATCTGTATATCAAGGCACGTGACATAACCCAATTTTTATGTTCGCAAAAAAAACTCCACGTCGTTCGCTGAATCGTTTTTGTGAAAACAACGGGGGCAATAAAGGGTCTTATTGTTATCCTTTGAATTTATATCCAGATATTATCGCTCTCATAAATTGCTACCACGTACAGTTTTCTCCAAATCGGATGCTTGAAAAAGTGACCGGGGGATAACCCTACTACTTTATATACGAGTCGCCGATAAAAGCTAATGTGCCTTTTATACCGTTCCGAAAAAGTACCGTCTTACGGTAATATCGGGATATAACGAGCAACATGTTTAAATTAGTGGAGCGCAGCGATTAAAACTGAGCATAAATAAAAAAGCTTTAATTCGCAATCCGGTGCGCGGCATCTGTTTTCTAATTGAGACATTAAGCGTGGGATCGCTTCAACGGCTCTTTAATAACGCGCATACATTACTGATGGCAGCCGAAATGTACAGTGTTACAAGATCGGCGCCCGACCGGCTAAATGATGGCCGTTACTCGCAATCGTCGCCGGGCGAAACTCCCGGATAATTGACACGAATGTAACACAACGACTACTGAAATATGCTCCCCCTGTTTTCGTGTGCGGTCTTCTACATATTTCGTGGAGCAACGAACTTGGGACGCGCCGACATGTTGCCCTTAATAATGTTTTGCTGAATAACTAACTTCGTAAGTGTCTCCGCTATGTGTTTTTGTCGTAATTGAGCCATTCAATTTGGTGTGACGTAGGCCGTTTTTAGGGATATTGGCTGTTTGGTTTAATTATTTTTAGGCCGATCCCCGGATAATGGGAAGGTTTGTATATGAGTTCAAATAATACCTATTAAAAATGTTGCCTTTATTAAAACATTCATGTTGAAATATGAGGAATTTTAATAACGTTTCAGTCTCGTTTTATAAAATCTCCGTCTTGCAATATCACAGTGTTATTAGTACTCTCCCATTGGACACAATAACAGAGGATAGCACATTGTGTGCGATGTCTTTGTTATCGCATGGAATCTACGGGGACCAGGGCAATGTATTGCAATAACCGCAAAGCCTGTCTTTTGCATTCTGCTGTTAAATGAAATTGCTTGTTCTGTTAGCTAAATATAAACTTTACCGCAACTGTGCTTAGTCAGAAAGTACTGTTTTAGTGAAGTATTTCCTTTGTAATAAACTAACTAGGTGGCCACTGGCTGCGTGTAAAAAGGTTTCACACTTTTTTAACTTTATCAACGCTGCCTTTCTTTGTGGACTGCAGGTAATTTTAAAATGACACCTTTTTATATTTTAGCATTATTTATGAACTTGAGCATCGTATAATCTATTCAATAAGCAGAACGGAATATTTAAAACATACTAACACATACTCTGGAGTTTCCACGTTTTTCCATAGCACGTATGGAGATGATACGTATAGAAAAAGAGCACAGATTTTACTTTGATAAAGCGAGCATCAGTTTCACGAATGTGTACCTTTTTGCCACGAACTAGATCGTTTCAAATGTTTTTGTTGAACGCTCCTGCAGTAGCGCGAAAGTGATTTATCATAAGGCAACATGCTGCGGTTGAGACGAAAAATAAAAGTAATTCCTTTTGTATTTGCCGAGTGGGGCGGGCGCCTGGAGACATATTTGCCAAACGCGTGAATAATGGTTCCTCCATTGATGTGAGCTACCTATAATTCACCATGTTTTCGTATCGCTGACAAAAGATGACAGAAATGCTCGATTCTTTCTTTCCTTGTAATTAATTCTGAAAAAGTCAAGCTGCAATCTGTTTCTGTTACGAGACTACGTATTTTTTGCCTAGGGTAGCTTTAGAAAAAATATTATTCAGGCAGAAATGTAGCTTTGCCGCGTGAATATCAACGGTGCTCCGCGTCAAGTCATAAACGTCCATTATCTAGCAGAGGAGTGCTTCCCTCGGCACTCTCTCAAAAACATATTTCTAATGTGAAGACAACTTCGCAACAAAACAACCTCTTTTCCTCACTTTTACAAAATAATCACGGAACGTTTATTTCGTACTTGTTTGTATCGTCCATATTGCTACTGATGCCGTCCTAAATGGGTATATTACTCCTAAGTAGCTGTTACTTTTACGTCCCAAAAATATTATTTTGAACGCAATAAAATTCTTTCTTTATATCTTCGGTGTCCATGAAAAAGACATAACAGTGTGCGTTGAATTTATTGTAGCAGACGAGGACCCAGATGGCTTTCCTCATAAAATACAACGAGTGGTTCTGTTGGTAGCAACGTTATACTAAAGATAATCACAATTTACGGGAGCCCTTTGGCGAAATTTGGAAATACTTTCCCTTCACTGTGAGCAATTACAGCACCTTTAATGATGTAGTGTCCGTTGTAGGCTCCAACTTACGTTAATGGTGTGCCGAACGATTTTTATTACCACTTACGTGTAGTTTCTCGTTTTTAGGGCGCTATGTGTGGAGCGGAAGTAGTCTTTACGTTTCGGTAATTGTTACTTAAGTTGTTAGTCAATGGGCCTTTGCAATTTGGGTGTAGTTTTATTGTGGAGAAAGCTAGAGTAATAAACTCTCTTTTAATGATAGTTATATCCCAGTACAAATTTACTGGGATATAAGTGTAGTTTGGCATTAACGCAGTCATGACACGCTTCTGAAAAGCTTAGCATAATACTTATATCTAAGACATGGCGCAGATATTTGTATAGTTTATATAATATATAAATTCCACCTCGATAAGCTTCACAGTGACCTATTTTATTTTATCACAATGTAACGGGTACACTGACGATATCTAATTCATAAAGGATTTATCTCGAAGTGGTCGACACTGCCGCGACCTGAATGCATCAGCTTACGAAGACCGACCAGGGAGTCTTGACCCTCGTGTAAAAGATTTTTAGTCCAAATCCTGGGATATTAGTTAACTGCATGATAAATTCATCATCACCATCTGCGAAGCGTTTTCCCAACTATGTTGGGGTCGGCTATCTGACCCCCACAACCCACCCGTTACTGGGTAATACGGTACCTCTTGGTGAGACTGGTTGTCAGACTTTTGGGTTTCTACCGACCCGGTACGGCTGTCAAAGATTCAAGAATGACAGCCGGGCCCAACGGCTTTACGTGCTTTCCGAAACACGAAGTGGCTTCGGTATGTAAACATGGTCACCCATCTACGGACTGACCGCGGCAAGCGTACTACTTTAAGTTGATTGATTGACCCGTTCGGCTGTTATTACCTAGCCATGGGCTCCTGGGGCCGTATTAATGCCACTATTACTCCAGTGTGAGTGAGAGACGGAGCTATACAAGGCCGCTAGCACCATCCTTTTTTTGCAGTAGAATAATGATGGAATTAATACTTCATAATAAGGGCCCTGATTTTTTAAATCAAAAAGTATGACATAATAACTTTATTTTAAATTACTATGTCTTTAAATATGTCATAAGTTTTTCTTTTAAAAACAAGTACAGTTATTTAAAAACCAAAAGTTTTTCACTCACAGAAAAGCAATTGCTTAGTGCCATAAATGGTTCGAAATCGTACTCATTTTAGAGTTCTTCAAGTATCTTTAGATATTAAAGTACAGCACAGAGCTTAAAGTTAGTATCAACTTTTGGTTTCTTCGATTAATATTCCAAAAGAGTCCCAACAAAAAGGTCGATGACAAATAAATCGTCTTCTATCTCAAATTATTATTCTATCGAAACTTTTGCTCATTTATTTAAGAACTTACCAACTCGATATCTTTTGCAGTAAATTGGATATGAACTTCGAATTTCAACTATTAAATTTACGTTCGTCATGAAAACAGACTGTGTTCTGATATTAAGACATATCGCTTGGTTGTCTAGACGAAATTTTGCTGAAGCAATCTCTTTTTAAAGCTTATTTGACTACCCATTAGATACCTGTGAGTTATAAAATATAAAGCTTTTGTTCTACTCAGTATCAGTCTGTCTTTTACATTAAAGGAAGGTATGTCAAAACTCTTTTTTTATCATCTTTTGGTGTGTTCCATCAATCTACACAAAAGGTGTATTACTTTCTCTTCAGAGACATTTGTGTCAAGCTAATGCAAAATCGGAATATGCACCATGGCATGACTAATTGCAACAATCCCCACAATTACCGTACTGATTAGTCATCGCAGTGTATTTATTTTTAGGAGTAAGACCTCGGGTAATGTTCAGGTGTAAAAAAGGGTAAAGAAAGAATAATATTTATTTAGACACAGTTCGTGAAACACATAATACTAAAATAAAAAGTGAAAATAATTATAAATCAATGATAGTGTGTGCCTCACGGCTGCGCCAAAAAGGTTCATTTCAGCATTAATGCCCGACAAATGCTGTCTGACGCTGGTTTTCTAATGAACCCTTATGAACAAGTGACGGGGAGTACCAACAGTTTCAACATACCTAATACATAATTTTTATACCTCTAAATAAATAAATAAATTACATGTTTATATGATGTTTGTTTAAGTGGAATAACATCAATTGGAAACTATTATTTAAATAGACCTTTATTTAAATAATTGATTCCAAATGATGTTATTCCACTTACACAAACATCAACTTTATGAAAGTGTAAATAAAATTGATGTTGGGTAAGTTTTTTTGCCAAATATAGAACGTCACCATGTCTTAAAACCATCTTGTCCGTAGTTCAGTAGTAATAAATCTTAATATAAGACAAAAATAAACCTTTCCATTTTTAATATCAAGTCTGCAAAGGGGAAATTAAATTTTCTTTTTTTTGGTGTCATGGAAACTACTGGCGTCCTGAATCTGGATTGCGCTCGCAGATAACATGGAGCAAATATATACGCGACTATTAACTATACGAATAAGCATAATAAATGGAATCTTGGAATGCTTTCTTTTCGTTTTCAGTGAGACAAGACGACTGCATGCGACGCGACGTAGCAATAATTTTTACTTTTATGTATGAAATTAAATAACTGTGATGGAAAGTTTTAAATAAGCTGCAGTCGACCACACGTTGGTTGGTAATACCATGACCTTGAGTTGGCCTAGCGTAGTTAGTTTGAATGGAATAATATGCCAGCTTATACTGTTTATTTTGCCACTGACGTGCGACTCACTGTACGATATTTGAAGCTCTTTGTCCCTACTTTTGGTATCATTAGCACATTCAGTGCCGGGAGCCCTCCTGGAGGGTTCACCAAGTCGCATATGAGATGCCGGGAGCCCTCGCGGAGGGTTAAATTTAAATGCAGGTTTTTCTTAGCGAAAAGCATTATAAACCGTGAAAATAAAATCTGATGTATATTTGAATAAGATGTACCTATGCGTTGGTTTTAAAATTCTTGCATTTTTTTATTTTTATTTTTAGTTCGCAGTTACAAATATTCACTAAAAGTTTAAAAGGTTGGAAACCACGTATAGCTACAAGACCCCCTGAAAACACACTTTTACCTCGTTTTACACGGTTTTAAACCTAATGCCATGGCCGTCCGCGATGCTTAACTTTAGCGCAAACGTAATGCCGACAACCCTCCCGGAGGCTTCAGTTCTATGAAAAGTGGGTGGAGTCAAAAGTGTTAATACTGGATATCAATGCACAAGTTTCAAATTAATGTAACGCTATTTCACGATTTCATTTTCAGGATTTGAGAGAAAACGTCGAGTCAAATGTAAACCTACGTAATATTCATATTACATTGTGATGTATATTTTGTTTTCGGCAAATAGAGACAAAAAAATGTTTCATAAACATTAAACGGTCCAAAACAAATACAGCTCGGAGCTAAATTTTGTAATCCTGCTTTTACACGCCAAAAAGGGCCATGCAAGAGGACTCGTGCAAAGTTTATAGGTAATTGTAAATATACGAATGTATGTCGTGTTGGTTATTCTAAACAGTGAAAGTTAAAATCGGGCATTTTAATAACGTAGAGCTTTTTTTGTAATTTTTCGACGCCATTTAGTTTATTGTTAGGTTTAGTGTTTTGTTGGTTTTATTCTTTATTTATATGTGTAGTGTGTATGTAGATTTGTTCAAACAATAACCGTGTCTATATAGCTTTTAAATATATTAAGTAGGTACTTAAAAACATCTGTATTTTAATCGACTTAAGCGATGTTGATAATTTGAATGAGGAACGTTTCAGTTAGCTTGGATATATATATAGTTTTGCGTTTTATTTCGGCGGTTTCACCCGCATAAGTATCGATGCCGTAGGAATATCGGGACAAAAAGTATCCTATGTCATAAGCCAGGTCATGGTCTACCTTTGTGCCAAAATTCATCCAAATCCGTTCAGCCGTTTTGGCGTGAAACCGTAACAAACAAACAAACTCACTTTCGCATTTATGATTAATAACTATTAGTTAGCTAAGATTAAATTTATAGAGCGACTGGACTGCTTCGTTGGTCTAGCGGTCGCAAGCGCTACTGCTGATCCTGAGGACATGTGGGTTCGATTCCCAAGTTGGGCTGTGTTTTATTATTGGGTTTTTCTATCTGCAATTTAGCAGCCCGGAATATGGATTTGTTCTCGATTGATGGCAATAGGCTCGCCCCCTATTACATGGGACTTAAACATAACTGGCGTAATGTGGGGTACTATTGGTACACTTCTGTCCAACCCTTTGGGACAACAAGGCGTGATGTTATGATATGAAAATTTATAGAATTGGGATGATGACTAAAAATTTGTCTTTTTGTCCTCCAGGCTTACAAAATATTGGACACGTAATTTTTTACGTAATCAAAAGATTACGGCGATATATTGAGTTAAAATGTACCATGACGTCACGAGTATGTACATTTTATACTTACTTGTGACGAATGCGTTTTATCTAAGTAAGTATTTTTTTATTAATATGATAAAACAAAAAATACGTGTCTAAAATTGTTTTACTATGTAACTGACAGATTAAATAGTTTTTTTTTTACCCAGTCATTATCCCTATTACTCATTAGATCCGCTTAGCTTAAGACCTACTTGTATAAAATATCTATGTAATAAAAAGATTATTATCAGCTGTGTCAAACTCAATGGAAAGTATAAATGTGTAGTCAACAGAAAAACGCGGTGAAAATTTTAATACATACAATAATTTCAGTATCCATGACCGACATTTACAATTCAAATAATTAATGCTAGGACCGCATTATTATTGTAATTAAAAATTAACGTTATAGAGCTGAAAGATTAACACTATCCAATTATTAATAGTAATTAATAATAGGTGTGAAATACGACTTACTATTAATATCTCACAGACTGATAGTTAGTTTGGAATACCGAAAAAAGTATATTTTGTTCGCTTCTGCTCCTCAAAATGTTTTTTTCCCTGAAACGAAGGTGCTTTTACCAAAACAATCTCACGTGCACAAACACGCCAACATTTTTCCCTCACGTCAAAACAGGATAAAGATTTGACGGATTGTAAATAGAATACAGTCACCACGGATTGTCAGCTCATTATAGTCAACGGTAGTGTTGTATAACCCGATTTTTCTAACTGTGACAAAATATTATAGTATATCCATACTATTAAATGATCAATATTTGTATCTATGATATTTGTAATCACGTTCTCGAAAACTGCTCTAACGATTTCGATCAAAGTTGCAATATAGGGGTTTACGGGGGCGAAAAATCGATCTAGCTAAGTCTCATAAATAACAAAAACAACTTATCGAACAATATGACAAAACTGTGGAGACGACACGAGTTGTGAGACCATACTAAGAGGCGTCGGCGGGGTGCTGAGGAGGTAAGCGGGCGGGTGAATTCAATACTTACAAAGCTCACTGTAAGAAAAATCGAGTTACAAAGACATCAAAGTAATGTTAAGTAAAGTTGAAACACCGGGGGGATGCCCTAGATGGACATATAGTGACCTTATTGGTGATGTTCTTCAGAAAAATAAGGTGCATAGTACTCGCAACCGGCGTGCGTGTAGGTCCAGGGGCCTTATTATGAAGTATTAATGCCATCATTATTCCACTGCGAAAAAAGGAGGGTACTAGTGGCCTTGTATAGCTCCGTCTCTCACTCACACTGGAATAATGGTGGCATTAATACGTCATAATACGGCCCCAGATATATAAACGTAAACGAACCGCCTCTGTGTTCTAGTGGTAAGATCACCCGTCTCAGACCCAGAGATCCCGGGTTCGATTCCCAATGGGGGCAAAATCTTCTGCTCGGTTTGGTTGGTGGTAGAGCTTGTTCTAAGTTCGCCTGGCTAGCTACCACCATCTAAGTCTGTCGCCATCATAACTGCAATGTTAACAGCATTGTTGTGTTTCGGCAGTTAGAGGTAAGATAGCCAGTTCCTCTGTTGTTGAGGATTCCTGGTGAAGCTCGCTTCCACCTTCGGCCTGATCATCACTTACCATCAGGTGAGATGAAAGACAAGAGCTTATCCGTTTTGGTAAAACAAAAAAAAGACACAAAAGGGTTCTGTAGTTTCTGCCTACCTCCATAGGCAGAAGGCGTCAGTTTAAGTATGTATAAATAAGTAAAATAACTCTTCATTTTATCCGAGGCAGGATTATGCGATATCCCCTAAAACGGCGATAGATTCGAAATAAAACGCCCTATGTAAATATACGTCCCCCCTAATAGTGTCGCAATAATGTTCATGTGAAATTGGATTATCCCAATTGCTATTCAAAGAACAAAAGGCGAACGAAACAAAAGATATCGGGGTAAACATATTGTGGTTTTAGAGCAACGTTTTGTTTTTGTTTTGTGGCCGTATGTGGACCAGCTTTCCCAGTTTTTGTGGACATCGTGGGGGATTGTTAAGCAAGATTTGTGTTCAGTGAACAAAAAACAGTTTTTTTGCTTATTATCCTCATTGCCTTTATGGAGTACAGAGGGTGTGTGAAGTACGTGTAAATCTCTTAGAACGTGTTTGCTGTTTATGCTTCGACGCTTGCGTGGGAGCTGTAAGTTATATGATGTTATAGTTACTGGGGGTGTTGTTACGTGATACAATGTCGTGTTAAATATAGGTAGGACCTACTTACTTAAGTAAAGTCGGGGAAATTAATTGTTGAGCAAATTGATTCGAAAATCAAATTCAAACTATTTTATTTCACATAAACCTACATGGGCACTTATGAAACGTCAGAAGCTAGGTGCACGGTTCCAATTGGTTGTTTTCTATGGAGAAGAGCCGGCAAGAAACTCCACGGTTATTCTTTTTAAAATAATTGGCTTTTACAATATTTTCAAATAATAGTGTTATTAGGTATGGGAGGACAGTGTAGGTCTTTCAACAAGTACCAGGTACTTAACAGAATATTGATGGTCAATAAACTATACTAACTAACTTTGTCTGTATAATCAAATTACAACCATCATTCTTGACAGACTGCCTCGTTGGTCAAGTGGTCGCAAGCGCTATTACTGAGCATGAGGTCCTGGGTTCGATTCCTGAGTCGGGCATAGTGTCCCGGAGTCTGGGTTTGTGCCCGGTTGATGACGATAGGCTCGCCCCCTATCACATGGGACTTAAATATAACTGGCGTAATGTAGGTGTACTATAGGTACACCTCTATCCATTAAGGGAATACAGGCGTGGTGGTATGTTATGCTTGACAGTTGTATGAAATGATCATAACACTGGAAATGTCGTTGGATGTCAATTTGCTTAACAATTAATTTCCCTAATGGTATGTTGTCTTTGAGAAGATTCTCGTAGTTAATTATAACTTGCCGATTTTTCAATCGTTGCATACCTTTTATCTGAAGAGTGGAAATGGCGGTTTGCGATAATTATTTTCTACTAGATGACCCGATGAACTTTGTACCACGTGAGAACGATACAATTTTTTTTATTTTTCGTCCGTCCCTTTGGGTTTTTCGTAATTTTATTTATTTCAAAACAACCCTAGGACAGAGGTGAACAAAACAACAAAAAACAAGTCGGTTGAGCCATTTTCGAGACTTTGGGAGACTAACGCACGACAGTTGATTTTTATATAGATAGATAGATAGGTATATACAAAAGCTTTCACCCGCATTTTTTATTTCTCAGATAAATGGTATCTGAATATTGAAAAAACGGCCCTATTAGAGAGAGAGAGAGAGAGAGAGAGTATTAGAGTTTTATTAACAGCCAACATTATAATCTTCGAGTTTTTTCAATAATGCTGTATAACTTAATAATATGCTAACAATGCTAACTTTGACTAAAAACAATTTAGCTTTCAACAAACAAAAACTATTCTTTTACAAACAAATCGGCTTTATTTAACCATTTACATTAATTCAAGTACAGTCCAGCACTAAAGCGCGAAGTAGTAAAACGTAAAAGTGTAAAGTTGGTCATGAATACATAAAGTTGTGCCTCTATTTGTCACTCAATTGGACCCAGCTGAGAGAGAATGGTCCCCGGAGCTATGAAAGAGGGTACAACCTAGTAGATGAAGGCTTTAGAATGTTTTATAGACAGAAATAGAGACATTGTCTAATAATTGCAGTGTTTCTATGTTTCGTAACAGTAAAAATGAAAAGTAAAAAAAAAAAGGGGATTGTCTAGTTCATTGATCTTGTAATTTCTTTTTAGGGTTCCGTACCTCAAAAGGAAAAAACAGAACCCTTATAGGATCACTCGTGTGTCTGTCTGTCCGTCAGTCACAGCCAATTTGCTCCGAATATAATTGAACGATTAAGTTGAAATTTGGTACACACATGTATTTCTGTGACCCAAACACGGACATGTAACGTAAATAAATTAATTTTGAATATGGGGACCCCCACTTCTAGGGGGCAAATAAGAAAATTAAAAAGAAAAGTTTTCCAAACTGTACCGTGTGACATATCAAATGAAATCGCGTGTTGCGAGGATCTCAAATATTTTTTTTTTTATTGTAAAATAAATACTTTTAAAGATATTTAAGAAAATTGATGAAAATTGATCATTCGGATCCCCCCCCCCCTATATCTCCGAAATTACTGAGCCAAAAATTTTGAAAAAATACAGAGAATGGTTCTTTCTACTCATAGATTATAGGAAATCCTATATAAAATCTTTGGTCTAAAAATAACATGGTAAATCTCTCAATATTCTGCGTACAAACTTAAATTTGCAGTTGAAATGTATGGGAGATTTTTTTTTCAACTACAATGTTTAGTTTGTTCGTTTTAACTACGGAACCCTTCATTGTGCGTGGTCTGACACCCACTTGGCTAGTTTTATAACACGAATTTGATTACAAATGAATATTGCGACTTTAATTTAAGACACTATTTTGCTTCAAATATAATAATACAATGTATGATATAATAAATGTTTAATAAAATGTAGTGTATATAGGTTTTGGTACTCAGTATGAAGATACTATAAGAATATCTACTTACACACTTTGTAGCTAAGTGTATTTTCGCAAAGCTCATATAGGTCCGTATTGTACTGAATAGAGTTTTACGTACTTACTTTAAGTACACAAAATAGGTAGGTAAACGTTTATAGTTTGACTCTTTATTACCTTTTCAACTTATGCATAGTTTGTAAGCTTGATCCAATTCATTGCCCTACCTACTCTGTTACAAAGTCAAAGTCAAAGTCAAATCATTTATTTCAAATAGGCCCGTATCACTTATGAACGTCAAAAATTTACAAAAAAAATTAATTGATTCTAGTTTCCCCTTCCAAAAGGTAGTTTTCGCATGGAGAAGAATGGGCAAGAAACTCCACCGTTACTCTTTTAAAATGTTTTACAATATTTTGTATAAGTACATTAGTTATATAATTATATGTGAGGACGATGCACCTAGAATAAAATTATTATACCGCAATAGGTAAAAAGAATTAAGAATTAAAAATGAAGCAACAACAGATAAACTAATTATGTGATAGATACATGGTGCTCACATATTTACAAACATTGTAAAAGTAGACGATCCTCCTAAGATTCCACAATTAATAAGTCAGTGTGCGAGGAATTGGTCATAGAATGTAAAATCAATGTCATATAATAAAAAATAATAATAAAATATACACTTACTTACAAGTACTTTTTGCTAGAATGTTTAAAGAAGCTTGTCTATGTCTGTGTCTAATGGAAATTTAAAATCCCCTGAGGTCCTATGGAATAACAGAAAACATTAGGTAAATTACGTCCTGTAATCTTATTTCTGTGCTAAGCTATTAAGTTCCAAGTTTTGAATAAATATTTTTTATTTTATAATACGTGTGTAATTGGTGTATTTGATAGCATTATGCCATGGTGTTCTCGGTATATAAGTATTTGTCATCACAACAAAAACACAACACATTATACCAAAACAACATAAAAAAAACTCCTCAAGAAAACTATTATTAACAAATTCCACACAAAATAACTCGCATAAAAAGGGATAGCCTTTATGCGAAACTACCAAATCAACTTCGGCAGTCTTAATAACAAGTTGGTACATCATAAAAATGTTAATGCCAAACATTCTTATAACATCAACAAGAAACAAACTGAAGTCTGAAGTACAAGTCGCCTCATAAAATTAGGGGCGGCGCGACTCGGGCCCCACGTTCAATACCCTCTCAAGAAGTATTACTCGTATTATGAGGGGTCACAAAGTGAGGACGGCGATATTGGCAGCCCTTACCAGGCATCGTAAGAAGGTGAGGAAACTTCACATAAAACCTAAGGAGGCAGGTGCATTCCATTTCCAGGGTACCGAAATGTTCGTGTATTTCACGCTCAGCGCGTCATTACCGCTCCTTACAACGAATACGCCCGCACGGTGTGTTACAACAAAAAGGGTAAGTATAATAATAAAAATCTTACGGCGTCTGGAGAGACGAATAAAGTACGAGTCCGTGTTTTGCTTGTGTAAGCGCTATTGTCTGTCGAGGTAGTCATACGTTTTTTGACTGATTGTCGTTTATACTGCCTATTTTGACTGTGAAGCTCATATTCTTGTTATATACACACATCAACACGGTCTAGGGATATTTCATACTCAATTAAATAACTCGAAAAGTACTGGCCGCATTGTAATCTTTCATACACCGATTTGTTTGTAATTTATCTCAGACTAATTCCAAATTCAAATTTTTGAAAATTCTTTTGTTTCGGTGGCATAAAAATGTCTTGGAGAGGGAATTTTCATTTGTGCCAAATTTAGAAAACAATACGAATTACGTTTAGTTACAGTTTTTTTTCATTTTTAAACGAAAGATAAAGTTAAAATTGAGGTATTGTAGCCATGCAACGCCAACATTTGACGAGGGCGGAGATGTTACGAGCTGTCGGAATGCTAGAAGCTGGGTCTGTTCAGCGTAATGTTGCTGAGGCCATAGGGACCCACCAAAATGTAATTTCAAGATTGTGGACACGCTATCGTGCCACAGGTGAAGTAGCGGAGAGGCACCGGGGGCCAAGTCGCATCACTACCCCCAGACAAGATCGATTTTTGCAAATTACTGCGCGAGCTCAACCAAATGCAACGGCGACTCAATTGGTCCAAAGGCTGCGAGTGGAACACCAAGTGCTTGTGAGTGACCAAACTGTAAGAAGGCGACTGCATGAAAGCAATCTACGCTCTCGTAGACCACTCCGGGTCCCACCTTTACGGAGAGGCAATCGTGGACGACGATTAGAATGGGTTCGGAACCACGTGGACTGGGGCCGTGAGCAATGGTCCAATGTGCTGTTCACGGATGAACCCAGGTTCGGCTTCCATCCAGATTCACGAAGGACGCGTGTTTGGTGAGTTCCTGGATGATGGAGCCGTCTTCAGAACCCTCAGGAAGTTCACCCATACCAAGGAGGAACAATTATGGTTTGGGCAGGAATTCGTCTTGGAGGACGGACGGATCTCGTTTGGGTGCGGGGCAAGATGACGGCAGAACGATACGTCCAACAGGTGCTGGGGCCCGTAATCTTGCCCCACAGAACACAAATGGGGCAAGATTTCCTGCTCATGCACGACAATGCCCGGGCACACACGGTGAGAACGGTAGCAGCTTGGTTACATACACACAATGTTAGGGCCTTAGACTGGCCTGCTCAATCGCCAGATCTAAATCCCATTGAGCATGCGTGGGATATGCTGCAAAGAAGAGCTCTGAAGGAAGTTCCTGAAAATCTGGCTACAGAAGATCAACTTTTTGCGCACCTCAGAAGGACATGGGACAATATTCCGCAGCAAGACATTGACAACCTTGTTCTGAGCATGCCGAATCGTTGCCGATGTGTTATGAACATCATGGGCGCTTTCTCAGACTACTAACTTCAAGTTTATAAACACAAATTAAAAAATATTTTCTATTTTTTTCAGTTTTTACTCAAAAATAAAAGTTAATTCATATACGGTTTCCGTCTATGCTTCATTTTTTTTCCATAAAATCCTGAAATTTTAATCGAAGTACCTTAACCATTACTAAAAAATGGTAGAATATTAAATAACGTATCTTTTAAATATATACATGTCATATAAATAATTAACACATTGATAGTAATTCGCTTTTTTAAAAATATCCCTAGACAGTGTTGATGTGTGTACTAAGTTACTGTAGAAATAAAACATTTAAAGACAACAATATACTGCCTTGTTGAGCTCACCGTTTCTTTTTTAATAAGAGATATTCATATAAGTTTACCACAACCCCCCCGTAGTCCCTCCGTAGTAACCCCCCATCGTTTTATAATGCTATGAAAATGTAACTACCAAGAGCTCTGAAGGCGTAGTAGTGACGTCACTCACAACTTTGTAGGCACTGCATAGTATTTTCATCAGTTTCATATTTACAACAAAGCCCATAAAAAGATAAATATTCTCGGTCTCCCCAGGTTTAAACTAAAGCGTACAGTAATGGAATGGCTGCTAAAACAGGACTATCATGGAACGGAATCTCTTTTAACCTACATCACCTAATAAACACCTCTTTATGTGTAATCCACCTATTTTTCGCACACGCGCTAATCACTCGCACATCCCTAACACACTACAAACATACACTCACTTCATTCACTACACACAACACTATCACAAAACACCCCATCCACTTCCTCACACAATCATCAAACATTTACTCTTATACAATACAATTCACCCTTCACTTTCTCACTCTCACATTTTTTAAGTTTACCACAAGATCAGAAATGCACCCACTTGACACAGTCCACTGGCACGTCTGCCACAATAGAATCATATAAGCATACCCTATAGCTATGGTACTGCCCCCTAAGATACAGGCCTAGCCTAGTTTAGGGGACAGGGTTGAACTTATTGTACTTACCTACCTAATGCTAAATTAAGATCTTTAATCTGTATACAGTGCAATGTACTTGAACTTTGTGGTAATAAACAATTTATTTATTTATTTATTTATTTATATAAGTCTAATAATAAAAAATTATGAATGCGTGAGTGGTTATCGCGACTCATTTCTGTTTTTAAAGTGACCTACTAATACTGAACAGCAATAAATTAACCCACACGCATTTTGATGGTACCAAAATAAAAATACTTTCACATAGTTATAGTATATAAAAATAATAGTTTATTATTTAATATTGTGACTTGGACATTACTGACATCGTGAGGAAACCTGGACTTATAGTTAATAAAAGTCCGAAATCGCCAACCCGTCTTGAGCAAGCGTGGTGATCTACTGAAGACTTTTTAATGGAAATACCTAATAACAATTTACCACAACCAAGACAACACGCTCAGCTCACTAAAGAGAATCGCACTTTTGTCTTTTGTTTTAGCCTTTATTGACCCACTGGCTGTGCAATGGCCTCCCCAAGTCTTTCCAGAAACTCTTTTGCGCCACTTGGAAGCAGCCCCCGCGGTACTCGTCCAGTTTATATCGCATTCTCCCCATCTCTTTTTGGGTCGGCCTCGACAGCGCCATCCATCTTCAGGCACCCATTGTACTTTGACTTTTGCCCAGCGGTTATCGTGCATGTAGCTGATCTGACCCGCCCAATACCATTTGAGCCTGGCAGCTTTCTTGCCTACGTTCATATTATACCCGTTTTAGAACACAGCGTGACTGTCATTTTTAAAAAACACGAAAATCCTTTTACATTCAAAATCAAGATATCAGTGCAGTTATTTTGAAAAATCACACTACATATTTAAAATACGGATTCAGCGTTAAATGTGAAGTAGAAATGGAAAAATGGCAAAAAGTGGAGTATGAACACAACGCTTTGTGAGAGAAAAGTGGATCATAAATATTGAACAGAAAGTTTTCAACGTGGTTGAAAATCTATCATGTTTCATAGCAGCCATAGCCAAATGATGGTAAATAGGAACCTACTTCCTATATCTTTTGATATACGGTTTTATTTTCAGTTGTTTATGCTCCTACTTCTGTTCTGAAAAACACTTCACTGGATAATTTCTATTGTAATTTATTTAAAATAAATTACAATTTTTAGCTTCAGGATAAAAATAATTATTAATTTTATGCAAATAGCAACATCGAAAATTACAATATTATTTTTGTATGTTGGCAATATTATGACAGCTGTCAGATGTGAGAGGATCGCAGTAAAAAGTTTACAAAGCGAGCGGTTGTGATTCTAAAATTAAAATAAAGTTTTTTTTTGTGTTAAATACGTTTGATGATGCGGCAATTAATATCAGATCGATTGCTTTTTAAAGTGAAGCTACGCTTGCCGTGTTGATATTGAGAACCCTTTTATGTGTTAGATAGGATGTTACACTGTTTGTTCCATTGACATACAAATATCTATGACGTTATGGATAATTAGTTGCCCAAAATCTTGAGGGTATCGGTATAAAATTCTCAGTAATAACTAATTGTAGTGAATGTCCCATAAAGTACCGCTACTAGTTTGTCTGGTCGTCAACGTTAACACAAAAATTTGTTGGAAAACTTGAAAGTGACTTGAAACGCATGACTGCAAGGAAAATTTGTGGTTGTTGTCAAGTTTTTTTTTTCCTTGATGCGAGTTAGTACCTACTGGTGTTTATCAGTACTCAATCATTAAGCAAGTTTATTTAAGTTTTTTAATACTTCAAATTAAAATATGTTGAATGTTTATTCAGAAATAATATTCCGCTGTAGTATTATTACGGGCCAATATTGTGTAACCGTGATAACTTTTATAACAGTTGGAAAAACTTTCACATGAATATGAATGTCACTTCTGAAGTGGAAGCGGAAATAATAATTACATTCTGATGTATCAGGACATCCGTACCTACTATTGGTTTCGTTATTTATGATGAATAACGAATCCGATAGAAGTCACGAGCTTAATATGTCTGCATTGTCCTCCTACTGTATTGATTGTAATTTTATTTTGTTGTGAACGTATTATTTTGGAACCCATACTAGTATGAAATAGTAAGACCAATTTCTATCTCAAAGTTGATTCCACGAGAAAATTTCTTCTGAATTTTGCTAAGTGTATAGGACTCGTGAATGTATAGGGTACAAAAGTTTCATTTCTCAAATTGTCGCAGAATGTATGAACCTATAATGTGCATTATAATAGTGATTTCGTTTATGAAGAAGAACTTTTGTCCATTAACTTTTTCATAAAAACGGCCTTATTGGGATAAACTTAATTCTACTGAAAGACAAGTGGGCGGATTTTCGACCGTCCTAACTCGTGGCAGACCAACTTTTAGCCAATTTAGGCATTCTATTTATTAGCAGTCATCGAAGAAAAGGGCCTCAATTTCTATTGTCAGAATGAAATATTGAGTTAGTTTATTGTCTTTTATTCTTATTGTCTTCGCAATATCCTGCGTTGGAGTGTTCCACACAATTACCTTGTTTCGTTGATTCATAGTCTTATTATATTCTGCATTTCAAAACAGCGGAAAAGTGTTGAAAGCCGCGCTCAACGGCAACTTGTGAAAAATGGCGCGGGACTGTATTATCGCGGATTATGAATTGCAATAGATAAGGCATTCAGCGCGCCCTCATTAAAAAAGGGATTCCGGGGAAAAAATAATAAAAAAATACAGTGAAAGCCAGTCTCATTTGTCAACTTGCTCGCATTGCATGCAGCGCCTATATCACTCGAGGAGTGGCCGACTTTTTATTCATTCCGGGTTTACGACGCACACAACTTTAATAATTCACTAACAGAATGAAAATACGTTCCTGAAAAAATAACGTTCTCATCGGTGTCATGGTTCGGTGCGACTCACGCGGCCGAGATACGTAACAATGTAATTGGCTGAAGTGAGAGTCGACATAATAATTTTTTACATTGTTTTGTTATGTGTCGAGCTGAAAAAGATTGGAAGTGAGTAATTTGTCTAACATTCTAAATGTGGCAAACAAAGATGATATTTCATATTTTAATGACTTTAAAAACATATCGCAGAACTGGTCGGTCACAATGGGCCTTATTAGTTGGCAAAAGGTGACCCAAAGGACAATTGGAGTTTCCCTACGGGATCGAATCAGAAATGAAGAGATCCACAGGAGAACCAAGATAACCGATATAGCCCAAAGAATTACCAAACTTAAGTGGCAATGGGCAGGGCACATTGCTCGCAGAACAGATGGCCGATGGGGCCGAAAGGTTCCAGAGTGGCGACCGCGTACTGGAAGACTGGTAGCGTTGGAAGGCCTCCCACAAGGTGGACCGACGACCTTGTCAAGGCCGCAGGAATCTGCTGGATGCGGGAAGCGCAGAACCGGTTGAAGTGGCGGTGATTGGGGGAGGTCTATGTCCAGCAGTGGACGTCTTTCGGCTGAATGATGATGATGAAAAACTTATTATACCCAAAAAATTATAATCGTATCGAAGTCTGTATCCTATCTGCTGCTGGAATTCTGTAGGCTGATGACAATGATCATGATGATACTATTTGCTTGTACATGTTGAAACAATTATTTCACACTAGCTTTCGCCCGCGGCTTCGCCCGTGTTGACTACCGGGATAAAAAGAAAATCTTATATGTTAATCCAGGTTTTAAACTATCTGTGTGCCAAAATTTATTCAAATCCGTTCAGCCGTTATTGCGTGACTGAGTAACAAGCACAAACATACAAACTTTCACATATATAATATTATAATATTTTATTATTTATGTACACATAGAAAAATAGATACAGATAAGACATAATCATAATTGTGAGTACAAAGGTACTGTTTATTTCTTAAGAAATTTCTTCAACCAGACCTGCGACAGGAGAAATGAGAAAGAAATGTAGACAATAGTGTGTGAAAACAAGAAGAGAAAAATATAAATATGCGAAGTCTTAAACTAAAATATTGAAATAAACCTACATAATATATATATCATAATATATATTATGATATTATTATATATCATATTATATATTATGACATTAAAAAACAAACTCAACTACAATATGAAAGAGCGAACTATAATTGATATTTGAATTAATTAAGAGCACTTTACTCTCTGTTTTGCTGTTATTCCGTCTGATTCGGAAACCGTTTTCACTGCAATAACATGATATTTCATTGGTGTGCATTTTACCTGTAGTTCGACTGAAACCGAATTAAACAGCACATGAGTTAACCGATATGAATGGTAAATACTGTATGTTCGACGTACAGAATATTTATTCAGTTGTATTGTGTGAATATGGAAAGAGCATCGCGTTTAATCTGTTTTAACATGCCACAGTGGTCAGTAGGAGTTTAAAAACGCTGCTAAACGATTGTGTTGAGAAGATTACAATACCCGGGCGTAAACCTAGAAAGAAAAAAAAAACTGTTATACTGCATACATATACACAAATGTTTATACATTACAAAAAGTACCTGGGCGACCGAGCTCTGCTCTGGTTCATACTAATTCCATACTGAGATGATAGTAGGTACTTACTAATTCCATGCTGTCATGTCATTATTCTAAGGTAGCCATCTTGTTCTAAGCTTTGGGCGACCGAGCTCTACGCGGGTGAAAATACGCAAAAAATAAATTTTCCCAGATATGAGACCTAGCTAGATCGATTTTCGCCCCCGTAAACCCCTATATTGCAACAATCATCAAAATCGTTAGAGCTGTTTTCAAGAACGTGATTACAAATATTGCTTGTTTAATAGTATAGGATTATACTCGGTTATTGTAAAGCCAAAACTCCAGTTTTCGAAAGAAATTTAACGTAAAGATTTAAAATGGAATAGTTAAAAGTTATAAAATTGTCTAGACATTGTCTACTGATTGTTGTACTGACAAGTGATACACATTTGCGTTATAAAGAGACAGACATGAATGGCAGACATGATGCTCAACAAAGCTTTCAAAATTATCTTTTAATTCGATGTGCCATATAAAAATACGGCCGGGTGTTGTACGCCTCTTTACGTGAGAATTTTAAAATGCTGTTAAAGGATTGTATCAGGAGGATATTGTAAAGTAATTGGCCGTAATATTGACTCATGGAGGTTTAGATGGAAACTGTCATTCAGGTATGAATGGTAGAGACAGCACTCAACAAAGCCCAAATTTTCCTTTAACTCGATGTGCAATATAGATGCGGCCGGGTGTTGTAAGTCTCTTTACGTGAGAGTTTTAAAATGCTGCTAAAGGATTGTGTCAGGAGGATAATGTACAGTAATTGCCCATAATATTGACTAATGGGGCATTAGATAGATAGATAGATATATAAATCGTTTATTTAGTGCACACAAAAAAACAGCACAACATACAAAAACACGATTAAATAATTACTAGGTATTAACATTAGATGGAGACTGTCATATAGGAATGGATTACATACACGACGCTCAGCAAAGTCAAACTTTTCCTTAAGGGGCATGCTAAGGTAGCCTGCAAAATCAGCAAATTGGGCTCAAATGTCATGATTTAATAAAATAGTAAGTCTATAGGGTAATATGAACTTAGAGAGTTGTATTGATGTTTTTTTTATTATAATTCTATAAATAAATATTTGATACAGCCGCAAATCATAATTAGATCAACATACAACCTGATACTGACCAACAAATTGTAAAAACCGTAAGAAAATTTGAATTTCGCGGGCTACCCTGAGGCTTTCACCTTAAACCCGATGTGCAATATAAATACAACCACGTATTGTATGCCTCTTTACGTGGGAGTTTTAAAATGTTGCCAAAGGATAGTGACAACAGGATCGTGGGAAGTCTCCTTTTGTGCGCGTGTTCAGTACACACAACTGTACTCTTCAATCCGTTTGGCGTGCAGGGATGTTCTAAGAAACATCCCACGACCGTTCGTTGTAGCGGTCTTTAAGACTAGTCTTTGAAGTCTTATGTTTCAAACGTCTACGTGTGGAAAATTTTCACAAGAATTTAGAATACCTGTAGCTAAATATGATGGTCAAATTGACTGTAATTTAATTTATTGGGTTTTTAGTCCTTATTTTTAATAAAATTGTCAAACGCTGTAGAGATTGGTCAAAGACAAACGGCAGAAGTTATTTGAGAATGTATAAAAACTTTCTTTATATATTTTTGTTTTAAAATCTATAAGCAGTTGAAAAACTGTTTACAGCTTTTACCTGTGCAATAGCGAAACCAATTGCCAACAGTTATAATTTCACCTTTCCTTATCTCCATACTTAAGACAATTGAATTTGAAATCATCTAATTTGGGACAGTCGTGTGACACGCGATGTAGCACTTTTAAAATTCAGTGTCATAATTGGTTGGGTCATTAATTAGTGGCCCCATTACGTGCCATTTTATGGCGATTAAGTCACGTGTCTTCCCTGTTTAAAAAATAAACATTATCTTAATTACAGTTGACCACGAAACATTTGTTTGATCGTGAGAACGTCTGACTTACGATTTGTGCCGAAAAAACTAGTCTTGCCGCGGTCAGTTCGTGGATGGATGACCATTACATTACATATCGAGACCCTGCCTCAGAAAGCATGTCATGTCATGTCATGCTCTCGGTTGTCATTCGCAAATCTTTAACAGTCGTTACGGGTAGTCAGAAGTCCAAAAGTCTGACAACTAGTCTTACCACGGGGTATCGTATTACCCAATAACTGGGTTATGTATGTCAGATAGGCAGTCTGTCCATGTAAAATACTGGTATTCAGGTGCATCCGGTTAGACTAGAAGCTGACCCCAACATACTTGGGAAAAGACTAGACAGCTTGTTTTTATTGGTTTCCTATCTTATTTCTCACTGCATTCAAATTTGTTAATCAAAAAGAAGCAAGGTGCTTTTTGTATTTATTGCTGCTTTGTGGTCCAAATATAAAATATGAATCAATAATAATTCCGGTGTCGTAAAAAGCGACTTAGGGAGAGTGAAGAATACGAAGTAGTACTTATTCAATAAAATTGATTTTAAAGACTCAAGACATTCAGAATTTTTTTGAAATAAGAATAGTGTTTTTGCTAACCAGAAAATAGACAAACAATCTGATTCAAAGGCAAAAAAGAGCTGTATTACGTAAATCAGAAATAGCGAACCACGAATGCCAATCCAATGCAATGTATTTTTTACCCCAATTTTCCCTGGGGCCGATCATTTAGTGGCTCATATTACTAGAGGAAGTTTACAAGCTACTGTGACAAAGCATAAAATAACTTTGATCAAGTACAACTTTTCACAATTCAGGCTAGCCAAAAATTCGATACAAAAACACCATCAAGTTCACGTAAGAATAACGAAACGGAAATCCAGTGAAGTGACACTTTTGAAGGCGTCGACGTTGATTTTAGAAAGAGCCTTTTGTTTCTGCTAACCATACCGCCGCGTCCGCCCCTCGTTGATTTAAGTACACAATAGGATCCCTCTTACGTTCCGACAATACTCTGATAGCTTAGAAAACGCTCACAATAAAAATGAACAAGACAATACAATTGAATGAAAATGAAGATACGATTTGCTTCTGACTTTTATTGTTCTCTGTTTCTTTTAATTTCGATATTCCATTTATTATTGAATCTTTTAACAAGAACTTCCAATAAAAATATTTTTGAAATGTTATGTCGTCGTATTTCACATGTAGTTTGATTTTTAGTAAAGCTTGCTTTTATGGCTTCTCTAAGTGTTGCCAACCACCATCAATGTAATTTATGAGACGGTAAAGAAGAGTAATTCTGCTTATTAATTTTGCGCGGGCGCGTTCCAAGGTGCGGTTTCCCGGCTTACATGACTCAAGCTCTTTAATCACGTCTCCATGTTTCATTTTACGCAAAAGCTCCATTATTCAACCCGGTGGCTTTTTAACGCACCTTTTTCTTTTCTGAAAACTTATTGAACTTTAACCCTTTTCTCCTTTTTATTTCATTTAAATAAAATTCTATTTGAAATAATTTAAAAATCGATACCACCGGAATGTAACTGCTGAATTGCCCATAAAATAAAACCCTTATCGACTCATTTTCTTTCCCCTTCTACCGAAGAAATGCGCGACTGTATAATGGAACCGCGTTTGGGTTTGGCCATTGTTTTCATGTTACGTAACGCGTCAGTTTGCGTTAATGTAGTTGATTTAGAAAACGGACTCGCGGGGTTCGGTCTGTGATAACAATAGTAGAAGGGGAGCGTATTGGAGTGCACGCGACTTCACCCTGTTTCTGTTTTCCAACGTGATAGTCGTCAGGTAGTTATAACATTATTCACGCAACCCCAAACGAGACGTATCGTGAATACGTACACGAAGCATTAAGTTGCTTGTAAAGGGGCCGGCGGAGCATGTGTAGTTCATACAAAAGTTATACCAAAATAATTTGTAAATCAAACATATTCTTAAGGTAGTGTGTATTTATTCCGATTGGATTACAGAATATCTAGGCTCCCAAATATATATTTTGAATGGACACTGATTTAAAGACGAGATATGAGGAATTTCAAATTTCTATAGAAAACTTATTTTTCTTAATATGTTTGATTCACGAATTATTTTGGCATTACGATTGTATGAACTACGTATGCTCCGCCGGCCCGTTAAGACATCGAAAACCATGTACAATTCGTAGATTTTAATTAGGTAAAAAGCAGTCGTTTGTCATATTGTTTTACATCGTATTTTTAATAACAATGTGGTATAATGCGGTAGCAACAAGGGTATACGCAGTACGTAGTAAACATTTAATTAGTTGGATTTCGGTACATTTTCGTGAGAGTTTGAATCACGCGATATAATGGGGCCTTTTGTTTGGGCCGCGGTCGTTAGGAGCCCTCCTAGTTTAAGTGATAAATTACACGTAACAATTAAAAAGTTACGTGGGTCCGTGCTTAGCCATTACTAATGTACTCTCGAAATGTTAAAAGAGGTGTAAAATTATTGCGTATTCATGTTAAAATACTAACAAGACGAGACTTTAAAGCCTGAGGATGAAAGCTGAAAAACGAGCTTCGAAATATTTTGTACATTTATTTAAATGGGTATTTTATGCTGCCAAACAATATAAAATAAGTTTTATCGCGTACTGATAGCACTGATTTACAATCGTACGTGCTGCCTGAATTTCCCTTCAATATTCTGGTCAAGGTTAAAAAGTTTTTTTGAAGATTACGGTCTGGCAGGGCACTGGCATTCTATTTGAATTTCAATACAAAAATAAGGTACAAAAACAATTTAAAATTTATACTTGAAGAAAAATCACCAACATTTACAAACTCGCGCGCGGCGCGTCAAGAAAACTATTTGCCGCAAAGCCTTTGAAAATTCAAAACATTGCTTTATGACACGCAACGTTATCGCTCACCCTTAACGCACGAAACTACAATATAAATCAGTTTTAAAATAATAAAAAAACAGATTTTGTATACTTTCAGCTTTTAAAAGCAAAACGTGACTCGTAGACATAAGGCTACGCCGCGGCGCTACGGTGCTACGCCGTAGAGGCGCTACGATAAATCGTATTTAATTTATATTGTTGTATTATCGCTGTGTGCTATTTCATTACAACTATTTAGTTTTAGCTTGAATTAAACGTTAGAAATTAAAGCGTTTAAGATATAATTAGGTATAAGCAAATTGCGTGGTAAAAGTTCTTTGTTTTGTTTTAGGAAAACTTTAGACTCGATTCACGTTTTAGTACTTATAAAAATTCTGAACGTCCTTCAGCTTTTCAAGGTTCACACTATCAGTATATGAGTTTTGATTAAATGATTTCGGAACAAAAGCGTTATGTTTGGTAATAGTAGAAGCGTCATAACGTGAACTGAGGTTCTTATGTAACAGGCATCTGAAATACCGCATAGATGTGTAGCAATAAACACCAAACATTTACCACAAAGAAAGACATTTCAACAGACATTAGCGCTGATATCTCAATACATTATCCGGGTGTACATACTTCCAAGAACATACTGAATACTTCTTTCACCCACTTTCTTCAACCTTTTATTTACAATACACACTACTGTCACATTAAAATGATGAAGATCACACTTAAGAACGGTGTAACTGTTTAAAAATCGGCTAGATACGTGTCCGACCAAAGTGGAGGGTTCCGTAGTCAGAATAAATATTTACGCATGCACAGTATTGATTTTACCGGCCGGAAAATAAAGTTTTTGCTTCATAATATTTTACAAAAAAACAATGAAAAGCAAAGTTATTTCTGCGGTCGTAACCAAAATAGCCCTTACTTCAAAAAAATATTGACTTTAATAGCAAAGGCAGTTAGAAACATAATATTTTTTTTAATTATAGGATCCGACACCCCACATGCTGTACCTACATGTGTATTGACTTTTTTATACCTCGGTTACAGGTAAGGGGAGTGCCACCACTAATAATTTATTTCGTAGATTCATTGCTGCATTGTTTAGCAGTGCATAGAATACACCTTTCCAATTTTCATCGATATAGTGCGAATAATCTCTGATTAAAATGGTTGTGTAACTCCGGACAGACGACAGACGGATTGACTGTCAGATAGACATGACGAAACTATAAGGGTTCCGTTTTTGCCAATTGGCTGCGGAATCCTAAAAAAGTACATTAGTATTTTCTCAAATGAAAACCTCTGGCATTTTGCCTATAGTTCGTAATATGTAAGGTTTTATGGCTTTCATCGCGCACCAGTTTAATTTCATGTTTTATGTTTATTACTGTGTGACCACGCTACCAAATCGTTGGTTGGTTTCAAGCTAGGATCGTGACGTAAGGAATTAGAAGAAGGGCCATTCCTAACGATTGTGTGGTTTGTTAAACATTTTTATTGTTTGAATTATTTATGTGATTAACAGATTTACAGGACAGAGTATGTGTGTATAGATGGGTGTGAAAAGACGCTTAACGAAGCCAAAAGTCACTTCTACTCTCCTACATTGTGATATTTTTTTAGGGCTCCCGAAGTGTGCCAAACAGAACCCTATTACCCCCAGAAGCCTCCGCTGTCCGTCCGTCCGACTGTCGGCGGGCTGTTATCTTATAAACTGTAAAAGTTAGACAGTTGAAATTTTCACGGATTGTGTATTTCTATTGCCACTATCAAAACAAATAATAAAAATAAAACAAAGTTAAAAATTAAAGGGAGACCCCCTTTTATTTTATACAACCATACAATAAACGTGTTTCTTTTTTACTAAAGTATTTATGGTAAGTAGCGGTAAATATTCTACGGTGATACGAAGCCCTTCGTGTATAAGTCTGACTCGCACTTGACTAGTTTTTTAAAATAGAATTGCTCAGTGTTACTTAGTTTGATATATAGAATATGTAGATAAGGGCTATGTGATTAATCTTCTTACACCCTGTTATTTGTACTAATAATGAATAGTGGAGGTATCTCTGACAGAGTTCCTTCATGAAACAAAGTTCTCAAGTAGTATGTACTGCTGTGTGCTGGTCAAGTTTTGCAGAGCCGGTGAAATTCCAGAATCATAAAAAGATTCTATTGTTTTGTAAATTCATCACCGCATTAGGAATTCCAAAGAGTTACTGTTCGAGGAATCCACGGCTGGCGAAAATTAATACAGGTAAAAAAAGTCAAAAAGAATGATTGGTGTGCCAGTCACCCTTCGAGGTTGTGTACTTATGGATTGAGGAGTCATATTTAAACGCGCATACTACCAATATTTAGTAGTAAATTAGCCGATTTTGTAGGCCCGATAATTTATTATATATTTTTAATTTTTAATTTTCAAATTATTTCTTGTGTTGTTAGCCTTCTGTTAGATTTTTTGTTAAAATGGTCATGTGATAGTATTTTTTTTTGTTTTTTTTTGGTTTTGGGACAATAAACATGTAAATTCGTTTATTGCTAGCCATCAGTCGGGACTTCGTATTCCATTTTTTGTTGCTAATAAAAGAATGTTATTTACCTACGCCATTTTAATCATAAACATAATTGTAACTTGAATTGAAACTGTTGTCCAATTTTTTGTCAAGTTTCATAGAATGTTTAAATCAAATAATATTTTAAAGTACACATTCCGTTTAACATTAGTGTTATCATTAACTGCGTTTATTTAAGAGGGAACAGGGCCTAAAAAATAAAATAAATTGGTATTTGAAGAAACTGTTGCCGTTGTCTTACCTCAAGTCGGCCCCCGTAGAGCGCAATAGGGACAGCTGTAGCTCAGACCAAAAAAATCATAAAAAAAATTGACGAGATTGCCGTTTCATTTTACTCTTTTTCTCCTCGAAAACTGAGCCGATTCAAATATTTTTTCATTTAAATTTTAAGATAGAAAATTTCTAGGTTCCTATAATTTTTTTATGTTCAAAACTATCCGAATTTGTGTGGTACTCCTCTAATCACGGTGGTAAAAATGGGACATTTTTGTAATTTTTGGAGGGTCATATTTTCTTTATCAATAAGTTGCTGAAAAAAAGAAAATAACGGGGACAGTTTCTACATCAGACCTTGATTTTATGAAAAAAAAAACAATTGCTCTAGAGGCATTATTCAGGGAAAAAAATGGGAATACATTTGTATGGAAATTGGCAGGCCCTGTTCCCTCTTAAGTAACTGCTGTAAAAAATAAAAATATCTTAAAAATGGTAATAACTCCACAGTAAACAAACTCACAGTTATTCTTATTGAATCCAACAAAAACGTTATAACTAAACGAATCCAAACTTTATATCCGTAATGAACTCGCAGAAGTCATAAAAAGCAACATTGTAGATTGTACGGTGCAGTTTATTTACAACAACAAACTATCGAGCATCGTGACGTTTATTGAGACGATCGTGTATTTATGTACTTTTAATGGCATCGCACATTACGCGCACGCTGCTCCCGGCGACGACATTAGCAAAGAAAACATCACAATTGATGTTATTTATGCCAATCGCAGCACTATTATGCCGATCTCGGGAAGTTTTTATCGCCCGTGCACACTTTATCCTATGGCAAATGGTACGGGAGTTATTAGCGTGATCGTCGAGACGTAATTGTTATTAGTTTAGTTTGTACTTAGGTACAATAAATAAAAGGATGGTTCTTATGTGTTATGGATAGTAATAATTAATTCCTTAACCATTCCACCGAATACAAAATGACAGATATCGTTGAAAGATTTTTACGTCGCAATGTCAGAAATGAACAAAAGAAATGTCACTTTTTATAGAAGGACTAAACTTTTCGTAGAGTAGAGATAAAAGTGGTCATAGTACACGTGATGACAGAATATTATTTGAGTCTATCTAAACACTTTTTAGGCAAAGCTGCTTATTACAAAATAATTAATTGCATAAAATTTTAATTTTTCTCTTCAGTTTTACTTTATTAAAATCGAAACAACAAGAGTACACACGGCTACACATTAAGCTATACGTTTCCAGTATTAGCTGATCTCGCAATTATGAATTTGACAGATTGTCTAAAATCTGAGGCCTGTATTACGAGTCCTCGCGCACATTTGGGAGTGGCGCGAGGAGGCGAAACGCCGGGGCGTAACTCCGCTGCCGCGAGAAATCGCGGCACAACGGACAGAGCTCCGGCGAGATCTCATGGCGTCATGGAGAGTGCGATTGTCGCAACCCAGTGCTGGGCACGCCACTATTGCGGCGATAAGTCCCCTCTTTGAGGAGTGGCTAGAGAGGCGCCACGGCGTCCTCACCTTCCGCCTAACGCAGGTCCTCACCGGACACGGTTGTTTCGGGAGGTTCCTGTTCCGTATCAGGCGGGAGGAAACGCCCGGGTGTCATCACTGCGTGGATCGCCCGGAGGACACGGTTGAGCATACGATGGAGGTCTGTCCGGCTTGGGCAGAGCATCGCCGTGTCCTCGTGGAGGCGATCGGCGGCGGGGATCTCTCGCGTCCGGCCCTAGTCCAGGCCATGGTACGGAGCGAGAGGGCATGGGAGGCCGTCACCTCCTTCTGCGAAGCAGTAATGCTCGCGAAGGAGGAGGCAGAACGCGTGAGGGAGAGGCAAATTTCGCGCCCTCACGCCCCTAGCCGCCGCAGGAGACGCCCTGGGCGTCGGGAATCGCAGGCCGATTCCCGGCCACCGTAGGCGCGGGCTTGCGGACGGTGAGCAATGGGTAGCTCGCCGTCCGATAAGGACCAGGCCCGGGTCGACGGCGCGTTGTGTTCCACGCGCGCCTCAAAGAGATGTCAGCAAGTGAAGGGGTCCGATAGGACCAATGCCTGCCGGGGTTGCGGGAAAGTCCGAAAGGGATACCGTGGCCCCTGGCAATGTTCAGGCAACGGAAGGAACACGGGTGGGTTTTAGTCAGTAAGAGTCTGACACGCCCTCCCGCTCCACCCAGAGCGGGAGAAGTTATTTGATAATTTCCCACCCAAAAAAAAAAAAAAAAAAAGGCCTGTATTACGAAAACTATTAAGCTACTAACTATTATTATTATAGTATTAAGCTACTAACATTCGTCCATAGGTATTGTGCTAGGAAAATAATTGTGGACGTTAAGCACCTCTGCGGCCATGAGTTGCAGAAATGTTCGAGTTTAGTACAATGGGGCAATAAATAGCTTTTGATTGCTAGTTATTCCGGTTCTTTCATCGACTTCGTAACCTGTATAGGAATAGATGTTTTTTATGGTTATTGCGAAGAGAATTAACGTTTGTATGGGACGCGAAATTTGTATGGGGCTATATTTGTCGCAAATGGATACGATGTCTATCGTCATAAAGTGTTATACTTTGGGAAAATTATTATTCAAATAGACGACTTACTATTATTGTGTTTGTCATATATTTCGGGATTATGCCGAAAGAATTTTGTCATTTAATTAAAAAATGTGTGATCGGTCTCAAAAACTGTAGTATAACTCTTAAAAATAACCTTTTATTTGGTTAATTCAGATTCTCTGACTTGTAAAGTTTGTTTGTAATGTATCGGTAATGTATCATTCGAGGCGAGCTTGGTTACAAAACGACGGTACACAAGACGCGGCGAACGCTCGCTTCGAGCATAATGAAATTTTCGTTTCTCATATTTCCGTTTCAAAGGAATTCACGAAACAGCCGACAGTCGAGTGGAGGATCCGATGCTCGCATCGAGCAGCTTGGCTCGCTGCACTGACTACTGTAACATTACAAATAAACGTTATACATAAGTCAGTCTCCGCCTTTAAACACAACATGAAATAAATCAATTGCAAGTATACGTACTAACATACAAATGCCATATTTTATCGCCGTCTTCACCCCTTAACCACACCAACATCATCGTAATTATCCCAAAACCAAGAAGGCTACAGATGCTATCAAACCACATCGGTTTTACAAACCAAATCTCGTACAAAAACGCATACGTTAGGGATAAAGCCGGAGAAGATACTTGGCACGCCACAAAATCTATGGGATTTGTTTATTTTCCGTGTTAGGATAACTACAGACCCTTGTTTCAAAAGTTATGGTGACAGTAAAATAGTGATACCTATTGATACTAAAGCTTTTTCTGAAATGGATTTGGAGATACAAAGGTTTTGGTTAAATAAAATCTGTTCATGTGTGTTTTCTTTGGTAATATTTGTAGGGGTTTTTCTTATGTTTTCTTAAGGTTTTATGGTGTAGCAGGTGTACCTAGGAAATTTGTGGGTTTCGAAAAATTGTTTGTGATTCACAAACAAAACGCACATTACAACAAAATTACATTAAATACACTCATACAAAGTAGCCAAAAGCCTCGTATTCAAACAGTAAAAGTTTGACAATTGTATCTATTGCTTGATGTCTGGGTCAGAGACCAAAGACAATTTACATTGTGTAATCATTGCATTGTGTATTGTGTCAACAAACAAACAATGAAAACTAAAACAAAATGGCGATTGCATTAAGTGTTACTCCTTTTTCTACTCATAGAAGAGAGTAACAGTAGTAAGTATGTTCGTATCATAATATTTTATATTAGCAATGTGAATTATGAACATAAAAATAACTCGTGGTGTTTCCATGCGTTCGAAACTCATACCTACGCTGATCATTAACTGCCCAAAAAATTAACCATTTTACGCAAACTTTTCAAGTAATGGAAATTAAGCTCCCTTAAATATGTAAACTTGGAAAGAAGATGCCCGTGTTATTCTTAAACAAGAGTTCAATGGTGCCAGGATAATTAATATTTACGAGGCTCTCGCAACCTCAAAGTTACGTACCCTTATCATGATGCACAGAGGGCGATATTATAGGGCATGAGTAAGATACAGTACCGAAAGGCGATAGGACAATGTACGAGAAAGATGCTCGTTAAAGTTTAAATGTAAGTGTACTTCAAGTACTTTTTGAAGGAAGTTTTATTTACCAAGGGATATAAAAAATAAATAGGATGTTTTGTACTTATAGGGGAGCGAAGGAAAACTTAAGAACACTCATGCTGTAATGGGGATATCTTTTTCTTCTTCTTCTTTCGGATCAGAATATACTTAAATGCCTTCGACGATAATAATATTGACAAAGTTGGTGGAGGCTCTAAGCTTTTTACCTATTGTTGCCGTACCGGAAGGGTGCTAAACGGAACCCTATTACTAAGCCTCCGCTGTCTGTCCGTCCGTCAGCAGACGGTATATCATGAACCGTAACAGGTAGACAGACTGGAAAAAAAACGCCGAAAAAAAACACGTGTTTTTTTATTTTCCACAAGTAACGTGTTTTTTTTCGGCGTTTTTTGCTCGATATTAATACGGTACGGAATCCTTGGTGTGCGAGTCCGACTCGCACTTCGCTGGTTATTTTATGTTATTTATTGCTGTGAAGTTAGCCCATAATATACCCCACATTAACCAAAAACCTTTTAATTAAAAACAGTACACCAAACATAGAACTCTACAATTAAATCGCCTTAATGAGGACCCTTCCCCATTAAAACTAGACGGTAGACTCAAATCATCCAGTCCTTAAATCAAGTACAAAACACAAGCTAGTCATGACGCCTCCACCAATTAATGAGGGTACAGTCAGATCTTGCCGTTGGACCTTTACAATCTAGTGCGAACATAAATTGTGATAGAGGGTGCTCGGGGGCTTGTTTAATTTCACGACTGAATAAATCCAAATGTTATACCACGAGACCCCGCTTGCGTAGTGACGTTTCCATCTGTCCCATCCATAAAATTCTAGTGCTGCCCCCTGCCCAAATTTAGGGAACTACGCTGTTATTAAAGTTTACTCTGATATGTTTTAGTTGGTTTTTAAGTTTTATGGGGTACCTTTTGAAGCTTTTGGAAAAATGTTTATTTTCCTATAAATAACTAGGTCACTTTTGTTCACTCAGGCTGTAGTAATAGACGACCAATAGCATTATTTATCTGTGTCATAATTCATACGTTTTTACTCGACTGCCCAAAAAAGGATTGTTATGTTTTCATGGTTAATGTATGTGAGAGATCACCACTTCATTCGTCAAGTGTTATGAAACTAAAAACACGACGATTTATTGTAATTTAATGCGTTCTCTGTGGACATAAGTACGTTAATAGTAATTTGTTTGTCACAGTAACTGTTTTGACCCAATTCTAAAGCCCGGATACCGCTACTAGAATTTAGAACATTATTACATTGAATACATGAATAGAGTGGTACTAATATCTATTGATTCTATTGAATAGCTCAGCTCTAGTGCATTTTCAATGCCTATTGATGGATAGATATTAATTTAGTTTTGCACTTCTGAATACTAATAATTGTGATGTGGATATCTAGGTATTACCCTATTGAACGTAGGGTGACGTTGGGCAAAGTTGTATGATGTATGATACGGTTTTATCATTTAGCTGTTTCTATTTTTTTTTTTTTACTTTTGTATACATGTTAATAACATTTTAACCGATTTCCAAAAGTAGGAGGTTATCAATTCGGATGTTTATTAAATATTTTTTTATGAAAAAACTCGGTACAATGATTGCAGAGTCCACGTCCCACCTGTTGACAATTACGTGTGCTAAGTCAAGATACTTGTTTTTTTATCTTTCTCAGCTTTCACGAGATTCTCGTCATGAGGGACAGCGATATCAACAATCATTGCACGGCACTCTCGTCGATCTATTACCACAATATCTACAGATTGTAATTAATATATTAAATTACACCAAAAAAAAATAATCTCGTGTTTATGCAAATTAAATTTTTACTGTTCCAACAAAATTCCGTAAAAGTCCTGTTAGGGCGGAAAAATATGACTATCATTTTATTTCATCCAATTCATTATTTACCCAATCAATTATTTGCGTTACTCATTTAAAAAACTGTGGTGAACAGGAATAATTATGTGCATAATCATCGAAATTATAATACCTATCATCATCATTCAACGACATTAATAAATGAGTAAACATAAAAATTGTTTTTATAACGTTATTTTATTGTAATTCAATCGGTGCATACATACTGATAATATTTCAAATTAATATAAACGTCACAAACTAGACGTTTGATTCGTAACGTAGTCACTAATTAATCTTGTTTAGGAATTAAATTAATGTTTGATTCAAAATTCAAAATATTTTATTTCAAATAAACCTACAAGGGCACTTATGAAACGTCAGAAGTTAGGTGCACGGTTCCAATTGGTCGTTTCCTATGGAGAAGAGCCGGCAAAAAACTCCATGGTTACTCTTTTAAAAGTAAATGGTATTTACAATGTTTTCAAATTACAGAGCTAATAGGTATGAGAGGACAGTGTAGGCCTATCAACAAGTACCAGGTACTTAGCAAGATAGAAAATGGTCGACAGATCTACAGTCTGTTAAGCCTACAACGTTCTCACATGCACAAAATCTAAAAGAAAAGAATCTATATAAAAGCAAAATCAAATAATAAAAATAAAAAGCTATTTAGACCAAATGACATGATTGCCACTACAGCTGTATGTAACAAATCTAATTTATTATAAAAAAATATAATATTTTAGGTATATAATATCAAATAACGAAGAGATTATATCAAGGTAGTATGTAAAAGAATAATAAGGTAGTATGATAAATTCTATACTCATTTATTAGTTCATCATACCATTAAAAAAACTTACGAATAAAACATAGTAAAACAATTTCTTTCTTGTTACCAATTACAAATGTAAAGATTTAAATATAAACCACGTGGATTACGGAACAGAAAGGCCCACGTCACGCATATGTCCGGTTGCTGCGGAGATCTCATAAAAGGTGACTAAAAGTTTTATCAAGAACATGAGTAGCACCACAGTCACCCTCAATAGACTTGCAATCAACCTGCATTGAAAGTCTATTAACAGGTCTATAATAATATTTTTGCAATTAATGTTAAACTCAACACTATTTTTTTATTTGTTACCTCAGGCACAGAAGTGTACCTACAAAGGCGGACTAAACGCCATGGGTACTTACTAGGACATTAAAACACTAGGACACTAGGACTTTCTACCAGACAACCTATCTTCAAATCGTATAGCCATTCGACTCAAAAGTACAATAACCGGATCACAAACTCGAAAAGTATCAATTGGGGCAACTTTCTGATCGAACTATCCAAACACTAGATTCAAATGGAAGCATAGGTACATACACACGCGACAATATGGCTCCGCAATTTGTACTGTTTGATTCCGTTTGCAATACGGCCAAAACAATATCGGTATATTGAAGAGTGAACAAACTTTATCGCGGGTGCAATACAATACATGGGTCCCCTTATTGAATATTTGCTCAGCGGCCAACCACAATCCGAATGTAGTATCACTGTCAGAATTTATATCGCATGTATTTTCCGACAAGTGTTTAAAGGGCTTTCGTTAACTATTTGGATATCCTGTTTTATTTACACTGATTAATTTGTATTTTATTAATTGGTTATATGATATGAGTTGTGCTATAGCTTGGTTTATGGTTGAGTTTTTACGTAGGTATGATTCTAAATGAGTGCTCATATTTGATTTTATAGGTTTTATTTTCATCATGTATTGAATTGCTTAAAATGAAACAAAGAACTGCAATTGTATCATTAATAGCTTACTATTTAGTTTATCATTTGCTTCAAAAACGGTGAAGGGAAACATTGTGAGGAAACCGGCATGCCTGAGAGATATTTCTCGACGGCATGTGAATTGACACCAGACGTGCTATTCTGTAATAATCTCACGGTGAAAACTTAGGTGAAGTGAGCTCGGAGTGAGCTGTAAGTCCCTAGCAGCAGGTGGAATGACAGCTCACTTCAAGCTCACTTCACCTGAGTTTTCACCGTGAGATGGTTACAGAATAGACCGGCTGGTTAGTCACTAGCCACACGAAAAAGAAAGAAGAACTCACTATTTAATCTGAATGTGGTGTCTGTGTTTTAATTACAGTGCACGGTGACAACTTTAGTAAATAAAACCGATTAATTTACAACTGCAATTCCGCTGAGTATTTCGTTTAACTGGAGTTGAGGTCAAATAAATTTATCAAACATCCAGACGGACCTAGCCGAGATGTAGCGATTGAAGTTACTCTACAAAGATTAACAACTGTAAACGTTTCAAACGAAAAGGAAACGTAGTTTTTCACAAAGCTCTTGAAAGAAAAACCAGCTTCATTTGCATTCCATTCGAGATATTATTAGATTAACTCGCAAGTATGTAAATGATTGTAGGATGTAGTATGCTTATATGTACGTTTATTCTGCTCAGCCAACACACGACTCACAAACGTTATACAACGGCTGCTAATTATGAAAAGCTATGGGTTCGCGTGCAGTCGCCGCGCGTAATTATGCTAATCTTATTAGTCAATCCACTTCGCCTTGCAGTTTTATGTTTCTGCACAAGCTCTGCATAGTGCGCGTTTATAACTACTCCACTTTCTTTACTTCTATAGCGTGTAAACCTGAACCGTAATTAGCTATGCCATTATCGTAAGCATTAAACTATTTGAATTTATACCGCATTTATAAAAGCATGTATTTTTCCCTGCCATTAAAGTATATAAAACCTTGCAATAACGAATCAAAGGTAAATCCATTCTTAACAGCGATTTTGTCACACAAAAGAAACAATTTTTTTCAATCGCCTAACTTTTACGACACAAAGAGTAAGTACGGATTTACAGCGAAAGCCTCGCCTTTCTAACTTAGAAAATTTCACTTAAGAAACAAAAGTACTCTAATAAAAGAAGAACAATCATAAAAAGAGAGATGTAAGAACGCGCTTTCTTAAAAAATATCGGCAACGGCGCTCCGCGGTCATTTGTACACCTTACCTACAGCTAGTTTAGACGGGCAACTTTAGAACAATACAGTTGCCACAAAAGTTGCTCACTTTTGTACTTCTTCTTTTAGTGTATCAATGGCAAAAAATTCAAATATGTTTAGCTCAAAATTCAGCTACGCGAAATCCGCTCACTGACGCAATCATAAAGCCATCAAGTGCATAGGTGACGGTCATGTAGCGCAAGATGTGCACCATTGTTTGTGGGGAGACGCCGCTGCTCAGGTCTCAAGTGGGTCTTGAAATCTGAGCCGCATAGCTACTGTATGGTAAACTTTTGCTACCGTATGGTTAGCCAGTATGAATGGTCGTCGAACAAAATTTAACATTTAAAATAATGGTAAAAACACAATTTTCTCGATAATTGTTAATTGTTATTTACTAACCAGCAATACTGCTCATTGGCCCATACTGCAGTTATCGAGTACGTTATTCAATGAAGTCAATTAAGCCGTTAATTAATGAACTACTACCGTATTCCAACTTCGGCAAAGGATATAGAGAGAGAACTATTATATTGGCAATTTTAAATATTGAATGAATAATAAACCTGTACATTCTCCCTCAAAAAACTTATAAAGTAGGTACTTTTTCTCAAACATGTTTGGAGATAAATCGAAAATGCTGTACTGGGGTAGTATTATGAAGTGTAAAGCCATCATTATTCCACTGCAAAAACGGGATGGTGCTATAGGCCTTGTAGAACTCCGTCTCTCTGCCACACTGGAGAAATGGTGGCATTAATACTTCATAACACGGCACTTGGTCGAATACATGCGAGCGCCTGGCCGGCAATGTTTGTATGAAAATCCATATCTGTCGTGTTTAGCGGCCGAATAAATTACTATGAAAACTCATATCTGTCGTGTTATTTAAAAATAGAAGGAACTTTTTACTTCAACACATTCATGGATAACACATACACACAGATAGTTGTTTTAGGGCCCATTGTATTGTAACGTCTATTAATCTCATTATGCTTAAAAAAAGTAACTGACTTATAATTTAAATTGGTCGATTTTTTAAATAAAGTCTAACCGGAATCACAAAATTGTAATAAATTTTTATTTTTATTTTTCATAATTATTTTTGATAATGCGCTCAATTGATTCAATTCAAATTCAAAAGCTTGTATTTAAGCGTTTTACCGATTTAATGAAAAAAAATTTTTTATAATTAGATACAGTTCGAGGTGGTAACCTTATCTGTTTTTATTTATTAAAAAATAAACCATTGACGCTGCAGCAGTTTCACACCTGAGTTTAATCCCAATATTTAAGATTGCTTATTTTCGCGTATTAAAAATCAACTTGGAACCGAATGTAGTTTTTGGTTGGTTGTCAGTTGATAAACTCTAGTGATGTTACTCAGTTAATCGGTTAGGCACTCGATTGTCCCGATTATGTAATTCGAAAATTCAATTCATGTTGAATCTAAGGTACTTAGGTATAATGTACCTACTAAAAGGAGGTTCCTAGCAGCTTCGTACGTTTGAAACTCACACAAAGAAAAGAATCGTGTTTTCTCCTTCTCACATTCTAATGTCAATCTGATAATCAATGACGATGCGATGACGATTTTAATGACAAATTACTTGTTATCAACTGGCCACACTAGACAATGACTGCGCTATTCCAACCCGAACTTAACGAAACAAAGAACATTTATTTTCACTCCTATTCCTCATGTAATAGGTCAATTAAAACTCTGTACAACTCTGAGACTCTGTACATCACAGTATTTTGACGGTTTGTAACATGAAATAGATAATATATATTCCAAGGTTCATTACCTACCTACGTATTGAATTATAGAATGAAGAATTACAGTTAACTAGTATGGCTGTGTTGGCGATAATTATCTAATAGTCATCGAGAGGCACCACGAGAGAAAATGTACAGTATGTATATATTATTTACACGAAAGTCAAAGTCAAAGTCAAAGTCAAATAATTTATTTCAAGTAGGCCCGTATAAGGCACTTTTGAACGTCAAAAATTTACAAAAAAAATTAATTGATTCTAGTTGCCCCTTCCAAAAGGTAGTTTTCGTATGGAGAAGAATGGGCAAGAAACTCCACCGTTACTCTTTTAAAATGTTTTACAATATTTTGTATGAGTACATTAGTTATATAATTATATGTGAGGACGATGCACCTAGAATAAAATTATTATACCACAATAGGTAAAAAAAAAAAAAAAAAAATTAAGAATTAAAAATGAAGCAACAACAGATAAACTAATTATGTGATAGATACATGGTGCTCACATATTTACAAACATTGTAAAAGTAGACGATCCTCCTAAGATTCCACAATTAATAAGTCAGTGTGCGAGGAATTGGTCATAGAAAGTAAAATCAATGTCATATAATAAAAAATAATAATAAAATATACACTTAAATTTGCAACCAGTTTGATTTTGTCTTGATTCTAAATTATCCTATGGAGCAGGACCAGCATGTTTCCAAGCATTCTTATCTTGGATATAATCCTCTAATTTGTAATATGCTTGTTTACAAAGTGTACTTTTAATATGAGCTTTAAATTTTCTTTCATTTAATTGCAAAATATCACAAGGTATTTTGTTGTAACATTTAACACAGTACCCCATAAAAGATGTATGTACTTTAGATAATCTGAAAAATGGTTGATCTATTTTATCTTTATTTCTAGTATTAAAATTATGTCTATCACTTATTTTATTAAAAAGATGTCGATTTTTTCTAACATACATAATATTTTCATAAATGAACTGGCAAGGTACCGTCATAATATTAATCCCTTTAAATAGTTCCCTGAGAGATTCGCGGTGACGTAGATTATAAATGGCTCTGACAGCTCTCTTTTGCAAAATAAAGATGGATTCAATGTCAGCAGCCCGACCCCACAGTAAAATGCCATACGACATAATACTGTGGAAGTAACTAAAATAGACCAATCGCGCGGTTTCTACGTCTGTTAACTGTCTTATCTTTCTAACAGCATAAGCGGCTGAGCTTAGCCGCCCCGCAAGAGATGTTATGTGAGGTCCCCATTGTAATTTCTCGTCTAATGTGATTCCCAGGAAAACAGTTTCTTTAATAAATTCCAGTTTTTCTCCGTTCAATATGATGTCACATTCGCTACTTCTAACATTAGGTAATTTAAATCTAATGCATTTGGTTTTTTTTTTATTTAGTACCAAATTATTTACCGTAAACCAATGTTGGACCTGAAGAATAGAGCTATTCACGTCGTCAAGATTTTGTGACCGTCGATTGATTTTAAAGATCAATGATGTGTCATCTGCAAATAACACCATCTTCGGTTGATTTTGAAGTAATTGGGGTAAATCATTAATGTAAACTAAAAAGAGGAATGGACCCAATATTGAACCTTGAGGAACGCCCATTGCCATTTCAGACCCCAATGAGTTTACGCCGTTTACTTGAACTTTAACCTTTTTATCTTTCAGGTATGATCTTAGTAAATCAAGAGCTGTATTTCTAATCCCATAGTGCTCCAGTTTCAGCAGAAGTGTCTCATGGTCTACGCAATCGAACGCCTTCGAGAGGTCGCAAAAGATACCAATGGCATGTTGTGCTTCTTCCCAGGCATTAAAAATGTTCTTTATTAGGGTGACACCGGCGTCAGTGGTACAACGCCCTTTGGTGAAACCGTACTGATGTTCATGAAAGATGGAATTTTTATTAAAGTGACGTAACATTTGATTGAGCATCCACCTTTCAAACACCTTACTGAGAACTGGTAGACGAGTACCTACCGTGTCGCATCACTATCTGACACTGTCAGAAAGACAAGTGTCAAGTGACAGCAACACTTTATTCATTTTATTTCTTCTTTCCGTTTCTTTCGAATTGCATGAAATTGATATTTCTGTTTTCCTGTTTTTAATTGAAGGATTGTAATGAATATGGCATCTTCAAGAAGGTACAGCATTTACTCTAGAAGGATGTTGTCCTACTTTAAACCTAATACTGAATAGTGCACTAATTTACTGAATTCTAAAACCGATGAGGCTAACCTACTCATTAAAAATACATCTTAGTGTATTTTTAGGTTATGATCCTATTTCTCAGTATTCCCGTTAGGTAAAGTATAATTATTACTACCACTGTAATCTAGAGATCATAAGGACCAAATCAACATGCGTTTTATTAATAGAAGCCACAATTTTATGGGCCTAATCCCCGAACAAAAAAAAAATCTTTTCGATTCGGCTTGCAAAATAGAGCTGTTTAAAGTAAAGAAGAAACTAATAAAGGCAAAGGTAAACTAATCAGGCATTAAGTCCGCCTTTGTACAGTATTTTTTTTACTTGTGCATAAAGTTTTAATAAATAATAAATAAATAAATAAACATATATTAGCGCGTGAAAAATTATCGTTATTCGTCATTAATTCTGGAATTTACAATTAATTTACTTAGTTTGAATTTTCGCGCATTATTTGAGAAATGTACTATAAAAGCCTTGGCTGCAACCAGGCATTGATGGACTCACGTATGCGGGCCGAGGACGATCGTCCATCAATGCCACTGTTGCAGGCCGCGACAGTAATTTGGGAAATGAGTGAGTATTTTGTTGCTCGTCTGTACTAGTTCCTACTACTGAGTTTGTTATAAAATAAAGCGAACAACTTCTTATACTTAATGACTTTATTTCAGGATAGTTTAAAATTGTAGAAAAACTTAATTTGATCAGATTTTTTTCTTACTAATTTCGTTTTCTCCAGCCCCTACAAAAAAAAAATCTCAGTTGAATTAGAATACAACTTTAAAATGATTTGGCAACAGATCATTAGATTAAGGATTTAATGAACTTAGTCTCATTTAAATCTGATAATCATATATCATTTTAAATGGTTTATTAACACAAATTTTATTAAGGGTCCGCAGATTTTATTCAAGAGATTTTATTGTACAGTTTGGTGTGCCCTACTTAAAAAAAGAACGAAAATTTGTTTATTATGCTCAAACAAAACGCACATTAAAAAAAAAACATAAAATACACACGTGAAAAGTAGCCAAAAGCCTCGTGTTCAACCAATAAAAGTTTGTCAATTTTGTTCATTGCTTGATGTCCAGACCAGGGACCAAAGACAATATACATTGCCGTGCTTAGTGGTTTCATAAAAGTCACGTTCTTTTTATCTATCAATTAAATAGACTATGTAGTTCAGGTTGCGTATATTGCGATGCTTTAGTTTGGACATCTCTTGTTTCAGTTCAAGTTATGGGCAGCTAGGCTTCGGATTGTTTGCTTCGACATCCAAAACATAATTTTCTCAATATTGATTAATTTTCACTTATTATCGCTCATGAACTCCTTGATGAAATTTAATAAGAATTGAGAAATCGTGGACAACTTTTATTGAGCTTTATGAAGCATAAATCTAGCTTAAAATACCACCGAAATTAAATTGTCCTCTGCTGGGAACCCTAAAAATTAATTTCAGTGCTGGCCAAGCGACGCAAAGCTTCAGATAATTTAATCCTCACTAATCCTACTATCATTGGTTACCTAGCTCTGATCGTATACTTGGTAAAAGGCGCATTTTTCTTTCATATTAATTCTATAAATAGTAGATTGTTTGCCTAGGGAGCAAACAACAATTTTTAAGGCGAGAGTATTTCTTTAAATCCTGAGCGCAGCAACAAAAAAATTTTTTTTTGTCTTTAGCACCTTCGAAAACTATGAAAACGATACCCATGACCAAGATAGCAGCTGCAAAATTTGAAAGATTTTGCAGCTGCTATCTTGGGTTTACATTTTTACCTCACTATCAGCTTTAGCAACCTCTAAAACTATGAAAACGACGCCCACGACGAAAAAATTTTTAATTTTCGCAGCCGCCATTTTGGACTTACATTTTGACTAAATTCAAACTTTCTCTCTCTTGCTGGCCTGTTACTTTTTCATACAATGTTCGTGATTGACCTCTTTGGTAATTGGAAGTTTTACTTGCAAAATCCACATTCAAAATTCAAATCATTTTTCATCCCTAAGGATTAAAAAGCTATTTTGGTCCCTGTTTACGGAGAATAAACTAGCTCTTTGTGAATAGATGTGATAAAAAAGTTATTTATGACTAGTTTATATACCTACTAGCGACCGCACCCCGGCTTCGCACGGTTTTGTACGACTTGACAAAACATCGTGATTTTTGAATAATATGTAGGTAAGTATTTATACAGAATACATTTTTGAAGTTGAAGAGAGTATTGGCATTATTTTGATATTAAGTTGTATCTGATCACGGATACTTAATGCTCAGCATCAATACATATGGGATACAGATGGGTTCTGAACTGTCCCGTTATTTTCAAAGCAAATGCCCTAAAGGTGCCCTAAAAGTTTACAGACTTGCTCGATTTTATATATCGTTGCTGTTGCCTGTTAATGACAGGGCTCGGATAATGGTATATTTTTCGTCTGAAAAAGCTAAGGAACGAATTAAAACGTTTTTGAAGAAGAACAAAATTTAAATCGTTCTCGGTTAATAAAACGTTTTTAACCATTTTTAGGTTAATTGATAGGAAACTCGCAACACAACCCTAATCAATACGTAAGCGGCAAGCGCAATGATGTAATGAAATTAAGATAAGGTACAATTTAACTAAACAAGTTCATGCTTATGCGCGGTTGCATCTTGAGGAATAAACCAGTTTTTGAAAACTTTCTCATTTCGTTTATAACGAGAACTGTTAGAAACGTTTTAAAAACGTTATTTTAAATAACGTTTCCGAGCCCTGGTTAATGATTGACAAATCATCATCAGACAAGCTTTTTCCCAACTATGTTGGGGTCGGCTTCCAGTCTAACCAGACCAGATGCAGTTGAATACCAGTATATTAGGTGCAGCGACTGCATATCGGACCACCACAACCCAGTTACTGGGTAATACGATACGCAACGACAGCCACAGATCTGCAAATGACAGCCGCGACTAAGGGTTTAACGTGCTTTCCGCGGCACAGCTCGATTTGTAAGGGATGGTCACCTATCCACGGACTGGCCCCGGCAAGTGTCACTTTCGATCGACCAGTGCGGCTGTTATTATTTAGCCACGGACACCTCAATAATGATCGATAACAATCAAGATTAAAATCAAACTAGCATCAATTATCGATTTATTGATTTACAAAAATACTTTTTCAATCATCTGTTGCTTTCACATTTACTCGATTTAGTTTGATCAGACGTTTGTTTGATTTCGTAAAATCTAGAAAATCTGTAGGCACTTTAGATATAGGTTAGTTAATAATACTAAAAATTTACTGTTTATATTGTATCAGGGTAAGTTGAAATGATTACTCTTAGCGCAGAAAATCATGCTTCATTTGTTCAAATACGCTACCTGCATCGTCATGAATCAAAACCTGGTATCAAAATACTACAATTTTAAAGTTTTTTTAAGTGTAACATAAACAACGCAGTTTACTTTCTCCGCTCGGGTAAAAGGTATAATAACGTTGTCGGATTAAGCCGTGTTTAAAACTAACATAGTCATAAGGCTTAGAATTAATATACTTTGGAAAGGACCCGCTCTTTCTCGTGGCTTTCGGTTTAAAGATGTAATATTATGAAAGTATTTTTTCAAGTTTCATTCTAGACAAACGTTAATTCTTGTAAAAATAATGTGTTATCCATCTCTGTATTTCGGTCTGTATTGGTTTTACGTTGTAGTAAGACCTGAAAAAATACAGAAATTAGGTATGTTGAATAATTTTGGTCTGTATCTAAGTTATAAGTACATAAGTCTTCGCAATAATTTCTTATTGCTTTAATAAAACAAAATGCTTTTCTATTTGTATTGTTTCAAAAAAAAAATAAATATAAAATAAGTATCCTTATTTTTTTATACCAAGTTATTTATAAAAACAAAGCCGTTAAAATACATTTTCCTTATCATAAAAACTAATACAAACATGAATTCCATATTCGCCTCACGACGGCATATGATTTCCCGAGCACTCGGGGGGCTGAATGTCACACCAATCCTCTTATTTCATTTGTCAGGGTGACGCGAAAAATGTCCACAACCGCTGACAATACGCGATCTGTCAGCCCTTGCGGCAACACACACAGACAGACAGGATGGATCAAGACTGATGACTTTATCACCGCTTTACTTGCCGTTTTTTGTCACTTGATCGGTCAGCTCTGTTTACATTTCGCCAACTTCATCAAAACGTTTGGCTTAATGGATGTCCGCATGTGGACAAGTCACGGACGCCATTTTTGTTTTTTCATCCTACATTGTGTTGCCGTATTTTGTAGGATTAGGGGTTCTCGGAATAAGGTAACGAGTCTGAAATACTACACTTATCCAAGGGGAGAAATCTCTCTAAGCTCACTAATACAATGAAAGCGAATAGCGTAAAGTAAATTTAATCAATTCTGATAAATTGTTAGTGTCAGATTCTTATTAACGGGAGACGAACCCTTACGAATTGGAGGCGGGGGCGAGGTGGGGCGAGGCGGGGAGAAAGGGGGGTTGGGGTCACCAATTAACGCACGTATTAACGTGGGCTCACCGGGGCCCGTACTATTTGGACGCGGATCGTGTCTCGCTCAACAATTCCTGGGACACGAAACGGGATTTGCTTAAATTCTCCAGACACCCTCCCACCGTTCCGTTTTAATGTTATTCCATTGTGATTACTGATGGAATACGTTTTGCGCCAAGTGTGTCTCAGTCATTTTAAGTGATGTCAGTTTTCATATCTTCAAACTATTTTTTGCTACTTTTAATATTCATTCAGCTCCTTTCAAATGTAACTAACTAGTCTTTTAATTTGAACAACTAACTTTTAACTTTCAAATATTTAACCAGATCATTTTAAATCCTCTTAAGATTTCATTGTACGACTTTATTCAAAACTCAAAATTAATTCAACATTAGTAGTTCAGATTTCTCAAATTAAATCCAAGATGCTATACGAAATATGACCACTGTGATCGTAATTCAACGAAACCGACGTAATGAAAACATAATTATTAATTATGTTGTCAAATTAAATCTCCGTACACGGTGCGTTGTTTGTAATTTCATTAAGGGTATCATGTAAAGCAGTAATTTCGTTAAATAATTGTTTCCATAGAGTTTGTTCACGTTTATTAAAGGCCATAGATTTGGTGGGTGGCCCGGGTGAAATTACGGGAACATTATCCTTAAATTACTGCCGCTAATATGTCGGCGAGAGTCTCGACTGCTACTGGAATATGCTGGTGACATTGAATTTTACTAAAAGCCTTACGTTTTACCCCCATGAGCGCACTTAATGAGATTCAGGGTTTATTTCCTGAAAAATTGGTACTCATAAAAAGATGATTGATAAAATAAAATGGCTTTTAAAAATGATTATCATAACTGGCAAACAATTTTGAGTGAAAAAAATCTTATTTAGTTATTCATTTTCCTCCCTAGAGACGGTTATTTTTTCTTCGCAGTCGATGTCGCGGTATGTTATTCGAATTATTTTTCTACATCATCAATGAAGAGTAGACAATTTAATATGGTGACCCCATACTAACAAATGACGAAGCTTTTACAAATGATCTCACCTAAAAGAAATCATTCTAAAAAAGGAACCCAAATAATAAGACACAAAAACCATTTAATTGTGAAGTTGTGTCATGTTTAGCGGCATTAAAATGTATGTGTCAAACAAATTAAGTTCTTTCCAGAGTTACGCATGAAACGTACAAAGTTGGGAGTGCTGAGTCCTGTCGCGGTTCGCGGTCGCAAATCCCTCACTCTGAGTCTCTGAGACTAGCTTTGTTTCACTTCAATGAGCCTAAACTGAAATGGGAATTGAATTAGAACATTGGAAAAAAGGGTTAATTATAGAACTAATACGGATTGAGGACAGGAGGCTGACTCCCACGCAACGGGTGCTTACGTCATGTTCTGCTTATGTAGGTAGCTTAAAAGTGTTCTAGTAAAGTGACCAGAAGTTAACCTACCTACTGTTAGTCTTCACGTTATACATGAAAGATTAAAATTAAAAAAAAATGTTTATTAAAAAAGTAATAACATTATTTCACAGACATATTTTGATTTGACATTACATTTACATCATACAGAAGTTTTTTTTTCTGATATTATCTTTTTTTCTGATTGAATATTTATTTTTATCATGGCATAATCTTTTTTCATATAGCTTTTTGTCATAACACGAGAGATGTTCAATCTCCGTGCACTTAAAATTATAATAAATATACTGAAAAAAATATATTTTACAGTTCTATTCAATAAGATAAAACTAAATAAGCTGGCAAAACTTGACAGAAGTGATGTCACAAATATCTCTCAGGAATGCCGGTTTCCTCATGTGTGATGTTTTCCTTCACCGCTTTTGAAGCAAGTGATAATTATGATGTGATATTTTCGGATTCATGTGCGTACTGCACATGAATCCGAAAAGTCAGAAGTACGTGCCTTGGGTTCGAACTCAAGACCTATGACTTGGCAGTCCGACGGTCACACCACTAGGCTATCACTGCTTATTGAATTACTTGAAATTATAAGTTTGAAAAAATATATTTCTCGTCTGTGAATTTTCATCAGCTAATTTAGTTTGACCCTGTATATCTACATCACAACCAGTATAATAAACACCAGCCTATTATTGTCCTACTGCAAAGGCCTACTACTGTACTACTACTGTAAAGGCCTCTTCTCATGAAGAGAGGTACGAGCATTGATCACCACGCTTGCTCAAGACAGGTTGGCGATTTCAGCCAGTATTTCTACATATAATTCTGTACATAAGTGTAAAGTACAACATTACAGTCCGCAGTAACATTGACCACAACGACATACATGCCGTCGCATCGTCTCCAAGTGCCACAATGACCCATTTCACTGGATTGCCTATTACAACTTACATGGGATAAGATGCAGCTGATACCCGATAGATAGTCGGAAAGTTTTGATATAAGAGGAAAATCGATAGATTGGAAACACTGATTCGCGGTGTTTTGCGGTAGGTACTTAATTGAAGAGTTTCAGTCAGTTTTACCAAAAGTCTCTAGCATTAGGTACTACATTGTAAAACCAATTAGAGGGTCAACAAAAAAAATAACGCGGAAATGAGATACGATGACGTGTCATGGAGGTTGACTGGTAGAAAATGCCCCCTCTTTTGTGTGCTTAAAGGATGAAACGACTTTTTTTTTTAAATGCTGCGCAAATCGTTGAAGAGAAGTCTGCCTTCATTTTGATCAGAATAGCATATCTATTGATGTCGAAAAGTTACAGACAAAAGATATAAAATAATCTATCCTCACGCAAAAAAGGCTAGGGTCTTGTATTTTTACATTTGTTTGTAAAAAAAATAAATGTAACCACTGACGTTAGGATTTGACAAGTCTGAGACAAGCAAACGTAAATCTAAATACATCAAAATGGTTATTTAAACAGTGTATTAAGGTTCTACTTTTGTAAAAATAGTTATGTAGTAAATATGTTTCGTTTTAAGAACATATCATAAGAACAAATCATTGTTTAATTTGTGATTATCAAGATTTATCTTAGTTAGTAAAATTTTATTTGTAAAAGGTAATTAATCTGTGATTTATAAACCGATTCCTTCCAGAAATAAATAGTACATTAAAATTATTTATTTATTTTTTACTTTTATTTAAACCACTTCGCTACGTATTAAATCTAAGCTTCCAGCACTAATAACGTTTTACTTACAGATATAGGTATACATTTATTTTTTTTACAAACAAATGTAAAAATACATGTTAACCTTCATACACAAATCCTGAGGTGCCAACCCTAGTGGGGCAGAATCCACAAAGTGTTTATGCTAGTGTTATCCGCCCCATCAAATCAGAATAGTGGGGCATATTCCACTGCAAAATTTTAGGCAGTCCACTTTGCCACACCAGGGTGGCGGGCTTGGTGGGGCAAAGTGGAATTACTCGTAATTACGCCAACCTTGTCAACGTTCATTATTACACAACCACCGATATTGAAAATCATAACTATCCCAATCAGCGGCCCCGTGATTTACGACTAAGGCGCATTTGGAAACTGCCTTAGTTTGGAGATAGAAAAGCAATTAAAAACATATTAACATACCGGGCGTAGATCCGGCAACGTTCGTCGTAAGGCCACCTGTGACCCATTATCAACGGCTTAATGATCCATATTATACCGTGATAGCGTGAAACTATTTCAACTGCTGATTCTATGGCAGTTTCGTCCATCTCTTTAACAGTTAAGTGCTTAACAAGTCACGTTTTAGTGACTATGGGGGTTATAAAATTAGGACGAACGTAAGTTCTTTGGGTAGTGTTTTAGATATCTTTATCTACACCCATGCTATAAATCCTCTATAAAAGATTCTGAAAAAGCTTATTGCCAACATTAAAACAACCAGTGACATAGTAACCATAATATCATCCAAACGAGTGTTATAATGTTGTACTACATTTCATTATGGAACTCCAATTTCAAAAAAAGAACATTGTCATGCACGCGCGTTTTGAATTAATATAGAGTTCATACAACACTGTACAACACCCTATAGTTACAGAAGTTTTAAAGAGGATTCATATCATGGGTGTAGATAAAGCCTTGTATGCAACTGTACATAATTAGGTATTAAAACACTCATGGCGATACTATTATCACACTCGGCTTCGCCACGTGTAATATACCTTACTATACAACAGTTGCACAAATAACTATTATACGCTTATGTTAAAGCATTTCAATTTGTCGTGACTTTTCGCAACAGTTTTGCATGAGATGACCTCCATCCTATATAAAAAGGACATTAGGTGCAAACTATATTGGTAGAAAATGAATTTGACGGCACGGTTGGCGCAGTGGTTAAGCGATTGACTGCTGCGCTGCGTGTCGCGGGTTCGATTCCCGCACGGAACAAATATTTGTATGACCTACAATTAGTTGTTCCGGGTCTGGCTATTTGTGTATGTGAGTTTAAATGTTTGTAAACGCACCCACGACACAGGAGAAATTCCTAGTGTGGGGCAACGTTTTTTAAAAAAATAAAAATAAATAAGTATTATTTTACACTAATTACGATGTACAGTAAGATATTATTATCTAATACCTGATGTTCGGAAGTCTTCAACCTTTCGTCACTCATTATATACTAATCTACCTATTTCGTTTTAAAATCAGGGGCGACATTCATAGAAACACTTGTAAATAAATAATGTTCTTTCAAATAAAACAATGTCATTTTGATCGCAAGCAACATAATCTATATTTCATTCTTATCACAGAGTGTTGCCACATTTCGGAACGCCGCATAATTATGTGTTTATCATTTGAACATCTGTCTGTAATGTTGCCATATTTTAACGCGACGTGATCATTTCTAAATAACCCAATTTAACGTTAATTAAAGTTTACAAACCCACTGCAAATTAACATGCTAACCTAAAATTTACATTGAATATGTGTCATATCATTTTCTATCAACATTTGTGGGTTTTGAAACGGTAAGATGGACGACATGAATATGCATGTGTGTATTAACATCCTGAATAAATTATAATGAAACTATATTGAAACTTTTGCCGTGTTTGTGTCCTAGCTGTTACTGTTTGCTGTTAGTGTCAAATGCTGTTTTGTAGGATTTGGATCAGGTTTTAAAAAGCTTTTGATTAAGCTCAAAGTGCACGCAGGCAAGATAGGGAAGTTTTTTGAAAGTTAAAAGGCTGACAATAGCTAATGCACACTCACTTTCGGACTGCATAGAATAGAAATAGAAGCGCGATGACACAACGCTGGTAATTAATTACAAAATATGAAGCAGTTATCTATTTACAAAAAATCTATTGATTGGACTAATAATCTGACAAAAAATCTGAATAATTGTATGTTTAATAATATGGTTTTTTAACGTTAACATTTTTTTTTAAATATCTTCGTGATTATTTTCTATCATATCGAATTAGTTGTATTATTTTTTCAATACACTAACTAGTATAGCTATAGCCTGAGGAATATTATATATTTTTCTAATTTTATTTACTGCAATAGATCATATACTTTGAGGTATTATGAAACTTGCGTTTAGCTCCTGTGGTCGTCCCCTTAAATAGTTTGCAAATTATCGCTGTGGTATTTAATAAATCATCTAACATTTAAAATTCATTCTTGCATTCCTCAAGGGAAAATAAAGTTCAATATAAATTACAATATTATGAGTATAAAACTATTAATAATTACCCTTACTAGAAAACATTATTTTTAACCCTATTTGTAACGTTAAGATGGCCGCCACGAATCAAATTACGGACGCCGCGCGCCTCAATTCCAACAATTTGTCCGAGCCGTGTCTGAAGGAACAAAGTAGTAATTACGTACTAATATTGCAAGTAATTAAATAGGGGCATACAAAATGAAATGCCCACACGACCGAAGGAAATTGCCGAAAATTCGGCTCTCATTGCGTCGGTTTTCTCAATTAAAGTGATGTAAGATGCGTAATAAAGGGCAATTTGGGTGATTTATGAAATCATTCGTTATAAGCGTTCGCTTGAGGTTAATTGTAGGCTCAGATGTTGGAATCAAGGAATCTTTGCGGTCACGACTCTTGGCGAGGTGATTTGTAGCGATAATAAAACACGAATTGCCCTTTTTATTGAGACTGCAAATCAACTTGTACAGAATTGTTGTGTTTGCTGCTCAGAATAAGGTCCTTATTTAATGTAAGACTTATTTTGCAATGAACATTTTAAATGTCTAAAGTTTTGGTACTGTTGCATGCAAGACCAAAAAACATAATAATTAACGCGTTACTTATTTATTAATTTCAAAAGCCAAGTAAACGTTTAAAATCCACAAAAATACGAGATAATTTCTAATTTTAACTTTCTGAAATCTATGTAGGTAGTATAGTTAAGTAGGTATCTATCGTTACATCTACTTATAAAACGGACGAATTTTTGACAAATTTTATTAATTTTACTGACGTCAGATATGAAATTTTATTGCAATACACATTTTTTGGTACAAAAAGGTTCAGTCAGTTTGTAGGTCAATTTGCACGGAACTATAAAAATATGCTAAAACTATGCGGGTATTCAAAACAGGATTGTTTTTAGATAAAAATGATGGCCGTGTGAAAAGTTCAGTTGGGTCATGTGTGTTCGTTAGGGTTTTATGTGTATAAAATACAGAACCTTTATAACCTATATCGATTAGAGCTTCATATAACCAGGAAACAATAATGTACCTAGCATTATTGTTTCCTGGTTATATGAAGCTCTGGCGTTGAGTTCGCATTGCTAAGACTTGTTATCGCCTTACCATGTAGGTTTATTTGAATTAGGTCTCCATTCGCGTGAGTGTTCTCAACGCAGTGTTATAATAAAACTAACACCCATATTCTGAGTCATTTCCTACACTCCACTCACGTTGACTTCGCCTCTATCACAGCTAAAACTTGTTGTAAGCATCAATTTTCCTTAGTGGAGATCAGGAATCATCTGCCAAATTCAAGGCACAAAGCCTACTTTAACACATTTGAGTCCACCCACTTTTCATAGACCTCATATGCCATGCCTTCACACATATTGAAAGTGAACACCCTCCAGAAGGATCACCGGCTTTAGTTCTACGCTAAAGTGAACTCTCCAGTAGCAGGCCGATTCCCGGCCACCGTAGGCGCGGGCTTGCGGACGGTGAGCAATGGGTAGCTCGCCGTCCGATAAGGATCAGGCCCAGGTCGACGGCGCGTTGTGTTCCACGCGCGCCTCAAAGAGATGTCAGCAAGTGAAGGGGTCCGATAGGACCGATGCCTGCCGGGGTTGCGGGAAAGTCCGAAAGGGATACCGTGGCCCCTGGCAACGTACAGGCAATGGAAGGAACACGGGTGGGTTTTAGTCAGTAAGAGTCTGACACGCCCTCCCGCTCCACCCAGAGCGGGAGAAGTTATTTGATAATTTCCCACCCAAAAAAAAAAAAACTCTCCAGTAGGGTTCTTGTTCTTGGCATTAGATTTAAAACCGTGTTATAAAATACTGTAAAACGTGCTAAAATTGAGTTTTCAGGGGTCTTGTCGATATACTTTAGTATCTCAGGGATATTTAAATGTACTAGTGGGATATGAAATAATAAAAAAAATAAAAATCAAGATACATTTTATTATAATCGCTCGCTTTGTTCCCGAGACAAGGGGCTCACACGTCGACGTGAAGCGGAGTGTAGGTAATGACTGAGAATATGGGTATAAGACACTGACGAAATTTGAGCTCAAAGTGCTCAGGTACCATCCACCAATGCCAGATTGCGGAAACTAATGACACAACTTAAACCAATCCGTTATTCACTGATGTTCACATAGACAACATTCAGTTGATAAATAACTTGTTACCAGCCAGTAATAGACTGTTGACCATTTGCAATAAAAACAAGGTTGGACATAGCTTACCATAACAATTATGGCAGCACTGACGTGTTAATGGTTGTAGATAGCCCATCACCACTCTCCTACACTATTTCACTCCCCTTAATTGACTATTAAGGTTAGCCAATTCAGTTTTCCATTGCAATATGGCATTCGATGACGTGTTTCTACCTCATTACAAGACTAGTCTCTGTTGAACAATCAAATTTTTGCACAAAGAAAAATAAAAAATCCATTCTTTTTTCAAATCAAATCAAATCAAAAATATTTATTTGCTAGAATATGGTACAGTAGATATTACAGTCATTTTGGTTTCAGTATATCCTGCCATGATATGGCGTGCAAATACATTTTCATGTCAATTACAGTCGTCATGATTATTATTATTATATGATTATTCAAAATTTACATTCGGTATAGGTTCTATCTACTTATTCTCCAAATATAAGGAATATTTGGAGAATGCTATAATATTTTTTATATTGTAAAAGTTTAAGACTTCTTTTGAACAAAGACTTTTTTTTTCAGATTTAGTCTTGAATTTTATGAAAGAGTCTAGACTAAAATTGATCAAAGCAATGCTGACACTAATAAGCAATTACTTCACAACAGCCTAAATTAATTTTGAGCCAAATTGGAGATTTTAAGCCCTCTGTAAAGGGTGGAGACCCCGAAAGAAATTGCGTCATTCGAACCTCCACCGGAGAAATTAATCAGCTTACTACAATATGCTTGGCCGACTTAATTTTAATTGAAGCTGCTTTATAACACTTGAATATTTAATAGATTTTTTGCTGCATATTCATTATTCACCCGACTGTTGCACCTTTTTATAGATTCCGAGCTCGTTAATACGAAAAAGGCCAATATTTCTTCGGAAGATTTGTTTATTTTGTCCATATTTTTGTTTTAAGCTTTAAGATGAACTTACAGACTCTTTCAGGTTTACGGTCATTAAGCTCATCTCATCGAAAGATGATGAATAAAACTAGCAAAAACTTATCAGATCTTCACCTTCATCCTTCTACACGAATGCTCCACAGGCACTTGTCATACTGTTCATCTGTTGTGGGTAATCGGCAAAATCACTGAAAACACAATATTTTGAAAATATGTTAAGAGGGAACAGGGGTTGCGTGGAATTTGAAAAATAGGTATTGGAAGAAACTAAGGCTGCCCCCGTAGAGTGCGATAGGGATAGCTACAGATCAGATGAATTATATCACAAAAAAAAAATTACGAAAGCGACGTTTCGTATTCCCTTTTTTTCTCCTCGAAAACTGAACCGATTCAATTATTTTTTACATTAAAATTTTAAGAAAGAGTATGTCTAGGTTCCTATCATTTTCATTTATGTTAAAAACTTTTCAATCTGGTACTCCTCTAATCACGGCGGTAAAAATGGGGCATTTTTGTAATATTTGGAGGGTCATATTTTCTTTACCGATAAGTTGCTGAAAAAAAGGAAATAACAGGGACGTGACTACAGCAGACCATGATTTTATGAAAAAAAAATATTGCTCTAGAGGCATTATTCAGGAAGAAAACAGGAGAATACATTTGTATGGAGAATCGCAGACCCTGTTCCCTCTTAAAGAAACGTGTGCGCGTTTGTCGGTGACTCGATAGTAGCTTATTTCCGTAAACGCTTTAGCCCGCGACATTCTCTGCATAGATGTCGGAAAATATCCTCCGGCAACGTACTACCGGAATTAAAAGTATCATATGTAATATCCAGGTCATAAACTGTCTGTGTCCCAAATTTCATCTAAATCCGATCAACCGTTTTTGCGTGATTGAGTTACAAACATACAAACTTTCACATTTATATAATACTAGCTTTCACCCGAGACTCAGCACGCGTGGGTGTCGGAAATTATCCCACGGAAACGTACTACCGGGATGAAAAGTATACTATATGTTAATCCAGGTTATAAACAATCTGAGTGCCAAATTTTATCCAAATCTGTTCAGCCGTTTTTGCTTGATTGAGTAATAAACATACAAACTTTCACATTTATAATATATTATATAAATATATAATATTTATTATATTATTGTATTATATTATGTTATTGTATTATATTATGTTATTGTATTATATTATATATAGTAGGATATTAGGTTAAGTAGGATTTTCACACGCGACGCTAGCGCTCCGGTGCCGTAGTTATGGACGACGGCCAATCAGGTTGCAAGAACATAATGTTCGGTGAAGTTAAGGTAAGTCCAACGAGTCAAACTCCATCTACATACACATATTGTTTTTGAATTGAAGTGTTGTGGGGTGGAAAATACAAATGGAAAATTCTGAACAAATGTATAATGCCGAAAACACTTTTTTTCAAACATGGAAATTCCAACATTATTTTGATAACCTTTTTAGAGATAAATCGAAGTTGCGGTACTGGTCGATAACATGCGAGCGCCCGGCCTTAATGTTTGTATGAAAATCCATATCTGACGTTTTAGCGGTCGAATAAATTATTATGAAAACTCAAATCAGTCGTGTTATTTAAAAATGGAACGAAATTTTTACTTTAACACACGGCAACCAAGGAGGTAACTTATCACTCACACTCACGTATGTGTGCCTCGGCTTCGTTTCGGCCCACATTTTTACGATCGTCCATCAATGCCCTTGTTGCAGGCCGCGACAGTAATGTACTATTATTGGAACGGTACGGAACAGGTATAAGTATTATAGGTATAAGCTTATAATACTTATAGCTTATAGCTGTCATATTCATTTTAGAAAAAGTTCAAAAAGCAGCTAGACTGAATATCTCGGATACTATTAAAAGTTTCGGCCCGACCATTCGGCGTACCTATTCTGGTGCTCGAACCAGCGTAAATAAACTTTACTAGCTCTAAAACTCCCCGTCCCGACTAAATAAGTATGTATTTCGGTAGAATTATGATTTGTCGGTCCCCATAGTACCTACGGAGCTGAATAAATTTTATTAAATCCGGGAACTCTTTATGACCAGCGGAGTCAGCCCGTCCCATCTAAGGGATAATGCAGGATTTTTAATATAATAAATCATTGCTTACTTTAGCTCTGCTGTGTTGAAGAATACTGATTATCCACCCTCGAAATTTGCTTCAGCAAGATTATAACCGCTTGAGGATCTGACGTCGAAGCGACTTTCTTTATGTTTATTTGCGTCAGTGTAATATAAAGTGAGCTTTGTGTAATTTGGACGCGACGTAAAATGGTGGAACTTATTTAGTTTTATTTTGTTGTTTAGCAATCAGCATTGTTACCATGTTATTTTTCCTAGTTTTGAGGGCTGTTACGGCCATCTCTTGTTTTTTTTATTCTATTAATCGACACGAGATACTTTACTCATGAATTTTCACAATTAATTTTGATGAGTTAATTTAATAAGCAATAGAAATGACTATTTAACAGGAGTTTAGATATTTTTAGTACTATACTACACTACATACTCGTTTAAAGGTAAACAAATCGTAATAAAGCCTTTTTATAGATGAAACTGTCTTGTTTAAAAATAATTTATAACCAATTTTTGTTCTTTTTTCTTTAGTTTTAGAACTTAATAGTAAAACAATTTATTTTTCACTGATGACGAATCTTATATACAATATAGCAATACAAATAAATACAAAAACAATAGGACACTTAGGCGTTGAAGTACTCGTCCGCATCGCTCTCATAACCAAATTAAATGTACTTTACATTTTTACGAAAAATATCGTAAAAATGGAAAATAAATTTAATTTCAACATACATGAGACATAAAAGAGGAAACTTCCTCTTTTATGTCTCTTTTATGTGTATGTTGAACTTTATCATTTATTCTTAAACTACTCTTTGTAGGTGTTACTGCTTGATCACCATTTTTTGGTTAGATTTATAATCATAATATAATATTTTGTAATCTGTCTATTGTAAAGAGCCCAAAAAGACATGTTACAAACTCAACGAATAATACGAATTATACGTTGCTTAATTGAAGAGTACCTACAACTGTGACGTACCATGAGAACTGAACTGACAAGTATTACGTTTAGTTGGTTAACCAGATGCCTTTGACAGCTGTCGTCACGTGTTTTTTTTGTTTACCTTTAGTTAACTACCTAAACCAATGGAATATAGCTGGAACGTAAAACTGCAAAAAGCCTACACGAGTAACTACATATTTTCAGCATATCAGCAACAAAGATTGTTTTGTGACTGCCACTATAATTTATTGTTTAGTTAATATGATACCGTGGTCCAATAAAAGGGAGGTTTGTAAGAAAATGTCGCGAAATCGTCCCGTGTTGTCGCGACCAATGATTTGTGAGCAGAACGTAACAACGAGGGAGAATGGATGTATACGTCGTCGGGACGAATTATATCTAAGCTGGGCGAGTATAAGATATTTTTAGAATTTCTTATAAATGTTACAATTTGTTTTGTATCACCATTTCAATCTCGTTTTGCTTATACCTAATTGGCTACAAAAAGCCATGTGTCCAGTCGAGGATTTCCATAGTTACGTTACACTTCTGAACAGAATATTGCGATCGACAGTCAAACACCTATAAATGGCACAGACCTGGTACTGATATTTTGAAAAAATTTCGAGAAACATAAAATCTCATCGTTAGATGTTATTTTAAGTTTTTTGCAGAATGCCTCTTTGATATTTTATTGATCTCCAAATGCTACATAAACTCGACGATCGTTAAATCTAACAGTTTCATATTTAGTAGGTAGGGACCTAAAGGCTACACAACCTTTAAGAAAGCACATCTATAAACATCATCATCAAAACAAAACCCACAAGATAATCTAATATACTATCATAACATCGCTCGCCACACGGTGTCACCCACTGCCATCAGGCGCCTGATCTAACCGCACAGCAATTTGCTTCAAATTCGCATTCCTACGTATATTTGCTGCATTATTTTTAAATTACCAGCTCGAGTTCATGGCGATTTTATTTCCTACCGTCGCCGGGAAATGAGAGAAACAAGGCAGTGGATGGAAATTTGGATATAGCACGCTTTGTGTAGACGACTTTTTATTTAGATAACGTGGCGTTCCTTGATTGTTCTAGATTTTTATTTTATTGTATCATCGCGCAAACCTATAACTAACCGCTCTGAAAACAAAATCCCGTACACACGATGACCACATCTGTTATGGCCTCGGTTCTATAGCGGCCGAGTGCTGCAAGCAAGAATAGTCCTTACGGTGGCTAGTTATGGCTTTCCGCGTTGGTACCTACCTAATATACGATGGTGGATGGTGGGTGAATCCAATACAATACCTAGTAGGATTAATTTTAATATAGCCTCTGTAAAAAAATATTTTTAAAAAGTAAAACTCGGTAGAGTCCGCGCCACTACTGAAATCCCTTTGACGCAGTGCTAGTGTCTATGTTATTGCACAATATAAAAAAAAATGTAGTTCCACAATTTTCCGCGGGCCTTATTTCGTGGCGCGTACTCTACCTGCCTCTTTTTGTCATAAAAAGTGTCTACCTACCTACTTACCTATTTTGGTATCTATTAGGCCTGTTATTTAATCTATATAATTATCATTATCTGTCTTTTATTTTATTTTAGAAGACTGTTACCACTACATAGATACCTACCTACCTACCTACCTATAACCTTTTTTTATTCCCTCATGTAGGTATGAGGGAACGTAATAATCGAAATTATATTATTTAACCCAGTATTGCATTAATCGAGTGGTTCTATGATACATTAAAGCTAATTCAATCAAAAATCAGTTAACAATACTATCACAACATTTTGGTTTAAAATGATTAAATTAGTGCTGGGTTAACGAAGAATGTGTAATATCAATGCTCATACAGAATTATAAATAAAAATGAATATATTGAATGTTAGATTACTGCTTTAATATAAGGTAAAGTAATTTTTCAAAATGTTCTCAAAAATCCTAACTAATGTCATAAATGCGAAAGTGAGTTTGTTTGTTCGTTAAGCTTTCACGCTGAAACAGCTGAACGGATTTGAATGAAATTTGGCACATGGATAAACCATAACCTGGATTGGGACATAGAATACTTTTTAGTCCGATGTTTCCACGAGATCGAGACTTATGCGGGTGAAACCGTGGGGCGCAGCTAGTACCAAGTATATCAAAAATAATATGTTACTTTAAGATCTGATAGATTATGAAAAATATAACAAGAAATAAGAATTGGTTGAAGAAAAACCAACTGCGTCTCATACATAAAAGTTCCGTTTATCCTGCGATCATACTCAGAATGAAAAATCTCCTAAGATAACGTTATTACAAACTTAAGAGGATAATAATTGGCTGTGCGGTGCTAAAACAATCTTCGTTATAACTAAATAATTTAAGTCTCCCAGTTATCCTAGTAATAATATAGTTGGTGCGTTATAGCATGGCAATTTATAGGTCATTGCTCTTTTCCTCTCTTCGAAGGACAACCAACTATAATGTATAGTATTTCATTAATGAAAAATTTTAACAACCACGATAGATGTCGAAGAATTTGGGATCAATTTAAGACGTTAACGGAATTAAAATCCGTTTTTTAAATCATGAAACTGTCAATAAGTAAGTGGGTCAATGGCCGCTACTGCGAAGCTAAAATGCATCAACTATAGTTGCTAGGGGAAGACGTTTCTCTGTAATTGACAGCACAACCTGACATCTGCAATCCTCTGTAACAATTCTAGGAGTTTTCTTTAAGTAATTATAGGGATTGCTCTGTATTATTGTAGTAGTTCGCAAGATAAAGGAGTTAAAGAGATAAAGAAGTCCTTAATCAAGCCACCGTGCAATGGGGGCTATCGTTTTTGTGCTCACCAGTTGGCGCCACTGGAGAGTAAGGTCCTGTCAGTACTTCTATTTGATATGTTTAAGTACCCATTATTTCATATAATGTTTATTTTAAAATATCAAAGAAAAACCTAAAATTTGCAAGCATGAAGCATGAATATTATTCTTCCTCCAAGTGGTACCGCTACTCTGAAAAATAAAAGTTTTAGACAAGATAAAACATTCTGCTATAAGAGAAAAGACAAAAGTAATCGACGCTGTATCCTTCGCTCAAAAACTTAAGTGGAAATGGGCTGGAGATGTTTCCAGATACAATGATGATAGGTGAACTAAAACAGTCACAGCATGGAGAGGGCCCACCGGTTACAGACGCAAAGGTAGACCAAAGGCACGATGGAAAGACGAATTAGAGGCAGTTGCCGGTAAAAATTGACTTGACCGCCTCAAATAGAGATGAATGGAAAGCTCTGGAGGAAGCCTTTACCCATAGAGGGGTTCATGCATCTTAATTTAAGTGTTATTTATTTATTAAGTATTTCAAATTATTTATTGGTACGTATATTTTTTGTGCAATTATTTATTGATTATTATAATATGAATTTTAATAAGTAACTATAACTATTAATCTTCAATTGTTTCTTTAATTCGAAAATCGTTGTTTTGTTATCATTAATAGAAAAAAAAAATACGTTTATTTGCGGTAAATATGACGCAAAGAAAAAAAAAACACGAGAATAACAAATTGGGGGAAAATATGCGTCACATCCACGCAAAACGGCCATCGCTCAGCATAATGCTGCGACCCTATGCGAGACAGAGCCCCAGCGCTGGTTTTCAGCGACAGCCGGCAATAGAGTATCGATTATTTAATGTTAAATCACCATGTATATTGAAGCGTTCGAAATTTTTGAATCTTATATAATAATAAACTATGTTCTATTAAGTGCTGTCAAATTAGATCATGAGTTGTTACATTATCTTAAGCCATAATTAATCAGGAATGGTTTAATCTTTACAAAAATTATGAATAATATGTAAAGAAAACCCGATAGAAAATCCCGCAAACAGTGAACGTTCAGTGCGTGCCTGAGAGATATTTCTCGACGGCATGTAAAACCAAGTCAGAGGCCCATGGGCAGCTTTGAAACTCTTGCACCAGGTTAGTCACTAACCACATGAAAAGAAGAAGAGTGATATTTGACATTTGTAGAGACCTCACTCTACACTAGCGCCTCTAGCGGCGAATTCAAGTGCGATAGTCCTCGTTCTATGTGAGGTATAAGGCCTATAATATCAAAATAATGATGACTCAAAGAAAAAGAATGGGCATTATTTTGATGTCGTTATTGTTCCATATTTGAATTCACGACCATTTAAAATAATTGTAGACTTCTATACAAAAAGTGCCATGCTCATCCTGTTTAGAAATCAATACCCAGCGTCGGCGGAGTTTAGCTAGCTTATTTATTTTAAGCCTGTAGTACCCCCACATTTCGCCAGAAATGTTTAAGTTCTATGTAATAGGGGCGAGCCTATAGCCAACAACCGAGCACAAATCCAGGCTGCTACTGAGAAATTCCAAATAGAAAAGAAATTAAAAAAAAACAATAACTCTTTGCCTGACCTGGGAATCGAACTGTTACACCCATCATCTGTACCCCTTCTGGCTTACCCAGCAGTCTACGCTGCATTCTTGCTGCCGACGCAGCATCATCTCACTCCTCTGTCCCCTTTCTCACAGTCCAGCATGCCAGTCGTCTTCCAACGTTCCTACGATGCACTTTTGTATCTTGCGCTCGTGACTCATTTTAATGTTAAGTTTATTTTAGCCTAACGTGGTTTCTTTTTTAAATCAAATTCGGAACCCGGATATAACAGAACGCAAGACCTCCTGAGACAGCAGTAGCGCTTGCGACCACAATACCGAGGCCGTCAAGATCAACGAGGGAGTCATTTTCGTTTTTTTGATGTTATTATGTAGGGTGACAATATTATTGTCATATTCCCCGCAAAGACCTATCATTAAGTTTAATGTACAGACCTACAATAAATATTTTTTGACATAAATGTACCTTATTTACATGTTGTCTACAATTTCTCGAAAAACAAAAAAATATTATCCACAATTGCCCTAAAAAAATCTCACGTTGTTATGTGGGTACAAACTATAATGGCCATATTTTCTTCGCCAGCACTCAGACAGACAACATACATTATGTATGAAACAATAAATCCATATGAAGTGCCTGTTAACTTAAATAAGGCAACTAGTAACACCTCACGGTTTTGGTAGGAGGCAATTCGTAAGTACCTAGGTATAGTTGATAGATTTCACCAGCGCGGGTCAATCATTGAAATGTATACCTTATAAACAATAGCATAAAAGTCACATAACGTGCGCTCTTGAAGTAGAAGGACTATACTTAACTTGGAAAATACACTATTACGTCACACAAAAAAAAAATTCAAGCAGCGTTTCCACGCGTAAGTGTTCTTTAATACACGTTACTTGTAACTTAGTGTTATTGGCATAATGTCAGTTAGTATTATCGAAAGAAGTAGGTCTTACGTATAAAAAAGTTGATTTATATTTCGCTTTTCCTTAAAAAAAATATTCCGCGTAACATTCTCAGGAAATAACACACAAGACAAAAATAATTATGTTTCATTTAAGTAAATAAATGGAATACAAGAGCACTAGTAGGTTATAATTCAGTAAAACCAGTTTTTGAAAACATCAAGTTTTGAAATCGTCATAGAATCTGAACTCCTGAAATCTGAAATTTCTTAGAAACATCACAGTTGCACGTACGATACTGGGAAGTCTACAAAAACATTTCTTTTTGAGTTTTTTTGTGAAATCCCAACCAAAACTGATGCAGCAATTCTGAACGAGGATCCGTAGATCTACGCAAACAGACAGGTATTAGGGTTCTCACGATATTTATGCCGTGATTTAAACCAAGGGGGTTCCGTAATTGATCCTCTCAAAGGTCTATTTTCTTTTAATTAAAACATTTGTGAATCGTAAAACCGTATAACCGTAGCAATTCTTTCCGCAGACGAGGTACTTGTATAAAAATATGGAATCCTAGAATGTGGTCGTAAACATTTTAAGTGGAGCTAAAAAAGTTGGCGTTTATTCCACGTGTATAACGAGGTTTCTGGGTATACGAGGTCGAGAGTATTATTTAAATTGTTGCAATATTGCACATATATCTGCTTTCTTTGTTTGAGTAACTTTATCTAAGTACCTACACTGTATTGAGTAAGTAGGTACATACTTACAATACCAAATAAATTGGATTACAATCCGCCTTGTTAACTGACTATGGGAGAATAATATCAACCATTCACGAGATCCAATTATAACTAATTGGATCTCGTAAATAGTTGATATTATTCTCCCATAGTCAGTTCACACAATGATTATTTTATTTATAAAATATAGGTAACCTGCTGCAACCCGCGGTTTCACCCGCATAAGTCTCGATTCCGTGAGAATATCGGGATAAAAGGTCCTATGTCGTAACCTAGGTCATGGTCTACCCATGAGCCAAATTTCATCCAAATCCGATAAGCCGTTTAAGAGTAACAAACAAACAAACTCACTTTCGCATAAATGAGAATTTCGCAAGGAGTTTGTTTGTTGTATGAATTTGTAATATCTGTTAGGATAACTAAGGACATGCCTATGTTATTTAAAATCGAAAACTATTAAAATTCCAAACTAAACACTTAACAGAAGACTGTAAATTAGTTTCAACTTTTACAGTCGCAACAGTAACGATATAAACAGCTCTTCATTGTTCATAATAAACAACTCTATTTACGAAACATTTACTCCTTTACCAAGTATTTTAATTATTCCAAGGGTTTAATAAGCGCAAATTAAACTTTTTAATCAGCATTATACAGGAAATTTTGTTAATCCGAAATGATTTGTCTCCGCTTTTAGTACAAATTCAGGAATGGCGGAACCCCGTTTAATCAAAATCCCTGGAACAATAGAGTAATCAGAAATATAATATAATTTTCGTGTTCATTATAAGTCTATCGCGGGAGGGCGAAATTGATCATGGCTCACTGCAAATGAAAAGATTCCAATCGTGCTCCATTACGAGGTTGATGACTAAGCGCCGAGTACGCACGACTCTTATGTTTGCGACTTTTCGATCTCTTCTTATATATTTTGATTGCACAAAGGTTAGTGGGGTAGTCTCCTAAGGCTATAATAAAAGTGGTTAAAAATTCAGGGGTGTTAGTTTTATTCAATTATATGTTAGGTTTCAATTTATTAATACATAATTATTGGATATTGTACTGGCAACACCAAAAGATTCGATACGTCAAAATGGCGGAACAACGGCCTTCTGGCTCGGGCGATCACAAGAGTAAGACGTGCTAGGGGCTGTGTCGGTGCAAAAATAGATTGACATAGAATGGTTGGAGATCTACTGTAAATAAAGGTAACCTATTAGTTTTATTGTTAATATTCGAATATTAAATAAATAGTTATACTATGTGGGGATTTAGAAGATGTTATGGTATGGTGTAGAATATTGAATTTGATGTTGGCAAAGAAATATAAATTAATGACAAAATATCTTGGTGTTTCATATAATTTTCCTTAAACCTGAATATTGTAAATAGGTATTTTTATTAAGCAGTTTTAAATTATGATACATGGGTAACGACTTTAAGATCCATTTGGAAATTAGTAACTATTTAGAGGTTAAATAATTATATTCGGTATTAAATTAATTATTTTAGAGCAAGGGTGGGTGTTTATTACAAATAATTATGTATAAGAGATAACAAAAAAAAAATTGTTGTTGGGTTCATTATTTTTTTCAAATTTTGAATCACAAAACAGCCAAACAAAAGCACCCTCACTTGAAAAACGTACAAAATAATGAGGATATTCATAACAAAGACCAAATATTTAATCACCGGTTTTGATTTTAACGGAGCATAGGTACCGTGGTTATATTTATTCTATATGAAAACCCCGAGCTGTTTTTACAAGTCTCACCGTAAAAAGGACGATGAAAGTTATGAGGGTAGGGGAAATTCTCGTAAATAGCAGTGAGGGAGAATGGGGATAAAGGAATAATATATCAATACGAATCTTTAATATTCGCCCGCCGGTACCGTAAATCAAAACGAATGAAACCGAGTCATAAATCAGGGTGCGTTTTTGCCTATTTTTAACGTTTCAAATTGTTGTGTAGAATGCCAGAAGCAAGCCTCTGCTGTAATTAAAATCGAGTGAACAGCATGTTTACTCATTTTTGAGGGTTAAATTCTCTTCTTCTATCTATATATTTGACGGCACGGTTGGCGCAGTGGTTAAGCGATTGACTGCTGCACTGCGTGTCGCTTGTTCGATTCCCGCACGGAACAAATATTTGTATGACCTACAAGTAGTTGTCCCGGGTCTGGTTGTTTGTGTATGTGAGTTTAAATGTTTGTAAACGACCCACGATACAGGAGAAATTCCTAGAGTGGGGCAACGTTAAAAAAAAAAAAAATATCATAATAAAATACTAACGAAGTCAAAAACGTGTATAAAATATTTTTGAAAAAATATAATTGCTAAGAGATGTGGGAACCAGTCTGATGCCGAAAGTATACTCGTTGTTATTAGAATTTTTATCTGTTCCAGATTGGCGCAAAAACACCTGCAAACGGATTCGAAAAAAATTTTTTTTGAAATTTTTGTCCGTTTGTTCCAGATTGGCGCAAAAACAGCTGAACGGATACAGATGCAGGTAGTTTATAACCTGGATTAACACAGGATACTTTTAATCCCGATAGTACATTCCCGTGGGATATTTTCCGACATCAACGCGGGCGACATGGGACTTCTATCATAGGTAACTGACGAAATTACGGTAAAACTATACACTATTATTATAGGCATCTCTGCCTAACTTTTTGAGAGACACACGCGTGAAGATACGTTTATGAATAAAGTACCTGTGTGTAAATGAATATGAGATGAAATCCCCCTTTAAGCTATTTACATAAATTGGATTTTCATAGCATTGCCTTGCGTACCATGTATTGGAATGAAATTGGTAGGTTTCTACGAATATTTCTACATACCAATGTACAGTTAGTTATTTGACATGATATACCTAAAATATTTATTTTTATTTTTTATAATAAATTAGATTTGTTAAATACAGCTGTAGTGGCAATCATGTCATTTGGTCTAAATAACTTTTTATTTTTATTATTTGATTTTGCTTTTATATAGATTATTTTCTTTTAGATTTTGTGAATGTGAAAACGTTGTAGGCTTAACAGACTGTAGATCTGTCGACCATTTTCTATCTTGCTAAGTACCTGGTACTTGTTGATAGGCCTACACTGTCCTCTCATACCTATTAACTCTGTAATTTGAAAACATTGTAAATATCATTTACCTTTAAAAGAGTAACCATGGAGTTTCTTGCCGGCTCTTCTCCATAGGAAACGACCAATTGGAACCGTGCACCTAACTTCTGACGTTTCATAAGTGCCCTTGTAGGTTTATGTGAAATAAAATATTTTGAATTTGAATTTGAACAGGCAGGGAAATTAATTGCTTATCAAATTGACACACTACGTCAATTTGCCGTGTTTCAGCCATTTCATAAAACTGGCAACGAATAACAGTTACGATTTGAACATATCTACGGGCAATTTAAGTTGGTAAGTAGCCAATTTGCTAAACAATAAATTTCCCTGTCTTTATTTTACAAAAACCAATCAGAAATAAGTAAATGTAGGTACTAACAGTGTTAAGTTGGTAGTATAACTCTTAAGCCTTATTTATATAATCACACCTTTCTGATAAATCTACTACATAAAAATAAGTCGGGTTTTCCTTCCTGACGCTATAACTCCAGAACGCACGAACCGATTTCCACGGTTTTGCATTCGTAGGAAAGGTCTCGGGCTCCGTGAGGTTTATAGTAGGTAGGGTAGGTAGGGTAGGTAGGGTAGGTAGGGTAGGTAGGGTAGGTAGGGAGGGTAGGTAGGGTAGGTAGGGTAGGTAGGGTAGGTAGGGTAGGTAGGGTAGGTAGGGTAGGTAGGGTAGGTAGGGTAGGTAGGGTAGGTAGGGTAGGTAGGGTAGGTAGGGTAGGTAGGGTAGGTAGGGTAGGTAGGGTAGGTAGGGTAGGTAGGGTAGGTAGGGTAGGTAGGGTAGGTAGGGTAGGTAGGGTAGGTAGGGTAGGTAGGGTAGGTAGGGTAGGTAGGGTAGGTAGGGTAGGTAGGGTAGGTAGGGTAGGTAGGGTAGGTAGGGTAGGTAGGGTAGGTAGGGTAGGTATGGTAGGTAGGGTAGGTAGGGTAGAGTAGGTAGAGTAGTTTGGTAGGGTAGGTATAAGTACTTAGTGCTACCCATGCGAAGCCGGGCCGGGTAAAGCTAGTGCTGTATACAGATACCTACAATGTTGCGGACGGCCTAGGTACCTACAGTACCGCAGTCGCCCTGGGACAATCTCCCACTGATGTTTGATGTGTGCTCCCCTACTTACCTGAGCCTGGACGGCTCTGCTGGCTACACACACCACCACGTACCCCTGAATACGCACCTGGTTCGGGTATCACTACCCAGTGGCCACGACACAGACTGTTATGATAAAGAAATAAAACACCTTTGTTTTTAGACTGATTCAGAGACTCCAGCTTGCTTAGTTGATTCCTTATTGATGGTTGATTTGCGACTACATTTTCTAAAAAAATTGCACGCCTTTTATACTAAAATCCTTAAGGATTTTTGGGTGCAAGCCGTATTCTCGGAGTTTTGCATTTATTTTACCTTTTATCAAAAAACCTTACAAAACTTAGTAGGTACATTATATCCTTACATAACTAATATCTATATAAAACACAATTACAAGTCATTTACTTAAGTAATTAAAACATTTTAGAAAAAACAATTTATACATTTCTAGTCAAGTAAAATTTTCATACATAAAAGAAAGAAAGAAAGAAAAAGTATTTATTGGGACAAGCACAGGAGATCTTAATTAAACTAAACTCACACTCACTAAAAATAAAAAACAAACAGAGTAAAAATTAATATAAAGTGGAAATTCCTGTGCGAGGCCAAAAGGCTCCTATCTCAGCATGATGCTGCGACATTTAATAATAAATGTCACAGCGCTGGTATTCTGATAAGGCCTGCAGTGATGTCACGGACAGAAAGATTTAAAAAAAAAAGTGAAAAGTGACTATATCTTTTTATTGCGCGGACCGATTTTTACAAACTAAACATACAAATTAGTTTTAAGCCTACACCTTTCATTTGAGATCAAAATTAGGCAAAATATCTCCATAAACAAAAAAGTATGTTTTCAAGTTACGTAATTATCTATGACAATTTTTCCTTACAAAAATTTCCTTTCAAATTTAGTTTTAATGCTCTTGATGGCTCAAAATAAGAATTCTAACACAAATCTAATATGAATCTAACATGAATATACCTAAACAATAGCACAATAATCAATTCTTGTTGGAATCTAATTAGACATACAATAAAGTTCCTAATCTACAATTTAGCATAAAAATATTACAAAAATTCCGTCGCGATCTACCCGCTACTTATACCCTAGTGCACGGATATGGTCCTATTGCTCAAAATAACATTATAATATACAAATTCTAATAAAAACAAGTTAAAACTTTAAAATTTGCAATCTATCGCGCTAATATTCGTTAGTAGACTACCTGCTACTTGTGCCCTGGTGCATAGATAGAGTCCCGTCGCCGACATGCACTATATAAATAACCAAACAAATGTGACCTCTGAAAATAACTCTACTAACGAATTCATTAAACACGATCGTTACTCGTAAATGCAGTATCACTGAGATGAAAATGGGAACGAGACTCTCAATATTGCAGGGATTTCATTCAATAGCAGCCGTGGCTCGTGGCTTCACCCATCCATCCTCTACGCACGCAACCGACGCATTTAAATTCAAATGATCTTTTAAACATAACATAAGATCACGGTTGTAAACGCCAAAGGGCCTAACCCTTTGGCGTTTACAACACTAGCGAAATGGTGTACTATAGGTACACCTCGTAACTATAATACACCCACATAACGCCAGTTATGTTTAAGTCTCACGTAATAGGGGGCGAGCCTATTGCCAGCAACCTGGTACTAATCCAGACTCCAGGCTCCTACTAAGTAATTCCTAATGGAAAAACCCAATAACACTTTGCCCGACCTGGGAATCGAACCATGAGGTCCTGCCTCATGCACAGCAGCAGCGCTTGACTAGACCAACGAAGCAGGCTATTCAACTTGCTTGAAAACTCGTTATTTCGTAGAATGCACCATTTACCTAAAATTTCGATACAAAATACTACTAAAGGGAGCTCAGGCGCCAAATCAGACCACTAGAAATGTGACTTTTATTCATACTAGTTCGCGATCCGAGATATTTTAAATCGAGTTCGGCAGTCAGTGATATTCAATCTTTGAAAATGTTTCCGGAAGTGCTGTTGGATTTGGGTTTGGGTATTGAGAAATATTTTAAGCCTGTCGTAGGTACCTAAATACATAAATATAAAAATCACCTTTGCTTTAGGTTAACTTAAGGTCGCCAGCATTTATTATTTGCTACCATTCTTGAAAATGTGTTAAGTTTATGAAAATATAAAAAATAGGCATTCATAGGGACTGCCGAAAAAAGTGAAAACTGGTATTAGCGCCATCTAGTTTATATTGTACAGCACTACGGCGTGACCATGTCGGTAGCGCGAATCCATAAGTTTATCCCCTACCAAAAATCACTCAACGCGCTTATAGAAGTTCTCACTTCTAAAATATTATTCGTTTTAGAAAGGGAGTGACTATCGAGATGACGACTAATAGAGAAGTATGGAAGAAAAAGACATGTGCTGACCCCAAATAAATTGGATTAAGGGCAGGAGAATGATAAATGCTGATTATTTTTATGAGAATCTGTTCCAGCAAGAAAATAAAGTCACGAAGTAAAGATTTCCTAGAGTTTCGCTCATTAAGAGTACTATTAATTTGTTTTAAGGAAATTAATGATTTTCGACGCTGCAATTTTCAGCAGCAGTAAAATATTTCAATTATTTGATCATAATAACGATAGTCTCTTTCTTGTGAGTTGGAGTTACACATTATGTTCGTGTAATTTTAAATGTCTTGATTCAGTGTCCATTATATTATTCCTAATATACTAATACCACATAAAAATTCTATCTACAATGAATACGTATCATTCGTTTTCATTTCTCAATATAATAAGATTATATGTATTCCGCGTCAGTTTAGCAAATTACACGAAAATAATGTGTAACTCCAACTTACAAGAAAGAGGATGGCACTATCGTTATTCGTAATCAAATAATGAGGTCCTGGGTTCGATTCGTTGGTCGGGCAAAGTATTATTGGGTTTTGCCAACAGGAATTTCTCACTAGTAACCCGGAGTCTGGAATTGTGCCCGGTTGGTGGCAATAGGCTCGCCGCCTATTACATGGGACTTAAAAACATTACTAGCGAAATGTGGGTGTCCTGCCCAACCCTTCGGGGAAACGGCGTGATGTTATGTTATATTAATTAAAATATCTTACTGCTGTTGAAAATTACAACGGCAAAAATCATGATGTTGCGTAAAAAATGTAATAGGACTCTTAAGTCGTTACACAGTAAAATATAAAAAACACGAGTTACCTACCCAAAAAAAAAAAAACATAAATTATCATAATACATGGCTGCACGTACAATCTTTGTTGGACTAGAATTCAGTATTCTACATAAAACTCGCTCCTTAATTTAGTGGTTTTAATATACGTAAACTTATGCAAGCTGTATGCAATTTTCCTCAAACTTTGCACCTGTTAAGCTCTATAAAATTTGTTTAACAAAACACTCTTAGTTCGTGTGTGGAAAATTCACAATTAAGCTAGAGTGTGGGTAAGTACTTACTAAAAACTTTTGCATAGTAAAGGTAGATCCATAATGCATTTAATTATAACTAAAAACGTTAGGGTATGTACGTTCGCGATCAATTTAGCTACGTAACGTCAAACGTTTTTGGTTTGGCATACGTGTGTCTGTTGCATATTACGTAAATAGTATGAATTCGGCAAAAATTTAAAAGGGACCTTTTAAATTTTTTAAGATTATTTTTGAAGTGAAAACTTCTTTAGCGGCGTTGTGCACTTTTTTTGTGATGGGTAAAAAATGTTAAACTCGCGTCAAGACACGTGACCTGATCGAAAATTCGTAAGACGGAGGGAGAGCAGTTAGTACCAAAATAACAAAAATGCACAACGTTAATATTCAAGTTTTCACTTCTGCCGGCACTCCCGGAGTGCAACCCGTTGCAAACTTAAACTGTTGCAAGTTTAAACTGCAATTTTTAAATGGTTTAATATTGTTATTCAATTCAAGTACTTTCCAAGCTCAGAATATTTCGCTAAACATCTAACTAAATTGACCTAGCTCTACGTCTACATTGAGATATGAAAGGATTCATTGAGCGTAATGATATAGAATTACATTCCTAACAAGCAGTAAGTAATCATGTTTAGAAATGAAATAAAGGAATCGTCAAAATCGACATTATTCCTATAGAATATTAGTCCAGATATTACCACGACCCAATTCGTCACTGATCACTTGTCGATCCTTCCCGTAACACAGCCGATACTTTATTTCGATTTCCCAATAAATTTGGTTCAATCACACTGAGAGCCCAGTTTATTTCTCGATGGCAGCCAAAGAATAAATTTCCACTTCGAATATTAGGGAAGTTTCATCAAGAACTTTCACAATAGTCCCCTCTCAAACTCGTCCCAAATGCCGTTATTCAAATTTTACTTTTGATAAGAAATTGAATAGATATCCGAATCACGAATTATTGCTAACTTTAATGATGGCAATAAAACATTTATTTTAGGTTTGGCTAAAAAGAGAATGGTCAAGTGTGAGTTGGATCCAACCGAATAATATGTTTTATCGAGTCGATGTAGGTAAATAATATGCTTTTACAGCCGTATTAAAAATAATACAATATAGTAGGTAGGTATATTCAAAGTAGTAACATGTTATATATTGTAGTAGTATGTTATATGTGTACTAATGAATCCAAGATAAACGTAAATTCAAATTATTATTATTATTTTTTCATTTTTTTAACCCTTATTGTCCCACTGCTGGCTAAAGGTTTACCCCATACTTTTCCACTTTTCCTTATGTTGTACCTTCTCCGGCCAATCGGTAAGGCACGAGTCTAAATCATCACGCCAGCATTTTTTAGGCCTGCCCCGGTGATGAAATCCGTCATCAGGCACCCACTGTGTGACAATCCTGGCCCATCTGTTTTGATGCATCCTATTAGTGCTTCCCGTCTAGTTCCATTTCAGCCTCGCAGAATTATCACCAACATCGGCGACACCTGTCATGGAGCATATTATTATGGTGTTCCGAATTTGGTCGGTGAGTTTTATTTTTAAAATGCTACGTTCCATTGCTCTTTGGCAAACCTCGAGTTAACACTTCTAAACCTAGGTCAGTGACCAAATCTGAGCGCCATAGGTTAGGATAGAATCTAATAATCCAATTAAAGATTCTAAGTTCAAAATTTATTGTTCCACTCTTTTGTTCTGTTTATTCAAACATTTACCAAACGCCAATTTATAGTTAAACCAACAATCTTCCCATCAAAACATTTCCACCAAAGATTAAAATTACTTTTAAAAGCAAAACTGGTTGAACACTCCTTTGAGTGAGTCAGCTTCATTGAAACCAATCTCGAAGCTAATCTTCCGTAATAAAGTGCATTCTATCTTTATCTTTTACATTAAACTTTTTATTTCTTTTATCACCTACAATGGCGCCCCATCCCTAAAGTTTATTTTGAAAGCGTAAGAACTTAAAGCCTTTTCGGGTTATTGCTTTTTTTCAAAGGGGCCGTCGCATTACCCCCTTGAGTATCGAAGACACATCTGTAAATTGAAATGGAAAAGGGTCAAAACTCGTAAGGGTAATAACTATAAGTTTTGTGATCGGTACGGGCACCTTGAAGTAACCTCGTCGATATTGTTTTTAAATAATAGTATGTTATTTCTTGTCCTATGTGCGTTGTGAATTTTATTATGAGGGTGTGTAATGTTCTCGCTGAATTGATATTTTTTACCAATGCGCCATGATATAATTACGCAACCAGAACTTATAAATCAATATGTCAAAACATTGAAACAAATAGTTTTGACAGCTGCGCGCACAGATTGCATCTGCGGCGCTTGAGTCGCCGACGGAACGAAATGTTGCCATTTTAAATATTATATAATTTAGGAAGTATTGTATTTATTTTATTTTATTTTTGATTTTGTTATTTCACTATATGCTGCACCGGTTGACGTCATCACGTCAACGCCGGCTGTCGCTGAAAACCAGCGCTGGGGCTTTGTCTCGCATAGGGTCGCAGCATTATGCTGAACGATGGCCGTTTTACGTAGATGTGACGCATATTTTCCCCCAGTTTGTTATTCTCGTGTTTTTTTTTCTTTGCATCATATTTACCGCAAATAAACGTATTTTCTTTCTTTCTTCTTTCTTACCTATATTTTTCGATTGCAAAAAGTAAAAAATAGAAAATGCAATGAGCAAATTTCAAAAAACCGATTACTTACATAATGTTATATGTGGTACCTACTTGTTAAATATGTACTTAGATAATTAAATTAAGAGTTCAAAAAGTCTAGCCATATTCCGGTAAAATCAGACAGAACCACAGAAAAAGGAGGGTTAAGTAAGCAACAATACGCAAATTACAAAATTATATTAATTTAACTTAGCCTTGGCACCATTTCTCCAGATTTATATTAAATTCAAAGTAAAGATTTCAAGCTTCAAAAGGCAGTCACCCATTCCATTCCGCTTGGATGATTTTCTCGACGGAAAACTTCGGATCTTTAATAACCCTAATAAAACAATAATTTTTGATAACAAGATATCTCAAGACAAACAATTTGAAATTCTTTTTTGTGCTACACAGTAATTTTTGGGTTTCCTATCTTGTGTAATCTCGATCTTAAGTATCTACTTTTTATTTGTTAAAATATTTTCATTGAAGAGTTAGTTCTCATAATAACTGCAATATTTCACGTGACTTATCTTGGATTTCTTCAACATTACTTTAAATGAATAAAATTCAAAAGGTTTTAGGATATTCTGCGGTTTTTTTTATTTATTTACGTTTTTCAAAGTTTTGATTTCGTCTGGTATTATTCCTTACCTAACCTATAGATACCCAGTTTTATTCCCTAAACATGGCCGTATGTGTAGATAACGTAATAAACGAATAGATAACACGACAACCCAGAAATCGGATTGCTCCGAATTGTATTGGACAAAATTGCTCCTCGCGCTTGATTGCACATTCATTTCTGGTAGGTAATCAATATTCGTTCATTGAACTTAATTTACATTGTCAAAACATATGCATGGTAATAAAAACATCTGCAGTGCTATTCTGTAACAATCTCACCGTGAGAACTTAGGTGAAGTGAGCACGGAGTGAGCTGTCAGTCCCTAGCAGAAGGTGGAATGACAGCTCACTTCACGTTCACTCCACCTAAGTTTTCACCGTGAGATTATTACAGAATAGACCGGCAGGTGATTAAACACGTGAATAATGTGTTGACTTTTTGTTAATAAGTTACTTTAATTTCGGTTTTATTAAAAGTTAATTATTGGAGCTTGCGGAGAATTTTAACTGACTGTCCTGCTTTACCTTTTTAATTGTAAAGCAGGTAGGTATGTTATTCCAGCTTTGAAATACCCTGTTTCTAGTCACGGATAAAAAGGCTTTAAAGACATAATTACGTTTACGCAAGATTTAAGGAAAATAAAAAGAAAGAAAATACGTTTAATTGCGGTAAACATGACGCAAAAAAAGAACACAAACGCAAAAAAAGTACAGGTTGGAGGAAAATATGCGTCACATCCACACAAATATTAGAGAACATTAGAGCACAGACTGCAAACATTTAACTTCAAAATACTCTACTCAAATCACTTTCAGACAAAACATCTTCCAAGTGCGCTACAAACACAACTATCTTCTACTTTTTGCATCTGTCTACTGCATGTTATATTATACATTATCCTATACTATTAAATGAGCATATATATTTGTAATCGTGAGCTGGAAAACGACTCTTAACGATTTAGATGAAAGCTGAAATATAGAGGATTACGGGGGCGAAAAATCGATCTAGCTAGGTCTCACATCTGGGAAAATTCGCTTTCTCCGTATTTTCGCCTGAGCAGAGCTCAATCGCCCAAAGTTTAGAAAAAGATGGCTACCTTACATGGCAGCATGGAATAAATAAGTACCTAGTATCATGGCAGCATGGAATTAGTATGTACTATACATGGAATTAGTACGAACGTTCCTATACCATTAAATGAGCATTCTCTATTTTCACCAAAGCTAAGCACGGTCGCCCAGGTACTTATTACTATTTCAGGTAATCAGTCACGCCAATATATTTTACTTAACATGATCAATTTTGAACCTTAAATATAAAAACACGACTAATTTTGCAATGCAAAATCCAAGTAGGTAGTCAGGCTTTTCAGAAACGAATAAAAAATGTGCCCTTGACGTACTATCAATAATTGGCCTCATGATAAGCCTAAATAAAGACTGTTTTACCGATACCAATATTTACAACGTCAACTGATTTCAGCGCGTGTCAATATCTCTCTACACGTAAATGGAAAGCCGGACCGTTGTTAAAAGAGTCCTGTCAAAACCGTTGTCCCAACAGAATCCGTCAGTTATTCGTTTTTCTCGATACGGAAAGGTTGTAAAGAAAAATTTGTTTTGTAGTTGAAATTGCACCGTGTAGTGTCCCGCAGTCTTCAGTCCAATATGAGCAAAAATCAATTTAGCCCGTTCGCGGCTGAATGCACCCTTTGTGTGACAGTGAAAGGTTATCGATGTTCGTTTTCACGGATCACTAGGGTCGAGCTAACTCGGAGGGGATGATTTCTGTAACAAGGCTAGCTGTCTATTGCCTAATGGGAGGCGAGAGTGGCCCGTATTTGTGAATCATGTTTATATTTGTGACGTCACGGATTTGTCGATAAGCAGCCGTGAAAAGTCACAACTTCAAGTAGCTTTTATTTACTAACACGACACGTTTTTAGAGTTTCGTACCTCAAAAGGAAAAAACGGAACTCTTATAGGATCACTCGTGTGTCTGTCTGTCTGTCTGTCCGTCTGTCAATATAGTTGAAATTTGGTACACATGTGAATTTCTGTGACCCAAATACGGACGTGTATCGTAAATAAATGAATTTTGAATATAGGGGTCACCTTTCGGGGGAAAATTGGAAATTAATTAAAAAAAATGTAAACTGTACCGAACATTACGTTTTGTAAACTGTACTGTACATATACAAATAGTTGTTGTGAGGATCTCATTTTTATTTTTTATAATTTTAAAATAAACACATTTAAAGATATTTAAGAAAATTGATGAAAATTGACCAACCCCCCAGCTTTATCTCCGAAACTACTGAGCATAAAATAAAAATAATAAAAATCGAGAATGGTAGTTTACTCCTAGATTACAGGAAAACTTATAAGACGTCTACTGTCTTAAAATAACATGGTTAATATCTCAATATTGTGCGTACAACATACATTTGCAGTTGGAATGTACGGGAGTTTGTTCTTAGGATAAATTCATCCCAACTACAGAACCCTTCATTCTGCGTGGGCTGACACGCACTTGGCCGGTTTTTTCTTTTGTAGTTATATACCTATTTCAAATGACCCCTATCTAATACGACTTACATGGTGAGAACCCCTCACAAAGTAGCTTCCTAAAGCTTTATTGCACAATGAGCTTTTACACCAAAGAAAGCCACGACCTCTATCCATCGAAGAGATAACATGGGGCCTCAAGAGTACGTGTTTAAAGTAGCACCGGACAGGATTTTCTCTTTTTAAGTAAGTTTGCCTTTAAAAAGTGGTGGACAAAGGGGATTTCGGAAAGGTTCCACACATCATTTTGTATCAGAAATTTACTGGCTTGCTTAAGCTTTTAAGTAGGCGGTGTCCACTAAGTAATAAAAAGATTACATCGAATAAAAAGAAAATGTTAGTAGGAAAAATAATAATAATAGAATGTTATCAAGAAAATTACTCTCTATTTACGTGGACAGGCTAGTCAAAGCCTCTTAATTTTCCTGGCCAGACAGCACATTGTTCCACGAAATTGTCTACTTTACCTGTCAAGGCTACCTACATAATACTCTTTTACTTTGCCCATAATAAAAAAAGTAAGTTCAAAAACTAAAACCGACTACTGAAAAATCATACTCTAAAAAGTATGAAACAAGAAAATATTTCAGACAGAAATTAAGACGTAAAGCCGCCTGTATACTTACAATATTATAATGGCATGCGACGACGGCTTTACTTGGACCATTTTTGTACCTATGTCTATGACCAGCGGACGATCAAGACGCTTCCAACGATACCTCATTTGTTAAACTATGATCAATAGTTTAGAAGTTATGAGATAACAGATGAACATACATACATACCGGCCAAAATCATAACCTTCTTTTTTGCTTCGCCGTAAAAATATTAACGAAGACAAAACTGTACATTGAATATTTTTGATAAAAAGTAATTGCTGTGAAGTGTGGAAACGAGTCTGATGCCGAAAATATAGTTTTTAGAAGATTTGTCCGTTTGTCTGTTTGTCTGGATGTATGTTCCGCATTAGCGCAAAAACGTTTAAACGAATATGGCACACAGGTAGTTTAAAACCGGGATTAGCATATAGGGTTCTTTTTATCCTTTATATCCCACGGGAATATGCACGCAGGCGAAGCTATTAAAAGCTATTAAATAATATTACTATAACTATACCCAACTTCTCGATATTCGACCACAAATCATACACTTCTTACAATGACAGCATAACGAATGGGGTTCACGAACTGCTACACAAAGGTTTCCTTAGTGGACCTTTAAGCCTTCCCAATAGAGTGGAACACGTGTGCTCTATGACATTTCGGAGAATTATTGGCCAGTTTATTGCTCTTCATTACCTATGATACCTATGGGGCGTGCGGCATTCAGCATTTCTGATTTAACGTAAGCATTTTCGATATTTCACCTGAATGACTTTAATAAAGTATTTTCCTGCCTTCTGACGTCAGAACTTACGACGTTAACTCGTGCGGACGTTACATCAATGCTAACAAGGCTTATATTGTTGATTTCAAGATTGATATTACGATTTCTGTTGCATACAATCTACATCGAAATAAAATACTATATTAGAATTTAGGATGTGCGCCGTGTAAATAAGGCACAAAAATATCTCAACAAAATAAATGTTAATGTAACCCAAGTATGTTTACAGAATGTCTGTGGAAAATATTAAGGTAAATAATATAGCGATACTAGACAAATTTTTAAATTGAGCTTGAAATGAGAAATCCCGCGAGAAATTCCCTCGTTCGCCCTCCCGACAGTTAGGGCGGTGGTAAAGAGGTTACAACTAAGCAAATTGCATTCACCGTTGTGGAATTACCGTGCCAGCTTTACACAAATATCTCGATGAAAATTTCTCACATGTCAAACGCTTCGCTGATAAGAACGGAGCGGATTGTGCCTCGACCGCCCGCTCGCCTGAATTATAAAACGAGGAAGACTGCGGAATGTCTTTTACCTTTCTCGGATTAGAGACTTGTTCTTTTCCGCGCTGGTAATAATGTGTCATGTTTTAGCTCTTTTTTTCACTCTGGAAACACATTAAAGTCTTTGAATATAATTTAAAAGGCGTTTAGAAGACATTCTTACACTTGTTAATAATTTTATCAAAATCATATACTTTTACGATGTTTATAAATTTTTGAGCACCATTTATCACAAATAATTAATGTATCTGTCATTGCTTCATTTTTATCTATTTTGGTATGGTAATTTTATTCTAGGTGCATCGTCCTCACATATAATTATATTATGATTGTATGTCGTAGTATGATTTGATAATTCGCATTTTCGCGAAAACCCCAGGGATTTTGCAAAAGCACGGATATTTAATTTCTGCAAGCAACTTGGAAGTAGCGATTGATCACAGTTCTAACCTAACATAACCTATTTCATCCAGTTGCTCGCAGAAATGTTTTCACCATTTTCTAATTATCCGTGTTTTCGCAAAATCCCTAGGGTTTTCGCGAAAATTCGAATTATCAAATCATACTACAACAACAAAATATTGTAAAACACTTTTAAAGAGTAGCGGTGGAGTTTCTTGCCCATTCTTCTCCATACGAAACTATCTTTCGGAAGGGGCGACTAGAATCAATTATATTTTCTTGCAAGTTTTGACGTTAAAAAGTGTCTTTTATGTGCCAGTTTGATTTGACTCTGACTTCCTTTGATTGTTTTTTCTGCAACCAAATAGATTTTAAGTTAATCAATGACCTTTCATGACATATACAGCGTGTAACAAAAACCCAGTCCAATCTGTGGGGGTGTTGTTAAGAATCATACTGAGAGTCTATTTATGTGGTTATTTTCTGGAAAAAATAAAAAACATTTCGCCGCATTTTGTTTCAATGGGGAATTTTACTGGGCTATTTGGCGCGGACAGCCGTCGCTTAGCGGGTGTCTACAAGTCATATCATAAATGTTGACCCCTGTTGAAAATTTACCAATTTATAACAGAATTTGGATAATTTTGGTACTAAAAACGTGAATTTTAAATAGCAATAACTTTTTTATTTTCAACAATAATATTTATAAGTGTTTTTATCACTTTTTGGTAATGTTATTGCAGTACCTATGTGCTCTTTGAGGATTGACAGAGTTTTTGTAACATATTTTATACTAATTATTTTCCAATCTACTAACTGCATCTACTTTTAACTCGAACTCGTTTTCATTTATAATTGAAATATAAAAAGTTTGTATATTGTGTGTATTTTTCTTTCCTTTCCTATTTTTTCTCAAGAAATGTAGGAAGGGTTGACCTATAATTACATGTTTATCGTCTGGGGTCGCTGTGGAATTCAAGCTCGTTTCCAACTGTCTGACCGCATGCCTACACGTGTTGATCATTTTCTTTGATGGTCATCTGTCACCGTGACGACCGCAGTGGCGCCATTTTGTCCCGAGATAAACAGATGTACAGACGCAGGCGCCAAATGAGGTTTCAATGGCACTGAGCTTAAAGGAGAGAGATTAAAGATAAACACTGCAATTAAAATTTATTTCCATACTAAACATTTGATGTGTTAGAAAGAGTACATTTAGTGAAGCTTTATGTCTCTTGATTTTCTGTCTGTTTTAGTTCGTTAGTTAGTTAAGTTTTCTTAGTTTTATTTTAGTATAGTAGTAATAGTTTCGGTGAATACGGCCTACAATTGACATAAGCGTAGACGGTCTCTATATAAGTTTTTACTTCCAATATCTAGTGCCACCATTTTGTTGTGTGTACCAGTAAGCCTTAGGCTTTGTTTCGTCTGACTTAAAAAGCAAAACATTAAGATTCTTATGATAAAATATTCTCCTCATACTTATAACGAATAGTTAGGAAGTTGAGAATTGGATCATCTCTGACAAGCTAACTTCATCATTCTCAGACTTAACTAAGCCTAAAAGTCGGGTAGGTGAACGCAAATCAGCCTAGAAAGTTATCCTAATTAACAAGCACATCGAAAGCTACCAGAACCTACGTTATTACATCCACGTGTCAGAATTCAATGGATCAATAATTTAACGAACAATATGCTCGTACATATTAATTAGAATCTGTAATTTACACCAACCTATCATACAGACTCATCTATAAATTAATAGTACTACTAAAAACAGTAGCAATAAGCTCTAATCGAAAGCTCTGGATGTAATTAACGCTCAAATTCGACTATGATCGCATGTAATTTGTGATATAATGTATTTAAATAACCAAAATGCAGGGTGCTGCACGCTTAGCATGACAAACATAGAAACGGGTTTTCTACGGGTTTTGTCGATGGAAGAATAGACAAAATGATAGATTGTGTTTGCTCATCTGTTATTTTCTCTATTCTTCCATCGACAAAATCCGTTACTATTGTGGTCATGCTAAGCATGCAGGTAATTATAGTTTGTATTTTGGTAAACTTTAGTAGTTCATCTTCATCATCCATAGCCCGACTTCACCCACTGCTGGACATAGGCATCTCTTTTTTTGTGCCAATCTAATGGCAACAACGTCGTCTGCCCATCTCACCGCCGGGCGACTGACACTTCGTCTTCCAGTCCTCAGACGACACTCAGTCACTGCCTTTTAATTATTTAAGGAAAAATGGCGGATCAGGTGTGATAATTCAAGTGGAAAAACTTACTGTGCAACATCTTGCATAGGTTTTTTCTGAAACCTTAATTGAATAGATAGATTGATCTGATTTATTTCTTACATACTTAAGATTACCTATCTCTATCTTATTAACTGTTTCTCGTGTGCTGTCTAGGTACCTTTTTTATTCATTGTATGGTAAAACAGATACCTATAGCCATAGGTACCTTTTTTACCCATGGTATATTACGTAGGTACCCTATTTACACATAGTCGAAAAACTTACTCGCATTTTTGCACGACTCATAATGCGAAGCATTAGAGAGCGCTTTGCGATAAAAAAAAAATGTTTTGCCTCCTTTCCGCAACTGTTTTTATTGTTACACTCCTGCTAGTACAGACGCCAGCACATCAACCTACTACAATCTGTCAAATTTCTTTAATAGATTTTCAACTTTATCACTAAAGTATAAGGTTCAAAGTTGATTGGGAAAATTTGACAGTTTCGGGTAGGTTGACCTGCTGGCGTCTGTACACAAAACCTACTTAATATATAATTTAATGGAGAATAAGAAAGTACAGAATGTACTTTTCAAAAATTTATTTAATGCAAAAGAAACTAAAAAAGCATCAAAATAGTTTTATTTTGTTTCCCATCAATCAAGTGTGAAACCTGAAAACAGTCTGTAGCTTGTGAAAAAACAAATGATTGAGTAAATATTTTTTGTCTCAGCCCTATTGAAAATGGCTCTTTTATTCAAAGTAGTTTAATTATAATTAATATAAAACTAACTAATATAATATCTATATCTTTATATATTTCCAACTTCGACCCTCTTCCGTTGCCTAGCAACCAACAAAGCAAACCTAAATAGTCCTTGACAGCACGTAAAGATTGCGAGGTGTTAAATTTAACTCATATTGATGGGTAAAAAATCAGTCAAAACATACTTCATGAAAAGTCGTTTAAATAAATTGTTTAATTTTTAGAAATTATATTTTGAAAATATATACTATACATATTATTTTAAAATGATTAAAATTTTGTAAGTTATGAAAAAAACCCTTTTACACGTCAAATATAAATTATTTTAATCTAGATCTAGTCGGTATTTCCAATCCAACTACTGAAGACCAATCTATGAAGGGATATGCCCTTCGCATGTCAACCTAAGAGGTCGGCTTCTTAACCGGGTTGTCTTGTGGAGAGAAGTGATTAATAATATATTAATAGTAGGTAGGTAATAGTAGTGAGGTACCATCAACATACCATCATGACGGTACCTTGTCAATATGCATTCATGTAGCCATGAAAACATTATGTACGTAAGGAAAAATCTACATCTTTTTAGTAAAAGAGGTGCAAAACACAATTATATCACTAGGAATAGGGACCAATTAGTTCAACCGGGTTTCATCTTTCATGGGTTACTGTTTAAAATGTTACAATAAAATACCTCCCCACATACATATTTCAACTGAATGAAACGAAATTTAAATCTTATATTAAACGCACACTATGCAGCCAAGCATATTATAAGTTGGGGGATTACATCGCTGATAAAAATGCTTGGCTCATCGCTGGTCCTGCTCCACAAGCATAAACTAATTGATTAGCATTTGAAAATACCGTTGGAGCTGCTGAAGATTTTAAAAACTATCTTTGCATTGTATAAATTCAATCTCTTAGGATTGTATAATTGCATAGCACATGTGTGAGTACTATGTATCGACTATAAAGCTACCATTTAGGTACTGGGTATGTCTTTCATTGACTTGAATGTGCCTGGCGGCTGAGAGTATGTCATGCTCACTCTAATGATGGATAAAACAGACAATATATCTACGGACTCACAACCACAAACCAGCCCTAAGTTTTTTCTTTAACAACAATACATCGAAAAACAGTACACAAAAACATACATACAATAATATACACATCTTATATCAAAACATACAAAGCTTAAAAAATAAACGTTACCTATTAGAAGCAATCAGAACGAACATAAAATAGAAGCGCTTTGTTTTACGGAAACATGGATTACAAAATTAAAAAAAGACCTACTGAGTTTGGAAGGATATACTGTACCCGCCAAATACTGCCGCCCAAACTATGCGGGAGGTGGTGTGTGCATACTCTTAAAAGAAGATATTAAATCCAAAGAAAGACGAAGAGATTTAACGGAAATGACAATTGAATTTATATTCGAAACGTGCGCAGTGGAAATTACAAAAATGAATCTTTTACTAATAGTTATCTATTGGCTACAAAAAAATAGGGAAACCGAAATATTTTATACATCCTTGGAAAAACTGCTACTTAAAATCAAAGTAAAGGATAAACATAAACACATAGTTATAGGCGGGGATTTCAACGTGAATATTCTTGAGAAAAATCGCAATTCATTTAATCTTCTAAATGCTCTGACCAAGTATAACTTTCGACAACTAGTGACGGAACCTACCAGAGTAACAACCTCAAGCACCACATGTATTGACCTAATATTTACAAACGCATACGACGCACTCCATCTAGAAGTAGTGGAGCTTGGACTCTCAGACCACAGAGGAATAGCAATCACTATACCTACCAACAACTCAGTAACTGATAAAAAACAAATATTGACTATAAAGAGGATCTATAATAAACAAAGCATATACTCGTTTAAAAAACAACTGAAAAAACTAGCCTGGAGTAAAATTATAAACGAAAACCAAAATTTAACTACTAATTATCTGTCATTTCATAATATCATACAAAACATATTGAATCAGTGTATACCAAAGAAACCCGTAAAAATTAAAAAGAGATCATCTAAATCATGGCTAACGACCGGATTAAGAGTAGCATGCAAGCATAAAAGACAACTAAAAGCATTAATGACTACAACTAATAACAATATATTGGGAAAGTACTAAAGCGTTACGAAAATCACTTAAGCGAACAGTAGTCCACTCAAAAAAACTAAACTACATAAGGATAATGAGCAAATCTGAAAATAAAACTAAAACAATGTGGAAAATAATAAAAGAGCGTACAAATAAGAATAACAAAAACCCAATAAATAACATAAAATTGCGTGTACAGAATACTGTGACAGAGAACGCGACTACCATTGCCAACGCTTTCAATGATTATTTTGTGTCAGTGGGAAAAATGGATTCCGCAAGCGGGAATGTTTGTCCAATTGGCCGTCTTAACTCCTTCCAAAGCGAAAACTCCATGTACCTAAGACCTGTTGACCCTAACGAAGTTAAGTTTATTATAAAAATTTTGAAAAACAAGCGAAGTTATGGGCATGTGCTGAAGAATTAACGTTGCCGCTAACTTATTTAACAAATCAGTCTATAGAAGAAGGCTCAGTCCCCGACCTGCTAAAAGTATCAATAGTGAAACCAATCTACAAAAAGGGAGACCAGACTGACACTAGTGGGGTGCTTGGACAGGAAACCTCCCCGTGTGCCTGTGGACTGGAGTTCCCTTATGGATGCGTCCGGGGGGAAGGCCAGTCTCCGGGACGGTGCACCCTGGGGTACGGGCAATGACTCCCCATTAGGTACTTTATGCCTAAGGGGTCTCGTTGCCCGTATGCCAATATCCTGTCGGAGGAACGCTCTAACGTGTACTCGGAGAGAGCACACGTTGAGCAGCGTTGGAGTGCGGGCTCGGCGTGCACTAACACTGCCGTCGGGCAGGCAGGAGGAAGTGTTTTCTTCTGCCACCGTTGGTCTCGTAGCCCCGAAGAGTGTCAAGGTCATGTCTCTGGCACTTGACGGGGGTCGAGGGTCCTGGCTTAACCGCCCGGGCCGCGAGGAAGAAATCCTCTATAAAAAATTACCCCAAACCTCCAAGCGGCGGCGCACCGTGAGGGCGGTTGCAAGCTTGATTAATGGGTAGCTATGGAATTAATCGCTAGTGCGAACCACATTTTTTTTGAGTCAATAAAACATGTTTATACTCGTGGGAACAAATATGGGAAATAATAAAAACAACACAAAAAACCAGAAGGAGGGGAGTGATGTGGGGTCGGAGTCCGACGCTGCATCGGGCGCAAGGAGCTCGAGTCAGAGCTCGGAGCGCGAAGTGGTGGGAGCTGCTGAGAGGAACCGGAAGTTCCTCCGGAAGCGCTCCAAACCGGAAGAGGGGTCGTCCGCTGACGAGTGGGTCTCGGGCTCAGGCCATCGGTTGAAGATCCACTCCAGTCGGCGGGGTGCGGCCCGGGGAAAAGGTTTGGGCAGAGGGCTCACCAAGAAGACCAAGAAGGCCGGCGAGCCGAGCCAGGCCAGCCCAGCTGAGCTGGAGAGCCACGGGCGAGCACCACCCTGTAGAGACCAGCACCGGGGTGGCCCTTACAGAGCCTGCAGGTGGTGAGCTGGACGCCGCTGGTGGCTCCAATTCGGAGCGAGCGGCCAGGTTTGCGGAGGTAGTGGCAGCCGCAATTAAGGGTGTGGCCTTGAAGAGGATCCAGTCCTCTAAAGACAAGGCCATACCCGCGGCCACGGCCTCTATTTTGGCGGCAGCGGAGGCCTTACACCTCAGTCCTCCGTCGGACGGAATGTCCGAAATGCGGGCGGAGGTCGCCCGCTTGACAGCCGCCATGGAGCTTCTCCGAAAGGAGAACGAGGAGCTCCGAGCGGACCTGGCTGGCCTCCGAGGAGCCGGCCCTTGTGTGGTGCCGCAGGGGAAGGAGCAGCACGGGCAGGGACGACCCGTGCCTGCCGAAGATCGGGTCCTGACCCTGGTGCGGCAGGAGATGGCTTCCCTGCGGTCCCGTTTTTCCGCCCTAGAGGCCATCGTCCTGCGCCCCCCGTTAGCGGCTAGCATGCCAGCCTCTGGCCAACGGAAGGCGACATCTTATGCCGCCACCGCAGCTGCCTCGGCCAAACCGGGTTCGTCGGGGCAGACCAAGGGCGGGGCGGCTACACAGGCGGCGAGGGCCCCGGCCCAGGCAGCGGGGGCCCCGGCTCGGGCAGCGGGAGCCCCGGCCTTAGCGGCGAAACGGCCGCCCCCACCTCCTTCTTCTAAATCTCCTCCGGCTGATGCTGAATGGCAAGTAGCCGGGGAAAAGAAGAAGAAGGGGAAGGCGAATAGGGCGGCCAAAAAGAAAGAGAGGCGGCAGCGGCGCAAGGAGCGAAGCGTCGCGGCTAGGCTCCGCGCCCCGAAGTCCGCAGCTGTAGTTATCACGCTACAGCCAGAGGCGGAGAAAAAGGGCGTGTCCTACCGCGACGTGCTCGCCAAGGTGGGGGCAGCGGTGGACCTGAAGGAGATCGGCGCCGCCGATGGCATCCGGGTAAGGGTCACGGCGACTGGGGCCCGGATGCTGGAGGTCCCCGGTGCGGCAAGCGGTCCGGCCGCTGACGCTCTGGCCGCAAAGCTTAGGGCGTCCCTAAATGCGGACGAGGCCCGAGTGTCCAGGCCCACCAAATGCGCTGATATGCGTATTCTGGGCTTGGACGACTCAGTGACGGAGGGACAGGTGGTGGCCGCTGTCGTTAGGACTGGGGGGTGCTCTGCCGAGCAGGTTAGGGCAGGCACCATCCGTCCTGACTACACGGGGATGCGAGCCGTTACGGTGAGCTGCCCTGTGTCAGCGGCCAAGAAAATAGCCGGGGAGGGCCAAAGGCTATTGGTGGGCTGGGTTTCCGCGCAGGTCAAACTGCTGGAACCCAGACCTCTGAGGTGTTTCCGCTGCCACGTGGGCAACCACGTGGGAGCTAAATGCACCTCGGAGGTGGACCGCAGCGGACACTGCTACCGCTGTGGTCAGGCCGGTCACAAGGCCGGCTCGTGTGATGCCACGCCGCACTGCGCTGTATGTGCGGCAGTTGGCAAGCCGGCCAATCACCGGATTGGGAGCAAGGCCTGCGCACCACCCGCCAAAGCCAGAGGCAAGCCCTCTGCCACCGCCGTCACGGCCGCAACCGCCACCACCGCCGCTGTTGCCGCCTCCACTACCGTCGTCGTCGCCGCCGCAGCCGCCGCGGCAGGGCCCTCACAGGGGGCACGGGAGGGGGCTGACATGGACTGCCAATAATGGCCCCATTACGCCTCCTCCAGGCGAACATCAACCACTGCGCCGCAGCTCAGGATCTGTTGCTCCAGAGCATGGCGCAGTGGTCGATTAACATCGCCGTGGTCGCTGAGCCGTACTTTGTCCCGCCCAGGGACGACTGGGTGGAGGACCTGAGCGGCTCAGTGACCCTAATTTCGTCGGCCGCCGCCGGTACTCCGTCCCTCGAGGCTGTTAAGAGAGGACGGGGTTGCGTTGCAGCACGGTTCGGGGAGATCGTTGTGGTAGGGGTATACTTCTCCCCGAGCCGAACTCTTGCCGAGTTCCACAACTCCCTTGCGGAGTTGAGAGTCGTCGTCGTCGGGTTCTGTTCCCTTCCCGTGTTCGTCCTCGGGGACTTCAATGCCAAGAATGTGGCTTGGGGTTCCCGGTATACGGACACACGGGGCAGGATGGTGGAGGACTGGGCTCTGGAGACAGGCCTGGTCGTCCTGAATCGGGGTTCTGTCCCCACATGCGTACGGATGCGGGGTGAATCAGTGGTGGACATTTCGTTCGCCAGCCCCGCTCTGTCGCCGCGTGTAATTGACTGGCGCGTCATGGAGGGGGTGGAGACCTATTCCGATCACCGGTACATCCGGTTTGACGTCTCCGCCCAGACCTCGAGTGCGCCGGTCCGACAGGCCCCGAGTGGTCCGCGGTGGGCGCTGAAGCAGCTGGACCGGGAGCTCCTCCTGGAAGCCTCGATCGTGCAGGCCTGGGTGTCACCACCGGACAGGCCTGCCGACATCAACGACGAGGCGGAGTGGTTCCGGGAGGCCATGTCCGAAATATGTGACGTGGCAATGCCCCGGGTCCAGCCCGGACGTGCTTCGCGCCAGGTGTACTGGTGGTCGCAACAGCTGACGACACTGCGCAATGCGTGCGTTGCTGCGCGACGCCGGTACACCAGGCACCGCAGGCTCCGTATTCGTCCTCCGGATACGGAAGCCATTCAGGCGGAGCTGTACGAGGGGTACAGAGCGGCGAAGACCGCCCTCCAAGCGGAGATCCTGCGGGCCAGGGGAGTGGCCCGCGAGGAGTCGCTGGAGACTCTGAACAGGGACCCGTGGGGACGCCCATACAAGATGGTGCGGGAGAAACTCCGCCCATGGCTCCCCCGCTGACGCAGAGTCTCCGGCCGCAGCTTGTGGGGGACGTGGTGAGCGCTCTGTTCCCTTCGAGAGGGGAACATGCCTCCCCGCCCATGGCTCCGCCTACTGCGGTGCCCAATGCGGATCACACCGCCGACGACGACGACGATGCTCCGGAGGTGACCGAGGTAGAGATGAGAGTGGCGGTACGTAGGCTGAATGCCAAAAATACCGCCCCAGGACCCGACGGCTTACCTGGAAAAGCCTGGGTCCTGGCCTTGGAGGCTCTCGGGCCTCGACTAAGAGGGCTCCTAAGCGCATGCTTGGAGAGGGGCCAGTTCCCACTTCGCTGGAAGACGGGGAAACTGGTCCTCATCAAGAAGCCGGGGCGCCCTGCGGACTCTCCGTCCGCTTACCGGCCCATCGTGCTGCTCGATGAGGTGGGCAAGCTCTTTGAAAGAGTCATTGCAGACCGCCTCGTCGGGCGGCTGGTGCGGGTGGGGCCGGATTTGGCGGAGAGCCAGTTTGGTTTCCGCAGGGGGCGCTCTACGGTGGACGCCATCATGCGCGTGCGAGCCCTCACGACGAGGGACGCTGTGTCCCGGGGTGGGGTCGTCTTGGCGGTGTCTCTAGACATCGCCAATGCCTTCAATACCCTGCCCTGGAGTTGCATCAGGGAGGCACTCCGGTATCACCGGATGCCGACCTACCTCTGTCGTGTGGTCGAGGCCTATTTGACGGACAGGGCCGTCATCTACCCCGGTCACCAGGGAGAATGGAACCGGCAAGAGATGTCGTGCGGTGTCCCACAGGGATCGGTCCTGGGGCCGCATCTGTGGGACATCGGATACGACTGTGTGCTGCGCGCCGACCTCCCTAGCGGCGTCAGCGTCGTTTGTTACGCTGACGACACGTTGGTCCTGGCGCAGGGGAGGTCGCACCAGGCGGCGGCCGAACTAGCGACACACGGGGTTGCGACAATCGTGGACAGGATCCGGCAATTGGGACTCGAGGTGGCCCTGCACAAGTCCGAGGCTATGTGTTTTCATGGTCCTCGGAACGCGCCACCGTCGGGTTCCCAAATAACGGTAGGAGGAGTTCACATCGGCGTCGAGTCGACGATGAAGTACCTAGGACTCGTCCTCGACAGCCGGTGGAACTTCGTGGAGCACTTCCGACGTTTGGCTCCCAGACTGGAGCGGGCCGGGGCTGCTTTGAAGCGGCTCCTGCCCAATCTAGGGGGTCCAAACGCCTCCTGCCGGAGGCTATACGCGGGGGTCGTGCGGTCCATGGCCCTTTACGGGGCACCGGTTTGGGCGCGTTCATTGAGGCGGCGGCCAGCCCGCCGGTTGAACGCGTCCCAGAGGGTCATGGCCACCCGGCTGGTCCGGGGATACCGCACGGTCTCCGGTGAGGCGGCGAGCCTCCTTGCCGGATTACCGCCATGGGATCTGGAGGCAAAAGTCCTCGCGCACATTTGGGAGTGGCGCGAGGAGGCGAAACGCCGGGGCGTAACTCCGCTGCCGCGAGAAATCGCGGCGCAGCGGACAGAGCTCCGGCGAGATCTCATGGCGTCATGGAGAGTGCGATTGTCGCAACCCAGTGCTGGGCACGCCACTATTGCGGCGATAAGTCCCCTCTTTGAGGAGTGGCTAGAGAGGCGCCACGGCGTCCTCACCTTCCGCCTGACGCAGGTCCTCACCGGACATGGTTGTTTCGGGAGGTTCCTGTTTCGTATCAGGCGGGAGGAAACGCCCGGGTGTCATCACTGCGTGGATCGCCCGGAGGACACGGTTGAGCATACGGTGGAGGTCTGTCCGGCTTGGGCAGAGCATCGCCGTGTCCTCGTGGAGGCGATCGGCGGCGGGGATCTCTCGCGTCCGGCCCTAGTCCAGGCCATGGTACGGAGCGAGAGGGCATGGGAGGCCGTCACCTCCTTCTGCGAAGCAGTAATGCTCGCGAAGGAGGAGGCAGAACGCGTGAGGGAGAGGCAAATTTCGCGCCCTCACGCCCCTAGCCGCCGCAGGAGACGCCCTGGGCGTCGGGAATCGCAGGCCGATTCCCGGCCACCGTAGGCGCGGGCTTGCGGACGGTGAGCAATGGGTAGCTCGCCGTCCGATAAGGACCAGGCCCGGGTCGACGGCGCGTTGTGTTCCACGCGCGCCTCAAAGAGATGTCAGCAGAAGTGAAGGGGTCCGTTAGGACCGATGCCTGCCGGGGTTGCGGGAAAGTCCGAAAGGGATACCGTGGCCCCTGGCAACGTACAGGCAACGGAAGGAACACGGGTGGGTTTTAGTCAGTAAGAGTCTGACACGCCCTCCCGCTCCACCCAGAGCGGGAGAAGTTATTTGATAATTTCCCACCCAAAAAAAAAAAAAAAAGACTGACACTAGTAATTATCGGCCGATAGCATTGCTGCCAACCTTCTCAAAAATATTGGAGACTGCTATGTCAAAACGACTTTATTCTTATTGCGAAAGATATAAAATATTCAACGATAGCCAGAATGGGTTCAGGAAAAATAGATCCACGACATTAGCAATATTTAAGTATATCCAGGAAGCTTTAAATATAATCAATGACAAAAATTATGCCGTAGGGATTTTACTAGATATGAGCAAAGCTAACGACAGAGTTTCATACGAAATTTTACTTAATAAATTATATTCAATAGGTGTTAGAGGTACAGCACACAAGTGGTTCTGCTCGTACCTAGAAAATAGGGAACAATTCGTAGAGGTAGAACATAGTGACCCACACACTGGCCAAATAACACGCGTAAGATCTAATAAAGCGAAAATAACAATGTCAATACCACAAGGCAGCGTTTTGGGATGCTTGTTATTTCTAGTTTATATTAACGACCTGCCTAAAGAAATTGACGCTCAAAGTATTTTATCTGCTGACGATATTTTTATCATTTTTCCTTACACCAATAAAGTAAACCTAAACTTAAGTATAGATGATAAACTACTAAGATCATAACTTAGAGTTAAATTTTGACAAAACAAAGCTAATTCAATATAGACCATACCAAAAACGCAAATTAGATATAGATTACTCATACAACAACATAAAGCTGCAATGCATAAATGAGTTCAAATTGTTAGGTTTAACTATAGATACCAATATAAACTGGAAAGCCCATATAGATGCATTGGCAAACAAACTAGCCAGCTTTATATACGCTTTGGAGGAGCTTAAAAGAGCTACCGATTTTAAAACTGCTCTAACAGCATACTATGCCTACGCATACTCTTGGCTAAATTATGGAATCGTGGTGTGGGGAAATGGTGTAGACAAAGACAGACTTTTTATTCTACAAAAGAAATGTATACGAATTCTTGCTAATATAGATAACACAGAAAGCTGCAAGCCATTCTTTGGAAAATACAAAGTCCTTACACTAACTGGTATCTACATTTTAGAAGTTGGAAAATTTGTAAGAAAACACCAGTCACTATTCCCACTCACTAAGGACCTTCGCCCGCAACATCGCAGTGTTAGACGCCAAAACAAAAATGAATTAGCCTTACCAAGCTCAAAACTAACTATGTTCCATTCAGGACCTTTAGCCATGTGCGTGAAAATATATAATAAGCTTCCAAATTCAATTACGGAGGTAGAGTACGAAAATAAATTTAAAAACACTCTCCAAAAATACCTTATATTAAAATCGTATTACACTCTAAAGGAATTCTTTGACGATAAGTAAATCTTGACATTGAAATTCATACCTGTACACAATACACACAGCACCTACAATTTTGACTTACTACCTACCTATGTTATGGTTTGTTTCATGATTTTTTTAATATTGTGACACTGTAGCGCATTAAACTATTTATATTGCCGTGCCCTAGCAGGGTTCATGTATGAAACCTATATACTTGTAACAACTTGTAAACTACATGAATGCAATAAATGATGATTATGATTAATGTCTCGCTGACGGTGGCGCGTGTGTTGGATCATTTAGCTCCCTTCAAAATGGTGCTGAATGGTGCTAATCCATGCGTCATGTTCGTGAACGGGCGCCGTCAGTAGGGACTGGTCATCTCTTAGCTGCCACGGCGATTTTAATTTAATTTAATGCTTGAATTCGTTTTTATTTTTATTTCTAACGGACGCTTTTAATGTTTTGCATCGTTCTCACATGTATAACTTCAAATTGAATGATGTAACCAATATTATGTAACCATATTTTGCTTTAAAAGAGTGTCCGTGGAGTTTCTTGCCCGTTCTTCTCCATAGGTACCTACTACGCTTTGGAATGGGCGACTAGCTTCATATTTCTGACTGACCGACCCCTTGACAATTCAAAAGTGCCTGCAATTGTTTTATTTTAAATAAATGCTTTGAGTTTGAGTTTGAGGAATATTTATAATTATATCGGTAATCTTGCCGCATACTGGTCTCCCTAAATCGGTGGTAACCCAAGTAATTTAAGAAGATGCATTTAACTAACGCTTCTATTATTGTGTTTCTATTACTTTTTACCGTATACATTCACTGAATTATGAATACGCGCCACAAAATCAGTTTACCGACAAAATCGTTGACAGCCGTTGTCTGTTGGACCATAGTCTATGGCTAACCAATAAGGTTTTACAAAAAGTTCGCATACGCAAAAAGATAGATAAAATAAATATTTTTATCTCATTTACTTTAAATATTTTTAGCCCACGGAGGACAGGAGGGACCTATAGGCCGACCGCTTAACTGAGTCCGCGCCTGAAGTAGCTGCGCGGTGTGGGAGGGGGTGTGGTGTCGTGATGCGAGAGCTCAGTGGTTCGTCAATTTGTGACAACTGTCACCCCTCCCGTACCGCGCACCTACCTCAGGCTCAGTTAAGCGGTCGGCCTTTAACAATAACGTCGTTGGCTAATTTTTTATTAATAAAAAACAATTTTATTTATTTTTGCTTTTACAATTTTTCTATTTTTGAATGTGCGTTATGAGGCGTGCACTTTTGAATTTTCCAATTTTTTTTATTGCAATTTACTGAAAACCGCTACATAAGGCTACGAAGGGTGGAATGTTTGTGAAAAATATTGTAAATATCACAATTATTAGGTACTTGATACAATTTCAATAAAATGTTTTGACACTTGACCTCTCAATAAAGGCTTCCTACAAACATAAACATACCTGTAACTATAAACAGAGTACCTCAGCCGTTTATTATTCCGTACTAAAGTCAATTTAGTTAGAGCCAACAACAACTTCAGGTTAACTTTAAGATAGGGGTTACTTTGAAGCAAAGGGGACGAACAAGCAACACTTACCTTCGCCAACATAATTGGGATCTTTACGTTCAACACTTTATTGCTTTTGCGTCAATAATTTTAATTAGACATGTTTAAGGGATGGGGTAGAATTTGATGCAGTTTTTATTGTCATCTGTTTCTGGAAGACTAAAGCCGCATCCTATTTAAAAGCGATCGTCGCGCGTATACGCGATCCGTCGCGTGCATGACATTTTTTGGTCGGAAAACCGGAAAGCGCCCTTTGTCGGCGCGACCACGCGTTCAGGTTCACCGAAAAAAAGTTCGAACGATCGTGTATTCGCGCGACGATCGCTTTTATATAGGACGCGGGGTTATGCTGTCATAAGTCATTTATTCATTTGTTAAACAAAGGTACAATAATAATCCTAACTAATATTATAAATGCGAAATGAGTTTGTTTGTTTATTTGTTACGCTTTCACGCTAAAACGACTTGAATGAAATTTGCTAATAAAATAATAATTTGCTAATAATTTGCTTTTTGTGAAATTTGGCTGGATTTGAATGAAATTTGACACATGGGTAGACTAGATTGGGATATATGATTCTTTTTATCACAGTATATATATAGCTCATGGAAAGGGTTCGGTGACGATGACGCGAGTTCCATGATTTTTGTTCACCCAAAAAGTGCTCAACGCGCCTAAAGAAGTTTTCACTTTTAAAAAAATCTATACCTTGCTATGTATCATGTTATTTTTTTTTTTTGACAGGCTATGAACAATACATTATAAACGGTCATATCAGTAAAACCAGAGATTACCCCAGGCTTATCACCCATGCTGCAGCTGTGGCATGCCAGACTATAGCTTGGCTTGACTTTCTGCGATCAGTTTACCCTGAGGGGCTTATGACCCTTTTACCGATTTCCAGTTTTCATTAAATTAGGTATCCATCCGACAAAAAAAATAGTGGATAGATAGTTATTGAAGAAATATAACTTTAAAAGTGAAAAAGATGAACTCTATAAATTCTGTTCTCCTGTATATTTTTTCGTTCTCCTGTATATTTTTTGTAGTTCCACAATTTAGCATAAAATAACTTAGGGGGATGTCAGGCCTGACGATAAAGACTGGCAGGTACCTACGTAAGAGGACGTCTGGACATGATTTAAGTGTTTAGTCGATTCAAGTGTACCTACTTCAACAGAAAGGTTAGACTTATAAATTCAGCACATTTTAAGAAACAGCTGCGCCTTCATTTTGTTTGTAGTCCTTATTTTATACCTGTATGTGGTTTTTAAAACACATCTCGTTAGTTTTTAATTTAAATTGCTACACAAAAAAGACGCTACCGCGTGTCTGTTCCAAAATCATTCTTCAGAAAGGGCGATGTTAACGTTAAAATAAATATTTAATTAAAACACGCCTCGGTCTAAATGTACAAAATTCATTTTAACGTTTGGCCGAAATGACTGTTGAATTTCGAAAAATGTTAGGGGTAATATTTTTATGCAACAAGGAAACATCTTCCGTCTCTTTCGGTCTTTAATCTAAGTTGCAATATCGCCACCTTTCTTTCTTACGTCAGTTTCATAAGCGAGGCTGCTTTAAAATACAGCGGTGTAGGAGAAAATGTGCACTTTTTTATTCGACTGTCGTCAAGTCAAAGGAAATTTTTAACACTGCTTTAAGATCAAATTTTGCGGTTCTGGGAATCGTGCTGGGAAAACATTGAGATATTCGTGTTCTAAGAATACAATAAAACTAGAAATAAAGTTAATAAAATAATACTAAACACTAGAAATAATTATTACAGAGAAGAAATAACAGGGAACAAAAATAATCCCAAAAAACTGTGGGAAATATTAAATAAACTTACCGGTAAAATAGTAAAGTCTGTAGATGAGGTGTTAACGAACGCTTTTTCAAATGAATCAAATAATGAGTTGAGTATCGCTAATGACTTTGCAATGGAATTCGAAACCAGTGTGTCTGATATTGTGCCTGGGTGTGACAGACCCTTGTTGGATGAACGCGAATTTATGAAATCCCAAGATAAATCGATATTTTTTAAAAAAGCTACACCTCTTAAAATTATTAAAATTATTAAAAACTTAAATACTAATAAATCTGCTGGATATGACTCAATAAGAATCATGGACATCAAAATGATAGGAGATAAAATTGTGAATGCAATAGTAAAGTTAATTAATGCGAGTATTGAACAAGGCAAATATCCGTCAGAATTAAAAACAGGTATAGTTCGGCCCATCCATAAAAAAGGTAAATTCAATGACTTGGCAAATTACAGCCATAAATAAAATAGTTGAAAAATTTATTTGCGACCAAATACACACTTTTTATCGGGACAATGACATAATTTCCAAAGCACAGTATGGATTCCAAAGTAAGAAATCTACAGCTCAACTACTTTCCAATTTTACGGATGAAGTTAACAGCTACCTTGATGAGAAGCAGCATGTTATACTCATATTTATTGATTTCAGCAAGGCTTTTGACACACTCGGGCACAGTACACTATTAAAAACACTCGAAAACTCGGGTATAAGAGGGAAGTTACTCGACTGGTGCAAAGAATACCTACGTAGCCGAAGTTATCGCGTCAAAGTTGGCCCCAGCCTTAGCAGGCCGGTAAACGTGACGAAAGGCTCAGCCCAAGGCTCAGTGTCTGGTCCACTCCACTATCTGGCATACGTTAATGACCTAGAAAATATTATAACGCACTGTTCCCTTTATCAATACGCTGATGACACCTGTATACTCTCTGCTAACAAAAACCTTGGTTTGGCCGCAGAATGTTTGCAGAAGGATTTTACTTCTATGACTAAGTGGGCTCATGATATGGGACTTGTTCTGAATCCACAAAAAACTAAAGTTATACACGTACATTCAAGTCACATAAGTACCTCCTATCCCTTTCAAATCATAGCGCATAGTCATGATTGTCTACATAAAAACGAACCAGTCTGCCACTGCTTGCCTATAGAGCAAGTCCCATATCATACCTATCTGGGACTAATAATTGATAACAGATTCAACTGGAGTTACCAGGTGGAATCTGTTTGCGGCAAGTTACGTGCGATACTCACCAAGTTTTCCATTATAAAGCGCAATATACCGTACAGAACTCTTCTTCAAATGTACACAGCTCTTGCTGAGTCGATAATCTCCTATGGACTCACCAGTTATGGACGCACATTTAAAACTTATTTAGATAAAATACATAACTTGCAAACACGTTTGCTGAAACTTGTAGTACCAAACTATGTAAAACACAAATACCAAGACAATTACACAGGGTTATTTAAACATTGCAAAGTATTACCTGTTATAGCGCGCGCTGAGTATCTGTTCCTCATAGAACATTTTGAGAACAGTGATATTCAAATTCCAATTAAATATGATGTGAATACACGACAAGCCAAATCAAAATCATTTCAAGTGCCACGCAAAAATAACTTTTATGGCAGGCGTACCGCTTCTTTCATAATACCCAATTTACTAAACCAAATACCTGTAGACATTAGAGACTCAATGAATAGTAAAAACATAAAGCGTAAGCTGAAAGAAAATTACATCAACTCGATTATAACGCGTTGATCAAATCACAGGCCATGGCATGCTAAGACAGACCCCAGAGGTCTAATTGTGTGCTTCGTTTATGTGTAAGGAATTTATATGTAAAAAAAAATAAAAAAAAAATAAAAAAAAAAAAAAAAAAAAAAAAAAAAAGAAGAACTGGGAACTCGTGGCATTTAGGAAGTAGGTAAGGTGAGAAACTAAACTTTTTCATTTTGATGTTGAATAATAATATTGTCACTTTTTTTCGTCAACGAGCAGAGATGTTCAAAACGGTAAATAACATAACATAACATCACGCCTGCACTTCCCGAAGGGATACGCAGAGGTAAAAGTCCCATGTAATAGGTAGTGAGCCTATTGGCATCAACTGAGTACAAATCCAGACTCCAGGCAAAAAAAAGCCCAAAAACACACTATTCCTGGAAAATAATCGAGCACAGCAAATGTAGCTATACCTCATAATATAAATATGCCTAAATATTTACCAATATATTTTTATATTTGTAAACCCACTGACTGAAAACCAAAAACAAATTGCCGTAGTTTTAGCAAAACTTTTTGTTTGTATACCATTATGTCCTAACAAAGGGAATAGAGAGTAACAATTTTAGTGAATTAAGCCCGGCCCTTTGCCGCATCGCCTCTGTGGAACAAAAAGCAGGAGATTCTAAGTACAAATGAGACCTATTATTCTTCAGAAACCCTCTACATTTGTAAAAGGCTATATTTTTTACGAACTTGATAAGTTACGTCTGTAGTTACGTAATTTTTGCTACTGAATAACTTTTTGTATCGTTTTAAGTTACAACTTTTTTTGTTATATTTTTTTTTTTTGTATTTGTTTTTTAGCTACAATACACTAAAATACAAGCATTAGGTACGTTTTGACTCTTAGTCCGAGGGGTAGACATAAAAAAAAACATTATTAGATCAACCAAATTTTATATTTTTTTAATGTACCTATTTGCTCTAGTAGGTAGGTTTAATAAAGTAATTTTAACAGAAATATTGTTAGACAAGTTAGAAATTGAGAGAAAAATTTAAAACTAGTTTAAGGAACGCGTAATGATGCAATGTTTCAAAAGAGTTTTACAGAGACCTGGAAATTATAGCACGCAATGGTTATAGTTTATGAAAAATAAATTTTAGAATGAATCGCTACGTGGACGAGAAAACGTTCTGTCTGTGATATATTCCGGATTACATTGTACCAGACTTTTTTCCGCATAAGATCTATCCAATTTAAAAAGCGTAGCGCCAGAAATTCTAGATTTATCATACTAGAGATCTACGTCAGTTGAACTAGGTTACTACCCGCTGTATGAATAATAGTGCAGTTTATGTGACAGAGAGGATTTTGCGAGAAATTCGTGTGAATGGTCCTTCCTTACCCGGCTTTGTCCACCACAAGGCGTTCATCCCTACGGAAAGGACCCAAGGTTGTATGCCCCTGACAAGGGTGTTAGTGTCATAAATTAATATTTGTACCTACATAAATTAATTTTAATGTTTCGTAATTTGTCAGCTAAGCAACCTGTTTGGAGGATGTGATAAATAGGACGAAGTCAACGACGTCGACGATTCTGAGGGCCTCAGTTTTATTGTTATTCAAAAATGAATCATTTGTAACATTAGAGTGGACTATAAATGGTCTGTTTCCTAACTTGGTGATAATTTCAGCATTATTTATTATTTTATTTTGATATGTAAAGTTTAAAACATAATAGTACCTACCCAAATCTATTTGTACCATACCACATGCATTATTAGTATTTATACAGACAATCCTATCAAATTCCGTTACTTCAATTGTTATTACATTAAATTAAACATAAATCTAAAACCTATTCAAATCTACGCGTCAGTAAATCTGTTATAAATCCGGTGCGCGCAGAGATTTCCACATAAACTAGTATTTTAATCCTTATCTATACCACGCTAACCTGGTACGCGATCCATTTTCCTAGAACCATTATTCGTAGTGAAAATACAATCCTTGGCATATCGATTTTACTCTCAATTCCACACATTTTCGGTCCGTTGCACCTTTTGAAGTGCAATAAAAATAATCTTCTTTGTCCAGTGATCCATGTGAGGTTGAAAACGGGCGAAAAATAACAAAAGCGCTGGAACACAACACACCTTGTTATTTCAATCTGAAACTGATACATTTATTTATTGGACATCATACATTTTAATTAAAATACGCTAAAAATACATTTATAAATGTGCAATCAAATGTGTAAGATTTATTTATAATAGTTCGCTATTAGCTCGTTCGTTATTATTAGTTGTTAGCCATTTGTCAGCCTAAGGCCTGGACTCCACCAAAGCTTAGACGAGACGAGAGGAGATGTGTTATTGTGAGATGTATTCACACATCTCTTCTCCACTCAGCTTCAGTGGATACCACTGAGCGGAGATGTATCATATTTGTATGGCGCGATGGAAGTGGAGATGTGAGCTGTGTCTCGCTAGCTGGCGACGGCGTGCAGCGGAGACGAAGAGATGTACGTTCATGTCAACATCCAACGCTCGCCGCACGCAGCTCAGTTCCGCTCTAGACAGCACACACCTCCGCTCCACAGTCTAACCAGTACGCATCTCTGTACACCTTCGGTTGATACACCCTAGCTGGAAAACATCTCATCTCGTCTCCGCTTCGGACATCTTCGTAAATCTCCGCTGGAGGATTCCGGGCCTTATAATTACAATGTTCACTATTTTAACTTAGCATCTGTGACTATGATTTATACTAATGATGGAAGTTTCACTGTTTACGGACTGAAGCTTTATAGTTCGTTAGATTTATGCATAGGTACTAAATTAGACGAAAGAATTGCAGTTTGTCCAAGCCGCCTGCGTACAAACGTGAGCAATTCTTAGATTTGCACATTTACCTTCTGTTACATTGCCTACTTAAAACCTACAGGGATATGTTATTCATTATTTTGCTTTAATTTCACGTTTTGTCTAAAGAAAGAAGAAGAAGAAGAAAGAAATAGTATTTATTAAGACAAGCACAGGAATCTCAATTAAACTAAACACACTCATTGAAAATTGAATTGAAAAAAAAATAACAAAACATTAAAAATTAAAATAAAAGCAGAAAGTCTTGTGCGAGGCCAAAAGGTTCCTATCTCAGCATGATGCTGCGACATTTAATAATAAATGTCACAGCGCTGGTAGGTATTCTGATTGGGCCCGCAGTGATGCCATGAATAGATAGATACAGAAATAAATACTAAATAAAAAATAAATAGATGTATGAAATACATTAAAAAATAAAATATATGTAATTCGCGTGTCTGCACCCGACGTAACATCAGTTATTTGTCTATACCTTTAGTGTCTGTGGCATCGTTGTGACAAGTAAAGAGACGCAAACGCCGAAACCGGCAATTTTTTTTTAACGTTACGGCTGTTTATTGCTACAATAATAAAAGTAAATACACACATCAACACGGTCTAGGGATATTTTAAAAAAAGCGAATTATTATCAATGTGTTAATTATTTATATGACATGTATATATTTAAAAGATACGTTATTTAATATTCTACCATTTTTTAATAATGGTTAAGGTACTTCGATTAAAATTTCAGGATTTTATGGAAAAAAAATGAAGCATAGACGGAAACCGTATATGAATTAACTTTTAATTTATGAGTAAAAACTGAAAAAAATAGAAAAATCATTTAATTTGTGTTTATAAACTTGAAGTTAGTAGTCTGAGAAAGCGCCCATAATGTTCATAACACATCGGCAACGATTCGGCATGCTCAGAACAAGGTTGTCAATGTCTTGCTGCGGAATATTGTCCCATGTCCTTCTGAGGTGCGCAAAAAGTTGATCTTCTGTAGCCAGATTTTCAGGAACTTCCTTCAGAGCTCTTCTTTGCAGCATATCTCACGCATGCTCAATGGGATTCAGATCTGGCGATTGAGCAGGCCAGTCTAAGGCCCTAACATTGTGTGTATGTAACCAAGCTGCTACCGTTCTCGCCGTGTGTGCCCGGGCATTGTCGTGCATGAGCAGGAAATCTTGCCCCATTTGTGTTCTGTGGGGCAAGATTACGGGCCCCAGCACCTGTTGGACGTATCGTTCTGCCGTCATATTGCCCCGCACCCAAACGAGATCCGTCCGTCCTCCAAGACGAATTCCTGCCCAAACCACAATTGTTCCTCCTTGGTATGGGTGAACTTCCTGAGGGTTCTGAAGACGGCTCCATCGTCCAGGAACTCGCCAAACACGCGTCCTTCGTGAATCTGGATGGAAGCCGAACCTGGATTCATCCGTGAACAGCACATTGGACCATTGCTCACGGCCCCAGTCCACGTGGTTCCGAACCCATTCTAATCGTCGTCCACGATTGCCTCTCCGTAAAGGTGGGACCCGGAGTGGTCAACGAGAGCGTAGATTGCTTTCATGCAGTCGCCTTCTTACAGTTTGGTCACTCACAAGCACTTGGTGTTCCACTCGCAGCCTTTGGACCAATTGAGTCGCCGTTGCATTTGGTTGAGCTCGCGCAGTAATTTGCAAAAATCGATCTTGTCTGGGGGTAGTGATGCGACTTGGCCCCCGGTGCCTCTCCGCTACTTCACCTGTGGCACGATAGCGTGTCCACAATCTTGAAATTACATTTTGGTGGGTCCCTATGGCCTCAGCAACATTACGCTGAACAGACCCAGCTTCCAGCATTCCCACAGCTCGTAACATCTCCGCCCTCGTCAAATGTTGGCGTTGCATGGCTACAATACCTCAATTTTAACTTTATCTTTTGTTTAAAAATGAAAAAAAACTGTAACTAAACGTAATTCGTATTGTTTTCTAAATTTCGCACAAATGAAAATTCCCTCTCCTACACATCAAGACATTTTTATGCCACCGAAACAAAAGAATTTTCAAAAATTTGAATTTGGAATTAGTCTGAGATAAATTACAAACAAATCGGTGTATGAAAGATTACAATGCGGCCAGTACTTTTCGAGTTATTTAATTGAGTATGAAATATCCCTAGACCGTGTTGATGTGTGTAGTAGGATGAAAAGAGTTTTGTGGTAGTCAGTTAACGGCATATGGAGAAATACAGATAAACTAATGTTATGAGTAGCACTGTATTTGAAAATGTTGGTCCACCTGTTTTTGGCACATAACTGTTAACTACTGTTATTTTATATTTTGTATATAGAAGCTGTTGGTGTACATTTGTAAATAAATAAAATAAAATGAGTGGTTTAAGAAAAATTTACCACATTTCATCAATGAAAAACAATGAAAAAGAAAAAACTAAAACAAAATGCGAAACAACTGCTGCGTCTCAGTGAATTATCGCTGCCAAACGCTCGCTACAAAACTGAAAATATCTAATTCCATGCAGTTCTTACGCCGTTGTACTATCGTTTAAGTCGTCATTTACTGTCACTACTTGATCAAACTACACTTAAACTACGGTTTACTGGAAAACCGGTCACCGCCACATAGCGTCTACAATTTACCAGCGAATGACGTCACTGAAACGTTGTAGTATGAAAGTAAGTTGGTGTGTTTAAAACAACAAAAACATTATTTTCACTGCTTAATTTTGTTATTTGTATTTTGTGTTTCATGAACTGTGTTCAAATAAACGTACCTAATCCCAGAGACTGTTTTTTTGACACCGTAAAGTCAAGCCCCGCTGCCATTATATTCATGACGGCCGTCACTGCAGCCATTATGAGGCGGCCACCGGTCTTCTAGAAAACCGTAGCTTTAAGTATAAATACAAACCCAACGCCTTACCTACAACGCTATTCCAAAATTACCCTTATCATAATTTAGAAAGAATAAAGAAAGAATAATATTTATTTGGACACAGTTCGTGAAACACAACACAATACAAAGATAAAAGGTGAAAATAATCATAAAACAATAATAGTGTGTGCCTCACAGCTGCGCCAAAAAGGTTCATTTCAGCATTAATGCCCGACAAATGCTGTGTGACGTTGGTTTTCTAATGAACCCTTATGGACAATTTAACCTACTTTGACTTCCATGTTTCACAGCATTAGGAACTTTAAGCACTCTTTCTATACAGCTGGAGCAATTAATAAAGAAAGCGAAGCAGGGCTTGTTAGCATGCAAATTCCGCAATCCTCGGAAGATTCTGCGGCAATATTCAAGTCGTTAGTGTTTGTGCGGCCGACTGCACAAGTGCAAAAAGGGTTTGCCGCTTCGCCAATGTAAATGACAATTTAATAATAGCAACGCTCTTTACAGCGTAAATTACGAAAGCTTTTATGAGATTTGAACTACTTTTTTAATATCTTTTTCATTAACGACGCGTTTAATTTGTCTCTGTTTTATGGTGTTACGGTTTTAATTTGCAACTTGGCGAGGAATTGCGGGAGTTAACAGATTAATGATGAATAGACACGCTATTAAGGTTTCCTGTATTAAAATTTTAAATAGATAAGCATCATATTTTTACCCGACTGCCAAGGAAGGGTTATGTTTTTCGCGCGTATCTTGTATGTATGTATGTTTGTTTGTAAATGTCTTTATTACCTCGTATCTTCTAAACGGCTGGATGGATTTTGACAGTTTAGGTCGTTATATTCTTGCGGGAAAGTCCGAAAAGGATACAGTGGCCCCTGGCAACGTACACTAACTGAAGGAACACGGGTGGGTTTTAGTCAGTAAGAGTCTGACACGCCCTCCCGCTCCACCCAGAGCGGGAGAAGTTATTTGATAATCTCACACCAAAAAAAAAAGGTATACCTTAAACAAAATGGCTGATTTTTGGTGCGTAATAGTAATACGTTTATTTAAAAAAAATTGCGTAAAAATGGGCCATGTTTGTGTCGGACCAGTTTTTGTTTATAAGTGTGCCATTAAAAAGCCTAAAATTAAAAATTAAAAATCCGAATGCAAAATTACATAACTGAAAAGAGAAAAACAAGCATTATAATCTGTAGAATTTTATGTTATTGCAGGCGGGGAACATACCTACCAATAACCTGAAAATATGGTGTAACTTTTGTTATTTATTTTATTCTCGAAACAGATTTACGTAATATCTTGTGAAAAACGTTTCTCAGAAAAGGAAAATTCGAATTGGTTTCCGTAGAATTTTATAAAAATTAATGACATTTCTGTTCCTAAAATATATATTTTTGTTTTTTTGGTAGTTCATCTTACCGATAGTTTGTTTAATGCTTCCGCTTTTTTAGTTCCTAACACAAAGGGATGACTCAAAGAGGACATCTTTGGGAGGCCCAATTCTTCGCTTCATTTCCCCTCCACCCGACTCACGTTAAAAAGAGTGATTTGCGTCGTCTAGTCAATTTGTTCTTTTTACAAAAGAACCAATGTTCCAAGATGGACACCGAAAATATGGGGTAAAAATATGAATAAGTTATGTTCGTATGATGGTGAGACTATTATTTTCTATTAAAGATGGTCGATCTTTGAAATTTTGTACCTATTATTAGGTATTTTTTTGAATCACCAATGTCGAACATAGGTTTCAAAATTAGGTTCAGCAGAGTGGCTGAGTCCTGTCCACCAGTTGACCTTCATTCAGCCAACTCAGCTCAATTGAGATAAGGGGTAGCCATAGTTGCGTGAGGCTAACATTGAACAGAATAAAAACTAAAAATAAATTTAAAAAAGTAAATAAATTATAAGTAATATTTCTAGCTTTTATATTCTTTCATAAGTCCACGAGAATATTCAAAATAGGGTTTAGATCTACAGCAAGATCTAAACCCTATGTTTGAATATTCTCGTTACAAGAAAATTAAGGCCAACCCCTTAGGCAGTTGTTTTCTATTTAGTTTTGATTAAATTAATCTTTACTCAAAGTTTTCCCGGCAATTTTGCTTTGCTTAATTTCATAATGGTTTTATTTATACAGTAACTTTATGCCGTTCATTTTGTATTCTTAAAAATAAATTGAGTTTCAACTTTGTATGCTGGTGTAATAATAGAGGCAAGAAAATAGTCTTGATGGAAATTATTATTATTTCTTAAAATAATAATAACATAAGCTGCTGTTGCGAGGAATGGATATAGCCATGCACACTTCGATTAATAACAATTGAATTGCAATATAAATAAAATATTAGAACGATACATTATTACAGAATAAAAAAAAAATATATATAATGTTTATACAATTACAGTACATTATATATTATATAATGTACTGTAATTGTATAAACATTTGCGAATCAGACGAAGCTAAGTTCGTACGCGGTGTGAACCGAAGTAAGACTTGGAAGAAAGCTTAAAGAAATTAGCTTCGTTTCGCTTCGTTCGCAGTGTGGCCTGCATTTAATGCTATGTTTGAAGGGGTTTTATAAACAGGCTGGCCCATGAAATGTCGACCAAAAGAAAACCTTAGAATGCTCTATCCTAAAACTTTCCGAAACACCCCCATGCATGTTCAGCGATTATAATTGGTTATAGTTTAGGAGCTAGAGGTTTACTAAAAATTATGGAAAATTCTATCCTGACTTTAGACTTTTTATTTTTCTGCTTAAGTGGTGAATTTTTTGAAAAAAAAATTGTCGGTATTATATCCTTAAAATATGGTTTGCAATCAACAAAAACACTGTCTATCTAATCATCATACAAAGAGACTAAAAGGATTATTATATATCACGATATACCTTTCTATTATAATATAACGATTTTTGGTTTTTCTTGTGAATATCTTTTGTTCCGACTCACGGATGTTTTTGGCCAACAAATTACACTTTACAAAATAACCTTGAATATAGAATCGCTGACTTATTAGACTAGACGTGAAATAAATGAGATCACATTACGGAATCCTATTGTGTGTAATGTCGTGATCATTCCATGCCGGTAGTTGTCAACTGAGCACGATATTAACGAGAATAGCTGTACTAATGTGTATATTTATGTAGATATCATTCCACATAGGCGGCCATATTTGGAACATAATCATTCATTTATGGCCCTTTGGAAAGAACTGGTGGTACTTTACTGCCGAGGTATATCGTGTGCATGATATACTTGTAGAACGGTAAAGTTCATTTAAAGAGTTTTGATTTTGATGGAGAGGCGCGATGTTGGGAGGTTGTACCACCCCACTTCCCACCAACAAAGTACAGAGCTATGTGAAAATCTGTGAGCACAATCTATATTTTTGTAAGCCATGTGGACGTCATCTGATATAAAACTCTTGTGTTTGCAAAAGTTTATTCTAAAGTATGGCTTACCTATTACAGAGAATCCAACTATGGAAGGTATAGGAGTTTATAAGAAAAATCCAGAAGAAAACAAAAGAATAAATAAAATTACTCCTAAAAAAACAGAAGTGGAACCAAGCTATTCTACATGTATGTGCAACGGTTATAAGCAAATACGGGTCCCCAAAACTTAGGAGTAGGGTCTCGGAAATCGCAAAGCTTGCATGAATAGAACTGTGTAAGTGAGAGAAATATGAAAAGTACGGGTAGTCGTAAATATTAGCGATCGATTTGCCGATCTGAATTGCTGACTGAAGCTCCTTAGGTCAAGCTGTCTTAAGGGTCACGGGACCTGTCGCGGGAGCAATAAAATGGCTAAAATATATTAGTTTCAGGTTGTAAAACGGCGGAGTTTATTGATAATGACGAATAAAATGGTCAGGGGTGCAGTAGTCGTTATTATTGGAAAGCTTGTATGAAAAAGACGCATAAATTTGGTAAACCAAAAGTAGTATGCGTGTAGCGTGACGTTGTGTAGGTCAGGGTAGGTTTTTAAGCTAATATTATAAATGCGAAAGAGAGTTTGTTTGTTTGTTGCGCTTTCACGCTAAAACGGCTGAACGGATTTTGACGAAATTTGACACATGGGTGGACCATACTCTGGAAAAGGACATAGACTACTTTTCATCTTGGATCGCAGTCCAAGTCGCGGGCAACAGCTAGTACTTTTATAAACAAAAATAAATATTAAAAAATCATTTAAAAATATAAACAATTGTAGCCCATCGGCATCAGGAACAGGGTCCAAGCTATTGGTGGCCAGGGCTCTAGAGAGAACAACCTCCTCACTTTGCGTGCCGTCTCCTAGAGAACCTACTGCTTTCTGAATCAAACCCTTGATTCAGCCGCGCAATGAGAGCCACCTGAGCAGGTCGAGACTCTCCCCAATACGTCATAACCGTAACGATTATCGGTATTTACGATGATTGTAAAGTCCACTTCCCAAATGTCGACAACCAGGCCCTGCGGTCTCGACATAGGTAGCGATCGCTATACGACCGAATTCAGTCGCAAAGTCGTAATGTCATCCCTAAACGCGCGCGACGTGCTTGACAAGCACGAAAAAATCCCGTACTAGTGAAGCACGTCGCGCGCTTCTAGGGACGCTATTACGACTTTGCGACTGAATTCGGTCGTATAGCGATCGCTATCTATGTCGAGACTGCAGGGCCTAGTGTGCTAAGTCAAGATATTAAATAATTTATTATTAAAATAATTAAATAACTTTAATATTTCTTATTAATTTTATTTTATAACAAAACGAGTCGTACGTTATTATGACATCTATTTCTACCTACGTAGAAGTCCAGGATCATTGTATACAAGATATTATCTTGTAGGTAGAAACGACCTGTATTACCCCAAATACCGCGACGGGGCTTTTAAAAGGCCCAAAAATTATATAAATCTACCTGCATTTTTCATATTGTTTTATTTAATTGACATAGACACTATCATGTTGCTAAGTCCACGTTTAATTTGATGCAGTTACTTACTTACGTACGATTGGAAACACATTTTGTGTTTTTGAAGTTTTATGTTTTATTAAATGCGGAATTTTATAATATTTCGCCTTGGTATTTGATTTTAGATATGTTCTCAAAAATAAGCCATATTACTTTGTTTCGAAACAGACATTAAGTATTATTTTTTTTACGAATGATGACCTTTTAAAAGGCCTGTCGTAATATAGGGGGTCGTCATATGATTGTTTCCTATTTAGTATGCGACCAGTAAAAGCGCTCAATATCAACGAAATTGTTGATAAGGATAGCAAAAGAGATTAGACTGGATTACTCGAACGAAACCCACAAAAAGAGCGACCCTGGCCTACGTAGGACACAAGAATGACTCCGAGATGATTTTCGATGAGACCTTGGGGTTTCATCAAGAATATCAGTCATCTCGGTATGATGGAGTTAATCACTTGGGGCTGATGCAAAGTGAAAGGGTTTTTCATTTGTAAAACTATAAAATAAATGTACAACTTAATTGGTTTCACCCCTGGTATTTTGGTTTTTCTGGGTAACGAAAGCATCTATTTGTATGTTTTTTTCTTCAATATGATATAACTCTGTAATTATGTATTTTTTTGCCCCTAAATTGGTTAAATGCTGATGTCATAATACTTTGTTTCAGTATTAGATCAACATATATATATACGACCCCCAACCGCCTACATTACGACGGGCCTTTTAAAAGGCCACCTTTTCCTGACTTTCCCAGAAAAGCTGTAAGTTTTGCATTATTTTTCCTAGTTATTACGGGTCATTTAAAGAAATATATCTTAAAATCACGATTATCGGAGATAAAAAATAGTTTCAGTAACATCTGGTTTAATCTAAAGTCAGGGAAATTAATTGCTAAGCAAAGTGACTATCAACTTAAAGTATCCGTATATTCAAATCACAACTCATTTTTTGACAGTTGTATGAAATTAATGAGTATAATGGCAAATTTACATTGGTAGGGCTAGCTGTCAATTTGCTTAACATTAATGACTCTCTGACTGAACATGTGTACAGATACGTAAAATTAATGTCTTTAGGATGATAATTACATAAGTAATTACACAGTGAGGTCTTAATAGACAATTCTCAGTAACATCAAAAATTCTATACCTAATCTTATTTAGTCCTTATTTCTAACTAAAGGCAAATAATCCCGGACCAAGGATTTTGCCACAGTACGAGTATATTTTTGTTTTGTTTTTATAAAACGTTGCCCCACACTAGGAGTTTCTCCAGTATTGTGGGTGCGTTTACAAACATTTAAACCCAATTACACAAATAGCAAAAATAACAGTATTATGTTTCGGCAGTGACCTTGAAATAATTACCTACGGCCGCTCGGTAGATAAACCTTCCGCGTCCATACATAACTGCCGCGCACTCGAGACTGTTGCGTACTGATATACACTGTGATTTCGAAGCGTGTCATTTCGGCCGTTTTCTATGAAGACATAATATTGTTACTTTTTTATACTGTGCCTTTGCTAATATTATAATATTATATAATATAGGTATTGAGGTATCATTAAGGCTGGTCTGCCTTTAAATACAAGGGTAGTCTTCCTGCCGTCTATGATTAAATTGTTTTCACACCCCAGTGATTTCTTGGGATCGAGATCAGATATCTAATAATATTAAGCCTTAGATTCGAGTAAAACAAATTATTATCTGCTTCAATGGGTTTGATTCTACGGTGAAGTACGCTTGATTTACGTTTTCCCGGTTAGAAAATATAATAAGGTACTATCATGAAATTGGGAGTTAGTCAGAAAATTGAGGGGCAATTCCCGTAATTTTTAAGAGCGTTCGCATTCTAATCTCATTAGCAATCTATCAAAAAATATGATCAATTTACCAATATTTTTGACAAGTTTGACAAATTGCGACTTGAATTTTAACGTTTTTTAAGTACGAGAGTTGGCCTTGTGATACTTAATCCACACAATGTAATGAATGTAAAATATTTCAACCGTCAAAATCATTCCAGTAGTTAAGTTCAAACGTGGGGTCACTAAACTCATTGAAAACACCAAAGACTTTGTAGTAAATTGTATGTTTTTTTTAAATAATGTAGGCTGAGTTTTAGATAAATTGCCGAATGATATTAGAGAAGTAAGTAAAACAAATACATTTATTCATAAATTGAAACTATTTCTGGAATCCAAGTCATACTACTCAGTAAAGGAGTTTTTAGAAGACAAATCGAATCCAAAATAAAAATCTCTCTCAAATACACCAAACATTAAGAAATATATATAATATAATATGGAATATAGAAAATCAAATATAAATATGAAAATATGAATACATAAATAATACCTAATATAATTTAATAATAATCAAAACACTTCTAAGAATTTCATAATAATTACCTACATTATTCATATTCAATACATAACTTCAAATTTACACCGATATACACAAACCCAATAATATATAATATGAATGTATAATTGTGTTATATAAATAATTATACACCCAATTAAACACATGTAATACTTAATTTATAATAATATTAATTGTTTGAATTGTTACTTATCCCTCTTCCTCTCTCCTAATGTTGCTGTGCCCGACAGGGTCCATATCGATCTTTTACTTGTTTATACCTTCTATGTACCTAATACATATGGAATGCAATAAAGAATTGAGTATTGAGTTCTTTCTAAGTATAGGAGGATATTATAACTCGATAATTTTATTACCTTTTGTCGATTTTGATCTCGTTATAAGACATAATTATGTAGGAATGAGGAAACCTCGTGATGTTTGCCTTCACAGGCTCTTGTTTGTCACGACAATCGCATTTCTATTAGATCGTAACCACAGGGCTGATTGTTATTAATATTGTTAAGTGCTTGTTAATAACTTTAATAATTCAATATTACGAATAGCTTACGGCAGTTTCTCAGTTTCATGAACTCGCATCTTCACTCGTAGGTATTGGGTACGAATTTACAGGGTCATATAAAATTTTATAGCGAAACTCCGCATACGTACCTGATGGTATCGATATCTCAACATGATAAAACGAAAACAAACCGGCCAAGTGCGTGTCGGACCACGCACAATGAAGGGTTCTGTAGTTGGGATGAATTTATCCTAAGAACAAACTTAACATTGTAGTACCTACGGCGCGCGGCGTTAAGTTTTTCGTGGTAATAATACGAAACACTTAACAACGAATGCACGTACGGGGACGTGTTATTCGGTGTTACACTTTTCTAAGTCAGGTAACACACTCTTGAAGAATATGTTCTCCTATGGAATGTATAGGGGAACATGTTTTTCAACTGCAAATGTAAGTTTGTACACACAATATTGAGTGATTTACCATTTATGACTTCTTATAGATTTCGTGTTATCTAATATATGTATAGAACTATTCCGGAGATAAGGGGGAGAATTCCCATTAATTAATTAATAAATTAGGTAAATTTTCATTTATTTTCTTTAAAACTATTTTTATAAAAACACGCCCTTTCATTTGATGTCACAGTTTTGCAAACTGTACCGAATGATATATCAAATGAAAGGGCTTACTGTGAGAAAAAAATGTAAAAAAAATAAAGAAGTGTAAAGGAGTGCGTAAAGTGTAAATAAAATATGTTTGACACCTGAGGGTGTCAAACGTTGGGCACGCCACTTGCGGCGATAAGTCCCCTCTTTGAGGAGTGGCTAGAGAGGCGCCACGGCGTCCTCACCTTCAGCCTGACGCAGGTCGTCACCGGACATGGTTGTTTCGGGAGGTTCCTGTTTCGTATCAGGCGGGAGCAAATGCCCAGGTGTCATCACTGCGTGGATCGCCCGGAGGACACGGTGGAGTATACGGTGGAGGTCTGCCCGGCTTGGGCATAGCATCGCCGTGTCCTCGTGGAGGCAATCGGTGGCGGGGATCTCTCGCGTCCGGCCCTGGTTCAGGCCATGGTACGGAGGGAGAGGGCATGGGAGGCCGTCACCTCCTTCTGCGAAGCAGTAATGCTCGCGAAGGAGGAGGCAGAACGCGTGAGGGAGAGGCCGAGGCCGCCGCAGGAGACATCCTGGGCGTCGGGAATCGCAGGCTGATTCCCGGCCACCGTAGGCGCGGGCTTGCGGAGGGTGAGCAGTGGGTAGCTCGCCGTCCGATAAGGACCAGGCCCGGGTCGACGGCGCGTTGTGTTCCACGCGCGCCTCAAAGAGATGTCAGCAAGTGAAGGGGTCCGATAGGACCAATGCCTACCGGGATTGCGGGAAAGTCCGAAAGGGATACCGTGGCCCCTGGCAACGTCCAGGCAACGGAAGGAACACGGGTGGGTTTTAGTCAGTAAGAGTCTGACACGCCCACACTAGGAATTTCTCCGGTATTGTGGGCGCGCTTACAAACATTTAAAATTGAAATTAATCGATAATTTCCTATCTAAAAAAATAATAAAAAAAAATATTATAATTTTAAATACCTAAACAGATAGATGAAAATTTACTATTTCCCCCTTATGTCTGAAACTACTGAGCCTAAAATTTTGAAAATAATACAGAAAATAGTTCTATACTTTTAGATTACAGGAAAACCTATAAGAAGTCTATGTTTTTTTGTGTAAACTTTACAGGCGTGATGGGTATCCATACCTAAACACGATAAAATAAAATAAAACTGATTTTATCACCTGATACTTCAAGTAACTACACTACCAGCGGTCGTCACCCCAATTTTTAAAAATAATTTTTATTAGTATATTTAAATAACAATAATAAACATCACTTGTGTCGAGTTTCACTAGTTAATTTATTTTGAACTTATAGACTTATAGCTTTTGTAAGCGAGGTACTGGACTGATTGGCCAAAGTGGAACTATATGTATTGCCATTTGTGGAGTATTTTATTGCACCCCATACTATAATAAAATGTGATGATGCCAATTTCCTACAGACCTATATGTATTTGAATAAGCCAGGCCCTTTACTATGTGTAAATAATTTCAACACCACTGCTCTCAAAACGGTGAAGGAAAGTATGAAGAAACCAGCATGTCCTAGAACCAAAAAAATTCAAAGACGTGTGACATCTACCAACCCGCACTGGGCCCGCGTGGTGGATTACAGCCCACTCACTCGCGATGAGGGGGGGGGGGGGGCTGTGTCCCAGCAGTGGGATCAATAGAGGCTGATTATTTTTATGCTACATTTGAATTCTGTACTTTAAGTTCACTCATCTTACCTTAATATTTAGCCAGCTAGTAGTAGTTTCAGCTAGTTAGTAAATCCAGATTTAGACCTAATTTCGGTTAGATACAGTAAATTCCTTGACTTAACTTGGTATTAGTATAGAACGTCGGCAGTATCTTTTGATCCCCTATAGATTGGGGAATAAATCTAAAATTATATTGCGTAAAGGTCTTATTAACATGTTTATTGGATTTCTATCGAATATGATTTCCTAGTACCTACCTAATATATTTGAAATATTGTTTGAATAAGGGATTTTTTCATATAATATTTTATTACGAGCATTTGTAAGATGCACGGGTCGATTGAAGGTTAGGCAACGCTTATCGCGGTCAGTTCGTAGACGCATGACCATCTTTACATATCGAGACCCCTCCGTGCCTCGGAAAGCACGTTAAACCGTTGGACTTGGCTGTCATTCGAAGCCCAAAAGTCTGACAACCAGTCTTACCAAGGGGTATCGTGTTACCCAGTTACTGGGTTATGGAAATCAGATAGACAGTCGCTACATATAAAATACTGGTATTCAGCTGCATCCGGTTAGACTGATAGCCGACCCCAACATAATTGGGAAAAGATTAGCCAGATTGATTATCTGCAATATCGTATTTAATAAATAATCTTACTATGTATGTTCTTGAAATTATGCATGAATATGATATTTTCTTAGTATTCAATATCCTATTAAAGTAATGTTGGTGTGATTCTTATAACCAGTTTATATACATATTGAAATAAATTTTATGAGTTTTTACTGCACTCTGAAGAAGGAATAATGTGAGCACTATATTCCGGGAACAGCGGAGTTATTAAAATGGCGTCCAGCCAGCTATTATATGTTTTATTTTAATATCACATATATCATCCACAGGAACTGTCTGTTAAATAATATGCCTGCTACCTACTTTATGTTAGATGTACCTATACTACTTTTATAAGTAATTGATATAGGTAGATTTAACATACAGTTAATACGACGTAATTGATACGACTCTAATCTAATAGCCAAATTAAGTTCTAAAATACTACACAGTAGTGAACAAAATTTAACTATTTATATAGGAATAATGCGGAAATTATTTGTTTGATCCACAGATTTTAAAACCGATTCACCAAAATACTTTTTAATTAAATGATCCATTCTCCAACCTTGCAAATTCTACAAATATTGGCCATTTCGTTCACGTTCATATGCCACCCGTTCAATCCCGTTTCCATTAATACACTGTCATTTACAAAGGTCGCAAAAACTCCTATAAAAAGAAAACAAATGCACAACGTCACAAGCGACCTACAGCTTCATACTACTCCATTAATAACAGGGGTATCACGAATGCCAAACTTCGACATTTAGCTACGATATGAAATAACTCCGTATAGTTACTTGTTCACTATATCGTCCAACTTGCTGCTAGTTAGTAAGCTCAGAATCATAGAGTAATTAGGTGTCGATCATATTAATATTAGATTTTGAATGAATATTAGACAGAAGTGACTATATCTTCTTCTTTTCGTGTGGTTAGCGACTAACCTGGTGTCAGAGTTTCAACGCCACCCATGAGCCTCTGACTTGGCTTCACGTGCCGTTGAGAAATATCCCTCAGGCATACCGGTTTTCACACGATGTTTCCACGACATAATTAATAGGAATTATAACATTGAAAACGTCATATTTTTTTATATCATTAATATTCTCTGAAAGATACTTTTTCTTTGAAGTAAAATAAGGAAAACTACAATTTACTTAGTACTATGTTTTAAGTGGAAAGATAATTAAAATAAATAGGTTTATGACTTATTTATAATATTACCCTGTTAGAAAAGCAGCAATTACGACGTAATGTAAATTAGTGTAAGTATTATCGCTCATAGGCATCTCTGGTTACCGCAAAGTTCTACCAGTTCTCAGTAAGGTGTTTGAAAGGTTGATGCTCAATCAAATGTTACGTCACTTTAATAAAAATTCCATCTTTCATGAACATCAGTACGGTTTCACCAAAGGGCGTTGTACCACTGACGCCGGTGTCACCCTAATAAAGAACATTTTTAATGCCTGGGAAGAAGCACAAGATGCCATTGGTATCTTTTGCGACCTCTCGAAGGCGTTCGATTGCGTAGACCATGAGACACTTCTGCTGAAACTGGAGCACTATGGGATTAGAAATACAGCTCTTGATTTACTAAGATCATACCTGAAAGATAGAAAGGTTAAAGTTCAAGTAAACGGCGTAAACTCATTGGGGTCTGAAATGGCAATGGGCGTTCCTCAAGGTTCAATATTGGGTCCATTCCTCTTTTTAGTTTACATTAATGATTTACCCCAATTACTTCAAAATCAACCGAAGATGGTGTTATTTGCAGATGACACATCATTGATCTTTAAAATCAATCGACGGTCACAAAATCTTGACGACGTGAATAGCTCTATTCTTCAGGTCCAACATTGGTTTACGGTTAATAATTTGGTACTAAATAAAAAAAAAACCAAATGCATTAGATTTCAATTACCTAATGTTAGAAGTAGCGAATGTGACATCATATTGAACGGAGAAAAACTGGAATTTATTAATCAAACTGTTTTCCTGGGAATCACATTAGACGAGAAATTACAATGGGGACCTCACATAACATCTCTTGCGGAGCGGCTAAGCTCAGCCGCTTATGCTGTTAGAAAGATAAGACAGTTAACAGACGTAGAAACCGCGCGATTGGTCTATTTTAGTTACTTCCACAGTATTATGTCGTATGGCATTTTACTGTGGGGTCGGGCTGCTGACATTGAATCCATCTTTATTTTGCAAAAGAGAGCTGTCAGAGCCATTTATAATCTACGTCACCGCGAATCTCTCAGGGAACTATTTAAAAGGATTAATATTATGACGGTACCTTGCCAGTTCATTTATGAAAATATTATGTATGTTAGAAAAAATCGACATCTTTTTAATAAAATAAGTGATAGACATAATTTTAATACTAGAAATAAAGATAAAATAGATCAACCATTTTTCAGATTATCTAAAGTACATACATCTTTTATGGGGTACTGTGTTAAATGTTACAAAATACCTTGTGATATTTTGCAATTAAATGAAAGAAAATTTAAAGCTCATATTAAAAGTACACTTTGTAAACAAGCATATTACAAATTAGAGGATTATATCCAAGATAAGAATGCTTGGAAACATGCTGGTCGTGCTCCATAGGATAATTTAGAATCAAGACAAAATCAAACTGGTTGCAAATTTAAGTGTATATTTTTTTTTTTTTTTTTATTGTATGACATTGATTTTACATTGTATGACCAATTCCTCGCACACTGACTTATTAATTGTGGAATCTTAGGAGAATCGTCTACTTTTACAATGTTTGTAAATATGTGAGCACCATGCATCTATCACATAATTAGTTTATCTGTTGTTGCTTCATTTTTAATTCTTAATTCTTTTTACCTATTGTGGTATAATAATTTTATTCTAGGTGCATCGTCCTCACATATAATTATATAACTAATGTACTATACAAAATATTGTAAAACATTTTTAAAAGAGTAACGGTGGAGTTTCTTGCCCATTCTTCTCCATACGAAAACTACCTTTTGGAAGGGGCAACTAGAATCAATTAATTTTTTTTGTAAATTTTTGACGTTCATAAGTGCCTTATACGGGCCTATTTGAAATAAATGATTTGACTTTGACTTTGACTTTTGCAAATAATATTTTCACGTCTATTATTTTACTTATCTTCGTTTTAAAACCCATAAATCTCGCCAAACTTCTCCGCAACTAACATTACTACCTGCAAAAGCATTCACGCCTTCAATAATCTGCGAGTAACAGCTTCCATCTTCCCAGTCACCAAAGTTTCTTATCGATGCAATCAATGCTGGATTGTTGGAAACGACTGTACTTAGGGGCGAATATTCCGAGTCTGCGATGTACCACTTCAATTTCCCTTAACTATGCATCGTTTTATCACATTACGTATTCACGACTACCTTGGGAACATAGTCTGTAAATGGTCAGCACCATACACAAAGACTTATAAATACTAAATTGTTACAGACTGGACAGTGGACAGCCAAATTATAAATGTCTTATATGAACCCAGCAGAAACTTGTCTTATTTTTTTATGTTGTAATTTTTTTATTTAATATAAAAGATATGCTGAAAAAAATACTTTTTGTATGTTAAACTACAACTAAAATTAACCACAAAATTACGGTACCGGTTAATTATTTTCAAAATATAGGAGCTATCTCCTTTAGGTAAGATTGTTAGCACCAATAACTTCTGTAAACTTCAAGCGAGATCAACATTCTTTACGTTATAATAACCTTGTATACAATTTTACTCCCCTCTCGAAGTAAGTTTCAGCGATAATATCGTAAAAAGACCATATTTACAAGACATAAATTTACCTAAACAACCGTAGTTACTGTCACTTGCAACGTTATTATCATTCGCATACTAAATTTACGCGGGTAAAATGTCGCATCTCATATTAAAAATATTCATATTCTTTGTTCTAACAGTAAATAGTTGCATTTTAGCGTTCACATTCAGCTCTCAGTAATGCTATTTCTGCATAGTGAGGTAAGCAGAATGTGCATATGTTAGGTGTTGTGTCGACTCCCCAGATAATTGCGCATTTCGCAGAGATCAGAAAACAATTTGATTTCACTGCAGTTGAAACAATGTTGTTGTTATCTGAAAACGGCAAATGTGAATGTGAAACTGGGAACGCTTGCAGATTGCTTGCATCGCAAACCGTCGCGTTGGTATGGTAAAAGTTATTTTCTAAATTGGTGGAAATTTAGTTTACGCAGGAACTTTGTAAGCAATTATTTCATGAAGATATCATGAATTAACAATATTAAAGGGAAATATTGAATTGATCCTCTAAAATTCTAAATAGTTATGGACCTTCTAATAATGAACCCTTTTTTATTAATTGAGCCTTTTTTAATTTTCCGGCCTTTTTTCACAGTTGGTCGCAGTGACTAAGCTAGAGCACCCCGACCAATTAGGGTGAAACTGTGAATAGTCGCGCGCGAACCGAGCGAGCGAAGCGAACGGTGCTACGGTGGCGGCCAGCGAGCGCTACATCTGAATTGGTCGCAGTTTCTTGGCTATTTAGTACTAGCTGCGCCCCGCGGTTTCATCCGATCTCGATCCCGTGGTAATAACGGGATAAAAAGTATCGTATGTCCTAACCCAGGTCATGGTATATCCATGTGCAAAATTTCATACAAATCCGTGTAGCCGTTTCAGCGTGAAAGCGTAGCAAACAGAATTTAGTTATAAAATAGTTTATTATAATTTAGATAGTAAGGATTTTTAGAACCACAAAATAGGAATTACTTGAGGTTCATAAAAAGAAGCGCAATCAGTATGTTACAGTGTTCGATAACATTTTTAGAAACGCAAAATGGGAATTATTAGAGGTATGATTAAATACATGACAATTTTAAACATTATGTTTTACGATATCCTATACTTAAGTGTCGAAAATGAACTAACAAAATGAAGTAGAAAGAAAATACTTTCATAATAACTTGTCTGTACTGTCATATTTTACTGATCTTTGCGTCTTATACGGAATGGACATTACATGGTTCATTGTCCAACATGTTTTGAGTTTGTGCCTTGTCACAAATGCGATCTTTAATGAGAAAATTACGAGTAAAACATTTTATAGGATCACACTGAAATCTAGGCACATTGTAAAGTTTTATTTTTTAATTTCTCTTCCATATTATATGGTATTCAAAAAATTCTCCAATTCAATACAAAATTGGATAACGTCAAGCGCTGAAGCAGCAACCGATTATTACATAGAAACCTTTAGATTGTGCGAGTCTACCAAATGAATAGGTACCTCGTTATCTCAGGCTACCCTTTGAAGCGCACAGCTGATACCTGAGATCTATTATGACGTCATAACTTTCAAAGAACATCTGAGTCCCTTATACCGAACTCATAATGCTACCTGATCTCGAACATTTAACCGTTGGTAGTGGAAAACGATCCGTTGACGTTCTGTAGGGACGGAGTTGAATACTCAATATGCTATTTAGGTAAAAGGGTTTATCGATGATGGGAAATTCGATAATACCATCACGCAGGTTTGCGGGCTTTATTCATAATAGAAAATGGGAGTAAACACGTTGATATTCAGCATGTGTGCGGGCATTCATGTCGGTAGGTTGGTACAAGGGGTCGTATTGTGAAATCCATCAATTTTCATAATAAGTGGGTGACTTATACCTCGGTGTATGAAGGGTAACGTTATATCGACGTGGGTATAGATCGATTAGAACTCCTTACTGGTTCTTTGTGATTTACAAAATTATTAGAACGTGGTTATTGTAATTAGTGAAGTTTTGGGTAGGTATCAAATTCAAAATTTTAGAATTGCAAATAATGTTCGTTCAGTAATGAGTTTAGTGACGATGTCATTTTGTTTCATTGTTTAAAATTCACAAACAATGAATTGCATGTTTTGAGAAGAAACGAAAATAACAAAGCTAGGTATTTATTACTGCTGTTATATTTTGTTATTCTGTCCGATGAAAGATAACTTTTTAATTATCTACGTATTTTTATAATAATGAAAATCAAAACAATTTACGGCTTTTCTTCGCATGCATTTTATTTAATTAACCGAATGGTTTAAAACTCATGACGAATTCATGATTTGGTTAAGTAAACACGTATGCACTTTTTTTTTAAGTGACTCTAGTTTGAAGACAACAATGTTCTATTATAATGATTTTTACATACATACATAAACTCACGCCTTCTTCCCATGGCGGTAGGCAGAGACTACAGAACGCCACCTGCTACGATTCTTACATACTCCTTTTGCCTCGTTTACGTTCATACATCTGGTCATACACGCACGCCGCTTGCGAGTACTACGCACCTGTCCTTTCTGAAGAACATCACCAATAAGGTCAGTTTATGTCCTCCTAGGGCGTGCTCTCCCGCCGTTTTCAGTCACATCTGCCTTGATAATGATTTTGATTTGCTATTGTTGTTCAATGTCTATTATTATGAACAGTACCTCCACTAACATGTTATTACAGCATTTTGTAATTATCTCTCCAATCACACCAGCGTCCCACGCCGTCACAATTGTTACCTAGTTTACGTGTTAACCAATATCGAGTAATCCAGTCCGTGCACCATCATAATCAATTATGTTGAACGGCCATCGATTTATAGCCCGAGATTAGATCACGCCGAATAATATTAACGTATAAATGGCTACATCCTCCTGGTTCATTGGAATCTGTATCGTACTGAAACGTGCGGCGCCACCTGGGACTAATTATTGGAAGTTGCATCAATGTATTATCCTACCACCCTTGGGCTTACGGTAGACCAACCAGGGCCCTATTTAATGTACCTGTCAATGCTGGGAGGAGCTCGTGTCTAAGTAATAACAGCCGCAAGGGTCGACCCATTAGGCTAAGCTACGCTTGCCGGGGTTGGTCCGTGAATGGGTGACCATTTACATATCAAGACTTCTCCGTGCCTCAGAAAACACGTTAAGCCGTTGGTCCCGGCTGTCATTCGTGGATCTTTGGCAGTCGTTACAGGTCGTCAGGAGCCCGAAAGTCTGACAACCAGTCTTACGAAGGGGTATCGTATTACCCAGTAACTGATGGGTTGTGGAGCTCAGATAGGTAGTCACTCCATGTAAAATACTAGTATTCAGCTGCATCTGGTTAGACTGGAAGCCGACCCCAACGTAGTTGGGTAGATTAGGCACATTGATATTCAATGCGATATTTATTTGTCAAAATATTATAAAACTGTCACATTTTCACGAAAGGTGCTGTTTGATAAAGTAGAAAAATATATTATGAGAAAAAAATTGTTGTATTGTCGCCTATCATTTGTCGCTTGTCGGTTTTATTAAATAAGCGCCTGGTTCTTCCTGGTATGATAAAAGGTGACTCAGCATTATAAGGTTACGAGAGCAGCCCGGCTATGGCGGCCAATCTCAGCGGAGACTAGCCTTCGGCGCGGGAGATATAACTTCCAATTCATGACTATGTCTGTTTGAAAATGCATAAGGTAGAGACTGCAGGAGGTACTTTGGGGAAATTTAGATAATTACTGCTGCTAAATAAAATACGATGTCATAATTATTTAAAACTAGCTGTTGCCCGTGGTTTCGTCTGCGATCCAGGATGAAAAGCAGCCTATGTCCTTTTCCGGGTCACGGTCTACCCATATGCTTAAATTTACCTAAATCTGTTCAGCCGATTTAGCGTGAAAGTGTAACAGACAGACATAGAAACTCACTTTTTCACTTATAATATTAAATTAGGACTAGATGAGGAGCTTGTGGCTAAGTAATAACTGCCGCACGGGTCGATCCATCAGGTTAAGCTACGCTTGCCGGGTGTGGTCTGTGGATGGGTGACCATCTTTACATACCGAGACTCCTACGTGCCTCGGAAAGCAAGTTAAGCCGTTGGTCCCGGATGTCATTCATGGATCTTTGACAGTATATACCTACGCGTCGTTAGAAACCCGAAAGTCTGACAACCAGTCTTACCAAGGGGTATCGTATTACCCAGTTACTGGGTTGTGGAGGTCAGATAGGCAGTCGCTCCATGTAAAATACTGGTATTCAGCTGCATCCGGTTAGACTGGAAACCGACCCCAATATAGTTGGGAAAATGCTACTCAGATTGATTGACTAGATGAGAGACAAAAAACAGTAGTGTTTGCAAAAATAGTGAAAAAGATATCTGCTATTAATGCCTTAAATAGCGTTTCTGAATGTTTAGACTCCTACAAAAACTATAATTAATATATTTATTTACTGTGGTATTTGCTTCCGTTAGCAAAATGAACAGTTATTAAATAATTTTTTGGTAATATTGCTTAATTTGAGTTAAGATAATTGCTAGTAAATTGGTATGTTATTAAGATGAAACCTAACAATGATTACATCAGGAAATAAACTATGATGATGGTGTCATGATCATAGTTTATTTCCAACTACACCCAAAAAAACAATTACAAATAAATATAAGTGGTTCTGAAACTACTTATATTTATTTATAACTATTTTTAATAATCCAGGTGTAGTTAAAGAATTTATAGGCAACCTATATCTTAAAAGGCGTCGATAGAGCTGTGATGTCAATGGGCGTACTTTTTCTTCGTTTATTACAAGAAACTGCAAACGTACTGCCACTACCCTTATACTACACACTACTATTTTTTGGCAAATTATAAGTGCAAATTCAACCCTTACAACAATCTAATATACTCGTACACACAAATTGTGCCTAAATAATGTATGTATATCGTATCTTCTAACCACATGAATCTGTTTCAAACAAAGCTTTATCTCATCGTAATCGTCCGATCTCATTGAATGTGTCAAATGGAATGTTAGTGCAATGCTTTTAAGATAATAATCTCCGAGACATTAACGTGAGAATCGACGGGTACCTACCTATATATTATACTAAGTGACAAAAAGTGGGTAGTAGTTAGAAACGATTTCAACTGCATATTCATTGATCTGGGAATGTTAACATAGGCTACTTATCGAGATAATATGGATTTTTGAAACTAGAAAAACATCATAAAAATCCCTTACCACTTACTAGGCCGAACTCATTTAATACTTGTCCATTTACCATCGACTCGAAAAGTTGAACTTGTGCTAGTATAACCTATTCCGCCAATGCCACGTTCTCAACGCTCTGCAATTACGTAAAAACAAAACCTTGTTACAAAATACTGACGCATTATGCTGTGTGAATTTTTCCTATGTTATCATTCCCAGATCAATGAATGTGCAGTTGAAATCGTTCCTAACTACTACTCACTTTTGGTCAATTAGTATATTATATACCCATCGATATGCTTGTGTCTAAAAAAAAACGTAAAGTGCGCGCAGCAGAAGTCTGCGCGCGGCTGAAATCAGAACTAATCATATGCCTAATCTTAATCTATATTAATATTATTAATAAAGATTTAATATTTATTTTAAATATAACAGTATAGAATTAAGCACGCCACCAGTCGTGCCATAAAATATTATCTAGTAACCGATGACTTGAGATCCACAACACACAGGACATTAATATCTCTAGCTGTGTTATCTTGTAGTCTATGGTAGCTTGTTTATACAAGGCAAGTTGAATAGAAGATTTAAAAAAGCTATATATCAGGGAAGGTGACCCTTGACCGGACTAGATGCATTCAAAAGAACAAACTGATAGAGTTGAACTGCTGTTCAAATCTCTTCAAGTACCTATCCTTAGTTCTTTAGCCCGCGTTCTCGTATTTCAACTGTTACTAAGTGCTAATGGACAGTTGAACGTACCTACCTTTTCACATTATACTGTCTATTTTTTGCTGAAAGTCATTAAAAATGTACAAACTCAAAGGGACATTTTGTATTGCTTCTAAATCTGTGAGGTCACTGCCTCTCAAGCCATTTCGCCGTTTATTTGTTTCGATATCCGGTCCTTTGACAAAACCGTTAGGCTGCAACTTTTACTCTGTGTAATAAACATTCTAACTTTAATAGGTTCTACGTATTAAGGCCTCAGTAACATGATCTGAATGAGTCCCAAACTTTTGTTTCAGCTTTTCATACGTTTTCAAAACAACGTTCATGGCAAAGTTGAACAGTTTTATTTCGTGTTACAAAACTACATTGCAAATCATTTCATAAAACACTCATTTAATAATGAAATATTTCTTGTATAGAGCACGATCTACAAAAAGAGTAACGATGGAGTTTCTTGCCCATTCTTATCCATACGAAAACTATCTTTTGGAAGGGGTGACTGGAATCAATTCTATTTTTTTGTAAAAGCTTCGTTTAAAAGTGCCTTTTATGTGCCTAATAGAAATAAATTCTTTGACTTTGAATGGGCTGCATTATTTCCCTATTAATATGTGGGGCGGGGCACCTCCTCTGTAAAAAAAACTGTGCTGTTATCTTTTAGAAATCCATGTGAAGAGATGGTGTCTTAAAGCAAAAAGGTCACTAAAACAAGAGGTTACCTCAGATATCTCAGAATAGATAATCATCTGTTCTACATTAAAATATTACCTAAATGGCTTTGAAAGTAAAACAATAATTAAGGTCAAATTAGGCAAGACAACTAAAACAACTCAAGCGCAAGACCATGTCGTTATTACTATAATTTATTCAAAATCTGACACTACAGTTTTAACAAGAGCTATAATTTTTACGTCCAATATATTAAATATAAGATTTTTATCTCCTTCCGTAATATTATAAAATATAATTTGATCTAAATCAGGGTTGGATTGTTAGTCGGAACAGAACAATCATGATTAATGAAATCCTACCCAATAATCAATCAAATAAGAACTAATAAAATGTAGTTGGACTCAGAAGGTTATATGTGTACAGTCAACGTACGAAAACCTTAATCATATTGAGCCGGCCCCTACACCTACAATAAGTTTGCGCAATATGATTGAATCAGTCCTTGCACTCAAACGATCCATTATTTTCTCGCAATATATAACACTAGCTGCGCCCCACGGTTTCACACGCATACATCTTAATCCCGTGGGAATATCGGGTTAAAAAGTTTTCTATATCGTAACCCAGGTCATGGTCTACCCATGTGCCAAATTTCATCTAAATCTATTCAGCCGTTTTAGCATGAAAACGTAACAAACAAACTCACTTTTGCATTTATAATATTAACTAGCTGCGCCCCGCGGTTTCACCCGCATAAGTCTCGGTCCCGTAGGAATATCGGGATTAAAAGTAGCTTATGTTCTAACCCAGGTCATGGTCTACCCATGTACCAAATTCCCCTCCAAATCCGTTCAGCCGTTTTAGCGTGAAAGCGTAACGAACAAACAAACAAACTTACTTAACAAACAATATTGTAATTGCAAATCATATTTAATTATTGAAATCCGAACTATTCGGACACTAACAAATTTATTTGACTTGATTGTTGTAACATTGTATAATTTGCTTCTTTGACAATATTATAATTACAAATCATAATTAACTATTTAAATTCGAATTATTTTGACATTTACTTAACAAATAGCTTTTGACTTAATTTACCTCTTTGACAATAATTATTGTAATTACAAATCCTAATTAATTATTTAAATCTGAATTATTTTGACATTAACTTAATTTGGCATCTTGACTTAAAATACTGTAAAAATTGTAATTAATTATTTTTGTATGCCTCTAGCAGGCAGATCATAGCGCACTTTAATACCAAATATGACCAACCACTGTACATATGTATCACAAATAAAATATTTCTGATTACTTTCGAATTTATAATATTTAGAATTGTAGTTAGGATTGATGGCTCTTATGCTTCAATAGGGATCCAGACACTATCAGTAATAATGACATTAATATTAGGTCTTTACCTATGAAATTGCCGTTCTGCAGTACTGGCCATTTCAAATCAAAATAATTTTTGTTTGGCTAAGAATTCTAATTTCATATTAATTTTATTTTAAAAACATGTTTTTTTTTTCCAAAAGTAGTCATTTGTTTATTGATTAGTGTTACATTTTCATCGCATTTCAATCTTTTTCGTCATCATGGATACGTTAAAAATTCGAGTAATTATGGAATATGAGTACCGTCGTGGCAGCAACGCGGCGCAAGCGGCACGCAACATCAACGACGTTTACGGAGCTAACACTACAAACCAACGCACCACCTGTTATTGGTTTGCTCGCTTCCGTTCTGGAAATTTCGACCTGAAAAATGAACCTCGCGGTCGTCCGAAGACTTTGGTCGACAATGACGAATTAAGGGCGATTGTGGAAGCTGATGATACACAATCTACGGCTGAATTAGCAGCAGCTTTCGACGTTAGCGTCAAAACAATATTGGTCCATTTGCGTCAAATTGGCAAGGTAAAAAAGCTTGGCAAATGGGTGCCCCACGAACTCAATGATCGCCAACGCGAAGTACGCGTCGAGACGTGCCTTGCACTGCTCAACAGACACACAAATGAAGGAATTTTGTACTGCATTGTTACCCGCGATGAAAAATGAATTCTGTTTGATAACTGCAAGCGCTCAGCAAGTTGGTTGGATCCTGGTTCAGCACCTAAACAATACCCTAAACGAAATTTACCCCTAGAAAAGTGATGGTCACTGTTTGGTGGTCTAGCGCCGGTGTGATTCATCACAGCTTCTTACCAAACGGGGTGAGCATTACTGCAGATGAACACAATGATGGAGAAGCTGGCACATCTCCAACCAGCATTGGTCAATCGCTCGTCTCCGCTGCTCCTGCACGACAACGCGCGACCTCATACTGCACAGCAGACGGTCTCCAAGTTGCAAGAACTGGGGTTGGAAGCTTTCTCTCATCCGCCCTACTCACCAGACCTTGCGCCTACAGACTATTACTTTTTCCAGAATTTGGATAACTTCTTGGCGGGAAAAAAATTCAATACCCGAGAGGCAGTACAAAATGCCTTTGAAGAATTTGTTGCCTCCCGTCCAGCTGATTTCTTTAAGAAGGGCATCAATAAACTGCTACTGCGTTGGCAAAGATGCATTGATTGCATGGGTGATTACTTCGATTAATACAAATAAAAAATACATGAAAAAAAAATCGTTTAAATTTTTTCATACAAAACGGCAATTTCATAGGTAAAGACCTATTATTACTGTCATTCTTTCCAATATTGACGTAAAACTATTAAAATATGGTAATATTATTAAGTGCCGGATAAAGTGCCGTTAGCGGCATAATAGTGGCGCTACCTCGGCTTGGCTAAAGTACCCTAAGAATTGCATTGTCATTGTCACTATCACTGTCACTGTCACTTGTTATTTTGTTTGATTGTTGAGGTTAGTTCGCTGTAAAACACCACATTCCCAAAACATTACATTTATTGTGCCTAAACGGACCCTGGCGTTGTGTGGTCAGAGTTCTAACCTAACCTAACCAACTTCTCAGCCATTTTCATTTGCTAAGTCAAGGGGATATGGCTACACTTAACTTTAGCTGGCTATAGATGAAAAAAAAATACATTAGGCTTTCCTCAAAAACAAAATAACAAGTGACAGCGACAATGACAATGCAATGCTCAACAATCAAACAAAATAGCAAGTGACAGTGACAATGCAATGCTTACGGCACTTTAGCCATGCCGAGGCATCGCTACTAATGCCGCACTTTATCCGACAGGGATAAAGTATCCCTATCGGATAAAGTGCCGCTATTGTACTATATACACTTCCTTAAAATATTTAGATCACATCATTATTCCAACTACCACACTGTCAGTAGTAATGACAATAAGTAATTGAATGTAATGTCATTATTACCGATAGTGTCTGGACCGCTAATGTTTTCGCGTAAGCAAGACCGCGCAATACGTATCTATTCTACACGGTGCAATTAAAATATGGGGCAATAAAAATTTAACTCGCTCAAACTTTTATTCAATCATTGCGCAAACTTCAATGTTAACCCTAAACGGAACACTTGATTTCTGTTTGTCTAATTTATCGGTTAGGACCCGGCTTAGAACGTGAAGGCCTAGACAATTGGCAATCGCTTTCAAAGCGTTTCGTATTTCTACATCAGTTTTCAACGGAATTGAAATTAAGTCGGATTGTCAAAAACGTATGAAAAAGGTAGCATGTCATGTCAGTCCCATACATTGTTGACCTTTTCGTCATCGTTATCGTTGATACAATGTCACTATGTCTAGGACTTCTTGTTTTTATTGTAAAATTTTATCACCCCAAAACATTTGTAAACGAGGCGGAGATAGAATCCATCACAAATCGTATATCTACGAATTGCTTTCGTGGTGCGCGGCCCAGTTGACGGACATCAGACAGAACAAAACACAAGCGTGCGTCGTCTATTTTCCAGGAAGCTTCTACAGTGTCTTAGAAGCTTCGACTCAAACATCTTGGATTATGGAAGGAGCGGTTAGAAAAAGGTTCGTATTTTAAAATACAGAAAGTCACGTCTAGAATGACGCGAAAATGACGTATACATCAATCATTGACAACACTAACGAGCTTAATGAAACAAAGTTCAAAAGTGATCAATGTTTTCATAAGATGATTATACAAGAGTTTCTATGTTTTTGCAGTAACTTATGAAAAATAAGCCATCTTATCTTTCTGCCTTTTTGCTTCGAATAAAACAAGAATTTATTTACAGATACATTATTTCAAGAGAAGCATATTTAAGTAAAGTCATCAGTTTCTTTATCAGAGGTTAGTTTATTTTTGCATCGAGATTGATTAATTTTGCACTTCATCACACCACCTTATTTAAACAAACATCTTCCAGAGAAAAACAACATGTTTATTTTCCAATCTTATTGGAAATATTCGAGCCATTTGGGTTGGAAACATTTGGGCTATGGGGTCCAAGGGCCCACTTGGTTTTTCGAGAGATCTCCAATGGGTTGGTCGACTCTTCACGTGACCAGAGGGCTGGCCTATTTTTTGGCCAAAATCGTCAAATACAATGTGGCAATGCTGCCAGCGTTTTTGGCACTTTTACTGTTGACAGCGATGCGAACGAAGTTTTTGATGCCCTATGATTCTTTCCCTTCCTTTTTGTATACATTGTATAGTACATATTATTATTAATTTAAAACTGTTAACTTACATTATTATGTACCTAAATGTTATCTTATTCGGTACTTACTCGAATTCATTTTTATTTTGTAAGAAGCATTTTGTTCTGCGATAATACCAAGCTAAAGTTGAACTGCTTTCCGCAATCTGTACAGTGAACTATGACCTTATTGGGTTAGTTCACGTCTCATTCGACCTCACATTTATCGCACTAGTGTTTCTAGGATACAAAATAATGCTTTTTCAAGTAGGTTTTAGTACTAGGTAGAGATTAAATATAATGAATATGTAGACCAATATTGCATAGGTCAATGACACATTTTCAATATTTTAATTTAAAAAAATGGTAATAGGATTAGTTACTATTAGGAAATGTACAAAAATAATGTCGAATTGAAAAAAATCCCCACATAATATGAGTACGAGTAAAATTTTGCAATAAAAATACTAATCATTCAATTATTTTTTTACAATAATGATTGTATAAAAAATAGACTGTAGTACCTCGCATTTAAGCACAATATGCGTGAGTCCCTACACGCATTTAAATACTGGCTATTGTTCAAAATCGTCCCTGAAATTGATTTCATAGTCAAACACAAAAAGTATAGACATTTGTAGCAATAATAGACTTCCCTAATCAATTCCGACTGCTAATAATTATAATTATAAATGGCTACGCAACTAATAAATTTAAAAGCGCACACGCACTACGCATATATTAAAATTATTAATATCACAAAGCTATTTCTTTGTAAAGCAGTGTGTCCACTTGCAACCAAATAGGCAACGTGGGTGATAATAGGTTGCCTGAAACTGTAATGGTTTGCACTCCCACACACAATTCAATATTATTATGAAGAGATGTGTTATGAAAACTGTGTACCAATTACTGGCGGATTTGATAGAAAAACAATATTTTTCTTCATTGAATATAAAATATAATACTATATTATTATGTATAACTTTTTTGAAGAATATAAGAATATAACATTTAAAAAAACTTTATGAACTTTTCATATACCTTATACCCAAATGACAGAAAAGATCTTCCTCATTTACAATGTTAGATATCAAGGAAAAATGGCCTATACAAGAGACAAAAGTAGGGAAAGGCCAAAGAATCGGTGGATGTACTGTGTGAAGGATGATATGGCTAGAAAGGGGGTGACTACCGAGATGTCTGATAGAGAAGTATGGAAGTAAAAGACATGTTGCACCGACCCCAAATAAATAGATAAGACCCGGATTCCACCAAAGCGGAGATGAGCGGAGATGTGCGAAGTGAAGAGGAGAGGAGATGCTTGACAGCTAGGGTGTACCCACCGAAGCTGTGCGGAGATGCGTAATGGCAAGACCGGCGCAGATATGTGTACTGGCTAGAGCGGAGCTGAGCTGCGCGCAGCGACCGTTGAAAGTGGCGCGGATGTGGCAGACAGGTTGTTTTTAACTAGGGCATCTCGCAGTTGACGAATAAGATCGTGGCTGCTTAACCGGGCTTTCCTGCGGCTCCGCTGCGTGACGTCGCCAGCTTGCGAGGCACAGCTCACATCTCTGTTTTGTTCGCGCTAAGTAAATATGTGACATCTCTTCTCTTCTATGCTCAACCGTATCCACTGAAGCTAAGCAGAGACGAGCTATGTAAATAACAAAATCTTATTGGTTGTTTCTAACACATCTCCTTTCCGCTCGTCTCCGCCTAGGTGGAGTCTGGGCCATATAATAGGAGAGTGATGACTTCAGTCATTATGTTGCCCATTTTACCTAAGTTGGGCAACATAATGTGGCATAGTGTAAACTGTTCTTAATATCGCACACGCAATGCCGATAATTATTAAAATCATTAAATTGTAACAATTGAACACATTCGTCACGGCAACATAATTACGTACCCACGTCTACATTATTAAAATTTATTGATTGATACAGATTTTTATTGGCATATTTGATTTATGATTGCTTCTGAAAAATGTTTTTTATTAATATTCAATAAGTTTCACAACAACAAATAATAAACTGATTGCTCTATTCGAATACCAGCTTCGCACGGTTTTTACGACTTGACAAAACAGAGATTTCTTTACTCATTAAATGTATGTTTATTAATGTAATAAACACAAAAATGTTTCGGAGTAAATGTTCTAAATAGCGGTGAAAGCTAGAAGAACAACGCGGTCACAGTATAGACAGACACAGTAAGCGACTTAAATCCTAACTAATATTATAAATACGAAAGTGAGTTTGTTTATTTGTAATGCTTTTAAGCTAAAACGGCTGAACGGATTTGGAAGAAATTTGGCATATGGGTAGACTATATGACCCGGAAAAGGACATAGGCTACTTTTCATCTTGGATCGCAGAGGAAGTCGCGGGAAACAGCTAGTTTTTTACAATATTTATAGGTTTTTTAATGACCGCAAAGTCTGTTTGAGCACACGGTCTGATAGTTAAAGCCTAAAATAATCATTTTAAGTCTTATTTATGCGATATCCGAAACAAAAGTTAGCTTGTGCCATGTTGGTAAGAACGATAAAGGTTTGGAAAGGGTTCCGGATTCAGTTTAACATGTTCTTCCAGGCATGCAAACACTTTGACTTACTTTTACTAACTTTTCATTCCTGACTAGGAGTTCTTGTAGTTTCTTGCCCGTTCTTCTCCATAGAGATCTACGTTTTGGAATGGGCAACTACCTTCAACTTTCTGACTAACTGAGCGACTCTTTGAAAATTCAAAAATGCCTGTAAATGGTTTAATTGAAATAAATGCTTTGAGTTTGAGTTAGGGCCATCTAAGTTTTGATGGCCCAGGAAGTTATTTTAGAAAACACAAAACGGCAACAACAGTTGATCCGTGTTAAAAAGTCCAAATATCAACAAACGTCACATACAAACAGGCCGGGGTTTGAATGTTCACTAGCTACGTCCAATACAAAGCAGCCATGCGTTCGTAGTAAAGTAACACAGTGTTTGCGAGTTCAACAAACAAAATAAAGTCAGAAAGTGGTGCTCACCTATGCGCAACTAAATTAAAGCGCAATAACAAAATTCTGGGAATAATACCATTATTTGTTGATTTATCGAGAAAACAACATTGATGGACTATCAGATTCTCGGAAACCTTTGTACTATGTATGAGTGTTGTCATCAAACACGTTGAAACACTTTATATGGATTTTCGTAACTCGTAAAGCTTTTTAAGGCGAGAATAACTTTTAATAATTTTATGCTGAAGATCACGTCTAAACGAGTAGTGTTACTAATGATTTAGAAAAAATATATGCTAAATTAGACCATAATCTTAATAACTTAATGTGTGAATATTTTAGATTATGTTTATATTACATAGTGTAATTAATTTGTAAAGTTATGTCTGACGCGGATAATTAAACTTTTTCTGAAACTTTCACCGTATTTTTTTTTTTTTTAACCTACGCATTTTATTAAAATACTTTTTATTTTATGTATATTTTTTTTAATAATGCCTCTTATTTGGGACAGTGCTCCTTGATGGGCAAGTCCTATTAAGTAGGCAGGAGGTACGACGCGTTGCTTGAGCTCAGCATAGAACACCCAAGCTAACCACTCAAGGTCAATAGCATTTAGTCGCGTCTTAAGAAGATTCAACGAATAAATTCAGTTCAAAAATTGTCTATAGAAAGTACCAACATAAATATATATGAAACAAGGGGCCAGAAACAGGAAATACGATAGCAAAAGATTTCAAGTTTTATGACAATATTTCTACGTTACATTAACTAATGTCATAGAAACGACAGCAATAAAACGCAATGGATTGTAAAACTAAAATCGAAAATTCGTGTTCATTTTATCGAAGCTAACATCGAAAGAATAACTGTGTTGTTTCAGTACTGTTTGGGTTCTGAATACGGTAAACTTATGTTCTACTTTTGTAACAACTTTGCTAACAAAAACATTCCAAGTTTGTCTATTAAGAGCATGATGAAGAGAACTGAAGGAACATTTGTTTTATTAATCCCTGACCGTTCACGTAACTTGTGCAGAAATTTCGCTCCAATTACTTTTTTTCTTCGTTCAGCTGTAAGATATTTGGGCGAAACTTTTTCTGAATTATGAAGGGAGTCGTATGCTTTTAAACTTAAGAAATATTACCAAAGTCAAAGTCAAATCATGGGCACAATTTACAAAAACATTGAATTGATTCTAGTTGCCCCTTCCAAAAGGTAGTTTCGTATAGAGAATCAGGATTGAAAATCTTATAGGATTGTTCTTTGAAAGTCCAGATGCTGCTAATCATAAGGATTAAAATAAATTTACAATTAGAGAGACAAATTTGTTAGACATAAACAAAAAAAATATTTAATATTTATTTTGTTGTTGTTGCATACATTATAAGAAGAAAAACAAAAGAAGATATAAAATATTTAAAATTAAGAAAAAATTAAATAAAGCTATAAAAAGACGTTTTATAGGTACATGTTGGCTCTAACTAAATTGCCAGGCCAGAAAAATATAATAAATCTGTCAATTTGTGACAAAAGTAAATAAATAAACATCCACTTTGTACAATTAGTGATTAAAATAAATAAACTGTAGATAATGATAGTATTTTAAATATCAAAAACTAAAAAAACAATACCATAAGGATTAAAAAAACAAAATGTATAAAAAAGATTGGTAGTCTGTACTGCAGCATAAAAAATCACAAGATGTATCCCTATCATAATTTTCTAGCACCTTTATATTTCTATATAGAAATTGAAACGAAAGATCAAAATAGGCTTAGGAAAATGCATAAGTTGTACCTTCCCTTACGAGTAGGTGTGTTTAAACTATACGAATACCTTGCAATATGGAATTCCGTGCGACGCATTATTCTAAGTAAATTATGGTGCTAACGGCAAATACTAAAATTGTTCAAATATCACGCGTTGTTGGCTTGCGGTGTAAGATGATAAGCTAAGGTTTATTTGTTGCACAATTTTGTGTTGAATTATGAAATTGGCGGCTGTTATCGAGGTTTTGAGACGAAAGGTTAATTCATTAGGATACACTGATAATTAGGTCAGAAGAGTGGCAAGTGAGTGTAAGAATAAAAAAATAAATAAGGAGCAACACCACAGATGGCAAATAGTTATTCCGTACTATATACCTGAAAAAATGGCGTTTCAGTAGTCTGTAAACCTTTGAATTTATAGTGTTCTACAGAAATTACGTGAGGTATAGACCTTTTATCCTTTTACACATTCTCTGCCTTTGTCATTTCCGCGAGCAGCGTAGCTCGACCTTGCAGATCGATCGATATGCGTTGTACCCATCAAGCAGTCCCTTCGGTAGCCAGTACTTACAAACCCATATAAAAACCGTAACCAACCCATAATTGTGTCCCCCATATAGTTTTTTACTATCGTCTAATAGCGTCATCTAGTTTCATGGCCCGATCGTTATTTACAGGCGCACTCACGAATCTCCTGGTCTTGATGTTGCAAGACCTCTGCCATTGTCGTGAATACATGGTGAACGTGATATAATTGTTTAGTGAATCCGTGCTTGGAGTGTTTGTAAATTGTGGGACAGTGTACTCTGGTTTGTTGCATGTGTTTGCGGTAAGAGACACAGTAAATAAAGATACTTGCTGTGCTCTTTTGCAAGAGACCTTGAGTTGTTAAGCCTTTATATGTTGAGGTAATTGTTTTGTAAATAATATTCGCAAGTGGAATAAGTCTGTTGCATCAGTGGAAAATTGTATGAATTTCAAGTTAACGTAAACATTATACCAACTCGAGTGGGTTGTTGTTCTAATATTTTCTCTTTATATTTTCTGAGACTCGAATTGAGGGGCTTGTGGGTAAGTAGTCGCACGGGTCGACTCATCAAGTTAAGCTTGCCGCGGTTTTTCTGTGGAAAGGTGACCACCTTTACATACCGAGACCCCTCCGTTCCTCGGAAAGCATACCTACGTTAAGTTGGTCCCGGCTGTGATTCATGGATTTTCGACAGTCGTTACGGGTCGTCAGAAACCCGCCTGACAACCAGTCTTTCCAAAGGGTATCGTATTACCCAATGACTGGGTTGAGGAGGTCAGACAGGCAGTCGCTCCATGTAAAAAATTTAGCGGCATCCGGTTAGACTGGATTTCATCCCCAACATAGGTGGGAAAAGGCTAGGCAGGCAGATTTTCTGAGATTCAATTTTGAGTGCAACTTACAACATCGTAAGTTGCACTTTTTACAACATAGTACCCATGTTGATTATAAGTTACTTAACATAAAGGCGATATTCATTTACTTAAACTTATACACATTTACAGCACAAACTGCCAAGTTTTAACCCTATTAATACTGTCCCCATTCCGAAACTCCGGCAAGGAAAGTGTTGTTGAACATTATTTCAGTAATGTGTAAAAGTTTGACTTAAGAAACTTGGCTACCAATGCAATGCATTGCAGTTTCAGTTGAGGACCAAGTTTCTAATTAGTACCACGTTTAAAGAAACTAACATACCCATATGTGTGTCTAGCTATGTGACTGTAATGTCGCTTTTGTCTGAGGAAGTCTCTTTGGATGTGGATTTTAAATTAACTTACTACATTTGTTATCGGTACCTTTTTTAGTTACTAGTGATCAGTAGGTAACTAAATTATCTTACATTTTCCAGGATCAACATTTTGTGTAAAAATTAATCTTTTCAGTCCTGTTTTTTCGATTTGATAAAGTTTACTTTATCACTGCATCGCCCCATAATTTTTTAATAAGAACAATGGTCTGTTTCTGGAATTATTGAGTATTTCCAGGGTATTGGAAGGTTTAGTGCGCAAAAAATAATGCAGTTGTATACATAGCCAAAAGATTTACACGATTAACTAAAAATGTGAAACATGAACACAATAAAAATAACATGAAATACGATTTCGAATATATTGATTGGATTGGTTAAAAAGTCCCGAGTCAAAGCCTTTTAAAAATGCATTGGCGCAAAAATAGTGGCGCGACCAAATTTTTTTAAAGCCGCAAAACTATCGGCTTGATACGTTGACATTTGTGCCGGGAATTTAAAATGTAATAATGGTGGATGATGGATCATCTTTTATGATTTGGGAGAATGTATTGGGTATGAAGGGAGTCTGGTAAATGGATGACTTCACTTGGCTTTGTGGAAAATTACACATACCTACCTACTTTTTCCATGAGGCAGAAACTACAGAAAGCCACCTGCTACGATTTTACATACTACTGTTGCCTCGTTTACGTTCATACATTTGGTCATTATAGATTTCAAATCCTATTGTGATGAGAAGATGTTAATTACTAACAAACTACCAGTTGTTGTATTTTCGGCTTCCAAAGGACATGGATAAAGTCTGGCCTAGCACTGCTAGCACAGACAAAGCGATAATTATATTTAAAAAATTACTGATTATAATTATTTGAAATCGCACCACAGCTTTCGTTACTTGGCAAAACATGGGAGAAATTATTTCAAGTTAAAAGATTATTATTTTGATTCAAGTATTCGGGGAGATATTTATGTTGCTAGTTTTGGAAATATGATGGTAATTGGGATATGCTTATTGTAAGAATTGATATAATTTATCTCGACAATATTAAAACTGTATTTAAAGCGTATTGAATAATAACTAGACTGTAATGAACACGATATTTAATACTTGATTAATGTATCAATTGCATTTTTAAATCAATAGATTAGTCCAGTCTTAAAAGCATGTAATGTCAGCAGCTTCTTTATCTTTCATAATCATTATCACTTCCCGTCATTGTCATGCATTTGTCATAATTTTGTCATTTATTAACCGAGTTCCAAAAGGTGGAGGTTATGAATTCCGATGTTGATATATATATTTTTGTTTTTCTGTATGTTCGGGCATAACTCCGTTATATATAAACAGATTTGCAAAACTATTGTTTTTTTTGAAAGGGTATACTTTCGAGATGATTCCATTGTCATAAGGTCAGGATCTGATGATGGGATCCTGGAGAAAACGCGGGAACTCTTCAAATATGGGATGGCCGTTTTGCGTGAATGTGACGCATATTTTCCCTAAACTTGTTTCCATTTTTTAATTTTGTGTTCTTTTTTTGCGTCATGTTTACCGCAAATAAACGTATTTTCTTTTCTTTTTTTTTTTCTTTCTAAATATTATACGCACACCTATAACGATTTCGTTATTTTTTATAGTAACTCGTGTAGTTGCTCTCGAAAAGCACCATTGCCACCGTGGCCACCGGAACTGCTCTATAATAAGTATTTCACGGGTTTCGATTCCATTACTTTAATATAGTTGCTAAGCAATTTATTCTCGTCACAATGCATATGGAGAAGTGGAGTTGATGGTCAAGTACCAGGAGAACTCCTCAACGATTAACGTCCCTGCCTCGGGAAAAGCAATAGTTTGTAAAAGGTGATGAGTAGTTGACATTAGGCTATTGTAACTTATATAGATTACATACTGACCCACTAAAAAGCGAGAAATAAAAACATTTTACAAAAAAAAAACATAATTCTCGGAAGTCGGTGGCAAATAACGAAAATACAAAACCAAATACACCGACTTCCGAAATTTAAGTTATTATTCACTTTGTAGTGTTTTTTTGGAAGTCAGTTGTTTTTTTTGTAAAAAAGTTTTCTTTCTTCTATACGAAACATCCTGTGTATTAGAAAGAGTACGCTTTAGTACTTATATAAATAACTATGACATAAGTTATTTTTTTATGTAGACACTAGATGATTTCTAAAATATGACGAATTTCTAAAATGTTTCGAAGTAATGATGTAAGTGATTGCTGCACTGTTGCAACACAGTTTAGCATGTTACCTTTGCATGAGATGTAAGACTGAACTTCGAATAGTCTGTAAATTCAAATATCTGATAGGGCATATAGTCACGGACTCTTTGAACGATGAATGTGATGATAAAGAAAGGGGACGCAGAGCGTCGACGGTCAGGGATAATATGCTGGCCCGCAGGTTTGCCCGCTGCACATGAGAGGTACCTAAAGATTGTGTTCTGTGAACAGCATATACGCAGAGGGCTGGCAATGCTCTGCGGGTCCAATACGATAACGCATTCAGGATGCTGCTGAGGCTCCCTCCGTTTTGCAGCGCGTCCACCATGTTCATGGAGATGGTTTCGCGGCAGAAAGTAGCGTCACTGTTGCACAGAGTGCGTGTGAGTAGCAACAGCATCCTGAATATGATAGCGGATAGGTATGACTGTCCGTTCTTCAAACATTTGTGCGCTTATGTGTGAACTAACATAGTTTTAACCACTATTTATACTAACAAAATAGATCATGTTGTCTGAAAATAAATAAATTAAATTAAATTAATAAGTCATATTTTTGGCATCGTCAGTCGGGTCTGTCTTTGACGATTTAAATTTTATTTATAACTCGTGGTGCTACGTGTGACAACATCTTGAATGTTTTGTTGTGATTTCTTGTGATTTGTTCAAAAATATCATTGGCTGTGTTTCTGGTTATTTTTTTTGCATTTCAGAGTGACTTCGCCTTTCTTGAACTATGGATCTTCGCATTACAGTTTACCTGAGCTACAATAACAATACATATAACTCACATTTTGCCACTCCACCACTCTGATTTTGCCTGGTTTCCAACGGAGATACAACGTTCTATAAACTGGGACATAGCAAATGAATAATTTAGGATAGTCATTAGATTTAAGTGAAGTTCAATCTGCTGGAAGACAGTGGATTACTCTGCGATCGACAGGAATTTATTTTTTTAAGTCATTAGATTTGACGTTTATATTTCTATGAGATTTGTGAAGGGTCTTATATCCCTTCACAAAGTTTTACGGCGAACAAAGATATACAGAAATATGAAACACTATTAAAGCTTCATACGAGTAATACATTTTGTTTAATTTTTGTTCATTTCTGGGCCAATCTTGTATGGGACCGTTATCCATCTCCTTTAAAGTTTAGCTTTCTAGAGCAAACCAATCATTCTTTTGATGATAACATCAATACATATATTTTAAATATTATATACAATCTAACACTGGTTGACCGTGATGTCCGAAGTTGTCAACAGCCTCGGACATCACGGCCTGTCTTGCAGCCGAAGTGCGAGTCGCTTAGCGCGGCACGCGAACATTAACGATATCATCCGACGAACTCTTGTTACCGCCGGCGTTCCAGCTAGATCAGAACCCAATGGCTTGGCACGCGACGATAGCAAGAGACCGAACGGCTTGTCTTTATCTCCATGGAAGGTGGGTAGGCCTTTAGGGATGGGATGCAACCTGTGTCGACACTCTTGCGCCATCCCATATTCCTGGCTCGGCGTACTGTGCTGGTGCTGCCACTGCGGCTGCAGAAAACCTCAAGCAGCTTAAGTATAATAACCTTACAGGTAATTATATTTTCGTGCCGTTTGGGATTGAAACCCTCGGGCCGTGGGGTCCGAGTGCTCACGGCCTCTTCAATGAAATATCAAAACGGCTATTTGACATTTCCCGTGACCCAAGGGCTGGTTTTTACCTTGGGCAGAGGCTAAGCATTGCCATACAACGTGGCAATGCGGCCAGTCTCTTGGGTACATTGCCAGTCGACAGCGATGCGGATGAATTTTTCGATGCTATATTTTAGTTTTTCAATATTTTTAGTTAAGTTTGTATATAATTTTGCAATTTTTATTAATTAATTAGATATAAGATATTATATGTAAATAGTTTTCGTTTAGTTGCAAATAAATAAATACATTTTCGTTTTATCTAACACTAAAATATACATTTATTATGTACAAGTATGTAAAGGAAAAGAAAAATCATTCTGCTACAAACTATAAAATGTTGTGTGGGAAATAACACAGATTAGTATGTTATTCATTTAATAATATAAGCACATAAAGAAACACATCTGAAATCATATTCAGAACATATAATAATTTTCCTTTAATTTACATACTTAGCTGTCATAATCAAACTAATTTAGGAATTCAAAATAGTTAGCACCTATGCACACGTTGATACTTGTAACCCTCGTTGAGGACTCGTTGAGAATTGGGCACAGTCTGGCGCTCGATTCGCTTTCGGTTGGCAGACGTGACGTCATGAAGCCCGTCGATAACAGATGATCTATGCACAGCTTATTAAGAACACAACCTTAATTAAACCAGACAGTCACATACCACAGAGCACATAACCTCACTGAATTGAACTGAACGCCTTGTTTTCTCTTAAAGATGACGACGTCAAATGCCCTCTTGAAATCTTGAATGAAAATGAAAACCAGAGCGGGTCCCTATCTTTTTAAAGAAAACAACATTGTACAGACAAAGCCTATTCAATTTAAAAGCCGAGCTGTATTTAAAGTACGGCTAACCTACTTATTTCGTGTTTTGCAAGTATCAAGCTGGTCTCGTCTGTGAAAAAGTTAAAAAGAAAAGCAAATAGGTAAACTTATCTGTGACCCAAATAGCTTGAGGTTTTAAAACACGCTTAACATTTTCTTAGGATACCTACTGGATTTGTTTTTTTTTTTGTTAATAAAGTCGTTTGGTAAAAATGGTTTGTGAAGTTAGATTATTATGAAAATACAATTCAATATCACTTGTACCTAGCATAGCATAGCATAATCAGCCTATAATGTCCCCACTGCTGGGCCACAGTCCTCCTCTTTTTGAGAGGGACTTATACCTACTTTTAATTAATTACATGGTGGACAAAATGTTTTTTTTTTCTCCCGGAACAACTAATTGTATGTCATACAAATATTTGTTCCGTGCGGGAATCGAACCCGCGACACGCAGCGCAGCAGTCAATCGCTTAACCACTGCGCCAACCGTGCCGCCATTGTTACTAAATACCTACACAAAAACAACATAATTGGTTACAATAATAAGTACCTAATTATTATATCACCTTCATTCCTCCTAGCAAATGTGCTCGGAGGAAGGAAGTATTCCAGTAAGATGCTGGTAGGGATCTTGACCGTACTTACGGGATTGTCCTGATAGCCGTGGAATACCACTCCACTCCTCATAAGCACCTCAGGACATGTTGCCCCCGTGTCGCTACGACACTTTGTGCTAGCGACCGTTTTCGGGGGCCCATTATTGAGTGTGCAAGTCACCCCCTGCCATTTTAACTGTGTATTTTATATAAAATATTGGTCAGGCAGGGGCCATAGTCTTTCCATAGTTCTAGATAACCAGTTCACTTAACCGCCCAAACCCATAATCCAATATCTTTGTTTCCATATCTTACAATAGTCCTGCACCAACCGGGGGCTGTCCTTGGGTGCACTAGCATAGTGCGTACAAGGATAATCGCCAGTTGGTGCCTTGTTTCATTAAACACGTCTAACGGGCCACTGCGAGTTGGCTTCGGCCCCTCGTACGCCTTCCAAAGGTCCGGGACCCTAGGGTCCCGATAAATGTCAAAAAGTACCTAATTATTAGGTAGGTAGGTACCTAATATATTTTCGGCATAGCGACGGTAAAGACATACGTTTTTCATAGCACTATTTAATATTATTGATATTTCATATACAATAGACCGAACCATGTTCCCGAATAATAAAATTAACTAGGTACTCAAAAATAAATAAAAAGATCGCATTTTTACCGCATTTGATTATTTCAGAGCAAATTTAAATTATGAAGCAAAGCCCATGAAATTACCTAACAGGCATATCGATTATCAGTCGTAGCCCTAAATAACACAAATGAAAAGAAACAAAAACGCAAGTCCCACTAATTATCTCACCCATCAACCGATATAGATCAGTAGCTAAGCATGTCAAAACCTCACTGCTGACATTCTGATATTATCTTTTATGATTGAATGCTTTTTGTTACAATTTTAATTAGAACAAAGTAATAATTAAGCGGATAATATAGGTTACCGGAACACTTTGAAGGAAAACTTTTTGTCGGTTTTTTTCCTAAATGTTTTTCTATCAATAACGGTGGTGTGTTAGTTAAATAACTGCTTTTAACTATGAAAACAATGATACTGCTGTTTTTGGTCGCAATTAAATAAGGTAAGCTCAGTATAACTTTAAATTTAATTTGCATTGTTTTGATTTCATTCACTGTTACTGTTTCCTATTGTTGTTTTAGCTACTTAAGTTGTTTTTTTCTCAAATTAACTGCCTTTTTTTTTGTATGCGAAACTATCAAATAACTTCTCCCGCTCTGGGCGGAGCGGGAGGGCGTGTCAGACTCTTACTGACTAAAACCCACCCGTGTGCCTATACGTTGCCAGGGGCCACGGTATCCCTTTTGGACTTTCCCGCAACCCTGCATCAAATTCACTGCCTTTGTTTACATTATAAAAGAATATAAGCCATTACGCGTCACGCATTAATAGATTGCTTAGCCAAAAAGTTTGTGTAAGTTTTCTGATAACGAAGCACTATAATAATTATAGTCTATCTAGCTTTTGCCCAAGGCTTCGCCAGCGTGCTGGTCGGAAATAATCCCACGGGAATATGCTACCGGGATGAAAAGTATCCTATGTCCTACCTAAGCCAGGTCATGGTATACCCGTGTAACAAATTTCATTTAAATCCGTTCAGCCATAATGGCGCGGAAAAGGTGACAGACAGACAAACAAACAGAGTAACTTTCGCATTTATAATTTTAGTATGGATTTAAATTTAATTTGCTTTTTAAACTTTTAATAATAGCCTACACCTTTATCCGTTAGTGAAATTTTATTAAAATCACTCAGTAAGAAGTTAAGTCAGTAAATACTATATGATTGGTGGCCACCTCCGCTTTACCCCATTTACCGTTTGACCACTACGGTTGAGACATCCTGTATACAATATGTCTGTGGGACTTACTTTCTAACAAGTTATTTTAGCTTGCTTTTGTAGCAAAGTATCCTGTGGTATGAAAAGCATAGGTATCTAGATTTTCATTACGTACGAAACTAACATTTTAAACGCTAAATTTAGGTATATGTACATATTATACGAAAAGAGCACGAGTGCCATTTAGCAATTTATCTGTACTTACCTTTACAACAACAAAAATATAAACAGTAAGTCAAATTGGTATCCATGAAACAAATTGTTTACTTATGGTAATAAAATTTGTTGTAATTGTAGGCTTCATTAATTTTGGTAACAATAATGTTATTTTTAGTTTAAATATTCAACTTCGTCTTCATTACGCTCGAATTGTTTAGCAATTAATTGGCGTTGGATGTTGTTGAAAAGCTCTAAGGGGCCACTTAAGTTTATTAAATTAAAACAAGGGTTTAAAAATGCCCTTAGGAAATAGTATCGATGTGCCTTACAGAGATTAAAGGTGAGATACGAACCCAGGTGTAGCCCTGGGAATTAGGAATCTAAACCGCAACTTGGATGGCAACAAGAATAGGGGAAGCTATTTGTAATTTACTACAACATCATTAGAAAAAGAACAATTTAAGAGGGTAAAAAGTTTAAAATAATAACGTAAAGAATATCAATTTTCAACTCTTAAAAAAATAAAGCTCCTTATGAGCGTGTATTCTGAAAGTGGGCAACGTCGCAAATATATGTCAAATATTTCGCTGTTTGGATTAATTTGGCAATATAGAAATATGAAATGTGACTAACTAGCGAACTATAACATTAATAATGAATTGCAATTATAACACTGAATTTGATGTTGTAACCGTTTTAGGTGTAAAAAAGGCATTTGGAAAGTTCCAACTACTTTTTTTACATCTAAAACTAAATATTCGGTGTTACGATATTAATTATTGCATTTTATAACCAATATTTTAGTTCAATAGTTAGCCACATTTCATATTTCTATACAGTATTCTTGCCAAACTAATTAAAACAGGTAATTATTTGACAGCTATTTGCGTCGTTAGCAACTTTTAGGATAAGCCCTCTTAACCACGTGTAAACTTCCTTAACCGCTTGTAAATAAACCCACCCAAATGTTAAACATTTGTAACCTGTATCTAAAAGTGCGTTATATTATATCTAAATAATAAAACAACTGACAAATACCTGGAACTTTTTTCTTTGCTGGTCTATATTATGTCCCATTGCGCACTATTTAATGCAATATCTGGCCATGTTAGCCCCGCAAATCTATCTAATCAGATTTGCGGGGCTAATATGGCCAGAGATTCGTCACACTACCTAGTACAAAAAACAACAAACAATTTCACTTTCATTTACTGTTTAACCTGCCCAATGGCGGTGTACGCGGATGTTTGATCGTGTAACATACGCGCCACTGAGCGTACACAGCCTTGTCACTCTGCGTTAGCATTACTAAAACTATCGTGTGTTTTGTACACTATTTATTGTTGCTACCCGCTTTACTTCGGATTAACATGTTTAATAATGTGATTTAAATTATTTACTAAGGATTAAACGTTGATAAGGAATGAGTTTGTGGTTTTGGGAAGCATCTTCCCGAGATACAGTAGCAGTATTGTTAAGATGGGTATTTTTTTGATACAGTTTCATTTTCTATTGCTGAACTCATTGCTTTTAGTTATAAGTTGCTTAGAAAATTATATATACAGTTTAAAACCTTTAGTTTAAAGGGGAAGGAGATCCCATTGTATCGTAGATACATTCAACATGCTCCTTTGATTTATCTAAAAAAATTATAATATATAATTATAATAAATCTTTTTTAATTTTATGATCATTCACGCCAATATTATAATATATTCCGTTGAAAAAGAAAGAGCACCATCAACAAAGATAAGAATTTAAAAAAATTGCAATTGTTTAAAAACACTAGTAATATATTTTTTTTTTTTTTGTTATCACCCAATCAATAAGTAATAACCCAACTAGGCTGAAGTGGGAGTGGGCTGGCCACGTTGCACGAATGCATTCGGAGAGATGGCCAAAGATCTTCAGTCACTGGACGCCTGAGGGAGGACATCGAGCAATACCGCGGTGAAGGAAGGTGTCTCTGTGACAAATAAACCTTTTTTTCTTTCTTTCTTTCTAGTGTGACGATCTAATCATGTTTTACGGGCTAAACAAGGCCAGAAATCGCTTAAAATAGAGAGGTTTGAAAGGAAAAAGGGCAGGCCTTTGCCTAGCAGCGGTAAACAATGTAGCCAAAAAAAAAAACTAATAACCCAATAGACACAATCATGACAAACCCTAGTTTTTAAATTATCGCAATGAAGGCTCGTACAAATTTAATAAAAAACAAAAGCTGTTAACAATTGACATCTCATTAAACTGCAATTCGTTTAGAATTTTGATTTATGCTAATAAGTCATTAATTTCTAATAATGTTGTGACATATCACTATCCGAATAAGACGTTAATCACTTCCAATTTTAATTTAAACGCGACCAATTAAAATAACATGTTCTTTAATATTTTACGTCCGCAAAGCATTATTATAATTTGTTAATGAAATGTAGGTATATTAATCAATGATCATATTTATAATTATGCATAATCGTTAGTAAAAACCAAAGTTTAGTATTGTGTAACGTATTTTCGATTTTTGATAACCTTTGAGTGGCAATAGACCCAAAAAACTACGACCATCGAAATAGCCTTCTAGAATATAACTAGAAACTTACTACTTTAATCAAGTTCGGTCAAGCAGTTTGGTATAAATTGCTATTTCAATGTTTTTACCATTGTCACTATACAGTATGATTAACTACTACAGGTACATCACCTGTAAGTGCTATAGGTAGACGTCTGCCTAATCCTTCAGGGAAAACAGGCGTGATGATATGTTATGTGTATGTGTACCTACACATATTTCATCATTTAATTTCACTTTTTTGAAGTGAACAAGTCTTTAGACGCGTGGACAGATTTTTTGTAGGGGAAAATTTTATAATCTCTATTCTATTAAAATGCACTGTAGGACATAAATAAAGAATTTTTAGGTAAATTTGAAAAACTGAATCACTAGGTACATTAGGTATTCAAATACGAAAATATTGTGTCTTCTTACAGTAGGTACTTCACGTAGGTCGTTCACCTACCAAGCAAGGCAACCCTGGATTAGTTAAATCTTACTTATTTAATCTTAAATCAACAGTTTATCGATCATATTCACGCGACATAATGCGTTAATGGTTTGATTAGCATATAATATTATTTTAATTAGCAAAAAGTTAATTTATTACTGATTAATGATAACAATTATTATAGTCACAAAAAGTTTTATATTAATAATTTAGGTACCTACCTGCCAAGTAGATGCAGCCACGCCTTTGTTGTTACTATGGTAGATATTAAATACCTATTAAAATATAATATATATACACGCTTGTATCCCCGAAGGGTTAGGCAGAAGTGTACCTACTGTACACCCACATTTCGCCAGATATGTTTAAGTCCCATGTAATAGGGGGAGAGCCTATTGCACAAAACCAGACTCCAGGCTGCTACTGAGAAATTCCAGATGGAAAAACCCGATAAAACTTTGCCCGACCCGATAATCGAACCCAGGAACTAGATCAACGAGGCATTAAAATATAATATTTGTCTTTATTGGGTTTATTTCCTGCCTATGAATACCTAAGTAGCCAGTTCCACTATTCTTTGTAATAAGGTCATGGTAAAATATTATAAGAAGTAGGTAAATAATGATAATAGTCGCACGGGTCGATCAGAGGTTGTGGATGGGTCCCGGTTGTGATTCGTAGATCTTTGGCAGTCGTTACGGGTAATCAGAAGCCCAAAACTCTGACAAAGAATCTTACAAAGGGGTATCGTGTTACCCAGTATCTGGTTGTGAAGATCAGAGAGGCAGGCGCTCCATGTAAAATACTGGTATTCAGTTGCATCCGGTTAGACTGGATGCCTACTCCTACATAGTTGTGAAAAGGCAGATTGATTGATGTCAAATAATATAAGGCATTTCATAGGCTTATCAGCTATGTGACTAAAGAGTTAAACTACTAACATGTTTGAAAGAATAAGGGCCTGCACACACTGGGGGTCCGTCAGCACACACTGACAAGAAAGATCCTCTGCGATAACGCGAGCGTCCGCCAGCTTACGAAAGCATCCGCCGGTATGCCGAAGCATGCGCGGTATGCTCCAAAGTCGATCACCGATCATTTAAATATATACCTTATTTCGATTGGATAAGTAGACCTGGCAGACTCCAGCGCATACCAGCGCCTCCCACCGCGGTATCCTCCAGCGTGCTCTTCGATGCTTCAGAGAAAACTGCGCTACGATGCTCCAAGGTCAATCACCGAGTATTGAAATATATACCTTATTTCGATTGGATAAGTATTAAATTAAATTGATACATTTAAAATCCTCTGCCGTCCCGTTCGCCAGTCTGCGCAGGCCCTATGGGCTTAAGTTTATGCATAAACTAGATCAATATGTCATAGTGCATTATGCTAATCTTTGCGCCTGATAACTACTCATTTGTGTAGTGTAAGAACATGACGCAAACGAGTATTAGAGCATGTAAACATAGTTAACGCTTGATAATAAAATGTAAACCATACTCATAAACGACATCGTTAAAGCTAAGGAAGTGTAAAAAATAACTAAAATATTTTTGAAAAAACTTGCATTTCGCAGCTTTCTGACCCTAGTTTTAATTCTGCTATTCGTAAATTTATTTTCCCACCAATTATGGGTTCTCAAATAAAATAAAAAACAAAAATGGAAAAAATACAATACAAATTCGTGTTATTTCTGATTGTAAGCACAGTTTGAAAGTTGCACTAAACAATTTAACAAACTTTTATCGAACACACATGCCATTTTCCAAAAGATAAGGGGACATTTTCTATAGACCTCGGGGACATTTCCCAAACCGACGTTTGATAAGCTAATTGATAACATCGACATTTAGGTACCTACGCTTAGGTATGTGGTATGAAACCGTGGGTAGCATTGTCTCCCTGTCATTGACAGATATCAGATCGAGCAGGAAGCGACATGTCGGTTGTATGTCGCATTGAAATACCCATACGCTTCAATGACGTACGTAATGCTCTGGAGTTGTCTCTAAAGGGATTTGATTTATTGATAACTAGTAGCTTTATGAGCTTAGCTCCAGATCCTGCTTGTATACTTGCTTGGAATAATCTAATTGCTATGTGTAATAATTACTTAAGCTATTGGAAACTTGACGTGTTCCATGGAATATTATTTACAGATTATTTGTGTGAATCGCTGCTGCAATCCTGCAAGCTTTCCAGATCGGTGTTGAGCTTGTAGCAGGGATCCTCATAACTATAAGGCAGTGTTTGGTTAAGTGTGTAGGTTAAGTATACTAACATAGTTGTTAAGAAATATCGCTATTAACATTTTGAAACTTGTTACTTGTAGATTAAATATAAATTTAAAAAATTAAAATCCAAAAGTGCACGCCCCATAACGCTCATTCAAAAATTTTACCCATCAATATGGGTAAAATTTCTCACCTCGCAATCTTTACGTACTGTCAAAAACTATTTAGGTTTGCTTTGTTGGTTGCTAGGCAACGGAAGAGATTATATTAGTTCGTTTTTTATTAATTATAATTAAGTAAACTACTTTGAATAAAAGAGCCATTTTCAATAGGGTTCATCCTATGTATGAAAATAATCTATTAAAAAAAATCAATAAATTGACTGAGGGGAAAAAAATACTATTTTGATGTTTTTTTTGTTTCTACTGCATTAGGTAAATCAATTTTTGATCAATTAATCAAATTAATCTCCATTAAATTAACTATATAATGGTATAATGGTATATATGGTACCAGCAGGACTGTATAAATAACAGAAAGGAGGACAGACAACATAAACAGTTGCAGAAAGGAGGACAAAGCATTTTCTAATGCTTCGCATTATGAGTCGTGCAAAAATATGAAGTTTCATCTTCAAATCAACCTAAAATTTTTGTTTCTGTAATTTTGTGTCTAAATTGTTCCTGACAGCCTGTCATAAGACTTTTCTAAAGTTAATAAGAACCTAACTATATTTGTGCTAAACTAAATAAAATGGAATTTATAATTACTACCAAAACCTACCGTAACTAATTTATCATAGTATTGTATAAATTAAAAACGTTGAAAATCTTTTATTTAAATCGGATATTATCGATTATAGTATTACATCATTTACATAGATCACCATTTACATAGGACCAAATAACTTCGCAAGTCATCACACAAATATTTTTTTAATTTATCTCACCTTCAAGCTACCAAAGAAATCAAATTACCTATGTTTATTCATAAATTCTAATCTGAATAGCTAGCTCCTCTTATAAATAAAACCTTCAATGAAATTTCTTAGGCAAGTCATATAACGCCCTTTTTGGATACAAACAGACCCTTTTAGCGTAAGTAATGTTGCTATAAGTGTTAAGAGATTTACCTGAATACCTTAAGGTAAACCCAGGTCATGGTTACTATAAACTACTATAGACTACGTAATAAAATGTGTAGAACGCAGTAAAAGATTCCTTAGGTACAGCTAACCGCGCATCATAGGTAACAATTTGTCATCAACAGCGCCTTTATGACTAAGATGTAAGGGCAATTTTCCTAGTGCAAGTATCAGCTCTGATGTGTGGTGGGCTGTACCCAATCAGTAAGAGTCGGTGTAAACATTACTTAATTTAGCTACGACTATGCTCAAGCATAAATAATTGACATTGTTGATGATTTAAATTAGCTGCATGTCGTTTTATTTAATTAAAAGGTATATCTTTATTGCCATATTTATTATTTGTGTTGAGTTATAGATCTTCTTTTGAGTTTAGTTTTACCTTGGTCAAGATTAATTCTTATTAAAGGAATTGATGAATTAAGTAGGGACTGTTATAGTTTAACGTGACCAGAATCCTTTCTTCACCGTCAAGAAAATTTGAAGCCTTGCCATCAACTGCCTCTAAAGCTGCTAAAAAAATCTTACGTTTTGAAGGAGACATAATTAAAGTAGGTATCCGACTTACTTATCAAAAACTGTTAAGACAAGTTATATAAAAATTTATGTGATTAATGTTTTATAAAAACAGCACATTTTATATTTTTGTGGGTGTTAAACGTTTAAAAATCAAATGTACGTGGGCGTCTAATATGAACAGATTGCGTTTTACCTTGAGTAGTCGACACAAAAATATATTGTAGTTCCCCGAACCCGCCCGGGGCAGGAAACTAAGCAATAATTGTTAATTACTCAATCGATTCTTAAATTAATATCAAATGTAAGCAAACATTTATCAAAACACACATTAAATATCTCAAGCCTGCTCTGATAATTATGCTGTACGTTTATTTTTTAATGAGGTTTGGACTTGTAGTTACTCCATCAATCAAAGTGAATGCTTTGTCTTAAACTCAATTAGAAGGTAGAAACATTCATTATGTTGGGGTTAAGATCATTTATTGGTAAAAAAATAGGCTCGCCTGTAGTAAAATGTTAGTGTCCATAAAAACAATGATTGTTGGTAGCACCCACAAGAACCTAAATCTGTATTTTAGAGACTTCTGTTTTTAGATAACTTAACCTTTATTGAAAAACAATTAGAAGTGTTTTGTTATCTATTCAATCATTGATTACTTACGACCCACCCCGGCTTCGCACTGATGCAATTTACATGTGTAAACGGTATACTATTCACGGCAAGTGCACAAGTTCTGAGCAGTAATCTAACAAAATGTACTAGGCTTGCATGAATTCAAGATAGTATTAAATTAGTAGTTCAAGTACTTCATTTTGTATATACAGAGGTCCAAATAGAAGAAAAAAAATCCTCGTAGGATGAGGCTGGGCATGAGGAATCAATTTTTTTTTTTCGAAATCGGAAATGCCTTTCTGTCTATGTGAGAGTATGTTGTGTATTGTACCTATGTTCCGCGATTTTTTCTAGTTTTAAAGTTTTTTTTTTTTGTTTGTGTTTTTCAGATTTTTTTTTGTGACATTATCCTCTTGAATGTTACTTTCACACGTAAAATAATAAACTTCCTAACATTCCTGCAAGTTACTCAAAAAAGTATCGATAGCAGGCATTTAAGTTTTTGGTTGGATATACTGATATAGTTTCAACTTCAACTTAAAAATACAAAAAGGAGTTTCCATAGGTTGTAGCTGACTTTAAAACCTATGAAGGTCTTTAAGCTATCCAAAACATAAAAAAGTTCGTACCTAACTGGCTATTATTCGCTGTCGATTACAGCGAATTCGATTACAGCCTTTGAAGGTGCATAAGCTAAAGATCCTTTTAAACTTTAAAATATCATTTACATAATATCCAGCTTATTTCTATCTGGAATAATGTACTTTTCGAATGATGAGAGAATTCTTCAAATAGGAGCTGTGGCTCTGGAGGCTTCCTCCATACTCATCTCCAGTTCGAACTCGCCCGGTTCGTATAGGTATTATACGGGCGGGTTCGATCGTAGATATATTATATCTAACTACATGTATAGCTAGATGGTAAGAAAAGTGCTAGTATGATTTTTATTTATTTTTATTCAGTCTTAAAACGCGGTATGAAATTAACAGTACCTAGGTAAGTAAGTAGAGATTACCCTTCACATATACACAAACTCACAAAATTCGATTTCTCTCTTTATAATATTAGTAAAGATAACCTATTATGTAAGAGCCAGTTTAGCACCGAGTCGTCTGACGAAATTAAAAAGGATTTCTGGCAATGGAAGTCCATCTAGGTGGTTGTTTTTAATATTTTTGTGTACCGACAGACATCGTACAATGTTATGTTTGCCTGACCCGCAATTTATGACCCCGGGACCACTCATTGGATGTTCAATTCGCTTAATACACTGTAGTTGTTTGGACTTTCTCAACCTGTTTTACACAAGTAATTTGTGCTCGGTTCCTGTAAACTAAAACGAATCGTTTTCTTTACCAGAGGAAGCATTTTTTATTGCCAAACTGGGCATATAAAGCTAAATTTATCTGTGATTTGTAGCTACTTCCATAAGGGAGGGTTTACTACGCTAAGCTATGAATTCTTTGCTTCATTATAAGAGCCTTCATTTTAACCTATAACGATCCGTAAATTATAGGAATCGGTCATAAGTTTAGTAAAATATGAGTAGCTATGAGTATTTTACTGTGAATAACAAAATCACCACAATATTATTGATTCTGGCTTGTCGAACGGTTTAGAGGGCTGATCCGTATTAAGAGCGCTTATCCTAAAAGTTGGCAACTTCGCAAATAGCGGTCAAATATTTACCTGTTTTGATTAATTTGGCAATATTTCTGTATGGAATTAAGAAGTGTGGCTAACTAGTGAACTAAAATATTGATTATGAAATGCTATAATTAATATCGTAACACCGAAAATTTAGTTTTAGATGTCAAACAATTATTTGGAATCTTTCCAAGTGCTCTTTTTACACCTAAAACGGTTACAACATCAAATTCAGTGTTATAGTTGCAATTTATTTCAAATAAACCAATTACAGGCACTTTTAAATTGTCAAGGGGTCGGTCAGTCAGAAATATGAAACTAGTCGCCCATTCCAAAGCGTAGTAGGTACCTATGGAGAAGGACGGGCAAGAAACTCCACGGACACTCTTTTAAATACTCTTATTTCCATACAGTATTTATTGCCAAATTAATCAAAACAGCGAAATATTTGACATCTATTTTCGACGTTGCCCACTTTCAGAATAAACGCTCAAATAAAGCGAATAGTTTAAGTAATAAAATTTACGAATAACCTGCATGTCATTCGAACTCCAATATGTAGGTAGCTCTAAAGACTCTAAATAAATATCTATTTATTTGTCTTCACCATAATTATACGCTGGCAACATTAAAAGGCTACTCCGATCACTTAGGCTAAGTTTACACCGTATGCAAATCCACCACGAATGCAGTCAGTGTGCGTTTGACATGAAGGACTGAGTTATGTCTATAATACCATTAAGTTCCATGCTATGTCGGCAAGTGTTTTGCCATATATTAGGGCACAGATGCATCGTCACGTAAATTATGTTGATCGGCGACCCGTATGTTGCTTGCACCTAATATATTGGCACACATAAGTCAATTGCAGACTGCCTGCTGTGTTTGATTTTGCGTTGACTGGATTGAGTATTGTTGCTTAGGATCTTTGTTGAAAGTAGTGGTGATATAAGAGATAAAAATTAAAAAGAAGTCATTCTAAATTAACCAACGTAACCAACATAGCTCGAAGAATTGCCCAGCTTAAGTGGCAGTGGGCAGGGCACATTACTCGCACAACAGATGGCCGATGGGGCCGAAAGTTTCCGAAGTAGCGACCGCGTACCGGTAGACGTAGCGTTCGGCACAGAACCGGTGGAAGTGACGGTGCTTGGGGGAGGCTTATGTCCAGCAGTTATAGCTAAAGTGGAAATCTTTCGGCTGAAATGATGATGAGTTCTAAATTAATCATAAATAAATACAAAGTTTCAATAGTCTAATTTTTGGTGTGTGTTTCAGTTTAGAACGTATCAGGCCAGGGACAAAAAATCTATATAATTAATACTAAAATTAAATCACAAAAGTAATTTAAACTAGATTAAGACTGCAGATCATTATGCACCGTAGAATGATCTATCACACTCAAAAAAACTTCTAATGTGTTTTTACAAGTGCAATTAACACGAAAGATCAGGAGATCATTTGTCAAAACTTGTCAATATTTTTTACAACAGGATATGGTCATAATGAAGTAATTGCCTACTTGCATAATTATTGTTTATATACGTATGCTCTACCGACATAGGTATACAGGATGAAAGTTCACTACATTTTGACGAGCTATGCAAACATAAATGTAGGGAGAAGCAGATTTTTTTTCGCGATTTCAGTGTTTATCCCATAGTGAAAGTTGTTCATAACGATGAGTACAATGACCCCTTAAGAGGATGCCCATGAATTAAATTTCACCCTGTATAAATATACCAATCAACTTCGTAAATAGTGCAGTCGTTAAAAAAACGTTATGAAATCGTGATACTTTTTTTCAGCAGTAAACAAAAAACCGAAATATTGTAACATCTATGAAATATACTAACATTATGTTGTACCTATGTGTTATTTTATAGGTACAAAATACGTGTATTCATTTACGTATACGTACGTATTCCAATAACAATTGAAATCCCAGGCATTGTAAGTAAAAATAAATAACAAATGTATTTAATAACGAGCACTAGAAAAAGTGCTGGCTACATTGTTCAAATATTTTGTTTACCTTTTTTTCTCGATTAGTACCTACTATCAGTATATGAGCGCAGTCCAGAGTTGCCAGATTTTTCTGGTAAAGCGGGATTTTGGAACCTTTAGGGTTAAGTTATTTTTTTAACCATTTATAAAAAAGTAGTAACTAAAAAAATAAAAAATCAATAGAATTTTGATATTGCAGGCATGACAAACAAATTACTTGAAATATGATGTAACTTTCGTTTGTCGGGGGTCTGCGATACCAACATTCTATAGATTATAATGCTTGTTTTTATTCTCTTTTCAGTAGTGTTTCTGCAGTCGAATTTATTAGTTTTTTAAATCACTTTTTGGATTTTCAGTCTTTTAGTTTTTATCATTTCTCATTAAAAAATACATTTGAACATATAATTTAGATATATTTTTGTAATCAGCTTTTAAAACCGTTCATTTCGATAGGATAGGGAGTTTTATTTTTTTTAAACATTTATTTTGGCCCCAAACCTCCGCCATTTTTTATTTTTATAATTTCAATATACCCAGTGACATTTGTGCAATAAAGACGAATCTCACGACAAATCATTTATCAAAATCGTTTCAGCCGTTTATTAGTTAAGAGGGATCATAGAGACGGATACACATACATACATACAGATCAAACACATAACCCTCCTTTTTTGGCTTTGCCACAGCCGGGTAAAAAACGGGATTATTTCGTCGAAAGCGGGACATAATACAAAAAAAATTGTTAAATAATCAGTAGTTTTATTTTTTGCTACTTATCCTTTTATTTCTGTTTCAAAATTAAACAATGATGATAGATAGCCATAGAAAATGTTTTTTAATGATCCAATATCCTTGCAATTGTCAAGGAAATGATAGAATGTAAGATGCAGCCCACACTGCAAAACAAAGCTATGTTAACGTTTAACATTGCATCAATAATTCATTTGCCTATTTAATTCGTGGGAAACAATACCACTCTGAAATCACATACTTATATTTATTACTATAACTTGACAAACAAGGACATATACAATTCGAATCATATGCAGGTACAACAACTATAATTAATAACGTATCATTACATACAGTACCTACCTGGGCGACCGCGCACAGGTCGGGTAAAAATAAAGAAAACAAATTTTCCCAGAAATGAGACCTAGCTAGATCGATTTTTCGCCCTCGTAAACCCCTATATTGCAACTTTCATCGAAAACGTTAGAGCCGTTTTCGAGAACGTGATTACAAAATAATAGAAATTAGGTATATGTATACAAATATTGCTAATTTAATAGTATAGGATACATACACTCACGCCTTCTTTCCAGGCAGAAACAGAACGCCACCTGCTACAACCCTTACATAGGCACTCCTTTTCCTTACGTGCATAACCTATCATTATTTAGTACGTATATAAATGATAAAAAATGCTTTACGGAAGCAGACTTAAGGAAATAAACAAACATGCCTAATTATACTGCCCATTGTTCTATTGTTTGCGTACATAAACTCATGTAAAGGCAGTTACAGCACTTATGACACTCCCTATGAATATGTCAATCAATTTTTTTTTCGACGAATAATTTGCATGATTTAAGAGATTTTAATCTAAATGTAAAGAATTGGATCATATTCGATTTTAATGGTAGGTATTTGTTGTTAATATCTTGATCAGCTTAGGATAGCGTTTAATATATTGGTTGGATAATTATAGAAGGAAAACTAACTTTAACTATGAATTGCTCGAAGTTGGAAAGAGTTGTTTGTTACTTAGCCATGACCTACCCACGTACTTTCTAGCACAACAAAGATATATTTTTTGAACGAAGTTCTTTAACGCAGTTTGCGGTTGGAGTAAACTAGTAGAAATTGTCACGTAAAGAAAAAGCGTAATGCACTCGGAGTAATGCCCCTTCAAAGTCAAAATGTCAAGATGGCGGCTATGAAAATTAAATTAAAATTTTTTTTCATGCGTATCGTTTTCAAAGTTTTCAAGGGTGCTAAAGTCGATAAGTAAGGTATGGCGGCTGCAAAGATTTATTTTATTTATTTTTATTTTTATTATTTATTTTTGTTTTAAATCATACGTGAGAAGGAACTAACTGTTTAATTAAGTATCACATAGCCATCGCAAATAAGCCTCAAAAGGCAATATCCTTTCATATATTCTATGGCAAATATAAATTAGTATTAAAACTTCAATACTTATAATAAGTTGCATTCAAAACGAGCCAATTTGGAATATGCACGAACAATCGAACTAACGATCTGTGCTAACATTTAAGCTCACAAATAATGGGAAAAGATGGCAACTGTAAATACCATCAATACATAACATAAAGGTTAAAACTATGGCTATTTATTAGTCGTTTGCACATTGTATTGGGTGTTACTTTAAAGCATGTAATTGGCAGGAAATGTGAGAGTGATGTGCATTTGTACGAATTCGTTATTCTGAATTCAATACTAATGCCTGGAAATATTTTTTTTTACAGAGTGCACATTCAGCCATGTTAAATTAGGAAAATAATTAATTCAATTTCAAATTTTCGTTTCAGGTTTTCTACGGCAGTGACAAGCATACCTACCTAGATCGGTGCTCAATCTAGGAACAGGGTCATCCTACCATGCCAAGTAGCCGAAGAAAGTCAACTTTTTCGTTAGACTCGACTTTCTCATTTATATATTTTGAAAAATGTTAATATAATTAATGTAAAATTCCTCATCAAAACAACCTCCAAAACCAGGTCATCACAATTATCCAGTTATTATAATATATCCAGAGAATTGTTGGCGCACGCGCATGCCACGGTCGTAGGTTCACGGCTGCGCGCTCATTAGACCGAGGTCCTGCGCACGTGGGCGGTGGCTTCGTTTGCCGCCATAAATTATGTAAAACTCATCACCGAAGATTACGTCGGCATTAAATAATAACTATCATAGTGTAATGAGATAATAATCAGTGTTTGATCGACGATGCTGCGAGTATTAATAAATTTTCCTTCAATTTTGTGTTTCAAATTGGTTCTTTGATGTACTCGTAATTGGTGATAACAAATTTAGCTGTTTGCTCGTTTATGTATCAACACATAAACCGAAAAATTATGCACACAGAGTTGAATAAATATACGGTTTTAGTAGCAGTTTTGTATGTTAAGCTATGGTTTCGGGGGATATCTGGGTCAAAAAAAAGAAATTCTATTTAATCCGTCAGTTAGATAAACAAAAAAATATTAGACTCGTATTTTTTGCTTTATCATATTAATAAAAAATGCCTTAGATAAAACGCATTAAAGTTGGGAAGTGGGGGTCGCTACGTAACAAGTATTTTGACACTTTAATGTCAAATATTGGTGAAAAATTACAGATTTTCATGACAGGTCCGTTATAATAGGACGGGACCGCTCTTCTAGGAAACCGAAACTTTAGCCTATATCATCGTATCATAATATATGGTTTACTTTTGGCAATGTTTTTCAAGCTCTTTTGAAAAGAGTGAAGGTACGATCAATCAATCAACCCAGCCATCGCACTTCACCACCGTACATAATCTCACCACTCCTGAAACAAGTTACAACACCAAATTATGCGGATTCCAATTGACTTGAAAATGTAAAATATACATTGGCAGTAATTGATTTACCTTTTACTATTATTTCAATATCATCATCTGCCTAGTGTTTTCCCGACTATGTTAGGGTCGGCTTCCAGTCTAACCGGATGCAGCTGAATACTAGTATTATCTGACCTCCAAAACCCAGTTACCGGGTAACACGATACCCCTTGATAGACTGGTTGTCAGACTTTCGGGTTTCTGATGACCCGTAACAACTGTCAAAGATCTACTTATGACAGCCGAGACCAACGGCTTAACGTACTTTCCGAGGCTTTGCGTGCTTTTCTTTCGGGTCGCTATTATTTCAATATACCAAGTCTAATCTTAGATGACTTCAATTGTGTCTTAACTTATTTATGTACCCTACCTTTAATTGGAGATTCTCTAATATCTCAATGTAAAACAAAATAAATTACCAAACATTCCCACGGCGAGTTAAGTAAACAATTAGGCGCGTTCGACAAAGCGTTCTCGTTCACGAAATACTTGTTATTTGCCTAGAAAAGATAAATAGAAGAAATTAACTATTTAGTTTCTACAACAATTACGTAAGGATGTTAGTATGTGGGCAAGCCTTTTATTAAATTCGCGAATGCTGCTTATTAAGGTAGGTACACATTTGACGCAAGGAAAGAACAAAACACTAAAATAACAATTTGGGGGAAAATATGCGTCACATCCACGCAAAACGGCCATCGCTCGACCCTATGCGAGACAGAGCCCCAGCGCTGGTTTTCAGCGACAGCCGGCGTTGACGTGATAACGTCAACCAGTGCAGCATAATATAGAGAAATAACAAAATAAGAAATAAATAAAATAAACACAATAATTAGTCATAAATATACTGAGATAATAATATATTTTCCTAATATAATGTACTTGTAAGAGAACATCGAGATGTTCTCATGTTTTGACGAACTGGACATGGACGATGTTATTAGTTTCAACTTACTTTTACAAACTACGAGCCAAGGTAATATGTATTTTATCGAGCAAAAAGACGAGCGTAGGCATAAACACGCTCCCTCAACAGGACCATTCGCCTGTATTGTAACCTTTATCCGCGACCTAGCCGTGTTACTTCTACCCATTTCAATATAATTTTGGATAAGTTTATATAGAAAACTTAAAGAAGCACTGACTAGCTAAAGAGTGAAAAAATCGGATTGAGGATAAACCTCGTAAGGTCTATTTAAATCCTTGTTTCCAATTGATGTTATTTCCACTTAAACAAACATCTACTTCATGTAAGTGTAAATAAAGTTGATTTTAGACTGACTAGTACTGTTGAAAAAGTCATACAAAAATATGATGTTGTAGCGCAAACTGATCCGTATGTGCAGGCATTACAGTTGTTTTTCCTAAAACTCGTGTTTGTTTACATGTTTGGCATATAAATTGTGAACGCAGATTAGAAGATTGTTAAAAAAAATTGAATATCACTAGAAACGTGCAAAAACTACTGCCGTATTTTCTCGTTATCGTTGCCATTGCCGTTTTGCCGTAAGTCTCCTTGCCTGGAATTTTGGATTGTTATATTACAGACGAATGTTCCCGGTGAGGGAGCGCCTAAATATTTGACGCTGAGCATTCGAAAGAATGTTACGTTACTTGGAAGTGCTCTTTTGAATTAACATTTTTCTTGTTTCGTACCATTCGAAAGAACGATAGAACCTGCAAATGCTCTTGTGTGTACTCTCCTTTATGTTTAGAAAACGGATCGGCATGGAACTTCGTTAATTGTTACAAAATACAAGTTAATTAATTTTCGTCTGGTTTTTGGGACGACTCCAACTTTATTAAGAGTGTATACTTAGAATTAATTTCGTACCTAACATGTCTTAATTTTGCTTTTAAATTATTTGTATTTGCAAGTTTGAAGTTTCTTCTAAATTTTACTTTACTTTCGACCGCGTGATTTTAAAGAAAAATATTAAGTTTCTTTTCGAAGTTTAATCGTTTTGATTAATTTATTGGTGCTGATTTGTTTTTAGAAATACGTTATATAAACCTATTTGTTGTTTAAGTAAAAGCTGATTGATTTAATTAAGTTAACATGAAAGAAAGTGTAAAAAGGTTTTCAAACTCAAACTCAAACTCAAAGCATTTATTTCAATTAAACCATTTACAGGCACTTTTGAATTGTCAAGAAGTCGGTCAGTCAGAAATATGAAGCTAGTTGCCCATTCCAAAGCGTAGTAGGTACCTATGGAGAAGAACGGGCAAGAAACTCCACGGACACTCTTTTAAATCAAAGTTTTTTTTTACAAAATATTGGTTACATCATTAACGTTGAAATTATACATGTGAGAACAATGTAGAAAGACGTGCACGTTAAAAGCGTCCGTAATAAAAATATAAAAAACAAAGAACAATTCAAAAATTAAAATAAGCCATGGCAGCTAAGAGATGACCAGTCTCTACTGACGGCGCCCGTTCACGAACATGACGCATGGATTAGCACCATTCAGCTCAACCATTTTGAAGGGAGCTAAATGATCCAACACACGCACAACCGCCAGCGAAACATTAGAGTGAGCATGACATAATCTCAGCCGCCAGGGCACATTCAAGTCAATGAAAGACATACCCAGTACCTAAATAGTAGCTTTACAGTCGGTACATAGTACTCACACATGTGCTATGCAATTATACAATGCTAAGACATTGAATTTATACAATGCAAAGATAGTTTTTAAAATCTTCAGCAGCTCCAACGGTATTTTCAAATGCTAATCAATTAGTTTATGCTTGTGGAGCAGGACCAGCAATGAGCCATGCATTTTTATCAATTATGTAATCCCCCAACTTATAATATGCCTGCGTACATAGTGTGCGTTTTATACAAGATTTGAATTTCGTCTCATTCAGTTGAAGTATGTGGGGAGGAATTTTATTGTAAACTATGGATAGATAAATACCTATATTTATCTATCCATAGTTTAAAACCTTTTTGAACCTTTTTGAGAAATTGCATCTAAGCATAGCTAGATTAGGTAGGTATCCTAATACCTACCTATGCTTAGATGCAATTTGCAGCCATTTAATAATATTTATAACTTATAGGAGGCACTGAACTCATAATGCTTCATTTTTTTCTTGTTTCTCATACAAAATATATCTATACTATATATCTAATAATAATATAATATTATAAAGAGGAAGGGCAGAACCAAAACTGAAGATATCTCTCCAGTTCTGGCCATAGCGCTTGATGGCATGCTTCTCCAAGCTGGCTCCGACTTTCGGTATCTCGGTTCACTCGTGCAAAGCGATGGCGAAGTAGATCTGGCGGTTAAGCACAGAATTAACGCTGGATGAATGAAATGGCAGCAGGTCACAGAAACAATCTGCGACTCCCGCTTTCCCCTTAAACTTAAGGGGAAGATATATAAAACAATGGTTAGACCTGCTGTCTTGCATGGATCAGAATGTTGGGCCACAAAAGGGATGAATGAAAGGCAATTGCATGCATGCAGCTGAGATGAGAATGCTAAGAGGGATGTGTGGTGTTACACGAATAGATAGTATAATAAATGAGTACATAAGAGGAAGTCTGAAAGTGGCACCGGTGACCGAAATAATAAGTAATAATAATAATAATGACTGATGGCCGAAAAGCTCGCCCAACATCTTTCGAGGCTCTCGTTAGGCGGTTGGATCAAGGGCCTGATTCAGAAGGCAGTACTCCTCGATACGACTCGCATTGTGAGGAGGTTCCTGTCTCTGCAGCCCTAACCACCGGTAGCTTGGACCCTGCTCCCGACACCGGCGGAACACTATTTATTATATTTTTAAATGTTTTTGTTTTTTTTTAATATTTAAAAATGTAAAATATATGTATATATATTGAATAAAGGTCATAATAATGATAATGGTATGCGGAGGAATGAGGAAAATGTCGTGAGGAAAGTTTAGAGTATGAATGCCGATGGCTATAAGAGTAGGGGAAGACCAAAGAAACGATGGATAGACTCTGTGAAAGATGATATACTTGTAAGGGTGTGTGTGGTGTTTGTGGCATGTGTGTGGTGTGTGGTTTTGTTGGGGTGTGTGAGGGAGTGATGAGTATTTTACACTTCCACGAGTTTCTCGGTTTCATCATAATTTTGTGATTTTAACCAGGAGTCAAGTTTCATTTTACATTTGCTCTTGGTTAGTGGATAGATGTGTAAGCTTTTGTTTAGGTTGTTATATATTTTTGAACTTATATGTTTGAAATGGCGACTTGCAGCTACAGTTCTACGGGACTGAGTGTTACAAACCCTATTCGAGCGGCGTGTAGGACAGTATTTCGGATCAAAATTAAGTTGACTGTGTTTGCGAAGAATAGTTTGGAGGATAAATAACTGTCTAACGGTGAGGACCTGGCAGAGGGTATATAGAGATGATGTCGAATATCTGATCGGTTTCCTTGCCAGCACCTTCAAAACAGCTCTCTGCGCTCGTTCGACCCGTAGCATCAATGTTTTACCGGCACCCCCCCAGACCGTTACACAATACCCCAGAACAGACTGAGCGAGAGCAAAGTAGATTGTTAATAAACAGCTGAAATCGGCCGCGCCTCTGAGCTTTTTAAAAATGTATATGAGCCTTCTCACACGAGCTACAGTTGAAGCAATATGTTGTTTCCATTTCAGGTTATTATCAAGAGTGACTCCAAGATATTTTATAATAGGGGTATTTTCTAATTGTTGACAGTCACAGTTTGAGTGTAAGTTTGGGCAGGTGTGCGCACGAATTTCAATCGGTTTAGCGGGCTGACTTGACTTCATAGTAGAGAATGTGATAAATTTGGTCTTATTGACATTTAGAGTGAGAAGATTTGTGGTCAGCCACCTCATGACGGTGCTCAAGGCAAACTCCGAGTTCAGGCGAGTTTCATTCCAGTCGCGGCCATGAACAATTAGAGCTGTGTCGTCGGCATAAGCTATAATTTTGCAGTGTGGTAAGGATAACTGACACAGTTCATTCACATATATGAGAAAAAGTGGGGGTCCTAAGACACTGCCCTGGGGGACACCAAAAGTAATCATCTCCGGGTTGCTGAGGTAGTTTGCAAGTTTTATTATTTGTTTACGACCTGTAAGATAACTCCTGAAAAGATCGTGGGCCGTCCCGCGAATACCAAGATGCTCTAGCTTCGACAGAAGTATAGGAATTGAGACAGTGTCGAAGGCTTTGGATAGGTCTAAAAAGATGGCAAGAGTCTTATATTTATTCTCCCAATGGCTAATAATGGTGTTTGTAAGTTCCAGTACAGCATCTTCGGTGGATTTTCCAGCCCTAAAGCCATACTGGTTACTAGAAAGAATGTTAAATTTATTTAGGTAATTGGTGAGTCTATGGTTTATAGCTTTTTCAAATATCTTTGAGAGGGTATTCAGCACTGAAATGGGTCTGTAATTAGCGACATTATCCTTGTCTCCCGACTTATAGAAAGGGTGGACAATTGCTGTTTTGAAAACATCAGGAAAAGTTCCTGTTGAAAAGCACAGATTGAAGATGAAAACAAGGATCGGAATCAGAATGTGACGAGTCGCCTTCACGATTGAGGGGGATATACCGTCAGATCCAACAGCACTATTATCTTTAAGGCCGAGGATGATATTTTCCAGCTCAGCACTATCCACGCTATGAAAGGCCATTGATTGTGGTGCGGATGGTATGGAGGTACCCGGGAACTCAAGTTTGGGACGACTATCTGAGAGATATTTATAGAGGGCAGAGTGTTCAATTTTAGCCGCCAAGAGTCCACCAACATTCGCAAAATAATTATTGACTTTGTCCACAGACTGCGTCGGTTCGGCACTGCAGTTAAGCAGCTCAGAGGCCGAGTCTCTGCTTCGGCTTAAGCTTGCTACCTGTTTGACGAGTTTCCATGTAGCTTTTGGATTATTTCGAGCCTGCTGAAACTCAGAACGTTCATACTCACGCTTGACTTTTTTCAAGAGATTGTTGCAGAAGGTGCGATAGCGACAGAAAATCAATTTGTGTGTGTCATCCTCTGGGTGTTTTTTATATTTAAGATGCAACTTATCCCTGTGATGTATGCACCTCAGCAGACCAGGAGTAATCCATGGCTTAAAGATGCGCTTTCTACTGGGGATTTGTGAAATATGTGAGTGCGATTTGATGGCTAAGGTCATAATGGAAACAAGTGATTCCGCGGCTTCATTCGGGTTGTGACACTGAAAGATTAAGGAAAAATCTGTGCTGTTAATTTGGTCTACAATCCGCGGCAAATCAATTTTTAATCTGGTGAGGTGGGGGGTTTTAGTTTTAATATTAAGGTTGCAGAAAATAATAATAGGAGAATGGTCAGTGATGGGAGAATCAATGACTAGTGTAGTAGCAGAGCTTTGATTGCGGAGTATCACATGGTCAAGGCAGTTTGAGAGTCTAGTTGGGAGAGTGTAGGCTGGTAGCATTGCATGCGAAGCTACAAGATTGAGGTATTCATCAGCATTTGGGTCGGTGCTCCCAGGTGTAATGTTCAGGTTAATGTCACCAATAATGGCTACAGTTTTAAATTGAGTTAAAGCACCAAGCAAACTATCTAGGCTGCCAAGGAAATTAGTCAAATCTCTGTATGAAGGAGAACGATAAATTGCGATAAAAGCAGCTTTATTTGAGAATTTAAGAAGAAGAACGTTTGCCTCATTAAATATAGGTATTTCGACAGTGATATCAAAGCAATCTCTCACATAGACAGCCACGCCCTCATTCTGTGTTTTATACGACGAAATGTGCGAGTTATAGCCGGTTAGTAAGGGAGTAGTTGGGCATTTGCTCAACCAGCACTCTGTCAGGATAATAATGTCAGGCAAGTAAGTTAATCTACTCATAAAAACCACTAGATTATTAAAATTGCTATTGAGGCTACGAATATTAGTGTGTAATATTTTAAGATCATGGAGAGAACAATCAAAAAACTTATCACTTGTTTCCGGGGAACAAGTATAGCAATTTGATACGGCAATGTGCTCAACTTCACTAGTGATCACGGTAAGATCATCCATTTTTTAATTATAATAACGAAAGGGTAACAAAATTGTAGGATAGAGTAATCATACTCGTGGTCGCAATGTAGTAGCCCTAGGTTTGTTGAGCTGACAGTAGAAAGGCAGACTGTGGGGTTTACCAAGCAGGTATTTTTTATGCATGCTAAGTCTTTTTTTTGGGGGAGTATACAGAGTTTGTGGAAAGTGCAGAGGTGAGTGCGAATGTGTGAAGATATGTGTGAGTGTGAAAGATGAGTAGTATTTATCGGTGTGAGTTTAACAATAGTCCCAATTTCAAAATATTTTAACTTATAACAGTAGATTTGCAAGCAATACAATAACACTAAGTTTACGAGGTAATAAGTTAATAAAGTTACATAATAATAAACAACTAGTCACGCGCCTTTTCTGATACGGCCGAGATCCGCCTCGTTTTGCACATGAAAGTGAGGACATCCGACTTTTTCCCGCACTAGGATCTTCCCGTGCGAGACCCAACAGAACTGAAACTCGTTTGTTTTTGCAGCGTCTCTGGCCAGAAAGAACAGCCATTTTTTCTTAGGTGATAAGTTTTCAGATACGTAAATTTGTTTTGCAGGCCCAGTAATTTTAAGGTGTTCGGTTGTTAATTTATAACTATTTTTGTTGTGGTTCTTGAACTTAACTAGAAATTCTTCCTTAAGGATTACGGTGGTAAAATCGACAATAATTGTTTTATTGGCCGGATCTTTTGTTTTTATGCGGAAAACGTCCTTCACATCCCTTGTTTGTATTGCAACGTTCAGTAGGCTACCAACATCAATGACAGTCTTTAACAGAGAGGATTTTGTTTCTTCTTTGGTGCATGGAATATTGCGGATTTCTAAACAGGTGGACCTTGAGCTCTGCTCCATTTTATCCAGCTTGTTTTCAAGGTCGCTTATGTATGAGAGATTTTCCTTGCGCTCCGTTTCCAACAACTCAATTTGAGATTTAAGGTTGTCGTGCTGAGCCGAGAGGTGATCAAAGGAATCACGAAAGCTATTTACAAGGGAAAACAGTTTTTCATATTTTTCATCCTGGTGGGCCTTAAAATCTTGAAACATTTGCTTCATTTCCGACATAAAAGTGCATAACTTGCTCTCTTCACTGTCCTCCATTCGCCTACGTTTACCATTTCGGAATGTAATATTTGGTGAGCTGTCATCAATAGGTGAATCTAGAATAGAGAAGTATGTTGCGCCAAACACGAATAAATTAAGATAAGGGCAGGAAAATGATGATAATATTATAAAGAGGTAAAGTTGTTTGTTTGTATGTAGGGAATAACTCCGGAAATACCAGTGAGATTTGAAAAATTATTTTTGTAATCGGTAGCCTAATTCTTCAGGAAGATCATGGTAGAACCCTTAGGAACCGAGCAAAAAGTAAAAAAGTCAGAAAGAACGCTAAACGAAAACGAAGTAAAAGGACTGGCGGGCGAAGGGATGCGACGTGGTGGGTCGGGGGCCGAAATTTTACGCAGACAAAATCGCGGGCAGAAGTAAAACATACAATCTTATTCACAGATGAATACCTTGACAGCCTCGCTACATACAATATACACATCAAAAACATGACACTGATTATGTCATCCTACAATCATGACACCAAGTATGCGCACATTCACACTGAATATATTATAAACCAGTAGCAATTAAATCAACCCTAAATATGAACCACGCCCACAGGCCATTGTCATTGTGACCACACAATGGTCAACCTTGGACAAGAAGGCATTTTATACTTGATTTTAAGACTTCATCTTCCTGCAGACGGTGACACGGCAATTTAGAATAGAATATACATAGGAGTGTCTGTCACCACCGCATTGATTGCCACATCACGGTTCACACCTCCGATAAAGACGTAGGAAGTATAGATACTATTGTCTTGCATTTTCGGATCCTGTTTGGGTGTAACTCTTTGTATGTAGTCTACAAAAATTCTAAATACAATTTTTTTATTTCACATAAACCTACATGGGCACTTATGAAACGTCAGAAGCTAGGTACACAGTTCCAATTGGTTGTTTCCTATGGAAAAGAGCCGGCAAGAAACTCCACGGTTACTCTTTTAAAAATAAGGGGCTTTTACAATATTTTCAAATAACAGTGTTATTAGGTATAGGGGGACAGTGTAGGTCTTTCAACAAGTACCAGGTACTTAATAGAATAATGATGGTCAACAAATCTAAAGTCCACTAGGCCTACAGCGTTCTCACATTCACGAAATTGAAAAGAATCTATATAAAGATAAATAAATGAATAAAAATAAAAACGTATTTTAAACGAAATGACGTGATTGCTATTACAGCTGTATCAAATCTCAATAATTATCATGTCCACAAAAGCCACTAACAAAAAGTTGAAATTAAATTTAAGGAATATAATGTCAAATAATAGGGTGATTATGTCAGGGAACAGACTACAGACTAATATAGTCCCTAAAAAACTTTAAAACCCAAATTTTAAAATCCCAAAGCACGCAACCCGCACAATCTAAAGATTCTTTGTATTAGTATGTAAGTATTTCTTGCAACCATTGTAACTTTTAACTTACGTATATCATTTTATATTTCTGTAAATATAGTTCGTTACCACAATTTTTTTATAAAAAAAAATATTCATTTCGTTTTTACCTTAGGTTATCACTGTATTTGAGAATGTTGGTTCACCTGTTATTGGCAACTGTATAAGCACATAACTGTTAACTACTGTTATTTTATATTTTGTATACAGAAGCTGTTGGTGTACCTTTATAAATAAATAAAATAAAATAAAATAGTCCCTCTCGTGGAATAAACAGAGGATGACTATGGAAGTTTTTATGGCTGTTTTGTTCTGAACCCCCTTTCTTAAATGTTAGAACATTACGGTGAACATTATTTTCTTATTCCCCAAAGGAAAAAGGGGTGAAGTTAAATGAAATGAAACTACTTTTATTGATGGTTGTACATTACATTTCACTGTTCCAGATTCACTCTCAATAATCGTTAAAAGTAAAAGTTTAGTTTCAACACATTCGTTGCAATAAATCATTTTAGCTCAAGAAAAAAAACATTTTCACATAGAAATAAGTACCCAGATTTCAGCTTATGTACATAAAAAAAAAACAGCAGAGTAAAAAGATGAACAGCAGAGGATTTCAACATTTCTTTCAATCACAAATCTGTTCGTTAATTTATTTAAGTACTAGCTTTTCTGCCCGCGTCACTTCGACGGTGTGAAATTTCTTGATCTCCCGACGACCCCATCGCATCGCATCGCCTGCCCGCGCTATTACTTCGTTTGCACTTAATGTTCTTTGTTACTTTTTTCTTTTTACTCGGCACCTAAGAGTCCTAGCGCGATGTTCAATAGCTTATTCCTTTCTCAATAATTGGGCTATCAAATGCAAAAAGAATCAAATCCGGTGGTAGTTAGATACGCGCGTTCAAACAAATAAAATAAAACCGATCAACTGCGAGTTTGACTCGCACACGAACGGTTCCGTGCCACCGTACATTATTTAGCAAATAAAATAAAATATTAACGTATATTATTATTTTTCATCGTAATGAAAATCGCAAAGATAAATTTGTATTTCATAATGATAGTATGAATTACAAAGTTATTTTTGCAGTTGCAGAAAATCACCCATATTTAAATAATTACATTATGAATCGATGATTTTTGTATTTTTTTGATTATATGCAGTATATGATGCATGATATACAGAAGTTTCAAATTCCTAACTAGTTCAGTTGTTGAGATAGAGCTCGTACAATAATGGCCTAAAATTGACAACTTTTAACCCTATTACTAAGTCTCCGCTGTCAGTCTGTTTGTCTGTCTGTCACCGAGCTGTATCTCATGAACCGTAATAGGTAGACAGCTGAAAATTTCACAGATTATGCATTTCCATTGCCGCTATAACAACACATAAGTAATAAAAATTAAATTAAATTAAAAATTAAACGGGGGGTCTGTCTCCACACAATAAAGTTATGATTTTCTTCAAATTTATTTTTATCCTCAAAAATTATTAAACAGGGGGCCCTATTTAATCATTTTTGAGGATGAAAATAAATTTGTTCTTTAATCAATGAGCTCTAGACAATGTCACCCCACATGCCAGTGCTAGTTTTTTTTTTTTCAAAATCATAAGTTTATTATGTGGAGACCCCCGTTTAATTTTTATTTCAATTTAATTTTTATTATGTGTTGTTATAGCGGCAATAGAAATGCATAATCTGTGAAATTTTCAGCTGTCTACCTATTACGGTTCATGAGATACAGCTCGGTGACAGACAGACAAACAGACTGACAGCGGAGGCTTAGTAATACAAACTTTTCGGCTGTATTAATATAGATAGATATCGATCAATTTCAATCTCACTTTATATTAGTTATGCAAATGTTATTGTTAGTGTTCATGTAATGAAATGCTAATACTGCATGCAATAGTTTTATCTAAGTAGCTTATGAAAAGCAAGTACATCATACTATCAAGCATATATCCCTAATCCAAAGAAACAAGTCTTGAGTCAGGATTACTTTATGAATCCTTAGGGGGATGAACTCAATGTTAAGAAACCTTATTGGTGATCGCAGACAACGTCAATGCTGATTGATTTTGCTACTCATCCTATTCAGGAATAATCTTTTGATCACATCTCATGACGTCCCTTACACATGAGGGGTTCCTCTTAAAATATTAACCCTCATGGGGAAAAGTTTCCCCCAACCGATGCATATAAACATAATAACCTCATAGGTAATATTTTTTTGAGGCAGATGGGGTTCTAACTCTAGGGTCCGAATCGTAGGCATGTGAAGAATGTGAAAGCTATGAGTATTTCTGCGTTCACGACTTATAGTTAGTAACAAATTCAAATTCTAAAGATTTTGTTTCACATAAACCTACAAGGGCACTTATGAAACGTCAGAAACCACCAATTGGTCGTTTCCTATGGAGAAGAGCCGGCAAGAAACTCCACGGTTACTCTTTTAAAAGTAAATGGTATTTACAATGTTTTCAAAATACAGTATTAATAGGTATGAGAGGACAGTGTAGGCCTATCAACAAGTACCAGGTACTTAGCAAGATAGAAAATGTTCGACAGATCTACCGTCTGTTAAGCCTACAACGTTCTCACATTGACAAAATCTAAAATAAAAGAATCTATATAAAAACAAAATCGAATAATAAAAATAAAAACCTATTTAAACCAAATGACATGATTGCCACTACAGCTGTAACAAATCTAATTTATTATAAAATAACAAGAGGAAAACTGTGGGATTTTAATCGTAGTCCAATGTAATACTCAGGCCTTTCCAAGAATAGAAAGGGATCCACAAAACCGGTCGAAGTGGCGGTGCTTGGGGGTGGCCTATGTCCAGCAGTGAACGTCTTTCGGCTGAAATGATGATGGTGATCAAGATGAATCCAGGTTCAAGACATCGCAAAACGATTGTTAATTGATAATTGGTTTTATTTCTGTAAGTAGGTTTGTACAAGCACTTTTACACGTCAAAGATTAGTAGACCAGTGAGTGTCGTCATTCGTGTAAAATATATTTCAGGCTTTTTGGTCACGACATCTGATGAAAGTGATGTGAGAGAATTTAAGCTAAGCGGTTTTCCATTTCTGTTAAGTCTTTTTAGTCATTTCAATCGTATTTAATGTAAATTATACAAAAACTTGTTAATTCCTCACAGTTATGGACTAAAATGTAACCATCTGATGTAAGTTAATCGTGATTATCCCGCGCGACCGGAGTCACGAACGCATTGTTACTTCGTTAAACAAAGACCTTGTTCATAAGTTTGTTTATATGATTTATTGTAATAAAAATTTATAAACAGATTATTTTATTAACTTAGCGTGCTATTGTTAATGTTTATGTTAAACAAAAGATTTTGTGACTTACAAGCGTTTTAACACTGAATAGTTAATGTTTCCTTGAAGACAATAAGTTTTGTCTTGTCTATGGTTTCGCACTTTTAGTTGATTTTATTGATTTATTATGTTTGAAAAATCTGCCTTTTCCGGTAAAGTATTTACCTCATTATAGCTGTAGTGTGGTCTATTAGAAATTATAAAAATCTCGAAGATTTCGGGACGACTAGTAAGTATATAAAGACAACCTAACATCATGAAGTTTCTGAAGTGAATTGAGCTTTTAATTTAAATAAGTATAACTCGAGCTTCATGAAACTCTGATCATCTTAGAGAGAGACACAGACTTAGCAATCCAGGAGCCCATATATTTTAGTAGTGAGCCTTAAGAGTCCATAATACCTCAGCTCAAATTCACTCTTTATCTCGCTCGCACACTGAGTGAGAGAGAGACTGAGCGGCGGGAAAATTTCTCTAAGGCACCGATAGTTTTGGTAATTTCTTTTTACGGTGAAAATAATGGGTACTAAAAAAAAACATAGTATCTACTATAAATTCAATTATTGCAAAGTTTCATGATCTAATTTGAAGTAATTTTTTAATACTCAAGGTTTATTGTTCGGTTTGCAGGCAACTTTGTAATTTTTTTCCGTCGACATTTTTTTATGGAATCGTGTTTTCGTCAAGCACAGTACTTAAGATTAATCCTCAATTCTACTATATATTTATTTCAAAATTAATGCTGCAGTATTTCGATATAACGGAGGCTCATGCTAAGCAATTTGAGGTACCTATAGACTCTTAAGGCGCTGAGCAGACGATGGACAATACGTCCGCGGACAATTTGGAATCGTACGGAAATCTAACGCGCACGTAGGACAAAATTAGACTTCCATTTTTAATTTGATTTTGAATTTGGATGAAATTTCGATTTACAGTCGGCCAGTCATCAATAAAACATACAGAAAACCATAGATGGTCACGACAACATTATATTTCGTTAATATTATTACGACTGGTTGTCACGTATAAGAATAAATAAAAATCTAAAAGTCTTCAATTATTTTCAAAATAATTAAATCCTTTCCTTTCCTTTTTCGGGTGGTTAGTGACTAAACCAGTGTCAGAGTTTTAAAGCCGCCCATGAAAAAAAAAAATTATACAATGGCATAATAAAATAATTAAATGAAAGTACATAGATACGTAATAATATGAAGTAACTTATGGGTAGGGTAAGTTACAAGACTCGTCTTAGCGCAAGTTTTGTTATAAACTCTATACTGTTTTAAAAGCAGACGAGGAGCGAACAATCTGCCATAAGTAGTTCTGTATTAGTAATCTTTTGACAGTTTATTTTTACTGAGCAGCTATAGAAAATTACAAGCTGTGCGACTACATTCTTGTGGATAGTAAAAATTATAATAAGTATTCCTGTAAGATGCTGGTAGGGATCTTGATCGTACTTCCGAGATTATCCTGATAGCCGTGGAATACCTCTCCACTCCTCATAAGCACCTCAAGACATGTTGCCCCCTTGTCGCTACGAAACTTTGTGCTAGCGATCGTTTTCGGGGCCCATCATTGAGTGTGCAAGTCACTTGGTCAGACAAGGGCCATAGTCTTTCCATAGCTTTAGATAACTAGTCCACTTAGCCACCCAAACCCATAATCCAATATCTTTGTTTCCATATCCTGCAATAGTCCTCCACCAACTGGGGGTTGTCCTTGGGTGCACTAGCATAGTGCTAACAGAGATATTTGTCGGTTGGTGCCTTTTTTTTATTATTTTTGAATGGGAAATTATCAAAAAACTTCTCCCGCTCTGGGCGGAGCAGGAGGGCGTGTCCGACTATTATTGACTAAAACCCACCCGTGCTCCTTCAGTTGTCTGTACGTTGCCAGGGGCCACGATATCCCTTTCGGACTTTACCACAACCCCGGCAGGCATCGGTCCTATCGGACCCCTTCCGTTGTGCTGACATCTCTTTGAGGCGCGCATGGAACACAACGCGCCGTCAACCCGGGCCTGGTCCTTATCGGGCGGCGAGCTACCCATTGCTCACTGTCCGTAAGCCCGCGCCTCCGGTGGCTGGAAATCGACACGGCGATGCTCTGCCCAAGCCGGGCAGACCTCCACCGTATGCTCTACCGTGTCCTCCAGGCGATCCACGCACCCGGGCGTTTCCTCCCACCTGATACGTAACAGGAACCTCCCGAAATAACCAAGTCCGGTGAGGACCTGCGTCAGGCGGAAGGTGAGGACGACGTGGCGCCTCTCTAGCCACTCCTCAAAGAGGGGACTTATCGCCGCAATAGTGGTGTGCCCAGCACTGGGTCGCGACAATCGCACTCTCCATGACGCTATGAGATCACGCCGGAGCTCTGTTCGCTGTGCCGCGATTTCTCGCGGCAGCGAAGTTGAGCCCCAGCGTTTCGCCTCCTCGCGCCACTCCCAAATGTGCGCGAGGACTTTTGCCTCCAAATCACATGGCGGCAATCCGGCAAGGAAGCTCGCCGCCTCACCGGAGACCGTGCGATATCCCCGGACTAGCCGGGTGGCCATGACCCTCTGGGACGCGTTCAACCGGCGGGCTGGCCGCCGCCTCAATGATGCGCCCACACCGGTGCCCCATAAAGGGCCATGGACTGCATGACCCCCGCGTATAGCCTCCGGCAGGAGGCGTTTGGACTAGATTGGGCAGGCGCCGCTTCAAAGCAGCCCCGGGTCAGTTGGTGCCTCCTTTCGGTAAACACGTCTCTGCGAGTTGGCTTCGGCCCCTCGTACGCCTTCCAAAGGTCCGGGACCCTAGGTCCCGAGAAATGTCAAAGACGTACAAAAATTTTAATAATATCTTTAGTATAAGTTTCCACCTTAGACATTCATTAGCACAAAATAAAGCGAGAAGTCCACTTAAGTGATACTCCTAATTAAAAACGTTAGTTAACTTAATTAACAATCAAATAAAAATGATGATTATTCAATAGTTGCAATCATAATATCTATATAATATTTAAATAATGGAACCTTCAGAATGCAAGGATTTCCGGATATCAAATTAGCGCTTCGACAAATTCTTCTAATAGCCGAATATCCTAGCAATTATAATCAAATAAATTCGACTAAATCGATTTAAATAATTCGTCACAGATTATTTCAATGTTAATCTTCGGTCCTAACGATTGATTTAAAATTCATATCGAATGGCTCGATAATCGAGATCAAATGTATCGATAAACTGATTTGGCGCAATGATAAAAATAATGTAAAGCTACATTCTTTATTATTTGTGAATTCAAAATAAATCTCTGCCACTATAAATTAGATTTAAATAATCCAATTGTGATCTAGTTATTGTATCTCGATTTATTAGTCACAGATACATTCTTACTGGATAAGTCCTAGAAAAATTACTAAAAGCGTCATTGTAAAAATAAACTGTGACATTTGACCATTTAAAATCAACGTTGATATTAATCAATGCCCATTACGACGAAAACATTCGAAAGCGAAGGTGGAGTTAAGATATTCATGCTGGTCTTTTCTATAAAAGGCTTATCTTGAAAACATAGGTTGATCAAGTTGTATTGTGGTCGTCATCGCAAATTCGATGACTACGACTACATGGGATGCCGTGATCGATCCCTTGGTCGAGTTTTCAATCAGGAATTATTTCTTATTAACATCCCGGTTGATTGCAGTAGATGCCAGTTTCGCCGGTTCTGTAATAAGGGGTTTATTACAGAACTTTCGAAATATAGGCATATAAGTATACTTTTGGATTTTTATACCTACCTACGTGTAAAAATCGAAAATGAAGGACTGTAATTTAACTTATCAACATATTTTATCCCAATTTATTTGGGATTGGCGTAACATATATTTTTCTTCCATACTTTCCTTTTAATCGTCATCTCTGTAGTCACTCCCTTTCTAGCCATATCATCTTTCATAGAGTTTATCAGACGGTAATTAATTTACCACATCCAGCCGCCCTATATTATTATCTAAATAATTATTTTAATGGAAGCATTGTAGGCACCAGGGTTAAGGTGAGACGTCGGCCTTGAGCTTGACTCGAGATTGTCAGGCCGATTGGACCCGCCACGTTGCATTACACAGCCCTGCGCGAGCGCAACTGACCTAATCAAATATGATTCAGTTTTTATGGACATTCGGATTTTTTGTTCGGCTGTTTGTTTCGTGTAAAAGGAATGTTAATGTCAGGTTTAGGTATTATGTAAGATACAATAGGTTATATCAATTTGAGGCCTTTTTTGTCTGTTAAAAGGTCGTGGCCGTGAGAAGAACGTAAATACCTATAAACTTTATCGAAAACACCTTATTGTATCAAAAAGCCTGCTTCTAGAAAAAAAAAATAACACTGTCTAATTGACGATTATATCCGTAAGACCATAGGTTAAAACAGCCCACAGATGATAATAGCCATTATAAAAGATGATACAAAAAATGTTTAAAGTGACGTAAACCGCGCGTGAATGTCAAACTGCGGGGCTTGACCGGAGGAAATTCGTTAATTTTACAAGACACGTGAAGAAGTAAATTTCTCGTAACTAGCTATTTAGTTTTTTTTACTTTATTCGTGGTAGTTAAGCATCACAAGATAAGGTGAACAACCGGACAAAAAAATCTTAGTCCTATTTCATGTTTTTTTAAAGTCTTGCATTTACAAATCCGTTTTTAGTAGAACTGTCACACTGATTTACGATAGAAACAGATTTTTGTTCAAGAAAGTCTGTTTTATCGTAAATCAGTGTGACAAAAGTTTTGTGGTTTGAAAATTTATAATCGAGACCAAAGTTTTTCTAGCAGAAATGTAGGCTTTTAGTAACCTACCTTTTCTATTTATCTCAACTAGACAGAACAATAGCCGTCCTAATTTTAATGATAATTTTAGTAGTAGAATTGATTTGCCGATAAAGTTGACTAATCATTAACGTGGCTACGAAAATGAAACAAAGTTTTTTGTTAATGTCAATTTTCTTTAACATCGCTACCCGTACAAAACAGGGAACGATGATTAAAACAACTTGTGGTGCGTAGTACAGGAAATGTTTACAACAGGGATTTCCTCAAGTTGACGGTCCCCAGCCAGGGGTATCAACACACCAAAGAAAGGCAAAAAGCATAACGTTTCCTCACTGCGTCTCATTACGAATTACTTATCACTGTTCCAGTTTCTTGTATTGCTCTGTTGCTAACTTCACAAGCCCTATAAAGTATTATTTTCATCTCTTATTCGTCCTACGTTTACTCTTGGGATTGAAATTCGAAACTTCCTAAGTGGATCTTAAAATTTCAAGTTTATTTCATTTCATTACAATTTTTAGAGGAACAGCCTCCCTCGTTCGTCCTTGTGCCTTTTATTTTCGGTAAACTAATTATAAATGTTCCTATCTTATTGTTAAAGGTTTAAAATGAAGGGCTACTTGACATTTTGCCCGCTCCGAATTACAATTCCTTAACCTAACAATGAAAAGGTGAATTGGATTATCACATTTACCTCGCAGCTTGTTCAAAATTTTTGATCAAGCAGTTCTAAGATTAACAATTTGCACGAATTGCTGCGACAAGTAGATTGTTATCGAACTGCTAAGTCGTGCCACAAGAGACGATATAATAATTCAGAGTTTTAAAAGAGTTTTCGTGCAAAGAACATGTGCAAAGAACGTTCGTAGCATCCCGCAGACGGGAGTGCACTTCAACGGGAAATTTCTCACATTTCTAACCTAAACGAGAGACGCTCAAGACGGTCTCGAGATTATATCCACACATCTGGCCCTTTTATTATACGACTTTAAAAAGAAAACACGGCCGCGTCTACAAAGCTAGTGGAAAACATCTTTGTGTATTCACCGTTGCGTAACGTTCGTGATATGCTGGTGTGAAAAACTACTGTGAAAAGAAATGTAAAAAGAAAATGTTTGTGTTAGCGAAAAAACTAAAATGAGACAGCATTAGTGTCATACGTCTTTTTTCTTATAAAAATGGTATTGTAGAGACAGCTGTTTAGTTACTAAAATGATGAAAGATATAATTTTTTTGACACTAAGGACGGGCTCTGAAAAGTTTGTTTTGTGTGATAATGTTTTTCAAATAAATAAATATAATAGACATAAAAGCTTAGTGGCGCAGTAGTGTACTTTAACGTATATGATTAAAATAAATAAACGAGTTCCATTTAATAAGAATCATCAAAATTCTTTTAAATTATTGTACCTGTACAAAAAACATTGTAGTGTACTAGCTATACAAAAAATGTTCTGCATCTTTTTTCCACGTCAACCGCACTTCAAATCCAACCATAAAAACCTATTTAATGAAAGTCAAGTTATTCAAATACATGCAGTGATTAACAAAGCCTGCTAGTTTTCTTATATCAAGCCCTCATTACTCGCGTGTTGTTAATTTATACGAAAATGTATTCATCGCTTTTTGCCGAGTATATAAAATTCTATTACAGACCATTTCAATGGACTGCTAACAATAACTGTACCGAGATGAGAGGTGTATGTTAAATACAGAATTGAATAGAAGTTTAAATGGGTATCGTACTCGTACTATATAATGAAAATAATATTTATTAGATTTTTTATGATATTATAATATCATACGTGATCAAATTTAGGGGGAAAGACCTCAAAGGGCGTTTGGCCACCGTAGCGGTCACAAGCTCGGAATACAAAGTCGGGAAAAAATTGCAATAATCACCAAGCATTGCTTTAAGTATTATTTTATGCAATCTAAATGGTGATTGTTAAAATAATGCATTATTGGTTTACTGGAGGCCGCTTTTACCCATTTCCGTTTCCTCTCTTATACTAAAAGCTCAGTATTTTCCCGGGAAAATCGACTGCCTTTTTAAAACACTTTTATTTTATTTAAGCAGTGCAAAGTAAAAAGTAAATGTATATTTTATTTTTACAGGGAAAGATTTCCCTCCATTCCAAAGGCTTATAAGAGTTGTATATCAGTGCAACATTAAGTAAACGCAAGGCAGCATAAAGTCTTGAGCCTCAATGCACACGCGAACTTTTTACTGAAGTAAATGCACTACGCACTTTGTTATGCTGCATAAATTACTTGTTTTACTGGTAGGTTTTTACTTGAATTGTTCATACAATGGCGTGTGTACTTGTAATGGCAAAAAAATGTAATGCTAGTTAACCCAGTTCTATGGTAGTTCATAATTTCTATGGCACTTTCACATGGCACAACGGTAGGGTAAGAGTTACTGAAAAATTTGCTTATTTTCTTTCTACTAAGACTGATTTAGACAGACTAAAAGTTAATTAGAGAGCCACTCAAAAGAAAATCTAGAATGTACCTTCTATGCAATTACAGCAGTATTTATTTATTTATTAAAGTACAGCAATGGATGTGACGCATATTTTCCCTAAATATGTTTCATTTTTTATTTTGTGTTCCTTTCTTTTGCGTCATGTTTACCGCAAATAAGCGTATTTTCTTTATAAGAAATAAAGAAAATACGTCTTTCTTTATTTCTTTCTTTCTTTCAACAGCATATACATTCAACATTGGTTTAACAATAATTAGGAAAGGTATTACTGCTAATATATACACCAATTATAGGTGTACATAACATTTAAAGAAAAAAGACATTGGACAGAAGCTGCTTATAAGCTAAACTGCTTATAAACGCAGTATAGACGATAGCATTTATAATTTTCGCAATGTAATAATTTATGTGGTTGAATAAATCTATTTACAGCAAAATGATATCGATAAGAAATCGTAAACTACATTCCACTCAACCCGGAAAATAATATTAAATTCTAACGCACATTTATGTAAAATTCTTTACCAAAATCTAAATATAAAACACTCGGAATTGCATTGGCACAGTACACATTAAAATAAAATGAACTTTTATGACCTTTTATGTTGGCCATAATCGTTCGTCGAATGCTTGTAAATCTCCTCAATGATCACGTATAGAGCCATTCCGAAGGCTATTAATGTACTTTGTAACCTCTGCGAGTTGTTAACAATTGATTGAAAACTATGAGACGCTATGTTTGTTGTAACTTCTGTGTTTTATGGGCGCCTAGTAGATTGATTTGTTCCGGCAGAGACAAAGTGGTCTTAATGTATGGCTATTTTATTGATGAAGCTAATGCATTACGCCTTTTGTGTGATTGTGTTATTGCATTCTTTGGTTAATTGTCGGTCAACATGTTGTGTTTTGTTTAAAACTAAAGCTTTAATCGGCATAGTGTGAATGTAATCAAAGTCTTTGGAGCCACTCAAAAACACGTGGAGCCACATAAAAAATGAAAATTGTTGTAGGTACGAGATAACTCATGTCGTGGATTAGCCACTCTGCAGCCTGTAAGCTTTTTGATGACACCCCTGAATAGCACTACGAACCTTCAAGTTATAAAACGTCGAATCGACAAACTGTACGCTTAAAATTAAATGTCTTCACGACAAAGTATCAAAACATTCCAGCAATAGTCTCACAATCATGTAATATCGATGCCACATCGTTAGTGGCCCACAAATTGGCATTAATCTGAGTGCAATAATTGGACAGAATGCTACGGTGTCACTGAATTGTTCACATTCCACCGGATACAATATGTTAGAGTAATCACGACACTAAGCCGCTGATACACTGCCACGGATTGTCTTGTCTTTGAGATTGTGATTCGGATTGAAAAGCTACGATACGATGATATGGATGTTTTTTCCTGTTTTCTTTTGTTGGTGTATTTCCATGTATTTTTCTCAGACTAAGGAAGAAGTGTTCATAAACTACGAGTGTGTAATTTTTGCTCATTAATTAGGTAAATTATTTAATTTTAATCGTTATCTACATATAACTGGAGCCTTAAGGCTTTACATATACATTTCCATCTGTCTGCACTTAAAGCAGTGAGTGATTAATTTTAAAACTTTTAATTAAGACGCACGAACTTTTCGAGCGAACATTAACACCTAATTCAATCACGACGTGCTGCTACAATATGTACACACAACTCGTTACCAATCACCAAAACACTCCATAAATTTCGTTCCATTCCACTTAATTGTAAAATCCTGACATCTTTATCTACACTTCCATTCGATCGCAGCCCAACAAAGCAATGAAGAGTAAAATATCGGAGTCGTGTATCGTAGCACGTATTAGTTTAATTAAAACCAGCTCAGTACAGTTCACGTCAACGCATTGCACGTTATTAGGAACAGCCTTTTGTTTGGGAGCTCGTGCTTGCAACAATTTATCATTTGTTTTGAGTACAACAAAGTATGAACATGATTTGAGTGTGAGGATTTTTTTAATAGAGTTGCTGACTGTCCTCAAAAGTGATGCTTATTATGCTGCCGACATGATAATGTAATCGGAAATCGGAATCGATAATATAAACACTATGAGTTCAATCCAATGCTGTTATATAGGTGTACTTTTCATCTTTTTACGACTTAAAACCTCGAGTACAAAGCCAAGGCGCAAAAGAAGTGGATTTAAGATGTGGAAGGCTTGCACTGGACGAAATTTAACGGCTAGGCTGGTAAGTAGTAAAAAGTTTGATCACAGAAGACAATTTGGATTTAATTTAGGTTTAGAAGAACTTGTACCTTGGGTAGGTATCTGAATCAGACTTCAGACAAGCAAAACTTTCCCAGTAAAAGTAATTATGTTCCCTTTTTCACAAAAATAAAATATTGTAGTATAGTGTGTTCTTTAAGACAGTCTAAAAAAGTACATGAAGTACTTCATGCTTTTGTACTTCCAATTTCAAACAATGTTTTTTTAAATACCCGAGCTCCCTAACCACTCGTTAATTGCCATGTCAAATACAACAGTATAAATAGTGTAGTCGGGTTAACGACGTGATTGTGGAAAAAAAAAACTCAAGCGCGCCTTGTGGGGGTTAATATGATGTTGACGGTCGCTACGATATCGGTAAATAAGCTTTGTGACGATAATGCATTCGATTAGTGGGGTCGTTAATGTACCTACACTGTGAAGCTTTTCTGAGGTAGGTAGTACTTATTGCAACTTTTTTTCGTAAGCAGCTTTTGCTTGTTTCTTTTTTCATGTGCTGTAACTACGTAATGATTAATAAATGGGGGATTTAAAATGTACCTAAACAATTTTTTTTTATTAACAATTAACTTGTATTTACAGTTTGCACCATAGATACAAATTATCGGTCAATAAATGTTCACTTATTGCCAAACTTCTATTGAAGCAACCACACTTTCGCATTTTTAAGAATAGGTAGGTACTTTGTTGAGATGAGAGAATGCGAAGCGCGAAAACTGAAAATTTGGGTTATTCAATGCTCCTAGGGACAGGCCTCTATTTAGCCATAGACTACGATAACCTAGTGTTAGGTTTCAATTTATTTATACATAATTATTGGATATTGTACTGGCAACACCGAAAGATTCGATATGTCAAAATGGCGGAACAGCGGCCTTCTGGGTCGGGCGCTCACAAGAATACGACGTGCTAGGGGCTGTGTCGGTTTAAAATATAGATTGGCATAGAATGATTGGAGATCTGCTGTAAATTAAGGTAACCTATTAGTTTTGTTAATATTCGAATATTAAATAAATAGTTATATTATGTGGGGAATTAGGAGATGTGATGGTATGGTGTAGAATATTGAATTTGATGTTGGCAAAGAAATATAAATGAATGACAAAATATCTTGGTGTTTCATATAATTTTTTATTGTAAATAGGTAGTTTTATTAGGCAGTTTTAAATTACGATATTGGGGTAACGACTTTAAGATCCATTTGGGAATTAGTAACTATTTAGAGGTTAAATAATTATATTCGGTATTAAATTAGTTTATTTTAGATCAAGGGTAGTTGTTTATTACACTAGATTGTTGTAAATATGCTCGAACAAACGACCGAGTAGCATAATATTATAACCATGCGTCGGGTACACTACCCGCTTAGGTCTAGTGACATATCAAAGTAATTAATGATGGCGCTCTAGATCCACTAAAGTAGATGTTTATCTTTGACGCACAGCTCTAAAGATAGACAATTTAATGCAACCGAATTCATTTAAATTGTAACTAGCTATCAATTCTTGCAACAGCTTATTAAAATTTTCCGTAGGCAGTTTAGAGTCGTTGAAACAGTTTCGCAATCGATTTACTATTATGTACGATACTTCGGAAGTACCTATAAACCAGACTAGCCTAAAATATGCAAAATATTCGCCAACAACACGTGGACTCGAAATGGTTCGGTACATAACCATAAATCGCAGCGATTAATTACCTAGGGCAGGGCAAACACCGAAAGTTATCTTAGCGATCAGTGTCAAATATTTCCAACAAGCTATAAGTTAATTCATAAGCTGGTTACTTTATTTCGAACAAGCAATACGCCTTTATTAATAATTTAAAATTCAATGCGATTATTGTGAAAACTAATTTAGTTTTGTTGATGCAAATCGTTGGAAAGATATTGCTATTGTTGACTGTTTGCAAACATTGAACTCCCACATAATCCCATGGACTTTTGTAGGGATTGAAGTTCGTAGTTAAGCGCTTTAGTGATCCTGTTTGATTCAGTGCTCTTTGTCGGTGATACACAAAGTTAGCAGATGGCAGAGTTACCATTCAACTTCGCCATCAGTATTAAGCGCTTCGTCCACTAGAAATTATTTTCACATAAAGCCCTTTTAAAGCATGCACTTTGTATGCTAAGCTACAAGATCATTCCAGCTTGGACGTTACATGTAAAAAATTGAGTCTCAAAGTTCTAAGTGAGCTGACGAAGTAAAAGAATTTCGACGTGAAAAAAGTGCTTACAGACCAACGTCAGACTGATGACGTTTAGTATAGCGTGATAACAATATAGACTCGAATATAATTACAATAACTTATCCCCGATAACAGAGGCAACCATGCTTGTTATTACAAACCGAGTGACCGGAATACATAATAAAAATAACCATATAACTATAATTAGCAAATTGAAAAACAAAAACTGCTCATAACCACAGAGCAATGAAAAAACAGAAGTGGTAAGCCTTACAATTGATCACTAATAACACGTTCGTTTGACACGCGATTATAGCACGCAACGTGGCGAACGTATTAAAATCATAACTCAACTGTGCAATAAGTCAACGGTCAGTTTCCCTCATAATCCCTTTGACTTTAATAAGCGCGTTAATTTATTCATGTGGGACTCGGTTGCCATGTGCGCCATTTTCAATCCATCATCGTAAAATTTGCTGACCGTTGGCCGTTTCGTAATATCCGTCATTAATACGTTTTGCGGGTGAAACTCTTCTGTGGGTGTAGAAATGGGATATTTAATTACTTTCGTTCAGAAAAGGAATGGGATTCCATATTTTACATAAATAGATAATCTGAAATCGACGCATTACGGCTTAAAATGGTTGAAACTGTAGGTAGTCTTGTCTTACGATTGAAAATTCTATATTGTTTTCTTTTATTAGAAATAGAAAACCAGTTCATGAACACACGGCAATTTTGTTTGTTTCGTTGAAAAAACTGGTACCGATTGTCAACTTTTACAGTCGTCAAAGCGTCATACCTTCCAATCTTCCAATCAATCGCCAACGATATCGTGAAATGGATCGCAGGACAAAAAAACTGACCGTTCAAATTGCATAAATATAGAACGACAACAATTTACACGACATCAGTTAATGTCACACACGTGTAAACTTTATATTTTGTCATTCAAAACTCAAACTGAAAGCGTGTATTTGAATTACAGGCACTTTTGAACTGTCAAGGGGTCGGTCAGTCACAAATATGAAGCTAGTTACCAATTTCAAAACGTAAGCGTAGGTTCCTATGGACATAAACGGGCAAAAAACTCCACGGACACTTTTTTAAATCAAAATATTATTACAAAATACTGGTTACATCACTCATGTCGAAATATACCTATGAGAACGATGTAGAAAGACGTGCTCGTTAAAAGCGTCCATAATAAAAAGAATAAAAATGAAAAATTAAAAGAGATGATCAGTCCCTACTGACGGCGCCCGTTCCCATTGCGCACGACTTCAATACTTATTGTCCAAGTATTGAGGAATGTCGTCTGTTGAAGACCTGCTTAGTTTCATTAGATATAGATGATTCTGACTATACACAATAGCCTTCTGCCCTAAATTCGCTCGCACAGACATAGTAAACAATGTGTAGGGATGTAGCAAACAAAGCGAGCTTTACCCAAAGATACATAGGTACTACAATAATGACGTCAAATGTTTCACTCCTTATTGACATTAAATACCTGTAAGCTATACATACTGTCTACGTAGCTACCCTCAAATGAAATAATTGAATATGATGTGTAACGCGACACAATAAACCGACATTTCATCGTGTGATAACCACGCGAACGTGGGAACATTTCTTTGGCGTATAATCCCTTATTCCTGAGCCCAAATAATTAATTAGAACAATTCCCGCCTTGAAATCCTTTTTGTTGCAAAAGAGGAACGCTGAATTAACTGATTATCATCCGAACGCTGGTGAAAATTAATTTATTATGTGAAGCCGCAAAGTAAGGATACTGGATTAAAAATTAATTACAGTTCCAAACTAAGCTTTTGGGGACTCCGTGGGAGCGAAAAAGTTTATCGCGCTTTTTCGTAAACGAGAATCCGTCCGAAGAGATTATGTTGTATTTGTTAAAAATAATATTGCGCTGTTTGTGAAAACACTTGCAGATTAGTCTGAGATAAATTGATGATAATAACTTTTTTCTTACTGCCTCGTTGGTCTAGTGGTCGCAAGCGCTACTGCTCAGCATGAGGGCCTGGGTTCGATTCGCGGGTCGGGCAAAGTGTTATCAGGTTTTTCCATCTGGAATTTCTCAGTAGCAGCCCGGAGTGTGGATTTGTGCCCAGTTGAGGCCAATAGGCTCAAACATAACTGGCCAAATGTGGGTGACTATAGGTACCTACACCTCTGCCCAACCCTTCGGGGAAGCAGGGCGTGATGTTATATTTTCATTTTCAGTGCCTAATGGGTTTATTTTATTATACTAACCTGTGTTCACCTTATTGCACGACATCGATTCAAGGTGAATGTTTTACTATACAATATTTTTTTTTTGTTGGCTTCATGAAGATGTTAGCATCTTGTAACTACATACTTACTGAAAAACGACCTTAAACGTGAAGAACATGATAGGTACCCTTGAATTTTCTTCCTTACATGCTACATGGATAGTTTGTAAGATATATTACGGTACCGATAGTTCTCAAACCCCAGGTTTTCTTGGTAATTCCCTCGCGTGCTCGTGTTCATAACGACATGACAGCAACTAGGGTTGGCTATTAATTATAACTGTCTCACTTTATACTAAGCCTTAAGACGGGGACAGACGGACGGCGAGTTGTTGAAAATTCAGGCCTACGTGCCACGCTGTCACTACCGGCAGTCGATTAGTAAGTGGACGGCTGCCGTTACCAGCTAAGTCGCCGGCAATATGTCGCTCGTCTATAGGCGACTTAAGTTTTTTAGTAGGTACCTACCTACTTCCGAATAGTTGATGAAAGTGACGCGACGTACTATAACGTGAGACGACGTTTTTGTGACGTCATCAAAGGTCGGCCAACTTCGTTGATGTGGTAGTGTCGTGGTTAGTTTTAGTTTAAGTAGGTTTATCAGTTGGGATGCGATGTTACTTTGGATTTATTTGTAGAAACTTAGTTAACTATGGAAAATAATTAAGCTGTTATAATTAACATATTTTATTTTCACTCACAGTTTCCGAAAGTAAATATATCGAAAGCTCTGCAATGAGTTTCAGACTCAAAGCAAATCTGAAATAATAAATTCAAAGATGCTGAATCTAAGAAAAATGTTCGTTATCGCTTCTGTTATATTTCTTTTTGCAGAATCGAGTTTTCCGTAACGATCAAAAGGTTACAGTTATTATTCAATGATGTGTGAAATTAAACTATTATTTATACCTTGCTCATAAAGGCAAGGCTTTTTCCCACAGTTTTCCTACCTTGCTTTTCCGGAATGCTGAAAAAGTGAAAACTAAATAACTATCAATACGACAGAAAATAATAATAATATATAAACAGGTTGTCAGGCAGACGGTTGAACAAACGAAAATGGCGGATCCATGGGGCCGAATAACAAGACCCAGGCCACACCGATGTTTTAAAATTACTTTTTAAAATTTAATTCGTAATTCGTTGTTGCTCAAACTTCAAAAGTCAATAATTTCATCTAAAAATTACAAAACTTACAACATTTATTGAGCCTAAACACGTAGCAGACGGCGCCACGGATCCGCCATTTTCGTATGTTAAACCGTTTGCCTAACAACCTGTATATATTCCATTGTAGCCTATTTTTAGAAATCACCCTTTCGTTATTGTCAAAGCGAATTACAATGCAGTGAGTCCAATTGGCAATTAGCCCCCGAGAAACACTCTTGTCTACACCGCTAATGTAAGCATTGTTTTTTATAACTCGATAGAGAAAACAATAGTGGCATACCGACTTGATATCAAAATCACATTTTTTATCGACTGAATATTAATGTACTCGTAACTTGATATTGTAAAGGAAGTCACGTTTTATCTAATGTTATTATGTGGTATGTGATCTGACATTTGATATAGATTGACAACTAAATTATTAATATTACTTTTCTATATACTATATAGCCTTTTATTAAGTACGTACCTTTTGTTTTTTTTTGTTGTAAAAATACCTTTATCCGTAATCGCGCACTTGATCATGTTTTTCGCTTATTATAATGATAATATAATGATGTTAAAATGAATAGATATTCTTGTGATTTTCCTATTTCCACTTTCAATTGGCAGACTTTTACACCTCAAGTCTGTCAGTCCGTTTTAACGTGTATTTTTAAGATAAACGCAAATTGGAATCTTCTTATGCAGAAAATATAATTCGTAATCTAAATCTTCACATGATGTACCAGGCCGGCAGTAGTTCCGGACGGTCAGCAACAATAGCTAGTAGAGACTCCAGTTCCGGCGGTTGCGGAAATGGCGTGGCCAGTACAGTCGACACGACAGTCACTTAACCTCACGACAAATGTAAGGAAGAGGCTGCGATGCAAATGTAAATATTGTGTACTAGATTTTGTTAGTGGAAATGTTAGAAAGGAAGTCTGTGTAGGACATGTCGAGTAGGAATAGGAACCTCAAACTTACCCAAGTCTGCATTGAAGGGCCATCTGAGGCGTTTATAGCATAAGTACTTAATATTAAGGGGTTCTTGAAAGTTCCACAGATATTCTGTTTTTCTCTATTCAAATTATGAGACCGAATTTAATAACCATTTAATAATATGAAGTTGTGATTTTAATAATTGTATAACCGAATAATGGACCATCTGCATGCGTATATTTCTTCTAGGGCATCACCACACAATACAAAATGGAATTTCACAAATCTATGTGAACATACAAAACGTTTTCTCTTTCTATTAATAAATAATGTCAAATATTACGTGCATCAAAACAAATATATAATACCAGCAATATTCCAAATATATCTTAGATCTATTTTTAGTGTTTAATATTCAGCGCAAAAGCGACCACAGAAAGCGCTTCGCTGATGGATCTGGCTTTTAGCGATACTCATACATTTCTTCCCTTACATGGAAGCTCGGCTTTCATAGCCTCTTTGTTTACCGATGTGGATGTAAAGCGTGCAATCAATGTTTTCTAAAAAGCGCTTTCTGTGTGCACAGTTTGTTTATAGGTAGGCACGTCTATTGGCTATATTTTGTGATTGATGTTTCATTTAGAAAACCTAATCAGCTTTCGGACCTCCACCTTATGTATGTAAATAGATCGTCTGAATAAATAAAGAAAGAAAGAAAAGAAAGAAAGAACAATATTTATTTGGACACAGAAAAAAAAATATAGTAATAGAAGAAAAGAAATAAAAGAATAGACATAATAAGAATAGAAAAATAAGTATTAGAGATCAATTCTGTTATCATTACACAATACAATGTGCAGGGGCGGCTGCTGTAGGTGCAGAAAACCTCAAACGGCGCAAATACTCCTATCTTATTGGGACTTATATGTTCGAACCGTTTGGGGTTGAAACACTAGGGCCATGGGGACCAAGTGCCCACTTAGTTTTTCGACACATCGCCAAGCGGTTGGTCGACTCTTCATGTGACTAGAGGGCTGGCCTGTTTTTTGGCCAAGGAATTAGTATCGCCATACAACGTGGCAATGCTGCGAGCCTTTTGGGCACTTTTCCTTTTGACAACGATGCGAACGAATTTTTTAATGCCCTATGATTATTTCTCCCCCCCTTTTTTATATTCTCATTTTACGTATGTAAGTTTTTAAATTATGTAAATATTATCTTGAAAAAAGTAAATCAAAATACAATACAGTTGGATTTTGAACTCTAAAGTAATCCTTAGACGTCAAATAGCATACACCAATTTTTAACCCTTCGATTTCTCGGAAGACTGTTGATCAGCCTCTATTAATTTTCCAATAGTTCACATTCATTGGCAGCCTTCCATTTAAATGTTGCATATTAGACCCAGCCATATCCATTGCCTAATTCATCCCAATGTATCCTATAATACAGTGACGAATACAGAACCGTGGTACATTGAGTCGTTGCTATGGGCCTTAGCAACGATTCAATGTATCTCGGTTCTGTATTCGCAGGTAATCTGGTTAATGCCTACGACTCTATAAGCTGCATGTCTGGTAGTTCGACAATGCGAACATGGTTGGATCACTATCTTCCTATCATCTACGCTTGCAAGTGTGTGTTGCAGTAAGTCAGGGATGTAATGTTACAGAAAGGCCTAAGAAAAATGTTGCCTAGAGCTTGTTGTTGTCTTAAAGCTAATGATTTATAATTTTTGACAAATCTAAGTAAGTATCTATTGGAACCAGTTGCTATGGTTCAACTGAGCCCGTATGTTTGCGAATCAATAGATTGGGCTTACTGATTGCCGAGCCATACCTATTCTGTTACTTTTCTTACTATTTGTGTATCTACTTCTCCTTTTCGTGTGGTTAGTGATTAACCTGATGTCAGAGTTTTAATTAAAGCCGCCCATGGGCCTCTGACTTGGCTTCACATACCGTCGAGAAATATCTCTCAGGCATGCCGGTTTCGTTACGATGTTTTCCTTCACTGTTTTTGAAGCAAGTGATAATTATACAATACGCACATGAATCCGAAAAGTCTGAAGTGCGTGCCTTGTTATTTGTGTATAATGTAACCTTTATACCTAAAATTTTATACATACAAAGTATAATCTAAAACGAATTCTAATAAAAAAAAACTTTTAATAATAGAGATCGTTAAATAAGTAAGTTAGTAATCACTTCTCTAGCATTTAGGTGACTTATGGAAGTTAAAATCACAATCAACAGAATAATCGTAGGTATCACACACAACCCTACCTATATCACACCGCTCTGTAAGAAAATCCTATGAAAAGCTAACCCCCAGGCAATTTTCAATCTTAACAACTTTGACTCGCAAATCAACGTACAATTGTTCTTTGAGTTTCGTTCATTAAATGTTCAAGACATCTCGTCTTGAAGATTTCTACCCGAATTAGCCTTTGTTTATTTTATACTTGTAACAATCAGAAGGACGACAAAAGGATATGTGATGTTTTCTTATTACGTGAATCGTGGCGTCTTAGATATAACTGTGTAAAGGGGTATTATGATAATTAACTCTCATTATTTATTTTTATTATTAAAGCCTTAGGATAGTCGAAGTATTTTTTTCGTTTTTCGTGTAGGTGGCTTGCTAGCTTTTTAATATTTAGCTAGACCTGAATTTTGTTCGTATCGATTTCAGTATCAATATAATTTCCATCAGAGTTTTGCGAAGAAAATATGGTTAAGGTAAAATACTCGTTCTTTATTTAAAACGTGTTAAATCAAAATTGATATCAATTCCACAAAACAGTAACCAGGGCAGGTTACCGTCTATATTTGCAAAAAAAAAACAATCGGCACCTTTTTACATAACACTCGCGAGGTATTAACTCGAGGTACGTAACTCCATTTCATATTAATTCACACGAACAGCGTGCTAGTTCTCGCGAATTCCATTGCATTACCTCTTCACTTCACGTATACTTTATAAATTTTCACCCGTGATGAAACAATCTCACTCTTATTTCACTCCAGCACCTTGAGACAAGGGTTTAATAACGATACTTGTTTAAATTAAACTGGATTTCATTTCGTATTTCATAAACGTTGGATTTCATAACGCTGTAACGTGCATTTTTCGCTCGCAAATTGAATAAATGAATTGTTAGGTGCATTTTTATGTTATGAAACGAGTTTATGTGTCGAGTTCTAGCTTTACCGTACGTAAACTTTGACGAAACATTTTAGCAAAATACAGGACTGCCAAAACTTTCCAACATGAACTTTTAACCCCATCTTAGGAAAGTGATCTCAACATTAAACAGATCAAACATGGCAAACAGTTATCGGCTCCTCGAGGATGCTCCGTATTGCGTCACTAACGACATTACGTCATAAGATGACAGGGATCAGATTAGACCGTCACAGCCAGTTAGTTTGGAGTGCATTTCCTTGCTCCTACAGCCGACCCTCGGTAACCATTAATGGAATATTTACTTCGGTGTGTTAGAGTGACCGCCTCAAACCTGATTACGTAGTTCCGAGTTTTGATACATTTGCATTATGTTCGACGTCGGTGTAAACGTTAGGTAAATTATTTTTATATTCCCAAGAACTGTGGAATAACTATGTTGTAGGTAAGTACCTATATTCGTTATTTTTATCATGTAAACAAAGGCAGCGAAACATCAATATGAGAAAATAGAGTCCGTTGTACCTTTTTTTTTTGGATTGGAAATTATCAAATAACTTCTCCCGCTCTGGGCCGAGCGGGAGGGCATGTCAGACTCTTACTAACTAAAACCCACCCGTGTTCCTTCCGTTGCCTATACGTTGCCAGGAGCCACGGTATCCCTTTCGGATTTTCCCGCAACCCCGGCAGGATGAAGGGGTCCTATCGGACCCCTTCATTTGCTGACATCTTTTTGAGGCGCGCGTGGAACACAACGCGCTGTCGACCCGGGCCTGGCCCTTATCGGACGGCGAGCTACCCACTGCTCACCATCCGCAAGCCCGCGCCTTCGGTGGCCGGGAATCTGCCTGCGATTCCCGACGCCCAGGGCGTCTCCTGCGGCGGCTAGGCGCGTGAGGGCGCGAAATTTGCCTCTCCCTCACGCGTTCTGCCTCCTCCTTTGCGAGCATTACTGTTTCGCAGAAGGAGGTGACGGCTTACGTCTAGAATTGGACTGCAAAAAAACTGGGTGAGTTTCTATTGAAGGTACGATATTTTTTGATAAAATTAGTTTCGACAAAGTGATGGTAAATAACAAAGAAGATAGACAAGAGTATTCAATTTCCAAATCACCCAACGAAATAAAATCGAATATAAAAACAGAAAATCAATCAAACAACTCCTATAAAGCGTGCGATCGTATGTCCTTAACTGAATAAAATAAAAATACTGAATAAAATCTGTGACAGATGGGGCATATAATAGGCCAGTGAGATCAGCTATATTGCAATACGGTGCATGACTGCACAACTCAACGTTCAATCTCTCACGGGTAAACGGTCTTGAAAAACCAAGATGGCGACTTTCGGCGGCAAACATGATTTGTGACCAACCCCACAAAGTAATGCGGGCAAGGGGTGCCAACATTCGAATTGGAAAATTTTATATCGACTATAAAACTTGACGGACACAAAGTGTAGCTAGTACACCACTGTGTTGCAGTTCTTTTAAAATATTGATCTTGATTACTGCACGCGTAGCATGACCACAATAGAAACGGGTTTTGTCGACAGAAGAATAGACAAAATGACAGATTGTGATTGTGGATCTGTCATTTTGTCAAAACCCGTTTCTATGGTGGTTTTGCTACGCGTGCTGAACTCGATCATATCAGACTTCTTGATCATATCGGACTCGATTTCCAAAATCCTTTAGTGATGTGGATTTTTTACTTGACAAATCTAAAGATTTAGTTGCTTACAGAAGCTAATCAAACTCGGAAACCCAACCTTAAGTTCGTTAGAGCAAACATACGGCTCGGCTATGGTTATGAAGATACCGCAAAACTTTCAAAAGGCATTATTCGCCCATAGAATACCTACTCGATATTGCTATTCAATAAACCAGAAATAGAACAGTTGCTTAAACCTTCCCGATAACGAATCTTAATTAATTTTGGAACAATTTACTCATAAAATTATAAGCCCTTCAAATCTGGAACGGTATCAGAATTAGATTTTCTTATAGAATTTCGCCTTCAAATTTAGCTGATGGCAGCCTGTAGTCAGGTCGTATTTGTTCCATTTATGTAATGAAAGCGACTGGTATCTGTCCGATAAATCAACATACAGAGCTGATGGAGGTAGGTACAATATTCACGGATTTGCTAGTATCCGTACACAACCAGCTAGCTTATAGACTATGTTTCCTTGTTTGCCTAATAAGTTGAGTGAATGTTTCGTAGTTCGGGTCGAAATTTTAACGATTGATTTATCGGTTTTGCAAATAGTTTTAGGATTTTCCAATCATACAAAAGAATGTAAACGTGCTCTACGTGTATTTGCGCAAAAGCAAGACCAGTAAAATCAACGAGACCAGAAATAAACTGCAGTCTGACTACTATCGTGCACTTGTTATTGCGGAGTCTTTTTTAGTAAAATTGATCCTACCTAACATTGAACCTGAGAATAGTAGAGAAAGTATGCTTAGTAGGGAATATGCACGTATACAACAATCATGATACACGATCTATGGCTGCTGGTAGATTCAATGTACCCAGAGTCACCAATTACTCTGGTGACAGAACACTAAACAAGAGAATACCATACCTATTGAACAGTCTGTCGGCAGACATAAGGAGTGAAACAGACACAAATAGATTTAGACGTAAATTAAAATTATATTATTTAGAAATGTTTTAAGTTTTATATAAGTGTAAGTTTAAATAATATTTAGTTTTAAATTCATTTAAGTATGTCTAGAGACTCATCGACCCGACAGTCAAACCATTGCAACGGTTTTGTGGGGCTTAGCTTATAAGTTAGTTACCTTTTTGGAATAAAGATAAATATTTAAAAAAATACTCAAAACTTATTAATTATTTAAATTTAAAATTTACATTAAATAGGAGTCAAGAAACAAATTCCTATTTTTATGCATTACTTGTTTTACAATTCATTATTTTATGTTGCGTTTTTTTGGTGGAACAAAACGCAAAATCAAAACGCGTCGCCTTGGACAATGCCGGAAGGGCCGTAAAAACCTACGTGATAAAAATCCATTTTTTTGCAAAGTGCTTGAAATTTCACTAAGATAAGTAAGTGCGATTTGTGCTTGAATAAAGCACACAAATAATTCAATTTATATGATTTGGGGCTAAAAAACTTTAAAAAACTGATGTAAACAAAGCAGCAACGTGGAAAATGACGTCACACCATGACTGCGACAGAAACAGACGTTTGAACTGTGGTATAAAATTGATGTAGTTTCATAATTTTTTTGGTCCCCTCGACCCTTGCTCGACGATGCGCCAGCCCGCGTCGATGCCGAGCTAGTAGTTTTGAATACCCATGATAATAATAATTGCCCAAATTTGATCCAGCCTGTCTCATCTTGCTGTCCTCCCCCCAGTGACGCCCTAAGCCGAGGGGACCTCACAGGGGGTGCCCTTAGCGAGCGCTCGCCTAGTTTTAATTAGCATAGTTTTTCGCTCTGGCTGGAGGCTTTGAGTGTAGTAGATTAAGGCAGCCACAGGAAAGCCCGGATAAGTAGTCATAACCTCCGAGGTCAGATACGAGATTAGACAAAAAAAAAAAAAATTGAGCAATATGCTCAAGCTCAACAAGTTGAATTTAACTTTTAATACTTTTCTTAGGTTTATATTACCTACTGTCTTTTATTGATTTAGTGAAAAAAAGTACGTGCATAATATTCCCTATTGTACTCGTACACAATAATATTGTAATACCGTAAAGCACACACAGCACAAAGTCAAAGTCAAATCATTTATTTCAAATAGGCCCTTATAAGGCACTTTTAGCTGTCAAAATTTACAAAAAAATTTAATTGATTCTAGTCGCTCTTTCCAAAAGGTAGTTTTCGCATGGAGAAGAATGTTCAAGAAACTCCACCGTTACTCTTTTAAAATGTTTTACAATATTTTGAATAAGTATATTAGTTATATAATTATATGTGAGGACGATGCACCTACAATAAAATTACTATACCACAAATATACATAATTCTATTATCCAAAGCTGAACTGTGACTCTTCTAGCATAATATCACACCTTGTTATACCTGAAAAAAAATACAACGTGTACCGACATTCAAATAAAACATTTTTGAATATACAAAATCGCAACTTTTCTCTTTCATGTACCTAACTCATGAAGCCGTGTCTCTTAAGTCTGCACCGCCTCATACGAGTCATAAACGTGGCATTTTCATTCATTCATATTTAATTTGCTTTAAAAGAAGGCACACATCGCCAAGGATATGGTTTGTTTAGCCTTATTTGTCTTTTACATCTTAAGAGCTTGAATTTTGATGTTGGAAATGAAAATTTGTGTGTCATCTTTGCTTGTTATAATTTCTACATTTTTAATTTTAACATTTGATGGTGGTAATTTATTTGTATGTACTTATGTTAATGATAAATAACCAATAACATTAACAGTCACAGCTTTTTTGCAAAAAGAAATACCTATTGTTCAGACACCATGTAAGTCCAGGTTTTGGTGCATAATCAGCCTATAATGTTCCATTGCTGGAACTCAGGCCTTCCCTCTATGAGAGGAAGTGGGCCGTAATCCACCACGCGGGCAAAGTGCGGGTTGGTAAATGTCACATGTCTTCGAGTTTTTGGTTCTAGGACATGCCGGTTTCCTCACGATGTTTTGCTTCATCGTTTTGAGAGCAGTAAAACTGATGAAATAATTAACACAATTTAAAGCGACTGTCAGGGTTCGAACCTACGGCCTACAGCTCGTAAATAGTGGCCGTTACTACTGGGCCACCACTGCAGGTTTTGGTGACTACAACGCATTTACGTCAGGAGACCAATACAAGTTACAACACATGAAGATGAGCGCTTTTCTACCGATAATTCAAGGAAGAGAGACGTGAATTTCACGATTTATTTTAAACAAAGAGCTCACAGCCACACGCAGAAACCACGACAAAGGTATCAAACGAAAACAATTTACGCCATTGTTGTTCTAACCAAACCATTTTAAAACAATTCGTGAAAACTTATCCTGTTTTCAGATCGTAGTAATCCGCCAGCGTTGCTTTTAAAATGGTGCCGCAGCATTTTAGTGGCAAACAAATATGAGCGAGTACCTACAATAGTTGTGATTTGTGTTTGCCCCGTGCAGTGGGGTCGAAAGTTTCGAGAGTGCCAACATTCGGATTGGGAAATTCTGTACTAGGCCATAAAGTTCTTGACTTCTACAAAATATGCTGGCTGGTCTAATCCCCGATACTTTGTTTTTTCTATCCTATTGTTTCGCTCGCCGGTTCCCTCTTTACAAATCAACGAGCAGTGTTCGGTGAAAATAGAGAAAAACGTAAACCAACAATGTACTCGTATTTTCTAGTTGGAAGGTGACTTGTTTTCAGACTGAAACATGTACATGCATGTGTATTTTTTGTAAAAGAAATAGGGGCTATATCTGAATTAACTGCTTGGATTAGTGTCCATTAGGACATTATGTATTATGCGTGTCCATTAGGAGGATAGGAGTTTGTGGTACTATGTGTAATGTGCAGTGATCGGGAATAGGTGAGCTAATATACCTAAAGTACATAGAACAGAGACATAAAAGTGGAGACTTCCTTACGACTAAAATATTTTTCCGCGACTAATATTGGGGTCTCGGGACATCACTTAAGTACATTTAATAGAGTAAACTAATTGATTTCATTTTTCTTTTTAACCGACTTCAAAAACAAGGAAAACGTTCTCAAAAAACCAGCAGATATTTTTTCTATTGTTATTAATTCAGGTAAAGAACTGGGTCCGCCTCATGTTTTCGTTTCCCAGAATAGCCATAACTTGCTGTCTCTTTCTATCTTTTGTTTGTCACTGATAAACAATGACAAAAGTGTTAAGGGGTAGAGGGGTGTTTCGCATTCCAAGCGACGTCGTGCGCGCATCATTCACTCCTGTAGTTCCTCAAGTTGTGTACGTGTTTTTTTTTTACCTGTACTTGTTTTATCGTTTATTGGATCTGCTTCACATAACCACCTTGGCATGATTTTATGAATTACGTTTTACCAGAACTGACATACTGACATTTGCTCTGGTTATCAAACTGCTTGGTACTTTTATTAATTTTACATGACTTTTAAGACATTCTAAAGATTAAACTATTCTTGATAAATTTTCCAAATTCAAACAATTTTATTCAACAATTTATGGAATTTTATTCAAACAGTTGTTTTATATTTTAGTCCATGCTCAAATGTTGTACCTACTCGCAATCCTATCGTTAAGACAAATTTTACGAAAAGAAGAAATCTCGGGACGAAGTTATTTTATAATTTGTCACATTGTTTACAGTAATTTTACTCCCTCATAGTAATCAAATGGCGACCAAACCTACCGAAAAGATTGTACAGTCGTGGATTAAAGATCACCCTGAATTATACCACGACCCCGCTAGCAACACAATATACTGTTCTCAATGTGAGAATAGTATTGTATGCAAGAAAAGCAATATCAGGTGCATATTGACGGACCAAAACACCAATGTGCTGCTAGAAAAGTGAATGAAGCATTATATCTCGATTTAATACAATTCCTTATATAGTGTAACATACCCTGGTCACGAGTAAATCAACCAGCGTTTAAAACATGTGTTGTAATTGTACAAAAGTTAAAATAATTCTCATGAATCGTTATTGAGGAAATTTTATTTGGAAGTTGTTTAAAAAAAATTGCTTCTATTTATGATCATGTTCATAATCAAAAACTTTGGATATCTCTAGATGAAACTACCGATTATTTAAGTTGTTATATTGTAAAATTTCTTGTCAAACCTTTAAATGTGGAAACAAATAAATTTTGAATAGCTTGCAAAATGTTAGAAAAGGTGGATGAAGAGACAATCGCTCAATTTGTAACTGGTTGCTTAGAAAATATGTGGGAGACTCCTATGAAGCCAAATTATGAGATGTTTTAGTCTCATGTTCTAATATCGTAGCATATATGTTAAAAGCAGGAAGAATAGCTTGCAAAATGTTAGAAAAGGTGGATGAAGAGACAATCGCTCAATTTGTAACTGGTTGCTTAGAAAATATGTGGGAGACTCCTATGAAGCCAAATTATGAGATGTTTTAGTCTCATGTTCTAATATCGTAGCATATAATTATGTTAAAAGCAGGAAGAATTTTAAAGAACTATTTGCCAAATATGATACATGTTACCTGTTTAGTACACGCTCTTAACCGCTTTGCAGAACAAATACAGACCCAATATAAGGACGTTGATACGATAATTTCAAATGTAAAAAAATGTTTTTAAAAGCTCCTAATAGAGTAAAATTTTCGAGCCTGTCATTGCCAACCGAGCCCGTCGTAACAAGGTGGGGTACATGGCTAGAAGCAGCTTCGTATTATGCTAAATATTACGAGCAAATTAAAACTACTGTAAGACTTCTCAGAAGCTCTAATTTTAGCATGCCGGACAAAGGTCCGGCATGCTAAAATAGTACTGGAAAAAGAAAATTTAAAAACTGATTTAGATTATATTGACGAATATTTTAAAATAATTAAAATTTATTTAAAGGAATAACAAAAGTATAACTTATTGTTAACGGAATCTTTCCACATATTTGATGAAGCAAGAACTATTCTAAGCTGGTGCTTGTCTGAACCAATTCAAATAAAATTAGAAAACGTTACAAACAGAAATCCCTATCTAGATGCATTAAGAGACATTTGTGACAATTTAGAAAAAGGATTTGACTATGAAAATGAATAATTGTCGTACTATAAATATGTACCTACAACTTCAGTTGATGTTGAAAGGTCCTTCTCTATTTATAAATGGATTTTAAGTACAAAAAGAAATCGTTTGAAGATGGATAATATGGAAAAACTCCTCATAATTTATTTTAATTCTTCGAAAGAAGATAAGTCTTGCGATGACAAAGAAAACTCCGTTCCTGACGAAAACTGTACCGATTTAGATTGAGGCACAACTTTCAACATCAACGGAAATAATATTCTGACTGAATCTTAAGATTGGTGACTTTCTTAATTATTGTGGTTGTTTTATGTTTACGTTTAGTTCCAATAATTGTATAAAATAAATAAATGGTATGAAAAGCTATAGAATAGTTTTTTTTTTCCTTATTAGTTATACATATAATTATTAAAGCTGGTATGTAAATTACGTTAGCTTCTGCGCTTACTTACATCGTTCAAACGAAGATAAGGAGATTACCTTTATTTTTTTTAAACAATAAAAATCGTGCATACTTTTTTTTTAAAACAGTAACAGGAAATTAATTCGATAGTTGTTTTACATTATTAATTTTAATTGTATTTAGTAATGTTCCGAAACCCGGGATATTAGTCCCGAAAAAAAAATTTTTCGTAGGGCGTCTGCATTTGTTTCTCATATTAGTTGTCTCAGTTCTTTTTCGAACTTTAGGTATTTTAGCTCACCTATTTCCGATCACTGGCTAATGTGTCTTGAATTAAGTGGTTTTGGGCCCAGTTGAAGCCTAGGCGTTTATAGAATTACAGTTGTAATGTTAAAGATCCTTGTTTAGTCGTCATGCATTCACTGAAATCTTAACAATATCTTAAGCATAATCAGCCTATAGTGTTCCCACTGCTCCACTGCTCCTCTCTGTGAAAGGGAATGGGCCGTAATCAACCACGCGGGCCCAGTGCGGATTAGTAGACGTCACATGTTTTCGAATTTTTGGCTTTACGACATTCCGGTTTCCTCACGATTCCTTCAAAGTATTTGAGAGTCATTATTAAAAATTATGTAATTTAATCCGCTTCTACAAAATAGTAAAATTATTACATATCTTATGTAATAATTTTAACAAGCAATTTTTACTGTTATGGATAATATGCATAACAGTAAAAATAGCTTAACGTGAAATACTTAAGTTTCTACCTTAGTATTGCGAATAAAAGACCTGGCTTGAATACCTGCAGCAGAAAATTATCTTAAAAGTATCTCGAGACATATTCAGGAATTCTTTTACAAGTATTGCAGAGCGAAGTTCCATTGTTAGCGTGGCGAATCATTTGTTACGTTCTTTCAATCTTGCAGTTATATCTAGGTCGTATGGAAGTCGTTTGCGAATATTCCAAAAAAAAAGTACAGAAAGGGTTAAGTGCAAAACATATTTTAAAATTTTTGAACTTGCTCCCGTTATTAAAAAAACCTTTCAATATTATCCACTTTATTCATAGGATCCCTCTCTTTTTTTTTTGGGTGGGATATTATCAAATAACTTCTCCCGCTCTGGGTGGAGCGGGAGGGGTCGTGTCAGACTCTTACTGACAAAAACCCACCTGTGTTCCTTCAGTTGCCTGTACGTTGCCAGGGGCCACGGTATCCCTTTCAGAATTTCTATAGGATCCCCCTTATAACATCCACCTTCCAAAAAGAATGATGTTGAAGACATATTACTTCTCAGGATCTTAAAATGTAGCACTCTGTTTAACAGTTGGACGTGTCGTCAATTAGGTATTAAGATAGAAGTTTAAGTTTCTTTGGATGATTACAAGTAGGGACAGACTTCGAGGAAATCTCCCCTCCCGTTGTAAAGCTTTGCCGTCTGAGTTAATATCCTATTACTTCTTAGCACTTCACACACGTAGAAAGTTACGTCTCTGACTGCTACGAATTTAGTATAAAGTTTATTAAAATTTTGTAGGTGAGACTATTATTTTTGGGATTTTCATTAGCATTTTCTTGTGTGTTAACTACTTTTTTTTAATTACGTAACAGTAGATATTTTGATTATTTCACAGGGTATTTTACAGTAATTATAAATCATATTTAGTAAAGGTTAAAGCCTCGAAGTATACCAAAAAAAATAAAAAAACAATAATAATAATACAAATATATAAAATATTAATAAATGTATGTTTAGGCAAAGGTATTTTTATATGGGCCTGTGCCGCCTGAAAATAAATGGATTTATTATTATTATTTGAATGTGTTTCTCATTTCTCGGGACCCTGGGGTCCCAGACCTTTAGAAGGCGTACGAGGGGCCGAAGCCAACCAGCAGAGGCCCGTTAGACGTTTTTAATGAAATGGGGCACCAACCGACGATTATCCCTGTATGTACTATGCAAGTGCACCCAAGGACATCCCCCGGTTGGTGTAGGACTAATGCAGGATATGGAAACAAAGATATTGGACTATGGTTTGGGTGGCTAAAATTGAACGGTGACCTGAAACTATGAGGACTATGGCCCCTGCCTGATCAATGTTTTATATGTACACGGATAGACTGGCAGGGGGTGACTTGCACCCACAATAATGGGCCCCCGAAAACTGTCACTAGTACATGGTGACGTAGCGACAAGGGGGCAACATGTCCTGAGGTGCTTGAGGAGTGGAGAGGTATTCCACGGCTTTAAGAACAATCCCAGGGCCCGGAAGATGGTCAAGATCCCTATGAGCACTTACTGGAATAATTCCTTCCGAGTACGTTTCCTCTTGCGAATCTCTACTCAAGCCGGCCAATTAAGGCAAGAATGAGGTGGGAGCTCTGTTCCTCTACAACTAAACTCTACCGGCACAGACCCAGAATTTGGAGCGCGCAAGACCCACCACGACATCAACGTAGAGATACGGCGGTGGGGTTATTATTATTATTATTCTGTATTTCTAGTTGGCATATAAGTAGGTGATCATAAAAGAACTTTTATAAATATATAACTTCACAAAATTTAAATCACTCATTTTCTAAAAGGTTTTCCTAAAAACCTAATGTAGCAGACATACTTAAGAAAGCACCTTATGACGCAATAAAGTCTCATAAAGAGCTCCGTTAAAAAAGGCTAATGTAATGAATATTTTAACCTTGCCGTAACTTTGTCTTAACCTTACCTACATAGCTTCTAAAAATATTACCTACCTGTAAAAACGAAGTAATAAAAACATGCGTATCAATCTGCCAAGCCGTTTCTCAACTTTATTGAGGTCGGCTTCCAATCTTACCGGATGCAGCTGAATACCAGTATTTTACATGGAGCGACTACCTATCTGACCTCCACAACGCAGTAACTGGGTAATACGATCCCCTTTGGTAAGACTGGCTGTCAGACCTTCGGGCTTCTGATGACTCGAAATGACTGTCAAAGATCCACGAATGACAGCCGGGACCATCGGTTTGTAAAGATGTCTCGGTATATAGAGATGGTCACCCATCTACAGACCAACCCCGGCGAGCGTTGCTTAACCCGATGGATCGACCCTGCAGAATTACTCAGTCACGAGCACCTCCAAAAAATTAAATAAAAACAGTCGTATCTGAAAAATAAATTGCAAAACGAAATAACGTCCCATCACTAGTTTCATATAATTAAAAAAACTATCGGCTTTTGTTTTACACAAAGTTCGTTTCCATTCTTGACACGAAACAAAAGAAAATAAAAGAAACTTTTCTTATTTAAGTCGGACGTTGGAACAAAAGTATCCCGTCTTTAGATTTAAATCTTGTGGTCATTAGACAGTCAAGTTAGCATACATTTTAATATCACGAGACAGCTGTGACTCCAAAGTGGCAGCTTTTGCAAGATGTCAAAACAAGTACATTTTATTTATATTATTTTCTGCCTTCTATCTCTGCGTAAAGATTTATTACTGCAATATACTGTTGGACGTAAGACATTGGATTTAACGTCGGAACCAACAGTTTCCTTAACTTCATACGTACCTTGAATGTTTGCTACATAATGATATGTTCTTTGTCTAACCAGATTTTATGTTTTCGTGAAATTCTTTTGAATATTATTACAACGAAACTTGGCTTTATGTGGCATCTAATGAATGCACTCGTTATCAACTCGAAGAGAAGTCATTGATGCCTTGTTTCTCTATAAGTTGCTTCGGAATAAAATTGACTGCCCAACCCTACTGAGTCTCTTAAAGTTTCGTGCCCCAGCCCGATATCCGCGAAATCCTATGACACCACTATACCCACCCCTGCGCAGAACAGTTTTGGGTGCTAACTCACCGATTTCACGCCTGTGTAAAAATTTAAACAGTTGTAGTGATCTTATTGATATACATCATGACAGCATTGGAGAATTTTATAAAATAATTATTGAGCACTATGCTCACAAGCAATGATGTCGCTACTGAGTGCCCATGTTAATTTTAATTTTAAATAAAATTTTAAGATTTTTGTATTTAAATTGAATTAAGATATTTTTATTATTATTTTTATTAGTTATTATTTTAATTTAGCTAATGTAATTGTTATAAATCTGTATTTTTTTATATTTAGAATGCAATTTTTGTTATTATTATCGTTTCACATAAATTACCAAAAATTAATTAATAACTTAAATTTTAAATTTCCCTTTTGGCTTTTATACTATGTAAAACCATAATTGGTGCATGTTGTGTTAGTCTGTAAGTAATTGTTGCACTTATAAACGTACTATTAAGGTATTGATTGTAAATGTTTTGTGTAAACAATTGTTGGTTAACCTAAATAAATAAATTCTTCTCTCTCACATTTTCCTCTACAACCTTCTCGGTGAAGTAAATTATAATAATGAAACAATAATTTTATTTCACTATTGCTATGGAAACTGATATACCTTGACTTGATACCTGCTTATTATACTAAGCAGACGTATCAAGTACCTATGTTGAAAGATAAACATGTTTATATTCAAAATTTATTTTCACTAACACGCCAACCTTTTTTGCTGATGTTCGAGACGTTGGAGTCTCACATTATTTCGATCATTTAAATAATATTTAGGCCGAATCTTTTATTAATATAAGTTAAGTAGGTAAGTAAGTAGGTATGTAAGTTAAGTAGTTAGTGTAATTTTATCAATAATTTATTAATAGGGATATGTGTCTCTTTCGTTATTATCAGGCATACCTATTTTAATTACTGTGGGTAATGTTGGTTATTGCGCAATAGAAAAACCGTTTGCAGTTCAGATCAAATTATAATTTACGATCACATTAATCACACTAGCAAATCACAGACTGTAGGTACACGACACAACTATTCGAAACGCGCGACAGTTTATAAACGTCTTCACTGCTTGACCGCCATCCATGCAGTCTGCTTAGCTTCAGCTCCGGCCGGTCCGGGCGTTATGTTGTAATCTCTGTCGAACGCTGCAAGGCGGCGCTGGCGACCCGATTAGTCAACTTAGTAACGTATTTCCGACAAATAGATAAAATAAAGTTATGACTAAGACAAAATGAAGTTTTGATGGAACCACCTGTACAAACGAAAACAAACACAACTATAGCAAAAGAAATGCTGCATTCAATAATGACACATCTCTACGACCACACTCTCACTATGTGTAAGCGGATCACGAAGCGTGTTTGCCAAGCGTATTAGTAACCTAAACACCGCTGTGAATTTGAACCATTGAACTTGATACCCGCCACTTCATCTGATTACTTCCGCACTCTCCTATCTTCAACGACCCTCCAGGGGGCAGGGGAGGTCAACATATATTTGCACCTCCTTATAATATAGAGTTACGTAGGCGACAGAATTAACTGGAGCGCGTAATGTTTGACGGTGTATTATTTAGACGAGCAAACTTTAGGTCTCTGATTAACCTATTGCCTGACTTCGCAAATAAACTTTCCTTGCAGATAAACCTCTAAAAATAGACAAACAAAAACTAATCAATGAGAACCTAGACTTATAGGTATTTGTAGAATAATGTCTAGACGAATTTTATTGGGTATTCTTTTTACATGTTTCGATCTAATTCTGTTTGACTGAGCTTTGGTATTCAGTTACAGTACCTAATACTTACTGTGATGTAGATTTGTGTTTGTTTTTCGTGATTTTTATTTAGTTAAATGCTTGGCTTAGCTGTTTTATTTTATTGGCGACTGTCTGTCGCCAATTCAATCACCTACGATTTGCATAAATAAAATAAATCTTTCACTTATGGAGTTTTTGCATCTTCCATCTTTCAACGGAATCGAATGCTGTCAATCAGCTGTTTTCGCCCATTAAATCACAGCTAATCATAATTAGGTACTTAATTATAATCGTGTTACAGCGTCAACCACAAATCAGATTCCCATATATTGGATTGCACTTAATTAACTGGTCTAATTAGACTGTGACACGATGGTTAAAGAGCCGGTGGGGTGTAACGTAGACCTATATGGTTGCTTAATTACCTACGTATATACTTACTTAGTGCAGTTCATGTCTCTTTGGAATCAAAATTGTATATTGTTTTACGGTCAAGAGGATTGTCATAAGTACTGATTTACATCCGTAAGACGTCCTCGTAACATAAGGTCCAGTTGAAAACCAGTGTCAGACACTAGTTGTCTGGCATCTATGCTGTACTGGGTCTATTTGGCACAGCCGTGAGACACAGTACTATTCTAAGTATTTCTTTTTTGTCTTTTTTTTTGTTTTTCTGTAAATATTGTATGCCTTAACCTGAGTCAAATAAATTTATTTTCTTTCTTCATTTCATTTATTTGCATACCATAATGTGAATTGAGTTGTTACAAATAGGCTTAAAACTAAAATACAGTTATGGACCCTGTAAGGGCACAGCAACATAAATATGGATAAATAATTAAAATAAAATAAAATAGCATTTAAAGATAATAAAGAAAGAAAGAATAATATTTATTTGGACACAGTTCGTGAAACACATAATACCAAAATCAAAAGTGAAAATAATTATAAATCAATAATAGCGTGTGCCTCACGGCTGCGCCAAAAAGGTTCATTTCAGCATTAATGCCCGACAAATGCTGTCTGACGCTGGTTTTCTAATGAACCCTTATGGACAAGTGACGGGGAGTACCAACAGTTCATCATAAGACCATCCAAACTCAGTACATTGATTAAGAAAGCACTTCATTTATGTACTAAATGTAATTCACACACAATTCTAAAGCTAATTATGTAGGCAAATTGGAGAATTTCTCACCTGCTTAATTCGTGAAATTACCTATTCTGTCATTGGGTTTGTCACCATTCGCTGAGTATACACTGAGTACAACACAAACCATAGTTAAGCCAGATTTGTACATTATCACCGAATCAAGACAGGTACCTTGTAATTACACCCTCGAAAGCCTATATTTAACAATTAATATTAACAGAAAACATAAAAGTTAACAAAAAATAAGGGGCTGTAACAGATAAACAGACAAAGTCGCACCATAAGGGTTCTTTTTTACTATTTTAGTACTGAACCTTAATGTCTAACTACTTATGTAAAAATGGAAAGGTTTCAATTTATCTGCTTCATCAAATTCCTCTTCTTCAGTCTTTCAATCACTTCTGAGTCTTTTACGAACATCTTGTGCCAACCCGAAACGAACAAAAACACACTTCCCGAACAAAGAACCGATATATTATTTTTGGCGCCCCACTAACTCTTTATCACATAAAAACAAAGTTTTAACTACAGAAACTGTGAGAAAAATAGCGTTTCCTTTGTGCTAACTTCGAACTTGTCCAGTAATAGAGGCTACCACAGTCGGAGCAGTCAGTAGATTTCGAGCGAGCAATATTGATGGATTGTCCACCGGCCACGTTATTGCTTCCCTTTAATGGAAACAGATTGAGATATTCTTGGTGGAGGCATGCCTTTATTAAATTAGAGCCAGTCGGCTTTCGGCTCTATTTTAGTATTAAGCTTTGAGATACACTGTAGAAGCTACGTCCCTTGTATATCATGCAATTTAACAGGATTTTTGGTTTGATAAAGCCGATATTAATCCGTTTTGGAAATAGGCAGTGTGCGGAGTTAAGCCAAGAGCGTATACTGGCATTAAAGGCATTATTGTTGGGTTCATATCATTAGTGGGATTTACTAGCACACGTGACATCATTTATTTTTAGTCATCCTACTTGTTGCGTGATATTATAAATGTGAATGTTTGTATGTTTGTTACTCAATCATGCAAAAACGGCTAAACGGATTAGGATGAAATTTTGTACACATAGTTTATTACCTGGATTAACATAATATATATATAGGATACTATCTATCCCGGTAAGAAATTGCACGCGGTCAAAGTCGCGAGCAGACGCTAGTATTAAATAAATAAATTCTAAACTCGCATAATGCTCTGTTAAAAACTCACTCTTGTATTTTAACATACCCTGTAAGGTATTAACAGAAACTATGGTATTAACTAAAACTTCGAAGTAACTCCCACTAGTTTCTTTGTCACAAAGACTACCACGTCCGTTTATTTCTACATTAGCTTTAATTATAACTTGCAAGTATGCATCGGACTGCAGAGAAGTTCCCAACTAGTTATACGGAACGTCGTAATGTCTTCTAAGAATTTTAAATAGAAATATATTTTGCCTATAGGTAATATATGTCTAGAATAGTATAGTCTTGATGAAATTTTTGAAACTTTCATTTTGTGGTGATGAACAAACGCTAGTTGCATTTGCTATGACTTTTGTTACTTTTAACTGTAATTACCGATCCAAAGCATATTTTCTTTATTTCTTTTTACTTTCAAAAACAAAGCTTTTTTCCCGTAATTGTTTAACTTTTACATAATAATCAGATTTTTATAACTAAATTTTGTAAAAAAAATCTTTCTAACCAAATTCAAAATGTCCTTCAACACCGAACCATATTTCGACGAATATTTTAAAACTCTAAATTACAACGGGTTAAATGGCTCTGAAACGGTGTAGCACTTCGTAAAACGAGCCGTATTCGTGCGACCGCCACATGCAATTTAACCTCATTTGCATATCTTAGCGAAACGGTTATTGCTCGTGCCGTTGAGCAATTTTGAGCTTCTGTCTCTGATAGCGTTGCGTGGACTTTGAATGCTGGTTAGGCGACAAAGAACGTACATTTTTTACCGAAGGATTAAAGGAAACTACTATTTTGGTAGAAAATGTAGTGGTGTTTTAGTGGCGATACTTTATTACACTTTTTTAACGTAAAATTATTGGGTAGAAAATGCAGTAAGTTCTCGGCATGAGTGAAAATTCGTTCGACGTCAATAAAAATATCAAGAAAAAACCCAAAGGTGTTCTTATCATGGTTTTGATTTGTTTGAAGGTATGGAACCCGAAAAATTACCAATCTCACACATTTCCTTTAGCTTAGGTAGTAACCTACTTCATATTCGAGTTTATAGATAACCATCATCATCATTTCAGCCGAAAGACGTCCACTGCTGGACTTAGGCCTCCCCTAAGCACTGCCACTTCGACCGGTTCTGTGCTTCCCGCATCCAGCGGATTCCTGCGGCCTTCACTATATAGAAAATAGTTTATTATCCAGGTAATACAATGTGGCGGCATCTACATCGCCATATACAACGCATTAAAGACCTGACGTCACACAAATCCTGCATCGCGCAATTACAGTTTACCAACGAAAACCATGTAGATAACTTCCCCGACATCAATCGTAGTGCAGTTGCCCGCCAGACACGATATCCGTCTGGTCGGAGGATCCTCCCTTTTCTACAGAGGATGAGTGAACTGTACACCCTGTTCCTCAAACCTCTTAAACAGTAAGCAGGTTCACAGGTTTAACACCAAGTTAAGACGACATGAGTAGCTTAAAATATTACCTACAGCTTACAATATATAATATTATTTGCCAGTGAGCCCCAAACTAGAGAGTTAGTCTGTATATTTGAGGTAGAGCTAAAAGCCAGAAAACCATCTATTAATCAGTTTCGCTGAAGCTGCAAATAACATTATTCATATCTCGAATCCAGTTTATGCTAGAACCACTAATTAGAGATGCCTTGCGGTTTTCCCGACCGTTACATTCGAACTAAGCCTAACTTTATCTCGGCCTAGATAAAGCTTTGTCCAGGATGAGTCTAGGGTCAGACTATTAGTGGTTCGACCTTCCTCTATCATGACATTAGTTTGTTACGTAAAGCTTAGAAATCGTTTCGAAATGAGAGCCATGTGTTGTCCTAATTTTCTGAAAAATTTAAAGAACATAAACTCTTACCTATTATTAGGTATATGAAATGCTGAAAACAGTGTTAAAGTGTTAACGTACTTACGTTCTTGACTATGGGAGACAGAGACGTCGCCATGGGGAGTTTGTTGCGCCACTTCTTCTTCCCAGCTAAAGCACTAAGAAGTGGTGAAGGGTGGGCGTTTTGGGGGACTGTCTTATGTAATTTTGACGTTCGAAAAGTGCTGATTCTCAGCCTAGTTTGAATAAATGACTTTTGAATTTTGAATTCAAGGTCGAAGATGTTCTTTAACTAGATGTGTCGAATTTAAGACTTAGGACTATACCAAGTTCTAAATGTCAGAAGTAAATCCTAAATAAATGTTCCTAAAACATCATAGCACCGTAAGTTCACATTAAGGCACGTTACGAACTATACGCGGCTGCAAGTTGCATCGTCTATGTCAGACGTCAAACGCAAGAAGTTGCGGTCAGAGTTGCGGTGCGGAGTTGCACCGCAATCGCACCGTGCCAGTGACACTGTCCGGAGTCCGCTCCGCACGCTGCTCTAGTAAATGTATTGTAGTATTACTTTTTCGAGTGATTAATTATTCTGCAAATAAATGATTTTTATTCTATTGTTATCCTTATGTGTATCAGTGGTAACGGGGTTACCTAGTAGTACGGTAAAAAGTAATGATTTAAAATTTTGTTTTTTGAACCTTTGCGAAATGTTAGAATATATAGAGAAAGATACTTCTTAGTCGTATGTGCAAATTGGCTACTTACATTCAAGATAAATTTCCACTTTTACACTTTGTCTCAGTAAGCCAGCAGTCTGTGTGGTTTGCCAATCGATAAATCTATGCCACAAGCATGTCATGAGACATTAGTCGACAGTCCTATACTACAGCTGTACCTTTCTATGAAACTGTTATCATAATTTATAAAACAAAATAATGCATCAAACAGTGCATGCATTAGTTTTTACCCATAAAAGAAACTAGTCGCTTATTTATTTCTCTCCTCACGAAAAATATATTGAACACAAAATCCGAAGAATAATAATAACAAAGATTTAAATAGTTAAATGTTCACACTACGCGAAAAAGTGTTCACACAAAAAATACGAACTATTGAAGCTAACTCAAAAACTACCCAAGTAAAGTTAATAAATGTTATATGAGACCACCGCGCAAGCTTCTTCTACCAAATTCAAAATCGGTCCACAATTGACGAAAATGTCGAAGAACATACATTAAAAAAAAAAAAAAATACATAAAGTCGAACATAGAACCTCCTCCTTTTTGGAAGTCGGTTAAAAAGAGTAAGCTCGCACAATCCTGAATGGAATGATATACATAATTTTCAGTATAAGTAAGCGAGATAATTCAAATGTTGCCACTGAAATAGAAAAGTAATATTTTTTTTAATCTAACGATTTGAATCTTTGTTAATGCCTAAGAACATGCCTCTACTTGAAGGAACCAATTACTCAATTAATCAAACAAACAACTTATTAAAGAGTCTAGAATTCTAGGCATTGACATCCACTCATCCACCAGTTAGCGTATTCCCAGCAGAATTTTAGATATATCGTTAATTACATACCAACCAACTGTTTGTGGGAAACGCCACATGTTACAAATTGAAACTAGAATATGCATAGGTAACGAACAATTAGCTGAACTCACTGGTACTGGTACGTTAGGTTCAAGTTATGCAATTTGGTTGCAACTGATTTTGCAATGATATAATGCTTGGAGTAGACGTCTGTGATAACAGGGATGCCTCGGGATGCCACAGTTAATTACCTTCTTATACAGTGGTATGATATTTGATACAGTCTTTGTATATTGACCTACCTTTGTTATGATAAAGGGGTGATTCCAATGACAGGAGCTCGTCATCACTGAACATGGCTTCGTTGAGTAGAGCTTGGGAATTAATCAAGCTAGCTCTTTTGATTAATTCATTTCCCAAATTTCAGATGTTTGGACTGTACTAGGCGAGCTGATCAACGTAAAATTAATCTCTGATGGGATTGGGAATACGCAAAAGCCTTAAGATTACTCAAATTTGAGTTAGAACCAGTTCTTATTACAAAAAGCTGAAGCGTGCTTTGGAAGAGTTTCGGAGGTCCTTCTTTCAACGATAGAACGAGTTACTTTCAAAGACTTTTGAAATCTAGGAAATGGCCGTTTTTCCATGCACAATATGCTTATGCTTTCTTCAAAAAGATCAGTTGCTTGTACTCACAACTAGAGTGCGTGTATGACCAGACGTATGAACGTAAACGAGGCAGGAGTAGGTATGTAAGGATCGTAGCAGGTGGTTTTCTGTAGTTTCTGCCAATCCCCATCTGAACCTATTGTAATATCGACTTGGTTATCGCTTTGCTTCACTTGACTGGCGATATTGCAATTATTTGACTACAAAGTAACCATAGTTTCTCTAATTAACATGCATGGCTTCGACAACCGCAAATGCAGACGTATCTAGTGGAGCGAGAGGTTGTAGGGATGCTATAATATCAGGTTCCTTTGATTCTGTGAAATTGACGTAAAGAGAGACTATATTATTGTTAAGTCGACTGCATTTAACGAAAATAACGAATGACTTTCTTATTATACTATCATGTATAATTATTGTTTAGTGAGCCAGGACGTGTGGATATATACCTATGTTTATATCATTATTCACGGTCTTCATTTTAAATTATAAATAATATAAAGTATTAAATTTTTTTATGTCATTTATTTTTTATAATTTGTTTTCTATGGTCGATAATATCCCATTAACTCACTATCATTACCGACATGAAACATCGTAATAAATAAGGCCAACTAAACATTTACGTACATTAATAGTTTGCTTTCTCTAAAAACGCAGCCAATAAACTGCCAACTAACCAACCTGAAACCTATTCCTCTACGCAGTTCCTATAGGTCCGCAATATTGATGGAAAGGGGAAATCGGATCATGAGAATCATTAAGCCCTCGGGCTTCGCTCAGTACTAGATTAATGCCCCACCTGTAGGTACAACTTTGCCTCTCGGGACTTTCATCCTGTAATGCTTCCCCCACTTATTAGATTTTCTTTAGCAATTTCATTGGAGATAATCTATCTTGTATATTTGTGTCTTGTGTTGGATGTTCGTGTTACTATGTTGCTAAATGAATAGTTACAACTAAGTTTGTGTCAATGGATTGTTTTTCGTGCAAACTATCTTAAATAATTTTTATATTTTTTTAATATTATGTTTAGCTGGTAGGTACTGGCTTATAGCAGTAGGCATTAATAGTTATTCAATAAATAGGGCAGTAAAAATCTCTACTTATTACAGTTAAGGCTGATTTTTCAATAGTCAGATAACTTTTATCTAAATAATAAATAATATTAGATAGATAGATAGAATACTCTTTATTGTACACCATAAAAATCTATATTATTATGTCAGTTTGAGACATTTTCTATACATAAACTGTCAAATCTCAATATTTATTCCTCAGATAAATGTTATCTGACTATTGAAAAATCTTTCCTTGAAGTGCCTACCGTAATGTATGTAGATAACTATATTTAATTATTTTTTAAATGTTATTGTTGAACCGTAAAGTGACACAATAATAAAAGGAACAATTTGTTATTTAAAAGCTGTCTTCTTTGATTTCTCAACTCGTGAAAAACTGTCTTCTTTGATTTCTCAACTCGTGCTATTTAATAATAACATGTCGGTATTACGTAACATGACATTATAACATGTCACAACAAACGAGGAGTCTTTGAGGACGTGAGTTGAGAACGTGATTCACAGCAATCTAGCAGCCGATTAGCGCGTCTTGCGAGCCCTACAATAGACCGAGAGCTAGACTATCAGAAAATAAATCTATGTTATTAGTGTCAGTAAGTTAGAACTGGCTTTGGATGACCGCTATTGTGTGCTAATTTAGATACTTGAGTCAATCAATAGTTCGCAGAGCTTGTATTCACAGTCGAGGGTAAATATAGTTAGTTTTAGAAATTCAAATCTAAAATAATGAATAGAATCAACATTTACCAAAAAAATATAAAATTTTGCTTTTTTACTCTCTCAGAAGAATTTCCTTAGATAAGTAGGAATCTAACTATAATAAGTCAACATATACCTTGACAACAAATCCACAAACACGTGTCAAATAGGTACAAAAGTAGCTCAACACACACACACACCTAAAAGGAAATTATCAAACCATAATAACTAGGTGGGGTACATACCCCACCTAGTTATTATGGTTTGATAGTTTGGTAGGCTAAAGAATGGGGACGTGAACATTCACGTCCCCATTCTTTAGCCTACGTTAATTAGTCTAAGTAACACGACGTGAAATACTATGCGGCAATTAAGACCAGCCAGCTTTCTTCGTCTGACTTAAATCTTACTTTGTGGGTGCAATTTTAATGATTTCAATGCAATCTCGGCGTGTTTGTTTTCATGTTAGTGCTAATTTTCTATAGTTTAGTAGTTAGTACGTTGTTGGTATGTTTGAAGTTAGTGGGTTAGGTAGTTTTGTGAAAGGGAGATTAGGAGTATGTAGTGTTAATGCATACATGACAGAAAAAATATATTTAATACTAAATGGCTTTGTCTTTACATTTCTTGAAATAAATGTAATTATTTTCAGTGAAAACTATTGTCACATTTTGGTCTGAAATAATACTTTAGACACTGCAGCAACTATCAAACTGAAATCCCTTTTCTATTTTAAAACGTTTCTTAACAATCCCAAGACAACCAATCAGTCTCCCAGTCTATAACATTATGACGTAAACGACATCAAAATAACACGTGTAGGGCGAGACCGGTCACGGCAGAATCCCGGTAATTTTGACAAATAAGCCCGTTGCTGAACCGTAATCAAAATTATTACCGTCCCGTCACGGCGTGGTCACGACTGACGGGTTTCGAGATAAATCACATAGAAATAAAGGAATAAGAAACTTTCCCATGTATCTGTGAAGTTATAAAATGGTGATGGCAACTGTTTCAATAGCCTTAGTTGCCCAATTGCCCGTTCAACATATGAAATAATCTATTCATATAAAAATCAATTGCCGTGTGTATGAAAGATCATCACTTAAAGACTCTACCGATATAGCAGGGTTTGTTTTTTGTTGTGTGCGTAATTTTCAGGATAAAAAATCCATTGGATAAGACGGAAATTCACCCGGGTGACGCTGGACACAAACAGCTACATAACATCACGCCTGTGCTCCCCTGTGCTCCCCAAGGGCCAGGCAGAGGTGTAACTAGAGTACACCGACATTTCGCCAGTTATGTTTAAGTCCCATGTAATAGAGGGTGAGCCTATTGCCATCAACCGCGCACAAATCCAGACTCCGGGCTGTTACTGGGAAATTCCAGATGGAATAATTTATAACACTTTGCCTGAGAATCGAACCCAGGACCTCATGCTTAGCAATAGCGCTTGTGACCACAAGACCAACGAGGCAGTTAACGAACGAGGGAACAGCTAGTTATTCATAAAATTCAGTAAGTATTTTCATATATTGTAGTAATATATTATAAACTCCTCGGTCAACATTGAACGTCTTAAATAAAGAAGAAACTGAATTGTCAGGATTAATGTGCCATTATAACATTATGTTGAATTTTGTTAAATAAAACCTAAAATACGGGTATATTCTTTACTACATATATACAATTTTATTTGATAAAGTTTTCATAGACATAAGAACATCAGCTTGGACATCGTTCACAAACAAGCTGTTATTGATTGTTTATCAGACAATTTAAACCTTTTTTTGGTAGTTCTCGTCTTGTAGTACCTTCAAGTGTCAGTATGGATATCGAAGCTGTCGGTGCTGTAGGAATGCGTACTCTTGGCGACCCACTGATCCGTCGGGCAGCGGTGTCGCCTCTTCCTTGCCTTATGTCCGTCATTTCTTCCTGTATCGACATGAGAACCTATTTTCGGTCCGTGCGGACTTGCATTCCGTGGACTTGCGTAAAGTCCTGTACAACGAGGTACAGGAATAGGTCGTTCCGCACACGGACGTAGCCGCCTCATATTTCTTACAAATTTCACGAAGTACACCAATAGTAGTACCAGAGTCAAGTAACATATGAACTTTTGTGCGACCGCATCGTCCACAGGTCTCTTGGCCAACATGATGTTTTTTACTTTATACTACCCTTTCTGAGTTAAAAGGGAAATACTCATAATTTTGCTACATTATCATTTTACTTTATTTAGTTGATTTAAATTATGGCGTTATCAAAACGCCGTTTCTTGAATCGTCAAAATGACGTATTGAGTTTTGTTTTTCAAGAAAAGCTACGAGTTTATGACATTAATATTATTTGTCAACATCAAAAAGTTTGAATAATTAAAATTATGTGAAGAAGCTTTTTGTGCACTTTAAATATAGTGGCACGAATTCCCTAGGTCAGACACAAATAGTATGACATTTTAGGCTTGTCTAAAATAGTGACAATTCCTCGACATACACTACACTATGAATTAGTATATTCATTTTAAACACTGATATACACTGTTTTAGTACGTTGCTGCATTCATTGTATTAATCGATTAATCCTATCAAAGGCTACTATCGAACATAGGACTCTCCTTCTTCATTATGGTATTCAAACAGCAGAGTAACGTATAACACGGTACTCTGCTATTTGAGAGGTTTTCTTCAAAGCAACCGCAATCTGACAGCAAACTATACTCCATTTGAAATAAGATTTGACATTTAACTAAATCTTTTTTACAGTCCATTCAACCAATTTTGACTTCTATTGTGTTGGTAGCATGACAAATGGCAGCTGCAGTAAACAGTCGGTATTGTTGCCACTTTTTTGCTTTTATGCCTACGGTATAGAAGTCAGAATCGGTTGAACGGACTGTAAAAAAGGTTTGTTTTTAATGTCTAATATTATTTCAAATGCAGTATAATCGTTTTAAAATAGACCTTTATTACATTTTAAGTCAAGTTACAAGCAAGATTAGCATAACTAAGATTAAGTATACTCTAATTCTAATAAAACATGACTGACGTAAGCGCCACTAGCGGAATAGCGTCACAAATGAAAACGGTACAAATTCGTGTAATATCAAAGTTGACGTTCAGTGTAATAAGTTTATCTAGTTCGTGTCTTTAGCTGTATAACTATCATCTCAGTTGGCTGTTGTAACAACGTCACGTCTGGCGAACAAAGTCGTTATCAACGCTAGCAATTATGACAAGTGGTTTAAGTGATAAGCGGTGATTACTGTACTTGAGACGATGTTCCAAAGAATAATTGTCACGCCTAGATTCCTAGATTTTGGTATCTAACTTGTAAGTTCCTTGCGTTTACATAAATTAGTTCCATGTGATTATGGCGCGTCATTTCTCAATTCAAAAACTGATGCTCGCCACTGTCCGTCAAAGCTGGTTTTATACATACAATGATTTAATTCTGATCGACTATAAATAAATGATGTTGCCTACATATTTTGTTATTCCATTGTCTACCCTAACATCAAAGCCTACTTTGAATGATCCTCATCACCAATGTAGCGAAAACTACACCATTTTTCTCCGAAAGCTACATTAATCCTAATATTTCAACGTACAGACATTTATCTACTTACGAATCTCCTATCTCGACCCACTCTCGGAAATAAATTATTCACAGTTACTTACTGTAGGTATCTTAGATTGTGAATTGTGCCAAATCCCAAGTCTGCATGAAAAATGTTAGTGGCCGGCCGAAAATGTCCGGCGCAACGTAAGTGGTTGAAAATCGTTTCAGCACTGGCCGACTCCAATTGTTGGCGATTTAATGGCTGGATTCTGTGCATTCGCCCGATAGCACTAAAGCGCTTTAGTTAAAATGTAAGCCGAAGGTAAAAGCGCTGTTAGGGTGCATTCAAACGATAAGGCTTTTGTTCAAGCTCACCTTTACTTTTTTATATGCCATCGTGCCGACATAAGATAGCTGCATGATATGATGCTGTCGAAAATTTATGCACAATTATATGCAGATACGAAGGTTTCGATATTGAAAATCAAATAAAAAGAAGCTATGTATGTACGAAACTACAAACTTACTTGTATTCTCTTGTATTATAGGCAGTACATTTTCTGTTGCACTCGCCACGATATGGCGAGATATTCCTGTAAGGTATTCAAGGCATTTGCGACTGGTTTGATGGTTCCTGTTTTTTATACTAGTCCTATAGTACTTGGCTTTAAGAGCGTTCGTTCTAAAAGTCGGCAACGTCGCAAATAGCTGTCAAATATTTACCTGTTTTGATTAATTTGGCAATATTACTGTATGGAAATATGAAATATCGCTAACTAGTGAACTAGAATATTAATAATGAATTTTTACACTGAATTTGATATCGTAACCGTTCTAGGTGTAAAAAAGGCATTTGGAAAGTTTGAAAATACTTTTTTTACATCTAAAACTAAATATTCGATGTTACGATATTCTTCTTCTTAGCGTTTCGATGGCAATCTAAATAGACTCGGCCCAAAATTCGGCCACGTGTTTGGTGCCATCACTAGCGTCCATCAGTTCCTGTAACGTGCTGCCGACAGGACAAGCAGGACACAACATTAAGTGTCCCATCGTTTGTGAAACAGCACCACACTTACACTCCAAGACGGATTCGTCTATGAATCTCCACCTGAACAGATTTTCCTTCCAACTTGGGTCCGGAGACTGTTTAAAGGCTTCCAGGTTAACCAAGCCAACTCATGTCCAGGTGGGAAATCTTCAGCAGGTGGAACAAATGGTTTGTGTAAGGAAGCACTGTCTCGTCACAACTTCAGTCCCTCTTTCGGTCTTTCGCCAGTGAGTGGGACGGCACACTTTAAAAACACTGTTTCGGCTTTTCAGACTTTGGTACAAGGATGTTGTCGTACAAAGGGTGGCGTGTGTCGGAGATAATTTTGAATCTTTCGCTGGAGCTTGCGACCGCTCTGTGAACTACTGGTGGCACTATTCCTGCTAGTGGAAACAGCATTTGAACCGGGGCCGGTTTTAGGCAACCAGTGATGATCGTTTCATTCAAAGCTGTATCCACTAACTTTGCATGGGCAGAACGACTCCACACGGGTCACGCGAATTCACCCGCAGAAAAAGATAGAGCCAGCCTAGTAGTCTGCATAACGTCAGGCAAAGCATCCCACTTCGATGAGACTAGTCGCTGAAGAAGACTGTTGCGAGAGTGCACCTTCTGCTTGATGTTCTTGCACTTTCTGCTGAATGTTAAAGACCTGTCCAGAGTAACACCAAGATATTTAGGGGAGTTGCTGTGCTCGATGGACACCCCACCCAAAACGATGTTAAGTTTGGGGCGCGCCTCTCTATTGCGGAGATGGAATATGCAACACTGGGTTTTGCTAGGATTGGGCTTGAGTGAGTTAACGAGGTAATATGTGGCTAAGACACCAACGGACCTCAACTTCCTCAAAGGTTTGGGAGCTGAGGACAAGGTCGTCTGCATAGAGGAAGCGAGACATGTTCGGGACGTGTCACTATATTAATTATTGCATTTCATAATCAATAGTTCACTAGTCAGTTAGCCATATTTTATATTTCCATACAGTGATATTGCCAAATTAATTAAAACAGCGAAATATTTGACATCTATTTGCGACGTTGCCCACTTTCAGAATGCATGCTCTTAAGTCAGAGGTCTAGATAAATAATATTCAGTTTGTATAACCATATCACTTTCCACTGTCAAGGCAGTGCCATTACTAAGCTGCTGAAAACTTTCCTTCTACACTCTTGCTGACATGAAAGTGTTGAACAAAAATATAAAAGCATAAAAAGTTCTGAAACTCTATAAATATTTTACGTGGCTCTCAGGCTTGATGGTGTTGATACCTGAAAATGTTTTATAACTGAAAACTAAAATTTTACGCCTGGAGTTTCAAGCATTAAATAGGTACACAAACAGGTGAACAGGCACATAATTGAGTTATTGTTTTCGTTTGGGATACTTTAGGTCACTTTAGGAATTATGAACTATATTACCAGGTCGTAAAATAGGCCATGACAATGTTACCTTCTTTGGCTCAACCACTGAATAAAATGAATGGCCATCGTGGCCATCGCGTCACAATATATTTTTAAAAACCTATTGTATTTACTCAAAAATATATCTAATTTTAAAAAGATTTCCGATATTCATAGTTTAAATACGAGGAATAAACACAACCTCGCTGTACACCGCACTCGTCTCCACAGAGCAGGCAACTCGTTCATGGGTCAATGTATACGCTTTTACAACAAACTTCCCATCGACATTCGAAACTTACCCATTAAACGATTTAAAAGCTGTATTAAAACCAAACTTTGTAAAAAAGGGTACTATAAAATTTTAGATTATTTAGATGATAAAAAAGCTTGGGATTGAGCTGCTCGCTCTGCTAAGCCTTGTGCTAAAATCATAAAATCAATACCAGTATTATATAAACATTACAAACAAAATGACATTATTACTTTGTAAAGTATTTTTTTTTAATTTTTGTGAATGTGAGGACTATGTGGATTTTTTAATTATTATTATTTTTTCTTTCTTATTTAGTTTTAATGATGGTCTGGCAGTTTGAGTAGTTTTGAGGCCTACCCAAATGTCCTTTCTTTGGTATTGTTCGTCGAGTTGAGCTCCTTAAGTTCTGGGTTGAGCTCCACGATTACTGACAAATGCTTGCACTGACAGGACAGGTCCACTCAAATCTGTGTGGTTCTTTTCTCAAAAGACCATTTCAGACACTTATCTACATGGTCCTCATATGGCCTGACCAAGATTATGTCTGGACTTTAAAAGAGACTGTGACCTCTGAGTTTGTTTCGGCCTTTCTTCTCAGAGTAGTCAGATAGGAAACGCCGAACTCATCTAGCTAATTTTTAATTATAATTTTAAGATGACGTGTAAAAGTGATTCCAATATCCTATTTACAGAATAAACAATTTCATTTCATTTCAGAAAAAAATTTGGATATAGGGAAGAAATTTGCTAAGTTGTTAGTATGTTAAGAGTGTTTATCTTAAAAGTTGGCAACGTCACAAATAGCTGTAAAAAAATTACCTGTTTTGATTAATTTGTCAATATTACTGTATGTAAATTAAAAATATGGCTAACTAGCGAACTAGAAGATTAATAATGAATTGCAATAATAACATTGAATTTGATGTTGTACCCGTTTTAGGTGTAAAAAAGGCATTTGGAAAGTTTCCAAATACTTTTTTTACATCTAAAACTAAATATTCGGTGATACGATATTAATTATTGCATTTCATAATCATTATTCTAGTTCGCTAGTTAACCACGTTTCTTATTTCCATACAGTAATATTGCCAAATTAATCAAAACAGCGAAATATTTGACATCTATTTGCGACGTTGCCCACTTTCAAAATAAATGCTCTTAGGGTCGTTATTTGTATCTGGCTGTAACCATATACACATATACATATATTTTTCTAACCAAGTCTCGAAAAATTCTGCCTTTTGTTATAAGTAAATTGCTTACACACAATAGAGTTATCTAAAGCAACATGTATCAATATTGTAGGTGTTACCATAAAATTTCATGCAACCTTTAGACTCCAGTAAAAAGTACCGGGAAACCACAATAACCGTCGAGCTACGACCAGTAAATTACTATGATTTTTAGACTAGATACAGCTATGTTTTTCATGAAAGGTAGATGTTGTCGTATGTTTCACCAAAGTCGGTTTTCCAAGCTCATTTTCCAAACCCCATTTTAGATAACTTTGTCTTAGATAAGAGAATTTTCTGTGGGTCCCTAACAGGTTCCGCAATTTTTACAGCCTGAATAGAAAAAGATTAATCATAACTGCGGAGCACAGAAACATTGCAAAAATACATATTATTAAGCTGTGACGATAAACTTTTTTTTAAGATAAGTAAATATGAACTACCTGGGTTACTTAATGATTAGGACCGCTTAACTTTTCAATTGTCTAAGTTATAGTAAGTTATACTTTTACGTCCTCACTTAGACAAAAAACACAACACTGCTTATCAGTATGATTTTGAAATGTTTGGTTGTTGAATAAATACTACATAAAGCGACGTTTTGACCGTACCATGGATAGTCAAAACAACTAACCATTGTACGGTCAAAACGTCGTTTTTGTTTAATATCCAGACCGCTTACCAATTGCATGTCGAGTAACGAGGGGAAACCCAACCTGTCAGTCTTTTTTGTCTAGACCGAAAGCAGGAATACTAATTTTGACATTTTGTCCAAGAATAATGTTTTTGTTATCAGATTTATACTGAAATGTGGGACATTTTACGATACATAAATTAATAAAATATTTATTTTGTAGTTTTACAATCCATATTCCGGATCTATTTGGTAGCAATGGCATATCCAATACTCCATATTCCTTATGATAATACTGACGTCCTATCTTTTTACACGGTTTTTCTGTGTCATAAATTTTACATTACCTACAAAGTAATCTACATCCAGAATCCTTTCCACAACCACAACGCACCATAAACCCGCTCCAATTGTCCATTTCAGCGCCCTGCGAACTAGAAAAATGCACTTTTATGGGACAAATAAATTTCAATTCCACTTGCGTTCGTCGGCGATGTATCAACATTGGAACATTTATTCTGTCTCAGTGAACTTGTTTACCACAGACAGAGACTACTACTTGGTTATGCATGCCGCGCCGCGGTCAGCAAAATGCTGTGCCAAGTGCATTCGATAAACGCTATCCACTTGCAAAAGTAACATTGTGCCTCCTTTTACTCGACCGCTGCCATATTTTGCAGAGGTTTGAATGAAATTTTAAATCTGGAGAAATAAGATGTCTTTCTTATGTAAACGGGAATTAGTTTTCTTAAAATTGTGCTGGTAATCTCATTGAGTACCTACTAACCACATTGAGGCTTTGTAATTGTAGACAGCTGTCGTTTCTGTGTTGTGTGTTGTTGCATTGTTCAACTACTTACACCAACATTTTGAACTTAATTACAGTTAACATTTTTACCCCTCTCATCCACTTATCTAAAGGTATATACTCAGTGCCAGCGGCAATGCCGCCAGGCAAGTCGTAGTAAGTAGCCTTAAAGATAACACTTTTCCTGCTAACATCGAATTTTTCAGTAGTCCCTAATACTAACACTGTTTCACAATATTGGATCGTCCAAAAGCTATTTTCAAACACGGACAGCTTACCCTAAAAGACAAACGTTCCAATTTCGTGAATTTAATTATTAACTAAACTTTGCACGAGAGCCGAAGCGGCGGGAACTGACATGGCTATATTCAGCCTCATTGACAGTACTGTATGCCAGATAACGGACCCAGAATCCATTATAATCGCAGTCTATGCTATCAACGCCATTGGCTAATTAATTGATAGCAATTGAATAAGCAAGTGAGTGCTCATAGCCAATCGGATTAGTTGAACATGATGACAGTTGGTCCCTTCGGAATTATATTATACCGAATATTAATGCTTTGAGATTTACTTACAATCGTATTGAATTGAGTTTTGCTCCATAAATGTGAGTGTAAATGTAATGCTTGACCAATATTTTAGCTTCAAATTTTGCAGTTTTCATATACCTAGAGAAATCAGTATCAGCCGCTGTCGATAATCTACGTAATTTTTCATCCATAAACTTAGTCCTCCACTATGGAACCAAGTTGTAATACAACCGTTTCAATATTTTTTATTAATTAATTGTATTGTCTATTCCTTCTTTTTTTAAATAATTTTACTTCTTATTTGTGATGATAAGGAACAATCTAATTTTATTTTATTTTATCCTAAAATTTATATTTATGTATATATGTTTATATATGTACATATATATGTTTATAAATAATTAATTAAATTAATTGTATTGTATCAATAATGTTAATCTAGTGGCACTTTTTACCTTATTTTAAATTTGTTAATATGCGGATAATGTAGTGGGCTGCAATATTGTTAATACTCCATATGAGTCTATATTATTGTTAGTTGTAAACATTTTATATTGTAACTGTTTATTGTCCCATAATAAATAAAATACAATAAAATAAAAAAAAATAAAGTAATGTATCTTATGTACCTATGCCCGGAGAGTATGTCAAGAACGTATTTTATAGGTACTGAACCCGACAAGCGTCGACAGAAACATCAGGGAAAATAGTACGGGAATTCGTTGGATGTCACTTCGCATTCACCACATTTCAAACTGATAGAAATAGTCGAGTCATTTTAGAAACGGCATTCTCCTCGGATATGGCTGGTTTCGTAGTGAAGTGGGGTTTCAAAAAAATATAGAGGTTTAAGACCTAGGATGGCGTTTGTAGCAGTAGCTCGTATAACTGAATTCTTTATACATTTATATCTGACTAGCTGCGCCCCGCGGTTTCACCCGCATACCTATGTCTCGATCCCGTGGGAATATCGGGATAAAAAGTATCCTATGTCCTAATCCAGGTCGTGAAAGCTTAACAAACAAACTCACTTTCGCATTTATAGTTACGATTTTACATTGGTGTACATAATAAAGAGTTTTCTACCTTGGTCTCCACTTAATAAGTTTTAGAATTACCACGTAGAAAATTAAATAATGAAACCATTATGTACTAGGTACTTTGGAATAGATATTTTAAGTAAAATGCTCTAATTATATTATAAATGCAAAATCAAAACATTACACTAACTCTCAAGTATCAGCTTCCGAATATTCCCCATTAGAGTTGTTTATTCAGTGTAATAAGCCCTAGTTGGTGGTGTCAACGGCAAACTTGCAGCATTATGTAGGTACGTCCAGGGCAAACTTGTCTTCTACCATTCGTGACACACTCCCATTAAGGATGAAAAGTGCTGATTATTTCCCAACCAACAAGAAAGCGCTTTAAATGTAAAATTACTTACTTTTTGCAATTTATTTGCGGCTTTAAAACTGTACTGTATAATTAGGTATGCTAGATTAATAGATAAACTTTATTTTACATAGCTATTTTGTTGAACATTTGCTGGGAATTTTGCGGTTTCGGTACTTACACTTTACCTTTAACTGATTATAAATGAGTTAAATGTAAGGTACCAGAAAATTATATGTAGTATACCTACGTATCATTTGCTGCACTACTTGATTATACATTCACATAAAAGCGCACACAAACTAAGCACTCAAGGACCTAGACTCTAGCTCGAGGTCAAAAAATGTCTGCATTGTAAAAGTTTCGATAACCAGACAAAAAGTTCTTGAGAGAAATGTACCTACAGAGCTTGATCTCATTTGATTGACAATCTTATCCAACAGTGTTTCCCTGTTGTAAGTCACTCGTCTAACTATTAACTAGGTACTCCTGGATAACATTATACTGAAAGTACTTTATGGAAATCTTCAATGTGTGCTTCTCTGGACAACTTTACCCACACGTAGAGAGGTGACACGTATAATATCATAGTTAGAAATTCAGTTTCGTTACGACACGAACAATTTTTTTGAATCGCAGCTCGGATTTTGTTGCTTTTTCAGCTATTTCAAATATCGAGGGTCCTGGCGCTTGCCAAATTTTCGGGCAACTTTGCATTGCATTGGAACTACAGTTTTCGTTTCAATAGAAGTGAATATATTTACTTGAGTTTTATAAATATTTAATTTAACCGTCATTATATAATTATCTGACGTCAGTCCCCAGAAAATAAAGTGTATAAAAATAAATCTTGTTTTATACAGGCCTCTTTTCCAAAGTTATAACCATACGTTCAACACAGAGTACCAAGATTGTTGACAAGCAAAAAACGAACACTTTGGTTGCTAATGCTAATTTTCGTATAAAATGTAAAATCATAACCCTGTTTTTTCATTCAACTGCAACAAAAACTAAGTTTCGACATGCAAGGTAAACGTAGAATAAAACTTAAGTGTACGACGAATAATCATAAATATTTCATCATATGGTTAGGGTTGCGTCCCCTTGGTTATGCAGAGTGTAATTTTGGTGATAGAAAGAACAAGGGGCTGACTATGGGACTTATCGCGATCAAAAAAGGGGACATCCCTATTAATAGCTTATTTATTTACCTCACACAGAGTGTAGGAGAGGGCATTGATCTGTCCAGCTGAGCTAATATTGACTAAGAATAGTAACTTTAATAAGTTGCAAGTAAACTTATTAAATCCTATACTATTAAATGAGCAATTTTTGTATACAGGGTGGATTTTTGAAATGGGGCGGTAAGGGCAGCTTTCTTAACCGTTGAAGCTACAAGGAAACGGTCTTAGGAGACCGTCATTGACATTTTGATCTGCATTCACAGATTTTGAAAAAAAATTACAGTCAGCAAGAAAATATTCACAAAAAAAATTTTTGATGCCAGTCGATCCTGATCTTGTTTCTAATATGGGTCAAAAAACTCTACTAACCCAATTGAAGTTTGAGTACTAGAAAAGTCAGAAATCGCAAAAAACCTTACCCTTACCTGTATTCTATGTCTCAGGTCATGGTCTACCAATGTGCCAAATTTCATCCAACTAAATCTGTTCAGCCGTTTTAGCGTGAAAACGTAACAAACAAACTCACTTTTGCAGTTATACTATTAGTTAGGATAAGTCTAGGTATCCTCAAGATGTTTTCCCTTACCGCTGTCAGTAATGCCCATCATAAACTTAGAAAGTACATAATTGAAAAATTCACATTGGTAGGTACTTGCCCGGATTTGAAACAACCTCGTGCAATGAGGAAATAAACATAAAGTATTGCAATGATAACATAACATAACATCACGCCTGTATGCCCCGAAGGCTAGGGCAGAGGTATACCTATTGTACACCCACATTTCGCCAGTTATGTTTGAGTCCCATGCAATAGGGGGCGAGCCTATTGCCATCAAACTGGCATAAATCCAGACTCCGGTCTGCTACTGAGAAATTCCAGATGGAAAAATCCAATAACACTTTGCCGACCCGGTAGTCGAACCCAGGACCTCATGGTCAGCAGTAGCGCTTGCGACTACTAGACCAACCCGGCTGTTATATGGCAATAATCGTTTGCTCTAATAAAAATACGAATAAGTACTTATGCTTTACCATTTTCAGTACCAAAACAAAGCAAGACATCGGCCGACAAAACAAGAGAAATGTAAGCACGACTAATAATCATAAACAGTTTGTCACACGGCCGTCCCTCGGATGCCCAACAACATACTACGTAATTTCCCCTAGAACCGCGATTCAATCTCGTGGAATATTTCGTGCTATTTGTACCCTCCCATATTCTGAACACGCAGGCTTACCTGACAAATTTATCACTCTCCCCACATTTCCTAGAGGTTAGACGACGCGCCTCAAGTGATGTAACCTAGAGAATTTATTTTTAGGCTTTGTGTGATAGATCGTGTTTTTTCTATACGCATTTGAATGTACGTGAGAATTCTCCGTTATTTAAATATTTTTTCTGAAAGCGTCAAAATAACTTAAGTCATTTATATTCAAATCCAGAGCTGGACAGAGATTTCATTAGAGATTTTATGCTCATAGAAGAAAGTAAGATTGCTTTCTTAATATAGAATTCATTCATGACGTAGTATTAGCTAAATAAGTAGGTAATGTTTTCTTAATTAAGGTTTCTGTCTAAGAAACGAATGTAATTAGGTACACTCGAATAATTAGACACATCTCAGTCTAAGAAATGTTGGTAACTAACCTATGTTGTGTAGGTATTTGCTTACGTAAGTTGGGATGTGATATTCTTTCATTATTTGATTACTTTTCTATATTTGGCAAGGCTCGCCCCTATTATCATCATCAGCTTACAGCAGGCCTATGTCCAGCAGTGGACTGTTGGACATAGGCCTCCAATTACGCGCCATTCGGCTCGATTCTCGGCAACTCTAATCCAGCCGCTGCCAGCCACCCTGTGTAGTTCGTCGCTCCACCTAGCGGGCGTCCTCCCTTACGTTTGCCGATTCGCGGTCTCCACTCTAGACCACGTCTACTCCAAGACCCCAACGGTAATTGGTTCTACCGCTTATATGGCTGGCCCATTGCTACTTCAGCTTGCTTATTCTGTGAGCTATAACGACAACGTTGGTCCCCTATTATTGGGACTTAAATATAAGTAGCGAAATGTATGTGTACTAAACCTCTGCCAAAGCCTTCAGGGATTGCAGCATGATGTTATGTTGTGTCGTATTATACCGATATTTTTTCATAAAATGCCGTCAGATCATACCTACGTACTTATCATCGTTAGCTAAATTATCATCATTTCAGCCGAAAGACGTCCACTGCTGAACTTAGTGTACCCCAAAAAAAGCCATGACCGCTACAGTAGCCAAGGGTAGGCTGGCCGCCGGGTACTAGGGGCCGTTTTTTCTTAGTGCCTGTCATTATAGGGAGGGGTTTAGAGGCATGAGGAACAGGATGCAAAGTTCACCCATCCTCTATAAAAAAGGAAGGATCCTCCAACCGGACAAAATGGGCTCTGCTTGTGAGACCAGCCGAAAGTGCAGGTGCTGTGCCAAGGTTACTGATGAGGCTGAGGGTGATGACCAGGAATGCGCGATCGCTGCATGCGGTGGTCAGGATACCTGTTGAAGCCGTGGGTGCTGGCTGGCTGTGTGACTCGCCTCACGAAAGCTTGCGGGAGGGATGATGATGATGACGTCACGCTGAAATACTTGCACGAAGGCTGCGTTGACGTTCATACTCGGGGTAACCAATTTAGTGGCATGAGAAACAGGGCGTAAAGTTCACCCATCCTCTATAGAAAAGGGAGGATTCTCCGACCAGACGGGTGACGTGTCTGGCGGGCAACTGCCCAACGATTGGTGTCGGACGCGGTAAACTCTAATTGTACGATGCAGGATTTTTGTGGCGTCAGGTCTTTGATGCGAAGTTTGCATGTGGCGATGTAGATGCCGTCACAAGGGTTTGCCATAATCGCCACGCTTGGCAGGGGGGTTGGCGATCGCAGTATGGTGTCAAGCTGCATAGAGATCGCTGCTGCCCATTCGGTAGTATGTCCCTTAGTCGCCTTTTACGACACCCACGAGAAGAAATAGGGGTGGTGCTATTATTTACGTCCGGCACCACACGGATCCTTTTGAAATACGGAACCCTAAATAGTGATAATGACGAATGGTCAAAGATTATATCTTAGATCACTCGGCATGATTGAGATGTGTAACATGTTTTTGGTCCATCACACTTCGTCTATCCATAAATTCAAGGTCTACCACTATCGCAAAATTAACATCCACGTACGTCCCACTTTACATCAAGAGATAGTGCCGACAGGATTTATGGGGGGCGACAAATTTGATCACATTACAGTAATGTATAGGGGTATAGAACTATACGGCGGACCGGCACGTACGCGGCGCGCCCGTCGTTCCATCTGAATCAAATCATTCATGTCTTGTTTATGCTGTAGCAATGTGTATATGGGATTTATTTGCCTTTGTGTGGATTAGCTGATTAGAGCTTGAAGGTTTTGTAATGGATAAGTAAGAGTACGTCACAATGCTAATAGCTTTGGCAGGGAAAGGCTAGAACAAAACAAGACAGTCGTTATAATCATCGATTGACTTTTAAACGCGTTGACGAAAATAAAATTCCATATCACTTATTTGGGGCTCGTGAGATCTGACCTCCACAACCACTGGGTTATGGAGGTCAGATCTAATAGGCGACTGTTACCCAGTAAGTAACTGTACTTACTGGGTAACACGATACCCCTTGGTAACACTGGTTATCACACTTTCGGGCTTCTGACGACCCATAACGACTGACAAAGATCCACGAATGACAGCCGGGACCAACGGCTTAACGTGCTTTCCGAGGCACGGAGGAGTCTCGGTATGTAAAGATGATCACCCACCCGCGAACCAACCCCAGCAAGCGTAGTTTAACCTGGTGGATCAACCCGTGCGGCTGTTGTTACTTAGACACGAGCTTAGAAAGATACTGTCACACAAGAAGTACCATTGACGGAGACGATAGCCGAAATTTTCTCCTTACAACTGTATTCTAAAACTCCATGTGTCCATTAACCCCGGTAGCACACCTCCGCTGCGAAACCATAGCAGTGAATCGGATGCGAGTAGCGGAAAATGACGCGAGTCTATTGAATTTAACTGCTGCGGTTTCGCTGCTATGGTTTCGGGGCGGAGGTATGCTACCGGCGTTACTGCCGGATCAGTATTCGGCCTATACAGATAAAGTTTTGAATCAAATAGTGTGCTATGTAAAATAAACCCTAAAAAGAGACAGCAAGCTTCCCATCTCCCTCCCTCTCATTCATCCGTCAACCAGCATGGTTACCTATGAAATTATTCACCTGTGTTGTTTACATACGCGATGACCGCAAATTAACATCGCATACGTTTGCATAATTGTAGATAGGTTCGGCTACAATCTATAATGTAATACAACTCTATTGAGTTTACGAGGTATGCAGGTACTGGGACTTTGCAGCTTGAGATGGTTATAATACGTAATTTACAATTTATCGTTGAGTTATTAGTATTTTGAACTACTGACATTAATGTTTTACCTTCAATGTCTTGTTATTTACTGAAGTTTAATATCGTCTTTTGTTATTTCTGAGAATGTTACGTTTCATTACTTTTTTGTACGTTTTTAAACTGAGTGTGTATGTTTGCTGTAACTTAATTGATGAAAAAAATAAAAAAGTATTTATTGGGACTCGCACAGGAGATCACAAATTAAACTTAACACACTCATAGAAACATTAAAAAAATCAAAGTAAAATGAAAATAAAAGCGAGATACGAGCCTTTTGGTCTCTTACAGGATGTACGAGGCCAAAAGGCTCGTATCTCAGCATGATTTTGCGACATCCTAACTAATATTATAAATGCAAAAGTGAGTTTGTCTGTTTGTTACGCTTTCACGCTAAAACGGTTAAACAGATTTGGATGAAATTTGGCACATGAGTAGGCCATGACCTGGGTTAGGACATAGGATACTTTTTATCCCGATATTCCTACGGGATCGAGACTTATGTGGGTAAAACCGCGGGGCGCAACTAGTTTATATCATTAGTATATATCATTATTTGACTGTAAATACAATTTTTCTTTTGAGTAATAAAGATTCTCCAACCACACCATCACGACTGAGGTGCAAAAGACATGGAAGAGCTGTGTGACCGTAAACCTACATTTCACTAATCCTCATTAGATTAGTGAAATGTAGGTTAGGATTCACAGGATTAGGTCTATCAATATTTGTGATTCCCCGTTTCAATTGGTGTGAGGCTATCAATGGTTGATGTGCAATGCCTGGTAGCGACCTAAGAATCCTCAGTCAGGGATACACTGTATTGGATTCCTAAACTGGAAGCAAATCAAACAAACATTTCATTGCACACTAGCTTTTCCCGCGGCTTTTCAGTAAAAAGTATTTTATGTACTTACCTAGGTCATGGTCTAACCGTGTGCAAATTTTATCCAAATCCGTTCAGCCATTAAGGAGAGAAAGGTAACGACAGACAGAGTTGCTTTCGAATTTATAATATTTTATTTAGTGAGTATGGATGAATGGTTCGAAACCTTTTTTTTTTTTATGGGAAATTATCAAATAACTTTTCCCGCTCTGGCCGAAGCGGGAGGGCGTGTCAAACTCTTACTGACTAAAACCCACCCGTGTTCCTTCAGTTGCCTGTACGTTGTCACGGTATCCCTTTCGGACTTTCCCGCAACCCCGGCAGGCATCGGTCCTATCGGACCCCTTCAGTTGCTGTCATCTCTTTGAGGAGCGCGTGAAACACAACGCGCCGTTGACCTGGGCGTGGTCATTATCGGACGGCGAGCTACCCATTACGGCGAACAACCGTGTCCGGTGAGGACCTGCGTCAGGCGGAAAGTGAGGACGCCGTGGCGCCTCTCTAGCCACTACTCGCGGCCTGTGTTCCAGCAGTGGCAGCATTATTGGCTGATTATGGTAAGCATGGACTGGAATGTGCTCTAACATGAGGTATTTTAAATAGATAAAGAATCTCTAGTTGTGGTAGTAAAATATTTAAACTAACTTACACAAGGAGCATTTTGAACTATTGTTAGACCTATTAGTTAAGATATAATACCATATTCGAAGTGCACATGATAACCTTTGTTAAAGATTTCGAAGTTATTGCAGTAAAACTCGCATATATCAATGTTGCTGGCATATATGTCATTATAATTGCCGTCACCTTCTGGCAGAGGACTGAATCGTGAGGACTCCACCTTAATCATAAATTCCTAGCATTTCTAGCGTCCTTAGAAGCGAGAAGGGGCTATAGGTTATGTCTGGCATCTTATGCGGAATACCCTATACATTTCTGATTATTATCAGCGTTATTTTTTGTCTGCTTTATTTATTTGATGAAAAAACAAAAACAGTCGAGCTGGTTTTCCTTGAAAAATGCGAATAACCGAATATTGTAACACTGATCATGTACTCTTAAGATCTCACGTCGACATGTACTATTGAAGAACTTCATATTTAAGCAGTTTGAAAACAAAATCCCGTGAACACGATGACCACATCTGTTACCGCCCCGGTTTTATAGCGGCCGAGCGCTGCAAGCAGAAAGAGTCCTTACGGTGTATGTAAGAGGGAGTGGGCTGTAATCCACCACGCAGGCCCAGTGAGGGTTGGTGGATGTCACAATATGTCTTCGAATTGTTACGTCACACACGACACATACATAATCTACCAGCTTTTCCCCATTGATGAAGTCTAAAACTACAAGATCAGCCACGAGCTTTACGAGTACATAGGTATGTAGTAATTTTGCTATAGTAATTCGTAATTATAGTCAGATGTTAATCGTATAAAAGGTCACAAGTTACCCATTAAAATACAATAGAATATTCAGTACTCACTATAAACATACAAAAACAGTAGATTATCATATATCCCACGATTTATACTCTCTGTAATAAATGGGGGCCATTACAGAAATCAAATGTACTGCGGTAAACATTTAGCCTTTTATGTAACATGCTCATTATTTATAATATCTTAACAAAGGAGTGTCATAAATGGTTGTCATTGAACGTATTTTCAAACCAATGGCTCCTCTCATTTTCTTATAGAATGCCTCCCACTGAGACCTGCCTATTACTTATTATAAACGCTTCGATGATTACTCACATTAGGTCTGGTTGTAACCAACGCGATTTTGTTGCTATAATATGTGTTACGTAATCATTATTTCAGTATTTGAATAACTTATCATTTCAAATAATATTTTCTCTTCTATCGCTCACATCTTTGAAATATTTTTATAATTATTTTCTTTCGAAAAAGGTACCTACAGTTTTGTATTTTTCCAATGTCGAAAGATTATTCAGATAGTATTTACTTTAACGCTACATTTACAACAACAAATATTTTATAGTCTCAACGGAGACTAGCCTTCGGCGCGAGAGGTGCACTCTATCTTCCCTCACTCTCATAGTCCAATGAGACGACACGCAACGACAAATAGGAACACTTTCCTAATTACCTAGGTACCAACTTATTGCTCTGTTATTCACTTTCAAATAAATATTTGTCCGTGATACCATAAAGTAATTTAAATTAAACCTACGTCAATAACCACTGACAACATAATTATTAAGCTTTGAACCAATTTACTAGACAGAAACAAATATTCGACCAAATAATATTTCGTATTAATCGAAAATCATTGCGCACAGGAAATTGTCGGAACAGTTGCCCAACGTTATTTATAAAGACAGATAATAAAGATTATTCTTGCGATTGCGGTTAATATCTTCTAAATGGTTATCGATATTAATATATTCGATAGTTAAGGTTTACTCTAGCTAAATTACTCCGGCAAAAACTGGCTCGCACATCGCTCAAAATCAAATAAATACAAAATTTATTTGCGGACGCGAGATAATCGCTCCAAATGTATTTAGCTTGTATTTACCTGAATAGTTAAATTAAGTGTGTTTAGTGTATTATAATTAGAGTAAACACGAATGAATTAATTATTAAAATATTTGCTTTTCGCTTGACCACAGTTCGCCAAATGTAATTACACATTCGAGTTGTTTTATAATCGATTGAATGTAGTCAAAAGTTTGCAAATAAAGATATACAGTATCATATTATTGTAATGATTTGATATAACACAATTTGATTATCAATTACGAGTAAAAAGGAGTCTATTGCATGTCGAAAAAGTTTTTAATGTGATTTTATGTCTACCGGAATCTGATTTCCGTGCGGAAATTACCAAGAAGTTACAACGAAATCATTCTGAATGATACTTCATTCAGAATGATTTCGTTGTAACTTCAATCAAAAAATCAAATCTAAATAAATTCACGTTTTTACGTCAGCGGGACCAAAGTAACAATTTTATTTACAAAAGCTATTTTTTAATTATCGTTCTTTGCCTAGCGAAATAGGATCCTTCAATACATTTGATGCCTATATTATGCTCTCAGAACATAATAGTGTATCTACCAGTGTGCCACTGACCTTCCCAAGCCCTACTGTCCTTAACCCAAGGCGTGACGAGTCGGCCTTCCTTCGTCTACTCCTGCTATAAATCACATTGTGCGACCTGGGTGCGTCCACCAGTTATGCAGTGATTGTCTCTTCTCTGCACGTTGCCAAGGTTACCAATAATACATAATATAATAACGCTGATTGCTCTGCAAAACCTACATGGTTTACGGCAAAAATCTTAAATTCATTCATTGATGCATTCACTGAGAGATAAGGCCTAAACCGAAAACCGAAATTTTGCAGAACAGTTACAAATAAATACTGAAAGTGAGCACTGAGCAAGAATTTTTGAAAATTCATGCCCTAAAGAGGATCAATAGAAGATGAATGTTTGTAAGGGAATTCGTCATTTTCGCCGATGGCCTAGTCTACTTAATAAACATCTTAAATTCATTCATTGACAGACAACGCACAGCCTAAACCGCTGGGCTAAAACGGTTGAACAGATACATACATACATACATAAACTCACGCCTTCTTCCCATGGGGGTAGGCAGAAACCACATAACGCCGACTGCTACGATCCTTACGTACTCCTTTTGACTCGTTTACGTTCCTACATCTGGTCATACACGCACGCCGGTTGCGAGTACTACGCTCCTGTCCTTTCTGAAGAACATCACCAATAAGGTTAGTATATGTCCTCCTAGGGCGTTCCCTTCCAATCACATCTGCCTTGTAAATACACTTTGTTAGTCGCCTTTCATTCATCCTCTCAACATGACCAAACCATCTCAGCATACCCTTTTCAATTTTTGTCACTAAATCTTCTTTTAACTCACACCGTTGTACTATCACATTATTCCTCAGCCTATCATTTATAGCTAGACCACAGATGCTTCGCAAGGAACGCATTTCCATTTTCATGCTTCTTCTGCCACACCCAGCATTCACTGCCATACATAATCGTGGGCACCAGCACACCATTGTGAGCAGCCAGTCGAGCCTTTTTGAACATCAACTGGTTGATCACAATCGCATGTATAGCACCTTTCACTTTATTTCCCGCGTTTACTCTTCTTTCCACATCTTAATCAATCTTCCCATCCCTTGTAAAAAGACTCCCCTAGTATACAAACTCACTCACTTGCTCCACACTCTTATCATTTGAGTTGGACGAATTTGGATGAAATTTAGGATATAGGTAGACCATGACCTGGGTTAGAACATAGGATACTTTTTATCCCGATATTTTTACGAGATCGTGACTTATACGGGTGAAACCGCGGAGTGCAGCTAGAACATCCTAACTATAGAATATTATAAATGCGAAAGTGATTTTGTTTGTTTGTTTATTTGGTTGTTAAGCTTTCGCGCTAAAACGGCCGAACGGATTTGGATAAAATTTGGCACACATAAAATTTGGTAGACTATGACCTGGAGTAGGATATATATTATGATACCTTTTATCCCCATATTCCCACGGTATCGAGACTTATGCAGGTGAAATCGCGGGGCGCAGCTAGTAATATAATAGAGCTGACTGTTCTGCAAAACCTCCGGTCTACGGCATCGTTTGAGAAATAAAATCGATTATACTCGATATGGCCCGAAATGAATCCGTCTGTATTTCGTTGAGCGGATTATCGTTTGATCGATTTCAAGTTCGAGGATTAATTTCGATTAGAAGCGGTTTGTAGAGTTATTATTCTTGTACTTGGGTGTATGGTTAGGTGTGTAGTATACATAAATTAATGAAGATGGTGTGCTTTTATGGTTTCTAATTAACAGTTCCCCCAGTTAAAATCCTAGGAAGCAATTTATTTTGGAAGTCGTTGGCAAAGAACATACATTCAAAACCAAAGACACTGACTTCCGAAATTAAAGTTATTTTTAGAGATGTTCCGACTAGTTGGTAAAGCCGAGATCCGGTCACTTTCGTAATCGGCGACTATTCGTCAAAGAGCACCGACTATCCGGCTTCTAACTTTGTATGTATTTCTCAATAAAATGTATTTATGAGGAATTACATTAAATAAAAAGCTTGATTGTCAATTAATATTTTAATTTTAGAATCAGTTTTACACATTTTGAAATGTAATGCAACCATTCCTTTGGTAATCAGTCTCAAATACACCGCTCTGACCCATGCAAAAGCAAAAATCAAGAAACATTGCGAAGTAAACAAAACATGTTCCGTCAGTCCGACACGCTAGCAGACGGCGGTTGCGACTTGCGCGCGAATCAGCTGTAAATGAGCGTCACAAAAATTGCCGAATACCCGTGAAACCGTCATCGGCTCGGCCGAAGTCGTAGTTAGCACTTCTCTAGTTATTTTTCACTTTATAGTGTTTTTGGAAGTCGGTTGTATTATTTTTTTGTAAAAAGTTTTTATTTTTCACTGTTCAGTTGTGGTACCTACCCAACACAAATTCGAATACCAACAACTGCTCTACAAAAAAAAAAAAAAATTGAACCTCCTCCTTTTTGACTTCGGTAAATCGGATTATCACCAATGCACCTTCATCAACGAACATTAAAAAAATATAACGCGGTTTGTACAGCTGCTCATAAATAAAACAAATACGGTGAGTTCACCAAACGGGCTTATTGGTACTTAATTATATTAAGTAGCCAATAATGCCTCATATTGAATGTAAATCGCTGTATTTTGTTCTTATTAAACGCAATTAAATGCAAATAACGTGTCAATATCCGTTAAATCAGTAATAATTGTTGGAGCTTATGCAGTGATGAATTAAAATTACAAACTGTGCTTAAAAACAAAAAGTGCAAAGGCATAATTAATAACAAAATGAAAAAACAGTCGTTCTGTTAATTAATAATTTTGTTAATAATTAACAAAACTTTTTTTTATTACGAAACTACGCACCCCTTTGCGTGTGCAGTGTGAAAACAAACTCAGACATATATTACTGTTTGCCTAGCTATTAACATGCATGATAGTGGTTTTGAAATATACATTCGGCTTAAAAAGCATAGTTCACAATGTTTGTGCCATACAAGGACAACACCCCATTAGATAAGGAAAACATAAAAAAGGATAGTAAACACTTAATCTAGAACTGGTAGTACACACGGCTACACATCAAGCTATACATATCCAGTATAAGCTGACCTCGCATTGTACGGAAATCCTATATAATGTGCGATCAGCATAAACTGGAAATGTGTAGCTTGATGTGTAGCCGTGTGTACCTTCCAGTTCTAATAACCACAGACCAAAAGGTCATAAAATGAACGTTATTTCTATTGCCACTCCTTTAGACAGTAATAAATGATCGAACGCTATTAATAATTTCACTGTACCAATATTAATATTAAGAATGAATAGACTAATAATATATTGTAAGTTTATAATAGCTCTATTATTGTTCAAGTCATTATTTAATAGCTGACTTCATTGTCAACTAAGTGCATTTTTTGTGTGAATGCAACATAATACATTATTACAATAGGTATTGTGACTAAAATTGCACGGAAAAACATGATTCTACCTAGTTCCTGAAATATGTACTTATTTAAGGAAATCAAACGTTTCCGACTTCAATTAAGTCGGCTGTCAATATTAATTATTCCCTTCTCTTTTGTCGTAGAGGGCCGTAGGCGATGAATGCTGTTGTGCTAAATATACTTACTTCATTGCAAATTATCACATAACTTCTCCCGCTCTGGGTGGAACCGTGGGACGTATCAGACTCTTACTGACTAAAACCTACCCGTGTTCCTTCAGTTGTCTGTACGTTACCAGGGGCCACGGTATCCCTTTCGGACTTTCCCGCGACCCCGGCTGGCATCGGTCCTAGCGGACCCCGTCAGTTGTGCTGAGTTCTCTTTAAGGCGCGCGTGGAACACAACGCACCGTTATCAAAGGGCAAGCTATCCATTGCTCACCGTCCGCAAGTCATCGCCTACGGTGGCCGGGAATCGGCCTGCGATTACCGATGCCCAGGGCATCTCCCGGTGGCTAGGGGCGTGAGGGCACAGAATTTCCCTCACGCGTTCCGCCTCCTCCTTCGCGAGTATTAATGCTTCGCAGAAAGACGTGACGGCCTCCAATGCCCTCTCGCTCCGTACCATGGCCTGGACTAAGGCCAGACGCGAAAGATCACCGCCACCGATCGTCTCCACTAGGACACGGCGATAATCTGCCTAAGCCGGGCAGACGTTCATCGTGTCCTCCAGATAATCCACGCCATGATGACACCCGGGCGTTTCCTCCCGCCTTATCCGGACAGGAACCTCCTGAAACAACCGTGTCCGGTGAGGACCTGCGTCAGGCGAAAGGTGAGGAGGCCGTGGCGTCTCTCTAGTCACTCCTCAAATAGGGGACTAATCGCCATAATTGTGGCGTGCCCAGCAGTGGGTTGCGACAATCGTACTCTCCATGACGCCATGAGATCCCGCCAGAGCTCTGTCCGCTGTGCCGTGATTTCTCGCGGCAGCGGAGTTACGCCCCGGCGTTTCACCTTCTCGCGCCACTCCCAAATGTGCGCGAGGACTTTTGCCTCCAGATATCATGGCGGCAATCCGGCAAGAAGGCTCGCCGCCTCGCCGTAGACTTTGCGATATCCCCGGTATGGCCGGATGTACTCCACGAAGTTCCAGCGGCTGTCGAGCACGAGTCCCAAATACTTCATCGTCGACTCGACGCCGATGTGAACTCCTCACATCTGTACCACGTGCTTACCTTTTCAGGTCGTCAGGCGATGGGTTAATTTGTCTACTCCATCGTTCTTTTGGTAAAAACGCCCAACCCACTGCTTGGCCTCCTATCTACTTTGGTGACTAGTTCATCTCAAAATATCTTATCATGACATGAAGGTATCTTATTCTTGAAATATACGTATTTTGACTTTTGTACACCATTGCGCTTGTAGTTACAACCCTTACTTTTAAGCTTTTAGGTACTTTTTTCCCTTCTGCAGTTGTAAAAGTAACTATTCAATCAGTTACTGCTCCATAAACCTTTCATATTTTCATTTCCTTAATGATTTTACGACCACAAAACTATTATTAAAAACAATTTTATCCGAAAACGTCCCCATACCCACTAAATCACACAGCGATTTACCAAAAATGCTCACACAAAGTTTTTTGCGATATTTCTGACCACGTGCAGTATGGAGCAAGAAGCGACAAAACTGAAACAGATTACTGCTCTCCTTTTTATATGCAACAGATGTTTGGGAAGTCAGAAATGTTCCGGCAAGTTGCGGACTATGCTATGCTAAAGAGTTTACACTTTGTTTTTGTTAGGCTGTTGCAGAAATTTTATAAATGTTTTAATTTTTGTCGCGGGATTGGGAGATAATTAATTTTGTAGGCTGTACCTATATTTTTGACAGGACTCGTTCGCAAGACTCGTTTTCATTTAATTTTATTGACAGTGACTCATTTATTGATGTAATTGTTAAACTTTAATATTTCCTTAAAAAAGGAAAAACCTGGCCTTTCCGTTTATAAATACCTTGAATTTTTATTTATTTTACTTAGATAATAGAAACCACAGCAATTTAACTTAACTAGAATTAAGTAAAAATGTTACCTTCACATTCATCTACTATGATTCATTTGATTTACGAGAATACGACTACGTAGTGACGAATGGACTCGGAGATTTACTTTATCTTAGTCTACTTAAGTACACGTACATTACATTGAAGGTTACTGACCTGACCACCTGAGACAATTCACTTGTATATCTACTATCTACCGTGCCAAGCGTAAGCTCGGTTTGCCGCGGACCACCTTCTAACACTAAGTGCCAATTTCATCAATGAAACTGAACGCCATCAGCACATCTAAACTGCGTTCAAGGGCTCTTTGGTACCAACATCATAATCGCCAAAACATAATCAGTTGTCCCAAATAAAACTAAATTCCTACTCGACCCAAATATATGGGACAACTAGTATTTTTTTCGCGATTATATAGCTCGTGCCGACATAAGAGAAGAACCTTAGAATTTACCTACCTTAGCTTTACTTAAAAACAAAATGCTATTCCAATAATTACCTATCTAAATACACCAGCCATTATTAGTCAAAGTCCACAAAAACGAATTGAAAAATGTAACCGTTTTTATCTTTTATAATGGGCGCTTAATGTATGGCGTCTGTCACTTGCGGGATCATGACTAATTGTTCCACGCGCCATTTATCAAAATCCATTCACCGCAGTTAGAACCTATTGGTACAGACAGAAACATAAATAGGCATACAACGCCTATAGGGTAAATTATGTAGGTAATGCATGTATTGCTTAGTCGTATGAGTAATCTAAAGCTGATTGATACCATTCACTTCTGAAATGAATTTAGATTATGGTTGATTCGAGACATAATTAGGTAGGTAGGTGCAATAATTATCTATACAAATTCTAGAGTAGGACAAGCTGGCGGGTCAACACTTCGTCTACATAATCAGTCCCGTCTGGGTGAAAACTTAGTTCAGTTGCTGATAACAGAGCCAAGGGGGCAATGGGGGAAGCGGCGAAAGGTGACCGACACTGCCTGATTAAAAAAGATGATACGTGTAGCATCTGGTGCAATTCTTGGCCTGCAATTAGGTAAGTTTAATTCGGTATTGTGAATACAATATACTGTTTCTTATCCCTGAATAAATAGGTAAAACCGAGCTGAGTGTAAATAGACGATTCAATGAATGTAACTTCTAATTCGACTCGTAACTCCATTGAGCTCTTGTAATGAATCGTTATTGCGCACTTGCACAGTCATTCTATTTTTATAGCTGCAAGTATTTATAAGAGGAAAAAAAGCTTTATCGTTCTTAAAGCTTCTCCTAGATACACGTACAAAAGCCGTTTCTCTAAAACCCGTTGAATAATCAAACATCCCACATACAAAAAGACATTAAGCCAAGCTTTTCGTATCACTTCAGTTCAAAGCGTACGTGGTTCAGCACCAAAGACGTCCTCGACAGTCGCAACTTATAGCTTTTGTCCGCGCCCTGACTTTTCTGTAACACTTAGCAAACGTTTAAAACTCCATTGTTCAGCTGGGTGACGTTTGAAAGCTATTTTCATTGTAACGTTGGGCACATTAATATATTTTCACTGCAGTACAATGGTTTGTAATTTTGTTGCGGTAAGAATTAACGGGATAAAGGTTGAGTTTCTTAAATGTTTAGGTGGAAATTTGGTTGTTTTAAAGCTCAGTGATGTGTGGAGAGGCTTTGTTAAGCTGGTGGTCTCTACCTACTAGAGGCTGATAAGAAAAACAAAAAAAAAACTCAAAGTGTAGTGTATGAAAAGTTTCCGCGAAAAGCGACTTATTTTCCGTCATTACAGTTCTACGTTTATGAGATCACAACAAGGTCACATTTCATCACTTACCTACCTACGCAGCGTTATCATACTTCCGTAATATATCTATTTCTATACAATGGATTTCACGAGAGGCCTGAAATTTTTAAAAGACAAGGTTAATCTTTCAAACAATCTGATACTGAAAAGAAAAATAAATCTATGGAATTGTGTCTTGTTCAAAATCGTTTATTGTGATAATTAATTCATTGCACCTATCCTCTTTGATTTGATGAGCAATTAATACAAAACCGATAACACCAGTAACGTTACTAATGCAAAATGTTATCGGTTTCGGATTGAGTAGGACTAGCAGCAGAACTGTGATTGAAAATTAAGGTTTGTTAGGAATTCAATTCAATATTCAATTCATTTATTCAGTAACAATTCACATTGCGTTCGAATATAATCCAGGATGAAACATGTACACAAACGTTATGCTATCTTATGTTCCGATAATGTAAATAAACGAAATAAATGTAGTCTATAAAAAAAAACATATAGGTACACAAATATTACAAAATGATAATGGACAAATATTATTATTAAAATAAATGCAACTCAATTTAAATTAGAAAATATTATTCAGATAAAAAAATAAACAATTGTAAAATACCATGCAAATATAAATTATAAAACCATATGTCAATAAATTAATAGCAAATTAAACGCAAACAATAATAAAAAAATAGGACGTCCGTCCCAATAAACCTTAATTCTCAATCAAAGACCTATACACACTCTTGTCATTATATCACAGTTAAAATCGTAGCTTGGCGCTTAATCTTACATTCGTGTCGCGACATAAATCGACCGTCAGATGCACACTGCACGGGACCGATTCCCTCATCTGTCAGAAGCGAGACAACTAATTTGTCTGCCATGTAAACGCGACTCTGTATTGCGACTACGAATTTTGAGAAGCGAATAAATCTTGGCGTTCGTTGCGATTTGAACGTGAGTGTGTGCCAAACCTTAGTGTTTGTTTTCGTGTTTCGTTTGAACTACTTTCGATGTTGAAAACTGTCGTATGAATGGGAATAGATGCCTGGGTCAAAAAAAAGAAATTCTATTTAGTCCGTCAATTAGATAATAAAAAAATATTAGACCCGTATTTTTTACTTAGTCATATTAATGAAATATAACTTAGATAAAAACGCATTAAAGTTGATGTGTGGGGGTTGATACATCACAAGTAAGTATAAAATCTACATACTAGTGACGTCATGGCACATTTTATCTCAATGTATCGCCGTAATCTTTTGATAACGTAAAAAAAGAAAAAATACGTGTACGGTATTTTTTTATAATCCACAAGACGGACAAAAAAACATTTTTCAGTCATCACACCAAATACACAAAAAAAAAATTACCAAGGACACACAATAATCACACAAAAACAAAAAACAGAAAAAACTTAAAATAGTATTGTGTGCCTCACGGCTGCGCCAAATAGGCCTTCAGCATTAAATGCCAGCCAACTAGTGCCTGACGCTGGTTTTCAGCTGGACCTTGTGTTACGATAACGTCGTCGATGTATCAGTTAGTTAGAGAGAAAAAATACGGGTACGTATTTTTTTTTTAATCTACAAGGGACAAAATTTTTTTTTTTTTGTCACGATCCCTTTTGTTTTGAAGAGGATTTTTATAGAAAGTGAGTTATACAGAAACCCTCTTACTGATGTTGAAACCGCATCAATGCATATTTCACATAAGATAAAAATGTTCAGGCAATCGACAGTTCAACACGATTTAATCATGACAGTAAGTTAGTACAGATGCCAATTATCTTTTCAATCAAACTAAAGTGGTCTAGGAAAAAAGTTAATGCAGTACCAATTTAGTTTATAAAATATGATTTATGTTTTTAATAGGACAACAATAAATTGTAGTCAACTTTTCCATTTGTTTAGACAAATTATACAGGTAATTGAGAACACGTGCCGATTGGTTTCAATTCAACTAATATACCCTATTAGACATAGCTTTACCCGACCGTTAGTTACATGAAATTAGAGACAAATCATAATTTTAAATTAATTGGTAATTGCTACCGTCGGCTTATAAATTGTAACATTATTCTCGTTTCAAAATTAAAACATAAAGCACTCAAAGGCGTAAGAAATAATTGTAGGGTTTTCTTGAAAAATTAAACTCTAATATTTCTTGTGACATTATCTTTAACGGCTTTAAATGTTCCCAATACAGACAGTTTGTGACAAACTGTCTGAGCTTGAAGTCAGACTCACTTTTTTCACCAAGCCATCCATGTTTATATTTACAACTAAAGCCTACGCCAGCAGCTATATTATTCATCAATCGCTGCCTTACGGCCGGTCTCTAAAAAGACAGCTAGCTATCCGAAATAAACTGTAAAGTTTACACCTAATCAGCTGCTACATAATATAAAAAAAAAACTTATTATTACAGTTTATTTTCTATCCCTCTCACAGATACGCAATGTTTCAATATGATGATCGCATCGAAAAATTGACGTGCATATGACATAATTATGTTAGGTAAACATTTTAATAGTCTCCCTTCAGATTCACTTGTTTCACCACAAACACATTTACAACTAAAGCCCACTCTACACGAGCGGCTATTACTCATCGATCGCTGCCTCAGTCGTGTATCGCTTAGTAAACACTTCGAGATCACGTCGCACACTCAATTTGTAGCCATTGCCGCCCTCTGTCGGTATAAAGGAGTTCATGCAATATGCACTACGCTTTATACGGGCATTGTACGCGTTTAAAGATAAGTATTTTTATTTAGAAATTGGCTGATGTTTGGTTTTTTTAAACTGTTGTTTTAGGTTCTATTTGAATGTAACATAAACATAACATCACGCCTTGTTTCCCCGAAGGGTTTGGCAGAGGTGTACCTATAATACATCCACATTTCACCAGTTATATTTAAGTCCCATGTACCTATTACATGGGACTTAAATATAACTGGTGAGCCTATTGCCATAAACCGGGCATACATCCAGACTCCAGGCTGCTACGGAGTAATTCCTTATAGAAAAACCTTGTTCAACACTTTGCCCAACCTGGGAATCAAACCCAGGACCTCATGTTCAGCAGTGGCGCTTGCGACCACTAGACTAACGAGGCAGTCATTTCGAGGCTAGGCTAGGTTGTCGAGGCTATTTGAATGTATTTATATTATTGTGTAATGTGTCATGTAAAAGGATGTTTTAGACGTCAAGTTTACGTGTTTATGATGAGACATCACACATTTTTCTCACTGTCTAGAACCAAACCTTTACTTAATCGAGGCGAAACGGATTTAAATATTAAACAATTAAATAAAAACAATGCGGAAATAGTAGGAACTATGGTGTACCTACTCATTTAACACAATTCTAATCGGAGAGACAAAACACTATAATTATTCGCAATAAAAAATATAATTATAATTATATTCCCTGTATAGAGGAAGTCCGATACTTATCTAAAATACGGACCTAAAATGATCGAACTTGCTTCTGGCATATATTTTCCGAGTTTAGTTAACTCGATTATTCAAATTGCATAATAAATACCTAGTGAGTTATGTCTGGATTGTAACGCCAGCAACATCATCATCTGCTTAGCCTTTTTCCCAACTATATTGGAATCGGCGTCCAGTCTAACACCAGTATTTTACATGGAGCGACTGCCTATCTGATCTCCACAACCCAGTCACTTAGTAACACGATACCCCTTGGTAAGATTCATTGTCAGACTTTCAGGCTTCTGATTACTTGTAGGCCGTAACGACTGTAGAGGATTTATGCAGAATGACCAACGTCCCGGCTGTCATTCTGTCATAAAAGTTGGTTATCGAAGATAACCGACTTTTAATAATGTTATACTGAAGATCACGTCTAAACGAGTAGTGTTAAAGATTTGGAAAAAAATATATGTTAAATAAAATATTTTTTTGAATAACTTTATCTGTGAATATTTTAGATCATATTAATATTACATAGTGTAATTAATTTGTAAAGTTATGTCTAACGCGGATAAAAAACTGATAATCACGCAAAAACTATCAAGCGTATTTTTCTGAAACTTTCATCAATTTAGAGATAATTTAATTATTTATCTTTTAGTATACGTGTTTTATTTAAATACCTTTTAATTTATGTATAATAAATTAATAATGCATCTAATTTGGGACAGCGCTCCTTGATGGGCGAGTCCTATTACTGGCTGGACGTAGGACGCGTTGCGTGAGCTCAGCACAGAATATTCAAGGCCACTGGCATATATCGGCGTCTTAACATGCTTTCTGAGACACGGAGAAGTCTCGGTGTGTAATAGATGGTCACCTATCCACGGACTGATCTCGTCAAGCGTAGACCTTCGATCGACCCGTGCGGCTGTTACAGCATCGAACGAAAGTTAATATTTTCGGTGTCATAAACAGCGAATTAATACCAGTAGTTCGTCTTTGAAGTTTTGTACGCTGTTAAATAATAATGATATTACCTACAAACGAAAATATTTTTAAAGCACAAAACTTTTGCAATTTCCTTTAATCATCACTAAACTTGTTTTTATGCTGATCATACTAAAAAACGAGTTTTGATAATAACCTTTATACCGTAGTTAAAATTTTGCAAGTAACATTAACTAGGTGAAAACTAATTGGTGTCGCAATTATAAATTCAAACTACCTAAATAATGATACCTACAATATTAGTCGGTTGCTACCATTTGTCAGTTGAACAAATTGGTGCGTTTTAAATCTAAACGGTGTTTTTCATTTATTGTGGCAGATTTTGTTCTGAAGTGGATTCTGTTTTTTTTTTACTAGCTTTACCCGGCCCGGCCTCGCATGGGTAGCAATTTATCTACGGCGCACCTACCTACCTACCTAATTAATTAATTATTATTAAATTAGATTTGTTGCAGCTGTAGTGGCAGTCATGTCATTTGGTTTAAATAGGTCTTTATTTTTATTATTTTATTTTCATTTTATATAGATTCTTTTCTTTTAGATTTTGTGAATGTGAGAACGTTGGAGGCCATTTTCTATCTTACTAAGTACCTGGTACTTGTTGATGGGCCTATACTGTCCTCTCTTGCCTATTAACACTGTAATTTGAAAACATTGTAAATACCATTTACTTTTAAAAGAGTAACCGTGGAGTTTCTTGCCGGCTCTTCTCCATAGAAAACGACCAATTGGAACCGTGCACCTAGCTTCTGACGTTTCATAAGTACCCTCGTAGGTTTGTATGAAATAAAATATTTTGAATTGGAATTTGAATTAATTATGATTTTTTTTCCTGAATCTTTTAATACTTATTCGGGGCGGAGACAAATACAAAAAATCTAAGATCATAAAAATCGTTCCAGCCGTTCTTGAGTTAAAAATGGCGTAACTAACCCCACATTGATTTATAGATATATATAGATAGAAGATAGATTCACTGTCATTTTTTTTTTCAAATGAATTATTTTCGAAACGCTTATTATGTTCCAACTATTAAAAAAAAAACTGTAAACTAAGACAACTCATCGTTTGCTTCCTAACACAACGTGTCGTTCGAACAGCAGAAAACATAGTCCTGACAAAAAGATTATACACCACAATCATCATTATCTTGCTGCCCTTGTCCCATGTTACTTGGTGTCAACGCAACACGGTTTTTTCTTCAATTCTTGCCTGACAGCCGTCACTTTATCGTTCAATCCGTCCACTGTTTGCTTGGCCTCCCTATTAATCCCATGCCCACGCTGCCATTCAATTGTGAAAAAATCCTTTGCCCTAACGTTTGAAGAGTGGAACTATCGGCTGATTTTGTCAGCATTTACATACAAAAGCCCTATGGTGTACTAAAAGTTTTTGTTTGGTCCAACTGGCTAGGTTTCCTCTGAGCTATATTTTAGTTGCTTTTAGGGTTAAGGCCGTTTTTTGGGTTGCTTAACATCTTTTTTAGCTGGATATTTTAAAGTTGTACCAAAATAACTTTTAGGGTAATCGCAGGGGCGAAAATCTGGGAACTTAGACCTTTTTTTAACGGATAAATGAAATGTCTAGTCCAGTGTTTCTGTTTTGGGAGTCGGCTACTCTATTTTTAAACCGCTAATTAATAAACTGGAAGTAAAGTAACAATATTTTTATTAACTTCGGTAGAAACATTTTTTAAGATGTAAATTAAGCATTAAACACTGCGGGATTATTAATAGGGGATAAATATTAGACTTAGCTGGTTGAAGTCCATACAGTGCCACGCTACAAGTGTATTAATCATTAAATATTATTCAAATAATGATCATATAACCATTGATACCTGATTATATTCTCCCACACGATAATTAAATACAAAGGCTTCATAGCCTAGTGACAGTCAATCGACAGGACATCCCAAGGATTTAAAAAGTCAAATCAAAAAGGTTCGGTTTAACCTGGATACATTTTTGCATTACTTTACTCCGGGTTTATTCATAAGGGGGCTAGATATTAGAGCTATATGGTTGAAGTCCATAGACCACCACGAAATATTATTATATATTTCATTGCAAATTCTTAATTATTACCATATTAAATTATTATCTACTCCCACACGCTAATAAATAGAAAGGTTTGTAAGCACAGTGACAGTTGTCAATTGCCAGGACATCCCAAGGATCAAGGAGTCGTGACTATAGGCTCATTGTTGGCACGAACTGGTCCTAGCCATCGCTATTCGCATATTTATGCAAATATATCGAAAGCTAATGACTATTGTAAGATTTAATTAGGTCTTCGAATACATGCGTAGGTACAAAGTATGCAAATGCTGTACCTGCACAAGACACTGATCTGATAGTTGATATTCTTAGTCACAAATTACTGTTGATACTAATTGTTCATGAAACAGCTGGACAAAAGTCTTCACCAAGGCTTTGGCCAGAGACTAACACTGCAGTATCTATCCTACTGTGCTTAGCAGTGCTTTAGCCGTACCAAATGTACCAATTAGCTTATACAAATAAGTGAAATTGAAATAACTGAAAACCTCTTAGGAAGTCATGGTACTCATTATGAACAACCTTTACTGCGGGACCAACCTTGAAATTGCGAAAAACATCTGCTGCTCTACTTAAACATTTATGTTCGCAAAACTCGATATTATAAGTCTAAATTAATATTATAAAGAGAAAAGATTGGATATTTTGTATAAGAAAGAAAGAAAGAAAGAATAATATTTATTTGGACACAGTTCGTGAAACACATAATACAAAGATAAAAAGTGAAAATAATTATAAAGCAATAATAGTGTGTGCCTCACGGCTGCGCCAAAAAGGTTCATTTCAGCATTAATGCCCGACAATTAATGTATGTTTGTTTGTTATGCTGCGGCCGCATCTGCGTCTATCGTTACGAAGCTTTGTACAGTGATACGATACACGCAGATGTGACCAACCAATATCGGTTATCGTCGCGATAGTTCGGACTGCGTAGCACTTATCGCCCGAGTGGCAGTACATAATAAGCATGGGTGCTGGTCGGACTAGCGTTGGTTATTTCGACTGCTGTTCCCGAACTGCGTAAACGCTCTGTCGAAATTAAGGAGAGCCATCTTGGATTATTGCACGATAATTCGTTAAAATTTTGAAGCCGCTAATGTGACCACCGATAAATTTTTTGCGAAAAAAATATAAGAAGCTTCGGCACGCATTCCCACAGGATGGACTTATGCGGGTGAAACCGCGGGGCACAGCTAGTTGTTTATAATGATGAGTACAATGACCCGTAAAGAGTTTTTCAGTTTTTTCAATTACACTTTGTATACTGGATAGTACCTACGGAACTTTTTGTCCACACTGGGTATAAAACCACAATCAGGGATTTGGCCTCTCATCTCTCTTAAGATTTTTCAGTCTTAATAAACACCTTCGAAAATGAGCTGGAGCGATAAGCTAGTCAGCAAGACCGGTTAATTTAGAGCAGTTATCTGGGATGGGGGTGTCTTAAATATGTGCATATTATAGTCACTTTCCAGAGACTCTTTTTATGCACCCCAATGAATACCCATGGTAAACCCCTTGAAATAAAAGGAATTAGATACCTACTAATTTCCAGTTCTGAATTTAAATGACGTAAATTATTTAGCATAGGAACATACATACTTTTTCGTATAGTTAACTTTTACAACATTGTCGTTTACTTACGCGCTGAGATAAAGCCGAGTTGTTGTTTAGGATAACTAATAAGCGTAGTCGGTAACTGTCAGTGTTATCTAGTTCCTAGGAATTAGCATGCAGGGTTAGAGCTAGGCGTGGTTCTTAGACCATATGCTATTATCAGAGATTGATAAAGTGTTAAGGTTGTGATTGTGTTAAGCGGTTACTGAACGCAAGCAATGCAATGGCACGAAGCCTGTGCGTGCATAATTTGATTTTATCTAGCTGTTGCCTATGGTTTCCCTCGAAACCTAGGGACATTTCATATTCATTGTTAGATCTTTTAAAAATCTATTACTCGATTGGTAACGTGGAAAATTGATGGACAGATTTAATGCTGAAGGACAGGTTACAAAAAAAATCATATCGGGCAATTCAATTGATGTCGCTAATCAATCAAATTTTTAAACTTTAACTTTATAGTTTTCAACAAAGATTGTTCTGAAGTTAGTAAACTTTTTAGAAAGTTTCTTTAAGCTTTTTTCTATTTTGATTTATGATCAAGACGAAAGAGATTCAGCAGGTAAAAAAAGAGTTTATTATAAAATCATAGAACAGTTATCTAGATTGTTTTCGGCCATTTCCTGTTTACTTCAGTTGAAGGCAAACGAATTGTAAATAAATTATTTAATTAATGTCGCAATTAAAACTAACGTCTACAAATGAATTAATGCAATCAATAGCTTCGTTTATACTTTTGGAACAAAATCGTGCCAAAACAGGAAAACACAATTTTAGTGTACGGAATTATAAGATTTACTTCTGTACTTCTTGGTGAACAAAGGAATCGGTTCACGCGAGTAATGCAGCTTGACTGCATTAATAAACTCGCCAAGTTTTTTGGCAACGAACTTGTTTGTTAGTGCCGTGGTTAAAGCTTTTACGGGAGCGGTCCGCGGTCAGTTTTACACCGCTCGCCTATTTGAACATCGTTAAAATTGAATTTCCTATTTAAAATGCATGAGGTGCAGTGTTCCAATCGGAAATAAAACACAAAATACACGACGCGGACGCCCGTTTACAGAATTTATGTCTAAAAGTCAGGATTGATATCCCAGCGAGGCAAAATGAGTAGTATCAGTACAGACAGGAAGATATAATAATTGTCATAATGTTAATTAAAAAATAAGAGGTTTAAAGAGTAATTCATTTGTGGTCTTAACCTATTGTGTAACGTTCTGTACGATAGGACAAACCGACAAACAAATTGCCGGAAATATTTGAATAAGAATGGGGACATTCTCGGGGACACTAATGTGCGAGGCGGGAAGCCCGGACGGTGAGGGCGCCCTTAATATCTGTTTTATTTTTTCCGGATTTATATGAATGAGGACAACAAACAGCGCACCCTCTATTGTGGGGATGCGACAGCACAAAAAAACACGTTCGCGCCCAATAATATTATTTTTGGTGAGTAATTTTATGACTTTATTTGCCGTCGCGTTTGTATTTCGGAATAGGATACGAGGTAATATGTAGATTGGGCACCGAATAAAAACAGAATAATTTCTGTAATGCCTTTGTCCCTAAAGCCGTAGGCAGTATGGGTAATATCGTAGTTAATTCAAAGTCTTTATATAGCGATTGGACACAAATAGATACATTCTTATTCCCTGTGTCGTCAACAAAACAAACTGCTAACCGCTCCGAGCTCGCAATACAACTGGATCGGTTACCACGTTTTCTTTCAATATTTCCCAATTTGATACGGTATTACACCCTCTCGGCGAGACAATGGAAAGTAATCGTCAGTGACAAGGGAGTGGGCTAAATTTCGTTAAAATAAAAGCGTACAGAGAGCGTAAGATATAGCGCCTACGTGGTCTCCGTGAGATCCCGAGAGCTCCTACAATGGAGAATTGGAAAAAGCTTTTATAATCCGGCACGTGACATACATGCTCAAGCGGCCATATCTTAGCGAACCTACCCACATAGTACGGTGGCACTCGCGAGAAATGCCCGTTATTCTTTTTTTCTTACGTACTATTATGTTTCGGTGTTCGATGTAAAATATGTGGCATAACAAGACGTTCAGAGATAGAGATAGGGTCATAAGGTATTTGGAATGTTTTCGTTTAGTTAAACGTAAAAATTTACGTAAATAGCCAATACCCTTGTTTGTTAACTTATCGGTGGACCGATTGGTGGAATGTTGTATCAGATTAATTTCGCTTTAAGTGCGACTTTAGTTAATTCTTGGTTAAAATGTCTTTGTCAACTTGATTTCAGGTAAATTCGGAGAGATAAGAATATTCGCCTTAATATACACGTTTAACTATTGGAATTCAATGGGGAAACAAAGTAGGTTTTTAATCATTTCAGCATTTTATTCTAGCAACTTATTATAATCGTGGATTATGTTTAATTGAACCAATTAGTATTTTCAGCAGCGAATATTCATGTTTGGATAACATCGAATAAAAAAAAATGTAGTTCAAAATGTAAGGATGTCCGGAAATAAATCATAAATTCCACGACTCAATAAATTTTGTTTTCGGTAGATAATTCTCCTTTTTACTCAATAAATTAAAATAAAATAAACGGAGGCAGACACAACTCTTGTGCGATCAAGGCAAACGTTAGGGTTGCCAAATTCATCAAACTAAATAAAGAAGTCTTCCGAAGGTTCGAAAAGGGATAAGTTATACAGTATCAGTACCCAGACGAAAGGAAAACTAGTGTGCCTAGATAAATCAAGCTTGCAAGGAAAACCGGCTTTAAGGAATATTTTTCATAGAGGTTCTTTATATTCTTTCGTCGCGCTGACGCAGAGGTTAGGACACCCGCTTCTCAAGCGCGACGACTCGGCTTTGAAACCTACCAATATCACTGTTTCAAATTCATATAATTAAGTAGTGTACCTATTCTCTGTCAAATAATGTTGGACATCACTGACATACCATTAAAAATATCGTCTGAAATTGCCAATCCGCACTGAGTAAGCCTGGTGACCAATGCGTATGCCTCGTTTATGCTATAAGAGGGCTTTGACCTGTAGTGGGACAATAATAGGCTGGTATTATTACAATCTTACGAAGTGGCAACCTCAGATTGATCATTCGCGTGTAATATCCCTTGATATTCAACAGACAGAAACTCGATATCGCACCCCATTAGTCTTTCCAAATTGTCACCGAGCAAGCCTACAAAAATCCAGCTTTTCACGCTATGTGAGTGTTGGTAACGGATAATGTTACTCTCGATGGGAATTTATGTAAAATAAGTCAAGTATTGCTCATACTTTCTTATTTCAGGCTACATTCAGCGATTTATTTCGTTTATTGTTGCTTTCCTGATACTTTATTACTTCAATACGAGAAGCTCTCGACTTAATGTTAACTCGTCATTGATAACCCTAATTTTCTATCGGTGTATGAGACCCTGGATGCAACATTAAAGGTACAGCGGGGTCATTGCATAACACACTAACAGTAGATAGCAATGGCTTTTATTTTAACAGTTCAACTACATTTCTCTCTTATAATTTTTTTCGAACATATGTAGTAATGGATTAGCTATATTCAAAATCATTCAGATTGTGATTGAAAGTGTTTTACGCAATTAGAGCGCTAACATACTGGGGTGCCATGGCGACGTCGCTGGCTACAAGCCATGCCACCTCTGGCTACCTACCGTAGCTAAATAAGGCTGCCAAATAAGTAGCCAGTAACATGCGGGGATCCGTCCTGGCGATCAGTTGGCCACTGAGTGAAGGAGGCGTAACTTGCTTGTATACAAAATACTGGCAACATGGCTACGCATCGCCAGGTCGCCAGAGTATCCAGTCTCCACGTAGGGGCCGGTCGGTCGTGGCTACGCTCCCAAATTGGCGACGTTGCCAAACCGTAGCCAAGTAAGTTAACTGACCATAGATTTCAATACAAATTGTTTGAATACATAGCTGGCGACGTCGCCATGTCGTCCCAATGCTCAAATTGAAAAACAAATGCTCATAGGTAAGGTACTTCATAAAAGTACTAGGTCAAATCAAATCAGCTACCGAAACTTTGCAGACGTGATGAGTATCCATAAACACGATAAACCAAAAGAAAAAGAATTGATGCTCTTCAATGATCGCTAATTAAATAATCGAATACCAGTTTATATATTGACTAGCTTCTGTCCGCGACTTAGTCCGCCTAGAGCCTATAACCTTCCTCAAGAATTGGGCTATCCAATGCAAAAATATTTTTTTAAATCCTAGTGGCAGTTCCGGAGATTAACCCCTATACAAACTTACAAACAAACAAATTTTACCTCTTTATAATATTAGAAGTATAAATATACACATCGCGTATTTTTGGGTGCGAAATTATCAAGTAACTTCACCCGCTCTGGGAGAGCGGGAGGGCGTGTCAGACTCATACTGACTAAAACCCACCCGTGTTCCTTCAGTTACCTGTACTTGCCAGGGGCCACGGTATCCCTTTCGGACTTTCCCGCGACCCCGGCAGGGCACTTCTTCGGAGTTTTGCTAAGTCATTATTTGACCCTCTATATCCACGTAGTACTAGGTACGCCTACCAACTTAAAGATTACCTACAGCAATCCAGATTCTTAATAAGTGTTAAGAATTTAAAACAACCAAAGTATCGAACAATGAGTTCTTCCAGCAAGCGCAGAACTTACAAGACAAACTTTGTTTGCTCAATACCTTTAACGAACTGCTAAGCTGACTAAAGTTATTAATTATTCCAAGTGAGGCCTTACTTTCCTGACAGCTTTAATATAACTAAGCCGTCAGAACAGAAAACGTTTATAAATATTCTAAAAGACAGTTTAGACATTTTTCGATACTTTCGGCTATGAATTAATTAAAGGGAATGTTAATTTTGGGGCGTCAGTTGAAAATTGAATTTTAGTTGCTAACTAATTTACAATTTTATTTTTTCTACATCCGAATAGCAGAGATGACGGACACTTTGTTGCTATTTCCTAGTTTATCTACATTATCTGCCTAGCCTTTTCCTAACTATTTTGGGGTCAGCTTCCTGTCTAACCGGATGCAGCTGAATAATATTTGACATGAAGCTACTGCAAATCTGACGTCTACAACCCAGCACAACTTAAGTATTACCACATGGTAATACTTAAGTCTCGTTTTTATTATTCTGAATCAAAATGGTGAATAATCTAAATATTTTGAGAATGTATACAAAATAAACAAACTATAAGGTACAAGATCAGAAGTAACCTAGTATGACAAACCAGTGTACAAGAATGCTATTGAGAGTAATCTTCAGTAGGTTTTCTGAATACTAAGTGTTGTCTACGTGCCCTAGTGTTCCAATTTTCTCTATAATGTTAAATATAGGTAGTTTTACTCTTCTACGCAAGTAGTTATGAGGTTATAATCGCAGACATAACTGAGATGTAGTGTATAATTATTTTATTTAATAACTACATTACTTGGACGGAATATTTGCAGACCAAACCAGTGAGAAATATCTGGGAACCTACGTGATAAAGACGAGAAAAACAACATGAGTTCGCAGTAATTTGTATTAACACCCTAAAACTCTCGTGTAAAATAAATGAGATGACGAACAATAAAGTACAACTTGTGCAATAAAAATACAGTAAAGTGTTTGGATTTAGAAAATAATGTTTCATTTGGGAAATTTAGAACTAATGTATTTTAGTAAATGCGAGTTATGAGAACACGTTTGGGACTTAACGAAATAGCTAATATAACAGCTAGTCAATTTTAGAAGAGAAAAACGCTTTGTACGCTTATTTGGTATAAGGTGTATATCGCTGGTCTAGTGGTCACAAGCGCTACTGCTGTGCATGAGGCCCTGGGTTCGATTCCTGGTTCGTGCAGTGTTATTAGGTTTTTCCATGAAAAATTTCGCAGTAGCAGCCCGAAGGGTGGATTTTCGCCCGGGTGATGGCAATAGGCTCGCCCCCTATGGCCCCTGGCGAAATGTGGGTGTACTTTAAGTACACTTCTGCCTAACCCTTTGGGGACATACAGGCGAAATGTTATGTTATGTTATTTATGTCGAAGCAGTCAAAATTTTGCAAAAAAAATATAAAGTGATATAAGTTTTATATCATTCTAAAATTACATTTCTCGCAAGTGGTAACTAAGCAGCTAAATATGAAAACATATCAAACACGAAAAGAAAACAGGATTAAAAGAAAACCCGAAAATAAAACAGGATCAAATTATGGAATTAATGTCATTCAAAACTCCAGAAAATGATCAAATTATCTGTCTCCAGTGGTACAATTTTCTTCACAGACAATTCACACATATTAAACAACAAAAACTCCTTAACTTCTCAATAAGCATAGCTCCACTTATAAAATAATCCCGTCTGAATACTTGAGTACAGCTACTTAACATTTCGCTATCATCCGAGTCATAATACGAATTAACCCCAGCAGCACCGAGTTTCCTTCTCACGAATTTTCAAAGTTCATTTTCATTCAAAATTACTGGCAATTTGCAAGCGGTAATTCTCCGCGAACTTTGATAGTTCCCAAATAGTTTTTCATAGCATTGCGTGTAGTTAAAAACTTGGACCGTTTAACAAACCGAGTAATTTACAAGCTTTCTCTTGCCACTTAACAAGAATGTAGTGGTTTTAAGACTTTTTGTGGAAATCTTTGTCTAATTGTCTTTTGGTTTAAGTTTGTATTCGGAGAACATTTTACTATCATCCTGTACTATTAAACGAGCAATATTTGTATATATATATATATATACAACGTGTAACGTTAAATGCGCAAAACCTGAAAATAGTTTGATCAGAATAACGAGCAGAATCAATGGAACCACTTTTTTTAATATAGGTCACATTTTTCAAAAAATCTTGATTAAAAACGTTGCCGTGTCTATTTATTAATAGGTCAAGCCATCACATGCGCAAACCCGTCAAAATAGGTGAACAAACACAAATATTGTTGTCTAATTTACATTTACTAATTTAGAACTAATTTAAATTTTCTCATACGCGGGATAGTAATAGCTTTTATTTCAATGCAAATACGAATCTTCCATACAGTACCATGAATAAGACGAGAGCTTCGTTGAAGACGATCAGAATTGCCAGTAAAACTAAAACAGCACATAAAACCTTAACAATTTTTTTAATGATTTTTTTCTCTGATATGGGTCAATTGATGATGATTGATATTGGGGTGTCTGAGGTCTTGCGCATTTAACGTTACACGTTGTATATAATTATATATATACTCTTATATATATTTATAATCACGTTCTCCAAAACAGCTTTAATGATTTCGATGAAAGTGGCAGTATAGGGGTTTACGGGGGCGAAAAATCGACATAGCTAGGTCTCATATCTGGGAAAATTTGTTTTCTCCGTTGTCGCCCAAAGATTAGAACAAAATGGCTACCTTAGAATAATGGCAATACAACGAACATGGCAGCATGGAATTAGTAAGTACCTACTATCATGGCAACATGGAATTAGTATGAACTTTCCTATAGGTACTATTAAATAAGCATTCTCTATTTTCACCGGGGCAGAGCTCGTTCGCCCAGGTCCTGTAGTATTATATGCGTGCATCTACAGGTATGTTTTTAATAATAATACCAGCGTATTATTTGTCCCACTGCAGGGCAAAGGCCTCTTTCAAATACAAAGAAGGCAGCGTGGCATTGATCGCCACGCTGGCTCAAGACGGGTTGGAGATTTCAGACTTTTATATACTACTAGCTTTACCCGGCCCGGCTTCGCACGGGTAGCACTAAGTACTTATACCTACCCTACCAAACTACTCTACCTACTCTACCCTACCTACCCTACCTACCCTACCTACCCTACCTACCCTACCTACCCTACCTACCCTACCTACCCTACCTACCCTACCTACCCTACCTACCCTACCTACCCTACCTACCCTACCTACCCTACCTACCCTACCTACCCTACCTACCTTACCTACCCTACCTACCGTACCTACCCTACCTACCCTACCTACCCTACCTACCCTACCTACCCTACCTACCCTACCTACCTTACCTAACCTACCTACCCTACCTACCCTACCTACCCTACCTACCCTAAGTCAAAGTCAAAGTCAAATCATTTATTTCAAGTAGGCCCGTATAAGGCACTTTTGAACGTCAAAAATTTACAAAAAAAATTAATTGATTCTAGTTGCCCCTTCCAAAAGGTAGTTTTCGTATGGAGAAGAATGGGCAAGAAACTCCACCGTTACTCTTTTAAAATGTTTTACAATATTTGTATAAGTACATTAGTTATATAATTATATGTGAGGACGATGCACCTAGAATAAAATTATTATACCACAATAGGTAAAAAGAATTAAGAATTAAAAATGAAGCAACAACAGATAAACTAATTATATGATAGATACATGGTGCTCACATATTTACAAACATTGTAAAAGTAGACGATCCTCCTAAGATTCCACAATTTATAAGTCAGTGTGCGAGGAATTGGTCACAGAATGTAAAATCAATGTCATATAATAAAAAATAATAATAAAATATACACTTAAATTTGCAACCAGTTTGATTTTGTCTTGATTCTAAATTATCCTATGGAGCAGGACCAGCATGTTTCCAAGCATTCTTATCTTGGATATAATCCTCTAATTTGTAATATGCTTGTTTACAAAGTGTACTTTTAATATGAGCTTTAAATTTTCTTTCATTTAATTGCAAAATATCACAAGGTATTTTGTTGTAACATTTAACACAGTACCCCATAAAAGATGTATGTACTTTAGATAATCTGAAAAATGGTTGATCTATTTTATCTTTATTTCTAGTATTAAAATTATGTCTATCACTTATTTTATTAAAAAGATGTCGATTTTTTCTAACATACATAATATTTTCATAAATGAACTGGCAAGGTACCGTCATAATATTAATCCTTTTAAATAGTTCCCTGAGAGATTCGCGGTGACGTAGATTATAAATGGCTCTGACAGCTCTCTTTTGCAAAATAAAGATGGATTCAATGTCAGCAGCCCGACCCCACAGTAAAATGCCATACGACATAATACTGTGGAAGTAACTAAAATAGACCAATCGCGCGGTTTCTACGTCTGTTAACTGTCTTATCTTTCTAACAGCATAAGCGGCTGAGCTTAGCCGCCCCGCAAGAGATGTTATGTGAGGTCCCCATTGTAATTTCTCGTCTAATGTGATTCCCAGGAAAACAGTTTGATTAATAAATTCCAGTTTTTCTCCGTTCAATATGATGTCACATTCGCTACTTCTAACATTAGGTAATTTAAATCTAATGCATTTGGTTTTTTTTTTATTTAGTACCAAATTATTTACCGTAAACCAATGTTGGACCTGAAGAATAGAGCTATTCACGTCGTCAAGATTTTGTGACCGTCGATTGATTTTAAAGATCAATGATGTGTCATCTGCAAATAACACCATCTTCGGTTGATTTTGAAGTAATTGAGGTAAATCATTAATGTAAACTAAAAAGAGGAATGGACCCAATATTGAACCTTGAGGAACGCCCATTGCCATTTCAGACCCCAATGAGTTTACGCCGTTTACTTGAACTTTAACCTTTCTATCTTTCAGGTATGATCTTAATAAATCAAGAGCTGTACTTCTAATCCCATAGTGCTCCAGTTTCAGCAGAAGTGTCTCATGGTCTACGCAATCGAACGCCTTCGAGAGGTCGCAAAAGATACCAATGGCATCTTGTGCTTCTTCCCAGGCATTAAAAATGTTCTTTATTAGGGTGACACCGGCGTCAGTGGTACAACGCCCTTTGGTGAAACCGTACTGATGTTCATGAAAGATGGAATTTTTATTAAAGTGACGTAACATTTGATTGAGCATCAACCTTTCAAACACCTTACTGAGAACTGGTAGAATTGATACAGGCCTATAATTGTTGGGTTCTTTACTATCACCGGATTTGAACAATGGAACTACTTTACTGTGTTTCATGAGATCCGGAAAGACTCCTTGGTCTACACTGGTGTTAAATATGAAAGCTAAATAGGGCGCAATGGTTTCGATAATAGATCTACAGACTTTTACAGACATTCCCCAGAGATCTTCTGTTGATTTAATTTTAAGATCTTTAAAAGCTTTTATAACAGCCTGGGGGTTTGTATGCTGAAACCTGAACTCCAAAGAGCATGCCTTCACATTCTGTCTAAGTAAGGCAGCAGAAAGCGCTGGTGAGGAATTTAAAGCTTCAGTAGTTTTAAGGGGAATATTAGCAAAAAAGTTTTCAAATTCCTGAGCTATTTCTACATCTGAGTTGATAGTGCCATGTGCAGTCTCTAAATTAAATTCAGTATTTCGCTGTTTTTTCCTACCTGTTTCATTATTTATTATTTGCCAGGTAATTTTTATTTTATCATCAGCTGATTTTATTTTATTGCTAATATAAAGAGCTTTGGCTATTTTGCACACACTTTTAAAAGTTTTTGAATATTTTGCAACATACTTATGAAAGCTTGTATTATTCGTATGTTGCTTTAGGCCATAAAGTTCAAATAGTTTTTCCCTGCTTTTACGAATACCTGCAGTCGCCCAATCACTAAATAAGAACTTTGTGTAAATATTTTTAGTCTTTAGTGGAAAAGTGTCATTAAATTGCGTGTTTAATAGTGAAAAGAACTCGGCGTAGAACTCATTTGGGTCACCTATATTATTAAAACTCTGAACACATAATCTACTGGCCAAAGAATTATTCAATTTCTCTAAACTTTTACATGTAATTGCCCTAAACCTTATTTGAATTTTTTGTAAAGGTATGTAGGAGCAAAATGTTATTGTTTGCCCACTGTGATCTGATGGCAACTTGTTTACAATTTGTTTGTGTAAGTAATCACAATTACAAAAAATATTATCTATACAGGTGGCAGAAGAAGCTGTCACTCGGGTTGGTTCAATAAAAACATTTGACAAATCAAATGACCTAAAAAGACTTAATAATCTGACAGTATTCGAGTTATTTTCTAACAAGTTAATATTAAAGTCACCACATATGATTATTGACTTACTACTAGTACTAAGTTTCTTTAATACATCTTCCATTACAGAATCAAACACAGATAGATTCTGGTAACTTGGAGGTCTATATACGCATACTACAACATGCTTATCGAGCTCAACACAGGACAATTCAATGTTATGTTCAACAGACAGTTTGATGATGTCTTTTCTTTCTTTCGATTTAATAGAATTTTTAATTAATATTAATGACCCGCCATGTATCATACGTTTTCGGCTGAAATGGCTGACTACACAATAATTTTCATAATTAATTGTCATCACTTGATGATCTTTTAACCAATGTTCTGTTAAACAAATGATATCAAACTTAGTATTTTCCAAAAACATTTCTATTTCGAGTAATTTGGAAGAGCAACCTTGGATGTTTTGATTAAATAATTTTAAAGTATGTTGCACTCCCTTTGATTTAATATTATGAGTTATATTGCCAGAAGATACCTTTTTATTATTCTCTAATAATAATTGGTTAATTGAAGGGGTAACTTCTGTTGTCTTACTGCCTAGTTTAAAGAGTTATACCTACCTACCCTACCTACCCTACCTACCCTACCTACCCTACCTACCCTACCTACACTACCTACCCTACCTACCCTACCTACCCTACCTACCCTACCTACCCTACCTACCCTACCTACCCTACCTACCCTACCTACCCTACCTACCCTACCTACCCTACCTACCCTACCTACTCTACCTACCCTACCTACCCTACCTACCCTACCTACCCTACCTACCCTACCTACCCTACCTACCCTACCTACCCTACCTACCCTACCTACCCTACCTACCCTACCTACCCTACCTACCCTACCTTTTAGACCTTTCCAACGAATGCAAAACCGTGGAAATCGGTTCGTGCGTTCTGGAGTTATAGCGTCAGGAAGGAAAACCCGACTTATTTTTATATAGTAGATAAAGTCCAGGTCTTCACGATGTTTGCCGTCATCGGTGTCAATAATGTACAAGATAAACTCAAGTACACGTGAATTGAAAAAGTTACATTACCAATGTGACTTGCTCAGATTTGAACCCGCGACCTCATGCATAGAGGGGAGGTCTGACCTTTCTGTCATCACGACTTCACTAACATTTTTAAATTTAATTATAAAAATGCATGCTTATTCCAGTCTTTGAACTTCAAGGGCTGATGTGCCTGCTCAACACTTCGTTAATCGCTAAGACAAATAAGCATAACTAATATTGTCACTATCGCCCCTTTTGGCAAACTGATTGATGATCACAATTTGATTTTATTAGATCTTATTGAGGAATAGAGGTCGATGGCAATAGGCTCGCCCCCTGTTACATGGGACTAAAATATAACTACCGTAACGTAGGATAAAACGAAATCTTACTGTTCCAACAAAATTATATTTATAATGAATTACTGATTGATGGACGATTGATACGTGAGACCATCAAAGCCTGGTTGCGGCCAAGGCTTGTATATTACTTTTCTCAAATAATGCGCGGATATTCAAAGTAAGTAAACTAATTATAAATTCCAGAATCAATAACGAACAACGATAATTTTTCACGCACCAATAGGTATGTTTATTTGTTTCTTCTTTACTGTAAACAACTCTATTTGCAAATCAAACCGAAATTTAAATAAAATCTTTGATAAGTTACCTCCTTGGTTGCCATTGTGTTGAAGTAAAAAGTTCATAACACGACAAATATGAGTTTTCATACAAACGTTGCCGGCCGGGCGCTCGCATGTATTCGGCCAGTAAAGCAATTTCGATTATCTCGAAGAAGGTTGTCAAAATTATACTCGTATTTCCAAGCATATTTGAGAAAAAATATTAAAATGCATCTTACTTTGTACGTATATTAGAATTTTCAAAACAGCAGACCTAATTTATTTCAAAGATAAGTAAGTAGCCATTGCATTACCCTTAAGTACTAATTAATATTCAATTTCACAGTATAAGCCTATCATTAGATAAGAGGGTATCGACTATATTGATCGGTCTAATCCCAAAGTAGTTAGAATTAATAGACAATTTAATGCTATGCTTTTGTTATAATCTACTTCAATTTTGCCTTAAGTGCCGCTTAGATAAGTCTGAAATTTAATCGAATAGGTATTTATCCGAGATATCGAAATCAATCTTGAATTAAATTGATTAAGTAGGTATCGGTCTAATGAGTGAATAAAGCCCTATAATCATAGTTATGAAACTCTCAAATCTTGCGAAACTTGAACAGTGTTGTGTTCTTTTCAAAGTCAAAAATGTTGTAATCAAAATTATGTTTGAATTTTAACGCATGAGAACTTTCTTCTTAGAAAGTTATTATAAATTTAATTATAATTTGTAAATTAATAATTGTAAAATTAGATATTGTTGTATTACATTAGTAAGACAATCACATTGTAAAAACTATTCAGGACTCGTTCGAATTTTTTATGTTATAAGACTCTAACTAAACTTTGCTTTAAAATAAATTGGGAACAGAAAATCACACTGTCTTGAAAGTTTTCCATCGTTCCCGATGTTCTAGAAATAAAAGGTCGAAGTCACTCAAAAGTTACGCCCCTACTGTTGGGACTTTTCTCTATAAATAATAAGGGTCAAGTGGGGAACTTTAGTTATAGAAAGTGTTGCTAAACACCCGACCATATATCACGGCTCTCAGACGTACATAAATAAAGTGGAATAAACTAGTTAGCCCACGTTTGCACGGACGTAAAAATATCGCGGCGGTGCGGCGTAAAAATATCGCGCACTGGATTTTTTACTCTCGGTGTTGACCCGAGCATTGAGATTCCAACGCGTTGGGATACACTCTCGTCCCAATGCGTTGAATTTTCAACTCTAAGCGTTAAGGAGAGCGTTGAAAAACAAGCGCACGAAAAAAAAATCGCCGCGATTTTATTACGTTCGTGCGGACGCTGGCTTATTCTACAACCAAAATAACACATAAAATACAAGAGCATTTTCGTACGCGTAAGTGCGTGCGATAATAATATTCTACGTACAGAGAGAGTGGCAGTTATTTGTCGCTTCAAATGGCGGAATTTTAATATAGGCACACACTTCCCGGTGGCTTCTCCCGTCATGTAACATTTATGACATTATTACACCAACGTGTGCCCTTATTATAAAACAAACGCAAACAATTCGGCGTGTTTTACATAATCTCTCCAAATTGGATGGATATACCTCGGCAACGTGAGGCTGCTAAAGGCATTATATCGAATGTAGATTGCGCGCGCGTGTTTATGAAAGCGCCAGCGCAGAGATTTATTGTTTTTCACAATATTATTTTTTTGGAGTTACCTTTTTTTTGTTCGGTTATTATTTAAATTAGGTAACTCCTTTCTTTTCCATTCCTGTGAAACTCACAGTAATAAAAACTCTTTGAACTTTCACGTTTCCGTTTTTAGGGTTCCGTACTCCAACGGTCCCAAATGGATCCCTATTACTAAGCCGTCCGTCTGTCTGTCAGCGGGCTGTATCTCATGAACCGTAATAGATAGAGAATTGAAATTTTCGCAGATTGTGTATTTCTACTGCCGCTATAACAACAAATAATGAAATTAAATAAAGTTAAAAATTAAAGCAGGGCCCCATACAATAAATTTATGATTTTGAAAAAAAAATCTTACCTTTGCATGTGGGGTGTCATTTGTTTAAACTGATTAAATGGAGTACAACCTATACCTTTAATTTATTTTTATCTTCAAAATGTAGAAATAGGGGGCCGTAAAAGTTGTCAGTTTTAGACGAACTCTATCGCAACAACTAAACAAGTTAGGAATTTAAAACTTCTGTATATCATGTACCTTAAACTGTATATTATCAACAAATAATAAAGTGCCGATTTATAAGGGATTTTATTTAAATATGGGTGATTTTCTGCAACTGCAATTAATAACTTTGTAAGTCATAGTATCATTATGAAATACAAATGTATCATCTTTGCGATTAAAAAAAGTTAAGATTAAAAATCTTCTTCATTTAGTATTTTCATTTATTTGCTAAATATGGTACGGTGGTACGGAACCCTACGTGTGGGAGTCTGACTCGCACTTGGCCGGTTTTTTACTTTATTCTTTGTGTCCTTGTTATTTTGACACATAAAATCTACACGTTTCGCAATACGTCAGACGCTAAAAGGTTCCGCAAAGAAGAACAAACAATAAGAGACAAATTACGATTGTGTGAACGTTTTTAAAGATACATGTGTTTTGAAACCGTTTAATACTTAAGAACAAAATTGTCGCCTTTGAAACACAAGAACCACCTTCATAGCGACCAAACTCTTTGAAGATCACGTAATGATCTTGAAATATGATAATTTTATATATTATTATGGAAGATACACGAGTCTGCGACCTTAGAAAGTTTTAAGAAGTTCTGTTGAAACTGAGATAATGTACTAGCTCAAGGATATCAAAACTCTCACCTCAAGTTTAGAAACAGACCCTGAGCAATAGAAACTTTAAATTATTGCAATTAAAACATTTCGCAATAAACTTAGAACAACCAACAGTTTAAACCGATTGATCAAATTCCGGTTGAATTAGTTATTCTAAGTGGTCATACAGCACAAATTTAGCACTAGTTTTGCCACACCAGCAAGCTTTAGCACTCAATGTTGATAACATAATGCATTTATTATGCAGCGAGTTCACTTATACGTTATGGTACGACCGGATAATTGGATCTAGCCACAAAGCGTCCATTTTCGGTCCTTTCCAACTAATAAGCGGCAGTAAAAATTAAATTTTCAATGAAAATACAGCATCGATAAAATCACGGAGTACTGCTCGTATCATACGTCGAAATTATGTTAAACCGATGGAAATTCAAAAAGCAAATGACCGGCTGCCTCTAACGAGAGCGCTGTGTGAATATTGGCGAAGTTCTCTGGAGCAGCGAGTCCCAAAGTGAGTGCAACCGCCCTTTTAGGTGAGCTAGTATGCATGCAGATACCGGTCTGGGGTTAGCAGCGAAGCCATTAAATAAAAGAATCATTAGAGACTACAGAACAACAATTAGCACTTAGCACTTAGCACTTTAAATTTCTAAACTTGTAAAGTTGTTGAAAGTTTTAAAATGAATTTGGAAGATAAAAACCGGTCCATGTTTTAGTGACAACATAAATAGACAATGGGGAACGTCGAATACAAAAGTTTCAATATTATTCAGGACTCAAGTTAATAATAAATGTGAACCCCAGTCCAAATAAAATAAGAAACGGGATGGAAAATCAACCTAATCTAAAACTGTCATAACAATAGTCTGCGTAAAACTTTGAGATCCGCCACCAAAATGGCGGATTCAGTGCGGTTCGTGTTATTAGATTATGGTGCATACATTTTTGTAATCAGACGTATCACTTTGAGAAGCATCCCCGGAACGAATAGCAGTTCATCGAATTAACCGACGCCGCCGGATCTGTTCGTCTGTCGGTGTGTTCCCGCTTTTGGTTCATTAAGTTTTAGAGCGTTTTATACTGAGTAGTTACTTTTCGCTTTTAGTACTAAATTGTGTGCGTTCTTATGTGCATTGTAGGATGTATTTTAAACCAACACCTCATAACCTATTTTTAGGGTCTTCCTTATATTCGTGTGGATAGTGAGTAACCTGGTGTTAGAATTTTTATGCCACTTATGGGCCTTTGACTTGGCTTCACATGCCGTCGAGAAATATCTCTCAGGCATGTCTATTTCCTCACAATCGTTTTCTAGGGTGTGCTTTTAAATACATCCACTCCAAAGTGATTTTCCTAAGCCTATGGTCTACGGCAAAAATCGTAATTCACATTGTATTGAATTGAATATATTGTATTGTTGTTACAAGTTGCATTTAAAATCGAAAAAGTCGTTGATAATTTTGGAACTTTCTTCTTGACTTTCAGTACTGACAATTTGCACTGATTTAATTTGTCTCCGAACATTTTAATAAGTCCTTCGGTCAAATATTCGCCTAACTAAATCACCTTCAATTTTAGTATATCTGTAAAAAAAACAACAACAACAACAAATTTTATTGTATTACTTTGTCTGGCGCCAATGCAATATGTACAAATTGAGAACAGTCCGCAGTACTGTCGTTGGAAAGTCATTCACCTGAGCACAGCGCTATTGAAGCTCTTAAAATTGTGTGCGCACCTCTATCGCAAATGTACAAGGCTATTATGCTGTAAAAGTGTAGAGTATCAAATAAATGCTATGGATAAGCTGATGACAGCGAACTTTACGAAAGTGTGAAGTCTTTTATCTGAAAATAGTTTTGAGGTTTTCATTTTGTTCGTATTTATTTATTTTGTTTTCGTCGGGGTAGTTGACCAGTAAAAGAAAAAAAGAAAGAAAATAAGTTTATTTGCGGTAAATATGACAAAAGAAAAAAAAACACGAGAATAACAAATTGGGGGAAAATATGCGTCACATCCACACAAAATGGCCATCGCTCAGCATAATGCTGCGACCCTATGTGCCAGTCGTTATTAAACTCTTTAGTCTGTACTGTAATTATTTTAATTCGCAATACGGTCAGCGACGGTCGGTGAACAACAGTACACAATTTCAGAAGAGATTTGAATAAAAACTGTTAGTTAAAACGTGTTTGTAACAGTTTATTGAAGAGTAGAGAACACTTTACAGACAAGAGTACTATGATGCATGTTCAAAATAATAATTAGTTTCTACAAGTTCCGAAATGATCATCGACTTATGTAGCTGACTGTACCGATTGATGGAAGGATTTGATTTCAATTAATTCATGCCTTTAAAAAGGATGAGTTTAAAAATAAAACTAATTATATATTCTTGATTAATTAGAACCAAAACAGCAAACACTACATCTTAAGTACCAACATAATCGTTTGGCACTTTGGACAGACGGTAGGTACTTATTTATTCTGAGCTAGCTACGTCAGTCACTAAATCTACCCGGTTTCAGGCTGTGTCGGTTTTACGATCTCAAGTCACCGCTACTTAAGCCGGGTACCCTTAAGTTTGATGTTTTAGCAAGTAACACCCAAAATTAAGGGCAGTCGATGAAGGTTTATCGTCCTTCTAAGTGGTTCGTCTTAAGGATTAGACCGTATTAAACGCGAGTGTGACACGTCCTGTTCAAGTTGGTATCCTACACTCTTAAATTAACATATTTTTTCGTATATAAGACGTTCTCGAAAACGGCTCTAACGATTTCGATGAAAGTTGCAATTTAAGGGGTATCGATCTAGCTAGGTCTCACGGAAAATTTGTTGTCTCTATTTTCACCCGAGCAGAGCTCGTTCGCCCAAGTACTACGTGTTATAGGACAAGCCTGCGTGATCTTCATAAATGCACGTGGTACATGGATTTATTTGAGATTTCATAATTCACGTATTTTGTATCGAAGTTTGTTGTTTAGTTAATTCGGATGAACTGACGAGTTCGGGGTTCAAGTACATTACGTCACACGACAAGCTGTGTACCTACCTTTTACTGGTACTTGTTGATAGGCCTACACTGTCCTCTCATACCTATTAACACTGTAATTTGAAAACATTGTAAATACCATTTACCTTTAAAAGAGTAACCGTGGAGTTTCTTTTATAAGAAACGACCAATTGGAACCGTGCACCTAGCTTCTGACGTTCCATAAGTGCCCTTGTAGGTTTATGTGAAATAAAATATTTTGAATCTGATTTTTAAAGGGTTTTACTACATATTCCAAGATCATGCCTACAAAAATAGCTAATTTCCTACTTAATATAGTCTCAATTCATACAGACATGACTCCTCAATTCATACGGACACTATGTTATAAGCTGTGTGTTTTTAAACCCTGTTAAATTCAGATACCACTACAAATGTTGTGGAAGTAAGAACATAAAGTGCAATAGTGCACTCTATTTACGAATTTTATTTATTCAGTCGGGTGGAATAAGCTTTTGCTTTTGTAACACATACTTTTTGCGACTAAAACCATTTAATGATAGTGCGTTCAAAGCCTTCTCTGTATCATCAATAAAGTTCCCAAGACGCAGACGTCGGCAATAAAATTAATAGTTCTTACGTTCGTCCTCGGATAGCTGAGCTTTATAAACATCTATTAACTATCGTACTTTTATGCTGATTCAATCAGGGCTGAAAAAGTTATTCAGAGTAAAAAAATCTTAAATAAATTGAAGCAATTAAGTACCACTATTCGCGGGGAGGCGTACTTAAGTCTAGTAGTAGAAACCGTTAATTGCTCTGATGAAGTGTGGTTATTATGGTTAATTAACTAATTATTTCGGTTAGGTCCTTATCTAAATAATTAGGCTAAGGACCTTACCTTAATATACTACCTACAATCTCAGGATACGTTTATCGGAAAAGCACTATAGGTACTTGCAAAGTTCATTGACCTACTCACTACATAAAATAGTAAAGGAAAATTAAAGGATGGCACATTCTAGTAAAATAAAAATTTAGTTTTATTTTAAGAAATCCTAGTAATATTAAAAATGTGAAAGTTTGTATGTTTGTTACTTAATCACGTAAAAATGGCTGATCTGATTTGGATGAAGGCATACAGATTTTATAACCGGGATGGATGTAACTTCAACTCATGCGGGCGAACCCGCGGGCAAAACCTAGTAATTAATAAATCCAAAACAGGAACCTTCTGTTATCCGTAATAGTTATAATTTAAGGGACCCTTTACAAAAAAAAACATTCAAGTCTGTGTCGTTCTGAAAATTAGAGCACATTTTAATTTCGTTCAGCAGTTACTGCCCATCGAGTCAGTCGTAAAACGAGTGAGCTTTAAACCTAAATATTCCTACTCCGTTGTCTGAAAGCACTGTAAATTAAAAAAGTAGCCAAGCCCAAGTTTTGTAGACAGAAATTTTAACCCTATTACACATAATTTGATATTTCTGGGGACCCTAGGGTCCTGGACCTTTGGAAGGCGTACGAGGGGCTGAAGCCAACTCGCAGAGACCCGTTAGACGTGTTGCAGGACTATTGTAAGATATGGAAACAAAGATATTGGATTATGGGTTTGGGTGGCTAAGTGAACTGGTTATCTAGAACTATGGAAAGACTATGGCATTATTATTTTTAGGTGCTGTGACCTGATGCCATATTATTAGAGCAGCATTTTTTAGTCATTCTTTTAAGATGGTTAGTTGCTTTGTATGATTTCAAGAATGTTTTTGTGTGATATACTTATCTTTTTTATGCACTTTTAAAGGTAGGCCTTTAAAAGTGCATAAAACACTTTTATAGCCATAATGGTTTTCATATTTTATAAGAGCATTTATCTATTCTGCTTTTCGTCTTAATTAATAATTGAAGATTTATGATGGGTGATATTAATATAGAAGAATGAGGAACAGGGTGTAGAGGTCACTCATCCTCTATTAAAAAGGGTGGATCCTCCGACCTGACGGGTGTCGTGTCTGGCGGGCAACTGACCAACGATTGATGTCGGGGAAGTCATATATATGCTGTTCGTGCGGTAAACTCTAATTGTGCGATGCGGGATTTGTGTGACGTGACGGCAGGATTTTGTGTGACGTCAGGTCTTTGATGCCGTAGATGCCGCCATATCTCTCCCCTCCGGAGACCGGAGGTCGATAGTGGGCTGAGTCTTGTATCTTGCGATGCTTCACAGTGCCAGTTGAGGTTCCAGTGAGTCGGAACCGGGTGCCGCATAGTTCGCAGTGAGTCGGAACTGTCTGCGGTGATTCCCTGGTGATTCGGGGTGGCGCTGCGTTATGATCTAGTGCATCAGATATGGTACAGCGCCGGGCTGTGACTGACTGCTGGCGTCGACCAGGAGAGGGTGGAAGGGCTCTGCTTTGTGAATCGGCCGAAAGTGCAGTGTGCTGTGCAAAGGTTGCTTATGAGGCTGAGGATGATGATCAGGAATGCGCGTTCGTTGCATGCTGGCGGTCCGGATACCCGTTGAAGCCCTGGGTGCTGGCCTCACGAAAGCTTGCGGGAGTGATGATAATGATGACGTCACGCTGAAGTAGTTGCATGAGGAACAGGGTCTATAGTTCACTCATACTCTATTGAAAAGGGAGGATCGTTGTCATGTCTGGCGGGCAACTGCTTCAGCGTGACGTCATCATCATCATCAATTACAACGAATATATTTTATGCGGCAAAAGCAGAGAGAGTTGAATAGAAGTGATTGACATATTGACACATAATCAATAGTGTAGAATATTGCCAATAAAACAATTAAGGTAAATGTTCAATTCTTCACTGAACAATAATAATGACACGAGAAAAAACACAAAACAAAAAAATGGCAGTCCCCTTAGGCTTTTAAAATGTACAACCCTAAAACATACCGCAAAAAGAAAAAAAAAAAGAACCATGGCTAAAGTACTTACCCACACAGAAGTAAAAATATTTCGTAATGGACGCATTTAAAAATGTAGCGCACGTTTAGTGGGAAGATAGTTGGAGTTGAAATTTTCTTTTCGAGAGGGAAAATTTTCACTCTCGCCTCCTCATTAGTGCGGGGAGGCTTTTGAGAGGGCGCATCTCGCTTTGCAACTGCAATTCACGTCTGCACACGTCTCGTATGTAGGTACTTATATTTATTATGGTTTAGTAAAAAAATCGACGAGTGTGGATTTACACTGAGGTAGATTTAGTGTGGTTTGGTTTTATTTTTGGTAAATTGTTAACTTTGTAAAAGGTTTTTAAGTGTGGAGCCGAAATCCTGATAAAAATTGAATAAATAATACCAATTAGAGTAACCGCAATAATGATTTGGCGGAGTCTTTAGAGCACCAGTTTTTTTTTAATGTTACGTTCACCAGCCAAAGCAAAGCTTTGACATTATTACTGAACATGACTGTCAGACATAAGGAGTGCTGGCACATATAAATACCTGCTTATACATATTAAAACAAAGTCGCTTTTCGCGTTTATCTGTATGTCCGCGTTGTTCTTCTAAACTACGCAACAGATTTTGATGACGTTTTCACCACCGTTTAGAGAATTTATTCCGGAAGGTTTGTGTGTATAATAAGTTAGTATTAAAGTTACGTTTAACTAAGAAATCTCGATGTTTTGTCGAGTCGTAAAAACCGTGCGAAGCAGGAACGAGTCGCTAGTAAGTTATAAATAAATATGGGTCTAAATTTTTTGCAACATAACAGAGCAACAATATGTAGAAAATCTTTATTGCTGCAAACAATGGTCGTCTTATGACAATATTATCGTAGACTTCCACTGTTCGACATCACGATAACATAGGAAAGTAAAATGTATACAAATATATAAATACGCTTGTAAATTTCCTTCCACAATAACGTTATAACGTGCACGTATTTCGATACATTTTACTTCACTCTCGTGGACGTCCACGATATTATCGTCACGTTAAAAATCATAAAAGCGCTTATGCACATTGGTGTCTAGCCACACTATTGAGTATGATTTATTTTCGTTATAGCAAATAGGTCATATAGGAACGTGACTGTAAAGTTATACCAATTCTTGTTTCAGTACTATAATTATTTTTTTCATAGGCTATGTCACAATATTAATCGATTTATTTCGCCGTAATTGCTCGACTTATAGTTTTATTGCTTTCATTACAATCAAAATAACAATTCAAACCATGTCCGTTATGTAATACAATCAATTTATTAATTGGCAACATTTGTTTTCGCTGCATTCTCGCTTGCACGGTCAATGCATATCAGCGGTAACAATTTGACATTGACAGCGTGGGACAGCGCTTTTATATTCTAAGCAGTAAAGGTGATAATCGTAGTGAATACCACGATGTACGGTTAACCGTACCGTAACTCGGTCATTGACACAGAGAGCAATCAAATTTTCAAGTTCGCCGATCTAATTGATTGATAAGGATCAATTCTATTAAATTCCAATATATACATTACAAGTGCAATCTATACTTTAACGAAACAATTTATTTATTTTCAGGTACGTGACTGTTTATAATGTTATTGAAGTCCCATTAGCTGTTCATTATTTTAGGTATTTGGTATTCGTAGTGGCATTGATATATTCTTAGTAGCTTGTATATTTCGACACAAGACTCAGTTGACATATAATTATTTTGGCACTTAATACACTCTCCTATATTCTGCTTCAGCTGTGCTGCTGAGGAGTTTGTTGCGCCACTTCTTCTTCCCAGCTAAAGCACTAGGAAGTGGTGAAGAGTGGGCGTTTTGGGGGACTGTCTTATGTAATTTTGACGTTCGAAAAGTGCTGATTCTCAGCCTAGTTTGAATAAATGACTTTTGAATTTGAATTTGCTTCCTTTCATAGATAACTCTGTCTGACTGAGGTAATGTCTGCAAAATTATCTTCAGCTTATTCTTTTAGTATTACAGGCGTTAGCCAAGATCTTTGTAAAATCTTAATCTGCATAGCCTTCCCCAACTATGTTGCTTGGCTTCCAGTCAAACCGGATGCAGCTGGATATCGAGATCTTAGTCAAATAACTTTAATAATATTAACTTTTATTTTGAAAAATAAAATATTGACAAAACACTAATGAACCAGTTATAAACCTAAGTGCAACAAATAAGTACACATATTTTTAACATTTGTACGCTATTTGCTTTACGCGACAGGCATGCCTAGCAATTACGATTCCGATTATTAAACCTTAGGTGTTAATTGAAACACCCACGTAATGTTTTAATGTTTATTAATGCAATATAGAGTAGTCTTGTAGCTAACATTTTGGAATTAATGCCCGATTTATTTCCGAAACATTCTTTGGATGCATATTTTGAATGTAATTGGAAACTTGTAAGCATTATTGGGATATTACTAGTATTATACGGCATTACTTAAACGTTTGCATCTATTTTCTGTTGTCTGATGATGGCAGAACTTTAAAGTTAAAGTTCGCGAGCACATTGACAAGAAGCTGGCAGTATCATCACAACGTTAATGTTTACCCATTGTTTGTCGTATTTTCGTGTATTTATGTATATTTAGTTGTGCTTATATTTGTATATAATTGGTCATCTACTATATAAAAATAAGTCGGGTTTTCCTTCCTGACGCTATAACTCCAGAACGCACGAACCGATTTCCACGGTTTTGCATTCGTTGGAAAGGTCTCGGGGTCCGTGAGGTTTATAGTAGGTAGGGTAGGTAGGATAGGTAGGGTAGGTAGGGTAGGTAGGGTAGGTAGGGTAGAGTAGGTAGAGTAGTTTGGTAGGGTAGGTATAAGTACTTAGTGCTACCCGTGCGAAGCCGGGCCGGGTAAAGCTAGTATATATTATATTTATAGTTTGTAATCGGTATATGTGTATTTTTATGTTAATAAAAATAATTTTTCGTTATTGCACCTACCACTGTTTGTCTCTGCATCACCCAAAGGTTGACTGGTGGAAAATGCCTTTATAATTAAGTCCGCTTATGCACATTTCTGTGCTTGAAGTATTGAATAAATAAATAAATAAATAACCAAAAGCGATCATCGCATGAGTACTTGATCGACGCGATGATTTGTATGAATTTTGACAAACAAACTTGATTGATCGCGCGACTATGTCATATTTATCGGGATAGGGGGCCGATTGGAGCTGGAATCTTCACCGTTGAACATTTTACTGGTCGTTGATGTGTTGCGGGCGATAAGAAAAAGTCTGAAGTTGATTATTCGTTTTTAGGTTATATTTGAACTTGAGAAAATTTACGAAACGAAACGTTGGACAGTTTCCGGGCACTTGTTGTTCTTACGGTGTCCGATGGTAAAAGGGGCAAAAGGGTAAAAGGGGCTGCGCCACACCACTGCAGCGATTTCGTCGACTCGTACGAACATCAGGCTAGACTCTGTCGAATCGCGCCAACTTCACACTTGCGTTTCGTTGTCAATCGACACCCCGTACTCATGACCCTTCCGATATATTAATTTAAAAAAGCGCGAAGATTGGGAACTCGCGTGACGATCGCTTTTGGTTAAGACGTGACGTTAGCCTGTTAAAGCAGAAACTCACAGTCCAACCTACTAAGCTGTACTAACTAGGCCTACCTATATTGTAACCAACCAACCTGTCTTGTTCACAGAAGCAGCACGCAACCACCCATTTTCTTAGCTAGCAACATAATAATACCTATCAATAACTAAACTGAAAACTTGTTTATTGTTGCTCGGCATAAAGTTAAGCTGTATGTATCAAATTCTTGCCTAACCTAGTTGGAATAACATGGAATAGTCTCCCGGAAATGTTGTAACCGTTCCTACATTGAATTGCTTCTAGAACCGACTGGACAAATTAAATATCTACAAGCTACACACACGCATCAACTAATTAGCTGCTAGTGTATCTTACAAAATATTATTGTAGTCTCATGCTCTCTGCTACATTTTATTTCTTTCTTATCTTTCTTATTTTCCGTTTACACATCGTAAACATAAAGCTGTATCACATAATATACGGCAAAATTTTTGCTCTTCTTGAATGTAATACTTTTATTCAATAACAGCTTTTCTTGAAAACATCCCTTTCTTCTTTGTGTCACCACACGCCTTTGTAGTGTTTTGTTGTGTTGTTGAGTACGGTTTCACGTCATTTGTGAGCCTGTTGATAAAGCGTTGGCTACAAAAATGGCGGCAGTACATCACTACTCACTAGTGACGCGCTAGTGAGATATACGAGCACTATTTAGTAATCCGTTTTACTCGGTTGGCTTTTAAAACATATGGGGACAACAAAGATATGTGTTTTGGTTTGAAGTTTTTTGTGTAGTACCATATGGTAAAGTTTACATTCCTGCGTTAGGCAAAGCAGGATATACTTTTCTTTTCTTTTCTATAAACCAAACCGAATCGTTTTGCTTACCAATGGCAATGTTTTATTGCCAAACAGTCCCTTATTTACGTAATATACGATCAATCGGAATTTGAATCGTTTTGAAATAAATTGCTAATCCATTGCTTCATAAAATCGAAAAATAAATCTGCTCGTCAACGTAAATAACGCAATGAATGTTGTTGAACTGTCAAATTGAAACAAATTTGTCGTAATCGTTTACGAAAATGTGTTGCTTAATTAGATAGCTGGTCAAATAAGGTAGTTATACCTGTGATAGCTACTTCCATATGGGAGGGTCTACTATGCGAAGCCATGAGGTTTTTGCTTCATTATTGGTAAATATACAAGAGCCTTAATTTTAACCAATAATGGTCCGTAAATTATTGGAATCAGCCATAAGCCAACTTTCAGCTTTCAGCTACAGGAACCACTTTACCCAGCTTTAGCTATATGGAACGTTTTGTTTTACATAACTTTTAGTAGTTTCTCGAGACAAAGTTTTCCTTAAGAAACTTGGAAATAGCTTAGAAATAATTTGCTTTTTTTTCCACAACGGGTAAGCTCTTGGCATCTGCATCTCAAGTGATGACCAAGCGGAAGGTGGAAGCGAGCTTCACCCGGAATCCTTAACCACAAGGGAAATGGCTACCTTAACTCAAATTGCCGAAACTTAACAATTCAAAATTCAAAATCTTTTTATTTCATATAAACCTACATGGGCAATTATGAAACGTCAGAAGCTAGGTGCACGGTTCCAATTGGTTGTTTCCTATGGAGAAGAGCCGGCAAGAAACTCCACGGTTACTCTTTTAAAAATAATGGGCTTTTACAATATTTTCAAATAACAGTGTTATTAGGTATGGGAGGATAGTGTAGGTCTTTCAACAAGTACCGGGTACTTAACAGAATAATGATGGACAACAAATCTACAGTCCACTAGGCCTAAAGCGTTCTCACATTCACAAAATTGAAAAGAATCTATATAAAGATAAATAAATAAATAAAAATAAAAACGTATTTTAAACGAAATGACGTGATTCCTATTACAGCTGTAAACATTGTTGTTCTGGCGACAGACTCAGGTAGGATTAGCTAGCCAGGCGGACTTAGAACAAGCCCTACTGCCAACCAAACCGAGCAGAAAATTTTGCACCCACTGGGATCGAACCCCGGGACCTCTAGGTCTGCGACAGATGGTCTACCTACTAGATCACAGAAGCGGTTTCTACGTGCATGATTGTGCTTCTAGTCTACAAAAATAATAGTTACGTCGTAAGTATTTTTCACCTAAATGAAAAGTACAAGGTAGTTTCCACGAAAAAACAATCAAATCAAATCTTGAAAAAGGCAAACAACAAACATCAATAGATAAAGATTTAGTTTCTTCTTTCGTGATAGTAGGTACAGGAAGCTTTTGAAATCAATCTTTTTATCGCAACGAGCACCACGCTCTACCGATACTTGATGAGAAAAAACTATTTTACAAAAAAAAAACAACCGACTTCCAAAAAAAACACTTAAAAGAGAAAAATAACTTGAATTTCGGAAGTCGGTGGCAAAAACGAAAATACAGATCCATATAGTTATATTTTAAGATGGTTCGCAGTTCGCATAGTTGAAGCCGTGATATAGTTATATCCCTAGGGAAATAGTTATGAATTGCTTTCATATATATTACGGTAGGTATATTTTACTATATATGTATCTAATAAAATACTATTGTTTTTGCCACCGACTTCCGAAATTCAAGTTATTTTTCTCTTTTAAGTGTTTTTTTTGGAAGTCGGTTGTTTTTTTTTTGTAAAATAGTTTTTATTTTTCACTTTTTAGTTGTGTTTATACCTACCCCGCACAAATTCGTATACCAGTCGAATAATGGAACCATAACAAAAGATTTTTCAAAAATTAACGAATCATTCCAAGCGCCCCGCTGGTGGGGCAAAGAGGAATGCCTAAAAATTTTCAGTGGAATATGCCCCACTAGTTCGACTTGGTGGGGCAGATTCCACTAGTCTAAAATCTTTATGGATTCTGCCCCACTAGGGTTGGCACCTTAGAAATAACTATAAGTCCATGTTTCCTCACAATGTTTTCCTTCCCTGATGTCAATAATGTCCAAGATAAACTCAGAAAGTTCATATGAATTGAAAAAGTCACATTAGAACCCACAACCTCATGCATGAGAGGCGAGGCCTTAACCTCTGGGCCATCATAACATATTAAATTACCAAAAAATATATATTTTACTTAACTATACCTTTCTTTCTTTTCCAAACAAATATAAAATACGAGCTTATCCCCTAACCTTCTAACCTTTCACTGTAAGTTCCTATATGTACTGTTCACCGATGAGGAGTTCCATGCGGTATCTTCGAAGACTATAATTAGTTCACCACGGATGGATAGATAGAACCAGCAATTATTTTTGATCTTTAGTACAATATCCAAATCACATTACGTGTACTGTTTGTTTTTGAGGAGTTCCTTCGTTTATCTCCCAAAGTATACATCAAATCTTCACAAAATTAATATGGGACCACCTCAGGAGTATACCCTTACGAATAAAAAAAGAATTTTCAAAATCGGTTGACAATTGGCGGAGAAATCGGTGAACATACATAAAAAAAAAAAAAAAATACATACAGTCGAACATATAACCTCCTCCTTTTTTTGAAGTCGGTTAAAAATGGACGATCTTCGCAATAAAGCGAGTGACCTGAAACTGAATGAACAAAAAAAAGTGATGAAAAAGTTGAATGGGGATAGTAAAGAAATTAATTAAGCGTTACGGTTTTATGAAGTTTACGATAATATAATTGTTAGACTGTCTTGTTAGTCCAGTGGTCGCAAAAGTTACTGCTGAGCATGAGTGCCCGGGTTCGATTCCCGGGTCGGACAGTGTTACTGGGTTTACCATCTAGAATTTCTCAGTAGCAGCCCAGTGTCTGGATTCGTGCCCGATTGATGGCAATAGGCTCGCCCCCTATTACATAGGACTTAAACATAACTGGCGAAATGTAGGTGTACTATAGGTACGCCTCTGCATAATCCTTCGGGGAAATACAGGCGTGATGTTATGTTATGTTAATTTTAGTGAAAATAATTTTCAAAATCGGCCCACAATTGATGAAAATATCGATGGATATACATAAAAAAATACATACAGACCAACGTAGAACCTCCCCCGTTTTCGGCGTCGGTAAAAAATTAAAAAAAAAACATCATAATAATAATTTTAGAGAAAATAATTTTCAAAATCGGCCCACAATTGAAATATCGATGGATATACATAAAAAATACATACAGACCAACGTAGAACCTCCCCCGTTTTCGGCGTCTGTAAAAAATTAAAAAAAACATCATAATTATGTGGCGGTTATAATAATGTAAGTAGTTACTGAAATCACCGATACGTTCAAGTCCACACCAACACATATACAGCAATAAAATAGACATCGCTGAAAACTAAGTAAGTTTAGAAACCATTTTGTTTAGATTAATTAGTTGCGCGCTAAAATGAATATTTTGTAGAACTAGACCACGAAATTACCATCTACATTTTAGCGTAGCCACGCCGCGTCTGACTATTTACCTATCTGTGTTAGGTACGAACTTTATGTATTTAGGATTTTAGGATATTCTCGAGAAACTACTAAACCAGAATCTAGGCACGTTTTTATAACAAAAACCTTTTTGCCGATGAAGGCTTTCAACGTTTTTGTATTTTTTAACTCCAAAAATATACATAATAACTACCTATTATGGAAAATTTCTGGGAAAATCGCAAACCTTTTGTTCTAACCAAAATATCCCGGTAGTCTGTAACAGCAGAATATCAAACGCAAAAGTAAACGTTAGCGACACTATAAGGCTATTAAATAGAATATGCAATTACTTACCTACCTGTTACCATTTACGTAAACCTCTCGAGTCATCGGTTGTCCACATAGTAGCATCCTGTTTACCTCGGGAACCTTTTTCTTTCACTATTTCGCTCTAGTTTTTCCGCGTTCAAACAGGTTAGTCGTAACAGGATATGTTAGAGACTAAGTTATGTTACGTTAAGCGTTTTATGGCTATTTAGGTGAACATGATGAGTTGTATGCAATTAGAGGAAATTGCTTTATAGTGATGTGTCGTGGTAATAAGGAGAAAATTTATAGTAATTGGTGCTGATTGCTGTTGGCTCATCGTTGGTGGTTAGTTTTTCAGTTTTATGCTTTCTGTAGCTGTGAGTTTTAATAGATTAAATATAAAGACGTCCATATGCAACTACAATTTTGACAAAAATAGAAAAATCCGTAGTTTTTCTTTCTTTTCCACTATCAATTTACCTGGGTTAATTCAAAGCAAACACAAAATTAAAATTAGACGAATTAACTGATGACAGATATTACTTATTTTATATTGAGTTCATGATACTCTGATGCTTAAAATGTTAGGTTAAGTAAAGTCGGGGAACTTCATTGCTAAGCAAATTGACTACAAACTTAAATTGTCCGTGTATTCAAACTTATGAAATTACTATACCACGGCAAATTGAAGTAGTGTGTCAATTTGCCGTGTTATAGTCATAATAACTGTACGAGTCGATTATAAGAACAAGCTTTTTTTCACCCACCTCAAAAAGAGATGACAAACAACACTATCGCCAGTGATAGATAACGCCCTAACTTCGAGGACACAAACTTTCCCCAGCACTTTGCGAGCACAACGTTAACAAAGTATTAATATTTTCTTTTTGCCGCGACGTCGCTCCGGGTAAGCGTCACCTCGCGCCTCGTGAACCCATTATCATTAATCTTACAGAAGCTACGCTAAAGATAATGTTCCCGAGACTTCCTATAGAAAAACAATATCAAGTATAATCAGTTATCTTGGAAAATTAAAGCGGTAAAGTTGAGGAGACCACAACAATTATCATGAGGGATTAAGTCATTTGTTTTGGGTTCTGACTATACATTATAATAGGAATGATGACTGGGTCAAAAAAAAGAATTTCTATTTAGTCCGTCAGTTAGATAAACAAAAAATATTAGACTCGTATTTTTTGCTTTATCATATTCATATAAAATTACTTAGATACAACGCATTAAAGTTGGGAGTGGGGGTGGCTACGTCACAAGTAAGTATAAAATCTACATACTCGTGAGGTCATGGCACATTTTAACTCAATGTATCACCGTAATCTTTTGATAACGTAATAAAAGAAAAAATACGTGTACGCAATTTTTTTCATAATTTACAAGACTGACAAAAAGAAAAATTTTTGTCATCATCCCTATTGTAAACGGTTTAGAATTGTTTTGGTGGGGTCTCATTTTATAATTTAAAACAAGTAAGATATAATTTTAATATTAAAAAAATAAAGTACATTTTTTTTTTTATATTAAAATTCTTCTTATTGATTCTACTCGTACTATAACTCAACTTTCTGTTTGATCAACTCTTTTTTACCATTCAAAAGTTCTTGTAAATGGTTTATTTGAATTTGCTATGAGTTTTTGAGTTTAAGGTCTACAAATGTAGCCGTCCACTTATTTACAAGTAATTAATAAGTAAATTTTATGAAACATACAACCTTTGTCATAGAAATTTGATAGTGCCATCCCAGCCTTACCGACGCTTCTAAGAAGAATAGAAGAACATAAAATGTACGAGCACTTTGTCAGCCATTAAATATATTACATTTAATCGGTCCATTGTGGCTTACGTAGGAGCTGAGCTGTGAAGTTCTCTGTAAATCCTTTATTGCGTCACAAACGATGTTCAAACTGTTTGAGAGCGCCCACTTGATATAGATAAAAATAGATTGAAAACAATATTTACTGGAAATTGGACCAGTATACAAAATTCAAGAGGTCGAAGTCCTAGGCCGTGTCCAGATGAAGCGTTTTAAGTATGCGCGTACGTTTACCTACGTGAGTTTAAATACGCGTGTAGAGGCACTCAGGTATTCCAGTTACTTTAACCCAATACATTTTGGAGACTGCACATGCGCGCATTGCCTTGTTGCATTCAATACACGCTCTTAAAACGCCTAACCAAGAGAAGCCTTAAACAAAACGTACCTAACCAATTTAAAAGTCATTGAAGTTTATACTTTACAAAAATTAAACACATTAAACCGGTGCCAATCGAGTTGGGTCGCATTTGATTCCTCCCAAACCTTTCGTATCCTGATCCTTTCGTAATATATTTTATCACGGCAATAAATGGCTGAACCATGCATAACATTGTGTCGGACCTCCAATTTATCTCGTCAGGAACAATCCAATTATATTTTTTCTGCCAAATAGACACATTGGAGTCGAACGTGGCACTGGATATATTGTTGCGAGTGCCCAGTGCCGCTTCGTTGATTTTATCTGGTGTTTTATGGTATGCCTACACTGCTATGTCTGTCTGGGGTTGTGAATTTACATGGTAGAACGGTTGAATACGCACGCCTATGTTATTAAAACTGAATTTACGTAGACACACAGTCTTAATTTACCACATTCTAAACCGACTCTAAAAGCTACTTGATCATGATGAATTACGTACTTAATCTAGACAAAGGGTTGTCAAGGAAATACAAAAACTAGCCAAAAGTTCGCATGAGCACCTTGCAAAGAGCCTTTAAGGGCCCTGAGACCTTTTCTTGCATCCTAATAAGCCTTGTTAGAGTAATAGTGAGGAACTTTACGGCTGTTTGCGGCATTAATTCGCAGAAGAAACAATATTCCATGTCTCATTTGTGTTGCCTAGCACTATACAGGGTGAAATTTAATTCAGTGGCAATATTTTAACCACGTATTCTAATCATCATCATTTATGCCAACAATATCGAACAAAACAGAGGAGCTCGTGGCTAAGTAATAATAGCCGCAGGTGTCAATCCATCAGGTTAAGCTACGCTTGACGGGATGGGTCCGTGGATGGGTGACCATCTTTACATACCAAGACTCCTCCGTGCCTCGGAAAGCACGTTAAGCCGTTGGTCCCGGCTGTCATTCGTGGATTCTTTGACAGTCGTTACGGGTCGTCAGAAGCCCGAAAGTCTGACAACCAGTCTTACCAAGGGGTATCGTGTGTTGTGGAGGTCAGATAGGCAGTCGCTCTATGTAAAATATTGGTATTCAGCTGTATCCAGTTAGACTGGAAGCCGACCCCAACATAGTTTGGGAAAAGATTAGGCAGATTGAATTAAAAAAAAATGTGATATGTAATTAAACATATAAATAGAAGTATATTTTTTTTATTTTTTATAAAAAAGAGGTTTAATTATATTTTTTAAATTTTATATTTCGATATTGTTGGCCTGAATGTAGAAGTATCATGGGTAGAATACGTGGTTAAAATATTGCCACTGAATTAAACAGCCTGTAGGTATACTCAATGAAGATATCTTTATTAACATTATCTAAATAACAATCGTGAGTATTGTTGCTGAATTTAGGTCTAAATTATTTAATTTATTTTTGTCATAGACACGCCAAGAGAAGCAGTAACAAATTCTACCTCAATATTCCACGTAGATAGGGATACATATTAATATAAAGTCAGATGGATTAAGCCGACCAGTCGCCCACTGAGTTTACCAAAGGGCTTCATTTCGTAATTGGTGTTCATTGATGGAATAGCACACCGGCTGAGCTCGTTCCAAAATGCGAACCCCCCTCTGTGCAACCCTACTGTGCAACTTACGATGTAATAAGAAATTACGGAGAGTAGAGTGAGATACTGTAAAATTACATCGTCATCTATTTGATTATGATGTGTACAAAGGTTGAAAAGATATCATAATTTAAAAAAAAAAACTTATAACGAGTAATTATTTTAGTATCAGAAATATCCTTAAATTACAAGAAAAAGTAGTAAAAGAATACTACCTTCTGCTTCTGTAATTAACAACTTCGTTAAATTGTATTTATTACAAAGCCATTTATTGGGATCATCAGATTTCTGAAGCACTCAGGATCATAGAAAACGTCGTCAAAAACTCAAAATAGAACCAGAACAGACAATTCTATAAATACCCTTTCTGTTAGCCTACCATTTAATTATTGCTCCGCAAATAATTTTCCGAAAAAAAAAACCAATAGCAATCATTACGATTGTATTCAGAAGCGTTGGATGATCGCCTCAAAGGACCGTTTCTCGATTCAAATATTCCATTTGGGAATAACGAAACAACGGGGCGCCGAAACGCGTCCGGTTTCGACTGAGTAAATCCAATTTTATTACGCTAATAAAAGGCAATCCAATTAAAGCTGGAGATTTTTTACTGGCGTTGCTCCGGTCTGGCCCAGTAGGGCTCTCCAGTGAAGGGGCGGGATTCAGCGTGCTACAGGTTTCAAATGTAACTGTTGCTGTAACGAGTACATGGTTCCTTGAGCGAAATCTTGAGAGAACGGAGTAATGGCATGTATAATTTAGAAGCCGTGGTTTTAATATGATTAAAGCTTGCTCGGAGCTTTTATAGAGGAAATGAATAGTTAACGTTAAAATGGTTAGGTGTTACTCTTAAGAGGGTTAAAGTGGTGAGAGATATTGAAATGTAACACGGAATGAGATTAGTTGGAATTTAAGATTTTAGACAATGCTGAATATTAAAAAAAAATACAGCGAAATATTTACCAAGTAAAATTTGCGCCTTTTCAAAGGGCATAAAACAAACCCGCGTACGCCAATAACTCATGACCAACATATTGATGAAGTACTCAAAAAATGGCAATGGACTAACGCCACTTAAACGCACGAAGTGCCAAACATTCACACGATGGGTGTATGAAAAATAAATAAACTAATAACAAAGGATGGAATCATAATGGCTTTTAAAGACTTAACACTCCTGTTTGGCAAACCTATTTACATCAAAATAACTACAATATAAAAATACAAAGATCTATGAATACTTGCAACGTATTCGGTTCATTTTCACCGTAAACATCGATATACCAAAGCAGGGGAAAAGATAATAAAATCTTCCGAAATCCATCAGTTAAAAAATAACAAAAGCATGAAAAGCTACACATTATTGCACAAATCAGTTTCACAGAATTTTACAGCGTTAGCAATGACTTCTGGAGAATAAGATCGTAAAGAAACGTAGCATGCAAATTTAGATAGACAAAATGGGACCCAATCTCTTAAAACAATATTTCCACAAATGCATTTGACTCCAGTAAAATGTAAAAACGACGCCGCTGGAATACCGCATATGGAAGATTTGCAGTAGATACGTGACCTCTTATTCACCTCCAGCTTTCTAGAACGTTTTGGTCGAATGGGTTTCGACTATTTTTATTTATTTATGAAAATATAACTTTATAGTTCCATTTTGCGCTTCTTCGAAATGGATCTGTAAGTGGTCATACGAATCGAGTCATCAAAAATTCATATTTTTGAAGCTATTGTACTGCGTCAGAGCATTGTCTTTAGGAAAGTATTATGTATGAAGTCGTTGAATGCAATATTAGGTTGCATTCATTTATTGATTGAGTGGCTAAATGATTACAGCCGCACAGGTCGATCGATGGTTAAGCTACGCTTGCCACGGTCAGTTCGTGTATGGGTGACCATCCATTAGATATCGAGACCCCTCAGGAAAGCACGGTCAAGCACATTAAGCCATTGGTTTTGACTGTTATTCGTAGATCTTTGACAGTCATTACGGGTAGTCAGAAGCCCAAGAGAACCAGTCTTACCAAAAGGTATCGTGTTATCCAATAACTGGTTGTGGAGGTCAGATAAGCAGTAGCTCTATGTAAAATACTGGTATTCAGCTGCATTCGGATAGACTGGTAGCCAACCTCAACATAGTTTGGAAAAAGCTAGGCAGATTGATTGATATTGCAGGTAGGTAAGCACGCCGTATTTCCGTAGATGTGTCGTTATACTGAGAGGTATACCAGATGTAGATTCAATCAGTGTTTCGACTAAAGTGTTTACATTTACTGTCCCGTTAACATCTTGCATGAATATTTTACACTGCAGTATCCAATATTTGTATTTCCTGTAGAGCCAATATTTATATGCTCGACAACGGGTCATAAATCAAGGAAATGAACCAATATTTGAAAATATATTTTAGATAGTTGTGCGCCTTGGATTATATGTACCAGGAGTAGGAAAAGGATAGTAATGTAATTTTATGATTAATAATAATGGGTATGTTCTACCGTTTTATTAGGGTTCTGTACTTCAAAAGGGATTAACGAATCCCTTATACGATCACTCTTGTGTCTGCCTGTCCGTCTGTCACAGCCAATTTGCTCCGAATCTACTGGTCCAATTAAGTTGAAATTTGGTACACATATGAATTTATGTACAGGGACGTGTAATATAAATAAATTAATTTTATAATATCCCCCATATTCACTCTTCGGGGGCAAATTCGAAAAAAAAAACAGACTGTACCGTCTGATTTTTTAAATGAAAGGGCTTGTTATGAGGATATCAAATCTTTTTTTTAATAATTTAGAATACATACTTTTAAAGATATTTAAGAAACTAGATGAAAATTGACCGTTCTCTCCCTTATCTCCGAAACTATTGAGTTAATTTTCTTATAGCGAATGGTTCTTTACTCATACATTACAGGAAACCCTATAAGAAGTCAATGGTCTTAAAACCACATGGTAAATCTCTCAATTTTGTGCGCACAAACTTTCATTTGCAGTTAGAATGTACCGGAGAAAATGTTTTTCAACTACAATGTTAAGTTTGTTCTTGTGATAATTTCATGCCAACTACGGAAGCCTTCAATGTGCGTGGTCCGTCATGCACTTGGCTAGTTTTTCTTCTTTGTTATACAGCTATTACCACTGTAATAAGTAATTGCTGCGCGGTATGCCTTAACTAGTTAAACAAGGTGTGATTACAAGGAAACTTTTTTGAGATTTCAATAATATAGGGCCTTATCATACAGGCGATTTGCGAGCGAGTTATCAGCAAGACGATTGTTCAACGAGCTCACTGCGTGTGCGTAGCGTGCACACCACGTGTGCGCAACGTGTACACCGAGTTTGCGTAACGAGATCGATTGACGTGAGTGTACAAGAGACAGCGAGACAAGCGAGTGTACAATATTGTGAAAATGCGGACAACACGTCGCGTAGTCGCGGCTAGCTCGCTACGCACCCGCGGAGAGCACGTTCACAAATCGCCTCGCTAGGAAGACATTGGCAAATCGTCAGTGTGATAACGCCCATACCTACTACTTATAGTGCTCGTTGCGTAAGTTAACAAAAAAAAATAAGGGCACTTGCACCACAAGATGCGTTTAGGGCTAGAAAATATTTAAAACATAATTCTGACTGTCATCTTTAAAAGGTTGGCAGAAAAAAACGATGCTTTAAATTAGTTTAGCGCTAAACGTAGGTATTTAGTGATTTGCGGCTAGCGAGCCTAAGAAAGCGAAGTCACATAATTTAAAGCATAAAGCGTCGTGCAGACCAGCGCGACGCGACTCTAACAAAACTATTTCTAAGAAGACTTCACGCTAGTCTGCACGAGCCTTAATGGATAATGGATAGAAACTTTTTGAATTTCGAAGTGATGTGTAGAGAATTTCTCTGTAACAACAAAATAAACTTTCGTACACGTTTTAGATTCGTAATGCTCTGCTACAAAAAAAAACGCTGTCCGGAAACGCTGTCAGGGAAAACGCTGTCAGGGATGTTTCTTTCAATGGCATACCATTGAAAGAAACATCCCTATACCAAATTTTAGTTAATTTAACATTAGTTTAATAGAATGTTACATTTAGATTTATTAAACATAAACTGTTACTTCCAAGATTTCAAATTAGCAACAACCAACAATGCATAGAATGTAATAGAAATAAAAGTGTACTAATTAAATAAAATTATAAGCAATTACTTATACCAAGTTAATGTAAGAATAAATAAACGTATCCTGTTAAATGTGAAACTGGAAGGAAGTAATTCACAATACAAGTAATTATAATAGCACTTTCGATACCAATTTATTACTACGGCCTATTGTTAGCATGCAAGGTTCGGAATTTGCAAAATAAATAAATTCTAAGTTTCTAATTACATATCTGTCTAAGTTTAAAATTAATATTACTATTGCCATCCAACGTGGCAATGCTGCCAGCCTTTTGGGCACTTTTCCCACTGACAGCGATGCGGACGAATTTTTTGATGCCCAGTGAGTTCTCCCTTAATTTTTTTTTTTTGTTGTGTCATGTTTTTGCCTGTGTATACTTGTACATAATTTATATATATTAGTGTAAAATGTTTATTATATTTAAGATGATACATACTACTAATATACAATAGATATAATTCATTTAAAAAACAAAATAATTTCAATATTTACTAAGCAAGGCACACCAACGACTTATTTACAAGGATAGTAACAATAGCTAGTCACTATGTAAATAGAGTCTTTGATACTATGTAAATACATGACATAAAGGCATGCACAACATTTTTTAAAAAAAACATCGTGCTTGAAGCTACTAGTTATATATTTTCTCCTCAATAAATCAAAATTAATTAATAACTCCTTTGTTTCATGATGCCTAATTTTATTAACTTTCACGAATACATCTGCCTATTTATGTAGTTAAATTATCTGCATTATGTCCCAAGTTCCTAACTTGAGACATAATACATTACATTGAACTGACATAACACATAGGTATTATTGAGCTAATGACATAAATTCTGACATTGACTGACATTTTGATGACCTAATTCACTATTGTCTGTTCATGGCACTCAGACAGCTCAGGGTCTGTGAATAGATTACTAGTGCACATAAGTGTTTATGAAGCTTCATCTCCACTTATATTATAATGAATTAAACTTTGTAAGTTTGAATGTAGGAGGTAATCTCCGAAACTACTCATCCTATTGAAAATTATTATTTTCTTAAGATAAAAAAATATTTATTTGGACACTATTCCCGAGTGCCATAGAATATGTTTTTCAACATACTTGCTCGTAAAGTGGCGTTTATTTAACCACTTTTAGGTTCATAATGCAGTGTATTAATCACGCGTGGTTTTTACTTTATATTCTCGCACTAGTGCGGTAATGTGCGCCACAGATAGGTAACTAATCTGAACTTGGTCACGACTCGCCAAAAGCAATCACATTGAACTTGCCTGGGAATTGAACGCGATATCTACGTGTCACTGATTAAAGACGCACTAAATAGGATACACGTATTATCACACCCACTTTTAAATCCTATGCGTGTTTCTTAACTTTTATTTAAACTATTATATTTAACAATAAAAGCGAAAACTGGGATGGATTATGAATTTTTACAAACGTCAAACGACCGACCATAGGCGACCGACATCCTTTTTTATCTCGACTTAATTTATCTTGTCATTGAAATGCCAGTGATTGACATCATAAATATCGACTATTTGTTCAAGGAGTATTTATTACTCCTTTATTGAAAAAGAAACCAATTTAGTAGTAGTAGCAGTAGGATATTATACTGCTTTAACACAGAATTTGTTACGACTCATAACGATACAACTCATATACCTTCAAAAACAGCACGGATTGGCGTGAATTTGAACCAACGTATAGCCCAACGTCGTCATACAAAACAGAAGGAAAATCCAATCATATCCGCTTCAAGTGATCTAAAATCCGCCGAGCTAACTAAACAAATAGATACAATTTATCGTTACCCACTTGTCGAAATACTCATTATAAAATGTTTTTGTCCTTGACATTAAACATATCTGAGGGAAGAAGTACGAGCAGAGAATATGTGCTACACCAGTGGTCACCAATAAGTTTTATTTAGGCCTTGCGTATTTTTGTGTTTTCTTGGAAATCGATAATTTTGATCTGTATAGTAAATACCTAGTTCTATTACTCCCGAAAACATTTGCAGCTTCATGCGGCTTGCGTCTCGCGTCTATCTGATGTCGTGTCGACGACAGAAAATACAAAGCGTGGGCTTTATTCAATTACTCAAAATTTTTAGATTAAGTTTTTCTTATAAATTTTACTGTTTAGGTACTTAAAATCCGTACAAAATAGGTCGGCGGTCCGGATCCGGACCGCGGTCCGCCAATTGGTGACTCCTGAGCTACCATCTGTGAACACGTCTCGTATTATTTGTCAGGTAGGTATTGGGTTAGCATAAGCAATTTCTTTTATAATCTTTGATATACCAAACGTACCTAGGTACATGCATGCTAATGTTTTTTAAGTCATCATTTATATCAAATTTATTTCGATTATAGTTTGTAACTACACGTTTCGCAACGAGTGCAAAATTTGATTGTATTCATATCTTTTTCGTTTTCACGGTTTAATATAGGAACATATTTTTTATTTGAAAGTTACTCAATATAAAAAATACTGATGAAACACTACTAAAAAAATCGAAACATCGATAGCATCAAAACTTAAAGATATTACTGCATCAACCATAGACGATTTCTAGCGGCCATTGTTGTTTGGCAAATTTTGCAACGTGACATGGCAGTATGGAATTAGTAAGTACTATCATGTCAACATGGAATTTGTATTTAATAGAAATTGACTTTCAATACATGGAACTAGTATGAACTTCAATCGTATACTATTAAATGAGCATTCTCTATTTTCACCCGAGCATAGATTTGCGCTTTTTTTAATCTCATCGAAAAGACATCTTGCCGCGTGGGTAATTCTTGCCTTTTTTATGCCTACTGTGTAAATAAATAAAATATGATAAATTAACATAATATTTCATCAAATTATATATTTTTCACTGCATATTAATCTTAATTTGCGCATTCAAAATATTATTTTGTGTTTATTATATTTTTTATAAAGGTTGTTCAGCAGTTTTGCCAGTGCCTTTATTAGCACCTGCGCGCGCATCGCTAGCCATCGCTAACCAGCGCGCCATTTTCCATAAATATTTATTTTGTTATCATTCTCGTTATGTGGTTACTTATTATCAAAAAATATACGAAATTTAAAGTATTGTTACCAAACGACGCGCGACGTAGAAAAGTGTTTAAAAGAAGCTTGGGATACTCAGTACCTAGCAACACAGGTCAGTTGAACATTATAAATCTAAATTTATCATCTCTATAGTTATGTTATTGTAGCATAAGTTCTTACAAAAAGTCTGTTTTTTTCCTCGCAAGTGTGTTGAAAAATGTCGTATGAAACGCGTGTGTATTGATCATTACCCACTCGGCTACATTATCGCCCTGTGTGTAATGACCAACACAGCACTTCTTCTTCTTCGTTTTGCTCTTGATAGAGCGGTTGTGATCGTTTTTTAAATTAATTCATACTCCTACACAAAAATAATCTAAATCATATTCAAATGCAAATTTTTAAAAGGCCTACACAATATCCGCACTCCAGTTATACCACCAAGGGCACTTATCCACTCGATTTCAGTCGTAAATCCTCGCGTTCCGGCAACGTGATTGGTTGGATTAGTTGAATTAGAACCGAATTGGACGGTAAAAATGCCATATTGGCGACTCCGGTCACGCATCGTGTATGAAAAAGATACAGTAACATGACATTGTAAAAGGTTGTTATGTGGTTACGTGCAATTTTCGTGCCCCAAATTTTCGATGGTCGTAACGATGTGCCCCCAAAATATTTTATTGCATTCGTAAAATGGGTCTGGTAATTTCCATAGGATTGAGATAATATTTTGATATTTCACTGGTAATAGGGACCTTTCATTTTACGTGGAATTATACAATAAATAAACCTTCGTTGTCAAGAATATCTCTGTTATTTTGAATTTAAATATTTTGCATTATTATCAAGGGTGCCAGAAATGTCAGAAATATATAAAAGTGTTTTTGACATCTATTAGAAAATGAAGTGATCTTCTGTAAATGATGTCAGAAATATAAAAATGTTAATCAACCCGTCCATAAACATTTAGGAATACCTTAAATTATTAATGGATTATCTACTTTATCCTTGCTAGCCGGAATAACATTTTATTATAATTCACAGACTCGAGTAACGTTAGCACGCGTATCATGACAACCATAGAAACGGGTTTTATCGACGGAAGAGTAGACAAAATTACAGATTGTGATTGTTTATCTGTTCTTTTGTCTATTCTTCCGTCGACAAAACCCGTTTCTATGGTGGTCATGCTAAGCGTGCTAGTTGCTAATCCTGACGTTACCCTTTTGTTGCCATTAAAGATAGACAGATATGAACAAGATTATTCCTTTCTTCTAAGCTAACGAAATTACTATTGTAATTCAAAGCGTAGTTTCACCTACTATATTTTTAGATTATAGATTTAATCTCTGATTAAGAAATAACTGAATTTAATAAAACCGAGTTGTCAGGCGCATTAGAACATAATATCAAAGGTTCAGTGCCCAGAAGTGTTAAATTCAGTCTCTTTGAGGGATGAGGTCTGCAATGAGGAAATCCTTCAAAGAACAGCGGTGGCTAGGCTTAAGAGATTAGCAAACTGTGTCGACACCCTTGTTCGAAGTAAGGCTTGCTTCTATACGGCTGGCATACATGAATGAGGAGTCGCATATATTATGTAGGTGTAGTTTCAATGACGCCGTTCAAACATTATGTCGTGAGTTCAAACATCAGCGTCGTGATTTTATTTCATAAAAAGAGTTTTATTATTACACTACGGGAAAAACTTCTGAAATAAATAATTTTTTGCCCAAAATATTGTCAGTATAAAAGATTGGATTCCGAAATCGGTTCAACCAAAGTTAATCCACTTATTAACGAGAAATATTGAAATAATACAACTTTTTAAAACGTGCTGCATTGTCTGTCACCAACGATTAAACCTCTACAGAATGTCGACGATTTTGCGTCGGAATATTAAAATTAAAAATAATTGGCCAATGGCATCTCGGTCGAAATTTAAAATACGTGGCAACGTTAACGTGTTTAATTAAATCCTTGTGAACATTTCTGAACCAATTAATAAAAAAACGATATAAGCCGAATAAATCCGAATTATTCGAACCGTTGATTGCTTGTCGTTAATCACAGTCATCGCAGCCGGCGCTGCCTTCAATATTAATCATACACTCGTTATCTGCAGTAAATCTGGGCTGGCGCACTGAACACTAGTTAAATTGAAAATAATTTCAGCTTAAAACAGGAACGGCCCGTCCGCTGCCTGTTAAATATTTGACCGTAGATTTTCTCCCGACCATCTAAAAACAGGCTTTTCGTTATTAAGATCGTGAAGGTAATACGTAAAATAAATATCAACATTTAGAGAATTACACATAACTCAACACCACGCCTGTAATCCCATTGGGGTTAGGCAGAGGTGTACACCCAAATTTTGCCATTTATGTTTAAGGCTCACGTAATAGAGGGCGCGCCTATTGCCATCAACCGGGCATAAATCTAGACTCCGGGCTGCTACTTAGAAATTCCTGATGGAAAAACTCAATAAAACTTTGCCCGACCTGGAAGTAGAACCCATAACCTCATGCTCAGTTAGCGCTTGCGGCCACTAGACGAACGAGTCAGTGAACATTTAGAGTATTGTTTTTAATTCTTCCTATTCTCATGAAAGGCATGGTTCATGATTATTAAACCTCCATTCAGGCGTACGGATTAATAAGAATGTATTAACGGCTCGGCAGGCTCCCACTAATTACATCCGAGACCTGAGATCCTGGTCCATTGTCGATGCCCAACGCAGTTTTAATGAAGCATACTTTGAATCTTTTCAACGTGAACTAAAGATCGCTTGAACCAAGGTGAAGCAATTTTAAAGTTTCTAGCTACACGGAAGAAAATGGTCCGGGGAAGTTTGACTGCTCTTAATTATTGTCAGTTGGTTATCGTGGCTAGTTGGAGTTCGGAACTCTATAATCGTATATCGGAGAAGTACAGTTACTGTTCTCTCCTGTTTTATAGTTGTAAAATACATTTTGTTCGTAGGGGGAATTACATTACAGAGTTAAGGTACATGAGGTGTTTAATACTTTATAACGAAACTGTAGTGTTTTTTAAATATTTTATCTATATAGATGGGGCAGCAAGGACTTTACCGTTGAAGGTACAAGAAAACAGTCTTATTTTTTTTTAAGTTTTTTGCGATTTCTGACTTTTCTAGTACAAGCCTAAGTTGGTCCGATAGAGTTCATTTGTTCCTTATAAGAAACAGGATCAATTGGCATCTAAAGAAGATTCTGTGACTGGAGACCAAAATTTCTCAAAAAAATAAGGACAGTCCCCTAAAACCGTTTTCCTGCTACAACGTTTAAGGTACCTACCTGCCCTTAATGCCCCATCTCAAAAATCCACCCCGTCTAAACACGGTTTATACTCTTTCATAAATGCGACTAGTAACCCTTTTTTATGATGACCTATATAGGTACACAGCATATTATAAAAACAGAAAAAATATACAACGTTTAGTAAAATTTTACTTTTATAGTTTTGATATAAATGTAATGACAGATTCAACCCTACAAAATGCCCCAGGCTACATTACTACAGTAACATTAAAAAAATAAAATAACAAGCCAGCGGTGATGTCGACAGCGGGTGTAGTTATTTTATGCTCGCTGAATTTATACCTACATTTTAATAAAAATTCAAACATTTTATTATAAAAAAAGGATAATGTTTGTACTACTCAGAAACAGGAGCCAAAGGTTGATTTGGCACCTCAAGAATTCGAACTGTAAATTTAAAATATTTTTTTTTTCTTTTCTGTTCCAAAATTAAAACTCAAGAACCATCGCAGCAGTCTCATTTTACTACCAACCACGTGACCCAACCCTCCTGCCACTACTGAAAATATCACACTGCCGCCGCTGCGCCGCACGAACTTAATACGCTTGTGCGACGCCACCCTAAGTCTTCAAATTAAACTGTCCATCAAAAACCACCCTAGTTATCGTAAATCACAGTTTATACGCGCATGCTCGTAATTTCTTCGTAATACCCATTATTAGTGGAACGATGCTCGAATCTGGTGAAAGATCGATATTTTGCTTAAATTATGCATGAGACTGTGTGAGGGATCCTTTAAAATTGTTACTGTAACGGCTTACGAAGAGCCGCGAGATACTTTTGTGAGCGTTTATTATTTTTTGTCAGACCTTATTTTGGTGTTAAGTTGTTATTGTTATGAGGGATTTTGCTTGTGATTATGATGAATGACACGAATTTTATAGATGTGTGTGAAACTAAATTATTGTTTCTGGTATATATCAGGTTCTTGCTGAACTGCAACCTTCAAGGAGTAATTAAACGGTGGAAAGAAGCTACTGGTACCGATAAGTAATTGGAAAATTGTCTTATTCATTTACGTAATAACAAAAACAATCTTTGAAAACTATTTCACATTTTTATCCATTTTCCTATGTATTAAGACACAAACTTTAATCAATATAGCTACAAAACCTACACGATTTACGTGTTCGGTACAAAATATATAACACAACAGCCTTAACAAAACATTTCAAGCGGAAAATTCGATATCTTGAGCTAGAGCATTGATGTGCGCTTACATATTCATGAGCTATGCCAAGCTTGGCACGAATAGTTGGTACCACTACACAAAATGACGGCTGTCACCGATCTACCTTTGAAACTTGGCAACACAGTAGGATAGGGTTAACATTTAATAACTATATCTGTGTTAAGTTTGCCTCGCCGTTTATTTCATGCCAAAGACGTTACTCTCTCAAATTTGATATCTTGAGCAGAGCATTCATGAGCGATGAGAGAATTCAAGATGACAATGTGATAGTGTTTTAATTTCGTATGAAAGTGTTGCTAGATCTTTTCATTTCTACCCTAAGTTAGGGACTTTACCAATGTTTCTATTAATTTATTTTAGCGTGCTAAACGTTGAACACTTTGGCCCTATTGGACCATAACCAATATTTGTGAAATACTTGAGTAAAAGACCGCAGGCGTTTGATAAAAATAAAAGTTACCTATGAACAGGAAATTATTTATATTTCAGATAAAACTGTAATTTACTTTATCAGATTGGTTGGTCACGATATCCTATTTTTGTTTTCTAAGTAATGTAATAAACGATCTAGCTACAATTTGTTTACGGACCAGAATTACAAAATTATTATTCGTATTCCTTTGAAGAATACAAAGAAGACAAAAGTCGATTAACACTTCAATTTTTGAAGTCTAAATGATTGAGGGAAATATTTAATTTAAATCGGAAGAGATGAGAAATTAAAATAATATTATCTCTTAGCTATTATATGAAATGCTGAAATACAATTTATCGAATAATTTTGTGTAAATTTAGATGATATGTAAAAGTAGCAGGGTTAATAGAATTTTGTCGCTTACCGTACAATAGAGTAGGTAGGTGCTCTGGTTGACTTACTGTGTCAGCTCTAAGATGATAGGTAACAAATTTAATAACAGATAGATGCTACATAACAAATCAATTAGCTGAATACACTTCCGAAAAATTGTCATGTTGCATTAGCCTTCAAACAGCTTTATCTTTCATTGAGCGATGTATGATTCACCCACGTGCATTTCCCTATCTAGCACAAACGTGACCTACACATTGACGTTCATTCTCCGTTTGACAAAAAATGTCAATCAAAATGATATGCAAAATCTGTATAAGTTATATTCCGCCAAATAATAAGTTCTTTATTTCTCCTCACAATGACAAGCTTATCCTAGGTTTAACATATTATTTGTTTTTTTAGCAATTTGAGGAGCTGGTGTCTTATTTAGGAGTAAAATTCCTGTATTACAAATCACCAGGTCCCCACCCCACGGAAGAACAGAAAGTTTTACTTTTTTAAATACTAGATATAAGGTACGATCCAGAACGCAGCACCAGTGTCCCTGTCCGCAAAAATATGCACATTCAGAAGGTGTGATAAATATAATGCAACATCAAGCCTGATTCCATTTGTGTAATGGAATCAGGCTCCATGTACAACACCTCAGTTAAAGTCAAATTAAAAAATAAAAATTAAATCCACATACTATATAAATATCTTCGTTCCTTACCCATAAAAAATAACTACATTTCTTCTCAATAAGAAAGATTTCCCAAAATAAAACAGATTTACTAGTCGATGTGAATTTCAATAAGCACTTATCGCAGCATGCAGACTGGCAAGTATCGTCAGTCTTCAGTCTACAGCTACGGTCCCTACGGAGCTTCACTGGCTGTACTGGCGTGCATTCGCTTTCCAAAATATTTACGAAGAAATACAATTTTAACGCTGTGGTATTTCTGTGTTCGAGATCGGTTCAGCATGAGAAAGTTCATTGTAAAGCCTCACTTAAACGATGCAAGTTTATTGCCTGTGGCATACAATAAAATTGAAGTAACAAATTACTGGCATCGTCTAAACAACACTATTTAGATAGTGCAACTTCCATAGTTGCTTCAACATAAAGTTTGCCACAGGCAATTAAATTGCCCGGACTCCACCAAAGCGGAGTCGAGACGAGAGAAGAGGAGATATGTTATTGTGAGATGTATTCACATATCTCGTCTCCACTCAGCTTCAGTGGATACCACTGAACAAAGATGTATCATATTTGTATGGCGTGATCGAAGTGGAGATGTGAGCTGTGCCTCGCCGAGCTGGGCGGCGGTACAAAGTGAAGTTGTGAGCTGTGCCTCGCAAGCCGGCGACAGCGCGCAGCAGAGACGAGAACAAGGGGCCTACTCCCTAAGCGCAATCCGTAGTTTCTGCCATAGTTACGGGCTCCTCGAGCTCCGTCTAATTTCCGAGACGGAGAACTAAACGCCCATAACTTCGTCCGAAACTACGGGTTTCGCTTTGGGAGTATTCCCCCAGATGTGAGACGCGTGTCACGCCGCTAGTTCCCCCGCATCGCACAACCCACCCGCTCTAGCCAGTAAGAAAGAAGGAAAGAAAAATAGGTTTATTTGTCGCAGAAACACGTGCATACAAAAAAACAACAATATAAAAATATAAACAACAGAAATATTCGGCAGCTGCACGTCATGACTGTGACAAGAAGGCTCAGGCCGGGGCAGTACACTTCTCTGCTCCGGTCTGGCCAGTACACATCTCCGTACAGCTACGGTGGATACACCCTAGCTGAAAAACATCTCCGCACATCTCCGCTTTGTTGGAGTCCGGGCCTAAGGGCTCTGTCAACAAATGGAATCCTCGAAATTCAAAATCAATTCGCATTCTTCATGCGTGATTCTTTTTATTCCCTTCTAATTTGGCCGTTGCATTTTAACCATTATCTTCGCGTTATCCTTAAGATTATCATTATAATGCCTAACACCTTTAATTTTTTAAAAAGTATACTAAAGATACAAACACGCAGTAAGTATTACTGAATCTCGTTTATACTTAAGCATTCCTGTCTAAGTCTCTTACATAAGTTCTCGTAATACTTCCAAAAAGTAAACAGTTTTAATTCAAGTCAAACCAGTGGACCACCTGTTGACTTTGAGCCGAAAATGTTATGAATGCTTGAAAACCGAATCGATTTACTACTAAAGCTAATCTTTTAGTAGTCTCGCATTCGGTATTTTTCTTCACAATTTCTTGAAATGGCAAGTGGTTAGCATAAGCGTAATCAGCCTACATATCATTTATGATATACGTATATGTCACGTGTCTTCTAATTTTTGGTTCTAGGACATGCCGGTTTCCTCACGATATTTTCTTTCACCGTTTTGAAAACAGTGGTGATGAAAAAATTTACACAAAGTAAAGCGCCTGACAGGGTTACCACAGGGCCACCACTGCTCTCGTGGCTCGTTATACGAGGTAAATTATGGCTAAGACTATCATAATTTTATTAAACTAATAGTCATAAAATAAATACTGATCTTAAAAAATACATCAGTTCCAATCGTAGTATACACAATAATAGCTATTGATCAAACTAATTACCTACTGAAACTCAGCAGGTAATTAATTTGGTTTTCAATATCGCACCTGCCTATCTTTTTCCCAACTACGTTGGGATCGGCTTCCAGTCTAACCGGATGCCTCCACAACCCAGTTACTGGGTAATACGATACCCCATGGCAAGACTGGGTATAAGATTTTCGGGCTACCGACGACCCGTAACGACTGTCAAAGATCTACAAATGACAGCCGGAACCAACAGGCTTAACGTGCTTTCCGAGTCATGGAGGGATCTCGACATGTAATGGATGGTCACCCATCCACGGACCGACCTCGGCAAGCGAAGCTTAACCGTCGATCGACCCGTGCTGCTGCCTTTATTTAGCCACGAGCCCCACGAGATGAGTTTCGATATCTAATAATGATAAAACAAAACAACGGTTTGGTTATTAGTAGTGAAGCTTAAATTAAAAACATTGTAGGTAATACATAAACTTACATAGGTACACAAAAATACAATTAACCATGAAATGAACGTGATATGTCTGGCCGAACATCAAATTCTAAACAAACAATGCAATGGCTTTTGCAAAATGTGCAAGGAAATAAATAATGTAACATGAATGAAGTAAGAACTGAATATTCACTTCGATGATTGACATTCGAATACCTACATAATTCAAGTAATCTCGTCAGACTTCGCACCTGTGAATGACAAGAGGTGCCCCTGTCATTCAAAGACTATATTGCTTTACGTCATGCCCCACCTTTCGGGCGCTACAGCAAAATAAAAATAGTCATTGGTAGGTGTGGTAGGTACTTGAATAAAAATTATCTGACTGGATTTAAAATGATAAAAATGTGACTTTGATTGCCAGAAACGGACATCGTCGCCGAGGGACGCCCTTTCTTAGGCAGCTCTAAGAAATGCTGGCGTGGCGACTGAGAAGCGGTTTGGGAGATTGGCCAGAGAAGGATAGGGAACGGCAGAAAGCAATGGTGAGAGACCTTTGCCAAGCAGTAGGACAAAACAGGTTGAAATATTGTTTCGATCTTACTCGTAGACGTAGATGATAAACCCTTTTTTTTTTTTTTTTGTTGGGTGGGAAATTATCAAATAACTTCTCCCGCTCTGGGTGGAGCGGGAGGGCGTGTCAAACTCTTACTGACTAAAACCCACCCGTGTTCCTTCCGTTGCCTTTACGTTGCCAGGGGCCACGGTATCCCTTTCGGACTTTCCCGCAACCCCGGCTGGCATCGGTCCTATCGGACCCCTTCCGTTGTGCTGACATCTCTTTGAGGCGCGCGTGGAACACAACGCGCCGTCGACCCGGGCCTGGTCCTTATCGGACGGCGAGCTACCCATTGCTCACCGTCCGCAAGCCCGCGCCTATGGTGGCCGGGAATCGGCCTGCGATTCCCGACGCCCAGGGCGTCTCCTGCGGCGGCTAGGGGCGTGAGGGCGCGAAATTTGCCTCTCCCTCACGCGTTCTGCCTCCTCCTTCGCGAGCATTACTGCTTCGCAGAAGGAGGTGACGGCCTCCCATGGCCTCTCGCTCCGTACCATGGCCTGGACTAGGGCCGGACGCGAGAGATCCCCGCCGCCGATAGATCCCCGCCGCCGATGATAAACCCTTAAATTTTGATGTGTCACAATTACCGTTTTTCATCATGACGTCATTACTTTTCTCCACAAGCAAGTACAACACATGGTTCTAGGTCTTAGCTCTACCGTTCTAACGTTCACATTCTAATCCCTCAATTTATAAAAAAAAACCTGCAATTTACCTACATTTTTGTAATATTTTTTTTTTGCTGATTAATCTGAGATAAGTTTGCGACTTCAATCTGAAGGTTTTTCATTTAAGTACCTACGAGAATTGGCCTTCTGTTTTCTGGTCAAACCAGAAAAAAGATTGACCTACTATTTACTTGATTTGCGTATATTTTAGCAATGAACTAGAACAGTTCTTATATAAAAACACCTACTTAATTTAGTATGAGAAAATATCACATATTACAACGTACGTAAGATGTAGTTGAGGAAAAAGATGTGTATTGTTGGGCCACAAATATGTTTATAAATGTAGGTAGGCATTGGCACTGTAATGGAAAAAACGTAATTACTTAACGCTTGTGACGAGAAAATTATCTCGTTTATTCGACACATCGTGAGGCAACCGACATGCCTCAGTGATATACCTCAACGGCATGTGAAGCCAAATGCCATGGGCGGCATAAAAACTCTGACAACAGGTTAGTCGCTAACCACACGAAAAATAAGAAAGATGAAAATCACACTTACATAATACATAGCCTTCCGTTTTTCCCAAGCGGAAGCAATGATACCCCATTGGGGATTACACAACGGACAAAAGAAAGAGGTACAAGTCGTGGAAATAAAACCAGACAGAATATACCTAGATCGCCTAGCCTTGGTCTAAAACCAATGACTTGTCCTACGTGAATAAAGCTTTAATATCCAATAATACTAAATTATGAATGTTAATCTGGAACTATTGATACAGAACGTTATCTCAACCACAAAAATATACCTCTACTAAATTCGGCTGGCATAATAATTAAGTAACAGGCGCTCTATCAAGGTTGTGCGGGTTCTCGGGTACCCTAATAGCTGTGGTTTCGCAACACCCAGTTGTTCCAGTTTCAAGCCTAAAGTCAAAGTACAAATTATTTAGGATTTGTGTGTCATAATGTCATAATATTTGATCATATAATGGTTACACAGGCGTTAGGAATTTTACCCTGAACCAGCCCGATACAATTACGTAGATACTATCTTATATTGTGAGCTTGTAGCTAAACTATTAGTCCGCTGACAATAGCTGAGATGTCAATAAGTTCAGTCATAAAGATAAATGCTAATACCTAGAGAACAATTTTATTACCATAAAGAGTTTATCAAACTCTTAATTGTTCTAAATCTGGCGTTTATGTTCAAATATACGTCCTATCGTATATGGGAGTGACACGTGCATAACAAGCCCATGTTTTATTGCAAAAAGCAGTTAGTTGTCAACAGTGAATCACTGTCTGCCATTCGGTTAACAGCCGCACGGAATGTGAAATTAAAATTGGAACGTTCAATTTGAATAGCACGTGCTTTGGAAGTAGGAGAGGCTGTGGCAGTCGCATAGCGACGCGCGCTTGCGCAACCGCGAGGCAGGTGCCTGCGGGAACGAATGAAATGCCAAACATTAAATGCATTCATACAAAACCGGTCTAGTAAATACTTTACCGGAATCCGCAACGCCACAATTAACGCAATTGTTTTTCTCTCGCTGTTCGAAATCAATTGAGTGCCGCCGTAATTATCAACAAATAACACTGGGCGATAAAATACATTTTAATAATTTAGAGCATACGAACCTTAACAACGGCTCGTAAAGCACGATATCTTAAGCCATGTACCTATCTCTTTAACGCAATCATGTCCGAGATTTAAATCCTAGGAGCACGCCAATAGTGCACGTAGAATTTCGACACAGGCCATTCGTTACACGAAATAATTGTCAATATCAAACGGGCGTGCTATTTCCGATCGTTTCCGATTTATCTAGACGGATAATACTGTAATAGTATAATAGGAAATCCTGCCTATATTAGGTGCCTTTCCAAATCGCAATGATAATAAGGTTGCGAAATATCGAGCGATACTGTGGGAGTCAGTCGTCGAGGTTAATGTCGTGGGGAGCGGGTCTAAGATCTTATTCAACGCGACTGGACCTCTGAGCTGGACACCGGGCACGTAACGTTAATTCACACGTCGCTTTTGAACTGTCTGTATTTATATTAAATGCACATACACGTATTCTGTGTAGATGTTCCTCTGCACGAATATTATAGGTCTGTTGTATTCGTAATGATTGTGTCCGTAGATGACGTACAACTTGCGTGCAAAACGCGATTAGCTATATGTTAATTTACCTGTTAGTCGTGTCATAAAGCCTTTAGTTTAGGGTCGTACAAAACAAAAGGTAATTATAATTCCCAATTAATAGACGTTTTGTCAAAGAAACTCTTGCAAATAAATATGAGCTGGGATAAAAATACCGACTCATTAGCCAGTTACCTATGGGACCTAACACTGTCCCTTTACGAAACCCTAGTTAATTTACTTAGGAAATTGTGCAAATGTTATTTAATGTAAGTGTATTTTCGAAGAATAGGTTTAACACAATTAATTGTTAAGACTATGATTGTTGAGTAAAACTAACAATTCTTAGTAAAATACTACAATTACAAAGGCGAACACCAAAACGCATAACTCGAAACGCACATTTGTCACTAAGACATGACTTTTCATGCCAACTCCAAGCAAAGCCCTATTCTATCGACTCTGTAAATCCAAATGTGTTCATTAATATTTCTATGAAACGTTCGACATAGCCAACGCCTTGCGGAACAAATCTGAATCACGCTAAGTATTCGCTCTTACATAATAAATTAACACAAGTTTTATATCCGAACGGAAGTTGTCGAAGGAATTCACTACTAAAAATTTGTATGTATGCGACTGTTAATTTGTCCAACATAAATTACTATTCTTTTATTGCAAGAATTTTCGATAGAATTCCTGTCGGTCTATATATTTACATTTTTTTATCGTGTAACTATCCATTACTTTGTTGGTGATATGAATTGAACTGCAATTGAATGAATATTCATAACAACATAAAAATCCAGTGCTGAATACTAAAGCTGCATCGATAAACAGTGTCAACAAACAACTCACAAACTTTATTTCCATAATCCTTATAATAATTGACAGGCTAGTTTGTGATTTGTTAATTAGGTCATTATACTGTTAAGTTACTAAGGGCATGTGGCTAAGTAATAACAGCCCTACAGGTGGATTGATCAGGTTAAGCTACGCTTGCCGCGGATAGTCCGTGGATGGGTGACCACCTTTATATACCAAGACCCCTTTGTGCCTCGAAAAGCACGTCAGGCCGTTGGTCCCTATATTTATAGATCTTTGACAGTTGTTACGGGTCGTCAGAAGCCCAAAAATCTGACATCCAGTCTTATCAAGGGGTATCGTGTTAGCCAGTTACTGGATTGTGGACGTCAGATAGGCAGTCGCACCATGTAAAATACTGGTATTCAGCTGCTTCCCGTTAGACTGGAACGACGACGCTGCGACCCCAACATAATTGGGGAAAGGCTAGGCAGATAATGATGCTATTAAGTAACTAGTGCTTGAACAAGAACAATTTCTCACCCTTCGAGGATCGAGGATTGTAGGAATTAAACACATCTCTTGCAAGACTAACAGATGTTAAGATGTTGAATGCTAAGTGGTTCATTTCGATATTCATGTGTAGCTAAACTACAGCTATCCTACGACACAGATTTATCGTCTGAAGACAATAATTCCGACAGCCATAAAATAAACACTCAATTAATTATAACATTTACTATCCTAGGAACGTCCTAACTTATTGGCCTCATTGAACTCATAACTCACAATTTTCCAAAATGTACATGTAAAACAACCTTGATATCTCACACCACACCCTGTAACCCTACAAATAACTAAACCAGGTGCTAATACTTCCACAACGCTATACCATTACACGTCCGATAGCTCGGGTCGTAAATACCAGCCACACGCGGACGTAAATCAATTACCCACGACAGAACGTCAAACTAGCTTTATTGTTGGCTACGTGTTTACAGGAGTTTTCAAACGTTCACTAACACGTGAACGGGTTACGTTCTGGCTAACGATTCCGATATTTACTTTTAACTGGTGTTTTTGGACATTTTTTTATTTGTCGTTATTTTATTTTTTTTGGGATTCGTTTTTTGAAATGTTTATTGTCTCTGCGTCGTTAGTCTGGTTCATCATAATATTGGCTTCGTCCGCTTACAGCTGAACATCGTTTCTCAATAATCGTGATGGTCATAAGGGGTACCGGAGAATAGTGACCTATTACTGCCCCACTGCCCCTGCAGTGGGACAGTAATAGGTAAAAGGCTCACACAGAGTTCACATGAGCATTGAACACCTCGCTTGCTCAAGACGGGTTGGCGATTTCAGTCTTACATTAATAATAAGTACAGGTTTCCACACGATATTTTCCTTCACCGATGTCAGTGATATCCATGCTAAACTTAGAAAGTACATATGAATTGAAAAAATCAAATTGGATACAGTCACAAATCATAAAGGATATTCATCATAATCCTGGCAAACAATTGGTTACGCCACCTGCGTCTTGAATTTATTCCGTAGTCGCTTTACATGTTCTGTAGTAACAATGCTTAGAACCACATAGGGTGTTAGTGGGTATGCAAAGGAGCATTTTAAATATTATATAAATATAATAAATTAAAATCTTTATTGCACCACATGATCCATAAAAATAAAACAATAATTTACAATAAAATTGCAACAAACATTAACTCACACCTTTCTTCTCTCGCACATAAAAATTAAAATAATAACATTTACTTGGCTATTTCAACCACCGATTGTAGGTCTTGGTAGCATGCTATATGTATAACCAAAATGTAAAATCTGAATATTTGCACGGCTGAAATGCCGAATATAATGAAACCCATAGATCTTAAGCACTTATGTTAGCTACATAAATTCTTGCAAATAAATATATCATTCATTAATTCATTCATTCATTCATTCATACATTCATTCATTCATTATATACCCTATCAGCAAAGTACATTCAGGCCACATTTAAACAAACGTGCACGGTGCACCATTGCCGACCTACACTGACCGCTTAGCATCAGGTGATACAGTAGGTCACTTTTTCATAAATTTTTCAGAAGCAAAAATAATTGCCACATATTTTGTTGTATAAAAAAATAACGTAGATACATTATATTATTATTTTAAAGAATTTGTTCTCCAACTTACTGTCAAATTAAGTATCACCGAAATCACAACACTTGATTCCCGAATGCTAAGCAATCGAATCCTTGTTTGTCTCTAAGTGTTGTACATAGGCCTTTATCTTTAACCTTTGTAACCCCATCTTTAAACCAAGCACGTCACTGCTACAAGCAATGTTTGTGCACGCTACGCTAATACTGCTATACATTGTGATTCTGATCAGCTTATAAGGGAAGCGATAAGTATAAATTTGATCAAACTTATAGGGCTTGACGTATAAATTCAACGAAATAATTTAACTTTTTATATCTGCAAAATAATCAACGTCAACTTAATGATACATAATAATACAATTACTTAATATTATTAATCAGGGCACATACAACTCTCAACCAATTATTGTGACAAAATTTTAAGAACCTCCAAATAAAACATTCGGTCTCCAATTATCGCTCATAACTTGTTGTATCCATTGTAACAGGGTCACACATGGTCGCATAAAAATACTAATTAATTCCTTACATTTTTCGTCCTAGCTAACTGCTGTGACATGTTTTTGTTAAATTTATTTAATTTTTATTAGATAAAAGCACGTTTTCAATGATTAATTTATATCATTGAGTGTATAATGTGTTTCGTTTGTAAATGTTCTAACAAAAAGTGTATTTTTGGCTCCGCTGTGCGAATGAATTATTTATCGAGGCCTGTTCATACATCAGGGCCCTTATCAATCGCATTAAACTCTTGTTTCGTGTACTATTGTGCCCTAAAAATGGTTAGCGTGAACGGTAGAGGCGATAAAAAAAAACATTTTATAAGTTAGCACAGACAATTTTTAGATCAATGTGAACACTATTTGAAAAGCAATATGGTCTAGTTTTTAGACAGGTGGGAATATGACACATGTCTTTAAAGGGCTTGTAGTTTTCCAAGTCATTAATTCTCGTGATTATTAGATAGTGTAATACGGCCACATTGGCTCTTATATCAACATAATGCTACTCGTAGTTTGTCGTTCGTTACTTCCGCTAGCTGTCAATTTGTAAGTGTCAATACTTATCTTGTAACTTAATCATTATTTTCGTCGGCTACGGAACGAGCTATGTCAGAATTATTTGTGAGGTAATGTAATCAATAAACCGACCTAATTATAATATTTAAATTTCTCACGCAGTAATCTTTCACGCTGATCGAGAATAAAAGCTGGACAAAGACTTTATTGATGCAGTACCTAATGAAGTCATTGTATTAACTAGTAACTTGATCTAGGAAAAAGATCGACTTTAATAACTTTTTAACCATGTTTTTTTCTGAGAAAACGCATTCTTGATTTGAAATACCCGACTACGGCGAAGCAAAAAGGAGGGTTATGATTTTGACCGGGATGTATGTATGTACGTATGTTTGTGGGTATGTTTGTTTATCTGTTCCTTCATAACTTCTAAACTGCTCATCATAATTTGAAAAATGAGGTATTATTGGAAGCATCTTGATTGTCCGCTGGCTATAGGGTATGCCGTTATAAGATTTAATATAGCGCCCTCAAGAGGACAATTTATCTGTTCGATTTATGCCCTGACCTGCCTTACCTGTATTCTGGTGTGCGTTCCGCGAGCTCGAGTCCCGTTTGGTAGTCGTAATTCCCACCACACGTGTGACTCCAGAGTTTTAATTTGTCTGTCTGTTATGTCTTGTTTTATGTACGACAGAAAAGTTATTTATTTCCTATAAAGTAAATTGAATACTACCAATGTTTTATAAAATAATATACATTGAAGCGCCTTTCACCCTAGGTTTGCCCAGAAGTCTCGCAACAATAGATCGGTAATTTATTGATTGTCTGTGCGGAAATTAGCGTGATTTAAATAAAAAAGGCAGCAGGCACATGTAACGTGTATGAGTTTTAATTTTGAAGAGAATAATGACACATGAATGTGCGTACAAGCACATAACAAAGTATAATAGTTTTACATAGGACAGAACACTTAAAGCTAAGACTAATTGCGTAGGCGCTCCAACATGCCCCCGGGCGTTGAAAGTCGTGCTTTCAACCAGACTTCTATTCTGAAGATACAGGTAATGGGCATAACCTGTTGAAGGCCCTCCTGATCACTCCAGTAGAGGTCTTGATATCCGCTACCCGGACAATTCCATCAGTACCTGGATGTACGGCGATGACTCTTCCTAGTCTCCACTTCAGAGGTGGAAGATTCTCCTCTTTGATGACCACCAAGGAATCCAACTTCAAGCCATCCTTGCAAGAACGCCACTTTGTCCGTTGCTGCAATTCTGCAACATACTCTTTACTCCATCTAGTCCAAAAGTGTTGGCGGAGTTGCTCAATACGATGGTAACGACTGAGATGGGTTGCAGTTTGGTCCTCACAATTCTTCTGTGGCAATGAAGTGAGCGGCCGGCCGACGAGAAAATGACCTGGTGTCAGTGGAGTGCAATCCGCAGGATCTGACGACAGCGGCGTTAGTGGGCGTGAATTGAATATTGCCTCAATTTGGGCTAATGTGGTGTTAAGTTCCTCAAAAGTTAAATTACATTGTCCCAACACTCGCTGTAAGTGATATTTTGCCGATTTGACACCCGCTTCCCAGAGACCGCCAAAATGCGGAGTATACGCAGGAATGAAATGGAATTTGATTCCATCATTAGCTATGCTTTCACTCAAAGCATCAGAATTCATTTTCAAAAATTTTGATAGCTCGTTATACGCACCAACAAATGAGGTACCGTTATCGGAGTATATGTGAACTGGCTTACCCCTTCGTGAGATGAACCGATACAAGGCTAATAAATAATTATGGCTCGTCAAGTCACTCACAAGCTCCAAATGCACAGCCTTTGTGGTAAAACAGATAAAAATTGCTATATACACCTTGACGAGTCTACATCCACGACCTTGACGACTAGCGCTCATAATAGGGCCCGCATAATCAACACCGGTACTTTCAAACGGGTACCCACCTGGAAGAAGGCGTTGCCGCGGTAGGTTACCCATCAATGGAGTAACAACCTTACCCTGCATGCGTTTGCACAGAACGCATCTATGGTAACAGGCTTTAGCTAAATTTCGTCCTCCTATAGGCCAATAGGATTCTCTAATCGATGCTAACAATAGTTGTGGGCCTGCGTGCATTAATCTTTTGTGCTCAAAATCAAATAATAATTTAGTAAAAGTATGAGTGGACTGTAAAATTATAGGGTGCCGTTTATTATATGTAAAATCTGAATTATCGAGACGTCCTCCGACACGCATTAGATTGTTGTCATCTAAATATACATTAAATTTTAATAGGACGCTCTTTTTTGGCAAACTAAGCTTATTTAAAAGTAATTTATGTTCGGGAAATGATTCTTGTTGACTCTGATAGAGTAAAATATTTAATGCTTTCTTTAATTCGGCATCAGATAAAAATTTACTATGTGGCGATTGGTGTTTACACACCTTAATGAATCGCAAAACGTATGCCATGGAACGTACAAGTCTTAAATAATTAGAAAAACGATTAAAATCCATAAAAAATGACTTATCGTTAGTGTCAAGGACAACATTTAAAGTGACATCAATTCGAGTTTCAGGGAGTGAGCCTAACTCTAAGCATTTAAATTGCGAAGGCCAACTACTTGAGTCTTGTTGGAGAAAGTCAGGGCCAGACCACCACATACCTAAACCCTGCAGATGACTACTATCCACACCACGAGATAGTAGGTCTGCTGGGTTTTCATTGGTTGGGACGTGCCGCCAGATGCAGTGACCCGCCTGGTCTAAAATTTCAGCGACGCGATTGCGTACAAATGGCTGAAGTTTCGAAGGCAATATCTGTAGCCATCCCAACACGATGGTCGAGTCAGTCCAACAAAAGACGCGCGAGAACTTCACACGAAGTGAGTTTAACACCTTCTCATACAGACGAGCTCCCACTACAGCGCCACACAACTCCAACCTTGGGATTGTAGTGGGTTTAATTGGCGCCACTCGACTTTTAGCCATCAGTAACCGAACGATGCACTCACCTGCATCATTAATACTACGAACATAAACGCACGCACCATATGCGCGCTCAGATGCATCTGTAAATATATGTAGTTCCAACTCCTTGTATGAATGACACACAACAATTCGAGGAATACGAACTTCATTTAAAACAGACAGAGATTTAATAATGGTCTGCCATTGTAATTTTATTTCAGGGGTCAATGGATCATCCCATGATAATTTATCCAACCACATTCTCTGTAGTAACATTTTCATAGTGATTACAAATGGTGACAACAGCCCCAAAGGATCAAAGATCTTTGCAATCACAGAAAGTAAATCACGTTTAGTATTACTATTGCAGGATATAGTTGAGCCTATGGAAAATACTAATTCATCTGAACTTGCATACCAACCTAGCCCGAGCAACTTGTCGGGTTCACTAGAACCTATATTTAAGTCAAGCGAAGATTGAGCAATTTTAGACAATAATTGGGGTTCGTTTGATTTCCATTTACGCAATGGCATGCCAGCCGATGCAAGTACATTTGTGACTTCCTGACGAATAAATCTAACCTCATCTAAATCATCACCGCCAGATAGTAGATCATCAGCATAAAAATCGTGCTTTATGACCTCAGCAACCTTCTGATTTTTACAATCGAGCCCTAATTGATGAAGGCACCGAAAAGCTAAAAATGGCGCGCTAGCCGTACCGTAGGTGACGGTGTTTAATTTATAAAATTTAACGGGGTCAGATGCCTTACCTCGCCACAATACCTGTTGCAGATATCTGTCAGACGGATGGACGACTATTTGTCTGTACATCTTCTCGACGTCTGCTGACAAGACATACTTGTGCTGTCTGAAACGGAGAAGAATCGACAACAGATCGTCCTGAATGGTAGGGCCAACCATCTGTAAATCGTTAAATGAAACGCCAGTTGAAGAAGGACAACTTGCGTTGAATACCACTCGAAGTTTCGTAGTGGTACTACTTTCACGTAATACGCCGTGATGCGGAATAAAATAGCCAGAATGGCTTAAATCGGATTGTTTGCATTCAGTCATATGACCTAGTAACTCATACTCAGACATGAATTCGTGATACATTTTACTAAAATCAGATTTCGTTTTTAACCTGCGTTCTAAGGATTGTAAGCAATGAGTTGCTTTATTAATTGAATCTCCCAAAATAGAAGGATCTTGTTTGAGAGGAATACGAACACAAAAACGACCATCAGACAATCTGCTCGTATTATCGAGAAAATGCCTTTCACATAACTTCTCTTCAGGTGAATAATGAGAAGACTTCTTATTTATTTCTTCTAACTGCCAGAAGCGAGTTAAATCTCTTCGAATTTTATCGAAATCGTCGTCAGATGAAGAATTGATTTTAGTAAAGTTACACCTAATGTTACTAGAAAGCAATGCAACGTAATCACGACTGACAGGACCGGAGACAATCCAGCCTAACCTGGTTTCACATAAAATTGGCTTACCAGTACCTAACTTGATTCTTTGTGACCCTAGCAAGTCCCAGAAGACATCAGAACCAATCAGAATATCCACATGAGCGGGCTTGTAAAAAGTAGGGTCTGCTAAACAGATATGAGACGGAATGTTCAGAATAGATAGATTTACTTCACGACATGGCACATCACTAGTTATTGATGGTAAAACGAAACAATAAAGTTCAGTACTGAAACTATTGTGTAATGACGTCATATTAATGCGACACGTTTTACCTACGTGAGAGGTCACGTTATTAATGCCGAATATCGACCTGTCTATCTGCCTAGTCTCTAAATTTAACTGTCGACATAGTCTTTCCGTCACAAAGCATGATGTACTACCGCTGTCGAGGACTGCACGAACAACATGTTCTCGACCATTACAATCATGTAATTTAATTAATGCGGTTGACAATAACACATCATGACTCACACTACTGTGCGAAGATGTGACGTTGGCCGACAACGCGACGTTATTCGTCTCAGTCACAGAAGACGTCGAAGGCGATTGCGGTGACAAGGTATCACACGAGTTATTATTTGTATTATTATGGCTATTTGCACTAGGTTTAAAATCAGCGACATGGATAAGAGTATTATGTCTGCGCTTACACAGCTTGCAACCTGGCCTTTTACAATGATTCGCGAAATGACCCGAACGAAAGCAGTTATAACACACTTTAAAATTTGGCAGCAATTTAATACGTGCTTCGTTACTTAGTGCGAGAAACTGTACACAATCACTCAAGTTATGGTCACCTTTGCATTTGGGACAGACCTTTGTGCCTAATTCTGAACTAGAATTACCACCACTTTGGACGGTAACCATAGACCTCAGCTTAGCCCCTGATTTATTAACAGATTGAGGCTGGTTATTACGCGACAATTCTAAAGTTTCAATTAAATCAGCGCGCTCACGTATGAATTCAAGGAATGCATCAAAGGTAATCTTTCTATCCTTGTCAATACGACCTTTGTACTCCTCCCACTCACGGAACGTTCTGCAATCCAACTTGCGAGTAAAAATGTAAATTAAAAGAGTATGCCAATACTTAACAGGCTCACCTAAGGTGTCTAATGCTCGTAAGTGTTTATTTATTTGGTCAATAAAATTCTTTAAAGTGACAGAGGATTCTTTTATAATTGTCTCCATGTTAAAAATAGCCGAAACATGATTGTGAATTAATAATCTCTTGTTGTCATAGCGCTCGCATAATACTTTCCATGCCACAGAGTAATTAGTAGCCGAAAACTCAATCGACTGGATCACTACGGCAGCGGATCCTTCCAGAGACGTTCGGAGGTAGTGGAATTTGTTGATTTCGTCTATTGCATCATTGGAATGAATGAGACTCGTAAAGGTGTCATGAAACTCCAACCAGTTATTGTAAGATCCACTAAACTTTGGCAATTGGATTGTGGGCAACTTAACTGGCTTGTAACTACTACCAAAATTACTTTTATTGCTACTGACAGATTCATTATCTTTATTAAAGTTTTTTACAAATTCGTGAGCCTTAGACAGTGATTTATAATACAGGGACTCAAAATCCGAACGCTCGGAAAACTGTGCCTTGATATCATCAGCAATACACTCCATACGTAACTGTACCTCATCATATTGTTGGTATAACGACTCCATCTTGCCTATACGCAGCTGTAATTCCGTTATATTGGAACTGGATAACGTTTTATCTTCCAGCGCGTCCAGATAATTGACAAAAGCAGTTAATCGGCCTTTGAAGCTACCTCGTTTCTTTATTAACTCCCTTTCGTCGGTCATTCTGGGATTCGAGCGCAAATCTGGAATTTATACAACAAAGTTTAAATAATATTATAAGTACGTATATCTTATGATTCAACCTACAGGTGATGAATATACTGATGTAGGTAACTGATAATTATCTATAATGACTACGGGCGCTAATTAGTGAATACCTACCTAAATAATACAACTCGTTTCTATTCTTATATAAAACTCAATAAAATAACAATAACTTGTATAAAGTACAACAACACAATAACTAAATAATACGGTAATAACACTAACAGTAAACACTAATTAACAATATCTAACATTCTTTAATTATATTGCTCCTAAGCACCTACCTACTACACCTATGCAAAATACTTAACGTGATTAGTAATACTTTCGGCCAAGACAATTAAATTAAAACAATATAATGTAATAAATCAATATCACTACACTTAACTAAGTATGATTTCCAATTTAATTGCTGGGAATACACAATAATGACAATAAAACTATCACAATGCAAATGGTAGGGTAAACAACGGAACAAACTAATTACGCAAAATACAATAGGTAATTAATAAGACTAACCTTATAGATCCTTAATTGGCGTTATATACTACCTGATTGAGTGTTGGGTGACGATATTATTAATACATTAGACTTAACACCGCCTTATTTTATGTACTTGATTCACATACCACACTGCCGGTCAAACCTCGTTGCACGAATAATTCCTTTTCGGTTATTATTCGCTAATTCCACTATTAACTTCTTCTATCTTCATAGAATAATAGCAGATCCTTGCTATTTAATCAATCCGGCTCGTAATGGACCAATATGTGCGGAAATTAGCGTGATTTAAATAAAAAAGGCAGCAGGCACATGTAACGTGTATGAGTTTTAATTTTGAAGAGAATAATGACACATGAATGTGCGTACAAGCACATAACAAAGTATAATAGTTTTACATAGGACAGAACACTTAAAGCTAAGACTAATTGCGTAGGCGCTCCAACATTGTCATTACTCGATGCTTGATACGTTAACAATAAGGTAATATGTGATATTTAGATGACAAAACCGTAATAAATGTAAAAGATCTTAACTAAAGTTCGAGCTCAAGTCAACATAGCTTACCACAAATCAACATTATTATTATCACCTACTTGTAGTAATTAAAAACACTGTAAATCCTACATTTACTTACTGCTTTTTACACTTAGACAACAAAATACACAATATGACAAAACTAGACATGTTACAAAGTAACAAATCCTGTTTTGTTCAAAATAATGGATTTACGGAATATGGAAGACAGACATTTATGTTTCTCTTGAATACATTTTGCATAGTGATATAACCTTACACGAATTGAGAATAGCAGGTTATTCAGACTCAGTCACCTAACCTCTCATTTTTAATATAGTTCATATCTATGCCAGTTTTATTTATCTGTCAAGTTAAAGATGCATACATTTTTATAACCGTTATCATCTGATCTTTTGGCATTTACAAAAAAACATATTTTTTTTGTAAAATCTGATTATGACCGGTCAAAAAGAATCAGATTTCTGTGTTATAGGGTAAGTGGTTTTATCGCTTTATCTCAGGTGACAATAAAAAGCTATCATTCGGTTATTTTGGACCATTTTACGCAAAAGAGTTAAAATAGAGCAGCTGCAGTGTGTGGCGTCCTAAGCTTTCAACGGTTTTAATTTCCGTGCCAGAACAAATATTGTTTTCACGGCCCACTGATCCTTTCCTATAACTATTATTTTTTACATAGCTGGTATCCTAGTTTGAAAAACCCTTTTTATTTCAGACACATAGCCACTGACTATTTAACTTATGTGTATACAAAAATGTATATTATGTATAACTCTTTCAAATAAGACTTATCAGAAGTCCACCTGTCTATTGTGTCTCGTTTAACAGGCAAATTGTATTTTTTGAACTTTAAAGGCGAAGGTTTGAGTTAACTTTCTTATTTATTGTTTGCTATAAATAGTAAATAAAATTATAATCACCGGACTCTTAATCTTTGTGTTGCCTTTGACACCTATTGGTTGATCATTTAGGAGCATTTTCTGAACGGCAAGCAAGAGCAACTTTTCAGAACCATTTATGATTCAGTACTCATTTTGAAAATATATATAATAAAATAAAATAAATCTTGTCGTTGAATGTGTTAAAAATAGAAACGATTCTGAGCAACTATAGTGTCCCTGATAAGTAGACGATTTGTTTTTCCTAGAAACTGAACAAAAAATCATGCTTATTCTTCTCCTACACTTAATCTTTACTGATCATAAATAGCTAAGAAGATTAAGATCCAACCTAGCCAATCCACTCCAAAACGTGACAAACGTTTCCAGCCCATTTTCACACGTAATGAAATTCGGCAATAGTTCCTACGTAATGTCGATTATCGTGACGGCCAACGTTCTAATAGCTAAGGGATCGATCAACATCTCAAGAGGCTCTTGTCAAGCGTTTGGGTCGAGTCTTTTGACAAGCCACGTAGGTCGTCGGTATTATGAGGTATCTGCCCGAACTCTGTCCTCTGGGAGTTGCATTCTAAGCGCTAGTTTTGACGTGCATCCCATGAGAAAAAGAGGAAGATCGATAAGGAAGTAGGTAGATAGGACAATTAAAGGACCACTAAAATAAAATAGCTTAAGAAAGAGAGGAATGGAGATTAATACAGATAGTGCCATTCACGAATACGCGCTGCACTCCGCGATTATTGTACTATAAGCTGTACTTTAGACTGTCTGACAACCAGTCTTACCAAGGGGTAAAGTATTACCCAGTAACTGGGCTGTAGAGGTCAGATAGATACTGATATTCAGCTGAATCCCGTTAAATTGGAAGCCGACCCCGACATAGTTGAGAAAAGGCAAAGCAGATGATGAAGCTGTACTTTAGGACGGAGGGGAGCAGAGTGGAGCGCGTCTTCGTGGATCACTGGCACCATCTACATATACACCGATACGTGTCTAGTATTTATGTTTCAAGTGGAGTGTTACAACGTAACGCCACGCAACGCTGTCGCAACGTTATTTGATTTGATTTGATTTCAAAAAACCATTTTATTTTAAGTTTTCCGGAAAACTATCCATGTGTGGCATTTAATGTGCACATACCAACAAAAAAACTTTCTCATTTTAAAACGTTATCAATGAAAATATATCATTATCGATAATCTCTTTGTTTCAGTTAATCCAGGAAAAGTTAAACTTCAACCATGGTACACAAGTTCAACAGTAACACTTACCGTATCGCAAGAGCGTCTTAATACAAGTTATCCTAAGCTAATATCTAAACTGAGATGACGCCGAACACAGGCGGCGTGGTTTAAACCGGACACAGACGGGAGACGAGCGATCAACTTTTTAGAGATTTAGTTTGGCTTGACAATAATTTACGTAGGATTTTATTGTTTATATTTTAAATAGGAAGAATGGAATTTCATGTCTATCACAGCTTTTTAATACAAATTAACATACTTTTTAGAGCTCACAAATTCACACACAGCTGAGTAGGACTTTACCTTTACACTTTCTGTAAATGTAAATTAACTAAAATTACTTTTACGAAAAGTGTAAAGGTAAATTTTCAAAGAGAATAGATTGTACAACGATATCGAGCCACAAATTTTTCGATTTTTTTTACATATCCAGGTTATTAAGTTAAAGGTCACGATGTTTAATAACTTCAAGGACTTGATCACCGATAAACCGTGGATATCAAATTGAAGAAGTCTTAGAAAAATACAAAGTCACAGTCAAATCATTTATTTCAAATAGGCACATAAGAGGCATTTTTGAACGTCAAACATCGCGACTATTGATGGAACAGATACAACAAACGGGAGAACACTGTGTGAGGCCCATAAATGACATCGCCGTGTCCTCGTGGAGGCGATCGGCGGCAGGGATCTCTCGCGTCCGGCCCTAGTCCAGGCCATGGTACGGAGCGAGAGGGCATGGGAGGCCGTCACCTCCTTCTGCGAAGCAGTAATGCTCGCGAAGGAGGAGGCAGAACGCGTGAGGGAGAGGCAAATTTCGCGCCCTCACGCCCCTAGCCGCCGCAGGAGACGCCCCGGGCGTCGGGAATCGCAGGCCGATTCCCGGCCACCGTAGGCGCGGGCTTGCGGACGGTGAGCAATGGGTAGCTCGCCGTCCGATAAGGACCAGGCCCGGGTCGACGGCGCGTTGTGTTCCACGCGCGCCTCAAAGAGATGTCAGCAGAAGTGAAGGGGTCCGATAGGACCGATGCCTGCCGGGGTTGCGGGAAAGTCCGAAAGGGATACCGTGGCCCCTGGCAACGTAAAGGCAACGGAAGGAACACGGGTGGGTTTTAGTCAGTAAGAGTCTGACACGCCCTCCCGCTCCACCCAGAGCGGGAGAAGTTATTTGATAATTTCCCACCCAAAAAAAAAAAATAAAAAAAAAAAAAAAGGCCCATAAATGACGGACGTATTCTTTCAAATTGGAACGTATTTTGAATTACATAGCGTACATCAGTTTGAAAGAATCTATTTATTTGGCTACACTGTCATTTTAAGGGCTTTACAGTTTTTCTTCCACACTTTCTACCTACTAACTAACTTAACAGCTTGTTTCCCCGAAGGTGCTGGGCAGAAGTGTACCTATAGTGTACCCACATTTTGCCAGTTATGCATAAGTCCCGTGTAATAGAGGGCTAGCCTAAAGCCACACGATCGACCTGGAAGAAACATCTCAGATCGCGACGGTGGAAAACAATCGTTCGCAACAAAATAGTCAAGTGGCCACCGGCAAACAGTGGCCCGTCTATACAATACCTTATGGTGTAGATAGGAGTGTAACAGCGATTGTTCTCAACAAACTGTTATCAAGTAAGTTTCCGACTACCACAGTAGTCTCATAATTGAGCCGGTATTGTTATCGCTAAGAATTAAATCCTGCCTTTAGAGGTTTTGATTGATAATTTGCAATAATAACTTTCGGTTTAAGAAAATGATATTATGTACCCACCTAGGACTGTTTACATTGAAAATTTACTTAATTAAATTAAAAAATCGTTCATTCAAAGGCTCAAAATAAGCGAATGTCAAAATGATATACGACAGCCCCTAAAATCTTCACCTTCAAACTTACACATAACATCACGCCGGTATTCCCCTAAGGGTTAGGCAGAGGTTTACACCCACATTTCAGCAGGTATGTTTAAGGCTCGCCCCCCTGTGGCCTCGCGCCCCCATGGGATGGGGTCGCGAGGCCACAGGGGGGCGAGCCTTTCACATCAACCGGGCTCATTTCCAGAGTCTGGACTGCTACTGAGAAATGCCAGATGGAAAAACCCAATAACACTTTGCCCGACCCGGAAATCGAACCCACGACCTCATGGTCAGCAGTAGCGCTTCCGACCACTGTGTAGACCAATGAGGCAGTGCGATATTCAAACTTTTTTGGTCCATTAAAAGAATTTTCCCGAAAGATGATGTTTAACAGTCCCTCTAATCTTTTGAGCACAACACGAGCAGTTCCTCTATTATACTTGATAGCTTCTGCCTAATCATTTGAGCACGACAAGAACAGTCCCTCTACAATCCTTGCTAGCTGCCTAATCATTTGAGCACGACACGAGCAGTCCCTCTACCATCCTTGCTAGCTGCCTAATCATTTGAGCACGACACGAGCAGTCCCTCTACCATCCTTGCTAGCTACCTAATCATTTGAGCACGACAAGAACAGTCCCTCTACAATCCTTGCTAGCTGCCTAATCATTTGAGCACGACACGAGCAGTCCCTCTACTATCCTTGCTAGCTGCCTAATCATTTGAGCACGACACGAGCAGTCTCTCTACCATCCTTGCTAGCTGCCTAATGTTTTGAGCATGACACGAGCTTTTCTTGAATAACTTGTGCTGATACGGGATCATAGGAAGTAGTAGGTGTACTCTCCATTTACTTATTTTGAGGGTTCCGTACCTCAAAAAGAAAAAGCGGAACCCTTATAGGATTATTTCGTTGTCCGTCAGTCCGAAAATATCAAATACCTATGGTCCATTAGAACTCTAATAAAAATAAGCTTCTAAGTCAACGCAATAAAAAAGGTCTCACAGCACAAGTATAGGAAAGTCCGAAAATATTTAATTTGTAGCTTTACTACAAAGTTAATTTTGTTTTTATGGAACCCTTCTTTGTGCGTGGTCCGACACGCACCTGGCCGGTTTTTTTTATTGTTCGTGCTATATCCGGAATATACCTAAATCTACTATAAAACTGAACTATTTTTTACATATAGTAACAAACTAGGAACTAACTCAGTTGAGGCAATCAATTTATATTGCGTTGACGTCATAGGATGCTCGTGGCAGTTCACAAACTACTAGTTTAGCTGTTTCGGTTGGCTACGCTAGACCGCTGTAAAAAGCTATGTATTTCTGACCTAATTAGCCTCAGTTTGAGCAGGAAAGTTGTAAAGCGCTTTATGATATTATTGCACTGTATAGTTCTGAAATGGAAATGGTTCGTTTCAGGAACAGTGATGGAAAATATAATTAGTTACGTTATGGTTATGGGCCGATTTCCATGCTTCGATGTCCAAACTTAGATTAGTAGGTATAGATATAATATGTTATAGGTATATATGTATTCAGTTCCTTCTTATAGTGCTAAGCTTGAAGTTCATGAAGTTTTCATTCAGCTGGGTATCTAAAATCATGTGAAATATAGGGCATTCACGTTCACTTTGCGCACAGAAAACCCGATGGAATCAACTTAATGCATCCGCTCCATCAAAGCCTGTGCAGTAAAACCCTCTAATGCATTCAGCTCGTGACGTCATTGTGCGTCGGCGTTGTCGCACGCGCGCGTAATATGTCATAGAACAGAATTGTGTGGAAGTAGTGACAGGTTACAAGTGTCTGATTGTCGACTGTAAGCGGTGAACAGTCGAATCTATCAGCAGTATTAGATTTATTGCGATTGCGTCAGAAGCCTGGGGGTCTATTCCCTAAGCGAAATTCGTAGTTTCGGCCGAAGTTACGGACGCTTCGAGCTCCGTCTCACTTACGGACATAGCGTTAGTGAGACGGAGCGCGAAGCGTCTCCTGATAGTAGTAAGTGCAAAGGCATTAGAATTTTTACAGCATTCTTGGGTTAATTATTATTGGTACGTATCACATTTTCATACTATACATACTTTAAGTAGCTTCTGTCCCTTACGTCCAGCGGAAGTGCAACTATTTCATATAAATATAAAAAAAAAAATAGTGTACTATTTCAAAACATACGCAACGTTAAAGTTACCAACAGCAAATAAGCGCAAATATAAATTCCCGCAGCCAAACTAAAGCATGAATAGACTTTGCCGTGAATAAAACTGTGGGAAACCAAGTGTGAAATGAATCCACAAACAGTTAGTCATTCCTTCTTTTTTGTGCACGAAAATAGTTTGGCTAACAGCAAAGCTCTGAATTTTGTTTGATTATAAAGATTGCGGGTTTCCGCAACATACTCACTTTAGTATGTACTCGAACGAATTGTTGGAATTAGTATGGTAGTAGTAGTTACTACTACCTTCCACATGTTTCGTTAACTAATTTTATTACAACAGCGTTAGGGAGTAAGCAGTTAAGCACACTTGATACTTTAATTCGGTTGAAAGGTTTATTAACACAATCGTTTCTGGTGTTTTTTTTACTTAAAATAATCTATCAGTCAAACTGTAGATCTGTTTATACCTATACTAATCAATTCCTCAGATTTTGGACAGTGGACGTACAACTGTGAAGTACGTACTCGTTACAGAAATGGTATGTACCTACAACTGATGTCCCGCACCTTATTAGAAAATACGAGTTGGTATACTTGTAAAATAACCTAATCCGCTTAGTTCAGCGGATTAGGTTACTAAATATACGTCGTCTATTGTATTTTATAAAGTCATGCCTAAGTCAATTTACTATCTTGGTATACTCGTATCAATTTCAATTAAAAAACCCCCACAGGTAAAACACATTTTTAACTTAAAAACCAATTCTCGTATATTAAATTCGCAGAGATACAAAAACACTTAAGTAAAAATCCATCCGCAGGATTCTCGAGGGATCCCAGTCGGTTCGTTTGATTGCCCCTGTTTACTCAACACGGGTGTGGCAGACACTGTGGCAACGTCATACACAAAGGGCAATGCGGGCAGCCGCACAAAACGATCCACTTACTTACAACGCAATATACTTCGATACTTATCTGCTGGATGAACGTCGAGTAATCAACTTAAACATCTTTGCTAGTTTCCACAAAGTGTATGAAGATTGGTTTCAAATGTTTTACAATGAACGGGAATGATCATTAGAAGTAAAAAAGTTTTAGAACACTATCATGGCACTTTCAGAATTAATGATATATGTGTGTATAAATGGTTTTAGGATGCTGTTGGGGTTGTCCCGCAGTTGCGCAGTGCCTCAGGTATTTTTGCTAAGGCACTTACGACACATATCTATACTGGAGGAGCTCGTGATTAAGTAATAATAGCCGCACGGGTCGATCCACCAGGTTAAGCTATACTTGCCGGGGTTGGTCCGTGGATGGGTGACCAACTTTAAATACCGAGACTCATCCGTGCCGTTAAGCCGTTGGTCCCGGCTGTCATTCGTGGATCTTTGACAGTTGTTATGGGTCGTCAGAAGCCCGAAAGTCTGACTACCAGTCTTACCAACGGATATCGTATTATCCAGTTACTGGGTTGTGGAGATCATATAGGCAGTCACTCCATGTAAAATACAGGTATTCAGTTGCATCCGGTTAGACTGGAAGCCGACCCCAACATAGTTGGGAAAAGGCTAGGCAGTTTGATTGATCTATACTATAATAATAATATGATAAAGAGGTAAAATTTGTTTGTTCGTTTGTAAGTTTGTATAAAGGGGGTAATCTCCGGAAATTCTAGTCGGATTTGAAAAAATATTAGCATTGGATAGCCTAATTCTTGAGGAATGTTTGGAATGGAGAAGAGCGAAGTCACGGGCGGAAGCTAGTTCTGAAATAAAATGATTAATGATATTAAGGAAGATAACGAAAACAGGAAAGGAGCTAAAAATCGTCAGGTTGTGTTCACTAGGTATGATCAGAATCCTATCAATATTATCCAATTGCCTTTAGTTCACGATACAACAAAGTATTGAAACATTCCTAAATTAACTACAACTATAAATTTATTTACAATGGACGCACTTCTGAACTTCAAAAGCCAGATGTGACTTTCACAGTCAACTTTACATAGCCACAGTTAACACTAAATCTACACTGGAGTCCCTTTTAACAGATGGACAAACAAACAGACGGTTTCACGTACAAGCTTTGTGAAAAACATGACACAAACATGTGCCATTTCATTAATTTGAGTACGGCTTTGCAATATTTCATGTACCATTAGCTTATTCATTACTTGCTTGCCTTTATAGACGTGCCTACTAGAACTTAAGTTGTTTTTGTTCAGTTGGTTCTGCGTATTCGATTCAATTTAATTTGTATCTAGAATATGGATACCATTTGCGTATTGCTTTTACCTAGATTTGATCAAATGTATATGCGGCAACCGAAAACATTACCTAGAAAGTCTCCTAGATAAAATGTATCGAGTCTCCTGAACTTAATCTGAATATCGATGTTTGTCGAGATAATTTCGTGGAATCCCACAATAGTATACTGTATGAACCTGATGGATGATTGAAAACATGGAAGCCTCAATTTCCGAAAATCTTGGCTTCGAACGTTCAATGGTAATTTCTGTTAGCAACATGTTATGACAACCGTTTTTGTAGCTTCATTACTTGATCTTAGAAACTTGAATCGATAGGTACCTTTAAAGAAATTGATCAGCTCTATAATCTAGGTATTTGAAATAAGATTTGACATTAAAATAAACGTTTTTACAGTCCGTTCAACCGATTTTGACTTCTATTGCGTTGGTGGCATAACAAATGGCAGCTGCAGTAAGCAGTTGGTATTGGAAGTCAAAATCGGTTGAACGGACTGTAAAAAAGGTTTGTTTAAATGTCTAATATTATTTCAAATAGAGTATTACTGCCAAAAAAAAACGTGTGCCCTCAGGAACGAAGTTCCTAAAGCGATACTCGCACGCACACACACACACGTATATAATAGAAGGTATAGATCTCTGTCTAGAGAGAGAGAGAAATTCGCATGGAGGGTGCATAACGCTTTTTCCTTACGTGACCTTTTCTACCAGTCAACTCTTACCTCAAGCTATGTTACTTAAATAACGCCCTACATCAGGTTCAAAATTGGTTCACTGCTAATAATTTAGTATTAAATGGGAAAAAAACGAAGTGCATAAGATTTTCTTTACCAAATGTCAAAAGTAGTAATTGTGAGATAGTATTGAATCTAGAGAAACTAGAATTCGTCGATAAAACTGTTTTCTTAGGGATCACGCTCGACTCAAGGTTTCAATGGGGTCCTCATTTAACATCCCTTTCAGGACGCTAAGTTCAGCAGCATATGCTGTGAGAAAAATCCGTCAATTTAGTGATGTAGATACCGCGAGGCTAGTCTATTTTAAATACTTTCATAGTATTATTTCGTACGGTATACGGTAAACTAATTGATTAGCATTTGAAAATATCGTTGGAGTTGCTGAAGATTTTTAAAACTATCTTTGCATTGTATAAATTCAATCTCTTAGCATTTTAAAATTGCATAGCACATGTGTGAGTACTATGTACCGACTTTAAAACTACCATTTAGGTACTGGGTATGTCTTTCATTGACTTGAATGTGCCCTGGCGGCTGAGAGTATGTCATGCTCACTCTAATGTCTCGATGACGGTGGCGCGTGTGTTAGATCATTTAGCTCCCTTCAAAATGATTGAGCTGAATGGTGCTAATCCATGCGTTATGTTCGTGAACGGGCGCCGTCAGTAGGGACTGGTCATCTCTTAGCTGCCACGGCGATTTTAATTTAATTTAATTGTTGAATTGTTTATTTTATTTTTATTTCTAACGGACGCTTTTCATGTTTTTCATCGTTCTCACATGTATAACTTCAACATGAATGATGTAACCATATTTTGATTTAAAAGTGTGTCCGTGGAGTTTCTTGCCCGTTTTTCTCCATATGTACCTACTACGCTTTGGAATGGGCGACTAGCTTCATATTTATGACTGAGTGACCCCTTGACAATTGAAAAGTGCCTGTAATTGGTTTATTTGAAATAAATGTTTTGAGTTTGAGTTAAGGAACTTAATTACAAAAAATAAATTTCCTTACATGGAAATTTAATAGTCACTCCAGACAATCTAAACTGCTTAAAAAAATATAAATCTAAACTTGGAATGCAAAGCACTACTAGTATGTGACCTCCTTAGATGTATATCACAAAAGGAAATAACAAAAATACGAAAAGAGCAAAAATAATATTTATTAAGCCCAAAAACGAATCCATGCAAACGTGGCCTCATAAACAATCTAACTTTTAAAGAACAATAATACTAACTTAATTATGTAAATCAGTCACGAAGATCGTATATAAGTTAGACCAAATATACCCACGCGTTATAAATAACTCGTCATTAGGTAAATTACATAATGTCCCGTTTGCAGAGACAGCCACTCAAATGTCTGCCACGGCTGATAAGATGTGACAGTGTAAACAATTGTCTATGCAGATACATTTACAAATTAATATTCAACTGTATCAGTATCATCACTATGTTTGACTATTAACACTGTCGAATTACCCCAAGTTATACATATATATACATACAATGTGTACATACATTTGCAGGTAACTTTGTATGCATGGAGATCGCACGCGGAGTTGATAAGATATTACGTTAATTAAACGAGCAAATATTAATGGATACATGAACTAAGCATTGATATGGTAAATAGAATGTTGGTCAACAATACATAGGTCGTAATGAACCTGAAGTGGTTGTTGGTAACATTTTTTACAGGAACTTAAAACAGGAACATTGGTAAAGAAAGAGAAAGTAGATGCTTGGTTTACAAGAACGATATGTTGAAGACTTAGTAAAAAAATTAATGAGAAATCTGCTAACAAACATTAAAATTGTCGCTAATGAATTCAGCCTCTTTACGATGATTTATATTCTCGTAAATTCATATATACATACTTTCTGAATTTATCTTGGACATTTTTGACATCGGTGAAGGAAAAAACATCGTGACAAAACCTGGACTTATAATTAATATAAGTCTGAAATCACCATTGAAATCTGAAATCTGAAATCGTCATTGATCACCGATCACGCTTGCTCAAGAGCAAGCGTGATCGGTGATGGTGATCAATGCTCATGCCTTCTCTGTATGAGAAGAAGCCTTTGAGGCAGTGGGACAATAATAGGGATGTTGACTAAAAATATGTTTACTGTCCGTCAGATAGATTACTTATTAAAAAATATTTAACAATTTTTTTTTTTACGTAATAATAAGATTACGGCAATACATTGAGTTAAAATGTAGCATGACGTCACTCTCCGGTAGATTTTATCCTGACTTGTGACGTAGCGAGCCCCCACTCCCCAACTTTAATGCGTTTTATCTAAATATTTTTTTATTATTATGATAAAGCAAAAAATACGTGTCTAATATTTTTTTTATTTCTGACTGTCTGATCACTATAGGCTGTTTTTTTTAATAAGGTGAACTGATTAATAAAAAAAATATCAAAGAAAAGTTCGTAGGTATATCGAACATCGACGCTTAAAGAAGAAAAATCAAACTGCCTAGCCTTTTCCCAACTATGTTGGGGTCGGCTTCCAGTATAACTGGATGCAGCTGAATATCAGTATTTTACATAAAGGGACTGCCTATCTGACCTCCACAACCCAGTTACTGGGTAACACGATACCCCTTGGTAAGACTGCTTGTCAGACTTTCGGGCTTCTGACAACCCGTAACGACTGTCAAAGATCCAAGAATGACAGCTGGAGCCAACGGCTTAACGTGGTTTCCGAGGCACGGAGGGATCTCGGTATGTTAAGATGGTCACCCAACCACGGACTGACCGCGGGAAGCGTAGCTTAACCCGATCGATCGATCCGTGTGGCTGTTATAACTTAGTCACGAGCCCCTCAACGCTTAAACAACAGAGACTCTCAATTACAGATGACATGAACACAGGTTAGACCTACAAAGTAGTAAGTGTAAGGTTTATTTTCATTTAACCAGGCAACCAACGAAACAAATAGATTCTTTGTTAAGTTAACTGCTCATAACTTCTACCTTTCGTTTAACAGGAGCTTCGCAGTAAAACATGTTTAACACCTTTGTAAAGCAATTCTAGACAAGTTTACAATGCCATGCAAACCTCGAGACAAGAATAGTGCCTAGGTATGTTAGTCGCACCTAGGTGTTTATATACTATAATAAGGAATCTACAACAAGACCTTTCAAGGAATGATTAAAATAGATGATAAATGATTTCTAAAACATCTTGGTATTTCGGACAGAGTCCTATTCATAAATGATTGAATAAATCCATTTTATTGATTTGTAATATTGATGGTCTTTCAAATGTATAGTAATTGAATGGCACACCTTGAATTGTATTGTAAGAATAATTTGTACATTGTAAGGAGTAGATTGTCGTATCGGGTGGTCCCGCCGCACTGTGGATCGAAAAAAGGCTCTCGACGACGTTGGAGCTTAAATTTTAAATTGACGATTTTGTGCTTGAAATGACTTGTAGTAGCCAATATTATGCATAAAGATATCATAGGATACAATCTGGTAGGCAAATTTGCAACATATATTTTTTTGCAAAAAAAAAAGTATGGAGCCAATGCTTATATTATCTCCGGAACGGAGAGAATAGCCGTTATATCCTTGCACACGGTAATGTAACTATTTATTTATGATTTTTTGAAATATTTGATTTTTTCAGATTAGTTGCGGTTTTTTTGGTTTAAAAAATCTTTTTGGTTTAAAAAAAAGTGTAGACGACAAAAATGTAACTGCGTCATCTTTGCGCTTATAATACATTCGTAACACACATAGGGTCGAAACCCGATACTTAAACTATATGTATCCAAGTCTGGTGCATTTATGGTGACAGCCTGAAATGCATTAGAATGAAATAAATAGATAATTTTGATGAAAACATTGAATAATGAGTCATCAATTATTTTTTGCCACAGCATCAGGCTATTCTAGTAAATCATGAATCCGTTTGCACAAAATATTATATACATAAACAAAAAGTAAACCAAATCATTTTATTCATCTTAAGGTTTCTCGGTTTCCCAGTAAAACTTTTCTTTTAGTAGCGAAAAATTGAAAATACTCTGTAACAAAGTCACTGTAGTAATATATTTTCACGAACCTCGAACTTTGTTGTATGTCTAGGGATTTGCTATCGTTTATATTGCAGTATCGAACGGCAATCAAATAAAACATCTACGATAAAGTCCAGAAAGTATAAAGGCAGCTAAGTTAGACCTAATAAAGTTAAGAATAGTACCAGTCTTATTTCACACCTAAATCGTTGTAGCAGAGTTCAGGACTTAGGAGGATGGATATGAAGTAAGTCAGGACATAAAAAGGGGTTTCATCTTTCTCAAATTGAACCCATGGCCTAAAATATAACCGTGTCTCTCTTATTCAGGACGCGTGCACGATACATTGAATATTTTAGAGGAATACTAGCTACGCCCCGCGGTTTCACCCGCATAATTCTCGATCCCGTGGTAATATCGGGATAAAAGTATCCTATGTCCTAACCCACGTCATGGTCTACCCATGTACCGAATTTCATCCAAATCCGTTCTGACCGTTTAGCGTAAAAGCGTAACAAACAAACAAACTCACTTTGGCATTTATATTATTATTATTATATATACAAGGTTATTGGTTATATGTCGGCATTCCATTAAGGGGATTTAGGAGAGGTCATTTACAAATAAAATGACCCCTTTTGACTCCTATGCAAATGTCAAAAATTTTCGGGTCATTTGACATTTTTATTTTCATTCATTTTAAAATATAAAATGTTTAATTATTCGAAAATGGTCACATTGTCATTGGGGTCATGAGGGGTCATTTGGTTGCAAATGATCTCTTCTACATCCCCTTAACGGATTGCTGGCATATAAATAAATAAATAAAATAAAATTCATTTAATTCAGACAATTTTTGTGGATATTTTGTTAGTACCTATTACATTATCTTAAAACTACATACTCGTATGTTAGTACTGACGAGATCCATTATTACATTTAGATAATATAATATAACTGAAAATAAATTGCCTCAGGCATTAAGTCCGCCTTTGTACAGTATTTTTTTTTACTTGTGCATAAAGTTTTAATAATTAAATAAATAAATTACAATATAATTAAACTAAATAATTGAAAATAAATTAAAATTGAACAAAAATCTAAATAATTTATTGAAAATGAATTAAAATTTAATAAATAATTGAAAATAAATTAAAATTACATTGAACTAAAATGTAATAATTAAAAAAAAAAACAAAAATTAATCAGGCAATATTACACACACACACACACACACGCGCGCGCACTCACTCACACTCACATGCATACTTACACACGCAATGTAACAAACTAAATATTCATATTTCTCATTTAAATTTTCATTTGTTCCCCTTTTATTTATTTTTATTTTTATTTTTGTCATCACTATTATTTCTCTGATAACACCGTTCATGTATTTAATTAGGTTCACTACGAACAAGGTGCGATGAAAAGGACTATTTGTACACGAAGTAACAGTAGAACACTGTCTCCTAAGGCACAGGTTTCCCCTAATTTAGAAGGCAGGGTTTTCACCATTCCAGACACCTTATTACAACAAATTGTTTGTAACCTACATTTACATTGTACTACAACTAAATGAAACTAAATTTAAATCTTCTATAAAACGCACACTATGCTGCCAAGCATATTATAAGCTGGGGGATTATATCGGTGACAAAAATGCTTGGCTCAACGCTGGTCCAGCTCCACAAGGGCGCATAAACTAATTTAATTTTAGCATTCAAAAATATTGTCGGAGCTGCTGAAGATTGCATAAATTATCTTTGAATTGTATAACTTCAATCTCGTAGTATTGTATAATTGCATAGCACATGTGTGAGCACTGTGACCATGTACCTTCTATGAAGCTACCATTTACTGGGTACGTCTTTCATTGACTTGAATGTGCCCTGGCGGCTGAGAGTATGTCATGCTCACTCAAATGTCTCGCTGGTGGTGACGTGTGTGTTGGATCGTTAAGTTCCCTTCAAAATGGTTGAGCTAAACGGTGCTGATCCATGCGTCATGTTCGTGAACGGGCGCTGTCAGTAGGGACTGGTCATCTCTTATCTGCCACGGCTTATTTTAATTTTTGAATTGTTTTTATCTTTTTATTACGGACGCTTTTTACGTGCACGTCTTTCTACATTGTTCTCACATGTACCTATAATTTCAACATGAATGATGTACCTAACCAATATTTTGTAACAATATTATGATTTAAAAGAGTGTCCGTGGAGTTTCTTGCCCGTTCTTCTCCATAGGAACCTACGCTTTGGAATGGGCAACTAGGTTCATATTTCTGACTGACTGACCCCTTGACAATTCAAAAGTGCCTTTAAATGGTTTAATTGAAATAAATGCTTTGAGTGTGAGTTTGAAACTCAACAAAGGCTTTTAGTATCAAAAAAAAAAAAGTATGCAGCCTGATGAGCCTTTCCACAGCTGGCGATACTGATCTGAGATATAACCCTCTGTATAAGTTAGGATAGCGAATAGATTTTTATTAAATAATAACAAACAGGTAACAAAAAAGTCCTTTAGGTTTATCATGCCTAATACTATTATCGATAATACTCACTTAATTACCAAAATTGACTCCCATAACTTGTAGTCAGAACGTGAACCGAGTCGAATCGGATCGCTTCGGCCCCGAGGCGTTATACTCTCTGACATGTTTCATAGAAAATACATAACTTTATATACATACATTACTGACACGTCTGCTAAGCCCAAGGAGAGGAGACGTATACTAGTAAACCCACGTTTTGCCGAAGGCGATTTTAGTTCCTAAAATGATAGGGGGTGACGTTGAGGGTATCGCTTTCCAACCCCAAGTTGTAACTTAGAATTTGTAATAGACAAATAAAATATATTTTTTATCCCGACAGTACATTCTCGTGGAACAATTTCCGTCATCCACGCAGGCAAAGACGCAGACAAAACTTAGTCAACTAATAAGCAGATTACAGAGGCAATCTTACATTACCCGGAAATTAAAGTGACGCTTTTTGACTACCTATCGTTAGTCAGCTTCGTTATGGATTGTTTGTTTTCTTTTCTAAATCCTTATAAAAACCGACAACGGTATCACATCTTCGTTCTCTTAGCTTGAAAACTAAAGAAGGAACATTTTGTTTTTCAAACGGGACGTCCTTCCTCATCCGTCAAGTTGGCGGCACTATTCACACAGTTGTACTTTATCGTTTTACACATTGTTGACGGTAGGTAGGGCCACTTATGACGTCATCTCACGCTTTATGGCTCGAAATAAAGTACCTACACTGAAATTATGAGCCGGAGTATAAGCAACATTGTGACACGTGGTACGAACAAAAGTTTTAGTTCAAATTAGTTGTTAGGTAAGCTTCAGACGTGTTAACTGCTGCATGTTTCTGGTTTCCTGGTACTTTGTGTCGGTGCGTAAGGCTGTTACTTAAAAGGAGATGGAGTTAAAGGCATTCATTTATTTACTTGTAGCTTTACAAACAGTTTAAAGAGTACATTTTGCTAGTAGGCAATCACTTTTCCAAGTGTTTTTCAAACTATTCCTATTATTGGCTAAAATATCATGCTCTGCTGATAGGCAAAACGAAACGATTTCTACCCGGAACCTTGAAATTGTTCGAGCAGTTCCAAATTGCTTTAATGCTGCCATTTAAAACACTAATAACTAATATTTGGGTCAAACCTTTAGACAGTCTAAAACGAACTACACCAAAATGTTAATCAACATGCATTTATCACAAACTGGTCCAGTTTCAAACCGCTATCTAATTCGCCTGGCAATAACCTACTGGTATTATTATAACTACATTATTGATTTTTTCCATTCTTTAATGAAGCTAGTTATCTACTCCAGCCTGTAATTGACAGGATTTGAAATCAAAATGTCAATCTTTTTACCGACCAAATATTGGACTGCTATTAACATTATCTCATTTTGTAACTCACCGATTAAAACAAAAGTCGTGTTATAAAGAAAGAAAACCACTTCACGATCAAGGGACTCACGACCTCGTCTAACTTGATCTGCGTACTTCTTTTGCAGAATCAAATACCGATAATATCTGTAGATAATCGGCTGAGCATTAATCAAATATCAACTCCACGAAAACCGATTAATTGGTTCAATTGTCTGGATCAGTTTGACATTGCACGAACAATCTGTAGACAAAGTTTGTATGCAAAGGTCGATGTTGAACTCCCCCCGCGATTGGATTGTCTACGGGGTAAAGTTTGATAGCTTTGAGAAATGTAGTTAGATATAGAAGTTCGTATGAATTATTGCTTCCACACTATGAGCCATTCTAGACACGTAATGGATTCAAACAAACCAACTTTGGAGTTAGTGTTAATTTCGTTGCAAACGTAGTTTCGTATGCAGAGTACTCTATGCGTTGAATTGTAGCTGTCACATTTATTAATAGTGGCGTATGAATTTAGATAGGCGTGGAGGGAGACCGCAAACCAATTTAGTGTCAAAAAGCGAGGTTGCTAAATATAGACAGTTTCTGGTGCGGGTTTAATAGACAGTGATTTAGTCGAGTACGTGCAAGCGGTGCTTGAAAACTGTAATTGTCCGCGCGTCACGACGCAGCATTCCCGCCAAGCGCCGTGGGATAAAGTTCAAAGGGCACATTTGCTATCGAGCCTTTGTATCTTAGGATGCGGTTTGAGTTGTAGCCGCAAATAATGTCGGAGTTTACGTTATTTTAATAATTCAGCCATAAATGCAAATTGCTGCGATTACTCATCGTAATATTATGCTGCAAGCTCTGTTACTGGTAAAGGCCTTCCTTGAGACCATGGCCTTACGTTTTCATTTGATTGATAGATATAAGAACACATATATACATAGATATAAGATATAACATAGATAAAAGAACTTGATTGACTGGTGCACATCGTCATTTTCTTGTTGTATTGCAGCAGTGCAGCCTACTTTGTTATATAATTTTACACCTGTTTTAAAACATCCTATTTGAAGACATTCTCTACACAAAGCCGCTACTAAGTTGATCTAAAGTTGCTGTATTAAGCAATTTGTTGCAACCTACTGGGACTAGAGCACATAATAGCTTATTATAGCGACAGGCAGACATGTCGCTATAATAGACGACCTATTTTAATTTTAGTCTTGTTCACCCGGCAAATAAATGAAATTTTTGTTACTAGCTGCGCCCGCTGCGCGGTTTAACCCGCATAAGTCTGGATCCCGTGGGAATATCGAGATAAAAGGTATCCAAATAAACAAACAAACAAACTCACTTTCGCATTTATCATATTATAGTTAGGATTAAACTGAGCGTAAGATTTTACAAATCCCCTTTGGTAACTACCAAATGGGATTTGTAAAATCTCTGTTCTTTGATGAAATAGGTAAGAATATAATTTTGTACTGGCAACAATTGGTAAAAGGAGTATTGACATTTGGTCGTACTATTGATAATAGCTTATTTGGGTTGACCCCAAAATACGAGTACGTGCCTACGCGGTAATGTTGGTACCTTGACTTGGCAAACAGTTTGGATTATTTTGTATTGAAAATTTTTAACTTTTTTGAGGACCTTTATAATATCGGTTAGTTCTGTGGCTTTAAAGTTAAAGTTGGGACGTATTGGTAAGTTAAAGTACAAAGTATTTTAAAGTTTTGAGTGAATACTGAGATCTACAATATTTCTAAAAGAATAGTAAAAATCGTACTACGTCTCAAAAGTGAGGTTTCGAGTTCTTCTACTGTTTGCCAAGAGCTAATCCGGTCTCAGTGTTAAGATTAAAGATTATTACTAGTTATATTTTTTACATACCTACGCACGTATTATAATTGCCAATGAAATCCTATACAATTATCTACATTTTCTGAATTATGAAGGTCGTTGCAACTTGTTTTTTTTTTCAGAAGTTGATCGGGTCGATCAACTTCTTCGTTTGGATATTTAAAGTTCTTAATTACGACATAATTTTTCTTTAAATATGGGTACAAAAAAAAACAAGTCTACCTAAGATGACCCACTGACCCTAATAAATCTATAGCACCATACAAAAACAAACATCTTCTAACACCTTTGTTTTTATGTAACACTAGCTTTGGCCGCGACTTTACCCGAGCGAAATTTTATACTATGACACTTTTTTTTTATATACGTTATCCCACACTAGGAATTTCACACAGTCGCTCCATGTAAAGTACTGGTATCCAGCTGTATCCGGTTAAGACTGGTAGCCGACCAACATAGTTGGGAAAAGGCTAGGCAGATTGATTGATTGTCCCCCACTAGGAATTTCCCCTGTATTGTGGGTACATTTACAACATTTAAACTCATACACAAACAGCCAGACCCGGAACAATGATTAGGTCATACAAATATTTGTTCCGTGCGGGATTCGATCCCGCGACTTGGCAATAATGTAGCTTTCCATCAATGAAAGAATTTTTGGGATCGGATCAGTACTTACAACCTCTTTATATTATTATAAGTATAGATATCAACAAAAATTCTAAGACCATAAACCCCGCTTCGCTAACATCTTGTCCCACACTGAGAACCGGTGTAACAAAAGAGCGGTCCAACTTCCCCACAGCCGATACTTTGCAAGTTCTCGATAACCTGCAGAGTACTTGGATAGTGCCGACTTGCTGACTCACCGCTGGATTTGCTACATAAGCATTATTACGTAGTTATGCGATGAAATGGCTTAGAAAATGAAATAAAATGGAAGTTGATCCTTGTAGGATTACATAGAATTCATTAAACATGCCAACCTAATTCAAGAATTCCACAATAGTAAAGAGATATAAAGAATTACCGTTGAAGGGCGAAAACTTCGCAGAATTTATTTTGATATCAGAAACTCTATGCCAGCTCCAAATTGTTGAACGTGTTTCTCACATCTCATCACATGCATAGATGACAATTACCATTCCTTGGACCGACCAATGGAACCCTCCATTGGTCGGTCCAATGGCGATGAAAAAGTATAAGGATGCAGCTCGTACCAACTCTTATTACGTAAGTACATCATGTAACAAGATACCAAATTACTTCCGAAAATAAATCAACATCACTCGCAACGAACACAAAACAAACAAGCCGACTAGCAAATCCAAAAAAAAATAACAAGCAAATTGAGTAGGCTACAGGAAAAATGCTCACGTAAAATACGTAATTCATTTTGCTTATCTAAATACGAATCTCCAATCGTGTACGAACCATATGGACCATGTACTTGGGCGTATTTGTCATAATCAATCATGTGCAAGGTCACACAGAATGGCTCAGGTGTATACTGCTCCTAAACTTTATACCCTACTCCCGCCATTTTGTTCAATTTTATTTTTTAACACATTCTTTAGGAAATAATGAGCACTTCCGTTACGACAGACTGTTTATTGTGATGGATAACTGCTTATTCTTGGGTAGGCTATAAATAATATAAGGTATGTGTAAACATCATAAATATCGTTGGCTAGTTAAGGAAAGAAGAGGAATAAAAAATTGTAACATGTTATTTGGAAGGAAAACCTAGGATTAAAAATAGGCAGATAATGCTGAGAATAGGTGTATTTTTGACATCACATGATGCGTGATAAATAAATCCAGAAAGACGAGCAGAAATCTGTTCTAGCATAGGACAGATTAAAGTTTATGAGTCGGTAAAACAGTACCGAGCTAAGTTTTTGTTTTAATTAAGTACAGAAGAATAAAGTACACTGACATCGATAAACCCATATTTAGGAGTAGGGTAATCAGTTAATTATAGTAAAATTGCACAACTAGTGAAAGGATGCCATGCCCCATCGTGCGACCAGCCACAGTAATATCTAATTTCACTTTCATTAGCCTTATCTCACCTCTTTCTGAAATTGGAGTCAAATTGGGAATTGTGATTAAAATAATGAAATGTTACACAGCACCGATAAGAAACAAATCCACCTTTTGCCAATAGTTTCATTAATTCGCTTGAAGGGGAAAAAATCTACTCAGAGTCCGCGCCACCACTGAAGTCTGGCGGAAAATTAGGGAACTACATTTTTTTTAATGCAATTTGATGCAATGGCATAGACACTGACGCCGCGCCAAAAGGACTTCAGTGGTGGCGCGGACTATACTTATATGCATCAGATAGTGTTTACGTAACTATTAAATAGATACGCTACAAATGTGATGAATGTGGCCTGATTCTTACACGAATAAAGTGTTAGTTAAACATGAAAAAAATATACCAACTCAAGCAAGGTTTAGCGACTATGTACGCATTATGTTAGTCCGTACAATCCTGCTATTTGTATCCATTATCTGCAGTTTCCCTTACTTAAGACTAATGCTGAAGCATATGTCGCCATCTATTGTGTTTATAAAAGAAAAACGTCGCATTGTTTGTTCCATACGCTTAAATAAACCTTTCTATAGTTTCTTGTACAATTGTTTTATAGGTATTCGACAAGTTGTAAGCGTTTTTTGTTGATTGTTCACTATAAGTACATACTTATCGATTGTGATTTATTCATCCTAGTTCCTCCAATCAGATTCTCACCGTTTATTTGGCACAATACTTGAGTGACACTGGCAAAGAAACAATAGGTTTCATTCATCTGATTGATAGTTAAAAATATTAAAGCTAGAATATGGGTTTTATTCCAGCGCCGTTTTTTTTTCGATGCATCTAATGCATGTAGGTATGACTTGAATAAGGGCCTTATTAGACTGGCGACTTATCAGCGTGGCGATTGTTCAACGTTCTCGCTGCGTGTGCGTAGCGACCACGCCACGTGTGCGCAACGTCCTCGCTGCGTTTGCGAAACGAGAACTATTGACGTAAGTGTACAAGAGAGAGCGAGACGATACAATATTGTGAAACGCGGACAATGCTCTAAACCAGGGCTGTCCAAACAAAGGCCCGCGGGCCGCATGCGGCCCGCGGCTTGTTTTCATGCGGCCCGCGACACACATTTTAATCTCAAAATAGTTTTGGACACAAATAGTTTGGATAATATTATTCGTTGTCAAAACATGTACTCAATACTTGGTATAATTTATTTATCTTTAGTCTTGCAACATTCCATTCGCATGATCACTTAAAAGTGAAGCTACTTTTACTATTATTGGGGGAATTCCCGGAAAGTATTTTGTTTTTGTCGAGTGAGGATTTGTTGTTGACCGTATTAGTTAAGTTTGTGCTTCCACTTAGTTCGTATCGGAACTTCTTACTTACACCGCTTTGAATTTTACACATTATAATAAGTAATTAGCAGCAGTTTTGAAAAAAATACTTAACTAACTGCATTATGTCTACGAAGAAGCGAAAATTAAGTGATGAACATCGAGTATTTAATGAGAGGTGGGAACTTGACTATTTTATATGCAACAACAATAATAAAATTCAGTGTATGATTTGTATGCAAGTTTTATCTGTGAGTAAAGAATACAATGTTAAACGTCATTATACTACTTTACACGAAGAAAAATATAAAGGACATGTCGGTGAAGCAAGGAAAATTGTTGTGGCTGAGCATAAGAAAAAACTAATGCAACAGACAAGTTTTTTTTCAAAAGTAAATACAGACAATGAACAAAGTTTGGCTGCTTCTTATGAAATTTGTTTGCAATTTGCCAAAGCTAAAAAAACCATTCAGCGATGGAGTTTTTATAAAACAATGCGCTGGCTGACTGGCTCATCGCTTCATGCAGCCGAAATTGGCGCAAAAATTTGAATCTGTAGCGTTATCTCACCAAACAGTTGCGCGACGAATAGATGATATGGGTGAATATGTTTCGAAAAAATTATGTGATTAAATTGTACAATGTGAATATTATTCATTATGTTTGGATGAAAGTACCGACCAGACAGATATCGGTCAATTAATAATTTTTATTCGCTGCATTTCGAAAGATTTTTCAATCACGGAGGAAATGTTAAATTTAGTGCCACTACATGGCTCAACTAAAGGCAGTGATATCTTTGAAGCTGTTAATAAAACTGTTATGGAATACGGTGGGTTTCAAAAATGTTCTTGTATTGTGACCGATGGAGCAAAAGCAATGGCTGGAAACGTTACAGGACTTACGGGACTTTTAAAACAAAATGGCATTGACTGCCCATTAATCCATTGCATCATACATCAAGAAGCCTTATGTGGAAAATCTTTGCGCCAAATGAATGCCATGAAAATAGTTATTAAAATAACAAATCTTTTTAACTGAAATTGACGCAACATACGAAGATCTGCTATTGCACTCAGAAATCCGATGGTTAAGTGCTGGTCAGTGCTAACTAAAATGCAAGATCCAGCATTTCTTGCTGATCTTGCATTTTTAACTGATATGACACAACATTTGAACGAATTAAAATTACAAGGCAAAGAACACAATATAGCCAACTTGTATGGATATGTGAATGGGTTCAAAAATAAACTGGGATTATTCAAAACATCACTGAAACAAAATGATTTTTCTTTTTTTCCATGTTGCAAAGAACTTTATAGCGAAATAGAAGGATGCAATTTTTCGGACCACCTCCAGTAGTATCGACGAGGTAATATTTGAATTTGAGCAGCGTTTTGCTGATTTCAAAGGATTAGAGAGCGATTTATCTCTTTTTACGAATCCATTAACAGTTGAAATAACAAGCGTAAAGACTGAATACCAGTTAGAATTATGTGACGTTCAGTCAGATCCCTTTTTCAAGGGTAGAAAAGAGACAGGAATGGATTTTTTTAAGATCCTTGGCGACCGTTTCCCCAAGCTAAAAAAATTTGGCTTGAAAATGGGATCGATGATGGGCAGCACTTATTTATGTGAAAGTGCATATTCAACAATGAATTTTATAAAATCCAAGTATAGATCTTCACTGTCAGATAAATCGCTTCTTCATGCAATGCGCCTGGCAACAACGAATGTTGACGTGGATATCGATACTATTGTTAAAGATAAATTAACGAAAAATCAATAAACATAGAAAGACAAAATTACCCTGTATTTTATTTACTTGACAACTGAAAATATTTTTCTGGCCCTCCAGCTTTTGTATGAAATTTAATTAGCCCGCGAAGGTGTATAGTTTGGACAGCCCTGCTCTAAACAAACTACTAGGTACATTCTCGGTAGAAGCGAAAAACCAATTCAGCCGGTACTGAATGTTATTCATTTTATTTAAATTCAATCTTTTTATTTTACTTTTTCTTTCTTTCTTCTTTTTAACATTAGTCATCAAGACCATGTTTAATCAAAATACCAACCTATTATTTCAAGTCGTCATCCAAATATATTTCAGTGCTGAAAACGAAGAACTTACCCATGTAAATTATATCGGGACTTTGGCAAGATACTGCCATAGTGCACTGGATCATAGCAACTTTAAATTTAGTTCACTACTGTTTTAAATTACTGCATAAGATCTAAAACTTTATAATGTTGCTGAAATACCTTGTATTTTGTGAAAAAATCCTTTTTGGTATATTTTTAACCAACTTCTACAAACGGACAAGAGAATTGGGGTTTGGATTACGTGAGATGTTATCATATTTTATGACCCTATTTAATGCTACACGATTTAATAAATGTTTTAGGTATTATTATGAGTTGAACAAAACGTACGAGTAGGTAAACTGACACTTGAATACTTGAAGAAAACATTATTTTGAGTATGTACCTACTAGGTAGTATCTAAAAATGAAACTTGAATATTCGAAGAAACATTTGAGTCTGAGTAAGTAGAAATACATGTTCGACCAAGGTTCGTCGACCAAACCAAATGACACGAAAACATTGAAAATCATTTTCCTCTGACAGTCTCCCAGTTTCAATGCATGCGGGAAAATAAGCTGACACATTCTAGAATTTTTATTTTATTTCCATTTTTAGGTTTCATTCCAGCGTATCGAGAGTTTATTTTCGAATATTTCTTGGAACAGAAATTCTATCCCAGGTATCGTCTTCCCACGTAGTTCAAAACTCCGTGTGAATCGGTGGCCTCTCAATATCAGAACTAAATAAAGAAAATGCTGGATAAACTTTGAGGTTGTATAAAAGATAAAGCAATTCTACAAACTAAGTGCAAAGAATCGCAGAAGAATCTTTCGCAAGAATATAATCGTGTTAACATTTATTTTCGTTGCACACAAAATGAAGTGGTCCTAAAGCTAAAGAGGAGAAGCTGAGCAAATAATCTGTCTATTATATTCTACAGGAAGCAAAAACATAATGAATTATCTTATCCCATTCATTCACTGTCAAAATCTTAAACACAACACACAAAGTTCGCCCACACTCATCTATGGTCTGTCCTAAAAGTATCTGAATATAAAAATGTGATGATATAAACATGTAAACCAATGGATCAGGAAACGCAGTGGATGCCAATTTGTGCCAATTAGAAATTGGGAGTGCTTTTTTTTTTTTTTTTTTTTGGGTGGGAAATTATCAAATAACTTCTCCCGCTCTGGGTGGAGCGGGAGGGCGTGTCAGACTCTTACTGACTAAAACCCACCCGTGTTCCTTCCGTTGCCTTTACGTCAATTAGAAATTGGGAGTGCTTAGATTTGATTATTTGAATACTCAAACCCGAAATTCTTGTTTTGAATCACCTTAAACATGTTTTAATTTGTCAATTGAGGTTAATTTTATATAATTTCAATTTTCGTTGATGATTTTTCAATTAAAATTATATGATATAGTTCAAATAATGTTTGTTGGAAAAGGTGGTCTCTTCATCTTCTCTTGTTTTTTACTAATTAGGTACTTTTAGTGAGTGTTTGAGAATGAATAGTGATTGTTTACATTTTCATCAGGTACTTTTAGAACATACTATAGCTGATACCGAACATCCACTGTCAATATCTTAATTCTGGAATACACAAGATAGTTATGTAGTAGCGCAAAAGCATGATAATTTAGAGTGGATGCTAAAAGTAACACACAATTCTGCCGTGGTAATCGATATAGCAGTAAGTCAGAAAAGGCGGTTTCGAGAAAACGGCGCGCAAAGTTTTTTTCACAATTTAAGCGTTTGTGATAAAACTATACACTCGATTTTTATGTTCTATATGTCAAAAGAAAGGGAAAAATATGTTTTTTACAGTAGAATAACATTATTTTAACATTTTTATCAGGGTTATCGTAAAACATAACAAATCGTGTCTTCATTACCATTTTCTTAACTAATTTTAATTAATATTTAGGTAAGAGGGCAGTAACTGCCATAGATACTGCACTCTTGCTTAGTATTATTTCATACTGCTATATTGCTCACAGAATTCAAAATAATAAATTTAAATTACTACTTAAAACACCAGTAAAGACGCATTATACTGCCCTTTACCTTAGATTTTATAAATGTTTTAGGCTATTTCACTATGGAGTAAAGAACGTTACTGCTTTTTAGAGTAGTATTTTAAGTAAGGTGTTTTCAGAATTTCTTGAACAGTATGTCTATAAATAGAAGGGAAAATAAAAAAAATCGTTGAAAACTATATCAAAAACTAGTTTTATTCATTAAAAGTAATCAAAGAGATCCACAATATTAATTCTTCTTATTTGGCATAACGCTATACTAATTAAAAACAGAAATATTCTTTAAAAGTATAATTATTTATCAAAGCTTAATACTTAATCAGACAGATCGAATATCACATAATGGTACTGGTTTCTAGGTACAAAATTATTCCTACAATCTAACTTACAAGTACCTAACTTTCGCTTTAATTATAAAACATAATCAATGAGATCAACAGTCTTAGTTCTAATTATTTGGCATAACACTTAATAATATAATAATTAAAAACAGAAAACTTCTTTAAAATAGAGTTTTTATCAAAACTTAAGACTTATTCAGATCAAATATCACATTTGGTACCTCTTTTTTGGCACAAAATTACTCTTAATCACTTATACAAAATTATCTAACTTGAAAGAGCTTTTTAACATAAAATAATTTCTATAAAATCAAAAAATACAAAAGTTAAGGCACGTAAACATGACATGACGTAATTATAATTTAAAGTACGCCCTGTTCCAGTTTTTAACGATTATTAAAAAATATTAATCATCACTTTATCAGCTACTGTGTCCCATTTTCTCCGACTTCTTCCTCGATTGCCAAGTTTTCAACATTATTAACAAACAAATTTTCCCAAAAAAATCTACGAGTAACAGGCATTAACGGACACAGGTTTTGAATTATCTGCTTTTTCCTTTCGTCAGTAATTCCTCTTTCAATAATTCTTGGATCAGGATTAGGTATTTCTTTTAATTTAAGTATTTTCACCTGTAAAAAGCTTAATGATTGGAATGTTTCATCTTTATGGCTAATCTTGTAATGAATATCAAAACTCCCTCTGATAACTTGTACAGCAACTATGTCTTTCAAGTAAACCCTAGGCTGAGAATTTCGGAGCCTATGCTGAGATGATTTGTCTTGAAACTGGAAGAAGTCGGTTACGTTCATTTTTTTAACAGTAACATTTTTCGTACAAGTTGCGACACAATTGACATAATCATTAAAGTCATAAACCTTCTTTTGCTTTTGTAGAGACTTTTCAACCAAATGATGGAAACTATCGGCTGACATAAATGTGTGCCCAGGTTCCAGATATTTTATTATTATCTTCTCAGCAGTGATTTCATTGCTATTTATCATTTGTACTAAAAATGTCATAAACGCCCAATTTTTGTTCTGTGAAGAACAGTTGTCAGTCCATATAACTATATTTCTGTCATCGCGTCGTTCCAAAAGAAAAACACGAAAAGCAGACACAATATCTTCTTGTCTTCGTCCCGATATCACTTCATTCCACAAAACAGCAACCGGTTTCTGTATGTCTGTGAATTTGCACAAAGGCACAAAGCTCTCGTTGAAGCATATAATACGAGGGGTAAACAAGACAATTTTAAACATATCTATACGTGGAAGCATCACTACCTTTTGAAGATCCGCTGAAAAATAAGTAAACTCTAGTTCTTCATTGTTTTCTTGTTTTTTCACATCATTTTGATATTCCTCTCTGCTGTTTATGTATCTATCTTTATGTTTCAGATAGGTTTTGCATTTTACACAATCTGAGGATATTTCTTCCTCACTGTGCTTAGTTTCTTCTTTATGCATTTTATACCCTGTACAAATTTCGCATTCTTCATTAGAAAGACTTGCAAATGAAATATTCATTTGTTTTGTAACGAAATTTCTTACAAATTCGTATGATATTTTATGGTCTGGATACTTGGCTTTGTAATCCTCGTAGATAGTCTTAAGAGTCACATCGCTCGACAAATACCTTCTTCTCGGAGCATGTTCTCTTCGATAGTGTGATATGACTGGGTTATACTGAAGAACATGGTTTTCTAAATTTTCCGTGTTTATTTTTTGTCTGTTGTTGTGTTTGCCCCTCTTATCTTTTTGATCAGATATATCTTTTTCTAATATTTTTAATAATCGTTTGTCATTTTTTTTATTATATCCTAACGTCGTCAAAAAAAAAGTTTTACAAACTTCGACTTTCTCATTATTATCTGTCAGAAAAAAATATTTGTACGTTTTATTGCGCTTATAAGTGTTGCTTTCAACGACGTTTTTTCTTGATTGAACCTTGACTTCGGATGTAAGGTTCTTTATCATTACTCCTTGTGATTCCCAACCAAGGTTCAAATAAATATCGTGAATCTTTAACCGCGCATCTTGAGTGAATTTATCGTTACATTTTTTTGGGCATTTCTGAGTACATGGGCTTTTAATATTCTGTTTTAATTCTCTTTCTTCAAGCTTGGCCTTTTTTCTTTCATTTAGACTTGTGTTCATTTTTCTTCGTTTTCTAATTGTTCCTCGTTTAGTGTACTGAATGTCAATATTTTGAATGTTTGCATTTTCTTCTTCAGTTTCTGTGCGTAAATCTTGTACTAAACTGCTTTCATTTCGTCTCGACTCTGGTTGCATTTGATCTCGATTTTCCGAATTATTGTTCTGTTGATTTTCTTCATAATATTCTATATTATCATCACTTTGTTGTTTATTTTTGTCACTATCATCTTGTCTTAATTCTATTAGTGTTAGTTCTCTATTGACTGTATTAATGTATCTTCTGTCCTGGTTATTATGTTGTTTGTCTACATAGTATTCTACGTTAATTTCACCTTGTTGATTATTTGTGTTTATTACTGTTGTATCTTGTAAAACTTCTATATTTTTCAAGTAATCCTGCTCGTTTTGTTGCTCATTTAATATATGCTGTGCTTGTTTGTGAGTAGATATTGATGAGAGCGATGAAAATACATTTGTAGTTTTCGTTATTTCTATGCTAGAATTGGACGATGGAGAAGATAGAGGAGGAATGTAGTCCTTATCACGGACTGAGTCATCAGAATCCTCATAAAAGCTGATATTATTTTCTGAATCTGGCATGGTTTCCTCGCAGGCTAAGTTAAGCGTAGGTTCATTATTTTCTACGGGAAGTACACTTTTTTCGGCTGTCTCTATTATTGTTTCCTGACAAAATAAGTTGGGTACAGATTCAGTGCTTCCTAAGGCAGCAACACTTAGCTCGGCTGTTGATATTATATTTTCACATAGCACATTAGGCGTACGTTGATCTTTAATCGGGTTTAATATTGCTTCTTTTAACAGCAAAATTTGACTTATTTCGTTTTGAGTACTCATAATAGACGAAGCTAGTTCTACGTGTAATGGTCGTATCGCCTGAAAGTGTTTGTAATCTAATTGGAAAGCCCACAATTCAGCCATTGTATATTCCTCTATTTGGCCATCGCCACTCCTGGGTATTTTTACATTAGTATTTACTTTTTGATTTTGAGAAGGCTTGTGAAATTTTGATACGGGCGTTGCTGATTGATTCATGTTTATGGTAGATTCATTTCGATTTGTGGTCATATTTATAATTTTGTCTATTCGCTTCATTTTGTAGTAATTCAATCTAAAACAACAATGAATACATAGTAAAACAGAGTCAAAAAAGCGCGGCGGGCAAGCACGACTTCAGAGCACCAAGAACGTAACAAGCGAGCGCAAGAACAAACTTAGATATAAATTATTATTTAAAACGGATTAGTAATTAGCTTCATTTTAGATTTAGGTATGTAATTTATTTCACACAACAAAGCTAATCAAATATAAGGATTTCTTACAATATTTAAAATATATAATAATTACTCACCTTATCCTACTTGGCGCCAAACCTACGCGTCACAAAATGGCGCGAATTAGATGAACAGCACTTAGTCAGACGACCATCACTCAACGCCGCTTGAAGCGAAATGACCGAATATTTCGATCAATAATATTTTATGTACCTAGTAGTAGCGCAGTAACAACCACTTACTGCTCTATTGATTTACAAAACTATTACATTATTTTATTTTTTGCCATGTTATAAAAGCAGTAAGGGAAGATACTGTGTTTATATTTGTGTATTTATGAGACATTCATTATAATTACTATCTTAAAAGTGCAGTACAGCTCCATACTGTAGATGTAACTAGTAAAATTCATTTGGTACATTGGTTCAAACTAACGTAAAGAGCAGTATGTCAGAAATTTACTGCTCTTTTGTTAAGAAATATGTGAATACAAATGAAAAGGGCAGTATGTCAATGAATTACTGCTCTTTTATGTAGTTAACTAAATTATCTTACCGTTCTTACTGCTCTTCATAACAAAAAGAAAATGCATTTCTAATATACGTAGAAGTATGAAACCTAGATAGGAAGAAAGCTCGTTTGACGTACATTCCAAATCAGTAATAAAAAAAAAATGGCCACCCTTGACTTACTGCCCTCTCGATTACCACGGCAGAATTAGCATGTGTAGGCATACTAAAAGAGTATGATCATTTTACACACACCGAGAGCATGCTATGAATAAGCATGCTACTTACTAGCAAAAAAGCATGCTTTTTAATAGTATGTATATTGCTTCTTTTAAACACAAATGCCTATTATAAGTATATAACTTAATATACTATATATAATGTCATTCAAGTACAAAGTTACAAGTTATTCAAGTACACTCGCACACACACACTCACTATCCCATTCTCACTTATCCCAGTTTGATAAAAGTATGAAGTTCACAGGTGCAGCCTCAGGAGCTAGATGCGCACATTCCAAACTCAATTTGAGCAGACTTCGGTTTCAATTGTTTCAGAACGCAATCAATTTTAATATGCGCCCGACGTCGCCGGCGAGTTGTGCGTCACACATACGGGGAGGAGGAATGGTGAATATTTTGTGTGTTTTTGGATGATGTCATGTAAAATCGGAAAGACAGGTGATAATTGATTATTTAGAAACCAACGACATACTAATAAGAAAAAGAAGACTGTGTGAGGTTCTACACACATGTTCGGCTCAGGATAATGCGCACATAATGTTCGGGAAACACATTATATTAAAGGAATAGTAGCACTTTATCACTATCGGATAAAGTGCCGCTATTTGCGGCATACAAGTGGAGCTGAATCGGTCCGGCTAAAGTGCCATAAGCATTGCATTGTCATTGTCATAGTCATTGTCACTTGTTTTTTGTTTGATTGTTAAGATTAGTTCGCCTCCCTTTGTATTGACTGATCGTATTTGTTTTAGATAATTATATCAAAAGTCACTACATTGACTGAATTTACGAAAAATTAAGTAGCAAATGAAAATGCCTGAAAGGTATGTTAGGTTTGGTTAGAACTGTAACCACTCAAAACATGAGCCGAGCGAGCAAAGCGAGCGATGCCATTTAGGCACAAGAGCGGTGGTCCATTTAGGCACAAGAGAATGTAATGTTTTGGGAATGTGGTGTTTTACAGCAAACTAACCTCAACAATTAAACAAAATAACAAGTGACAGTGACAATGACAATGCAATGGTTACGGCACTTTAGCCGGGCCGAGGCAGCGCCACTATTATGCTGGCACTTTATCCGATAGGAATAGAGTGCCGCTAGCGGCACTCTATACACTGCCTATATTAAATTAAAATGAATAAATTAAACACATTAAAAAATCACTCGGCTTAGCTTTTATTGCGACCCGAACATGCTAGGGTAGAGCCCAACGAAGTTTGCCGATCGGCTCGAGCCGAATGAAACCGAATATGGTATATAGGTAATACAGTATTTGGTTCAGGTCGGCTTTGTTGTTCAACAAATACTGCCGAATCGAATGTGCCGACCCAAAAATGTGTGTAGCACGCGACATTCTTTAGATAGACCGACGACCTACCAACAAGATATTGGATGTGATGCAGGGACAAAATAATACAATGGGAAATCGAGAGAACCCATTGAACAGTGGCTAAAAAACCAATGTTGCTATTCAGATCTGTTTTGGGCGAGGGTACAGAAGAAGTGAAGAATGGAGTTTTTTTTTTTTAAACGTTGCCCCACACTATGTTATGACAAACCTTTTCCTACTTTGGGTCTAGTCTGTTTAGTTTCCTATTTGAATGATCATAATAGGTACTAATTTTGTAACCGGGCTAAACTAGTAAGCTAATCGTAAGCGTTACCTAGAGTACCTATCTGACATTATGCTGAGCTGGGGCCCTTTTGGCATAGGTAAGTACTTTTTCCTTTCTTTAAAACTGTTTATAAAATTCGTCCCGGTAAGTACAAAGTTATGCCCGTTTGCACTAGTAATACTAGGCATTCATTTAAGTGGTAAGCGGGCATTAGGCGTGGGTGGGTGGAGGCTAGATTACAATGGCATAATTTAATTAGACTTACGTAAGCATCCACATGTAGTTACCGCAAGAATTTACGGGTAAGGATGTAATAAACGGACTTAATTACATTCATAGAAGTTATAGTGACGCGAAGGAAACGGAATTAAAGTTGGTAATATAAAAAAAACATGATCGGTATTTCGATGACTGAGGAATGTCCTGCAAAAGCCTGCAAGATTTGCCTTGATGCCAGTTTATAGGATAAATGGCATAATCCATTTTCAAATAGATATTTGAATTAAATATTATAGTTATGGAAAAACTACCTTTTCAGAGAAATTCATCACAAACGATTGAGGAGCTCGTGGCTAATTAATAACAGACGCATGGGTGACCATCTTTACATACCGAGACTCCTACGTGCCTCGGAAAGCACGTTAAGTCGTTGGTCCCGGCTGTCATTGGTGGATCTTAACAGTCGTTACGAGTCGTCAGAAGCTCGAAAGTCTGACAACCAGTTTTACCAATGGATATCGTATTACTCAGTTACTGGGTTGTGGAAGTCAGATAGGCAGTCGTTCCATGTAAAATACTGGTATTCAGCTGCATTCAATTAGATTGGAAGTCGACCCCAACATAGTTGGGAAAAGGCTAGGTAGGCAGACGGTAAGAACCGCATCAAAATCCGTTGCATAGTTTTGAACAACAACGCGGTCACACAGACACATGAAAAGCTACTTTTATTTATAATTGTATTACATATTTATCTACTTTAATATATTTCTCATACAATAGTTGGCTAAATCATAGCAAGCCGTGTCTCCCGGAGTTACAAATTGCTGATATTGGTCGGTAAGACTAAAGTTTTAATGCGGAAAATGGCCTTACGTAAAGCCGAACATTATACCGATTGTTATATCCGTTCGGAGCAATGCATACGAATGTTTATGGAGCCAATACTGCCAGAGAATTGTACCGTAAACTAAAATTTACTAGAGCAGGCTTTTCTCTTTTTATCGGCAGTCCATTTTATGCATGCCCATAAAAAACCAATTTAAACCATCGTTTTCATAGATCTTTGTTAGAATATTTATACTCGTACTTTTTTTAACAATTGAGCCAACAGAATCTTTTATCTTTTGTTTGGTAACAAGCTTTTTTAAGATAAATTAAGGACGCAAAGATACGTTAAGTGCTTTTTATTGCTTCTTACTTAAATACATTTAACAAAAATCTAATAGCAAAGCAGATTGAAGATTTAAAGAGCCTACTTAAAGATAAAATGAAGCTTTTACAGAGATTGATCAAACATTCTAAATACGTAAGATTTTCTTGTCTTATGTCAAAAATGAAATAAGTGAACAAGTTCGAAATTTTCAAGCATCTTCGAGTTCAAAAAAACTAACGACAAAAACCCTGTTGTGACCTCTAAACTAAAACCCCCCATGGATATAAGTTTACAATGATAAAATAAAAACTAAGAAAGAAAAGGACGAATGTTTACATCACAATTTTTGTTCTAGGTACAAATGAAAACATTAAAATAAACACGGTAATTAAACATCTCGTACAATAGCTTGTTATGATACACTTTGTACCTTCGCTTATTAATTACAGAAATAATTACTCCGATGTTCGTGATTAGAGGCAAAATACCTACGATTCGCTAACAATAACACTGTTTTTCGGGTAGCTCTCAATATATAATATTATTATGAAAGAATTTGTTAATTTTGTACATACAAGTACTCCATAAATGAAAAAGACACTTTTACTTTTCCGCGAGTGTAATTTTTGGCACTAAAAGATGTGTGGATGGTTGGTTGTGTATTTATTGTATATGTAATGGATAATGATACACCACATACTGTACCTGCAGTATTGTCTCTCCTTCTGTATCCATCTCCTTCTACATTCCTACATCCAAAGGTTGTCTTTAAAATATCGCTTTTAGCGATAAGACTCATCATCATCAACATCATCATTTCAGCCGAAAGACGTCCACTGCTGGACATAGGCCTCCCCCAAGCACCTCACCCTATATACAGTTTCCAAATTGATATCTGTAACTTAGGTATATGGTGTATAATAAAGACTTTTCTATTCTATTCTATTCTGGCAAGCAGAATCCCATCGTTTATCATCTCGAGATAATTATGTCTACAGCTGATATGACCTTCCAATGTCCATGCTTAAATAATAAAGAATCCTATAATAACCACACTTGACAAAGCTATTGGTACCTAAAGCCTAGTTACACGATGCGATTCACGAAGATGCCTATGGCATACCATAAGTTAAAACAACAAGAGTTGCAGATGTCAAGACGATCAAGTCATTTGTTGCTTCAATTTATTTTATGTCACAGTCAAGAAACTTGGATGGTGTAAATGGGGGTTAAGGGTACGCTAGTCGGTCATTCTTCCATATAAACGTAGTATGGTGATTACTCGTTTGTTTGACAGTGTACGTTCAAAACTAAAAATTATATCAATTAGTCTTGTTATTATCCTGTATGGAAGCAGAATTGGAAAAAACACATTGGTTTGGAAGTTATGAGCGTCGAAACTTCCATATTTCAACACTAATTTTAACTCGTCTGTAAATAAATAACAAAATGTAGAAAAAAATTGCAAAATAAAAATCGTACCGTAGATAATTTATTCAAAAGAATAAATCATTTTATTTTGAGTAAATACATCCAGTAGTTTTCAAAGGTAATGGTAACGTAATGGAATAACATTTTACGAGCTTCTTTTCGTTATACGAGTAAATCATCGTCTATTTCATTAAATAAACAAAAACTGGATAAATAAACAAAACTAAATAATTAGGCTAATTAGCATGCATATTAGTCACGCCCACCATCGAGTTCGAGCCGTCGACTAGTGCACCCTTAAGTGACAATGATCAATTACGACTTATGTATCTCGTCATAATCCGAACACAATATTGCTACATCCACACTAGATAAATAATTACTTAAAATGACTTTTTATAAAACTGTACCTAACGTTTTTTTTTCATGAAAGTAAACTGGGGTTCATTAGGAAGCTAAGGTAAGGAAGACGCAGAAAGTGTCTAATACATGCCTTGGTATTTTTTATACAGGCCGTTTTACTCATAAAATAGACTCTAATCCTTCGCTGGAAACAGGGTTCAAAAGCCAGTGACTAATAAATAACTGCGCCGGTTTACTTAACAGCGACTTAACGTGTTCTCTAAGAAGATTAAGTGTGGCAAGTAAACTGCAAACATTGTTACATGCTGCTTCATTTTATGTAGCGCTGTTACCACGCTAACAGACTCTGTACTGCTATTTTGCTAATGCTGCTAGTATATGATACTCCTGCTAGTTATCAGAGGTTTTCGGTCGTCTATCAACGTCTCAAAACAAAACTAAGAACGAATTTTGCACACGTAAATTGCGCTCAAATACCAGTCAAATTTCAGTATTTTTAATTTACCGTTTTGTATCAATCGGACAACAACCACAGAACCAAAACTAGCATTGTTATTGAAAAACATGATCTCCCATACAATCCAACTGCAAATAAAGTTTGTACGCACAATATTGGAAGATTTACCATATTATTATACATATACCATAGTTATTTTAAGAACATAGAGTTCTTACATTATAGGTTTTCCTGTAATCTATAAGTATAGAACTATTTTCCGTATTTTTTTTTAAATTGTCTCAGTTGTTTCTGAGATAATGAGGGGGGGGGGGAATAGTAAATTTGCATCTATTTACTTAAATTATTTATTTTAAAATTATAAAAAATATATAAGATGCAGTACAATACCAAATCCAGGAAAGCTGGCCGACCTATTTACGTAATGGCAACCTCAATCAGGACATGACTTAGTTCGACAAGGAAATCACTTTTTGGATGGACACGGCTGAAGACTGAGATAAGCTTAAGAAGACTGCTAGCGAGATTTACAAGAAACCTGAAACGGATAGCAGCAAGAACCTCAGATGAAGACTTTGGAAACAACAAAGGGCAGATGCAGCGGTAAAGCTGGACCTGAACCTGAACCAACGGGGCCGTCTTTAAAAGATGCCCATCCATAGATAAAAATCATCCGTCTCTGCACTATTCCATTGCCTACTCAAGGATGCATATCCAGTACGGCTCGCAAATACTTATTTATCCTAAGGGCACATCTTCGCTACCATTACCGCGCCCCCCGGTCTACTCCTTGATATGCAATGGCCTCTGTAGCCCCATGAAGCACGAGGCTTCAGGGGCTAGTGCAAATCTTGGTGTTCATTCGATTTATCGAGTCTGGTTACCACGCTGGGCTCGGTGCATTTCATTCATTCATATTTGAGATCCTCATAACAAGCCTTTTCATTTGACATGTACACACAGTACAGTTTACAAAACTGTACTTTTCAATGTACCCCCGAAAAAAGAACCCATATTCCAAATTAATTTATTTTCGTTATACGTCCATATTTGGGTCACAGAAATTGATATGTATACCAAATTTCAACTTAATCAGTTGATTCGGAGAAAATGGGCTGTGACAGACGGACAGACAGACAGACAGACCCATGAGTGATCCTATTAGGGTTTCGTCTTTTCCTTTTGAGGTACGGGACCCTAAAAATGACACTAAGTTCGACTGTCAAACTACCGTGACTAACTACTGTGACTATCATAGGTACAGTAACGAGTATAATACATTACACTTTCGTAAAAAAAAAAACAAAAACGATTTTATCGCGAAATAACTATTGCAAGTTTGAAAAAAGAACTATTAATTTCGTAATAGGTTTCGAAAATGCTATGTTCGTAAAACCATACTGTCAACACTCGGAGGAAATCGGTTTTGAATTTTGCGTAACTGCAAAGTTATGCTCATGCTTTTCCTATTCATATGACAAATACATCAAATAGCTTTACCTGCACAAAAAGGTCTCAATTAGTTAATAAAGAATGGTCACCAATCCTCGTACTGAACTCAGCAAGCGCACCTTAACGTTGAGAGCCTCTCGTGAGCACTTACGTCCCCTTGCTAACGAAAGAACAAAACATAAAAGAATATCTTCGCACTGTTTTCCACATTTCAATCTGTAGGAAGAAAAACACTTGACATTTGGATGACTTCGTATTCAAATCCAAATGTATAGGTATTTCGATTGTTATGATAGATGGGCGCGCCTATCTACAGAAGGCTTCCTTGTCACAAAGAAAATTATGCAATCTTGTAAATATTTGGGAATATATGTAGGTAGGTACAGTGTTTCAAAGAAAAGTATGCGCTTCGGGAATTATCGTCTACTTATCTTCAGATATAAGATATCGATGATGAGATCTAATAACGGATGTAAAAAAGGAAGCCTAAAGTCACCTATATACAACCACGAAAGTACTGGCTTATTATGTATTACCATGTTCACAAAATTATAGATTAACAACATGCAATTCCAAGATATATATTGTCAGTGACAAATGACGATCTGAGACCGGAGAAGGTAATAGAGTAAACTTCCTACAAACACGCAATGATAAGGCGCACAAAGCGCGGTAATACAAAATTTAGAAGAATTGCCTCAGTGGGGATAACTCTGTGGCGCGACGTTTGTGCTAATTCGGAAACACGATGATTCCCGAAGCGCATACTTTTCTTTGGAAAGCTGTATTTATGTTGTAATGTTTTCCTTTATTTATCTCAATCTGGCTAATTTAGAGCGACAGCAAAATGGCTTTATGTACTCATATTTATTCAGTAATCAATTTAACTCTGGCAGTTTGCCGGTAATCATATTCATTGGATCAATCGCGTTGTTGACATAACGAATTCTTGAACATAGAATGCATTGAACATTGAAGATAGTTGAATTGACAAAAAACAAACTACAAACCACTACTGCCACCACCACTACTTGAATACTTATGCCCGTTTTCACTAACTAAATGTAACTCTTAAATATTGAATTGTTGGATTTTCAACTCTCGGCGCTGAGCTCAGTGATGACGAAACATCCAGCCCAATTATAGCGTGATATTATTATTAGTCTAGCTACCTTAAGTAGATACCTATAGTTACACTTTGATGATATTATCTAGAGAAATCTACGATAGTTTCAAGTCCTTTAACGACATCTAATAACAAGTTTACCTTCCCAAACTAAGCCTACATATCAATACGACAAACTAATAACAAAACCCCAGAAGGTAACAACAAATTCAATTAATTTATCTATCGTCCTACATTACCTATTCCCAAGTAACGGTCCCTTTTGCTCGGAAACTTCCCAATATGAATAACTTCACAATAATCTTCAAAGCGGTATTCACCTGTAAAGTTTATTATGAAATAAATCGATATGTCTGTACGTTTCAATTTCAATAGATATTTCATTACATTTCAGATTGATTTGGTAATTGAATAGGTTCTATTCTTATTTGAATGTTATTCGTAGAATTTAAATAAAATTGTTGTGAGCCCGGGACGGAATCCAATCAATAACCTTGAATCAAGGTAATTGAATATCTGATTTTTATAAAGTTAAGTTTTCCAACAAAGTAACTAATATTTTCCTAGAATTTGGAGGTAAATCACGGCCTTCACCCCATGTTTTCCTCCACCAAAGTTCAATGATGTCCAAGATTGAAATAAAGCACATTACTGTCGCGGCCTGCAACAAGGGCATTGATGGACGATCGTGAAAATGTGACCATCGATGCCTGGTTGCGGCCAAGGCTTATATAGTACCTTTCTCAAATAATGCGCGGAAATACAAACTAAGTAATTAATTATAAATTCCAGAATCAAAGACGAACAACGATAATTTTTCACGCGCTGATATATTCATTTGTTTACTTTAAACAGCTCTATTTGCAAACCAAATCGAAATTTAAATAAAATCTTTGATAAATTACCTGCCTGGTTGCCATGTGTTGAAATAAATAGTTCGATCCATTTTTAAATAACGCGACAGATATGAGTTTTTATAGTAATTTATTTGACCGCTAAACACGACAGATATGGATTTTCATACAAATATTGCCGGCCGGACGCTCGCATGTATTCGGCAAGTACAGTAATTTCTATTCATCCCAAAGCAGGTTGTCAAAATAATGCTCGAATTTCCAAGCATTTTTGAGAAAACATACTTTTTGCATGTTTTGAAACCCACGAATTCTTTGTTGCTCTAATGAGAGCTAATAATAATAATCTCTTTAAGACAGCTTTAATAAGCTGTCTTTAAGAGATTCAATACCCCACTGCACTGCAAAAGTACCTTTAAAAAGCTAAATACATGCTTAAGCTGCTATGCCTGGCTCAAGTACACATTTCAATATAACTTCGAAGTCTGCTTACCTCACAGGACAAAGAGCCTGTTAATACTTACACGAGCCGAGCAAACACCTTAGTCCTACCGCCTTACGCTTCATAGATGAACTATTTGCATTATTCAAACAGTTCTCTTGTTATCTTTGCACTCAAAACTTTGAATAAACTACGCAACTTCAGTCAAGAAAATAATATAAGTTCGACAGCGTCATGTACAGACTACAGAGTACAGGCTACAGAGCCACAGGGATTTACCTGTAGTGCGCTTTGGTTTGTACAACATTGTCAAGCGACGTTAGAACTTTGAAAATTTGTTGTTGAGTAGTTCCAGTTGTGTGTTTGAATATTGCTTCAAGCCAATATGGTAAATGAAGTCCTCCAAACAGATATACTCGTACAATGCAGCTTTCTCTCGCAGTTCATCATTTATAGTATGAGGTCCCATTTTAAAATTACAATTTAAAAAGTCACATTTTGATCTAAACGCAGTTAGGAAATCGTCTAACACCCGTTCAGACGGGTCAGCTCACACCGAGACGTGACGCGACGCGACGATGCTTGAAGAGGCCAGTGGTTTCAAATGTCTCGCAGCGTCACGCTGCGCCTCGAGATGCCTCGCGGCGTAGCGCAACGCTGCGAGGCATTTTCAAATTATCTCAATTAAATGTGTATCTTTTTGAGTAGTAAATAGAGTTATATTTTGTATCACTATCTTAAAAATTGCGCGCAACGTCGCTTCGCGTCATGTCTCGGTGTAAACTGACCCTAATATTCGATTACTAGATTTAGAATTGGGACACATTCAATTAAATTACCCGATGATCGTGAAACATTTTTAAAAGACTGCAAAGATCCATCATTATGTGTATAAATTAAAATCAATTTACGCACCCGCATCAATTCACACATCTATCATCAGAAAAATATATCCATAAACATTACGTCTAATGTAAGAAAAAAAACGACTCACCGTGTATTAGTGGCTATTGTATGGATTCACGAATTGTGCATTAGGCGAACGTTTGACTCAATACACCAACAATGCTTGCCGGCCATTGATTAGCACTTTGATAGTATATGTAATGGTTCCCCTTCACTACGATAGTGCACGGAAGTTCTTGATTATATTTGTGTTTTATTCATTAACAGCTTTTAGCAGTTTACTTAAAATACTTTGACGGCACGGTTGGCGCAGTGGTTAAGCGATTGACACGATCGATTCGCGCACGGAACAAATATTTGTATAACCTACAAGTAGTTGTTCCGGGTCTGGCTGTTTGTGTATGTGAGTTTAAATGTTTGTAAACGCACCCACAATAAAGGAGAAATTCCTTTAAAAAATATAGAAATATAGAATAGTCTTTATAGAATTATAGATATACCTACATATTCTCCTAACTAATAAAAGAAATGCGAAAAAGAGTTTGTTTATTTGTTTGTTTGTTCGTTTGTTACGCTTTCACGCTAAAACAGCTGAACGGATTTAGATAAAATTTGGCAGATGGGTAGACCATGACCTGGTTTAGGACATAGGATATTTTTTATCTTAATATTCTTACGGGATCGAGAATCGTATGCAGCTACTTTATAATAATTGTCAAATTCTCCCTGGAAATAGTTTAAAGCACTATTATTATAACAACTACATTATTTCCGACGGTAGCACCCTATCTCGTTTTTTGAACGCCCATGAAAATTAAAGTTCTATTTAATTAAGGTACAAAGATTTATATAGTACATAATAAGCACATATAGAAATAATTATTGACCTAATTGACGTTATTAGGGACCTAATAAGTTCTAATAACACATTATTACAAAAACAGCAACCTTAGAAAATAATGTAAGAATTCAACAGCCCCGCCCCTGGACCAGTAGTTCCAATTCGTAATACATCGAGAATTTAAAACAAAGCAATTCACAACATATCGCAACATAATTACAAGAATCAAGGCACTTTCATGCTCTGTAATAAAATTAGCAGCTTGCTCTACAAAAGAATTAACAGACATAAACACCAACCATATAATCATACAACGATACATACGTTTATAATCGACAACCGAAGGCCTTAGCTGACCATAAAGGTTTTATTATAGAGTATTAGCCACTCGATTACGCTTCTCTGTAACATTAAAATCTCTGTGGTCCTTTAAAAAGATTTATGGTCTCACTTCAAACATAATTGATACTCATTTCAAATACTTAATATTAACAAGGTAAAAACATTGGAATATTGAGGTTCTAATTCTATGTTCGGACCGTACACGATGTCTTTAATTGGTTGATTAGAGAAAAAATGGGTGTTTAAGTGTCTGATTAAGAGATAAACGTGGTTTATGACTTTGACCGCGCATGCACGACGATAAGATACCAATCAGTCACCCGTATTGGAGCGACCTTTAAACCTAACATGTTATTAGTGTTGAAGTTTCATGTTCAAGGTAGTTTCAATTAAAAGTTATTTTCGTTTTAATTGTATCAATATGCGTCTCGAAGATTTATGAGCTTAAAGCATTGTGTATAAGAAGCGAATAAAGTTTTTCCTCAATGCTCTCGAAACTACTCAATCTGCCTAGCGTTTTCTTAACTATGTTAGGGTCGGCTTCCAGTCTAACCAATGCAGCTGGATACCCGTATTTTACATAGAGCGACTGCCTATCTAACCTCCACAACCCTTTGGTAAGACTGTTTGTCAGACTTTTTGGGCTTCTGACTACCGGTAATGACTGTCAAAGATGTACGAATGACAACAGGGACTAATGGCTTAACGTGCTTTCTGAGGCACGGAGGGGCTCGATTTGAAATGGACGGTCACCTAACCACGAACTGACCGCGTCAAGCGTAACTTAGCCTTCGATCATCCCGTGTGGCTGTTATTATTTAGCCATGAGCCCCTCGAAACTACTAGTCACCAATATTAGAGGGCTACTCACATGAAACAAATGAAAATCAATGCACCCGACATTTCTTAACAAGCGTACAAATCGCGAACGATACATTTGCAGTTTGTAAACCTCATGCACAAGATTGCTTTTACCTTAAGTGGCCACTCCAAGTGTGGGGACATCGTCCTTCTATCGTGTAATTACATCAACGAGGAAATTGTTATATTCGCCAATTATTTCAAAGACGCCTTTGATCCCTGTTGTAGCGGTCAATTGAATTCATAGTTTAGTCGGGGACATATTTGGGCAAATACCTATTCTCATATTTGCGCGAAAATGTCGTAGTTTTCAGTTTATAAACGAAGTAAATATTGAAGACTTTTATTTAGCAGCTCAGACTAATGTTACAAGACCATTCATATTAAATTAATTCTAAGAGTTAGTAATATTAAAGTAAGATTTATTTCTGCAAATTATAGAACTGGCTACAAAGACAAAAACAGTCATTATGCCGAGGTAAATCCCTTTAATTTCAACGAAAGGGTTTCCACTGATAAGAAAACGCTTTGAACGAAGACACAATTGCTTGCATGCTCTATTAGTTCTTAAGTGGAGCTGCAAATGCCGAGCCAGGACAAAGAAAATAAAGAAAGAAAGAAAATGTATTTATCTTTATTCAGAATGTCTTAAAAAATGGGTAAAAAAGCTGAACTGAAATGAACACATTTAACGTTTTTACTTCGAAGATTAATAGGGGAATACAGTTATTGCATTTGAAACGACTTATTTTGCTCTATGGAACACTTTTTTTATTTTTATTACCTCAATTTGCATGTACGGTGCGATCCGTACGTTTGGCCTTAGGTATACGCCTGTATGTTTGTTTGTATCGAAGTAAACTACACAGATTGGTTGTGTCATTATAGCTTAAAATTACAAATAGGTAAACGTTAATCTCATATCTAGTTATTCCATCTACAATCTCGTATTATTGAATTTCTATAATTATCTTAGTTTTCGAAACTAAAACCTAGTGGCATCTCACCGTGAAAACTTAGGTGAAGTGAGCTCACTTCACCTAAGTTTTCACCGTGAGATTATTACAGAATAGACCGGCTGTTTCTTAGTATCCGGAGTATCTACTACACAATGCTGGCCATGCGCATGTGGCCGCCCGTATTTTTCTGATTATTCATGTAAAACTATCGAAAATTAACTTTAAAATATAAATGTTTCTATCTATAAAATTTTTCATGTTATTCAATTTTATTTTTTTAAATAGCGCTTGTTACCTTGCTTTACATTTTTTGCCATATCTCCAATGTTATTGGCTGGATTTGGATACTGTTTCATAATAAACAAAATCCAAATCGAGTCATTAAAAGAGAAAAATAAAAGATAGACTCCTTTTTAAAGTTAATTTTCGATAGTTTTTCAGAAAAATACGGGCGGTTAAATGCCCATGGACGACATTGTACACCTAGACTCGAAAATAGTACAGCATTTGCATAAAATTACCTGCCAGATCAGTAAATTAACCGGAATTTATCAGGAGGTGATGAAAAACGGGCGATAATTTACCAAACCCAATTGTATATCAAAACCGCAAGGACTACTTAATGTTACGAAATATTAAAACGAAATCGCTTAATCCGAATTAGAATTCCGAACAGTATTCCAGAAACCTGTTTATGATAGAGTATTCAATGAAGGTATGGATGCAATTTAGAATGAATTATTCATTGATATTTGAATATATTAATCTAGTATGCAACACCGTAGCCATCAGTATTTCAGTGGTATAGCAACTTGTTTAAAAAATGTATTGTTTTCGAGACAAATGAAAGCATTGTATGAATGTAAGTTGGTACAAGCAAATACTTCACGAGTTATGTAAATAACGAAAGTAAAGTGTGGCCAATTAGAAAGCAAAAATTTTTCTTAGTCCCCATTATTTATTTATTTATTTAATAGTTTATGTACACACATATAAACAGACAAGAAAAAATGGAACAGAAAAATAAGTACAAAGGTGATGCCCCATTTTGATTTGACGCCAAATTTTGCAGTTGTCCGGTGTCTATTATTACAGTTAAAATGCGGCAAATTTATTATGCACAGTCTATAAGACCATGACCACCGCCAATAGCCAATAGTTTCAGTAATTTTATCCTGAAGTTCGGAAACGAATTTAAAAATTACCCATTTTTTCTAACAAATCATACATGATTTACTCTTAATGATTGGTTAGAATAATTGATTTTGATCACTGAGAATTTCGAGACACGTCCTGACTTTTTTCTGTGGGGTTATCTAAAGGAACGTGTTGTGGTCAAGCTTGAATACGAAAGCAGAATATTTGTGGCTTTTTTAGTGGTAGTCGAATAAAGTACGCAAAAATTTAATGAAAAAAACTATGAAAAGCGATCGCAATTTTAAGAATAAAATAGGAGCAGATTAGGCCGATCGAATCCGAATTGCCAAGTCTGAATAATATACTTAGGTATAGAAAAATACCTGGTAATTTTCGTTTGTAATAAAAATAATCTTAATTTAAACTCGTATACTTCCTAATTGCCCACCCTGTATATTAAATATTTATCACTTTAAGGTTATTATTATTGAATACGATGTTTGATTAATGAAACATGGACATTTATAAAATTTATTTATGTAACAATGTCTACGTTATATCCTATTTCCTCGTCATAATATGAACTTGCATCAAAACAAGGAACATTCTGAAAATTGGTATAGAGGTACTGATCTAATCTAAATCTCCTATAAGTATAACTGTACCTGAACAATTAATCTTCCAAGTCGAACCACCACTAATTAATTAGTACCAAAACACCTTCCGTAAGTAATTTAAAACAAATCTGATAACAAAACTCCAAGTGATAATTAATACGAATTCATATTTAATCATTAGAAAAATAACTATTAATTTATACACTCGTACAAAACTCGCTTAAGGCACGATATATTTCAACCGGTAATAAATCATTTTACGTCAACTTATACGAGACATTAAAAAGTACATTCGTGTTAAACATTACTGTAAAAGGCAAAACAATGTTCAACAGCAACAACTTTTGAAGACCTTTAGATCAGAAGGCCAATTCCCGTAAATAAAAACATTCAAACACACAAATCAAAATCACACCCAAAATCACAATCTCATCTCAGGGATCTAAAAAAGAAATTTTTCAAAAATGTATAGGTAGTTGCCGGCACGTAACTTGGCAAGGTTTTGGCGTATTGGGAGCAAGATTGCGAATGTTCAATTAGTGCAACAAAAAATTTTACACTTTTATTGAATGTCAATATTTTAAGGTTATTGCCATAATTAATTTTTGAACGTGTCTGTTAAGAAAAACAAGCGAAAACGAATCCTGTGCATCTACATTCCCTTCGAGAAAAATTCAAAGAAATAAATATTCTGACTGTAGCGTTACAATATATTTTTGAAAACCTATTGTATGTACACAAAAATATATCTAATTTTAAAAAGATTTCCGATATTCATAGTTTAAATACGAGGAATAAACACAACCTCGCTGTACACCGCACTCATCTCCACAGAGTATGCAACTCGTTCATGGGTCAATGTATACGCTTTTACAACAAACTTCCCATCGACATTCGAAACTTACCCATTAAACGATTTAAAAGCTGTATTAAAACCAAACTTTGTAAAAAAGGGTACTATAAAATTTTAGATTATTTAGATGATAAAAAAGCTTGGGATTGAGCTGCTCGCTCTGCTAAGCCTTGTGCTAAAATCATAAAATCAATACCAGTATTATATAAACATTACATACAAAATGACATTATTACTTTGTAAAGTATTTTTTTTTTTTTTTTAATTTTTGTGAATGTGAGGACTATGTGGATTTTTTAATTATTATAATTTTTTCTTTCTTATTTAGTTTTAATGATGGTCTGGCAGTTTGAGTAGTTTATGAGGCCTACCCAAATGTCCTTTCTTTGGTATTGTTCGTCGAGTTGAGCTCCTTAAGTTCTGGGTTGAGCTCTACGATTACTGACAAATGCTTGCACTGACAGGACAGGTCCACTCAAATCTGTGTGGTTCTTTTCTCAAAAGACCATTTCAGACACTAATCTACATGGTCCTCATATGGCCTGACCAAAATTATGTCTGGACTTTAAAAGAGACTGTGACATCTGAGTTTGTTTCGGCCTTTCTTCTCAGAGTAGTCAGATAGGAAACGCCGAACTCATCTAGCTAATTTTTAATATTTTTTTTAAGATGACGTGTAAAAGTGATTCCAATATCCTATTTACAGAATAAACAATTTCATTTCATTTCATTTCTACGATTCTTGCCACGTTACGTGCTGGCGACTATAGGTAAATTAGAGGGATTTTTGTTAGATTGAGACTGAGATTATAATGTGAACTGTCTTCAAGACTGAAAATGCTCTTTAAGACTAAAAATGGCAACTCGACACTATCTGACTGTTTCCATTATTATCTCACCCTCTGGTAGTCGAACTATAAATTACATCGCTTTTTGCATGCCTCGTACAAAATCGTGCATTGTTAGGTAGGGGTTCAATATTTAGTGGAATAGTTTCACAAACTGGCCCTCATAAACTTGTTCCTATTAAGTCAGGTAGCGACTACTATTCAATTTAGGCAAGCCCAAAGATAATGCATCTAACAGACGGTATTTTGAATTGAAGAACTGCTATGAAATATGGATGAACTTGGTTTCGTTATCGCATACTAGTTTCCAAATTTAGATATGGCTGCAATGCAATTTAAATTCAGTGGAGTTATTAATGGTCAGATAATATATTAGTTACATAATATTAAAGCATAAAATTTCTGTTGCTCTATTCTTATTTACTATTTCTAAATGGTTTTCACGAACGTTGTTTTCTGTTTCAACTATAAATAATAAAAGAACATTTGCTCGTGGATTCTCAAATCAGACAAAACTGACTTCAAGAATTCATCAGACATAATATTTAACTTCACAAGAAATTACAGACGCTTATCAATTAATTAGAAAACAAAGTACAGACGCCAGCAGGTCAACCTACCCGAAACTGTCTAATTTTCCTATCAACTTTGAACCTTATGCTTTAGTTATAAAGTTGAAAATATATTAAAGAAATTTAACAGATTGTAGTAGGTTGATGTGTCGTCTGTACGTCTTCACATCGAGTGCATTGAAGATGCCAATTAAAAGTTAAGAACTCTTGAGTTAAACTTTATTCCGGATCAACTGTCTTGTCTAGACTTCGTTCTTGAACAGTGGATAGAAAATGTAGCTGTACCCACACTACCAAATATTAACGAATCGGTCATGTCGTTAACCGATATCGTGATAATTGACAGCTATATTTTACAGCCGATCTATGGCTTCTGACAAATTCGTACGTAGTCTTGCGAAATTCGGTTTCGACTTGCCAAGGTCTAGATACTAAACATTAATCGTTGTAGGCTGCAGTGAATGTTACGACATTTTCTAAATAAAGTTATTTGTCTTTCTGTTGCGGATAACAATGGAACACGTGTTAATCTAAATATTGAACCAACGGTCAATCCTTAAGAGCGTTTATCCTAAAAGTTGCCAACGTCGCAAATAGCTGTCAAATATGTACCTGTTTTGATTAATTTGGCAAAATGATTTTATGGAAATGTGAAATGCGGCTAACTAGTGAACTAAAATATTGATAATGAAATGCAATAATTAATATCGTAACACCGAATATTTACTTTTAGGTGTAAAAAAGGCATTTGGACAGTGAACTAAAATATTGATTATGAAATATTTGACATATTTGACAATATGTGAAATATTTGACATTATTGTGACTGAACTATTTGCGACGTTGCCCACTTTCAGAATAAACGCTCTTGATAATGGAACTTCCATATTTTGTCTGTGTACCTGGTAAATAGAACAAAAACAATGTACCAAACACTCTCTTGTCCGTTAAAAAGGAACTACGACCGTTCTTATTTCCAACTTCCCTTGTTTTAACAGCGTCCGTCCAGCCATCAAAGAAAACTAGTTTATTTTCTCTCAATACAAGCAAGTGAAAAGGAACATCTTATAATCAAATTCAAGCGTACTAAGAAACGCCCTTGAAAATTAAATCTCTGAATAAATAAAAGAATTCGAAATTAAACAGACTTTTCCATTCACTATTTTCTCTTGGCGGCGATGAGCAATTTCCTATAGTAAAAAAGTAATAAAGAGAGGCGGGGCGAATTGCCTCAGAAGTGAATCTCAATAAAGGCTTAACTTAGTTTTAGCGACCTCGCATATTATGAGGGTAGGACTTTTGAAAGGGGTTAAAGAAATACTGATTTGGAGAAGACAAGGAAAAGGTGGTGCGTGGATAGGAATAAATTGGAATTGGAAATATTCCTTTTGAAATCTCATTGCGATAGTTGCTTAAGAGGATTTTCAAGACTCTTTATTCAGCCTTCAAGGTACCTTTTGGCGAATAAGAGAATTCGTATCCTACTTTAGGTAGGTACGTGTTTAGTGCTTTAAATGTAACGAACAGTTTCAATTTCAAATAGGTACCTCCCTAAAGTTCAAACCCCCCATGAAAGCCTTATAATCCCTCCCAGTTCCCGGTCACGAATTGGTCATTTGTAACCGAGAACGAATGACTTTTAAGAGCCTAAAGAAATTCCCATCAAGCTCAAATTAAAAGTTTTAATTTATGACGTATTTTCATTGTTTTAGAAGGTATAGTATTAGTGTTGTTGCAAGAAAATTTGAGCATATAGCGATGCAGCGTTTAAGGTAGGTTAACTTCTAAGAGTTATTCTTTATCTTCTTTCTTTTTCGCGTGGTTAGTGACTAAAATGGTGTCAGAGTTTTAAAGCGGCCCATGAGCCTCTGGATTGAGAAATTTCTCACAGGCATTTATTTTATTTATTTATCATGAATAATTTTATAAAAATCTTAACTTAAGAACTATGCCCCGCAAAACTGTTTTCACGGTTTGTCTGTGGGAACAGAACAAACATTACAAATAAGGTTTATTATTGCGGACACTTAATTTCCACTTATTGCACTTTTAAAGTATCAAACAATAATATCTTATCTTATAAGTATGTATGGAAAGTGATTAAAGGAAATCTCTTTCCTTACATCAAATGACTTATATCTTATTAAACTACATAATTACTTATTTGCTCTCCATCAACAATATGCAAACCACTTCCCTAAAAACATCGGTTACAAACTCCTGAAAAATAACTGCTTAAGTTATTTGGCAAATTTACCTATAATATATATTTATATATATATATATTTTTTTTATTTGGCATGTTTCCTCACACTGTTTTCCTTTACCGTTTTTGAAGCAAGTGATAATTATACAATACGCACATGAATCCGAAAAGTCAGAAGTGCGTGCCAGAGTTATTGATATCAAGAAATATAAGGCATCTTTTTAAAACCCTTAATCAATGTTATTAAACACCATGTTTAAATTTAATAAAATAATACACCATTAAAGTTAAGTGTTTTGATAATAAAAGCCCTTAAATAACGCACCTAAATGTAGGGATTATATTCCAAATAATTTGAGACCAAACAAAAAGTACTAAACTGCCAATTTTTGTTTGTAAGAAATACTATGGTATTATATTTATTTTCAAAACTTTCAATCATAAATACTTTAGTAAGCTTTGCAACAGTTTGGTCAGTGCCAATAAACTTTGAAAGATTTGAAATTTAATTAAAAGTACGTCTTTGAATTTTCGGTGCCATTAATGTATTTCAAATTTATTAGACACTCGAAAATGCTACTTGAGAAAAAAACGGTAATAATTTAAAACATAAGGCATTTTTCTGGAGTCTCCCGTTTTAATTAAGAACGCTTTTTTTCTTTCTCCTGAAAGAGTTTCGTTCAGCTTAATTACGGTTAATTCTGGCTCCCCTCTGTCATCTATTTTATCTCAGGGCATAGCAACAGCTCGCTTCTGTAATTAGCCCGCTAATGACGAGTTTCAAGGCATAAAACAATTCTTATCGCTAGTGGTCGCACGAGCTCTTCTCGCTTGAGCCAAATAAAGGCGTCCGTTTACCAAGAAAATGAACATAATTTATTATTTTACCTACATACCTCATCCTTGAAATAATTTGTTTTGAGTAAAAATGTCTACAGTAAGTAAGATTTCTAATTAGCCAGGCCAAAAATTTAACTCTTCCGTAGTACAGACGCCAGCACATCAACCTACTACAATCTGTTAAATTTCTTTAATCGATTTTCAACTTTATCGCTAAAGCATAAAGTTCAAAGTTGATTGGGAAAATTTGACAGTTTCGGGTAGGTTGACCTGCTGGCGTCTGCACATCCTTATAGAAATCGTATTTGTTTTTGTGAACTGAAAAACTGGCAGAATTTCTCAAGTAAGTACTTGTATACTAAACCAAAACAATCAATCGTTAGTGGGCAACATTTTATGTTTCATTAACCGTCGTTTGTTACTTTAGTAGGAAAAGGAAATAAATAAATAAGGTGAGTTCAACCCGAAGATAGGCGAATATTTCTGGAACCGCAATTCCGAGGGAGTACATTGGTCTCACTTAAGACGAGATAGGGTTATCATGGCATAGCAAAACAAAGCATAACGTAGGGTTGATAGACACGGAGAAGTGAACAAATGGAGTAACACAGTGGAGAATATACTGGTGTGGCGGGCAAACAATTGTAACTACAATATGCTTTATATTGTAGTTACAATTGTTTGGTTATTACGACTGTTAGGTTATTCACCGATCAATCAACTAACTGTTTCCCGTGCCACACAAACTGTGTCACTTACACACTGTGTGACCTTAACATTCCAATATACCATTCTAATTCGTAACGTGCATAGTTAAATTACCAGAAATACCAACATCTAGGTTATGAGTACTTTTAAAGAAGATGCTACCCTTTTGACATAATGCCTTAATTACCTCTAACGAGACACGAAGGTACCTAGGAAACGTAAGAGGTGACCTTTTCCAGAGGAGTCATAATCATCAATTTCCTTGCTATTCCTTGATTATAAATTATCTACAAGTTGAGTGTTCACTCTAAACATAAAACGAGCAACGCTCAATTCCATTAGGTAAGTTAATTCAACTAACGTTGGGTTTTACGATGCAGCGGCAACGTTACTTCGTAGTGTAGTGCAATTATCGTATCCTTATTAACTCTAAATTTTAGCTACACTTACCCCATCTTGCCTCGAAATTGTAGTCGAGAGTTAGTAGTTCAGAGTTCATGGTTTTAGATAAAATCATTTGGGTAATTCGAAATTAGTTTTTATAGTTTAATATTGGTATGATAACAAGTGAACATTTTTTTTGTTTAAATTATTTCTTACACACACCATTACAATGTCAATTTCAAGTGGCAACAAGACATTCAATGCACACAATTTCATTTAGCACCATATGGGACTCTGTGAATCTCGTAAAGGAAAAATACGATAGCAATACATACACGTCTGCGCTCTTACTACTGGTGGAGATACGACTCTTTGTATAGAACATGTTTGCTCCTAAGTCCGAATGAGACAATTCAGTTTTGTAGACTAAAGGTACAGGTTAATACTTTCTGAGGGAATTTGTTTCTTTTTTCACGATACCCATTGCTTCTGCTTTACACGGTTTTTACGACTCGACCAAACAGCGACATTTCTTTATTTTAAGTAAATTTAATATTAATGTGTTATAAATATAGATCTTCCGGAATACATTTTCGCATAAAAATCCGTTGCATAGTTGCAACGCGATCAGACAGACAGACACGAAATACGACTTTATTTTATACTATTTATAGAATATAATAGAATACTCTTTATTATGCACACCATAAATATTACAAATATAAATTTTACAAGGTTTTTTTCTTTTTATACGTAATGTACCTTGACTGAAAAATGTACGGGTATGGTACATTCTGATTACTTTCCCTGATTTGTTAGTGCATCATTCCTTACTGTAGGTACAGGAAACTAAAAGAAGGGTTGACAGCGGTTCTTTTTATTGCGTCTCCTTGCTTTCGATTTTTAGTTATTCAGAAATTTACATTACGAATCCCACCTTTTTCCTGCCCCGACAGATTACTTTTTTTTGTAAACAGATAATGTTACCTACGATTTATTCAGCTCCCTCGGAAAAAACTACTTTAGTTTTTCCCAAGGAAAAAGCTATTACGTTTTGACTTCTTAGCAAACGCCATTTCGTGATGTTTACCTTAATGAGTCCTCTCTGAATTTCTGCGTAAGCTAAAAAGATCCCTTAAAATTTATTAAGAGTGCCACTGCCAACTAAAAATTTCTATTCAAAACACCATCTCGAACGGTTATTGTATAAAATAGCGCAGGTTATGCGCGATTATCATAATGAAATTGCTAGCAGTTCTGGGGGCCATAAGAAAAATGGTAAAATTTGTGGCGTTAAATAATATCGTTAAGAGCGAAGAAAAATGTTCGCCGCCCTGTAGGACGGAGAGGGAGCGGCTCCACTCTGAAATTGCAAGTCGTATATTACACAGGGAATTTTCAATTACGGCAATCCCGCGGTTTTTCATTCGTAATGTGACTTTTAGGCAACGCTTCGAGCTGGTCATTCATAACTGCGACGGTGCTCGTAGAGCTACGATAGACTCGATATCTCCGAACTTGATTGGCCGAGCCACTTTATTTTACTCCGTTTTTGCACATCGTCTTGCAGATTTGCATATTTTATAAATGGTGAAATTTATGGGAGTTCTTTTTCTTTATGACCGCCATCACTGTAAATTTTTCGGAAAATAGGCTAAAGAATATTTCAAACATTTCAGCTAAATAATTCTGAGCAGTTTGTGGCAAACTATTGCTCGATTGCGAGTTTCCAAATATTCCAGTAAGTCAATGCGGACCCTGTGCCCAGCTTGTCTTTATGAGGCGTAGTTCTCAAAACCCCAAGCAAACGTGCTTCCTATCGTCTTTGTGTAAGTCGGCAAGTCATCACGCAGTAGGGCTCGTTCATTGTCCCACGTAGCTTGGGTTTTCATTTCTCAGAATATCCATCTAAGAAAGGAAATCCTCACTTCCCTTCCTTTAGGGCTTTGATTCATTAGTGTACGAGTGAGTGTAGGTATGCCTTAAATATTAAAATCACGACTAGGAAGGTATTGATTAAAGCCCGATTTACACGGTGCAATTTAATTAACATAAGTTGAAGCAACAATAAATATTGCACCACCGACTAAGTGTGATTAGACGATGTAAGTAATTTTATTGTAAACAAGAAACCTGTATCGTATAAATAAGGCTTAACTTTTGGTACAAGCTAGGAATTTGAGTTGGCATAGAACTTTCAGTACCTTACTCCCAAAATAGACTAACAACAACGCAGATATAAGTGTAGCAACCAATTATTTCAATTTCTTTACAATGTCGTGATCAAAATTCAATGTCATGCTAAGTGATTCTATGACAAAGCCCACGTCATGAAATAAAATTTTCATCACGTACTCTTCTTATCAGATAATAAAATCATAACAATAAAACTTACCATTTAGAATGGAGTATAAAAGTTGAAAGACATACTCGAACAATAATTCTGTGAGAAATATTAAGCTATTGAGGATCGCGCTTTTCAAACCGATCTTCATGCCCGAAGGCTTTCAATAAAAATTTATTATTATGCAAATTGCATCTTTTTGTGGGAGAGTATGGTACACTTATACTCAAACCCTTTCAGTCTTTTTATAGAACTGTCTAGTCTAGGCATTTACTGTGAGCTGAATTTAAATGAAGGAATTGCTTTCATCGCATATTTTTTACAGCTAAATTGAATGCACTACTTTAAGATTGTGTTGAAAAATAAATATTTGAATGCTGGTCATGTCTTTCAAGTCTTTTTTACAGAATTTTCCAAGAAGTTCAAAGTTTGTAATTGTCAAAGAAAGTGTAAACAATTAAATGTGAATAAACAAATTCTGACGAAAAAAACAAAAAAAAAGTTTAAAACGCCATGCATAAAAAGGACTTTTCCCGTATAATCCCGTCTGAAATAGGCCTATATTTAACTCGGCTTATTCCGTAATAACTAAAATGGAATGTCATTTTCTTACAACATCTGTCAAGCTGGGAGAGGAAATTAAATATCTTATCAGCGAGATAGAGTCGTTCACCTTTTTCACAGCAGCCTTTTGATAGACTCGAGATGTTATGATATGAAAAATGTAAGGCGACTGTGGCGGTACCTGAGGAAGCTACAACGTAATGTTGTTGTGGAAACCTGTAGTATTATCCCATGAAATGTGTAGGTATGTGTTCTTGCTACTTTTTTTAATTTCAGCTTTTTGTGTTTTATCATTTTACAATCCTAATTATAATTAAACATAATTTGTATATATCTTTGTAATCACCCTTTAAAACCCTTCATTTTGATACCCCACTCGATAAGTTTGGTACTTTTTTTTTTTAACATACTGTTTAGCGTCAAAACTCTGCCATGTTGATTTTGAATTTTAATATACCCAGTGACACTCGCGCAATAAAGACGAATCTAATGACATATAATTCATCAAAATCGGTGAAACAATTTAGTACTTACGAGGGAACATAGAGAAGGACATACATACATACAGGTCAAACATATGACCCTCTTTTTTTTGCTTCGCCTTCGGGTAAAAATGTTGGTCGAACAATTACTTAATTATTTCAGTAAGGCAAAAATACATTAGTATATAAAACTTTGTTGCTGGATAACGATAACTGAAATCCATTTAGGTGCACCTAAACAGTGTAAGAAGGATAATAGTCGACATAAACAGTGTAATAACTGTATGTGGCTGATGTCAAAATCCGACATTTTAAATGCAAAATATAAAATTATCGCTACCCTGCCATTCCACGCAAGAATATTTCCTCGAGAAAAATTCAATATCGGAATGCATAAAGTAAATAAATTATTAGTATATAGTATTAGTATTAGTAGTATATAGTTTCATACTTTCATTTACGTAATTTTTGCGAACTAAGTTTATTTTTTTATATTGTATTTATTTTACCTATGGCGTTTTTTGTTTTGTGCTCACATCAAAATTCATTTTTATTATAAATCTATACGTGAGGACTTGTAATTGGCTTTCTGGTGACTATGGTTTCTTCTTTTTGTTTGTTTTTATTAGCTGTAAGTCTTCCATGTACTAAATAAATAAATAAATAAATAAATAAATAGTTCGAAAATAGATAAACAAAAGAAAATAATTTCACAACAACAACTAGATATCTGCAGCAACAAAACAGCTAGCGTGTTGTTAGATGATGAGAAATGTAAATTACAGTCTAGTATTCTTGCTTATTCCTCCAAATAATTCGCTGGTATTAGGAGCGTTCAGGGCATTAATCCGGTGAGCTGTAGCGCAAATTATGCAACATAGATAATGGGATCGTGGCTCCTATTCCACCTTCCTCGAACTTTCCGCTGGGTTTAACATGGATAACGCATGTACAATATGTTTGTTTCAGTATGACATAGTAATTAAATTCAAATTCAAAAGCCATTTATTCAAACTAGGCTGAAAATCAGCACTTTTCGAACGTCAAAATTACATAAGACAGTCCCCCAAAAACGCCCGCCCTTCACCACTTCCTAGTGCTTTAGCTGGGAAGAAGAAGTGGCGCAACAAACTCCCCAGCAGCACAGCTGTCTGAATAGTTAGAAAAACATTAAAAGTTGTATTTAGATTATTTTAAGAATCAACTTGGACAGATATATATTTATAAAATGATAATATATAGATGACTATGATGATGATATACCTATACACACACACACGAAAAGCGACTTTAACCTATTGTATTAAAAGTCGCTTTCCATGTCTGTGTGACCGCTTAGAACTACACAATGAATTGATGCGGATTCCAACATCATTTAGATTAAGAGCATTTATTCCGTAAGATTTTGTGTATAATACAATAGTACACTGACGAGCAATATAAAAAAGCCTCTTGCAAAGTGCCAAATCTCAATATCTCCTAAACCACACAACTTAGTTACAAGAAGCAAAATAAATCTTGAAAACAGTTTTATATGTTTTTAATGCGCTATTAAATACACTTGAATGTTGCTTTTTACTTCAAGAAGCTATGTTGCGCGGTGTCGAAAATATATTATGATAAGTTAGTGGCTTTTTTATATTGGTCGTCAATGTATTTATTTAATTTATTTATTTATTTTATTTATTTAACAGTTTATGTACACACATATAAAGAGACAAGAAAAAGGAACCGAAAAATACGTACAAAGGCGATGCTTATTTCTAAAGAAATCTCTTCCAGCATACCTGCATTCATGTATTTGACTTTGAAACATCGATGTTTCGACATGTCGTCAAATCAGTACATTGCAGCCGTGCGAAGCAGGGCCGGGCGTCGGTCTCAACAATAAAAATATATAATTATTTGCATTGTGAGATTGCCAGTAGTCTATCTTGGTCTTACAGTGGGATAAATATAATTATCCGTTATTTATAGAAATCTAGTATAGAATCTTTTTCTGCGACTAACAGGTACCTAAAGTAGGACCAAATATTATGTTCGTATACATAAGATGTGTCAAGAGATTACAAAAGTAAGAAAATAATAAAGAAAAACTAAACTTCAGTTAAAATATTCACAAAGATATTCCTACTACTTCAGCGGTTGGTCAATAGTCTGAATTCAAAATCAGTGACTTTCAAACTAAGTTTAGTTTGGTCCAGACAAGGTCTAACTTGGACTCGTCTTCGGGTCAGAAGTAACATTGTCTTGTTAAAACTTTTAGCTAACGTAGCCGACTGTAGAGAACTAAAATCGATTGTTACTAATTCTACTATTTTGTGATTCAAACTTTAAATCATGCAATTTTCTTTGTTGTTTCAATATAACAGATTTATATTTATTTTTGAGATGGACTATTACATACTAGCACGACATTTCCGCGAAAGACACTTGCGCAAACCCACTGGCGGGAAAAGACATTTCCGCAAATGAACACTTGTGCAAGTGTCTTTCGTGCAAGTTTCATCCGCGCAGTTATCCATTCACGCAAGTATCTTTTGCGCAAGTGTTCTTTTGCGCAAGTGTTCTTTCGCGCAAGTGTCCAGCTACCTGTAATAGTCCATCTCAAAAAGAAATATAACTCTTATAATCAAACTACAAAGAAAGGAAAAAGGCGCGTCTTCAAGCATAAAAGCAGGTAGACATTATGTAAAGTAGGTACCAACTTTATATTAATTACCATAACATAGTTGGGCAGAGGTGTACCTATAGTACACCCACATTTCGCCAGTTTTGTTTAAGTCCCATGTATGAATGTATGTGTGTGTGTGGTTGTGTGTGTGTATATTAGCTACCAATTTTATCATAACCCAAAATTAATATGTCCAAGCCCAGAATCTAATTTAATCAAGGTAGTCCTTTTCAAGGTAGGGCTTTGATATAAAACAGAGAGAGTTTGTGTCTGGGGAGTTTGTTGCGCCACTTCTTCTTCCCAGCTAATGTAGGAAGTGGTGAAGGGTGGGCGTTTTGGGAGACTGTCTTACATAATTCTGACGTTCGACAAGTGCTGTTTTTCAGCCTAGTTTGAATAAATGACTGGATTTTAGAGTCTATGACATGATCCAATTTTTGCTATTATTTGAGTTACTGGCTTTTAAAACGATGTCGTTTTTTGACGAATTCTAAACACTACCTATATATATGAACAGAATAGGTAAAAGGTATTCCAGAGGGTGTCACTTCCTCTACAGGCAGATTGGGTCTACCATAATTGGGGCCAGTTTTTCGAATTTTTATCGCAAAATTAATGTGACAAATACTCGTAGTTGAGCGCGCGTAAATTACTGCGATGGTGCGCTTTTATAATTTCTAACGAGACGATATTATCGTGACCGTCCACGTCCACGTCACGGCATCACGATAATACAGGGAAATTAAATGTAAGAAATATATCAGGACGCTTTTAAAGGAGCAGTGGTGGCCCAGTGATATCGGCATCGACTTACGAGTTGAAGGTCATGGGTTCGAGCCCAGCTAGGCGCTTTACTTTGTGTAAATAATTTCATCACAACTGCTCTCGAAACGATGAAGGAAAACATCGTGAGAAAGCCGACATGTCCTAGAAACCAAAAATTCGATGACATGTGACATCTACCAATACGCACTGGGCCCGCGTGATAGATTACAGCCTACTCCCTTTGACAGAGGCCTTTGTCCCAGCAGTGGAAGCATTATTAGCTGATTATGCTTTTAAATTTCCGGGGACGTCCACGACAATAACAGAATGTTAGAAATTATGAAAGCGTGCTATGACTGTTGATAAATCATTTAACCAATCACAGCAATTTACGCCCGCTTGACAATTTCTCACATTAATTTTACGACAATTTTTGTTTGAGAAACTGGCCTTTAAGGGTACGCTAGTCGATCATTCTTCCATACAAACGTAGTATGGTGATTACTCGTCTTCTTGACGGTGTACGTTCAAAACTAAAAATGATATCAATTTGTCTTATTATTATCTAGCCTTGTAATGAAGCAAAATTGAAAAAAAACAATTGGTTTGTAAGTTATGAGCGTCGAAACTTCTATATTTCAACACAAATTTAACTCGTTTTTGGGTTTAAATAAATAAATTATTAAGAAAAATATTGCAAAATAGAAACCGTACAGGGATAGATAATTTATTATTATTATTATTTAACCATTTATGTACACACATATATAAACAGACAAGAAGAAAAGAACAGAAAAATACGTACAAAGGTGACGGATTTATTCAAAAGTCTAAATAATTTTATTTTGAGTAAATACATTTAGTAGCTTTTCCATAATAACTATACGCCCAAAGGTCTGTTCATGAAATTTTACGCGCTCGTTTTCATTGTAAATCATCGTCTATTTTTCTAAATATATAAATAAATAATTAGATTAATAAGCATGCATATTAGTCACGCCCACCAACGAGTTCGACCCGTCGACTAGTGTACCCTTAAGCCATTTATAAAGCTTTTATAAGATTTCCCTCCTACTTATTACATGATGAATAACTAAGCGATGTCTTTTAATCTTTAAGGACTTTGATTACGTCCGACTCCTACCCAGAAAAGATTTTTTTATTTCAAAAGATATACCTACGTACTTTGTTACGGGGGAGCTAATTAAGGGAACGATAAAGAAAAGTGGAAAGAAAAGAAATATTTCAAAGTGGGTACGCAATTATGCTCTGAATTAGGTACTTTTGACCTAAGAGAATAATAACAAGAATGAATGGTTTTATGTTTAAATATTATGTTCATTTTGGTTTTTCACTCAAGAATAGTTTTGGAGTGAACAGACAAACATAAAAAATGGTACCGATAAAAAAAATATATAGGCATGTTGCTGAAAACTCAGTAATAAATAAAGTAACATAAGACTACGGAAAGATTCGCTATGTTAGGACTAGTCCCGTAATAGAAGTATCTACCTGCTTATAAGTTTACAATAATATCTCTTACGCATCTTCCCCTGAAACATTAATAGCCAATGGATTCAAACCAATTAAAACTCAGCAATTTTAAACTAGAAGTTTTTAAATATTTTATCCTAAGGCCATTTGTCCACCGCCACCGTCAACGGGATGTCAACAAGAACAAGATGACAGCGCCGAAGTAGCGATATTAATATGGCCGGGTGTCCGCCGCACGTCCGTCATCCGAGCGCCGGGATCTCGGCCCCCGAATTTTCGAGTAGTTCTACACAACCGCTAGAACCTGAAATTGTGATGGGCCGATAGGCCAGCAATACAAAACACATATGATCTTGTCGATATACTGCCGTCACACCGGTGTCATTCGCTCTGCTTTTTTTTTGTTTTGTCTATCATAACATACTAAGCCACCAAGTTCGGTCGCGGTGGACAAACGATCGCCGTCACCGTCACGTTCGGTTCGAATAATATAATTTCTCGTTGACGTCCCGATGACGGTGGCAGTGGACAAACGGCCTAACTGCCCTAGCTCACAAAGTCAAACATCCCAGAAATAAATGTTTCCTTAATTTGACCCTAAACATACAACGTACAGCAAAATTATGTTTAGTCCAGCTAACTCATGTAGAACAAGTGTAAAGGCGCAATTCCTTTGCTGCATAAGACGTGCATGGAGATGTTACGCACGTTTGTTGCGCCGTACGCAGGTTGTGGCCATGGGTTGCAATGGATGCTCCTGTCTACACGAGCGTAGCTTAGCCGTCGACATCAATGGAACTATGCCTTTAGTACAGTACCTGCCCCGTGGGAAGCCTTCGTAATGTTTACTACATTTGAATGCGTGAAAACAGTTATGGGTGTATTCGTTGCGAAGCTGCAAGTTATTGTTGAGGGATCAAAGGTGCAACAATGCAACCATGTTAAGTGCATAACGTGATTGTATAAACAATTAATGTTCTTTGATAATATGTATTACAAATAACATTTGAACATACAGTCGTGTTACTTTAGGTAAAATATATTTCTCTTAATTTATTTGGTAAAGGTTCTGGAGTGGCGACCGCTTCCCGGTAGACGTAGCGTTTGAAGGTTCCCACAAGTTGGACCGATGACCTTGTGAAGGCCGCAGGAATCCGCTGGATGCGGGAAGCACAGAGCCGGGAGAAGTGTGAAGCTTGAGGAAGGCCTATGTCCAGCAGTGTCTTTTGGCTGAAATGCTGATTTTGAGATGATTTGGTAAATAATAATAAGCGATTTCGATTTTGATAAAATGTGTTTGATTGTACCATTCGAAGTTTTTGATGCAATTGATACTGTACCTATATCTTCCGTACAAAAATTAGACGTTCCTTTAACTTAAAGTGTTATTTACGAGAAGACTCTATAATAACAACCGCACGGGTCGAGCCATCAGGTTAAGCTGCACTTGCCGGGGTTGGTCCGTGGATGGGTGACCATCTTTACATACCAAGACTCCTCCGTACCTCAAAAAGCACGTAAACCGTTGGTCCCGGTTATCATTCTTATTTTGTCATTATTTATCTCATCTACTCGACGTCCATATGTCACTGCAGGGATTCAGCAGAATATCAGCGTCAGGTATATTTGCCTGGCACATGCTGAGCTGGACTCCCATTTGGTGCAACCTTGAGACGCACACCGCACTTTTTATGTTCGTTGATCCATTATTTTAAAGTGTGTCATAGCCAATAGTGTCATCACAATGTCTTGTTTTCTTCCTTTTTTATTTGTTTGTATATTGGCACCTTGTAGCTATTTCGTAATAGCTAATTAGTCATTATTTGATCGTGTTTTTGTATGTTGTGCTGTTTTTTGTGTGCACTAAATAAATGATTTATCTATCTTATCTATCTATTCGTGGATCTTTGACAGTCGTAACGGGACGTCAGAAGCCCGAAAGTCTTACCAAGGATTATCGTATTACCCAGTTACTGGGTTGTGGAGATCAGATAGGCAGTCGCTCCATGTAAAATACTGGTATTCAGTTGCATCCTGTTAGACTGGAAGCCGACCCCAATGTAGTTGGTAAAAGGCTAGGCAGATTGATTTTGGTTTAACAAATATGTCGTGTAAAGCCGTTATAAGACGCTTCACTTTTTGTTAATTTTTGCCTTTAATTCGGCATCTTTCACTCGAAGTGGAATGTCTGAACACAAAAGTAATCAAAAGAGAAAAATACATTTATTATTGAACCGATCCAACGATGTTGAATTTCGGCACTCGGCTTGAGTCTTTCATTCGCCCACCGAATGATCGAAAAATGAAATTAAAGGAGCAGATGAACGGTTATTCCTTATTAATCTTGTCGGTGTTGTGTGAACGTGAAATGGACCAAAAATTATCCCTCACTCGAGTGAAGTGCCTCATATCAGCTTAAGAGAAAATAGCTACCTACTAAAGACAATGTTCTTTATCTAATTAGCAGGTTCTGAGAAATTGTATCCATTTCATCAACCGTTCTCGCAATCGTAATAAAAATAGCTTTTATTTATTTCGGTCAGAATCCATAAAAGTGTTAAGGATACTACTATACACAGTGTCGGCGGCACAGACCACTGCTTTTACCGAGCGGCACTCTTTTCTTTGGTGGCAAGCTGGGTGCACCGCGGCTGGCCCGGTGGCAAGGCTTTGCCGTAGCGTATGGCGGCACTGTGTGTTGGAACCTTAAGTAACAATTTTCTTAAGATCTATGTCAGTAGATACCTTATACAAGAAAGTTATTTTTTTTTATAATGCTTTATTCTTGACGCTAGAAGTACCTACGAAAGCTACGTCATCACCTACAATATCTTTGCGTTTCATGTGGGCGGTACTTATACCCACGGGAGATACTTTGAAAATAATGTGATAAATTCAAAACGAATCCTCTATTTTATTTAAGATGTAACTGGATTACCGTGTGAATTGTAGTGAATATTATTCCTTTAAACCATATATGTATTATTAAAACTATCATTAATATGTATATATAATAAGTATTATTAATATGTATATATCTATGCTGTAAACCGTCATTGACATTGCACGGAAACTGTAACACAATTGACACGTCTCGATAAATAACTCATGCAATTTGTTCAATCCGAATGTAAGCTATTAAACAATTTATGTGTGAGTGCACATTCGGAAATGAACAAGATTGGATGCAGCACATTATTTATACGCTGTCTCACATGATGAATGATAGATTAAGTAACTTATGAATATTGTATTGTATTGTGCTGTGAGGGCAAAGGCCCGCCACGGCTAGCGCATTGCCGTGTTAACTGAAGTTTACGAGAATGTATCGACTTTGACGGTCACGTACGAATAAATTGGTGACACAAATTGGTGGAGTATTGTTGACGGATATAGAAATCGGAAGGATCAAAATCATACTCCAGTATTTGTTGTTCTACCAATTTATTAAAAATTCTTCAAGATAAACCATGTAACACGAACTAACCACACTATTACCGAAACTTTACCTACTTATATTATGAATGCGAAAGTTACTCTCTGTTATTTTAGCAAGGGTTTGGATGACATTTGGCACACAGGTAGACCATTATATGGGTTAAAACATTTGATACTTTTGATCTCGGTAGTACGTTCTCGTGGGATGATTTCCGACCTCCACGCGAACGAAGCAGCGGTCAAAAGCTATGTAGATAGATATAAAAACTAATCCTAAACAGAAAAAAAATAATTCCGGTACCCACAACCGCATTATAACCACGTTGTTTACATTTTCGTGTAATACGTCGCGGTAAAAATACTACGTAACACGGTAATAGAAATGTTAAACGGTAAACTGTAAATAAAAAGGGTTAGGGTTGACTGCGGCAGCATTTATTTTCTCCGGTAGCTCTCCGGTTTCTAGCAACACAATAATTTTGTATTTCAATTAAATCCCACCTTTTTCTTGGTTCGCTAGAATTACTTTTTGGCCTGCAAATAGGTGGCAATACGATATCCTTTTAAGCAGCTTTTATCCGATTACCTAAATAACTCCATTGAATATTATGTGAAAGTAGTTTTTGGTTTGCTTACTGCAACAAAATTAAATAACGTAAAGAGCACATGTAAATGACCTGAATACTTTCAAAATGTCTGAATGGTCCTAATATTAGTTCTTTGAAAACTTAATTTATTTATAGTGGGTGTATATTTTTCAATATTAGTCAATTTGATCTACAATATTTAACACGAACACAAACGTTACAAAATGAACGAAAAATAAAAATAAATTCAACGCATGAAATCCCTCCAACAAGTAGTTAACAACACCCACGCTGCATCAGACAAGGCATAAATTAAAAAAATTAAAATACAGAACAAACAAATAACAAGATTACCCTGAGAGAGAAATAAATAATGCAGCCGAAGCTAAAGAACTTTTTAACGCTCTCTAAAAGTTTTCCTTGTGCTTAATTACGTTTTCATTTATCTTTCGACTCGTCCAGTTTGGAACAGTAGCGACTAAACAAAGCCTACCGTGGACTGCTCAGTTCTGTTTAATAATATATTACGAACTCTGGAACAAAGAATGACGTAAGACAAAAGTGTTTGAATTTATTTTTTCATTTATTCCATAAAATAAGAATTTAATGATGTTCGTCGGTAAGCGCATAACTTGAGAACGGGTGCACTGATTTGGCTATTTATTATTTTAAAATATTTCCCGAAAAAAAAAAGTTTCCCGGAAAATCTTCAAATTCGGGAAAAACCGAACGTCCTTTTTACCCCGACTGCCAAGAAAGGGTTATGTTTTTCGCGCGTATCTTGTATATATTTGTAAAATTTCTTTATTACCTCTTATCTTCCAAACGGCTGAATGTATTTCGAAAGTTAAGGTATCGTTATATTCGTCTTATACCCACAAGTGTCCTTAGAAAGGTGTTTGTTAGTTATACGTTAAATTAAAAAAATAACCAAACCTATTGAGTATTGGGTATCAAAATTAAGGAAATTAAAGAGGTATTACAAAAATATGTTACAGTTTAAATTTAATTAGGAATAATAAATTGGTTTGAAAAGTTTTTGATAGCGTAAAAATGAGCCATGTTTGTGTCGGACCCGTTTTTGTTCATAAGAGTGTGCCTGGACACTAAAAAGTCTAAAATAAAATAAATAATAAAAAAAAAAACAAAAACCCGACTGCAAAATCACACTGAAAGGAGAAAAACAAGCTTTATAATCTGTAGAATGTTATGGTATTGCAGGCGGGGGACAATAACCTGAAAATATGGTGTAACGTTTTGTGAACACGTTTGTAAAACGCGTGTGTCTGTGTTGAGGAAAACGTTTGTCGGGTCAGCTATTGTTTAATAAAAGTGCTTATAGGCAAACGATTTTTGTGAAAATAATTAGCTCCTGTACTATCCATCGCACAGTTTGCCTTCGTATGACTATTGTAGAATATTATATTCAAAGAGCGTACTTCATCCTAGGAAACATTTCTAGGGCATATCCATGACAATAAGTCAATAACTTCAGATTAACATTGAAACACACGACTTCTATAGACACTTGAATAAAAATAAGCGAAGTTCCTTCTTAAAATTAACACGAAGAATGTGAAAATCATTACTCAATAAAACCCAGCCCTAACCTACTTCATATGAGCTGGCACATGTGTCAATACTTTAACACAACCACACCCATATTTACATAAAGAAGGACCTCCATTATCACAAAACTTTTTTAAATTCTGTACAATTAAATTAAAAAACTTGGACCAGATATATAATCACAATTAACAACGAAATCTTAATTAAAAGGGAGCGATTCTTCCCAATTGTTCCCGAAGTGCCTCACCTTATCACGCGAATTCAGCGAAGGGAGGGGGCGGGGATTGTCTGTCGAATTGAAACTGACGTGAGCTGGCCACCTGGTTCCTTTCGACGAAATTAAAAAAGTTTCAGCAACACGGGAACTCGGTAGGTCTCGTTCATTTAAATGCTAAGGGATTCTGTGTTAGTATTCATTGCGAGTTTTGTCATTCAGAGAAAAGTTTTGCTTTTTACCAGTTTCACTTCGCGCTGGTCGGAATTTGCATTATTTTTTTTTGTTGTGAATTTTGTAACAGTAGGTAGCAACTTTTCGTCTGTTGTTATCTTTGGAGCATGTCGTATTATTCAAACGACTGATTACTGTTCAAATTGCAGACGATGGGAAATTTAAAAAAAATATATATTATTCATTTCTGCTATAGGAATCGTTTGCTTCGCCATACTGACATAACATCAAATTCTTGTATTTCTACATTAGGTACACGGACTAAAATAAAATCAATATTTCGGTTCACCAAACCATATTCTAAGTTAACATTCACACCTGTACGTAACTCAAGTTTTCATATCTTTAATTGGCACCTTCGACCACGATCATAAGACCACAGTGAAGCTACTTTTAATGACAGCCTTCATTAGCAGTTTTATATTTATTAGGAGGTATTATGATGACCGATAACTTTCCACGAATAACGTTCGATGAAACTCGCTAATTACAAATTAATGCTTTAGTAGAGATATGGTTTATATGACTAATGTAATGTAATGCACTCATTACATTATGCGCCATGTTCATTATTACGTAACCAATATGTCAAAATGTCAAACAAATAGTTTTATGGCAGTTGTCATAAAACTATTTGTTTGACGACAAATAGTTTTATGACAACTGCCACAAATTGTATTGTGCGGCGCCCACGGAACGGAATGTTGTCATTTTAAATATTATATTTATATAAACGTTTAGGACTAAGTATTGTATTTATTTTATTTCTAATTTTGTCATTGTTATTTCATTATATGTTGCACTGGTTAGCGTCATTAAACAGCGCTGGGGCTGTCTCGCATTGCATATTCAAATTCAATTTTATTTTTTTCACATAAACCTACAAGGGCACTTATGAAACGTCAGAAGCTAGGTGCTCGGTTCCAATTGGTCGTTTCCTATGGACAAGAGCTGGCAAGAAGCTTTTTTTAAAATAATTGACGTTTACAATATTTTCAAATAACAGTGAAAATAGAAAATGGTCAACAAATCTTCAGTCCACTAAGCCTGCAGTGTTCTCACATTCACAAAATAGAAAAGAATCTATATAAAAGATAAATAAATTAACAAAAATAAAAACCTATTTCAAACGAAATGACATGATTGCTATTACAACTGTAACTATGCTGAGCGATGGCCGTTTTGCGTGGATGTGACGCATATGTTTCTTTGCGTCATATTTACTACAAATAAACGTATTTTTATTCTTTCTTTAGAAAGAAAAAGAAAGAAAATAAATTGATTTGACTCAGGTTAAGGCACACAATATTCACGCAAAAACAAAAAATAGAAAAAATAAAAATAACTTAAAATAGGATTGTGTGCCTCATGGCACTACTGCAACAGATACTGCCTCGTTGTATTTGTGGTCCCAGGTCGAGCCAACTGTTATTTGGTTTTTCTATCAAGAATTTCTCAGTAGCAGCCCGGAGTCTGAATTTGTGGCCGATTGGTGGCAATAGGCTCGCCCCCTAATACATGGCACTTAAACATAACTAGCGAAATGTCTCCTTCCTCTGCTTAACCCTCCGGGGTATAAAGGCATGATGTTATGTTATTTGCATTGACATAAATATAAGATTTAATATTTACCCTATGACTAAAAGTCTACTGAAGAGAAAAGTGACTGACTGGCTTAAATCCTTGTCTTATAAAGAAACTGAGCAACTTATGGTATCATAACACGGTAAACACACACACTCACACACATACACACTTCACCCCATCTCCACTCTACACTTACCTATACTACACAGCGTATACTTTTTTTTTATTCCTTTTAAGAAAAAAAATGCAATTCTACAATTAATTACTACTCGTAGTTAACTTTCTTTGTGAAGTCTGGAACAATGTCTTTGTATATATTTTTGTGTTGGGCGTTGATAGCTGCGCCACTGTATTTTACTTTTGAGGCTATCTTCGTTTTCCTTTGTAAATTGTAAACTTAAGTTGTTCCAAATAAACTTCTTTTTTTTTTCTGGATAGAAATTGACGCGTGTGTGAAATGTTTTTATTATTATTCAATGGACGAAAATAATTAGGTGTGGTTTTAAGGACAAAGATAGCGAATAAAGTAAACAGTGCCTTTATTATAACCTAATAATAGAATAACAAAACAACACGTGAATTCCATAAGAACTAAAACTAAGATTAAGTACAATTAAATAATAACAATACTTGAATAATTTATGAAATTAACTTATTTACATTATTTAAAAAAAAATATTGCTAAAAACAAAATAAATCCTTGAATCTAATCTAATGGTATAATCAGCCACTGCTTACAAATAGGTGTTTTTAATGGGTATCTATTCTAAATTGTGAGCAAATGTAGGTATTTAAGTGTATCATATCTCTGCACACTCTTTTATAGCAATCTCTGTTCTGCTACTCGAATCGGATTCGAGTAGCGGAACATGACGCGAGTCTGTTGAATTGAAGCGGTTTCACTGCTATGGTTTTGCGGCGGTGGTGTGCTACCCGCCAAATCGTCCCCTATATACAAGCCCTGCTTAGTTTGAGGGTGAACGGTCAAACTAAAACAATGTGATAAACAAACCTAATTGTGTTTATGTAAGATCACTTTCTGTCAACACCTTTTAGATTTGCTAAATATTAAACTTTATATTTTAAACTAATACCTACAACTATTTCTGAAAATAAATAATGAAACGAAACATGGAATTCACCCCTCTATAGTTTGCCCGATACCGCTGTACTGCGATTAAGGTACGAGCGCAGCGTGACGGGGTGGACAGTGCAGGCCACTGCACTCTGTCAGTCCCCCGCCTCTCGCTCATTCCTTATAAGGCGTGGTACAGGGGTTTCGGTCAAACTATAGTTGTGACGCAATTTAGACACCAGTCATCACTCTTATGTATAATCTGATGTTAGGGTTTCCTACCCGGCTGTAAACCCCAGGTGAATTCGGCCGGGCACAGCCAAAACCGTACGACGTTATACCGGCCAGAAGGCTATTCACCACCGCAGGACCACCGGAATCTCCCTAAAAATAACACCAGTTGGGTTAGGAGTTAAAAAAACAGTTCTTCTTCTGTCATATTGACACGAACAACAAAAATGAATTATTAGAAGCATATCAGCCTATAGTATTCTCACTGCCGGCACACAGGCCTCCTCTATGTGAGGGGGAGCGGACCGTAATCCACCACACGGACCCAGTGCGGGTTGGTAGATGTCACATGTCTTCGATTTTTTGGTTCTAGGACGTGTTGGTTTCCTCTCGATGTTTTCCTTCACCGTTTTTAGATCAGTGGTGATGAAATAATTTACACAAAGTAAAGCGCCTGTCTGGTTCGAACCTATGACCGTAAGTCGTAAGTCACGGCTGTTACCACTGGGCCACAACTGCTAACAGAATTGCTCATGCCGGAGAAAAAAAAAGCAAATCAACAAAGTTGACCAAAAGTAGGCTTAAAAGCGTACAAGTAGAATAAAAAGAGGTATCCTGGACCTCTTTTTATTCTACTTGTATATTTTAAGTGACCATCTACGCTTTTCTAAGGTTCAGAGTACCTACCATATTATATATAAAGAAATATTATATTACAGAGCCCTAAAATAAATAGGTAATTTACTCAATACAAAATATTTACCTGACAGGTATCCTTGCCACCTTCCGGGAGGCCTGCACAGAACATTCTGGTGGTGACAGTACTTGAAAGAATTTCATTGCACCCCGTTCTGTTCACTGCAGGTACCATCACTACATTCAACGTAGTAGTTGTAGGGCCATTTTCCTATAAAAAAGTAGGCATTACTAGATTTTACATCACTACTAGTAGATATCCTCTCAACAACAGTGTGGCATATTAAACTATATGAAACACAGTCGCTTTTCCTGTCTCTCTGTGTGTGCGTATAGGTAGTTCTCGTAAACTACAATGTGGATTTCGATGCACATTTCACCACACGAATTTATCCCGGAAGGTTTATGTTTTTAACATATTGATTATTTAACTTAGACAAAGCATAATATTTTCGATGTCTTGACATATTACCACATCAGCAGATTGCACCCGTACCTATATAAGAAGTAGGGACGGGTCACTATAATGTGTTTTTTTAAACTTAAAAGGCTTTTCTCTTCCAGGTATCTTATCAGGCTTAATGAATACGAAACCTACAACAAAAACTGACGTAATTTTAAATACAAGAAAATAAACACAAACTTACACTAGTAGCTCCCCAGCCAGTAAGAACAACGTTCTCGCCATCGGCTACGTCAGAGCCCGACCTGACCATTCTGATTGCTCTGGCATTTGTGCCGTCCAAAGTCATGCCCTGGCTAATTGTGACGACCCCTACGTCATAGTCGCTGGTGACGTCATCGTACAATGGATGGGAGTTGAAAGAAGATGCGTTGTACACCAAGCCCCCACTAAATGCTTCGGTACTGGCGATTCGAACGTTAATTGTTTGAATTCTGAAATATGAATTTGTATTAAACTAGTGTAGTCACTGCGTGTATGTGTTTTAAAGTTGTAAAAACGAAACAGAAACGAGTATTGTTTCTGTTTCGTTTTCATCTTATGAAGCGGTAGGGCGAATCTAACTATTTAAATCTTTGCTGCTGTCATAATTTTTTTGACGGCCATCTCTGCGGCCGCTAAGTGCGGCCACCGGTTTTCTAGGAAACCTTAGCTAACCCGCAAAATATCGCGTTTTTTTCCATATATTTTTAATTCATATACTTTATGGCACCTCTTTGGGTCATGAGCTATCTAAATATCAAAAAATATTTAACCTAGGTCTTAAGGAGGAGGCGTGAAAATTGATTCACTGTTAAAGTTTATAACAGATATCAGTTCGGTTAAGGCTTTTTAAAAGTTTCCTGGAGGGATTCTCATTTACATTATTCAACGGTCTCGTTATTTATTTGCCGAATATGCAATGGCCTGAATAGTCTAAATCGGTATGGTAAATAGATACCAACTCAAGTTTTTTGGTTAAAATTACCAATTCTGTTGTTAATCTATCCTAACATTATAAAGAGGAAAAGTGTTTGTTGGTGGTAATCTCCGAAATTACTAATCCGATTACAAAATTCGTTCACTGATACAAAGCTACACTATTCTCGAGTGACATAGGACAGTATATGGTAGAAAAATGCATGATTCCTGTGGAAATCTCCATAACGGGAAAATGTAAGTCTCAGTTATGACCAATCATTCAATCAACTCAGCCTATGGCAGTCCACTGCTGGACATAGGCCTCTCCCAAGCTGCGTCACAACACCCTGTCCTTCCGCCTTCCGCATCCAGTCTGTCCCAGCCACTTTCTTAAGTTCGTCGGTGCATCTAGCTAGGGGGCGTCCCATGCTACGCTTGCCGATACGCGGTCTCCACTCTAGGACTCGTCTGCTCCACCAGCCATCGGTCCTTGGACAAACATGGCCAGCCCACTGCCACTTCAGTTTGCTTACTCAGCAAGCTATGTCGGTAACTCTCTCCGGATAATTTCATTTCTGATTTTATCCTGCAAAGAAACTCCGAGCATAGCCCGCTCCATAAAGCGCTGAGCGACCTTGAATTTGTAGACCAGCCCGACTGTCCGTCTCCATATTTCGGCACCGTATGTCATAACGGGCAGGACGCACTGGTTGAAGACCTTAGTCGTCAAACATGGGGCAGCATTTCACCCAACTGAATCCTCCTGTCGGCTTCCTTATCAAAGTTGTGTTTACCGAGCTGGTATGGTGATGACTTGTATGGTGTTTTGTATTAATATTTATTCTAAATCTATATCTTACCTTGCAAGACAATGGGCAGCAGTAACGATGTAATATCTACTTACAATGGAACCACCACATTGAAAGTTATCTCTGCCATCGTTAAGTAGCAAATATGCTTGATAAGGGTAGTTCTGTATAGTGGTTTCACTGCCACCTACAATCTTACCGCCATCGTCTTTTTTGTGTTCTCGTCTTTTACATAAAATATCTGAAAGAAAAGTAAAAAAATATAGGTATAACATAATATAACATAACATCACGCCTGCATTACCCAAAGGGTTGAGGAGAGGTGTACCTATAGTACCCCCACATGTCGCCAGTTATATTTAAGTCCCATGTAATTGGGGTGAGCCTATTGCCATCAACCGGGCACAAATCCAGACTCCGGGCTGCCACTGAGAAATTCCAGATGGAAAAATCCAATAACCCCAAGAACCCAACAATAGCTCAGCGCTTACGACCACTAAACCAACGAAGCAGTCGCTAATCCCATCCAGTCAAGACTACAGTTGGTAGTTTATTAAAATATAAATAAAGTTTAAGAAAAAAGGAACAATATATATATTTTACCTTTGCCGCAAAAGGCAATAAACAAAAAGATGTAAAGAGGTGTCATTTCCATTCCTCTTCTGTGACAGACAGTGTAATGTGAAGTTCTTTCGCGGGAATATGTTTAAATACTTTTCTGAACGACATGACAGTCGCCATGTAATAGGGATCTAATTATTTCAATAATTGGAGGACTTCGCGATAACGCCCCTATTCAATAGCAATATAGTAAGAAAATATTTTTTTTATTGTTTTGCTTGTTACTTCCTAACACAAGTATGTTGTAATTGCTCCTATTCCATCCTTTATCTGTCTAAACTAAGGTTGTTGAACAATTATTTTGTCCTCACACGTTATTATAGTGGACTTAAATTGGATTATTATCTAGGAATCCAGTTATTTGTATGACTATTATTTTCAGATATTTGAAAAAAGGTTTTTATACATTTTCTTCTTCGTAAATATCGTTTTAGTTGCCATAGTCTTTTTGTTCGTTTCAGGCCGGTTTTCAATGTGATCAGTCATGTCGGTAATTTATCAGGGGAAGCCATGGTGTGTTTTTTTATTATTTTTTTAATGGACATTATCAAATAACTTCTCCCGCTCTGGCTAGAGCGAGAGGGCGTGTCAGACTCTTACTGACTAAAACCCACCCATGTTCCTTCCGTTGCCTGTACGTTGCCAGGGGCCACGGTATCCCTTTCGGACTTTCCCGCATCGGTCCTATCGGACCCCTTCACTTGCTGACATCTCTTTGAGGCGCGCGTGGAACACAACGCGCCGTCGACCCGTTGCCCAGGGCGTCTCCTGCGGCGGCTAGGGGCGTGAGGGCGCGAAATTTGCCTCTCCCTCACGCGTTCTGCCTCCTCCTTCGCGAGCATTACTGCTTCGCAAAAGGAGGTGACGGCCTCCCATGCCCTCTCGCTCCGTACCATGGCCTGGACCAGGGCAAGACGCGAGAGATCCCCGCCGCTGATCGCCTCCACGCGGACACGGCGATGCTAAAATATTGGTTATGAAATGCAATAATTAATATCGTAACACCGAATAGAAGAAGAATAAAAAAAAATAAAAAAACGCCCTACTGCAGGTCCAAAATTGGTTCACTGCTAATAATTTACTATTAAATGGAAAAAAAAACTAAGTGCATAAAATTTTCTTTACCAAATGTTAAAAGTAGTAATTGTGAGATAGTATTGAATCAAGAGAAACTAGAATTTGTCCATAAAACTGTTTTCCTAGGGATTACGCTCGACTCAAGGCTACAATCCTCATTTAACATCTCTTGCAGGACGGGTAAGTTCAGCAGCATATGCTGTCAGAAAAATCCGTCAATTAACTGATGTAGATACCGCGAGGCTAGTCTATTTCAGTTATTTTCATAGTATCATGTCTTATGGTATTCTGCTGTGGGGACGGGCTGCAGACATCGAGTCTATTTTTATTCTGCAGAAAAGAGCTATCAGAGCCATATATTATCTCCGTAGGCGCGATTCTCTAAGAGAACTGTTTAAGGACATTAACATCATGACGGTACCTTGTCAATATATCTATGAAAACATCATGTACGTAAGAAAAAAATTACATCTTTTTAGTAAAAGAGGTGATAGACACAATTATAGTACAAGAAATAGGGATCTATTAGTTCAACCAAGTTTCAGACTGGCTAAAGTAGACTCATCTTTCATGGGGTACTGTTTAAAATGTTACAATAAAATTCCTCCCCACATACTTCAACTGAATAAGACGAAATTCAAATCTTGCATGAAACGCACGCTATGTAGGCAGGCATATTATAAGTTGGGGGATTACATAATTGATAAAAATGCTTGGCTCATTGCTGGTCCTGCTCCACAAGCATAAACTAATTGATTAGCATTTGTAAATATCGTTGGAGCTGCTGAAGATTTTAAAAACTATCTTTGCATTGTATAAATTCAATGTCTTAGCATTGTATAATTGCATAGCACATGTGTGAGTACTATGTACCGACTATAAAGCTACCATTTAGGTACTGGGTATGTCTTTCATTGACTTGAATGTGTCCTGGCAGCTGAGATTATGTCATGCTCACTCTAATGTCTCGCTGGCGGTGGTGCGTGTGTTGGATCATTTAGCTCCCTTCAAAATGGTTGAGCTAAATGGTGCTAATCCATGCGTCATGTTCGTGAACGGGTGCCGTCAGTAGAGACTGGTCATCTCTTAGCTGCCATGGCTTATTTTAATTTTTGAATTGTTCTTTGTTTTTTATATTTTTATTACGGACGCTTTTAACGTGCACGTCTTTCTACATTGTTCTCACATGTATAATTTCAACATTAATGATGTAACCAATATTTTTTTTATTTTTTTTTATTTAAAAGAGTGTCCGTGGAATTTCTTGCCCGTTCTTCTCCATAGGTACCTACTACGCTTTGGAATGGGCAACTAGATTCATATTTCTGACTGACAGACTTCTTGACAATTCAAAAGTGCCTGTAAATGGTTTAATTGAAATAAATGCTTTGAGTTTGAGTTTGAGTTTGAATCTAAAAGTTTTAGATGTTAAAAAAGTATTTGAATAAATACTTTCCAAAAGCCTATTTTACACATAAAACGGTTACAACATCAAATTCAGTGTTATAATTGCAATTCATTATTAGTTCACTAGTTAGCCATATTTCATATTTCCATGCAGTAATGTTGCCAAATTAATCAAACCAGCGAAATATTTGACATATATTTGCAACGTTGCCCACTTTCAGAATGCACGCTCTTAATAGGTATGGGAGGACAGTGTAGACCTGACAACAAGTACCAGGTAAGTAACAAAATAGAAAATGGTCAAAAAATCTACAATATACAAGGCCTAATTCTGGGGAATTATTAGATATATATATCTGGACACATGTGCAGGGAAAAAACAGCTATCTTCTATTTTTGGCATTGTGATTCCAATGATGTTATTGGAAATAATGGGCGGATAATATTTAAATAATTATTTTCCTTAAATGCTATGCCTAACTGACTAAATACACGATAATATTTAGTACGAGTATCACGTACACAAACAAGTAATTTTGATTGTAATTTAGGTATAATTATATGATAAGTCTTAGTTCATAAAATAATCTACAATGACATGATAACAGTGCACTTAATTAACACTATAAAAAAATTATCTATTACATTAGCATTTCTCTGCCATGGGTCTACCTTTATAGGAAAACTTTTTAGGTCATAATATTATTTTGCATAACAACGGATAGCATAAACTTCATTTCGCAGAAAATCGTTTGGCATACACTCATTTATCATACATTCAAAACTCATAATTTTGTAAGTCAGAATCATCTTTAGGCATAAATTTCATATTCATAATAATTAAAAAGCAGAATCGTCATATCGCAGAAAGTTTACACAAACATGCAAACAAGCGTACACCATGCATGCAACATGTAGCATGCATGGTTTCTGTCACCTGCTCCTCAGCTTGCGGGCCGCCTCGCTCCTCCGCGCCTACGCGGGCTCAAATTACACTCTAGAGGCCTACTACGACTACACGTAATCTTGTCTGCCCTAGCAGACAAGACTACGTGTAGCCGGTTTTGCAGTGTTTCGTTTCTGTCACAAAATTTTGTAATACAACATATTGACTTTTTAAGACAATATTTTAATTTAGTTCAAGATTAAAAATGCTATTTTATAGAAATGGCAATATGCCTAATAAAATTATTCCAAATAAATTCTGCCATCTTAAATATATGACATTGTGAATTCTGACATGTATACATTCAGCCAAACAATAATTATATTAAATATCTTTATGCCTTTAAAATATTCGTTTAAAGAAAATTATGCCAAGTGTGTTATGCCAAATAAATTTCGGAGTAGCAAGATTCTGCCAGATAGAAGGAACCCTCTACCATATGCCATACCATTTTCCATTTATAATATGACTAGCTGCGCCCCGCGGTTTCACTCGCATAAGTCTCGATCTCATGGGAATATCAGGATAAAAAGTATTGCAGGTCCTAATTCAGGTCATGGTCTACCCATGTGCCAAATTTTATCCAAATCCGAAAAAAAACTCACTTTCACATTTATATTAGTTAGGACTATGTTATTGTAAGGATATTATAATTATGTAAAAACAATTACTATCTTCAACAGGAAACCTATATATAACTGAAAATGTTATATAAAATCACACACCGAAAAGTGCAAGCTGGAAGCGATTATCCTTGTTGCGTGCATTTTGATACCTAAATAAGATTTAGACATACAAATTCTGTATTAATTACATTCCTGATAATTGTTACAAGGTGCGTATATTATTATATTGTTTATAACTAAATTTAGTATTCTAATTCGAGTGTCTGAGGTCTTGCGCTTATTCTGTTACGCGTTGTATGACCTGTTAGAGGTTACAGTCAGTGCCGGATTAAGCCAGCGCGGGGCCTGTAGCAAATTCTACCTATGGTACCTAGAACTTGGTTTATTTTAAGTTCCTAAGTTTAGGAGATAAACTAGTCAAATCAATTATTTTAGACAAATACTTTTTGTTCCTGTGTCTAAACCTGTTTTTTTACACCTGCTACGTGGCTAATCCGGCCCTGTCTGTCCACACTGAGTGTCGAGTACCCGCTCGCACACGTCAGACTTTTTGTAAAGCCGATTATCGGACCTATTCTATTTATTCTATAATTCTATATATTTATATGAGTGACTTTTTGTAGTATTTTCGCCAACGAAATAATCGGTTACCGATTGTCTGACGTTTTTGTGACATCAAGTAAATTGGATATAACTCGTCTTAATAAGTTTCACTCAAAAAATAACGCCCAGGCGGAGGTGGGCGAGATTGGATCGGCGATGTTGCGAATATTCGTATCCGCATCACGAAACTTCCGCATTTATTTAGACCCCCGCATCCGCATCCGCATTAATCAATGCGGAGCTCATACGGATGCTGATGCGGTTCGAAAAGGGTGAATATAAGTAAAATCATAATCAACAAAATGGAAAATGTAATCATTTAAATCATCAATATAGCTCGAAATCGTTACATTTGCACGAAATAGTCTTTTAGTTTCCAATCAAACACAAACAATTTAGAGAGCTATATATGTAGATTTTTAAATTATTATAATTTTGTAATTATTTTATTCTAATTACCGCTAGTTGAATTTATGATCATCATACAACGAAACAGCGTGCAGCGCTACAATTTGCAAAAAAACATAAGAAATTTTGAATTTCACCTCGCCGCCTTCCCTTTGTCGGATCCCTTAAAAAAAATCCGCATCCGCGAATATGAGCCACTAAAAATCCGCATCCGCGGATGTTAAAAAGTATGCATCCGCAACATCCCTGGTTTGGATACGCCTTCTTTTGCGCGGGGCCCGTAGCAATTGCTACTCTTGCTGCGTGGTTAATCTGGCACTGGTTACAGTTCAAAACATGAGATAGATAATTATTATTTAGTTTTATTTTGAAATAATATCACGTCGGTTTAATGTTGTACAGTCAGAAAAATTAATTGTTAACAAACAAATTGACACTCTACGTGAATTTAACGTGATACAGCCATTTCATACAACTGCCAAAGAAATCATTATTTGCCAGTTATATGAAACGGCATGTGTTTTGAAATGAATACGAACAATTTAAGTTGGTAGTCAATTTGATAAAAACTTAGTCATCACTATCTGTAACATATTAAAAACTAGCTACTGCCCGCGGCTTCGCCCGCCTGGACCCAATTTTTTTTTCTAAAGTAACCGTAGGCTAAGTTCTCCTCATAACATCAGCTATCTGCCAGTGAAAGTCCCGTCAAAATCGGTCCAGCCAGTTCGGAGATTAGCCGAAGCAAACAAAAAGACAGAATACAAATTGAACACTTTTTTTTGCTATAAATATCGTATATACGAGTACTTTAGTGCTTCGTGGAATAGGAAATTAATTATTTTAAATTTTTATTTGAAGCCCACCTATGGGTGTGCTAAGTGGAATACTTTAGGTGTGCTTCGTCTGGGTGTGCTTCATGGAATACCTCTTTAATACACATTACGACACTAAAATTTTATTTATTTATAGGGACTTAGTAAGTATGTAGGTACGTATAGATTAAAGTCGTTTTTCGTGTCTGGCTGTGTGACCGCGTTATTCTTTTAAACTACGCAACGGATTTTAATGCGGCTTTCACCATTATTTCAACAATTTATTCCGGAAGGTTTATGTGTATAATAGGTATACTAATATTAAACTTACTTAGAATAAATAAATCTCGATTTTTTGTCAAGTCAACCGTGCGAAGCAGGGGTGGACCGCTAGTTTTTAGTAATTGTAATATAATATTTTCCAGGATGCACAAGATGAGAATGGTTATGTACCTAATCGCCATCACCACCACTGCCTCCGCCAAGTTGTCCCCATTCCCCACAATACTGGAGGGAGCTACTCCTGCAGACGTGTTACTGTACTTATATGACGTAGTGCTTACGTCACACATGTCTAGAGAATTCAACACACAAGGGGGCGGCGTAGTTAATGGACTCATATGTCCTGGTAATATGCCTATATTAAAAAGTACTGGAAAATGTGCCCCCGTAACGGAAGAGCCGGATTTTTCGCTTTTTTATGAGTAATTTAGATTTATATAATCTATAATATAAAAGCTAACGTTACACGTGTCTCTTGAAAAATATGACGAGGGTTCACAAATATTTATTAGCCAGGAATGCTGGTGCACCCTGTGAATTACTCCTGCATCTTGGAATACGATGAATAAGACATTAAATAAGATAATTTAAATAGGTAAAAGTGAACTGACATTTATTTATTGTTTAATTTTAAAAGAATATTATACATGTGTGTACCTACAATAAAAATATTTTGTTTAGTGTAATCAAATAACATCTTAATTATTAATGAAAAAAACTAACAGTCTTAATTAATAATAATAATATTTATAAAGGTAGATCATAAAAAGCTTAGCATCATTTTTTTTTTGTGAAATATATTTACGTTAACATAATTTTATTACATTTATTTTTATTGCCTGTGCTTGTGCACTTCGTTTCATTTTAACAAACCTTTAACAAGGTATTTAATTTATTAACATGTACTTTAATTATTTTTTTTTGCATTTTTGTAATTTCCTTTTGTTTGAATTAGGTATGTAAAAATATGAGCAAATAAAGAATACCAGCAGAACCAAAAAAAATGTTTTTTTTTTTTGTCACTCATTATAGTCATTATAATTATATTGATATCCATCACGTAAAGTTAGAAAGCTAATTTAATTTGACCCTGTATCCCATATACAGGGTCAAAAAATTAACTTAAAAAACATTAAGCAGTGAAAAAAAAATCTACTTTTCCATACTAAAATTTAATACCTACTGTTCTGAACTGTATGGGACAGCTGTTTTTTTTTCCGATTTAAATGTTAGTTCCATAGTAAAAGTTATTCAGTTCGATGGTCTAAAGCAATCCTTAAAATTTTTAAAGTTAATTTTTAACTCCTTTTATACAACACTAGCTTTCACCAGCGGCTTTGCCCGCGTGAAATTTTATAAATTATAGCCTAAGTGATAATATAGCATTCTATTGGTGAAGGAATTTTATTTGAGAAGCTCATGGCTTAGTGATAACAGCGCACGATTCGATCCAGCTTGCCAGGGTTGGTCTGTGGATGACCATCTTAACATACCGAGACTCCTCCGTGCCTCGGAAAGCACGTTAAGCCGTTGGTCCCGGCTGTCATTCGTGGATCTTTGACAGTCGTTACGGGTCGTCAGAAGCCCGAAAGTTTGACAACCAGTCTTACCAAGGGGTATCGTATTACCCAGTTACTGGGTTGTGGAGGAACAGGCAGTCGCTCCATGTAAAATACGGTATTTAGCTGCCAACATAGTTGGGGAATGGCTAGGCAGATTGATTTTAATTGGAGAAAGAATTTATTTATTATAACCAAAAAAAACAATCTTTTTTCTTTATAATATCAGTGTAGATTACATGGATTAAACTAACGTAGCACACCGAAACACGTACATAGGTATATCTTTAGTACCATTTCTTCAAGTTTTGTATAGTTTCAAGTCATTTTGGTTGATAAGTTTCATAAAAGCATTACACTGTGTTAATCTCTGTTGGATGAAAACCACTTATTTATTACGATATTTTTCCTTTTAGTTTTATTTATCTTATCTATGTGTACATAATAATAAAATCGTAGCGAAGTCCAAAGTTTTACATTGAATATTTTTTTTTAAAGTAATTGCTACGAAGTCTGGGAAAGAAAAAAAAATGTGACTCAGGTTAAGGCACACAATATTCACACAAAAACAAAAAAAAAAAGACAAAAAAAATAATATTAAAATAGTACTGTGTGCCTCACGGCTGTGCCAAATAAGCCCAGTTTAGCATTAATTCCAGACAACTAGAACGACTCTAATGCCCAAAAAAAGATTGTTTTTAGATTTTTTGTCCGTTTTTCTGTTTGTCTGAATGTATATTCCAGCATCACAGTATCATTTTACATACTTCTATTTCTATTTCACGCAATTACTACCGGATAGATTATTTTCAAAATTTGCATTTTGACGCGAATGAAATCGCGGGCTGAACCTAGTCATATTAAAAATAGGAAAGTAACTCTATGTGTCAGTATATCTGTTACGTTTTCACGGCTAAACCACTGAACCGATCGATATTAAATTTGATAGATAGGTAGCCTGCAACCTGAAGAAGGACATAAAAAAAAAAAAAAAAAATTAATTTAATTCAGATAAATAAATCCATACAAATCGATTAAAATTAAAATTACAACTATTATATAAAAATTAAAATTAAATTACCCTTCTGACCAAGGCTCTCCACAACGGTGAAGAGACCCTGTCCGCTATAGACTTCAGAATTTCGTTGCAGCTGCCACGCATTCTGCGGATCAGGGATACCGTTTTATTGCGGATGACGGCATGGAAGCCATCAGTGCGATACAGCACAAACATCCCCGATGCACTACAGAAGCGAGGCAGCCCCAACATCATCCTAAAGATGTTATTATACTGGACGCGCAGGACATCCAGCGACCTTTTGGTGTGGCTGACCCACAGATTCCCCGTATACAAGCTTTGACAATACGCCTTAAACAACGTTACTTTCACTTGTTTAGAGCACCGATAGAATCTGCGGGCCAGGATGTTACCTCTGACCGCTAAAGCCCTGCGCTCCCTCTCAATATCCTGATCGTCTTCAAGACCTTCGGTAATTAAATGCCCCTGGTACATAGGCTACTTACTTTTCATTCTGGATATTTGTATAAAATATACGCAGACGAAGTCTCGTGCAAAAGTACGTGTTTTAATAAACGGAATATTATAATATTAAGCTATTTTAGTATCTAGAATACATTTTCCTTCTACGCATCTGCACCATTAGTTAGATAAGTATATTATTCGTATTTTATGTGGCGTCTGGTGACCACGTTGACCATACTAATAAAAGTTTCGATTAGCAAGAGTTTCAAATTCATAGTTTTAAATAAAAAATCTGTCTGTTTTGTTTGTGATCACAAGGGATACCACAGGTAATATTATATTTTAAAAAAGGAGGAGGTTCTCATTTCGTCTGTTTTAAAAAAAATATTATATTCATCGATATTTTCATCAATTATGGATCGAAAATTCTTTTTTGGCTGTCCTCTAGTCCTCTTTCACGGTTATTTACACAGCAAGTAGTGATATATGAATTTGTAAAAAAAATATTTTTAAATTTTTTGTACTGGTAGCTAAAACCACAAATAAAAAGTGAAAAATAAACTTTTTCACAAAATAACAACCGTCTTCCAAAAAAACACTACAAAGTGAAAAATAACTTTAATTTCGGGGTTCGGTGACAAAAACAAAAAAACAAAACCAAAGACACCGACTTCCGAAATGAAATTATTTTTCACTTTGTGAGTAGTGTTTTTTTGGCAGATTATACGTGTTCCTTTTGATATCTCATAACACTAGGGTATGAATGAACCAAAATAATGTTATTTAGTACAACAGCTCGTAATAAAGACAACATGACGATCGCACTTCTTCAAAGCTTCTAGGGGCAAAATAATATTTAAATTGGAAAAGGGAATTGCAAGCCATTGATTCGTATATTTCCTCAGCGTGTTATGCCTTAAGCAGTCTTAGGGATGAAATAGACATAAAACACCTTAAAATGGTATACTATGCTCTAATAGAATCAACGTGAGATATAGTGTTCAGTTTTGGGGGAATAGTTTTAAATATAACTGCCAGAGAGCCTCGGTACTCTAAAAGAGAGCCATACGAATCATGGCCTGGATATCACAAATAGAGAGCTGTCGGCCACACTTTATAAATAAAAAAATTCTTACTGTGCCCAGCCTCTATGTTTTAGTATTGTTGGTATTTTTTTTTAAATACCTGCTAACCTATGAAACAGATGAGGAGAGACAGTTGGGGCAAAATACGCGCAGGAAAGTTTTAAAAGCAAAATAATACCCCAACTTAGGATTGTTCAACATAGTCCTCAATATCAAGCAGTGCGGATTTTTAATAGGTTGCCATTGGACTTAAAAACTATAATTTACAAGAGCTCATTTAAGTCAAGACCCAGGGCGTTCCTATTGGAGAAATGTTTTAAAAATTTGATATTAGTTAATGTGAGACTGGGTAATATTAGTATTTAGCTTGTGATATTATTGAATTTTTTATTTGTATTCAATGTTAAATTTTTTATGTTATTGAACTTTTTTATTTAGTTTTGTTATTTTCCATAATTTATTGAATTATGAATGTGTTAGTTTTATAGTTTTAATGAACGTGTTTTTATTTATTTATGATTTTAAACACAATGTGAATTGTTTCTGAATAAATTGGATTGAATGAGACCATGTCAAAGAATCAACTGGCATATGAATTATATATATATATATATATTTTTCATTTTCATTTTTCATTCAAAATAATTCGAAAAAGTCACGATTACTCGTATTTATGTAAAACAACCTCACGTGAAATATAAAAAAAAAACTGACTACTTTTGTCCACAAAAAAAATATGGCAAAGTTGAATGAAAATTCTTTAGTCGTACTTACGAGTATACATATACTCGTATATCGAGAGTACTCTAGCTCTGCTCTAGAACTTTTTGTATTATTTTTACTTATAGCATACAACCTTACAGTTATGAAAAATCAAAAGGAACACGTTGAATAAATACATATATTATTGTGTTTGTCAAAGTGTACCAATACATAAAGTATGATGTTGTAACATCAGAAACTAAGTTTTACTTAGCGACAACGGTTTTGCGATATATTATGCTCTTTTTGATACAAGAACAGCACACAATGAGAGCGGGTATCTTTATGATCGTAATCGCCACCGCTGACGCTGAGTGGTCCCCCAGTACCCCAGTCCCCATAATACTGGAAGGAGCTACTCCTGCGGATGTATTGCTGTACCTATATGACGTAGTGCTTACGTCACACATGTCTGCAGAATTCAACGGACAAGAAGGGGGCGTAATTAATGGAATCAAATGTCCTGGTAATATGCCTATATTAGAAAGTACAAAAAAGAAAAGAAAAGATAAATGTAACGGAAGCGCCTGATATGACGTTTTATTTTGTTTATTAATTTATATTTTTATATATAATTATTTATAAAAATCGAATATTAACTTTCATTGTTTTGACTAGTTTCGCTCGTCGGTTTTTCAGATAATAAAAGGGAACAACCGATCGATTCTACAAAAATCTCATCGTGAAAGCTTAGGTGAAGTGACCTGTCAATAGTGTCAATTCCTTACATTAGTGACAGCTCACTTCAAGGTCACCATTGCTATTCTGCAACCATCTCACCGTGAGAACTTAGGTGAAGTGAAATCGCAGTGAGCTGTCAGTCCCTAGCAGCAGGTTGAATGACAGCTCACTTCACGTTCACTTTACCTAAGTTTTCACCGTGAGATTATTACAGAATAGACCGGCACTTCGTCTAAGTTTTCACCGTGAGATTTTTGCAGAATTGACTGGCTGGTATCTTTATTGTTTAATTTACATACCTACACACAGTAATAGTTGTTTGTGCAACAAGAGAGCAAACTTGGTTTTTGCTGCGAGTGTTGATTTTGAATCCCGAGTAAGCGAGAGATTCCATAATTGAATCACGAGCGTAGTGAGTGATTCTAAGTTAGACTCCAGTGCGCAGCAAGGGATACAAAGACACGAGATGCAAATAACTTTGGTCTCGTGTAACACATACAACTTTTCACCTCAGCAGCGAGAACGTATTAGCTAAAGGTAAAAAAATACAACAGCTTGTAACAGAAGAAGAAAACTTCGAATCAACTTGTTTCTATCTCTCGCTTTTTTCGTACCAAAGTGAAAGTGACAGAACAAACTGAAGTTGAAATCTTTCGAATTTTGTGGGTAGACTCAAGTTCTCGGCATTTAAAATAAATAATTATAAGTTTCTTTGTCTCAAGCTCGCAGCAAAATCGTATTTTGCTCACTGTATATACAGAAAAACAAGCCTGTCTGAGGTGAAAAAAAAATCTTCTAATTAGAATGTATTTAGAATATTACATAGATAAATATTAGTCGTTTATGAAACTGTTGTTACAAACACAACTTAATTAATACACTACTTTATCTACTCTCATACATTGGGATTGAACCTACTAAATAAAAGATCAAAGTTAAAAATCAAACAAAGTTACGAATCACCAATAAGCCATTGCAAACGGCAATCTGCTTCGTAAATGCTTTGAACACCGCTAGTAGACACGTCACTACCGTGTCACTGAAACACTTTCCTCTTAGAATTATTAATTATGTACCTAGTGAGTACCACTTCCATATTATTCAGTATATTGTGTGTCGTCTAGTGACAACGTCAACCAATATAATTATTGCTATTCGTAAAAGTTTAGACTATTTAAATCGAAAGATTCATTTTTTGTTTGTGGTCAAAAAGGATTCACAAAAAAAAAAAAACTTTTATTTACAGACTACATTTATAACACAGGTAATTTTTTGATTTAATATTATGTCTTTAATTACGATTTTTTTTTTGCATTACAAGGGTTTGTCCAATGTATAATAGAATTTTCTCCATATTCAAATACTTAGGTTTTGCTACGTAGGTACTCATTATTACAATATTATCAATATTTAGTATTCGTTCTGTTTGTATAAAACAAAAAACTTCATGTGAACTTTAAACATTCATGAAACTTTATTTTAACTTAAGGTTCCGTACACGAAAAAACCCTCTTTTGTCAATTACTCATCTAATTATGAGAAAGCTTGTTATTACAAGCTTTCTCATAATTAGATTTAATCTTTCTATTATTATAGAAAGATTAAATCTGTCTGTCTATTAAAGTATAGTTTTCCTGCTCCTAAACCATTCGTGTCAGTCACAGCACCTGTTAATGCATCACTTTTGCGCTGTCGAAAATATATTTCTTCTTTAAATGTATATTTCGCCTTTGATTTACTTAATGAAGGTATTATATAATCATAAAATATAAATTTGATTTTATTTTAAGAATAGCTGAAGACTAATGCGTGATTTTTCAAATTTCTTGATATGATTTGCTAAATAATAGGAAAAAATACATTACTGACCGGGTTTTTTTTTTTTCAACCTTATATTTATGTTGTATTTTGTATGGAAATTGAAAAAAGAGATTTAGCCACATGCAATTAGACCATATAATGATGTTGCTGATATTTTATAATGTTCAAAATAAAATGTAAAGTCCTGTAACAAAATGACCAAACGTCAATCTCGCGTAATTTTTCGGAAAAAATCCTTTAGGCCACATGCAAAACAAAGAACTCAATTTTTCAAATCACAAAAATGTTTAGTTTAAATTATTTTTCTCTTTCTCACAAACAATGAACAAAATTGATCAAAATCAGTCGATTTCGTGCACGGCCCCTTAACTAACTTTTAACAGGAACAAACAACTTGATATTGAGTTTTTCCATTAGTAATTTCTTAGTAGCAGCCCGGATTCTGTATTATTTTATGATGACCCCTATAATAACAGGAGACCTTAAACTGGTTAAATGTCAGTGCACTACACAGCTCTGCCCATACTTCGGGGAACACAGGCGTGATGTTATGTTTTGTTATTTTCCAGGATGCACAAGATGAGAGCTGTTATCTTCCTGATCGGAATCGCCGCCGCTGTCGCTTCATCGCCTTTCTCCGGCTTGAAAGCCCCGGCCCCCACAATACTGGAGGGAGCTACTCCTGCGGACGTGTTGCTGTACCTCTATGACGTAGTGCTTATGTCACACATGTCTCTAGAATTGAACAGAGAAGGGCACGTTATTTTAGGAGAAGAATGTCTTGGTGGTAGGCCTAAATTTGCAAGTGGAAGATGTGCCCCCGAAACGGAAGATCCGGATATGTCGATGTTCTATGATGAAGATCAAAATTAAAAAAGAGATTATTGGAATTATAAGAGCTAAGAAGAGAGATTATTTTAATGATTATAAGAGAGATTGGAGATTATGATTATAATTGAATATTAACCTTTTAACCAGTTTCGCTCGTACGTTATTCAGATAAAAGAGAACAACCGATTGATTCTGTAAAAATCTCACTGTGAAAACTTCGGTAAAGTGACCTGTCAATAGTGTCGATTCCTTACATCAGATGGAATGACGACTCACTTCAAGGTCACATCGCCTAAATTTTCGCAATTAGATTTTTTGCAGAATAGACCGGCTGACGAACTTAGGTGAATTGAGCTGTCAATAGTGTCAATTCAAGGTCACTTCACCTAAGCTTTCTCCGTGAGATTTTTGCAAAATAGAACGGCTGATACCATGATGTTTATTATTCAATTTACATACCTACGCACAATGAAAGTATTATACAAGTGGTACAGATATTGTACTGATTTGAATGAATTTAGAATATTACATAGACAAATAAAATACTTAATATAAACATCGCTTCGTTTCATTTCAACATAATTATACATCTATAGATTCATTTAAATATCTATCTTAACTTTATAGTTTTAAGGGTTCGCTATGGGCTTGTTTCGAATAGTTTTAAACAATACTTACCCAATTATACTAAAAAAGAAAATGCGTTCGGTAGTTTTGAGTTTATTGCGTTCAAACAGACAAACAGACAGACGCGGCAGAGGGACTTTGTTTTATAATATATAGTGATGTTCGCTAAAATACATAGCATAAAATGTATATTAATTAAAAGTGTTAAAGATGGATTATTTTTAGAAACGGAAATTTGTGAAGTAAAATATTATTCAACTTAGCACATCATTTCATTTTGACTTTCGTAAATGCTTTGGTTCCATAGCTGTATTAGTGTAATATATCTATGTTTGGTTTATACATAACACCCACAGTATCACTATTTTGTCACTGAAACATTTTCCTCCTACAATTATTATGTACATGGTGAGTAGCAGTTTCGTATTATTCAGTATATTGTGTGTTGTCTAGTGACAACGTCAACCAATATAATTATTGCTATTCGTAAAAGTTTAGAATATTTAAATCGAAAGATTTTCTTCAGAGCTCAATTTTTTTTTGTTTGTGGTTAAAAGGATTTATAACGCAGGTAATTTTTTTATTTAATATTATGTCAAATTGATTGATGATGCATTACATGGGTTTTTCCAATTTATAATAGTATTTTCCCCATATTCAAATACTTAGGTCGTTATGGTACGGAGCTACGTACTCATTAGGTACAACGATGTTTTTTTCATGTAATATGAACATTTAGTGTTCGTTCTGTTTGTATGAAACAACTCGTAACGTGCTTTAACTTTATTTCAACTTAAGTAACTTTTAAATGGGACAAACAATTTGATAATGGAATTTTCCATTCGTCATTTCTCAGTAGCTCGGATTCTGTATTATTTTGTATGCGGATGATAGCGTTAGGCGCGCCCCCAATAAGTGCCTTTTCATACCGGATAGCCAGTACCAGGTACGTGTGAAAAGGCACTGGTTAAATGTGGTTGTACCACACCTCTGCCAAATCCTTCGGGGAACACAGGCGTGATGTTATGTTTTGTTATTTTCCAGGATGCACAAGATGAGAGCTGTTCTCTTCCTGATCGGAATCGCCGCCGCTGTCGCTTCATCGCCTTTCTCCGGCTTGAAAGCCCCGGCCCCCACAATACTGGAGGGAGCTACTCCTGCGGACGTGTTGCTGTACCTCTATGACGTAGTGCTTACGTCACACATGTCTCTAGAATTGAACAGAGAAGGGAACGTTTTTATAGGAAACGAATGTCCTGGTGGTATGCCTAAATTAAAAAGTGGAGAATGTGCCCCCGTAACGGAAGCTCCGGATTTTTCGGCTTTCTATGAATGAGATTATAAGAATTATAAGTGATATTGATTATTTTGATTATTATAAGAGAGATTGGAGATTATGGTTAAGATCAGGCACTCTAAATACAATTTCCAAGCAAGCTCGCCATCCACTATGTGTTAAACGCTAACACATCAGTAATAAAGTTGAATATCGCATACGCTCTTTGATCGTGTTCGAACACGGAACTAAATGGCCTAAGTCTCAATTCTTATTTCGTTTATTACTAAAGTAATAGTTGATCGAGAGAAAAAATATCTTGTGGCTGGATAATAAACCATATTTTCTTACTTATTTTAGACATAAAAACCGAGTAATCTTCATTTTATTTAAATTATCTTTAAAAAAGACATGAGTTCGAATAAAAATGGTTTGAGCGAAAATTTTACAATTACGTAACAGTTTTGTAGATATAAAGAAAGATTCAATAAATCATATACTAAAGTTCTTTTTTGATTGTGTGCGTGACTGTTTTAGAATACTAGCGCAAATTAACATACACTATTTAGGAAGCCTCCTCTTAAGATTGAATTTTAACCATAATTATTTTGACCAGTTTCGCTCGTACGTTATTCAGATAAAAGAGAACAACCGATTGATTCTGTAAAAATCTTACTGTGAAAACTTTTCTGAAGTGAGCTGTCAATTGTGACAATTCCTATCATCGGGTGGAATGACAGCTCACTTCAAGGTCACTTCGCCTTAGTTTCCACGGTGAAATTTTTGCAGAATAGTGACAATTCCTAACATCAGGTGGAATGACAGGTCACTTCAAGGTAATTTTGCCTTAGCTTCGACGGTAACATTTTTGCAGAATAGAACGGTTAACGAACTTAGGTGAAGTGAGATGTCAATAGTGACAATTCCTCATCAGCAATGCTATTCAGTAAAAAAAACTCACCTTGAAAACTTAGTTTAAGTGAAGTGTCATCCCACCTGACGTTAGGGATTGATAGCTCACTACAAACTCACTTCACCTAAATTTTAATGGTGAGATTTTTGCAGAATAGACCGGCTGGTACACACGGCTACACATCGAGCTATACATTTCCAGTTTAAGCCGATCTCGCATTATATAGGATTTCCGTACAATACGAGGTCAGCTTATACTGGAAATGTATAGCTTAATGTGTAGCCGTGTGTACCAATAATATCTTTATTGTTTAATTTATATACCTACACACAATGAAGATATTATACAAGTGCTATAGATATTTCTACAAATAAGAATGTATTTAGATTATTAGATAGATAAATAAATTAATAGTAACACAGCTTCGTTTCATTTCATTTTCAAATTATGTAGTTTTATTTAAATACTTATTTAGTAAACAATAACAAAAAAGAAACCCTTGCGACTTATGCTACCAACTTGTTCCGAATATTTTTGAATTTATTTGACATCTGATAAAAACAATTATTTATTTATTTAATACTTCAAGCACAGAAATGTACAGAAGCGGACTTAATGCCACACGCATTAAGGCAAAGTCAAATCATTTATTTCAAAAAGGCACATAAAAGGCACCTTTGTGCGGTCCATGGCCCTTTACGGGGCACCGGTTTGGGCGCGTTCATTGAGGCGGCGGCCAGCCCGCCGGTTGAACGCGTCCCAGAGGGTCATGGCCACCCGGCTGGTCCGGGGATACCGCACGGTCTCCGGTGAGGCGGCGAGCCTCCTTGCCGGATTACCGCCATGGGATCTGGAGGCAAAAGTCCTCGCGCACATTTGGGAGTGGCGCGAGGAGGCGAAACGCCGGGGCGTAACTCCGCTGCCGCGAGAAATCGCGGCACAGCCGACAGAGCTCCGGCGAGATCTCATGGCGTCATGGAGAGTGCGATTGTCGCAACCCAGTGCTGGGCACGCCACTATTGCGGCAATAAGTCCCCTATTTGAGCAGTGGCTAGAGAGGCGCCACGGCGTCCTCATCTTCCGCCTGACGCAGGTCCTCACCGGACATGGTTGTTTCGGGAGGTTCCTGTTTCGTATCAGGCGGGAGGAAACGCCCGGGTGTCATCACTGCGTGGATCGCCCGGAGGACACGGTTGAGCATACGGTGGAGGTCTGTCCGGCTTGGGCAGAGCATCGCCGTGTCCTCGTGGAGGCGATCGGCGGCGGGGATCTCTCGCGTCCGGCCCCAGTCCAGGCCATGGTACGGAGCGAGAGGGCATGGGAGGCCGTTACCTCCTTCTGCGAAGCAGTAATGCTCGCGAAGGAGGAGGCAGAACGCGTGAGGGAGAGGCAAATTTCACGCCCTCACGCCCCTAGCCGCCGCAGGAGACGCCCTGGGCGTCGGGAATCGCAGGCCGATTCCCGCCCACCGTAGGCGCGGGCTTGCGGACGGTGAGCAATGGGTAGCTCGCCGTCCGATAAGGACCAGGCCCGGGTCGACGGCGCGTTGTGTTCCACACGCGCCTCAAAGAGATGTCAGCAAGTGAAGGGGTCCGATAGGACCGATGCCTGCCGGGGTTGCGGGAAAGTCCGAAAGGGATACCGTGGCCCCTGGCAACGTATAGGCAACGGAAGGAACACGGGTGGGTTTTAATCAGTAAGAGTCTGACATGCCCTCCTCTTCACATTTAATTAAATAAATAATGTTTCCCCAATTTTGTAAAATATTTGAACAGAGTTAATGTGGAGTTTCTTGCCCATTCTTCTCCTTACGACTACCTTTTGCAAGGGGCGACTAGAATCAATTCTATTTTCTTGTAAATTTTTACGTTCAAAAGTGCCTTTTTTTTTCTTTTTTTTTTTGGGTGGGAAATTAACAGATAACTTCTCCCGCTCAGACTCTTACTGACTAAAACCCACCCGTGTTCCTTCAACTGCCTGTACGTTGCCAGGGGCCACGGTATCCTTTTCGGACTCTCCCTTTCGGACAGCCTTGTTAGTCTTCGCACTAATTCAGTGATGTCAAGGAATTGGATCGCCTCGACATTCACATGATGATGAATTCTGTGTTCATAAGCTTCTGCATATTTTTTTATAACTATGTTTACGACATTTATCTTGAGGTCCCGGTGAAGGTCGCTGTGTCTATCAAATTTCTCTTTCAAATCAAAACAAAGTACGTACCTGAAAAGGAAAAACAGAACCCTTATAGGATCACTTCGTTGTCCGTTCGTCGTCCAGTCTGTCAAGACCCTTTTTCACGAGAACGCGTTGATGTATCAAGTAATATGCACGCATGACGTTCTCGTTCATAGACTGAGTCCATCTCATGCGCTGCACACAACCACCGGCAGCAGGGACCCGGCTCGGGGCCGGTTGGCTCCTAAATCCCAAGCTTCTCGGTGGCCTTTCTCCTGCCGACGTACAGGTGTTGGCGACGTCGGAGGAGAAAAATACTCGTCACTAGAGCGCGACGTAACTACCGCGACCGGTGTCGTCTTCTCAAACTACCTACACTTCACTACCTTATAACAAGAACAAGAAAAAAAAAAAAAAATTGCCTTCAACGCAACAGGGGCCGAATTTATTAATTCTAATATTGCGACATATTATTTGACTCTATACATAATTTATTTCAAATAGGCACATAAAAGGCACTTTTTAACATCAACATTTACAAGAAAATAGATAGATTCTAGTTGCCCCTTCAAAAACGTAGTCGTAGGGAGAAGAATGGGTAAGAAACTCCACAGTGACTCTTTTAATATGTTTTACAATATTTCGTATACATTATTTATATTTATATGTGAAGATGATGTAGCTAGAATAAAATTAGTATAATTAAGAAGCAAAATGCTACCAATATACTGAGCCCGGTATTTACTTCAATGACTAGTTTCACACCATACTTACCAATAACGAAAACTTCACCATTGTGCCATATAAACAATGTACATAAAATATATTTTCCTTTTACAAATCTTTCTTAGTCATTAGTAACAACCAGTTTTGTATTAGTCTATTAATGTGTGTCGCCTAGTGACAACGTAAACAATTATAATTATTATAATTGCTATCCACAGAAGCTCAGAATACATAGTTTTTCTTCAAGTCTCAAGGTTTTTTTGTTTGCGATCAACTAAGGATTCACCAGGTAATGTTTTACATTATGATTTAATCAAATATCCGCTAATTCCGGGTTTTTCCAATCAACAATTTCGTTTTGCCCATAGAAGTTAGTGCTATTTGTTACCTACCTATTGTTTACTAGCTGCGCCTCGCGGTTTCACCCGCGTAGGTCTCGATCCCGTTGGAATATCCGGATAAAAAGTATATTTTATCCTAAACCAGGCCATGTGCCAAATTTCATTTAAATCCGTTCAGCCGTTTTAGCGTGAAATCGTAACAAACAAACCACTAATAATATAAAAATGCGAAAGTGAGTTTGTTTGTTTGTTACACTCTCACGCTAAATATTGGATTTCGGATTTGGATGAAATTTGGCTCATGTGTATTATCTGGGTTAGGACATATGATACTTTTTTCGGCACATCACGGCAGTTAAAGTAACAAATCAACTTCGGGAGACCTGTAGAGACGTCGTTAGCGAGCAGACTGTAACTGTCTGTCTGTTCTTGAAGCTAATTTGACCCCACATAGACCCGCAAATGGTCCAAAATTTGAAAGGGAATATCGGGTAGCAAGATTACGTTACGCCCGTGAACACGCACAATGGGGAGACGAAGAATGGGCAAGAGTAATGTTTTCCGAAGAATCCAGATTTATGCTGTATGCACATGATGGGTGGCGAAGAGTCTACCGACGGCCAGGGGAACGTTTTATTCCAGCTTGTTTTGAGGAAAAAGTGCCATTCGGCGGTGGAGCTGTTATGGTTTGGGCTGGAATCTCTTCAGAGAGCCGCACGGAGTTAGTGCTTATAGAAAATGGTACGCTAGCTAGTGTAAGATATGTGGAAGAAATTCTTAATGAGCATGTGAAAATTAAATATTCATGCATGACACCGCCAGGCCACATACAGCTCAAATAGTAAATGAGTATTTTCAGGACGTTAGCATCAATCGCATGGACTGGCCCGTGAGAAGCCCGGACCTGAATCCAATTGAACACGCACGCTTGGGACGAGCTTGGGAGGTGTGTAAGAAATCGAATCCCCACCCTTACCTAAAACATGCGTTAGTGGAAGAATTAACCAATATTCCGCATCATCGCATAAGAAACTTAACAAACAGCATGCTCAATCGCCTGGCAGCTATGATAAGAGCCCGTGGAGACAATACAAAGTATTAATTTTGTTTTTATGTTCGTTTTTGTGTTGTATGTGAGGTGTCAACCATAATTTTTTCAACTTATGTAAAATTTTGTGACATTTTGTTTTTTTATGTAATTTTGTCAACTAAACTAATAATATTTCCAACATTTGGTGTTTTTTATTAACTAGTAAATTATCTACAATATACACGTTCATTCATGCCACTAGCTATATTATTTTAAGAGTAATTTCAGTTTTTCGTACTGTCCCGTATTTTTTGTCTGCGACTGTATTTAAAAAAATATTGGTGCCGATTCTCTTGTCACAAATGCCTCTAAACTAGACTAAAAATCACTAAAATTTAGTTTATTCCTGTCAAACGATGAATTCCCATTCTGAAATAGACTAAAGTGACACAACTTAACTATATTTTAGTTTGACAGCACTAAGATGGCTCTGAGATTTTAATTTAGTGAAAATGACAATTTTGCTATTCTGAATTTGACGTTTTACACCTAAAATTTTAATTTTCTATCTAAATCTGACCATTTTTAATCGCGATAAAGTATGGTGTGGAATACTATTAGTTGTCATGAACTAAAATTCACACGAACACCTCGACTTCAGATGCAAAAACAGTACTGTATATATATTTTTTTCTTTTCTTTTGCTTATAACTCGAAAATGGTGTGTCCTATCGCAAAAATAATGAAAATTTCGACCCCCTTTATGAAATCCTTATACCCCTAATTATCAACACGTAGGTAATATTTTTTTTTATTTTCCATGCAAAACGTGAAAAATTCCATATAAAACACGTCGAGGCTGCCCCCTCTGCGCACCTCCGGCTCTAAAAAAATTCACGGGGTAGGGCAAACAAGTGTGTACCACGTGGAGTCGCGATTGTCAAATTCGATTTAGTTGTGTCAAAATAATTTTTAAGTTTAGAGACTTTTTATTGCAGAATAGCGTTAAGATTCTCATAGTAAAAAGTAAGGAATTTTAGTGATAGTTTAGTTAGTTTAGTTCGGTGTACAAGAGAATCGGCACCAATGTAATTCTACTTTCGATATTGAACAAACTAGTTTCAGATATTGAGTTATTTCAATTGCACCCTGTAGATGTAGGTGCCTACTGCCTAACTTCAGCCGAAAAAATCGATGATGACCGAAAAATATAGTCGAGGTTTGACAAATATCTTCCCTTCGTATTTCATGTAAATTTTTCGTCACAATGTTATAAGAGAATTGTTAAAATCCATTTGTTCCTACATAATAAATTCTGGTGCGTTCTTCTCAATAAAAAAACCTATTTAACGTTTTTGAGTCATGCAGAAAGTACAGTTACCCGAGTACAGTCATGGACAAACTTAATGCTAAATATAAAAAGATTTTTTTTATAGAATTCTTAGTAATAGTCTCTAGTTACAGGATCACCATATGGCTATAATCATTGTAATTTATTTATTTGCAGGATGCAAAAGATGAAAATAGTTATGGTCCTAATCACAATCGGCACCGCTGCCGCCGAGTTGTCCAACATCACCCCAGTCCCCACAATACTGGAGGGATCTACTCCTGTGGACGTGTTGCTGTACCTCTATGACGTAGTGCTTACGTCACACATGTCTCAAGAAATCAATGATTCTGGGGCTTTTCTTCCTGGTCTGGTATGTCCCGGTGGAAATAACAAATATAAGTCTGGAGGATGTCCGTCTGAATCAACAACAGAACCGATTGACTATGATCTTTTTTATTAAATTTAAATGCAACAGACAATAAGCTTAGTAGTTCACTCTCACTTGCACTCTCACACACACTCTTACATACACTCTCGCATACACTCTCTCACACACACTCACATACACTCTGACATACAGACACACTGCGCACAGGTATTCACAATCGAATCATACTCTTACTAACATACTTACTTGTATTTGATATTTTAAGTACCTACGGTTTTGTTACTTTAATAAATTCAGTATTATGTTGAACTATAGAAGAGCGGAGTCTCCCAACACAAGCATTGTTTGCTTAAAAGGAGGCCCCAAACACTAAACCCTTTTTTGTAAACTGAAGCAAAAATAAACTCTTTTATTTATTATCCTACATTTCAGCAACTAAGTAGTAGTTGCTGAAATGTAGGAATTATCCCTGTAAGTCAAACGACAAGCGGAAAAATTGTAAATACATGATGATAAATAAATAATACCTATTAAACTTTGCACTACGTTTTATTTGAAAACCCATAGATTCAATATGAATGCAGAAAGTAACCAGAACATTGTAACATATTTTGATTTTAAAGAGTATCCATGGAGTTTCTTGCTCGTTCTTCTTCATAGGAACCTACTACGCTTTGGAATGGGCAACTAGCTTCATCTTTCTGTCTGACCAACTCCTTGACAATTCAAAAGTGCCAATATTAGACAATGAGAGTGAAGGAAGATAGAGTGCCCCTGGGTTTACGCACTCTTAGGCTAGTGACTGAAATTAGGACTGAAGAATATTATTAGAGAGATAAATAGACGCGTATCAAATCTTGACGACGTAAATAACGCCCTACTGCAGGTCTAAAATTGGTTTACTGCAAATAATTTAGTGTTACATGGGAAAAAAACGAAATGCATAAGATTTGCTTTACCGAAGTTTATCTGTTAAGTTTACCTGTTTGAAGTAGTGATTGTGTTATATATATGAAAACGTCATGTACGTCAGGAAAAATCTTAATATTTTCAGTAAAAGAGGTGAAAGACACAATTATAGTACTAGAAATAGGGATCAATTAGTTCAACCGGGTTTCAGACTGGCTAAAGTAGACTCATCTTTCATGAGTACTGTTTAAAATGTTACAATAAAATACCTCCCCACATACTAGAACTAAATGAAACTAAATTTAAATCTTGTATAAAACGCACACTATGCTGCCAAGCATATTATAAGCTGGGGGATTATATCGGTGACAAAAATGCTTGGCTCAACGCTGGTCCAGCTCCACATTTAATTTTAACATTCGAAAATATTGTTGGAGCTGCTGAAGATTGCATAAATTATCTTTGAATTGTATAACTTCAATCTCGTAGTATTATATAATTGCATAGCACATGTGTGAGCACTGTGACCAGGTACCTTCTATAGAGCTACCATTTACTGGGTACGTCTTTCATTGACTTGATTGTGCCCTGGCGGCTGAGAGTATGTCATGCTCACTCAAATGTCTCGCTGGTGGTGGCGTGTGTGTTGGATCGTTAAGTTCCCTTGAAAATGGTTGAGCTAAACGGTGCTGATCCATGCGTCATGTTCGTGAACGGGCGCCGTCAGTAGGGACTGGTCATCTCTTATCTGCCACGGTTTATTTTAGTTTTATTACGGACGCTTTTTACGTGCACGTCTTTCTATATTGTTCTTACATGTATAATTTCAACATGAATGATGTAACCAATATTTTGGAAACAATATTATGATTTAAAAGAGTGTCCGTGGAGTTTCTTGCCCGTTCTTCTCCATAGGAACCTACGCTTTGGAATGGGTAACTAGCTTCATATTTTTGACTGACTGACCCCTTGACAATTCAAAATTGCCTGTAAATGGTTTAATTGAAATAAATGCTTTGAGTTTGAGTTCGAGTTATTATCACAATAATAAGCGGTACCTATTTGATAACCTACTTAATGAGTCATTACGAACAACAATATCCTGTTTTTCTTAAATATTAATGCACAGAAACAATTTACCTTGTATGAATAGCCCTAGGTCCCAGTCAGTAACAGCTTCAGATGAGTCTGTTGTGTGCCGTCTAATGGCAATGACAACATAAACCAATACCTAATTACAATTCAAAGTGCTAAGAATACCAGGTTTTTCTTCAGGACAGAACCATTTTTGTCTGTGATCAAAGGATTTACAAGGTAATGTTTTAATTTAATATGTTTTAGCACTTAATGGGTTTTCCATAATTTGCAGTTTTCATAATATTTTATCCTTATTCCGAATGAGAATTTTCATTGACGGATCTGGAGGTCCCCTTTATAATATTAAATAGCGCTATTGTAAATAATAATAACAAATAATTAATAAATAATTTACTAGCATATTTATAAGTACTACTTACTAAAAATATATGGAATGTAAATTTATTATGAATTAATAATAAGTACCTGGTAGACCGAGCTCTGCTCGTGTGAAAATACGGAGAAACCGAATTTTCCCAGTTATGAGATCTAGCTAGATCAATTTTTCCCTATATTGCTACTTTCATCGAAATCGTTAGAGCCGTTTTCGAGAACGTGAACGTGTGTGTATATATGCAAATATTGCTCATTTAATAGTATAGGGTAATATTTTTAGGAAATCCAAATTGGATTTATTTCAGTATTAAACACATGCCGTTAAGAATATCTTACCTAATTCTCACATATTTCTGACAATCATTCAAAACAAGGGGTATCAACTTCCGCGCACATCTGGGAGTGGCGCGAGGAGTCGAAACGCCGGGGCGTAACTCCGTTTCCGCGAGAAATCGCGGCACAGCGGACAGAGCTCCGGCGGGGTCTCATGGCGTCATGGAGAGTGCGATTGTCGCAACCCAGTGCTGGGCACGCCACCATTGCGGTGATAAGTCCCCTCTTTGAGGAGTGGCTAGAGAGGCGCCACGGCGTCCTCACCTTCCGCCTGACGCAGGTCCTCACCGGCCATGGTTGTTTTGGGAGGTTCCTGTTTCGTATCAGGCGGGAGGAAACGCCCGGGTGTCATCACTGCGTGGATCGCCCGGAGAACACGGTGGAGGTCTGCCCGGCTTGGGCAGAACATCGCCGTGTCCTCGTGGAGGCGATCGGTGGCGGGGATCTCTCGTGTCCGGCCCTGGTCCAGGCCATGGTACGGAGCGAGAGGGCATGGGAGGCCGTCACCTCCTTCTGCAAAGCAGTAATGCACGCGAAGGAGGTGAGTAGGCAAAACGCGTGAGGGAGAGGCAAATTTCGCGCCCTCACGCCCCTAGCCGCCGCAGGAGACGCCCTGGGCGTCGGGAATCGCAGGCCGATTCCCGGCCACCGTAGGCGCGGGCTGGCGGACGGTGAGCAATGGGTAGCTCGCCGTCCGATAAGGTGACCCGGGTCGACGGCGCGTTGTGTTCCACGCGCGCCTCAAAGAGATGTCAGCAAGTGAAGGGGTCCGATAGGACCGATGCCTGCCGGGGTTGCGGGAAAGTCCGAAAGGGATACTGTGGCCCCTGGCAACGTACAGGCAACGGAAGGAACACGGGTGGGTTTTAGTCAGTAAGAGTCTGACACGCCCTCCCGCTCCACCCAGAGCGGGAGAAGTAATTTGATAATTTCCCACCCAAAAAAAAAAAAAGGGGGTTTTAACTTGGGGGGTTGTGGAGGTCAGATAGGCAGTCGCTTCATGTAAAATTTTGGTATTCAGCTGCATCCGGTTAGACTGAAAGCTGACACAGCTCAAGGCAGATGACTTTTCTTTAATAATTTTAATATTATATTTTCCAGAATGCACAAGATGAGATCGGTTATCTTCGTTATCGCAATCAGCACCGCTGTCGCCACCGCTGTCGTCGATTTGCCTCTCCGTGGCATCGAAACACCAGCCCCCGCAGTACTCGAGGAAGCTACTCCTGTGGATGTGTTGTTGTACCTGTATGACGTAGTGCTTTTGTCACACATGTCTCATGAAATCAACAACCAAGGGCGACCAGTATTTTATAATGATAATTGTCCTGGAGGTATGACCAGACTAAAGTCTGGGCGATGTCCGACTGTAGCAGCACAACTCCCAGATTATTCTGATCTTTTATATTAAATTTTGTATGCAGTTGATTGCGGAACTGGTTCGGTTAGCTAGGAAAGTCTATTATCACTGTTACTTTCACAACTCGTCTAAATTGACACACGATTTGGATATTACTAAATATTGGATACAATACAATGAATAAGAGTATATGTTATTTTGATTTAACGTTCGCGTTTTCACCCTTTGCGATCGGAACCCTACAAACTGAACTGTTAATCAACCGCCTTTGCTGTACTTAAACCTATTATATGGTATTCAGACACTAAATACCCTATACAGTCAAATGGTCACTAACAAATAATTTGACTTAGACAACGCCTTTATTTCGAAGTAATATGGACGTAGTTCAAGTATTTCTAAAGATTTTCCGTTGACTGTACAGTTGCTGCAAATCAATGTATCGAAACAGTCCTACGTTTATATTTCGAATAACATGCGGAAACTTTTAAGGAAATTATGAACAATAAAATAATATTAAACAAAATAAATACATTTTATTTGGACATTCATACAAATATTTCCCCACAGGGTTAGGCAGAGGTATTTCTATATAGTACACATACACTTTGCCAGTTATGTTAAGTCCCATGTTATAAGGGAGCGAGCATTTTGCCATAAACCGGGCACAAAACCAGACTCCGGTCTGCTACTAAGAAATATATCTTTATTTATATCTCCAACATCACAAATTCGATTTTTTTGTGAACACAGACTGATATGAAGATGATAATTTTGAAGATATTTATGTTCCAAACTACACAATGGATTTTTATGAAGTTTTCACTATAATTTAGAGCATTTATTCTATACTATATTAGAATTATTCTATACTATCATGGTTTATGCGTATAATTCTTTACTAATTTACTTTGATTTAGCAAAAAAATCTCGATGTTTTAACACATTATTATCCCCATTGCACCCGTGCGAAGCAGGAGCGGGTCGCTAGTACTGAATATACACCGAGGCCAGTTTGCGCCAGTTTGCGAATCAGTTCAGTTATTCCCGAAGTTCTAAAGCCTTTGTTGAAGGTCGGCTTAAAATAAATGAGATGATCAATATTTCCTAATATGGATGTGTTTCAGTAGATAACAACCAACTACGCAAGTGGCTACAGGAGGAAAGACACGCACAAGCGGAGAACTGGTGGACCTCGACACCGGGCTGCAGGCAGTCTATACCATCCTTGGATAGCAGACTAACCAGGCGTATATTACGCCTGGACAGGAACGGCCTGCGCCTGACGACGGGGCCCATCACGGGACACTGCTCGCCTATCGTTAAAACCATACAATAGGCATAAAGCACAGTCCTCTGTGCAGGGCATGCATGGAGGCTGAGGAAACCATTGCGCATGTGCTCTTTGAATCCACAGGCGTCACCCAGATTAGAACAGAAACCCTCGGGTCACCAAGATCTTTCACAGATGCACTGAACAGACCAGGAGACTTAATAAAGTAAGTGGGTTGGTTGGAATAACCACCGACGGCCGCCATGGCCCGCGCACAATGGTTTAGCTGCAGGACTAAATGCGAACCAAACCCCATAACATAAAACAACATAGAACATTCAGCTTATTTTTCTTACGTCGCGAAACCATTTTACAGTCCCCGTCGAGAGAATGTGTTCTTGACACCTGTCAGTTTCATACTAACGAATATGTGTTTAGCGAATTTAGTCCTTATTAGTACTAGAAATAGTCCAACTGACAGGTGTCAGGAACGCATTCTCTCAACGGCCGGACTGTAAATATAAATAGCTATCTATACTGCTATAAGGATCTTTTGGCCCCCTGTCAAAAGATGGCGTTGTTGGTAATCATTTGTGAAATTGTTTTGCGAAATTGTATTGAAAAAACAAGATGGCAGCGTTAGTTCGCTGGCGGTGGCGCCTGTGTTGGATCATTTAGCTCCCTTCAAAATGGTTGAGCTGAATGGTGCTAATCCATGCGTCATGTTCGTGAACGGGCGCCGTCAGTCTGGTCGGAACGGACTGGTCATCTCTTAGCTGCCACGGCGATTTTAATTTAATTTATATTTTTATTTCTAACGGACGCTTTTAATCGTTTGCATCGTTCTCACATGTATAACTTCAACTTGAATGATGTAACCAATATTATGTAACCATTTTATTTTATTTAAAAGAGTGTCCGTGGAGTTTCTTGCCCGTTCTTCTCCATAGGTACCTACTACGCTTTGGAATGGGCGACTAGCTTCATATTTCTGACTGACCGACCCCTTGACAATTCAAAAGTGCCTGTAATTGGTTTATTTGAAATAAATGCTTTGAGTTTGAGTTTGAGTTCCGATTTTGGTGACGCGCCAAAAGATAACTAACTAACTATACCTAAGCTTTTGTATTTTCAATGTTTCTCCTTAGACCCATATGGTTGTGATGATTTTTTTGCAAACCAGCTATAGGATGTTCAGATGCAAAGTTCAGTTATTGGTGAAAATAAATTGAGTAATGGAAATTAATGTGCTCACAACTTTGAATTGTTATAATATTTACCTTTATATTTATTTGTTTCCTTGCCGACCTCGACCGTAGACTTACATATTTGATATTAATTTCAACTTGATACTTCCAAGCGTTCCTGAGAAAAAACACACAGATGGACGGACGAACGGACAACGAAGTGATCCTATAAGGATTCCGTTTTTCCTTTTTAGGTATGGAACCCTAAAAATATATGGGACAGGAAAAATATAAATAATAATTATATTATCTGCTATTTCGGTTTTATTTATGTAGCTGGTAGGTTTTGTATTAATTGTACTTATAATTAATCATTATTTTATTTTGTTTATATGTGTCAGTCAATTGTATGGATTAGAATGTTGGGTCACAAAAGGGATGAATGAAATGCAATTGCATGTAGCTCAGTTGAAAATGCTAAGAGAAGTCTACAAGTGGCACCGGTGAAATTAAGTGGAAATCGGATGTCTTGGAATGGTCATGTGATGCGGAGGAATGAGGAAACGATTGCAAGGAGTTTTTTGAGCTTGAACGTGGATGGTTATAAGAGTAGGTGAAGCCCAAAGAAACAATGGATGGACTGTGTGAAAGATGTTATGGCAAAAAAAAAAGTAAAATTAAAAAAACCCGACTTGGTAAAAAGTGAACTTTAATTACTAAAACAAAGATTGAAACAATATGCTCTATTTTTGTCTCCAATCCCATACCCCGTACTTGAACACCGTGATCCGTACAATCACATGCAGACGGAAAAACAATAAAGACTTATTGCATCCGATTTTATCCCTACTTGACATAGTTCGAACGACATTTTTTTTTGTTCTTTTTACACAAAATTTTATATGGAGACAACCAGACGGCATTTTGAATTTTTATTACTGTCATTTTGAATTTTAATTACTGTCATGTCTTTAGTGACACTCACAAGATTAAGTCAAATCGATTGGCGTAATTGGCGAATCATCAAAATCGGAGCACGCGTTTGGTCTCTAGAGCGTATATTATAGGCTGATAAACACGTTACCAACCTTTGCGTCGCGCAGTCGATTAAAAAGGGGGTGACTACCGAGATGATGACTAATAATAGAAGAAAAAGACATATTGACCGACCCCAAATAAATTGGGATAACGGCAAGAGAATGATGATGATGATTTTTGTGTCAGTCAAACCGCGATCAAGTGAAATACACAAAAAAAAATACAAAAATCCTATAAAATTATATACATAACAACCTAATAAAAACTTTAATCTAGGTTTTTAGGGCAGTTTCGCTAGTTACAAACTTAAAACACCGTTTTTCCAATACAAATTTTGACATTTGGATTTGGCAGAGTTTAAGCGAATCACCCCGGGCGGCCATCACATCTCGTCGCTGGTTTCGTGCCCAGAGCTAAGGCCGCACGCAGACTGAGTGCGAGTTAGTCGTACGTATACGTACGGGTAGTTCCAACGTCCGAAGACAATCCGAACTTGTTGCGATCTTAAAACTTTAAAAAATAAATAAACTACGGAGAATCTCTTGGCCTGGATCTCACCTGAATGTGGAAGCAGGCTGGGTGGAGCTTTCGTGTTTTCACTTCGCACTCAATTCGTACAACCTCGTAAAGTGCGACGATATCGTCAAGTGCGCGCGGCCTTTGTCTAGGGGTGTCTAATAGGTGATGACAGCCAATATTATTATTATGCTAGTGACCCGCTCCTACTTCGCACGGCTTTTACGCCTTGACACAATATCGAGATGTCTTTATTATAGGTATCTAAGTTTCAGTTTAAATGTAAACCTTTCGGAATGAATTCTAAAACCACATCAAAATTTGTTTCGTAGTCTTTAAGAACAACGCGGTCACACAGACAGACGCAATAGATAATAGTTACAACAGATACGTTCGTGACGTCTCTTAGGTCACATTGTGATATCTACGTAGAAAACATAGATTATATACAAATGAAACAAGATGATTAGCATATTTTCTTACCTTAGGAAATGTTTTGTTGTTACCGACGAGCCCGTCCAGTCATTGGCGCATGAAGTTACGAGACAGCCCTAGTTCCCAGATGCTATTTTCTTTTTACCGACTTCATAAAAAGGATATTTTAGGAAGTTGTTTACTGCAGTGCACCATGCATGCAACTTTTTGGGTATTTACAGTTATGTTTTTTTCTTTCTTTTGTTGATTACAAAACTTAAAGGGCCATCGGACTCAATGTACCAATCTGAAACAGATTGTACAAAATCGAAGAACCTTTAAGAATCTTTGGAGCTTGTCCTTTTTATCTGACTACGGCGAAGCAAAAAGGAGAATTATGATTTTGACTGGTGTCGACAAATTAAACATCCGTAGTTACATGTAACGCCTCGTGCAGACCAGCGCGACGTGACGGCGCGACGCGACTCGTAACAATACAATTTCTAAGAAAACTTCACGGTAGAAAAAATACCGGTGTCGCGTCGCGTGTCGCTTCGCGCCAGTCTGCACGACGCTTAATCTGTTCCATTTATGCAAACACGTGTGACTCCGGATTTTTTATTTGTTTGTCTGTGATGTCTTGTTTATATCCTTTTTATTTGACTTTTTTGTCGTAGTTGGGTTTTAGTTTTTATAACTTTTATTTATTTCTGCTTATCACGAAGCATAAAGTTTTCATAAAGTATCTAGAGTTCAAATAGTAAATAAAGCATAGGTAAGGTAAGCCCGGATGAACAAATCGTGAGATATACTCGAATCGTTGGTGTAACATTGAATAAGGAACGCGTGACTATTGCACCGAATTGTTTTAATTGGCGTCAAGGGGATATCGTCTAACAACGTCTTTCCCGGAGACAAACAGTCGCGCCAGAACGTGAATCTATTCATCTATACATATTATAAAAACGTAACTATGTCGCTTTTCTTATATGTATGTGTGACCCCGTTGTCCTTCTAAACTCCGCAACAGAGTGATGCGGCTATCACCATCATTTAGAGAATTTATATAAAAATTAATATTAAACTGACATATAAAAAAGAAATCTTGATGTTTTGTCAAGTCGTAAAATCCGTGCAGAGTAGGGTTGGGTCGGTACTTAATATTTGTATATAATATAGAAATACTAACTTTAAGAAAATGTTAACTGCACCATTTGAATCAATTATTTTCAAGTAGAATTTTAATGGAATATCCTTAAGTAAAATAATAATTAGCCCGTATTGTCCCACTGCAGGGCAAAGGCTTCCCTTTCCTTTTTCCACTCAACTCGATCCTGAGCCAATACGGACTAATCCCTCGTATAAACGTAAAGTTCGTCCCGCCCTTTACGCCTGGGTCTACCGCGATGCCGTTGTCTCTTCAAATAGGTATACCTATACTACATAGATTTAGGTAGTTAAATAAAGGTAAACAACTCGAAAAAAGGGTTTTTATAGATGAGACTTGGTTGTTTAAAATTACGATTAAACCAAATTAAATTTATTTTAGATTTTCGAAGAAGTAACTGCTTGGGCACAATTTTTTTGTTAGATTTATAATAATAGTATAATATTTTATAATCTGTTTATTGTAAAGAGCCTAAACTCTAAACGAATTATAACGTTGCTAAATTGAAGAGTACAACTGTGATGTAACATAACAACTGAAATGACAGGCATTACTTTTATTTGGTTACTTGACAGCTGTCTCGTCACGTGTTTTTTTTGTTTACCTTTATTTAACTACCTAAAACTATGTAGTATATATAGGTTCGGTACAGGAAAAAAAAGGATAAAAGGCGAACGTTGACCAAACATGTATGCTGTGTGTAACGTGACTTTTCTCAGTATGAGTTAAAGACAATCTCTTGCCAACTTCTCCCTTAACCCCTTCCGATTAGCAACTTTATCTCTGGACAAAATATTTACGTAAGGTAAATATTACATTTATTACACCTATTCCACATTGTTCCACATTGCGCACCTACGGTTGAAGTGGTAGTTAGAGAGAGAAAATTAAAAATATGTTTATAAGTCACACAATTGTTTGGATGTGTAGGAACGTTTTATTGCTGATATCACACTCAGTTTCGTTCAACATAATTATTATGTAATAATGATTAATTACTCATCGAATCACGCTCTCTGAAAATCACTACAATCGGGTGCGCAATGTGGAATACCATAGTATCCCACATTGCGCACCCGATTGTAGTGATTATCACCAATTTGAGAATCACCCATAGGTGATCCTCAAATTGGTGATAACGGAATGCCTCAATATGATGTACAATATTCTAAGAAAGTAGCTCAGTATTAGGTAAATCTTTAATAAAAAAAAAGGAAACTCATTGAAAGCTACTAAAGAAGTGTATTACTAAAGATTTTTTGCCAGGTCAAGCAGTCTGAAGAAAGTGTGGCTTACGGTTCAATGAAAGGGGGCATAAGAACTCAACCCAGAGAAGGTTGAGGCAGGAATGATGAAGAGCCAATCAAATGTGTCAGCCAACCAATGCGTATTACACTTATTTGGTGACAAAAAATGTGCCACCAAATAAGTGTAATATTACACTTAAATATTTTTGCGGAAATTAAATTAAGATTCAACAGATTAAATTGACACTAAAATTGGATTATTATTGGTCTTTATTATTATTGGTTATGCCTTAAAAGGCATGCTAGTAATGCATTATAACTAGCACGCCTTTTAAGTCAATAAGATCAATTTTCCTGAATAACACATACCACAAATCGGTAATACCAATGAGGATCACGGGACTATACAAATAATTACTAAAATTATTATTATGCACGTTTATGTTATCCGTTTTTCCGGTATGACGTTCAAACGATGTGGTCAGCAATAACGTCGATTTGAAGAAGTCATATTTTACAGGAATTGTCCGATTTGTCAACAATAAATTGCTTTGTACAGTCAGCATCGAAAGTCTACTGACACTTAAGAACTGGATGTAAAATTAAAATAACTGAAACTCGTTAGTAAAATAATTATTAAATAATACCAGCCTATTATTTTGCCAGGGGAAAAGCAACTGCTCATACAGAGAAGGCATGGGCTCATCATCACAAGGTAGGTTGGCGATTTCAGACTTGTATCCTAACTATCCTAATTCTAACTAATATTATAAATGCGAAAGTAAGTTTTTTTTTTGTTTGTTTGTCTGTTACGCTTTCACACTGAAACGGCTGAACGGATTTGGTTGAAATTCGGCACATGGGTAGACCATGACCTGGAAAAGGACATAAGCTGCTGTTCATCCTGGATCGCAGCAAGTTAATTATAAATCCAGGTTTCTACCCTATTTTTACCTTTACCGATGTCAGTGATGTCCAAGATAAACTCAGAAAATACATAAATGAATTGAAAAAGTCACACGGGTAGTCGCCCACATTCGAATTCAAAACCTCGTGCATGAGAAGCAAGGCCTTAACCACTGGGCTATCACGACATCATGCCACTGGGCCATCACGACTACCTATTATTTTTATTTTATTTTTATTGAGCAAGGCACACCAACTACATATTTACAAGAATATACAATAATTTATTTATTTTATTTTATTTTATTACTTTTAGGAAAACTTACAGCTAATACATTTCTATAAAACTAGTACAATGTGTAAAAGATGGCCAATTACAAGTTTCCACAACTGATTAATGTGAGTAACATTGACAAATACACGCAAACAGCGACGTAAGAGATACGCAAATGATATAACTCACTCTCAAAAAAGTACAATAATAAAGAGAAGAGAAAAAAAATAATAATACATGGTTATACATCAAAAAAACAATTGTTCAAACTTTTCTTTACTTTCTTAACGCTACTACAAAACAAATCCAAATCAATGTCGACATTCTGACACACCACATTGAAAGTACGATAAGCTCTTATCACGTACGAGTTCTGTCTGTAAATAGTTCTGACTTGAGGCATATGAAGAAGACGTGGTCTCCGAAGAAACACACTTGGTACACGAAGCCCAATCTTGCTCACCAACTCAGGGACATCAGTAGATCCGTTCATAACGCTAAACAAGAAAGCAAGATCTGCGATTTTCCTTCGCTCGTGTAGAGGAAGAATATGAAATTTTTTACACCGACTCATATAATTCGGGAGATAGGTATTTGAGCGATATTGAGTGTACCTCAAAAATCGCCTTTGTATACCTTCAAGCCGATTAATGTATACATTATAATTAGGATTCCAAACCTGAGAAGCATATTCGAGGTGGCTACGGACAAACGCACAATAAAGAATTTTCATTGTTTTAACATTCTTAAAATCTGAAGAGACCCTAAAAATAAAACCCAAGGCTTTAGAAGCCCGGTTAACTATATTATTAATATGTGCATCAAACAGAAGCTTAGAGAATATTTATTTTATAAAAATAATATAATCTTCAATACTCTGTAAATACATCACCTATAGGCATGCACAACTTTCTTATTAAAAGATGAACAATGTTAAATTAAAATTAAAATTTAAAATTTAATTTTTATATTATAATTATGAAATGTTAAAAAGCAGTGTATGGAATAATTTTACATATTTTTAGGCTGTCACTCATTCAGTCAGTCTTAGCTCAAAGGGTTATTGTAATGTTAGCTTTGATTTTAAGATCAATTTTGCTCGAAGCTTAAAAACTCGAAGTTCTGAATCGGATATGATAATCGGCGGTGTTAATTTAAAAAAAATATACGTGTAAATAATGTTTTTTTAACGCCTAGGTACCTATCCATTCAATCTGAATGTTGACAGCATTCATACAAGCTCAAGTTTCACATTATTGATTTATATTTTCATCCATGCATTCATTTTCCTTATTACTAGTCGTAATTAAGGAAAGCTTATACTGCGTTCAAGTGTGTCATGATAATTATATTATATTATTAATTCAATTCGTAGCAGCAAGTAACGCCATCTATCGCGTTAGGCTTAATTTATTCGTTTCTTTTGTGAAACTATCCGTTTTTGTTCCTACCTTTATTTATAATTTCAGTATTTCAACTTTATTTATAGAGATAGTGATGTGGAAGTTAAAAAAAAAAACCGGCCATGTGCGTGTCGGTCCACTCACAATGAAGGGTTACGTAGTTAGCAAGAATTTATCCCAAGAACAAACTTAACATTGTAGTTGAAATATATGTTCCGTGACCGTGATGATCGAATTGTGGGAACATCGATCGTCACAGTCAATTCTCTAACTGCAAATGTAAGTTTGTAATGACGAAAAGAAAAAACTATGATTAAACTACAAATTAACAATTTTCGGACTTTTTCCTTTATTTGTGCCGTGAGATCTTTCTTGCTTTTTACTATTTTGATTTTTTTTCGAGTAACAAAATGTATCATAAATGGCCGTATTTTGTTATTGCGTTGACTTAGAAGCTTGATTTTGTTAGAGCTCCAAGGGACCGTAGACCTACGTATTTGATATTAATTTCAACTTGATATCTTCACGCGTTCTTGAGAAAAAGGGTCTTGACAGACTGAGAGACAGACAGACGGACAACGACGATGATCCTATAAGGGTTTCGTTTTTTCCTTTTGATGTTCGGAACCCTAAAAATAATTTGAAAGAGATGATGGATTTAGGGATATTTTTTTTTAACAAGAATGAAGAGTTCTCATGTTTAATGTTTAACTTTATTCACTTTTGTAATTAAAATGGTTTTGATACTTGCTATTGAATGTTGCTAACTGTGGGCTTAGACTGATATTGAAAGTTTATTATCTACGCTTTTCTTGTTGTTATTCTATTGCGACTAAAACTTTGTTTCGCAATCAGTCGTATCAAACGCCGGTGCCCCTTACACCGATAACATCAACTTCATTTACAATATTAATACCACTCGCCGCTAATTGCTTTGTTCAGGTCGTCGACGTAGCAGGAGTCGTTGACAGCACGCACAAATGGTCACGATTCCATCCCAACTGTCATAACTTGCTTCATTTATTATCGGTAAGGTAAAAGTTTCGAAACTCCGGTCGAGGGACTGTTGGTGCTACCGCCTTGTCGTCTGTTAGTCATTAAATCAATTTAGAGTGATAAATCATGGTTAACTTCCAGCTCTTTTGATAAAGTTGTCGGCCATGAAAATGTTCTGTGTATTTTAGTGTTTTAAATTTTTGAGGGAATATCGTTATTAAATTTAATACTCCCTAAAGTTTTCTGGTTATCTTACCGTTTGAATGGCAGTGAGGTTAGCAGAGATTATAATTTAATTTTCAATGGCTAAGCAATCACAGTTGGCATCTACTGCAACTTCGAAGGCGTCGTTTTGCTTCACTAAGTTCATCTGTTTTATATTTATGATTTGTGAATTTTTAAACTAGTCTTTATTGACACGAACTGGCGACCCGAGAGTTCACAGTTTGAACTGCACTATTGACGTCATTGAGGTCGATTTAGACCAAACGAGCAATGTTCATTCTATCCCCACTGTAACATTTTTTTTTAATGAAAACAGGGGTAGAGCATTCATTCCATGGTCTATCTATTGTCAAAAATATCTCCAAAATAAATATCTTGCAATAGTTACAGTCGTTTGTTTGTTTGGTTTCAACCCACCTTTACACAAAGAAAATTGTGTTTGCATGATTTTAAACTGAATTAAGCCTCGTGCAGACTGGCGCGACGCTACTTGTTCTACCGTTGTTTTCTTAGATATTTTTTCGTTAGAGTCGCGTCACACCGTCACGTCGCGCTAGTCTGCACGAGGCTTTAAGAATGTGAGAGTACTAGAGAGTAGTAAGACCAGTAGAAACACTACAAAACTGACATCAGGTAGGCTATAATGACAGATTAAATAAACAGATAATTCATAAGCGATTTGTAAACCGCTTACCATAATAATAATTGTTGCTTGAAAAGTTGTTCATGTTTGTCATCGCTGGTCATACAAGCTTTCTTTTAAATAGTAAGTATAGATAAGGCTTGTTTATACTGGCGTTATTACAACCGGTACGACGGTACCCCCAGAACCGTCCCACTGCTCGACAAAGTTCTCCCCCATTCTCTCGTTTCGAAGTGTGGAACCCCCTCGCAGGATATGCCTCACCTTCTTTCCTGCCCATCATGCACATACCTGTACCTTCCACGATTAGTAGCTTAATGCTGGTCAAAGTTTGAATCAATCGACACTAAAGGAATAAATTGCCTTGCCTTTACATCCGTCACCTCACACCCTCAGGGTCAGTTAAAAAACCAGCGTCAAGCTCTTATAGTTCTCTGGAATTTTGCTTAACTTGGCCTTTTTTTTTGTGATGTGCTTTATTTAGTTTAAAGAATTGTTGTTACAGAAAATGTTATTTTTAGGTTAAGTTTTGTTATGTGTATACTGTACCTTCTTGTATTTAAAAAACAAAGGTATTTTTCTCTACCTATAACTTATTAAAATAAGTAGGTACCTATTAATGTAAAGTGCAATCCCTAAACAGGCAAAATATGGACTGTACATTAAACCACCAACTTTTACAACTGGCAACACCTGTATTTTCTGCAAATAAATGATTATTATTCTATTCTTTTTAGCGCAGCTATGAGGCACACTCCCCTGCAAATTTTTGCACCGCACTTTACACTTTCTATTTTGTCTTTTAGTCTGTGCTTAAATATTTCTTTTTTCATCTTTTTTTCTTTCCTTGTAAGGCCAATTTAGACTGAAAAGCTCATTAATCCAAGTGGATGAACGAAAATTGACTTTGACTGTTTCCAATTGCACAGCAAAACTTTCTTCTTGCAAGCTTTTTACAAAAGCGGAGATAAGTTTGTAGGTTATAGGACGACAATATCCAAACATGATTTTATAAACATCTACACCATTACCTAAGTATCCGAACATATTATTAATATTATAAATGCGAAAGTGAGTTTGTTTGTCTATTTATTACGCTTTCACGCTAAAACGGCTTAACGGATTTGGATGAAATTTCGCTCATGGTCTACCCATGAGCGAAATTGTTTGTTGTCCTAACCCCTGGGTTACGATAGTTTTAATCCCGATATTCCCACGGGATCAAGATTAATGTGGGTGAAACCGTGGACGGCTAGTGGTATATAAAGCGTGTATCAGAAATGTGTGGATAGGTTAAAACTTCAATATATACCCAAATTTAAGGGACAGCGATTATCTTTTCGCAATTATTATGGTTGCTCCCATGGAGAAAGTTGTTCAGTATGATGGTCTGTACCACACCCATAAATATGACCCTTTCATTTCTGAAACACGCTGTATATAACCCTAACCAAGTATTTAGCATAAATTTGTCTCTACCTACCAGTTAGTAAAATTTTAGCTAAGGTAAACTCACGGGTGGCAGCGTAGCACTATTTTCCGGGTCAAACTAGTTAAATTAGCATTAAGTATGAACAGTGGTAAGTTGAGTTTTGGTCCGTATGTACTCACAAACAAAATATTATAATAATTTCGACATGGTGTTCTCGTTATTTTTTTGTGTTTTATTTAGGTATTTACTCAGTCGATTTTAAAAACCTAAATAAAATTATCAGGCTTTATAAACTTTTTGAGTTACATAACAAAATTTCAAGCAAAATCAAGCTGCCTAGCTTTTTCCCTTTTTCTATGTTGGGGTCGGCTTCCAGTCTAACCGGATGCAGCTGAATATCAGTATTTTACATTGAGCGACTGCCTATCTGACCTCCACAACCCAGTAACTAGGCAATACGATACCCCTTGGTAAGACTGGTTGTCAGACTTTCGGGCTTCAGATGAGCCGTAATGACTGTCAAAGATCCACGGAGGTGTCTAGGTATGTAAAGAAGGTCACCCGTCCACGGACCAACTCCGGCAAGCGCAGCTTAACCTGATGGATCGACCCGTGCGGCTATTATTACTTAGCCACGAGCTCCATAAAATATATTCAAGCATGTTTTTAATTTTATTTTGGTTGTTTTATTGGAATAAAGGCAGGGATGCCTTTGTCCAGCTATGGGGCATTAAAGGCTAAATTGATGATTGATTCGATAATAAATTCTAATCTATAAAAATACCATAATTAGGTAACAAATATTTGTTACATGAAGAATCTATGGAACAGCGCTATATCATCGTTTAAAACGAAGTAAAAAAATATAACAAGATATTTTCAACTATTTCTGCCAGACAATCGACTGTGACCGCTATTTAGTAACGCGCTTTATTCAGCCATTTCTTAAATGTTGTAGGCAAATTAAAAGAAAACCGTAATGAAAAAACAACTTTGCAATGTTCACAGATCTTTGAACCAACGTTGGTAAATAAAAAAGGAAGAAATTACTGACCCAATGCTCTTAGAATTTGGAACCAATGTTGGCAGTATTGCCAGTGAATGACATAACTTGTCATGGTGACCGATAACCATAACAAATTAATAATCCATTTTAAAGCATGTTTGGATTTAAAATCATTTGTCGTACAGTTTTTCAATTAAAAAAAAACGAAATGTTACTTCGGTGAAAGTTTGGTATACAGCCTATCACAGCAGTTTATTTTATTAATTAATTTTTAATACTTGTTACGCAAATCGAAAGGAAATTAGATAATTATAATTATGAAATTAGTCGTTATGTACTGTTATTAGTAAGATAATTTCACTTATTGAATCGAATCATTACGTTGAATAGGTACTTACCGACCTACCCATAGATTTAGGCTATAAGATTGCTTATTTAACATAATATTTGGCGGTGCTTGGTAGGCCTATGTCCAGCAGTGGACGTCTTTCGGCTGAAATGATGATGAATATAATACTACGGCTATATTACACGAAGGGTTTTTTTTTTTTTTTGATGGGATATTATCAAATAACTTCTCCCGCTCTGGGTGGAGCGGGAGGGCGTGTCAGACTCTTACTGACTAAAACCCACCCGTGTTCCTTCCGTTGCCTGTACGTTGCCAGGGGCCACGGTATCCCTTTCGGACTTTCCCGCAACCCCGGCAGGCATCGGTCCTATCGGACCCCTTCACTTGCTGACATCTCTTTGAGGCGCGCGTGGAACACAACGCGCCATCGACCCGGGCCTGGTCCTTATCGGACGGCGAACTAATTACCCGAAGGGCTTAGACGCCAGTTTAAATTATGACAATTTAAAGTTTATTATAACAAATTCATAAAGGCTAACAACATCGCTGCATCCAATAATAAGTCTGACTTAGATGTTTCCAAACAATTGTAATCAATTCGAGACGGTTGCTATCACAGTTGCTATAGCATTACTCTCAATTTAAGTAGATACCTACGCCAATTACATCCGAACGTGGTTCTGCTGATGCCAACACACCTTATAAAATTACAGTGTTTATGGTAGATAATGGATATATCAATTGAGCCAGGAATGTTATAGACGAAAAAAACCTCTTCTTTTATGAAAAAAAAAAGAAATATGTCATAAACTATATGTATACAAAAAATACAACATATCTAATTAGAATTCGAACATAAAAATATAGAAAAAAAATAGAATGAGCATAGAGAAACAGGTCCAGCATTGATTAATTTTACACATTATACTTTTTTCTTTCGATCCACGGCTAATGTGGACCAATGGTTGTTTGTTTTATCCAGCTCGTTCCGCCATCTTCTACGGGGTCATGGGGAGAAACCTCAGCTCAACTGTGGATACTGGTTTTTTGTGAATCCTTGTCTTTCTCTCTCCTTGTTCTTTGGTATCAAATGGTGGTTCATTTGTTACCAAAGAATAAAACAATTTTAATATTATCTGATCTGTTTTCATAACGTAATATCACGCCTTGTTTCCCCGAAGGGTTGGGCAGAGGTGTACGTAAGTTTTAACCTTGTAATGAGAATCTTTAAGTTTGCCCTTATTGTTATTATTAATAGTAACTTTGCTAATTATTTTATATGGTAATCTGTGGATAACGTCGTGAGCAGTGTATTTGTTAACTCTATTAGTTTAGTACTCCAATCGTGTGTAATATTTAATATACTGCTGTTTGTTGTCCCTAATAAATAAATAAAATAAATAAAAAAAGTAAGTACACCCACATTTCGCCAGTTATGTTTAAGTCCCATGTAATAGGAGGGGCAGCCTATTGCCATCAACCGGGCACAAATCCAGACTCTGGGCTACTACTTAGAAATTCCAGATAGAAAAACCAAATATCACTTTGCCCGACCCGGGAATCGAGCCCAGGACTTCATGCTCAGCAGTAGCGCTTGCGACCACTAGACCAACGAGGCAGTCAAGTCTGTTTTTATAATATGGTTAAAAAGGGGATTATCTTTTCAGCAACGTTATTTTCGTTTTCCATTAAAACCCCTGGTAAAGGTTAATAAAAATCTTTACGTTCCAGGTTTTCAACGGTTTGTCAAATAAAAATATGCAAATTAATATTTGGGTACAAAAATGGGTACTGTGTTCTTTTAACTCTAAAGCAATTCAGACATTCCACATAATGTATGAACGAATTTTAAATGGACTAGTAAAATACATATTACAGCCTTATGCAAATATTTCGAAAAAATTATCAACGAATTGAAATACCGTTTGAGGCGCGTAAAACTTTCATTAGAACGACAATGGTCATAAATAACCAATCAAAAACATATTTTCTACGCACCGATTTGCGCAATTGATCTATTAAGTTCAGAAATATGTTCACGTAGAGTATAACAACCAAAATTGGTCGAGTAATCGATATTAAACGTACTAGTTTAAATTTCTTCACACACGAGTCAAAATCGGTTTGGTGTTGCAAGGTGGTCGTTACCACAGAGCCACTTTGTGGTGTGGTGACAATATTGTTCTGGTATATGTAATTTTTATTACGCTACACTTGTTATACATGTTACACATCTTGCGAATGGGATAAGTGTTCACTATATATTGATTGCTTCTATTTACAGTTTGGCAATTTCAGGCTAAACTAGGTTATGCCTTTAGATCGGCGCAGAGTTTATAAATATTGTACTTTTTGCCTAACCTTAACCACCCCGTTTCTGTAGCGCATTGGAGATGTTTGCTCAGAACCGAACTGACAGTTTCCATGCAGTGATTCGCAAAAAAGCCGCATCTCTGATGTGTAGAATGCGGGTCAATGACAATAGCATCCTGAAAGCAGTGGTGGAGAGCCCTTACTCCCCTTTTCTGAGGCACTATGTGGGGAGAATGATCAGGTAGCATATTCCTTGCTTTATCAGTCTCTGCACATCCTGTCACAGTCACCAGCTATTGTTATCATTGTTTTGAGTACTACCAACACGAGTGATAAGGTATTTTACTAACAAATTCGACTATATTGTGGTCCGAACTGAATAAATAAATAAATTAATTAACTACCAAATAAAACATCTGTAATCTGGTTATAAAGTGTATCGTGTGTAATCTGTATAATGTTCAGTTTAAGAAAATCAATACCTAATTTAATTCGAGAGCAATAAAATTACTATTAAATTGATAATTCAACCCAAAACTTGTTTACCCATTCAAGAAACACTGTAATTCCAACCTAATTGATATCGCGCTTAGATGAATCATACGTTAATCTTAGATCTATTGTAGAAAATGCATCAGCAAATGCTATAAAATGCATACTTATCACAGTTCTTTATAGGGATTTCCTTAGTTTGGCGCACGAGTGCAAACGCCTCTGCATTGATCTTGGTCTAATGTTTACTCCAGTCGCACAGTACTTTAGCTGAGCGCTTTGACAGTGCACGTATCCTCGCGTATAGTCACGACCTACATCTAATAAGATTATATTGTAATTTTCCTCATCAGCTTCGGACGACTGCGACGGCAAGACAATGATTTCTCCTGGGAAAGGAATCCGTCATCAGCTACCTCTCACAGGTCCTTCAACGTTAATCGGAATTAATTTTAGAATTACGAAGTTTTGCCAACTTTTATAATACAGTAACTGTGATATCAAACATGTTTTCGAACAGTAATAATTATAACATACAAAACATGTTTCACAAACACACGTAAGCACTCATCTTTGAACATCTACTTACTAATTAAGACCTCTAACTATCGAGATAGACTCTCACGCTCCAATTGTATCTTACTGAAACTCAATTAGCATCAAAATCGAGTCACGCTATTTAGGCACGCTATATCGAATCGATTTACGCAAAAATTATGCCCATAACACTATCGTTAATGGTACTTTTCTATCCTTAACCTTAATATTTCGCCCGCGCATACGACGCATTGAGTAGGGTGTTAGATTGACAGTGATATCTTACCGATTTACGCGGTGTGGCGTACGCGCGCGTATTTGGTTTTACTTTTAGGTGAGCGTGCGCGAGCGCAACCACGCACTGCTCTTCCGTTAAGAACGCTCAGTGCAACTACGACACTGGCCGAGAACGAACTTAGAACCTCGAATCGTAGACCGCGTCAAGACCGCGCCGCTACACCTGTGAACTGTGAACTTGCGGACTTTCTTGTGCCAATTATATTGTGATTGTGTTTTGTTTGGCATTTATACGGTAAGTCGAATTTTTTAAATGACGATTCATAAATGTAGAGAGAAATACACTTTCTTTAAAATAAAATAGCGGTTGCGCTCTCTCCGCGGCATTTGAAGAAAGCTGTGATTAGGCGAGCCGGTACCGGTTGACAGATTATTTTAAGATGAGTTCTGTCTCGGGAAATATTAATTTATTATTGTCTCTTGATTAATGAGTGTCTTAATAGGCTATACGTTTCAAAACAATGGGTTGTTATAGTCTGATGATTATTTATTTTCGTGATGAAAAATTGGAAAAATACATTTATGTTGCAATAAAACTATTTATTTATTGAGTATTGTTAACATCTAGGCAAAGATAAGTTTTTTTTGAAGTGGTATGTGATACGAAACGTGTGTGTGTAAAGAAATGCTACTCATGATTTTAGAGATTCATGTGCTCTCCACAAAACCCCATAAAAATATTTTAGGGCGCAAAATATTAATAATGAGTTTAATTTTTTTTGTATCTTTATTTCTTTTTAATAACCGAACAAAGGCAATCATAATTAACGACTAAATTATAATGAGCGCAATAAATTAGCATTTAAACGCATTGCAAAACCTATTAATATTTTTTAGCAATTAGAAATCAAATTGTCATTTTGTCGAAAACAAAGCACTGAAGAAATTAAATTCGGGAAAAATGGTAAACCGTTAGCAAATGTTGAAACAGTTGCAATATTTCGTTCGAATTAGCATGCCTGTAACAATCGGTACTCAATGAATTTTTTCGCTCATTTCATAACTGCGAAACTTCGATACGGTTCGAACTAAATGTGTAACATCGTTGAGCCATAACCTATTGAGTCGAAACCTATTAGCGAGTTTAACTAGTTTAGGTGAAAATTATGACCTTCCTAGGAACAAAAAGGTTATTCCTTTTTGTTTCGGTCATGATTCAGCTGTAAGTAATACCTCCATAATTACCATAATACTTTAATACGTAATTAATTTTAAATTGATTAGAAGCTTTGATTGCGAATGAATTACTATTTGGTCCTGTAACCTAATTAAAATTAAAATTATTTTTTCCGTGATGATTTCGTGAAATAATAAAATTAAAATCTTTAATTGTCTTAATATTTTATCAAATAAAAATAAAAAATCTACAAAAAGAAGCTTATACTAATAATGTGAACAATTAAATAAAAACAAATGACACCCGAAGATCATCACGCCTAGCCTCACTCATTTGTTCAAGTTCATTTGTCTTGAAATTATTCAAGACAAATGAACTTCTACCTATTATTAGATAAAAGATAGAGAAATAACATAAACTGTGTCTTGTTTTCACTTGGTCTAAATATCCCACGCTCGATGTGCCACTCAATACAATGATCGCGACCTACAAAACGTAGAGATATACTCTCACTGTCGCGAAGAGCGAAGAATCACCTTATGCAACGCAAACAATTACAATAATATTCAAAAATTTTGTTAGTTGGCATGGCAAGGGAAATAAAAAATAATTCATTGCTTTTGTGATTGTGTCCGCATACTAACAAAGGAATACATACTACCAAAAAAAATTTTTTTACGTTTTCGTAAAAATATTTAAAAAAAAAATCTTAACGCATTATTTTTTTTTTTTTTATAAATCTGTACTTTTCTTTTCTTTTTGATTGTTGATGGGAATATAATTAAATTAAAAGTGTATTATTATTTTTGCGAGGCGCTCGCTTCTTTCTTGTTAACGATCAATAAAGCGGTTTGTACTTACATTTTTATAACCAATGAAAGTGAAATGAAAGTGATAAATTATTGCTGAAATAAAATAATTACAGCAAATTAAAAATAACAACTTAAATTTATTTTATTTTAATTAGTGCTTGATTTAATAATCAATAAAAATCAACGCATCGTAGTATTAAACAAAACATTAAAAATAAAACAGCAAAGTTGATAAAAAATTAAATGAAGCATCTCAATTACAAGCTCTTTGCCAAAATTGACCACGTGCTCTGATCTAACATCATCACACACATAATTTATGCCTTGTTTATTTAGTCGTTAATTTTATGCTCACTTGCATACCGCATAAATCATCCACGTAATATGGTGCATGTTCAAAATAATAGACAAAGTCCAAACGGCTTACATTACATGCCTATTACTTGAAAAAAAAACTAGTATTTTTATAATCAGAATGGCGTTGCGAATTATTTAATTACAACTTTATGAATATTTCATACACGAGTTATTACAAAGGCCAGTGACGAAGGTAAAGCGCGTTGAAGTAACTTTAATAGTTAAAAACTGAGATTTCTAAACTGCACTTGTACTGTTGTGCAACGATGACACGATTTTAGCATTAATTATTTAATCATTGAACTAATTGTAGGATCGAGACCTTGCTTGTTTTTGCTCAAGTGCGTGTGTAAAAGAGGGTAACGATTTTCACAATGCCTTAAATGTGTACTATGAAGTTTCGACTTCTAGTTGTTACTTTGTTACCGTTTTCTGTTGCGACTGTGATATATGAGACGTAACGGTCAAATTGAACGGGTTTTCTATTTGACTGTGTGAGTAGGTACCTACGTAATTGTGTAACTAGAACGAAGTTGTCGGGTAAGCGAAGGAACTGAGGAAAATGAGGCAAACGGAAGAGTTAATTACGAAGGGTGCTCGGGCAGCTACTAACTGGCCGTTTTATCTTTTTTTCTAACAAATCTGCAATTATTATACAAACAATGTCTTTAAGTTCATTCATGATAAAGGCTGTGAGAAAATAAAATATCAGGCCCATTTACTCGAAAAGTTAAGCAGAGGTGTTCCTATGGTACATATTTCTCCAGTTATGTTTAAGTCACATGTAAAAGGAGGCGAGTCTATTGCCACCAACCGGCCTCAAATCAAGACTCCAGGCTGCTGCTGAGAAATTCCAAAAAAATAACCTTAGTATCTTTATAACAAATAGAAGTCTGCCAAGTGATGATCGATAGTACTGATGTTATAATTTTTTATACGATCAAAAATTCTGAACAAAAAATAACCTACTTGATCATAATTGACGGTTATGATCAATGATTTCTTTGAATATGTACTGGTGTTGAATAAATATAATACTTATGTACTTATCTGATAATTTGTTATAACTTCTGGCAATTGCTACCGACATATTTATTTATTTACATGATGAGATACTTATCCAATACTTTGAAGCTTTGAATCAAATAGGAAATCCCTTTTTTATATACTTATACATATTTTTATTATTATTTTAAGACGGTTAGCTTTTAAATTATGTAAATGTCACGGCTAAGGATGGATGGGAAAATAAACTTAAGATTAGCCAGCTTATTGTCGAGAAGAGGCTAATGTTAATTTCTTTCGGCGAGTGCCAGGGTCTGTTTAGGCACAAGAGTATGTAAAACACCACATTCCCAAAACATTACATTCTTGAGCCTAAACGGACCCTGGCACTCGCCGGCCGCTGTCGCGGCACCGCTCGCTTCGCTCGCTCGGCTCGTGCATTTGTGTGGTCACATTTCTATCCTACCGTTCAGCCATTTTCACTTACTAGTTAACTTTAAGCCATCGGGTTACAGCTACTTAAGTAAGGCTAAACATGAAATCATTTATTGAAAAAGCACATTATGTTGAAAACTTGCCTCTCCTTAAATATAAACTCAAGTTTAGCCGGCTAATGTTAAGTTTATTTCCACACCCGTCTTTAGCCGTAACATAAATATTATCTTGGAACTATCTACTTGATTCACAAAAACTAATTACATACTTCATTACATTTTTAGTACTACTTTATTTGATGGTTGTCACCATCACTTAACACTATAACTTCCAAAGTCTCAAAAAATTCCGAGTTTCTGGTTTTTTTTTACCTTTCAAAGTCTGCGAAATATTAATATTGCAAATAGCCTTCTATTGGAAACTAATAAATGATCGCATAAATGAACTGTCGAAGTAGGTGAATACTATTTATAACAAAATTATTTAAGACAAAGTGCCGCGATATATTTAAATATTTAGTTGGTTCGCATAATCCTGACAAGTGACAAATCGGTTACTTACGTGTACAATATTTTTTCATGGACGTATGTATGTATAGCCCTCCTTAATAATACTTGACAATTTCGCCCTCAATGATACATAAACAAATAAAAATGCACAAGATGTAGGAACATTTAAGCACGATTTACACGGTGTGTTTTTTGCCTGTGTCATACCATTAGTTTAAGCAATAATAAAAATTGCACCGTCTAAACAGTGTTTAAAAAATGCAAGTCATTTGTTGCTTCAATTTTATTGTATGCGACATGTAAGAAACTTGCACCGTGTAAATGGGGTTTTACTATAATCAGCAAGCAAAAACCGTCTGAATCCATTGCGTCAGTTGAATCGGATGATTTGGATTAAACCGACGTTTCAACAGCACTAATCGATAATGGCTATGTCCAAACTGATCGCACGAATTACGTTGATCGTTGTCAATAAGAAAAATTGAAGAATCATTGGCATGTTGCACTGGATTTTAATGAGAATAAATGGAATAAACTATATTGCATAGATTGATTAATAAAATAACCTCGAGCCATTGAATATGACTTTATTTGCGGTTAAGATGATGTTAGATACTAAGCAATTACACCAAAGTCACAATGAGATGGATGCATTGGACGATATATTTTTTATGCTGTAAACTATTCTATACAAAAACTGTTGAAGACAAATCGACACAGAATTTGGAGACCACGGACAGGGCAACTTAATAAATATACGTACTTACGTAAGACTACAGACGTCTAGGAATACTTGGTGCGGTAAACGGAGAACCAGGTGTTCTGTCGAAAGAATTATACGACCAGCAGACGACTGGTTCATTAGTAAGTACAAAAACTAAACTGAACATATAAAACCAGTAGGCGAAGCTCAATGTACCGTTAAGTATGTTTCAGGTTCAAAGATCAAACTTTTATGCATCAATAATGATAGCCTACGATTTAAAAATAATGCTTTGACCCAATGCCCCTGTTTCACTATATAACTTGTGAAGCTAAATATACTCTATGTTTATTAAGTTAGCACTATTTACTTTCAGCAAAACAAAACGTCAACAATATTCTTTTTTTTTATCATAACTTACTTATCTTTTATATTTTTTTTTTTTTTAACATATTTCTTCTTATGATACTTTAATTTCTTTATCATTTTGAAACCAAATGTCACACATAGAATAATATTCACAGTAACGAATTTAACTGAAAACATGCATGTATTAAAATAATACTTAATTTGGAATTTACGCAAATACCATCCGCCATAACTTTATATTATACAAACTAATAATGAAGAAAATAATAACCTGAAGTTACAAAAGTTAGATTGTTATAATTTCTTATGTCGCACAATCAGTGCTAACTTTCTTTAATTTTGTCACACACAGAGCCTTTTTTTTTTGGTGAGGAATTATCAAATAGCTTCTCCCGCTCTGGGCGGAGCGGGACTCTTACTGACTAAAACCCAACCGTGTTCCTTCAGTTGCCAGTGTGTTGCCAGGGGCCACGGTAACCCTTTCGGACTTTCCCGCGACCCTCGCAGGCATTGGCCCTAGCGGACCCCGTCAGTTGTGCTGACATCTCTTTGAGGCGCTCGTGGAACAATGCGCCGTTAACCCGGGCCTGGTCCTTATCGGACGGCGAGCTACCCATTGCTCACCGTGCGCAAGCCCGCGCCTACGGTGGCCGGGAATCTCCTGCGATTCCCGACGCACAGGGCTTCTCCTGCGGCGGCTAAGGGCGTGAGGGCGCGAAATTTGCCTCTCCCTCACGTCACACATAGAGCTGAACTCTATTAGGTTTCACATACTGACCCCACAATTCAAACGTTTATAAAATCTTATGTTATAGTATATCTTAGTTGTTACATTATTTTTAAAACAATATTTTTATTCGGTAGTACAGACTATAAATAAGCATGTCCTTGAGTAAATATCCCTCTGTTAACCAGTCGTACTGTGTAACGTACTGATCACTCTTAAAAGTGATCGTGACATAATAATGATTCATTTACGTTCATTGACTTCCTCAAGTGTGTGGTTAAGACATGCTCAAGTTAAGGATGTGCACAAAATATGGATACACAAAGGTATCAATAAATTCTCAGAAATCTCTTGCTAACGAACCCCGCCCATACAATTCGCTACCTCTGGCAGGAGTAGAACCTCTCAGTGGGAGTATAGATCTTAAAGCGATAGTGCTATATAACACGGATTCTTATCCATTTTGGTACTACGTCATAACCGTAAAAAAGATGCCACTGTCTTTGCCTATACCCACTGAAACACAAGTTTAGCGATAAAGTATACCTCCCATAAAATATATAACTCCCATGGAAATATAAAAAGAATGGTGACAGCAACAATCTCAGTGGTATCAAAATAAAGCAACAAACATAGGTAACTAACTGGTTACTGTCAGCCTAGGCTTAATCATTCCACTGCTGGCACTGCTGAGCTAGTGTGAACCATAATTAAAGTAAAAATTTAAAAAAACGGTCAAGGGTCCCGTACCATTATCTATAAAAACGGCAAAAAAAAATATGTCTGTTGTATGGGAGTCCCACTTAAATATTTATTTTATTCTGTTTCTATTTTATGTATATCTGTGAAAATTTCAACTCGTCTAACTATCACGGTTCATGAGATACAGCCTGGTGACAGACGGACAGACAGATGGACAGCGGAGTCTTAGTAATAGGGTCCCGATTTACCCTTTGGGTACGGAACTCTAAAAATAAGTTGTAGATTATGACATTGACCCTAACAATAGTCCAACAATGACCCATCTCATCTACCATAAACGACAAAAATATAGGTATCATACTTCAAAATGGGGTCTAATAAATCCTACTGCAACGTTGCCCTTGATTCTCAGTTACACAATAGTTATTTATTCGCTGAGCAATAACACTCAACAACACACATCGAAGCTATCAACACATGTCAGCAACAATTATAGCAGTTATAACGGTTATTATAACTATTACAAGCGTTACGTTATTCGTCTTCGTTACGTTACATAACCTAAATAAATATGTGTGTCAGTGACAAACGTTGTGCCTTGAGCTCATCGTTCGTTCTAATTCGGTTGACATACGAAAGTAAGTGTTACAGTCAACTGAGCGTGACTGAAAAGATTCAGTTCAGTTGTAAAAGTTTTTAAAATAATATTGAAGTAATAAGTATTGGGCGAAACAATATTTGAATAGATCAACGTACTTAGTGTATTCTCCGGAATACCATTTTTTATTCAATTAACATTATGTGAGGGAAAAGTTTAGAGCATAAGTCAATAACCGAGATCCTGCTCTGCAAAATGACCTGACAAAAAATATCTGTTTGTTTTAAATGGAGTGATGATGACTCCACCAAAATCTTTAATCTACTAATAATTATACTCACCGTCTCAAACCTTTATTGAGCCGATCCCGGCTAACAAAAAATGTCTATGGACGCCAAACTAGTGACGTAACCGTAACAGACCATAACCGCAACATCACACATACCGCAGAAAACCGTACATCACTAGTCGTCGGAAACTATCCAAGTTTGAAGATTCGTACCGGTATGTGAAAGTAGCAATCATAACACATTCACGGCACGCTAGAATATGGGACCGGTACATCACGTAGCGGGACTGACGCAACTAATTATACATAACGCCTCAATAGACGAATCGACCTGCGATCGACAAAGCGAAGCGAAAGTCCAACGTAATACTTAGCGCACGCGATTCTTTTGAACGAATTCGTCTGCGTATTTTGTTTAGGACTAAGAGAAATCTATGAAAGACAATGGTCAGTTTTATGTTATCGAGGAGCGGAAATGTAGGTAAGCTAATTAAGCTGACAAGAAAACACATATTTTTCTTTATCATCGCCATTATTTCATTAGTCGTTCAGTAAGTCGCATACCTATATAGGTACTTGATGCTGACAAGTTTGTTTTTTTTTTACAAACAATTACGGCAATACATTGAGTAGGCAATACGTTAAAATGTGGCTCCCTCCCCTGGTAGATTTTATACTGACTTGTGACGTAGCGAGCCCCACTCCCCAACTTTAATGCGTTTTATATAAACCATTTTTTATTTATATGATAAACCAAAAATACGTGTCTAATATATTTTTATTAGCTGACTGATTGACTAAATAGTTATTTTTCCCCCATTCAAGATTCCTATTCTTCGTTCCATTAATTATATTGTGTAAATTAATTTTAACCTACTTAATTATAATTCAAGAAAATAAATAAAAGAAATGACAACCAGCGCGCAGCTCTGTGGCGTATTTATTTACCAAACAAATTAATATTCAGACAAGCTTTGGAAATCGAACTTCCATTTTAATATAGTTCTTGGTTCAGTTTCGCATGAACATTTCTTGTTATGCAAATCAGCGCACAAAAACAAGACCTAAAAGAAAAACAAATGAGAGTAGTTAAAGATGACTTTTACAACACTTTTGTCCAATTATGTAGTTTGTTTATAGAGTAATTATTTTAATTTTGTTATTACCCAGTTAAACAAAAGAGAGATAAAAAGTGTAGAAGGAAATTCTTGCTTTTAGCGTTGACATAAATTGTATAATGTCCTCGAGGACGCGGTAGGTACGGGTTGAGCGAGGGAGTCAATGCACCCACCCGAAGTTCAGTGCTCCTCCCGAGATATTCTAGACACGTGCTGAATGTTAAAACTTATATATCGCGTAAATGTATGTGACAGTTGAGGTTTTACTGAACAACTTTTGAATTCACTCCAGAAATATATTTGGAAAATTGAAGTTCTAAAGACGAATCGGGGCCAAGCACTCCGACCATATATTATCCCCATATTCAACTCGTTGAAAATTTTCGATTCGAAAATATTTGTCATAAATGTTTGCCACTTTGTGTGACTAGTTATCAACTAGCGTGTTCGGAAAACGAAGACGTGAAAAAACAATTTTGATATAAGTATTTATTTCTCGTGATGTGCCCGATGTGTGTGTATAATTTTATACTTTTTATTTGTTTCCATTTTTTTTTTACTTGTTTTATAATAATTTTGTGTTGTGTGCCTTCTTGCCTGTGCTAAATAAATATATTATCTTTCTTTCTTTCTTTTTTCTTATAAAATAACACAAAACAAGCGTTGCATTTCTTGCTTGGTCTTAGGGGCCACACTTTATGTTCCCAAGACCCGAATGACGTAACATGCACTGAACTCATCACAAAAACAAAAAAGCTAACAAAACTGGTTTAGGAACACTGCCTACCTATAATTTGCTTCACATAATGCCTCTCCAGTTTAGAAGTTAAATGAACCCTTTCAAGCAATATGTGCTCTCAGGCGATCAACCAGAAACTTTGTAAGTTTCTTAGGACTATTTAGCCTTAGGCGGTACCGACACACCTCGTGTTTTGATATTACTTTGAGAACCCCTCAAGGCCTAAAGGCTTAAACCGTACATACATATACTTAAGCATACAGTTAAGACATTAAAAACACGTGTTTTTACATACATACATATATATACAGTAACTACAGTATTTAAATACAAGGACAACGAAGGTTCTAATCGTTAACCTGTAGCAACCAGGCCCTTCTAGGTAATAAATGAAGTGATAATCTGTACTTCTCGTCATAAACCAGCAATATTATTAGTTCTAAGTCATTTATAAGGCGCAAGGCTGGCTGTTCTTTACGTAGGTATATAAAGAAGAAACTAGGTCCAAAGTCGGTCAAGTCGACGGATGCATTCCTGCGTTGCTCTTGACATTCCACCTTGGTTAAATAGCTACATAATACTGCAGACAAAAAAGGAATATAAGTACCGTGGGCCAAAGAGATTAGTGATCAGTCAATTAGAGGCGCATTTTAGTAGAAGGGCGTCTACGTGTACTCCTTTTTCTTATCGTCTCGTCGGCCCAGAATTCGGCTACGAGTTTGGCGCCTTCAGTAACGTCCAATAGTTCCTGTAACATGCAGACAACAGTCCGGAATCTATTTAAAGATTTCCAGGTTATCCAAGGCAACTCATGTCAGATGGGAGATTTTCAGCTGTGTACTGATTGTCAACATCTTGGCATCGCTTGTCTGAAAGCGTGCTACGCATTTAAAGTTATCACGTACACTACATCAATGACATTTCCTTGCATCGTGCACGTTTGATGTTTACCTGCATACTAAACTTCTTTGCCGTGTGTACTTTTTATTTGTTTAATTCAGGTGATTCCTCGAAAATACATGTTTGTCTTGTAAAAAAAGAGCTTGCACATAAACGTTTATTATAATGTTTGTAATGCACTTGTAGGTAATGTAAGGTACATATCAGATGATCTGCGGGAATCAAAAGTTAACAATGTCGTTTTAAATTACAAATTATATTTACACTTGCCGTAACGAGAGGTAATAAAGACGAATTTCTTAGAAACTAACTAAAACTAAATAATGTTATTTTTTAGGTAGAAAATAATCCTGATTTCAGTTAGGTTATTACTAGAAAAATATTTTCAGCTCTTTTATAATTCTTCCATTATTCTTTTCAGGCATTTTATTAAAATGATATTTAGTATAAACATCATTGTCAATTTGTAGAATCGCAATACGATATTTTAACATTTGAAATATTTGCAAAGTAAAACATTTGCGAAATCTGTATTTTGTAAAATTTTTGACGATTACTTATAAAGTAATATGTTTGCGAGATGAGATGTTTGTCAAAAGTTTAGTTTTTGTAATGCTATTTTTAAAATTATCATTTGTCATTCATTTTTAATCAAACATTAGTGAAACAGTTATAATATATGTAGGTAAATACGTGCGAGTGAACTAGTTATGATGACGTTGGTTTTTATTTGCCGTGAGCATGAGATTATTTTATGAGGACCGGATCAGATTCAATATCATTCAAATCTAGAAAGGATCACACAGAATTATTGACATTACTAAATAATAATATTGAAAATTGTTGAATACTCCAATAGATACTAATGATTTTCTTTATTTTTGGTAGTATAATTATTTTAATGTCACAAATACATTGCTAATTATAGTTGAGAGTATGTCATGCTCACTTAAATGTCTCGCTGATGGTGACGAGTGTGTTGGATCATTCGGTTCCCTACAAAATGGCTGAGCTGGATGGTGCTGACCCGCGCGTCATGTTCGTGAACGGGCGCCGTCAGTTGAGACCGGTCATATCTTATCTGCCAGGGCAGTGACATATAGAGGCAACAAGAATAATTTACCCAGGATTTTGTAATATCTATATTTAAAAGAGTATCCTTGGAGTTTCTTGCCCGTTCTTCTCCGTATAGATCCACGTTTTGGAATGGGCCCGACTCTTTGACAATTCAAAAGTGCCTGCAAATGGTTTAATTGAAATAAACACTTTGAGTTTGAGTTTATTGTTTATGATTACATCACGGTTCGTAATAGATTTGTAATTAATTTGCATCCCACGCTAAAACGATTGTTAGGTACCTTTTTTTGTTAGTGAGCAATGAACATCGCTAAATCTTTCCATGAATCGTGTTATGTCATCGTTATGTATTGATATAATTGAGGTAATCGAATCCTTCGAGGAACCGGTTCAATGGATTGCATTTATCACCATGCTTTGCATTGATGATCATGTTTTCTTCCCAGCCCAGGATACGCCAGAAGAACTTTCCACGAATGGCAGTGTCAACTATATTATCAATGCGATCAACTCAGTCTATCTGAGTGTACTGCTGGACATACCCTTTCCTAGTAACACCACAATATAAAAACAAACAGTGGAAAAATTCTACTGCAAACCAAAATATCCGTTTCATTTAGGTAACAAAAGTCCAGTATCATCAACTGCCTAGCCTTTCCCCAATTATGCTGGGGTCAGCTTCCAGTATATCCGGATGCAGCTGAATACCAGTATTTTAAGAGTGACTGCCTATCTGATCTCCACAACCCAGTTACTACGTAACACGATACCCCTTGGTAAGACTGGTTGTCAGACTTACGGGCTTCTGACGACCAGTCTTACCAAGGGGTATCGAAGATAACTGTCAAAGATCTACAAATGACAGCCGGGACCAATGGCTTAATGTGCTTTCCGAGGCACGGAAGGATCTTGGTATATAAAGATGGTAACCCATCCACGGACCAACCGCGGCAAGAGTAGCTTAAACTAATCAATCGACCCGTGCAGTTTTTATAAAACAACAAACAAAAAAATCAATGACATTGATATTATTTTGTGTAGAAAAATCTACATCATAGAAAATAAATCAAAAGGATTATCTTGCCTTATACGCTTAAGCGTACTGAGCAAACGTCTATGGTATAACAAGATGCAGTGATCTTGCATATTCCAGATTGCCTTCATAAGTCATGTGAGGACTCCAGAGAAATCTAGACCGACTTCGTGTGACTGGGGAACGATTGTAGAAAAGACGTACGCCCACAGGTCGTAAGTTTTGGAACGATGGAGTATTTCACAGTTACGATACTTGCACTTTGGCTTCTTTATACTTACGTCTTGAGTCGAATAAAAGTAAGTTACGGTAATTTTGTCATTTTAAGTGTCAATGTTATACTAACAACGAGTAGCAATACTTCCAATTTTAGTTGATTATCATTTTTTTGCAGAAGCGTTTGTTGGAAAGGAACAGGGTCATCGTTTTGGTACCCAAACAAAAAGAACTAACGACTTCCAATAAAGAACTGAGAAGGCATTATATTTAGAGACGTTTTAGTTATAACTAGAAGCAAAAGCATAAACAAGTACTAAATAAATACTAAAAAGCATAAATAAATACTAAATTATAACAGCTTTAGCCATTATTATTTAGTATTTAACCATCGTTATTTGTTTATTCGTAATAATTTGCGTCCATATCGAAAATGTTAATATCTGCCCGGTGTAAAATACAAGATCTATTCTAAAGTAAATTTAACCAACCCGTAAAGTTGTCCTAATTTAGAACAAATATTTTGATACCAAAAGCGGCAAACCGCAAGTCTGAGAATATAAGATACGAAAATTATGAACATTTTCATTCATATTCCAGTAAGAATATGTAGTAGCACAAATGGCTTAAACAAAATTGAACTGGATGAAATTAGGAGTGGGTAACCCTGCTTAACCTAACGAACCCCTAGGTCGTCTAGGAGTCAAACGTTTGCCTTAACGATTTATAGGGGTTAAAGCTGAAATCACTTTCTCAAAAGATTTATTCAGTTTCGATGTCCATAGAATTCTCTATAACACTTTATTAGAAAGTTTCGTTCTTTACTTCTATTATTTTCTAAAGTACGTCTTACGAAGTTCGCAGTGAGAGTAAAGTCGGTGTTCGCGTCCGTTGACACTTTAGATTAACTAACACAATATCTACTTTCCACAGCTGTTTTAGAATTTAATAACAGCGGCGATACTTAATCAAAAGGCGTAAAAAAGAAATAACTTTTTATAAAAGCCACGGTATTGGAGAAGGAAATACCGTAACGAAACATGAAAAAAATGTTCACTTGTTTGTCACGAATTTTCCCAAAAATTGGCGAGCATCAGTGGCATGACCCGAGGAGCAATGCCTGCTTTGCATATCCAAAGGACTATGTTTATGCTGAGCATAAAACCAAGCACTGTAATTATTCGCCCAAACTGTAGTTTATTTGTAGACAGCTATTAGTAAGGAATTTGGCGCAAAGTACTTTGCAGTTTAGGTCACTATTTCACCAACGATTATTCCGATATAATCGGTGTTTAATAATTTGATAAAATTACTGGCACAACACCTTGTATCCAACCGTATTATTATTCGTTTATTTCAAAATAACATAACATCACGCCTTGTTTTCCCGAAGGGCTCAGCAGAGGTGAACCTATATTACACCCATATTTTGCCAATGTTTAAATCCCAAGCCGTAGTCGTTTATTTTTGGCAAAAGCAGTCATCGATTTTGTCGGTGACGTAAGTCCAAGGGAATTTTTTGTAACCAGTTTCGAAGACGTGAGGTAGGGACAAACGTGGCTTAGGTACTAAATAAAACAGCTGGAGAAAAGTGCATTCACACCAACGTGGGATGATACTTGAAACTCGAAACTGGATTTTTAGCTGTGATTTGGTTAAGAGCTGGCAAATTTGTAAGAGTTTTCGATTTCAAATTATGTTCGTCATAAGTCATAATTTGATACTCGGAAGAAGTAAACAACATGTAGGGATGTTCAGTACTTCATTATATCTTATCTTCTCATAAAGATCTGGTGTAAAAATGCTTATTTTAATAAACAAAGTAGGTACCGGTTTCAGATCCAGTACATACATTATGAACATTGTCAGTAAAAGATATTAGTACCGTGTTTACGTTTAAACACGCTTATAAATGTGACGTGATTATCACAGACAAAAACTTTAACATTCCTACTGAGTTTTATTTCAAAATATTTAACACAATTACATTGCTGTTGCATCGCATGACAAAACTATTGAGAACTATATCATCTAATTGGTAGGTACTGTATAATCACCTGTTGCAACTACTTCTTTAGCAAAATCTATCGAAATTCAGGCAGATTTAGGCATAAAATCAATAACCAAAACCAGTTTCCACTCTAAAAGCGACAGACCCAGATTTTAGCTAACAATTGCAAACAGCAACGAATTGATTTAAATTGTGCAAATGCATCCATCATGTCGGTTGCAATCAATTACGATAACACTATTAAAACATTAATTCAATTAATTATTAATTGGGCTAAATGTACTTTGCTCGCCGTGATTAAGGATCAGCATGCGATAATGTGTTTTTTGTTTATTAACTATGGATAGAATGTGAAAAGTATTTCCGTAATAGGTGACAGGCTGAATTATAGTAGATTGTTTGCCTAGAGAGCAAACGACTATTTTTATTTTGACACTCTACTTTTTATCACTCGCTATGAGAAAAACAACGTGTGCGGTTCGACCTCCATCCGGAATGAAGTTCCTTCTCACGTATGATTTAAAACAAAAATAAAATTGCCATCTTGGATTTACATTTTGACCTCTCTATCGACTTTAGCACCTTTGAAAACTATGAAAACGATACCCATGATGAATTTTTTTTTAATTTTCGCAGCCGCTATCTTGGATTTACATTTTGACCAAATTCACACTTTCTCTCTCTTGCCGGCCTTTTACTTGTTCATACAATGTTCGTGATTGATCTCTTTGGTGATTGGAACTTTTACTAACAAAATCCACATTCCAAATTTAAATCACTTTTCGTCCCTAGGGATTAAAAAGCTATTTTGGTCCCTGTTTACGAAGAATAAATTAGCACTTTTTGAATAGATGTGATAAAAAGATAAATTCTCCATTACTAATTAATATTGGTCGTTGCTATCTGCCATAATTATCATATCAAACACACAATAATTAATGGGTCTAACAAAAAACAATTAAGAGAATCAGGTTATTGTTATGTTCTCGGGGTATGAGCTAACAATTATCTACTATTACGATGTTAGTAAAACCGTGCGTAACTTTTAATCTATACAGAGTATACACGAAATTGTAATCTTCGAATACATACATATATACATAAACTCACGCTTTTTTCCCGAATCTATTCGAATATTTGAATAGAATAGAATACTCGTTATTATGTACACCATAAATATTACAGATATAAATGTAGAATTTTTACAAGGGGTGTCACAAGGGGCGATCTTATCGTTAAAAGCGATCTTTTAAAGACGCCTTTGGATGGATAATGGGAGAAAAGAGAGATAACACTGCAGGTAGATTGTCATTATACCATTTACATATATACAATAAATACATACATATGTCGCAGTAAGATGGTTATAGCCTCGATATGGTTATATCCCTAGGGATATAGCTATATACCGTAATATAATTATACATATGAAAGCGGTTCATAACTATCTTACTAGGAATATAACTATGATACGAGCACGATCTAGTAATATAACTATTAGGGTACCCCGACCAAATAGGTTAGGTTATAACTGTATCTATTACAACTACGCGCGAGCCAAGTGAGCAAAATTAGCAGTGCCGCGGCAGCGGCCGGCGAGCGCTAAGTCGAAATTGGACGCAGTAAAAAAATTAGGGCACTCCGACAATTATGAACCACTTTCATATAACTATATTACGGTATAGCTATATCCCTAGGGATATAACCATATCATGGCTATAACCATCTTACTGCGACACAAAACATATTTTTCGTTTAATCGATCGCGAATTCTCAGTTTTTTTTTTTATTATAGCTGAATAAACTTTTTAATGTTGGATGGCAATCAAGTAGGCGGCCTATTCGATGGTAAGTGGTCACGCCTATGGACATTTGCAATACCAGGGGCAACTTGAGTGTGTTGCCAATCATGAAAAAAGTGAAATGTATCACGTCTTGCCTATGAACAAAGCCTTGCCATAACACAAACTTACAAAACGACGAACACAAACTTAATCACCCTTTAATTGAACGAAAAGTAACTGCAGATAAAATGCAATGCAAAATACATTGCGAGAGAAATCGCGTGCACCCAGAACCTTACATTCCCATTCTTTACGCAGGACATTAACATAAATAAACATTTATAACTAGCGAGCCAGCAAAGCGACGCTCACATTAACGCTCGGTGCATTCAATGAGCGCGTTGTTCCCTCACGTTATGTTCTCGGGAACTCTCTGATGTTCATATCCTCCTAGTACAAGCTAAGTGATTTTACTTGTCATATTATGAAGAAAATGGTAGTCTGGAGGACAGAAATATTGAAATGTTGGGATCAGTTCACATGGTATTGCAAATTGGTTCTAATGTGTGAAGTGCTGGTTACTGGTAAACGCACTTTTATGAAATGAAATTGTTTATTCTGTAAATAGGATATCGGAATCAAAAATAGACGGCATATTACAAAAAAAAATTGCCGATCATCGACATTTCCTACCAGACTTTTCCTTATGAAAAGACTTGAATGATAATTCCATTATGGTTTATTAAACCATAACTTAAGCACATCACACAAATAAATGTAAACGTATGAATCCAATGTGTTAAAGTATACAAAATTGTTTTAAGCCATTGCATTGCTTTTCAAACCATTTTGTATTTCCTTTGGCAATAAATTAAGTCTATCGTAGACTCCTAAGACTTCTCAAGTTACGCAACAAACCTTTGAGAAAATACACACAAATCAAAAGCTACAATAATTTTATGAAAGTTATGAGAAACAATCAAGGGGATACCATTATTATAGTTCGCGTTCATAGTAGATTATTACTGTGAGCTTTCTTCGTAAGCCCATAATTAATGGCCGCAGCCTCAGGGCGTCTATTATTAACACTAGAAACTTATAATTTTTGTTATGTAGAGAAAAGTGTACCCCATAGGTACTGACTAACGCTTTGCATAAACTAGTAAAGTAACTGAAATCACGTGTGCAGCCGTATTAAATTGTTTGTTGATATAAGAAATAATACAGGCCCTAAAGGTTACTATATATATTATGTTGTTGAGTGGTCAGTAGAAAAAGCGTAGGTTAGATCAATCTCTGTCTTTTTTCCAAAAATGTAGAATCTATAATAATAAAAATGAAATGCTTTTCGTTGGTATGCGCATTTAATTGAGCATTTTTTTTTTATTCTTAGTATTCCGAACCAGGTTCTTACGGAAAGAAAAAAAAAAACCGGCAAAAGACATGCATTTTCTATGAGAATTTTGTATGTATTATTGAAATTTGGACAGGACAAACGTCTGTCTGGACAACTAGTTGGTGATACAAATGAATTTCATTTCACACCAATAATAAACGACGCGTTCATACAGACAATACACATTATGAACCTATTATTTATACTCGTATGGCGAAGCCCGAAAATAAAACAAAACACAATCTCGTATTCAATACTCAATCGCGAACCGCTAACTCGTTCAGTGCACTTCATGCCCATTTAACGCAAATATGTTCGTGGGCTCAGTTATCTTGCAACATTGTGTAAGAATAGTACACTTGTACCATTTTTTCGTGAACATTGCATGAACATAAAAATTATGCAAAAGTAGTTTTAAGTTAGTCTCGCCTGAATGACGATTAAGATGCAAATAAAGATTATGTGTCCAGACCCTAACTTTGGTGTCTAGTGTTAACTGGTTTTTAAGCTAAAAATACGCAATAAAAAAATAAAAAGACGAATTATCTTGTACAAGTTTCATTTACACGCTTATTTGGGTAAACAACTTTTTTTGCACAATTAATGTAACCGCATTTCTCAGAGAATCTAGTTTAGGTTTATTTTATTATTCTGTGCTCTTGCACTGAAGCCCGCTTGAACATCAGCTTGAACCGTCTCAAAATTATAATTTAAATTAAAAACTGCCAAACTAATTTAGGTAAATTGAGTGGCGTCGGAGCCATCTTGATATCCTAGTAACGAAGCGACTAATTGGAAATTTACATGGAGCCAACAGTTTGGTAAAACGCGCAACTTGCCCTTGTATTTTGTGAATTTAATTACTTTACTTATACATTATAAAACCTTATATTAATAATGATGATCAATGAAGAAATGACTATAAAAAGGTATGTCCTCATAAAAATCAATTAAACCTAAAAACCTAAAACGCAGATATTTAACGTCAATCAATGATATCATATCTTTATAAAATTTTATTACTACAATCATCACTTGTTTACACCTCAGGCTACGATAATTGCCCCTCGTCATATGCGGACATTAAATTATCTCAGCCCATACAGTTTACCTGTATGACGTGTTATCTAATAACAAATCGTAACTATCATCATGTATCCTAATATACATCTTCACGATTCGTGACTCATAAATATCGTTTAGCGTCGAATTTATATTTAAAATGGACATAAGCTTGAAATCATATTTGGCATACATTAATTTTAATTAAATGATGTATACATATTATTTGGTATCGAGATTTCAGTATCTTGAGTATAATGGATAACTGTACTTTAGATTAGATACAATGAAAGAATCAGTCATCCAATTTTTGTGATGTCATTCGGGAACTTTGTAAAAGGTAATGACAGGACTAAAGTATTAACAACAGGTATTAAGTTTATTTATTTATTTATTATTTATTTATTAACACGTCAAATCTCGTAGTTAGAATTACAACAACTAAAGCGCAGTCACTGTCGGACTGCATAGAAAAGAAAGAGAAGCGCGATGACACAACGCAGGTAATTTATTGCAAAAATTGAAGCAGTGATCGATTTACTAAAATCTATTGATTGAACTAAAAAATTTAAACTCTATTACGGTAATATGTAGCTTGTAGAATAATCTGACAAAAAACAGAATGAGTGCATGTATATTAATATGATTTTGAATCGTTAAAACAAATATTTAGAGTAATCTTCGTGATTTTTTTCTATCGTATTAAATTAGTTTTATTATGTTTTCAACACACTATCTTACTAGCATATATCCCGAAGAATATCATATATTTTTCTGATTTTGTTTACTGCAGTGAATCATATACTTTTGGGCATTATAAAACTTGCGTTTAAGCACGTTTAGGCCCCGTAGTCCCCTTAAAGAAACAATTAAAAAGGCTTCTGACTGTGTCTCGACGATATCGCGACCGCGGGACTCGAGGAGTTAAGGCGGGCCGGTATTCCAGTGAGTCTATTTAGTATCATTAGTCATCACTACGAAGACATCTACGACAAAACATTTTTTTTACAACAGTGCAGTATAGAACCAGAATCAGTCCTATAGTAGGTATATCAAACCTGAAGGAATTTGTCGTGCGCCTACTTTTCTCAACCAACAAAAAACCTAAGAGTGAGCCTTCAATAGCTCTTCCCCGCGACATCGTCCGACCGCATTTCTTTTATTTTCGAAGTTCCTCATTAAAAGGCTGTACTTTTTAGTCTGGACACCAGCCAGTGAAAGTTTCTCATCTCTCGACGTCGGAAAAAAATGTACAAAAATAGTAAAAGTCTTGATTGCGATTCCGCAATTAATCTACTGGTAGAAAATTGGCTACTTTTTGCATTGAGTACAACTCTTAGTAATACAAATAGTATTTTGGAAATATATATGGTTGTTTGAACAAAAAAAAACATTTTTGGCATTCCAATCGGAACATTAACAACAAATATTTAACGCTTTAAAGGGAAACCTCAAATAAAGCTAAAGATAACTGTTGCTACATGGTCACTTTTTTTTTTGGTGACAAATTATCAAATAACTTCTCCCGCTCTGGGTGGAGCGGGACTCTTACTGACTAAAACCCAACCGTATTCCTTCAGTTGCCAGTGTGTTGCCAGGGGCCACGGTAACCCTTTCGGACTTTCCCGTGACCCTGGCAGGCCCTAGCGGACCCCGTCAGTTGTGCTGACATCTCTTTGAGGCGCTCGTGGAACAATGCGCAGTTGACCCGGGCCTAGTCCTTATCGGACGGCGAGCTACCCATTGCTCATCGTCAACAAGCCCGCGCCTACGTTGGCCGGGAATCAGCCTGGGATTCCTGACACTCAGGGCATCTCCTGCGGCGACTAGGGGTGCGAGGGCGCGAAATTTGCTTCTCCCTCACGCGTCCGCCTCTTCCTTCGAAGGATTACTGCTTCGCAGAAAGAGGTGACAGCTTCCCATGCCCTCTCGCTCCGTACCATGGCCTGGACCAGGGCCGGACCCGAGAGATCACCACTGCCGGTCGTCTCCACGAGGACAAGGTGGTGACACGCCCAAGCCGGGCAGACCTCAACCGTATGCTCCACATGTTTACTGCCTTCCCAATATTGAAATTTTATTTTTGCGTCGAGTAAAAGTTAACATATAAAGCGCGTTCGATTATAATGCACAAAAAGCTAAAAGATGAAAGACCTCGATACGACTTTTTCATTTAAAATAAGTCAAACTAAACTTGTCATCGTTAATAATGGTCACTCATACCTGCCTTAAATAATGTTGAACTCCTTTGTTACATAATTTGATTAAATATTTAACAACATCAAATGTTTGAATATTGAATTAATCTTACAATAGGTACCGATATTCATGAACGTTTACACGTTATATCAAACAATTTATATTCTATTGATGTTAATAACGTAACTTGAGGTGTTTGACCGAGCTTGAACATTAAAATTATATAAATTAAAAGGTACTAACAGCATAATAGGAGGAAAATCGACGTGTAAACTAAACTGAACCTTGAAGGATGAAGCCATGACTTGACTCCCTTTCATTAATACGATCAAAGTCAACAGAATCACGTTTTTTGTTACACAAAATATTCTTCAATGAAACGTTTCCGTGAAATTTCACATAATTTTTTGTTAATTATTTTTTTATTATTGTTAATTACGTAACTTAATTAATTAAAGCATAATGATTTTGAGAAAAAATGTGTTTTTGATCGTAGATATAATGTAAAGTCAAGTAAAATATTTAGCAAAACGAAATCGAACTTAAATTATCTGTACATTCAATTCACAACTGTAGTTCTTTGACGGTAGTATGAAATGGTTATAACACAGCAAATTGGCGTAGGGTATCAATTTGATAAACCTGACTGTACTTGCAAAGTTACAAAGGTTTTCCTGAAAACAAACCATCAATCGCGACATAAACAAAGTTTTTACGTTACCAACAAAAACTCTAACATACGACGTATCTTCTAGCACACCTGTAACAAGGCGTTCGCACCATTCAATTATTACATAAAGACAGGATACGATAAAGAATTCAAGCAACACATTTATCCTTTATTACCTACCTAATAGATACGCTAACTAGTCCCTCAACAGTCACCATCAATATCTATAAGCAATTGCAAATACGCGCGAATGAACAGGTTTCGCGCAGAAGGATTTATTCTATACTGAATCTATGTCAAGATCAAGGAGTAAAACAAGTTTGTTAGTCATCGTACTATGTTTACTTACAGACGTCACTGACCCACAAAAATTCATAAGAGATGAGAAATGATTGATTAAAAGCCATTAACATTTGCTAGTGTTGCTTTCAAAAATACCGATGAAAATAAATGCAGTTGTTATACAGTACCAAGTAATTAAAAAACATACATGTTTTATAGTTACATTTTTTACACTACAATTAAATTCAACATCACGTTTCCAATATTAATACAATAACAATAAGCAAAAACTTTTCCAATATGGTAGTCAAGTATTTTATTATTGCTGTTCGTAATGCATCTAGACATTTCTCAATAAAAAATATATTTATGAAGATAACGACGATAACAAAATCGACTAAATCATTCTTACACAAAGAACGAAGCTTCATCTAAAATACAAAAGGCATATTCGAGAACCGACTGTTGGAATAACTTACAAATTGCGTCCAATTTGTACAGCGGATAACACAAAATAATGGCGAGTCGATAGTCGATACCTAGTAAAGTTGGAGACTTAATCTCGACTCGAGATTACTGGGAGCCAGCGGGCTATTTGGTACACACGGTAAAACATTCAAGCATGCAGGAAACTTTATGTATTTTAGCAGATTTGTGAGATTACTGAGAGAATCTTAGCCAACTCCTGTTTGCCCCTTACTTGTGCCTAACGTATTACTCACGCAATATCAATGAGAGTTGCTAATTAGAGAATAGATAAGCACTACAATAACAGAACATAAAGCATACAATTATGCCTCATGCGTGGAATTTGTACATATGTTTTCTAAACGGGAATAGGTGTACATCTTTTGGCGCGTGGGCAATTTCGGAACTAACGCCGCCATCTTGTTTTTTCAGTAAAAATTTTGTGACAATTTCACAAATGTTTACCAACAACGCCCTCCTGTCAATGTCATTCAGGCGTCAAAAGATCCTTGTAGCTCTCTCCATACCTTATAATTGGTGAACCTGAACGATGTGCACGAAAACTTATTGCCAATATTTTGAAACGAACGCAGGACCGAAGACGTTTTCATATCCGTACTGGAACGGAACGAGGTTTAAAAACAATTGCCAATCATTGTTAAGCATGTTCTTTTCTAGTCCGCTTTTTGTTTTATTCGCGAGTTTAAGATAGCAATAATACATCGCAATAATTACATTTCATAAAACAATTTCACAAATGTTTACCGACAACGTTACCCTGTCAATGTAATTCAAAGGCCAAAAGATCTTTGTAGCACTGTAAATGGGTAAATGGTAAATCCCCAAGTAATTTTCTTTCAGACAACTTTAGGTTGATGCATAGACAAAACATGGAAAATATTTTATGGTTCGCTTGCTACTTAACTCTTTTGCCGTGTGTACCCGGACTACATAGTCTGTCCATTCCGTTACTTAACAAGTTCGACGGTTCGACCTGAACCATGCAGTTTTATACAGCTAGAACAAAATGAGGCAGAAGCACCTCCACTATAACTTTTAAATTTGATGAACAGCAAGTTTAATAGTTTGATATTGTGAGAATATTTTTCACTCGTTGCACCCTACTCTGTTGTGGAAGTTTATGAGATCGCGTGCTTCGCGAAGATATATTTTGTTCCGTTTAAACCGATTTAAGTATAATTGAATGGACAATGTTACCCCAGTTTTCTTACAATGTAAGTGTACTGGTAACTGTGTTTAGCGACGGCTGTTTTTCACTTTTGTAAACGTAATTGACACTAAAATTTCGACAACAATCTTACACAGTGAATGAAAATCCCATATTTTATGAATAACAAATTTATGCATACAAACATATGAAGGGACGAAGCAATTTCAAACTTCATTTCAACATTGAAATAATAACTGAAAGGAATGTTACGTATGATTTCTTATGAATACAAATAGAGTAATTCATACCCGTCCCTAGTGCAATGCTGGATTTCTGAGTGTAATATTTTCAACATTCTACCATTTGCGTTGATATTACATGTTATCAAGAAGTTTGATTTTTTGCTACATAAAGCTATCCAGTGGAATAAATAATAATTATTGTTATTTGAATAGAGGACTGACATGATAGAATATTTTGGTTTAATGCATTAAGATTGTCAGTCAATTTGAAATTGACCAAATAACTATGAACACAACATAACATATTTGTTAATTTCAACTAGTTCCAAGTTAGCAATCAAGATTCAGTGAATAAATATGTATTACTTGTCCTATAAAACAATTTTGTTCGTTTTATTAAACATGGTAGACGACATGTTTTGCCAGGAGCTAACAAAATTGTTCCGTGTTTAAAATAACTTTAATGTTATCTAAACACAAAATAAACTCGTTTTCATTCGTGACTTATATTTATTTTAATTTCAATTATAAGATTTCAACTAAAGAACCACATTTATAATCACAATGCTCTCAAAATGACTATTAATGCGGTGAGTTACGACCATGCGCACGCGACTCGTCCAGTTCCGGACTCGGCGACTTTCCAGTGAAAGCGACAAACACTTCACGGTACACGCCTTTAGGGAATTTATCCAATGCTCATATGTATTTAAGATGATTACAATTTTAATAATCGTTATTTTCATCATAATGTTGACGACATATCAAGTTTGGGAGATTATCGCTGTAAAGTGACACACTAGAGAAAAAACCGGCCAAGTGCGTGTCAGACCACACACAATAAAGGGTTCCGTAGTTGGGATGAATTTACCCCAAAAACAAACTTAACATTGTGTAGTTGAAAAACGTGTTCTCCCATACATCGATACACTTCACGGTCAATTCTCCAACTGCAAATGTAAATTTCTAATCGCGAAAACAAAATGTTTTGTGTGATAAACCTACAAATTAACTATTTTCGGTTTTTTTCCTTTACATATATGCTGTGAGAAATTGCTTCCTGTCAATGATCTTTTTAGAGCTCCAAGGGACCAGAGACATACGTATTTTGATATAATTTCAACTTGATACCTCCACGTGTTCCTGAGAAAAATAATCTTGACAGACTGACGGACGGACAACGAAGTGATTCTATAAGGGTTTCGTTTTTTCATTTTAAGGTACGGAACCCTAAAAAGAAAACAAAAAGACGTTGAATGAATTTCTTTAATAACCGAATCAATAAGACCACATGCAAAAGATTTATTTGATAAGCATCTAAGAATTATTTGTCCTGATTTTCTCATTTAAAATAAACTATTTAGAAACGTTTGCAGGACACACAAACATAAGTTGATTTATATCATCTTACACTGTACACAAATTCTTATAAACATCATGCTTTTAAGAGGTGAACAAGAAACCAGTGAACCTAACGAAAGTATCCTCTACGCTGCACAAAAGTTGAGCAGTATTCATTATTTATCAAGCAAATTGTTTGGAAACATATTCGATACAATCAAGAAGCCAGCGGATGGCGACTCTCTCTGCATCTATATTCAGTGTAAGTAATTTGTTGTATAACAGTGCAACTCGCTCACATGTGATCGGTTGATATGAGAAAAATGATGCAGTTTTATTTATAAAACTCCTGCGATATTTAAAAAACCTCTCCAAAATCTTCGTTCAATAGTTCATGCTGTGCTGATAAATGGAAGGATGGAAGATCTTCGCCGTGCTGTGGGATGCTATAGACTAAAATAATAATAATGGTCTAGAGATATGAAGAACAGGGTGTAAAGTTCACTCATCCAAAATAGAAAAGGGAGGAGCCTCCGACCAGACGGGTGTCGTGTCGGGTGGGCAACGACCCGATGATTGAAGCCGGGAAGTTACATATACGCTGATCGTGCGGTAAACTCTACTTGCGCGCTGCAGGATTTTGCGTGACGTCAGTGTGGTGCGCAGTTCGCATGTGGTTATTTCGATGCGGCCACAATGGTGGCAAGACAAGATAAGCTAGTCAACAAGGTTTGTAGTAGCGCTTACTGGCTATAATACAACAAGACGACGTATTTTTGAATCATCTCTTGTGAAAGCTTTTCCAATTTTCCTGCAGAATTTACGTTTTATAAAGTAGGTACAAAGTCATCATTTGTTAAATTATTTTGCACGGGAAGAAAATGCTGTCTATCACATTGACGTCGGTGAATAGTACATACAAGGAAGTTAGACTACCGACATTTCATCAATACCTAGATCTAAAAGCAAACACCATAACGCGATGTTCAATACGCAACCGCATTACACATTATGATGTGCAACTTACACACGATAAGTACGAATTAATTTAATCTGCCTAGCCTTTTCTCTACTATGATAGGGTCGGCTTCCAGTCTAACCGGTTGCAGCTGAATATCAGTATTTTACATGGAGCGACTGCCTATTTGACCTCCACAGCCGTTTCTGGGTAACACAATACCCCTTGGTAAGACTGTTTCATCAGTACGAATCAACTGATAGACAGTTTACACAAAAACAACTGTTTGTTTACTATTTAAGTAAGCATTATAAGTTGAAAGTCAAAGTCAAATCATTTATTTCAAATAGGCCCTTATAATGCACTTTTGAACGTCAAAATTTACAAAAAAATTGAATTTATTCTTGTCGCACCTTCCAAAAGGTAGTTTTCGAATGGAGAAGAATGGGTAAGAAACTCCACCGTTACTGTTTTAAAATGTTTTACAATATTTTGTATAAGTACATTAGTCATATAAATATTATATGTGAGGACGATGCACCTAGAATAAAATTACTAAACCACAATAGGTAAAAAGAATTAAGAATAAAAAATGAAGCAACAAGACATAAATTAATTATGTGATAGATACATGGTGCTCACATATTTATAAACATTGTTAAAGTAGACGATTTTCCTAAAATTTTACAAGTCAGTGTGTGAGGAAGTAATCACAGAATGTAAAATTCGTTCGTAAATAAAGTTGTATTTTTAACACTGCTTCGTGTGCTTTTGTATCTGTGTTATTTTACAAGTTTACAAATAGAAAGATCAAAGTAACAAGAGTCTGGGCGTCAGTCTGGCGAGAGAGAGAGGTCGTGAATTCGAGCACTTATTGTGAATCCACTTTTACAACGAAAGCATGCATCTAATAAGTTTGAGGGTTTGGCAGAAATACTTGTGAATGCAACGCGTGAAAATATCCTGTTAAGATTCTAAAAATAACCCCTAAAAGCAAACTAAAAATAAAAACACGCAATATTATCTTCATCACAACTCAACACAACACGTACTTCCATTCTTTAGTCTCTCTGGCGAGCGAAGAGTCGTGACTTTGAGCACTATAATGTGAACTCTCTCTTATTATTCAAGCTAAGATTAATTGCCAGAAATACAAGTTAATACACCAATCACTACGTGATTGTCTAATAATTATGCGTCTTCACACGAACGTTTAAAGAAAAATTGTTTGAATTCTCTAAACGGTTTATAACATGGCCAAATAAACATGACGCTATACTTAACTAAGATTATCTTCAACACAACTCGCACTTACCTCAATTCTTCAAGCCTAAACAAGCATGAAAATACTCCACAATATTCCCTTATCTCCACCAGTTAGTATTCCATCTAATCCTAGATTAGAATGGATGTATATTCTATTATAATATTATAAATACGAAACTAACTCTGTTTGTCTTTTATCTTTTCACTTAACGGCTAAACGGAATTAATTAGACTGAATTAGGACATAGGATACTTTTATCCCGGTAGTATGTTCTCGTAGAAAGCAACTAGCTTCATATTTCTGACTGACTGACCCCTTGACAATTCAAAAGTGTCTGTAAATGGTTTAATTGAAATAAATGCTTTGAGTTTGAGTTTCGTGGGATAATTACTGACTCCCACGCGAGCGAAACCGTAGGCAATAGCTAGTATAGTCTATAAAATAAATCTTCATGCACACCAACGTCTCTAGAGAAAATATGCCATTTGGCATCTCAAAACCTGAATCGCTGAACTCAGTTAACTCAATTCTTGAAACCTAAACAAGCATGAAAATACTCCACAATATTCCGTTATCTCAACCGGTCAGTTCTCCATCTAATACAGCATATTTCATCCGAACTCCAAGTGATTATCTCGAATGGTTGCACAGTAAGGAGTCTCGAATGTTGCGAGCCCGATGTCCGGCCGGCACACCCGGAGTAAGGTAATTATAGACCAGCTGCTTGGCACGTCACGTCGTACTTACAGTACTAGTGAACTAAATATTGCTTTGAAGTTAGAGCTGTGTTGTTTTGGCAAGCTTTTCTTGTTATTAAAGACTGTAGTTTTTAATGGAATGATAGTGTATGGTCAACCGCACAATACCAGTACTGCGTGCTACTGCAGAAAAAAGACACTGTCAATGTCAAATTACCATGGATGTGCAGTTGCCTGTACGGTGGAAGAATTTTAATTAAATAACAGTCTCATGTTTATTTTTCCTTCACATAGCAATTACACGTAAAATGTAGTAAACGTAATATGAGCCACACCATACCTGCCTATCTTCATTACATCTCCCATTAACAGGACAAACAAAGGACAATCGGTGTAAATCGTCGCGCACAGAAAACTTATTATAGTCCGTATCTTAAGTCCCGATCGAAACAAAAAGCAAGTTTGGAACGTCGCGATACCCAGTGCGTCGTGGGACTTAATCAGCCGCTTTCAAAGTGCACTCGACGACCGTGCGAGCTCTTAGCTGGGTGTTTCTGCCTCGTAACCAACTTGATTAAAACTGGCAGCCGGGACGAAACAAACTGGCCACTTATTTCAACAAACCACCCCTTTTAGCAGCTGCAACACGTCTATTAGGTTTCGTTTTCGTATTAGCCATGTTTGGGACATCACATTTTTTATTTTCGGCCAATGTTTACATGAGTGTTTGTCGGTCCTAGTTTCTATCGTTTCTAAGTGGTGACATTTGAATGGGAAAACGGTTAAAATTATAGTGCTACTTTCAATTGATTTTAAAGCAATGTAGTATTTAAGTGGGCAATTTTCTCGCCCACCACGTACGTACTTAATCTGTTAAAATATGCCCCACCGGCAAATATTTTTTAATTGCCTACTTGAAAATAACACATACTTAACAATTAACATACTTTGCAGGCACTGCTTACTCATAAATCATAGTTATAAATAAAATAAAATGGTTAATTCTCATTGCCTAATAAAAAGCCTTTTAATATTCATTGAAATATGAAGAAGTCTAGGAGCCGACTTGCAAAATTTCATGTTATTTAATTTGAATTTAAAAAAATTAAAAAGTTAAGACATTAGCAATTTATTATTCCTTTGCGAGGATATTATTTCTAAGAAGTGCAGGAGTCGACTCTTTTTTTTTGTCATCTTTTTTAATACTAATCAAAATCGTAACCGATATTTTGCCTATGAAAGCCGAAGTAATTGCTTTAATATCATACGTTAAGACGGCTGTAATTTATCACTCTTAATACAACAGATTGACGGTGTTATGACTGCTATAAACGTGGTATAAATAATCAATCAATCATTGCTATACTAGGCTACTACTTACTCTCTCTTTTTAATGTTAACTGCATAATAGAAACTAATAGACACTTCTCGTTTAGTATAATAAAAAATAAATATTATTTGACTGTTATACTCAATGAATTCCCAATTGAACACTTTATTCACCGATTAGTAAATTACATAATAAAATATAGAAATATACTCGCGTTCGATGTTTGAATCTAGCAATAAATTTATTGAAATACGTTTATTTATCATAATAAAATTATTATGTAGGAAAACTATTTCAAGTTTATTTTATTTAACTAAATATTAAAATTATATGAGTCTTAGCCATGAAAGTTTGCAACAGTAAAACGTCGGGTACTAAATTCAAATAACATTGTATCATTTTAATTTTGGATTATTCAAAGTTTATTTGTATTACATCATTAGTTTGGTGTATGAGGACCATTACTGTGTACGACTAATTTGAATCATAATGTGATGCCAAGTTAACTGTTATCACATAAAAACGAATAATAAGTACATTTACTTTATTACCACATAATAATTTCCACTGCAAAAAACATATCTCAGATTATCCTTTTTCATTCCTTGACCTAAATCTTTAATATAAAGTCCTTTGTATAGGTAATGTGAGTAGCGTTTACGAACACCATACTTATAGTTTTTTATGTTGATTAAGGTACATTATGGACGACAATAATATGCCTATTTACGTTTTAAGTGCAGCAATTGTGAAGTCATTGAAGGCAATAGTGTCTAATAAACGGTAGGATTCATTAGAATGAGTTGTTGCAGTAATATAATTATATGATACATATTGGAAATCGGGAAGTGATCTTTGTGACGGCACTCGCTTTTATTGTTAATTATAGAATTATATATAAATACCAATCAAAACGAATACCTACGAAATTTATCTTTTTTATTTTGTAAAAATGTTCTAAATAATTTAAATAATTATTACGGTTAACTACAAAATAACTTAGCTCCGATACTATAAAGTCGTCGTCACATCCTGTGAATAACTTAATCCGTTAACATTTCTAAGTCAACTGTCAAGGAATTTTCCAAAGTGTTATACAATAATTGCGATGGTGATAATTACTCTGTAGGTACCCACTGACTGATGCAAATCTCGGCAATGACACTTGCGTAACTTGGTACTTAATAGTTGCATAGTAAAGCGAATCGATCTAGATCGCTCGCTCTAGTGGAAAAGAGTTCAACGCACGTGCCTGCACCTCTGCGTTTGCGCACGCATCGAGGTTTTCAATTAGCTTTCGTATCAACATTTCTTAAGAATTGGTGTGTGTTATTATTGAATATTTTTGATTATGTGATAACATTTTTATTACTTTTGTTGAAACTAATTATTGTATTTGTTTATAATCATTTTAGTTTATTTTATGTTAAATGGTCGATAAATTAGGTACAAATAATAATAACTACTATTTAATATTATATTCTATTACCTACAACTAGGTAGGTCAATTCAATGCGCATTGATACTAAATGAATATTATTTACGTACAAATTGCTCATCAATGACACAAGCAATATTCTTCAAATAAATAGGCACCTACTTACAGAGAACGCTGTGAATAAATGATTAAACAAAAAAACAACTGAACAAAGAAAAGCATACATCTTTAGTCTTCAAACAACAATATACTTAGCACTTACCTACTGGTTTTAAGTATAAAAAAACCTCGACTTCGAAATAATCAACATTTTATTTCACTCAAGTACGTGTACTCACATGAATGTACATTGCAGTTTAACAATAAACCTAGTACAGACCACATATGACGCAACCGGAACTAAATGATCTTGTAATACGAGCGATGTATTCGATAAAGTTGACGTTAGATAAATAGTGTCACTTGTAGTGTAGCTCTCTCCGATTAGTGGAGTCTGCGCGAGCGCAACTAGTCCGCTTTCTTCCGTGAATCGGACTGTTGGAACATTATATATGAAGATAGGAACAAGCTTGTTTCAAGTGGTAATAGAATACAATAGGATAGAATTTATAGTTGATATATTTATACAATGTGGTAATGTCCACCTATAACACTACCGTTCTCGGATATCAATTCCTGTAACTTTCATAAGAGGTGACCAAGGAATTCTCAGTGTCATGAGAATATACCAACATAGTACCTACTTCGTTGTATCACCAATCACTTCCTACACTTGTCTACAGACGAGGAATGAAAACATTAAGAACGTTTATTCCATGCCCATTATTTTTAAAAGAGTAACCGTGGAGTTTCTTGCCGGCTCTTCTCCATAGGACACAACCAATTGAAACCGTGCACCTAGCTTCTGACGTTTCATAAGTGCCCATGTAGGTTTATATGAAATAAAAATATTTTGAATTGAATTGAATTCTGAATGTGGACAACGTCGCAAATAGATGTCAATTATTTCGCTGTTTTGATTAATTTGGAAATATTACTGTATGGATATTTAAAATATGGCCAACCAGTGAACTAGAATATGAATAATGAATTGCAATTATAACACTGAATATGATTTTGTAACCGTTTTAGGTGTAAAAAAGAAATTTGGAAAGTTTCCATATAATACTTTTTTTACATCTAAAACTAAATATTCAGTGTTAAGATATTAATTATTGCATTTCATAATCAATATTTTAGTTCACTAGTTAGCCATATTTCTTATTTTGATACATTTGAAGTTTCCGATGCAAACGATAGTTCGAAAGACATTGTGCCCGCTATGCGGTAAAGGAATGTGTTCGAAAATGCTTGACTGCTTGACCTTTTCGTACCTCGAGTGTTGTTAGTATTGCAAGCGAGTAAGTAATTGTATCAGGAAGAGCAGTGGTATATGAAATAATAGTATTGTAACCATTTATTAGCCTGTCAGACGTAATGATTATGGCTGGCCACACGATATGAACTATTGAATTTCAAGTGACGATATGTTTTCTAATAAAGTGATAATTTAGTTTATTATGTTTGAAGGATTGGTTGATCTATTAAGCGTGGAAATAAAGTACGAAGGAAGAAGGAAATAAAGTAGGAAATAAGTTTTTCTTGAATTGTTGTAATCTTAAAGATTCACCTACTTTTCGATACAGAAATGATCTCTATGACCGAAAAACATTAGACTTCCACGAAAAATCCTAAAAAGTGAAAAATAACATTAATTTCGGAAGTCAGTGTCTTTGGTTCCGTATTTTAGTTTTTCGCCACCGAATTCCGAACTTGTGTTTTTTTTTTTGTTTTCCACTTTTTAGTTTAGAAGAAAGAAAGAAATACCACTACTTGCTATGTAAACATCAGTGACAGGAAGTATTATAACATTATCAAGATACACAAAGTGGATCAAATACGTATTATCGAAGCTAACTCAAAAACTATCCAAGCAAAGTTAATAAAATTCCCGCGCAAGTTCCCTCTAGCAAACGAAAATAATATTTTTTAAATTGGTCTACAATTGACGAAAATATCGATGAACATACATAAAAAAAAATACATAGTCGAAAATATAACCTCCTCCTTTTCTTAAGTCGGTTAAAAATCAAATCACGTCAGGTGAAGTCTTGCACGATTATTAAATCTAAAAAAGCAGGAACTACCGCTCATGTCAGAGCACAAGGCCGTCCTAGCTCTGAAAGTAGCTATAATACACAATTTTCTAGCTTACCTATTTTTTTAGGAACACAATAACATTAACCTTGAAAAATACAGTCCAGTTTCCGTAACCTACCTTTAATCTGTCATTATATAATAATTACGAATTGAATCGTGGCTAAGCTAAGGCTAAACTAAAATTAGCTCAGCCATCATTTATGAAGGCATTTATTTATAACTTAAACTGATTCATTTCATAATTATCAAAGCCTTGAATCACGGATACTGTTGGTAAGTGGCATGGTGTGTCCAGTATGTAGAATTATTATGTAGAACATACGTTTGTATTCTAAATATTGTATCATGTCAATCATGTGTAGATCGCCCGTATTGTAGTGTAGCTAGTTCGTACAGTAATGTGATAATCGTCTACATTTTTCCGAATAACTTTATTCGCATATTGATTTCCTGAAGATGAAACTCGCAACGCTTAACACTAACTTCTGATTTGGGAACAATAAATCTGACTAACCTTTTACCAACTATGTTGGAATCGGCTTCCAGTCTAACCGGATGCAGCTGAATACCAGTATTTTACATGGAGTGACTGCCTATCTGACCTCCACAACCCAATAATTGGGTAATACTATACCCCTTGTAAGATTGGTTGTCAGACTTTTGGGCTTCTGACTGCCTGTAACGACTGTCAATGATCCAAGAATGACATCAACCGGGACCAATAGCTTAACGTGCTTTCCGAAGCACGGAGGAATCTCCATTCGATCTTCTGATTAGGGAGCGTTACGATTTTTTTTTTAATCACCTTTGTTTTCTCTATTACACTACAAGACAATGTTTGTAATAGGTCCGCCTGCCTAGAATCGCTTTCAGTAGCTTGCTGTCTTCCATATCGTAAGAAACGTAGGTAAGGTATTAAACAGGTGAATTTGTGGCCCACTCATGGTACAGAAGACCCCGACTAAGCTCTATTGTTGTGATAATCACGCAGCTGTCAGTAGATAAAATAAATAACTGTTGATCGTAGGTGTGCAATAAATAATTATCTTATGTCTGATGTTATTTGAATCCTACATTACAACAATTAGAAGAATCCTACAGTATCTTATTTATTTATTTATTTATAGTTAATTAAAACGGCACAGGTCCAATTACATTAATTAACATAGAATTATAAAGATTAAAATAAAATAAGCAGTAACATACAATACAAAAATTAAATTCAAATTCTAAGATATACAATTCGTGGATAAAATTATTGGTACTTATTTGCGTAAATGGTTAAATAAATTAAAAAAATCATAAGCTAACATGTAACAGTGGACACCCTCGCATATTTTCTCTCACAAAACACCAGACAGGCACGCATTATTTCCTTCCATTCAAAAATTCATTCTTAAATGGTGAATTCAGTATGTTTGTAGTACGGTAGTTATTTTAAGCTCAACGTAAAGTATTGTGTCTAATAATTCACTTGTGTCCATGATACTTAAAACCAGCGATGACTAATACAAACACAAGCTTTTGTATTGACCTGTCACTTCTCCAACAATACCTCTCAGACATCCTTCACCTGGCTAACAGTATTTTATATTATTTTCGTATTTTTCCGCAACACATGTTTGCACGCAGAATCTTAATCATTACATTTACATTACAAATTCGTTGCGTTGCGTCACATTACGGATCTAGTACGAACGTAAAAAATATAATAATAATGTAAGTTGAAACTAATTTATTTGCCTCGTATAGGAAGGAAAGGTATAGAAAGTAGATCTCTTTACATTCCGTGGTTATATTAGAGAGAAAGAAGTGTAATGGACTTGATGGTCTAGTGGTCGCAAGTGCTACTGCTGAGGTCCTGGGTTCGATTCCCAGGTCGGGCAGTGTTATTGGGTTTTTCTATCCGAAATTTCTCAGTAGCAGCCCGGAGTCTGGATTTGTGCCCGGGTGATGGCAATAGACTCGCCCGCTATTACATGGGACTTAAACAAAACTGGCGAAATGTGGGTGTATCTGCTACAGGTACACCCTCTGCCCAACCCTTCGGGGAAACAAGGCGTGATGTTATGTGTTATGTAGAAGTGTAATGGTTGTAGTACTACCACAATGAGAACGTTAGGCAAATGGAGTAATCGCTGTGTTTAGTGGTTAGGTGACTATACTGCATTTTTGTAAAATGAACGTATAAAAGGACTAATCTTAGAGACCATGATAAACCACAACTTACTCACTCATAATGCTCAATGTTGACACAAAATGTTAAGAAAAACTGGAATAAACACCAACAGTTATCAAAATAATGACTATACGAGTACATAAGAATATTTGAAACAAAAGAATGAAAAGGTGATTATTCGTGATTGTCTGAAGCCTTCAATTTTTAATAAGTAGTAGACAGCTATAATAATAGACAAATTGCTTTAGGCTCAAAACACTTTAATTATTATTATAACGCTCCATATAATTATTGAATACAAGGCGCACACTTGATTAGCACGTCAAAGGTACCAATTAAAAATACGGAAGACACGACACACGATCAGTAAGTACTACATTAGATAGACATATATAGTTCCTTGACTTGCTAAATATATAACATAATAATATATTATATTATTACAGTAGGTATAAACACTTTTTTTTTTCGTATGGGAAATTATCAAATAACTTCTCCCGCTCTGGGTGGAGCGGGAGGGCGTGTCAGACTCTTACTGACTAAAACCCACCCGTGTTCCTTCCGTTGCCTGTACGTTGCCAGGGGCCACGGTATCCCTTTCGGACTTTCCCGCAACCCCAGCAGGTATTAACACTTACAGGCTGATTTTATTTTCTAGCTAGTATTGTAAAGTGCGAAATTACAGGTCATAGAGAAAAACGCTGAAAAAATTGAGCTCACAATTCCCACTATGAGCTTAATTTTAATGGAAATAAGTTCCATTTAAATTTATTAAAAAACGTGTTTTAAATACGAAGATATTTAACCTTTTTTTAAAACAACTTTTTTTTAATATTTTGGCCTCTACATTACATTGCAAACTACATAATGAACAAATCGTAGGTTTTAAATTGCTTAGAGTTACCATTTTTATATTTTTTACAATCCAACCCCACTCTGGCTCATTTTAAAATAGTAACGGTGGAGTTTCTTGCCCATTCTTCTCCATTCGAAAACTACCTTTTGGAAGGGGCGACTAGAATCAATTAATTTTTTTTTTGTAAATTTTGGCGTTCAGAAGTGCCAAGTCAAGTCAAGTCAAGTCAAGTCAAATCATTTAAAATAAATGATTTGACTTGACTTGACTCGACTTGACTGGCTTGATAAAAATACACCCGTATATTTGTAACAAAAACTGAGGTGCAAACGTGAGGTCATGTCACGAATCAGAGAACATTACCCAACGATCTTATTTGACTTGACACCGCTTCCGTATTAACAATTAATTTAATTTATTATTCACCTGTTCCTTAATAGAGATATAAACCCTTTGTGGTTTAATAATGAATATGGTACACTATGAATTGGCTGTCAAAATTATTGTTATCTAATGCATTTGTTATATGCAGGCTGTAGCTTCCGTGTGTGGTTTTTATTGTAATTTTGTATTCAGTTTGTATGATGTAGGTATTAAGACAATCCAGATGTCATGTAGCTATCCATGGTTTACTCGCTGTTGAAACTGTTCTTGTAGAGCTTATAATTGTATTTTCCTCATCGATAACAAATAACAATCGATGTATTTTTCAAGTTGGACAGATGTCAACTACAAACTGATATCATTTTTCATTCTTAGGGCCTTCCGAGTCCCTTCAATTTCTTGTATGATCGTCAATTCGATAACGAAAGTTGTAATAAACAAAATAAATTACTGAATATTTTATGACAAGAAAATCGCAAAAGGAATATTTTAAAGCAAAAATATTTTAGCGGCGTTTTAATTACGCAACTTGAAAAAAATATTCTTGTAGCTGAATTAGAGACGAAAAGTTTCGGCCATTTGTTTACAAATGAACATTAAAACAAACTTTTTCTCAGAAAGTGGTTGCAAAAATTTTAAGTCACGCACAAAAACAATTTATCATAGTGATTGTTGTCGGCATCTGGACGCAGAAATAAATCGTGGAGTTTTAACATTAAATCGCGGCCCTCGGCCGCCCTCACGGCCAGGTAATAATTCCAATCTGCACCATCCGCACAACTTCAAAACGGCCAAACTTCAACACATTATCTTTTAATTTGAACCCCGACAGACAAATAAGATGTTGCCGAAAGGAATTTCATTGAAACAGTTGAAACTTCGGTCCAGACAGAATAATTGACGCGAGAGATTGCCGCCCTCCATAGCTGTTTCTAAAGCAATGAGATACGAATTTCTCATTAAAATTTTCAGACTGGAAGTCGGATTCCCGGTGCTCCATTCAATTCCGCCTTTTGAAACTAAATCACAAGTTTTAACGAATTACTTTGACAATAAAGAATTTTATATACCATTGGGATCAAATAATTAAAAGGGTTAGATCGGTGGCGGCCCTATCGACATAAGTTATGGAAATGACATGATAGGCCGGAAGGGACCGCGCCAAACTATAATAGTATTCTGACATGTGTCCCGTGACCACGCACGGTCGACGATATACCGTAGCCTCAATAGATTTAAATATACGCACGTTAAAATGAGTGATTTCAACGGGTTAGTAATATATGATATAATTACAAAATCTCTAATATTTACAAGATTGATATAATTTTTTAATAACTGTTCTTATAAGCATAACTACATTGAATATAAAATCGTTTGATATATTACTCAAAAGACATAAAACCTATTTAGTCTATATTATGATAAAAACGCCTATTTCGCTCGCTCGCCTTCGCGCGTTAATTGTCACTGTTCTAAGCTAACCCAAATAATTCACCAACAATAGAGGAAGAATAGGGTGTCAATGGGGGGCGCTCGGCGGCCGGTCCCGCCTTAGCCCTTCTAACCTAACCTATCCGAGGCGAATTGAGGTGTTAACCTTAATGATGGTATCAATATAATATATATTTTAAACGATAGACCTAATGATTTTAGATTAAATAAACGTTATATCCAATAACGTTATACGAAATAAGTTTTAGAATAAATATAATAGATATATAATAAATGTTATATGTAACGAAATTATATCAACAGTTGGTATATCTCACGTTGATTATATCTTATGAACGATAATAAAATGAAATTAGACCAAATGAGTTTATACGTTATGAGACTCACTCGATTTCAACATGAGAATATGGTTTAAACTATACGTTACAGGTGCAGTGTTTTCTACAAATAACATTTCCAGTTTTATTTTTTATTGCCAGCTGAAGCAATGTTCTTTGGAAGTTTTACAAATCACCCGGCTGCCTTGTAATGTCCGCGTCCAAATGTGCCCACAGTCTGCCTCTCTTAGGAAAATCTATAAAATTTTATCTTTCGCTTGTTGCTGATTACATTTCTTTATGTATTTATGTAGACTACTAAAATATACTTTTGATGAATATTTCGAATTTTATTATTCATTGGAAACAGAATTGATCCGTGTTATAATAGGCGGGTGCCTATAACACCAGTCAGTTTAAATAAATTAAGAAATAATACTTTTGCAATTTCCGGGTCTTCACATATTGTTTAATTAAATTGTTTTTGTTATTCATTCAAGTCTTAAAGTCTATTTCAGGTTCTTCATTACATATCTGTCTGGCTGTTTTTGTATGTGTTTAAATGTTAAAAAAAAAATGAACTCAGTAATTATGCTTCTTATTTACGACTGCTTACATAATTTACAACTGATGACCTGTTTTACCGAGTTACGTTAATATTACACACGCACGATACAAGAGTCAATACACCTAACATTGATAAAGAGCCTCATTGGCACGATCGTAACTCCTATTATTCACATTCCTGCGTCTGCCTCTTACAAAGGTGCAAATCGCCGTCACTCCGTCCTCGTCTCCACCGTCCCTCCGTCCTCGTCTCCATCGGTTGGTTCTCCGGGCGTCAGGTGAATCTTTCGTTTTCATCTCGGCTTGTATTATGCTAATCAGCCTCACTTTGCGAATAGAATGAAATTTAATTTCTCCGCAAAGTCCCCCCGCTTAGAAGTTTCTTTTTCTCAGACTTATTTAAATAGGCACTCGGTGATTAATATTTGGAACTCATTCTCAGTTTCATTGAATGAAACAAGTTTAATTAACAAGTTCAGTGTCGAGACTTCGCATACGTATTATAACAGTTTGAGTTTAGCCATGTTCCGAGTTACTGAGGAGTCTTCGCTTACAAATATTTGATATAGAAAGGCTAAAGTTTGCTTTTAAGTAACTCGATAGGGGTATAATTATATTTCCGGGATAGTACTTAAGGGCTTTTAATGTTCTGAAGAAAACTAAAATTAATGATTCATAATTTCCGGAAAGCTCAAAAGTTCCTTAAAAGCAAAGTTTAGGAAGTAAATACTTAGACATTTTAAGATGAACCGCCATCATTAATTTCTTTGAAAGACGTAATAGATTCCTTAGGCTGGATAAACAATCCGCTTTACAAGAAATAGTTCAACAGATTGGAACCCACGACCTCTGTATCGGTATTCTGTATCTCAGTTATTAGGCCATGGTCGTTGTTTAATTAACAGTTAACAACTTAGTAACAATTAGGTCAAGCACTATGTACCTACTGACAAATTGTTAGCAAAAAAACTTTTAAAGTAATTTTAAGTTATTAGTAACTTGTCGCGTTCTGTCGCATGTTTTTATTATTATTTTTCAAGGATTTGTTCTTATTATGGGTCCTATTAGTACCGTAGTAATTGAATTCTATTATGTGATATATTCTATTGAAGTAATTACTCTTTTAATAAAAAAATGTGGTATTTTAATTTACTTGACGTCAAACGGAACCAGTCTAAATGGCTGGCCGTATCCTTTAGCGTCATCGCTGCAGATGGATCCAATTGAACGATAATGAATTGTTGGCAGCAGTAATCCTGTCTGCTAATAAGACTGTGGTCATCAGTCTACTTGTCAAGTGTGGTGATTATAGCAATTCTGTTCGAGGATCGTTAATCAGAAGTCCTTAACCTATGTTCTACTGTCCTCACGAACCAATAACATGATACTTAATTACTTATATATTATCATTCTCTTCGTCAGATCGGAATTCAATATTGATATCACAGCAAAATGTCACACAATAAATAAACATCTGCAACTTTCTCGGCGACCCATAGTGGTAAACCTATATAATATCACCGGTAGGACGGGTTTCTGATGACGTCACCAAGCGACAGGGTCAATCACCACTCTCTCCGCGACCTCTGACTCTAGCATAACTCCAGCGCATCTTTGGTTACATAACTATTACGTGTAACGGCGATAACACGGAAATTTATAATTTTGTTGTTTAGAAAAACGACAACAGATATGATCGGTTAAGAAAAGATTGGATTATTTAATCGCGTAAAAGAGAAAGCTATGTTTCTAATTGAGGCTATCTCGTGGGCTACTGCGCTGATTAGACTGTCGCCAATGGAAAGACGTGGAAATATTTTTTGTGTTAATTTCGGAGTTATGCGTGTCTTTATTTCAGTGAAATCTCCAGTAAACGTCAAATAGCTTTAACTTTGTACCGAAATCACAGATTAGTACAGATGGTTCACTCCGCAAAATCATTTAAATAAATAGCGCCTCTTGCTACGACACAATAAAGCGCAATTTAGGTCGCACAGCACTAATTACCTACAGTTATATTCACCTAGAAGTTGCCTCTCTTTCTATCGCGTCACTCTTAGATCTTGACTACGTTACACTTACCGAATTGTTGTAACAAGACGAGTCCGCCGCGTACTTGTAGCTTCATACCTAAAATGCGGAGTGAAACATCTCTATTAATCTATGCCGATATGGACAATATGATATGGTTTTACGTGCTTAAAATAACTTCATACCGATCTTTATTTACAAAAAAGTTGCTGGTTCTAGGAACTAAACTAAATCACAAAATTGTAATATGTATGCAGGTCACAGAAATGCGAGTTTAATGCCTACTCGTTTACATGATGATAATAAAGATTAACTTTTTACCGGACTGCCCCAGAAAAAGAGTAATCTGTTTCCCTACTAGACTGAATGAAAATAACCTCTATTAACACATTATAAACAGGTAACGCTAAGGACGGTATTTATCCAATTTCCCATGAGTGTAGCTTTACACTGTTTGACGTCAACGAGAACGAGATGACGACGCCGAAGTAGCGACAGTATATTTACTATGGCCGCGTAATCTCGTTTGTCGTTGATGTCCCGTTCACGGTGTGGTGGACGAACAGTGTAAAGCTACACTTATGGGAATTCGGATAAATACCGTCACGCTATTTTCCGATTTTACACCAAAACGATGTAGTACGACAAATAAATCACAGTCTAAATCACAGAAATTTTACTACTTTTACTTATTTGAACTTATCACCTAGGGCCGGAGCACACAACATGAATTCTCTTCACGCAGTCGATCGTTAATTTCGAAAGTTAGATGCAGCAACCGCGATCGAACACAGTAAGTCGCTAAAATACACTGAAAAATCGCTGATTGGCGATGCTAAAAAATCAGTAGGTGAAAAATCAATCGACCCCTTTTTTTCTACCTTTAGGGACAGGTATTTCTCTTCAATATTAATTGGACCAATACAACAAGAGTCGCCAATTTCTTTCGGTTAAAAAGTAGGTAGGTTATCTTCGTGTGTTTCGGCTTTGCATACCACACGTTAATGACACCTCTAATATAACGTTTTTGCACATATGCAATTATGGTGTTACAATTGCGCCATATCGTTTCAATCGAGCCCATTCCTTAAATGACTACTTAAGTTTCATTAAAATGTCTCCATTACTCGATGTTTGTGAATTATTTCCCTTCTGACACTGTAATTGACTGTTGGACGTTTCATTGAAATACTAGAAAATTATACTCGCAGCAAATTACTGGTAATCAAGCTTTTTTTTCAACACTCCATGTCCCTTACATGGTATTGAAATAGTTAAGGGCGAATCACCAATAAAATTGAACGCAATAAGCACATCTAAATCGCGTTCAAGAACTGTCAGTGTCATCATTGATGGGTAATATTGACACTGACAGCTCTTGAACGGAGTTTAGATGTGCTTATCGCGTTCATTACAGTGGTGAAATCAGCCCTAAGTATTTCAATAAATCCTTTTTCACAGGTATTATGTTTTCGGGTTGGAACTCTTTCATTGATGTTTCGAAAACTAAATATTAAATGAAGTACATTTTATGGATTTACCATTAATAGGATTTGTGGCATGTTTGTAGGCATTCAAAATACTAAAATTCTGAGTATTTTCTTCGAAGGAACGAAAGTATCGTAACAATTCATTCAAGTTTAAAGAAATGATATTTTATTTATGGCACTAAGCGAACGTTAACCTTTATAACCCCTAAGGGGTTACGGGCGCGACACCTTTCTTGTGCAAAACCCACTTTAAAATGCACCCTCGTTTCCTCATTATACATCCCCTATTCGTATTAACACGATTAATATTTCATAATATAGACAGGCGTAACATCATTATTGTTATTTCTGTTTTCATGATGACAACGGACTTCAATTGTAAATGCCTATTACACTAGCATCTATGGATAATTGTTTATAAACTACAAATTACAATTAAACAAAAATTTGGATCGTCATAATTATCACAATCCAATTTTTTGTTTTATTGTTATTTGATGTTTAATGATGATTAAACACAGCTATTATATCGTACCTTGTGTAAATCTCAAACTGTCTAAACAAAACCTGAGGTTAACTCAAAACCCTGAATTTACGTTCTTTTGAAAACAACCTAAAAAATACGTACATTTACTTAATCAAATTGTACCACGACCAAGCCATTACATCAATTATGTATTGACAAAACAAAGTCTGAGTATTTTCCAAAAAATATCTCGATACAACTCAATAAGAAAAAATATAAAAGAGTTCTTTAACAATGTCTGTTAAAATTTCAACGCAATCGGTTTAGGGTGATTAATGAATAAACCTATAAAGAAACAGATTTATCTATCTACCCTCAAAGGGATTAAGGGTTTCTCTCAACTGACGAAATGAATTTTTAAGCCTTGATAAAAAGGGCTCTTGAAGGGATAAGAAATAAGATTAAGGATTTCAAATACTAGTTTCTGAAATAAAGTTGTAAAATATGAAAATCTTCGTAAATTAGAAATACTCAAACGTTTCTTTGAGCATTTATTGTGGGGCCATTTATTCAGATGCAACCAAATAAAATATTTTACAAAGCGACTGATCAATCGTTAGATGAAAGTAGAAGCATCATAAAGTACTCACTAATTTGATTTTAATTATATTTTATGTGCAATTTTATTCTTTACCTTATTCTCACTTATTTTGTTACAATATCGTAAAATATTTGATGTAGGTTTTAACTCTTTTTTTTACATTGGCACTCAAAGAGAAGAGAAGTATGATTGCGTAGGTTGGTTATGTGAACCAACCTACGCAATCATACTTGGTCAAATGACAGTCATCGTTAAACATTTTTAACAAACCATCTCACAGCCATTTTCAACTCAATTTTATTGAGCAAATATTATCGTTACCTTTCCCTTGATTACACAATAGTTGAGTATAATAATATCACCGGAGGTATCTTTATAGTTAATCGCTAAAGTCGCAAACGCCCTGAGGCCCTGTCAGTTTAAACTGAATATTAACTTTCCCGTGAACCGTGATATATTGCGACATGCAAAGATAATTTTGGTAAAGTGACAAAGTTAATTATCAGCGTTTATGCGGAGCGAAAATGTTTTGTAGAACCGCCCAATTTTGTGGGAGATTCTGAAATATTATGTTTTGTTTAGATGAAAAAATATTGCGGTCGATGTTGGTCTAAACCTTTTTTTAAACACGATTTTTTAATGAAAATATGATTGTAACAACAATCGATCCCTGTAAATTACCTACTTGCGTAGCAACAATATTAAATTGCCTTTAATATAATTATGTAAATTTTCTATATTAAAATAATATACACCTTAGTTATAAATCATCTAAAATGTATTACTAAGATATAACTAATTTGATTCAACACCCAATGTCACGTTTCTAATTACTCTATTATTTATTACAGATAAATTGAAGTGCCATTCACGGTGTATTTTTGGTAAGTACCTAAAGTTTTGTTATTTATAACATAGGCATTAGTATGTATATATGTATATCAGAATGCCCGCGTCCGTCTGTCACCAGGCTGTATCTCATGAAGCGTGATGTTAGACAGTTGAAATTTTCACAGATGATGTATTTCTGTTGCCTCTATAACAACAAATACTAATAACAGAATAAAATAAATATTTAAGTGAGGCTCCCATACAGCAGACATGATTTTTTTGCCGTTATTATATACATAATGGTACGGAACCCTTCGTGCGCGAGTCCGACTCGCACTTGGTCGGTTTTTATTTTTTGTTCATATTCTTTATTCGGATAGCTAACCATAACCTGACGAGGTGACCACCTCTTTTGGTCATGAGATATCAGAATATAAAAAAATATTTGGCCTAGGTCTTAAGGAAGAGACTTGAAAATTGATTCGCTGTAACATTGTATATTAGATATCTAAGGATTTAAGTTATAATTAATAATGGTTAGTAAAGCGAACTCTGACGAGATTAAACCTTTTTGGTAGCAAACACAATAAAAAAAAATAAGATACGAAAAACATTGACAATTTTGTATTCCGTGCTCACGCGCACACCAATTTAAAAGCTGCCAAATGAAACATTCGAGATACAAAACCAACATTGAGTCCACATAATGAATGGCAGCAAGGTAGGTGTCCCAGTTAGAACTAGCGTGTCTTATTTAATTTGGCACGAGCTACATCGGAAACTATCGACCCCCCGGCGCTGGCGGCCGGCGGAAATCAAACTAATCGATTTTCATTTCGCCGACAGGAAATTAAATCCTTTGAGAGTCGTTCTCGATAACGGATTTCAGCTAAGCACGACACGTGTTCTCCTATTTGAGCGTTGGATAACGGCTTCTTTTTTAATGTTAACCCCTTCTTTACGACTTCATTACTACACGGTATCCGAGCTTTCCGTAGAATTGGTTTTCATCAATTATTTCGTTAATTCGAACGATAATGGCTGCAGAGAACTATATTTTTCGTTTTATTAAGCAATATTAATAAATTTTGTGAATGTAAACGTGAATTCTTTTGCATTCTATACATTAAGTAGGTACACCTACAGGTATTTTAATACAGGGAATCTAAACATATAAAAAACAGTAACGAAGTCAAAACTGTACATTTTAAAATGTAATTACTATGAGGTGTAGGAACGAGTGTGATGGCGAAAATATAGTTTTTTGAATTTTTGTCCGTGAGTCTGTATAGTTTACTTACACATAGGGTACTTTGAATTATATATATATATATATATATATATGTATTTGCCGACATCAACGCCGGCGAAGCCGTGGGCATAAGCTAGTAGGTAAATAATAGCGCAGAATATTATCTAAAAGCAGCATATTTAAAATCAGAAGTAGATAGTAGAATAAAAACATGAAACTAACAATTATTCTTACAATGATAGGCCACATTTTTTATCACATCTATTTAAATAGATTCCGTGGCTTAGAAACGGATTTGAATTGAAATCGAATTCAGATCGGTTAATTCCGAGAAACTGTGTGATCTTTTAACCCGACACGTAAGTATCAGACGTGGCTTTACGTGCCGCCTTAAGTATTTTACGCTATTTGACTAGAATTTATACCATTTCGCAAAACAAATTGTAAACAAAATTATTATAATTATTGGTATTATTTCATTTAAAGTGTGTCATAGCCAGTAGTGTCTTCAAAATATAATATGTTTCTTTTTCGTTTATAGAATCGTAGGTATTTTCTTAATATTCATGTAATTTGTTATTATTTAATCGTGCTTTTGTATGTTGTGTTACGTCTTTTTTTTTTTTTTTTTTTTTTTTAACTTCTCCCGCTCTGGGTGGAGCGGGAGGGCGTGTCAGACTCTTACTGACTAAAACCCACCCATGTTCCTTCCGTTGCCTTTACGTTGCCAGGGGCCACGGTATCCCTTTCGGACTTTCCCGCAACCCCGGCAGGCATCGGTCCTATCGGACCCCTTCCGTTGTGCTGACATCTCTTTGAGGCTTGTGTTATGTCTTTGGTATGCACCAAATAAACGATTTACCTATCTATCTAAAATATGAGAAACATTTTAATAAACTATGATAAAGGAGTTTCATATAGCTACTTAAAGTAAATAGTGCGTGAATCAATTTGATTGATTGTTTCACAAAAACAGTTCTTTACCCGCAGTAAAAACTTAACAGGCCGTTACTACACTGCATAAGTACCAAGTTGAGAGGCTAACTACACATTGACAAGCTGAATTGCGTGTCTAAGTGAATTGGGGTTTTTCAACTACTTATTGGTTGCACTATTTTTTGCCCATAAATCAATCCGCAATTTCAATGGATAAATACTAGTTAAAAAAGTTCTAGAAATACCTAATCTAATTACATTTTTGTGGATAACAACATAACCTAGATTTTGATTGACAAGTTTTTGTAATCTGTGAAAAGTGTATTGAAAATGTTTACTAAAATATAAATTATCTGGTCTCTTTACATAATATTTTCATCACGGTACAATTCCGCCTAGAGTTTTGTGTAGTAAAATATAATATTGCTGTACATAAGCTAAGATCCCTTTTCATGTTCAAAGAATGTCGACGCAGGCAAAAAGAAATCTCATCAAGCAAAATTGCGATTTTTTCTTTTACGGGGAAACTATACCTCGTTCGTAAAAAACTGAGATCAAAGCATAAAAGCTACTTCTACCAGGAACGGAGTAAAGTACAGGAGAACTAATATGAGCCATGAAAGATTTTTCATTAAAGGAAATGCAGGATGTTTTACAAAAGTTAACTGAAAAAAAAAACTGCTTCTTTGCATAATAATTACTACGAAACTTTCTTTACTAACAGACTCTGGAAGTATAAAATACAGGTTCATATTTAGCTTAAAAAAAATAGAGCTATACAATTCTGGAACTCGAGCAAATTAAATACAATACTAGTAACAAGTAATAAGCAAGTGCTCGTAAAGAGCTTTAATAAGAAGTCCTCAGCAAGTAATTATTCGTTTAATTGTACTTTAGTTATAATAAATGAGTGTAATACAGTTGTGTTAGTAATAAGGCTACCACTAGACACAATGAAATAATTGAAATTAATTCGTCTGACTGTGTTGGTTTACGTAATAGGAAAATTGAATTAAATATTTAAGTAGAATTTGGACCGTAGTATAGTAGAACACCGAAGCATGTAATTTATTTCGTTTATTAGGTTCACCAACAATTCATTACACTGATACAAACACATAATACTTTTTTTAACTAAAGAACAGTGCATCAGTTACTTATAGGTACATACACATGCATAAAACAATTAATCAGACAAATAAACTAACTTACTTAGTAATAAGCGCTAATATTGAAAATTGATAACATCGGCAAATAGTGACATTTATATAAAATTAAAATGTATGAAATTCTGACTAAAAATTATATAATTGGTAAAGGTAAAATTGACATTCTTCGACATTATAACATTGGTAATATGTTTATTTACATACAAACATAACTCACGCCTTCTTATTATGGGGGTAGGCAGAAACTACAGAACGCCACCTGCTACGATCCTTATATACTCCTTTTGTTTCGATTACATTCATACATCTGTCATATACGCACGCGGGTTGCGAGTACTACGTACTTGACCTTTCTGAAGAACTTCACTAATAAGGTCACTATATGTCCTTCTAGGGCCCCCCCGGCGTTTCTACTCATGTTTATTTAAAGTGATAAAATAAATAAACAGTACTTGGTCGACCGAACTCTGCTCGGGTGAAAATAGATAAACATATCGTCCAAGTATATTTTTTAACCCCCGTAAATCCCTATATTGCAAATTTCATCGATATCGTTAGAGCCTTTTTCGAGGACGTGATTAGAAATATACATATATACTCGTATATACAAATATTCGTCATTTAATAGTATGGAATTTAATAGATGACGTCACTTTATTTCACGACGAAGTAGTAATTGATGTTGTGATGGCGCAGTGGTTAAGGCTTCGCCTCTCATGTACGACATTGTGGGTTCAAATCCGGGCAAGTACCAATGTGACTTTTTCAATTCATATGTACTTTCTGAGTTTATCTTAGGAATTACTGACATCTGTGAAGGAAAAACATCGTGAGGAAACCTGGACTTATAGTTAATATAAGTCTGAAATCGCCAACTCGTCTTGAGCAAGCCTAGTGATCAATGCTCATGCCTTCTCTGCATGAGAAGAGGCCGTTGCCCTGCAGTGGGACAATAATAGGCTGGTATTATTATTATTAAATTGATAATAACAAATATTCACGCGTGCGTCTCCTTCACCCTGACAGAAACTTGACGCCTATACGTGACACTTTTCGAAATCAACAAGCTACATGTAAATCAAACAACAAAAAATATGTGACACATCTCTGCCCAACACTCTGTAATAAGACACATCTAGTGCACTACATCAAAACATCTGCAATGCTCAAACACCACACTGGACCACACATCATGATTGTTAACAAAGATAATTCGATAAGAAGTCGCACTATGACATGTACCTACGTAAGAACACTTCGATTTGTAGAGAAAGCAAGGCAGTATCCCAAGGGAAATTAGGAAACGAGATATTGCCACTGACCACGTCTCGACATTGAGTCCGCAGTACCTATGTGACTGTTCACGTTTATTTTCAATTATTGGCCCGAATTATTTGTCATGGGATCCTGGATATTTTTTTGCGTCTGTTTCTTGCTTTTTTGTGGTTAGGGTTATAGACTTCCAGAGCATTAGTTTAAGGTAGCTAACAGAGTAAACAAATATGATTTGTAAAGGTGAACTTTGCTCTTTAATTTGGATGTTAAGCATTCAGCGAGTATCTTGTTTTTTTTTTCATTGAAACTGATCTCGCTTTACACCAACGCGTCCTTGTGTTAACTTAATCTCTACATACTCTCGATATTAAGTTTTTTCATAAAATATCATAATTTTATGTAACATAAACTAAAAAGCTTTAAACATAATACCGTACCCAGATGTTCACTGAATATTTCTGACATTAATGCGAACATAAACTCCCAGAATAAGCCTCTTATCCACATTATTTTCATACTATTTATTTAATCCTAAATTCTGACAGTTTCGTTAATAGAAAAAACTGTATTACAGAGCATACTTACTGGTACAACAAAAAAGCTCGTTATTAAAATAAGCCTGATACACTAATATAAAAAGACAATGTTATAATCAAAAGGCTTCCAAATATTCCATTTGGGCTTGTTCTATTAAATTAATCTTTTGAAAACCAACATTAGCCGGAAGCCGAATTACTCGAACGAGGCGAAACATTAAATAATTATATCTACAAAAATATTTACATTCTTGCTGATTTAGGCTGCCTTTCCACCAGAGATGTGCGAGGTAACTGAGCGGTGCGAGTATGCGTAACGAAGCTGTGAAACGATGTGAGTGTTTCCACCAGAGATGTGCTAGGCCGCTGAGCGTTGCGAGAATGTGTAACGATGCTGTGAAACGGTGCGCAGATGAGCGGTGAGAGGATGTGTAGCGGGCTCTTTTGAGATGCGACTTCTCGCTCGCGTCCATCCCTAGCACACATCTCTCGCACATATACCTCGCACACATTTCTCGCACACATGCCTCGCACACATCCCTCGCACACATCCCTCGCTTGTTTTGTACGTACAAAAACTTCGCTCCGCTAAGCCGTTTCCACAGGAGCTGCACTGAGCGAGGCTAGGTAAATGAAGCAATTCTATTGGTTCTTAACAAACACATCCCTAGCTACGCATCCTCGCACATCTCTGGTGGAAACGCAGCCTTAATGTCTGTGCAGAATCTCAGCAATGCCGTGATATAGTGGGTGTTTATTATAATCACTGACCGTGATAATGGCCCTGATTCAGTGGTGCGCCAAATAAACGAAAAAGTAATTATTGCGATGTATTATTGCTATCTTAAACTCGCGAATAAAACAAAAAAAGAGGGCGAGAAAAGAACATTTTAATAAAATGATTGGCAATTGTTTTTAAGCCCGTTCCATTCCAATACGGATATGAAAACTTTGTTCGTTCGTACGAAACCTTATTACCATTCGATTTTCTTGAAAATCGTTCCGGTTTTCAGTCGCATCATTTTATGAAACCATGCTGTTTTATTGTGGAAAACATTACGAATATTATTGCCTCAAAAGCATCTAAATATCTATTAAACATTTTTATTAAGTACACAAACAGCCAACGAAAGCACCACATTCTAAGGAACGTCGCATTCACTTATCAATTTTATCTGTCCGTGCATATTTCATAAATAGTATGCGCATAATGCGTTGCATATCATTTATAATGTTGTGTTATCGCCTTTATTGCTAGCATACATCACCTAGTGAAATGTGACGTTGTGGTCCAACTTCAGTTGTTTATCATTTTTATAGCACCCAACAACACCGCATGGAAACTACACGGCTGTCTAAAAAGTTTTTAGTGGTTGCGTTTATTTTTGGAATATTGTTAAACAAAATTATACTATTATACGAATAATTATTTACATTTGATTACACTTTTGGATTAGAATAAGCTATCAAAGTAAAGATCAAGCTAACCAAAGAGACGCATCCATTCGTAAAGGGAATCCCAAATAGATTGATGGATTAATCTAAATAATGAAGGGGTGAACCCTGTCAATGGTCAACGTCCATCGGCAACCAGAAGACTTAACCGAACCATCTGTTAATTCTCCGTACAAATTGGGGAAGATAACAGTATTAACTACTCCTACAATTTACTGCGCTCGTGGTAACACAATTTAAAACGTGTTTTATGATCGGTCGCCTGACATAAATATCTGGAGTGTCGCTGGCAAGTATATCCCATAAAACTTATACAGAAAACATATATATGAAATAGCGCTTAACTGTTTTAAACTAGAATAAAACAGTAGTAGGAACAATTTATGTGAGTTAAGAAAGTCGGTAATATAGACAATCTGTAACGTAGTTTTTACAAGCATTAAGGGAAAAATAACCGCAACCAATGTGAAATGTATTGAACAATAAGAGAATTATGAAAATTCTCGTAGCTAATTCACGGAGAATTTATGGATGAATATATTCTTAAAAAAAGAAAGGACATTTTTTAAATAAAATACTTTTGTAGCTAATGATAGAGCTTCTATTAAATGCCATTTCTATTTTGCTTAGCAGCATTGTTAATTCTCAGGATACTTTTTAATTTTGTGTTTGGTTAACACGTTGATGAAAAAGACAGGTCTCGCGTGACCTAAGATATTTATGTTCTAATAGATAGAGGTTACAGTTTCACATCAAATGAGTTTTCAAGAAAAAGTAGAAAAAATACTGGCGACGAAGAAAAGACAATACATTAACCACCTGTTGGTGATATCCCAGTGGAGTAAGAAGTTGGCGAAGTCTTATATGTCTTCTTATTAATTTATTAAACGATGTTTTATATGCCTTTACTTCATTAAGACGATACATGAATGACCTACAAATAATTTATTGTTGAGGTCTTCAAGGTTACATAAAAATAATAAAATAATTTTCATTCATTCATAACGAATCGTTATGTAAATAAACGCAACGACCCATCGTTGTGTTTACTTGCAACTGTCAGAACGCAATATGTAAATTGATATTTAATTTACAGAAGCTTGATAATTTAAATAAACATAAACTCACGCCCTTTTTAATTTGGATGGAAGTAGGCAGAATTTTCATAGCCCTACGTGGTACGATCCCTCATTAATGTTAATTACAAAAATAACAAAATCACATCTACAAACATACCTACTTTTACTCTACCTTTATTATTGAACGTGTGTTTCTAATACAAAAAACGAGATGAGACGTAACCGTCGTCGAAAACAAATCGATTCTAAATTAGAATTTCAAAAGATCCGAAACATTGTGAGCTACAAAATATTGCATAATCATCATATATTTTATGCTCGATTCATAAATTAATGTTGTTCTCCCAAATCCGAGGCAGTGGCTTTCACATCACGCGCAAGTCAACAAGGGTCGAAAGGAGGAAAATGTTTTTTTTTTCATCGTGCAGGTACGGGCACAGAACAAAAATGATTTATTATGTTTGAACATCCGTGTAAACGTACTTAATATTGCATTAGCGCTAAGTTGACAACGTTTTGAATGTTTTCGTCGCTCTTAAGTACATTACAATTGTATTTTTTTGTGCTTTTCGTCCTTAAAGGTAAGAAGATTAAAAAGCGGTTATAGTTTTTTTTTTGTGAAAATAAACCTGTGAACATGGTTATAAATAAACTGTGTTATTTTAGGCACAACGAAAATACAAACAGTATTTGCTACGACCATATTTTCAGTTCAAAATATATTTTATTTACGCCATATGGCTTCAAATATAATGCGGTGAACACGAGTATGTCCATTTAAAAATTGAGCGTTAAGGCGAGGTCACACAAACGGTCCTAGAAGCAGACGGGTCGAGGGTTCCGTCTCAATACCATACGCGGAAATTGCAAGTGACAATCCGCATATGGACATTATGGACGACGCATTTTCGTTTCCATTCGGCTTTTATAAATCTTGATAACAACTATAGAAGAGGTTGCCATCGAAATATCGTTTTAATGCTGAAATCTTGAGCTGCATATTTTTGTGAACTTAAAATGTTTTGGTAAAAGCATTGAATCAAATTTTCCCACAATATACGACTAATATTTCAATACTTTAGGGGTTATGAATTAGTGTCGAAGTCTGAACAAGTTTGAAAATAATGAGTGATTGTCTAGACTTCTAGAACCTGATAATCTACATCCAAGATCCTTAAATAAACTCACGCAAACTAAACCTTCATTAAAACGGAACCCTGAAAACACAGAGGGTACTAACACTAAATTCTAATACAATTCTAAACGACTATGTATATTGTTGCATAGAAGCCGAACATTAACTAAATATAGCATCATTTCCATGGCTTAAAGGCCTCTTTGCGTCACATCATTATAATAGTTGGGCTTTTACGGTCCCCAGTCCTCGTGGAACTTTTTCGACGCCGCCACAAAGTTGGCGCCGACAGATGCCTTTGTTCGCTTTTATATCTCTAGGGAAACGCTTTTGAGGGAACAAGGTGCTAACACTGTGTTTTGTTTTTAATAAAGGTAGGTAGTTAAAGTCCTTGTTCAGCAAATTGACTACCAACTTAAATTGTCCGGATATTCAAATTAAAAAATTCAAAAGTCATTTATTCAAATTAGGCTGAGAATCAACACTTGTCGAACGTCAAAATTACATAAGACAGTCCCCCAAAACGCCCACCCTTCACCACTTCTTGGGGCGTAAGTGCTTTAGCTGGGCAACAAACCAGCATCACAGCTGTCTTTTCATCTAGAAAAAAAAAAATCTATAAAATAAAACCACAGCTGTTCTTTTTTGACAGTTGTATGAAATGGCTATAACACGACAAATTGAAGTAGGTTGTCAACTTGCTTAACAATAAATTTATCTGACTATAACTAATTTCTTTATTACATCATTTTTTTAATTATTTTAATGTAATATTATAATTAAAAATGATGATATAAATATATACATAATATAAATATATTATGTCAGATGCGAGTGAATTGATATGGCTTGCATTATTAATATCTTGTTTTGTTATGACTGATCTAACAAATCTAAATTTTTAATAGAATAATATAAAATAATTTAAATGCTTTCTAGCGATCATAAATTATGTAATGCAACTGCATGTGTTCTCTACAATATTTTACCTAACAAGAAACCATCCCACATCCATTCACTAATTAATAAAACAATATTGATAATTGGCCAACAGTACAGTTTCAAATACAGGAAACAAAACATTACATAAACTGGCAAAGTGATGAAAATCCTCCAATTATTCGTGTACCGTGCAATACACCGGCAAAAATGTAGTTTTACTCGCAAGTGGAGTGAAACGATGTAAAGTACGCCTTGAAATTCCACTAATTAATACGGTGTAAAATGCTGAAAACCGAACAAATTGCAGATTTTTTTTGTCTGAATATGGTGCTGCAATGGCCACACGCGTTGAGAATAAATAGATTAGTTATGACATAGTCCTTACATATTAAACCTATGTTGTGATAAACGATTTATTCTTTATTTTTCGTAATAATACCAGCCTATCACTGCACCGCTGCTGGGCAAAACCTTTTTCTCATGCAGCAAGCGTGATCATTGCTCAAGCCTTGTCGGTGCATGAGCATTGATCACCACGCTTACTTAAAGCGGTTTGGCGGATTGGAGTTTTCATTAAATTTTTAATAACTATCTGTGCCCCGTTTTTTCACCCGCATAAGTCTCGATCCCGTGGGAATGTCGGGATAAAAAGTATCCCATGTCCTAACCCAGGTCATGTTCTATCCATGTGCCAAAATTTTATGCAAATCCGTTCAGCCGTTTTAGCGTGAAAGTGTAACAAACAAACAAACAAATTCACTTTCTCATTTATAATGATAGTGTAGTGTAGAGGAACGCTGGCGCACACATTTTGTATTTGATTGGAGTTGCAAGCGCGGCGAACCTCCGTTGTCCCGTACCCCGCAATACAGACGTGCCCATTTCGATCTTTACAATTTTAACAAAGTAGATAGATAGATTCTTCATTATTTTAGGTATCGCATCTATCATCTAAATGACTATTATTGTATAACCAATTAATCTGTGACATTCTATTTTTTACCTTTAACTCGTAACCTACTAATTATTTTGCATGCAATTGATACAAAATTCTGTATAGCTAAACATGTGGACATTATATCAAAACCAGACTGTAACAACTTTATACCATGGTTAAGGCAAATAAAGACTTAACTTATCGTGAGTAAATCAATATTGAAAAATTTCAACGTTTTAATTCTCTCTGTACACTTTCCTAAGAAAATTACACGCGTCCACAAAAATAGTATAAAATCCGTGATATATTTTTTCACATAAGAAAAGAAAGAAGGATATTATAAACAGCTTCAGCAACATCATGTCACTCGCCGTCGTAATTTAATCTACATATAATCTTTAACATGACAACCTGTTTGACACTAACAAATCAGCTGTTTACCGACTGGTTTCATTACGTAAGTACGCACATTTTCCATATTGTAAAGCATAACGGTTATAATTTTACTTTTCACACAAGACGTGTAAATGTTTTGTCATTAAAGTCACGCGTTGTTACCTTGCATAATGACGACTTTGAACATTCTTCACATAACATATAATTTGTTAAACAAAAAAAAATATTTGCATAAATATAAAACTAATGTTAGTTACATTGAAACGAGAACAAATAGTTAGAAACTTTTTAAATTTAGGCGAAAGTTAACAGCTCATTATACGTAATCATGGATGTGACAAACTCGTACGCAAATGTCATTATGTTCTTCTTTAGTCGAATGACGAGACATAAGTGAACGCTTTCACCAAAAGACATTAACATCCGAAGAAAACAAACTTAGCTTGCGTTGCAAGACCATGTTTTTAAAATCAACTTTTGCGTAAATAGTTTAGTTGAAAAAATGAAATACTTACTTCAGAAGATAATAGCTTTATAACTGTTAACCTTTGTACCGTTAACAAAGGGATACCTGACCTAAGAGTTTGAACTTTATTATGAACTTAAAGAGTGAAGACATACCCAAGTCTGAAGCAACTTAGAATAGCTCGTCCAAGATGCAACGTGTTCAGAATATGTCACCTGTGGTGCCATAAACACTGGAACTTTAAAAAGTAAAAGTGTCACTTACGAAACTAATTCCATCCGTGGAATGAGAACAATGTATTTATTACACAAATCAGTGTAGGTAATATAATAAAACATAATGTGTAATAACCGTTGTGAATGTTCACATAAAATAGTTAAGAAACTTCGCAAAATAGTCAAGAATAATGCTCGGTAGAAAAAGAATAGATATAATTTCAAAACTTCGTCGCGGTGGCGAAAAAGACAAAACAAATTTCGATTTTCAATGCTTAGCAATCAAATTAATTGCATAAAACTTTGCAGAGGTATTAGAAGTAAAATTAAAGAATAATAAATCACGCCGTTGATAGCGAATCGAATGAATTTCTTGGCTTCAGATAATATAATGAAGCATCCCTAGTTTACATATTTACTCGTAAATTATTATATAAAGAACCAGAGCGATAAAGTATGTTTTATTTATGAATTCGCGAAATTTTCGAAACTTGTGCGAGCATTGTTTCATGTAATGAATAGGTATCACAAAAAGGTAAGTTCTAAGTGAACTCGGTTCTAATTTCATAACTGAAACTTGGTTAACAAAAAATTACCAAAAGCATTTATTTCTGCAAAATAGTCTCGAAGGAAATATCCTCAAAATCGTATAATTAATATTCAGAGGACATAGTGGGTCAATGTCTAAGAGACATGGGTGACGAGTCACCAAGCTGACCTCTTTTATCTTGCATACAGTGTAGTGATCATGTACCCATTTACGCACGACCACATACTGAGTCCTTATACAAATATAATGGACCTTACTGATGTTAAATTGAGGTCTGCTCACTGAGATACATCACCAAAATAAATGAGGTTTTTTATTTTCATATCTTTATTGTTGACCACATCATCGCTGACTACTAGACTAAAAGGAAATGGCGCCTATTTAATATAAACTTATTAAACCAAGTCCGTATTATTTTTAGATAACTGTACATAATCATTGGGTAAATCCTTCTTATTTATCTACCTAGATTATGCAACCCTGTCCCAATATAAATCATCGTAAGCATTTTCAAATAAATTACAAGGTGCAGAAAGCCAGGTTTTTCTAGACCGTTATCATTATCAAACAACATTTTTTGCCAATTCTGTTGAGCATAATGATTTTGTATTAAATTAAATTAATATTGATCGAATGCAAACATTTGACAATCTACATTTGAAAGTTCTTAATTGACTGACACTGACAAGTGTCTAGTTTTTTTATCAGACATTTAGTGAAATCGTCAAATCGTTATCGTTGCGGTTTTTTGTAACATGTTACATGATCTGTTTGACAACACGCACGTTGTGGGAATAGATTAGCTGATAAGAATGACTCATTCTTAATGTGTAGCAATTTAAAATTTAAGCATAACTATTACTAACTTTATGTCGACAGATTAACGTCGTTCGTCACTGCTGAGGTTAAAATTAATTTACAGTGTGTATGCCAATTTGAGGAGCAGTGGTGGCCCAGTGGCAATGGCTGCGACTTACGACTTACGTTGTAGTCGTGAGTTCGATCCCAAGCAGGCACTTTACTTTGTGTAAAAAATATTTTCATCACCACTGCTCTCAAAACGGTGAAGGAAAACATCGTGAGGAAACCGGCTCGTCCTAGAACCAAAAATTCAAAGACATGTGATATCCGCCAACCCGCACTGGGCCCGCGTGGTGGATTATGGCCCACTCCCTTTCACAGAAAGGAGCCCTGTTTCCCAGCAAAGTGAACATTATAGGCTGATGATGCTATGTCAACATTTACCCCCCCTCCCCCCACATACCAACTAAAAAAATATTACCTCTTTAAAAAATTAATACACAGACGGAACACGTGGAACAAGAAATGAGATTCTTGCAATGGAAAAACACGACCAAAAACTCACATTTACTGTCATTGCCTATCTAAGAATACTCTACCTTATAGGACCTTCCTAGAATTTCTAATTCACTGTACCATCATTTTCGAAGCTGGTATTTCAAAAAACAATATGGTAAACCAGTGGCCATTACTTTAATATGCGGGCCACGTCTCATCGGCATGAATGGTACATGTTGGGTACAAATGGCGTGAAACCGCCTGTTTCGATATGTTTGACTCATTCATTTTACACTTTGATGGTTATAAATTGGATATTAAAAATGCTGGTATCAATAACTGGTGATGAGGGGGCCATTTCTCTTTTGTTAAGGAAAGTGCGAGTAACTCGGCTTGAAACTAGACTTGACATAATCATTACATACAAGTAAGTAGGTTTTAAGTTAATGACGTAAGTCGGGGCGGTCAATTTCTCTTGTTTTTCATCGAATTACTATTCCATGTAACATTAATATATTAAATTAGATTGCCTCATTGGTCCAGTGGTTGCAAGTGCTACTACTGAGCATAAAGTCCTGGGTTCGATTCCCAGGTCAGTAAAAGTGTTATTGGGTTTTCCATCGGGTGTAGATTTGTGTCCGGTTGATGGCCATAGGCTCGCCCACTATTACATGGGACTTAAATATAGCTGGCGAAACACATCTGCCTAACCCCTTTGAGTCATATAGGCGTGTTATTATGTTATGTATGTATGAATGTATTACTATATGGTTTTTCAAATAATTTAAGAAGCGACAATTTTTATTTTATCAATTACTATCACTGTCATTTCTTCCGACTATCATTGACACATTAGAAAAAGTTCGATGTATCCGACTACGCGGATTATTTTGATGTCCTATGATTATTTCCCTTCCTTTTTTGTATACATGTACAGTACAACTATTTTCTTAATGTCCCTCGGGAATCATCGCAATTCTGAATACTTGCTCCGATTTTTTTAATAAATTTCATTAAGTTAAAAGAGTATTAACAACTCTATATACTTCCAAGTCGATTGAGAGCGTCCGGTCTGCACCAAAGGGCAACTGATAACTGACGTAACACGAAGTTTATAGAGGTACATTAAGAAAATAGTTGTATTGTACTATTATTATTATTAATTTAAGACTGCCAGCTTATATATTATGTAAATATTATTTTATTATCAGCAAGCGTGGTGATCAATGCCACGAGCATTGATCACCACGCTTGCTTCCTTCCTTCTCTGTATGAGATGAAGCCTTTACCCTGTAGTTGGACAATAATAGGCTGGTTTTATTACTCTCCTTTTTTTCATTATGTACTGCTTATATCCTGTAAATTATTATTTTTAAATATTAGAATATAAAAACATTTAAAAATATAAAGAATCATTATTGTTAGTATTAAAAATATCTTTGACATATCTCGTGACCTCGGTCCTTAAATCAAAATACTAGTAAATCCTACTAATATTATAAATGTGTTTGGATATTTGTGTGTTTGGATGTTTCTTACTCAATCACGCTAAAACGACAGAACGGATTTGGATGAAATTTGGTAAACAGATAGTTTATAACCTGGATTAACACATAGAATACTTTTTATCCCAGTAGTACGTTCCCGTGGGACAATTTCCGACCGCCACGCGGGCGAAGCCACAGGCGAAAGTTAGTAATAAATATTTTAAACAGGTCAAGCAACACCATAAGTATACTTTTCACGCTACACCAGCTATACAGTTCATAAATACTGAAACAGTGTTGCCACAACAGATAATTGCATTCCAAATTGCGTTTTTATGTCCGAACTAAATATTCTGGAACAAAAAATGGAAAAGTCAACCTTCACGGCGTCTTATAATGAGTCGGATAGACTAATTACACTCTATAATATCTTTTAATAGTATGATTATTATTACTCTACAACGCAGGAAAGGGAAGTGATGGTGTATGGTTAGTAGTATTTTTTTCAAGGTGTCGGATTATATAAATCTTGTTATTGAAAATATTTTCTTTTGTGTTGTAATGTTATATAAATTATATTCGTCCTTCAACAGATTTGTGATGTACGAGAATTTTAATTTATATAAAATTAAGGTACTTGATACGGTCTGAGCCGATTATGAGGTAACTGTACCTAAAGGATTAAGGCTTTGTACGAAAATGAAGTGTTTATTCTGCTTAATGCTTTATAAATGCCTATATCATTATTATACCATGCCAAGGATAAGTCTATCTTTACAATTTTAAATTTTAAAAGGGTAGGATTTCACATTTTTGACTTCGTAAGGAGTTCAGAATTTTAGGGCTTATTGAAACAGGTACACTCTGTAATACAAGCAACTAGCAACATACAAAGCATGTAGATATTTTAGGTCAATGTATTCATTATCATTTTTACTTATTTCCTTCTTCGTGAACTCTCATAGAGCACGTCATAGTTTACGCACGGAGTACTCCAACCCCGCCCATCGCTTGTCTTATCGTTCAATTTGAACGTTTCGTCAACGGTTTCTCAATGCGCACGCGCCGCACGTATCCATTCACGCTTCCGTGACCACCCCCAATTACCTCTAAAACTTAATAGTTGCAAAAGATTTAAAAAAACAGTCGAAAGTCAATGCCAAGATTGAAATTTGGAACTACACTCTAGTAATTCTAGACAATCAATATTTCGCAAATAATTTAAGTACCTAGGTAGGTATCGTAAACGGTCGGTTATCACGTGCAAGTTATTGACACCTACATAAAACAATTATGGTGGAAAATAAGGTTAATGCGGGCCGAACCTAACCTTTCTAAAAACTCATGTTGTAATTTCAATAGACTATTCACGTTTAAATTTTAAACTCCAACGAAAGATTTAAAAAAATATCCAGGAGGATTCATCGTGATGAAATTCTTCAAATAACAAAAGCAGTTGATTCCTAAGAAAATAAATAATAGAAGGGCTCGTCCAAAATAGGCCAACATTCTATAAATACATACTAATCATCTATCAATTGGTGAATTTATGTAGGCTCCGTAGTCGTTCATAACGACCATTCAATTTCCTTTTCAGCTTAAATGTACTCAGGAAACTGGAGCATTTCCCCTCGCCACCGGCTCCCAATCAAGCATACAATATATACGTGCCTATATGTAATCACAATTGACGTGAATATTAAGAGGACTTCATTGTTAATCGGACTTCCGATTTCTTTATGAGAAATCCGAGTGATTTCATTCCAACCGTGGAGGTATAATGACGTACGGTATTAATATTTTATTGGGAAGGAATATGAAGTGAGATTGATTGGTTTGGTATTGCGACGGTCTTCAAGTTATGGGATATTGATAATGATTGGTGGGACGAATGTATACAGTTTGATCTAATGATGGTAGTAGCGGTACAAATTGGTGACTCGTCATATTTTATCTTCAATGAGAATGAATTTCTATGTTTAGTAGCATAAGATAAATAATTATGTATCTACGGCTTCATTAATTTTCTTAATCAAAATCAAAATTGACGTGATCGTTTAATTGACTAAATATTCAATTAAAATTGATTGAAAACCCTTCAACTACAACTAGCTTTTGTACTTTCTTTTATAAAGAGTGTTGATATTTATTAGAAATGGCTCATAAAGGTAAAAAGACACGGATATTTCCTGCACAACCTATTTGTCTAACTTTGTAAAGGGTGAGTGGAGTTTAGAGGCTGCTTACCGGAACACAGCTCGTTAAGCCCGGTTTACTGCAGGCGCGTCCACATTGGTCTTGGAATACGTCGAGACATGAGTCTTCGAGTACTGAACTGAAAGGTTTTGAATATGTCAAAAACTATTTTATAACAGCTTCTACGAGTCTCTACGCCAATAAATCACTCAAAGACAAAAATATCACTATCCGATACGATTTACCTATACAAAAAAAAAAACAAACCTATTATTAAAAACTTGAGATTTCCCATGTCACTGGTTGGTATACATATGTGTCGAATAGAGAACAGATTTGTAACTATGCGTTAGGCATCGCTGTCACTCAATTATCATCTTTACGTGAAGTTATTCGGATAGGAATGATAGCGAACTTGAATTTACAATCGTCCTACATCCGATTAATTCATACAAAAAAAAACAAACCTTTTTTTTTAAAGTTGAGATTTCGGAACACCAAACTTCTCACTTCATCTTCGTACTGGTTGGTATTTGGTATACATATAATTTTTCGAATAGAGAAAATATTTTGTAAATGAGCGTTGCGCATCGCTGTCACTCAAATAATTATCTTTATGTGAAGTTATTCGGAAAGGACTGATCGGTACACCAAACTTCTCACTTCATCTTCGTACTGGTTGGTATTTGGTATACATATAATTTTTCGAATAGAGAAAATATTTTGTAAATGAGCGTTGCGCATCGCTGTCACTCAAATAATTATCTTTATGTGAAGTTATTCGGAAAGGACTGATCGGTACACCAAACTTCTCACTTCATCTTCGTACTGGTTGGTATTTGGTATACATATAATTTTTCGAATAGAGAAAATATTTTGTAAATGAGCGTTGCGCATCGCTGTCACTCAAATCATTATCTTTATGTGAAGTTATTCGGAAAGGAATGATAGTGAGCTTGACTTTAAAATCGTCCCACAGCCGATTAATTCTCATACTTAAATACGTTGGATCGGATAATCGTTTATTTACAGACATGTAGAACCACTTTCACTTTGAATGTTCCTTTTGATGACTTTAATATTTAAATGATGTACAGAGAAATGCATAATCAATCAATCAAAGGAGACGTAGAGTACAAAATTGAGACAAATCAATCACGGTAGACAGAACACAAAATTGTGACTTAAATGATAGATGTGATAGGTAAATCTTTGACCAGTGTGGATGAATCTTATGAAACATGCAAGTGTCCTCCGGTCGGCGCGAGATGGCGCTGCAAGCGGATCCTGAGATTGCCCGCCCGAAGGGGAGATCTCTTTATTAATGCACGCCCGTACCCGACGCCGGCGCCGGCGACCTAACCAACTTTAAGAAAACTATCTCTAGTCTTTAGACGCGTCTCGCATCCTCTCATTTCATCCACGTTAAACAAGTAACAGTTTATTGCTAGACGAGAAATTCTCAGCGAGAAATATCTTTCTCATCCAAACTAGACAATTTTCAAGTTGTCCGCTCGAAGAAAATTACACGCTGCGCGTTGAAAACGTCCGTCCGGCGATTTTAACTTAAATACTGTCATTAACGAAATACAGTTTCCTCTATGAATACATTATTAGAGCTTTCGTGCATTGTATACTGGACTTGAGCGTTTGCGATTACGTGAATTTGAATAACAAACTTGTTATGTTCATCGTTAGCTAAATTTGTGCAGGTATGTAAATGCGAAGTGTTATGTGTACGCGCTGAGTGATGTGCTATGATAAATCTGAAGCGGACGCCTCCGAGCGTAGAACAATGGCTTCCTTCCCGGAGCGGCGAGAAAGTGACGCGTCGTGTTCCCCTCACTAGATAAACAACATAATCTCCTCGGAGCATCGCCACTTTACATGCGCATACGCTACTAACGTCACATTACTGAGAGAGTTACTTTATTACCGCAACAACACTTATTGATGTTCTTTTTGTGTGATAATGAGGCAGATCAAATTGTATAAAAATACAACAATAATAAACAATGCTGCAAATTGGATCGATATCATCGTAGATGGGCGATAATACTGTTCAGGAATAAAACAGTTTTAACAACAAAGAAAATACAAGTTCATTTAGAAACAAAACAAAATCCTAGAATAATGTAAGCTAAACAAAAGCAATGATTGTTTACTTCTATTTTCTGTTTTCACTCTTATAATTACAAACACAATTTTTAGTGTTAATTGCATTTCTAAAGAGAAAATAAACAGTGAATAAGCAAAGACAACTAATTTACACTCGGTCGACGCTGACGCCGCGCTGCGAGCGAAAATACATAAGTACCTACTGCTGGGCATAAGACACAGCATGGTCTCAAATCCCTTTCGCTACTTGCCTAATTTATCAAGTACTTATCGCAATCAATTCTATAACCAAACCAAATTCGGACGTGACCTGTTGCGTACATTATGGAAAAATGAAAATTAAAAAGCGACAGAACGTTTCTAGCATCTTGCTCAACAAATCTGCGTTGTCAAAGACAAGCGAACACTTTGCGAAACTTGTCGTGATCGCTTAACCACAACTTTCCGCGTCGAGTAATTTTATTATTTATACGCGCCCACTTACTGGCTGATATTTCAAATGCTTATTACATGCTGGGTTAGTGCATACGTGACGATATTAAGCCCGATATGGCACCGCACTATGTGCTTGCTGTTTACGTCACAAGCATAACTCTTAGAACTAGAAACTTTCTAAGTTTCTACTAAGTTAGAGTCCTAATCTAGCTTTTGTGGTGTCAACAAAATAAATCAACTTAATTTACCACTGGTGCTAAATACATGTTTACAAAAGCAATAATGAAAAGCCCAATATAGAATAGCAACAAATAAAACCACCAAGATAGTTAACCTATTTAAGGTAACGAGGTCATAAAATTTTACTGTTATAGTTAATTCCTGACCATAAAATTCCTGGGCGGCGGTTTATCAAGTAAAATTGACTTTATAATTTTCCCTATTATCAGTTTTTACTTCCACAAAGAGGTTACGGCAAAATTCTGCCGGCAAACTTGAGACCCTGTCGCTTACTATAAACTTGCCTTTTACTAAAGTGGCGGTGAGTTTCGATTATAAGTTGGTTCTATGGACAGGGCGCTTTACACTTCGCGTCCGTTACGCAGTGGTCGCGAGTAGGCTTTAAGAGAAATGTTAATGTATGCTGCATCAGGGATTTTTTGGGCATAGGAACTACTTCGAGGTAAGTTCATCTGGTATTGAACGAGGCCGCGGGCTCTCGGTCAGCTCGCCGCAAACTGGTTTCGTTCATTATCAAAAGTCAATAACTTTCCGATGCATTCCGAGTCATGGCCAAGTGTCCGTTCGATAACGTAATAAGTAAATGCGGTGTTATCAACCTTTGTTGAATGCAGAAAGCACGATGTTGTCAAATCTGTAGATGAATGCGATTGACTTTATAAGGTTCTACTTTCTTTCGATTTTGCGCAAGAAACTTTCGCCAAATCATTTATGTTGATCCTTGACGGGGTAACACGAAATTTCTCTTTAAATTCGCATAAGTGAAACAGAATTTTGTGTTCCGTAGCTAAAGTAGACATATTTTAATATCAGGGACGACCTAATCCCTAAGTTAACTGCACGACTAATTAGTAAAATACGTTCCCGTTTATTTTAGACTATAACTCATTTGTGCAATTAGCAAGATAAAACCCATTCCGAGAGCTTACGGCATACGTAAATTTAAGTATCCGAGTGCAATAATTTCTAACAAAACGTACGTACGGGCTCGGCCGGAATGTTTTACATTATAAAACCCAAAGTAAAACGAATAGTTTAACTTCCAGAAATAATGTAGTCGAGTTTAAAGTACTGTGGAATAGATTTAATAATGAAATAAATCATGGTAGATTATCATTTAGAATTAGAGCATATAAAGTCCATTCAAAGGCGTAATTAAGTTTTCCATATGTCACAATGGTAATTAACGATTGTTAATGTACACTAGCTCTCTATTATCCAAGGTTTTCTAGTGTAATTGCACCTAAGTACGTACCGTAATAGGTACCATAATGTAATAAAGTTTTCACAACAAATTATTTATTTGACACCTTTATAGAGTGTAAAGGTATTAATACTACTGATAACGCAAATTTAATTATAACTTCCAAAGGTGTTGACCTTTAGATTACACTTATGAGTAGGTAGTAATGTGTTTTATGGATCAATTTCTGTTTGTATTTCTAATAGCTCTAAGCAACTACGTGCATGTTCTAAGCATTTATAGAATTTATGACAATGACATTGCACACTTGTTTCGTTTCAGTTTCTGCTTGAATATCATGTTATGCTGCAACCGCATTTGCGTCTATCGTGACGAAATTTCACACAGTGATACAATACACGCAGATGTGGCCAACCATTATCGGCTATCGTCGCGATAGTTCGGGTTGCGTAGCACCTATGGCCCGAGTACATCAAAGGGTTGTAGCGTGCTAATTAGCGTGGCGCGTGATCGGACTACCGTTGTTCATTTGGACTGTCGTCTCCGGACTGCGTAGACGCATATAACCTTTCATATTTCGATACAGCAGCCTTAGATCCGCTTAATAAATATACGTAAACGGAAATTATTTTTAAAAGGGCGACAGTATTTCAGGGCATATAACTCTTGTATAATTCGGGGCTCGTGTCTAAATAATAGCATCTGCACGAGTCGAAGGTTAAGCTACGCTTGCCGCGGTCGGTTCGTGGATGGGTGACCATCCATTACATATCGAAACTCCTCCGCACCGCAGAAAGCACGTTAAACCGCTGGTCCCGGCTGTCATTCGTAGATCTGACAGTCGTTACGGGTATTTAGAAGCCTGACAACCAGTCTCACCAAGGGGTATCATGTTACCCAGTAACTGGGTTGTGGACGTCAGATAGGCAGTCGCTCCATGTAAAATACTGGTTTTCAGTTGCATCCAGTTACACTGAAAGCGACATAGTTGGGAAAAGGCTAGGCAGAATGTTAAGTCATGTACAATTAAAATTCTATTAGAAGTAAAAGTTTATACAAGAAGTTTAATGAGCGTTATTACAGTTTTATTACAGAAAGTAACTTACATTGATTTTACATTTTATTGCGATGCTACTTACTTACGGCTTTCTCTTGAAAGAGGAAGCAAACACTGTTATTATCGGAAGCAAATGTTTATTTGAAAATTATATGGTATTCACATAACTATTTTATTATTATGACTGTAATTGAACAATCGTCAAGGCCAGTCATGTGAAAACTATTGCTTATAAAACTTAAACTACTCTTGTAGGTATGCACATATAGTACTTTCCCAAAAATGTTGATGTTATTAGGTATTTTCCATTGAGACGGATATCTAAACACTTTTCCTCTGAAAACTTTGACCGTATTTTAATACATTCACGCATCACTTAAAAAAGCCGGGTAAGCGCATGACTTGCATCACCGTACAAGATTTAATACTTTTTTTTATACTTTAGTAAAAACAACACGTTTCTTATATGGACCCCCCCCCCTTTATTTTTTTAGTTTTATTTTATATCTTTGATTTGATGTTATAGCGGCAATAAAAATACAACATCTGTGAAAATCTCAAGTATCTACCTATTACGGTTCATGAGATACAGCCCGCTGACAGACAGACGGACGAACGGACAGCGGTGGCTTAGTAATAGGGTTCTGTTTGGCACCCTTAAAAATTATAGCAAATTTTAAGCATAATTTCTTAACACAAAACCTAAAACCACCTTCCAATCTGAAACCACACGATCAAATCAACATAAATTCTTGTTTACGGCACATACGGAACCCGACACAGTAATCTGATGCAATCAAAGTTTACAAAGTCGAATTGTAAAGTAACACCCGACTTAGAGACAAAACAGTTTCCTGATTAATCCCGTAAACAAACGTATTTACACACGGTGCACACGGAAAACCGGATCGGTAAGGGTTCTTGCACACTGAGTGCATTTGTCGATATATTTTTATGCCCGAAAATAAATACTTTTAACATTATTTTCACTTTTTATTTTGTATTTTATTTGACGAACTGTGTCCAAATAAACGTTATTCTATCTTTTTCTTTCTTTCTTTAAAGTAAAGGATCATCAGATTTTTTTATAAACTCGAAACTAATCTTCGATAATTATTTCGTTTCTGAAAATTGATGATTAACTAACTCATTACAGAGAATAGCTTAGGTAAGTAAGTATCTTGAATATTTTAAAATTAGCCTTTATAGCAAAAAGATAATGCGGTTCCATTTGAATTAGATAAAATTATAGACACGTCTTCTAGTCAAGCTAATAATTAATATTGACGTCCATGTTTATAAGAGCTATAATAAATAATGTTTAATGCACTAAAATACCTTCAAAAAATTAACCTATCAATACAGGCATCGGTCGGTACATCGCATTAAACAATGTAAAACCCACTATAGCTATTCGTTCGTGGTTATTTTCCGTTCCCCTTTCACAGCTATTCTTACAAAGCTTGCTTACTGGCGCGAACCTAATTGCGGCTAATCACACGAACAAAAATAGCAGCTAAGTACTAAAAGCCAGACAGGATCGATATCTTTATAATTGCTGCGGCTTCGACTTTAACGTGGTTTGGAAATTAGCCAATAATTATTATTGTTTGGGCTCATGGTCGTAATAGTGCAGGAAATACAATTTTAAATTAAATAATACATCCTTAAAACTATTTAGTGGCGAAACAGATCGTGCGTTTTGTATGTAGCGCTACGCTCGTAGCGCTTTATGTGTAGCGCTACGCGCGTAGCGTTATGTTACGTGAGTAGCAGTATGCGTGTAGCGCTACATGAGCGTAGAATTATGCTTGAAGCATTAAGATATTACACGTGGCTGGTGCCAAACAACCACTAAGCCATACTTTTCAATCATCTTTTATATCTTTTTTTTTTGTGTGGGAAATTATCAAATAACTTCTCCCGCTCTGGGTGGAGCGGGAGGGCGTGTCAGACTCTTATCATCATCTTAACATCTCTTAGCTACGAGTTTTACCTGATAAGTTTAGGAGTATTACCGTCCAAAACGTAAAGGAAAGGAACGCAATTCGGTTCCGATTTCCAGTTCCCGCTACTCCAGAACATTAAATCCTCTCTTTGTGGCCTCGCCTTTGCCCCGATGAGTTTGAGCGCCGTGAGATGCGTCGAGCTTGCAGTCAAAGCTAGGTATCACCGCGCTCGGTACACATAGCAAGAGCGCACTACAAATACTTTAATTCGCTCGCGTAGATCCGAGCAGCTAATGGTTTCACTGGATGTGGTTAAAATCGTACGGCTTTTTTTTTTGTTAATGGAGTTAGTCACTTGTTTTTATAGGGCTGATACCGTTACGAAGCTCAGACAATGTGCACTAGCTGGCTTCAAAAGGCTCAGTTTGCTCGTGCTATGGTGAATTCATGCTTTTCCTCCTTCTTGGAAAGTGACCCTTTAAATTTAATCCGTTCATGAGGTTAAATTAAATCATAATAGTGTAAAACGTTATTAACTTTGAATGGTTATATGTTTAGAGAATCGTGTCTCTGTTTCGTGAAAGTTTATGCTTTACTAAGATTAAACAAGAAAGTCTAACCTTCAGTTTAACCGCTTTCAACTCGTGTCTAAACAATAAAACAACAATTATTACTTAGACTTTAATATAATTTAACCATTTTCTTGGTTATATTATTATTTAATGATGCAAAACGTGCACAAAGTTCCGTTATTCATTTTGTAGCGTCCGCCATAGTTTCTACTTACGTATCTGCCATTCTAAACAATAATGAGCAAAAGAGTACTCTTAGCTTTTTATTGCTGTAAATGTGTAAAACAACAACGGAAACATATAAAATAGAAAGTAAATTACTTTTACAATCCACAACTAATGTTACGGAAACGCTTCACTGCAGGTTATTGTTGAAGACGGTTCTATTCTATATCACGCCTCGTTCTGTCTGAAGTGTTGGGCACAGGTATACCTATAGTACACCCAAATTTCGCCAGTGATGTTTAAGGCCGATGTAATAGGCGAGCCTATTGATATTAATCGGGGACAAATTCAGAGTCCGCTGCTACTGAGAAATTCCAGATCGAAAAACCCAATAACACTTATATTACTATTTATTATATTTATCAAATCTGTTAAAAGTCATGCCAAATGCAGTTGTAATTGCTTACCCGAAAGATCAACAGTCCTTCCTTGTCATAGCTACTTGTCGGCGATGTAATTTCCATCCCACTATCTCAAATCTTTTTTTTTTATTGCTAATTGATAGCTTATACAAGGTGGAGACGGCAATACGAAAATAAATGTCAAAGTCAAAGTCAAATCATTTATTTCTAATAGGCCCTTATAAGGCACTTTTAAACGTCAAAATATTACAAAAAAATTGAATTTATTCTAGTCGCCCCTTCCAAAAGGTAGTTTTCGCATGGAGAAGAATGGGCAAGAAACTCCACCGTTACTCTTTTTAAATGTTTACAATATTTTGTATAAGTACATTAGTTATATAATTATATGTGAGGACGATGCACCTAGCATAAAATTATTATACCACAATAGGTAAAAAACTTCGTATATCTAATAGTTTAGTCACTATATAGCTAGTCAAAGATTGGCAAAACCCATAGTCGGCCCATCACTATTATTTAGTATGTTTAAAAAAATCAAATTTTTAATTTCGATGATTTATTTGATAGTTTCAAAATACTTCTATTATGCATTAGTATTGCCAGTATTTTCATTTACTATGTCTCTCACATTACGAGCATTGTTTTACGCGTTTCTATTGAAAAATAGCTCCTATAATAAATAAGGCTAATTCCTAGCCTTAGTTTTTCAGGTACATGCAAACCGCTTCCGTATTCTCTACGTCGTTGTTCGAAACGTTACCAAAGCGAAGACTAAAACGTGTAATGCGTTTGTTAAACAAAGCTTCACGTTAGTTGCAGTGTTAATTAATGTCCCCGTCTCGGTTCGCGAACCCTAATAACTAAAATGTACTGTAAACGTAATGTACGTTTAATGATATTGTAGTGAAACTGAGATGTTTACTGTATTACCTAAATTATTCTATCATAGGTGATATAATTTTTGAAAAAAGAACTTACATATCGTAAAACAAACAACCTTCCAAAAAAATACTACAAAGTTAAAAAGTAACTTTGATTTCGGAAGTCGGTGTCTTTGGTTTTAACCGACTTCCAAAAAGGAGGAGGTTCTATGTTCGTAGCGTATGGATGTTTTTTTTTAAATGTATGTCCACCGATTTTGAAAATCCATTTTTTGTTTGAATGGGCATGCTCTCGAGATTTATTTTGCAAAGTCGGTGGCATAAAACGAAAATTCGAAATCAAAGACACCGACTTCCGAAATTAAAGTAATTTTTCACTTTGTAGTGTTTTTTGGAAGTCGGTTGTTTTTTTTTTGTCGGACTTGCACATCGTTTCCGTACCACCGTACAATATTTAACACTACATTTTTTTTAAATATGTGTTTTAGTAAAATAAACACATTTCTTGTCCCCTTACATTTTTATATTTATTGATTTTTATTATACACAATCTATGAATATTTCAACTGTCAACTCGCTGACAGAAGAACGGACAACGGACCCTATTACTAAATAGGGTTCCTTTTGGCACCTTTCTGGTACGAAACCCTAAAAAGTACGATAAAAACTACACAGAAAAGAAAAAGCTTACAAAGCAAAATCTACTATCGAACAATGAAATAACTTGTTAATTAAAATATCTTTAGATAATTTGAGGTAGTCCATGTTTCCCCAGATAAAGTACAGACAGGTGGAAATGTTAAAGGTAATAAACCCTAAAGTTTCCTTCAGAAACAACGGTTGAATCATGTTACTTTATAATTAGTATCACGGTATCTATCTGTATTTTAACCAAAATCCTATAGTATTAAACGAGCAATATTTGTATATATATATATAATGTCGGTGCGAGACGAAGGTTTCAACTAACTAACTAAGGACCGATGCCTGCCGGGGTTGCGGAAAACTCATTTGATAATATACCATCCAAAAAAAAAAAAGCCCCGTTCGCTTCGACATATATATATTTGTAATCAATCACGTTCTCGAAAACGGCTCTAACGATTTCGATGTAAGTTGCAATAAAGGGGTTTACACAGAGCTCGGTCGCCCAAAATTTAGAATAAGATGGCTACCTTAGATTAATGACATGGTAGCATGGAATTAGTAAGTACCTACTATCATAGCAGCATGGAATTAGTATGTACTATACATGGAATTAGTATGAAATTTCCTATACTATTAAATGAGCATTCTCTATTTTTGCTAGAGCAGAGCTCGGTCGCCCAGGTACTTATTACTGTCAGGTAATTGTTTACCGTTTGTAAGTTGAAATTAGTAGCTAACGTAAAAAAAACTTAAAGGGACTAGTCAAGAAGAGTAGAAATGGCAAGAATACACATACATACATAAACTCATGCTTTGTTTCCGTGGAGGGTTGGCAGAAATTACAGCACGATCCTTAGATACCTACTCCTCTTCTGTTATTGCGAGAATGTGGTTGATAAAAGAATTATGGGGTTTATGTTGGATGTCATTTTTAACTGAGTTAAAAAAGGGGGAGGTTATATGTTCGTCTTCATCTGTATGTAATTTTTTTAAATGTATTGTCATCGATATTTTCATCAATTGTGGACCGATCTTGAATTTTTTTTTTTTTTTTAAGTATACTCCTAAGGCGATCCCATATAAAGGTCAAGTTCTTTTTTTTTGCGGTTATGTCTTACTAGTTTACATCGGGCGCGGGCGCCTAAAAGTCCACAACTGCCTACTCTTTCGAGATCTATAGACGTGAATATATACATAATGACAGTTAATAGGTGTGAATTGCCAGGTAAGATAAATGTTACTAAAGCCACACTGATAACCTATGAACCCTTGGCCTTTTAGAGGCGTGTGTGTCATCTTGTGTCAGAATCGTGAGATAAACGAGGCATGAAACGCCAAAACCTTTACGTTCATGTTTGCATATTAATTTCGTACGTCGTTAAGGTTAATTAATGCTATTAAGTTGATATTAGTCTAAAAATAACATGTCTTAGAACCAATAAAGATGTTTAAGGAAAGAAAAAACAGAACACAGAGATTATTCACACTATCTGCAATTGTAACAGTTCGTTAATTTGGAAAGTATATCGATACAAATAAAAACAAAGCCTTTGTGATAAAAAAATCGTCATAGAATGGAAAAAAGATGGAAAAATATGATAGATACCTACTTATAAATCATTTTATTAGAAGCTTTTGTTTCCACAGACATTCAGAGTAACAATATTTATCAGACAAAGCTTTTTCGTACATTTTTCTGATACCAAAATAGCCCTCAATACCTGTCAAGGCAATACCAGTAATTGAATTAAATAATACAAAACTTCGGAAACAATAAAAAAAACAGCAAATCACTGTTTTTTTTTTAGTCGACAAAAGTTTTTCTGTCTGTTTTTGTTCACCATCTTCGTGAGAAAATGCTATGACTGTGCATGACTGTACTGTAACTACGTGCAATACCGGTTTCACTATCTATGGAACCTTCTGGAATGCATTGTGAACTTTAATAGATTGATTTTAAAGTTCAATGTTGCATGTGATTTATGTGGAGTCTAAGAAGTTGTAGATGACTAGGTATGCTCTATAGGTACCTAGTTGAGCACAATAGTTTTTTCGACAAAAAATCCTAAAAATAATTAACTGTCGGGTTTCTTTTTGTGTTGCTGTTGTTCATGAATGATGGTCATTGCTTACCGCCAAATGACCAGCAAGGTCTTTTTCCTGATATTCTATTAAAAAAACAGAACCACCAAAAAAAAAAATATATATATAACTGTGCCAATTTGCAAAGGAAATGTTGAAAATTGTGGCCACAATGGCCTGAAATTCAGGTACTTATTTAAACTTTAAAAAACAAACTTTGTTGTTGTTGTAGGTAATTATAATTTTGAAGATGAGAAACCTGCGTAGCCAGATTCTTTAAGACAAATAGTAAAGAAAACATCAGTCCCATCACCTTCAAACAAAAGGTCAGGAGTGTTATTGAATCATTAAACATTGACATTGCCAAAACATTATCACTCAACTTTCATAAAAACCTAATGACGTCAGTCAAAATCTCGTTGCGGATACATACAATTACAAACGATCATTAATCTTTTATAATAACCATATTAGTTCGAAACCAGACCTAATTATTAACCTTCCATAAAACACAAGCAGTAATTAATATCTAAGCCAAATAATTATCTGTAAACCAACAATGAGGAAACATACACGTAAGTTACAATTAGTTAATGTCAAAACTCACAAAAGAACTGTCAAATTGTTGTAAGTTTCAATTAGGTATGCACAATGCACATGACAAGTATGTTTTGGACAAAATAGTCCATTTATCTCTGTATCTTGTACAAAAGTTCTAGGTTGAGCCTATTTCCGTAATATACGACAATTTATGGGGAGTGCCCTTCGTAACACTTTCAGTTGTCTGTCACGGCACTCTTGGCTTTGAATTGGACGTAAACATGGACGTAAGTTATGACTCGAAATGCATACGATCACGACTACTCCTAGATGTTGTTTTTATTGTGGTGTAAGTTATAAAACAAGAGAGCAATTAAGTTATTTAAAACGTTCCTGTTTGGATAACTGTGTGCTTCCAAAAAATTCGTTTTTTTTTTGTTTTGTAAAAAAATATCCTTTTGCTTATTTTATAAAGTGCAATGTCATATAACTGGATTTAAAAAGACTTCCTCGAACAATGCAATTTCACAAAAAGCATTCAACCATGACTTATTAAAAAACAAAATTTGCGCGCAAAAGAACATTCTAGTTGAAGTTTCTTGCTAGGATAATCAAGGCCATAAGGAAAAATAAAAATATAATACAAGTTACAATCGCTACCTCTCACACTTGGACCACGCGCGGTCACCGCTGCGGATCACGATTAGGGTCAAGCTTCAAGGTCTACCGTTACATAATTCTTCAAACATTTCGTTCTATAATCGACACTATATCGATACCTACTCGACTACATTGTATACCAACACTTTTTGATCGATTGATCGACACTACAATAGAGAATAAAAAAAAGGAACAACTCGTTTTCGTTCAACCAGCGAATCAAATAAGTCATTCAACTGTTTGTTTACTTTTTACCTTCATAACTTTGCGTAGTTTTGACAATAGAAAATAAATGCAAAGGAGTTATTTGGTTGGCAAGTTTCAATTAAATAATATCAATTGAACTGTTTATAAAACGCACCGCCTTTTCAGTTAAAGACAATTTAAAAAGCAATAAGTACACCGTAATTGTACACCAATACCCACATTGGTGTAAATTATAATAAAAGTTGAGTCACATAACAGAGGATTTCAAATAGTTCTTTTTTTTTTGGTTTGCCGTATTTAAATTGCTGTGTATAATTTACAAAAATAGGAAAGGACCGTATCATTACTATATTATGTGATTATACAATTTTAAATTATGTACATAAGTAGGTACTCGTAATGACTAAAAAAAACCTATGCAAATTGCAAACATAAACATATTCAAAATGTATTAATAAATTCATATTTGCGTGCTTCACAATCACGACAAAACACTATTTGCACACAAATATTTGGAAACATAATTTCAAAATAACCGAATATTTTATAATTCCTCATTGTCAAAAGAAAACCATTCACTGTTCAGACCTTTTAAGTGTCAACCTTCAAATGCTTATTCAATTCCATAAATAGTTTGAAAACTGTTAAGCGGTAACTTGCATAAATTTTTCACAATAGCATCGTGACTAAGGCACTCGACTAACTTCCAAAAATATCGGTTCTATTGACTTGCAATAACTTAGACATTTACTTTAGGAAATCTAACGAAACAAACCCAGAGCACCATACACAACAGATTTTATTCAAATATAATATATATCTCCATATTGAGAAATCGTTTATTTGAGACATTTGTCTTCCCCCTGTTATTGTCCCACTACAGAACAAAAGCGTCTTCTCATACAGAGAAGGCACGAGCATTGATCACCACTCACACCTCAGCGATTTCAGACTTTTATTAACTGTAAATCCAGGTTTCCTCACTATGTTTTCCTTTACCGATGCCTGTAGTTTCCAAGATAAACTCGGTGTGCGTAGAGGTTGGTTTTTCGGTAAAATTGGTTTTACGAAACTCTATCTCTAAAGGTAATTGGGGGGTTAAAGTTCGTAAGCAACTAGTTTAGTAAACATTGAGAATATCTAACAAAACAACTAATTAGTCAACAGCACAGATTGAATCCCATAAATTAATGTGAAGTCGTGACTCGTACGTTATTTCGTACAACACACGATACCGTGACAGTTTCGACCTATTCATGTAATCAATTAGAAAATGTATTCAGTAATTAAACATGAGCTAGCCGTATTTGCGCTTCACTGAAGTACGCAATTTTTAATTGTTGTTCTATCGTAAAGATGTAACTTTAATTTAGGTAAGTTAGAGGGGGGTGAAGCGTTTAACCAAGTAGAAAAAGCCGGGAAAGTTCGGCAAAATATGTTTTTGGACAATACCTAGATTTTCACAAAATCAACTAACGTCAAATAATACTAAATCAAGGACGGACCAATACATCTCTATAGCGCAATCTACATTTGGAATATCTGAAGCGCTGATACATTCCAATACCCAATTGATTTATATTGTTCGATAACAATCGCAAATTTACACTGCGTGTTTATCAAAATAACTATCTATGGGAGGCGGCACAATCAAACATACCCTCTGTAAATATCGTAAATATCACAATATATCACCTTGATATTTGCCTGCTTTGTGTTCTTCTTTTATAACCTTTTACTGCATTATAATGAACAAAAGAATATCAGAGTACGAATTTCAAAACAATAAGGACGTGTTTGAAGGCAGAGTTAGCATTGAAATAGTAGGTATACTTGTAAAGAATTGCTTAATTTTAGTGAAACTTCGCCTTAATTTAATTAAATAAAAATTTCGTTATACATTATTGTAAAGCCTGATTTCTTATTGCAAATAAACCGATATTAGAAACCTTTAATTAGCAGTGCGTTATTTTAACAATTAATTCTCTAGTTACGTAAAAAACTAGAAGAATGATTTAAATAATTCGTTTGACATGAAATCAATTATAAATAATGACTAGTAGCTTTCATTAGATAATCTTCAACACTATTAACACTATCATTAAACTCGTTTATAATATATAAACAAACCATAATAATAATAGTTCCACGTTCAAATGACAAGCACACCGATCAATTAAGTATTATTAGACATTTTGAGTTCATTGTCAACGAATGACCCTCTGTACTGAGTGCCACCAAAGAATTCAGGCCAGTTATTGAACATAATCACGATAACAGCTGATAGCCCACAAACACAAGCACATTTAGCAAATGACCTGTCACAGGGACAATTGATTCATGAATTTAATTTAGATACGAGTGGGCCAGTAACTGTATTGGCCAGTAGCCAGTTCTTGTCATTAATTTCGATACTCGTTTGATTAATACCGCTTTGTTTGAACTTGTATTGTAAAACAAAGGGCACGCGAGCATTTAATCATGTAATTTAGATCTGATATGAAAAAAAAGGCTCGGTGTGCAATTATATTTTATTGGAGGTTGTAAATAGAGAGCTTTAATTTGATGGCACGTATTGCTCATACACGGTTTTCCCTTTGCTCCTAGAGTGCCATTTAAGGAGGGATTTGAAATGGTTTTCATACCAGAAGCATTTAACATAATTATGTATTTATGATGTCATGGAATTTCATAAAGACTGTTTGATTAATAGGGTAAAAACATACTATTCTTCTTCTTTCGTCATCATCTGGCTAACCTTTTCCCAACTACGTTGGGGTCGGCTTCCAGTCTAACCGGATGCAGCTGAATATCAGTATTTTACATGGAGCGACTGCCTATGTCACCTCCACAACGCAATTACTGGGTAATACGATACTCCTTGGTAAGACTGGTTGTCAGCCTTTCGGGCTTCTGACGACCCGTAACGACTGTCAAAGATCCACAAATGACATTCGGAACCAACGGTTTAACGTGCTTTCCGAGGCATGGAGGAATCTCGATATGTAAAGATGATCACCAATCCACGGACCAACCCCGGCAAGCGTAGCTTAACCTGATGGATCGACCCGTGCGGCTGTTATTACTTAGCCACGAACTCCTGTTCTTCTTCTCTCGTCTCGACCCTACATCTATACTAAATAATTAAGCTGAAGAGTTTATTCTTTGTTTGTTTGTTTGAACGTACTAATCTCTGGAACGTCAAGTCGGATTTGAAAAAAACTTTTTGCATTTGATAGCCCAATTCTTGAAGAAGCCTATAAACTACCCTTACGACCCGAACAAAAAGAAAAAAAGTCAGAGAAAACGCTAAGCGAAAACGAAATAATAGCGCGGGCAGGCAATATGATGCGGCGGGGTGGGTCGAGGAAAACGTCAAGTAGAATTAGAAAAAAACTTTTTGCATTTGTTAGCCCAATTCTTGAAGAAGCCTATAAGCTATTTAACATTACGCTAGGATCGTTACGAGCCGAGCAAAAAGAAAAAAACTCAGAGAATACCACAAGCAAAAACGAAATAATAATAATAATAATAATACCATTTATTTCAGGCGACAGTGGCCCATAGAAAAATACCTTAACCTAAACATACATATTTTAATATAAACAAAAACTTGTGTTAATAAATAGGCTTAGACTATGTTAGTAGAACTTCATTTTGCACTAGCTAGACTTTGTGCTGTCCTGTGGAACTTGTCCGCGGAAGCGACGGAACACCACATCCTGCGGCCAAAAGTCCTCTTCCATGACGAGGGGCAGATAACAGTTCGGTACTCGCACGACGAACGCCTTGAAGTTGACGTTCCGGTGCGATTCTAGTAACTGCACCCTCGGCATGTACCTCGTCTTTTGGCGCACGTACTCCACGATGTCCTCCACCTTAGTGGTGTAGTGCAGGCGGGAGATGTACACTGGTGTGTTCGGCTTTGCGGCACGCAAGCTCACTTCGGAGTCCATAGGAGCTTTGCCGCAGCGGTTCTTGTTCGTTCGCGATCGGCGCTTCATAATAGCGCGGGCAGGCAATATGATGCGCGGGGTGGGTCGAGGAAACAAGAAATTTTACGCGGACGAAGCCCCGCCCATTTTGTAACGTTATCTGTGGTTATAACTGTCAAGACCCGCGGTTTGACATTGACGCGCGCTTCACGTCATTTTGACATAAGCAAAAATCAATTTTTATAATTAATATATTTTGAATGATTATGTTGGTTAGTTGACGAGTATATCCTACAGGCCATAAAATGAGCCGCGTAAGTCACCTGACACACGCACCCATATCGTCAAGCCCCATTGAGTCACATGTGAGTCAGGTGACTCTCATGAGAGTCAGTGACGACGGTTTGGGACGTAAGTGTCTCTCATGTATTCATTAATTCACTCACAGATAATGCATAGAATTAGAATTAGAATTTCTTTATTTTACATAAAATATGGTACATAAAAGGTCTTAAATATAAAAGATTCCACATATTTTGCTTACTTACATAATTCAGCATGCAAAAAATACCTTATAATAAAATTATACACAAAACCACTTCAATTGTTAGATACTATTGAGATCATGAGGTAAAAAGTAAGAAATAAAACGAATTATAAAAAATAATTTGAAATAAATAAATTATATTACCCACTACTTACTAGTGAGATCATATTTCGAACTTTGCTTATAATTTAAGAACTCACTTATTGTATAGAACGCATTAATAAAGAGCCATTTCTTAAGTTTCTTCATAAAGTAGTTTAGTGGCAGCTCTCTGATCTGTTTGGGTATGTGGTTATAGATTTTGACAGACATATTGTAATAGTTGTTCTGAACATAGCCTAAAGCGATTGTTCTAGAAGCATGAAATTTTGCACAAGAGCTCCTTATGTAACGAAAATGAGCCCAAAGGACGGATTTTTGAAAATTCGTCCTTTAAAGGGGTTAAAGTGGGGATAAAAGTTTGTATGGAAGTTCATTATTTTGCCGTTGGGTAATCCTATTGGGGGCACAGCTTCTGTTATAATAAAAGCTCATGCCCTGCTAAAAATATTAACCAGCCAACAAAGACGTAGCGGGGCTTATTATTAATTTATTTATACACTAGAAAATACATAGCAAAATATTAATTTAACACTACAAAACATACAATGGGCGGCCTTATCGCTTTCTGTGATCTCTTCCAGGCAACCGTGGAATGGGCAGCGATTGCGTGGACATATAAATGGGGTTGTCATTGGTGAAAAATAATAAGCTTACTGTACAGGGTGCGCCAGACGTACATTTAAGTAGGAAGGTAACTACCATTGAGTCTGTCCTATGAACCATTCCATTCATTTCGTAATCCAGCAACAAAAAAAACCCAGAGCTTTTCGCAATTGCCATAACCATGCAATGCTTATATTGTCACAGCAAGAACAATAGTACATCTACCCACACTACTTGCCACACTGTATGCGAATAGGGGCGTACGCGCATGTTCTACATTCGTTCTGCGGCTGGCCTGCGCGTCTGGGGTCAATGTTAAACAATTAAATAATAAACGTACATCGTAATTGATGTAACGAATTGCATAATAATAAAATTCATTGTTTACTGTTAGTTATTTATTTTCCAAGTAGATATTATTCAAGGCAGTCGTATAGTTAAAACTATAAAACAATATTTTGTAAAGGTCATTTATATCACCGTGCGTACTGACTTTTAAAAGTAAACTTTATCATTGTGCATCCGGCCATTCACAAAAAGTTCAAAAATAAATAGTAGTGATGGCCCGACTATGGGTTCTGCCAATCTTTGACTAGCTAAAATGACAAAACTATTGGGTGTATTTGATAGAATTTTATATGCAGACTGAGAACGTCATTAGAATCTGCCCAACTGTCGATTTGCCGTTAAAAGTCTATAACAAAAAAAATCTATTGTGTCTCGTTAGTGACAGGTACGCTCATAAACGAACTTATATATATTCTTGTATTGTCGTCGGCTCCTTGTATAGTTCAAGAGTTAATACTGACGTGCCGTTGACCGTACCATCTCAATTACCAGCCTAAAGCTAAATTGCTCTAGCTGGTAATTGGCAGCGCCTTGCATTGATAAAGTATCAATGCAAGAAGCTGCTTTAGTCACCAACCTGAGTCGAGACAATACAATGCTCGCCTTGAACACTGCCAATACCCGACTAACGTTACTGCTTTTGTGTACCGTCGTTTATGTAATGTATTAGTTAGTAGCAATCTCTCAATACGTTGAAGCGTGGATATCGCCTATTGTCTTTAGCAGCTGTAACGCCTAATAAACCTCTCAAAAGATTTAGTAATTGCCGCCTTTGATTACGTCTTCTGAATGCTAAAGCTCATTCTAGAGCTTTCGAGAAACGTCACTTCTGACGGCTGTTAATTAGTTCTCGTTACCCTTGAAAAAGTATTTTGAAACAAAAAAAACATTTACTTGAAACGCCGTAGGAAATATGGAAATATATATATGTATGCTCAAAATACTGTCATTGGTAGGATATTAAGAAATTTTAACAAGAAATTCTCTCATCTTGATATATTTAACACCAAAAAAGGTGAATTCATGAAACTTTTAGTGACTTCTGTATGCGACGAATTGACTAATAATTCTAAATAGAACTGAATTAAGTAATTCGTGACCATACACCATTACAACTCCTCACACACACACTCTTACACACCCACCTACACAGTCCTACACACCCACCCACACTGCACCCTTGGATATGCTGAGAAGGTACTAGCATCCTGTTTGTTTCTGATGCATGTATATTAGATTGTAAATCCGTAATTGCCTGTAATATTAGTTTATTTATCCTAATGAATTTGTTCGAGTGAGCTGTGGATTTTGTGAATAAATAAATAAATAAATTACCAAGTTAAGTACCTAATTCAATAATGTATTAACTATTTCCAGTGTTGCTTAAACTCAAACTTAAAACGGTTGTTTGATACATTTAGGTGCTTCCTCTATACGTATGTCATTTAAAAGATCACTATGTTTCTTCGGTCTAATTTCATCTCAAAATAATTCCAAATCAATTTACTCATGTTCTAAGAACCTATCTTCTAACATAGAAATAAGGAATACTTATTCAAGTCAAAAACAAATTGTGTGCGGGCTGTGCTGGGGCGGCTACTGCAGATGCACAAACGGTGGAAATATATGTATACGTTTCAGTCGTTTGGTGTTAAAACACTAGGGCCGTAGGGTCCGAGCGCTCATAGAGTATTTCGTGACATCGCCAAGCGGTTGGCCAACTCTTCACGTGTCCGAGGGCTGGCTTATTTTTATGCCAAAGAATTGCCATTGCCATCCAACGTGGCAATGCTGCCAGCCTTTTGGGCACTTTCACTTTACCATTTGACAGTGACGCGGATGAATATAACAAATAAATATAACATAATAAATGGGGAAGAGCTCATTCTCTTCCCCATTTTTTATATACAACAACATAACATCACGCCTGTAATCCCCGAAGGGTTAGGCAGAGGCGTACCTATAGTACACCCACTTTTCGCCAGTCATGTTTAAGTCCGGGCTGCCACTAAGAAATTCCAGATGTAAAAACCCAATAATACTTTGCCCGCCCGAGATTCGAACCCAGAAGCTCATGCTCAGCTCAGTAGCGCTAGCAACCAGTAAACCAACGACGCAGTCTTTTCTTTTTTTATATACTTATTATGTTCTTTTTTATATATACTTCTACATAATATATATAGTTGTGCCTTGTGATTACAAATTAGCGCCTACCCCGATACTATCTAACAATTGTATCGAATCGTGTTTATTAGTTGTCTCAGTAGCGGCTATCGGCGGCGAAATCTTAGCCGTATATTAATCTGTTATCTTAATGACTTACTGTACAACAATTAGATACTTCAACAATACTATAAAGTAAGTATCTAGACAATTCGGTTTATTTGGTTCATTAAACTTTTGGCGCCAGTTCGATTTTTTACTATAGTTTGACCGAGACCGCTGTACCGTGCCTTAGGAATGCGAGGCGAGGCGGAGGATGGCGTTAATAAATGAGCGGCGTGATGCCGTGAGCGTTGATGAATGAGCGGCTACACACACACATAAACGTAGCCAAAATGACTGAAAAAAAAATGTTGGCGTAATATTAGAAATAATACTGTGATCTGTTATTAACAACACAACACAAATAGTGGTACCGAAAGAGCCTATTAGTAAAGAATAACAATACAAAATAAGTTTAAAAATAAATCATCATCTGCCTAGTCTTTTCCCAACAATGTTGGGGTTGGCTTCCAGTCTAACCGGATGCAACTGAATGTATTTTTATGGAGCAACTGCCTATCTGACCTCCACAACCCATTTACTGCGTAATACGATACCCCTTGGTAAGACTGATTGTCAGACTTTCGGGCTTCTGACGACCCGTAACGACTGTCAAAGATCTATAACGGCTTAACGTGCTTCCCGAGGTAAGGAGAGGTCTTGGTATGTAAAGATGATCACCCAATGTAACTTAACCTGATTGATCGACCCGTGTGGCTGTTATTACTTAGCCACAAGACCCTCCAACTGTAATAATAAATAATGGGTCTGCAATAGTAAAGTAACTCAGTTCCACTCAAACAAATAGTAAATGTATCAGTTACTAGTTACATAATAAAGGTCAAAGGCTGACAATCCAAAGCAATGAGCAAATAAGTATGACTAAAAATATCCTTACGTACTTCTAATCCGATCTATTTAAATTTATTCGCAACTGTACCTGTTGATCCGGCATTCCAGTCATGACATTTGACATGAACCTTGAAACGCAGTGCCATGAAGGTTTGTCCATCTGTCGTGACCCGACATTGTCTCGGCACTTGACAGCGCCCTCTATTGCTCAACACGACATTAATTATAATTCATAATACATTACCTTAATGAAGTTACAAAATTGGATAGTAGTCCGCAGTAATCGAAACTGGGCTGTGGGACCGTAAACAAAACATATTACAAATCTTTTGATTAAACCTCCAAGGGTATTCTATTAGACTACGAATGAACAATCGAATTCAATTTCAAGTAAGTCACTTTCCAATGAATCGATTTCCGACGAAGTAATGCTAGTTTCGAATAAAGACGTTGAGAAATCTGAATAGCTAAGTTATGAAACATTGTCGTACCAACTACTTTATTTTCTGTGTATTTAATAAATACATATTTGCCGTCTGTAAATAAGAAATAAATGGTGTCTGAGCTATGTCTCGTTGTACTTATAACTGTATCTATTTATCAAAGCATTCCAAGTTTCAAAGTTTTCTCTCGTCTCTTTCAGCTTCACCATTGGTAAGGGAAGTTTGCTCCAGTCACTCTCTTATATCATTTTACTGACAACTAGCTTTAAACCGTGACTTCATCGGCGTGATCTTTCTTGTTTTAACATAAAATATATTCTACTAGCTGTGCGTAAGGGGTTTCACCCGCATAATTCTCGAGCTTATAAAGGGATCCTAAAGGGTATCTTATTTCCTTCTCCAGGTCATGTCATGGTCTACCCATGTGTCAAATTTCATCTAAATCCGTTCAGCCGTTTTAGCGTGAAAGCGTAACAAACAAACGAACAAACTCACTTTCTCATTTTTAATATTAGTTAGGTTGACACTCGGCAATACTGTAGTTTCTCATTAATGAAATAATTTTGGGATTTCGATCAGAAGTTACAAAGATTACCCCGGACATACAAACTCACAAATTTTACATCTTTATAATATTATTATAGTACTAGCTGTGCCCCGCGGTTTCACCCGCAAAACATCGTGGGAACATCGAGATAAAAAGTACCCTATGTCCTATTCCAGGTCATGGTCTATGGTGGTAGACCATGACCTGGAATAGGACATAGGGTGTGCGGATATAGGCGTGTGCCAAATTTAATCCAAATCCGTTCAGCCGTTTTAGCGTGAAAGCGTAACAAACAAACAAACACACTTTCGCATTTATGACTTTGGTTCATGTTTGGTTCGTTATCCTAAACTATTCAGCGAGCAATATTTGTAATCTCGTTCTCGAAAACGGCTCTAACGATTTCGATGAAAGTTGCAATATAGGGCCTAAAAATCGATCTAGCAGATCTCAGATCTGAGAAAATTCGTTTTCTCCGTATTTCCACACTAGTAGAGCTCGATCGACCAGGCACTAAATACTTATACTATAACTAATAAGGGCTGCACGGAAATTCTTAATCATTGTAAGTATTTTAATATAGGTACTGGGTTTCATTTATATGCAACGAAAGAAAAAGGTAGAAGAAAACGTAAAGGTCGGGCACAGGTCGAACAAAGAAAAATGTTTTCGCCTTGTTCCAACGACGTATTTAGATATTTAATTAAACCTGCTTCATAAATTTCTTGTTTCTTTCTTTATAAAAATAAATAATCATGGGACCGATACCAAAAAATAAATTAACTTTTTAGGGTTCCGTACTCGAAGAGTGCTAAACCCTACTCCTACGTCCGTCTGTCTGTCTGTCAGCGAGCTGTATCTCATGAACCGTAATAGGTAGATATGCATGTATATTGCCGCTGTAACAAAATGCAATATAAATTAAATTAAATTAAAAATTAAAGGGAGGTCTCCATACAATCGGTGGGGATCTCTCGCGTCCGGCCCTAGTCCAGGCCATGGTACGGAGCGAGAGGGCATGGGAGGCCGTCACCTCCTTCTGCGAAGCAGTAATGCTCGCGAAGGAGGAGGCAGAACGCGTGAGGGAGAGGCAAATTTCGCGCCCGGGCCACCGTAGGCGCGGGCTTGCGGACGGTGAGCAATGGGTAGCTCGCCGTCCGATAAGGACCAGGCCCGGGTCGACGGCGCGTTGTGTTCCACGCGCGCCTCAAAGAGATGTCAGCACAACGGAAGGGGTCCGATAGGACCGATGCCTGCCGGGGTTGCAGGAAATTCCGAAAGGGATACCGTGGCCCCTGGCAACGTAAAGGCAACGGAAGGAACACGGGTGGGTTTTAGTCAGTAAGAGTCTGACACGCCCTCCCGCTCCACCCAGAGCGGGAGAGGTTATTTGATAATTTCCCACCCAAAAAAAAAAAAAAGGTCTCCATACAATAAACTTTTGATTTTGAAAAAATATATTTAACTCTGGCATGTGGGGTGTCGTTGTCGAGAGCTCATTTAGTAGAGAACATTTTTTTTTTGGTCTTCATATATTATGAAATAGGGGGCCGTAAAAGTTGTCAGTTTTAGACCATTTTTGTACGAGCTCTATCCCAACAACTATACAAGGAAGGAATTTCATACTTCTGTATATCATGCACCATATTATTGTATTTGTTGATTATAATATGTTTATATGATTCATAAGGATTTTCGGCAACTGCAAAAATAACTTTGTAATTCATAGTATCATTATGAAATACAAATTTATTTTTGCGTGAAAAATAATAATATTCTTTGTTTAGTATTTTCATTTTTTAGCTAAATAATTTACGGTGGTACGTAACCCTATGTGTGTGCGACTCGCACTGGGCCGGTTTTTTGTTTTGAATGCAAGTTTATTTAAATTCTAAATGACTTCGCTTATTTGGGTGCAAATTCTCAGAATCATGAGTATTCATGAGATAACATCGTATACTTACATCTTATTTACGTAATCTTTGTTTACAAATACGATTAACATTATAGTACAGGATGTCTCTCAAACGTAGTGGTTCAAAGGCAAATGGGGTAAAGTGGTGGTGGCCTCCTATCATTTAAAAATTTTAAAGTTGGGATATTCTTAGTTCAGAAAATTTCGCTAATTTATTTATTTTCAATAAATTTTACGCTTTCACTTCGATTTTTCGACCCTGTGTGTGTGTCGTCAAAAACGAAAGAAAAAAAAACACATGTATCGAAAGTCACGTCTAAATGTGTAAAATTTAAATACGTATTCAAACAAATTTAAACTCAAGTATTTAAATGTGTACTTTCCATAAGCACATCAATCTGCTTTTACCCTAAAAATATCTCATTAGTTCAAACAAATTAGTTTTTTTTAGGGTTCTGTATCTGAAGGGTACCACGGAACCCTATTACTAAGCCTCCACTGTCCGTCCTTTATGAAATTTTCCCAGTCTAATTATCAATAATTAAGGTACTTTTTAAAGCTGTGTGCACGTACTCGGTACTACATTTTTGTTTAAATCTGGGCTTAGAAAGTTTCGCTAAAGTTTCATAAAAAGTTACAAAGGACAGATAAAAATAAGATCTGAAGCAGGGTAGAACCACACTGAACGTAAATAGGAACATAATCTTGTACCTACACTATCAAGGTATCTTTTAGCCAGATTTGAACTCGCTATGGCGAAAATTTTGTTCAAGGGTCGAAAAATCCAAATGAAAGTGTAAAATTTCTTGAAAATATAATTTTCTGAATTGTTTAAAATATCCCAATTTTTTTTTTTAATTATATGTGGCCACCTGCGCTTTACCCTATTTGCCTTTGGACCACTACGTCTGAGACAACCTGTATAAGAATAAAATCAACCAGAACAAAAAGTCTTAACAATTTTTTGCACCTTATGATTAATAACAGTTAGCTTTAAACAGATTACGTAATAAGGATAATCTTTGAAAAGGCGTTGCAAATCGTGTATCTTTTTGCTTAATTAAACGTGTTTGGTTAGCAAAAACCAACCAAACCTACTTTGATGTAAGCTCTTATTTTAGCCCCTTTAAACATCGTGAGGACCGCGGCATGCCTGAGAGATATATCTCGAAAAGCAGAAGAAGAAGCCCCTTTAATGATTTCGGTTTTAAGGTATTTGACTACCAAGCTTCTTAACAAAATACGCGGGATAGAAGGCCAATTATTAAATGTATAGGAAACAATTTAATCATCCTTTCGATAGATATAGAATATTATCAGATAATTAAAGAATAGGGCTGGAGGAGCCTGCCTTTCAATTGGAGAAACTTGACACGTCGTCCCTCCACCACCAGAGGTGTTTGCGAGGCAACGACTGACATGGAAGTAGTATAATCTTTAATTACGTTACTGTGGTTTAATATCCTTTTTTACAAACAAACCAGCACCGTAATTACGTGACGCACTTTCAGTCACAATCCGAGGGTTTTGAAGGAAATTCCTAATCCAATGCATAGGTTTGAAAAATTCTTTAACTCAACAACGTAAATAACGTTATGAACGTGGCTGAACTGTCAAAATGCGATCGATTGCCTTTATATGTCTGGTACGCTATCACCCCGCATAACGCTCGTCGCAAAATCAGTCCATAATAAAATCCTAAACAAAATATTTGCATCCCATAGTCCTTTGATCCGCTAACTGGCGCTGGCGAACCGTTTCAATCCGAATTCGTCCAATAAATGCGTAGTCATGGTTAATGCATGTCCCGTTATTTTCAGCACAGACGGCCGGGACATCAATCTGTATCAGTTTGTTTGATTGGCACGCCTGATCCCGCTCGTCCCTGGGCATTTAGCCCCGCCGGCACGCTTTACTCCATGGCTACTGATTTAATTATCTGTACCTACCAATTCATTTTTCAAGCTTCAGTTGTGGCCGTGATGTATGAGTGGTGCCAAGGGTTAATTGTGGTTTGTTGGGAGTTTAACTGAAATCTGGGATAGAAAATTAAACGTAAACGAAAAAGTCGAGATGGTTTTGCTTTTCTCGTCTAAGCAGATTATATCTAAAAGGAGATAATAACACTAATGACTAACAGATTACGCTTTGAAAAACAAAAGAAAGAACTTAACGAACCATTTTCTAGATAATTCTGTTATCATCAACTACGTTACTGTTTTATATTTTTGTAGACGAAAAATTAAGCCGATCAGCTGTAAAAAATTTACTGTGATAACATAGGTGAGCTGTTGCTAGGGATTAACACCATTGACCAGTGTTGCCAACCTGTACGATAATTATAGGGGCGTATGATAATTTGGTCAATGGTATGATGCACGATAATTAATGTCTAACGTAGGATAATTTTGAGATTTGCAGATTTTTATTAAAAGTTCCATTAACAAAATGTATTAGTCAAACAAAATCAAACGCCAAATCAAAATTTTAATTTTAATTGTCAAGTATATCAACGTCAACAAGGAAGTATCTCTCTCTCTTTCCCTGTCTAGTTTATTTTTTATTTTATAAAAAAAAATACAAAAATATCAACTAAAAACGATGACAAAACATGTTTACGGTTTGTGCTGCTAGCGCCACTTCTGGTGAAGCTTGGCATATACTTCCCCTTTGACTCTAGTATAAAATTATTTATTGTCTTTTGATAGCAATTTGATTTTAATTTTAGGTTCTTTTTTATGTACGATAATTTGCCCAAAAAACGATAATTTCGAAATGGGATCTCAATAATTTGATCTTTTGGAGTTGGCAACACTGCTATTGACATCACTTCACGCTCATCTCACTTCACTTAAGTTTACACGATGAGATTTTCACAAAATAGATCGGCTGATAAACATACCGTAATTAGCATCAAACCCCAAACATAGACAAAGACAAATTCCCTTCAAACGTCACAACATCTAATTTATTCAAAGTTCATTAGTAAAATTAACGCCATTTCACATACAGAACACAGACAAACTTATGAGATATTAACATGTGTTGCTAGGATTATAAATTAACAATACAATTACAATTTACACTGTAATTTAGCCACCGAAACTAACGTACCGCGTTCTGTGTTATTCATAATCTCTGTGACGTAATCAATCCCGCGGCGGGTTCACATCAAGTATAAACATTGTTTGGAAACGATGCTTCAATGACAATGTAATTTACAATGTCGAGTAATTAGGTGGTTGTATTGTTCTGTATTAAGAGTTAGATTTAAGAGTTAGGTACTTCTTGTGTTCATTTCTGTAATGAAAGGAAGGGTTGTGAGTTACAGAAGTGCCATCAACGAAGACGTGATTATTGTACTTTAAGCTGTACTTTAGTACGGAGTGGGGCGCGTCTTCGTGGATGGCACTATCTATAACCAGCATAGTTTTGTGAATATCCTTTAAATTAATGGCAAAGTCGAAATGATTGAATTCAATAATCTGGAGTTATTTCGCTCAACACACGCTTTTTTATTTGATTTCTGATCTTTGTATAGTAAATTGCAGACATCGAAACTGTTTGTGAATTGGAAAATATTAAACTTGCAATACATGATATGAAAGACAGGAGGGAGTAAGAATAAAGAATAACATTCTCAACAAATTAACTATTGTATACAATTTGTAATAGATTCAGCGCAAGATTTATACCAAATTAGTATATTGAGTCAGAAGGACAATACAATTATTAATAATTCAATTTTGTCAGTGCTTTTTGATTATTTTATGAAACTAATGCTTTTTTATTGGGTGACTACAAGTTGCAATATCGAAACCCCAAATTAGTAATGGTACGTTCTAACAACCAAATCTAGTTGTTTAGTCGTAAGGCTCTCTTTTTCTAGAATAAACTATTTGAAAATCATATGACTCGATTTGACATATTTTTGTCTGTTGACAAAAATTAACTCACATTAAAAATGTCTGCTATCGATACAGTAGTCATCATCAAGATTCGGCAACTCTCATCCAGCTGTAACCAGCCACCCTGCGAAGATCGTCGCTCCACCTAGCCTGACCCACGTCCTACCTAACGTTTGCCGATCACAGTAGTCGATTCTGAACCAACCTCTATCAAGACATCTTATATTATGTTAAAAGTTTAGGTATATTATGAGCAAATCATAAAAGGAACACAGTATCCTTTGACTCTCAGACCACAAAGAATGCAGTAAACGCCGTTTATATTTACATAGCTACCATAGACATTTACCCATAGACCAACTGCCACTTTTATGCCCTTCTCGATATAACAATCTCTGAACTTAAAGTGTTGTTACTACCTACATACTTATAGACAAAGTCACGAATTCTCAGTAGGTACGCCTAGAGGGCAATCAGATAAAACTTTACCCTATATTGCCCTATATTAGTAACCAGACGTCCTCAAGTCCCTCAGAATTCAAATTTCAAGTAACTATTACAAATAGTTGATATTGGTTGATCCAATACTCAGTATTGAAGTACCTTTTACGTCGTATTCAATATATTATCTAGTATTAAGTTTCGAAGACAAAACTATGTATATGTTTCCACCACAGTTATCAAGGGGACTTATTGAGCGAAGGTTGTCTTCTATTATCATGAATGACATTCAATCTATTGAAGAGTTATTAAACTTCGAACTCGTTTTCAATTGTCGATTCCATAGAAATGACAAATAAAAGGAATGATCGATTGAAGGATTGGTTTTATTAAATGTCTACGTAGGTACTTATTTATTAGGAGGTCCTCGTCGTCTGTGAAATATAATAATAATAAGTTAGGTTTTCTGGAATAATAGAATTGATGTCGGTTTTATAGACTTGCTATAAATACGCTTAATTGAGACTGTGGGTGAATGAAATTGCCATTCTTAATAACTTCGAATCAGAGAGAGACTAGAGTATGCTATTGCTGATTTTTAAAGAATTAAAAGATACGTATAAAATAATATTAAAAAATCTAAGTCCTGTATTATCTGAGCAATTGCAACCAGAAACATAAGATATCTGCTTGCTTGTAGACACGCATTTTGCACTTGTCAACTGAAAGAAATGGAACGACATTCTTCGGCAATGTGCCAGGATTCTCTCGCCATTTATATGTAATTTTACACGATATTTCATTGCTTTTCCAAATATTTTAAGACTTTTCGAGCACTACATAGCCTAGCTATATAATAATTATGTAAGTATGAATAGGGATACGAGCCCATGGACTTAAAAATGCTTTGACAAAATTATATGAAATCTCTCTTTACTAATTCTCAGTGGACATTGATATAGGACAAGCAGCACACACTGGATTCGAAGTTTAAAATAATGTGTACAAAAAAAATAAAACAGCAGAAACCTCGAACGTTTTGTCATGTTCATATTTCTAACGGAAACAAAACGTCGCCCCATTTTAGGCTTTGTGTGGCGCAACGGTTCTCTGACGTCTTTTGTAAGAACACGCCATCAACAAGCCTGGCAACGAGTGCACCCCTATGCGAGCTCTACTTTAAGCTAAGCTATAAACACTTGCCTACTAACATGTCAAAGAAAACAAACCAAACCAGTAAGAAACCTTTTAACAACCACCTGCGTTACTTAGAACAGTAAAGTATAATCAGTTTTCAAAACAGCACGGCAACCTTGAAAATGTTTACATCGAGACCTACATTCTAATAACCTTTTAACACAAAGAAATGTAGTTCAGTGTTCAACAGAAATATTTGTTGCGATCAGCAGTCGTCACAGTTTTGCATAATAATAGCACAATGGTTTGAGTGGTACGAAACGTTGTTACAAAACGTAAAAGAAACACCTCCTTGGTAGCGCCGCCCTGTCGCCGCCACGTCACTAGTGATGTCTCAAAAAATTCGAGAAACGGAACGTAAATATCTATTTCTCTTTTTCAACAAATTCTATGTCGACTGTCCAGGTATACGGTAACAGCCAGTTCGAACTTTCAATAGCAAACAGGTATCAGAACTGTAGTTCTAGGCTAGGCTTCTAGTTTTCGATAACCTGTCGCAAAATCAAGTATTTAAGGCGTCAACTATCGGGTTTCCTATAACGCGGCATCTAGTCTACAGATATCTTAACAGCTCTGCAAAATCCAAATTTCACCAACTTTGATTAATCATATACGGGATTTGTGCCAAATTAGCAATGGAAAATCACGTGTGATTTGCAGTCGTATTCAATCAAACGTTGGTAAATCTAATCGCCTAAAAACCGGGACGTCCGCGTTTCGTGCACATCACTAGCGGCTCATGAATTATTCGATGTTGTGACACAGACAGCCGCCCGCCCCAAACCTATTGGCACGTGATACAGCCGATTGAATAATCGGATGAATCAAAGTGTTTAATTCTTTTAAACTTTAGATGTTATAACAGACACTAAAGGGTACGATCCTGTAATTACCAATTGAAATAGGATTAAGGACTTTATGAATTTCGACGAAAAAAAATCCTTCTTCAGGATTTGCTTATCTATCTAAATCAAAAACACCTATGTTTAAGCCCTAATAAATCTTCTTTTCTGTTAGTTTGCGATGTTTTTTTCCCTCTGTTTTTATATACATGTTCATATTATTAGTATTATTTTAAGGAATAATATATATACTAACAGAGCGTATATAGCGGAATGTAATATTATTTAAATAATATGTTCCGAAATAAACGAAACTTAAAAAAGTTTGCTATTGCATAGATCAAATCATCACAAAGTGTGGTGAACAGGCAGTAAGACTAGCAACCAGCTAGCGTCCATCAGTATTCTGGCCAAAATTGAAAAACTAGAATAAAAAATACCCGTTCCAGCTGAAAACGAAAATTCAATTTAAGTAAGAAGTTACGGTTAACATCCGTATTTAAAATCCAATCTGGCCAAACCACGGATATGAAAATTAATTTCCGTGCGCCCTAAAAATAAGTATTTGAGGGTGCCCCAAAGCTGTGCCCAGAATCAGAATATTAATTGAGCAAAAAAAATCTCCCTTGATCTACGCAGACCTGACAAATAAATATTCTTGTATATTTTACTGAAACATTAACATAATGATTTTTTTATTTTTTCAGTTTCCACGAAGAGCCTAGCTGAAGTATACTTCATAAAGGTAAGCGTTTGAATTAATTTCCAAGGCAACTGCTACAAAAATATTATATTTATGATTACTTAGTCATGTTTGTGACTTTATAAGTACTGAATAAGTAAATAGACTTTATAAATAAGTAGTAGCATTCTAGGGTGAATATCTTCAGGGATCTTATTTCAATTTAGTTTAGCCTTACGGCGGGAATTATGGTAAAAAAATATTCTCGAAGAATTAGATTCATATTTTTCCGCAGATTATTAATAAATATTTAACACGTATTTTTTTTTATTTTACGTTTTCAAAAGATTACAGGAATACATTGAGTTAAAATGTGGCATGACGTCACTCTCAGGTAGATTTTATACTGAATTGTGACGTGGCGAGCCCCCCCCCCCCACTACTGTAACTTTAATGCGTTTATTAATGTGATAAAGCTAAAAATATGTGTCTAATATTTTTTTATTATCTGTCTTATGGACTAAATAGATTTTTTTTCCCCAGTCAACATCCCTATTATCAAAAGTAGTCACACACAAAACTTATGAAGAAGAGTTAACTAAGTTGTTTATATTTTTTTTAAGCCCGGACGTCTGACACAATGAAGAGTTCCGTAGTTGGGATGAATTTATCCCAAGAACAAACTTAACATTGTACTTGAAAAACATGTTCTCCGATACGGAATGTGCAACTGCAAATATAAGTTGGTCGATTATTACTTGTTATCTTGTAGAGCTTACTTAGCTGTGATAGTTTTCCTTTTATTTTCGTTATATATACTACTGCCATGAAATTTTTCACATACCCAAAACCAACCGATTAGCTGGCAGATTAGGGGGACACTTTTCTCTAACAAAAATGAGCACTTTAAAGCTTAATATTTCGCAAACGGATAAGTACCTGAATCCAAAAATAGTTTTCACACACTCACAATGTTTTTAATCGAACTTTCCAGCGACACCCCATACCATGGGACAGACGAGATAAAGGTTATTTTTTTCATGGTTTTATTTTACCACTTTGTCGGCGTGATTAATATGTACACCCATGCCAAATTACAGCTTTCTAGTACAAAAAGTCTCTGAGCTAAGCCGCGGACAGACAGACAGACAGACGGACATGGCGAAATTAGAAGGGTTCCTTGTTGACTACTGAACCCTAAAAAACTATCAATATAATTCATGTTTTTTTTTGTAATATTAACAACTCTTTGTCACAACATTCTTAATAAAGTCACTTATAAGAGTTCTAAGTTACCTACAGAACAATAGACCATTTTACCAAGAAATGTATCAAAAAGCTTTGCCCGAATGTCGTAACTTAAATGAACTTTAAGTGAAGCTATTATTGCCAGGTAAGGCGTAGGTTACGCTCTTAAAGTAAAGGTTAAAACAGAACGTTATGAGAATTCTCTAAATTATAACGTTTTGTAAGCCTAGGCCCCAGTCGAGATTTATATATATTATGTGTACAGATTTTTGTTACAACACAGTAGCAATAAAAATCCTAAATGAGCAACTAAAATAATATTAATATGACTTTAAACTACAAACATAAAAACACACAGATCGTATAAATTAATCGCTTTAAATCTGACAGCTATCTAATTACGCAACACATTTTCGTAAACGATTATGACAAATTTGTTTCATTTTGACAGTTCAACAACATTTGTTGCGTTATTTACGTTGTTGAGCAGTTTTTTTTTTCGAACTTATGAAGCAATTTGTTTCAAAACGATTCAAATTCCGATTGATCGTGTATTACGTAATTAAGTTACAGGTTAGTCACTTACCACACAAAAAGAAGAAGAAGATCGCTTTCGAATAAACAAAAAACTAAAATGTATCAAAATCATGCATTTTCAGCATTTTCAATTTTTACTTGATTTTATTCAACGTAATAAATTAATCATTAATTTAATTTTAACCATAAAGCAGCACTAATTGAAATCATCAACGCTTTTGATCTCAGTAATTAATTTTAATCATGTAACATTCAATCTATGTAATGTATGAATTCTGTGATAGAATTCCACTAAGCCGTGCCAATTAATAATTAACAATACTCTTATTTACTTCTGAAATTTAATTAGAGTTATAATTGGTGGCATTTCAATTTTGAACAGTTTAGTTTAGAATATAAACGGTATTCCAAAATTCTAGATCAATTTTGACTTGAAAATACATAAGGACAAACACATTAATTAATCCCAATCCTAACTGTAATATTATAAATGTGAAAGTCAGTTTGTTTGTTACGCTTTCACGCTAAAACGGCAGGACGGATTTGGATCAAATTTGGCACATGGGTAGACCATGACCTGGGTTAGGACTAGGAATATATAGAACTTTTTATCCCGGTAGTACGATCCCATGGGATAATTTCTAGCATGCACGCGGGTGAAAAGGAGGGCAAAAGCTCATCGTCATCTACATTCTCTTTTAACTGTAGTTTACAGTACCTACATAAAATAATAAGAGACACCAAACAACTTAAATACAACTTAATGCTCATTCACACGAGCGGAACTGCACCCGTCGACGCGTCGTCGGCTGCACTTGCCTCTGCCTTTGACGCATGCCGCTCGTGTTTATGAGCACTTAGGTGTAGAAGCAAAACTTTTTACCGAACACAATTATTTTGACAACCTTCTTCGAGATAAATCGAAATTTTGGTACTGATCGGCTACATGCGAGCGCCCGGCCAGCAACGTTTGTATGAAAATCCATATTTGTCGTGTTAGAGGCCAAATAAATTATTATGAAAACTCATATCTGTCGTGTTATTTAAAAATGGAACGAACTTTTTACTACATGGCAACCAAGTAGGTAACTTATCAAAGATTTTATTTAAATTTCGATTTGACTTGCAAATAGAGCTGTTTAAATTACTTAAAGAAGAAACAAATGAACATATTGGCGCGTAAAAATTATCGTTGTTCGTCATTGATTCTGGAATTTATAATTAATTTACTCAGTTTGAATTTCCGCGCATTATTTGAGAAAAATACTATACAACCCTTGGGGTTGCAACCAGGCATTGATAGACACACTTATGTGTGCCTCGGCTTCGCCTCGCCCCACATTTCACAATCGTCCATCAATGCGCAAGTTGCAGGCTGCGACAGTAATGCACTATATTATACTAGTTTTATATCTACTAGCACCCATTTACTGGAAAAACATGAACGTATAGAACCATCATGCCAAGGATAGCCCTTCTCTATGCTTATTAAAATTCTGAGCACAAAAAGGGCGTAACACATTAACATAAACATAAGGATGTCCTCTCCATTAAAAACCTTAACCCGAAAACGAAACCGACAAACTAATAACCAAAAATATCGATACCAATAAGGTCCCGATGATAATCCCGTCAATGTAATTAAGCGGGAGGAGTTAAAAGGTTGACTGTCAATATAGGGGCGAAGGGGGCTAAACGGATTAGGGTAAACAGTATAAAGAGCCTTTTGTATCCGAAATTAAATGTCACCCGATGTCATTATTCAGCCTCTGGTTGACACGCATGCGATCGCTGCCGTCTGCCACCGCTCGATGCTGGAGATCCGAGACGTTTATGTTACACGATTAAATTGTTCACGGCACGAGAATTTCGGAAGAAATCGTATTAGATTTTGATGCAGTCAAAAAAAAACTCGTCATAATTATATAATCTTTTGGTTCCCAGACCACTTTTCATACAACTTTGCAACAATGCTCTTTATTGAGCCTATTGAAAACGAAATGTTGTGTAATAATAATAAATAATCGAGGTCATTGTCAATCATAAGTGTGTTCTTATTCACGGCGCAATAAATATAACTCATTACTATCTGTGATTGATATAGTGCAACAGTTATGACACATTGTCAGTTCATCGACATCAAGCACCATTACCAGCGGCATTGGCAGTCTGCCGAATTCCTTGACTAATCTCTAACAATTACATCACATCGTGAAGCGGTCGTCCCTTCTAAAAGCCGTTATTAGTTAACCCATTAATTATACTCGCAACGGCTGTCGAAGATGCCGCCAAACCAAACTTTGCGCTGCGGAAGTATTAAAATATTACCAAGACTTTAATCCAATTTCTACAAACAATAACACCGTATTCCACTATGGCACAGTCGTCTCTACAAATTATGGAACACAATTATATGTAACACGACAGATAATTCACGTATGCGGCAATAATATGGCAAATTATTGGATAACGTGACATAAAATTATACGGCCGCATCACGGGGCCAATTTTCATAATGAGAGAAATAACAGGGGAGCGCACGAGAGCGCGCATACCTGCGATTCCATTCATTTATAACGTTAAACGCGATTTTCCGTATACATCCTTTAATGCGTATTGTTATTGGACACAATAAAATTAACGATCCAATGCGTATTCAGAGTAAATGTATTTTAAAGCTAAAACCTAAATAAACATACGTTATTCGCAATTGAGATGACACAGCTTAATAAATGCTTTTTTCTAAATCAAGTAAATCGCTCTGTCAGTCTCACGTAATAGAATGCAAATGGGATTTTTCGTCAAGATACAGACGCTTGATAAATTAAGGTTTAATTTAGGTGCTTTTATCTACCTACCGAGTGTCGCCCGGGGCTTCACCTTGAAGGAAAGTTGTCGAAAAAACAATGCTATCGAGATAAACGATTACTGCTGAATTGTTTACCTAAATACCTTTACATGTATTACTTACTAAAGTAGCTGCTAAACTTAGTTTGAATTTACAATTGAACCTTACATCAAACAAGCACTGATTCCCAGCTCCACTCACGCACGCAAAATTGATTTATTACCAGCTTTAAACGTTATTAGCAAACAATATTAGTAAAACCATAAATTAGGAATGAGATCTAGACGTAATAATATGATGACAGCATTTAGTTGAGCTCCTAGACGCACGCATTCATACCGTTAGACACTTGAATACTTGCTAATCCTGAAAGGGATACAAACGTATATCATGATAATATGGTGTAAATAGTCGCAGCTACTCGTGCTTTCAATAAGAGGAATCATGGATTAAGTATTAATAATCTACAACATATTGATAGCAGTAATTGAATGTTCTGTAATCCAAGTTTACAGGAGATTCAAGGGAGACTTCTTGGGGCTATATACATTTGTCAGGAGAGTACAATAATACCTACTAACAACAACAATTATAACATAGGGTTCACTTCATACTTTTTAATGACTTTTTCAACAGTACTAGTCAGTCTAAAATCAATTTTATTTACACTAACATATAGTTGATGTTTGTTTAAATGGAAATAACATCAATTGGAACCAATTATTTAAATAGACCTTATGTAGTTTATTTATTTATTTAGAGGTATTATATTTATGATTAAATAATTATGTATTATGTATGTTGAAACTGTTGGTAGTCCCCGTCACTTGTCCTTTTTGTCCACTTGTCATAAGGGTTCATTAGAAAACCAGCGTCAGACAGCATTTGTCGGGCATTAATGCTGAAATGAACCTTTTTGGCGCAGCCGTGAGGCACACATTATTATTGCTTTATGATTATTTTCACTTTTTATTTTGTTATTATGTGTTTCATGAGCTGTGTCGAAATAAATATTATTCTTTCTTTCTTTCTTTATAATAATAAATCGACCAATGAGGAGGTAACGTAATATACAGGGTGGCAGGGAGATCAACGCGAAAACTTACCATGGATTCAGTACGTAATTCTGAACAACCCTGCGTTGAAATTTTTCGTCGTTTTTTTTTTTTAATCTGCAGTTCGATATATTTTCACCGCGTAGGTATTGCACTATTCTATGAAACAGCATTTTTTTAAATAACCGACTAAAAATGTCAATGCAGTAGTTCAGAATCATGTACTGAGTCCATGGTAAAAGTTTCGCGCATAGAAGATCTTTTGTGCGATTTAGCCAATAGACGTCTAAAGTTACAATGGTTTTTTTTAATCAAAATAGGATATATTTTGTCAAAATGGGATATATTTTGTCAAGTTAGCTAGTGCATTGTAGACACTATACTGTACCTATTTGGTAAAGCCAAACAAAAACGACCGACGGCAAACCATTACGTACTTCAAAGCAAATATTATCTCATTTTCACGCTGAGTTTAATTCCTAAATGTGTTCGTTTTGAGATTCAAACAGTATTGTAGATAGATACTGTTTGGTGAAGTAAATGTCAAGTAAGTAGGTCTTGTAAGATTATATCGAAGGAGTCGCGGATAGCCCAAGTCTTCATAGATATTATCTACATTGTTCCTTAACATCTATTGTATGGACTTTAACTTTGCGTCGCGTCGTTCCAATTTTGTTATCTACATCGGAAGTTGTTAATACAAAGTTGTATGATTATACAATCCGGAACAACATGTTATACAATAGTTGATTACTTTCCGCTGCATTGACATCACCAAATTCGCAAATTATTTATCTAGATGTGTATTAAGATAATCTTAAAAAGTTTTAGACTATTCAAAAACTTCCTAACATTTGGTAGAGCTACTTTTCTGTAAAAAAAGACGGTAAGCGAGGTGTATTACGTGGAGGAGGAGTATTACGTGGTGAAAACAGTCAGAACTTGCCTCAATAATAAATACCATGTATTAAAATAATTATAATGCTAACTAGTAGGTAGTATCTTCAAGAGAAATCAGCTACCATAGTTACACCATTAATAGTGTGTAATCCATTCATAATAACGCAACGAGCAAGAAGTCAGGTCGCATCATAATAATCTGACCTGACTTCTGATCCGATCCAAATGCTTCAAGCAAATCATTGAACCATTGTTAGGACAGTGGCAAATATAATACATGAATTATGGGTACTACGCAACTTTAGCTGTCAGAAATCAAGCAATACACAGTTATCATTCTTTTGCAGGAAAGATTATGTTAAAGGTCTAATAGGATCAGTCAGTCCCACGCAAAATCCCATAAAAAATATACACAAACGAGTAATAAAACATCCTGTGGATATAAACGTTCGAGAGACAAACGTCGCGTCTCTATTTAATAAGTAAACAATCTAAGTAGACGCTCACCTAGGCTCAAAGCAGAGTAATGTTCCTACACGCGACGTGTAAATAAGTCAACCGAGCGTGTAGCTCCGACAATAGTTGCCTCTGAATCCATTGTGTACTCTTCTTCAAAAACAGACGTTGCTAGGAATAATAGATGTAACTCCATTGCCGTTTGCAGTCGTGTTTTGGCCCGACTTTGCGTCCGATGCGGGCCGACCCCTGATTAGACGACTCGGGCACAGAACTGTCCACAACATTTCAAGGCTTTATTGAAGTTACAGACTTACTTGACATGCTAGTTGGACATTCAGACGGTCTGCATAACTTAAATCTTTGTCTTGTTTGCTACGATACCTGTGGCATTTGCCATCACTAAGGTCGCTTATCGAAGTTGCATTTCAAAGTCAGTTTAACACAAGATATTATACCTACACCTACATGCTTGTACCCAAAGTTTGAAAGCACTGGAGTATGATGTACGTTAGATAAACAGATAATTATAGCTAATTATAACTAACCTCCGTGCGACTAACACATTAATGCAAATTAATTAAATTTTAACCTTGTACAGTGCATCTAATCCAACGCGCTTGCACAACAATCAAGTACTTAACACTAAAGCACGTCTTTTGTTTGATGAAACAAACGGCAGCGTATAAGAAACCCATTGGTGCATTGTGTAATTAATTAATTACGGAGACGACAATCGATTAGTTTGCAGGATTCGTGAGTACTTGGTCCCTTCGGACATAAATAAACTGATCGTGCATGCGAAGTAAACAAATGATGTTTAGCAATAGTCCCATTGTTTATTGTGCATAGCGATGCATACCGAACGTTCGGCATTTGCCGAGACACTGCCGAGTGCCGAGGACGATGCTTGTGAAAATAGGCAACTTGTCAACAGTGATTTATGTTCGGCGCACGGCACCGCATCCTTGGCTCAAAAACTTGGTAAACAAATACACGATGTAACAAAAGGATTGTAGAGTTGCGCCGCTATTTGTTCGGCTTGTTCGTAAGTCTAAACATTTGTTGAAATACGAATCTCTTCCTGTGTCGTTTCAGAGTTAGTATGCTTGATCAAACTTGGGAAACTGAGGTAGCAAGATACATGTTCTTGAGGAGGCTTTTAACAACTACGATATGTCAAGATCTATTATCACGCGAGACAGACAAACATTAACATTTTGGTGATATGTCAAGCTCAATAAAACAACATCGTGACATAAAATGATCACCTCATAAAATATAATAAAACCGCCTATAAGACAGAGTGCCAACAAAAGCTACACAAATAATAAAAGTAGAAAAATAACAGGCATTTCATTTTTGTTCATGAAAAACATGTCAGACTACATAAAAGACTGCCACATCGTTGGCGACGCGTAAACGAATCGGGACAACAATGCTTTTAGTCAAAATGTCATCTAAGTACGAATATATTTCGTCACTGAATATCAAAACGGAAATTGGCAAAAAATCTATCTCATCATTAGTCTAACTGCCATAAAAATGTTAATATTTCGTAGCGTGTGATTCTTGAATCGGTTTCTAGGTCGGACAAAGAAAGAATTTTTCTTAGAAAGATCCGGAAATACTCAGACTTTGCTTTGCATTTTAATTGTTATTTTGGGCTCAGTGGCGATGAGTATTTTTTATTTGGGTGGGTATGCCTCTAATTAGAGTCTTATAGGGAAACTTATATCATCAATACCTACATTATTAAAAGCGAAGTAGGCGTTAAGTAACACAATAGATCAATTAGATTGCTAGTGGTTTCATCAATTAATGTACGCGTAACAATTACAGAATCATCTCTAGCATACCGTTAATACTTATTAAGATTCTCTACACACATCGTTTTTAATAGAAATGTAGAAAATCCCGAAAAAAACAGTCACAGTTTCACATCGTGACAATTAAGCCGTCAATGCCAAACCCCGGCTAGATATCGCAATTACGTGACTCGTTAAACATTATTAATTGTTTACTAACTGCTTGTAATAACCTGTTGCCAAATATAAACGATATCCGAACATTACTGTGTCTGCATTTAATGCGTTATTGTATGCTAAATATTAGTGGGATATATCAATAAATTATTGCAGCAATACGTTCAGTAATTCCGAGAATGCGTACGCTGAACGCAATTGCGTAGTTTTAAGACTGTAGATTGATCGTACAGTATATCATCTACGCTACGCTCTAACAATCTTCAAGTACTACAAAGTACTCTTATTACATGAAGCAACACAAACATCTTTGAGCAATTAAACAATTAAAGCTCAAGATATCGAATGAACTGCACTTGTAAAGATTCTTGCTCGTAATCATGACGAATACATCGTTAAACACGTTACAGGAAATTAGCTAGATAATCGGTATAATTGTAACAGCAATCTAAACATTAATCTGTGCGCACAGAGGTGTAACGAAAAGGCTAATTCTCCTTGAGAACAGTGATTTCCATTTTTTCACAGCGCAGGGCGTTTGCTTAACTAATGTAGCAATAGTACTAATACTATTTAGAAACTTACGGATCCTTCTGTAACTTTAAAGTACATTGCACCTCGCAAAACCATTAATCAAAACAAACTTGAATAGATACGTCAAAGTAAGTGAAACAATACGAGCGCTCATTGTCTCTGCCCAGTGAATGCGCGAGCAGAGTACCTACCTTATCGCTAAAAAGTAAACTCGATCAAAGGCAGCTATGTAAGTCGTGGGATCTTCCCACGTGCTGTGAGAGCCTAATAATTAGTCGTTAGCCAACAATTTGCACCTTGCCGCGACTTAGGATTAGAAAAAGACACAAATCGCTCCATTTTACCTTAAAACTATAAATCGCTGTCCAAACAGGAGATATTTCCGAATAGCTTCATGATATATAGATTAAAGTTTCATAATTTGACCATAATTTGTCAGCTACTATTCCCGTCGCCAGACGACTGATCGACTTGTTATACTTACGACAGTTGTTGAATGACTCAATTTGTTATGGTAATCTGTACAATATCAGTGACTGATGTATGCGCAGTATCATAACTCATTGTTCTTGCTTATGCGCACAGCGCAGGCTAATCTTATTCAAGCCCGAAGGTGTCATGCATTTAGGACGAATTAAAGTCTATCTTTATAAATATTTATGTGTATTTAATACTAGATAGCCTATAGTATAATTCAAAATCTCATTAACCTGACATTATTGAATAATTCAACGGTAATAACTTTAAATAAGTACTTTCGACAATAATCAAAACTCTAAACCATATTTGCCACACAGGCCTAATCATATGACATACTCATACGTGTGATATTGGCGAAATGCAGTTACCTATTAGTCCCCATGATTGCAAATATACCTGTCACGACCATCATCATCGAAAATCACGATCGAAATTATTGGATAGTGTGCAATCCAATTTCATGTCGGCGCCTGCGTCGCGGCACAATGCAATTTACTAGTCGACGTTTCAACACGCGCCCCGTATTTCTCCAACACTCCCCATTTTCATCTTCGCGGAACGACACAAAGATGACGCCATTCCTCATATGAATGAGACTATTGACAACTGAATTGATGCATTCGTCTCGAAACATTGACAATTTGGTACAGTAACGTCTTTACGAAATATGTTCGTCAACTCGCCCGCCGCACTGTGGATCGAAAATAGGCTCTCGAAGAGATTGCAGCTTAAATTTTAAAGTGTCGGTTTTTTGCTTGAAATGGCTTCTAATATCCAATATTACACTTACACTCACAATATTATACTTGATTTTGTCAGATTGGGTGCGAATCCGCACTAAATCTCGTTATATGAAGTATGTCAAAAAATCATAAATAAATAGTTACATCACCGTGTACAAGGATATAACGGTTATTCTCTCCGTTTCGGAGATATAAGCATTAGCTCCATACATTTTTTTTGCAACTAAAAAATAAGTTGTCAATTTGCCTACCAGATTGTATCCTATGATATATTTATGCATAATATTGGCTGTTAGAAGCCATTTCAAGCAAAAAATCGAAACTTTAAAATTTTAAGCTCCAATGTCTTCGAGAGACTTTTTCGTTCCACAGTGCGCCGTCGTCGCGCCGCCCATTGCATATTCCTCACGGTCCGCGGCTCGGAACTATCAAATTTATTTTTATACATATTTTTATTGTTTGCGGTGAGGATTGTCGCCTCCTTAGGGGCTGTTTGTATGCGGACTGAGAAGAATTACGTGTGCGACGGAGCGGATCCACTTAAGAAGTAGAGATAAAACAATTTGTTTACAAAATGTGCTGTATAATGTGGCTGCATATGATACTGTACGAAAGGAATCTGTAAACTAACGTAGCTTTAGTGTTTATTTTATCGGCGAACGTGTCCACCGGGTGCAGTAAAGGTCCACAGGCGAGGGATAAAGCTGCATTTTTCTCATATGAAATATCTAAGTCGAGAATGATGGTCCTGTGCTTATTTGAATAGTGTGGGAAACCCGGAGCGATATTTTTTGCGGCACGGTGGCTCTCGGCTCCGGACTGAATGCACACTTGATTGTATAATTTTGTTAAGTTAATCTCACTACGAATTGCGCGAAGCTCGCCAGTTTTCAATTTCACATTTGAATGCTATGAACGTTGTTTTCACGTAAATTGTATTAAAGCCCCCGCGCCCGCCGCCCGCGCCGCTTGCGGTAACAATATAGACACCAACTACGGCGTGTGCGATTACTCAATAAATATACCGTAATCCGAAAATAATTAACGCGAAAATAAGCTTCGATTCGATGATTTTATTGTTTTGTTTTTTAAATTGCTGCATCGTCGGCGCAATCAACAGCAAGTTGAATTTCAAGCGAGTTCAGAACACTTTGTTATTAACGTCTGGTCCAGTTTCAGGTTTAAATTACTTTTTGCGTCGATAATTGTATAACGTTTCCGATGTCCCTTAAAACTGGTTAAACATTTTCGTACTAATTTATTGCGTCTCAATTTCCTTTTCACGAAGTTTAAAGCGCTATCATAACACTCAAAATTCTGGGTCACTCGTCCACGTCCACCATTCAGTTGTCCCAAGCGGCTCAGCAAAACGGCAACTTTTACACAAATTCTACAAAGCAGCTGTAAATTGCTAAAATAAGACGGATAACTAGTGAGCTGAGCCACTGCTCGTAATTCACTAGAGGGAATCTGAATAATTTAGTCAGTGTACGAGTACGTAGTCACGTTTAGTCCTGCATCCAGCGAAATGTTTTCAAGTAGCAACACTGCGTCCTTTTGAAGTGAATCCAGGAAACTACGCTTTGAAAGCAATCAAGTCGGTGTTAACGTTCAAAGTAATTTCTTTGGCTTCGTCGGTTCTGATAGACGCCCCTATTACCTATTGCGCTGCCGATGTAGTTGCTATTTCGTATTGCCAGCTCGTTAAGGCGCCTTCGAAAACAATGGTGAAATAATAAGTTGGAGACGTGACTTGCCTTAAATTAAGTATTAAATACGTAGTTAAAATAGTGAATAGGAGTTTCCCTTTCAAAATAAATCAACATATTTATGAATTTTGCAATGGATAGGGTTGACACTTTATATTTTGACGAACAATTCGGTAAAACTTTTGTTCGATTAAGATTTCCAAAACAAAGTCAATAAACAAAGTTTTTTACAAGCATCTCCAAAACCGTATAATACGGAATAAAAGCCGGCTTTTGTGGCTAGCTGATTCGACACTAATTACTACTTTCGCTTTACAGTTGATTATTGACGGTTAAACCGAGGATCACGATCGGTTCCCGTGAAAGAATTCTGTAATCCGATTAAACCCGGGTTTAACCGGGTAACGTCAACATCGCACGAGAACCGAGCGTTCTTTTTTAAACCGACCACTAGCACCGATTAAGGTTGAAAATCGAAGTGTCCAAAAATGGGTTGGAATTTTGTTCGGTCATGATAAATTATGTTAGTTTCCGGAAAAGGTTCTCGATTTTCTTTCCTATTTTCGTTGTATGATCACTACGAAAACAAGGGTGGAAAAGTTATCGGATACTGTCAGAGATTACACTATCTGTTTTCACAGAGATGAGGAATCAGGTAATTATCGTTCTATTAATCCATGCGTCATGTTCGTGAACGGGCGCCGTCAGTGGGGACTGGTCATCTCTTAGCTGCCACGGCGATTTTAATTTAATTTATATTTTTATTTCTAACGGACGCTTTTAATGTTTTGCATCGTTCTCACATGTATAACTTCAACTTGAATGATGTAACCAATATTATGTAACCATCTTATTTTATTTAAAAGAGTTTCCGTGGAGTTTCTTGCCCGTTCTTCTCCATAGGTACCTACTACGCTTTGGAATGGGCGACTAGCTTCATATTTCTGACTGACCGACCCCTTGACTATTCAAAAGTGCCTGTAATTGGTTTATTTGAAATAAATGCTTTGAGTTTGAGTTTGAGTTTGAGTTTATTAATAATTTCTTTCATACGATAATGTGGGAGAAAAAATTTAATTTTACGATCGAATTTTATGTGTAGTAATTCTGAAACATTAAAAAAATATCAGTATTGTATTCACAAATCCCAACATTTGATGGACTGATTTCTGATTTTTGTTACAAACCTACGAATTTTGCACTGAGAAAATGTGATCTAGTACGAACATATACAGGGTGGCGATTTAGTCACTTGCATCCGTCTAGGAGGGATTTTACCCATGTCATACTAAACAACTTTCGCTATGAAACTCATATACTTAAAGTCATAAAAAAAACTTTTCAAACATGCATCGAATTCAATCTATGGTTGAATAGAAAAAGATTTTTTTTTTTTTACGAATCGGGTATGAGTGACTTAGCGACACTCTTTAAGTATGGCGGGTAGAATCACCCCCTTGATGGATGTAGGTGACTAAATCGCCACCCTGTATTTATAAGCTCATACAAAATGATATAGTTATGCATGCCTCAACCATAAATGCTAGTCTGTTAATAGTCGAAAAATAAATCATTTCAACAAACAGCGCAGTTCTAACGACTCAACAAAGACCAATCTATTATCATCATAAACATTAACAACGTTAACACAATTTGTTTCCTGCGCATTATCACTGAGGTCCATAATCCAGCTTCCATTTGACGCTATGAGTACATGCGAGCAGCTTATTGAGCAGAATTTAACGGTGTTATAGCACTAACGGCCTTACTAACAATAATGTGCTAAGTTTTAAGAGCCCAAATGTACATGGAAACTGAGCGAGCACATAACATAGCGTATAAATAACTTTTTACTGATCCATTTCTCTATGGATGAGAAAAATAAACGCGAAATATACTAGAGAACAAAATGAGTATATTAAAATTGAGTAATAAGCTTTTATTTTATAATACAGAGAATAATATAAGTTTTTAAAGTGGATATACGCTCTTTCTCCCTCTTTTATTTTACGATTCCTGGAAATTTGACATGAAAAATTAAGTAGGTATAGATAGGTACAGATTACTGAAAAATTGCCGAGCTACTGAAAAGCACTGCTGGAAGTGATTTTCCCGTTTAATTCAGTTATTGTTTTAAAACTAAGGCCGTTTTCTCAATGGTCAGTGCAGTATCGATTCGGTATCGTATGCTCGGTATTCCGAAACGATACCGCACTGCTTTTATTTTTCCTAATTTTTCGGCAGCTTCAGTGCGGTATAGATTGCTCCGTATACCGAAACGATACCGCACTACTTTCATCTACGAACCTGACGTTATGTTTTCGGTATAATTTGTGCAGTACCGCTTAATTCATTGAAATATAGGCGCTCGATAAGCTTTTGGTACCGAGTATACCGAGCATGCTAATCCCACACCGATGACGTACCGACCGGTGAGGAAAGGGCCTTATACCACAACGTTCATATAATACCAATAAATCAACAATATAACCCACAATAATGCCATAAATTCAATAAAATAAACCAATTCAGTTTTAAAACATTTGAATTTGTATATTTGTAACTGGATTCGCGAACAAAAACACTAGAGTGCATTAAAATGGAGTAAAACTGCGAAACGCTATAATCTCTAATTGAGTTTTATTCGCAGTGTTCGTCTGTGTGTGGCCGCCACCGCAATTTATTTATTGTTGTTTTAACCAACTTACGTAAAATTTGTTTTATTGCACTCAGGTATAACTTTATTATGAATCTCGAATGAAATGGAATTATATTTTCTTTAATGAATCCTTTTAATGATTTTTTTATTTTTGTTTCAGGTACGGTTCCTGTTTTGTTTTCATTCGTTTTGTTTAATTAAGGAAGCAGTACTAACGGTACCTACAAATGTACCATCATTATTATTTCTAAAAGAGGTAAAGATGTTCTCCATTTATCGCTGATACGTTTTTATACAACGTCTTACTTTTGATATCCCATACCTCTAGGGTATTAATGAGACTTTGTCAAATAATTACGTTTTCAGACAAAATTATTCGACAAAGTCGCGATTTATGTAAAATACCTTATTTTTTTTTGGCTGGGAAATTGCCAAGTAACTCCCGCTCTGGGCGGAGCGAGAGGGCGTGTCAGACTCGTACTGACTAAAACCCACCCGTGTTCCTTCAGTTGTATGTACGTTGCCAGGGGCCACGATGTAAAACACCCTTACGTGAAATATGACAACGTCGCATTTTCTTAGCTTTAAATATGAATGATTGATGTGAATGAAAATTATTTACTCGTACTTATCAATGAAACTTAAATAATATGTACACACATCGAGAGCGAAAACGAAAAAAAATAATTGAAATATAATTTTATGCCAGTTGATTCTTTGACATGGTCTCATTTAATATCCTAGAGTTATGGGATATCAAAAGATACACGTATACAAACAGCCAGATCGAACTTTAAATCAATAATCCATAAAATGCTTTAAAAAAAATCCGATTATTTTTATTAAATCCTACAGTGAAATATAATGGCATCTCAGAAATGCATAGACAGTAGCATTATGCCCTTTTAAAATGTTAAATTTGTGACAGCCCCTCTGCCCTTTGCACCAATTACGAAAGGTTGTAATGAATTTAATTAGCGAACTTTACCTGACACTCGGTGGGCGTACTGACGCTAGTAGGCTTCCGTCCCGATCTATTAACTCGCCTATTGACTTTCAAGGAAATATTTCAAACTTAAGGCTGCACCATACATTTCGTGTCATTACTGGTACGTCTTTTAATGGAATTACCATTTAAATTGATGGAAATACTTACTTGCCTGAAGAATTCATTATACTACCTTTCTTCTTCACGATTATCTTTATTATGTCATTCTGATGAAAAAACCATTCTTGTTTACTTAAATTGAGAACAGTGTTGTAAAGTGGTACGCGAATGGCGCAAGCTTATTTGTTGATTTTTTTCATGACTTTAAATCGAACTAACATCGATTGTGATATAATCTGTTCTTGACTGTGATAACTTCAGCTCAATTGATTTCTTTTCAATGAAAAAATGACGGTTCATTAAAGTTTTCAAACTCAGTAATTCCATTAAACAAATAGAGAATCGGACTGCAAAACGGTAATCCAAACGACCAATTTCATTTCTCATTAGTAAGTCTTCCGGCCTCGTGCAGTGAATCCTACGGAACCAATTTAATTACTGAAGATTAAAACGTTAGATAAAATGCTTTTCAATTAAGCGAACATCGAAAAGTATACAATCATGAATAAAATTTTAAACCGTAAATTGCAACACGAACACAAAATATCACGGGACCATTAATATTTCAGTGAAATTATTATTGTAATGTAATTGTCTCAATAAAATGTAATGTTATAATGTAACAGGTTGAATGTACAGTCGGGGTGAAAAGGTTAAGCTCTTAAAGGTCATTTTTTACATGTGTGAGACTTTTTATTTTTCAGAGTAATGACAACATTATAACAATTCGAAGAGACGATATATGACTGCTACGCGGGAAAGAATCTATCTGAAATTGCAAAACCTTTTCTTTACGCGAGTGTACGGCACCTAATGTTATACAATAATAATATACGAGGTTATTAAAGCTGTATATTGCAAGGTTTTACAATGATATCATCTGTAGCAACTTTTTTACCGTTTCGCGGTTAGATTTACGGCGCACTAAAGTCGAGTAGTTTAATATAAACGCAAGCTCAAGCCTTTTCCGTTGAAAGTTTATGCGGTTATAAATTTGGCCACGCCTCGATTTGAGTCCGATAATTGTGGAAAACCTCCTTAGATTAGATCTTAATACCCGCTTAGCGTAGGTACTCAGATATTGTATTAGATCAGCGCGTGGCTCAGCTTCGTATTTCTGAAATCTGTATTAGTTGATACTATTGATTTAATATAGATAACGTTTGCGTCTACATCTTGATTATTCAGGAGAGCTAATAAGGTACCAGAGCATGGGAATAGGTTCTTGCTGTAGGCTGCAAGACTAACCATAAATTAGTTTGCAGTCGTAAAAGCATACTATTTATTGACTTTAATTCAGAAATGAAATCCTAAACCATTCACCATTTAGATAACACAAGCAGCGCCCTGCGGTTTCACCCGCATAAGTCTCGACGCCGTGGGAAAATCGGGATAAAAAGTATCTTATGTGTTCATCCAGGCTATAAACTATATGTGTGCAAAATTTCATCCAATTCTGTTCAGTAGTTTTAGCGTGAAAGAGTAAAGAACATCCATCCACCCGCGTTCATAACATTAGTAGGATAGTAGGACAAATTATGAACACACTAAAACAATATAGCTTTAATTAGGACATAAATCGTGTACCAATCAAATACATACCAAAAACACAACAATTTAGAAATAGCTTTTGTAATTTAGCAGTTCAAATTCACATAGCTACAGCAACATGGTACAGCAACATGGTACAGCAACAAGGAATATTTTATGCAAATAAACAGTGCTTTGTAACACCGTAACGAATATACCTAATGTGTTTCAGGATTTATGCACTAATGACTAGTGGATATCAAAAATAATTTACATATGGGCTAGAACATAGTGCATCGCCAAAATAAACAGTAATTTGTGAACATTCAGTGAGTTACCTACACATTGTTACATGCTAGAAAAATTGAAAAATTATGTTCCTTGCTTAGTTGGTTAAATAATAATAAACATTTATTAGGACTCAATAAAATATAGCCCAATACAGTTATATTTCTAAGAACAAGGAAGTAGAAATAAAGTAAGTGAGTAGACAGCTAAAACTATATGAATTCCGAATTCAAACTTAATAAAAACCTGAGCATAAGTAAAAATATAATCAGCAAATCAACCCATAAAACGTTTAATGATCTTAAACATCATTGTACCTACACAGGTTTAATCCCTATTTCAGAGATAAAAACATAACAAAACATAACATCACGCCTGTATTCCCTGAAGGGTTAAGCAGAGGTGTACCTAATATTACACCCAAGTTTCGCCAGTTATGTTTAAGTACTAGTTCCTCTGTGGGTGAGGATTCCGGGTGAATCTTGCTTCCACCTTTGGCCTGCTCATAACTTGTCATTAAGTGAGATGGAGGCCAAAAGATTCCCCGTTGTGGTTAAAAAAACAACCATGTAATAATGGGCGAGTCTATTGCCATCAACCGGACACAAATCCAGACTCCGAGCTGCTACTATTTCCATATATTATTATTTTCACATAAGAAAATTTCAATGTAAAAAGCTGACAGAAACAAACAAGGTAAAACACATATACAACAACTATCCCAAATAACACCCAGCCTTAATGTATCACAGAAAAAAAAAACCGAGGAAAAAACATACAAAAATCTGGTACTGATTTGAATGGCAGCGAACGAATGACATCGAAATTCCACCCAGATGACTAGGCTTGCAGAATGACGAGGAACGGGTCAATCATCGCGACCCATATACAAAATTGAAAGCAAATCATAGCACGTTTACATTCAGCTTATAAGCTCATTTCCATAAGTGTACTGCCTATCACGCTCGCAGGTGCAAATTATCTCCAGTGTATGCAATCAGACGCGTAGTAATCACTGGGATTATTATTGAAGGATTGCTTTAGCATTTGGGATGTTGTCATATTAAGTCTTAGTGAAGATGATCGTGTTTGATAATGCTCTAAAAATATCATTTTCAGAGCCATTCATTGACATACATTCCGATTACATTCTGACATTTGTAGATAGATAGGTCGGCTTACGAATTTAAAAAAATCGAATCGAATTATTTGAATAATGGATAAATTTATATTTTTTATTTTTACCTAATTATATTTTGTACGCCATTAAGGCAAAACAAGACTGTGATATAATTTAATTGTAACATCTTGCATGGCATTTGTGTGTATATTCAAGTTTTGGACAAATAAATGATCTTTATCTCTCTCTCTTAAAACAAAAAATTCAAATAAACAAACATACCTATACTTAAAATTATTTTACTAGAAAACATGATGAATCGGAACCATACCTCATTTATTTTACTCTCTCGAATTTATTACTGATCGCAAACAAACGTTGAGCGAAGAAAATTCAATCTCGTATACAAGCAATCCAAATAGAAATCCGATGAATTACTCGAGACGTCACAATAATCCATATTTCACATTTGATTGGGTGCGAAGAACGCATAACATTTTGAAATACGACTATCGGAATAAACGGAATAAACATATTTATAGTCCTTTCATAACAACAAACGAGGTATATTTTCCACGCGGAATTCTAATCCGTATAAAGGGTGAGTGGATGATTTGTGACGTGCCGACGAGTCTAAAGGGCCATGTGTCGTGTGTCGAATGTTTAACTACAACCAACATTTCGATACGGCTGCTACGGAAACACAATCAAAACTCAATTCGATAACACTTCCAATTTATAGTTGTATCATGGAATGGCGACTGGCGCGCATCACATAAATAGGAGTAAGGGATGTTGCGCATTCATCTCGATTTCCTGAATTATTTGATTTGCATCGCCTACACAAATGCGGTCACTGGTATTGTCCTACCTACTCAATATTTTACAAAATAAAACAGTGTTGAAGCGTCACAAAATACAATTGTACCTAAAATCACAATAACAACGAGAAAATCTGACGTAGCTGTTTCAGCTATGAGTCTAGATTAGCCTAAGAAAGAAGAAAATGTAATAACAAATTGTTGTTGTACGCAATAACAACAACTTATTGTGTCTCTGCTAGATCAGTATTGTATTGAGCCATAATATTGCTTCTTGAATATTTCATTCATCGTTATTTGATGACACAACTCTGTTCAAACAAGATACAATAAGTACGAATCCAAAATTGAAATTCTCACACAAAATTATGAGTGCATCTACATTGTGAATTCGTATTCGTGAATGGACTACTGATTAATTACGTTCCCGAAGTATTCCTACGTGATATGTCAAATGTTTCATCACTGTTTCAACTAGTGAAGGCCTCACAATAGATTTTCCAATAAGCTTCGTATAGTGAATAGTAATTTAATTTAATCTTCGCATAATTATTTTTGGGTTAATTAATATGCTCGCTCTGATATTCGAGATCCGATTAACAAGACGTCAACGGATCCTTTTGTATTCGAGAACATTTTAAGACTATTAAATATGAGTAAACTACTTATTTAGTTACTCTGTAATGGGTATACAGTTCAAATAAATTCTATATTTAGACATAGACACGTGTAGAGAAAACCATAGGCACAAAGTAAATTAATCAGGGATGAAAAGAAAATTGTACCAACGCAACCTACTTATAATCTTTCGAGCGTACTAAATTCAAATTCGGCAGAATTCTGAAACACTGCCTTAATAGTGTAATTAATTCAGAATTAAACTTCTATTCGAAATTCAAATTGTAATAATTGCGCTTCACACGCGTAATTAACGAGACTGCTTTACAAATGGCTGTGAACAACGGAGCAATGAGTGACATGGGTGTCGACGTACGTGACGTCGAGACGTGCCCCAGAATAATGACCGCCAAATGAACCGGGGACTGATGCGAATCCCAACACTATGATGCGATTGCACCGCGTTGCCCCGCTGTGAATTATTGGATTGATTGCGCCGTCTTGTTTCATCTGCATGCCGTATTGTCTGAATCAAACATAATGTTCCCGGTGTTACCGAATTTCGATGTGTTTGGTAACAAAATCTGAGGATTTGTTTACTTTACTGTAGAGATGTGAATGAAATTGCAAATAAACCATAAAACAGTATTATGTATATTAGTAATTAACGATAAGTATATTGAGGAAAATAATATGCTACGAAGGTGTCGAAAATTACCACCCATAATCACTTAAATTGGTACTTGAATCAAAATAACAAGTACCTTATCAAAACAAATCGTTCAAAACCAGCAATCTCGTTCCAACCTTGATTTGTCAAGACATATCACAACACCTAATCTGCGATCAAACGAGTTGACGATCTCCGATCGATTGTTACACGAACAAAGCGACGCAGTCACCGGCTGCAATATACAGTGATTCCAGTGCAAGTCGAGAGTGTCTCTTATACGGCCGCGCGGCTTCACAGACCAACAATGGAATGCAACAAAGGGGAGCTGGGCTAGAATAGCTCGCCGGTATTGAACCTGGATAATCGATGCGGATCAAGTATTAACGACAAGCCACGTTGTTGCCACCGACCTGGCATTACTCTGTCAGCTATCGACTGTAGTATCGGGCAAAAACTTCGGCTTTAAAACGCTTGTAACATTTTGTATCGGTACCGATGATGACCCTCGGTGGAGCACAAAAGCGACGCTTGATATGGAGTGCCACATGTCATGTTTTGAAATCGTTCGACATGTAATCACGCCTCGTTAACATGTCATCGTCATAACTGAAGAATTCAGTCACTTAAAATAATTACATAATAATAGTCATTCAATACTATTCAGTGCAAATGAAGGCAATGACTGCAATGTATGTGAATTAACATAAGTCAACAGAACTATGACAACATTTAGCTAGAATATGCAAGTATGTCAGAAAATATGCAGAGTGCACTTAATAAAAGCATCGCAAATCTTGCATATGCGTGTCGTGAACGTAAATTGCGAAGCCTTAAGGGCCCTTAGCGCAGCCGACAGCTCACTGTACTATGCAGCCGCATTTTGTAAAGCATGTTCTCTTGAAACATGCATGTCTACGAATAATGATGCGACCGCGCTGACACACGCGTGACAATGAATAAACTCCTAGATTACCGCCCGCTCCATAACCCAGTTCTAACATTATCTTCTAATGCCCGGTTCCTAAATCCCAAAAACGGTTCGTTGTGTTTACCGATAGTAATTGAGTGGAAGACTGTTTTTTTACAAAGTGGGGATAATCTACTTCAAAAGAAAGAAAGAAATTGGTATATTGCTGCAAAAACAAGAGCATATATAAAAGAAAAAAAATACAAGAATAATACAAGTTTCTTTGAGTTCATATAAGTCCTAATTTTACCTATTGACAGCCGGTACAAACACTATTTTCTTTTCATATTGAGTCATAATGAATTCATTACAATCTTGGAAGTGCGATATGTAATTGTATTGACTGCGTCCTATACGAAATACGAACAGTATTTCATAATTCTGAAGTATTAGACGCACCGCTTGAACGATGCTTAAGTGCCTGCATTGAAAGCATTCTATTACCAAACGTGTATTCAAGCATGAATAGGGAGAGCTTCAAATAATGATTTATACAAGCGCTCTACAGTGTGGCGCCTCGGGGCTGTGCGCAGTAAAGCGGGGGTCTTTTCATTTGCATGTTTTCCTCGCTGTATCAAATATCGGTGCTGGCCGCATCTTGCCGCATTACATCGAACCTCTCTTAATTACTTTTAGGCCCATATTACAGAACCTCAATCAAGACTCAAGCATTACATAAAACTAGTTTCAACCAATCAAAAGGCTTTAAACGAGTTTTAAGTAATGCTTGAGTTTTGAGTGAGGTTCTGTAATACGGGCCTTAGACGACTTCTTCGCAATTTTAAAGAGTAAGCCTCTTTGACTCTGCTGACTGCCAGTCTTAAAATCGTGTATTCGAAACCCATCAGTTGCTTTAATAACCCATCCCTAACACAAACTTAGAGGGGTTCATGTCAATGGGGACTTTACATTTGCTCAAATTATTTTTTCTATAAAAATAGGATATCATTTTGTTAAGAGTTAAAGGGATATTAATTCATGGTACGGAAAATCGGGATTAAAATAAATAATCTGAAGCATCATTATCCTGTAGAGGGGAGGAGAAGAGGGACCTTACCTATGTTATGTTGGTTGTGCTGTTCAAAAATATCTAGACTGTAATGAAAGGGAAAACGAAACAGAAAACTTAACCAAATGAATCATGAAGGAGGAAAAAATTGCGAGTGTATTCCTATTTCTTAGTTGTGTAGGGTTGGCACATACCTGATGAAATGCAAAGTTGCTCTATATTCACTGCCAAAATATTATCAACGTTACGCATGTTCTAAAGAATCGACTAGGCCGCGAAAGCATTAATGCGGTCAGAAGCGATAAACCAACTATTAATGGCAGAATTCTCAAACGCAAATCAATTTTAATTTGCCGCTAAGTGACATGCTGTCATTGTCAAGTATATTGTAGCAAAAGAAAGACTTTAAAGAACGCCTTCAAGGTTAGTATCTTTTGAAAATTGTTGACAAAATTTATACAAGCACAATAATCCGCTCTACCCTTTATTTCAACAAGTGTGCACCATCCCTTGTCGGAACATGCGTGTCCATAGGGTGTCGGGTAATAGACCGCAGCGCGGTAATTCTTCCTAGTTCTCATGTAACGCACTCGTTCGTGTAATGATGCGCGTCTATTACGTACAACTAACTAAGTCTAGTGGTCTTTCTTTCGACCTTAAGTGCCTGCGTAATAATTACTCAGTTGAGCAAAGCAGCATTCTTTGTGTACTGTGTTTATGTTTCTTGAAGTAGCTAATTGTTGTGTTTATATGACATTATGGGCGTTTATGGATAATCACTTTGAAATTATGCGTATAGAATTTTCCCTAACAGAAAATTGATTCTGGACGTGTCTTTGAAGGTTCATTTAGCTTGTTCATTCGGCTGGTAGAAGTGTGTAGCTTTAAATCAAGGGTAGAGAGGGTGCACAGCAGCTAAAATTGTGCACTAATAAAAGCATCTGCAATCACTTGTTTGTTTAACACCCATGTTTTGAAAATACCGTTTAATAAAGTCATCTATATATATATGTCAGAGCACCCGTTCATTAGAGCCGTAGTTAAGTTTACACAACAAAAATACTGCAGGAAAAATATCTCAAAATTACTGCGTCCACAAACTAGCCAAATGATAGATCCAGTCCAATGTCCATTATTTACATTTTCCACTGGCTTTTCTTTCTTTAAAACCTGTAATATGCCATTTTACGTTCCGGGGCACTGCGTATGCAAATATAGTGAAGTCGATAGCCGACCTCCTCGTTAGTGCCCTCTCAAAGGAAAATACACATACCTACCTTTATATACCCTATATAAGGGGCTAGAGGACTACTGAATAGCTTTTCTGAAATAGAATTAACTTACAGATACAAGATACATACCGTTATCTTGTATCTGTAAGTTAATTCTATTACATACAGGAAATATAAATAATACGTTTACGTAAGTACGTAGCTGGTTTTATACATGTGAGTACGTTTTCATACATACGCTTTTTTCTACATTTAGTTTTGTTTAAAGAAGTTCAAAGTGCATCATGAATATAAATATTTATTTTGACTTTTCAGTTAGCTATATGACCGCAAAATTAAGCAGCTGAAACAAATGTTCGACTTTTAAACTCACATCAACATGAAAAATTACCAGATCAAATTAATATTATAACATTCATAAAGCTCTTGGTGATATTACGTCAAGGTTTATAAAGAAATCTCGGGTCAAAAGCCAGTTAATCACTCTGATAAAACAGTTAGCTTTTTGTACTAACGTTTAATGCTTACTTACACATTTACTTTATTCAAAGTAAATTCAGGAACGAAACAGCAACATGTGCTGTTAATGGCTGAATATAAAATTCATTAACTCGCGTTTAATAACGCACAGTTATACATAAATGCAGTTAAGCTAAATACTAATTCCCCGGAGCAAGTTTTCAGTTAACCCTCATCTTAAATAGAAATTTCTTTATGTAAATTTTAATTCAAAAAATCACCCATTTATTCTCGGTGCCGTAAGTTGAATGAAAAAATCTATTAGCTGAGAAAGATGAAAAATACAGTCCGGCTTTTCCCTTCGTGCTTATTTCACAAAGTATGCAAAGCAGCTCCAAAGCGACCCCTTTTATCGTCGCACTAAATTGAGCAATTAAAAATCTAATAGTTTCTTTATGTACTTTTAATTTAGTCTGTAAGGGAAGCTAGGAACACCGTGTTAATGAATGCAGATGTCAAATGATCTTATTTCTGTAAGTTTGTACAAACACTTTTACACGTCAATCATATTTCAAAAACTAGACAATGTTGGCGTTTCTTATCTGACTACTCTGAGAAGAAAGGCCGAAACAAACTCAGAGGTCACAGTCTTTTTTAAAGTCCAGACATAATCTTGGTCAGATCATGTGACAATCATGCAAGATCTAAAATGGTCTTTTGAGGAAAGAACTACACAGATTGAGTGGACCTGTCCAGTCAGTGCATTCATTTGTCAGTAACCGTGCAACTCAACTCAGAACTTAAGGAGCTCAACGATTCGACGAACAATACAAAAGAAAGGACATTTATATACGGGTAGGCCGCCCGATAGTATCGCTACGGATATTGAAAAAGTGATTAGATTTTGAGGACAATCTTGCAGTTTTAACGTTGCCTGCAAGAGGTTATGAAGCTGGGTCTTTAATTAGCTTGTTGCTCCGTACTTTAGCTAAGATTGTTCACGGAAAAGCTTTCAGTTTTAATGTCAAGGAAAGAGGAAATTCTTTATTTAAAAGTTAAAAACTTTGCTTTAAAAGCGTCAAAATATTTATCATGTTTTTTTTATTAAACATTTTGCAATACAAATTTTCATAATATAAAAAGGCCTCGTTTAGTCTCCTTTTGCCATATTAAATTGATCAATGAAGGCTAGACCGTGTAATTTCGATTTCGAAAGCATCAAGGAAATTGTGATGTTCAAACTGTGTGTCTATTAAATCTTCCTCATAATCGCTAGGTGTTGTCCTCAACAAATGGATTTAACTGAACATAATTGCATTAGGCATTCAAATAATCGATTCGCATCAATAATAATATTTGATTGGTTCAGAATCGTGAATAGAATTACGTGTCATATCTTAGGAGCAAGGCTGTGCACGACTCATGGCGAACGACGGAACTAAAACCCTATATGCACATTCATATGCGTTCGTCACGAATTAAAAATAAAACTAGTTTTAACCTCGATGAGATAATAGGTTAATGTTATTTGGCTAAGGTTTTTCTTTATGTAATAAAAAGTGCTATCTCGAAAATCAAATAATCGAACTCGTGTTAATAGTAAAGTTCAATCCATAAATTTAATTATTTCTAATCAAATATCACGTTCAGTCGCCTAACTACTTAAAGTACCTTTTCGATAACATAACATAACATAGCACACCTACTCCACAAACAAAAAAAAACACTCCATTTTCTCGAAGGCAATAAACTATTTTTCCAACACACATATTTTAAAATTCTGACAGCTTTATTATTACGAACAAACATAATATTGACTATTCAGCAGTAATAATAAACACGAAGCATCCAATTATTGACACTTAAATGATTGATGGCTCTGCAATTGAAATAATGTTCGAACACAAACGACGAACACCGTTTAGTAAACAATAAAATGTACTATCGCCCTTGACTTTTTAGAACTAAAGACGAGGTTAGGCCATTATGACTATTATTATTCAATACTTTTGAAAGGAATTTAAGGAAGAGATTAGTATGAAGATTTTATTGATAAATATGATCGGCTGAGCGCATAATTTAGGTATTTTTGGTTTTAATTTCATTTGTGTTTGGCCAAGCTTGGATAATCATTTTGACTGCAACGTGAGATCACGTCAATATCAGTTTAGAGTCCCTAATGATTACAAAAATGTACCTATCAAAATTAGCAAAGTATGAACAAGTACTAGAGCACCAAAAACATTACATCTTAAAATAAAATACTTAAAAAAATCCTCGTTGATTTATTAAAAACAATCGACATACCAATGTAATGTAAGACATGGGTCAAAACAAATACCATTAGGTAACTTAGTCATGCACATCATTCATTTAAAAAATAAATCAAAGTACTTTTACATTGAGCGTCCTTCTCAGTTAATTTAAACATGGATGAAGATGACATGAAATTTGAAATAAAAGGTCATTCCGAGGCGTTAACTGATGCACACGATAACACGACGTGACACGACAGATTGCCAGCAATTATTAAACGCTACAATTGGCTGTCTAATTTATGACCTTTGCTAACTCGAATATTTATCAAAGGTGTCACTTACTCCACACAGCGCTGACACAGGTCATTATTTAATGCAATTCGTTTTTCAACAAAAACGTGACGTTCATTCACAATCTAATCAATCGCTATCAATGTTGTGACAATCAAGACTTGGGTCAAGCCTCACCATTAATCAATTACTGATTTATTTCATACATTTTTTAACAAGATACCTCACACGGTGAATCAATAAGTCAATCTTGAAAGATTGTCCTGATTGAATCATCGTGTGCGGCACTTAACCATGGCAACCAAGCATGATACACATTAATGTAATATAGTTCACTTAACCTTAAATGTAACTTATAATAAAGCGTTTCATAAATAATTTATTTTTGTTTCCTTGACATCGTAATTCGAGCCACGATAAGTGTTCCGTCGAGAGCCCCAAGCCCCAACTTTTATTCAATTCGGCGAAAGAAATATTCCCTATCACTACTTACTCGTTTGAATAATGTAAAAATTAAGAAATTCGCTTTAATTTTCTGTGACCTGCACAGGTTTTCACATTGTTTGATATTAAATAGGATTCGGGCATTCCATTTCCACGTGCAAAAGACAGTGTAATATATCGAGTTGAAATTGTATTGTATTGTAATACCCTTTGTTTACTACTATTTATTATATTGGAGTGATGGATTGGTTTCAAAATGGTCCGGTCTGTATAATTGGTTGTCCTGAATAGGATCGTCGAGTGAGCCTTCGCTATACACAATGGCTGTACAATGACGTCGACCTTGGAGTGTTACATCGGTTCAATCAAAATATTGGGGCAAAGGTTATCTGCGAAGTTCCCCGGGCCTAGAGATCCCCGCCATTGTGCTGGCTCCTACTTGCCGACGTCAAAAGTACTCGATCCACTTATCGGTGCTTCGAATACCATCGGAGTCACGGTCGATTGAACATTGAATAAGGATCCAGATGTTGGGCGCTTGTTTATATCGTGCCAATACGATTCGATTTAGAGGTACATTTTCCTTTAAGTTTTTGAATGTGTATTATTATTTTTAGAGTCTTGGGTAAGGTAGATATTTTAAATTTCTCAGGCTCACTCTTTTACGTAGTTTTACGTGTATTGCTGACTAGATTAACATACACACACACTAGACCAAACCATGTTTGTGCACAACAGTCCGCGTAGGCTTTATTGAGTGGAACAATTCATCAAAAATCTAATTAAGTCGGTGGGCGCGGGGCTTCAGCTCGTGAAACGGTGACAGCAGATTAAGTGCAGCTTTAATTACGACGCCAGCACTATTCCAGTCAACTTGCTATTTTACTGGTGCAGCAGCCGCGCGGGCGAGTGTTCTGTCTACCGGAGCGCCCAGCACGAACTAACCGTCACCTTATTTCCGCACTTACACTGAATTTATAGCTGAATGCATTATCTGAGTCTAATATATGCAAACTACTTTTTGATTCATCGAACGTTGCTAAATCTGGAAACGTTTCTTTGTAGCACATTCATAAAAAGGGTATTAATGATCTGCCAACAAATAAACATCGAAGAAGCAAAGTAAAAACAAATAAACAAATATGCAATATTGAATACTATAAAGCAGCAAACATAAATGCTGTGTAATTAACCCCAAGCTTTATATGCTCGGCTGAAGTTAAAGCGAGCAAAGTGAATATCATAATAACTTGGCAAGGAAGCTAATAACTGGATGCAGCGTCAGAATATCTATACGTGTTACTGTGAAGGCAAGTGACATCGCCGTAATAACCTCCATGTTAATTAAAACCCTTGTCGATGGATAAACTATTATACCGATACCCGGTGTTTACGTCATAATACTCGAGTAATGAAGTGGTTTCTCATCCATCTTTAGATAATCGAAGTTAAATGGACTAAGGCAAAATGGACGTTGAGGTCTTCAGTAACCTGATAGAAAATAATGGATATAAAATATAAACGAATAATGAGGAAAAAGAAACAATTTTCCAAGAACAAAGGAAAAACGTAAGAATCAACAACAAACAACAAATTAATGTAGTACCGTTTAGAATGGTTGCGAACCCCGGGCTCGGCCACATCGTCTCGGATAAGCAAAGGAGATGTCACGTGAATGTTAATTCTTCAGCGATTAGTATTCAAGGCGAAACAACAACTAATAAAAAGGAGCCACCGTCGGGAAAATTGAAAATATCCGCAACCGTCAGGAAAATGAGTAGACCTCTTCGTCACGCCGTGAAATTAGAATCGTCCCGAGCAGTTCCGATGCTCGTCACGTGGCACCAAAAGTTTGTTTACGTTCCCATTTGATTATAATCTAAACGAAATTTCCTTAACGGGAGGCCATAGCTTTTGTTATTAATGCCAGAGGTGCTGTTACTCTCCTCGCAAATAAGAATAAAACATCATTTTGTTTGAGGAAGCGTGATTATTATACAAATTAGATACGTTTCGTTGTGCTCACATAAACAAAAAGAATTTCCTTACTGCAACGTTTTTCAATTACGACTAAGTAGCCACAGATTAGGGGGCAAAACGGAGTCAGATTTGAAATTGCATTTCTGTACATTCAGTTTTGTCTTTTTGTGAAAGTTCTATTTTTATAGCTTCGAGTTAAACAAATATGCACTGAGCCCGCAAACGCAAGTTAATTAACTTACTCTATTCCTAATATTGATTTTCGCTCTGTGAAGTGGGAGCAAATAACTACAGGTAGATAAAGTAAGTAGGGTAACCATATCAGAGTCCTCGGATCGTGGACTTACACAAAAACGGGAAAGTACGCGGTAGGGGTGTCGTTATCAGTGGCCATCCATCTACAGTGATCTGTGACCGGTATTGATGGAAAGCCCAAGATCCAAACTGGTCCCGAATACTTTAAGCCCTGTTAGTAACACGACAGATGTAATAGAAGATTGTACTTAAACTTTTTTTATCGTAGATGTTAGTATAAAACAGTTAGATTATTAGTATAAAACTGTCTTGAAGAACCCTGAAGACCTTTTCTAATTACTCAAAATACACGAACAAAAGAACCTAAAACGTGGTAACCGAAATCGTAACGATCCCTAAACCACTTGAGCCATTCCGGTCACTGACAATGATTATGTCACTATCAAGTGTATTCGATCCAAGCTTAATCACCCTGTATACATTTATACTCAATTATAATATATATACCTAGTATTGGAATGAGTAGAGGACGAACTACTGAACGAAATTAGATGGGGCAATGAATCTCCTCGGGTAACTATAAAATCATAATCATAAGTCACAACTTTATACATTAGTCCCATCCCTAATTGCAAGTAGATAACCCTAGTCTAAATTATTCAAAGCTCAACGAAATTGGTCACACTCAATACTGAGCTACGCCTTTGAAACTCAAACGACGAAGTGAATACAGGGCTAACGACCACGTAACTATTGGGTATCATTACTTTAAAGCATACCTACGTACGGCAGATACGGTCACCCTAAATGCAGATAAGCCAGCTTATTTGAATGAGTGGTGTTCGGACCGCAAAACGCTGAGCGAGTAACGAGAATGTCTGACCGGGAACGAAGCCAATAGGCCAATACGTGGCCACCGCAAATGCAAGGGAGACGTGACTAGTGCTGTTTGAATGCGTTCTCAAATAGATTTATGGTCGAATATTTGAAAAGATATGTTAAGGGAGAAGACAAATGAAGAACACATGTGAACCGAACGAAATACGAATGGAATAAGTTCATTAATGTCATTAAATGGTGCAAGCAATCTGACATAGGCACTTTTTTAAGTTCGTTATTTTTTTAATGTGATACAAAGCCAAAGTGATCCTGGGATTTCAAACCATTTTGATATTCTTTATGAAAAATTATATTCAAAATCACTCGCAAATTAAACGTTCGACCCGTGCACTCAGTATGTGCTTTTTCAAAATCCACAACGGTATAGAGTGGTAGTGTTAGTAAATTCGCTAGAACACCTAATTTTTATCGAAACAATACCATTTCCGAATCCAATATAATCATATCACGCAATTCATCAAACTCAGTTATCATTACACGGATTGTTTGCACAATTTACAGCTGGAAGCGTACATTACACGGCGTCTGAGGCTAATGCATATTAGCATGTTCAATTGTAATCTCGGCTGGCTAATGTTAGCCAAATGTGCGCGCATGCATTAAACGTGCGAATATGAGACACGGATTTAGTGTATTGTTTTTGCATAGTTGTGTATTAGTTTTACCTACGGGAATACCTATTAAAATTAATCAGGACACTATTATACCGTGATTATACCGAGCCATAGGTTATAGGCCTTAGTTGGGAGCCTGGTTTATTTTTAAACTATATAATATATAAGCAAGCCGCTTTTAGCCAACTGCTTTTCACTAATGTATGATAAATTTTCTAAATTCTTTCTCAAGTAAAAGGTAGCCCACTCAGGCAAGTACATCTTTACTGTCCACAAAAAAAGTCTCTCATGCTTCTTTGACAATAGAATTCTAATTATTCGCTTAATTAAAGAGCATTAGGTCCTTTGCACACGGCGGTCTTTCTTACTGTTACCACCGCTGTTTTTCAAGGCAGAAAACGCGCTGTCGACGCGCATGCGAAGCGCGTTACATGGAACGCGCGTATAGAAAACGCTGTGTGCATAGGCACTTAGGTACGATGTGAAAGACAATCAACAAAGAATCCTGAGTGATTAGACCTCGAAGGATTCATCAATGAAGGTTATGACGCTTGCAAAGTTTGATTTTGATTGACAAAAATATACAATATATTCGTAATTAATCAGCTAAACTAATTATACCCATCACAATTAAATTAAATGTCATATAAACGTTTATCTCGTCATTCTGATATTAAAAGCAAGGCTAGACTCATCACAGTCATCACACATGATTGTTTCGCGCGCAAGTATTGTACGTGAGATGGTTTATGAATATAAATTAAAAGATGATTTATTAATTGGGTGAGCCTCCAGCCAGGAGCATATAAAACTATTCTAAATTAAAAATAGTGTAGAAGCTAATGGCAGCCACAGGAAAGTCCGGTTAAGCAGCCATGACCTTAGTGGCCACCTGCGAGATGACCTAGTAAAAAAAAAAAAAAAAATTGTGTTGATTCATTTGAAACTTTACTACTAAACACGTATACTTGTATATTTCACCGTATATTAGTTGTGTCCAGTGGGGCGGAAAAAGCTACAGAATGCCTCGTGCTACATTCCTTACATGCTTAATGAGACGTTAATATTAATAGATAGTTTAGTCAATATTTTCAGCCCATATACGACACCAACCGACAGTCAATTCTTTTAAAAAGGACCCTTGTAAGGAAATATTTTGTAGCTACAATATAATCACCACGCCCAAAAATTATAACAAGTTACAAAGATAACAAATTATAATTTACCGTCCAATTTTCAAAGGTCGCTGTAATAGTCATCCGAACAGGGGATGAAAAAATAACATAAAATGTTGTCCTTCCGTTCAGTCAGTAATCTTCCCACGAATTAATGAAAACATCTGAGGAAATCTGATCTTAGATTACGATGCTCATCAGGAGGTACTATTAATGCATCGGTGCAATCTTTGACTCCAATACCGTTTATGTCAACATATACATCGTTTATGACATTATGTAGGTACATATCTTAAGAAATGAAGCTAGGATTGCTACCGATCCCACATATTTTAAATGAGTGAACCTAATCGTAATCGTACAAATGTCGTTAGCAAGCAAATGCATTCAGTAATGTTATTTAGACGAGTATATAGGTACTTGTAGACTAGGGTATCACAATCTACATAGCAACGGTTGCAATAATAAAGGGTAGGTTTAATGTCAATAACAGAATTCCATAATTTTTGGACGAAAATATCAACCCACGAATAGGTAGTAAAAACAAATACTGCAATGAAGACTTACTTCTGTAATCAGACTTATCGTATTTGTTACTGAAAGAGCACAAAAGGATAAAGCTACTCATAAATGCAAATATGTAAACTCCTGATGAAATAGCTCCTGTAACTATTCATCTTGAATATAAAACACCTCGAAATAAATAGAAAACATTTCTTCAAACGAAACGTCACCCACGATTTAACACGATCCACAAATCTAGGTATTGTAGTTACTCGAACAATAGATCAAATCAAATAAACAAGTCAACCAAGCAAAACCCGAGATTTATCACGATTTTAACATTCATCTTTTCTTATCTATTTTTCGGTAAATACTCTGTTTCCGTAGCCTGACGGCGGGTCAAGGACGAGCTACGTGTAACCTTTTCCAATTTTATTGTACTAAAAGGTCAAGTTCTCATTACCTGCCTGACATCTAAGCATAAATTTATCAAATGGCTCGGGTTTAATGGAGGAGATGAAGCTCAACTCTATTACTACAGGGAACGAACTAGTGTGATTAAACTTTTTAGTAAAAAACTCTTGAAAATTAGCAAGGGTATTGCGATGTCTCATCTTCAAAGAAAGACACATTGTTAAAAAAAATAAAGTCTCCATGAGAGAAATTTCTGCAAACCCTCGGTTCCATGAAGTAAGTAAATTAACCTGTCACGTTATCTAATACAACTTCATTTGAAATTATTCACTTAACAATTCTAACTTAGAAAATGATACAAAACAAAGTGAAGGTTTTACTTCGCAAGCAATACTTAGCTATAGAAAAGAAGAATATGGAAACTTGTTTACCTTGCAAAGGAAATAGTTGCAACAAATCAGGATAAAACATCTAGACAACCATTTACTTATAGCTTATATACCCAGTTTTCATTTCCATAAACAAAACTGTAGCAGAATTTCCAGGGAAGCAAAACAGTTTATCTGATATAGAGATCAAACAACTTGTAATAGATACTGCGGAAAAATAAAAAGGGTTATATTTAGAATAAACAAGTATCATTTCTATATTGTTTTACTTGAGTGCCTTAACAGTATGTGTGTAATGTATGTTAGGCAATATTTTGATTTTGTTTGCTTTTTTTGATGCCCATTTTATGCTGAAGCTTGTATTTTACTTTTCAGCTATTCCATATAGTTCTATTACTGGATTATACTTATTTGTATGAATAGGCAGTTTTGCAGTGTATTTACGATTTATATAATAAATAACTAATCTAGTTCATGTAACAAAACTTTAGTTAGCCACTGACAAAGCGATATTAAAACCAATAACTAACTATTTTGATAACCTCGCCATAATAGAAGATCAATAGAATTGTTACATCTGTTCAGTTTGCCGACAACTTTCGTTTGTTAAGTTACAAACTTGCTATGATGGGCGATATAACTTGAATGTTTTCCTACCTAACCTGGCTATTATTCATCTCAAAGTTTATTACTTTAGTTAGTATTTACCCGCAGGTAACTTCATTTATTGTTCTAGCATCATTGAAAACTAAATTACAACTTGTCCTACGCTGTCGCGAAGCAATCAGAATGTCAAAATAATGTGAATGCAAAAGTATATTCGAGATTCCATTACTGGATACCGCTGAGAGAATGGTATTATTCATCCATTAAAAGCTGCGACGACGTGCCACTCACTGATCTAAAATTCAACATTTTTGTTCAAACAGATAAATGGAAGGAATATCCTCGTTAAGAGCTGACAGCAAACACTTGTCCTGTTTATTTGAAATGATAAAATAATGTTATAACCATCGTAACTATGCTGGTGTTCAAAATTCAGGTGTTCTAACAGTAAAGTGACATCATAAGTGCTCTGCTCCGACGTTTATTAGGATATCGTGGTATTAAGAGTTATATTTACGAGTAGCGACATCTAGTTGGGTACGTAGGCAGTTTTGAGCGGTGGAGGGCCGAATTATCCCATATTTATGATGAGGAGACGATACCTTGAGGTTTTATAGCCTTAACTTAACAGTTCTCGTAAATTGTATAAAAACTGAATTATGGGCCCTTAAAATCAGTCTTTGAATAACGTGAGTGAGTCGCTATTTTTAAATAGGTAGTACTTATAGTTGTGTTCAAAACGTTCTCGCTCGCAAAACAGACTTTACTTGTATTGTATCTAATATAATATTTTATTTAAACGAGCAAAGTTAAAATAAGCTTCTAAATTAAAGCAATGGGTACCTACACACCTCCTTTCATGACAAATGAGCACCCAAAATGATAATGGCAAAACTCTCCTTAGATAAGAGTGGAGCAAGACTAATGAATTTAAATGCAATTCAATTAAATGCACATGAATAATTCACTAAAAGAATGTTAAAGTGGAAAAGAATGCCAGCCTTCCTCGTAACCGAGATTTGGGGACGCTTAATTAATTATTTTTTACGACAATTCATCCCATCTTCTCGTTGTCTTAATGGTGTTTCTCAACAATTGTGAGACAAAGTTCAATGCGTGCGATTTTTTTATAATTTTTTGGCGTTTGTTTGCAAACAAATGTTATATTTTCGAGCAATAATAGTCTAGTGGTGTGACCGTCGAACTACCAAGTCACAGATCGTAAGTTCGAACCCAAAGCACCTCTGACTTTTCAGATTCATGTGCGTATTGTATAATTATCACTTCTTTAAAAAACGGTGAAGGAAAACATCGTGAGGCAACCGGCATGCCTGAGAGATATTTCTCGACGCCATGTGAAGCCAAGTCAGAACCCTTTGGGTGGCATAAATTCTGACACCAGGTTAGTCGCTAACCACACGAAAAAGACAGAAGATTTTCGATTTAGGTTATATTAGTATCAAAATGCCTCTAAGATCCTCAATCTAATTTTCGTTTGGGTCATCCAATAAATTAATTTCATTAATATACTTTAAGCAAGTACTACAAATATCTACGTAATGAATAAATAGGTAACATGGTAATAAAATAATTAATTAATAAGCTCGGTGTGACGATGAACTCGAATGAAACTTCTAAGAACCCTCTGTTGTTGAATGTTGATTATACCTTAAGCCGTTTGAAGAATATTATTTAACTAGCTGCGCCCCGCGGTTTACCCGCATACGTCTCGATCCCATGGGAATATTGGAATAAAAATGTTCTATGTCCTAATCCAGGCCATGGTCTACCTATTTGCCAAATTTCATCCAAATCCGTTCAGCCGTTTTAGCGTGAAAGCGTAACAAACAAACTCACTTTCGTATTTACAATATGAGTTAGGATTAATATATTTTATGGTGTTCACACATTTTTAATATTAGTCAATATTCAACTTAAAAGATACAACGATAGGATTCACAGTCCAACACTTAAAAAAGTTGCTAGTGTAGCACCTATAGATACAATAACTGCGTCCATTTGCTAAACACTAAAAGAAAACAACACACACCAGAGACAAAGCAATGCTTATGCCAATCGAATATAGGAAAGAAACATAAAACCATGGTGTAAACACGTCGCGCAGTCGCCATTCGCTCGAAATTGACTTATAAAGCGAAACAGTAAACGAAGCGAAGACCCCATGTTTGTCCGGGGGTGAACGCTCGTTTTACCCGCATTCATTTAAACCATCTAAAATGCTTGTATGTAACTATTGTGGCAGAGCTGGAATTTATGGGAAATACGTCATTATTTACTTTTAAAACTGCCATGGCGATTTTTTTTATGTAACTTTTTTTTCGAATCTTCATTTCCAGAGCTGAACACCGATTTTGGAATAGTTTGCGGTGTTCTAATATGGCTGAAAAATGTAATCACGCATAAAACTTGTCTTTAGTTTACTTATACACAAAAGACTGATTTCGGTGGTTCACGCTTAAAAACTAAACTAATTCAATAATATATTCAACATCAGAAAACTTTGACAACGTTTATTTTAACGATGCCGCGATACAGTACACAATAAAATTAGAATCCATTAAAACATTCTTAAGTGACTAATACATTGAAAATATCGAACATTATTAAGACAATACAACTTTCAATTCACATACAACCTGTTTTTTAATATCCTTACTCGTGACTTAACGCTAATAAATATCCTTTAGCGTATTATTATCGGTTAACACTTTAGTATTATTTAACACCTAAGCTTGCTCATTATCGCCATGTCTGCGCAAAGGTGTGAAAGGAATGTGGCGGCCGTCGCCGTCTAGTCTAGTCTTTACCCGTCTCCGTAGATAATTCAAACGGTGTGTTCACAATCTTACCTCATTATTGGCAAAGTTACAAGACAATGTGTATAATAATTGCACGTAGGTAAGCAATGGAGGTGTCTATTATAACTCGTGTTTACAACACAATATTCCCACAGTAGATTTGTTTAATGACGCCGTAAGACAATGTAGCCATGATTTTCTGCCATTGCCACCAAAATCAGTATTACAAACATTGTAGTTGAAGGCGGGCCGACAGTCGGGCGCAGCACAGCACGTAAATATGTTTGCGTTCAGCCGCGTTACTGTTGCCACTGATATATTGGATATGTTGCTCGCACCGCGCGTCCCACTCTGTCTACCGCTATAATAAATTTTGTGACAAACAATATTCCCCTGTCCTTTGTCTGGTGGCGGTGTGGCCGCGGACGGCATCGATCGCATTGTTAGAGGGCACAATACCTCCCAGACCTCGCTCTAGGTGCTTCTGTTTTCTAACTCACAATACATAAACAAGGAGGTTGTATTCAACCGCTTTTATTAGGAAACCTGTAAACAGCCTCACAATTGTTCGGGATAGCTACCTATTTGTCCTAATATGCTGCCTGTAAACAACTACTGAATTAGTTTTACATAAAATTATTGTTTGGTTTGTGTTGTTTGTTCCTTGGGCCGGCGCGGAAATACAAAAGCTATTATTAAATAAAATTATATTTTGTGTTTATAAATATATGTTGAGCCCCTATACTTTGGATTCAAACAATGATATAGAAAATAATGAGCTTTAAAATAGCTATTGCATATATTACACGGTTTAATCTGAAAAAGTATGTATTATGTTGGCTTAGCCATATAATAGGCTGCTACCAAGACGTATAAGGTACCACTCCCGCCCAGAGTATTATAATGTTATGACTAATATGACCTTATGTGAGGTCGCGTTGATCAAGTGTATTTTTTCGTATAATGTGGGGTTTTATCGTAGGCGAGTGTTAGACAAGTAAGTAGTGATGGTAGTTAGTATCTATTGTTCTTTATCTCGGTTGTAAACGGTGTCGGCGCACCTTCGTGCCTTGTGCCTCGCCCATGACTCACTGCTGCGATGCTGATCAGAATGCCTCGTGGGCTCAACTTACGAAATTTCCAAGGAGCACCATTTAACAGTGCTCATTGAGGAAGTTACTCACGACTCTGTTTTGCAATTTCACATTTAACTGATGCATGTTTAGCATTTGGACTATTGTACTTACGCTTGCAAGGTTCCCAGGAATTGAAGCGGATATGTTACTTACATTTTGGTCTACATTATGTTATATAGGGTTACGCTATCAACATAGTTACGTCTCATTAGTGCAACATTGCCTCACTTACGGCTTACTGTTAATACGGCATTAGTGGCAAACTGGCGAGAACTGAATTTGAAGGCTCGTAAAGTTAGATTTATAGCTCAACTCATGGTCTGCCTTGTTAGTTTATAGTGTCGGTAGGTAGGGACATCGTAGCACATTGAAACTGTAATGTTTACTGTAAGTAATATATAATAATCATTTATCTTATTATGAGAGATTGAACGATTCTCTAATGATTATAATGTCTAATGTCTTGTTACGGTAATGGTAATGCGTTGCGGGCGTACTGGTCTGCGTTGTAGCGCCCCGTAGCAAGTTCGTAGCGCGTAATCTTCAATGGCGTAGCTCTCAATAATATTCCTTATTGATTTTTGTAGATATTTTTCTCTATGTTCTAGCTTTTTGTTCGTATAGATAGCTGTTAAAATTTACTCATAGCCAAATTAATTATTTACGCTTAATACAGCTCAATGGTTCCTAATTTAATCGTGAATCAAATAATATTAAACAACTGTCTATTCACAACAACCTATAAACATTGAAGACATTTAAATGACGTCATATAAAAAAAAATTGTTAACAAAATACATTAATATTATATCATATTCACTTAAAAAAATGAATGACAAGAACTAATCTTCGGCCAATGCGAAGGGAACTCAAAGGTCAAACATCTAACGTCCATACGCCCATATGATCAATTTAACTATGTATTAACAAATTGGCATTCGAACTCGATTCATTAGTCATTAGGTATGTTCAACATGTTCACGCACTGAACCTTTCGTTCTTTATGTTCACAATTTGCATTCAATGTAAACGAGGCAATGAGATAATTATTATAAGTACGATCTGAGACAAGTCACTTCACAGGTTATTACATATTTCAATCAATTAATTACCAATTGTAGGCAACTATTTATAGTGCTTATCATCTACGTGTTTAAAATTGTAATAAATGATGGGATGGTTGATAAACATACAGGATGTCTCATAGTGGTCCAAAGGCAAATGGGATAAAGCGGAGGTGGCCACCTATCAATTTTAAAAGTTATGATACACTCAACAGTTCAGAAAATTTCGCTAATTATCATTTTCAAGAAATTTACACTTCCACATGGATTTTTCAACCCTGTGAACAAATTTTTCGAAATAGCAAGTTTAAATCTGACTGAAAGTTGCCTTGATAGTGTAGGTACAAGATTATGTTACTATTCACGTTCAGTGTGGCTCTGCAACGCTTCAGTTTTATTTTTACTTGTCTTTTAAATTTTTTTATTAAACTTTAGTGAAATTTGGGAAAATTTCTGAACTGTTGAGAATATCCCAGCTAGGTGGCCACCTTCGGTTCAACCCATTTGCCTTTGGACTACTACGTTTGAGACAACCTGTAGATACAGGTTCAAATTAAATTTGGTAGTGAAACTCGGCAAGACCCTGTAGTAGACGGAGTAAAAGGCACGTAGCCTATTTTGACTTTCAAAAATTTTGTGAAATCTATTTTTTAACAATAGCATAACATCTGACAACTGGCATACTTCTTCACGTCATTTCAATAGCCACAAATGTTCAATTCCAATTTCACCAGAAAATGGAGGAACTGCAAAGAATTCATAAAATGTTCACAGGTTTTCTATTTGAATATGATCACATCAGCAGGTACGCCATCACTCAGGTACAGTCAGATCACGTCAAAGTAGTAAAATAATAAAACTTTATCCTTCACGTCAACGTTTTGAATAAAATGCAAAACGTGTCTGGGATGCAGCCAAAACGGCTCGGCGCGCCCCGAGCCCGGCCCCTTCTCATCTGGAAAATTGTGCTTTCCCAACTAAACCGTTATTTATTACCTACTAGTTGCCATACTCGCATGCAGCGCAGATTATTACACGGAAATCAACTTAACTGATGATTTAGAATGAATGAGTATCTAATGTGTGCGCTTGCAACTTGCTCTCCCTGTATTGTTAAATTGAATTAGTAGAGGATTGGATTTAAATTCATGTTCATTATATTAAAACTCATTTTTAAAGGGAATACAAATAGATGGATTTATTTTTTGCCAGTAATGTAGTATGCTAATTTATGAGAACCAACGGTTAATCTATAGTTAAGATTCTGCGCATCGACTGTCATGTACGTGTAATGTTTCCACGTCTATTACATGAGGTGTTATCAAATTAGAAGATACGTATTTTTAAGAATACAAGAATACTTTGCAAAATAAAGATGACTTAACATATAAAGATATTCAAAAAATCCTCAATGACAAAGTGTCCAACTCGAAGCAGGGTGCGTCAGTGCCCGTCCTCGAGAGCTTGTTTACTTAACATAATATTCTGCGCGGACTACGAATTCACTCGTATCCTCGCGTTTTATTGAATCAAAAACCTTCGCTACAAATGCATCTAATTCAGACCCTGTACAGTACATTGCGAACTTTCTCTACCTCTATCCACAACTTTACCCAAACAAAGAATAAACATTGAGCTTTTGTATTATTTACGGTCATTTGTATCAGTTTTGCTTAGTAAGTTCTTTATCGGTTTCAGTCGGGGGGGCATTTCTGTGGGTATCCCTTGTTCACCCAAACTTGGAATATAAATTTGGCCACGAGCCTGCGCGTTGTTTGTCCAACAATAGGCACGGTTGCCAACATAAATTATCGGACAACATTCGTCTCTAGTTTACCGACAACGATCGCCAAATATTTACATACCTTGCTAGGTACATTGTGCTGTGAGTTTTGTAACGTAATATTCTTTCTCCGTTGAGTTATTTGAGCAATAATAATATATGCTTTTAGGGAGCCATCTATCAATAGAAAAACTTTATCGGAGGGTGAGAAATAGGATTGAAGAAATTTTTCCTTATAAGCATATGGAGAATTGATGCATTGTCGCGCATCCGTACATTTCCAAGGCGGGGATTAAAGCTTTTATAAGACGTCTGGAAATCTGAAAAGAGGCTTACGCTTTTGGTACTGAATAGAAACTCGTAAAACATTCTGAAAAATCCCGATTTACGTCCCCGTAATACATACACACCTGAGTAAAATCACTAGTTTGTTGTAGAGCATATTCTAGGATAGGGCGATAAACTCTCCTCATATTCTATACCTACTGTATCCTTGGGAGACTAATGCGATCATTAGTCTTTCAGGATCGTATTACATGAAGGTATTTCACTAATACTTCTTATGAGTCTGAAAATGATTGATTACTCACCCAATGTTGGATTTTAAAAACTTTGTTGAAATTTTCTTTGGTTAAATACGTACTAACAGAATGTTTTTGTAATTTTGTGAAGCCATTAAGTATTGTGTGAGGCCAAACCGACTCAATAGCATGAAACGAAACCCAAAGTCATACAGAAGATATCTTCCTAATATTTTACGATGAGAATAGGAAATGATGATGGCTATTCTTAACGATTTCTTCAACATCGGACGGCCGTGGATGACTTGCGATGGATATCCATAACATACTATAACAGCGAGATTTTTCTGACAATCATATTTTATAACAATCATATTTTTGTCTTATAATTTTTTCTTTATCTAAATGTTTAATGCAACCTTGCGGTGGTAATTGCGCTTTGAACTCACATATCCAGTAATTCAATTAAACCTCATTAGCGATCGCTTGTTAGGTAAGCTTCTGTGAGATTTTTTTTTTTTTTTGGGTGGGAAATTATCAAATAACTTCTCCCGCTCTGGGTGGAGCGGGAGGGCGTGTCAGACTCTTACTGACTAAAACCCACCCGTGTTCCTTCCGTTGCCTTTACGTTGCCAGGGGCCACGGTATCCCTTTCGGACTTTCCGTTCCATTGCCTTCCGCTCTTTTGTACAATTTTAAGGTTGCCTCGAATAATGGAACTCGCATAAATAATTGTACAATTTAATCAACATCTTTAATAAAATGCAGCGGACGGAATCGGCATTCTGAAACAAAAACCTTTCTCTGCTTTTGCTGTGAACGATTGTTATAATTTATTTCGTTGAATTATCGCAAAAAACCCGTGCTAATAATTCGGAGTATTCATTTATGAATGTTGCTTGATGAAAAATTATATTGGAGCTTATAATGTTTTATTTACGATGGTTATAATAACGGATTTGGTGTGTATAGTGCGTATAATTATCGTGAATCGTGCGGGGTCGTGTGAGAGTGCGCACACTCCTGTACGGGCGTACGCCTCATTAAATTTTGTTTGAATAGAGGGATGAACCGACCGGCTGCCTACTTGGTCAGATACAGGTTGTACCGTCGACAAAAACAAAACTTTAGAAATAACATAAATCTATTTCCGACATATTATTTATTAATAGTCTAGAGAAGGTTTTCGATACTCCTTCAAAAAGCATTGTTACCCTTATCAATGGAACTACTAAAGGACTTATCACAACAGATCCGGGTTACTATTTTTCTGAAGGAATCGAATGGCTTATGTAATTGAACTATTTCAATAAACATCCACGTTTTAAGTCACGTTTTCTGTTCCTCGTGACTTATGGAGCACGTTGTGAAACCAAGTGACGGGGTCGTGTCGTCACATCTGACCCTTCAAGACTGAAATAGGAATAGGGGAAAAAGTGATTGAAATGGTTTACGTAATCTTTCCATTGCTATTGTATTAGAATAAAAGCAACAGGTGAATTCTGGTTTGTTTACTTGGTTTCTGAAAACTGTAAAAGAAAAATATTTCGAAAGAGTTCAAAATTCTATGACAAAAAATGTTTTTGTTCGTCGGTAAGAAAGTTTTATTTTTTCATTCTACGCACGTGTACCTACTAAAGAGACTTTCGTCGTAAACAAAATGTAAGCATTATTATATATTATGCATTCATCTTTTAAATAACTCAAAACAAATAGGTACCGGACAATTTAACAAAATTATCTAACACAACAAGGCCTTCTACACTACCTGACCACTGATTCCGGAAAGCGTAGTTACTCGTACATCTATCGGTGACAATACACAATAGGAATAAACGCTCACAAGTTACACCGGTTTTCGTTACGTCTGCACAAGTTGTTGTCAAGTAGGTAGGTACATACATGTTGCTCTTTACTTAGACATGACTTCAAGTTCCGTCTTTTAGTCTGAGTAAATATATACACACAAAAGTGACTTACGTGAACTTTATTGTTTCTGGGTAGATGTTTTTAGCATTGGGTTTTCCTGTAATCATTCGGAAGGTTTTTAAATCAAAATATGAAATCGTTTCCCACATAAACGGAGTAACCAAACCTATGGCTAATATCTGAAAAGTCATAGTTTAAGTGTTTTATATTCGAAACTAATCTATTATATACACGAACAAAAATATAATACATAAACTTTACTTGCTGACCCTACCCAGTATAGGAGCATCGGCTGAATAGTTCCAGACGGGAGGGAGCCACAAACATCACTGCTCCATCACCGCGCCATCTCGCGAGCAAACACTTGCATACCTCCCGTCGGCCATTCACGCACGCGCACACACACGACTATGCAAGCTATAGTAAACCCTCAACGCGGTCACAAAGGAGGCTCTTTCACGAAGCGAGAGTCCTGTCTTATGATCGAGCACGTAATTGCTGATTATTCACGTCTGATCGTAGTTAATATTAGGCATCTAAAGTGAGATAACATGGGAATAATCTGTCTTTATCAATAAAATAGTCAGTGGTTTATCTATTTTCAGGAGTCTTAGATTTCCAACGAACCTAGATCTGCGACATGGTGACGCTTGAAACCCTAAATATTCTCTTGAGAGTCACAAAATAAATAATTCAAATATATAACATGTGAACGACAAACCTTCTCAGTAAGCCGGTACATAATAATACTCTATAAATTCTCTTACCCATTGCAATGCACTCGGTGCCAACAATCGGAACTCACTAAGCATTCAAATGGTTTCAATACGTTCCGCTATGCAGGCCTGTCTGAGCTCGTGGTAGGCACAATGGATGCCAATCTCCCCGAGAATTTGGCTTGGACGCATCCACCTATACCTACGTAGAGCTGAGCCCCCCGAGATGTCACGTTGAGAGGTGTGGTATGCACTTAATTACATGTACTGCCTTCCTAAAGTCCTTACGAGGATTTCGTGCCGGATGCATTTTCAAATAAAATCTGCACGATTCAAATGATTCAAACAATAAGTCAAGAGTTCAATCTGTAGACGCCCATATTTCTGAGAATTCTCTCACTAATGTTAGCGGCCTTAAGATTAGTCCCTCGAACGGCGCCTTCAAATGCCAAAACCCCACAAAGGATGCCAAGCGTGAATTGCCAGCCGCAATCATTGGGAACATCGTAAATTATACAGCGTTATAAACAGGCGAGACTGAAATACTACAACGTTTTATGACTCGAAGGGAGTTCAAAGCTTAATAAAGATATGAAATAATCGTTCGACAACTTTGAATTCGCATGAATGATTATATGTAACATTTTAAGTATTGTATCATAGACGCAAACCGCCACAATGATCAGAAAAACCACCAATACGTGATCCCGACTCGTCACACAAATTACAAACAAATCAATGTAAAATTATCACCCGCGTAAATGAAAGCCGATAAAATATGTCCAAATTGAATTAAAATAACAATGTTTTAATGTGTTGGGGATGCCATAATAATTACGAAGGCAATGAGCAATCCCCCAAACATGTTTATATTAAAATTTGTATTGGTTTTGTGCAATGAAATCGGTCGGCCGCCGAAATGAGACGGGTGACCGCGGCCCGACGTTTTGCATATCGACTGATTATTTTGTCCGTCCATGCGTTGCGGTTCACAGGTTGATTTCGAATTCATTCATATGAACATTAACATAATAAATAGGTACCTACGTCGACATATGCAGAACAACTGTCTCTGTCTTTTATTGTTCATTTTTTAATAGCAAATCCTTTTACGATATATAACAATACAATTTCATTAGATACACAATGAAAAAAGGTTTAAGCGCATGGTATGAGTGCTTAGATCTACCTTTTTTCCTCCTTGCTGAATGAACAGAGCAATGAAGCGCAGTGAATCTTCTAAAAGCCATTTATACGTGTAAAGTCCTATCTACACCTTCCCGCCTTCAATCGTATTCATAAAGAATTTAAAAGTAACAAAAAAAAACCGTTGTGATTTGTCTGTCATTTCGTTTTTCATTATCATTTTGTAGCTCATACAGAAAATGTTGGATTAATAAAATGCTAATTGATTGTTTTCAATTGTTTCAGGTTTTAACAAAGAATGAGGTTGTCCTTCGGAATGAGAGTGCGTCTCCAGGCATCCATCTAATTTACGGATAGTATAGATAGTCAACCACCATGGATCGAAGACTAATTGCAGTTTTGGCGGTCACCGCCCATTTATGTGAGTATAGCATTTGTTATGCGACTTATTTTTTAATCATTTTTACATAAACATGAAAGAGAGAAGGTTCCAAAAGGTTCATAGAAAATAAAAATAATAAATATTCTTGAAACATATAATATTGACGACAAAATGTTTAAAAAGTACTTAAAATTGTAATGAATTAAGTACCTTCGTCAATAATCTTTCACTAATTCTATATTATGTCAATTATCTCTTTCGTAAGATATTTCGAGAGACATTTTATGTATCAAGTTATATTTTAATAAAGGGCAAACTATAGGTAAAACTACTCCGATATCCGAACTAATATCATGAATTCCTTTGGCGGGGTACCATACACATTTTCTAAACAAATTCTACAGAATACACTCCGTATTCAGAATTTGTTTAGAAAATATTTCCCTACAAATATTTTCGATGACGAAAATATTCCAATAAATTCATATTACTCTTGTAAATACATTTGAAAAAGTTTGAATAGAACTTACAGAATGCGTAAATAGGGTAAACATGGCAATACGAAAACTCATGAATAAGGATTACCGACTAAAAGCTCGCGAGAATATGTGTGAACGTGTATTTAAAGGACAAAAAAAACACAGAAAGGTTTAGGGCAAAGTAATTGAAAGTACATAGATTGGAATAGTGGAGGGCGAGTGAGGGCCTCGATCCGTATCTAAGGTAGACTATCTCAGCTCACTTGCTAGCAAATGGCGCGGAAGTAACAAGGATATAGCGATACGATCCTGGAATTTGTAACTCACTTTCCAATGCCAGAGGCACAATTGAAATTTTATATTGTTACGCGTACTCGAATATAGGAGTAAGTGTAGTACGTTTCGTTGAAATACGTACGATGCCAAGTTTTATACAGAACGATATTCCAGAGATACGTTCATTTTACATGACTTTATAAATGTTGAAACGACATAAAAGGATGGCAGTCTATTTGCATTTGAAAACGCTTTATATACACGGTCACGCTCTTTTCACTAAACGTTAACCTGCCGCAAACAAATGGGTTCGCGGAACTCATTTAATTATTTGTGGCAGATTGGGGTTCGAAACATAGTTTGCGAAACCCTTTTTGTAGCGCTTAAATCTATGTTACGGAAAGCAACCTTGTTTTCAATAGTCTTTGTTTTAGAGGAAATATAAAGCCAAACTTTTCTTTTGTTACTTACCAATCACCCAGAAATGTTCGCTTTGTTTGTCAGACGTATTTTCGTACATATATTATTAGTAACTGGAATAATGTATTCTACAATTCATAGAGAAATAGCAATGTAAAAATACCGAGTAGGTACCCAAACACACCCACGTCATTACTTACCGCCCACATTCAAGGCGAAGCTTAACATTTGTTTTCATATCACCAGCAACTTTTTCTTAACGTTCACACAACATTAGCTTAACTATGCTCGTATCTTGCCAATGACTTTGTTTGTAAACACCCTCTCTTTTTTAAGCCATATGAAGGTACTATCACAGATCATTTGCCAGCCAATGGTATCGAAGTAACACCGTTACTGACTTCTCGCCTTTATGGATACATTCTGCTCTGAGTTTTCAACATAAAAAGTCTCGTATGTGAGCTTGACGCTCTAGAGAGTGCAAAGTTAGGGTGATTTATTTTGAGATACATGTTCTGGGATAAGAAAAGTGCCTACATAAAATGAAAGATGGGTCAATATAGAAGATACTGTAGAATGTAAGCAAACCACTTTGCGACATTGAAAACTATGTATCTACAAGTACTATTTCATCTGAATTACAGGTAGTGTAGTATTAGCTGATGGACCAGTCTACGATGGACAAGGAAACCCCATCAACCCCGCGCCCGCCGACAACTTCCTTACACAAACAGTCTACGGGTTCTTGGACTTCACCACTACAATAGGCAACACAGTCATGGTCTTCTCGCCTCAGTCGGCACCGCCACCAGGTCGTTTCATAATTATTTACACTTAAGCAATTAGTCAACTAATAGTAAATCTAGATTTTTACGCTTGTCTAAATACATGAAAAATCGAACTCACAAATACTTTTGTATAATTTCAGAACCACCGAAAACCGAAAAGTCTGTGCAAGAAAATATAATCGAAACAAAACCACCTCCGCCATCAGTCACAAGCATCAAACCTGAAGCCATTAAGCCAAGTAAAATATCTGATAAAGATAAAACTAACAAACCCGCCGCTCCAGCAGTGTTATCCAGTGCTGTGTCAGTAGTATCTTCCCCACCGAAAAAAGATAACAAATCTCCGAACGTACCTAAATCAGCTGCGAATGTGCCTAAATCTGCTGCGAAAGAACAAAAACAAATCATAACAAAAGTAGAAGTGGTCGCCGGTCCCTCAAAAATCGTCGAAAGTAGCTCTCCTAAACAATCTGCCCCTAAAGCAAACAAACAATCAAACAATTCCAAAAACAAGAAAAACGAAGCTGTGAAGTCTGTCACCAACATTGTCAGCAGTAAAGTCGAAGTAAAACAAGGACCTCCACCATCAATAATTAGTTCCAAAGTTAATAGCATTGTCGCTGTAAAATCTAGCCAAGTTGAAGAGGAACCTGCAATTTTGGTTACTAACAATAATATCGGTGAGCCCGAGTATGATTTCTTATCGCGGCAGCCGTCTGAATTTGTTGAAGAAACATACAAGGTTATCAACATACGTCCCTCAAAGGTACCCGGTCAAAAACCGAAACATGGTCATAAAAACAGGCACCATCCAACCCCACCCCCAGAAGATGATGAGGAACATCCTCTTGGCTTAGTCACAACTCTTGGGGGCACTATTGTTAAAGACGGACTAACAACGGTTCATGAAACTAGTGTGATTGGTACTTTTATATCTGGGAAATATGCTCAAGTGCTAAACAGCAATTCGAAAGTACTTCCACAAGCTGGACATAGAGGAAAGATATCTCCCAGTCCTACACATAGAATACTGAAGACTGTAGGACCGTCCATATCTAAAAATCACAGACAACACTTGGAGCCTACACCATCAAATAATGATGATGACACCAATTTCGGGAAAACGACGCGACGACAGAATAACGGTGGAGGATCATTCAAAAATCGTCACAGAGCCCAAAACAATGCAGAAAGCGAAGTCCACAGTCCTCCACCTCCACCTCCAGTTCAGAACAAAAAGTTCAAAAATAGAAATAATTCGCAACGGACGCAAAGGTACACACACAACACAAGATTATTTAGAATATTTTGCTGGTCCTGTACATAATGGCAGTGGCCCATATTTGGCGCACTATGAATGAATGTATATTTCAACTTAATAAAGTGTTATGTACAGGACACAACATTTAAAGCCCGCATTAATTGTCTAGATATAGCATTATTATCTACACACACAAACGTCGTACTATTGCCGACTATCCTATCTAAATATATGAATGATTAATTTGCATGATACTTAAGCTCGCTGCTATTATTTTACTTAACATACTGACATTTAGAGGTTAATCTGTGTAAGATATTAATATGATTGTGATCATCGGCAATTGTAAATAATTTTATTTTCAGTACAAGGTTTGGTCGACCTACGCCTCAACTGGCAACCGTCTCTGTTTTCAGTGAAACAGCGACCTCATCCTTTACCAACCGAAGAAAATCCAACCGTAACTCTGGACATAAGACGACAGTGACGCCCCAGAGCAACAACGACAACCAGTCCAAACGTGGATTCAAACCTCGGGTTCAACCCACACCTGTTGAGCAAGTGACACCAGCTGCTTCTACCAGTGTGTATAAGTTTAAGCTAAACCGGGCCCCGGGATCCGGCCGCTGGCAATACAAAACAAGCCCAAAGCCTAAAGTGACTATTCGCAAACAAAATACTGATGACGAACAACAAACAACGCCTAATTCAAATCCGCTTCTTGATGATACGCAAACGAATGATATATCTCTACAAGCAAGGTCTGATAATGATTTAGAATTATCAGGTTCACAGAGCGGTCCTGGTACTCTCCTTGAAAATGACACCGAAGACAACTCTATTGAGAAACCTCCGCCAGTAGAAACTTTGAAAGTTGAAATATCTACCCCCGCAGATTTCCGAGATGTTTACTATGAAATTGCTACTATCAGGTCTCCTTACACATTCCAGGTAATTATTGTTCAAATAAACATTTATTTTCTTTTTAATGAAACCTATTTAACACCCATATTTTTATTTCCAGGTTGGACGTGTCAAAAACACTCGTATAATTACTGTAACTTCAACAATTGAAAAGCGTATAGAACCCACGTTGATGGCCAATTCGCAAAGTTCTCTCAACGAACCGTTGACAGAAAACATATTAGCGACAGCATCTCCTTATGAAAAGGATCACAATCTCTTAGACTCAAGTATAGTTACCCTACCTGCTATAACACTATCTTCAGATATGGAAACGCCGCCGCTAGAAACACTTACTGAAACATTCAGTACAACTCAGCACATGTTGAAAACACATATTCTGCCTGTAGTGAGAGACGTTAACTTGACTAGTACCTTAACTTTCATCCAAACTTATGAAGTCACTAGATTTGTTACAGCGACTAAAACGTTGCCCCCTATGGATTTCTTCCAATTCATACCAAGCAAAACTCTGAAAGAATTTAATAGCCGTTTGGATGAGGCTGGTTCCGAGTTGCATCTTGAGTTAGACTTCGGTGACAGTAATGAAGATGAAGATGGTGTTCCGAGACGCGTATTTCCACCAGATCTCGACCTCGCTAACATTGGATCAGACTTTGATCTTACTGAAGTTGATAAATACAGAATGCATGAAAATCACCTTAGACTAAAGAAAGCTCATGGTCAGAACAGAGGCAATCATGTTACTGAATCTCCCAACCCACCCACTCCCGCATTGACTCCAGAACAGGCGCAGCAACTGGCTCTCTTGAGACTTCTGAATCCAGCGGCAGCTGCTCAAATCCCTGATGTTGTGACCACATCCAAACCTATTCTAAAGTACGAGACAATATATGAATCCCATGTAATTCCGGTATTTGATGGAAAGAACACAATTCAAAGTACTATATCTAGACCGGTAGCAACCATTACCAAAACTGAATACGAAATTGGAACCAGTAGTCTTCCTGCGTTACCATTACAGACGATCAACCCGTTGTTCCCGCAGCAATTCTCACTTATATCGACACCAGTCGTTGTGAATACGGAAATTACAGCTACCAATAGTAAAATTTTGAAATTAACCTTTGGTGCGAAGACAGTGTACACGACACTTTTCACCACTCAAGTTGTGCCTACGGTGCTGACATCCTACGTGACGTCATCAATCCCGGTGCAGGCGACTGCCCCGCCTCCCGGATACCCTGGATACTACCAGCCGCCGTTCGCACCCTTCCCATACGTAGGATAAGTAGACCAGTAAATATTGCATGTAAAATCAATAAGTGCGGACTATAAGTTAAAAATTGTGTTCACCAGTGTATGTGATGATAAAACGTAACTTTTGCACGAGAAACGAAACTTTAAACTGTGAATGCGTTGTTGTAGTGCACGTGATAAACTGTATTGCGAGTAGGTGAACAGTAAACAGTGCAAAAGCAGCAGAACGGTGGGATTTATAGCCTTTGTGGAAACATGAAAACTCTGAAGTTGTATTTCTTATAAAGTTTTGTGAGCTCGGCGCTATGCGATGCGTTCGCTTGTAAACCCTACGTGGAGGTAATGTTTACCGACGTGTAATAGAGATAAAATGTAACGCAATTTACTTTGTATTCAGTAATTGCTTTGTAAATAATTATTATTTATGATTAGTACTCCTGTACATAACTGTAAACCTACCTATAGCTATAGTTGTAGATAGCTTCCATGAATGTATTTTATACTTTTGTACATGTATTGCTTAGAATAAGTGGGTTCTATACTATTAAACAAATAAACAACAAATATTTGTACCTTGCCTTATTTCCCTGAACGACATACAGCAACCAAGCATATTTCCATACAACATACGTATAAATTCAAAACTTTGATCATGACTTATGCAGGCTTATTGTGTAGTAGAATTCGCAAATGACCGTTCAATTGTCGGTGACCGGCCATCGGTACCCAATTATTGCCGAAATAACCACGCTTAGCAGTGAAAGATTAGTTATGAGCGGTATGATGTAAGCACCCCTATTGTACCTATCTTTTATGCTCCCTGAATATTATTGCCACAAAGCTGCATCACGACCGCACTGCCTACAACACAACCCATGAAATACAACATAAACATTTTTTCTTCAACAAAAAAAAATATTCAAAATCCAGAGACTAATATTTCACAGAGTTGAAAGGTTTATTTCCCATGATATCTTAATTAAAGCCATTTCATACTAAGCAGAGCCGAAAGAAACAAAAAGGCCTTTAAGTTACTAAACTAAGATTAATGGAAGCTGTTTTGTAAACTTAATAAGTTAACCTAGAATTTGAAATTGTACTTTTTCATCATCTTTGAACTCTCATATTTTTTTAATATCCCCAAGGGAGTGGCCCAGTCGGAAGAAGGAGGTACTTAACTAAACCTTATCCGTATTAAACCGGAGGGGAGGAGTTGATATGGAACTCGTTAAGAACGAGGTGTAAAATGTGTAGCAGAGGTTTCCAGCATCACAACAGTAGTTAAGAGGGAACAGGGCCTGCGAGGAATTTAAAAAATAGGTAATTGAAGAAACTATTGCCGTCTTCTTACCTCAAGTCTGCCTTCGTAGAGTGCGATAGGGATAGCTACTGACAGCTCAGACCAATTATATCACAAAAAAAATTGACGAAATCGACGTTACGTATTCCCCTTTTTTCTCCTCGAAAACTGAACCGATTCAATTATTTTATACATTAAAATTTTAAGAAAGAGTACGTCTAGGTTCTTATCATTTTCATTTATGTTAAAAACATTTCGAATTTGTCTGGTACCTACTCCTCTAATCACGGCGGTAAAAATGGGGCATTTTTGTAATTTTTGGAGGGTCATATTTTCTTTACCGATAAGTTGCTGAAAAAAAGGAAATAACAGCGACGAGACTACAGCAGACCTTGATTTTATGAACAAAAAATGATTGCTCTAGGGGCATTATTCAGGAAGAAAAAAGGAGAATACATTTGTATGGAGAATCGCACGCCCTGTTCCCTCTTAAGTATGAAACGAAAAACCGTATATACAAAGGAGCATTACGACGACATTTTCCTAAATAGGTACCTAGGTTATAGAAGTTAAAGGAAACATACACCTAGAGATACCAGCTCAAACTCGACGTTTTATTCGAAAGGAATCATTTTGGAAATATCTTCATGCTTAGATTTTGGATTGAGCAGTATGTTGTTATTACCACAAAGGAGGAAAAGTGCACCTCGCTACATGAGCACAAAACATGACTTATATCATAGAAGTAAATTGTAATAAAGCAAATATGAAAACATAAACTCTAGCGGAATATGTAGAACACGCTGTTAAAAATCTCGCAACGAAGCATCCTCAAATAGCAAACAATAAATTCCGAGAGACTGATAGTTATGCAAGTCGTAACAAAAGCGTTTAATCAATTTTATTATACATGGAAAAGATTCTATGCGAGCTACGAAAACACTCTCTGAACAACTAGGTTATCAAAAATGAAGCTGTAAGCTGAGATTCTTGCTACTACGCTAAATTACTGTTCAATTACAATGATAAATATTTGTGCTCGAATATTTGATAGCCATTATAGCCAGACATGTCAGAACTCTATTCATAATATTCTATTCTACAGTTCGAACTATACTTAGCTAGAGCTGTGATGGAGGGTCTGCCGATGAAGGCTTATTGTCTGCTTGTCATGTTATGTCATGTCATGTTATCGGTTTCAAATACTCGTACCTTTGTCAGTAATCTGTCTATACCTTTCATGTGGACCTGTACCTGTTTATATTGTTTTTCTGTTTAGAACAGAGGGCTCGTTATTGCTTTACCTGACGCTCTTCCAAACTACTGTGGTATTAAAAGTTCATTAGGATGGCTATTATTAGAAAACCTATTTCTATTTTAGAAGAAATATTTTCTTTTATAATTACGTGAAAAGTATACATATTCTTATCACATTTCAAAATTCACTCATACAAAAACTTCAGCAACGAACAAATGCGTTGAAGCAACCACAAAGCAAATATTGTCCAGTGGTATATTTTCCTATCCTTTTAGACGTTGGTGACCATGTGTGCTTTGCTGTTGGCCGGAAATATAAAGCCTGCACCTCTCGCCCAGTGTCAGACAAACACGAAGAGCCTTCTCAATACAAAGGACAAATACACGCTGTATATTTGACACTAAGAGTTTATTTTAAAAGTAATACGGCAGAAAAAATATTCTTGTAAACAGAGAAAAAAAATTACGAATGATGTGGTCACATATGAATTGTGACATCTAACATCTTTGCTGACGTATATATGATATAAATAATATTTATCATCATCATGATCATCATCTTCATCGTCAACGTCAACGTCATCGTCATCGTCGTCATCATCTTCATCATCATCCAGGTATACAAACTCTCGGAAAATGGATTGGTACCATCAGACACCCAAGTCTAGCACCACGCGCGCTCATTGGTCGAATCAAATAACGCTTCCCCGGCTTCCTGTTACACACTTCCGTCCCTTTTCACGAAACCACTCCCACAGATATCAGAAAAGCGAGAGGAAAAATGTTACACGTCAAAAAATTAATATTTTTTTTTACTATTGGTAATTAGAAAATATAGATAACTACAGATGATTATATTATTCTGCTTTCTGGCCACTCTGATATCATATAGCTGGTGGAACAGACTCGAAAAGGCAGCCCCACAGCGGCACCGTACTAAAGATGTACTTACCAGTAAAAATACTTTTGGCTTATTAGGTTACACAGTATTCGTGTATCCGTTACACAATTAAAATTGTGTATGCATATTGATACAAAATTATTATTAAAAAAAAGACACCAAATGAAACCAATCAATGGTAAGGCAAGTTACCAAACATAATTATAAGTTAACAATGTACCGTATTATTATATAAATAAACATCTACAGTAGATTCAAGAATGAAAAAACATTTGTTTCAACTATACCTACATTGTTCTGTACCACATCTATTCTGGTGAAAATCTGTGCGAGTGTATTCGGTTTCAGTGCTCGCTGATTGAACGAGGTTAGATGAAATCGGCTTATCGTTCGTCGATGGCGGGAGGCGGGACGGACCGGGGAATAATTTCATTTTAGCATGCACCGGCCACGCTACGGGTCTCCCTTGCCGTACTGGCATGCAAATTGACAATGTGCCTTTATGTGAAGTCTTCTTTCCCGCATAATGGCAACGAAAAATGCTACTATATATAAGCTACGTGTACATAATAACAATATGTTTTCAAGAGCCACCATGTAGTACACCATCGTGAAAATATACATTGTGAATATTGAAAATATCGATGATCGTTGATCTTTTCCATGCAGCACGCGTACGTAGCATGACCACCGTAGAAACGGATTTAGTCGACGGAAGAATAGACAAAATGACAGATCGATCACAATCTGTCAATTTGTCTATTCTTCCGTCGACAAAACCCGTTTCTATGGCGCTCATGCTACGCGTGCTGGAAATAATTTGGATCTTGACAGTAATCACGATGACTAGTATAGTAATTACCATAGTTCCAATAAATGGTGTCAATTCCCTCGGTTTAAAAGTAGAAATGGGTGTACCACAAGGATCAATATTGGGTCCTTTCCTCTTTTTAGTATATATTAATGATCTCCCTCATTTGTTAAAAACTCAACCACAAATGGTGTTATTTGCTGATGATACTTCCTTAATTTAAAATTAAGAGACGTGCATCAAATCTTGACGACGTAAATAACGCCCTACAGCAGGTCCACAATTGGTTCACTGCTAATAATTTAGTATTAAATGGGAAAAAAACTAAGTGCATAAGATTTTCTTTACCAAATGTCAAAAGTAGTAATTGTGAGATAGTATTGAATCAAGAGAAACTAGAATTCGTCGATAAAACTGTTTTCCTGGGGATCACGCTCGACTCAAGGCTTTAATGGGGTCCTCATTTAACATCCCTTTCAGGACGGCTAAGTTCAGCAGCATTTGCTGTGAGAAAAATCCGTCAATTTACTGATGTAGATACCGCGAGACTAGTCTATTTTAGTTACTTTCATAGTATTATGTCGTACGGTATTCTACTATGGGGACGAGCTGCAGACATCGAGTCTATTTTTATTCTGCAGAAAAGAGCCATTAGAGCCATCTATGGCCTCCGCAGGCGCGACTCTCTAAGGGAACAGTTTAAAGATATTAACATCATGACGGTACCTTGTCAATATATTTATGAAAACATCATGTACGTAAGGAAAAATCTACATCTTTTTAGTAAAAGAGGTGCAAGACACAATTATATCACTAGGAATAGGGACCAATTAGTTCAACCGGGTTTCAGGCTGGCTAAAGTGGACTCATCTTTCATGGAGTACTGTTTAAAATGTTACAATAAAATACCTCCCCACATACTTCAACTGAATGAAACGAAATTTAAATCTTATATTAAACGCACACTATGCAGCCAAGCATGTTATAAGTTGGGGGATTACATCGCTGATAAAAATGCTTGGCTCAACGCTGGTCCTGCTCCACAAGCATAAACTAATTGATTAGCATTTGAAAATACCGTTGGAGCTGCTGAAGATTTTAAAAACTATCTTTGCATTGTATAAATTCAATGTCTTAGCATTGTATAATTGCATGGCACATGTGTGGGTACTATGTACCGACTATAAAACTACCATTTAGGTACTGGGTATGTCTTTTATTGACTTGAATGTGCCCTGGCGGCTGAGAGTATGTCATGCTCACTCTAATGTCTCGCTGGCGGTGGCGCGTGTGTTGGATCATTTAGCTCCCTTCAAAATGGTTGAGCTGAATGGTGCTAATCCATGCGTCATGTTCGTGAACGGGCGCCGTCAGTAGGGACTGGTCATCTCTTAGCTGCCACGGCGATTTTAATTTAATTTATATTTTTATTTCTAACGGACGCTTTTAATGTTTTGCATCGTTCTCACATGTATAACTTCAACTTGAATGATGTAACCAATATTATGTAACCATTTTATTTTATTTAAAAGAGTGTCCGTGGAGTTTCTTGCCCGTTCTTCTCCATAGGTACCTACTACGCTTTGGAATGGGCGACTAACTTCATATTTCTGACTGACCGACCCCTTGACAATTCAAAAGTGCCTGTAATTGGTTTATTTGAAATAAATGCTTTGAGTTTTGAGTTTTTTTTGAGTTTTAACAAAGTTTAGATACAAGTAAATCTGGACATACCTAAGTACAAGAAAGTTGAGGATATAGGTACGGGATAACGATTTTGTCTCGGTAACTTGGAGTCTATGGGACAGTTGTAAGCTTACTCGTATAACTGCAGTGCTATTCTGTAACCATCTCACCGTGAGAACTCAGGTGTGAGTGAGCTCGGAGTGAGCTGTCAGTCCGTTGCAGTAAGCGGAATGACAGCTCACTTCAAGCTCACTCCACCTAAGTTTTCACCGTGAGATTATTACAGAATAGACTGGCTGTTCATAACAATTACATTTATAGGAAAGAAAAAAATTAAGGCTCTGTGATTAATAGATGTCATTGACTTCCATCGTCATGATAGAACCTCCTTTTGCTTAGTCAACTGAAACGACGATGTAAAAGTTTATTCACCAGTGATTACAGTGGTTCAACAACTTGAATGAATAGTTGGGTAGTTTCGGTCATTATGGACATAGAAATGACCTGGATAGGTGAAGCACCGTACAGAACAGCGATCTGGCACTGTGGAACTGAAGATACTACTTTGAAAATTGACAAGATTATGTCGAGTTTTCGTTTGACACACTCTTAATAATGCTAGTGCGTTAAACGTACTGTCGCAGTTTCGTATCTAGTTCGCAATAAAGAGAGATTAATGTTGCAAGAGAGCACTTTCATATGGTACTCCATAACAATGAATCCATAGATTGGGAATTTTTCATTATTAATGTTATCAAGATTAGCTACTTAGAACATCACGTTATTATATCTTATCTTACAAAATCAGTCCAATTTTACCGGTAATGAGTAATGATGATAATACTAACGAAGATTAAATTATTGTGTGATAAGGAATCATTCGACGTAAAGCGATCCTCCTCGATAAACAATAAACAGTAACGTGGAGTGAACAATAAACTGCTGATTGTTTATTTAATTTTGCAATGACTTCAACATAAAGTGTTTTTTGTGTGCTCAAAAGAATCAATTAACTCGTCCACTGCTGAACAAGCGACTTCAAAAATGTCTCAAAATCATTTTATAATTTCGATTGGCATCATCGTGTCGTGTAAGTTTCGTTATGTCATAGATTGTATATCTAAAATATGAATTGATATTTATATAAAAAATCACACGCATGCAAAGTCCAGATTCCATTAATTACAAAGAAAAGTAATTTTTTACCTACGCAAATGAAACAACAATTGTGTTTTCTAAATTACTTATATTAACAAAGAAATGACAACCTTATAACAATCCATATTATAGCATCTACTTTTTAACTACAGGTGCAGTATTTATCGCAGCAAGCACGTCAAACACGGAAACCACAGAAGGCAGTGAAACCGCCCTTGTGTCCCGATGCTTCCAATTCACTTGGCTTGGTCCCAGATGGAATAACGACAGTATATTTCTGAACGCTACGTGCCAGGACTCGACGCGCCTCTCCAGTGGGGTGCCTTGCGTAGAACCGCTCGTCGTCTCGTGTAAGTTTATGAAATACAGCTTGTATTACGTCTCATTTTTATGCTGATAGTACTCGTATAAGTTTATATTGGCTTGCCTACAGGATTTTGCTTATACTGACGATAAAGTTCTTTGAAAGTTCAGTCGATCTGCTGACACACTTTCAATCCGATCGAATAATAGAACCCCTCTTCTTCTTTGTAAAAATCACAACGTGAACAATTTGGTGAAATGACCTTGAAATTAGCTGTCATTTCACCTGATGATAAGGATTAATACTGTTGACAGCTCAATTCACCTAAGTTTTCAATAATTATAATAATATATTTATTCGACGTAAAAAGTACGCAGATACAGGGTGACACTTAATTAAACGCGGAAATAGCCTGGTACAAAATATTGATCAATGACCCCCATGCTAGGAACAACCTGTGTTACAGGGGGTTATCCATCCGTCCACTATAGAAAGATATAGAAAAATAGGTCGCCAGTCATCCAAGTGGCTACCTACTTACTTAGTTTAAATAACTTCATCGATATCAAAGTGTTTATGCATAATGACAAAGACAATGTAAGGAATAGGAGGAATTAGATAGCGTGCTATCTGACCAATTTTTTTTTCTGATCCTTAGTAACACAACTTATCGACAGTACAACTTACATTTTAAATTGTTATTTCAGATGATGGCTCATGGCCGGACGTAGATTACATTTGGAGAAACCATTTGGGAAATGCTTCATGTTTACTAGCCAACAATGACGTATGTGCTCAGTACACATATTATTTCGACGGTCATGGTGAGCATTACAACTTTTACGACTAAGTAACCATGTGCGTGAACTTGGCAGATCATTTCCCAGCAGAGCCTAAAAAAATGTGAGTTATATTGGCATGCGGGCGAGTTCTAGAGTTCCTTATACTTAAAAAAAATAGTTCTGGCTTTTTTACCTAAAAAAAGTCAAATGAAAATATGCTCTGCTAACTTCCGCTAGCAGATCATTTTTTCCAAAATTTTAATTTTAAAACTGATTTAGGTGCGCAGTGGTGAGCTCTATAGTTCCTTATACTTTTCCGAAAGAGTTTTGCTGTCCTCAAACTAAAAAAAAAAAAGTAATATAATGACCTATTACTAGAAAAAGACAATCATTTCGGTAAAATAGTCGTAAATAACATAATTTGTGAATTTTCGTAGATTCTTTGGGCTATGATTAGTAAGCAAGATCTCAGTAACAGAAAAAAAAACTAAATAACAGCAGAATTCTCACAACATTATCAGCAGAACCTTGTGAAAAAGATAGGTTAGGAGGAATCGAGATTTCATTCAGTTTAATTTAGTAGGATCAAAAAAGAATTTGATTAGGACTGAGGAGCAGGAACTCCTCGTTTCCTGATGCACCTATAACATAACTATCTGACAATATGATATAGAAACCCAGGAAGCTCACTCAGGTATCAGCAGAGTGTGGTTGAAAAGTAGGCTTAGTTGAAATCGAGATTCAAATCGGTGTTTTAATTAGTAGGATCATAAAAAACATTAAATAACACTGAGGAACCGGAACTTTTCGTTTCCTTATGCAACATTAAGCGAACTATCAGAGAGCATGAAACAGGAACTAAGAAATCTGACTCAGGCATCAGCAAAGCATGGTTGAAAAGCAAGATTAGAAGAAATCAAGATTTAATTCGGTGTTTCAGTAAGCAGGCCCAAAAAAATATTGAGTGGCACTGAGCAGCGGGAACTCCTCGATTTTTAATGCATCTATAATAGAGCAATGCGAAAACATGAAAAAGTAATCCAGAACTCTCACTCAAGTATCAGCAGAGCAGGGGTAAAGATTTAAGTGAGTTGAAAATGACATGTAAATCAGTATATCAATAATAATAATCAAAAAGAAAAATTGGGCAGCATTGAGGAACCAGAATTCTTCATTTTCTTACGCGTCTTTAAAAGAACTATCGGACAGCATGAAACAGGAACCCAGAACTCTGACTCAGGTATCAGCAGAGCATGGTTGAAAAGTAAGATTTGAAGAAATCAAGATTGAATTCAGTGTTTCAGTAAGCAGGCCCAAAAAAATATTGAGTGTCCCTTAGCAGCGGGAACTCCTCGATTTTTAATGCATTTATAATAGACTTATACAAAAACATGAATAAGTAATCCAGAACTCTCACTCAAGTATCAGCAGAGTAGGGGTAAAGATTTAAGTGAGTTGAAAATGACATGTAAATCAGTATATCAATAATAATAATCAAAAAGAAAAATTGGGCAGCATTGAGGAACCAGAATTCTTAGTTTCCTTACGCGTCTTTAAAAGAGCTATCAAACAACATGAAACAGGAACCCAGAACTCTGACTCAGGTATCAGCAGAGCATGGTTGAAAAGTAAGATTAGAAAAAATCAAGATTTAATTCGGTGTTTCAGTAAGCAGGCCCAAAAAAATATTGAGTGTCCCTTAGCAGCGGGAACTCCTCGATTTTTAATGCATTTATAATAGACTTATACAAAAACATGAATAAGTAATCCAGAACTCTCACTCAAGTATCAGCAGAGTAGGGGTAAAGATTTAAGTGAGTTGAAAATGACATGTAAATCAGTATATCAATAATAATAATCAAAAAGAAAAATTGGGCAGCATTGAGGAACCAGAATTCTTAGTTTCCTTACGCGTCTTTAAAAGAGCTATCAAACAACATGAAACAGGAACCCAGAACTCTGACTCAGGTATCAGCAGAGCATGGTTGAAAAGTAAGATTAGAAAAAATCAAGATTTAATTCGGTGTTTCAGTAAGCAGGCCCAAAAAAATATTGAGTAGCACTGAGCGGCGGGAACTTCTCGATTTTTAATGCATCTATAATAGACCAATGCGAAAACATGATAACGTAGTCCAGAACTCTCACTCAAGTATCAGCAGAGCAGGGGTAAAGATTTAAGTGAGTTGAAAATGACATGTAATTCAGTGTATCAGTAAATAATATTTAAAACACATTGTGTAGGACTAAGGGGCCGGAACTCCTCGTTTTCTGATACAACAATAACAGGACAATGCGAAAACATGATTAACTAATCCAGAACTCTCACTCAAGTATCAGCAGAGCATGGGTAAAGATTTAAGTAGGGTGAAATTGATATTTAATTCTGTGTATCAGTAAAAAATATCAAAAAGAAAAATTGGGCAGCATTGAGGAACCAGAATTCTTCGTTTCCTTACGCGTCTTTAAAAGAGCTATCGGACAGCATGAAATAGGAACCCAGAACTCTCGACTCAGGTATCAGCAGAGCATGGTTGAAAAGTAAGATTAGAAGAAATCAAGATTGAATTCAGTGTTTCAGTAAGCAGGCCCAAAAAAATATTGAGTGTCCCTTAGCAGCGGGAACTCCTCGATTTTTAATGCATTTATAATAGACTTACAGAAAAACATGAATAAGTAATCCAGAACTCTCACTCATGATCATGTTTCTGCGCATCGGTAGTCTTTAAAGTGAAATGAAATGAAATGAAATGAAATGAAATGAAATGAAATTGTTTATTCTGTAAATAGGATATTGCAATCACTTTTACACGTCATATTAAAAAAAAAATAAGAAGAAAATGCTAGATGAGTTCGGCGTTTCCTATCTGACTACTCTGAGAAGAAAGACCGAAACAAACTCAGAGGTCACAGTCTCTTTTAAAGTCCAGACATAATCTTGGTCAGGCCATATGAGGACCATGTAGATTAGTGTCTGAAATGGTCTTTTGAGGAAAGAACCACACAGATTTGAGTGGACCTGTCCAGTCAGTGCAAGCATTTGTCAGTAATCGTAGAGCTCAACTCAGAACTTAAGGAGCTCAACTCGACGAACAATACCAAAGAAAGGACATTTGGGTAGGTCGCATAAAGTACTCAAACTGCCAGACCATCATTTAAACTAACTGAGAAAGAAAAAATTAAAGAAAGGAAAAACAATAAAAATAAAATATCCACATAGTCCTCACATTCACAATAATTAAAACAATATAATACTTTACAAAGTAATCATGTTATTTTGTATATAAATTTCAACAATGTCAATATGTATATAAAAAACTGGTATTTTTAATGATTTACATAATAATTAAAATGTCAAATTTTATAGTTTTATCACAAAGCTTAGCAGAGCGAGCAGCTCAATCCCACGCTTTTTTATCTTCTAAATAATCTGAAATTTTATAGTACCCTTTTTTACAAAGTTTGTGGTTACCCAAGTGGTTACCCATACGCCAGTGCAGAGAGCAAAGAGCACTGACCGCTTTGTTTTCGTTTCTTGGCTCTCCCTCTTCCCCTTGTTATCTAGCCGCTACTTTCAGTACATATGCGCAAACCACACAATACAACTCTACGTTCATCACACGATCGTCTTCTTCAATGTCCCACTCACCGCACTGACTTTATTCACTCTTCCTTCTTCGTTCAGTCTACCTCTCTGTGGAATGCGCTCCCTCAAGAAATCAGGATGGCAACCAACCGATTATCTTTTGAAGTTAAAGTTCGCGAGCGCATTCGTAAGAAGCTGACAGTATCATCACAACGGTAATGTTTTCCCATGGTTTGCGCATATGTACTGAAAGTAGCGGCTAGATAACAAGGGGAAGAGGGAGAGCCAAGAAACGAAAACAAAGCGGTCAGTGCTCTTTGCTCTCTGCACTGGCGTATGGGTAACCACTTTAAAAACTACCGATGCGCAGAAACATGATCATATTTACGCAGATTGAAAACGAATCGAATGCAGTTATTGAAAAGACGGATTATAATATTGTAAAATACAACAATATATATATCAAAAGTGTCTAGGGATCAAGTACATTTTTAACTATAAAAAATTATCCAATTAATATTTACCAAATCTAGTCTTCCAGACTGGCTTCTTACTTTAATTCCTATTAACAACTTATCCCTATATTTTGTAAAACTTAAGAAAAATTGCAATATTTGCAAATTGTGGGAAATTAACCTAAGTTAATGTCGTCAATTAAATGGCGAAAAAGGCAAAAATTTTTTTCCACCGTTGACACGAATCGCAAAATCGCACAGCAATTTGGCATGCTTAAAATCAGTTCATCAAAATCACTTTGAGGAATGCCCGCCCACGTTCTTTCTAACAACTCAAAAAGTTGTTATGCAGGGCATCCATACTCGGCAGAGCTCTTCTTTGGAGCATATCCCATGTGCGCTCAATTGGGTTGAGGTTTCGCGATTGAGCAGGCCACGGCAGAACGTTGATGCTAGCATCGGCAAGAATGCGTGTTGTGCATTAGTCGAAACGAATCACCCGACCGGCTTCGCAAAAGGATGATCACGTCTGAAACAAGCCTCTCCGCATAAATCTGAGCACTGAGGTTACCCCTGATCCAAATGAAATCGGTTCTTCCACCGATCCAAATACCGGCCCAAACCATCATTGTTCCCCCTCCATATGAATGAACTTCCTGGCAAAATTTCAAACGTTCTTGACGTCCAGAGATCCTCAAAACTCGAGTACGTCTTGTATCCGGCCTCATACCGAAACGAGATTCATCGGAAAAAGCAAACACAACGCCAGTCTTCTTCCTCCCGATTCCTGTGTTCGCGAGCCCATTGTAAACGGGCCCTACGATTGCGGGGTGCTATAGGTGGAACTCTCAGTGGCCTTCGGGAACGCAGACCCACTTCACGTAAACGATTTCGGATGGTTTGGTCGCTTATCAACAAGCCTGAAGAGCTGTGGAGCCTCGTAGCCAACATCATGGCGGTCATGGTACGATTCCGTCGAGCAGTATTTTGGATGTACCGGTCCTGTCTGCTAGTGGTGATGCGAGAACGTCCTCCATGTCGCTCGGCGACGCTGCCCGTGATACGATAGCATGTCCAGAGGCGGCTTATGACGCTCTGTGATGTGCCAAGAGCGACAGCCACAGTACGTTGCCTGCGTAGCTTGCAACATTCCGACGCCTCTCATCATTTCATCTCATGTCAAATTCAAAAAATTCAAAAGTCATTTATTCAAACTAGGCTGAGAATCATCACTTTTTGAACGTCAAAGTTACATAAGACAGTTCTCCAAAACGCCCACCCTTCACCACTTCCTACTGCTTTAGCTGGGAAGAAGAAGTGGCGCAACAAACTCCCCAGCAGCACAGCTGTCTGTTCAGTTAGAAAAAAAAAAATCTATATAATAGTATGAAAAATAATTTACATTACGCAACACAAATAAAAATTTAAATTATAAATTAAAAATGAATAGCCATATGTCAGCTAGCACACGCCAATATACCAACCAAAAATATAAAGAACTGTACTCAGGCAGAAATAAAGACTAAACGTAAACAATATCTAAATAAAAGCCTCCAGTCATAAAGGGCGTGCCCGCTTACATATAGCTATATACGAGTATAGCTGTAACTGGAAGTTAAAAATGATAAACTAGGACCATCGAGGTAAAATAAATAAACAGTTAATTACTAAAAACAATAACAAAACCATGATCAGCAAAACGACCAGTCACCACAAGCAGCACCCGTTCACGAACACAACGCAAAGATCAGCCATTACCCCCCTCGGCATATTTGAGGGAAGGAAGCAACCCGACCCCCGACGCTACCGCAAGCAGTGACATCTAAGGGAGCATGACGAACTTGCTGCCGGTTGTTCAGGCGAAAAATAATATGATCAATTGTCGAGGTCGCTAGCTAGCCACTTATCGCAATACAACTCATAAAAAAACATTGTAATGAATAGATTATGTCAACAAGAAATGATGTCGTCGCTCTATATCGATGCAATTTTTTCAGTTCCGATGCAGAAATTGTAATGGTTTTGTAAAAACACTATTACACACTTTTATAGGAATCCTGATTGACAGTTGATTTTCTATTTTTAATCAAAATATAAAGAAAACTCTTTATTCAAATAGTGAAATTTACTAAAAAAGAATCAATAACGATCCAAAAAAGTTAAAATAATAATCCTCAATTGCGGCGATACTCTAAAACGTACTTGATTCCTAGACACTTTTGATGTATGTATATATTGTAATGTTACTATTGCCATATAGTAAAATTACTATAACATGTATCGGGAAAAAAATACTACTCTATCTGTGGGCCTAAAAGCCATTTTTACCAAAATCAACACTCAAAGTCTAAAACCGAAATAAAGCTTAACGCATGATGTGTTGAGCCACCGCAGATAGACTTTCTATCGGATAGTTTGGTCAGGTTAGGCTACTAGCGCGCACACTGGGCCAACTAAACAGTGGTTGTTGGTGAGTGCGCATACCAGACAACTGTTACAGTCGGCCGACTGCTCTCGGACGATTTTCTGGTTGTTAAAAGCGGCTTTAGAAGAAAGCGGTCGCATAATGAAAGTTAACACTAAATTCTCCAGATATGTTATTATTGCTTTGTTTATTGCTTTTGCAGACTAAACAATCGGTAGGTGTACGCGCGTGGAAGAGCGCCATACTGATTTAGCCGTCGGCCGATAGTTCGCCGACAGTTTAGTTTGAAGGCAATCGTGTAGCCCATCACATTTTTTTATCGGCCGATACCGAATCGTTATAATAAATAAATAATAAATAAACTTTATTGGCATAAAAATATTACAACCGTACGTATGAAGCCCCTGACTTCCGTGCTAGGCGAACCTGTGTTACAGGAGTCAGTGTCTTATAATGTGCGCACTTGCATACATCTTCATACTGATGAAATACTGTAATAGTGACTTCTTTCCAACCATCAGCAAGTTAATGCATATTTTGGCCACCCTTCTTGTTTCTACGGCGTCGATCGAGCGATCATTTTCGTATTTAAAGATTTTTTTTTTATGTGAAATAGACGGATTCTTGAGCTTTTCTTCATAAGTCGACACAACAAGTAATTCTTAGTGCTTTTGGAATGATCAAAAGAAAATCTAACGTATCCGCGAGTGTGCAAAATTGAGCTCGCTTCGCTCGCTCTTGTATTCTACATTTTCATAGCTGCTTGGGTATAAATCAAATAAGAGTTATATTGTTGACTTATGCAGAAAACTGCATAAGTCAACAATATAACTCTTATTTTCTGTTTGAAAATGTAAATCAAATCCTAACATATCCGAGACGGGGTATTAAAATTATCGAGCTGCTAGATTATGTAGGGTGAGCCCGACATAATCTAGTGTCCTACATAATCGACTCATTATTTATCAAAAAACTGGCGACCAATTTGGCAGCATGCCCCTTCATATAAAAAATATAGCTGCGTCCCTGAACAGCATAAGTAATGTCAAGCTGGAGATGTACCTCCCTAAAAATATGGCAAATATTTAAAATATTATCGAACCCTAAATAATTCATATTTTGGTCCTTAAAATACTAAATAGCCAATTAAATGCGACCAACTTGGATATAAAAATGCGGGAGTGGGGCGCGTCATTGTTTTAACCTGACCCGTTTGATCGTGGTACCTTAGTTTAGTTACTGCGACCAACTGTGAGAAAAGATATGTAAAAAAAGGTTCAGTTATTTAAAAGTCATTAGAAGGTCAAAAAGTTTTTAGAGTATCAATTAAATATTTCTCTAATATTCCTCGGCACCCATGGTGACCCCCCCAAAATCTTAGGCTGCGACCACGCCTGCGTCGCAGCCAAGCTTCATGAAATCGGTTAGTGGGCAGTATTCGGTTTATAGTGGGCAGAGCCAAAATTATTGGGTCATTCAAGCGTCGCCAACACTGTTCACTATTATAATGTAGGTACTCGTAGGTAGGTCCAATATCTATAATGGTCCAGTTAAGTGTCCTGACTCCTGTGTTCTCAGTAAAACTGTATAAGAAGCTGATTAAAATGTTAATTTTATGTAATTTCAGTTGATAATTCGACGTACATGTGCACAAGGGCAGTCGACAAGAACGGAGATGCGATAACAAGTGGTTGTTACGAACAAAGGAATGGCAGTTTTGTCACCAGAGCCTGCTTCTGTCGCTCAGTGCCTGGAGGTGTACCCTGCAACAACGCTTTTCTATCACATATAAATATTATATTTGTCATTCTTGTTGCTATTGTTATGTTATGTAATTCAAATTTTAGCAAAATAAACTTTTAAAACCCTGGAACCTACTACTACCGACCTAGTTAATTTTATTAAACAGTTTTTTCATTGTATGTCGATCTAACTGTTGTAGGAACAGGCCTCATCATAAAAATCAAGTTATATAGACGGGGAAGCCGATCTTAAAGCCTAGTGCGCGACGCGACAGCGTGACGGGACTCTAACAAAACAATTTCTAAGAAAACTTCACGGTAGAACAATTACCGGGGTCACGTCGTGCCACGTGCACGAGGCTTAACACTAAAATATTAACATAATTAGGAAAAACTAATATTTTATCAGAAAAAGGTAATTTAGGAATAGGAAATGATAAATACTAAGGAGCAGTACTGCACCATAGAGCTATAGTTTGACTGAAACCGTTGCACCGAGCGTTAACGAATGAGCGGCCAGCACTGCCCCGTCTGCCGCGCACATACCTAAGGCACGGTACAGAGGTCTCGGTCAAACTATAGTTACTATAATTTGACCGAGACCTCTCCGGTCTCCGGGAGTCCGTGTCTACACAGTAGGACAGTGGTCAGGGGCAGGGCTGTTCTGCACCGCCCCTACATTAATGTGTATTAAACCTATGTGTGTACTAGGTGTGTTCAAACTATTAGAATCAAAAGACCCAACGGGGGTATTAATCGTGGCATTCAAGCCATTATATGATGTGTATTAGATAAGGTCCTGTAGACTAATATTAATTAATGTGTCTGTACTATAGTATAATAGGTAGAGGTACATCACCTTAGATATAGATGTACAAGATCTCTTGGCGCATGGTCAAAATTGGAACTACCGTCGCCATCATTTTACATTTCACAAAACAATAGGCTGTAGAATGATCGTAAGCTAAAAATATAAAAAATCTGCTTAATTTTGTAAATGATATATGATTGATGATAAATAATATTTTTGGGAAATAATTACTTAAAAATAGTCATTGGTCGCGTGACATTGAACGCAAATCAAAGCGCGACATGTTCAGACGACAGTTTCAAATTTTAAATAATTAATAGAAACAAACTATGTCAGACATAAAGTTTCATGACACGTACGAAAGTAATGTTGTTGAAAGGTACAGACGCCAGCAGGTCAACCTACCCGAAACTGTCAAATTTTCCCAATCAACTTTGAACTTTATGAATTAGAAATAAAGATAAAAATCTATTAAAGAAATTTGACAGATTATAGATTGTATTATTATTGCTGGCGTTTGTACAACACTGATTGGTCCCAGGTCCCTTTCGCACAATGTGGCAGTGTTCATTATTCATCTACTAAATTAGTAGCATTTAGAGTGCGTTTCATCAAATAGTTCATAAGCCGTAATATTGGCTCCACTGTTAAAGTAAAGGAATATCTGCTCACCCTAAATTATGACGACACGGAAGAATTACTTAAACCATAACTTAAACAATTACCCACTCACGCATACATACCTACACTCACACATACACACCTTCACTCACTAAAACAACACACACCTGGCACGTAAATAGATACTACCTTTCCTTGTTATTAATTAATGTAAACCCGTTTTTCTTTCATCCCCCCGGTTCTTATCCTCAATATCAATTGTATTAGTCTAGTTTATTTGATTACTTTTAACAAAAGTGCACTTTACTAAATTGTAATTAACTATTATAACATCCATAATGGACGGATGGATGACCCCTGTAACACAGGTTTTTCCTAGCATAGGGGTCATTGATCAATATTTTTGTACCAGGCTATTTCCATGTTTAATTAAGTGTCACCCTATAAGTGTACTTTTTACGTCAAATAATAATAATTATTATTATTATTTATATGTGTTTACATATTTCGGGACTATGGGGGTCCCGTGCCTTTGGAAGGCGTACGAGGGGCCGAAGCCAACTCGCAGAGACAATTTTAAGTGGAATTTTATCAACCTACTATTTGATGAAACGCACTTTAGTTATATTGGCACGTCGATACGTAATTACGCAGAGATGCACCTAATAGTACAGGGTACATATTCATATTATACAAGTATTCCACTATATTATCTAATTTTTTTTTTCATATTATTTACATAATATAAAAACTGTGCTAAAAAGTTAACAGTTGCAAACAATATAATTTCAAGCAGTCATCCGAACGAAAAAGAACGAGTCCATAGATCTGACAAGTTTTGTGACGTGTCCAATCTGTCATCAGTCAGCAACGTCAAACAATATTTTAAAAACGCCTACCACTGCAGTGGTTTTCTATGCCACCACTGCAATTATTTTAAGTTAAAATTTAACAAAAACATAAAGTTAAAATGTACTCCGTGTTGACGAGAGGGAATGCCATACTGACGTACACGCTGAGCGTACTAGCATGTCTAACCTTTTTATGTTTTTTGTCCACATTAACCGTGGATTACAGGACTGCTGCTCAAATGAACACAGTAAAAGTAGTCGTGTGAGTATTCAATACATATTTCGTGCTTATATTTCCATTTGTTAGTACTAAATCTTCAATGGTGTTCACAGTAAAAACGTGCCAGATTATGGAGCATCAAGGGAAAGAAATGATCTTGGATTCCTAACTTTCGATCTCAAGACCGATCTCTCTCACCTGTTCAACTGGAACGTGAAGCAATTGTTCCTCTACCTCACTGCTGAGTACATCACACCCAATAATGAACTAAATCAGGTTGTATTGTGGGATAAAATCATCCTCCGAGGTGAAAATGCCATTTTGGACTTCAAGAACATGAACACAAAATACTATTTCTGGGATGATGGAAATGGTTTAAAGTAAGTTCTTCTATTTAATAAAATTTTACTTCACTGCCAGTCATCAAACATGCATGGCACATCACTAGAACATAATATCTTGGCCAAATAATGTAACACTTGCTTCAATCAATGAACTAACTAGATACTTTTCAAGTCCCATATGACCACAAAAATTCTGTCTCAATAGTAGAACTCACTATTTTTATTAGTTAGCATTAAACACTTCTTGGTACAATAGTTACTTACTGATTTTTGTATAAGATGTATCACCAAACCATGGCATCTTGGGAAAAATACTTCTTTCTCCTTCCATGACCATGTGGAACCTGCAAACCTATCCAGATCATCTTATCACCTTTGCAGCAGTAGACCTCGACTGAGATGTCCCATCTATCATGTTGCACTCATCCTGTTTGGGGTAACCCATGATAGAAAAAAGAAATAGTTGTCAATTAATAAATGATGGGTATAAAGTTTTACAAGTGTTAATCTAATCTTTTTAATTTCCAGGGGCCACAGCAACGTTACTCTAACTCTGTCATGGAACATCATACCAAATGCAGGTCTGCTGCCAAACATCCAGGCTATCGGCCACCACTCCTTCAAGTTCCCCACAGACTACACTCAGACGAGGGTATGATCCATAAGTTATATCTGAATGGTGCATTTTGCATAGCTGGGGATTGAATAGTTGTGTTACATTTTAAGATTGTCAAATATACTGCTTTGTCACATTTGTGAGTTTTATTTATTACTTCCTGTTTAAATTGTACATAATGTATCTGGTTAGCTACTAGTAGAAAGTCTAGATTATTATTTAATTGTATAAGCCAGTGACTTAATTTTTGTTTACTTAAAATCAAAGGAATGGACTCGTGAACTGTGAAGTGAACTCGGCCAGGATGGTACTATAAAAAATTATAATTCTGAAATATGCAGTAGCTGTAAATAGAGCATTTATAGTCAATATGGTTACATACATAATCATTTGTCAATGTTCTTCATTTTTTTGTGACAATGCATGGTTTTATATAAATAATTGAGAAACTTTCTGTAGATAATAAAACTGATGTTCTTTATTTTCGCCTTTTATTCAGAATCCACAAAATGTACAAAAGGAAGGGAAATATGATAGGATTTTAAAACTATTACAATAAAAAAAGGGTAGATTTTATATCATATAATTATCAATTACATTTTTAATTAAACATACATTAATCATTTTTGCTCTACAGTGTTGTTCTACAGCAGAAAAAACTAGTGACCTCTACCATTGCTTGTAATAGAGGTATCTATGTCTCCAAAACATTTCGCCAATTTAATCGGCATTACCAGATATGATACAATTACAAGTCTCAAGTGAGCTGGATTTATCACTTAGAATTTTTCGTATTAAGAATTTTTCGTATTAAGAATTGTTTCTAACTAAACAATTTAGCACATTAAAGGTTCGACATTAAACCATCTAGCCTTTTAACAAAATACTCAGGAGGTATAATAATTCCCAATATTGAGGTATAATATAAATGCATATGAACTAAGCAGAAACATTACTCTAAACTTTAACTTTTCAACTACATGTGTTTTTACTTTTAAACCTCATACAAGCGTGTACATTTAAGAAACATACAATAATATATATTTTCATGAATTATTATAGTTTCTATATTCTGGAGCCATATTATGAGGACCCTTAAAATATAATTTAACATCTAATTAACTGTAAAAATAGTTCTCCAACAAAGATCTCTTATTTCCTTCCAAAATTGTTTTACCATAAATTTTAATAGTTTTATTATTGGTTTTAATAATGATCATCTACAACTGGATACTCCACAAATGAAAGCAAATAAAACAAGATGTTTATTAATATTTTGCTATTTGTGCAAGTGTATATGTGTGGGCCATCCATGACCATTAAACACAATTTATAAACACAAGTAAGCACTCTTAAATTTATCCTATTTACTACTTAAAGAAAATAAGAACTTAATATAATATTCTCATTTAAAATTTAATTGGTGATTGGTTAAATTGTTCTACTAACGAAGTAAACCACACAACCGGGTAAAGGGAAAATCAAGGACAAAGTTTATTTGATAACAATTACATTTCTCTAATAACTAAGATTTTAAATCTCTTAAATGAACTGTGCCACTCTACAAAATGAGCTAATCGAAAGTACTCTATAAATCAGTATCAGTAAACATCATTCCACACAAATTTTCAATGAAATGCAAGACAAGCACAGCTACCTTATTGTACACTAAAATAATGATCGTGAAGTGAATCGCGTCAACAAAGATTACTTACATGTAACAGTTCATAGTGTATTGCTTGCGTTTGCCTCTGGCATTATTAAGAATTTAATTTCCCTACAAAGACTCGCCTACGACTTCTACAACCATTATCCTAACATTCAAAGCTGATCTCTCTAAATTACATGAAAAAATATTGCATATTGAAGTAATACTTTACTGATGTTGCAGTCTGTACTATACACAACAATCATAACAGATGACACGTTAAATGTATTTTTCTATTTTAACTACAATTCAACAACATGAAATATAATAAATACAGTACTTGACCTGCTTGTATGAATTGACTAGTAAACATGTGATTAGGTAATGATAATACTCTCTACAACTATTCCCATTATATCCTACTGCAGGAATCAGGGAGGTCGTAAGAGTACTGCAATGACAAATTAAAGTTACAATTTCTTTAATTCTAAATGTAATTCGAGAAATCTAATATCATCCTAAACAAAGTACATTTACTAGAATTTAAAACATAATAATATTGGTAGGTACACATCGAGTATTACAATTAAATCATAAGTTATGTAGGTATTGATTGATTATATTTGAGATTGTAATAAAAAAGAACAGAAGTCCAACCACACATGCCATGATGTTGCAAGCATTTATTTTAGGTATAAGAAGATAATCATTAATTTCCTAATATTATATGAATCAAAGACAAATGAAGACATGTTTGATTATTATCATCAAATATTCTAATAAGTGGTTGAGTCTTTAGACGTAGCACAATGAATGAAACAATCTACAACTTAACAGCGCAATACTAAAGATCACAGTTTCTGCCATATTAAGTGATTTGGTTTCACGAAAATGGCATTATTACTAGAGACGTTGTGTGAACACGATACATTTCATCATTATATAGATATAACATGAGCTCTAACTGGAAACGCCATTTAAATATATTCCTATTTATAATATTTAACATCAAATACAACCAAGGGAGAAACCAAATGTTTAATAGCTACATTGTAGTTTTTCGCTGTATTTAATTTGTTACACCCACATTTGTTAAATAAATGTGAATCTGAAAGGTACGTAATGTCAAAAGACCTAAGATCCAAAATGTGAGTAACAATAAAATACAAGTTGTATACTGGAACGGTGACTGTTGTTAGCAAATCATTACAACCCTGCCTGCACATCTGACATAGTTCAATCCGACATCACATTTGCAACCATAGATGCACCACATAACATGGAAAGTAAGTACTAGTTGTAAGTGGATGATATCCTGCTAGTCTTATCACAGCAAGTGCGTCACAGTCGTATAGGTATATACAACTGTATTACAGTTAGCCAACTGACGTAAAACACGTTTTAAGATTACTGTAATTAAATGAAGGTCGAGAAGCCCGACAGTTGCGTAGGATACCATCAAAGACGATCATTGTCACTGGAGCAGAATGCATCCTGCCAGTATATGGTAGCAGATGCAAACTTATAGACAAATTAATATTAAAGTCAACATCTACACGTAATATCCATTGGAACTGCATCTAAACTTTTGAAGGATTTGGACACATGAGTTACGTAGTTACTTAAGTAAGTATGTACACACTATCGAGTACAAGAGTCCGTGCTGTAAGGTTTCAAATGTGCGGACAGGAGGTGTGTTGTCTACCTATGAGAGTGTCGCGGTGAGGCAGCGTTTCTAGGGCTGCCGGCGCCGGTTCACAGGCGGCAGGGATCGGGCGCGGGCCGTCACGCTCCGGTCAGCGGCGGCCCGTCCGTCTGCACGTCCTTGTCCTCCGTCAGCGGCACACACGGACGATCCGACCCGTATCTCCTCGATAGATCCAACATCTCTCTCAACCCCTGAAATTTTATGACAACCTGATTATTAACAAGAACATAGAATAAATTTTGCTTAGAATAACTTTACATCAAAATATTAATAAAAACGAATTTTATCAGATCCATTACAAATAAAAATCACCTTATTTTCTGTAATGAGCCTTTGGTAAACTTCCTCTTCTTTCCTCGCGTCACCGTTTTCATCCAAAGTGACAGCTTTGTACATGATGCTTGTCATCTCATTAATTCTCTCTGCTTGTTGCCTGATCAACTGTAATAAAATACTTATTTATAAAGGTTTATTGAACTGAATTGAAAAGTTCACAAAAATAAATTGGGTGATAAAGGTTATGCAAGTACTTATTTAGACAATTGTATCACCATATCTAAAATAAATGCATGCCATTTTTCGCATTGCCAGACCTCATTTGTGGTAGGCAGTGAAAGTGTGCAACATGCTATTTGCTGGAATCCACACCAATTTTTTAATAACTGTTGTGACAAGGTTTTAATTTGATTAAATCCTGCATACCTCTTGCTGTTTTTCATTGATAGCATTTGTGAAGTCTATCCTCGACTCCCATATTCTCTTCTCAGTGTGCTGTCGGTACTTGGACATGATTAGCTCCAGTGCTCGTCTGTGGTCCTCCAAGGCCGCCCTCAGCTCACCGTTCTCGCGCTGTACGTCTCTCATCAGACGAGACTCCCGCTCGATACTCGCGATGAGAGCTCCTCGTGGACGCTCGCGAGATGCCTCGTTCAGAGTATCGACTTCCTCTTTATACTGAAATAGTATGTGACTAAATTTGTAAAAGTCTGTAGTTTGTATAAATAAACACATGAATGAGATGTTAAAATTGTATTGTGTAAGTGTTTCAGACTTTACATTTGATTAGCCACATAATTATTGTAAACCAATAGGTTTTCATAGATCTTGTCACTATCATTAATGAATACTTAACTATTGTACCATAGTTCTTTATTTGTTTATCAGTTATTTATTAATTGTTCATAGAACAATATGGGTTCACTTCTATTAAGAAAACTTTCAAATCAAAATACCTTTATTGTGGGCATATGTTTGTTACAACAGAAAAAATTAAGTTCCAATAAGTCCTGCCTAATAGGGATACAATAATTATGTATTGGCATTAAATTTAAAATTATTTTACATGTCAAATTTAGTTAGGTATTATAAATGTCAAAATACAGTTAAATTAAATGTTAAAACAAATCAATCAATAATTCAAGAAATCTTGGATCGTATAGAATGCTTTATCAATTAAAAAGTTTCGTAATTTATTTTTAAATACTGGAAGTTCCTTAGTGCTCAGAATGTCAATAGGTATTTTGTTGTATATTTTTGATGCAATTCCAAAGAAGCTTTTGTTAAATAGAGCCATTTTATGTGGTACATTAGAAATGTTTAAAATGTCTTTTCGATTTGAGTTTATCAAATAGATTTTCATTTGTTTTTATAAATACGGCTACCTACTTCATAAATGTAAATTGCAGGTAAATATTTTAAAATCTCTGTTGTAAGTATGGTTCACATGAATCAGGAACACGGATACCAGCAATCGCACATACACATCTTTTTTGCGCTTTAAACACTAAATCCCTATTAGTGGCATTGCCCCAATATATGACTGCATATCTCAGTGTCGACGAAACATAAGCATGGTACCTATGCGGTTAAAAGAACTGATTGATCAACAACTTTTGATAATTTATATAAAGCATATGAGTACTGATTAAGTTTATTGCATATTGTGTCAATGTGTATAATTTGCCAAGTCAAATCGTTATCTATAGAAAGCCCTAGAAATTTAACACAGAGCCTAACTTGTTCAATGTTCGTCTCATTATAATGAATATTGATGTTGTTATTTTTATCGTTACGCCCGAAATTGACTAATTTAGTTTTTTCTAAATTGATAATTAAGTTATTAGCCGTCAGCCAGTTAATTATATTGCGAAGAGTGGAATTTATGTCATTTTCAAAAGTATCAGTATTTTGACCTGTAAATATTGCTGTAAATATGGTCATCAGCAAAGAGGACCATGGGATGCTGTGAAACTTTAGGCAGATCATTTATGTAGGTAATAGGTAATACGGGCTGGTTTCCGCAACTCCACGTCAAAGCGCGTATTTTGCGTATGGGTGGGAAAAATCTGTTATTCGATCCACCCCAGCTCCTCAAAGAAGGCCAGCAACGCCTTGGTGTTACTGGCAATCTCGCGTAGGGTACCTGGGTTACCGAAGTACTTTGCCCTATAAGTGGCGACCACCGGGCAGTTTAACAGCACGTGAGCTGCTGTCTCGTCGTCCTCCATTCATTATTTTCCGATCATTTATGTAGATCAAAAATAGCGGTGGACCTAACACACTACCTTGCGGCAGCCCATATAGTACTTTTTTGGGCATGGATTTATGTTTTTGTTCGGTATTATTTAAGAGAGCTAACTCTTTTGAAAAGTGGATGACTAAGCCAGTCACATTTATTCTATTTAAGGCATAGGTATTTTCAGAAATAGTAATTATAGAATGAAAATATAGATTTTTCCTTCCTCATTTATTTTCTACTAATAGGGAACCATCTTACCCTGTAGTGGAATGTCCTCATAACACAAGGTAATTCCTTCGTAAAGGATTGTAAGACACGCACAATTGTCCACCTGACGGACTAAGTGCAGAAACCAAACCCTTTAACATAGAAGGATTGTAAAATGTAGAACTCTAGTAGGTGGCGTCGTATATTTATAAAGTATGTTCTGGTAACTGAAATATTATCAGTATATGACCTCCTTTTGATTAGTTTAATAACCCTACCCACGTGGGGTAGGGTGTTATAATTACCGCTCAGGAAAGGAGGTCATATAATGTATTACATAAATGTTGGTCAGTTTCCATGGTATATAGAAAATGAACACATCATTATAATTCCACTTTAATGGCAACCTAATAGTGTTGGCAATTACTGTGACTGTCCGAGTTCTATGTAGTAGTGAGCGAAAGTAACTAGTTAGTTAATAAAACAGAAAATATGCATCCCACTATAAACTTACAAGTTGCCAGCTCATCTTTTTTTATAGCAATACTACATAATCCTTTCACACAGACACCTTAGGTGACTTGCGCATTATGTTTTCATGATAGGCTGGTGTTTAATCATATTTGTTGATCAACATAGGAAAAAACATTAATCCTGTTTATGTGCATATTTGTATGCTTTAGTGCTAATACCATTTGATATTTTAAATAAGAGACCATGTAGCTATTGGTTTTAAAGTTCACAGTACATAAATTCATGAAATAGTAAATCCATTTTTTTTTTTCAATTGCCTTATAAGACTTTTGCAAGGCATGAAGCTGGCTAATAACATTATGTGAAAGCCAACTGTTTACACAACATGAAGGAAACAAACTACAAGGTCAGGGAACTATACAGACCTAATAATACACATAGATCTCATTAGGAGTATGGTTTATTTAGTCTACTAGAAATTCCTGGTAGGATCTTGGCCTAATGAATTTGGTATTCAGACAATAGACAAGAGTGAGCGTCACAGTTATGTAGGTACTAGTATCACATTGCCACAACCTACCTGTTTCATCGTATGTATTTGTCTGTAAGCGGTCTGAGTCTCAGTCAGCAAAGCATCAGCTTCAGTCTCGCGCTCTTTGAGACGTCCCGCAAGTCGTTTAGCATCCAAAATTATTTGCTGTATGGTCAGTGACATCTGAAAAAGCCAGCAATGTAGAAAACTCACAACAGATCACTTCAAAAATCGATTTTAAAACAGAACTTCACCAACCCTGATAACCACACACAGTTGTCACACGAATAACGTTTCATCTAAACAATTTCAAACGATAAATTTAAACAAAACACCAATTTTTAGGTAAAACTAAGAGACGCATATCAGCTGTTTCGTGATTAGAGTACAGCAGCCATTAGCTTTCATTTCATTTGAAGCGAAGTATTAACTTCCAAGTAGAAAGATACTAGATAGAAGAAGACAGCACTATGTGTTTGAGGTTGTTTTACGGCGTTGTTGTGATACAGAAAAGAGACAGAACATATTAACAACAGTTCACAAATTAGAACGACTATATTGTGACATGACCTTGATCACAGAGAATCGAAGAAGGTTCAGTGTGGCACGTGGAAAAAATATTTTCTAGCTTGTAGCAAAAACAATTTTATTTTGAAAAATCTCTATGGAACTGTGGACTCTATGTAACAATAAAAGTTTTGCAGTTTAAACTTAGCGTGGGTGTGTTAAAAACTTAAAACTACTCATAAAATTAATGAATAAGTACCCAACCAAAATGACCACAAACTTTTCTGTTAAGGAAACGGATGGCTTATCATAGTTATCATAAATAAATGTGTATTGCATTGAAATGGCGTTATTAGTTCAAAGAATGGCATTTTAACTCATATTACGGCGGTGTTGCTGCTCTGCTGTACTTTCGTGGCCATTTCACCTTTGCTTTCCAGTGGTTAGATATAGAATAGAACTATTTTAGCTTGGAGGCAGACTGCGCGGGTTGTGCCTTTGCTTGAAATAACATAGTTCTACAAACCTTCCAAAAGTACATAAGTGAGTAGTCTCCGTGGATGGCAGGTGGAGGGTGGCAGGGACATCGACGTGCAAACTGTAACCAGCACGAATTGAATTCGGCACGCGATTCTAGAATCATGTGCTGAATTCATGGTTACAGTTTCTCCCATCGTAGAAATTTTGCGTTAGTTATTTAAAAAAGTGTAGTGCAACACCTACGCGGTTAAAATTGATGAAACATTTTTTTTAAATAACTGACGAAAAATTTCAATGCAGGGCTGCAGAATCATGTACTGAATCCAAAGTAACAGGTTGCGCGTCGATGTCCCTGCCACCCTGTATTATTTATTGTGTCTGCGGGATTATTGCGTTAGCTGTAGCCTAGCGTAGGGCACAGAGTATGTAACTTTAGCGTAGGGCACGGAAGCACAGAATACTGTGACGGAGGCTGCTGCCGGCGGGCGCGGCGATTCCATGCTTTGGGGAACACACTTAGTGATTTACAGTTGCAGATCACTTTGCTTTATCTTATCGTAAATGAATAACGAGACTGAACTTAGTATTTGAGATGTCTACTGAGTTCTAGTCTAATACGTCAGTAATTTCAGTTAACTGAAAACACCGGCTCGTGGCTAAATAATTACAGCCGCACGGATCGATCTTCAAGGTTAAGCAACACTTGCCGAGGTCGGTCCGTAGATGGGTGACCATTCATATCATACCGAAACCCCTCCGTGTCTCGGAAAACACGCTAACCAATTGGTCCCGGCTGTCATTCTGAGATCTTTGACAGTCGTTACGGGTAGTCAGAAGCCCGAAAGTCTGACCGCCAGTCTTGCCAAGGTGTATCGTATTTCCCAGTTACTGGGTTGTGGAGGTCAGATAGGCAGTCGCTCCATGTAAAATACTGGTATCTAGCTGTATCCGGGTAGACTAGAAGCCGACCCCAAAACAGTTGAGGAAAGGCTAGGCTAGCCAGATTAATTGAAAACTCCGTCCTTGTTATTCTATACATGGACTAGAATCTAGAATACATAGCGTCTGTGTAGTCTATCCCGCAGGATCCACGCTACTGCTACGCAGTTTCGACACTGCCGCTCGCGCTGCCGTTACACATGGCCTACGCCGCTGCTACGAAGGGTCTACGCTAGTGCTACGCAGTTCTACACGCTACTACGCGTGGCCTACGCTGCTGCTACGCATGGCCAACAATGCTACTGCGAAGGGCCTACGCTGCTGCTACGTCGTTCTACGCCTCTGCTACACACACGCTGCTGCTACGCAGAGCTACTGCTGCTGCTTTTTACACTACTCCTTCACATCTCCATTTTGGGATATACGCGACTATAAGCGGAAGCCGTCTGCTATCTAATTGCGTAAACATTATCGTTAAACGATTAAGGGTACACTAGTCGACGGCTCAGACTCGTTGGTGGATGTGACTAATATGCACGCTAATTATTTATTTAGTTTTCTTTATTTAGTATGTATTTATTCACTTTTTATTTATTTATTTATATATTTATTAAATGATTTAGTGAAATAGACGATGATTTATAACGAAAACGAGCGCGTAAAATTTCATGAACAGACCTTTGGGCATATATATATTATGGAAAAACTTCTATATGTACTTCTATCCCTGTACGGTTTGTATCTTGCCATTTTTTTATTACATAAGTTATTTATTTACGCCCAAATACGAGTTAAAATAAGTGTTGAAATATGGAAGTTTCGATGCTCATAACTTCCAAACCCGTTTTTTTTTATTGTCAATTCTGCTTCTATCTCTGTATTATCTAGCCCTGTATGGGCAAGTATGGGCCTGTATGTCAAGACAAATTGATATAATTTTTAGACGTAGTAATCACTATACTACGTTTTTATGGAAGAATGGCCGACTAGCGTACTCTTAAGACTAATCTGTTTCATTTTGACAGTTCAACAACATTCATTACGTTATTTAATAATATTATAATAATATATCTTTATTTCCCTTATCTTTATCTATATCTTTTCCTTTATTGCATAGCGCATGTGTGAGTGCTATGTACCGACTATAAAGCTACCATTTAGGTACTGGGTATGTCTTTCATTGACTTGAATGTGCCCTGGCGGCTGAGAGTATGTCATGCTCACTCTAATGTCTCGCTGACGGTGGCGCGTGTGTTGGATCATTTAGCTCCCTTCAAAATGGTTGAGCTGAATGGTGCTAATCCATACGTCATGTTCGTGACCGGGCGCCGTCAGTAGGGACTGGTCATCTCTTAGCTGCCACGGCGATTTTAATTTAATTTAATGTTTGAATTAGTTTTTATTTTTATTTCTAACGGACGCTTTTAATGTTTTGCATCGTTCTCACATGTATAACTTCAACTTGAATGATGTAACCAATATTATGTAACCATATTTTAAAAGAGCTTGCTTGAACTCTGCTTTAAAAGAGTGTCCGTGGAGTTTCTTGCCCGTTCTTCTCCATAGGTACCTACTACGCTTTGGAATGGGCAACTAGCTTCATATTTCTGACTGACCGACCCCTTGACAATTCAAAAGTGCCTGTAATTGGTTTATTTGAAATAAATGCTTTGAGTTTGAGTTCCCAAAAATACAAATAGAGAATATTTACATAAAGCATTTGGATGCTGAGAAATATGTACACAATTGATTAAACTCTGCCTTTAAACTAGGGTATCCTGTATCTTAAGAGACTGATTTTACGTTACAGGTTTTAAATTTTTATGAGACTCGAGCGTGTGGGTAAATGAAATGAAATTAATGTGATTTAAGGTGTGTAGGTGTGTGTGTGAGTGGGGATAAGTAGGTGATGTGGTGTTGATGTGTAAGTGAATGGGGGAATTGTATGTGCGAGTGTGTATGAATGCGAGATAGAAGTAATTCGTGCGAGCATGAAGTTGAATGTGTGCTTATTATTAGGCGATGTAGGTCAGTAAAGTCTCCGTTGCGGCATAGTCCTGTTTAAGTAGCCATTCTGTCACTTTTAATTTCAGGTTGTGTTTGTTCAGATCTAAGATATTCAGTTTTATATGAACCTTTTTGTAAATATAAGTGCTAATTTCATAATACTGATGCTTTGCGAATGTGTTCCTGTGTTGTTGTGACGGGGGAAGGCTGCTGTGTTTCCTAAGAACAGATTGAAGCACAAAGAGCTGACGGACTGTAAGAACCTTGCAGTCTGCATACAGTTGTGTTGTTGGGTATCTATGGGGCTTCCCTGTCATTACTTTTAATACGGCTCTTTGTGCTCTCTCTGCCCTCAGAAGGCAACCTTTCGTTGCAGCACCCCTCACAAAGATGCAGTATATAGGATACTGACCGATTGGCATTAGCAGAGTTTCGGAGGGATTTAAATATATGAATGAGGCGCAAAGTTCTAGTCGTGACAGCTTCAAGTTGTTTTTTCCATGTAAGTCCGTCATCTATGTGGACACCTAAGTATTTTACGCTGTCACTTCTAGTTAGTGCTAGACAACGGCATGGTGCAGATTGGTTTGAGCATGAATGGGCAGTAATTGCAAAACTCTGTGACGGTGCTGTCTTTCGCTTAATTGCATAAGGGATGTAGCAGGATTTATTTATATTTAAGGTAAGGAGATTAAAATTGAGCCATTTTATTATTTCCGCTACTGCCGATTCTGCTATAGATTTTATAGTATCCCAAGTAGGTCCATGAACTAAGATCGCGGTGTCATCAGCGTATGTATATATCTTAGTATTTGGGAGGTTCATTTTGCAAAGGTCGTTGACATATATTTGAAATAACGTGGGGCCAAGTATGCTGTCTTGAGGGACGCCGAAAGTAACCAACTCCTCTTCACTAAGGTGGGTATCAATTTTAACTCTCTAGGTGTGATTTTTGAGATAATCTTTAAATATATCAAGTGGCACGCCATGTACACCTAAGTGTTCTAATTTTGAGATAAGGATGGGGACAGAAACTGTGTCAAATGCCTTAGAAAGGTCTAGAAATATACCTAAACATTTTGTCTTCTTGTCTAGATTTTTAGCTACCTCTTGAGTCAATCCTAGCACATTATCTTCTGTTGAAACACCGGCTCTCATTTACGTTGTAGAGCAGATTTTTTTTTCGAACTTATGAAGCAATGGATTAGCAATGTCTTTCAAAATGATTCAGATTGTGATTGATCGTGTATTACGCAATCAGGGTGCTGATTAACGCCTACTTTGGACAAAAGTCCACTTTTAGGGAGGCAAGCCTCCCCTAAAAGTGGTCTTTGAGTGACAAACACTTTGACTTTGAGTGTCAGTACAGTTCCTCGTGAAACCCCATTGTCGTTTGTCCTTTTTGTCTGATTTACCAGCATAACAGCTAACTCGTACATTTGTAAGTTTAGAAGCTAAATCTGAAGCGCTACGGACGGTAAAAGAGGCATCGTTTTACCCTCGATATGCAGGCAAGCTATTTACCCACTACATAGATATTGTCTAAATCTAAACTAATATTATAAAGAGAAAAGATTTGCCATTTTGTATGTTTGTTTGTTTATAATGAATAAACTCAAAAACTACTGGACCTATTTTAAAATTATTTCACCACTTGAATGCTTTACTAGGGTGCGCCAAAGTTCACCTAAATTTTCAACTCCGATAATTGGAAATCCGAAAATGTTCTTCCTAACATTTTTCATCCTAACAATCACAATTCCTAACTACTCTGTCTCTAATGTTCATAATTCCGAAGCATTCAACTTCATAATGTCAGTAGCAATAAACATCTATTATACTTTTATTTGTTTCCCTATATTTTCTCAACATAACCATCTTTTATACTATTATTCAAAGTCATATCTTTTTTGTTTAGATTTCTTTTTATTCATAATAATCAGTATTATATACATTAATTTTGCGAACTTTATTTTCACATAACATATATAACGTTTAACAATAATAGTACCATGGTACAAGTAGTTAAATACATGTTGTCTTAAACTCATTTCAATTAAATTAGTTTAATATTAGCGGCTATAGCTTTCAAATAATCACTTTTATTGGTGTATTTTGCTTTTAAATTGCTTTTAACCTGCAAAGATATCCATAGGTTAGGTTAGGTTAGAACTGTGACCAACTACGCGCGAGCCGAGCGAGCGAAGCGAGCGGTGCCGCGGCAGCGGCCGGCGAGCGCTACATCGAAATTGGTCGCGAAATTTTTCTAAGTATTTTTAATAGTGCCCCCAAGAAACGAATCGTTGCAAAATCGACTCCACGTAGTCTTGTTTGCCCTACCCCTAGAGTGTTATTTAAAATCGCGAGGGCGCGGAGGGGCGAGGCGGCCCGCGAGCTGAGGAGCAGGTGGTTTTAACACCCGCCGCCGAGGCTGAGGCTGGCCGGCTACAGCCGGCCAGCAAGCCGAAGCTACGGTGGTGAGCGTTAAACACATCTGCGACGAGCAGCTCGCGTGGGATCGCCGGAGCCGTGACAGAAACAATGCCTGCTGCATGTTGCATGCTGCATGCTTGCTTGCATGCTTGCATGCTGCATGCCTGCTGCATGCATGGTCATGATCATTATGCGTAAACAAATTTATGCTTTAGAATTTGATTAAATTATGCGTACATACATATAATTAGGATAAACAAAATTATGCCATGTTATATTATCGAACGCTCAAATTAAAATTATAAATATCATCTTCTACCCACATATATTTTTTATAACACTTGGTAAATGTTTCTTTCTGAGTATGAGTGAAAATATTATGGTAATTATGTTTAGGGATAAAAGCGTTATGATAAAAAACAGTAGGAGTTTAAATATATTTACATTAATGATATTATTAATTACAATTTTCGGAAACATGAGTGTTATGAACATCGCCGGTAGCACTACAAATAGTATGAATGAAAACTTTAGGATGAAAAATTTTAGGAAGAGTGATCATTCGGATTACAAATCGTTAGGAAGAACAATTTCGGGTAAAGAACTTTAGTTGAGCCAATATGGACCCGCTTTACTATCACTAAGTAGCGTAGGCTATAATTTATAACAATATAACACGGGCGAAGCCGCTGGTGGAAAGTAGTTTAGAATATTGCGACAACATAGACATAACGCCCCAACTACTAGGGACATAAAAGGCAGACACTCCTCGTCATTTTGATCATTTTATTTAAACGTCAACAACACGCGTGACGAATTTGATGTGAGGAGAATATTAAGTCATTGCACCGCCATTGCACAAGATCATGACGGGAGTCTCTAAAAATTGAATATGGTAATCCGTCATTAGATATCCATAAAATATGTACCTACTTAGATGATAATTGATAAGTAAGTCTATAAAATAAAAGGAGGAGCTCGTGGCTATGTAATAACAGCCGCATGGTTCGATCCATCAAGTTAAGCTACGCTTGCAATGCTCTTAACATACCGTCATACATACTCCTGCGTGCCTCGCAAAGCACGTTAAGCCGTCCCGGCTGTCATTCGTGGATCTTTATCAGTCGTTACGGGTCGTCAGAAACCCGGAAATCTGACAACCAGTCTTACCAAGGGGTACCGTATTACCCGGTTACTGGGGTGTGGAGGTCAGATAGGCAGTAACTCCATGTCAAATACAGCTGCATTCGGTTAGAATGGAAGCCGACCCCAACATAGTTGGGAAAAGGCTAGGCAGATTAATTGAAGTGTATAAAATAAAATAATCATTTTTGTTTATGCCTTGACGATTGCGTTAACCTCGGCGATGCACATAATCATAGGTTGACAGTCAATTAACACTTAAGACGTGATAATGAGTCAGTCATTCAAAGTTCAGAATCGTTCAATTACCAATTAACTAATTACCTACCTACACAGAGTTCAATAGTAATAGTAATATTTATTTCTAAGTATATGGTACATTGAGATCTTAAATTAAACATTGATTCACATATACTACCATTGCTGGTGTAGAAAAATTAAATAAGCTAAGTGCATGCAAATCGTAGACATTACAATAAAAAATATAATAAATTAATATAATTGTTTTGAATTTATATATTTAATGATATGATACAATAATATTGATTTGGATTAATTGAATAGGATTATGTGTAATGTCAAGATATTAATTATTTTGTCAAACATGAAATACAAAACACGACAAAAAAAAATAAAAAAAAAATAATTGCATGTCAAAAATATAAGTTCTACATAGTGTCAAAATATTAATTATAATTTCAAAATACTAATAGCATAAAATATTAATTACAATGTCAATATACTAATATCATAAAATATTAATTACAATGTCAAAAAGTATGATTTAAAAATTCATTAACGGAATAAAAACACATGTCTAAGAGCCAACTAAACATTTTACATTTGAATTTATTCATTGGTAACATTCTCAAGCCAGATGGTAGTTTATTATAAATTTTTACTGTCATACAACTGGCATTTCTACTGTATAGTTGCAATCTCTGAGGAAGTACTAGCAATTTCCCGGCATTTTTTTTATTCAGTCTTTGGGAGACTTGTTCATTTAATAGGAATAAATGTGGGTGTTTTTTTACAAATAAACAAACCTCAAAAATATACAGGCACGGGAGTGGAAGAATTTTTAATTCTTTAAATAATGGCCTGCAATGGTCTAAATATTCTGCTCCGCTCATGGCTCTGATACATTTTTTGTACTTTTAATGCTCTGTCCACATCCACTGAATTACCCCATATCACTAGACCGTAACGCAATACTGATGAAACATACCCATGATATGCATTGAGGACAGTTTGTTTACTGGACACCAGTCTTAACTTACGTAGGGCATATACAAACTTATCAAGTTTGCTGCATACTCTTTCTACATGTTCCTTCCAGTTCAGTTTATTATCAATTATTATACCTAAAAATAAAGCCGATGGTTCTGGTTGCAAAATTGTATTATCATGTCGAATTGTTGTTGGTGTTACCGACATGTTGCACGTTTGAAATTGAACAATTTTGGTTTTATTAACATTAACATTAAGATTATTGTCCCCGAGCCATTTTATTACATTAATTAATTCAATGGTAGTATTAGTTTCCATGTCAGTTTTGTTGGAAGATTTTATAGTCAAAGTAGTGTCATCAGCAAATTGGATACATTCATATTTTAAACATTTTTTGAGGTCATTTATGTATAATATAAATAGTAGCGGACCCAGTACGCTTCCCTGTGGAACGCCAGATTTATTAATTTTTAATTCTGAGCTATATGTCGTCCTAGTGTTTTTTTTCTATTTTAGAAATAACAGTTCTCTGTTGGCGATCAGACAAATAGTTGTTAAGCCAATCATGCGCCTTGCCTCTTATTCCATATCTCTCTACTTTGTAAAGTAGTCGCTCATGTGAGACAAAATCAAATGCCTTGCTCATATCTAAGAATACCGATAAAGCAGACATCTTTTTATCCAGAGCTTCGGTAATTAGCTTTATTAATGAAAAACAGGCTAGAGTTGTTGAACAATTTTTTCTGAAACCAAACTGACTCTCTGCAATTAGATTATGTTTAGTTACAAAGCTATTTATTTTGTCATGCATTGCTTTTTCAAAAATTTTTGAAAAGATTGGGATCAGCGTAATGGGCCTATAATTACCCATATCAGAACAGTTACCTTTTTTGAATAATGGTTTAATTATAGAATCCTTTAATTTCGACGGAAAAACACCTTCTTCAAATGAGAGGTTTATTAAGTAGCTAAGTGGGGATGCTATAATTTTCGCGCTTAATTTAATTATTTTGGTGGTTATTTCGTCATATCCCGTAGAATTTGTATTGTTTAATGAATAAATTATTTTAATAATGTCAATTTCATTTACAGGAGTTAAAAATAAAGTATTTATGTTATTGTCAATGTCAATGTTGTGTACGTCATGATTATTATTTTTATTTTTTTGTGTCAGCTTGATGAAATAATTATTAAATTGGTTACATATGTCAACAGGATTATTAATTTTTGTGTCACTAATTATTAATTCATTTATGTAGTTATTATTATTAGATTTATTTAAGTTATTTTTTATGATTGTCCATGTCGCTTTACATTTATTCTTAGAATTATTGAAAAAAATGTTGTTGTTGATCTGCTGTGATTTTGATATGCATTTTTTTTAAATCTTAGTGTAATTGCGGTATTTTTTCTTGTGGTAACCTTTACTTATAGCATCGTGTTGATATGCGTAATATAAAGCTCTTTTTTTAATACATGATATTTTTAAACCCGTACTGAGCCATTTGTTTTTTATGGGTTTATTGGTCCTTTTGACAAGTATTTCGGGAAAACATAATTTATAGAAGAGCGTGAATATGTCATGAAAAATATTAAATGCTTTTTTGCAGTCTGTCTCTTCGTACATTTCACCAAAACTTAAAGCTGCTAAGCAATCTAAAAATTTTGCTATGTTACTCTTATCGTAAGCTCTCTTCGTATCATACCAGAATTGTACAGTTTTTAATTTATTATTATTCATCTCTTCAAGGTAAAAAGTTAATGATTGTCCAGTATCGTGATCGGAGAGAGCTAAATTATGTATATTGCATTTCAGATCAACTGCTGGGAGATTACTAGCTATTTGATCTATGCTAGTATTTTTCCTAGTAGGCATCCTAACATGTAGGGAAATATTAAAATTGTTCATTATTGATATTAATTCTTTAGAATATTTGTTATCTTTCAATATGTCTATGTTCCAATCTCCGCACAGAATAATATTTTTTTTAACATTGCGAGTTAGATTGCGTAGTAATGATTCAAGATTTTTAAAAAATATAGACACATCAGAATCTGGAATTCTATATATGCACACTAAAATTAAATTATGAGTCAATATTTCGACGCCACAGCATTCAAAGCAATATTCAATGGCCAGTTCATCAGTTATAGGTAACGGGCTAAAACTTAGATCTTTTTTTATTAAAATGCATGTTCCACCACGTTTCTTCCCGTGTCTTGAGTAACTGGCAGCTAAGTTGTAGTGTGTAAGTGCCAGATTACTTTCATGCCCTGATTTTATAAAAGTTTCACTTAGACAAATAAAATCTAAATCGCCAATCTGATTTGCCAAGTCAGTTATTGTGATTTCGAATAGATCAGTTTTATTTAAAATTCCAGCTGTGTTTTGGTGTAACAGTATACATTTTTGTTTACATTTTTGTTTTCTTTTAGAACTGTCACTACTACCAGTAACCTTTTTACGTGATGGGACGAAAAAGAATCATCAAAAAATCAAAAAATCAAAAATCAAGTTATAAAGGAATAATTAAAACAACTATTAAAATATTAACAAGTATTTTATACTAACTTATCGGGAGTACAATAATATTACGTACCTACACAAAGCAACAATCGCATTACAATATTAAAACACTGACTTCGAAGGCACTAATAGATTTAATAATACGATAAACAAGCAAAAATAAAATAACAGTTAATCTTCTCTCATAAAAAAAAACTTGTTAGCCACTGCGACGCGGTGACCAATGGACCGAGCAGAGGAACTAGAAAAAAAAACTATTATAGTTTCGAAATTCAAATATTATTCTTTGAGAGGAAATCTCGGATAACTTTGTTCACTTTCTCAGGTTCCTCTTGTTGTAGGAAATGACTGCAGTTTTCGACAATAGTGGTCTCTAAGCAGGAGTACTCTTTCTTCATGGCATCTAGGAGTTTGTGGCTCAGGTAATTATCGCTGGCACCATGGGCCACCAGCATGGGCACGTTCTCTCTGTATTCGACGATCTCTGGTAAGTCGAATCTGAAGTTAGCCCGGTAGTAGTTTATTGGGGGCGTCAGAGCAACTGGAATAGAAAATTCAAATATAAATTATGGAATTTTTGTGACGAAGGGGAAAGTGATTTAATTAGGTATGTTCTTAGTGTTAGACATAACTACACACATTCGTGGATAGGTAGATTCGTGAATCGTGTGTCACACGCGATAAAAAAACAAAGCGGAAATAAATACTAGGCACTTTAGATGCATCATAAAAACTAAAAATCTTTACGCTACAGCTCCGAAAGGCCAAAAACTAAACTCCTAGAAGTAGCCTGATTTAGATTGAATAAAATCAACAGCAAAAAATCATGGTCAATTGCATACCATGGCCTTGAATAATTAGGCCACGCTCTTAGTTTTGCTAATCTAAAAAAACTAAGAGTAAAAAAGAAAACATGGGAATTATTCAATAATGTATTTGTGAGTAAACAAACCTTAAACCAATTAAATGTTAAAAAAATATATATTATTATTAGCCATACCTAACTGAATAAAATTCTGTAAGGCTGTCTTATTTTTAAATAGGCTCTACTACAGCAAATTTATAATATCACCTGACAATCAACCGAACAGTTTTTGCAAAAATATATTTTCTCAAACATGCTTGGAAATTCGAGCATTATTTTGACAACCTTCTTGGAGATAAACCGAAATTGATGTAGGTACTGGCCGAATACCTACATGCGAGCGCCCGGCCGGCAATGTTTGTATGAAAATCCATATCTGTCGTGTTATTTAAAAATGGAACGAACTTTTTCCTTCAACACATGGCAACCTAGGATGTATAATAACAAAGATTTTATTTAAATTTCGATTTGGTTTGCAAATAGATCTGTTTTAAAGTAAAGAAGAAACAAATGAACATATTGGCGAGTGTAAAATTATGGTTGTTCGTCATTGATACTGGAATTTACAATTAATTTACTTAGTTTGAATTTCCGCGCATTATTTGAGAAAAGTGCTATACAAGCCTTGGCTGCAACCAGGCATCGATGGACTCACATAAGTGATGTCACTCACAACGTCAATTACTTATTACATGGTCAGTTACCCATACAACCACAAATTATCTTCAAAATGATATTTGCGTGTTCTTGTTTAATACTCAGAGTCCTATTTATGTTTGTGCATATAGTCTTAGGTGCTATCACTATCACCATGACCTAAACTTTTAGTAAACGCAATATGTATCTAATTATGAAACGAATTATCGTCTCACGATTCGTCCTGCTTAATTTTTAAATCTATTGATTTAATTGTACAATAAAATTATTTATCATAAGTAACATACTTTGCAATAAGACTATAATTGGAAAAATCGCAGTCATCTTGGTCTTTATTTGTTTTTTTGTTATGTTTTTGCTTCTACACTGGAAATTTTAATGTTTTTAATTGACAATTATAATTATTATATTTATTAGAATTTTGTTGTGTTTAAAAATTACAAAAATTTAATTACGAAAATGATTACCTTTTTAGGGTTCCGCACGTCTGAATGAAAAAACAGAACCCATATAGGATCACTCGTGTCTGTCTGTCCGTCTGTCACAGCCAAATTGCTCCGAATGTACTGGTCCAATTTTGTGGAAATTTGGTACACAAAAGCACTGATTTAAATCGGCAGTTGTCTATTAAAAGTTCGGCAGTAAAAACTGAACTTCAAACGAAATAAATATGAGTCGTAACAAAATTTAAAGTTACTCGTGGGCAGTTAACAAATCTGAATTTGTCGTTAAGAAATCTAACTTTTAAGTAGCGCTCGCCGGCTGATGCCGCGGCAATGCGCGCTTTGTACGCTCGGCTCGCGCGCGGTTTGTTGCAATTCTAGCCTAACCTGACCCATTTTAGTCTGTGCTAAATAAATGTATTTTCTTTCTTTCTTTTGGTCGAGGTGCCCTGGCTTAGTTACTGCGACCAATTCGGCTCGCACGTGGTTGGTCACAGTTCCAACCTAACCTAAGACCAGTTGGTACGCTGAATTATTTACCTAACTGCCCATTCCAACATTTTTACTGGCCATTCATTTACGAGTATTACACTGCTTGAGTATTTTTGTACTGACATTGTAGGATGAAATAACCGACCAATTTTCTTTTTTATTACTGTTCATCACAAATTTACCAACCGCCGCAAAATTGAATGACTACCCGTTATTTTTTTCAACTGATCATAATAACCTCCCGAATGTTTTTAAATAACGTTAAGAAAACCCGACACTATGGCCCCGCGGAGATGACGTGCGGATGTCCGAAGCGGAGACAAGACGAGGTTTTTAGCTAGGGTATATAGTATCCACCGAAGCTGTGCGGAAATGCGTACCTACTAGCTAGACTAAGACAAATATGATACATCTCCGCTCAGTTGTAAATATACTCATTACATTGGTCACCACTCGTGAAGGTTATTCTGATGCATAACAATACATGACATAACATAATATCACGCATGTAATCCCCGAAGGGTTAGGCTGAGATGTAGGTACCTGTAGGACCTACTACACCCACATTTCGACAATTATGTTTAAATCCCCATGTAATAGGGAGCCAGCCTATTGCCATCAACGGAGCACCAATCCAGACTCCGGAGTCTGGAGCAGCCCGGGCAGCTACTGAAAAATTCCTGATGAAACAACCCAATGAAACTTTTCCCGACCTGGAATTCGAACGCAGAACCATATGCTCAACAGTAGCGCGTGGCTATTTTGATGCATCGTTTAGAAACTTACATGGCCTACGGAACCAGTACTTGTAGCACTCAACGTCTTCTTTATCCGTGGAGTTCTTGCCAGGGAACAACATGACTTTCTCGTAGATGGCCAGGTCATTCATCAGGAGTATTTTCTCCGGTATTATTGGAACGCGATACAGGAACACGTACCTGAAAAAAAGTAGAATGAAATTGGTTTTTTGTAAGCAGTTTTGTGATACAAATCTTTGATCGTAAATCGTCTTGCATAGTTGGTTGCCGAGTCTTTTGAATAAGAGGACGAAATACTATCTTCAAAAATAACTGAAAAGAAACTCCTTGGCTTATTATTTCTAAGATAAGCTGTACCTACTATACATTGATCTAATGATGTGATACTAAAAACTGCATACTATTATTAATACTGAACTCGGAATTGTTGCCCAATTAAGTATCTATGACGATACCTAATGTACTACATAACATACAAGGACGCTTAACCGCAAAATAGGTAAAAGTAGGTACCTTAACACGAGTACCTAATGATATAATACGTGCGCACGTACTCTCACCAGGAAAATCTCTAACATAGGCCGGAACGTGATGTCACACAAAACTTACCACATAATTTCTCTTTTGATCTCTGTACGAAATCCGGTTCTTATGACAATAGGCCTGTCAGCTATAGGCATGCAAAAGTCAAATGTTTGCAATACACCGTAAAATGACGTCACTGAAACGTTATTAATGAAAGTAAGTTGGTTTGTTTTCCTAGAGAGCGTTTTTTGACACTGTAGAGTCAAACCCCGGTGCCATCATACAGCCACTTAATTTTAAGTGACTCCTGTGTACAGATTTATGATCCACAATTGATATTGATTCGGTAGGCCAGACTGAAGAGCCTTGACCGTGAGACAGTATCTAAAACATAAAACACTTGAGACAATATGTGGAACGAAATCACGATCAAGGCTACGAGATTCAGCAGCGTCATACACATACATACATACCTATTTACAACGTCTCTCTGTATGTCGAATCTGTTCGTACACCTAGCCTGTGTTAGTTACTGACAGAAGGTATGGTCGACTAATGTTAACAGGCTATATATAGGTACTAGGTGGGAATACATATTAACATCAGTGTGAACAGTTTTAACTCGACTACCGTATCTGATTTCTCTTCTTCTATCTCTTACTCTTTCTATTTTAACTCACCTATCTTCATCATAGTCATCATAACAACCGAAAGATATCATCACAACTGATGAACATTGGCCTCGCCCAAACATCGCCACAACGACATTGACCTTAACTTCGACGACCGACGACTTCCGCGACCTTCCCCAGCACGCGTAGCATAACATCCATAGAAACGGGTTTTCTACGGGTTTTGTGTGATTGTTTATCTGTTATTTTATCTATTCTTCCATCGACAGAACACGTTTCTATTGTGGTCATGCTAAACGTGCAGGTCGTTTCGGTGAAAGGCCTACACAACTAACCCTCCCCCATAGAGAGACATGGAATTAAAGATTCGTTAAACTTACCACGACATCCGTCTCTGGACAGGGTTGCTCCAAATTTCACGAACCCAAGCAGTGCTGGAGACGCTGGCAAGCATGACTAGCCCTATCAACATCTCCGGGTATTGGTTGCGCAACTGACAGGCGATCAGACCACCCCAGTCGTGGGAGATTAAGATACATTTTTCACGACCTAAAAGAAAAATAGTAATTATAATACATGAACATGAAATTATTCATCAATTTACGCGGTCGAGTGAAGCTATGGATAATTTCCATAGCTGGTTAGTAATCGGTAGATACTGATAAACTTCCTATACTCCATAGGTTTAGATAGTTAAATAAAGATAAACAAATCGTAAAAAGAAACGAAATTAAATTTATTGTAGATTTTTACAATAGTTTCCTCTTTTATTAATGTTTGTTAAACTTTATCATTTATTCTTAAACTACTCTTCGTAGATGTAACTGCTTGAGCACAAAGTTTTAGTTAGATTTAAAATAATAATATAATATTTCGTAATCTGTCTGTTGTAAAGAGCCCAAACGTGCCCAAACTCTAAACGTCAACGAATTATAACGTTGCAAAATTGCAGAGTACAACTGTGACGTAGCATTACAACTGAAGTGACAGGTATTACGTTGAGTCGGTTACTTGACAGCTGACTAGTCACTTATTTTTTATTGTTTATCTTTATTTAACTACCTTAACCTATGGAGTATAGGTACTGGGTAAGACACTATTTATCTACTGGGTTAATATAAGCCTATTTCGGTAAAAAAACAGCGTAGTGTTGAAATCTATATCAAATGCATCTCAACATGCATAATGTAATTGTTGTTACATCTAAATTATCATATTAATGTTTCAACTTGTCCGATGACATCACGATGTTTAATTAAATGAAATTATATCTACATATTATACTGCTAGGTATCATTTGCATGACGACTTCTGATGCAGCTATCATTATGCAAATGACTACAACGACATAACTAAGTTAGATGTAGCATGAATTTGAAAATTTGCATTCAATCATTTCATTTTTACGAATGTATTTGGTTAAATGAATTTACAAGTAATTGCGTTTGCGTAAAGATCATTTTTCACCTAAAGTAGTAATAAAGATTGGTAATGTTGAAGGCGCACTCAGTTCGGATGGTGATCGGTTTTACGAATTTTGCCGATGCTACATCTAAGTTGTGTCGTACTGTAACTTATTCGTCCGATAAACAGTATGCACACGTAGTTAGTTACCCATAGGTACCTACTTGTATGCCCTCTGCACATATCGGAAATCCACCCAGTGATATCATTATTTCAACGGTTCGTCGTGACCCTTGATATTTATACAGCCTGTTTACGTATCTAATGTCAATATAACTAAGCACTATTCTCTATCAGTCCCCAGCAGTAATGAGCACAGTGGAAAGTATGTTAATCTTACCCGTTAAGACCAAAGGTGGGCCGTTGGACCATGTATGCACTAAGATTATGACTATTAGAAATTGGTAATTTAGGCTACGAAGTTCATTAAACTTAATTATTCATATACGCAAAAGCACGCATTTCTCTCAAAGATAAAACCGAAGCGATTTCTTCGCAAAGCATGAATTTCCTAATAAGTTTATTCAAATAGTAACTTTAAAATAAATAGCATGAAAGTTTACCCAATTGTTTAATTAGATCCCTAACGTCTTCTACCAGGAATTCTATCTTGTATGAAGCAACGCCTTCGGGTCTTTCAGAATCTCCGTAGCCCCTCATGTCACAGGCAACGCACCTGAAAAAATAAAACAATTTATTGATGACCCAAGAAATACAGTGTTGCAGTGTTGTTTCTGGAATAGTATCAACTTTCATCTCTAATGGATGCCGTAAAATATGAAAGGAATGGACAGTGCGCAACATCCGTCTCATCCGTGGTAATGACCAATATTGCCATAAAAATGGCAGTAGCCGTTTATGGAACCAACATGATAATCCTCCATCGCTTTCCATCCTAACTATCCTAAGTTATCCTACTTCCTATATATATATATATAAGGTCCCATTCAAATAGATGGACAAACTTTTAGAAATCATTCTGACCACTATATTAAGGAAAATGGTAAAAAAAATAACAAGAAAAACGCATTAGATACTTACAAGAAAAATAAATCAGCTAACGAAAATACACTAAAAATGTTGAATACCCAATGCCATTTATTATTTTAGGTCAAAATAAAATCACTTTAATCAGTTTTTTTTTTTTACTTGGATATCTTTAGTTAGACGTACTGAAGGCAGTGTTAAAATTTGTTTGTATGTTTAGATGTTTGTTTCTCAATCACGCAAAAACGGCTGAACGAATTTGGATTAAATTTCGTACATGGGTTGTAAATGACCTGGATTGGGACATAGTATACTTGTCTTTATCTCGATATTCCCTCGGGATCGAGATTAACGAAGGTGAAACCGCGAGGCGAAGCTAGTAGTAATATTATAAATGCGAAAGTGAGTTTGTTTGTTTGTTACACTTTCACGCTAAAACGGCTGAACGGATTTGGATGTAATTTGGCACATGGATAGGCCATGACCAGGATTGGTATAAAGGATACTTTATCCCGATATTCCCACGAAATCGAGACTTATGCGGGTGAAACCGCGGGCGCAGATAGTTTTCAATATTTTCCTCTCGCTTGGAATAAATAATAGCATAAACTGACGAAGGAGTTAAAATAAACAAAAACATCCAGAATTAACTGCGTATGCGCAATGCGCACTACTTCTAAAAGCCAGCTGTGCTCGCAAAAACTTGTTACTATGCTAGCTTTAAAAGCACTCGAAGCATGTGCTAGAAGCAGTACAACATAGTTGCTACGCGGATATGTACAAATGTTCGAGATTGTGCATGATTCCTCTTTTATGTTATATAAAAACGCATATACCATAAGTATGAGTAAATTATATACATTTTGATTCAGAGTGGGGTTATAATCTAGTATTACCTAATAGTGTTTCCAGCAGATACGTAGATATAGCTAACAAACCATATTTATTTATTTTCTGCTAGCACGAGCTCCTTTATTTTTCATGGTACTTATATAAAAATATACAATAGGTACTTGCCAATAATCCTTTTGGAACTCAACAAGTTGATGTCTCCATGAGTACCAGAACTCGGGGAATCCATGCAGAAATAACATCAGAGGCTTGGACGAGTCGCCGCTCTCAACATAGTGTAATACTGTGCTCTGTGAACAAGAAAATAGAATAATATAATACCTTCCTGTCAAGTCCTGTTTCTCCAATAAGCTTAAAAAGTAAGAAATCTATATGGCCAACCTAATAGGCCAAGCCGAATCTCTGACGCTTGAAAACAGCTTGTAACTCGTAAGAAACCAAATAAGTATTTTTCCATATCAAAATATGGATGATGGCTAAAAAATATTTTTTGTGACGTGGTGACCCCCACTCTCCAACTTTAATGCGTTTTATCTAAGTATTTTTTTATTAATATGATAAAGCCAAAAATATGAGTCTAATGTTTTTTGTTTATCTGACTGACTAAATAGAATTTCTTTTTTTGGCCCAGGCATTATCCCTATTGGATCATGCATGACGAAACGAATCCAAATCGCAAACATTACGTTGCTTACGAAAAATGTACCTAAGTACCGTTGGGATGATAACGGCACGGTTGATTTTGCTAATAAAGTTTCCCGATACGTACAAGAAGGTAAGTAACACTTGGCTTGTAATTTTTTCATCATTATCATCTTGCCAGTCAATAAACACCTGCTACCCAACAAAGGGCCCCGCTACAACAAGGGCCAAAGATCGAATTGCGTGTTTTCTGTAACGCAAAAAAAAACTTAGGTTTTTCCTGACAATACAGTACCTACACACGGTTAGTAGCTCATTGCACGGAAATCCAATATAATGCGAGATCAGCTTATACTGGAAATGTATAGCTTGATATGTAGCCGTGTATACCAAGAAAACATGAGTTTTTTTTAAAGAAAATATTGTTCTGGTTGCATGGGTTTTGTTATTTTGCATGATAGTAATGTTCTTTGGAATTCTAAGGAGATTTCATTTAATAGAAATGTTGACTGGGGAAAAAAAAAAACTATTTAGTCCGTCAGTCAAATAATAAAAAAACGTTAGACACGTATATTTTGCTTTATCATATTAATAAAAAAATATTTAGATAAAACGCATTAATGTTGGGGAGTGGGGGTCGCTACGTCACAAGAAAATCCACCGGACAGTGACGTCTTGCCACATTTTAACTCAATGTCGCCGTTATCTTCTGATTACGTAAAAAAAGAAAAAATACGTTTCCAATATTTTTTAATAATCTATCTGACGGGCAAAAAAAATGTTTTTGTCAACAGCCCTATTGTCTGAGTAGATAGAAGAGCTACAATAGGTAGGTACCTACCTACTTTGTATTCGACCAACCTATGTGACTGCATTAAAATAAGGCTCACATTCTGACCTTGGATTTATTCAACCATAACACCAGGGCAAGAACTTTTCAAGGTTGATGGTTGTATCGTAGCGTAGTATGTGGTTTAAATAATGAAAATAACAATTTAACGAATAATAAGACAGAACTGTGGAGGCGACAGGAGTTGTGTAGACCGTATTAAGAGGCATCGGGGCACTGAGGAGGTAACCGAGCGGGTGAATTAAATACTAACCACCTATGATTTTGACAGCTCCAAGCGCACAGTTATAAAAATCGAGTTATATTTCAGGATTCGTTTTAGTAGTACACTAACACTGAAAAAGTATTTGGAAACTTTCCAAATATCTTTTTTACACCTAAAACTGTTACAACATCAAATTCAGTGTTATAATTGCTATTCATTATTGATATTCTAATTTACTAGTTACCAATATTTCATATTTCGATACAGTAATAATATGGACATAAATATGGTAAATATTTGACAGCTATTTGTGACGTTGCCAACTTGTAGAATAAACGCTCTTATCCTATGCAATACTGTAGCTTCCTATTAGTGAAAGAATTTTCGGAATCGGATCAGTAGTTCCGAAGACTATCCCCTACATACAAACTCACAAATTTTACTTCTTTATAATATTATTATTAATATATTAGATGTAGATTGTCATCATCACTGACCTCACGCATTATATAACCAAGACATTGTCAGCATTCTTTACAAATTTATCTGATTACAGTAAGTATAATGACCTACGATAACTCGTTCCAGCGCACCGACAAGGCGGCTGGTCGGGAAGCATGCGAAACAAGTTGGTTAGGTTTACACAACTCGCCGGAAGAACGTGCTAACACAGAAAGCGGAACGCCTTTCGTGTATTCTCTTCTAGTAGTATATTATTGCATAGCATACCTGTACACGATTGAATCCAATTGCTGTTATTAGGTAGGTACGTTATGCATTCGCAGCCCCGACAGACAGAATGCATCTCTGTCTGAAGCCAGTAGTAACTACACGCAAAATGCTTAAGGGCACTCACTCTATAACTCAAACTATAAGCATTTATTTCAATTAAACCATTTAGCAGGACTCTTGCGCGAAAGACACTTCCGCGAAAGACACCTGCGCGAACCCACCCGCGCGAAAAGACAATGAAAAGGTCTTTGCCCTGCAGAAGGCTGAATCAAATACAGGCTGACAATTTTTTTTATTTTTATTGTAGCTCTTTTATAAATTAACTGTTTTTATGGGCCCCCGAAAGTATCAATTGCAATTGTCAATGTTTTGTGTGTTTATTGTCAATCGCTTCAATTGCATTTTGTAGACTATCATTTTGCGCATCAATGTATATCAATCTCGTCAAAATTGACAATTGGAATTTATTGTTTTTATCCTTTAGATTACATTTCACTTCAAATAATACCCTATTTTATTTTATCGCATTGTATATTAAATTAAAGGTCACAGAAAATAGGTTAGGTAAGGTCACATTAAGAGCGCTTGTTTTGAAAGTGGGCAACTCGCAAATAGATGATAAATACTTCGCTTGTTTGATTAATTTGGCAATATTACTGTAAGGAAATATGAAATGTGGCTAACTAGCGAATCAGAATATTGATAATGAATAGCAATTACGAATTTCATATTTCCATACAAGTAATATTAACAAATTAATCAGAACAAGTAAATATTTCACAGCTATTTGCGACGTTGCCAACTTTTAGGATAAGCGCTCTTAAACTCCAAAAATATCAATTATAATTAGTTACCTATAAGTAAGTAGTTGATTATTATTAGAAGTGTAGAAACTACAATCATGATGTGATGCTGTTGACTGATCTATTGTTAGATCAGGCTAACATTATAAAATACAATTACTTTATAAAGTAGAGGAACTTTGAACTTTACACACATAGTAGGTATGGTCTGTAACGAGTTCTAGATAAGTTAATCAATACAGTGATTGAGGTCCTACTCTATACTTTCAAGACACGTCAAAGTTTTGTACTTTGTACTAACGATAACTAATGTCTTTGCGTGATTTTCCTATAGTCCGCGCGCGAGCTTGGCCTTTGTCTACCTCCCCCGTCTAACCAGTGACAAGCAGTCGCGCGCGAACTATACCTAATAACAATTGCCTACTTAAAAGGGAACAGGGCCTGCGATTCTCCATACAAATGTATTCCCCCTTTTTCTTCCTGAATAATGCCTCTAGAGAAATCATTTTTTTTTATAATGTCAAGGTCTAATGTAGACACGTCCCTGTTATTTCCTTTTTTTCAGAAACTTATTGGTAAAGAAAATATGACCTTCCAAAAATGACAAAATTGCCTTTTTTTTTACCGCCGTGAATAGAGGACTAGCAGACAAATTTGAAAAGATTTTAACATAAAAGAAAATGATAGGAGCCTAGAAATACTCTTTCTTAAAATTTTAATGTAAAAAATAATTGGATCGGCTCAGTTTTCGAGGAGAAAAAAGGGGAATACGAAACGTCGATCTCGTCAATTTTTTTTTGTGATATAATCGGTCTGAGCTGCAGCTGTCCCTATCGCACTCTACGGATGCAGACTTCAGGTAAGATGACCATTGATATATAAGGGTTTTTTAATATATCAATGAAGACGACGGCAATAGTTTCTTTAAATATCTATTTTTCAAATTCCTCGCAGGCCCTGTTCCCTCTTGGGCAGTGGCGGATCCAGGATTGTCGTTTGGGAGGGGCTTGACCCCGCTGAGGGTAGGTTTTAGCAAAGTAAACACAAAAAAAGCACATAACATTTAACAAGCCTCCTCGGATTACTATTCGCAAATTCCTCCATATCGTTCGTAGGCTTCTTGCTCGAATCGTTAGGACGGATGTAGACTCCCAGAGATATCTCTGTGAATATACATGGCGGCCAAACCGTGTTATACAAAATATCTTATGGAAAAAAAATTGAAAACGTAACAGGTACTTACTTATTAAGTTAAGGATAATTGACGACAATTGTACATTAGGTAGTCTAATACTTGCTTAAAGTTTTATTACAATAATATCAAGTTCACTTTAAGATTTGTCATCGAAGAATTCAGAAGTTTATGGGGGGCTTGAGCCCCTTAGCCGCCGTTCCATTCTACGCATTATTATTCAATGAAAAAAAAAACAAACAACAGACATGTAAAAACAATGTTTGCTTGTAAGTAATTAATTTAACTTTTCGCAAATGTAGAGTTCCGTGAAAAAAGGCACAGGCAGTTAAAATTGGCGAATTATTCTAGTTGTTTTAAAAGAAATTGTGCATATTACATACCGTTAGAACGGGCATAAACCTAGAATTAGAACTGCTCTAAAAAAAACTAGGAGTGAATCTTAGTTGTTTTTTTAAACGCAGTTCAATGTCGGGCTTTCAATATTTATTTTTAATTTGTTTTTAATTTTCTAGCAATCATCTGCGTCAAATACGAATTTTATAAGATTCTACAGTTACCGACATTAGATGAAAATAAAAACAAAATGATGCCAGTTTTGTTAGTATAAAATGAAATTATTGACGTTTGAAATTTGAATAACGACGAATTACGAATAAAACAAAATAAAAATAAACCGTGTAGCTTGGGTCTTGTTATTGGGCCTAAACACGTAGCAGACGGCCCCACGGTTCCACCATTTTCGTATCTTCAACCGTCTGCCTATCACCTCAGAATAAAAATAAAAATATAATAAATTTCTGGCACTTGGACTATTTCGAGATAATTGTTTACTGTTAGCTAGTACTTCACATGGTTTATCATAGCAGTTAAGAACCATAACATCGATAAAACATTAATATTCAAGTGTCGTCGCATCGTATCCACACCGGCGCGGGAAAATTGCATCTGTTGTTCAGTAACCCATTAATAGTTTTATCGATAATACATTGTAAAAGCGAATCAACTTTCTCGCCTCCCCCATAAGACCTAGCCAAAATATTTTTTGATATTCGGATTGCTCATGACCTAAAGAGCTGCCATATAGAATATAAATGAAAAATCTTGACTAATTAAAAAGTTATGCAACCGCGAAATTTCACGGATAGGTATTCTGGTATTGTACAAGCGTTTACACGTTTATCGTATAATTCAAGCGAAATTCATCACCACAGGCTACGTTTCATTAAACACTAGTTTATATAAAAAAAATTAAAAACTTACATTAACTTTGATGTACTTGTGCACTCCATATTTAGGGTCCGTGAGGCGCGCTGGTGGTTCCAGCTTCAATTTCTGAGCCCAGGGGCTAGAGAACGGATTTTTTAAATAAACTAAGGCAAACACGAAGAGCATCTGAATGCTGTAGTACAAAGTTAATAGGTTCGACACCACAACACGATGCAAGCACTGACCCACACTCATTTTGTACGATTTCTCGGTGGTCGACAGAGCGAATGGTGGTTACGTGTGTTTCGGCCCCCTCCTCGCAGATGACTGGCTGTGACTGGCTGAGTGGTATGAACGCCGTACTCGAACTTCGGTTTATCCGAAAATACGTACAGACTTGTTCACAGTCAGCAGCCGCTGTGTTGATTTGCAGTGTTGATTTTCAAGCGCAAAGATTGATTGATAGGTACTTTACTTCTTAGTTGGATAGTATCTGCAAGCCTTTAGTGTACCTAAGTACGTACACGTTAAATGTTTTCTCTTTAGAATTTATTTAAGCAAAAACTTAGGTACCTACTAACTGCATATTTGCTTGTGGACAGTTACGTAAAGTCAGGACAGCGGAGCTTGTCATGTAGCATGCATTATTTTACCGCAACAGTTCTTGATCTTGAATTCTTGACCTCCATCTGCATCCTCATTGGGTAACACACGATCATTCACGATTCAACAAAATTCATCGTTATTTAAGTTGTTGAGCAGACAAATTTTTCGAACATATGAATGTTCGAAAAATTTGCAATGGGTTAGCAATATTCTTCAAAATGATTCAGATTATGATTGATCGTGTGTTACGCTGGACACAGCTTTACCCTTTAGCCGCGTAGTGGTCGTTTAAATTGAATAATGAGCCAGCCTGTTTACGTGCACTTCAACTAAATGAAAAATATAATAGGTACCGAGATCTGGCTCTGTTCAGTGAAAGGTTCAATTTACGTGTTATAAATAAATCGCCCATCTGCGATGTTTCGCGATTTGTTTTTCAGTTGAATCGAATATTCTATGGGAGCTATTTTTAAAAGCTTTGATGGAAATGAATCAATCTTATGGACGTAAAGCGCCTAAAGCACGCCTGATACAGACCAGGTGGAGGAATGGGGAACCCAAATTCAAGAATGAGCACAACACAGCCCCAAAGCAAAGTCAAAGTCAAATCATTTATTTCCAATGGGCCCTTATATATAAGGCATATTTGAACGTCAAAATATACAAAAAAAATATTGTTTCTAGTCGCTCCTTCCAAAAGGTAGTTTTCGCATGTAGAAGAATGGGCAAGAAACTCCACCGTTACTCTTTTAAAATGTTTTACAATATTTTTTATAAGTTAAATAATTATGTGTGAAGACGATGCCCCTAGAATAAAATTACTATGACGATTTTCCTAAAATTTTACAATTAATAAGTCAGTGCGTGAGGTAGTAATCACAGAATGTGAAATCAATGTAGGTAATATATTTAAAAAATATATATATAAATTATAAAATTAAGTTAGCGACCAGCTTGATTTTGTCTAGATTCTAGATTATCCTATGGAGCAGGACCAGCATGTTTCCAAGCTTCTTAGATAATCCTCTAATTTTAATATGCTTGTTTACAAAGTGTACTTTTAGTAACGAGTTTCAAATTTTCTTTCATTTAATTGCAATATATCCCAGGATTTTTTTTTGTAACATAACACAGTATCCCATAAAAGATGTACAGTGGTGGTCATATAATTAGAAACACAGAGCCACTTGGTAGTGTTAATTACTTTATAAGTTATCTTATTATTGCAATTAGTTGGAGGTAAAAGATTCATTAACCACATTAATATGTAGGCTCGTAACTGTAGTTTAAAAACGATCATTACCATTCTGTTAAATAATAAAAAATACAAAATAAAAATATTTTGGAAAAACATTATCAATCTTTAGTACTGTCAGTCGGACAACTAATTAGAAACACAAGAAATCAATAAAACTTAATCAAAACTCTAGTAATTTGGATAAATCCTGAAATGAATATTATCGAATACCTTATTCATCACCGATTACGTAGTACTTGGTTGGGTAGCCTCTGTTGTCGATTACAGCTTTACAACTACGTGGCATTGATTCTATCAATTGTTCACTCGTTTCCAATGGAATACCTCTCCAAACTTCAACAAATGCGTCGTAAAGTTGGTTGACGTTAGTGATATGTTTATCCGACAGTGTATTCTTCACTATATGCCACACATTCTCTATCGGATATAAATCCGGACTATTGTTGAAGTGGCCTGCACTTCAACAATTGTCACCGATTGTTCTCTGAGAAACATTTTTACGCTGTTGGCTGTATGCTTTGGGTCATTATCATTATCGTGTTGAAATATCCAAATTTTAATCGGAATATGGGGTCATTGTTTCCTCTAAGATGCCTCTGTCCTGATACTGATCCATTAGCCCATCAATCATTCTCATGGGACCAACCCCATATCCCGAATAATATCCCCACATTTTAACATTTCCACGACCATGCTTAACTGTCTTTTGGTGTACTTGTTATTCAAAGCCTCGTTAATTGTTCGTCGTACATATCGTTTCCCGTCGGAATTCACCAAATTTATTTTAGTTTCATCCGAAAATAAAACTTATCCATAGATGAACAGTCCAACTGCCATATTTTCTAGCGAAGGCTAGACGATTTTCTGTATGTTGCCTGGTAAGAAGTGGAGTGTTTTCTAGCAAGTCTTCCAAACAATTTCTCTTCAACCAACCGCCAACGGACTAGTCTTGCGGACACCTTTTTAGAGTCGTCCTGTGAAAATACTTCTTTTCGAATAACATTAGGACCTTAGAAGAGGTCCGTCTTAGCCTAACGAATCATAAGCCAATCATCTTGAATTGTGGTCTTCCTTGGCCGAACTCTTCTAGGAACATTATCCTCATATATCATTTATCATATCATGTTCCATGCCGTTTGTTATGTGCAAACACCATCTTTACAGAAAACTCTTAGTGAGCGGCTATTTTTTTCATTTCATTTTCGTTTGAAATGAAATTTCAAAATATTTTTTCTTGTTGCCTGTATCACAGGTCTTGTTGTTGATAATGTAACCTACCTAAATGAATAAAAAAAGGCGGTAAACCGCCTAATGTGACGACATTATGAAAGATGTATTTTAGTTTCAAAATTACATTTTAGAACATAAGTTATACTTTATTTCTAATTAGTTGTCCAACTGCCAGTACTAAAGATATTGATATTTTTTTTCCAAGTAACAATTTATTTTTATTTTTATTGGTTAACAGAATGTTAATGATCGTTTTTAAACTAGAGTTACGAGTGTACATTTTAATGTCGTTAATGAATCTTTTACCTCCAATTAATTGCAATAATAACATAAAAAGTAAATAACACTATCAAGTCACATGTGTTTCTAATTATATGACCACCTTGATAAGTTTGGAGAGGTATTCCATTGGAAACGAGTGAAAAATTGATAGAATCAATGCCACGTCGTCGTTGTAAAGCTGTAATCGACAACAGAGGCTACCCAACCATGGGCACGCCACTATTGCGGCGATAAGTCCCCTCTTTGAGGAGTGGCTAGAGAGGCGCCACGGCGCCCTCACCTTCCGCCTGACGCAGGTCCTCACCGGACATGGTTGTTTCGGGAGGTTCCTGTTCCGTATCAGGCGGGAGGAAACACCCGGGTGTCATCACTGCGTCGATCGCCCGGAGGACACGGTTGAGCATACGGTGGAGGTCTGTCCGGCTTGGGCAGAGCCGTGTCCTCGTGGAGGCGATCGGTGGCGGGGATCTCTCGCGTCCGGCCCTAGTCCAAGCCATGGTACGGAGCGAGAGGGCATGGGAGGCCGTCACCTCCTTCTGCGAAGCAGTAATGCTCGCGAAGGAGGAGGCAGAACGCGTGAGGGAGAGGCAAATTTCGCGCCCTCACGCCCCTAGCCGCCGCAGGAGACGCCCTGGGCGTCGGGAATCGCAGGCCGATTCCCGGCCACCGTAGGCGTGGGCTTGCGGACGGTGAGCAATGGGTAGCTCGCCGTCCGATAAGGACCAGGCCCGGGTCGACGGCGCGTTGTGTTCCACGCGCGCCTCAAAGAGATGTCAGCAGAAGTGAAGTGGTCCGTTAGGACCGATGCCTGCCGGGGTTGCGGGAAAGTCCGAAAGGGATACCGTGGCCCCTGGCAACGTACAGGCAACGGAAGGAACACGGGTGGGTTTTAGTCAGTAAGAGTCTGACACGCCCTCCTGCTCCGCCCAGAGCGGGAGAAGTTATTTGATAATTTCTCACCCAAAAAAAAAAAATAAAAGGCTACCCAACCAAGTACTAATCGGTTATGAATAAGTGATAATATCCATTTCACGATTTATCAAAATTTTTAGAGTTTTGATTAAGCTTCTTTTATTGATTTCTTGTTTTTTTAATTAGTTCTGCGACTGCCAGTACTAAAGATATTGATAATGTTTTTCCAAGTTATATTTATTTTTTATTAATTAACAGAATTTTAATGATCGTTTTTAAACTAGAGTTAAGAGTGTCCATTTTAATGTGGTTACTGGTTAATGAATCTTTTACCTCCAATTAATTGTAATAATAACATAAAAGTAATTAACACTACCAAGTCACTATGTGTTTCTAATTATATGACCACCACTGTATATACCTACTTTAGATAATCTGAAAAATGGTTGATCTATTTTATCTTTATTTCTCGTATTAAAATGATGTCTAAGTATCCCTTATAAAAAGATGTAGATTTTTTCTTACATACATAATATTTTCATAAATGAATTGCCAAGGTACCGTCATAATATTAATCCTTTTTAAATAGTTCCCTAAGAGATTCGCGGCGACGTAGATTATAAATGGCTCTGACAGGCAATCCTTGAGAAGTACTATTTAATCAAATTCCAAACAATTCAATTAAAACTTTCTTTCGTAACCGTAACATAAGACGAGAGCGTACGTAGTCTCATAATGATATTTTCCGACTTCTTAACGCTTTCTCAGACTCCGAGATGCAACCTATCGGATACCTAATACCTACACCGCATTACCTACCTAGTAAAAGAGTACCTACCTAATAAAAGTATGGAATGAAACAATCCGTAACCATGAATACAATTTATTTAATATTTTGTAATATCATTATTAATAAATACAAAAAACACTTACAATAAAATAATTTTATAATATCTCGATCAAGCGAATAACCGCATTAAGTTTGAATGATGCAATAAAAAATATCAGAACTCAGGTTCAGTAGGTACATTTAATAAGTATCTACGAACATAAAAATTACTAACAAAAATCAAGAACCGTAACTGACCAAACCTTAAAATTAAATTAAGATGAAAATGAATGGAGATGTAAATCCAAGATCAATGTGATTATGAATCCATAATAAAACGCTAAATCGTGAAGCGTGACGTTGATGTAACAGTTTTTTTTACAAACGTAGGACTTGATGTCTTGGCGGGACTATAATATGATGAAGTCGACATTATAAAATGAAGTCGAAATTATCCGTAGTAGTTTTGGATATATAAATTTAAGAGCGTTCATCCAAAAAGTTGGCAACGTCGCAAATAGATGCCAAATATTTACCTGTTTTGATTAATTTGGCAATATTACCGTATGGAAATAAGAAATTTTGTCTAACTAGTGAACTAGAATATTAATAAGGAATTGCAATTATAACACTGAATTTGATGTTGTAATCGTTTTAGGTGTTAAAAAGGCATTTGGAAAGTTTCGAAATACTTTTTTTACATCTAAAACTAAATATTCGGTGTTATGATACCTATTAATTATTGCATTTCATAATCAATATTTTAGTGCACTAGTTAGCCACATTTCTTATTTCCATATTTGACAAAATAATCAAAACAGCGAAATATTTGACAGCTATTTACGACGTTGCCCACTTTCTGTATAAATGGTCTTAAATTTAAACATCCAAAACTACTACGGAGCTAAACAATAGGTACAAGAACTCTCACTACGGCTACACAACAAAAACATAAAACATGTGCTTATTCCACAATAAAACAAAATATAAAGATTTACGATTTCATACAATAAAAAAATAAAAAAGTAAGAAGTGTAAAAGAAGTTTGTAGTGAGTTGACCCATGAATTTGAACAACTTTCAGTAGGGAGCAACTTTGTCGTGGAAATGGCTTAACTATTCCCCTATACTTTAGTTTTCTTATCATAGTACAGCTTGGCATAAAAGAGTAAAATGAAAATGAAGGCGCCACTATCGCACATAGGTCACTTCGAATGGGAAATGAGTAAAATAATTTAAACCATTTGTTATAAAACACTGCTTGTGGGTGACTCAAAACCTACAAGCACTTGTCGGCAAAGTAGTGTAGTAGTGGGTCTGCATTACTAAAGTGAAATATTTTGTTCCAAGTCTCACCACGTCAGACTCTTTTATGTCGACCTGCAGATACAAATAAGTCTCTCTCGAATACTGAGTCGCTCCTATACTGATCACTGAAAGTTGTTATATTTTTCAACTTTCTGTTACACTAATTGTCGCAGCTCGTCGTGATTTCGTGACAAATATTGTAATAACTCACGAAATTAACCTATCATGTTAAATTCAATGCCTGCAAAATTATCTACCAACCTAGACTAAACGTTGAATGGCGGTAGGAAATAGTTATAAATTCTTGCGAAACACAAAATACACGAAGAAAAAGATTATTTGCCAGCGGTTTTCTTCTTTTCTGACATCACTCTAATTAGTTTGACGGTTCTCGTGTTGAATCTAGCCGCAAACAAACTGACAAACGCATTCCTTCATGATGTAACACTATTTACTGATGTGATGAAACAAAATACCCATTTAAAATGAAATCGACGTCTGCAGTAAAGGTAACCGATCCTAGAACAGATTTTCTAGGTAAAGTAATATCAAGACACGTTAGTGAAAGTAGAACTTACTCAGATGAAGAGTCATTGCTACCGGGACACCCAACCCTTTCACTGCTTACAGAGTGTAAATCATTAGCGTCGTCTAAAAACGATTCAATGTTCGTATTTGTGAATAATTCCATATCTGCGCGGAACATTTCAAAATCATTCATAGTTGACATTGTATTGAATGCATGGTTTGGCAAATAAGAAGTGCTAGCAGTTCTATCCGTGTTGTTAGATTTTCCTTTTAATTTTTCTTTTTTAAACCTGTCTTGAGTTTCCTTCTCTATTTGCTCGAGGCGTTCTAGAATCTTTGAAGGGTCAGCACCTTGTGGCCTATCGTTAAAATCTATATCGATTTCAATCCTGTTGAAGAAAGAAACATTATATTAGTCATAGCTTTCTTCAAAGTAAGTATTGATTAATAAAACCCAGAGATGTGAAATCATAAGTTTGTTGAGCCTCTATATTAATTCTATTGCCAGATGCACATTTTAGGAACATAGTCGTCTATCTAGAACAAGATATAGATCTTGTTCTGTATTAGGTACATCTTAACGTAACATAACGAAGACATAAAATCTACAAATCCCATTTTTACTGGAAAGAAAATGTCGACATTATTTAAATAGCTCAAAACTTTTTGAGTACCTAAGTGAAAAATCTACGGTATAATTACCCAGTTTCTTCTTTAAACTTGGCCCAATCTTCAAGTCTTGGCGCAAGTGGTATTTCAGCTGCCACCGCTCTAGATGCATCTTCCATCGTCTGCTCCACCAGCTCTCTCTCAGCATCTGCTGCAACTGTAAAGTAAATAGAACTATAGGTGATACATACATAACTGGTGAAATGTGGGTGTACTATAAAGCTGCGTCCAGATTTATGTTCTTTTGTGCCTCCGTTTCGTATCAGCGTCAAGAACGCTAGTTTGGACGCCCGTTCGGTATGGTACGGTGGTACGGCGCGGCGTCTCGGTACGGATACAGTTCGCTCGATACGGGACGCTCCGATCCATTGCGAGTCGGTTTTTCGCCCCGTTTAAATGGGATACGATACGGCGGCGGCGTCCGAGTTTTTGGATCGCGACGCTGATACGAAACGGAAGTAGGGACAAAAGAACCTCTGCCTAACCCATCGGGAATTACAGGCGTGATGTTATGTTATGTGATCTAACTTCCCTCAATGAGCGAAGTCTTGTTTTAATTTAACTAAAGCAATTTTTTTCGCGATTGAGTTGAGCAAATGATGAAAAAGATTTAATAAATGGGTAAACCTTTCACTGTGCAAATATTTAGGTCAGCAATAAAAACAAGACACAGACTGACAAATTAAAAATCCGGAGTCACACGTAATCTGTTTGATTTATGCCTTAACACGTGTGATTCCGGATTTTTAATTTGTCTGTCTGTGATGTCTTGTTTATACCTTTTTAGATTACTTTTTGTCGTAGTTGGGTTTAAGTTTAATAACTTTTATTTTTATTTGAATTATTTTGGGGTTATAATATATACCTATTTCTTTTAAATGTGCTATTTAAGCCCTTTCATTTGATACTCAACATGGCATAGTTAAATTTAAAAAATGTTTTTTGTTCATTACTTTATGTCCTCTAGAGAGCGCCATATTGATGGGACGAAAGGCTATAACGAGCGAACAATCAAGACGCTTCCGAAGATACGTCATTTGTCAAATTATGATCAGTAGTTTAGAAGTTATGCGGTAACAGATGAACATACATACAAACATACCGGTCAAAATCATAACCCTCCTTTTTACTTCGCTGTAGTCGGGTAATAACCAGCTCGCGAGAAATTACACAAGGAAAGTATTTTGGAAAAGAAGAACTTTAAATTACCTACCTGATTGTGAAATTTCTTGTCTTACATTAGTTATTTACTTGAAATTACACGAAACCACGCTCTAATAAGTAGGATCCTCATAGTCGGCTTTCTAAATATTAGAACAGTTATTTTCAAATGTGTAAACATCACAGGACAGGCTTTGTTGGTTATCGCATGAGCTTGCTGTTTTGGCAGAACTACTCGTAACAAAGAGCACGCACAATGTCACAGCTTTCTCTCAATAGCATTTATGAGGAGACACCTTATGCCGAGGTCACATGTTTGTGCAATCAACAGTTACTTCACTGAGCATAATATTTTTAGACCTCAAGTATTCTACCAAATTCCCGGCCGACGGAGAATCTAAAGTGATGCCATACAAAGAACATCGAATGAAGTTTATTTTTTGAAGCTAAAATTCCATTTCATTTTCATTCCAGAAGTCTTGGCAAAAAAATGTCAAAACGGGTGATCCCGTTCTGACATTTTTTTTCCAAGACTTCTTTAACTTCCAAAAACTTTATGATTGTTGCTACGGAATTTTAGCTTCAAAAATGTTCTCGCCATCAGGCGAGAACATTTTATGAAACACACACATCAACACCGTCTAGGGATATTTCAGATTTTCTCAATTTACTCATTTTTTTTGTATAAATAATTTATACAACATGTATATATTTTTATAAAGCCCATTTATCAGACTAGACTTCAGAATAAAACAAAAATATTATTTTTGCTTACATAAAATTTTGTTTAAATAAAGGCGAAATTGAAAATTAATGGTAAAACTAACGATGAATGTGTTTATCAAGAAAAAGTGAAAAATAAAGCGAAATTATTCAGTTTTTTGCAATAATGCGAAAAATCTGTAGTCACTAAAACCACCCATGAACAACGATCCTGCAGCGGTTTTTCATGCTTTGATTCAAGTTATCAAAGTCTTGCTGCGGGATGTTGTCCTAGGTCCTGCTAAGATGGAAAAAAAGTTGGTCTTCAGTCGCAATGCTTAAAGGAAAATTGTTCAAAGCCTTACTTTGAAGCATGTCCCACGCGTGCTCTATGGGGTTTAGGTCTGGTGATTGCGCGGGCCAGTCTAAGACCGATACGTCGTGCTCTTGCAGCCACCACTCGCACTGTGTGCGGACGGGCGTTATAGTGCATCAGCGTGAATTTTTGGCCCATTTGTAGTTGATGGGGGTAGACTATTGGTACTAACACCTGGTTAAGGTATTTTTCAGCGGTCATGGTGTTTCTGATCTAAACGAGGTCTGTTCCTCCACCAACACGAATTCCCGCCCAAACTATAATTGTCCCGCCATTGTATGGATGGACTTCCTGAGGGTTTTGCAGAAGGCTCTCACGACCAGGAACTCGCCATACGCGTACTCTTCGCGAATCGGGATGGAAACTGAATCGGAACTCATCGGTAAACAGCACTACAGATCACTGGTTATCTTCCCAGAGAAAATATTCACGAGCCCACTGTAATCTTTGTTCACGATTTCCTCGGCGTAGTGTTGGAGTACGAAGAACGGTCTACGAGCATGAAGGTAAGCTTCATGCAGTCTTCTCCTCACAGTTTCGTCACTCGCAAGCAACTGGTGCTCTGACTGGAGCATTAGCACCAACTGCATGGCCGTAACATTTGGTTGTCTTCTCGCGGTAACTCGCAAAAGTCGGTCTCATCGTTACGTAACCATCCAATTATGCGCTTCCCGCCTGGGTGTCTTTCAGCCAGTTCACCAGTAGCACGATAACGTGACCATAACCTTGATATCACGTTTTGTTTTGTTCCAACCTCCTCAGCAATACTCCGTTGAGTAGCCCCAGCTTGGAGCATATTGCCCTTTACATTTCGTCTCTTGTTAAATGGCGCCGCTGCATGATGCATAGTGGCATAAATTCGAAATTAACAGCTAACTTGTTTTAAAACTTTAATTTGACACCAAAATTTACCAAAACTATGGTAGGTAAATTGAAACCTTTGAACTTCGGTAAAGTTATGCCGCGCAAATCTTTTGTTTTTAATTTATTATTTCAAATTCAAATTTGGAATCATTCAAAAAGGCCCACAAAATAAGATTTAAAAAACAAATACAAATCATACTTTCTACAAATACTGGCCGGTTTTAAAATGTTTTGATTTAAAACCGGCCAGTATGTTTTGATGTGTGTAGGTATAGCAGGTAAGTAGTAAGTGTTTGTGTGGCTGCATGTTGTTTAAATACGCAGACGCCCAAACACTTACTAGGTAGGTACTAATGATAAAACTTGTGATGTTGAAGCGTCGTGCAAACAGGCGCGACACGACAGCGCGATGCAACTCAAATAAAATAATTTCTAAGAAAATTTCACGGTAAAACCATCATCGGTAGCGCGTTGCGTTACAATTCGCGCTAGTCTGCACAACCCTTGAACACAAGATTTTTTTTATCATTTTGACTTCCGTAAAATGATGTCTAGTGGATTACACAACCCATTTCTTCAACTCTCTACTAAACTTGTTTAAAAATACGCAATTTGCAGAGCTAATGAGCCTGGTCACCTGTGTTGCTGCTGTTTGCAGTCAACAAAGTCTATTTATTCGCGTCCGTAGTGAAATATTTTGAGAGAGTTCCCATGACCATCATCTGTGGTAAGACGACAGAACTCAGATTGCCACACAAAAATAACACTACATAGTGAAAAATAACTTTCTTTCGGAAGTCGGTGTCTTTGGTTTTGAATAATCGTTTTTTGCCACTGACTTCCGAAATTAAGTTATATTTCACTTTGCAGTGTTTTTTTTTAGAAGTCGTTTTTTTTTTTGCTATTTGAGGAACACGTATTATTGAAGCTAACTGAAAAACTACCCAAGCAAAGTTAATAAAATTTATATTGGTCCCATATAAATTTTCTCCTCGAGAGCATAGGTACCCTTTCAAACAAAAAAAGTATTTTGCAAATCCGTCTATATATGACGGAGTTATGCGGGAACATACATAAAAAAAACATCCAAATTGAGAACCTCATCCTTTTTAGAAGTCTGTTAAAAAACAATCCGAAAGAGATGGCGACGACAAGGGTCAAAATAAACTTTCTTAACACGTATAAACAAACATTTACTATTTTTAGCCACATTTGTTATAATATAAGAATTAGTACCAGAAGAAGTAGGTAGGACAAATAGTGCAAAAGCGAAGAAATAGGTAGGTACATACCTTGAGAGCGACGATGATATGCGCTGGTAGTGCGACGCAGACCTCTCGCTATATTTCCACATACTGGCTCTAGAGATGTCAATTTACTTCCACTGCCAAGCCAGTCATCGTCTTTAGAGAAAAGAAAATATCATTATTAGACTACGAACAAACAAGCCAACGCGACGGCCCACGGCCGCCCACCTGATGTTAAATAGTGCGCCTATGAACATCTGCAATACCAGTCGAGGCTTGGCAGACGCGTGGCCGTCCCGGGGACAAAGCTAATGTGAAGGTACTATACCGGCACGGCACCCTTCAAACCGAACACAACAACAATTTGCGACTCATACAGAAACTAGTGTCCGACCGAAAATGGATTATCAGCCGAAAACGAAAACGAAAAAGAAGCTTCCGCTTTAGTCATATTTTCGGCTGAAAACGAAGCCGACAGCCGCTGTACACTGAGACTGAAATCTTGTTTGTTTTTTTTTTACACCTAGGGAGAGAAAGAGAGAAATATAGGCTTAAAATGAAATAAAACACGATAATTCCATTACAGGATACAAAATTTCGTGTATTTCTTGTTGTATTCATTCACCTGATACTGTTGAGCTTTACGAAGTAGGCCGTATGACGCGCGACAATTCATGAACTTCTGATTTTCGGCTTGGCCGAAGCTTTGGCTGGTTAATAGCCGAAAAAGAAATATAGCCGAAAAGGAAAAATGGCCGAATCATGATTTTTTGGCCGAAAATGGCCGAAAATGAAAACGAAGCTTCAGTGCGGTGACTAATAGAAACATACAAACTTCACAAAGAGCAATAGATGAATTTACACTACTTACCCATAAGCGTATGCAGTATTTCTAATCTAGTTCGCTGGTCATCATTGACGCTGCTTCTGTCATGCGCAGTTTTTGGTCGAATTGGAAGATCTGAGTGCGTTGGTCTAACACCAGCATTCTCTGTTGTCGCTGGACGACGTAGAATTCGTATACGTGACGAACGGCATTCTAACTTCACATTGTCACCATCACAATGTGGACCTGGAATATCCTGCAAGAAAGTATTTAGAATTAATAAACTGGCTATGATGGAAGAGAGTAATTATTGAAGAGGTGGAGAAGACTATTAAAAATTGAAACTGGTGTTAGTTCCTAAATATGCTCAATAATATGCATTTATGTAAGTATGTGTTTAATAGGCGATTCGAATCAATTCTTTTATGACAAGTTAACTTAATAATTAGTTAAACGTCCAATTATACGTTTATATAAATAATTATTTAATTATTTCATGGTAGGTAATTAGACGAAGATGCACGCATATGTATGTACATTAGCGAACACTGATAGACACCATTACTTAGGTACTAGGAATTAAAAACTATTGCAGCTATTGCTTTTTCAGGTCCAATATGGGGTCGCTCGCTGTCCACTGCATGACTGTATTAAGTATGTCAGCGATAAAATTAAATGGTCCTAATGAACTTTACCTTTTCAAACATGTAACGTGATACTTGGCATGTAGCCACACCTATTTAGACTGTATCGTGATTCTTCTACAGCATTTAGCACATTATGCATAATCAGCCTATAATGTTGCCACTGCTAGGAAACAGGCCTCCTCTTTCTGTGAGAGGTAATGGACCGTAATCCACCACGCGGGCCCAGTCCGTGGCGGATTACGGAAATGTTATGTATCGACTACTTAGTTATGTTATACCTATTAGATACACATTCAAGGGAATGCATTTTTTTAGGAAAGCTTAGGTACAGTTTATCTAAAAAAAATACAGTAGGTAGTTTAACTTCTATTTACAAGCCCCCACAAATAATGTTCTAGGGTAATAGAGTATCAAAACCAACGTAGGCTTTGTCAGTTACTTTATACACTACGTTTCCAATATTTTGTATCAACCTTATTTTTTAGTTTTCCCAACTGCTGACGTGTTTTTCGTCCAAGAAAATATGTTATTGAAGATCCATAAAATAATAATTCAGAGAATCCCTAATTACCACGTTTCATACGTAGGGCTTATTATACTTAATTGATATTACGTCTGTCGTCTAAGTATGTTGTATGACTACGGCGGTCGGCGGCCTTCTGTGGTTGATCGTGAGTTAACCTAACCTAACCCGAGCCAACATTCAGACTCTGAACTCTCTGAACATGCAGACGACGAGGTTTGTGTCGTGACGAGAATAGATGCGATTGTGATGTTGATTTTGGGCATAACCCTTTATTTAATGTGCCGTCGAGTCGTGCGTGTTTATCTGACTTTTACAAAATAATCATCTGTTTGAAGCAGACTGTATGGTGTAATTGTGTAAATACGAATCAAAGACAAGCAATTGATAATTTTATGACATAAGAAAGAGATACTGCCACGTTGGTCTAGCGGTCGCAAGCGCTACTGCTGAACATAAGGTAAGGTCCTGGGTTCGATTCACGGGTATGGCAGTGTTATTTAGTATAATTTCTAACTAGCAGCCCGGAGTCTGGATTTGTGCCTGATGGCAATAGGCTCGCCTCATATTACATGGGAGTTAAATATAACTGGCGAAATATGGGTGTACTATAGGTACACCTCTGCCTAACCCTTCCGGGATTACAGGCTTGATGTTGTATTATGTATATATCATGTTGTTAAGAATGAGAGATCCTGTGATATAAAATGGTAATGGATCAAATGTAAGAGTGAGTGTTGTCCCTTCTTTGCTGATAGTCAATTAGCCCCACACTGTCTTACTGTCTTCTTCTTCTTCGTTGTCCCTCAATACTGAGGATGGCGTCCACATTCGACGCGTCCCCAAGTTATGTGGTCTTCTGTAGTGTTGACCGGTCGGTAAATGCTGTCTCCAACAGCCTCCTTGATCGTGTCTGACCATCTTGCCGGTGCTCTGCTTTCAGCGCGTTTTCCTTCAACCCTGCCCGCAGTATCATAAACCTTTCCAGACCATGCTCAGATGAACGCATATGTCCGAAAAAGCTAAGGGTACGCTCCTCCTGGCATATTGTAGATAGTCGCTTGGTGATGGTGAGTTTCTCCAGTATGGATTTATTCGATATCATGGCGGTCCATGGTATACGAAGTAGCCTCCACCAACACCATATCTCAAAAGCATCGAACTTACTGCTTTCGCGGCTGTTAATCCACCATGAAAACTAAAGCACGGGTCAGTCGTATTTTGGAATTCCGACGGATGCCACGGTTCTTTCAAATTTTCTCTAGACTGGTCATTGCAGTTTTGGCCATACCAGTACGACGGCGGATTTCTTCAAGGCAGCTCACAGCTGGCCTCATTACTTTGTCTTGGCATGGTTGATCTTGAGTCCAAGTTTAGCGCTCTCTGCTTCTCTATGACTTACCGATTTGTAGGTCGTGGGTTCGAAAACAAGTAGGCACTTTACTCTGGTAAATTATTTCATCACCTCAGCTCTCAAAAACGGTGAAGGAAAACATCGTGAGGAAACCGGCATGTCCTAGAACCAACAATTCGAAGACATGTGACATCCACCAACCCGCACTGGGCCTGCGTGGTGGATTACGGCCCACTCCCTCTCACAGAAAGAGGCCTGTGTCCAAGCGTTTCAGCAGATCCGCCATCTCTTCCTCGTTCGACGCAACTATAATGGTATCATCCGCACATCTTAGGTTCATAGTCTTTCACCTCCAACAACGATTACGAATTTTAAATAATTATCTTAATTTGAATGCGGTCCAAAGTGCACAAATTATAATTACTTATATTCGACAGCAAAGTGGGTATCGTAATACCTAATCAAAGTGCGTAGATATCTACTTTAGTTCGGCAGGTGAGTATCTAGCCGTACAATTGGTTCGTACCTACTATCTCTATTTTTAGTAGGATCATATCTTTTCAATATCAGATCGAATAAATCTACGCCTAACAGATAACAGCCATTGATATCCGTTCCAGGCATAGACATAGGTATAATGATGAATTTCGTGTTTCGTGCACTTCACGGTCATCACTCAACTGTCACGATACCTATGTATCAGGCGCCTGCTACACGATCGCCAACCGCGTCCCGACAGAGGTAACTTTGGTGGTTTCCAACCGTGTAGATGATGCTTAACGACCAAATTTCGTTTGATCTCCCAACGACCTTGGTTTAAAGAGCTGCGCTAGCGACCAAGGGCGAATAGAGGAGGTTGAATCGGCGGCCGACAAGTAGACGGCGGTTGCCAACCACGAGTACGTCAATCGTCGCACGAGGCACACGTTATAGTTATTATACTCTTTGGGCACACGTGTTACGAGCGCAAGTTTTACAAGTTTACCTATGTATTAAAAAGTGCAAAAACGCGAAAGAAAAAGAAATTGTTACTGAGTTGATCGAGCTGTACAGAGACCTACGCTGTCTATGGGATCTCAGCTGCGAACAGTACAAAGACAACAATTAAAAGCGCCTAGCCTGGGAGGATTTTGTTTCTCAATGGAAAACAATAAATTGATCCAAACGCCAATGAGGCATTGCATCAGTAAAAAAAGTCGCCATGACGTCTTTACTCCTCGAATATCACGACAGAATGGCATGTTGGCGACCATGTAGTTGAAACAGCTCTGCCGGTCGCCGGTCGCCAACCAAGGTCAGCTCTGTCGGGGACGCGGTTGGCAACCGTGTGACAACGTGTATCATCCACAACTGAGCATTTATCAGCAGGCATCCAGTAAGTAGGTAGAGCTCTTCTTAAAATTTCTGCTTCCCCAGACCTTACACGGGGTGGCTCGTAGTCCACTGCAGTTCATAAGTACCTACCATACTACCATTGCGCCATTATTTAATGAAATAAGTAAAATCGTCGACAGTCGTAATTAACTTTGGGAAATTATGATTGCAGCAACAAAAGTTTTCTTTAGCACCTGCAACCTAACGTCTTTTTTTGTATATAGGCAACGAGCTGTTCTATTGAACAGCTCGTTATCATTAATTCATCATCTTTACTATTCCAACAGAATATAAAAAACCAGCGTCAATTTACGTAAATTAATATAACTCAGAGCTAATCGATAAATATGTTTACTTTTGAATTGATAACTCGGCGGCTAATGAGTGGGCTACTCTATATATTTTAGAGATTCAATATCTGTCTGCTAATAAAATCAAATTCAGCCCTCAAAATTACCCATCAAACTTTTTTATTCAACAACTAAATTAATAAATCATATTCTTTTTGAAGACGAGTTATGAGAAAAATAAGTTTTCTATAGAAATTTGAAATTTCTCATATCTTGTCTTTATATCAGTGTCCATTCAAAATATATATTTGGGAGCCTAGATATTCTGTAATCCAATCGGAATAAATACACACTACCTTAAGAATATGTATGTTTGATTTACAAATTATTTTGGTATTACGTTTGTATGAACTACGCATGCTCCGCCCCGGCCCGTTATGAATTATCACCATGCTGCGTGATGTTAACAGTAGCTTGTTTTACAATATATAATATGGTCGCATGAAAAGCATTTATTAGACGCTAAAATTTCGTCGCTGACCTATTTGTCTAATTTATTAGACAACTAAATATATTTGAAGACGAGAATGACATTTTAAAGAAGCTGCCTTAATTAGCACCCATTAACTTTACCCAAGCGCGGATCCACCGTTGTGGACATAGTGGGCATGCCCACAATCCTAATTTAGGTCGATAGGCTGATGTAGTATACAGGACACACCCACATTGTGTGCGAGCATATAACCTTACCAAAGGCGACCGGACAAAAGTGGTCATGGACTTATAGCAATATGGTTTTGATATTTAATGTATCGATCGTGCGTGAGCGACTCCTAATCCATCGTGACCACAACCTTTTCTGAGGGTCAGGAGAAAGTCAGGAGCGGATCTACTGACTTTACCTTTGAACTATATGTAGCGTGATGCTTAGCACGTGTAGGGTTGCCAGATGAAGGCTTATCATTTCTGAGACAATCCTAGGGTAGCGGAGTCGTGCCGTAGTAAAATATGAAAATAATAGTATTTAATTAAAACCTCAATCATTTTTTTACTTGTTTTAAGTATTTTTAAACGGAAAAGAAAACTGCAACTTATTATCAAGTATAATAACTCATTTCAAGTAAATATTAACTACCTGCCTCAATACATATTGTGTATTTTCTAATACTTAATATTAAAAAAACAACTATTTTGAGCACCTGCTTTTTGACAACCCACTGACCAAACTTAGGTAGGAAATCAACACGAGTTAGCTCTTAGCGAGGAAACTCTTGACTCTTAACAGACTTTTAAATATTTATCAATGGGTTTTATCTCCGTATTTTGTCTTCGTCAAGGGCTTTGCAAAAATAATAAAATTACTGATATAAACAAGACACGTCAATATTGATACAAGTCTGCAGTTCGGAGTTGATAAATCAAATCCCTGGACATTCTGTTTCGCTCTTTAGTCCACATACTATTCAGCAGGCTCAATATTCTTTCGCAAAAGGAGAAAAAAATAATAGGTGTTCGGAATCCGGGACTGTAGTTTTATTACTGGACATGGGACAAGACGCAAAATTCCGGGACATTCCCGGATTTCCGAGTCATCTGGCAACCCTAAGCCGTAGGTAGGTAGGTACTTGACCTGGATCGTGTCCTGAGGCGAAGTGCCTCACCAGCGCCTCAGAGCCTTTCACAGCCTTTCAGATTCATATCGATGCACTTCATAAGAGTTATAGTATAACGGGCTGGTATCCGCAATTCTATTATATTCCGCTACCACTGGTATAGGTACAACTTACTTTTACTTTGTACATTCGTGAGCGAGTGTTAATTAGTATCACAGAGGCCTACCTACTCACGCTATCCCAATGCTTTCAGGTCCCCAATAAAGAACTAAGAAAAGAGAACACGTACATCTTGTGATGTAGAAGGGCCTGGTTCAGGTTCCACTGGCGCAGGTTCGGTGATCTTTGGCAATAATTCTGGCTCGGCTTCATGTTCGCTGTCAGAAGACGACGATCCTCCGTCGAATATTCCATCAGAGTCATCTGGCGAAATGATTAATGTTTTATTTGATCTTTGTAACAGTAACGTAGTAATTAGGATCTAAAGAACCACAGTAAAGTGGACCAATCTTTTTGTACCGCAACTACTGGCACTGCTGCTGACCGACATAATTGTTGACACAACATCAATTATTACATTTATTTCACATAGCTCTGTGATTTTCGTCAATGTCAGAAAGCTTAGGCTTACTTACTATGTAGCTATCCACCGATGTTGAGTAACACAACATCGGGTACTAACCACCGTTATCACAACACAACTTGTGTTATGATAACGGTCTGCGTTCCATATGTGGAGAGGTATTTGTCCAGCTATTCATTCCAACCTATTGTCAGTTGTTGATCATGATGAATTGACAAAATTTTCTCCTCGAAACCATTCTCAAGACTGAATCGCTTGCAAACACTATACAGCGTAACTTATTTCAGCACTTTAAAATCATTTGATAGTAAATACAATACATACATTCAATGTCAGTATGCAAAGGTCTTTCATCTAAATAGACGAGCATGGGCAGTACAGCGGCAATCCGAGAACGGTAGTCGATGTCATCAGCTGCTGGAGTCCCGGTAAGAGTAAGTCTACGGAGAGCAGTGCACACTCCCAGCGTCCACAGACGACCAGAATCCGATATAGGATTGCTGTGAGAAGAAGATAAAAAAAACGTTCACAATGATTAAGAATCCATAAAACACGCCCAAAGATGAAACTGAAATGACCTTTTGGTGATTATGAACATAAACTTAATATCTGTTTAAATCTTGCGATCACGAAATAAGTAATTTGAACGTACTCAGCCAAGTTCAGTGTGTGCAATTTCTGCAACGCGGCCAAGGGTTGCAAGTCTTGAAGGCGGTTTCCAGCGACAAACAGCTCTCTCAAAGCGCCTAGCCCCCAAACGCCGTCCAACGTCGATAAGCCGCATCGATTGATGCTCAATATCTGTTCAACATCAAAAGCTATGTTTATTTGGATAGATGTAGATAGACAACACTGACAACAGACGATACATAAGGCCGCTCGGCAAACCCTAGGTAGTTACCCTCACCATCAAACTAACCGACTGACTAGTCTATTTACCCCTTCAGCAATCTCGTAAAACTCATAGGTAGTACCACTGACGACGAGAGGAAGAATGAAGCAAAGTAAAACGCGATACAAGAGCTACGAGCAACAGAGCAATGTTTAGGTACATATGTAAGTTTTCAATGAATAAAAATAGGTAGATAAAAATAGGAGAAACATAAATTAAACTTACTTTGAGATGAACTAAACCGATCCCAAGATCGCGCAAAGATGACAGTGCGCTGCCGTCTAACGTTAAGGTGCGAAGTCTTGGAGACAGAACGGGGAGTCTTCTCAAGCCAACTCGATCTGCTACCACGCGCAGCTTGGCCTCCCGAATACGCAAAACCTCGTCGTCTGTTGTCACACCGCTGCTTTGTTTCTGGTTCAAAAATGTACATAGAGGTAATAATATATCGACTTAGCTACCTACTGAGTCTATTCATTCAGAAAACATAGACGTACAAATCGCAGGGGGTTGTCTTCGATAGATGAGTCAGTTAATAAAGGACGTGAGCACCTGTCTTGAGCAATCATCAATGTCTGGGTTTCGGACCTACAGTCCTACACTGTATTAGCTATTGCTGGCGATAATTTAGGGCAGAAGGGATAGTAAGAAAATAAAGAATTTGTTAACTCACCAAAAGTTCTATCAAAGTTAATTCTCGGGGTATTACGATGCGCCTGTAGCCTGGTAGACGCCGCTCCAGCTCATCTTGCCCTGCTGGTTGTTCCGGTTCAGGTGGAGGCATAGCCAGAGCTCTGAATTAAACCAGTCTATTGCATCATACATACTTGATAACTTACTTCAGGATGGCTATACGCATTTATCTTGGATAAATGATAATATGACTGCCTCACTGATCTAGAATTTGTACATAAGCGGGACTGCTAGTCGATGGGTCCTGCGGTTCGATCCCTCCGTAGAGGAAAGTGTAGGGTTTTTTTCGAATTCAAATTTAGGAATTCCTGTAACAGCCCAGACTTTAGATGTGTCGGTGGCAATAGGCTCGCCGTCTATCGCATGGAACTTTAACATAACTGGTGAAATGAAGGTATAGGTACTATTGACCCGTTTGGGGAATATCTACAGGCGTGATAATAAGGGGTTTATTTACAAACGTTGCTTAAAATTAAGTTCAAACGTCAAAAATGTATGGCTAATCACTAATTAACTTTAACCAACGTTTATAAATAAACACCTTTATGTTTAAGTATTTTAGCAAAGTAAGATAATATTTAGTGCACTAGTTGTCTAAGTAGGTAGCAAGAATTTATTCACCGAAACAATGGCGTAGCTCGTATATTTAATGGTTCAGGAGAACTGGCACTAGAGATTTCCGAAGGTGAAGGTGACGGCTCTATGCTGGTTATCCGGGGCGCACTGCCCAGCTCGACACTTGGCGCTTCGAATGCTGGCATCTTTTATTACGTGCTAATAAAATCAAATGAGGTAGGTAGTTATTGGGTTCCTGGGAAATTTCAAATTATATATCAGACCAGAAGAATTGTATTTAGGTATTCAACAATGTAAACAAATATACATGAAGATAAACAAACAAATTGGTGAATTTCATTTTCATTTACGATCTGCGACTTACAAACTCGCACTATGCTACAGTTCTTGAGAATTTGAGATTCTAAGTATTAAAATTTGTAGGATTATCACGACGGAAAAATCCCGAAAACGTACTTCGTTACCAAAACAGTACATATAAATTATGTAAGTATTTATACTTTGTTAAATATTTTTGTACTTTGTTCACAAGTTCACTTTGTTTGTCGGTTGATATTGGCAACAGGGCTTCAGTCAACGACGAAGAAGTTAATGAACGCAGAGGTTTATTGTTTATTAATTTTGCTTGGGTAGTGTTTGAGTAAGCTTCAATAATACTTCCGTATTTTTCCCACTTAGACCCTAGTCATAAACAAACGTTTTAGGCGCGCGTCTTCTACGCAGCGTTTTAGGCACTCAATAATAATTGTATGAATTTCTATCTAACGAATTATAACAAACGCTGCCGTCAAACGGCGGGCGTAATACGTGCGTCGAACGCGCGTATTACTCGCGCACCTCTCGGATGCCCTTAGCGCGCCTTCGATACGTGGACGCAAGTTCCTTTTTACTATTTTATCTCGTCGTTTTCTCTGCATCAGTACTTAATAAACTTAGTAGTACCGTTGCCCGTTCACAGCTACAAGTCGACATATAAGTCTATGTGAAATGAGGGCGCCACTATCGCACTTAGGTGACTTCGAATGGGAATTATGTAAAAGAATAACATATTTAGTTGCAAATGTCACCACGTCAGACTGTTTTATGTCGACCTGTACGGAAAAGGAAGCGTCTACCACTGGTAAAAAAGGAGCTGTCGTGGTAAAGTAAATAAAATATGAACATTCCTAACATTTACTCATTAAACGAGATAGTTTTTTTTTTTTTTTTGCATACCTTTGGAATAACCTGGGACAAAGAAAACATTTTCAAATATTCTTATTCTATTACTGATCTAATATGATAATATAAACTGTATAAACATACACACACCTTTATTATAATTTAGATAATATTCACCACTAGTGCCTGTAGGTATTATAAATAGACTTAGTTCTCTTGGGAACATCTTCTGTATACGAATTTCCCCCATAAAAGTCTTCAAAGTATAGCACATAGTCTCGACGAAATATCGTGTTGGGTATGGTTATTGGTTAGTGACAGGTATCTAGCTGATAAATTCTTGGAATCGTGATAGTAGCGACATCTGAAATGAGCAAGTGACAGTTTTTTTCACCATTTTCATCTGACTAAAAAAGACCAGCCGTAGTATTTCTATGTAGTCTGTGGACCAAAGCATCCGACCATAATCCGACTATTGTTCCAGGGTCAGAGAGAGACGGAGCTATACAGGACGAATAGCATTATCCCTTTTCCACAATGAAACAATGATAGCTTGTAGATACATACCACTTCCATGGACATTTTCCAGACGGGGCCAATCCCCGAGATAATCCATTAATTTGCTTCATCAATGGCTTGAGGACAATCCAATGCAGTGGACTGTCACTATACACGATGGTATTACTATGGTTGTCATGCTACGCGTGCTGGATTGGCCTCGTTTAAATGGTCCATAACACGTCATAGTAAGGCTCTCGGTTCTAAAAGGTCCAAAGTATTCGATGAATTGAGATCCGGGATCGGCATTACTTGCCATACGAAAAAAATATCAATTTCACAACGAATCCGCCGCTGCTGATCCCGATCCGTGTCATTCTAATGTCAGTTTTCGCGCCTTTTTGGCTAAGTAATATTCCTCATCGAAGCAAGCAAAATACAATAGAAATTGAGGAATATTTCAAACCTGCACTAACTTACTAAAAATGGGATTCACGAACGATCTTGTTTTTAATCACGAGGAGTTCCAGTACCTGAAGCTCGTTCAACAAATAATAGATACAGGTGACAAAAGAGTCGACAGGACTGGCGTTGGAACTTTATCTATATTTGGTGCAATGCAAAGGTATTCCCTTAAAAATAACACTCTACCTTTACTTACCACTAAGCGAGTATTTACCCGAGGTGTTATTGAAGAGTTACTCTGGATGATATCTGGCTCTACGGATTCTAAAGTACTTCATTCCAAAGGAGTACACATTTGGGATGCCAATGGCTCTCGTCAGTTTTTGGACAACTTAGGCTTTACAGATAGAGAAGAAGGTAAGAATTCTTGTAGTTGATCCCTATAAATATGATATACTTCCTCAAAATATGTTGTTTATTGTCAATTTAAATCATTTATATTGCAGGAGACCTCGGGCCAGTCTATGGTTTTCAGTGGAGACACAGTGGAGCTGAATACGTTGATGCAAAAAGTGACTACACTGGGCAAGGAATTGATCAGTTACAAAAAGTTATTGACACAATAAAGTAAGTTTCCATTTCATGGCATGCTACTCTTATGCAATTTTTTATTATTATATTGAGTTTTATTATTTTTTATTGCCATAATTCGTTTCAGAAATCGTCCAGCAGATAGAAGAATGTTGATGTGTGCATGGAACCCATCAGATCTGAGTAAAATGGCTTTACCACCATGCCACTGTCTTGCCCAATTTCATGTATCAAGTGGTAAACTTTCCTGTCTCCTTTACCAAAGGAGTGCAGACATGGGCCTGGGAGTTCCATTCAATATTGCGAGCTACTCTTTCCTCACACATATGATTGCACACATCACAGGATTAGAGGTAAATAAAAAACTTTCAGTTTCTGTAACTCCAAAACAAAGAAAATATAAGTTTTCTAAGATTAATTCCTTGCTTTTATTTCAAATTTTATTCTTGAAGTTTTCTCTTTTTTTAACAGCCCGGTGAATTTGTCCACACTACAGGAGATACTCATGTGTACCTGAACCACATAGAACCATTAAAGGTGCAATTACAAAGAGCACCAACTCCATTCCCCACATTGGAGTTTGCTCGTAAGATTGATTCCATTGATGATTTCAAGTATGAAGACTTCATTATCAAAGGTTATAAACCTCATCCTAAAATTGATATGGAAATGGCTGTTTAGTTTAGTAGAATTAGATTATAATTTTTATTTTTAAGGTTATCACAAACCATGTGAATTCTAGTTGTAAAATATTTGTATTAATAGCTTTTAATGTAGTTGTGTAAGTCAGTAATGGTATAATTGCACTATGAAAAGCGTAAGTACCTCTAGATAATAATTATTATATTATTTGCACATAGCAACAAAAATATGTATATCATTTTCGTGACCATATAATCCTTGGATTATATGGTCACGAAAATGATATACATATTGATTGATTGAAAATGATTACACCATGTGACAGACAGACAGACATTGGACAGAGGTATGTATTTAAATAATCTAAATAAGGTCAACTTCTAGGAAACCTGAAATCAAGCCCACTGCACAGAAAGGAGTTCACCAGCTCCAAGACTTGAGCTGTGGATCTCCTTTAAGTTGCTCAGACATGAATACTCAAACTCAACTCGAAAGCATTTGTTTCAATTAAAAGATTTACAGGAACTTTTGAATTGTCAGAGTCGGTCAGTTAGTCAGAAAGTTAAAACTAGTTGCCCATTCCAAAACAGATCTCTATGGAGAAGAATAGGCAAGAAACTCCAACGACACTTTCAAATCAAAATATTACAAAATCCTGGGTACATTATTCTTGTTACTTCATATAATAATGAAAAAAAAACAATTCAAAAATATAAAATAAAAGATAAGCCCTACTTGCTATTTACCTTTTTCTTTATGTAAGAAATTGTATTAATATTATGCAAAATTGTAAAATTCTTTAACACATAAATGATGCACTGCTAGAGATCTTTTAAGTTGAGCCTAATTCATCAAAAATCTATTATTATTTGGCTTGATGGACACCTGATGTCACTTGTAGCAGTTACAGGATTGAAACAACATCCAGCCATACTAACACTTGCACTAAAATTTGTGAATTCGTAATATTATGAATTTCTTTTTGACAAATCCAATAATCATTTTACCCATTTCTTAGCCAACTAGCACTTTGCCAGAGACTTTGTCCGCCCTATTTTCCATTATCTGGCCTTGTTCAAAATGTAAAACTCCAGCTTTCTAGGTTTGGGAGTTTTGATAAGTCAGGTCAGTGAGTGAGTGGGTTTTTTTGTCAGTAGGTATGTATTGATTTAATTTTTACAATTACACATTTTTATTTTATTTTAATGAAATTTCTACATTAACAACAGGTTTGGGAGCATTGATGAGTCAGTCAGTGAGTGGTTGAGTTTTTTTTTTTGCTAATATTGACTTAAATATTTTTTATTATTATTTTTTTACTATTGATTTAAATTTTACGATTACGCTTTTTTTATTTTAAGGAAATGTCTACATTAACAATTCTGATTCTTCATGTATTATAGGTACTGGAGAGTGAAACTAAGTTTAAGAAAATAAATATATAAGTTCAGCAATATTATTTAATTGTTATACTTGCTTATTTATACTATAAAATTAATCCCCCATAGATATTACATTCATGGCAATGCAATCTAAAAATAATTAATCTTAATAAAACCATTATTACATTTTGTAAAATTCAACAATATCTAACAAATTCTTAATTTGTTGTCTTACAGCTAATCAACATTTAGTGTATAATGTATTATTTGTACATTATTTTCCTTCCATTATGAGTCTTTGATTTTGTATAGCAAACTTTGATGAATTAACATGCAATAAAATTCTTAAAGGCTCCTTACCAAAGATGTAGTCAGAAACATTTAGGGGTATCAATAAACAATCGAACTTGTCTGCAAGAAAACATAGTTTATTTCGTTAGACTGTAAAAAAAAACTCCAATGTTTAAAAATGAAAAAGAAAACATTAAAACAAAATGTCTCTGGCTATGGCTTTGATTAGATCCAATTCATTGCAGCAGCCATGTTAAAAGTTGGACAATACATAAGTTGATAAACTAGATTACAATAGTAATAACAAAATACAAAAAAAAGAAGAATAATGTTGTGATTGTAATGTGTCTTTGGCTATTTCACAAGAAGGACATAAGATTGCCCTATAACAGCCTAAATAAATATAGTAAGAAGTAACATAATCAAGGTTAGATTAATGAAAATTTTACAAAATATTTTGTGACTGCTCTTCATCAACACATCTGGTCATCTTGTGGTGGCATCTGAAAGGAATAAATTAAGAAAATTGTAACAGAATAAATTGGTAACATAACTAGGAGAACTATAACAATGTTGCAACTAGTATAAGTTAAAAAGAAATAGCCCCTATTTAACTTCATGACTTGTAAGTTGTATCAATGATTTAGGTCACTTTGAAAATTCAATGGACAATCATCCATAAATAAAATCTGAAGTGTAGTTAAATGCATAGCATTCACTGTGAGATGCATACAGGGTTGAAAAAAACAACAGTATTTTTAAATTTTATAAAACCAACAATTCAAAATGTTTTAAACAATATTTTTTTTTCTATTGAGCGATTTATCAAATTTTAATATTAATTAATTAATATCTACACTATTTTCAAAAATCGATCAGAATAACATATTATAGTAATTACCAACAAACTATTATACTATCGAATCTGTGATAATATTTACTTACTTTTTTTTCTAATCATTCTAATATTAACAGATACTGAACCAATTACATACAGTCTGAACGTTCCGAATTGCGAATTCCGATGATCGTTCTTAGACGGGGAATTATCATTAAAAGCACATTTAAATAAGGGAAATCCCCAAAATAATTGCGAACACAAAACGGGACTTTACCAGTGATGAATTATAGATATACATAGTTAGGACGGACTATATTCAAATAAGCAGAATCCCCAAAATAGTTGCAGGGAATTACTTCATATGAAAAATAAATCTAATAATCCAATCTACTGTTTCTTTTCGAGCTATTTCAAGTCCTAAACATTTATGACTTCATATATTTCCATTCATTCGCTATTAAAATTTGATTTAAAACCATGTTTTTTTTTCTTAATGTTGAAAACATTGTTTTATTTCAAACTGTTTTAAACATTGTTACGTTTTTTAAAACAACTTGTTTGTTTTAATACGTAGTATCTCTATGTAGTCTGTGATGCCAACCCTGGATGCAGTTTGTGAGATGTAGGACTAGATTATTATTGATTTTGTTTGACATGTCCTTCAAGAAGGTCACATGCATAGAACTCTTATGCATCTGACGTTTTGAAGCAATAGTAGTAATACACTTCACTAGGTACTACTACTGCTTCTAATGAACTACTATGCATGTGTAAGGGCTAAGGATAGTAATAAAATCCTAAATTATACATTGTGGAATATAAAAAATTCATCATTGACATTCCAATTTATTTTTCGTTGGCATCTTCTTCCATAGATTAGCCTTCATCTATCATATCGTATTATAGATAACACCATCCCATTCCCCTCTCTTCTTCCTAATCACTTACTTATAGTAAGCGCGTTTAGGAAAAAGAGTGGGGCTCGTCTTCGTGGATTCGCTATCTATAACCCATTTCTAGCCATAATATTATCATCTTTCATACAATCCATAAATTATTTGGTTTTAACCTACTCTTACAGCCATTCCATAATATTATCATAACTAGTAAGTGAAAGACTATTATGTGAATCCATAGATGCTGCTAAATCACATCTTGAAAGAGTCCAGAGGAGCTCAAATAGTAAATTGCTTTTTACAAACATACCTGGCCATTACTACTTGGGACGGGTAAGGCAGCCAGTTGTTCAACAAGAGCCATCGTCATCTCTGACTCCACAGTAACTTCAACCCATAATGTATCTAAAATAAAATGAACATACAATTAGTTAGAATAACTGCAATTTATTTATTTAATGTTGCAGCTTTAAAGAAATATTAGAAAGTATTTATTCTTATAACTTCAGTAGTCTGAAAAACTTGAAAAATCATTCTTGTGTTTGCTTTTTCCTAAAAATGAGTGATTTAATTTCAAATTTTCAATTCAATGCTATTGATTTTAATAACTACTTCCTCTACTGTTATATGATGATGCAGTTGACACTGGTATTAGAGAAATATCTTCAAATAATGACTAGCCTTCACTATACTTATACATTTTACTATTTACCCAAAAACTGCAATTAATCTTATTAGATACTCACCCCCTATTTGGTCACCCTTTTCAGTCACCAAATGAAAATACCCTCTGTGAGTGCCTGGTGTAGTGGGAGCTACTAACTTTAATGTAACTGTAGTGGAATGTCCTGCAGGTAAAGGTGGAACATAGACAGGGGTGGCACCTAGTGGTTCACCCCCGGCTTGTATCAATCTACAGCTGCCGGGCCACCCTTCTGCCCCAGTATTAGCAATACTCCAACTTTGTTCAAAACTGAAAAGCAACCATTTTTATAGTAGGTAAGTACCTAGTAACCAACAAAAATAACATATTTAGTTTAACTACAATCAGATTCATAATAACTTTGAATATGAAATAATATGAGGAACCAATTTCATTGCACAAGTGAGTCACTCACAATAATTCCTAGAATTACTTATATCAAACGCAAGAAAAGCACATGTTCACAGATTGACCTCATTATATAATGGTATCCTTACCAAGCACCAGGCCCCACTGCAGCCTCCTGGTTTTGAGCAGCTTTAAGAGACATTGATGGAAGCTTTGGTGGTAAAGTGTAGTCTAAGTAACAACATATTGCTGTTTGTAAATTCCTGTAATAAAATGTTATTGTTTATTAGACAGAAATATGTTGATCGATAATATTATAAGTTTGCTAATTCTTAAATATAATTACCAGTTACTCATATCCAAGAAGAAGCTGGCTGTATTATAATTCACACTAGGGCCCAAGAGTCTCTGCATTTGATTAACAAGTTCATCTCTGTCTGTTGTGTTCATACAACTAAATTGTAATAATAAGTTTTGGTCAATCTCTCCAGTTACTGAAGAACCGTCTATATCCATTTTATTAGAACAAAAATATTTAGCATATATCACAAAAACCTCTCAAGGTGTTTTACCACTGCACAAAATATTGACATGCCCTTTGTTTACGTATGTCAGCTGACTTGACTGATGTACTGTAAAACGGTTGAATGTATATTATCTCGCAATAAAATACACTATAGCCACATGAAATTTTAACAATTCACGAAATAATCATAGTTGTTGTTATATTTTAACGAAGATTACGTCGCATTATTTGTCGAATACGGGACAAAATAGAATGATTTAGAGTTGCACCAAGTGCAACGATCGGAATCGAATTTCCGATAGAGATGTAATAAATTGTTCTTACTAAAATATCAAGTAAAAATTGAAACGAATATCTGCAGCAAAGTAAATCTTCAGAATAATGGACAGTAAACAATCAAAGTAAATGGTTCGTTCAGAGAATAAGCCTTTTAGTATTTGAACTTGAACAACCAAGTTCCCCAGCACAAACTGTTTAAAATAGACCGGTATAACGGTACCGTATCCGGTCCGCCACGTCATAACTACGTGGATTTTACTAGCAGGCAGGTGAAAGCTTGATTTTTATGCATGTTTTAAATAACTGTAAAAGAACACTCGTAAAAACGGGTTAGATATTTTCCACTTCTACAATATATACTCTTTTATTACTTAGAGTAGTTTTTTTTAGTCGATGTTACAGTACTTTTGCGTACGAGGGCTACAACAACGATTAAAAAAAGGTTAAATGACATTGACAGCTTCGAGTCGGGCTTTGATCAATCTTTGATTTCTGTCATTTTAATTTTCTAGGATTTTAAAAAGGACTATGCTTTTATCGGTCGAAATACGAAAAAGAAAAGCGTTTTTAGTTTTAATTCAGACTTTTTGTGTTCTGTATAAATATTTCTAAAACTTTTTTGGAAATACCACTCGCTTGTAAGCTATCAATAAACATCGCCAATAAACTACTTTTTATACGCACTCAGCACAAAATTTAGGCAGCATGGAGGAACAGGAACAGCAACAGAAAAAATTGTATTATTGTTCCTATGAAGGTTGTGCCTCTTATTTCGATAGACCGTATAGACTGGCACAACATTTTTTAGCTCACAATAACATTGTAAGTATCGTAGCATGTCGTTACTATAGATAAAGTAATGAAACAAAGCGTACAAGTCTGAAAATGTTTTCAGAGACCTTTCCCGTGCAATGAGCCAAATTGCAGCAAAGCATACACGAGCAAAAGTCACCTGGATCGACACATAAGTTCTGTGCATATGCCCCATGAAAATGATGTTGTATACAGGTAAGAGTAAAAAGAACTTTTCTGATTTTATATATAAAAATACTAGCTGCGTCCGCGGTTTCGCCCGCATAATCTAAGACGACCCACTGACCCATAAGTCTCGATCCCATGGGAATATCGGGATAAAAAGCATCCTATGTCAACTCAGATTATGGTCTACCCATGAGCCAAATTTCATCCAAATCTGTTAAGCCATTTTAGAGTGTAAGCGTAACAAACAAACTCACTTTCCCTTAAATAATATTATAGTTAGGGTAGTAACTACAGTTCTAAAATATATATATATATATGTGTTTCAGCTGTCCACAATGCTTGAAATCATTTGCAAATCGCCAGAATCTCAAGAGGCACCTAAATACAGTACACTTGGCCACACAGTTTACCTGTGATGTTTGTAAAATGCAGTTTAAAAAGAAGAATCAACTGAGCTCCCACATGTATCAACATACAGGATTAAAAGCATTCAAGTATGTACTAAAAGTGTTATAAATCAATAATATTAGAACTATAATTGCTATACATTTACATCCACCGTACACTGGGCCTGCTTGGTGGACTCTAGCCCATTCCCTTTCACTGAGTGGAGACTTGACTTGACCTTAGTCACAGCAGTGGGAACAATGTGGGCTTATCATATTTATGTTATTGAAATACTAAATATAAATTCAATATAAATACTGTTGATGAATAACTCTAAACTGCTTGACCAATAAGTTTTTTCATCTTGTATAAATAATTGTTTCCTGTAAGTACCCATGACTTCAGCGCTCTAAGGATTCAAGTAATTCATAGTTATATTACAGGTGTGATTTGTGTTCAGAAAGGTTTGTAAGTCTTTACCTGAAGAAGAGGCACATGAGATATCATAAAACATACACTTGTGAGGAGTGCAATTTAGTTTTCAATCACTGGTCCAAATATCAGAAACATAAAAAAACTGATCATACGAAGAATTGTAAGTATTTAAACATTATTTTACAATAAAACTTAAATTAGGACATAATTACGGAAATAATCTATTTTATTTATCATAGTTACTGTAGAAAATATTTTAAGACTTCAGTATGGTTTTCTTTGTTTTAGACTCGTCAACACCTCGACATCTAAAATCATTAAAATCGTTAATTGAAAGCAATGTCACTGTTATCCAACCGAGGTTTACATTATGGGCCCCTGGTGGGGCCGAGCTTCGGTTGATGCAGTCACCTTCGGCCGAAGACGACGCCGAAGGTGATCATATACTTTTAATTATCTTAGTAATAAATAAATTAGGATTATTTTTATATTATGGGGAGACCTTTACCCAGTCACAAAAAAAAAACATTAGCAACTTGCAAGTGTAACAAAATTTTAATGTTTGAATTATGGATCTATGAAAGTCTAGTTTTTTCTAATAAACCTTCTACAGCTTTATATGTCCAAGTTTCTGGTCACTTGGTCAGACATTAACCTTATAAATAGAAATATCTTCAATTATAATTCTTAATTTCAGTGTTTATCTGTAATGAATGCAAAAGAACATTCAAGGAAAGAATCCACATGGTGAGGCACCTTAAAACACATGGACAAAGGAAAATTACGAAAACATTTCCATGTCCTTATGAAGATTGTCCAAGGTATAAATAAAAACTTTATCCTAATGTTACTATGCAAGTTAACACTTTCGACTTCACCCACTATTCATAGAACTCATACACCATGCCGCCACACATATTGGAAATTAACCCTCAGGGAGGGTTGCCGGCATTACCGGAGAGTCAACAGCATTAGGCTTAAAACAGTGTTGTAAAACGAAGTAAAATAGTGTTTTCAGGGGTCTTGTCGTTTGTCGCTTCCAACCTTTTAATGTTTTAATGAATATTCGTAAGTGAACAAATAATTTAAAAAAAACAACATGCTTGGATTTTAAAACCAATGCATATACCAATAAATCTTGTTAAAATATACATCTGATTTCATTTTCACGGCTTATAATGCTGTATTCGCTAAGAAAAACCTATGTTTAAAATGAGCCCACCGTGATGGATCCCGGCGTCCCATATGCAACTAGGTGAACCCTCCAGGAGGGCTCACAGTTTGCTATCATCATCATTTCAGCCGAAAGACGTCCGCTGCTGGACATAGGCCTCCCCCAAGCACCGCCACTGCAACCGATTCTGAGCCTCCCGCATCAGTTTGCTATACTTAAATCTTTTGTTTTTTACAGATTTTACTCAAGAAAAAGCAATTTAAAGCAACATATTTTAGTAAAGCATATGAAACAGTACCATGAATGCATGCTATGCAATGCACAACTATCAACAAAGGTAAATTATTTCAAAATTAGATTCTACAGTTTTTTGTCCAAAACAACAACTAATTGCTGTATTCTAACTAAAATCATCTTAGCTTAGTAGTAAGAAAGTGAAAAAGGATTAAAATATAAAATCATGTTCCAGGCTAAATTAAATTATCATGTCCAATTACACTACAAGGAGGGAGGAATGGAACCAAAACATAGCAATAAAGAAAGGAAACCACGAAAAGATGAAGGGACTTTTAAGATTTCTACTGCTCTCAAGTTAGCTGGATTAACTGAAGTGCCTGAAGAAACTGAGTCTACTCCAACTTCGCCTATTAATTTGTCCGTAAAATCGGAACATATTGAAGTTGAAGTTGATGTTCATATTTGAACTTTAAATGCAACAATGTTAATTATAAGAAATTCAGTAGAAGATATATAAATACCGAAGTTTGTCGACACCTGCAGTTTGCTGATCCAGTAGCCAGCTGAGGATTTAGCTAGTCTTAAACCTGTTGTACAGACGCCAGCACATCAACCTACTACAATCTGTCAAATATCTTTAATAGATTTTCAACTTTATCTCTAAATCATAAGGTTCAAAGTTGATTGGGAAAATTTGACAGTTTCGGGTAGGTTGACCTGCTGGCGTCTGTACATTAGTTCAACTGTCCCTAAGAGTTGCGTTGCTCTAAACCGGAAAAAAAAAGTAACCACAGCTTACAAAGTACTGGCAGGTGAAATCGGCAAATAGGTATTTGAAAACTATCCATTAACATAATGATTATTATATTAAGTATTGTATATTTAAAAGATACCATTTCCTATTAACATAAGTACAATATCTCAGTTAAACATTGCAAATGATAGAATATTTTATTGAATTATTCCTTATTAAATTATTGGGAATACGAGCAGCTTATTCGATTTTAATAAGCTACTCTTTTTGTATTGATTAGTTGTTGTTTTTCTGCAGTTAAATTATAAATGCGTAAACTCTCACGAGTTCATCACTGGTATATACAGACAGAATCACCAAATGCTACATTTTGTAAATTCAGATTTTTTCACCCGGCATAACAGTTTTGGAGACTATCACATAGTGAGGGACATGATGTGGAAGAAAAAGTTAGAACTTGAAAATAAAAAGTTGTTCCATTTAATTTTTTGTTTTTTTAGGGTTCCGTAGTAAACAAGGAACCCTTATGGTTTCGCCATGTCCGTCTGTGTCTGTCTGTCTGCCCACGGCTTAGCTCAGAGACTCTTTGTACACACAGCTACACATCAAGCTATAGATTTCCAGTATAGGCTGACCTCGCATTGTACGGAAATCCTATACAATACGAGATCAGCATAAACTGGAAATGTATAGCTTGATGTGTAGCCATGTGTACTAGAAAGCTGTAATTTGGCGTGGGTATATTTACACGCCGACGAAGTGGTAAAATAAAATCATGAAAAAATTTTTTTTTAGGTTATTTCCCTACACGTAGTGAGGACATTTTTTTTTTCATCTATCTGTTTCTGTGGAGTGTCGTTGGAAAGGTCGTTCAAAAATATTGTGAGTTTATGAAAACCATTTTTGTATTCCATTTGCGAAGTATTAAGCTTTAGCAAATTTTTGTTAAGAGTCAAATGTGCTACCCCCCTTTTTTTTTTATTTTGGGATGGGAAATTATCAAATAACTTCTCCCGCTCTGGGTGGAGCGGGAGGGCGTGTCAGACTCTTACTGACTAAAACCCACCCGTGTTCCTTCCGTTGCCTGTACGTTGCCAGAGGCCACGTTATCCCTTTCGGACTTTCCCGCAACCCCGGCAGGCATCGGTCCTATTGGACCCCTTCACTTGCTGACATCTCTTTGAGGCGCGCGTGGAACACAACGCGCCGTCGACCCGGGCCTGATCTTATCGGACGGCGAGCTACCCATTGCTCACCGTTCGCAAGCCCGCGCCTACGGTGGCCGGGAATCGGCCTGCGATTCCCGTCGCCGGGCGTCTCCTGCGGCGGCTAGGGGCGTGAGGGCGCGAAATTTACCTCTCCCTCACGTGTTCTGCCTCCTCCTTCGCGAGCATTACTGCTTCGCAAAGGGAGGTGACGGTCTCCCATGCCCTCTCGCTGCGTACCATGGCCTGGACCAGGGCCGGACGCGAGATATCCCCGCCGCCGATCGCCTCCACGAGGACACGGCGATGCTCTACCCAAGCCGGACAGACCTACACCGTATGCTCAACCGTGTCCTCCGGGCGATCCACGCAGTGATGACACCCGGGCGTTTCCTCCCGCCTGATACGAAAGAGGAACCTCCCGAAACAACCATGTCCGGTGAAGACCTGCGTTAGGCGGAAGGTGAGGACGCCGTGGCGCCTCTCTCTTGCGACAATCGCACTCTCCATGACGCCATGAGATCCCGCCGGAGCTCTGTCCGCTGTGCCGCGATTTATTATTTGATATATTTGCCATGGACCGCACGACCCCCGCGTATAGCCTCCGGCAGGAGGCGTTTGGACCCCCTAGATTAGGCAGGAGCCGATTCAAAGCAGCTCCGGCCCGCTCCAGTCTGGGAGCCAAACGTTAGAAGTGCTCCACGAAGTTCCACCGGCTGTCGAGGACGAGTCCAAGGTACTTCATCGTCGACTCGATGCCGATGTGAACTCCTCCTGCCGTTATTTGGGAACCCGACGGTGGCGCGTTCCGAGGACCATGAAAACACATGGCCTCGGATTTGTGCAGAGCCACCTCGAGTCCCAACTGCCGGATTCTGTCAACAATTGTCGCAACCCCGTGTGTCGCTAGTTTGGCCGCCGCTTGATGCGACCTCCCCTGCGCCAGGATCAACGTGTCGTCAGCGTAACAAACGACGCTGACGCCGCTAGGGAGGTCGCTGCGCAGCACCCAGTCGTATCCGATGCGGCCCCAGAACGGAACCCTGTGGGACACCGCACGACATCTCTCGCCGGTTCCACTCTCCCTGGTGACCGGGGTAGATGACGGCCCTGTCCGTCAAATAAGCCTCGACCACATGACAGAGGTAGGTCGGCATCTGGTGATACCGGAGTGCCTCCCTGATGCAACTCCAGGGCAGAGTATTGAAGGCAATGGCGATGTCTAGAGACACCGCCAAAACGACCCCACCCTGGGCCACTGCATCCCCCGTCGTGAGGGTTCGCACGCGCATGATGGCGTCCATCGTTGAGCGCCCCCTGCGGAAACCAAACTGGCTCTCCGCCAAATCCGGCCCCACCCGTACCAGCCGCCCGACGAGGCGGTCTGCAATGACTCTTTCGAAGAGCTTGCCCACCTCGTCGAGCAGCACGATGGGCTGGTAAGCGGACGGAGAGTCCGCAGGGCGCCCCGGCTTCTTGATGAGGACCAGTTTCCCCGTCTTCCAGTGAAGTGGGAACTGGCCCCTCTCCAAGCATGCGCTTAGGAGCGCCCTTAGTCGAGGCCCGAGAGCCTCCAAGGCCAGGAGTACAAGAAAAAAAAATACATTCAATATTACTGTGTAACGAGTGTATTTGTGAAGATAGGATGGTAGTAAAAACAAAATTGATAAAAAAAAAATATTATAATAACTATGGTCGTATATATGTAGCTTTTTTTAACTATAATCGTGCTCATCGTGCCAAGTGCGTAAATGTCGTTAAGGCCTCGCCTGTCATGCACGAGGTTGTGGGTTCAAATCCGGACAAGTACCAATGTTACTTTTTCAATTCATATGTACTTTCAGAGTTTATCTTAGACATTACTGACATCGGTGAAGGAAAACATCGTGAGGAAACCCTGGACCATCAGTGTAATATTTCTCTTCAATGTTCTTCACATGCTCGCATTCCTTTCTCATTCTTTCTGCGTTATGGTAGAAAATGCTTCTCCTGTTAAACAATGTTTTTTTAACAGATTGCATATGAGTTCAATCTGGTCTGCCTCTCATGCAGGCGGCAATCTTCCAGTATCTGGTCTGCCTCTTATACAGGCGGCTCTTTGTGAGCTTAAATGAGTTTAAACTGGCCTTTTACCATAGTCGGTAAATAAGAAAGACCTTTATTTTGAATCTAATTTTGCATTTCAGCCTTTGTGCTTGACATAGTGGGTGCCTTGTTGATCGCTATGGTATGGTAGGAGGCATTATTCATGACAATAATTGACTGGGGGGTGGCAGATTCGGGTTACACAACATTGGTCAAGTCTAAAATTTTGGGATGGTACAATCAACAAAAACATATTTTTTAAAGAAAATCCTTTTTTTTTTTTGTGTGGGAAATTATCAAACTTCTCCCGCTCTGGGTAGAGCGGGAGGGCGTGTCAGACTCTTACTGACTAAAACCCACCCGTGTTCCTTCCGTTGCCTGTACGTTGCCAGGGGCCACGGTATCCCTTTCGGACTTTCCCGCAACCCCGGCAGGCATCGGTCCTATCGGACCCCTTCACTTGCTGACATCTCTTTGAGGCGCGCGTGGAACACAACGCGCCGTCGACCCGGGCCTGGTCCTTATCGGACGGCGAGCTACCCATTGCTCACCGTCCGCAAGCCCGCGCCTACGGTGGCCGGGAATCGGCCTGCGATTCCCGACGCCCAGGGCGTCTCCTGCGGCGGCTAGGGGCGTGAGGGCGTGAAATTTGCCTTTTCCTCACGCGTTCTGCCTCCTCCTTCGCGAGCATTACTGCTTCGCAGAAGGAGGTGACGGCCTCCCATGCCCTCTCGCTCCGTACCATGGCCTGGACTAGGGTCGGACGCGAGAGATCCCCGCCGCCGATCGCATCCACGAGGACACGGCGATGCTCTGCCCAAGCCGGACAGACCTCCACCGTATGCTCAACCGTGTCCTCCGGGCGATCCACGCAGTGATGACACCCGGGCGTTTCCTTCCGCCTGATACGAAACAGGAACCTCCCGAAACAACCATGTCCATACCGGAAGCCCTTGTTATGCATTCCGTGATAGGTTATCTCGTTACCTCGCGTCTTTGTCAGTGTCTTTCACCTGTTTGAGTAGGGATCAAAATGTTTTACTCGACAAGGATATACATTATGATAAGACTCGCGAGTGATAACGTCCGCCTCTCAGAGCGTATTATTATTTTCTCGCTAGGTATAAACATTTTTATACGACAAAGGGAAAGCCTTTTGTCGTATAAAAAAGTTTTGTTGGTGTGTTGAGTATAGATGTGCCTTATTGGCTGAATAGAATAAAAAATATCGCCGCATAGACGTATCGCCTGTGTTAACGTTGCGCGTAAATGGCTGACTATTGTGTGAATGTATGCTGTACGTACAGCGAGCTGGCTGACTCTAAGTGACACAGTTTTTTGTTAGCGAGAATCCGTCCGACCTTTTTTATACGTCTATGATCTGCGTATGTAATGAAATAATGATTCCCTCTAAAAGAACAAAGAATATTGGTTTTGTCGTCATTGTTGTTAGTAAAGCCGGAGTTCGTCACGCCCCCGTTTAGTGTCGTGAAATATTACTAGCATTTTAAAATTGTCCATTTTGTCCAGCTTGGTAACGGATCTTTTTTCTCGGAATGGCTCAAGTATGTGCCCATGAAGGATTACAACGGTATTGCCCGCCTAATTGTTTTTCTCTATGATATAACTTTCAGAATAAGTGGAAAATATTTTACTCGTACTGGCAACTGGATTCTACCGTCATTCAGTGTTGCCAACGTAGGCGATTTGTCGCCATTTAGGCTACTCAGAACGAGAAACGGCGACGAAAAAATCTAAACGGCGACTGGTCGCCAATTAGGCTACTCGGGGGCTCTAATTTTTGGATACAAGTGTTAAAAATGAAGAATGCTGGTGGGAGCCCAATGTTTAAAGAACTAGCTGAGTTTTCGATACGATGCCTTTCGTTACCTTTAAGTAATGCCGTCGTTGAAAGAATTATCAGCGTAATGGGAACAATTAAAACAAAATTAAGGAATCGCATGCAACTACCCATGCTAATGGCTATTATAAGGAATCGTAACTTTATGAACGTTAGAGGTATGTGTTGCAATAATTTTCAACCTAGCAATCATATGGTGAATTTGCACGCTGGCCGAAAAATGTATGTCTCCCGTGCATGCGCTAGTACAAGCACATCCATTCCTACTGCTGAAGACGGCGAAGGTCTTGCTGATGCCTTAATATTGCTAGGAGAAGAAGAATTAGAATTATCGTAATTTTTGTTTATTTTGTTTATAAAATATTGACGATGATATTGATTAATCAACGTGTTTTCAAGATGGCATATGTCTGTTTTTCTGTGAAATATGAACATATTATAAATAAATTGATAAAAACTATATTTTATTTTATTTATATAGTCATTTTGGTGTTTTGGCTACTTTAGGCTACTACAATTGAAATTCGGCGATTTTAGGCTACTTCATGCATGAAAATCGGCGACATTAGGGCCAGCGCCGTTGGCAACACTGCCGTCATTGTCAAACCAATAGTTTTGTATCTTGTATCACAAACCTTATTTCAGATAGCTGTGCGTTTGCAAGCGAAAAAGCGAAACATTCACAACAAAACATAGTTCCTGTCAAACACATTGACAGAAACTACAGATTTCAACATGTTTTGTTATGAATGTTTCGCCAGTGCAAACGCACAGTAAGAACACTAATATAATTAGTTATAAAGGTTGATAATCGTAATACGAGTATTATACGTGAGTTTATAGTTAATATTTCAATCAGTCATAGACGTAGATACTTTGGCTTCGGTTTTGTTTCACGGCCATCGATAGATATTGAGGTGTTATTTGTTATTGGTATCTGGAATTAATCTTCCACGCAGATATGCAAGAGCGTATAGAGCAGAGTGGGAGCAAGATCCATTACTTTCGTCGTGGATTTCTAAGGCTAGAGATGATCCGGACGTGACCTTTTGTACCTGAAACTGCAAATTAACAACAGGACTGTCCGCTTTAAAGGAGCATGCCGCTACCAGTAAACAAAAAAATATGAGTGGCTATAGACAGAGGTGTGTCATCGGTAAGTTAACTACAAAATAATTAACTGTATATTTTAAATTGTTACTTTTTAAGGTTCCGTACCCAAAGGGTGCCAACGGGACCCTATTACTAAGCCTCCGCTGTCCGTCCGTCCGCCCGTTTGCCGTAAATTTGACTTAATTAATAACAAAAATATATAAAGTAAAACAAAAGTGTATTTTTGTTCTACTACTACGCTAAATAAGGTTGGCAATACTACTATTACAACGTTAGACAAAGTTGGCAATATTTTGGCATTTTTACTAGTCTTTGGCAAGATTTTGCAGGTTTCAAACCACATTAAAACTTGATTTGAAGGGCATAACCTGTCATTTTATTGACACACACTGTCAACTGTCAAGCAAGACGTCAATGCATCAATCACAGAGTACTTTTTAATACCAATTGTTGACTTTATGAGAATAGATAGTGAATAAATTCCGTATTTGGTTGACTTGGGTTGACTCCATTCGACAATCGGTAAAAAGGTAGGGAGATCGGGAACCGCATTGAGTCGAAATCATAGAGGAAACATTGAGAGGAATGTAATTTAGTGGTTGTCGAAATCCAAATTCTTCTTGATTCTTTCAGGGTTAAATCATATTATTTCGAAATAGTGCAGTTAATATGGAATTCTCTGTGGATGTCTTTACTCTTAACTGTTGGTGAGTTTTGATAACATTAGTTTTACCTTAATTTACTCCAATAAATTGCATGATTCTGCATAAATTGTAAAGTTTCTATGGTTACCTCTGTATACAACATCGACAGCTAAGTGGTTCAGCAGCTAAGTGGTTTGATAAACGAATTTGAAACAAGTAGAGCTCATATACTTAAAACAAAGCTTAAAACTTAACTCACACAATACTAATCAGATAGATGTTGTAATACAATCAATGAAATCAGTCTTATCACAGTCCAGTTTGTTAATTATTTTCAAGGTCTGTATCAACTGCCTCATTATGTGTTAATAACCACTATTTTATATTGGGTTTGTGTCAGCAACTCCACGTTCAAGCGCATATTTTGCGTAAATAATAACCACTACTACTTTTACAGGGGGATACCAGGGGTGTCTAAAAACCGAAAGGAGCGTTTTGAAGCCATAGCTAAATATTTACAAGAGAGCTCTCATACTATAGTGTGTTTACAAGAAGTTTGGAGTGAAAATGATTATTTGTTTTTGAAGAACAGTTTGAAAAGCAATCTACCATATTCACACTACTTTTACAGGTAATAATAATAATGTCTGGTTATTAGAACCTTCTGCTTTAAACACAGTAATAAATAAATAATGTATAACATAGCAGCTGAACTGAACTATCCTAAATATTTTTGTGAATTAGTAAACATACCTAAATCATCATAGTATACAAGTTATACATTTCCAGTATAAACTGACTTCGCATTGTACAGAAATCCAATGCGAGTGCAGCATAAACTGGAAATGTATAGCTTGATGTGTAGCTGTGTGTGCAAAGAATGTAAGTAAATTTAATATAGAATGTTAAGGTCAGAGGGTCATCTAATTATTTCAACTATTGTACTTAATGTTTCAGTGGAGTACTTGGGTCAGGCCTTTGTATATTCTCAAAATGGTTGATGCAAGATGTCTTCTTTCATCAGTGGCCATTAAATGGCTACATTCACAAAATACATCATGGAGACTGGTTCGGAGGTAAAGGAATTGGTCTATGCCGTATTCAGTATGGTGATAGACTAATTAATGTATATTGTACACATGTGAGTAGTAAGTAAATATTTAATATAAATAAAATTATAATATTCATAAAAGTAACTGAGTAAGACTTGCCTATGATGATAGATTTTTAGGGTTCTGTACCAAAATGGTAGAAAGGAACCCTATAATTATTGCGACTTGAGACTGTTTGTCTGTCGCAGCTGGATATCTCAAGAACTACTAATGCTGTCAACTACAAATTTGGAATAGTTTTAGATGACTTTTGCCCAACTATTTTGCAAATAAGAAAGAAATAAAAATATATATTATATTTTTTGCAACAGGGACTGAACTGGGGTCTTAAAAATTCGAAGTGGGGCTACTAGGGCATGTGGGGTATCATATGAAAGAAGGCTATTTGCACATTCACAAAATTTTAATATTTGTTTTGTTTTGTTTATTTTTAGTTTTCGAATTATGACGAAAAGTGTAAAAAAATATCCTCCCCCCCTTATCTCCGAAGTTTGCATAGAGAAAAATCTGAAATTATTCTATGTGATAGAAGTTTATGTAACAGGAAAAATAAAAAATAGCACACTCAGAAATCATCAACAAAAATTACATTAGTTCGACTATCGGTCAATAGGTGGCGCTAACCTAAAACTGCAATATTCTACTCGCAGTGTTAAAATTCTCTGAAAAATATAGGCCTCGCCAATGAAAATTTAAAAACATTTCACGGTTCACAACCAAAATGACCTCCTTCCTACCTACTCGCAGGTTGCTTTGGGTGAAGCACATTTGTAGTATTTTCTGGGCACAGAACTATTTAGGTACCTATATTAATGAAGCTAATAGTAAAGTACTATTCGCCTGTCCACCTATCCACCTGTCCGCCCATCCACCTGTCCGCCCATCCACCTGTCCGCCCATCCACCTGTCCGCCCATCCACCTGTCCGCCCATCCACCTGTCCGCCTGCCCATCTATCCTGTTTTTGAAGGACTACGTAAAGTAACACATCCAAAATATTTATATATGATGGTACGGAACCCTCGATGCGGTGGACCCCCGCATTGAGCGATCACTCGCTCTTGACCGTTTTTTTTTAAATATTTTAGCATGTTGTATTTGCACCCAGTTTTGCTGTTAGGTTTGTATTGAAATGCATTTAACGATTCATGATATAGTGAGATTAAATATAATTATAGCTGTTCACTATCTCCATGAAAATGTAGCTAAAATTAGTAAGATATAAATTGATGTGTGGAGTCAACGGTGACATTATGGTTTATCCGTAATCCATCATTGTGACATTCGCTTTAGCATGTTTAAATATGTGTATTGGAAGAGCATTTGTTTAATAATTTGACAACAATCCAAAGTGCTCTTCTCGGATATTAAAAAAAAAAATGTAAACACAACAAAAACCTGATAAAACAACAAACATGGTTCTAGTGCATATTGGTTACTTCAATGTACTTTTATTTTTCAGCTCCATGCAGAATACCACGAGGATGATATATATTTGGCACACAGAGTGCTACAAGCATACTCAACAGCACAATTTGTTAAATTGACTACTGCACCTGCTGACATATCCATACTGGCAGGAGATCTAAATACAGCACCTGGAGATTTAGCATTCAAGTAAAGTTTTTTTTAAAGTTTAGTGTAAGTTATAAATTTGAAAAAAGACTTCTTAGCATCTTTTTGGATTTTATATCAATACTAGTGACCAGCTCCGGCTTCACATGGGTGCAATTTACATGTAAAGTATTCTGTTCACAACATGTTGCACAAGTACTGAGCAATAACCTAACCAAAAGGCTTGCATGAATTCAAGATAGTATTTCATTAGTATTATTAAGTACTTCTTTTTTTATAGATGTAAATAATATACATATAGCCTGTATCTATGCCCAACTGGAATAATATACCTTACAAATGGTGAAAGATTTTTTAAATTAGCTGTGGTTCTGGAGATCACCCTTCACATACACACAACTCACAAAAGTCGCCCTCTCTATATTATAAGTACATATTATATATATGTACTTATGTAACTTATGTTTTTTTTTCTTCTCAGGATTGTGATGCAGCTTCCCCCACTTGTGGATCCTTATGACAAAGACTCTAACTTAAAGAACCCAGCAAAATCAATGGCCTTGGGAACTAGCGACAGTGCTAACAATAGCTATTCAGACCCTAAACAAGTCAAGATTTGTCCTGAAGGAAAGAGAATAGACCATATTTTATACAAACTAAACCCTGCATGGGAGGTTTGTTTGTTTACAATTCTTTGGATGGTTCAGGTTTTTTTGACACAAGATTTAATCACGCTTTGTTGTTTTTCAGGTTGAAGTAACCAATTTTGGCAACCCATTACCTACCCGAGTGCCTGGCAAAGAATTTTCATATTCTGACCACAACGCAGTTTCTGTACAATTACATGTGAAACCAACTGACAGTCCCTTAATAAAAACACCATACGTTGGCTCCTGCAGCAGGGATAATCAATTTGATGAAACTGCTGTGCAAGCTACTAAAGTTTGTCAGGAGGCAATGGCCGACTTATCTAAATTTAAAACATTATATTTAACTATTGGTGGACTGATACTCATATTCCTAATTGGCACAGTTGGTTATTGGCCCAACAGTATATTTTATGACATAATTAAAATATTTGTTACTGGTCTTTGCTTCTACTATCTCATACTGGGAACTATATGGCACAAAATTGAAATGAATTGCTTAAAGGCTGGAATGAGTGCCTTAAAAAATTCCTGCAGAGCGAATATTGAATAGAAGAATGACACCTATTGATAAATAAAGGCTTGGCTTATTAGAACACCTATTCAAATAATTGCATATCAAACAATATATTATATGTTTCTAAGGAATGTTTGCATTCCAGTTTTATCGCGATTACGAGATTCATATTATAAGGCTTATATTTACATTCTATTTGATTAGTTAAGAAGTAAATGAAGTACAGGAGAATATGAAACAAGTATTGTTTTTAAATCTCAGAATTAGATTGATGATAAAGCATTTCTTCTAACTATATTTAAGCATAACTAGAATATATTTTAAATATCTTGAGTCTTATAAGACTACACAATTAATGTATTCAGAATCTTATTGCTAAACTGAGCATAGTTTGCATGTTATCTGTTTACATCAAGTGATATGGTATATTTTATGACATTCCCCGCCTTTTTTTTTAAACAGTTATTGCGTTTTAAATTCTATTCAGCCTTACAATACTACTTTTCATTAGTTAGTACTGTTTAATACTTTTAATGTACATGCAAAAATATTTATTTGAACAATAAAGAATTAAAATAAGTATTGATTTTAATTTCTGGTCTGTTTCTAGTGTATACTAATATTTTGTTATTTGTGATGTGTGGTATGGCCAAGCTTCTTGGGTATGGCACAGCACAGTACAGAACCCAAGTCCGACTTGCTCAAACCCAACATCTGAACCCTTCTGAAACATAGCCCTGCCAAGAACACGGCCGATAGGTATTTAGAACCAAGGAGAGAAAGAGAGTTTTGTATGCTAAACAAATACTTTATTTCTAAAACTTAACGTATAATTACAATTACATAGATTAACGTAAATATCACAATTTATACTAATATTATTATTCATAATTAGTACATACGATATTATTGCAGATCATTATAAAGTACTCAACAAAAATAAACAATTCAGGATATTCGTACTTTGTTTGAAAAATAAGGAATGTATACAATTTTATGATCAATCTTTTGTCAGATATTCCTGTTAAGTGTGATGTATTCTTGATTAGTTTATATAAAGCAATTTTGAGTAGCACCAAGCCACTATATTCGATTTCCCTAATATGCAAAATGACTATCACATGTTATACTTTAGGGTCGTCTTTAGTTTCATCATCGAGGTCGAGTAAAGGTTTTGTTTCAGAGTTAGTTGACACCGCGGCTAGAGTGTTATCAAGCGACCCGTAGGCGGACGGTCTCACTTCTACAGGCGGTGGTTCCAGGTCTACCGTGAAGTTCGGAGCCGAACTAGACGGGATTGGTTGTTCGCTCATCAATCTTGAACTTTCGTCGTAACCCCGCGCCATGTGATACATCGATTTACCCCGAAGTCTTCGACTAAATGAGCTCCCTGTCGGAAAACAATTAGTATTATGTTATAAAAATAATCCTGTTAGATACATCTATAATCATCTCTAATTTAATTGCTTAAAATAATATCACGCCTATATTTAACGATGGAATAGGCAGAGGTACATTGTATCCCACATTTTAACCGTTATTTTATAGAAGGCGAGCTTATTGCTTTTATTAACTGCACACAGAACTACACTCTAGGCCGGCTGCTACTGATACTATCGTAATGAAAACATAATAACACTACCCGACCGGGGGATTCGACCCCAGGACCTTTCGCTCAGCAGTCGCGTTGGGGATGATTAGATTTGATTACTACGCCATTAGTATCAATTTATATCGATTCTTTTTTTATATTGAATCCATTAGTAAGTATTCAAACTCCAAACATATAATAAAGTAATGCCAGGTACGGGTTTAATTGAATTAATTTCTGTGAATGATTTTGGTATTAATTTATCTATTAGTCTGGCCTCAAATTTTCATAATTTCCTAATGTTTCATAATATTAAGGTACTATCGAAGAACTTCATATGTAAGCAGTTTGAAAACAAAATCACGTAAACACGATGACCACATCTGTTGCCGCCCGGTTCTATAGCGGCCGAGCGCTACTAGCAGAAATAGTCCTTACGGTGTATAGATATGAACTTCTTCGATGGTACATTATGTTGCAACATACCAACGACACCGAGGTGCTCAGATATATCTCTCTTGACATCAGACACATCCCACATTGCAAGGAAAGATCCGAAGCATGATGGCGACGGGTTTTGTGGAGACACATACGGTTTGTAAGAGAAACTGTAGTGGTGAGCTATTGCTGCTAAGAACATTTCTATGCATATCAAAAAGTCCTGTAAAAAAATTCTGTATGAGACATGTAATTTTATTGAATCTAAATGTGATTTTTAAAGGTCAACAGCAAATTTGAATTTTATTTTACACTGGGGATTTGGATATAGATTTCAAGGACAACTGGTTGTTTTATGGCTTAGTTATGTTAAATATAGGTATTTAAATTAATATGGGAAACTTACCTGCAACTTAGAAGACATGATTTTTATTTTATCAGAATCTGATATATCAAAAATAGTCGATATCACCCCGCAATAGACTAATATGTTAATTATTACTCCTTGGCTGGAAAATTAGAAGTTATACATTATTTATTATGTTTAATAAAATCCAAAATAATAATGCAAATTAGATTTTAAAAACTTACAAGAACGAGAAGAAGACTACAGCTTTTATACATAAGAATTTACCAATAGGCTTCATAGGTTTTAATTCAGTTTTATTTGCTCTGTAGAATAAAACAAGACAATACATGGCAACAAATTGTGATAGATTGTTTATAGCTATCATGTAAGGGAACGCAACTTTTGGGCTGAAGTCACTCTCCCCATAGACTCCAGACAGTTCACATATCATTGATATAACTGTTGTTATGGGCCTTACTACTGTGTATTGAAGAATTCCATGCTTGCAATTATGGACAAATTCACTGAAACAAATAAATAACTTAATATTATAGTATTAGGTGCTGTTCTGTAGTTTCTGCTGGTAATAGTACCAGTATAGTATAGTATTAGTTTAATATTATAGTATGGTAGTGTAATTAAAATTGTTTTTCACCACTCAATTGCCTGTTTTTATTCATTCGTTTGTGTATCACAGACACTCATATCTGAACGCCGTAAGGACTATTCCTAATTGCAGCGCTCAACCGCTATAGTAATGCTTACCTACGAAAAAACAGGGTTGTGTGCACTTGATTTTGTTTTCAAAGTGGTTAGATATATGTGACTGTGATGGTACATATATTTATGTACATGTAATGCATTGTTTTCATCATCTACTAAGTTTATGAATAACAATTACTTTATCATGTGCTCAATGCTTGACTGTTTTTAGTGGTGTCATGTCATTGAGCTACCAAAATAGACAACAATTATTATAAGTGATAATACATAATTATACAGATAGAAACTGAGGAATGCCACATATTACAATGTTTAGATACTTCTTTTTTTTTCCATATTTCTAAACACAATATACAATATTATTTTACAGATAATATTTTACAGTTACAGTAACTTATAATCAATAGACATTGTATGAAATTGGTTTTAAAAGGTTGGTTAAAGGCTGTAAACCGGTAAATGTGAATAAACAGCTGTACAATTAACTCTACTTTGAAGATTAATCAAAAGTAAGAACTAGAATATTTTAAAATATTTCATAACAAAAAGATAATGTTGTATAAGTTGTTTTGATTTGGGATGGCTGATGTGAGTCACATAAATCATATATTTATGTGCAGCTGGAGTTATAAATAACTATGATTGTACATATTATAAGGCTTAAAGAAAAAAAAATTGCCAAGTTAAATGAAACCTAACAATTGCTCAATGTTTCTTACCGTCCCATTTCCCATGGTGTTAAACAACATAAAGGGAATATGTGATAGACTTGAGGCTTTGTTTCTAAAAGTGCCTCCAAATCATGGTCTTCATTAAGATAGTTCAACAAATACTTCATAAAATTGTAAATTACATAAGCTTCGTAACATTCTCTTAGAGAATCAACATAAATTGATTGCTCTGGGAATTCCAAGCCTATCCAGGCATTTAAAGCATATATTGGTACCATCCACAATATTCTGAAAAGATTAAAAAATAATATTTTAACATTGCCAATAATTAAAGTAAATAAGCATATTAAAAAAATTAAATTGTTTTTTATTTTTATTTATCATCTTAACTACAGTTTGCATGTCATTAAAAATTGGTTGTTAGCAGGTTTCCAATGAATTGGATCGATTTTTCCTGTTATCATGATAAATGTAATTACCAAATAATTAACTTACCTTATAATATGTTTTTGTAATATTGGCTTGGTATAGTGAACAACATGTTGTGTTATTTGCCATATGGAGATAGGTACGGCGAGAAGAACGAATCCTCCACCAACCAAAGACCCTTGATCGGATTTCTTGAACCCATCGTTTATTGAATGGGCTATTAATATTGGAACTAATACTATAATTAATACAACATAAAGTGCGATCAAGAAAGGCCTAATCCAAAGTCTCCACTGTCTTAAAAAAGATACAATTGTGGAAGAACACATTATAAAAACGTAACTGTTGTTTACCCTTTACGTGCCAAACATAATACTTTATTTGCTTGTTAGTTATTGATGTAGCGAATGATCATTCTACAAATTAGTATCGAAGGGCACGGTAACAGCAAAGTACTTTATTCGTTAATGATATATAATGAGATTAAAACTCCACACTATTTCACAATGATAAAATATATTTGAGGTCTTCTGTTTTGTCAGAGTACAGTTTGGTTTTACTTGTCACTTGTACAACTGACAGTGACAGTGGCAGCTGATCTGATTTTTTGCTGACAGAACACAGTGTTACCAACCATGGCAGATGGCAGATGACTCACAGAGTAACAGATGACCACACTCACAGACATAGCGACACCTTTCTGAAAAGTACCAGACGAAAGCAGTGAGTGTATATTTCATCAGTAAGCAAAATGTGGCGTCTCTCCACATATGCACACATAATTATGTAGCGTCTACGCTGGCTGACCAGTTCCAATACGCCATCTACTTTTTTGAAACACATTATATTCATTGGTATAAATAGTTTGAGGAAAAAACTTGAGTTTGTAAACTAAAACTTAATCTGGTAAACGTGAGCACTGCTGAAGTTAACTTGAATTTTATTAAAGTTCTTCGTAATTAATTGTAATATTTTTTTATAACTTATTACTTCTTTATGTTAGCGAATAGAAAAAAGATGTTTAGTGGGAGAGGTTCATCAAAGGTACAGACGCCAGCAGGTCAACCTACCCGAAACTGTCAAATCTTCCCATTCAACTTTGAACCTTATACTTTGGTAATAAAATTGAAAATCTATTAAAGAAATTTGACAGATTGTGGTAGTTTGATGTGCTGGCGTCTGTACATTGGTTCAACCCGTAGATAAAGAAAGCTAGAGTCCGTACCACCACTGAAGTCCGACAGACGCGGCGCAAGTGTCTATGTCATTGCATCAAAAAATGTAATTCCACAAATGTTCCACAATTTTCAGCCGGACGGACTTCAGTGGTGGCGCGGAGTCTATTTCTGTCAACTGTAGTGTAGTGATCTGTGATCAACCCTACTGTGCGTTAGCACAGGCGAAGCATCATAACAAAACATGTTGAAGTCTCTAGTTCCTGTCAAACATTGTACGGAAAATTGACAGAAACTAAAGATTCAACATGTTTTGTGGTGAATGTTTCGCCAGTGCAAACGCACAGCTAGACAGAGAAAATTTTACAACTGTCAACGGTTCAACCATGGGTTCAATCAAGCTAACTAGTCTGTGGTTCAACCCGTAGTTTAACCGTAGTATCTGTTGTAGTCTCCTTAAATGTTCCTTGGTTGTAGTCTGTGGATTCAACACTCATCAGGTTGACGTCATAAAATGTATTATGTTGCCATATTGAAAAATTTCAGAGAAGAAAAAAAAAACATTTTACAGGTGTTCGGTTTTTTATCAAAATGGTTTTGGTTAAAAGTTTTTAATTTCATTAGGAAATTCCTTCTTAGTTCATAGTAAATACAGACATTGCATATTAAAGCCAAAATAACACAATCAAAACGGGGATCCACTTATTTATGCATTTACAGTTATACGCGTAACACGTATTTTGTGCATCGAACTCAAGCATTGAATTAGGCCACATAGCGATCTCTCCCTAAAATACCGCTGTTCTGGTTGTCGACGTATCAAGCTAACGTGAGTTTGTGATTTATTACTGTGTGTTTTAGCTACTTGAATTCTTATACAATACATGGAATATGGTATTAAACCTAATATACGATAGATAGTGTATAAAAAGTAATATATCGTGAGTAGATAATTCGTATGTTTTCGTAAATGGGTCACCTCGCCATTCTTATGAAAAACAACTTGTTTTGTGTTTTAAAGCTGTTTGGGTCGTTGTTAAGTGTGTATTGTGTTAATTAACGTTTAAGTATAGTCGATTCGTTTTTGTTTTGACGTGTTTATGTTTTCGTAGTCTTGGAAGGCGGGAGAGTGATGATCAGAAAGCCCACTATATGGTAATGTGATGTCATCAAAAGGGGAAACAGAGGCCGACTCCGGCACCGTGTCACCGAATTTATCTGCAGTCAAAAATGAACCGGTTAGTAAGCTCATCTGTTAACTGTAACTTTGTTGTAGGCCAGTCAGCTTTTCCTAGTTTATTAAAATGTAAGTAGTCTTGTTCAAAAAATGATACAGTTCAGTTCAGGGATAAGTGTCATTGATGAACTTATTATTCCTTATCAATAATTGCTGCATTATTATGACAGATGACTTTTGAGACCAATTTATTATATTTGTGTTGTGTTTGGTTTTTATAGCTTTAAGAGAGAACATAGCTTTATCAACACAACATTATTCAAAGCATGTAAAATTAAAAAAAAGGAGAAAGTGTAGTCAAATATCCATCAACAAAACTTGTCTCTGGATAACTGGGGCAAGTTAACAGTAATTTTTAGCATTGGTGTTAATTAATTTTATGCATTTCCATTGCATTTATTATTTAAGAAGCTATAAAGGCTTAATAATAATAATATGCAAAATTAACTTATAAGTAGGCTTTACCATAACAGTTAATGACACAACTTATAATTAGTGATAATGACACTCTAATCATTATAGCATTGCATTACATACTTGATCATTAAAACAAATTAGTTATCCTAACATAAAACAATGAAATTCCATTATTTTGAAATTATATAATTAATTCTGAGAACAACAATATGTTTTTCAAACTAATCTGCATTTCCTAAGTAGAATTAATTTCAATGTAATATTATGCATACATAATAAAATAATGTTTTAGAAATTATCTTGTGCTAAGTAATAATATAGCTCAAGTTCAAAAAGCATCTTTCTTATTTGGATGCACCCCCCTAACTTAAAAGTATGTCACACCTGCACCATAGCAATCTAGAAAAGGCGAGAAAATGTTGGACATTCATTTTCATTTTAATCAACATAGGATGTTTTTTTTTTGCTTGCCTTTTCGGTACCTCGCCTAACCCTGGCATTAAGTAGGTACTTAAATAGTATAAATTGAAATTGGAATAATTATTTAATCTAGGCAATTAGTATTAACTTTGCTAAAGAACATCAAAATGCTGTCTATTTTATCAGACCTATTGGTTAAATACATTTTTAGGCCATTTGTTATGAAGTGGCGACCTAAATTTTTATTACCTTTAACCATCAGCTATCTGTATATTAACTTTCACCTAAAACTAATTACTTGCTACTTTTGGCGCTATTAAAATGCAGTTGTCCCATTTTTAGAGTGGTTATTGCAGTTTAATTCTTTGAATAGTATCCTCTTCTACCGAAAGTTGGCCGATTTTGCTTTTATATTTTTTTTTCCTTGCATAGAATTAAACTCAAAATGTTTCACACAGCATCCTGTGCTTGTAACTACTGCAATGAGTTGGGTTAAGATTGTTTTATATCAATATCACATCCTGTAAATGAGGAAAATAATTAGTCTTTACTACTCTTTGGCTGTGAACTATAGTGATCTTTAGACTTAACACTATAAAGTTGCATCATGTGGTTAAGAACAATATGCACTGTTGTTCACACCAGAAATCAAATTCATCTTAACTAATAATAATCCTAACTAATATTATAAATGCGAAAGTGATTTTGTTTGTTTGTTTTTTTGTTACGCTCTGACGCTAAAACGGCTGAACGGATTCGGATGAAATTTTTCACATGAGTAGACCATGACCTGGGTTAGGACATAGGATACTTTTTATACCGATATTTCCGCGGGATCCAGACTTATACGGGTGAAACCGCGGGGCGCAGCTTGTGAAAATACAGCTATCAAAACTTATTTCTATAATAATAATATTTTCTATAACTAAAGTCTCAATTCAGTATTTATTTTGGCAGTCCTTCTGGCCGTAGTGTTCATACGATATTAACATTTTCAGGTGGCCACCAACAGCAAAGAAACTCCAAAAAGAGGTGGTACATTGTTAAAATGTACCACATGCAATAGTTTTAGTACTTTAAGTAGTCGAGCCCTAACCACCCACATGGCCCAATGTTCCCCTGACAACAACAATGTGGCAGCTGCACAAAACGCCGACCCCCGACCTCACAGAAAGCTATTTGAATGCGACGTGTGCAACATGAAGTTTTCAAATGGCGCCAACATGCGCCGACACAAAATGCGGCATACTGGAGTAAAACCGTACGAATGTCGCGTTTGCCAAAAAAGATTCTTCAGGAAAGATCACTTGGCAGAACATTTCACAACTCACACCAAGAGCTTGCCGTATCATTGCCCAATCTGCAACCGAGGATTCCAGCGTCAAATTGCCATGCGCGCGCACTTCCAAAACGAACACGTTGGACAGCATGACCTCGTTAAAACTTGCCCCTTGTGTAGTTATCGCGCCCCCACCATGAAGAGCCTCAGGGTTCACTTCTTTAACAGGTAATTCAATTTCTTTACTTAACTATTTAAACAGGCGTAACGCTTTCGTGTCGCGAATCGTTCTGGGGCATTACTGATTGTTTTGGCTAACAGTAACCTTTCTTGTGGCTGATGTATTCTGTGAATATTTTGTTACAAATTATCATATAAACATAAACTTATTACATAATCCTCTAATGAATCGGTATTTTATTTTACAGACATGGCATCGATTTGGACAATCCTGGTCCAGGCAATAACTCTTCAGTATCTCTTCTTGCTGCGGGTATCGCAAATGCCGCGTACTCTGATGGTACAATGGATCCCAGTGCTATAAACGCCCTCGGCGCGTTAGGGTCCAGCCTATCAGTCTCCGTTGCTGCTACATACTCAGATAGCGGTGACAGCAATGGCGCCCGCTCTGTGGATAATGCAACACCACCCATGCACTATTTGACCCCACATGTAGAGATTTCTATGGCCGACAATAACGAGACATTTTCTCCAGGCCAAAACCATTTAGGCAACTCAGGTAACTATGATAAATTATACTGTAAAAATTTTGTTTTTGTTTATTAAAGTGGGAATAAATTATCTATAAGGTATTTATTGGGAGTATAGGAAGCTCTTATGCAGGAGTGTGTGATAGATAACTGAGTAATGGCTTAAATAAAGTACAGTTTTCGATAAAAGCGAATCAGATAGTCAAGTCTTACTTATAAGTATTGAGCATTATATACTACTTTAATATGGAGACAGGCATTCCTGTTACGCTAGCGTGGTTAAAAACAAAATTATTACCCATAAAAATTACATCTGACTTCAAAATAACCTGTTAAAAAGGCACAAAACAGGATTTTTTTTAACTGAAACCTAGTTTATTAATTATTCTTTTTTTTTTGTAATTACAAAAAGTTACCTTCAAGTAACATTTAAAGTCGTTGTTTTATTCATAAGGACAAAGCCATAATGATATCGGCACTGATTTCGTTCAAAATATAATTATTGCTGTCTTTTTCTACCAGGCAGAGCCCGCAAGAGAGCACGTTTTTAGGTGGTGTTCTGAGCCATTGTCTGTAAGATTTTAGTTAAAAGTTAAATCTACAGCTATAATCTTCGTTCCGTCTCTTTCTTGTTTTACCTGCAAGTAAAAGATGCCAATACTTTAAGTTTAGGTAGTGCATAATCAGCTTGACCAGTAAATTGACATATTACAATGTATTATAGAATCGCGCATGAACGGCGAAGGCCCCAGCTCACCACAATCCGGCGACAGCGCAATCGCTAGCAGCTCCCTATCAGCCGGATTACCTACTAACATAACTCCGTCCATCACTCTGATACCTATCAAACAGGTAAGCCATGCTAAAACACAGAATAGTACAGAAGGCGCACTCCGCATTTTAGGTATGAAGCTACAAGTACGCGGCGGGCTCGCTTGTCTTATCGGGCCAATTCAGTAAGCGTAACGTGGTCAAAGGGTATAAGAGTTACGCGATAGAAAGAGACGCAACTTCTAGGTGAAAATAGGCGCTGTGCGATCTGAATTGCACTTTATTGTGTCGTTGCAAGAGTCGCTTTTTATTAAAATGATTTCGCGGAGTGAACCATCTGTATTAATCTGTGCTTAAAGTACCACCCTATTCCCTAAATACTAATTTAATAACGCTGAACAGTTTAATTTTTGTATTATTTTGATAGCCCAATTCTTGAGGAAGGTTATAGGCTACGACCCTTAGGAGTCGGGCGATGCGATGATATAGGATATATTTTATGTTTAATTAAGAAATTTCTAAGTGAAATGCGTAGTTTCGGCCGAAGTTACGCGCGTTTCGTTCTCCGTCTCACTTATGGACATACCTTGAGTTAGACTGGGAAGGAAGCGTCCATAACGTCAGCCGAAACTACGGAATTCACTTAGGGAGTAGACCCCTCACGGGCAGAAGCTAGTATTAAAATATTTTCAATAATACTAAAATTATCTCATCATCATCATGTCCTCGCCCTAAACGTTTGGCACCGACCCCAAGTAACATGGGACCATGTTACTTGGGGTCGGTGCCAAACGTTTTATTCTTCCATTCTCCCCTGTCAACCGTCACGCTATCATTCAGTCCCTTTCTTTCATAACATTCCTCACAAAATCCATAAATCTTTTCTTTGGCTTTCGTCTCCCTCTCCATTTATCAAGATTTATATTCATCACTCTTTTAGACATATGCGTTTCCTCCCTCCTCATCACATGCCCATACCAGGCCAAACGATTTCCTTTCAACTTTTCTGTCACTGGCGCCACTTTCAAACCTCCCCTTATACCTACATGGTGGATTTTTGAGATGGGGTAATAAGGGCAGGTATCTTAACCGTTGTAGCTACTCAGACCAAATAAAAACTAAGACATAGCGCGAACAATACAGTGAAGCATGCCAAAACTACACCTTCGCTCTGTGCATACACGCTCCCACGCACACATTTACAATCAAACTACACCTCACTAAGTACACACAATTGTTTACGAAACCTGCGTTGTCAACAGTGACGTGAATCACTGTTGACAACGCTATGTCCTGGTTTTAGGAAGGAAAATGGTCTTTGGAGACTGTCCTTATTATTTTTTAGACATTCACAGATTTTGAAAAAAAAATACGGTCATCAAGAAAATGGGCCATTTTCATAAAAAATTCGTAGGAAATGAGACCCAACTTACTTTTTTATTATGGATAGACTGACACCCGCCCCGCCTCAAATATCCATTAGTATACTCATTTCTTACTTTATCCATTTTCGTCACTCCACACATCCATCTCGACATTCTCAACTCCGCTGCATGCAATCTGTTTTCATCCGTCTTCTTCACTGCCCAGCATTCCGATCCATACAGTACGACAAGTCTCGACATAGATATCGATCGCTATACGACCGAATTTGTTCGCAAAGTCGTAATGCCGTCTCTAGACGCGCGCGACGTGCTTCACAACTACGGGATTTTTTCGTGCTTATCAAGTACGTCGCGCGCGACTTGGGACGCTATTAGGACTTTGCGACCGAATTCGGTCGTATAGCGATCGCTATCTATATTGAGACTGCCGCCCCTGGCCAGGCCTTATCGGACTTGTAGATTTAACTTGAGGGGCATCATCCGTGGGTCGCAAGTTGTTTCTGTGACCTGTCACCATTTCATCCATCCTGAGTTAATACTAAAATTATATAATGACATTAATTTGAGGGTATAAAATTCTACAATAAATACATGTTTTGTTTTTTTAATGTTTCAGGAACCCAACACTCAAGAAGAATCAGGCAATAACGATATGCGGGAAGGCGAAACTAATGGGGGCGATAAACGAGGCGTATCCTCGAGTCTGTCATCTCTGATCAAGGTGTCACCGCTAAAAAGTTTATTAAGAGAAGATTTGCGCCGGCGCATCTCTGCTCGTGGACGCGCTCGGGGCTCTAGCGTACGTTTATGTCGAGTTCAATCATTAAGAATTAACATAATCTTTGGAATTTGGATTAGAGAGTAGTAGTCGTTCTCTCATATATGCCTAAGTGACCCACTTCAGCCTTGTTGTTTTTATTGCAGGCTTCTCGTGCCTCTCCGTCCGAGGGCGGCATGATCACGTCGACGCACGGGGACGCCGCCATGCTGCCTTCGTCTCTCGTATGTACGTTTTGCTCTATAACCTTCCCGGACTCCACGCTGTATTTCCTCCACAAGGGCTGCCACTGCGACTCTAACCCCTGGAAGTGCAACATCTGCGGCGAGCAGTGCTGCAACGTGTACGAGTTCAACTCCCACCTGCTGAGCAAGAGCCATCAATGACTGTTTGCAGGGGGGCCGTTCGATCACTGACTTTTGGTTTGATGATGCACTTCTCGTATGCTATGTGTGCATAGTCCGTAGCACTTCGAAGATACTACACGTTATACTTAACATATTTACGGTTATTAGATACAATTCATTGTTTCTCTCATCTTGTTTTGTGTGTGTAACTACATTCCTTATTTAAAGCAGGCACTGTATGTTGAAGTGCTTCGAATATGCTATATGCTGAACGTCCCCCCGAAGCTATTGTTTATTTTTAAAGTGCAAATTATGTCAAGGTATATTTAGTGGTTAAAATAGTTAATGTGCGAAGATATTTATATGGATATTTTAGTACTTAAATAAAAAAGGGATATGAGATGGTTATAAAAAAACTTAATACGAGGTCGTGTCTAATAAATTTGAGTTATAATAAGACTTATAAAATAAGCTGAAATTCAGCAGTAATTACTTACATTCCAAATTATGATGTATACATTCCTTTTCATGAGATTGACGAAAATTATGCAGTCTTTGGTGGGGAATAAGTAACTACCTACTCAAATTATCTTAAAAATATTTTTTATTTATTTTTGTCTTGAAGTACTTAACTGTACATTACCGTGATTTAAAAAAATCCATGTTAGAGTATTTTGGTGCGATAGTGAATTTTACAAATGTTTATTAAAATAAAACTTATGGTGAAGAGTGTACAAATTAATATATATTTTTACATTTCGCTGTTGAGAAGTTATAGAAAGGCAAAGCCTATGATATCCGTGATGGTTTAATTATTGTGATTGTGTACAGACAGGAATTATAAATTCTACATTCCATTTTTATTTATGTTTCCTTTTTTAAAGTGCATGTGATGCAAGTCCACGACTAATACTTAATGTACAAGTTAAATTATTTTGTTGTTATTATTTATTTTTTTCTAAAATACTTACATATTTTACATTCTTAGAATTATAAATTTCATTATGTACTTAAAAAGTTAATATACTGATTGTAGTCAAAAAGCACTTTCTGTTTCGAGTTCCATTTGAGATAAAAGTAAAAAAATAAAGTTATTTTAAAATGTTGTAACTTAAACAACAAATTAACGAGTGGCTATACTTAGCACATCTTGCTCAATTAAGCTCAATCACGGAGCATGTTGAGTGTTGTACTCGCACAAAAGCATAATAATATTAGTTCACATACATTTTCATAGTTTGAAATACTCCACAGAAAGTTGCATGTGCTTTTATTGGTGCCTGTTAAGATAGATTCGTTATTTATGAATATTATATAAAATTTCAAGCAGGCAGATTGGTTAATCAATGTTGAGTTCTAAGCTCCTTATTTTATGGATTAATCAAAATAGGTAAATAATTTATTTTAAGAAAAATGCTCAACTTTGTGGTAAACGATTTTGTCATCATTTTTTGTAGCAAATACTACTAAATTATGTTTTAAACTTTTAACTTAAAAAAATATATATTTTTTCATAATCCGGATTACGATTTTAATCAATCAATTTTTTAGACTACCCACACTAACGAAATTAGGAAGATAAGCGTCGTATATAATGTAGATGTTATTTCCTATTTTAAGGTACATTTTTTTGTACAACGTATTTGTACTTCATAACATCGGTGAATCCGTTCCATTCTTTGTTTTAACCTGAGATTTACATTCCTTTAGCAATTAAGTACTTAATATCGGTTGTGGTCTTGCCTGATAAGTTTACTAAATTGACTTAGATGGAACTGAAATTATGTTTACCAACGAAGTTTTTTTGTTATGTTATTGCATTGGTATTAGGTTAGCAGTCGGCGCACGCGGTAGTCCGTCCGTGAGTTGCATGGACATAGTGAGTTACCTGAAATGAGCAACACATATTTATTTATAGAGATGCTTATATTATGCCGTTTCAATTGTTGGTTATGTAGAACTTGAATGTTTTATTATATATTTTGGTCCCGGCGCGCCGCAATTAATGTTAATACAAGTGTAGGTTTAGTTTAAGAGCTATTAATATTATTAATCGGTAACCCCCGTTGGGCGCCTTTACTTAATCCGTCCATATCTAATGATAGATATTGCCTTTAATATTTAATAGAGTAATATATTTTATAGATTCTAGGTGTAATTAAGAACAGATCTTAAATATAAAATGTTTTCAGAATGCAGAGGTTTAAAGATGTAGTTGTATTTATTTAACTTCTATTACATGGATGTTTGCATTGTTAAAAAATCAACGTAGAACTCGTTAAATGAATTGCAACCTCGTGTTATGCAGTGGTTCTTGTTTGATTTATTTGCAATGCAGCAATAACATTGTTGATTGTTGCGGTTTGAAGTAAATATTTTATTTTTTTGTGTGGTAGTAATACAAATTGTAAACTGTAAAGTATTCGACGTTGTTTTAGAATATTGTTGACCTAAAATTATATCATCAATCGTGTAGATACAAACAGTATTTTTAAAGTAACATTTTGGGAACTTTTTCCTAACTGAACAATGTCATTTATTAGAAGAAAAAAAGATTCCTACTTTGACACTAAAGCAGCGTGACTTACAATAACGGATAGATTTGGTTGTACTTATCTTAAATGAACACTATAATATACACCATATATTATGTAATAATAAAAGCAGAATATTTAGTGTAGCGATCCTCACCTTAATACCAAAACACAGCTTACCAACATTATAATTTTATTTTAAGTTGTTATGTATGTAATATAAGATAGAGAAATTAACAAGGTTGAAAGCAATTAGTAACTATAAGCAGATTGAATTTGTCGTTGATATTTTTCTGTTACTTTATGATATCAATATTAAGAGAAATAATATCAAACTGTACTAATATAACATAGGGTTACTACTTACGAGGAACCAGTTTGGAATTATGAGTGATAGTTACTATATCAAATTGTAGCAGATTGTGCCTTAGATCAATAGTTTAATATTGATTATATTATCATTATAAATATTAAATTTTATTTAGAAGTGTGCCTTTTTTAAATTGTCACATTAAATTTATATATACACCTATTAGAATCTGGGGAATCTAATCGAATGTTATTTATTTATGTATAGAAGAATACATTATATACAATGTGGCTGTTATGCTTGTTTTCATAGAAAAGTTTATTTGCAGTTGATTAAAAATTGCTCTTGTCGTTTTTATGTGACGATTGAGGGTTATAAACAAATGGTACTTACTACCGAATATGTAGTTCTATTTATTTACTTTATAATAATTTGGTAAAGGGTCTAATGAAATATTAATAAACTATGACATACAAAAGAGGTTTTATTTTAGTGAAGTTAATCATTCCTGTTTTAATTTGTTCTCAATTATTTTCCTCCATGCTGCAATACCGAACTAACTAGGTACTCGAAACTTGAATTTATAATCTTAGAAGACTACATTAGTGTTCTTTATTCTGTTGTTTTTGAGTAGGTAACCATTTGTAATAAAAAGGTAGCAAGTTTTTTATGGCAATGGAATTTGAACTTTATTAACACTTGAGTTTGTGATTGCAAATCACGATTATAATTTACTCTGATTTCATGTTTAGTACTACTGTGTATGACAACTTCTACCCTTTGCCTACCACATCTATACAAAAATTAAAGACAGAACCCCCCCCCCCCCCCCTTGCTCTATGTAGTTTACCGAGTTCCGTAAACGGCTTGTATGGTCAGCAACGAAAGTCGATAAAACCACCTTATTGACCACTATTACATAATTGAATATCTAAATAAATATGTTGTGTGTGGTGATCAAAAGTTAAGAAATAAGTTATTTTATATTATGTTCGCAAAAATTAGCTAACCAGAGTTAGGGGTCGTTCAGCCCACTATGGAACTGGGCCCTACAAGCCTAGGAGATATAAGCATAAGCTCCATACATAAAAATTAAAAAAAAAACAAAATAATTTGCCTACCATATTGTATCCTAGATGATATATTTAAGCAAAATATTGGCTATTTGAAGCCATTTCAAGCAAAAACCCTACCCTCACTTTAAAAAAGCGCCAATGTGTACGAGAGCCTTTTTTTTTCGATCTACAAGGTGTTGCTCCCGAAATACTTCAACAAAATCGATTTAGCATTACTTAGGATGTTAGCTGCCAAAGAGGCTGTTAGCTAACGGCTGTAAAGAAACATCCTGAAGTCTTTTTCTCAGGCAGTGGCGGATGCTAGGCTGTATTTAACTTTATTCTATGATATAGTTCACACCTCTGAATTTATGTGAATTAGATATGACTTATCATCGACAATTTGTCGGTGAAAAGTAGGTACCTGGAACAGGAACCTACTACTCATAGAAATTGGTACCACCCTGACTGACTGATTGGTGACTTATCAAACTTATCATCGACAATTTGTCGGTGAAAAGTAGGTACCTGGAACAGGAACCTACTACCTACTCATAGAAATTGGTACCACCCTTGGACTTAACACAAAATAACCCAATGGTGGATTCTACACTATTTTACAGGGGATGATAGACAGAAATAGCAAATAATTGCAATTTTGTAGTTTTGATCCAAGTCGATCATCGTTACAGAAGGCCGAAAGAAAGACCGTCTATTTGGTTAGAGGGGGTTACTGCCTGACCAGGAGGGTCAGGCAGTAACCCCCTCTAACATCAACAATCTATTATTATACTCTTCTGTGCTATATGCTCTGACCAAAACCTAAGTCCCGAGTGTCAGCAGAGCGGTAGAGGTTACACCGGTCACGTGTGCATGGCTCTACATTTGAAAGTGAGGGTGGTTCTGCTGCTCTACTGTGGCTCCCAGTTCAAATTTTGCCCTGCCTGTTGAATCACTCAAATATGGTGATTCACTATAATGAATTCAGAGGATCATTTCATCCTGGTCCCAATCCCAATACATTCTCACTAAATTGATAAATTGTTTAGGGATTTCGTAGGCTGTACGACTTTCTGTCACTGCCAAATAAAGAAAATGTCAGCCATGTCATGTCGGCATGTCGCTCTGTCAAAAACTAAACTATTGAAATGTCAAGTCAAAGTTTTGTTGACAAAAAGTTAACTTTTTCCAATAATTCTACAAACTTTGAGTAACTATCTTATAAGTAACAAAGTAAATTATAGCATACTTCAAGCATACACAATAAATTACTGACGGTGTAATGGGAAAAACAACAGAAGTTGATGGCGATAATAACCCGACTTCGCCAGAATCTGATCCATCGAAGTTATTGGAAGCTGCTTTGCTGCAGATGGATGGGATTATAGCCGGTAAAGTACAATTGGCTATAATAATTTAGACTGAATTGTCTGTATGGCATCCTCATCTCTTATTTAATAGGTTTCAACAGCAAGTTACATTCACTTTGATAACTTTCATGGTTCATCGATTATTGGGGTCGTTACTTGAAAATTTAACTTTAGCATGACTGAAATTTCTCTAAAATTGAGTTGAGTGAGATACTATGAGATTAATAGTAGAAAGAACAAACTGATATAGTTGATAAAAAAACAATAACCTCAGCTAAAAGTTACCTACTCATGATAACTTTCTTATTTTGTTTTCTCAACTTTCCATAGACACAAATAAAGTGAATGTGTAGGTATTTCAATTATGGATTGTGGATTATTTCAAACTCACATCTCTAGTATAATATATTATAGTAGTCTATGCTCACATCCACAGCTCACATCACACACACATCCTCTTATAAATACATAAATTGTATTATTGAATTGTAAATGGGTGGATGTACGATGGTACACCACTGCCTAACCCTTCAGGTAAAACAGGTGCGATGTTATTTGTGTATATTTAATTGTAAATAAATGGTCTTAATGGTTGGTAGATTAATTTTTAATTCACTGTTTAAGGAGTCAAGATCATAAATAATTTTAATTAAAATTATTGTCTCGGTAATTAATTAAAATGTCATTCAATAACTTCCTGGTTGATTTTACCTCTAATTACATCCATTATTTGTATACTATTGAATTAAGTGTTCATTGATAAACCTTTCAAGTACAGTTTTTTTATAGACTTGAATAGAAAAGAGATGAATCCATAAAATCAAAATCAAAAGTAATTTATTAAAACTATGCTGAGAATCAGCACTTTTTGAACCTAAAATTACTTAAGATAGTCCCGCAAAACGCCTGCCGTTCACCACTGCCTAGTGCTTGGAAGACGAAGTGGCGCAATAAACTCTGCAGCATAATTAAACCATCCACTTGTATGCAGCACTCAATCATAGACATAATAAACATTAGTGTCTTGTGTAGACCTATGTTCCGAAATGTCAAATCTTGAGGTCTATTTAATATTGTATTGATTGGACACCTAATCTGATAACAGTTCCAAAACTAACTGATACAAATTGCACGGCTGCAGATAGAAAAAATAATTTTGTAAGGTCTAATAGGTAGTTGGAATCAGTATGTAAACTGTAGTTCACTGGCAAGTAGTATAACATTAAAACAATTAAGTGCCAGTTTTATCAACTTAGATTCTGTTAAATGCCGACATAAATCCTCAGTTAAATTCATTAATTCTGTCTGAAATGGTACCTGTATAGTAAATTATACTATCTGCCTTCCCAGTAATTTTATATATTCCTTCTAATGTGAAACTAGGCGCTTGGGAAGTTTTGTCCGTAAATATTTCTGACTCATTTAAAAAAATCATGTTTTATTATTTAATCAATGATGTTATGTACTCTGAAAGAGTTTTATCAATGAAGGTTAGTAAATTGAGCTACAGCCGCTTCAAATATTAAACAATAATTTTGCCATTGGGTTATTATGTTGCCAAACTAGAGGTAGTGGATTATTCAGGGTGTTTATTTTATTTTATTATTTGGAACATTAATCCTAAATCTCCATACTTTGAGACTTTTTGCTAAAATATTTGATAAAATAATAACTTTCTATGAAACCCTAAAATTCACTTCTTCATACAATTATTTGCAATTCAGGAAACAACATTTGGTATAATTAAATATATGCATTGCATACTGATTGTGACAGGATAAATAGTTACCTACTGCAAAATTATACTGATAATATTCTAGTCTTTGTTGTTAATTGGAGTGGATTAAAGGTTTTTTCTTCATATTCTGTAATTATGAGGTCAAATAGTTCTATCGAAAGTTTCATAATTCTCGAATTTATAGGTATCTTAAAATCATATCCTTAATACTGTGTAGTTGTCTGTTAAAAGTACTAACCTACTTATAAATTACGTGAGAAGTAAATTGTGAATGATCTTCGAGTGTAACAGGCGGATTGTAGGCTTTACAGGAAATAGGGGTGACATTTTCGTGGGAGAGGGTGCAAACTGTTGAACAGAGGGTGGCGTGGCGCCAGTCCGCCGCCCGCACGCAGCCTCCGCGGACGCTCCGTCGTCCTTGCGAATAATCTGCACGTGTCAAATTGCCCTCGCTATTGTTACCAAGTAATCACTTAATTACTTTTTTACGTTTCATTTAGTTAAAATAATTAACACGAACCGTTACTTTAAAACAAACCTATTCATATTTTTAAAGCCAAGTAAGCTAATTGGAATGATATATTTTGTATACGTTATTATTTATCGAGAGTCGCGGTATTTCACGCTGTTAAAGAGCAACGGGCTCAGCAGAATGACGGGTTCTTATTTTGCACCCACTTCCAAATACTGTGAATTAAACTATGTTCAGTATGACCTATTCATTATTCTGTTGAAGTGATTAATTTAAATCTTCAATCCTATGATTCAAACAAAACAATTAAGTGTGTTTTTGCATCTATAAAAAATATCATAAATATCACTTCTTGGACATCTTTTTGAATAAAAATACTTAAAAACTCGAGATGAGTTTGCGATACCCGAGTATCCACAATTGGAACCGCGATCCTTTTGTTAAGACTGATCAATCCTGGATTACATTCTGCATTTATTAAAGTTAACTTTTCAGTGAAAGCAGTAATGATCTGCTTCCCATCTCTTGTACGTAGGTTCATAATTTACGACATGTAGAAAATATTGTAATATTTATAGGTAATGTGACCGTGTAATTTTATAAACATAATATTCCCATGATACTAAACTCCATTAGAAATAAGATTAGACTTTTAACAAAATCTTTTTTATAGTCCGTCCAACCGCTTTTGACTTCTATTGCGTTGGAGGCATGGCAAAAGGCAGCTGCAGTAAACAGTTGGTATTGTAACCACTTTTTTTGCTCTTAATGCCATCCTTATGTGTACATCGTATAGAAGTCAGAATCGGTTGAACGGAGGTAAAAAGTTTTGTTTAAATGTCTAATCTTATTTCAAATGGAGTGTAGTAACATTCTGCCTTGGAATATTCTCTTGATATAATGAACACAAACAAGAGAATTTAATCTCAGTTGGATAGCGTCAAGATTAAATTTTCAGGCGTTTTTCTTATCTCTGGCATCCTCATTTCATAAATATTTGCTAGGAAGCTTTTGTGTTTTTCCTCTCCTTGTTTACTTTTTATGATATTTTTTTAATATTCTTGTCACCATTCTTACAAATTCATATTTCTTTAAAATAGAATATCAAACTATGTAATCGTAGCGTTATATTAGTCAAAAAGGATTTGTATTTTTATTTTAGTAGAATCGTTTTTAATTGATAGAATATGCAAGGTCATACTCATGTAGGTATTTTAATGAGTAGATATTTTTTATTTAAATGGAGAAGATACGAGATACGACCCTTATTAAAAACCGATAAGTAGTAATTTTCTCAACCTTTAAACCAGACTATATTGTAATTGTAGGTACAATAATTCATTTTTGTAAGTTTTCCACCATGACAAAGGACGATGTACAGATAAAACGTTTATCTTGTCAGTCATGCACGAAACAACATGACCACCTATTGCTTGTACCCAATAAGATAGATGTCATAGTAGTACTCATAGACTATATACTAGAGAGTAGCACTAATGACGGTGCCAGACCAACGTCTAGTTCAATTTTCTCTTTAAAAAATGGTGTGCCTTATTCCCGTTCACTAGTTCTACATATTTTTATTCTTTAAGCTTAAAAGTTTCGTGATTACTACCCGCTCTGTGGGTTCTTTTCTACCATTTTCCGTGTGTTCAACAGGTACCATTCGTATTTTTTGCTCATTTGCTCAACATTTTCATCAGCGCTCGTAAACCCTACCCTTCAGCTCCCAGTGTCCACTAAGTCCTAATGGATGCGGTTTATCTCTTGTGTACGTCTTTATAAACAAGGCTTTTTTTAAGCATTGTTAGAAATTGAAGTAATGTCTGGCGAGATATTCGTCGCTCCCAAATTAAATAATTAATAGCGATTTTTCAAAAAGTCTAACGTAAATCCGACACGTTTCTATGATCACAAAATCATTCGAGCTTTCAACGAAGCTCTAAGCCGCTCTTCAACAATTTCTCTCTCAAAAGATATTAGAAAAAAAAAATGCATTACATTACTATTCCGTTTAAAATTACATTCCCGTCGTATGCCACTTAGAGTTCAATAAAAAAACATGTTAAAAGTGCACCGTACGAGTCAAACGTAAAAATTGCCTTCGGGTGAAGCCAAAGCGGGTCACCGGGAAAATTTATGCGTTCGTAATAAAATATTTTTCTCCGCTGCACCGGATGAAAGCTTCTGTTATTCGTGTTGTGATTTCTGTGTTATTAGTTTTGTGTGAGTAATCTTCCCCAATATTTTAAGAAGATACAGGATGATGTGTCCGAAACACCCATAAAAATGAAGTACTTTGTGATGTCCGGAAAAGCTAAAGCATAACTGACACTTTGAAAGTTGTATGAAACAGTGATAAGTTTAAAATGAGTGTTTGATGTGATTGCAATGCCGGGGTGTTGGCATCTACCGGAACACGTGACCAGGTGGTGGCTGCTGGATATCTGTACGCAGCGGTTGTTCGGCGATGCAGATGCTACGGATTCCCAGATACCGCAACGTATGCACATTTCACATACCTACTTAGCTTAGCTACGTATTCCTCTCCGTCCCAAACCACAACAATAACATTACTCTAAACTCGTGAATGCGGGGTCGCATGTGTGCATGTGCTAATTACGTGTCCGGTTATTTAATCCTGAAATAAAAGAGCTGCTCAATGCTCATATTATTATATGCGGTGGCGCTGGCGTAGCGCGGTATGAAGATATCGCAGCGTTCCTACTATTATAACGAAGGGTAAAATGATGAAGATTTTTTTTTGCTCGAAGCAAAAGCGCCATTGTTCCTAGGCGGATGCAATTCACTCGGTCCCCGCGCAATTTGCGCGAGTGGAGTAATTTCGAAGAGATTTGTGTCGTGGCGCTGTACGGTGGTTAATGAATGGAGATGTATAAGATTCTATGTTATGTTTCTTTATCTTCGGGTTCTAAATCTATCCCAACTAATCTCCATATTATATTATGTATCATTCTATCATTTACCCGTACCTTGACGGACAAAATACTTACCTGTGTAAAATAAACGATAGGTACTATGCCTCTGAGACCTCTTCCTGATTAAGTTTGTTAATCAAGAAGAGTAGGTACCTAAAGGTAGTAAGATTTTTAATCAAGAGGAGTAGAAAGCTCATTTGTAATAGGTACACCTTGTGTACATATAATTTTCCTGAATGTTTAGCACATTCAAGTGTACTATGGTTTCGGCCGGCAACTGTGCGCATCCACATTATGTTGAAAACCCTATAATTCCACATAGAGGTAGGCAAGCATGTGTCATAACAGTCGCAGTTACAAGCATCGGGCTGCCAATGAGGATTTCCTAAAGCATTAACTCCACTGGGTTAATCCAGGTCAGGAATCAAACCGATGCGATGACTACTCTGGTCACCGCCTTTCCATCTATCAGACCATTGCGATCTAGCTGATGGAGGTTCACTGTGAAGCGTCGTGCAGACCGAAACGACGCTTCTCTAACAAAACAATTTCTAAGAAAACTTCACCGTAGAACAATTACCGGTGCCGCGTCGCGCTAGTCTGCACGAGCCTTAAAACTAATTTACAAAAAAAATACCGGCCAAGTGCGTGTTGGACCACGTACAATAAAGGGTTCCGTAGTTGGGATGAATTTATCACTAGAAAATACTTAACTTTGTAGTTGAAAAAGATGTTCTCCCACACGGAATGTATGGGAGAAAATGTTTTTGCAACCGCAAATGTAAGTTGGTCGATTATTAGTCTTTAACTTGTAAAGCCTATTTAGCTGTGATAGTTTTCCTTTTAATTTCGTTATATATACTATTGCCGTGATTTTTTTCATATATCCAAAACCAATTAGCTGGCCGGGGGGAGGGGGGGGGGATTTGACTAACAAAAATTAGCACTTTAAAGCGTAATATTTCGTAAACGGATCCCTGAATCCAAAAATGGTTTTCACAAACTCACAATATTTTTAAACGACCTTTCCAACGACACCACTCCATGGGGTAGATGAAAAAAAAACAGCCCCACTTTACGGGTACCTACCACATTTTTTTTTTCTAATGGTTTTATTTTACCATCTTGTCGGCGTGATTAATATGTAGTATACCCATACCAAATTACAGCTTTTTAGTAAAAAAGAGTCGGAGCTAGGCCGCGGACAGACAGACAGACATGGCGAAACTATAAGGGTTCCTTGTTTACTGTAGAACCCTAAAAACGTTGATACACTATGGGGGACCACGACCTTTGCAATAGAACACTACCTCACATAACATCTCTATAACTTACGAGAGCTTTGAAATAATCTTCTGGCAGACCCGCATGTTTTTTTTTTACAAATCCTAACTCCGCTTTATGGTGAATGCAAAAGTTTGTTAATTCCCTCTCCGCTGGTTTGTTAAATCAACATCAAAACTTGGCATATGCAGTGGAACGAACGAACAAAACCCTTTGAGTTAGTGTAGTGTAAAAAGTGTAGAAATAATAGTGACAATGACACACATATAACACACAAACAAAGTGTTTTTATTATTATATGACTCTAAGAAAGTGAATCGGACTTGTGTAAAGTGCAATAAACACTATTCTAAGTTTTAAAATATTTATCACGTAAAAAATTAAGTTAAATTTAAATTGCTTATTAGTCTATTGTAATTGATTAGTAGGAACCTGGTTCTTTCTAATAAAGCATTAAAAAAATATGCAGTGGAGGTTGCGTATATTATCATAATCGAGTTTTGTAATACATTCGAAGGTGATAATACAATACCTACATAATAATAATGCGCATTGAAGCTCGTCGATGTATCGAATGACGGTTTTCCTTTCGGTTATTTAATACCTGATATTGATATGGTACCGAAGGTTTAGCTTAGTTGACACTTTGTCATTGGTCTATAAACAGTTCCGACTCATTGTGGATTTGCAATATGTAATAAAAAAAAACAAAAATCTGGCACCTGACGTGGTCAGCGCCTTCACGTGGAAGTGTTCAAGACTTCTAAACCCGGTGTCTAGACTAACAACGCGTATCGCAAAGGCCGGTCAGGGAATGTGCGCGAGCCTCACCGTCGCGGCCGGCCGTCCGGGCGAACGGGAGTCGGCGCACGCTACAAGCCAGCCGGTTTAACATCGTTAAACTATACCGTGAAATGCGTGACGTTTTCTTACTAAACAGATACGACTGCATTGAGCAGCGATCAATGCCCAGTAAGTTTCGACACAGCAGAAGACGTACACTTCCATCGGTTCAGTATGGCTGTTTCCTTATATACTAAGCACTGTGAAAATCATAGTAGCGCGATTCAGGCTTTTTGGTTGAATTGATATGTTAGAGGACACTATAGCTAACGTAATAAGTAACTTGCGTAGATATCATAATTTTGGCATAAACTAAAAAAAAAAAACTATATTTTTTGTGTAATTCTTTCTAAATCGCATTAAATTTGGTCTACGTTTTGCGAAATGCATAATAACGCCATCTATTGCGCTGCTTTATCACTTTGTTAAAGCCTTTTAGGTTCAAAATAAGTTTGTACTTTGTCCATCTTTTATCCTTCCTTTAGAAGTTTTCGTTGCTTCTCGTTGCTTAATTATGGTGTATGTTAAAATGAACAGATAATAAGATGAGGTAAAAAAGTTTTTTTTTCAATGTGGAAATGCAGTTTTTAACATATCGCTGTTTGAATACTTAAATAGTACTTCATTGCATCATACATGTGTTGCAGTGATGTCATTGCCCTCGCCTTTATCCTTGATATAATTTTGTTTTGATCTCCACATGTGATAGTGGATGCTAAACAAAATATATTTCGGTTAATCGAGCTGATTCTTCCTTTACCACTTTCTTTTTAACATAGTTTTTTGACCTAGGTAGGTACTAAAAAGTCTAATTCCAAAAAAACATACTGTATACGATTTTTTTTTAAATTGTGTTTTCATTTTTGGACTCGTTCCTGAATCCTGACCGATTGTCCCGAGAAGACAAAACACAAAGAAATTTGAAAAAGTATGGAGGAGACCTTTGCCCAGCAGTGGGACAACAAAAGTGAATAATAAAAAAAAACTTTTCTTATAAAATCCTGTTTAATGTTTCAGAGGCAGGCGGTACGGGTGGTTCGGCGACGACGGGGCCAGGACGAGCGGCCCGCGCCCGAGCCCTGGAACTGGCACAGCAACTGGCCAGCTCGCTCCAACACGCAGTGCCTCCGCCCCCACGACCTGACTTCACGACAGCCAGTGCCATACTGCGGTGGCTCCAACAGAACAACAACTCTGTCGCCCTAGTAAGTAGTAGTAGTATCGTACTATTTTCTTTATTCTACCGATAAGAAGTTACTTACTTAGCTTTGTTTACTTTAGAATTTCTCCGCAGTCGAAATGGAGCTGTGACTATTATCTGTAGTAAGAAACAAGGTTGTGAATTTGTGATAAATATCACTGATTAATATGCAAGTAATTTAATTGTGAGTAGACTCATTGGTAGGAAGTGATTTAGTCATTCCCCCATTCAATTAAAATACAATCACCGAAGAGTCATCAGACCATATCGGATATATCAATTAATATAGTTCAGATAAAAATGAAACAAAGAGAGATAGCAAAAAAAAATACTACAAAATATAATATATCCTTTTCGCTTATTTATTTTAAAACATTTTTTTTAAAGCTGGAACCTGATGGCTATTATTTTAGTAAAAGATTAGTGTTACTAGATGTTCCAAGACATCCACAAACGGAATTCAATTCACCTCGTAGATAAGCTTCTGTCTCGGCAAACAACGTGCACGGCAACGTAACAGCTTCCACATTGTGTATGCTCAACAAGTCTGCAAGAACCTTATTATGTTTAGAAAACGGCAAGTAGAGTAAAGTCTGCAATTTATAACATTTTAAAAGGTTAGTAGCAATCTGAAAATACTATAAATTGCAATGAAAATATGACTCTATCAACATCAAGAACAGACTTTACTTCTTACCAAATTGCTGTAATTATTTGTTTTCTTATTAAACACATACCTATGTAGTTTTTTTTTATTCAGCCAATTGTAAAATTTCTTACCAAGAAGACAATTGTAAAAAGTAATTAATTAAGTACAAAAAATAAACAACCGACTTAAAAAAAAAGACAATACGAAGTGAACAATAACTTTAATTTCGAAAGTGTTTTATTTTTTTTTTTTGACTTCCGAAATTAAAGTTTTTTTGGAAGTCGTTTGTTTTTTTTATGTAAAAAGTTTTTTTTCCGTTTTTAGTTATGGTACCCTCCCTACACAAATTCAAATACGACTTCCTGCAATGTAATTAACAGTGACAGGAACTTATCATAGCATAGACTAAGTGGGAACAATACGTATTATTGAAGCTAACTCAAAACCTATCCAAGCAAAGTTAATAAAATTTATACGGGACCACCTTTCAAACAAAAAACAAATTTTCAAAATCGGCCCACAATTGACGGAGAAATCAGAGGACGTACAAAAAAATATACATATGCTACGTACATAGTACCTCCCCCGTTTTGGAAGTCGGTTAAAAAGTTAAAAAAACCCGACTGCAAAAACATAACTGAAAAGAGAAAAACAAGCATTATATTATAATCTATAGAGTTTTGGTATCGCAGGCGGGGCTAAACAAATGTTACTCCATATTTCTGGGTAACAATAGACTCCATAGTAATTATTAGGCACACAATTTGAATAACAATACAAACATACACAACAATCAATTAAATTAAACTTATTAATTCACATTATTGTTAATAAAATAATGTTTGTTTTTCTTGATTCAGTTACCTGTGTTTTTGCATTCGGGTTTTTTAGTTTTTTTACTTGCCTACTTTTTTATTTTCAGCTTTTTAGTTTTTTATAATTTCTCATTCCAAATTACATTTAAACATATCATTTGTATATATTTTTGTAACCATCTTTTGACACCCCATCCGATAGTATGGGAGATTAAAAAATATATATGTATATACCCAGTAACACTCGCGCAATAAAGACGAGTCTAACGACAAATATCATTCGTGAAAATCGGTTCAACGTTTTAGTAGTTACGAGGGAACATAGAGACGGACACACATACATACGTACTTCAAACACATAACCCTCTTTTTTTGGCTTCGCCGCAGTCAGCTAAAAAACATGAAATGCCACTTGTAAAGCAAAAGTATTTCTTAATAACAATATTCTAGTACCTACCGACCTACCTAATTACAGAAATTGATCCTTAATAAACACATGTTCGCAAACAAACCTCAACCCCCTTTTGATCCGCTCAGAAACGGAGTTAAGAAAATCTATTCACATATAGTGCAGATCTACCCCTTCTTAGGAATGTAATAACAAATCTTTCTCATGTTCCCTCAGTTTAGATTGTGCTTGTCTTCTAGTCAGTAGGTCAATCAGTTGGCCACAAAATTGTTCCAATAATGTAATAATCGTTCAAAATCAAGGACAACATTGAACAGTTTTTAAAATTCTGCGTACCTACTCAGCATTTCGACCCGGTGCTCGCTTGAGCAAGTCTTGGTTACGCTTACGTTAAAACTCCGACGGTCATAAAAGCCTTTGGAAGCTGTGTGCAGAAGGGAACTAATTGCACACCCATGGTACGTTTGCTCGCTGACGTGAATACATTCGCAACAAGCGTACATATAGTAAGTACTACTTCGCTCCCGACTCTGTCTTTACATTTTCAGGCACGTCATTAAACAATGCCGTCACAAGCGAAGCTACTTAAGCGTGTTAATAAAATTTAGGAAAACAGTTTGTTTGCCAATCGTTTTTCGTCCTAAACAAACATTTGCTATTGAAAGCTATGGAGAATTTGCGTGCTTATAATGAAACGTTGAATATTCAACTGACGGTATATGCGCTAACTAGGTTACCTGTCGCAGGGACTCCTCTCAAGTGGAAGTTGGAGCTGAAGTTAACCACCGATTCAATTAATCCGATTTCCAATTATACGCGGGTCCTGCGTTATGCACTATAATTGATTTTTCTCTACCTACATTTTTCCCATTAATGAACAATTATATTAGCAAGCTTCCATGAATATTACCAACGTATAATATTGCTCGCGCCGGTCCCTACTTCTCAAGCTCTTTGTTCATTTTAATTTAATTGTGAATTCTAATTAAATTTTGCTTTTATTATATTCAAAAGCAAGTCCTAGTTGCAAAAATGCGAGGTATCTCTTCTCTGTCTTCATAAGGCGAAAGAAATAAGGAACGTTAGCGCTACAAGTATGCATGTCGCACGCGGTGGTCTGCAAAACTCCTAAGTGAGAGGCAGAGGTGTACTCTTAGAACACCAACATTTAGCCACCCATGTAGGTAATGGACGAGTATTTTAACACACCTAAAACACCTTACCGCATCTTATTTCGTACTAACCTACATTCCCTTCCCAAGAAGTCGTTTACCGTAATTTAAGCATTGGCTAAGCCGTCCAAAGTTGCCTTTTTCTTGAAAAAGTTTTACAATCTTGATATTTTCGCAATATCATCAGCCTGAAAGGCATATATTTCTGAACAAAAGCCTCTTAAATACCCGCTACAATAAATGGAGCTGTGCAATATGGATTAGAATTATCTGAAAGACTTACAAAGGATAGCTCATACAACTTTTTGAATTAATGGAAGTAGAAGAAGAATGCTTGTTTGAATAAGTTCTGTTAGGTAATAGCTTCGGGCTACTTAGCATTTCATCCGAGTATTTTTCCTTTATTATTTGAACTTTCCCATAACATTACACTGCAGAGGTGTACCTATAGAACTCCCACATTTAGCCACCCATGGAGACGATTCTTTTCTAAACACCTTACCGTATCATTAGCATTTTCAGTGTGTTTCGCACTAACCTACATCCCTTTCACAGTCGATTACCACTGTAAACAAACAACAATTGTATAGCTATCGATCCCTTATCAGCGTGTGCATGAGCCCTGTCGCTCCCTAACAACGGGCTGCTCCCGTCGCCACAGCTTGTCGGTAGCTGTCTGTCTGTGACTACCCAAGTGGCTTTCAGCTCAATGAACACGCCGTGACGCAGGGCTCGTTATTACGTGTCGGATCGCACAGTTTAACACTCTATTTTAGAGTGATTATGATCACGGTTATGTGGTTCACTTCAATGATGCTATTATACTGCCAACTTTGACTAAACCTATCTTATATTGTTCTAGCTTCCGCCAGCGGCTTCGCCCGCGTGATATCTTTATAAATTATAGCCTAATGTTACTAGGTGATTATATAGTATTCTACTGGTGAAAGAATGTTTAAAATGTCCAGTAGTTTTTGAGTTTATTCATTAAAAACAAACAAACACAAAAAAATAAATATTTTCTCTTTATAACATTAGTTTAGATTATTTTACACCATGGTATGTTTTAGATACTTTTTTATTATGACCACCTGCTGCAACAAACAACAATTAAAAAAGTAGATTGTTTTTACCAAGTTGTTTACTATAAAAAAAAACTGTAAAATTACCAGAACGGAGACAAAAATAGCGTATAACTTTGTCAGTTTTCATTAGGTACTTCTTTTTTTCTCTTTTTGACTAGCACTCTTTTTAATTAAAATGTTCTTTATTTTTCTCTCTAACATAAAATGACGTAAGAATACAATTTTACAGATTTTATTCATATTGCCTTCTTTGGTTACCTATCAATCAACCGGCACAATTTTACCGCATGTTGTGGGAAAATGGATTGGTATCTTTATGGTCCCGATAACCAACGAATTGGTTACTGTTTGTTGATTAAGTGAGCTACATTTTTTAAACTTTGTAACAACATGGTCAATGCACCGATCATATATGCCGACAAATTGGACCGACTGTATCTGCTTTCCGAAAACGTACAAAATTGCATTTCCATGTAAATGAACCTACAGGCTTATTATTCCCAGTCAAATTATTCCAATAATTCGATATTCGTAAATGAACACTGGGCTACGAGGTGACATGTATGCCATGAATGCGCTGTTTACTGACCAGCATTGAACCTCGTGGATGAATGGTTCTCATAAGCCGGGTGCACCACTTAGGCATTCATTGCCGGCTGCCTCCCTCATAGCATACGGGGTAACTAACCTCGCTTGTACGCTGCATGCTCTGTTAATACTAAAGCAGTATAGCATATTATAAAACAGTCCGAAAGCCTCGGATAGTTCGTGTATAACTTTGCGGAAACCGAATACCAATATGGAGCTTATCTGGGCTTCCTATCAAACTATAACAATCGATTTTAATCTAGTGTGTTGTATCCACAAAGGGAATATTATAATGTTATCTGACAACTGTTATATGCCTTGGAGTAGCTTACTAGTTAGCAAGTTGCGGTGCTACTGTCGAAGTATTTAACTGTGATGTCGCACCAAGTTGTGCTCATCCGGTAAGACAAAATGAGTTTAAACTTAAAGATAAGTGAATTGAAACCGTTCAGTTACAATATCCTATATATTTAATCATTTGGTTTTCAGAAACATGTTTTGTTCAAAAGACCATTGGCGCTTCATTGTGCGTGTCGGACCACGCACAATGAAGGGTTCCGTAGTTGGGATGAATTCATCCCAAGAACTAACTTAACGTTGTAGTTGAAAAACATGTTCTTCCATACGGAATGTATGGGGGAGAAAATGTTCTTGCAACTGCAAATGTAGGTTGGTCGATTATTACTTAACTTATAGAGCCTAGTTAGCTGTGATAGTTTTCCTTTTAAATTCGTTATATAAACTACTGCCGTGAATTTTTTCACATATCCAAAACCAACCATTTAGCTGACAGGGACACACACACACACACTTGACTCTAACAAACATTTGTACTTTAAAGCTTAATATTTCGCAAACGGATCCTAGAATCCAAAAAACCGGCCAAGTGCGTGTCGAACTACGCACAATGAAGGGTTCCGTAGTTAGGATGAATTTATCCCAAGAACAAACTTAACATTGTAGTTGAAAAACATGTTCTCCCATACAATCCAACTGTAAATGTTTGTGCGCACAATATTGAGAGATTTACCATGTTATTTTATGACCATAGACTTCTTACAGGTTTTCCTGTAATCTATGAGCAAATAATTTTAAAAATTTTAGACTTAGTAGTTTCGGAGATAGGGCGGGGGAGGGATGGTAACATTTTATCAATTTTCTTAAATATCTTCATTTTAAAATGATGAAAAAATAATTGAAATCCTCGCAATAAGCCTTTTTATTTGATATGTCACACGGTGCAGTTTGCAAATATTTTTTTTTATTTTCTTTTTTGCCCCCTGAAAGTGACCCCCATATTCAAAATTCATTTATTTATTTAATACATATGTGTACCAAATTTCAACTTATTGGTCCATTAGATTCGGAGCAAATTGGTTGTGACAGACAGACAGATAGTGTTTCTAGTACTAAGAGTCTCTGAGCTAAACCGCGGACGGACAGACAGACGGACGGACGGACATGGCGAAACTATAAGGGTTCCTTATTGACTACGAAACCCTAAAAAGGAAAAATAATAATTATGTGTGCTGTAAAAAACAAAACACTTTTACGAAGACATGTGGCAAGAACTCCTTTGTTCAGAGATTGCACATATTCGACTATAAGTACATATAAATTTAATTTATTCTTAGCTGCTGTTATTACTTACTTTGTAAACTGAAGGGAGAAATTACCCGTTTAATTTAATAAAGAGTTAACGGCTAGGTAATCGGACCACTGATGTTCAATATACAGCTGAAATCACTTGTTTTCATATTCAGGTTCTCAACTTTGTTTATGCTGTTCGAAGCTCTATACAGATATTAGTAATTTTATGGATTATTAATGGAAGTGCATGAACTTGAATCCTATACTTATTGAAATGTTTGTATTATAGAGTTGTCCCGCCATTGTAATAAATAACAAAGGTCATTGTTTGATCTGACTACATTTATTTAGCTGGTTATTGTCAGCCTAGATTTCTCTCGGGAATAGGTCATAATTAGGAACGGCCCTTAAGAACTAGGTTAGTGAAGTTTGTTGTTACGTTATAACTTTGACGTGGAAGTTGTATTTGGTTAATTTCGTGTGATCACAGCCCTGTGCATTGTAAAATATTTAACATTAATTTCATAAGGTACGAAGCTCTCGCCGCAGACTAGTTCCAGGTGAACGCGCGTTCCATTAGCGCTAATTAGAATTTCTCCAAGCCTCCTGCCCCCACACTGGGGAGCCGTGGTTCACGCCTCTTATCTATACCAATAATAAAATCGTTCCAAGTTAACGATTCGTACGTGAAACTGGGAGAATTTTCAAGTAGTCTCATTGGCCTATTTAAAATTGACGGCACCAAAACCGATTTTATTATACATTTCTTGTTCCATTATGCCGGCGGAAGCTGTGCGATACTCTCTTTGATTGACTACGAAGCTTAGAGGCTGTAATACGGCAAAGCTTATTATTTATTGGAAATAACATATATTCCGTATTTTGTACGGAAACGGAATGAATCTGCGGGGAAAAGTTGTATGAGTAGAATATAATTAATGTATCAAAACTTTAATTGCCTGGAGAGCCATAGTGTAGTTAGTTTAAGACGACGTCGTATGGATTAAGTTCTTATTGAGCTTATGGGCTAGTACTTGCCTAAATGGATTTTTTTTGGCATTGTCTTTTGTATGACTTCATAAAATAAATACCATGCCAGTGTATTGAGATGTTATTTGTGGCGCTTGATAAATTTTTTTTTAGCGAATTTTGATTGAGGAAAATCTTCTGAGGGTTCGCGTCACCGACATGCTAATGTTACCAGTACCTATCATGTAGCTATGAGTATGACGGGTTGCGCTTGTTGTTGCTCGGAGTGCCGGTAGATGTGAAAACCAGACTATAAATAATGTTAATTTACAAATTATGAAATTTTAATTTTAGATACATAAAACAACTAATATGAAAATTAATAAAAAAAAAAACTGTTATTTCATTGTTTTCAGTTTTCACTTATATCGGTAGTCCCCAAGCTTACTTACTTTTTTATTAGGTGCAGAAATTGGTAAAACGTAACTTTTTAATTTACAAGATGGGATCGACATCAACAGTATTTCAATTAAAATGTCGGACACTCGGCTCGGCGCTTGATCGGAAAACTTAAGCGGGGAGCGCAAAACGAATTTATTTCTGCTAAATAATAGGTTATAAATTGAGACCTCGATACCTACAGGCCAACACGTTAACATCAACATGACATTGTAGTATCATATTGGTACATAGACCGTTGTTTTGTGTCATAGTGGTTTGTGTGTCCGCAGCACTATGTGTCCCTGCCTCAATGTTTAATATAGTGTAATCGCGTCCGTCGACGTTGTTCGTACTACGCTTGTGTCATGTCGAACATTGATTGCACTAGACGTACTCATGTACATAAAAGTTATTAAAAGATTCAGTTATTAATAAAAATGAAACTGTGTGTAAACGTTCTGGGTTACTATACGTTTATGTTTAAGAGATGTGTGCACACATCTCTTAATCATCTTTCTACCAAGTTAGAGGGCCTTCTACAAAAATGTGTATATAATGTGTATACAACTACATGTTAATACCATACATGGCCCATGACCATGTTGTTACCCTGTGTTAATATTCCTCAATTTCTCGTAATTGCACCTACCACTATTTGTCTCTGCCACACCCAAAGGTTGACTGGTAGAAAATGCCTATGGCATTACGTCCGCCTCTGTACATTTCTGTGCTTGAACTATTCAATAATAATAATGTTGTTAGGCGGTTGGATCAAGGGCCTGATTCAGAAGGCAGTACTCCTCGATACGGCTCGCATTGTGAGGAGGTTCCTGTCTTTGCAGCCCTAACCACCGGTAGCTTGGACCTTGCTCCCGACACCGGCGGAACACTATTTTTAATTTTTTTAGATGTTTTTGTTTTTCTTTGTTTTTATAAAAATATTTAAAAATGTAAATTATATGTATACATATTAAATAAAGGAAATAATAATGTTAGTAACATAAAAAACATAAAACAGAAAGGTTGCATATGTACATAATACACGTTTGTATAAGCAATTTGGAGCAGCAGTGTGGCTAAGTACAACTAATATAAATAACAAATATAAAGGCCACAGTGCCCTGCCCTCGGCATTGGCCTCGTCAGCGCGACAGGCGTGAAAGTAGGCTTCGTCGTACATCCGATGCCTGTCACCCGTTTCCGCTGAACAGTATTCTGGAATCGACCCGTCCTGAGTGAATCAGATAGCAAATCTTTTAATGAATTATTCCTTAACCTATAGGAGGGGCTCATGGCTAAGTAATAATAACCCGTGGATGTGTGACCATCTTAACATACTGCGACCCCTCCGTGCCTCGGAAAGCACGTTAAGCCGTTGGTCCCGGCTGTCATTCTTGGATCTTTGACAGTCGTTACGGGTCGTCAGAAGCCCGAAAGTCTGACAACCAGTGTTACTAAGGGATATACCTAGTGTTACCTAACTGGGTTGTGGTGGTCAGATAGGCAGTCGCTCCATGTAAAAAAATAGTGGTAGATATTCAGCTGCATCCGGGTAGACTGGAAGCCGACCCCAACTAGTTGGGAAAGGGCTAGGCAGATAGATTCCTTAACCTGTAACTATTTCCTAGTTTTTTTCCAGTAGGTATCAGAAAGCCAAAACTGAGTCGCACAAGCATCCAATATTCATATTTTTTAGTCTTTGTCAGTTTTCCCAAGGAAACAATGCTGTAGCAATTTCAGAGGAAATGGAATGTGAAATGTTATTGCATACTCTGATTCCCGATCCCGTTCAATTTGTTTCCAAGCGTCAATGTTGGTATTTCGGCTTGGGTGCCATAATTAAAACCCCTTCAAATCGGTTTGGATTTAACTGGCCCAATTTGGCTTACTTCACGGATGTACTGTCTATAAGCAGCTACTGTTTGGCTACTGTAAACTCATTTCGTTCTTAAAACTATTTGTAAGCGAGGTTCAAAACTCGTCTACCTAGAGAGCTACAATGCAATCGTCTGGAAAGTTAGCAGTAACATTTTTTATTCATTTTTGAAGAAGCTACATAAATCGCTGTATGAAAAGCTTTCTCGTTACTTGGGTAGTAGTTATGTAAATTTGAAGGAGCTTGAACCGACAACTTTTACGTTGTCTTCAACTTCGAGATACGATCGGATTTCGTTTTTAATTAATGGATATCTGATTTTATAATTTTGTCTGTGGATTAGATGGATCTTAAGGAGATAATACTGTCTTTGAAAGGTTCTTTGTTTAAACAAGTTCCAAACACAACATATTCCCCTAAAATAAGTACGTTTCAACATGACTATACGTAAAAAGTGGTATGTTTCCTTGCGCTGTCATCGACATAGGCTGTTTACGAGCTGGCTCAGCGAATTCGCCTGTGCAAAGAGTAATTTAAAATTCAGAGCGCCTCAGTCGCGTCGGGTCGGTCATTATTGCCTCATTGTTATACATGTTGTGCGTTATGTTGTTTTTTAAAACTATTTTGTTGCTTATGGTCTGTTTGTTGTAAATATGTTGTGTGAATTAAAACTCTCTGTGTTCTGTTCCGATGTGTAATCCTAGCTGGTAATTTTAACTTTTGGTCCTTGGAGACATAAATCCGTCGGCTATAGAAAGGCGTCGACAATCTAATTGTTTTAATGAAATTTTCCTATATACGTAAGCCTTCGCCCACGCTCAGTAAGTGTCATGTTGTACGAATGTGTGTAATATTCTATGTTATGGGGTTTGGTTTCCGCACTCAGTCCGTCAGATGGACCATTGTGCGTGGGCCATAGCGGCCGTTGTGTGTAATATTATTTGATGCTGAAATAAGTCAATCATCCTGAAGAACATTTTCACTATTATTGCATGAAATAAGCGAAATAGGCTTACAAAACGCTGGCGTGATGACTTAGGCCCGTATTACAAAATTTCAGTCAAGACTCAAGCGTTACTTAAAACTAGTTTCAACCAATCGAAAGGATTTAAACGAGTTTTAAGTAATGCTTGAGTTTTGAGTGAGGTTCTGTAATACGTGGCTTGGAAACATTTATGGGAGATTGGCTGGAGAAGGCAACACACAGGGATGATTGCAAAGCTGTTCCCAGCAGTGGGCTAATACTGGTCGAAAATAATTACACATAATCATAATACTAAGTAATATTATAAACGCGAATGTGAGTTTGGTTGTTTCTTACGCTTTCACGCTAAAACGACTGAACACATTTGGATGAAATTTGGCACATGGGTAGACCATGACCTGGTTTAGGACATAGGATACCTTTTATCCCGAAATTCCACGGGGTCGAGACTTACGCGGGTGAAACCGCGGGGCGCAGCCAGTAAACATATAAAAGCTACGGAACGTGTACCTTACCTACATCGCAAAACATTGACACCGTTAACAATTAGATTTCCAAGCACATTTCTGAATCAACTTGGAATGATCATTGACATTGAAGCAAGGCTCACTCTACGCATTTTACGCTGAAGAGTCGCTTAGCATTTGTAAATACATTCTATACAGGTCAAGTACTTACTGAGCATTCTAAAGTTGAGTCCCAGAGTAGGTACTGGGTCAAGTGCATTCTGTGTGCTATGTGGAGCCAAACTCATGCGTCTAGTGACTAAACGCATGTTTGTGACAGATGCGTGCGGACATAAGTTGGCAGCTCATTTATTATAAGACATCTTGAATTGAATTCAAATCGGTCCAAATCATTTGAATAATATAAGTTAGTGTTTGGATGAAGTATTCCCGTTTGGGTTTCAATATAATAGCTTGGTGCTCAATGGGGAACAATAAAAAATATTCTTAATTATTTATTATTATATCAGCGTGTCCAAGGAAATCAAAATGAGAATTAGTTAGGGTGCGGTTTGTTTCGAAATGCCAAGAAGAAGATAGCGTATCTACCACAAGGTTATAAATCAGCAACTATGAAAGTCACTCACAAAAGCTAGTCTAGTTTGAATTAAAATGTAGAGATCCAAGTATAAAAAATAATATTACGAGACGGCCGATAACATCTGACGCACTTAGCGTCAGATGTTATCGGCCGACTTAATAAAAGCCAGTTAGAGTAATTATATTTTTATTGGATGAAGGCACAGCCATTTCTAATTTACAACCAACAACGATAATAATACTTATTTAAACACCTTCTGTACTTTTATTGTGGTTGTTTATTAGAATCCATAGCTAAGAGAAAATTAATTATACAAAATAGTTTAAGCTAATTTTATGTATTCTTACGACATCAAAAACCTATAAAAATTGGCGTCTGCAATGACGCGCCCCACTACCGCATTTTACGCACACGGCGCCGCGGCGTGTACCTACGTAAAATGCGGTGGTGGGGCGCGTCACTTCAGACTGGACAAGCTATAACTGTAGTGCATTTTCAGCTCTTCTATTGCAAAAGCACACAGTGAAACCAATTTCGCTTTAAAATTGATTTACTAATGGATGTTGAATTTATTAATGTACTTAACGAGAAAACCAGTATTCAATTCATCAATACCACATAAATAAGAAAGATCTGTGATCAATACCATATATCCCTGAAAATAAAGAGCAAGCTTTAAAAGTCAGCCTTTACAGACAGTCTATTTATCAATGCAAAAGATAAGTGGTATACTCGTATATGCCTTTGTCACAGACTCACAGCTGTTCCATTCATCATGTTTTACATAATAAGAGCAAAATATATCAATGTTGGGTACTTGCTTGCGATGTTGTTTCTCAACGCACTTCCGTGGCTGCGTTTGTAAACTTTTTATTTATGGATATGGCGTCCCGAAAAACTCGATTAAATATTTTTAATTTAACTTTTTGGGTAATGGCGTCAATTTTAATACCTTGGGCTTAGGTGGGGATGAAGGGATTTTATTTTGAACTAGCTTTTACTCGCTGCTTCGCCCGCGTTGATGTCGGAAAATATCCCATGGGAATGTACGACCTGGATTACAACCCCCAGGTTGCCAGCTCATTCAGCAGAGTTAATATGATACGTGGTGGCTCTCTAATAATTGTTCGTAACAATATGAAATTTAAAGAACGTAAGCATATTGTGAGCCTCTCTGTTGAGCCAGTTATTGAAATAGCTAGCATTGAGCTTGAGCAGTTCATTGTAATGAGCCCCATGTGCTTCATATGATATTTTTGAGAAATATATGGAAGAAGTATTATTAAAGACTTGTAACAGTAATAAAACAGTTGTTTTCAGTGGAGATTTAAACATTAATATACTGGTAAAATCTGCTATAGTAAATAAACTTATAACTTTATTAAAGTCATATAATTTGTACAATACATTCTTTGAGCCGACTAGAATAACTGCCACTGGTGCTACCCGTATTGACAATATTTTTACAAACTTAAGATCTTCTATTATTCTAGCCAGTTAATTATAAATGAGTTGGTCTCTGATCACTGTGGTCAGTTAGTCACTTTCCCTCAGAAAACAGTCAGAGCTCAAAGAAAACTTGTGAGTTTTGAAATTCAAAAAAATAAATATTCTGACTGTAGCCTCACAAATATATTTGAAAACCTATTGTATGTACACAAAAATATATCAAATTTTAAGAAAATGTCCGATATTCATAGTTTAAATACCAGTAATACAATACAACTTTGCTGTACATCGCACTCGTCTCCACAGAGTAGGCAACTCGTTCATGGGTCAATGTATACGCTCTTACAACAAACTTCCCATTAACATTCGAAACTTACCCATTAAACGATTTAAAAGCTGTATTAATACTAAACTTTGTAAAAAGGGTACTATAAAATTTCTGGTTATTTAGAACATAAAAAAGCTTGGGATTCAGCTGCCCGTTCTGCTAAGCCTTGTGATAAAGCCATAAAACTTGACATTATAATTAGTAAAATCATCAATATATACTAGTTTTATATACTTAAACATTGACATTATTGATTTATTTAACAGTTTATGTACACACATAAAAACAGACAAGAAGAAAGGAACAGAAAAATACGTACAGACGCCAGCACATCAACCTACTACAATCTATAAAATTTCTTTAATAGATTTTCAACTTTATTACTAAGGTATAAGGTTTGAATTTCATAAGGTTTCAATTCAAATTTGATTGGGAAAATTTGACAGTTTCGGGTAGGTTGACCTGCTGGCGTCTGTACATAAAATAAAAACTTAACTATTCACTAATTTAAAAATAAATAATATAAATAAATAAATAAATTCTTTATTGCCATAAAAACAGGTTACAGTTTTGTGAGACCCTGGCTCAAGAGCTAGGTTGGAGTACCTGTATTTCAGGAGCCAGTGACTTCTTCCATTTCGGTTACAATTGGGCAAGTTTTTTATGCAGCAAAAGGTTACAAAATAATATTACTTAAAGTTAAGTTTATAAGTTAACATTAACATTACATCCACATTACATTTAATTATACACTAGAAATAGAACTATTCAATTAAATAAATAAATTATTAATTAGCAAAAGCAAATTAATTATCAGCAAATGAAATAATCATATTAAATCTAAAACAATATTGGAATAAAATCAGGATATAACAAATTTAGTTTAAAAATTGAATAAAAATATAAAAAATAAAATAAAAAAATAAAAACAAAAACAATATTAATTTTAAAATAAAGATTGTAGTAAAATAAAATTAGAGCAAATTACAATACAGCCAGGATGAAACAAAATTAGATCAGAAATAGTGGGTGCAGGTATGTGAATGTGTGTGTGTGAGGGCGTGGGGGTGTGTGGGGGTGTGTGTGTGTATGGGTGTGTGTGAATACCATTAATTTGTGTCCTTATATATTTATGTTGATTGCAATAAATTTTCAGTTGCGTTGTAGTCCTGTGTCAGTAGCCAGATTTTAACCTTCTTTTTTGTTTCACGTGTCGTAAGGGGATTTATGTTCAGGATTTTGTTTACCTTATTATAAAGAAAAGTGGCAAGATATACCCGCTGTCGCCTAGCGGACGCCGTGTGACAGCGTATAGGTAAGCAAACGTTTTGTATAGTGCGCTTCTTATTACTTTGTGGATTATAAGGTGTAATACTGTGCTGCTTGTTAACAACTTGCAGAATATAATTCTGTCTTACGGTGAGTACTTCACACTTCTCGTATAAAACTTTGGTGGGAAATCTAAAGGGTCTGAAAGTCATGACTTTAAGTAGAGATCTTTGGGCCCTTTCCAGGTGAATCATAAAAGTCTTGCATCCACCACCCCACACAGTAACACAATATCCCACGACTGACTGCACGAGCGCAAAATAAACATACAATAAGAGAATATACTTACATAAATACTGCTAAAATAAATATCACTAAAATATATATACTTAATTATAATGTATTATATAATAATAAATACAAAATTTGCAACTATGACGAAGTGGAAAGATAGTGTTCTTTCACTCTTCTTTTAAAAACTACAACAGTTTGGCAATCCCTAATGTCAGGCGGAAGTGAATTCCACAACCGAACCGCGTGCACACTGAAGGAGTAGGAGTAGAAGTCGCTTGAGTGGACATTGTTGAATATTACATACAAAATGACATGATTACTTTGTAAAGTATTATATCATTTGAATTTTTCTTTCATTATTTTTTTCTTTCTCAGTTAGTTTTAATGATGTTCTGGGAGTTTGAGTAGTTTATGCGGCCTACCCAAATGTCCTTTCTTTGGTATTGTTCGTCGAGTTGAGCTCCTTAAGTTCTGAGTTTAGCTCCACGATTACTGACAAATGCTTGCACTGACTGGACAGGTCCACTCAAATCTGTGTGGTTTTTTTCTCAAAAGATCATTTCAGACACAAATCTACATGTTCCTCATATGGCCTGACCAAGATTATGTCTGGACTTTAAAAGAGTTTGTTTCGGCCTTTCTTCACAGAGTAGTCAGATAGGAAACGCCGAACTCATCTAGCAAAGGTCATTGGGCAAAATCTGACCCAGTTAACGATAGTTTTACTACAAAAACCAAATTAGTTTTAAATTGTTAAGTATTAACCTAAACTTAATTTTAGATAGTTTTTTTTTTTTTAACCATGGGAATAAAATGTGAAAGATGAATAAAAAATAGGTAATAACAGCTAAAACAATTTCAGTGAAGCATTCTATTAAATAAACAAAATAAACGTATACGAGTATTAGTATTATTTAGTATATTTTTTATCTTGGGCCCGACATCAAGAGCAAATGGATGCGCCTGCGGCGTTTTTAGACGATACAATTATTCCTGTAGACATTGATCATGTCGAATAAAACTTTAAAACTCTTCAATACTTGTTTTATTTTTACTTATTTTGTTTTTTAAATCTTGTTTACTATCAAGAAACCAATAAAAATGTGCTAAGATTTGTTATAATTAACCTTATTATTGTATTTTTTTTTATTTATGGTTTTTTCCCATGATCTGCGTTAATGCAACATATATATATTCGTAAACTAGAGACGTTTATCTAAACATCCTACCCTATTTTTTTTCTGTAGGCCGTGGGTATAGGTTCTATACTTAGTTGCCCAATGACCTTTTTTAATATTTTTTTTATATGATGTAAAAGTTATTCCAATATCCTATTTACAGAATAAACAATTTAATTTAATTTCACAAGAAAGCGATATGATGATCGCATACCTAATAGCCGAGGAAAAAGTAATTTGACTCCTGTTCTAGCGATTTTGTTACGCGTAATTTTGAATCTGTAATATCTTTTAAAGTATTTATTTAAATGGTATGTATGATTTCAAGGCATATTTTAATCTAAATTAAATGCCCAATTGAAATAACAGGTTTTATTGGATAGGGATTAATATTATACCGGTCAAAATAGCTTCGGAAAAAACAATGAAATTTTTATCAAATTCTGAAAGATAAAATGGTTACTGTGGGTCATCCTTAGAAGATAGATATAATTATACTAGCGCGGACTTTTTTGTTGAACTTTTTGACATGTAAAATCCTGTGGAACATTAGTTTTACGTATCTGTTACGGTTTACGCGGTGCACGCCAGCAAAGCTCCCAATCCGCATGATTGTTTTCCGTCCTTCAACAATCATCGTCGTATTTAAGCCACTTTACACCTTCCTCATGAATCACTCCGTCCATTGGTGAAAACCGATTGAAATTCCGTTTCGTACTTTGTAGGGTTCCGTTGTAAACAGGGAACCCTTATAGTTTCGCCATGTCCGTCTGTCTGTCCGTTTGTCCGTCTGTCCGCGGCTTAGCTCAGAGACTGTTAGTAGTGGAAAGCTGTAATTTGGCATGGGTATACATATTAATCACGCCGACAAAGTGGTAACATAAAATAAAGAAAAACATATTTTTTTGGGTATCTCCCCTAAATGTAAAGTGGGGATGTATTTTTTTTTCTCGTCTATCCCATGGTGTGGGGTGTCGTTAGAAAGGTCGTTCAAAAATATTGTGGGTGTGTCATTATTTAATTCAGGGATCCGTTTGCGAAATATTAAGCTTTAAAGTGCTAATTTTTGTTAAAGCTATGTGTGTCCCCACCGGCCAGCTAAATGGTTGTACATGTATTTGTGAAAAAAATCACAGCAGTAGTATATATAACGTAGTTAAAAGAAAAACTGTCTCAGCTAAGTAGGCTTTACAGGTTAACGAGTAATAATCATCCAACTTAAATTTGCAATTTGAGAAACATGTTCTCCTATACATTCCGCATTAGAATAGTTTTTCAACTACAATGTTAAGTTTGTTCTTGGGATAAATTCATCCAAACTACGGAACCCTTCAATATGCGTGGTCCGACACGCACTTGTCCGGTTTTTTTTTAGTTAATCGCGTTCAGATAGACATACTGACAGACGCGGCGGGGGGACTTTTTTATAATATGTAAGGACATGATCAAGTATAAAAATTAAAACATTTTGTAGTACGAACCATAATAAAACTGAGAACAAGTTTACGACCTTTAAAATATATAAAAAAACTCCGTATGTTTTACAGAATTATTGTTCTACAATCCGAGGTTTTTTTACAATAACAGCTACAAGCACATCATTATTATCCACCACAACGACCGTTAGAAGAACCGTTTTAAATGAGTAAACCTGAACAAAAACTCTACAATCCCTTGATTGCTCGTGTACTCGTAATTAAGAGTATAAAACTCTAATTATAACAGTTGAAAAACCCTTCAATTGAAGCCATAACGAAATCAACATTCTTTTTCACCTGTTCTGTGTACTAAGAAGTAGTTGTAAATTATGATAATCATATAACTATTACTTAGATTTTATCTACACTAGAATATATTCCAGGTACTTAATTATTAAGAGCTATGTAAATAGTAAGTTTATGGGTATTTAGATGTGTAATTTTAGATGCCAGGCTAAAGCCGGTATAACCTGTCCCACTGCCAAAATTGTAATTGTACTTACCCTTAGGATTCTGATAGGTAATGTATCCCTTTCTACTTGTATTTCTCTTTCAATTTGCTATTTTTGTCATCAATTTTTATCTTGCGAGATCTGACTGGTCCTAAGATTCGGAATTGAGGAGGGTTTTCTGCAAAGCATAAGATTGTTGCTTACACTCTTGAAATTGTTGGCCCTAATTCAGTAATGAGCGTGGGCATTAGGAAACATGTATGCTCGTTACACTAGCAGGCGTTATACCCGGCCCATGTAAACATGGATGCCGAATCGGTGGAAGTTTACGACCTGTTGAGATAAGTTGACGAGTGATCTGTAGTAAAATTCGACATTCTCTTCCTCAGATCACAGGCATGATGGCTATTCATGTTTTCTCATCTTAATTTATGGTTGCAGTGGGGAACGCAAGAAATTCCTGCCTATTCCCAAGTTGGTTCTTTTTGTGTTAGAGAATGTCTTAAAATAGTTATGGCGCGCTTCCGTACGATGGTTTATTTGCCCAATTTATAAACAATGGTGCGATTAACCCAGATATCTCTGTATCCCGCGGAAAACATTAGGTTTCTCTATTTCAACAGCCAATAATTAAGTAGCACAGTATATTATAGTAACAAGTGATATTTATAGTCACCCGCCCAAGAGTCCATTTGCCGCCCACCGGGCCGCTAGGGTGTCGACCCGCGTTTTGCACACTGGGTTTGTTATATTTTATTCTGGAAAAAAGGTAAAATATAACAATTCCTTTTTATTCCTCCTTTTATTTGTATAATTTACATTTCATCTCTTTTGTCATCTTTTTTTTTTACATCATCTAGAAAGTAAAAAAAAGTGCCGTTTTTAAAATTAATGCGACCATCTTTTGATTAATATTACGTCAGATAGGCAGTCGCTCCATGTAAAATACTGGTTAGACTGGAAGCCGACTCTTACATAGGAAAAAGCTAGGCAGATTGATTGATATATTTAAGTCATACTGAATATTGCTTAGGTAGGTACATACAATATTAAAATAAAGTACTTACTTATGATAGAGCTTATGATATTAGTAATAAAAAAAAGTATATATATAAAACATATACAAAAAGATTGTTGCTGTAGAATTTACATTGTAGTTAAAAGCTTAAAAATCAACCCAATATCGTAGCAATTTATCTTTTAATAAATATTGTTCATACACAGTATTTTTGCAGTGAACTGAAAATTCTGTCATAAATATTATTTTGTTCAGATAGCGCATGTTTCGCACCACTAATGACCCGAAGTGTTTACTTACGTAGTGATGTGACGAATTTTCAGCAGCAGTTTGTAGCATTCAGTCGTAACGTTAATAGTCGCCAGCCGTAGTTTTTAATTGTGAGTTAGCTATATTGTGATTTGTGAAACAGTGAAGTGTTTTTTTGTGAAACGTAAAAAAATTCGGCTCCTTTTTTTTCATATTTTAGCCTTCATTTCTTTGTAACATAAATATTAAACCGTGAGTACATATATTTCCTGTAAATAGGTAAAGTGAGTCATAGCATAACAGACAGGGCTAATCGATTGTATCTCAAAGTATAAAAGAAGGATAAAAGTGTCGTCGTCTCGCTACCCGGTCTCACTGCGGCAAGCAGTCAGTCGCTGTCAACTTCAGGCTAAGTTGCTATTAACTTTTATATTTTCTTTTTTGAACACACGCCACAACTCAGACTTCCACTGAACCGTTTACTAAGTTACAAAAGACGAGCTTGTTCAAACATTAACGGCTTGTACATTGAGACAACTATAAACAAACCAGTTAATTTTTATTATCTGAAAGCTATTTGAGCGCACATTTGCTTATACTTTTTCTTCAGTTTGAAACTCGTTATAAAGTAAATTTCAAGATATTTTATTACATTTAAAGCTATTAACTATAGTAGCTTAACTATAAATACGACCCCTACTTCTGGAGTGCTAAAGCCAACTAAAATATTATTTAAGATGAATGGGCAGCAATGGGTGGCAACATTCCCCTCTGAATAACGATATAGGCACTACGGTCATCAATTCATTGAAATGTCTCTTATTATCCCGCGAAATTCATATTTTCTTACGTTTTTTTGCAATTTGCAGATCAGTAAGTATCAGGCTGTATGTTGACCTAAATATGATACGCGACCGTATCAAATGTTTATTTCTAGAATTATTATCATAAAGAAAATTTGAATTTCGCGGGCTACCTTCATCATTTGATAAAAACTCGGCTTAGATTTTGTAATCTGGATTTTTAGAATAATCCTTTTGAGCTTAACGCAGCCAATTTATTCAATATCTTGGAAAAGCTGGTGTGAGTCTTACAAATAATTGATTTTGATATACAGGATTTTCTCATATATTCTCAAAAACAGGACCAAAGTAGCCCCCTATTAAAATCAATTGGACGATATTGTATCAGATATAGTTTCCATAATGTTATTGGCAGGCAACTCAATATCTGATATTGGAAAAGGATTCGACCCGCATTGCTTGGAACTGTAAAATATTTGAGGGTGCTTCGGTACTATTACTTAGCTACAGTTTACCACGAGGCTCGTCGTATTTTACTTCCCGGCGTTCTTACCTATATGTGATAGGATTGTGGAAAATATGAAATTCGAATGCCTCAGTTGTACGTACCCAGGGGAATTATTCAATGGCAGTATTCCGGAATCGTTTGAGAGTTGTTTGCTTCACTGAGCCCGTGTCACGAAGACATTCGGTGGGGACTGGTCTACGTTCTTTACAATTTATTGAATCTCAACTTGTGCGACCCTCAGTTTTGTGCTTTTCCTGTCAACCTTTCCTTATTGTGAATTCGTGAGTTCGTGACATTTTATTGTAGATAAGATTCTGTGGATTCTTCCTTAATTTAACCAATTCGAATTTGTGTATTTGACTGAAGATGGAAAATTGAATTTCAGTAGAGCTGCTCTACGTTAAGATAAATGAATTATTGATGTTCTGAAACTGAACACGCACGTAAACGATCATGTTTCATTATTAGACATTACATGATGTGTATCGCATACATAATATGGGATAATAATATGATACGAGTTTCTACCCCATTTGTAGCAATTACTCTTGCAGTTGCACGCATGATTTCATAGCGTTTCATCGCGAATTTTTTTATATATCTAGTATTATTTTCTAAGAATCATCGAAGTGATATGAAATAATAAGTCATTATTTACTTCGAAAGATATCTTAAAAGGTGCGTTAAACAGCCAAACTTTCCCCATCGAATTATTACAATGTTCATTTTCCTCTCCCTATGGCGTAAAACCAATAATAATAAGTAGGTATAGGGAACGTACCCCATTCTTAGTGAGAACGTCCCTGGATTTAATTTATTTAGTCGTTCATTGAATTTATCGTCCCATGTCCTGCACATCTTTTATAGTATTTTTATTTATCGCCTCTAATAAACCTAGTTTTCTTGAATCGATAACTGGTTACGCAGACTTGTGTTGAGTGAAGCAGTATTTGTGTTTTCTACAATTCAAATGCAGTAACATACTTACTATGCATTATAAATCACAGAATATTTTACATTGTTACTCCCAACATTTACTTATTTATGAATCATCACAGTTTCAGTTCAGTTGTTTATGTTGGTAACAACAATTGCTTCATGAACGCGAAAGTTTTCAACATGTGTCTATTTTTAGGGCTTCGGCACACGTGCTCACCCTCTGTGGAACATTTAAATGGGTCTTTTGTCGGATATTCTCAACGGAACAGCTGTCGAGTTATTTCCGACATGAGGGGAGTTATCTTATTTTCAAGATGAATTTAGTTGGGTGTTGTTGATAACATTTAATATAAAACCGGATAAATAATGAATGATGAATAACTTATGTTGTAAATAATTTAGTGTCGTTTGGGTATTTTAGTAAACATTTCATCTCATAAATTTTACCTATAAGTCGAGGAAGGCATGCTGTAATTGATTATTGTCGTTATGTGGAATTAATTCAGGAGCTTCGTTGTTTTTAAATTTAACTGTGTCCTCCTAACCTAGACTTAATTATCAGTATGTACTTTTAGCAAAGGATCTTTGTCTAGTGATCCCAGTGCTCGTACCATTCAATAAATAACAGAATGATTGTGAATAATATATCGTCTAAAATATCTGCTTATAACACGTACAGACACAGAGAGGACTGAGAGGAGCCAATATGAATTGTTTGGGTTCGTGTAAGGGCCGCTATGAATTTAATCTGGCAGAGACAAGCGCCCCGCCTTACTACCCACCGCAATTACCTTACAACCCCGATTTCACCGATGAACATGTTGAATATGATGAGTATGACACAGCGGTTCTTGATCCTGCTAACTTGTGGAGCACCTACTATGGCGAGTTTTACGCTGGAAATACTTTCGAAAACTATGACGAGTGGGGGCGAGCCCGCCGCTCCTTGTACGAAGGCGTCAACTGTATGCCGGTGAGTGCGCCAGCTTGTGTGCATCGCGTCGCACGCTGCCTACTACTATTACGCCTTGTTGCCGTGTGTTATGTGTGTACATAAACAAAATGCTGTATATACATTTCGTTTTAAAATTAACAGACAAAGCGTTTGCTGCTGACGTAAAAGAGAATGGGTTTGTTTACATAATGAAACCTTAATTTTTTCTTAAACCTAATAAAACTCGGATCAAAGCGAGAAGGGTGTCCAGAATGCATCAGGCGCATATACCGCGATCTATTTCCGGGCGCGGGCGTCGGCCCTATTCGTGTAAGCCTCGTTCATTTTGAACTAAAACATGCGCGAGCTCGGCCGCGGGGGCTCACTCGTGGCTGCAACCATCGCGGCATTACACAATCGAAACGTAGTCGAGGAAAAGCCTCGGCCGATCAAATCACGATCGACCTCCGCGGAGATTAGAAATGTTGCGCGTTCTATAAGAGAAGAAAATTTTGGTGAAACTCGCTCTCGCAGAGCGTCCGGCTGCAGCGAACGTCCTGTGTCCACCGCGTCTGAAGCCTCCGAACGTGACTCCGCTTCCGTGCAGTCCAGTGAGGAGCCGCCCCCACAGGAGAGTACGTAACACGCGATCTGCGGACGAGTCACTGACGTAGCATATTACTGGAACTTAGCCAAACTTTAAAATAGAGACACGTAGGTGACTCGTACCGAGCTTGTCGCGCAGTGTCGCATTAACGGAGCCTCATGTCCGACTGCGAATATCTGACGGAGCCCTTCGATGAGGAGCAGGAGCGCGCGGCGGCCGGCTTCGTGCACCCCGCCGTGCGCTCCTACATGTACTCCCCGATGGGTGAGTTGCCGTCGCTCATGAGGCTCCAACGCGTTTTATTTACTTCTCATCGCTTATCTCGTGACAGGCGGTGACTCGGACAGCCCTGATGAGGCCACAGTGAAATGCACGACGTGGCCAGACGGCGCTGTAGCCGCGGCTCGAATTGGCTCATCTGACACAGAATCCAGCTCCTCCAGCGGCGACGATTCTGATGAACAAGAGTACGAACCTCGAGGATGTGATGCAGAATACCACACACTGACGCCTAGCAGGCGTTTGGATAATTCCACTCGACGCGATGATGATTTTACGTGGATGCCTACCGGAAATATGGTGGACGAAGGCGACGATCATGTATCAGAACCGAGAGGAGATTATTCGGCAGCGAGTTTGGAAAGACGACGACGTGCGCCGGGCGACCGGCAAGATCGCGACCGCAAAACAAGGTCATCGTTGACATCCAAACCGCCACAACACCCGGCAAGCGTACGCGCGTCACCTCGACCGCGGCGTTCTCGGAATGAAGACACACCTCCAGAGCTACAGAGGCGATGGAACTCCTACGAGCAGTTCCGATGGCCTGAGGGCGGCTGGTGGCCTCCCATGTGTTGGTGTCATGGACCTCCGGTGCCGCCGCCGTGTTACATGCACGACAGAGCTTGGCCGTCCAACCCCTCGCTTCCGCCCATGCCCACACGAAGTTACAATAAGGTACGAGAACTGAGAGAGTAGACAAAAATTTAATTCAGACAATTGGAGAATTGAGCTAGGAAATTACTTAGAGCGTTAATAAACACGATCCGCTCGTATACAAATTACTACACCTCCTACTCGCCAGCTTGTGTCAATAAACCGAGGGTTTCGAGGAAAGGAATGTAAGAAATAGGTGCAGCGAGCGATCTCGTTCTAATTTAGTTCTATGGGTATAACACGTTTACAAATGTGCATAAATAATTGTTGTGAATGTGATTTTAACACAACGAGTTGTTACCCGGGATAATCAAATATTTTTTTAACGGTTACACTAACTTGTGTTGTTATAAATGCTCTGTAAAAATATGATCAGAATCATAAAGCAGAGCAGTAATTTAAATATTGTTTTTGCACGGCAGACTCTTGTGTTTTTTTAGAGCCTAGTATAACAGTGACTGTATTAGTGTGACGAAAATTACAGAACGATGCGGAGGACCGCGTTCGTCGGCTCGAGGCAGACAAGGAGAGCTTGCATCTTCAGGTGCAAGTGTTGTCGGAACAAATCGCTGCGCAGACTGAGAAGATGACGGACTTGGAGCGCGCTCTGCAGGACGCAAGGCAGAGGCTCGACGATGCTGAACAAAGGCTGCAGAAGGTAAAAACATTACAATATTTCAACTCCAGGATACAAAACAAAACGGCCCAAATTTTCAACCCGAATTCCAGGGCATGTTGAAAATACTAGGTTAACAACAAAATAACGTTACGTTGAAATTGGGTTTGTACTCGGCTTCGGGCTGGCTTCTACTTAAAAACGCGTGAAAATTTAACTGGGACAAGATTTAACACCTACACTTCTTGTTTTGCATGTCCTACAAAAAATACATGCTGATGTTTTATTGATCGCGTTTACTTATATGTTTTTTTGTTCCGGTATTTCGCAAAACCAAATAATCCAAAAATCCCTATCTCGTACTATTTAAGTTAGAAACTAGGCGCTACAAAGGTCACGTTAGTTCTAACAGACTTGCTTGTTTTACAACTCCGCTGTTCGCTTGTCTTGCTACTTTCCAAGTTTCGCGTTTGTCGCCTGTTATTTACTTTGAAACTTCACAATCTCATTTACTTCCTAAACATTACATAAAAGGCCTACAATAAATTGATTAATTTGAGTTACTGAAACAAGTCTTTGAGTGAACCGTACCTAGTTGGTTAGGGAACAGTGAGACATTGCTGGCTCGTTTGGATTTGCAGTTGAATTAATAAATATGATAGCAAGACGGTAAACTGTTTAACATTCAGCACGGCCTAGATCCCGGTGGAACGGGGCTATTGAATAATCATGATCGGTGTGGGCCGCACAATTTCTAGCGCGCGCCTCAGGCGGTGCCCGATCTCTTTATCGCATTCAGCTCCGCATGCCCGACACACAATCACTTGGAACAACAGATTAAGTAATAAGTCGTATCACAGGCCCCGAAAGTGGATACATGGGCTCGGCGACACCTTTTCCGTTCGAATACAGATAGAATGCGAGTTGCCACTTGTTAGTGCTGTCACGATTTTGTCGAATAGGGGTTAGTTAGCTGCCATGTACCTATTTGCGACGGACATTGTTAGCAGAGTTGTAATCCTAGGATTACCTTTGTTTTACCAAAGGCTAGCGATGCCCAAACCCGGTCGTATTCAATTAGGTTAATGAATGAAATCCTTTTCATTGTTTCATCTCAAAACAAACGATTTCTGGCTGGGCTTTTTTAACGAATCAAAAGTAATATTTTGCAGAATGACAATGAAGGTAAATTAAGTCGTGTGCAGTGAAATATATTTGGGAATATAGCCTTACCTACTACGCAAAATATAATGTTTATACACCGTATTTCTATGTATCATCGAAAAACGTAAATTTTCAACTGCGATACACCACTAAACCAGTAATTAGAGAGCTGGCCATCTGCTATTACGCGTGTTGGACTTTATCTATAGATTTATGTTATTTGCGATAATCGTATTACCGGAATTATAGGCTGTGTAGGTACTACATTAATAATAGTTAAATATAGAAACCGGTTAGTTGAGTTCTTTATGCGGACTACCCAAATGATCTTTCTTTGGTCGTTCGTTCGTCGAGTCGTTGAGCTCTTTAAGTTCTGGGGTCTACTTACTAAGCGAAATCCGTAGATTCGGCCGAAGTTCGGACGCTTCCCGCTCCGTCACACTAACGGTATGTCCGTAAGTGAGCGGAGAACGGAGCACTCGTGACTTCGGCCAAAATTACGGATTTCGCTTAGGGAGTAGACCCCCTGAGTTGAACTACACGATTGCTGACACATGTTTGCACTGACTGCACTGGTCCACTCAAATCTGTGTGGTGGTTGTTTCCTCAAAATACCATTTCAGACACACTAACCTACATGGTTCTCACATGATCTGACCAAGATTATGTCAGGACTATAAAAGAGATCCTTGAGTTTGTTTCGCCATTTCTTCGCAGTGGTAGTCAGTTAGGAAATGTCGGCTCCATTTAGCTTATTTTTAGGGTTCCGTACCTCAAAAGGAAAAAACGGAACCCTTATAGGATCACTTCGTTGTCCGTCCGTCCGTCTGTCTGTCTGTCTGTCAAGACCCTTTTTTCCCAGGAACGCGTGGAGGTATCAAGTTGAAATTTATATCAAATACGTAGGTCTACGGTCCCTTTGAGCTGTAAAAAAATCAAGCTTCTAAGTCAACGCTATAAAAGAATACGGCCATTTATGAGATACCTATATTTTGATACTCGCAAATAAATCAAAACATAATATAGCGTACTTCCCATTGACCTAGAATAATGATTCTTTTTTTCGATTACAAACTTACATTTACAGTTGGAGAATGGACCGTGGCGTATATCGATGTATGCGAGGAGAACGTTTTTCAACTTCAACAACGTTAAGTTTGTTTTTGGGATAAATTCATCCCAACTATGGAACCCTTCACTGTGCGTGGTTTCGACACGCACTTGGCAGAGTTCTTTTAAAATAATATGTGGTAAAGTGATTCCGATATTTACAGAATAAACAATTTAATTTCATTGTGCGTAATACAACAGACTTTAGATGCCGTATAGTTTACTATGCGAATAATATGACCGAATCACTACCGTTGCGTGTCTTGTACATGCAAATTATACGAATTGCGTTGTCAAGTCGCCTGAGCGTGCGAGAATGTTGTTCATTGTCTCACAGACTCACACCGAGTTATGACAAGAGATTTATGTCTCCTGTCATGTTGCTTCAGTGATCATACACGATATGAAATGATGTAAAAGTAAGAACAGCCCAAACTCCAAACTTAAGATCGATGGGGTTCGCGACGCGGCCTACGCTTTGCCATCTTTTCATAATATATATTAAAGTCGCGTTTCGAGTCTGTGTGATCGCATTGTTCTTTTAAAGATAACGGATTTTGATGTGATTTTCACCATCATTTTGAGAATTTATTCAAGAAGGTATAAACACAAACCACATGGTTTGTGTCATTAATAAACTTTCACAAAATAATGACATCTTTATGTTTTGTTAAGCAGTTAATCCGTGCAAAGCAGGGGTAGATCACTAGTTTTGAAATAAACAGATTTTGATTGATGAATCGAAGTCTCGTGAACTATAAAAAAAAGTTTTACCTTTAAATTCCTTCCATTCCAATTATTGACACCTAGATAATTAAATGGAATTCAATCGCATAGTGAAGCTAAAAGAAACGATGCGTCACATCCAGGCCTGGAACTCGATAAAATAGTCGCTCCACAGAAAATAATGATTGCTTCACTAAACACATGGCCCGCCGCGAGTGCCAACGGATCAATCAACGTGGTAGATTAGGAACAGTTTAAACTCACAAGTACTTTGTAAAAATGTACGAAATGTTAATGTTATTGATTAAACACTATCAACTGTAGGTTTAAATTAATGGATTTAAATGTAAACTGCGCAAAGATTACGCGAATCTCTATTTTAGAGAGTGTAAAGAAAAGGAATCGTGATTTGCGAGAACTTGTTTCCGATACTTACTAACAAACTTTATTAGAATCAGAAGTACCTACTTAGTTCAAAAACCTGGTTAGGTGAGATGCCAATCAACGTGTTTATGAGTTAATAAAATAAACATTTTGTTTTAAATCGTTCTAACAGAAAAAGAACGATTTAAAACAAAATGTTAGTCCATTTACGTCCAAGATGTGTAGCGTAAGTATACATTCACGCGTCCTACCAGATGCGCCTTTTTATAAACGAGTAGAGACAGCATCGCAGTCTTCGTGCTATAAAATTCCTAAAGGATTGAACTTTAATTTCGAACAGGTCAATGCTGTTTAGACGTTTCGATTTAGAGATCCTATTAGAGAGGCACAGTTGGTTGAGACAGCTCCAGGCTACGTTTTCTTTATTTTAAAATGGAAGCTGAAATATATTTGGTCTTTTAGACGTCTAGCTTCTTATGAGTGCGTTTATTCAACTCTAGAATTTATACGTATTTTCATTTTCACAGTTTCGTACTGACGACGAGTTACTGATAGTAGCACCTTTTGCGGTAATAAAAGTTAACCCGTTTCTTTGATGAGAAACAATTGAACACTGTATATAAATTGTTTGAACGTTAGTATCTCAGCTAATGGAATGGATTTGTATTTTTGAATAACACTTCAATGAGTTCATACCCTTGAACATCACCTTTGTTTGAGCATAATGTTTCTACAACGTCTTCGCGTATATTCTGAAGCAAAAGTGTATTTGATACCCAATTTTTTTACTTTTTTGAGTTCTAATATTTTGTATGTAACGAGAAGTTTGAAGGTTACTCCCTTGACGGAGGAGTTGTATGGAAATCGGGTGTCATGGTATGACCACGTGATACGTAGGAATGAGCGGCACGTCGTGAACGAGGAGAGTATGAATATGGATGGTTATAAGAATCGGGAAAGACCAAAGAAACGATGAACTATGTCAAAGAATAGCGGTGAATACTGTAATGACGGTTAATGGAAATGAATGAAATATTAAGACGTGCAGTGTGCTCGCAATAGTATACAAGTGGTGACTTAAATTATTTATTTATGTGTTTTAATCTTTGACGGTATTTTCAGGAAATGCTGCAACGTTCGTCTTTAGAGACGCAGAAGTTGGAGTTGCTGTCGAAATTAAGCGAAGTGAGGTTGCGTGCGGCAGAGCGCGGCATACTGGAGCGCTCGCCGCCGCCGCCTGAGCCCGTCGCCCCTCTGCCTGTGGCTAGGCCTGCGCCCCCTAGAGTATGTTATAAAGATTTATTAGAAAGAAGTATTTGACTTTGGATTGGTTGATTATTTGATTTTGTGTTTTCTATATCCAGTCACGTTACACTTACGGTAAATTCAAAAGCGATTTTCTTGTGAAATAAATGATTGCAAGTTTGAGTAAAGACTTATTTCATAATGGTATCATATGGTCAAAAATACGTTTTCATTCGTACACAAAACTTATTTTAATACGGACAAAATCGCTTTTGAATTTTGCGTGAATGCCATGTATTTATCGTGACTGTACGTACAGTCAGCAAAAGAGATGAGTAGGCAAGAAATAAATATAATGTATCTTTTTTTAAATATAATAAATATACTCAGACTATTTGCGATAACAACGTCTTGCCTACTAATAGGTATGGATTCAGAATTAGTTGTTAGATATCTGCAAAAAAAAACAACATAAACCTACAAGGGCACTTATGAAATGTCAGAAACTAAGTGCCAATTGGTCGTTTCCTGTGCCGGCAAGAAACTCCACGGTTACTCTTTTAAAAATAATTGGCTTTTACAATGTTTTCAAATTACAGTGTTATAGTATGGGAGGACAGTGTAGGTCTCTCAACAAGTACTGCGTACTGCGTAATAAATCTATTTTTATTTCTACACACAAAAAATATTTCTAGGTATTTATTATAATAGCAGGGCCTTGTACAGACATTAATCATGAATTTGCAAAAACATAAAATTTATGTTGACTGAGCTAATGGGGGACCTAACATTCAGCCTCCTTAGCAGTCTTAAGCGAATCGTCCACCAACAGCTAAACTAATTAAGTTAGTTTGCATAGTTGAGCCAGTTTTTTCTACTTGTGCGTCCACCGCGGTGGACTTACTTAGTTTAGCTGATGGTGGACGATTCGCCTTACAGTCAACAGAAATTTTATCTCATCTGATCACGATCAGAATGACGTAAAACCATTACTAAAGTAATTGTAACATAACTCTCTCGGTAAGGTAGGTATAAATTAGAATCATGATCGTATCGTATCGTAAACATTCTAATTTCTACTTTATTACAATGAAATAAGAGTTACCAATGACTTACTTAATACTTAATACTAAAATGTATCCTTATCAAAATTACATTATAACATAAAATTCCAGACGCCGCCAGCAAACTACGGTCGTCAGATCGAGCGCAACACTCACATGTACTCGTCGCTGCCGCGCTCGTCCGTGGTGACGTCAGAGGCGCGCGTCGCGTTCGGTAAACAGAACAACATGGTGGTGGCTCGCGGCCGCGGACACTCTGTGCCGAACCTAGGTCTCTGGCGTAGCTACGGTAGCTTCGAGCATGGACCCTGCCTTGCTAGGCGACATCCTACCTTACGGGCTGTAATATTGGCTCGATCCTGCTTTGTGCCGTAACATAGGCCCAATCCTGACATAAGCTGTAACATAGGCTTGATCCTGCTTTGCCCTATACCGTAGGCCCAACCACGGCATAATATGTAATTTGGGCGTATTTTCGCCCTATGCAGTAACACAGGTTCACTTAATCGATGCGATATTATACGTATACACGCACTTTACCGCATCGTTCAAAGAGGTCCCTTTCTAACAGTTGTGTAATCAATTTGAAGACGTATAGATAGTCTCCCAACTCTGCTTATTTGACAGTCAATGAACACATTTTTTTTTTTCATATACTAAGCATTGATAAACAGACGCTTCTTCACGTGACCTAATGCCGTCATGTTCCATCGTGGACAGTAAACCTATCCTTACCCTTTTGGGAATAGGGACTTTACTGTCTCCTACAGTAGTCCACTGGAAGAAAATTGCCCCGATGATATAAAACAGCTTACCCGCGCTTTCTCCGCCTACGTCAATATCGTAATATTGGTGTTGTATGTAAATAGAAAATAATATTTTAGATAAAGTCACCGGCACGTAACTTGGCAAGGATTTGGCGTATTGGAGTAAGTTTGCGCATGTACACTTAGTGCAACAAAAAAAAAAGACATTTTTATTGCATGTCATTATTCTATGGTAATTGCCATAATTTGTTTTTGAACATGTCTGTTAAAAAAAACAAGCGACAACGAATTCTGCGCATCTACGATTCTTGCCAAGTTACGTGCCGGCGACTATAATATCCAAGCATGTGTTGCATTATGCCTTGGCCCTAAAAACGACATAAAATTACTTCGTGGTTTATAAATGCATGTAGCTTTTGATCGTACATTAGTTGCAAGGATCTTTTGGCGTTCCAACAGGGGGGCACTGGTGGTAAACATTTGTGCAATATAGTTTGTGAAATGTATTGGAAAAACAAGATGGCGGCGTTAGTTCCGATTTTTGCCACGAGCCAAAATATCTTTGTACAGCTATACAATGATTGAGCTATTAATTTGTTATAGATTAATTTATGATATAATAATTATGAGGGCTGCCTCGTTGGTCTAGTGGTCGCAAGTGCTACTGCTGAACATGAGGTCCTGGGTTCGATTCCCAGGTCGGGCAGTGTTATTGGGTTTTTTCATCTGGAATATTTCATTAGCAGCCTGGAGTCTGGATTTGTGCCCGGTTGATGGCAATAGGCTCGCCCCCTATTACATGGGACCTACGCATATCCGGCGAAATATGGGTGTGCTATAGGTACACCTCTGCCTAACCTTTCGAGGAATACAGGCGTGATGTTATGTTATGTGAATTATTAAATACAGGCCGAAATAAAAGTCTAATCGGCTACAGGCTTTTCGGCTTACTAGTTTTATCACAAGTTTATTTATAAGGAAAAGAACCAGAGTAGATATTATACAGGTACTCTATACTTTCATCTACCCTGTGGTAAAAAAGAAAGGATAGATCACCACCATGTAGTAATTTTTTTTTTGGATTTCGTTTCCTTAGGGTGCCAAATGGAACCCTATTACAGCCTCCGTCCGTCCGCGTCCAGCGGGCTGGATCTCATGCTTGTCGCGAGAGGCTAATAAAAGATTCTCTCAAGAGGACATGATCCAGTTTCTTTCGGGCTAAAATCATAGTGCAAACATTACTTTGATAAGTATTGCATCTATGTGCAGTCTTTGCAACAAAACTATAAGTTGTCCTCAAGACGATGACCCACATAGTGAATGTTTAATGGGATTCAAAGATGTTATAACCAAACTCTTGAATTCAGAACTTTAGATAATTATCAAGTTTTGGGAACACAAACTCACTGTCACAAACGCAACGTTCAGATTCCATGGCAGCTAAATTAATATTTATTATTCAGATACTCTCTCTTTTATATACAGATACTCTACATCATAATTTTTTTGAAGACAGTCATGCATTAGTGATACTTGAATCTTAAATATTTATATTATTTTTTAAATAATATATGTACGACCTTTTTTATTACAGAAAGGTTCTGTAATAAAAAAGGTCGTACATATATTATTTAAAAAATAATATAAATATTTAAGATTCAAGTATCACTAATGCATGACTGTCTTCAAAAAAATTATGATGTAGAGTATCTGTATAGTATTGTGATGAATCCCAAGTAAAGTATGCACTTCATCGCGCTTGATATTTGTGTTCAGCGGAGAAGGAGGAGGCGACCGGGCGCGCCAGTCCGGCGGCGGCGGCCGCGCTGCGCGCACGTCTCGAGGGCGGCGACGCCGCGCGCTCGCCGCGGGCCTCCACGCCCCGCCTGCGCACTACTCCTATGGCGTGGTAATTATCATGTTTATTTACCTTTTAACCCCGTGACGCAATCTAGCGCCATTTTTCAAGATTAAGGCCCGCTTGTACGACTAGTCAATAAATGCGTTTAACACTAAACGTATTTAAATCATCATTCTGTATCTGTCAACTTCAAACAATTGACAGGATCAACAATATTTTGGAAATGGAACAACATTTTAAACTTGTTAACGCTAAATGCATTTAATGATTTGTGGTACAAGCGAGTCTAAAGCTAGAAGCACATTATGGGACGCGTCCGTAAGCCAAAGCTTATTTGTATCTGCATAGTACATTTAAAACTACACTGTACAAACTACCGGTCGGCTTATTTGTATCTGCATAGTACATTTAACACTACACTGAACAAACTATCGGTCGTAAGTCGCGGACGTGACCTAAAGCCGTCCTTGAGCGTTCGGACGTCTGATAGAAATCTAGCCGGCTGGATGTTTGTTTCAGCCGCGGACAGTGTGATCGGAGTTTGGGACGCCTCCGCGGACAATTCGGGAGTCTTAAACTTGTGTCGTTTTACATGGCCTTATTCATTTATGTTCTATTTTATTTACTTTTATTGAAGCAGCGTCTGTCCAATTTCTTTTCTCTTTAAATGTGTGTAAGCATTAGCAGTAATACCTTTCCTAAATACGAATTTTAGCAAATGTTGACTGTATGTGCTGTTGGTGTTCTAAAATAAATCCCTAAGAAAAACCATGTTTGCGTTTCTAGGGAAACAACAGACGTCCGGGAATGGGACTGCGAGACCACATGTGGCTGGCTGGAGAGTCTAGGGCTCGAAGTATACATACCCGGTGCGCGCTCATGGCTAGGTTCTACGCCTGATGCACGCGGTGTGTTAGCAGCTGCCTCGCACCACGCTATAGAGAAGGAACTGGCCATCAAGCATCCGTTACATAAGAAGAAGATTCTACTCGCCTTGACTGATCTACTGGTTAGTAGTTAGCTTAATTTTTATAAATATTATACCTTGGGTAGCTCAAAAGCCTTGGTCTTAAAGTAAACGTGCCCGGTGCGCGCGCATGGATAGATTCCATGCCTGATGCACGTGGAGTGTTAGCAGCTGCCTGGCACCACGCTATAGAGATGGAACAGGTCATCAAACATCTATTACATATGAAGATTTTACTTTCCTTGACTGATCTACTGATGCGTTGGGTGTTTCGAAAACCTTGGTCTTAAAGTAAACGTGACCGGTGCGCGAGCACGGGCTAGGTCCCACGCTTGATCCACGTGGAGTACAAGCAGTTGCCTCGCGCCGCGCTTTACAGAAGGAACTGGTCATCAAGCATCCGCTGCATAAGAAGTTTCTGAGTAGAATCTTCATCAAAAAGACAAGTGAGCAACAGTAGGCACTTAATTCTTATAAAATAGTGTATTTGTTTTTGGACCATGTTAACGATGTTGAGGGGTTCGTGGCTATGTAATAACTAGCCACACGGGACGTTCGATCAGGTTAAGCTACGCTTGCCGCGGTCAGTCAGTGGATGGGTGACCATTTTAACATATCGTGGCCCCTTCGTACCTTGGAAAGCATGTTAAGCCGTTGGTTCCATCTGCCATTCTTGGATATTCGACAGTCTTTACCGAATGTCTTGTCAGACATTCATACCCCTGGTAAGACTTGGTTGTCACCAAGTCTTACCAGGGGTATCGTGTTACTCAGTAACAGGGTTGTGGAGGTCAAATAGACAGTCGCTGCAAGTAAAATACTGGTATTACGCTGCATCCGGTTAGTCTGGAAGCCGACCCCAACATAGTTGGGAAAAGATTAGGCAGGCAGTTTATGTTAACGATGTTTACTGTAGACTCTGGTAGACCAAAACTCGAAGCTAAATCATTTTTATAAAGTTTTATATTGAGACACGAAGCAACAAAATACGATCTAGAGGAATGGGGCAGCTTTTCTTTAGATCGAATTTAGTTGTTTATTTATAATTCCTTCTCAGTCACAAGATAATATTTTTTATTCATAATTCCTTTTCAGTCACGAGATAATATTTTTTTAAAGGAGTGGCGCTAGTGTACCGCTGGGCGCCCTCTTAACTGATATTTCAAGTAATTAGCTGCGGTCATTGACCCTAAAAAAACAATCAAATCAATTTTGTTTTATCGTATTTAGATATAGATAACGATTACCCATCATGTTTGTTGAATTTTGCTCGCTAATTTAATTTGACCCTGTAAATTATTTCAGCTTTAAGTCCCCAAGATACAGGTAACTACACGAAATATCTAGTTTGGGGAACACCTTCCAAACAAACTATCGTCAAGATAGTTACAGATGAAATAATAATGTAATAGTGGTAAGTTCATCTCTGTCATCATCATAATCATCAGCCTACAGCAGTCTACTGCTGGACATAACCCTCTCCAATTATGCGCCATTCAGCTCGATTCTCGGCAATTCTAATCCAGCCGCTACCAGCCACACTGCGTAGATCGTCGCTCCACCTAGAGGGCGTCCTACCTTACGTTTGCCGATTTGCGGTCTCCACTCAAGAACACGTCTACCCCAACGGTCATCGGTTCTACGGTTAATAACGGTTGAATTAAGACCTCTCACTAAAAATAAATTGAAGAACTCTCAACTGCTAGTTTTGTTTCACAAGACCCCAATATAAACTACGGTACATTATTTTCTACAGTATGCCATGAATTCAATAAAGCATGTCCTGTAAAAAAAGTAACCATCAATGCTAAACCAAAATTTAATGAGTGGGCCACTGCTGGCATTAGAAAAAGCAGAGATATTTTATATAATTTGTACTATGAGAAATCATTAACTTCTGATCAAGCCCTTCATAATTATGTCAGAAACTATTCTAAGATATTCAAACGAGTCTGCGCCCAAGCTAAATCTAAATTAATAAGTAACAAAATTAGTATTTCAAATAATAAAATAAAAGCTGTGTGGCAGGTAATTAACAAAGAAACTGGAAACACAAAACAGCGAGATCAGAATGAATTGTCTCTAAAAATTGATAATGAAACCATTTCAGATAAGTTAAAAGTTGCTGAGACACTAGAAAATTTCTTTACCAACATCCCAATAGAGGTTACGAAATCTCTCCCCTCATCATCTATATTAGCTGAATCTCTTCTAAAAGAAAACTTCAGTAAGGACATTCCAAGTTTTGAATTCAAGCCTATTTCTATTGACACAATTAAAAAAGCATTCAAAAGTCTTAACATAAAAACACTGAAGACTTATGGGGGATTTCCGTTAAGGTTCTTGGAGATATCATTGACACAATTGCCCCAGTCCTAACAGGCATATTTAATCAATGTTTAGATAGCGGTACGTTTTCTGATTTAATTAAACATAGTAAAGTAGTACCAATTTTCAAATCGGGTACTAAGAGTGATCCCTCTAATTATAGACCTATATCTGTGCTACCAGCATTGAGTAAAATATATGAAAAAATCATGCTAGACCAGATGTCACATTTTAACTCAAATGGAATTTTACATAATCACCAGTTTGGTTTCACGAAAGGTAGGTCGACGACTGACGCAGGAGTAAAACTCATCAGTCACATTTTGGAGAAGTCCCAGGATGCAATTGGCATTTTATTTATTTATTTTAATACTTCAAGCACACAAATGTACAGAGGCGGGCTTAATGCCATGGGCATTTTCTACCAGTCAACCTTCGGGTGATGCAGAGACAAACAGTGGTAGGTGCATCAGAGAGATTTCATGTCATTTTCTGTGACCTCTCAAATGCGTTTGACTGCGTTGACCACAAAACACTGATCAGTAAATTGTGGTATAATTTACGGAATTCGTGGACAAGCTGCTGATCTTATTATTTCCTATCTATCAAACAGGCAGCAAAAAGTAAACGTTAACGGGGCGACGTCCTTGGGGTCTCTAGTTAAGATGGGCGTGCCTCAAGGATCAATTCTTGGCCCTTTCCTGTTTCTAGTTTATATTAATGACCTTCCTTACATGATGGCTAACTTATCAGATATAATTCTATTAGCTGATTACACTTCTCTTATTTTTTAAATAGATAGAAAAGATACGGATGTCATACATGTCAACGATAGTCTGGCAGTTCTTTCGAAATGGTTCGCAGCTAATAATCTTTTACTTAATGCGAACAAAACTAAATGTCTTAAGTTCTCATTACCAAATGTACCTCAAGTAGGTCTAAATTTAAAACTTGATGGCAAGAAACTAGATGCTATTACGGAAACTGTATTTCTAGGAATTACTTTAGATTCGAGATTGCAATGGGGCGCCCACATTAGAGCTCTTTCAGGTAGATTAAGTTCAGCTGCATACACTGTAAGAAAAATAAGGCAGTTGACTGATGTAGCCACAGCTAGGTTAGTATACTTTGCTTATTTCCACAGTATTATGTCTCATGGCGTTCTGCTGTGGGGATCGGCAGCTGACGTAGATTCAATTTTTATTTTACAAAAGAGGGCAATTTGCGCTATCTATAAAATGGGTCCCCGCGAGTCCCTTAGAAATAAATGTGTTCTTATCAAAAAAGCATATTATAAGATTAAAGACTACGTTGAAGACAAGGAAGTTTGGTAATAATTCCTTCTGCACATGTGGCTTCCCTGGTACCTCATTAACGGCATAACTATGTAAATGTCTATTAACTGCTCCCAAATTAAGATGATTATTTTATTTTACCTTTTTATTTTCTTGTACATACTACCTTGACATATCTCTGCGTTATTTGACATTATATACCTGAAATTTCAGTCACCATTTTCTATCTTGCTAAGTACCTGGTACTTGTTGATAGGCCTACACTGTCCTCTCATACTTGTTAACACTGTAATTTGATAACATTGTAAATACCATTTACTTTTAAAAGAGTAACCGTGGAGTTTCTTGCCGGCTCTTCTTCATAGGAAACGACCGATTGGAACCGTGCACCTATCTTCTGACGTTTCATAAGTGCCCTTGTAGGTTTATGTGAAATAAAATATTTTGAATTTTGAAATATGGCCGGCCCATTGCCTCTTTAGCTTGCTTATTTTGTGAGCAACGTCGACAACTCTAGCATCATATTCGTTGCTATCGACGAACAAATAAATGATTCTTATTTATGATGCCCTCGCCAGGGCGGTCACGGCGACCCGCTGCTGACGCAGGCGGGGCGCCTGGACACGGCGTGGGCGCTGCGCTGGATGGAGGACGTGGGCGCGTGCGGCGCGCGCGCCGCGGCGGCCGACGCGGCGCTGGACGCGCGCCTGCTGCACCGCCTGACGCACGCCGACCTGCACGCGCACCTCAGGGTCACGCATGCGCTGCATGCGCTGTCTATACGCAGAGGTATGGCATCATCTAATCGTCCAAATATCTGCGCCCCGCGTTCGCACCCTCGTACATTTTACCGGGATAAAACGTATTCTAGGCTACTAAGCACTGGAGAAGCCTTATGCGCAATATTCCGAACAAAAAAGTCTGTCACTTTTGGCGGGGGACGCGGAAGATACTACAAAAAAAAAAAAAACAATAGCTGCTCGCCCGGAAAGAGAACCATTACCACCGCCCGTACCATTTTTTTTTAAAGATATCGATGTTCATTCGAAATTTTTCTTGAACCCAGAAATAAAACAGCTAATGCATAGAATAAAAATGTATGTATCAATTGTTAGTGTACCAACAATTAAAACATTTGAAAAATCACTAGATACATAACACCTATTGAATTTTTAAATGAATCAATTTGGGAGTAAATATGGCGAATACATTTTTGAGAGTTCCTTTTTTTGTAATGTACTCAATTCTCAAATCTGTATTTTTGGTCATTACGACTTTAGCTAGTTCTACCTCATGACTATTCAAGACATCATCGATATAATCATCTTGTGAGAACAATGTTTTTTCAATAAGATTCCGCAGAGCCCTTGTTACGACATAGGTGGTGGTATATTTACTACTTAATTAAATTAAAAAAAACGAGTACGTTCGGTAATCAGAAAAAAAATAAAAGTTTTAAAATTCAAACCCAACTACGACAAAAACCAAACAAAAAAGGTATAAACAAGACGAATAACCGGTGTCACACATAATCTGTATGATTTATGCCTTAATTACATGTCATATTTAGTAATTACGTGTGACCCGTGTTCTACGGGTCAATATGAGGGTAATATGAGACTTCCAACGTACCTCGTTTGTCAAAATACGACGAATAGTTTAGGAGTTATGTGGGAACAGATGAACATGCATACAAACATAGCCTGTTTAAATCAAACCTCCTTCCCGTAGTCTGATTCTCAGCAGAATTTGAATAAATTATTTTTTGATTTTTCACAGGTATCCAAGTCCTCCGCGACAACAAGTTCGACCCCGAGACGATGATCCGTCGCGCGGCCGAGGGCGAGGCCGTGGGCGCGGAGGGCTCGCCCGAGGCCTGCGTGCCGGCCGCGCGCCTGGCGCGCTGGTCGTCGCACCGCGTCATGCAGTGGCTCAAGGAGATCGACCTCGCGGAGTACGCGCCTAACCTGCGCGGCGCAGGTAGCTAATAATCATCAATGTAATGAGTCGTCTATGCACATAAAAACTACGTCGAAGTGTGTGTTCGTCGAACGTATACGTATCGTAAAAGCGACGTGAACGACGTAATATCAGTACAATCACATCTACGTTAGCGCGGCGTTTGCATATACGCAGCGTTAATGCACGTCGACACCATTTCTAAATTATCTTTGACTGAACGTAATGTTCAGTGCAAATACACTACATTTGTATTTGTACTGAGCATTACGTTTATTTTATTCTATTATATTCGGGTAACTTACAGCTAACTTACACAGTGTTCTTAAACAATATAAAATTAAAGGTTATTTACAAGTTTCCACTGATAAACGCTAAAATTACAAAACTAACAAAAAGGGTCGGTACAAAATACCTATTAAACATAAATTTGGAAATAAATAGTACACGATAAATTACAAACTAAGAATCATATTTTGCTAACAATTTCTTTAACATACATACTTATGTATGCATCATTTTCTGTTGACAGGTGTCCACGGAGGCCTGATGTTACTGGAGCCGCGGTTCACAGCGGAACTTCTGGCAGCTTTACTAAACATTCCAGCTAACAAGACGCTACTGCGGCGGCATCTCACGCAGAGGTATTTATTATCTAACTTGAAATATGATACCAACGGAAAACTTACTGACGCTCTATCCTGAATGTGAGGCACCTGTCCCAACGCCGATGAGGAAGTGACTAGCTGTCGCGTATTTTCTCTACGAATAATAGATGTATGTACCGTGTCAGTAAAAGATATCTCTCTGCCTAGCCTTTTCCCAACTATGTTGGGGTCGGCTTCTAGTCTTACCGGATGCAGCTGAATACCAGTATTTTACATGGAGCGACTGGCCTATGTCACCTCCACAACCCAGTAATTGGGTAATACGATACCCCTTGGTAAGATTGGTTGTCAGATTTTCGGGCTTCTGACGACCCGTAACGACTGTCAAAGACCCACGAATGACAGCCGGGACCAACGTTTTAACGTGCTTTCCGAGGCACGGAGAAGTCTCGTTATGTAAATATGGTCACCGATCTACGGACCAACCCCGGCAAGTGTAGCTTAACCTGATGGATCGACCCTTGCGGCTGTTATTAATTAGCCACGAGCCTACTCTTTTATGTCAGTAAAAGAGATACATAATATATTGATAGCTGATCGCTGACTGTTCCCTGTCGCGAGAACTCTCTATATTGTACCTACGTTTCTTGAGCGAGAATATAGTACCTAGCTAATCGCTTCCTCGTTGGCGGTTCGACAGGTGTCTGAAGCCAGATATATAACGAATAAGCAAACTTTTCGCTCATGGATGTTTAACCAAAGCCACCATAACTACTAGGTCCATTCTGATGGGACGTTTATTGATGATATCATTCGTCATTGTTTTGTCTTTCCAGATTTAACGACCTGTTAGGCCGAGATGTCATTCAGCAGAAGCGTAACGCGGAGCAGACCCTCGGCTACCAACCACTTACTGCAACTACCAAATACAAGGTAGGTTGTTTTTTCAAATACTGTTTTTTTTTGTTTACTTTAGATATCGATACTTGTAACGTTTGTCGAGTCTCGCAAGTTTAGGAAATAATTATCAAAAATCTGCATCGTTGGTCTAGTGGTCGCAAGCGCTACTTAACATGAGCCCTGGGTTCGATTCCTAGGTCGGACAAAGTGTTATTGGGCTTTTCCGTCAAGAATTTCTCAGTAGCAGCCCGGAGTCTGGATTTGTGCCTGGTGGATGGCAATAGGTTCGCCCCTTATTTAAACAGGGACTTAAACATAACTGGCGAAATGTGTGTATACCACAAGGACACCTCTGCCTAACCTATCGGGGATTACAGGCGTGATGTTACGAATATGATTAAGCATCAATTTTACAACGAAAGGCTAAAAAATAACTTGTTCTTTGATAGGTGCCAAAGAAAAGCCAGTTCACACTAAAACGCAAGAAGAGCAAGGACGACCTTGACCTCGGCGACCTCGTGTGCCCGCTGCACGATGACTGCTCAGGTGACATAACCAACTCGCCAGTAAGTCGCCTCACTAACCCCACTAATCTGTAATATTGTAGCACTTCTGTGACGAAATCATCAGTAACTAGCCTTTGCCCGACCTTTCGACCGCGTATAACAATAAAACATAGCCTATTTGTTCTCGGAACATTTTCCCCCTTATTTATAAACGGTGCTTAAAGTTAAGTAATGATTAGCGCCTGTTTAACCATACACTTTTGACGCTTAAACGTTTCTTAACTTTAAACAACGTTTATAAATAAGCCCTTTATTAATATAGTAATCTATTTTAACGTAGCCTAAATAGCCTAACTGATATAGTCAGCCTCAAAAAGATCAACAAATGGTGTTTCGGCAGTTAAAATAGCCAGTTCCTCTTTGGTTGAGGATTCCGGATGACGCTCGCTTCTTACCTTCGGCCTGATTATCACTTACCATCAGGTGAGATGCAGGCCAAGAGCTTCCACGGAGCAGTTAAAAGAACTGAATATTTTTTAAAGTATTTCTTTGCCATTACTGATGGTTACTGAAAGACATTCTTAGCTCGGATTTTATGCCTTTAACTTGTTTATAGAACAATATATTCTAGCGTTAACTCGCAAATGGTCCAACACTTAATTAGACTTATTTTAGACATTTACAGGATACAAATTTCGAAAATGTTGCAAACATGGCGCAAAACAAATATTGCATGTCGTATTAAAGTTCCGGTGAACTCGATACGTCTATGTATAACCGCGGCCAATGGCGGTCGACTATTTTCACTCTTATACCCTTAGTAATAAGGTTGAAAAGTGGTCCATCGCCAGTTCGCGATGGTACATTGTCATTATGAATTTTAAAAACATGTACACATTACCGCCTCTTTACAGCGCTCAGGCTGTACTGGGGCCATACGAGATATTTTTCATCCAGTTAACGTGGGTCAATATATTCGCTGCCGGCCCAGCAATCTGGGGCCTTATTATGAAGTATTAATGCCATCATTATTCCAACGAGAAAAAAGGATGGTGCTAGCGGCCTTGTATAGCTCCGTCTCTCACTCACACTGGAATAATGGTGGCATTAACACGTCATAATACGGCCCCTGGTCATGTGAAACTGACCTAAGTGTTACTGTTCAATTTGGCCGAACAATCAAACACAATTTACTATGCAACTAAATAGTAAGATTTGATTTAATCTATTATTAGTATTATTTACACGGAAAGCTACTAAGTTGTTTCGATCCATTATAAAAGAGGCAGAGGTATGTTTGTTTTACTGCACTATTCTATAAGGAGTTTGCACTGTAGTTTGGTGATTGTGTATTTTCTTAACAAAATTTAACACGGCAATAATTGGGTTAAGCTTTTGGTGGTTTGGGTAACAGTACCAAATTAGAAAAACGTAAGTTTAACGTCATTTATTTTATGTTACTTCTCATTTTGTACAATCTAATAATACATTTGACAAACACACTTCCAAGATTTTTTATACCATCTATTAAAACGTCTCGTAGTTAACTTAAACTTTCCAGAATTTCAAACTTATGTCTCAAGCTGCATTGTATTTTATTATAAGGTGTGTTGCCAACATTTTCAGACGATGAAAGTAAAATCAGCAGCAGCGGACGTCGCGTCGGCTGTCTCTCCCCCGCGTGACGAGGCGCGCGCGCACTAGGCACGCGCACTGCGCACGCGCACCAGGCACGCGCACTGCGCACGCGCACGCCCTACACTAATCAGAACTGTATACTAACGTTTATCCTTGTAGGTATGTGCTAACGTTAATTATAAAATAAATCTTTTGGAAACGGAATGCTAAAGTGTAGCGGAATACGATGTTTTATAAGATCTAACAGAAATTGTGTAAAACATTTGACTAATCCAAAAAAAATACGTTTACGTAATGTTACGTTACGTTTTTGTAATGAAGAAATATAAATAAACTAATTTAGTGACGAAGATGTTATCGATTAAGTACGTCCCTATTTATAGGGATGTGGTAGAAACGGTAAAAGTTCTATTGAATTTTCTTACAATGTAGTTCAGATATAAATGGGTGTTATAAAAATCCTTTTCGGTTAATAATTTGGAAATAAATTATGTACCGTGGCATGTTCAATGTTTTAAAATGTTAGTAAATATTTTAATCGAGGTCTTCGTCTAATTTCGACAGTGTGTTGGTGCTAAATTATATATTTTGGCGTTTGGCCCTAAAAATAATAAAAATGGTTATTTAAGATTTAGACCTCGGAAGTTAAAATTATGTCCAAAGTATTAAATTCAAATAGAAAAGATAATGTAGGTAGTGTATAAAACGGTTAACTAAATTTCTAATATTGAATGCAGCTGCCAAAAATCACGAGGGAAACAATAATTTTGTGATAGGTTTAATTGAGGTCGTCATTCGTTTATTAGGTCAGAAACACAACAACACCCAACACGACAACAAAATAACACAATTAATTAATGACAATTAATTTTGTGGGTCCGCAATATAAAATTAAGAGCTCCATTTAATACAATAATTATTATGATAAACATGTTAAACAAAGAAAAATAGGGTTGATACGATACAACATATTTTGAATCTGTACTAATAATAAAGTTAAAGGTGTTGTTTGTTTTTTTTTCGTTTGTTTGAACGCGCTTATCTCGGATTTAAAAAAAAAAATGTAATTCATAGCCTAATTCTTAGGTCCCCGCGTTAATGTTAAATATTCAATAGATTATTTAACATCACGCTAGGGTTACCTTAGGAGTCGAGCAAAAAGGAAAAAAGTCAGAAGGAACACTAAGCGAAAACGAGGTAATAGCGTGGGTGGGCGATACGATGCGACGCGGTGGGTCGGGGGAACAAGAAATTTCATGCGGACAAAGTCGCAGACAGAAGCTAGTAACTAATAAATGACTGACAACCAATAAAACATAGAGATTGATATAATTCATGTAATTAAGCAAAATATTTATTTTACCTTTAATTATATGATTAAGTGAATATGTTTAATGACTTGTGTGCTGGTTGAGCTAAAGTTAGTAGAAAACCGAAGAAATTCAGATAATCAAGCGAGCAATAGACATTCCATGAGTTTTTACCAAAAATTAAATCATTTATTTAAAAGTGAACACATTGAACTAACACTTTTCATATTCATAAGTATTATACAGTTGTTACAAGTTTTGCCGTACTTAGCGCTTTACACAAATAATTAAGTAGCTTAGGAATCGACTGAAAGGCGACAATATTAATCTGGTCTCTTTTCCATTTCCTGGAAATAATTTTTCATGTAGTAGTAAGAGATTATATACCAGTTTATAATATATTTACTTAGATAGAATTGAGGCGGCTTACATAGTGTTTCTTTTAAGTCTTCTTGTTTTTTTTTTCAGTATTGTATTATTAATAGAGATCGGATATTCGGATGTATATTTACCTAAAGTTGTGTTTTCTATTATGGAAAGCACTTTTATATCGAAAAAATCCCGGGATTCCGGGATCGACAAATTTAGAGTTCTGATTATAGAATCGAATGTATATTCAGGTGTTCAGGTGTTGGCTAATATAGAATGCACTTTTGTATCGAGCGCAAAAATCTCGCGATTCCGGAATTGATAAATTGAGTACATTTGACTATAGAAATGCTAGCTAATGTTGTAAAGTACGTTGCCAAATTGACATAACACATAGCGACAAACAACTCGGTGCTTTGAGTTTCGTAAAAAAATGTTTACAGTAGATATATACATTTTTATGTTAAGACCGCAAAAGTAACCTTCTTATGAGGGCTGATAGGTTATTTCCATATCATGTATCAGATTAGTTGTGCATTCCCGGATTTTATTAAATTTCGAGATTTATAATAAGAAAAAAAAAATAAGAAAACACTTCCATAATTAACTTTAGATACATATGCATCCGAATATCCGATCTCTGATTATAAATAATAATATAAATATAATTTTAAGCATTTCCCTGGTTACAAAAAAACAAACTTCTGATAGGTATGTTATAAATTTTTAATATTCCGTTTTTGTGAAACATGCTTTGTACTGTTTTTTTTTCTGATTATATCGCACAATGTTGAAGAAATAACACAATGCTAATTTTAAAACATTTACAGAATTTTTGAGGCAAAAGAATAGTCCACAATCCTGTTCCTAACACGTTGTGCCAAATGTAATAAATGTTGTAAGCCCTGTACTATAGTCCCTCGTCTTCCATAGGCTTTATAAATTAATACGAGTTAAAAACTAGTGAGTGAATAATTTCACTAATGTATATCATTAAAACAACAAAGTCTTTGTACAATTACGTAATAAACATTTTTACAATATCTTAAAAATATAAAATAAAGAATTTTAAAAGTTTAATAAATACTGAATGAACACAATTACTGATTTTCATTTTTATTGTAATGTTCTTTATTTTTAGCCGACTGCGTCAGACGGAAGATTATTATTATTCAAATAGCTGTTGTGATTTTTCAGTGATGATATCAGCGTTTTTCAATATTTTCAAGCCCTCTGCAACAGAAATATTTGAGTTAATTAACATCTGCTTATACAAGGTCCCATTAAAATAGATGGACAAATTTTAACACAGCGTTCAGTACGTCTAACCAAAAATATCCAATAAAAAAAACACTGATTAAAGAGATTTTATTTTGACCTAAAATTATAAATGGCATTGGGTAACCACCATTTTTGGTGTATTTTCGTTAGCTGATTTATTTTTCTTGTAAGTATCTAACGCGTTTTTCTTATTATTTTTTACCATTGTCCTTATTTTGGTGGTCTGAATGATTTCTAAAAATTTGTCCATCTATTTTAATGGGACCTTATATTTTTATTTAGTACGCTTTATACAACATAAAAATATAAACGGTTGTTAATTAACGCCTATGATATCGAGTCTTTCTCCACCGCAAGTCAAGTGTTCTTATCAGCCGCAGCAAGCAACGGAATGATTTAATATCCCGAATAACATAAGGCTTTATGTTACTCGGGATATTAAATCATTCCGTTTGTTATTGAAGGCGCAACGCAAGGCACATTAGACTGCGCGCAAGATGAAACTGCGCGCGGCTGAAATGGAAAGTAATCGTAATCCGCCATCTTGTCGTTTATGTAAGTTCAAAATTCAAATTCAAAAGTCATTTATTCAAACTAGGCTGAGAATCAGCACTTTTTGAACGTCAAAATTACATAAGACAGTCCCCCAAAACGCCCACCCTTCACCACTTCCTACTGCTTTAGCTGGGAAGAAGTGGCGCAACAAACTCCCCAGCAGCACAGCTGTCTGTTCAGTTAGTAAGGTCAAATTAAGATAGATAGAATACTCTTTATTGAACACCATACAAATTACAGACATAAATTTAGAAATTTTACATATGGTGACACTATTAAGTATAACCACAATCAGCTTATAATGTTCCCACTACTGGGACAGGCCTCTCTGTGAGAGGAAGAGAGCCGTAACCAGCCGGGCCCAGTGCGTGTTGGTAGATGTCACATGTCTTCGAATTTTTGGTTCTAGGACATGCCGGTTTCCTTCAGTAACGTTCGGCGACAGTTCAAATCCGGGCAAGTACCAATGTGACTTTTTCAATTCATATATGTACTAGTTAATATACGTCAGAAATCGCTAATCCGCCTCGAGCAACCGTGGTGGTTAATGCTCGTGCCTTCTCTGTACAAGAAGAGGCCTTTACCTGCAGTGACAGGCTGGTATTATAACGTACTTATTGAATATATGGTTAAGGAGATGTATGTACCTTTCCCGCGTCCTTTGCGACGCAGCTCTGCGATTCTCTCCATCTCACTTTCTTCCTCTCTCTCGTTTTCCTTCGAATCGTCGCGAGCTTGTTTTAATAATGACTCTTCTAAAAATGTCATTTCTGTAAAAATAATCATTTAACTGGCTCATTGGTCTAGTGTTGCCAAGCGCGACGGCTGAGGGTGTGGTCGATGCTGAACCCCGGGTCGGGCGAACAGTTATTGTGTATTTTTTTTCATTTTTTTAGCAGTTAACATGTTATAACATGTCAACCATGACACCCGTATTCCCCGTGAGGTTAGGCAGAGGTGAGACACCCACTTTTCGCCAGTTATGTTTAAATCCTATGTAATAGGAGCCTAGGGAGCGAGCCTATTACCATCAAAATGTTATAACTTAATCTTAAATACCCCCACAACAGTACCGTTACATGGCCCCATAAGCACACTGTTTTTGACTCTCGCGTATCTTCATTATTGTTCTTACAAAATGTGTATTAACGCGATCTGGGACAAAACATACAGAAAAGACAAGACGCAGGCGCGTCGCCTTTTTGTCTGCGTCCTACTGTTAAAATATACTAAAATGACGAGACGCGGAGATGGTGCAGACGCAGGTGGATGCGGAGAGGGCGTAGGGTCATCGACGAACTCAAAATATAAATGTCGTAGCTCACAACCGCACGCCACCGCTGCTACAAAGTCAAGGACAGTAGAGTATGAAGCGTATTCGTCCCCTCTATATATTTAGTTTGAAAATTTGCATCCGCATCTCGTCCCTGTCGCGTCTGCATCGCGTCCTCGCCACTTCTGTGTGGCTCGCGCCTTACATGGCGCACTGCTGCCGTCATTGTTTTTCACACATAAAATAAAAATACCAATAAGAATTTTTGTTCACTGTTACTTAGTTTGTTTTTATTTTCTTCTTTATTAACTTTCATCAACAACCAATTACAGTTATTAAAGACAGATACATACACATAAAAAGTAAATACAAAATTATAAAGTTCAGGTAAATCATAAAAAATAACAACACTTTCATGGATCCCTCTCACATTACTCCTGACATGCCAATAAAAGTTTCGTCTATTCATCCGCAAACAGATCGTTTGGTGGATTAGAATCCAAGAGATCAAGTGCAGCCCGAGTGTGAGGTACTGGGGACTTAGCACGCGCAACGGTGCAACATTGAGGCACAGCAAACAGCCTGTGCTTTTAACCGCGGCAGTTATTGTCTGGGATAAAGAAGCGAGCCAGCCCAGTTTGCAGATCTGGCGCGTCAATAGTGCCACGCCGTCTTGCAGACTATAGTGAGCTGATCTAGTGCTCGCCCTACCTCTGAGTTATATCCGAGGCATCCCAATCGAAATTAAAATTTGATGTACAGAATGCTTAGATAACAGCTTGTGATAGGTCATTTTACACGCTGTATGTTATTTACAATAAAGTTTGTAAAATTACTTGTGAGCCTGGGATCCATCGATATCCAGGGCGCGGTGAAGAGACTGCCGGCAGACGGCCGGGCTTTAGGATCAGGCTCGATCAGTTGAGTTACTTGCTTTTTGCATTCCGTCGACAGTTGGTTGACTACAGTTGTACGAAAACGCCACTTACGCATTACCTGGTAGATAAATGTGTTGGGTTAATCTAAGCTAACCGGTTCATACGGCTAATGTGATGACGATGAGTTGAAAAGTTAAGAAGCGAATCCTTACACTCGAGGAGGTCGCATCGAGGCCTTGCTCAAAGACTCACTTCTTAAGCAGCTGGTTGTGATTTGGGTGATAACTCTCACCCAACCAAAGTCGGTCATCATAATCAAGACAGTCAGTCGCAAACTCGCAATTTAGGTTGCTCTGACTACTACATATGTTAGCTAGAACTTGTTCTTAATATTTACAAAGCTTTTTATTCATCAGTGGGTACCTGTTTTTCATAGAGTTTCTTAACGGATGTCTCATTAAATGGTAATGCTTTGTTGAGCATCGTGTAGAGGATTATGCCAATTGACCACATATCCGCTGACTTGGGCAAGTACGGCACGCCTTTCAATACTTCGGGGGCCGCGTAGGATAGAGACCCGCAGTAGGTCTCGCTCATTATGTCGTGCCCGCGCGACAGCACGTTGCGAGCGAAACCGAAATCAGTAACCTTGACGTTATAATTTGATGTAATCAGTATATTTTCACATTTCATATCTCTATGCGCTATGTTCATAGTGTGTAAGTAGTTAATCCCCGATAAAATCTGCCTCATCCATAACCTGCTCTGGTTCTCCGGCACGGCCCCATTTTGTGTTAAAAAATCTAATAAATCACCGTTTTCTGCGTAACGTAGAAAAATGAAGTATTTAGCGCGCCGTTGGAAAATATTTGACACGTTTACTATGTGGGGGTGGTTGATACGTATTAAAACGTCTAGTTCTCGAGGTAAGAACTTAGTGAGGTAGTCTCGCGGAGCTGCCGCGGTGTCTATCACTTTACAAGCCAACACAGCATGCCGTGTCTCGTTGACCGTGTGTGTCGCTTTGTAAACCTGCAAAGAGGATAATTTAACATGTGAAGAGTTGTTTCGCAACATTACTTGATTCATAATATTGATTCGTTTCATTATTTACCTTAGCGTAGGAACCTTCTCCGATCATTTTCTCTAATATAAATCCTTTTTCTTGTAATACCATAATATCGGATTGTGTAGTGCTTAGGTCTGCCTTCTCGGTAGCAGGACCCATTTATGTCATTCTCATGATTCTCGAAAGTTATTCCTTCATTTTTACTTTTAACGGGAGCATACTGGTATAAGGTTGTGGTGGAAAACTGTTATAGTTTATAAATATTCATTTTTAATTGTTTTATAACTGTGAATGTTGAAATAATGTTTACCTAATGTGACATTTGTGTTTTTTATGTCATTAACAGGCTACAGTACCAGTATTTGAATGACAGCTTATTATGAAACCTACTTGTTATAGGCGCCTTGCTCGAATATTATAAAACCTTCGTATGTTTGCCCAACCAGCAGTCCCCCGATCCTAAATCTCACTATTACCCCGCGTCCTATTTAAATGCGATCGTCGCGCTAATACACGATCGTTCCAACTTTTTGTTCGATGAACCTGAACGCGTGGTCGTGCCGATAGAGGGCGCTTTCCGGTTTTCGGAACCAAAAGTAACACATACGCAATGCACGCGACCGAACGCGTATTCGCTGACGATCGCTTTTAAATAGGATGATTCATGATTCTAGAAACTATATTTTCGGAATTTAGAATCGTTTCCACACCTCATAGCAATTAGTTTTTAACCGACTTCTAATGTTTGTCTGTAGGTTTTCTTTTTTGTATGTCCATCCATATTTTCGTCAATTTTGGACCGATATTGAATATTATTCTTTTTTCATTTGGTAGAGGAAGCTTGCGCGGTGGTCCCATAAACATTTTATTAACTTTGCTTGGGTAGTTTTTGAGTTATTTTCAATAATACGTATTTTTCCCACTTAGTCTATTTGGATTATGTTATAATAACTTCCTGCTACTGTTTTTTACAAAGCAGATAGTGGTATTCGAATTTGTGAGGAAAAGGTAAAATAAAAACAAAAAAAACAACCAACTTCCAGAAAAAACAATACTAAGTGAAAAATAACTTTAATTTCAGAAGTCGGTGGCAAAAAACTAAAATTTTAAACCAGACACCGACTTCTGAAATTAAAATTATTTTTCACTTTGTAGTGTTTTTTTGGAAGTCGATTGTTTCATTTTAATTTTTCACTTTTTTTGGTGATCGGATCGCTTCGACAACTTTATTTTTTGTCTGATTGTTTATTATCATATTATAACTTACTAACATACATATATTATGAGCACTGAATATCGTGATGGTCTTGCGGCTAATGGGATCGCTTCTCATGGACGAGGGTCCTGGGTTCGACACCTGGCGAGCACCAATCTGGCTTTTTCAAATTTGAATTCTGTAGGTATAATAAATGATGATAAAAAAAACCCAGTACCTACTTCTGCATGTTAAATTCTATAGAAAATGTAGTGTACCTAAGTATACCTATAATAAAAGTTTTTACCAGGAGCTTACTGATCCGGTTACATCAACCTTCCTAATCGATGTGTCAGGCATGGAGGAAACATCCTTATCTAATTTTGGTCCTTCTGGGTTCTCCAGTTTCTTTTGTAGCTGTAGTCTTTCTTCCTTGGCCTTTTTATATGCCGTTGTTTCCTGAGGTGTCCATTCTGTTATATGAATAAAAGTTAATTATCTGTGGCTGAAGCAACACAGAACCTCCGATATTGCATGGATTTGGTTGACCAGGCAGTCTTATTTAAGAAGATTGATAAATTGTTTTCCGAATCTCACCGCAGTGGCGCGCCATGCTCGTGTCTTTGTCGTGGCCAGATCTTAGAATTGCCCATTTCATGAAATGGCCATCTAACATTGGCCATATCGTTTAAACGTCATCGTTTAATGATATGTCAGTCGACGTTTGGCCATATCATGAATGTAGTGTATCCATGGTGTAAGGTGTAGTGAAAATAGTCAAGTAACTGCGACCAACTTGGAAGTAGCACTCGCCGGCCGCTGCCGCGGCACCGCTCGCTGCGTTCGCTCGGCTCGCGCGCGGTTGGTCACAGTTCTAACCTAACCTAACCCATTTGGTCGGGGTGCCACATAAGCGGCGTACATTTTAAATTTTTAGAAACTAATTTTATGTGCTATGTTGCATGTTACGCCGCAGCAGCGGCCGGCGAGCGCTACTTCCGAGTTGATCGGTTTCTATAATATCATATTTACAAACCCAATCAACTTTTTTGTGTGGTCACCCTACTTTGTTTGATTTGTTGTATGCCGCCGCCATGATGCACAACAAAAACACAGCGACATCAACGCCTCTACCGGTGGATAATCAACTATTTTACGATAATTATGATCACTAATGTTTGGCCACATCATGAAGTAGTCATGCGTTTAACTGTTCATATCATTAAACGTTGAGCATTCAATAATCTGGCAAGACCACATCATGATGTGACCAGTGGATGATGTTCATTTCATGAAATTATCGATTTTAAGATCTGGCCACGACATCTATACTCACCGACAACCCAGTGTGGGAAATTGAAAGCAGTGACAACAAGTGTTCCAATAAATTAGTCTTAGATAAATTAACATCATAATATTACCTAATAATCTTGAGTCCATAGCTATCCATTCGCTGTTGATAATACTGTCAATTTTTATTCTGTTCTGACACTGTGGCTCCAACATAAGCGTTACCAAACGCCTACAATTTTCTGAAAGCGAATCTATATATCGCGAGCGAAATTTCCAATTTCTATTCATTTGTGATTGAAACAATTGTTTGATATGCTTCTCTTCGAAGGGCATTGCTCTGTTGAGCATTACATACACCACGATCCCCAGCGACCACACGTCTGTTGGCTTAGGGAAGTACGGCGCACCTTGCAATATTTCTGGTGCAGTGTAAGATAGAGAGCCGCAAAACGTTTCACTTTGAACATCTTTCATAGATTTATCGACACAAGTACGAGCAAAGCCAAAGTCAGACAACTTAGCGTTTTGGTTGGCTGTAAGGAGAACATTTTCACACTTTATATCCCGGTGAGCTATTTCAAGCTCGTGCATGTACTGAACGGCTAAAGCAAGCTGCCTTGCCCAAATCCGCGCCTGGTCTTCTTGTACGGCGCCCTTTTGAAGAATATACTCCAACAAGTCTCCGTGCTCCATGAACCGCATGAAAATGAAATATTTATATCTTCTTTGAAATATGCTATGGGTGTGTACGAGGTGGGGGTGGTTTAATTTGATCAACATGTCTATTTCTCTCGGTAGAAACTTCCTTACGAAGTCCTTTGGTGCGGTATTAGTATCAATTACTTTGCATGCAAGTACTGATAACTTATCGGTTTTTGATGGGTTTCTGTATTCCGCTAGATACACCTGTTTTATTTGATACGATTTAATACAGTTTTCTTACCTAAACAAATTACTTATAGTTAACTAATTAATATAATATTAAGTACTTAAAATTATTACCTTGGCATAGGATCCTTCATTAACTTTTTTTATCATTTTGTAACCGCGTGTAGCCAATGTTAATTGTTCAGATCCAGTTAGTTTTAATTCTTCTTCCAAACGATGCACCTGTGGGATGATTTATTGTCATATGTCCTTACCCTTACATATTATAAAACAAAGTCCCGCGCCGCGTCTATCTGTCTGTCAGTACGCGATAAACTCAAAAACTACCGAACGGATTTTCAAACGGTTTTCACCAATGGACGGAGTGGTTCATGAGTAAAGTTTTAGTGTATTATTCATTAAGGTTTTGTGTAAATTGGCTGAAATATGACGATTATTGTTGAAGCTTTACTGGCGAGCGCCGCGCACATCGTGAGAGATAAATAAAATGTATGTGTTACAGTATTATATTTATCTTAAAATGTTCAACAAAAAGGTCCGCGATGGCATGTGTATCTTCTAAGAATGACCCACAATAACCATTTTTATCTTTCCGAATTTGTTAAAAATGTCATTGTTGTTTCGGAAGCTATTTTGACCGGTATTATAATAATCCTTATCTAATAAAATATGTTATTTAAATTATAATTATACACAATGACATTTGAATCACAATTTTGCTAGAACAAACGTCGTTCAGACCATGGTCTTCTACCATTCTATAACATCCAATAAAAAAAAGTCATTAGTTTTTGAAAAAAAAAAAATAGACAAAGTTAAAAACGGCGGGATTATCGTTACTCCCTACAACAGACACTGCGGCGCTCTCGTCTCAAAGTAGTTGCGGCGCGCGGCACACGCATGGGACACAGCATTGTCTACAGGGACATGTACCTCCATAAACGAAATTTAGTAAACACTTATTTTTGTACGTCTTACTAGAAAATACTAAAGTTGAAAGTTAAATTCGGCAGGTATTTTATCACGGATAAGTGGCTACTTTAAAACAGATTTGTATGGCTTGCTATGGCAAACTTTAGGTATTTTCTGGCTATGCACGATAGCAAGACGCGACGCACCGTACCGACGACGCGGCGAGGTGGGTGACCCTAATGTTATCATTTCGTTCTAGGTGCGAACTTACGGTAGGTACTACCAGACATGGTTTTAATTCTTTCCTGTAGGTACTAGGTACGGGTAGGTACCCATTGTATTTAACGTGACATTATTAGGTATTATTTATTTATTGGGTTAAAGGAACAAGACAAAAAGAAAACTTACCACAAACCCGGGTCAGTGGTGGGTCGTATAAGGGCGGATTTCGGGTTAGCTCCGTGTGCACCAAGACAACATTGACTCTAAGAGTACATGCGGCTAGCTTCCGCCAGATTGTTACCAGCAACTGCGTAAAAACTCACCATATCCAACCACTCCACATTCGAACAGACAGAACTCATTTTTGCAAAAAACACGCGATGTGTGCCTGTGACGTAAGTACATCGGATGCATACGCGTCGCTCGCTCGAGAGATTTCGGTAGACTGGCTACCGCCCGGGCGGCTCGTGTTTGAACACGTTTGAACAATATACGACTATTTTGAGAACGCCTAGTTTAGTTTGTTTTAATAACATATTTGATGCTATAGAATGGTAGTAGACCATGGTCTGAACAACGTTTGTTCTAGCAAAATTGTGATTCAAATGTCACCGTGTATATTAAATGATATATTATTTAATTTAGATTAAAATATGCCTTGACATCATATCATTTATATTAATAGTATAAAAGATATCACAGATTCAAAATTACGCGTAACAAAGTAATTATGGTTGACGACAACGCGGGCGCAGCGGTAGGAGTAAATTACCTTTTCCTCGGCTATTAGGTATGACATCCCGGTAGTACGTTCCCGTGGGATATTTTCCGACATCAAAGCGGGCGAAACCGCAGGCAAAAGCTCTTAGCTTATCAAATTTTACAGGGGGAAGTAAATAAACACCTACCCAATCTATCTGTGAGAGGAAGTGTGAAATTATAGAAGTAACATGTTTGAAATTTTTGGTACTAGCCCACCACTACCTAATACTCTTGGTAATATTTATTACACACATGATCTACGGGAAAAACTTAGAAGCCATTGAACGACTAACGCTCACATATATAGAGGATAACTATGATAATAAAATTGTCGAAAACATTAAGTACCTACTTTTGTCTTTCCCTCCATTTATTTGGGTGTGATCTTGTGCTCTGAAGTTATAGTAGCAAGAGCCTTTATCATTTCACTGGCCTGTAAAATACAATTATTAATTTAATTATGACATAGAGCATTGTTTTTTTATTAAGGTTCAGTGATTGATCTTTAGATTGACTACTAGCAATCACAAATTGTTGACCCCAAGCACAATATAAAGGACCGGGCACAATATAGGTACGTCTTTTCGTCGTGACCTGAGATTTTCAACGCAGCTTGGCGTCAAGAGTTGACCCCGCTGAGGGTAGGTTTCAGTAAAGTAAACACTAAAAAAGCACACATTTTATTTTGCATAGCGCATAGCAAGCCTCTTCGGATTTGTTTTCGCAAATTCGTCAATGACTTCGTTAAGTTGTAGACTAACAGAGATATCCCGGTGAATATGTAATACATGGCGGCCAAACCGGGCATCGTGAGTAGTAAAATGAGTGGCGCGCGGATTCAAAATTCGTCTCGTAAACAAAACATCATTATACAAAAAAAAACTTGAAAACATAATACCTATTAAGTTAAGGATAATTGATGACAAATGTACCTTAGGTAGTGTAATGCTTGCTAAAAAAATTAATTTGAATAATATCAGATTCACTTTAAGATTTGTCACAGAAGAACTCAGATGCTTTGGGGAGGGGGGGGGGGGCTTGAGCCCTTAGCCCACTGTGTGTGCATAGGGCACTTGCATGCCGTCTATATAGATTGAGTGGTAATCGCAGTGTTTGTTTGAGAAGTCAATGTCAATTGATTTTGACTCATTCAGTTTGATCTACCACTTTTGTGTCCAGTCATATACTTTGTTCACAGCAAGTTGAACTTTTTCTATTGCTTCTTTGTGGCTTGATCCGGTAGCCATAATAGCTGTATCATCTGCAAAGGTTGCAATGGTGTTGTTTTCGAGCTCTGGAATATCAAATGTGTAGATATAGCAAATACAGGATTGGGCCTAACACACTTCCTTGTGGAACCCCAGCTTTTATAGTTTTTAGGTTGGAATATGCATCCTCTTGCCATATTCTAAACATAATGTTACTTATTTAACACTCTAGCTAGAATATCTGCAAATTCTGGAAGTAGCATGCGTCTGAATGCGAATATTAGACCCTTATGCCAAACTTTGTCAAAAGCTTGCGCGACATCTAGGAATACAGTGGCGCATACTTGCTTGCTTTCGAGCGTTTTTTCAATAATGCTTGATATTCTGTATACTTGGTATATTGTAGTGTTTTTCCCTGAAGCCAAATTTATGGTTTGGAATACGGTCTTTTTCTTCTATTATCGGTTTTAACCGTTTTAATAACAGTTTTTCAAATAGTTTTGATAATACGGGCAACAGGGAAATGGGTCTGTATGATGGTGTTTCATGGGGTGGTTTCCCAGGCTTCGCAATCCTAATGACTTCAGAATCTTCTCAGTCAGAATTTCTCCCGTTATGAGGTCGTAACCCAAGAATTTCTTTAACCTTATTTTGTTTTGTATTTCCCTCTAAACTTCTTAAGGAGTCACAAGTCGTATTATTTGATTAAGTGATAACTTTTCACTTTCAATTATATCTATGGAGTTAAATTGGGTTGAAAATTGTTTTCCAAGAGTTGGTTGAGTTGGAGTTGACGCTTTTTGTTCATTGCTTATGGCAATGCTTTGTTGTAGTAAGTTTTGATCCCCAGTGCGTATGCTTGGCATTAAAATCTCCGCCTTGGATGAACGTTTGGCCTAAAAGTTCAAAGAATTGTAAATATTGCTCTTTCTTATCATGTGCCTTGAAGGACAATATACGGCTGCTATGAAAATGTATTACTCATTTTTAGGGTTTCGTAGTAAGCAAGGAACCCTTATAGTTTCGTCATGTCCGTCAGTGTCTGTCTATCTGTCCGCGGCTTAGCTCAGAGACTCTTTGTGCTAGAAAGCTGTAATTTGGCATGGGTATACATATTAATCACGCCGACAAAATCGTCAAATAAAATTCCAAAAAAAAACTTTTTTCTTCCCCTACACGTAAAGTGGAGATGTTTTCTTTTCTTATCTATCCCTTGGTGCGGGGTGTCGTTGGAAAGGTCGTTCAAAAATATTGTGTTTGTGAAAATAATTTTTGGATTCTGGGATCCGTTTGCGAAATATTAAACTTTAAAGTTCTCATTTTTGTTAGAGTTAAGTGTCTTTAGAGGCATGAGGAACTGGGTGTAAAGTTCACTCATCCTCTCTAGAAAAGGGAGGATCCTCCAACCAGACGGCTGTCGTGTCTGGCGGGCAACTGCCCGACGATTGATGTCGGATAGTCTTATATATTTCGTTCGCGCGGTAAACTCTAATAGCGCGATGCAAGATTTGTGTGACGTCAGGTCTTTGATACGTAGTTCGCATGTGGCTAAAGATTCCGCCACATGTCCCCCCCCCCTGCCAGCTAAATGGTTGGTTTTGGATATGTGAAAAAATTCTGTATAAGTACTACATACAGGGTGGAACAAAAAGAAAAATCATAAAAATAAATGATTCCTCATGTCCAGGGATATCTGAAAATACCCCATGTATGTTCCGCGATTCTTGATAGTTTTCGAGTTATAATTACTTCTTTAATTGGTACTTGAAAAAAAAAAATTGGCTGGTGCCTAAATCATTTCAAAAACCTAGCCGGAATGTAGGCTTGCATACAAAAAAGTTGGTACTTAATCGACCACTTCGCTCGAATTGGCCTTATAACTCGAAAACTATCAAGAATCGCGAAACATACATGGGGTATTTTTGGATATTAGATTAAAACAGATGGTCCAAATAGCGACGTCATAAAAAAAATGGATTCCTCATGCGCAGGGGAGCATGAGGAATCCATTTTTTTATGACGTCGCTTTTTGGACCACCTGTTTTAAAGGATTTTTAGCCTATCCACCTTCGAAGGCCGATTACAGGGAATAATAAAACGTTAAGTAGTAACTTTTTATGTTTTGGGTAGCGTAGGGACTTGCATAGTTTTTAAAGTCAGCTAGAATCTATAGAACCTTATTTTTGTAATATTAAATTGAAGTTGAAAATTTCAGGCCTACCACTTAAAACATAAATGCCTGCTGGGAAGTTTATTATTTTAACGTATGAAAAAAACATTCAAGAAGATACTGTCGCACTTTTTTTCTGCAGTATTTATGTATGAGTATTCCCATATGCTTGTCATCTCTTACATTGAGGAATGAGTTTCAGATTTTTGAGATTGATTAAAATACTCCCTGTATTTCAATTTTACAGACTAAAATGTGCTTTATGCCCTTGATCTAGTTGACATCTACGTCATTATTAAACGATAAGACGAACATATTGAGTGGTTATTTAGTGTTCCAGCTCAACTTGTTGTCTACTTTTTATATTGGCAGACCTTGCGATATTAAATATTTTTTTATTCGATCGGGCTGGCAAGAAAAATAAATATTTTTTCACAACTCCAAAAGGTATTTTTCCAAAGTTTTTTTTTCTGACAAAAACCCAGCAATCGCTCTATAAGAATCCTCAGTATCATCACGTTGACTTTCAGACAATCTCCATTCATCATTTTTGAGGTGAATGATTCAGTTGGTTGGTAGAACATTAATTTGGTAGTTCTTGACTTCGTCTATTATGATTGGCGGTGGTGGAGGCACTTTTTTGACTAATGTCTGTTCTTTCTCACATTTTTGTTGTTGTTGGGCGCTTGTTCCGGGTGGTTGTGGTCGGGAGAGGTCTTCCCTTTCTTCCTACTTTTAGCCCTAATCCACTCAGTTTCTTCAGCGAGTTCTTTCTCGTCTGTGTAATACTCGACATTTTCTTTTTCAGATTGAACAAATTGTATGTTGTTCTTAGCTTTCAACTCCATAAGGTCCTTCATCTCCTTGTCCCTTGGATCTGTCATTTTTTTGGCGGCTTTGAAGTTGTCGCTGGAGGCCTTCTATTTGGACCTTCAGATCATTAGTAAGAAGTTTCAGCTTTTCTCTCACTGATTTTTCTTGGATGTAACTGTCATACAACAGCTTTTCCAAATCAATTTTAATTTTTACCTTTGATGAAGAAATTATAAGGTAAGTAGGTATAAGTAGTAACTTCAGCTTCACAATTATTTAATGTCACTGTTTACACTGTAATTAATAATTGGGTCATCGCGGCGACCTTGATAAACCGATTTCGCAACGCGAAATTATATACACGTCGGGGGTCTACTCCGAAGCGATAAATCCGAACTATCGGGCCGAACGTTCGGACGTTTCCTACTACGAAGAACTTCATTTTATTTCGTTCAACACGGAACGACGATTATTTTACCGTGAAAAAATAAGTTCAACAATCACATTAAGTAGTCAGTAGGAAAGTACCTACATTGAGTTATTAACTATATTTTGCGTATTTTGACCGTGTGTTCAATGTTATGGGGAATTACCTCATAATAATTATAAGGAGAATTACCTTATATACAGATAACCCTCTTCGCACGCCTACTTCGAGTATGTCGCCTTGCTTCGGAAGTGGATTCGAGGTTCGTCGATTATCCTCTCTTGCACGTTTGAGTGCTTGTGCTTCTACTGCGTTCAAAGCTATTAAGATTTAGTTAAGTGTTACAATACTTTGACCTAGATAAATGTACCCAACACAAATGTTGGTTGCATCCATCTACTGACCTACACGTTCAATGTTCAAACCGGTAGGATGCGGGGTAGTTGCCCAAACAAGAGGATGGCAGCATACACGAGGTGAGAGTTCAAAACAAGTGCCTACTACTACAAGTGCTGGTTTTGAAACCAGCCCGCTTGTCAACGACTTTGGGAGTTACCTATATCCCATTGTGAAAGACCATACACACAGTAAACTACGATGGCTTGATATGTAAATACAAATTAAGATTTTGGTTTCAACTCACTAGTAAGCCTACTATCCATAGCAATCCATTCGGAACTGAGCACCTGATTGGCAGTTTGGCGTAGTCCTGGATCGGGCTCCAATAGATGCTTCACGATACTCTTACACTCGAGCGAGATAGTGCTGCCTACTCGAGATCTGAACCTATATTTCTTGCCCATCTGCTGCTCATATAATTTTCGCATTCGCGTGTCGTCAAACGGCATAGACTTATTGAGCATCACAAACAACACCACCCCCAAAGACCAAAGGTCTGTCGGTTTAGGCAGGTAAGGTTTACCGCGGAGAATTTCTGGCGCCGCATATGACATCGACCCGCAGTATGTCTCACTTTGAATGTTTGAGTTGTTATCGTCAACGCAATATCGCGCGAAACCAAAATCTGAAAGTTTAACGTTGCAGTTCGCCGTCAAAAGCACGTTCTCGCATTTGATGTCACGATGTGCTATATTCAATTCGTGGAGGTATTGTAAACCGAGTGCGAGTTGCCGAAACCACACTCTTGACTGATTCTCAGATACACAGCCGTTCTTCAAAATATACCCCAACAAATCTCCATTCTCAGAAAATCTCATGAAAATATAATACTTTGTTTTTCTTTGAAATATACTGTGTACGTGAATAAGATGTGGGTGATTTAAATGCACAAGCACGTCAATTTCGCGCGGTAAAAACTTCACCACAAAGTCTCTTGGAGCCTTCGACGTTTCTATAATCTTACAAGCGAGTGAAACCTTATGAGAGTCATCCTTTGCGGAGAATTCAGTTAAATACACCTGTTGAAGAACACTGCAGTCATGAGATAAGAAGTTAAGAGTTGGCCTAGTTATGGAGCAAGAAAGTAGCTTCTGTTTAAAAATATATTCATTATTATTAATATTAATGAAAAGATAAAAACCTTAGCGTAGGCGCCTTCGCCTAAAAATTTTTGTAATCTGTATCCTTTTGAAGACAAAGTTATTTCTTCTGAGATAGTCGATTTCAGTTCTGACATGTTAATATAAACATGTGGTTGAACATCGAACACAGTGTTTTCCACGCACCACCTTTCAAGGAACCCTTTCGATTCGCTGGTCGGCTACTCATATTCAAAGGGAACGTATGCATTTTTATGATGTTATAATATTATGTTACTTTAATTACTAAAATTTATATTTACAAGTCGTCATTGTGTTTTATGTCTTCTAAACGTGTCATATGCTGTCATATGACACGTTTGCTCACTGACGCAAGCTGCTAATTATTCTTCTTTCTTCATAATTTAATAAGACAATATAGAGATACCATTAAAAACCTCTTTAGCCTTTTCAACGCTTACGGATGAAATCCGACAAATATTTTCGTGTCCATTTCGCCAGGGTCGAATATTTACGATCAAATCCACAGCTCCGTTAATCTGCCGTTTTTTAATTTAATTACGCTATATTCTATCAAAAAGATGTTTACATTAGGTAAATAGTTAATTAAGTAATCATTTACAATTTAAAACACTTTAGTCTCTTAATTAGAAGTCCGAAAAATAATATCCGAAGTTAGTAATATTATATTTAGAAAATTGTATTGATGTAGGTACACACGGCTACACATCAAGCAATACATTTCCAGTTTATGCTCAAGTCAGCTTAAACTGGGAATATATAGCTTGATGTGTAGCCGTGTGTACAGACGCCAACAGGTCAACCTACCCGAAACCGTCAAATTTTCCCAATTAACTTTGAACCTTATACGTTAGAGATAAAGTTGAAAATCTATTAAAGAAATTTGACAGATTGTAGTAGGTTGATGTCTTTATTTTTTTTTAACTTGTGCATCTCGCAGGTGACACTAAGGTCGTGGCTGCTTAACCGGACTTTCCTGTGGCTGCCTTTAGCTTCTACACTAACAGCCTCCAGCCAGGAGCGTTTAAACTATTCTAAATTAATACTAAGCGAACGCTCGCTAAGGGTACGAACCTCGGCTTAGGGCGTCGCTGGGGGGAGGACAGCAAGATGGGACAGGCTGGATCAAGGATAGATCATTATTATTATGCGGGGAATTTAAAGTTACACGCTCAGCTGCGGCACGGGCTGGTGTTTCATCGGGCTAGGGTCGGGGGGGGAGTATTATTTACTCGTGAGGGTCGCGCATGCGGAGGACCTCTGCGGCGAGGTCGGAACGACGGGTGTCGGGTGTATTGTTTTACTGTGCTGTTGGCCCTACTGCTCTCCTGGAGGAGTGTGGTGGGATCATCGGGATCGGATAAGGTGCTGACGTCGGTACAATACAATTTAACGCCCATGACGGCAAAATCCGACATTAGGGACGGGACATATGCCAAGATTTACCGATGCAAAAATAAAGATAAATCCAAATATTTCACACAGCAATTGTTAATAAAACATTTTTCTACAAATATTTGTGTGTATTTCCATTAATTCCTTTAAAATTAAGTAGGTAAATTTACTTGTGAAATGTCAGCGACGGAATTGATGGTTCCCATCCCTAGCCTACATGTTTCGAAACATAAGTTATTAGTACACACTCAAACTCAAACTCAAAGCATTTATTTCAATTAAACCATTCACAGGCACTTTTGAATTGTCAAGAAGTCGGTCAGTCAGAAATATGAAGCTAGTTGCCCATTCCAAAGCGTAGTAGGTACCTATGGAGAAGAACAAGCAAGAAACTCCACGGACACTCTTTTAAATCAAAAAATTGTTACAAAATATTGGTTACAATCATTAACGTTGAAATTATACATGTGAGAACAATGTAGAAAGACGTGCACGTTAAAAGCGTCCGTAATAAAAATATAAAAACAAAGAACAATTCAAAAATTAAAATAAGCCATGGCAGCTAAGAGATGACCAGTCTCTACTGACGGCGGCGGCGCCCGTTCACGAACATGACGCATGGATTAGCACCATTCAGCTCAACCATTTTGAAGGGAGCTAAATGATCCAACACACGCGCCACTGCCAGCGAGACATTAGAGTGAGCATGACATAATCTCAGCCGCCAGGGCACATTCAAGTCACACACACTGCGCCACGGTCGGATAAAGTATTAATATTTTTTTATAATATTGATTTTACATTCTGTGATTACTTGAACTCACACACTGACTTATTAGTACAGACGCCAGCACGATACTACAATCTGTCATATTTCTTTAATAGATTTTCAACTTTATCACTAAAGCATAAGGTTCAAAGTTGATTGGGAAAATTTGACAGTTTCAGGTAGGTTGATCTGCTGGCGTCTGTACCTATTACTTGTTAAAATGTTAGGAATATCGTATAATTTTACAATGTTTGTAAATATGTGAGCACCATGCATCTATCACATGATTAATTTATCTGTCATTCCTTAATTTTTCATTATTTTTACCTAACGTGGTATAGTAATCTTATTCTAGGTGCATCGTCTTCACATATAGTAATTATATAATTGATGTATACAAGATATTGTGAAAACATTTAAAAAGAGTAACGGTGGAGTTTCTTGCCCATTCTTCTCCATACGAAAACTAACTTTTGGAAGGGGCGACTAGAATCATTTTTTTTTTTGTAAATTTTGACGTTCAAAAGTGCCTTTTTTTGTGCCTAATTGAAATAAATTATTTGACTTTGACTTTCAAAGACGACCACTTCGTACGTCATAAACGAGTGCCGACTTCTGGAATTTTCCATCAGGGTTATGCTTATGCGTGTAGTTTTACTTTTGTGTATCGACAAATATGTGTATTTAAATTTATCATGACGTCTACTGAAGAATTAATACTAATTCTAGAAGGCGATGAAATTGAAGAATTTATATCAGACGAAGAGTTTAACATTGATGAAGAGGTATTTTTTATTACTTAGTTTTATTTCAATTTATTGTGTAGTATGGTAGTGATGTCCTAGGTAGGAAATTTGAAACTTTTAGAGTGAGTGAGTGAGATGTCGAGAGCGCGCCTTGCGATGAGAATGCGCGCGCGGCCACTCTGGAACGGTGATTCTGATTGGTTGCAGCACTTGCAGGCAGCGCGCGTCGCGTGTGTTTATTTTGTGCGTGCCACCGCGCTGTCACACACCGAAATGCACTGCGAATTTGCTTTTGTAGGCTATTCAAATTTCCTACCTAGGAGACCGATGTGAGTGTGTTTTCCACTACCAGGGCGTTCCTACGAAAGGAGCTTATCCCTATTCAAATGTATTACTCTTCAATTATTTTATGGTATTATTTCATTCACGGAAACAATGTCACAGACGCTAATTGGACAACGCAAATTATTCCCCCAATGTTAGAAGAATTCGACGACTTTGTGTATTGTCGCCTGCTGTCAAATTATTATTACCTGTACTTACCTACTTACCATTGAGAATTAAAAATGGTTTATCGCTCGACTGATTTTATTGTCAAAGTAATTGTGAATAGCCTAATGTACTAATTAATAAATCGTTCAAGTCTTTAAAGACTTTTTGTTTTACCGACTTACCAAAAATGCCTAATATTTTCTTATCTCGTTATACATCTCTCATCTTACTTATTTACAAGTAACCTTGGAAAACTTTGAAAGGTACAGTAAATGATTAATTATAGATGTCCTGGTTAATTTTTGGTGAAAATATTTCGGAAATAAATCTTTGAAATATAGTTTGAATTTTGAATCAAACTTGATATCTTGAACCCTGACCCGCACGCGTATCTACGCTCACACTCATCGAGATTTGTACAGGTACAGAGCCGCACTCTATAGACCAAGGAACCGCATGCGGCTCGCGAGCCACGGTTTGCCGACCACTGCCCTAAACCTAGCACATCCGTCGTCCTTTAAAGAGAAAACTAAACACAAATCAGTGTTATTCAGAGTTATACGCACTCTGGTAAGGAAACGAACCAGGGACTAACATCACAAACTATGGTTGGACCAATGTGTGGGCAGGCAGACTAAGGAGACACTCTCTTCAATCGATGGCCGCCTCACGAAACAGTTTCGACTAACGAAACAATAGCTGCGTGGGTCATTGAATAAACACCTCTTTGTCATAGGAGTCACAGATAGTCCGCTGTGCAGGGCCTGCATAGAGGACGACGAGACAGCTCAGCAGCTCATGTGCTACTAAACTATCCGGTGGTCGCCACATACAGGGCAAAGTCCTTCGGTAACCCATGTACCCTAAGTGAGATTGTCAGTAACACCAAGGCGTTGCTGGCCTTCTTTGAGGAGCTGGGGTGGATCGAATAAGCGATTTTCCCAACCGTACGCAAAATACGCGCTTTGACGTGGAGTTGCGGATACCAGCCCGTATTACCTATTATCACAGGTCAGAATTTTACGGTTGACTTTGGCTGTTTGGCCTTTCGTTAGACTAGCCAGGATGGTATGAAATCAACCAATAAACTGAGCATCTGAACTGTTGGATGGACTTCCGACTTCGCTCTCCCCTATGACACTAACCAGATTCTCTATTATAATTTTGTAACTGAAACTCTTTTGTAACATTTCATACTTTACTATTTCAAGTAACAAATTCATTGAAATTGCTTAATATTATAAATATTTATGTACATGCGGAAAGAAATAACTTATATGTACAAAAAAACTTGTGTTAAAACACATTGAGATTTGAGAAAGAATATCATGCACACACCACATTCAACTTTGTTGAATAAATGAATGTCTAAATTTCTAACTGTTTTTTGTTTAAAAATTCGCCAGCTAACGATATCCTCTGTAAGAAAGATGGTGCTGGTGTTAACAGCAACTCATATTTGCTGACATCGGGGTGAGCTGGATACCTCTTCTCTTTACGTATTTTCTCCAACATATGCTGAGGTTCGCATTTCGTTTTAGATTTCCAGTCGCTGCTCAAAAAGTCTTGAATGACCTTCGGTAATATTTTGAAAGTTTCCTTTGCCTTTGTTTCGCTCGGTGTCTGCAAAGGTTCCGGCGGATTTTGTGGTACTATTATATCATCGACATCAAATTGTGTTGTTGGAGTATTGTTTTCAGATGAAAATGCTAATTCTTCATCAGACTCTTGATTTGTACTACTGTTGTTATAGTAATTATTGATACGTTCTTTCACTATATCTCTTAGACTAGTTTCATTCTTTGATTTTTCTCTCTCTGTACCGTCAATGTTTACATAGCCAGTTCTAGTTTCAGTTTTAATCAAAACTTGGTTTTGATCAATCTTTTCAACAGGGCCACCACTTTTTACATCTTCGGATATATTTAGTCCACCTTCTTGTGTAGTTTCAACTGTCTCATTTGGTGCGTTGTCTTTGGATGTGCCTTCAATTGTGGTCATAAACTTTATATTGTCTTCTTCTTCAAGTATTTGATACATTCTGTGAACTTCGCTTATATTTATTCTGAAAAAATAAAATGTATGTTTTAGCTATTATATGACCAGCCTCCGGTATTGCCTCAGTGCTAACTTAATCGACAGTTTGCTTCAGTTAGGAGGAACAGATTATGTAGACGTTCTCAGGTTCTTCAACTAAGATTACGTCTTCAAATACGTTATTGTCAGCCTATTACGGTATTAATTTGCCCATTCCAAGTCTAAAATTTTAAAATACTAAGTAGGATACTTTTTATTCTGGTAGTACGTCCCCGTGAGATAATTCCAGACATCCACACGGGCGAAGCCACGGTCAAAAGCTAGTACTAAATATATTCTTACCCTTGTCTGGCTTCGTGGCAGCAATACAGCATAGTGGGGTCAATTGGATGCGCTTCTGTGTTGAATATATAGCCGCCGACGTCTATCACGCATTCTCCATTAGGCGTGTTGATAACTGTACCGTGTACGCCCGGGTTGTGGATGAAATTGTCCGGGTCAAATAGTAAGTACAGATATTTGGTTGTTTCGGCCAGGAAAAATGATTCCATACGATCCTCTTTGCGGTGATCGCGTACGTCTTTGATCTGGAAGTTAATTATTAATGTTTTAGAGCTATTTTATGAAATCAGATTTCCTGATCAAGACAAGGATAAGGCAATTTTGATTCTTGATCATTGGTGTTATTATAGATTTTCCGATCAATAATAAGTAGCTATACAAGCAATCATTCTTAGATAAGCCTTGTTATCATAATTGAGGTACCCAATCATATTTAAGTTACGCAGTGAAATTTAATCAATGAATATAGCACACGGTCTCACATAAAGCAACCAACATAACCCCTTTACCTGAACTTATGTGGCTTATTCAACTATTCTTTGCCTCCAGAAACTACTCCAACTTACCGTAGCATAACCGCAAGGAGTTCTTGCAGAATGTTGTATGCTTCTGAGGATATCTTCACCCATTTGCAGCAGTATTGGATCTCTAGTGTCTCGATATAAGTACATTATTGACTCAATGAGTTCCGGCCTGAGGGGGTAACTCTCTCGCGATGATGACGCTTCACCCGTACCGAGGTTGTACACTTCAGGAGTAAAACCATATTGCCTCCATACACTGTGGTAGTTGTGTATTATACGCATTGCTGTGTCGCTTTCACCTGTAATTAGAATTATTTTTGACCTTATTGCAATGCATGCAATGTCGATATTTCTTTAGGAGTAAACACCACGCTACCTGAACCCTATCCTGACTCGTTATGTCGGCGCGGTTGGCGCAGTGATTGTGCATGAGGATTTGGTTTACGGGTCTCGGGTTCGATTCCCGCTCGGAACAAATATTTGTAGGTATGGCTTACAGGAAGTTGTTTTGACTGTTTGTGCATTTTATATTTCTGTTCTGTTTGTAAATACATTCACGGATGACTTGATATTAGTAAATATTGAATATGAGAAGATTACCTTTAAAACAAAAAAATATGAAGGTACTTACTTAATTATTTTTTTGTGGTATATAAAATCTAGCTAGGGGAACGTTTTAATAGTTTTTCTTGAAAAATAAACTTACCAACAAGACTAAGCACTCCAGGCCAATAGGACTCGAGTGATTGGAACACTGGCAGTGTTACGTGTCCTCGTAACATGGTCGCCCATACGAACCAGTCGTCTTTCTTCAAGTACTTTTCTATCGCTTGTCGTGCTTCTTTGAACATTGACATCAGTTCTGGTTTCTCTAATAGAATGGCGCCTACAAAAATATATTTTTGACGTATAAAACAACGTAAGTAACAAAATGTGGACGTGGTTTAATATTTCCAATCTCTGTATGAGAAGAGCCCTCTGCTTTGCAGTGAGGATAACTATCATTTTATTTCTAAATATACATCACGCCTTGTTTCCCCTAAGGGATGGGTAGAGTTTCACCCACATTTCGCCAGTTACGTTCAATGTAATAGGGGGCGAGCCTATTGCCATCAACCGGGCACAAATCCAGACTCCGGGCTGCCATTGAGAAATTCTAGATAGAAGAACCCAATAACACAAAAATAATAGGGGTACATATGTTATCATCATCCTCACAGCCTTATACCAATTTGTTAGGGTATGCGCCGCATATATTAGGGATCTGGCGCACAAGACGGCCACAACCACGGCCAGGTAAAATATGGAAACCGCTATGAATCGCGCACTTAGTTGCAACGGCCAACTAGCCGCAGACCATATAATACCACTAGCCGTCCACGACTGCCTGGAGTTGTGGCCGGCTAGTACGCGAGATCCCTTATTCTTCCATGCATATCTGTTAGCTGTCATCTCAGAATGCAACCTCTTTTTAGCCATATAGGGTTTTTACTAATTTAACATACCTTTAACTAAATATTCATAATAAGAGTCGACGCCGCCTCCAATACCAGCGTCTTGCGCAGTCCACCTGCCTGTCATAACATCAATATGATTACCGACGAGGCCGATCGGTGATTTATGATGGTACAGTGCTAGAAGCGCATTATGGGCGATCTGTGAAGCATAGTAGTAAAGAAAAAATCACATTCTACATGAAAAAAAGGTGTGTAGAACAAAAACTAGGTAAATTAATTTGTATACAGGTAAAAGACAGGTGAAGGTCTGTGATGATACTAGCTATTCGCGACTAATATTGACCACATGAAGCAATTGTTTTCCAAGATGGAACATGCCAGCTTAGCATTCGCCTTGAGAATAAATAGAAGTAAGACGAAGAAGATGATTGTCGACCGTGCAAACAAGAATTCGCCCGAAGTTACCCAGATTGCGAACTGCGATGTCGTACAGTCATATATCTACCTCTGATCTCGAGCCACGGAGCATAACTAGGTCTGTTATGGACAGGCTGAAAAAAGGCTGGAAGAATCGCAACATCACCAAAGCGACCAAAACTCGGCTTATACGGGCATTAGTATTTCCCATGTTCTTGTACTCCGCTAAGACGTGGACACTAAGAGAAATCGAGAAGAAGACAATAGACGCTCTGGAAATGTGGCGCTGGAGGAAAATGCTTGCAGTGTAGTGGACAGACTTTCGCACCAACAAATCTATACTCAAAGAACTCGGCATCAAGCAGCGTCTATCGGCCATAGTACAGGCTCGAATACTCCAATTCTTTGTGCATGTGTCACGACAAGGAAACGATTCCATAGAACGTCTTGTAGTGCAGGGAAAGGTCGGTGGAACAAGAGCACGCGGTAGATCACCCATGCGATGGATCGACCAGATTATATTCGCAGTGGGCAGCCCATTACACGAATGCACACATGTTATAGCCGACAGAGAAGGATGGCGTTGCATCGTGAGACAAATCACGGCTATTCGGAATCTCACTGCAACTGGACCACCGACAAAGAAGAAAAGTTAGAGATTTTCAGAAAAGAATATTGTTTATTGTTGCTGCAGGTGGTTAAGAAATAAAGTTGACTTAATTAGAAAACCGGCCGACTGCGAGTCTGACTCGCACACAAAGGGTTCCGTACCGTATATTAAGATCAGACACCCTGAATTATTAACTTTATTTAATTTTTATTATTTGTTGTTATAGTGGCTATAGAAATACCTATTATAGTTCATGAGATACAGTCCGCTGACAGACAGACGGACAGCAGAGGCTTAGTAATAAGGTTTCGTTTGCCACCCTTGGGGTACGAAACCTATCTGTACTTGACAACATATGTACCTCTAGGGTGTACAATAAATAAAAAGAATATTCTAACATGGATAGGATAAACACAAAACTAAACTATGTAATACTAAGGAAAGGTAGAAATATAAGGTTTTCATAGTCTTATTTAAATTCATACATAACATCATCACCCCTGTATTCCCCAAAGGGTTAGGCAGAGGTGTACCTATATTACACCCACATATCACAAGTTTTTTTTTTTTTTTTTTTTTTCTTAACTCTTTCATTTGTTTGATGTAATTCTCATTTTCATTCATAGTATTCTCAGGTAAACTCATTTCTGTAGTATCAAATATTGAGCTCGAAGAATTATTTAAATTTAAAGAAACGGTTTTACTATTAGTTTTACGGCATGTAACGTTGTCAGAATCCATTACGGTTTTTATGTGAATACGAATCACAGTTTTAAGTCCCATGTAATAGGGGGCAAGCCTACTGCCATCAACCAGGCACAAATCCAGACTTCAGACTATTACAGAGAAATTCCAGAAAACTCAATAATATTTTGAATCGAACCTAGGACCTCAAGCTCAGCAGTAACACTTGCGACCAGTAGACCAATGAGGCAGTTATTAAAATTATTTTATCTTTAAACAAACCTCTTCGTACAAGGGATCTCCAGTGAGCCGACTTAATGTTCCAAATTCCACGATAAAGGTTCCAACTCCAGCAGTACATGTGACGCTTGTCTCTCCAGGTGGCACTCCTGATCTTAAGTTAATAGTCCCATATGGCATACCAGTTGTGGTATCAAAAGCAGCTATTAACCTTTGGGCAACATCTTCTGCTAGCCGTAACAGTGGACCATTACATGGCCAGCCTGGTTCTAATTCCATACCTGTTCTGAAATAATAATATTTTTTAATAATAAATAGTTTTTTTTACATAATAAAAATAATTTAAGAGCCTTGTAAAATAATAATAGTGCTTGCAGTGTAAGAGACAAAGTATGGAACCCTGTGGCACTCCAACCTTCCTTTTTTGATGTAGTATCACATTGAAGAAACATTATTGGCAGCAGTATTAAGTATTTGTATATAACTTTGTTAGATATGTTTACCTTATTAGTTTCTAATTTATAAAAAAGATATAAATGGTGTAAAACGAACATTGAGGAATAAAATTCAGTACTTAGCATTTTAATTAGTTCTGTTAATTATCAAAGGCCAATAAGATGTCTTGAAGAATAACATATTATTTAGCTACATTCTACACCAAATCTAATTAATAATTAAATTACTACAACACTCATCATTTCAGCCGAAAGACTGCTGGACCTTTAACAGCTGGACATAGGCCTCCCCCAAGCACCGCCACGTCATCCAGTTCTGTGCTTCTCTCATCCGCCAGATTTCTGCAGCCTTCACAAGGTCTTTGGTCCACTTTGCTACTTACTTGTGTGATAAAAGATGAGCACTCAACAGCCCTCCAATAATTCTAATATTTGTTTCAAACACCGACACATTGATATCTGCATCAAAGTTCTTCTTTTGTAAAACTATATCAACAACACGGTTGAACTCGGTGTAGTTACCCATGATAGCCAGGGTGTCTAGGGCATCTATGAGAGTGAGGGAATAGCTTCCCCATGTGTCTACACCATCGCAGCTCAGCGGCCGTAGCTCATCGTAAGGGTAAGCATATCGTAAGTAACTATCATATGCATGTTGGAACATATCCCGAACCTCCTCTCTGTAATAGAAGATTTTATTCAGTTAGTTAAAAAACGAACGCTTTAATAAATTTAATAAATCCATGACTAATTTTATGACTTCTTGTTTACACAACATGACTTAAAAAGTAATGTTGAGGTAGAAAAAGCTTACAACTTACCTGAGCTTCAAAATATCAGACTTCTTATACACTCTAACACCATAACATGTTTCACAGCCATAGTATAAAATTAAAATAAATATAACCGACTTAATCATATTATTATTCGACTTATAGCTATTGATTTTTTATTCATGGAGATTAAGTTACAGCTTATTCTCATTGATTTTGGCCTCACAATATTCCAACTATTTAAAATTCATTAAAATCATCAAAATCATTTATTGTCTGACATTGCTGACAACAGCTGACAACACAGAGGCTGACAACTGAAGTTTGTACTTTGTAGTGTCAATTTATTGAACACAAAACTGTCAACAACAGCAGCAATATTATTGACGTGGTGATTTGGTAATAGAAGAAGAGCGCTTATTGATCAGCAATAGGACTCATAATGGCAAACGGTAATTTATTGTCGTAAGCACAGAAAAACTACAGTTTGTGTTTTTTTTTTCAAACTGGCTTAAATGGCTTTTCATGCATTACTTGCATTTCGAAAAATTATATTTATTACGTTCGTAGATTTCTGGTATACAAGGTTCTTTATTAGTTAACGTTAAACCCGAAAAAATCAGATAAAAAAACAACAAAATTAAAAAAAAACACTACAAAGTGAAAAAAAATCGGAAGTCAGGGGCAATCGGCAAAAAGCGAAAATTCATAACCACTGACTTTTTTTGGAAAAAGTTTACCCCACAAATTCGAATACCACTACCTGTTAAGTAATTAACAGTGACAGAAACTTATTATAAATAAAATCACCCAAATAGACTATGTGCGAAAAATACGTATTATTGAAGCTTATTCAAAGAAAAAAACCTGCCAAACAAAAAAGAATCATCAAAATCAATTCATAATTTGCGGAGTAATCGCGTAAAAAACATACGAGAAAATAAACATACAGTCGAATTGAGAACCTTCTCCTTTTCTAAGTAGGTTAAAAAGAGGAGGAACGAGCCAGCCAAACGGTTAACCATAGGGTTTTGAAATGACCATAAACTATAGACTATTTTTGTGCATCTCGCAATTCCATTGGTCCAGATTTGAATAACCAGAGACAAAAGATTAACGTAAACTGCAACAGCTGAAACTTCTAAAATGAAATGTCTGTTGTCCGTTGACGCTTCGCTTGCGTTTTGAGGGTGTATTTTGGCAAAATCGGCGATTTTATCAAGTCTACTCACAATTTATTAACAAAATGTGCCTCTAGTTCTGTATATTTGCACATTTGCGCTTTGGTTGCCATTATTGCATTCGTGTGGGCCGCGTAGAACTGATCTGGTAATTTGTTAGTGTTTACGGAAGCGGAGGCAATGGCTTTTAGAATACACGAAGATCAAGAAAATGCCTCTCTGGGGCTTAGGAAAGACAGCGCAGATGTATTTGCTGCTAACCAACGTCGTGCCCTTGGCGATCTTAGCCAGTTTGCGTGCAACCAAAGTCGGAACCTAAAACTCGTGAGTATACTCGAATCGGTAAGCATTCGTTTGTATTTTGTTCTGTTTTCCATATATCAATCTGTTTCTAGCCGGTATTGACGAATGGAACTTGTAAAGTTCAAGATGAAAACAGGACAATGCGCCAGATTAAAAATGAAAAGAACATCGTACCACCCGTGGCGCAATTTCGCGCCTTTAGCGTTTACGAAGACAAGCCAACGGAGGCAGAGGTCAAGAAGAGAGAGCACACATTTAAGCCGTTTGTTGCTAAAGATACGAAGAAAGATAGCCTATTCATCAGTAACGAGAATTCGAAAGCACTGTGCCTTCAAGCTGAGAAGAAACCAGATCGGCTGATAGACCTGCCTTCAGTTCGGTAAGTAGTACCTTGGCTAAGGCTAACCTAACATTATTTTGCTATCCATGAATCACTGTCACAGGGTTTGCATATTGTATTACATTGCACATAGTCATGAAAAGTATAAAGACTTAGGTCAGAGGGTCATTTTAGGCTAAGGTTCAGATTAGTTAGAATGGCATAAATCTGGACATGGATTGATTCATGAATCTTAATTTCTGCTATAGTTGAAAATAAATATACAGTACAGAGCAATGTGGTTGACCATCACTTTCAAAAAACTTTAAAAGTTTCACATTACACATGTTTAACTAACTCTTATTGGATTTCTTAGGCCTTTACATGAGAAGAAAAATGGGGTGGAGTCACCCATGTCTGTTGGAGACATCAGTGTGCTCTCAATGTCAATCTCTAAGAACGAGAGTGAGATCATTGATGATGGGGATGATGATGCTACCACTGCGCAGACTGACCGGGAGATGTTCTTCCATGTGGTGGAGTACCGACAGGACATCTATGAATACATGAAGGAAATTGAGGTCAAGTATTTTTTTGTTCTTTAGCAACTGAGCAGATGTTGATTATTCTGACAGCGTTAATGTCAGCACAGCCAGGTGTGCCATACAACTTTACACTTCCCCCTTTATTCACAAACGTTGCTTAAAGTAATGACTAACAACTGTTTAACCATACATTTTTGATGTTTAAACGTCTCTAAACTTTAATCATCGTTTAAACCCCTTCATGTTTAGTTAACATGGAAATATATATAGATCAGAGAACAAATATTACTAACTTGATGTATACTGTGATATAGATTTGCATGAAACATAATAAATATTTATTATTGTATCAATATTGTGGTCTTATTATATACAGGTCACAAAAGACCTAACATTGATGTTTACTCATGATATTGATTAGATTGTAAAATCTTAACTTTAGAGACCATTAACACTATCAATTTGACATAAATAAAAGAAGGTCACAATTTATATTTAGGTCGAGTTGGGGCAGTCCTTTCTATTTGTTAACCTCAAACAATCCAAGTTGGTTTATGAAGGATAAAATACAGATTTCCTTTTGCTTTGTTGCTGCAATATCGATATTCTACAGAGGATGCAGTTCAATGCAAAAATGCAGAAATTTATAAATAACCTAGTTCCATTAAAAACATGTTTGCAAAATTGTTAACTGCTGTGCATTCTCTTTTCTGTATTTAAAATAGTGTCAATGACCTCAGAAAAATTTCCATGGCTTCTTTGAATTTCAAGAATTCAAATTGAGTAAAATGAAGTTTGCTAATACATGTAAACAAAATATGCAGAAATAATAATGACCTACATCAATTTGCTTAGTGCTTTACTTCTTGCCATTAAGATTTCGCCTTAAATGTGATTTCATGCAGAAAAACCAGCCAAGTGCGTGTCCGACCACGCACAATGAAGGGAACCCGTAGTTGGAATGAATTTATACCAAGAACAAACTTAACATTGTAATTGAAAAACATGTTCTCCCATACATTCCAACTGTAAATGTAATATTGTACATGCAATATTGGGAGATTTACCATCTAATTTTAATACCATATCATATAGGTTTTCATGTAATCTTTATGTATAGACTACTATTGTCAATTTTCATCTATTTTCTTAAATAACTTAAAAGCTATTTATTTTAAAATCTAAAAAAAAATAATACTTGTCCCTCACAGTTAGCCCATTCATTACACGGGTACACGGTCCAAAACTTTTTATTTTTATTTTTTATTTGTTTCTCAAAACCCTTACCCAGTGACCCCATATTCAAAATTCATTTATTTACGTAACACATCCGTGTTTGAGTCACAGAAATTAGTATGTGTTAAATTTCAACCTAATCGGTCCATTCGATTTGGAGCAAATTGACTGTGACAGTCAGACACACAAGTGATCCTATAAGGGTTCCGTTATTCCAAATGAAAAACTGAACTCAAAAAAAAACATTTATAACAGCATTGGTTAAAAATGCTGACAATACGTTTAAGTATTTTATTGTACTCTACACCTAGTCATTATTTCAACATTAAGTTTCAATCTGGATATTTTTTTAGGCAAAGAACAGAGCCAACCCCCGCTACATGCGCAAACAGCCAGATATCACACACCTGATGCGGTCAATCCTTATTGACTGGCTGGTGGAAGTTTGTGATGAGTATAATCAGCAGAGTGAGACCTTGCATCTGGCTGTATCATATGTGGACCGATTCCTGTCTTATATGAGCGTAGTTCGGACCAAACTGCAGCTTGTGGGCACAGCTGCCACTTATATTGCTGCGTAAGTATTAATAATATGGGTTCACTCTTTTCCTACAAGTTAGTTTTACCATTGTTGCATGCTGATGAAATCATAATATGTTTTCTGTAGTTGCAAACTTAGTTTTTTTTTCCATACAGGAAATATGAGGAGGTGTACCCACCAGAAGTGTCAGAGTTTGTGTACATAACAGACGACACATACACGAAGCGTGAAGTTCTTCGTATGGAGCACCTCATTCTGAAGGTCCTATCATTCGATCTGTCGACGCCGACTTCCCTCGCCTTCCTGTCTCACTACTGCATATCCAACGGACTTTCAAAGAGGACATTCCACTTAGCTGCTGTAAGCATTGAATAACTTTTTTCATTCCATAAACAATATTTCTAGTACTAAAAAATAAATTTGTATTTAGAAAAAAACATTTGTCAACCAAGAACCCATGATCCAGTTTTCTGGGGTCACTTAAAATAAAATTCATAAAATAGAGCCTATTCACATACAAACATCTCGCACCCTAACAAAACATAATTTATTTTCAACAGTACCTCGCCGAACTTTGCTTGCTGGAGGCGGATCCTTACCTTCAATTCAAGCCGTCTATAATCGCGGCGACTGCACTTGCAACCGCTCGTCACTCTTTGCTGTGCGAGCGTTGCGCGGGAGAGGATAAGGATCGGCGCGAGACGCGTGATTCGAAGGACTCGAAGGAGGTGCGACTCCACGCAACCTGCGCCGCCACGGCTTGGCCCGCCGCCCTCGCCACATGCTCGGGCTACTCACTATCAGACCTCGAAACTTGTCTGAGGGAACTCGCGCGCACGCACTCGCATGCTTCTCTGCAGCCCTACCAAGCTGTACCCGACAAGTACAAGAGCAACAAGTAAGTATTTGAAAGATCATTTTTGTAAACTTAGTAGTTTACTATCCCTTTTTTATGTTTTTTGTCAGTCCAATCCAAAACTGGTAGCAGTTAGCAGCGCGGCCAGTCGCCCGCGAACGTTAACTGATCTAATAAACTCTATGCCGCACCCTTCGCCGGTCACTTCAAAACTGCGGCTGCGGTGGTAGCCCGCCTCTAGTTCTACGTTTTAATAATAAAACCTCTTACAAAGTACAGAATCAAAGTACCACATTTAACAAACCTTTTCTTTTAGATTCGATGGCGTGTCGACGATCGAGCCTAGGCCCATGTTCCCGGTGCCGAAATACCAGCCGCCGGCGTCACCTAACAGCACCAGGCCTGCAGCCGACATCACTCGGAACAGCTAGTAAATTCCCGACCACGGCCCAACGCATTACTTAGGAGTAGTCGAATTGACTCAGGGCCAGTTTCTCGAGTGAAAATTATAACATTACTTTTGTGATAATTTTCCTATGAGAAACTGGTCCTCGGTGTGTGGTAGGATTAGTGACCCGAATTAGTGTTAATGCAGCCCTCGCGTTTTTTGGCTCAGCCAGCTGGACATTTCAGTATTCCATAGTTGAGTATAATAGTAATACATCTGCCTTGTTGAAAGTACAAACTAACCAAATCATGGCCAGTAAGTAACATAATAATTATTTCCTCATTAAGGCTCCCGACAGGCGCGACGCGACTTATGGACCAATTTATATGAAAACTTCACGGAAATTGTTATACTGGTGGCGCGTCGCGCCTGTCTGCGAGAGCTTTTCGGCCAAAGATTTACATAATGAAAAATACATGCCTACCGTAAGTAATTCTACATTATTCGACAACTGAAAAGTAAGCTTTGATAAAAAAACCTTATTCTATTTCCAAAATAAAAACACGAGAACCAGTAATAATGTATTGCTGAAGCTATGTCTTGGCTAATAAAGCAAAAAAGTAACTATTTCAGTGGGTCCTTTTTGTCCATGTTTGCCTTGTTTTGTGGTTTAGAAATATTTTATTGATAACAGCAAATGCTATACAGTTAAACACGTAAGGTGAGTACAAAACATTTCTGAGTATTCTTAATTCGAAACTAAGACTTTATTGCATTTATCCTAATCTTAATTATGAAGAATCTCGAGGTAATCGGATGTTAACGAATAAGTGATTGGGATATCTTGTGAATTGTTATGCTAGTTTTAGATTTAACATTTTCCTATGGAAATAAAAAAGAAACCTTCGACTTCAGCACGCGTAGCATGACAACCATAAAAAAGAGTTTTCTACGGGTTTTGTCGACGAAAGAATAGACAAAAAACCGGTCAAGAGCGAGTCGGACTCGCGTACCGAGGGTTCCGTACCATCATATATAAATATTTTGGATGTGTTACTTTACGTACAGTCCTTCAAAAGTAGGATATATTAATGGGCGGACAGGCGGACAGGTGGAAGGGCGAACAGGCAGACGGTACTTTACTATTAGCTTCATTCGTATAAGTACCTAAATAGTTCTGTGCCCAGAAAAACTACAACTGTGCTTCACCCAAAGCATCCTGCGAGTAGGTTGGAAGGAGAACATTTTGGCTGTGGATCGTGTAATGTTTTTAAATTTTCTTCGGCGAGGCCTATAGTTTTAGGTCAGCGCAATCTCTTGGCCGATAGTGGATCTAATGTAATTTTTGTTGATGATTTCTGAAAAAGTGTGGTATTTAGAGACATTGTTTTATTTTTCTAGTAATCTTTACATAACTTATATCACATAGAATAATTTCAGATTGTGTAGACTAGCGCGACACCGGTTATTGTTATACCGTGAAGTTTTCTTAGAAACTATATTGTTCGATTCGCGTCGCGCTTGTCTGCACGAGGCTTAACGGTATTTTTTTACATTTTTCGTCAAAAGTCGCAAACTTGTAAAATAGTTGGGCGTCAACAAACGCCACATCAACGTCATCTAAAACTATTGCAAATTTCAAGTTGATAGCATTATTAGTTCTTGAGATATCCAGCTGTGACAGACAGACTCGCACCACAAGGGTTCCTTTTACCATTTTGGTACGGAACCCTAATGACAGATTGTGATTGTTTATCTGTCATTTTGTCTATTCTACCGTCGACAAAACCCGTTTCTACTGTATTCGTGTTAAGCGTGCTGTTAGTTCTTTACTGTGTATTGTGATTTTATGGTTGCACGACGAGTGGTTCAAAGCAGGGACCGAAAGCGGTATGATCAATAATATTTTTTACAGGTATTTTTAAAGGTTACCTTAAGTTGAATACAACCAGTTAGTCAAAGAGCGCGCATCGCCTGTGTGTGTGTAACCGATATTAAAACGGTAACCTAATAGAAGTAACATGCTTCTTGGTTACCCACATAGCGGTAACCTTAGTCGTAGAAGTAACCAAAATTCTTCTATACCTGTACCGTAATTTATAAAGGTTTTCGGTCCCTAGTTCCAAGGCACTAAACTCATTTCAAGAAACTTTATTTTACTTCCCAAATTACCATAAATGAAAAATGTTATATACATTTTTCTCAACGCATTGGACCTCAAAAGTTTTCTAACATAACAAACACTCGCCTATTAATGTACAAATGTTTTAATTTAAGTTTGTTAGTCTATTTTACGTCATTCATAACCCTTACTGTGTTCATTTTATCTTTGGAGGTCTTCCCGCTTTTCTCCAGATATTATACAGTTTATAAACTTCTTTCTGATACTTTCAATGTTTTATTTTTAATAAAATAGGTGTACAAACTAGGATCCAGGGCTAGGGTTCAAAGTTGATCAAGATATCAATGAAATTCAAATTCTACAGGGTTTAAATATCTACATTTACAATGCTTTTAAATTGGAGAAGCCATTTCTAATTGGGAGACTTAGTGTAGTATTGGATATTGTTTCATTTCCAAGTTCACATTGATAGCATTTCAGTGCGATGTTTGTTAGTAAATTATTATTTTTGAGATGTAAGGTGTTTTTAGTATTGGTTAGTAGTTTTTAATTTAATATAATAATATAATCGTACAGTACGAGTACCTATTTTGGTAATAAATATAGTATTTTAAATAAAATAAAATTTTGTTTTATTTATGGCATAATGCTATCATTTTATTTATCTTGAAAGACCTCGTACACAACGCGTTAAGAGGGAACAGGGGCTGCAAGGAATTTGAAAAATAGGTGTTTGAAGAAACGATTGCCGTCACCTTACCTCAAGTCTGCCTCCGTAGAGTGCGATGCAGCTGCCGCTCAGACCGATATCACAAAAAAAATTGACGAGATCGACGTTTCGTATTCCCCTTTTTTCTTCTCGAAAACTGAGCCGATTCAATTATTTTTTTACATTAAAATTTTCAGAAAGAGTGTCTAGGTTCCTATTATTTTCTTTTATGTTATAAACTTTTTGAATTTGTCTGGTAGTCCTCTAATCATGGCGGTAAAAATGGGACATTTTTGTAATTTTTGGAGGGTCATATTTTCTTTACCAATAAGTTGCTGAAAAAAAAAGGAAATAACAGGGACGTATCTATAGCAGACCTTAATTTTATGAGAAAAAAAGATTGTTCTAGAGGCATTATTCAGGAAGAAAAAAGGGGAATACATTTGTATGGAGAATCGCAGGCCCTGTTCCCTCTTAACTGCAATCACAGGAGACATTGAGGAACGTCTTCCTTCCGCACGAACCATGTTTTTCACGGTGCTATTAAACAAGCTGTGTATTAGGTTGTCATATAGCTACTTATTATATCAGTAGTAGGTATAAGATGTGTGCTAGACGAGGAACGGTCAAATCTATTTGGAGATCGTCTGCGTCAGCGCAGCGACGCGACGCACTGCGTCGTAGCGCGCCCCAGAATGTGAACTCGCAGTACAAAATAATGTACGGATGACAGAAATAATTAAAAAGTAATGTGATTTCTTTGAATTCATATATTTTTCTTTATCTTTAGAAAATCTTGATGTGCGAGGTCATTTAGAATAATTAAGAATTATTTGTACTGTTGACTTGTTGAAGAACGATTTCGGTGGTTTTAAGAGTTGTGCTTCTCCTGTGTGTACACATTGCCCAATCCTTTTTTGGTTGAATTTGGACCTGAAACAACAAAAAAAAACCGTTAAGTTAAATGCACACTTACAGAATTTGCAATTAGTCTTGCGTAACTATCCATTTGTGATATAAAAAGTTCCTCTGCTTATAGGCAATGCTAATTGCGGTTTGTAGCGGCCATATTTGAATTTACGGCTTGTGCGCGTGCGCCTGGCATTCTAAACGGTCCCCAGCTGCAGATATTCGCGGGCAACCTGTCGTAAAATCTTACGGACATAAAAAAAGTTCCTTGTAAAGTTGCATATCCTCCCTATGTAGTAGTAGGTAGTAGTGGAATAATTTTGTAGACGTACCTATTTTTCTTAACTTATCGATTGGTTTAACACGCTCTCATTTCCTGCGGTACATAGATTCCCACATCTAATTATACATATCCATAATAGAGAATGATTTTACACCATTTATTTTTAAACTTTCGGCATTCTGTGTTTACCTATATTTATATAAACAGTAATGTTGGCAAGTAACACGAAACGTGCGAGAAACATCTACATGCTCTGTGTTTCCAGGAAGCTTCTAACTAAACAAACTCGCTAATATTCCAATTTCAATTTTATTTAACCTCCAAACGCTCGCCAATTCTTCGTTCTGTCTGATGCGCGAGACTAACAATTTAAATATTATTTGAAATTGAGTAGCAGTTTGTGAAGCGAAAGATGCGGTGCATAAACATAATAAATCATGTGCCATTCTGTCTGTGTGTCGCGAACTCGCGACGAGATATTTGTAGCGCAATAAGAGCTACGTAGGTACGACGCGTCGCACGCGCCTTTTGTTTTTGTTGTCATCATTTATTTTTATAATGTCACGTGATTAAATATGACATAATATATTACTTTTTTCACTACCGTTTCGCTGATCGTAGGAACACATAACAACACGGAACTATCGTAACGTTTTATTGGCCATGACTTCCTCCCGCTAGTACTTGCTATATTATATTGATCTTGTCGTTATTATATACGAACGTGTCCGGAAAATTAATATATGGTACGCATCTACGATTCAAAGGATGCATACAAAGATATAACACCTTGAATTAAAGTTCAATTTGTTTGTTTGGACTTGAAACAGACGACCTACCTAGCTGCCCTTTAAAGTTTAATAATAATAACGTAATAAGATGTACAGACGCCAGCACATCAACCTACTACAATCTGTCAATTTTTTTAATAGATTTTTAACTATCGCTAAACGATAAGGTTCAAAGTTGATTGGAAAAATTTGACAGTTTCGGGTAGGTTGACCTGCTGGCGTCTGTACCTAAACATGGTTGGCTGTAAGCGAAAGTGGTGCATATTTGCCCGTGTACGGAAATACATGCTTACCTACCCAAAATAGGTACCTATCTAATTACTAAATAATAATCTTCTTATTACTTATGCACATAGACGTATAAAAATTATACGTCTATGCTTATGCATAAGTACTTATTTCAAATTCATAACTAAAATATAAGTCCTATCTAATCAGAATATAACCAGTCACTATCCTTTGCTGGACTCTTCCAAAATTATCCAACTCTATAAATAAAGTAGAGGTTCGATGTCTTCACAATATTTAATGATAGGAATTTTTCGATAACAATAAAGTAATATTATTGACATCGTGCCCGCGCATGTTAAAGAATAAGCACCATAACCAGCCTACGAGCCACTTCCGGAGCCCCGAAAGGAAAGGAAATTCACTCGCGAATTTGCCATTCTGTGCACGATCGTGACATTGTCCCGAGTGCTCCACTGTTCCCATGCTATCTGGTTATTAATAACCAACTATACAACGCCTCCGTTTTATTATAGGAATATCAATTTTAACTTTACGAGGAATATATGTTACTTCAGTGGGCGCAAAAATCTGTTGTTTTCAAATGTCAAAGCTGTGAACTACCCTACTTAGATTTTAAATGGGTATTACTTTGTTTTTGATAAGATGGTCAATTGGATCTTTTCTAACCGGTAAAATAACAGGCATATGTTGTTAAGTAGATGATTGATGAATCCTAATTTGATCAGTGGACTTTTTTCTATCACTAAAATAAAGATGGTGTATATCTTTGCCGATGCGAGCCGATAGACGTGATCAACGTAAATAACTTTAGAGAATTATTCGCAGTAGAGTACGTACTTACGTATCTTGCTCTGGTAAATTCGGCTCGCTTCGTCTAGTTGATGTTATATTTATGATAGATGTATAAAACAGATAAGTAGCGAGGAATCTGATGAAATCTATTTATTGACTGCGCAAACATCGTGTGAATGAAAGGAAGCTTTTGGGCCATTTCCTGGCGCTGAGTGAAATGGGGCCGACCATTCCGTGGCGCATGTTTTTACCTCTGCATCCGCTTAACATAATTTTTTTTATAATTGTAGATTTTCTATGAATCCTACAAACTACCCTACTTTTGAAACATAAATGATTGAATATTCGCATAAATATCTATTTCGCGCAATGATATTGTGGATCGACTCGTCCATTAGCGAAATGAATAAATAACATCACCAGCCTTGTTTCCCCGAAGGGACGAAGACAGAAGCTCCGGAATTATATACTTACAATAGGTATTCTATATTTTTTTATTAAATTAGATTTGTTACAGCTGTAGTGGCAATCATGTCATTTGGTTTAAATAGGTCTTTATTTTTATATTTATCTTTTATTTTAGATTTTGTGAATCTGAGAATGTTGTAGGCTTAACAGACTGTAGATCTGTCAACCATTTCCTATTTTGCTAAGTACCTGGTACTTGTTGATAGGCCTACACTGTCCTCTCATACCTATTAACGCTGTAATTTGAAAACATTGTAAACACCATTTACTTAAGAGTAACCATGGAGTTTCTTGCCGGCTCTTCTCCATAGGAAACGACCAATTGGAACCGTGCACCTAACTTCTGACGTTTCATAAGTGCCCTTGTAGGTTTATGTGAAATAAAATATTTTGTTTAATTAAAACAATGTATAACATAGGTGTAAACGTACTAAGTTGCACAATAAACGTCTTGTGGGTGCACCTAACTAGTTCCTGCAGACTATTTTAATACAAACACCGAAACAAGAGTTCTTAATTAAGCACTTACAAAACAAGGAAACGATAAAATTTCACCAGTTGCTAGACTTGCATTTGCTAGTGCAGCGAGTGCTAGCTATTTATCTACAACTCTACACAGTCTGGTGTTAAGCTGGAGTTAGTGCGAATGTTTCCTTTGTAGTTTTAATTACTAACGTATTTCCAATGTGTATTTCCAATCTAGTGTGTTTGAATTCGTTAACGAGAAACCTTTAAAACGTAATTGAAAAATCATCGCTTCGAATAGCAAAGTGTAAAAAAACTAAAAGCTTCATGTGAAGCTTTCAGCTTTTTACACTTTTCTTTGCCCCCTGATTATTAGTATGTCTACCTACATAGGTAGACATACATACAAATAATTAAGGGGCACGGCAGTGCCCCCGTCAAGTCGAGCAAAATTAACACAAAGGCACAGCTTTGGCGCGTACAATCTTTTCTCGACGCAATTGGCAATTCAGGACATTTTCGAACACCTTTAAACTTCGTTGTGGATAAAGCTAGAAGCCTGAATTTTCAGTGACCACGAGGGCTTAGTATAACTAGGAATATTCCCAAATTACATTCAATTTGAACCTGTACTTTTGTCACTGACATACTGACTGACTCACCGATCATCAAAATTATAAAGGTACTTACTTCTAGCAGACACACAAGCTTCAAATTTTGCACACAATTAGTGTTTAGCCTATAAAGCAAGGAAAAATTTAAATATACTGCAATTTCAGTCCCGTTTTATAGATATACGAGCTGCATAAGTAACTTTGTAATCGCATATTATTTATTTAGGGTTACAAAGTTTCTTATGCAGTTCGTGTAGCTAGACGAGACTGACATTGCGGTATATTTACACTTGCTTACTTTTTACTTACTCTTGCAGTTCATGCTATTTTTCATCATTTACACTACCGGTAAACTGCCCTAACTTTGCCTGGCGTCCTAAGTTTGCCTATAATGAAAATGATGTAATATCTTTTTCATTTTAGGGGAATTGTGCTTAAAATGACATAGTCAGATAAGATGACACACTCTCACTATCAATTTAAATATTGGCGCTAAGAGTGAACCCGTGACGTTTTAAAGTGTTCCTGTAGGTGTCGCTAGGGTTAAAGTTCAATATGGCGGAATGTGCACGCGGATTGTAAAGTAGTGAATATTTTCGTAATTTTAACGTAAAGAAAAATATTTGATCGGCTTTTGTTTAGTGGTGAAAATACACGTAAGGTAAGAATCTTTTGGTTTAACTAATTTTAATTATAAACTAGAACTATTTTATGGCCCAAATATTTAAAAAGGCGTATTCTAACCTAAAATACTTTTTGATTAAAATTAAATAAAACTTGCACTACCCATTTGGTAAGATGACATACGGCACGTGGGTTTAAGATGGCATACCATGTCATCTTACCGTTGTGAAATACCTGCCACCGTGAGATCTGGAGGCAACAGGGGGTCTACTCGCTTTCTCCGAAAACGAAGTTTCGATTGAAATTTCGCGTGTTTCCTACCACGGTTCCTTTCGTTCCCGAAATTTTGCACGAACGAAAATTATACCGAATCTCTAAGACTACTCTAATTAGTAATGTTTCGAAAAAAAAATATAATTATGACAGAGGATTGTTTGCAATTTTGACATCAAATGAATATCGTTCGTTTACGAAAGTTTCGTTTCGGAGAAAGCGAGTAGCCCCCCAGTTCTTGCACGCATGCACGACTTGCGCATGGAGATGCAACGTCGGGGCGATACTCTGCCATGATAAGTCATGGCATGGCGGACGGAGTACCAGCGAGGTCTCATGGCGAAATGGTGAACTGTCGCAAGCCAGTACTGGGCACGCCATGTTCGCGTAAGTCTCCTCTTTAAGGAGTGGCTGGAGCGGCAACACGGCGTTCTCACTTTCTGCTTGACACAGGTCCTCACCGGACTGAGCCCTGTTGTCAACAGCGTGTTGTGATACACGCGTTCCTCAAAGAGATGATACTTAGTTTGTTTCTTTGCTTTCTATACAGGATGCCTGGCAATTACAAAAGAAAGTCGACGCGGAAAAGTTGGTCTCAAGAAGACATGAATGAGGCCATTAAAGCTGTAAAGGAAAATAAGCTGGGTTGGCTTTTAGCATCTAAACATTTTAATGTGCCACAAGCAACTGTTCGTCGCCATTATGACAGAACTCCAGAGAATCTTGGACGTTTTAAACCAACATTTACGGCATCAATGGAAAAAATGCTAGTGGATCACATGCTCGAGTTCGAAAGTCGACTTTTTGGATTTAACACCACAGAAATAAGGAAATTAGCTTATGAATTTGCGGAAAAATTGGGACTAGATCACAGATTCGATAAAAATAAAAAAATAGCTGGCTGGGATTGGCTGAAAGGGTTTAGAGAGCGTAACCCAAATATCTCTCTCAGAGCTCCAGAGCCAACTTCAGCTGCAAGAGCAAGGGCATTCAATAAACCTCAAGTAATGAAATTTTTTTCCCTTTTGGAAAAAGCAGTGACTGATAATGGGATTCAAGCACACAGAATTTACAATATGGACGAGTCTGGACTGAACACTGTTCAAAAGCCACCAAAAGTGTTTGCATCCAAAGGGAAAAAACAAGTCGGTGCTGTTACTAGTGCTGAACGTGGTGAACATTTCACAATTGTTGCTTGTGCTAATGCTATCGGAAACTACGTCCCACCTGCACTAATTATTCCAAGGAAAAACTACAAGGCCGAATACTTTGACGGTATTCCACCGGGCAGTTTAGAGCTGTGCCACCCTTCTGGATACATGACCGGTGACTTATTTTTTAAGTGGATGCGCCATTTTGTTGCTTTTGTGAATGCTTCTTTAGCAAACAAGGTATTGCTAATTCTTGACGGTCATTCCAGTCACAAAAATCTAGATGCGCTTGAATTTGCTAAGGCCAACGGCGTGGTAATGCTCTGTTTTCCTCCCCATTGCACTCACCGAATGCAACCAACTGATTTATCATTTTTTGGTCCACTTCAGGCGTATTATGACCGTGAGATGTCAACATGGATGAAAAACCACCCTGGCAGAACTATAGGCCTATATCAAGTTGCTCAACTTTTTGGAAGAGCCTACGAAATTGCAGCCTCTGTCAGAAATATAACGAGTGGTTTTGAGAAATCTGGAATTTATCCCTTTAATCCACACATTTTTCCAGAAGACCTGTATTTACCTAGCGCAGTTACCGAAAATGAATTGACTAACGAAGATGAGCCAGTTGCAAGTAGTTCATCTCAATCCCGAGTAAACTATGAAGAGTGCGATTCCTCAGAATCTACTGATATTGACGAACAGTTAATGGCGATAGCAACTGCTAACTCATATGAGCAAATAAATTTTGAAACATGTGACACCTCTGAAGACGTTTTAAGTGGTCACTCATCCCCAACAATTTTGTTACCGAATGATGCTACGCAATTATTAATATACGGACAACAAAGTCTGGTAGGCGATAAAACTGTTGAACAAGAACTGTTAGACAGTGAAGCTGTTCAAATAAACGATCAAGTTGTTGGTCAAGAGCAGACAGGCTACGGAGTTGTTGGGCAAGAGCCGATAGGCATCGAAGCTTGTCCAGAAACAATCTGTGGAGAGGATAAAGAACAAATGTCGGGTAGCAATCAAATTTTAACTGGACTTTTGCAAACTAAAATATTAACGACGAAGTGCATACTTAAAGAAATATCACCACTACCAAAAGCTGCTTCAACAGGAAATGCAAGGGGTAACAGAAAAGTCGGTGGAGCGCAGGTTTTCACAGCCACTCCATTTATGAGTGATATAAAAGCAGCAGTACAGAAGAAAAAAGAAAAGGAAAATCGTCAATCTCTTAAAAAACAAAAGCAAACGAAGCGTGTTATTTTTGATGATGAGAATGTGAAACCCCAGCCTGCACCTAAAAAATCTAGACCCACACGAATTCAAAAGCAGACGAAGCCAGTTCAGGATGATGACGAGGACCTCGAGGATCCATACGCTAATGAGGACGAGGAAAAAGATGATCCAGCTTGCATTTACTGCAATGAGTTATTTAGCCAATCTAGGCCAAAAGAACATTGGGTGAAGTGTCAACTTTGCTCTAATTGGTGTCATACACTATGCGCAGGCATACCTTCTAAAAAGAAAAATTTTATTTGTGAACTTTGCTCTTAAAAATTAATATTGTTAAAGATGATATACCATTTAAGTCTAAGATGACATATTATGTCATTTTATACTACTGTTGTGTCGTCTTACACGCATCGACCTAACTCTGATTTATGTTTGTTTTATAATTTTATGTTATGTTGATTGTTTTAAAACTGTTTTAATTTAGTTGATTATGAAACATTTTATTAATATACGAACAATTCTGATCTCACATGACTTTATTTAATTTCAAATCTTTGTGTTTAATAAAAGTATGTCATCTTAAGCACAACTCCACTTGTATGGCAATCGAAACTTAAAGCTGTCTATAAAATCTCAGTTTCCTTTGCCATACAAGTAAAATGAAAAAGATATTAGGTACATCATTTTCATTATAGGCAAACTTAGGAAAAGTTAGGGCAGTTTACGGTACCTACCTAAATAGATAGGTAGGTACATTTGAATTTCATACATAAACAAACAGTTTGTAAAATTATTCATCACCTGCGCTACCTATACCCTTGTTACATAGATAGGGACTAGGCGCCTAGTGTACCTATCTAATGGAATATAAAGTTAGGCACAATCAGTCTCTTCGAAGGTTATCTACTTGTAAAATGGGTAACAAATGAAATAAGTTGTCAATTAAAATGCATTGAAATTGAATGAAGATGCAATAATAATTAGGTATAACAACCTGTGGGATCTACCTACGATGCCGCAGATAAACACACAAATCCACACATTTGATTAAAACTGATGTACCTGTTCAGTATAAGCCCACGTACGGACGTAATAAAATTGCGGCAATTTTTTCAACGCGCTAGGACGAGTGCGTCCCAACGCGTTGGATTCTCAACGCTGGGCTCAACACCGAGAGTTGAAAATCCAGTGCGCGATAAAATCCCGCCGCGATAATTTTACATGGGCTAAGTATCGGGGTATCTATCTACTCGTACAGACGCCAGCACATCAACCTACTACAATCTGTCAAATTTCTTTCAAAATTCAAAATTCAAAATTCAAAAGTCATTTATTCAAACTAGGCTGAGAATCAGCACTTTTCGAACGTCAAAATTACATAAGACAGTCCCCCAAAACGCCCACCCTTCACCACTTCCTAGTGCTTTAGCTGGGAAGAAGAAGTGGCGCAACAAACTCCCCAGCAGCACAGCTGTCTGTTCAGTAAAAAAGATTCTATATAATAGTATGCAAAATGATATTTACATTACGCAACACAAAACATAATTTAAATTATAAAATTAATAGCCATATGACAGCTAGCACACGCCAATATACCAACCAAAAACATCGAGAACTATACTCAAGCAGAAATAAAAATAACTTAACGAAAACAATATCTAAATAAAAGCCTCCAGACATAAAGGGCGTGCCCGCTTACATATAGCTGTAACTAGAAGTTATAATTGATAAACTAGGACCATTGAGGTAATTTAAAAAATTATCGAGGTCGCTTGCTAACCACATATTGCAATACAACTCATTAAAAAAAACATTGTAATGAGTAGATTATGTCAACAATAAATAAAGTAAAATTAGTAAAATTATAAACAATTATATAAACTCATATAACCTGTCAGTAAGTAAGCTAATTCTGGAGAAAGAACATTTAAACATTGTCTTGAGTTAATCACAGCGACCAACTATTCTTATCATTTAAGTAGTCGTTGATAGAATAGTATGCCTTTGAACAGAGGTTGGCTTTTACTTTAGTTTTGAACGCATTAAAAGGCAAATCTAGCAAAGAAGAAGGTAGCTTGTTATAAAAGGTTATACCAAGCCCAACAAATGAGTTATGAACCTTATGAAGCCGGTGAAAGGGAGTACGTAGTTTGTCCTTATTTCTAGTGTTAACATTGTGAATATCACTGTTTTTAGTAAATAAGTGTATATTTTGCCTAATATATAATATGTTGGCGAAAATGAATTGTGATGCCACTGTGAGGATACCGATATCTTTGAAAAAATCTCTCAGAGAAACTCTGGCACCGAGCTGGTAAATTGCTCGAACAGCTCGTTTTTGAAGGACAAATATATTTTGAATATCAGCAGCTTTGCCCCACAGCAGAATACCGTAGGACATAACGCTATGAAAATAACTAAAATAGACTAACCGAGCTGTATCAACGTCAGTGTATTGTCTTACTTTCCTGACGGCGTAGGCGGCCGAACTGAGCCTTCCCGCTAGGCTCGATATATGTTGGCCCCACTGAAGTTTGGCATCTACTGTTATGCCCAGAAAAACTGCCGTGTTTACAGTTTCAAGTAACTCTTTATCTAAGACGATAGATTTACTTTAATAGATTTTCAACTTTAATACTAAAGCATAGGGTTCAAAGTTGATTGGGAAAATTTGACAGTTTCGGGTAGGTTGACCTGCTGGCGCCTGTACAAAAAGAAATGAGATCCCATCAAAAACATAAAATGTAAAAAAAAATAAGTCTTCAGACCCTTTTTTTTATTATTTTTTGTGTGGGAAATTATCAAATAACTTCTCCCGCTCTGGGCGGAACAGGAGGGCGTGTCAGACTCTTACTGACTAAAACCCACCCGTGTTCCTTCCGTTGCCTGTACGTTGCCAGGGGCCACGGTATCCCTTTCGGACTTTCCCGCAACCCCGGCAGGCATTGGTCCTATCGGACCCCTTCCGTTGTGCAGACATCTCTTTGAGGCGCGCGTGGAACACAACGCGCCGTCGACCCGGGCCTGGTCCTTATCGGACGACGAGCTACCCATTGTTCACCGTCCGCAAGCCCGCGCCTACGGTGGCCGGGAATCGGCCTGCGATTCCCGATGCCCAGGGCGTCTCCTGCGGCGGTTAGGGGCGTGAGGGCGCGAAATTTGCCTCTCCCTCACGCGTTCTGCCTCCTCCTTCGCGAGCATTACTGGTTTGCAGAAGGAGGTGACGGCCTCCCATGTCCTCTCGCTCCGTACCATGGCCTGGACCAGGGCCGGACGCGAGAGATCCCCGCAGCCGATCGCCACCACGAGGACACGTCGATGCTCTGCCCAAGCCGGACAAACCTCCACCGTATGCTCAACCGTGTCCTCCGGGCGATCCACGCAATGATGACACCCGGGCGTTTCCTCCCGCCTGATACGAAAGAGGAACCTCCCGAAACAACCGTGTCCGGTGAGGACCTGCGTTAGGCGGCAGGTGAGTACGCCGTGGCGCCTCTCTAGCCACTCCTCAAAGAGGGGACTTATCGCCGCAATAGTGGCGTGCCCATAAGTCTATACCCTCAGATAGGTACTGGATAAAATTAACAGACTTGATTTTACACTAGATCTCACGTCTTCTTACGGTAGAATGTTTTTGATGGGATTTAATTTTTCTGAAGATAATGGAGAATGTATTTGGGCTCCCGCTGTAATGAGACTGCCTATTTTACCAGTATCACACTAGTATCAGTAACATTTAAAGGTAATTATATAACAAGGGTCGGTAATAGGTATGGTTTAATGTATAGATTTAAGTATTCTGTATATGTAAGTTCCTGCAACGTCCCCAAAGCAAACGTTTGTACCTCTTTACCATGTTTAATTAAATGTTTACAGCTGTATTAAATCGAATGACCACTATGACTACATATAAGTATGTACGGACGTATAGTGTTTGAGTAAATGTCTGCTTGCTAGTGCTAACATAAATCGTGTCAGTTAGTAAGAAATCCCAAACAACAATAACGATTTAGCCGTGATCACGATCTTACTAACGTGACTGAACTTTTAATTCTAAACGATTCTATTGTAATGAACATACTGGGTAGTTTAATTAATAATATAGGTGTTTATTTAATGAGATATTCTTTTATTGACTGATTAAAGTACCTATTGATTATTGAATGGCAAGAAATCTCAAAAACGTTAAATGGAAATGTTAGTTTTAATTTATACCTTCCTACCTATATTTATATATATTTGCCTAAGATTTAAGAATACCTTATACTTATGAGATTTTAATTTACTTGACTCTTTTTTGGACAACAGCAAAGTAGGCTTTACTAGCAACAACCAACTTCACTTATACCGCGCCGCATCTAAATTATACAGTGAAAAAGTAAATACGAGTAACACCGAAATCGAACCCCGATCGAAGAAGCGAGACCACACCGCTGATCCTTTATCCCACGACGCGCGCGCACCTCACAGAATACCTAATAAGCTATCGAGTTCAATGCACAAGGTTGCGCCTGAGTCCACTAGTCCGCATCTTTATTCTAGTAGTTTGTCTGTCCGTATCGAAATCCTCTAAGATCTTAGTACGAACTTGCCGGCACGTTGAATAGTTTTTGCGATGCTTCTTATCTCGTGTTTGTCTGGATTTTGTGTTATACCAAAGTTAATTATAGCTGTTGTTTATAGGAAAAAAGCTATCTGGCAGTTCGATAGCATGAAGCGTTAAAACGTTTAGATGTTTTAACAAGAACGCTGAAAAAACTGATGGAACAAATTTTTCTAAGAAATCATGTATTTTAAACGATTTTCCTTAGTCTCTGTTTTGTTTTAAAAACATTTATCTGTGTAGATAATCAACGGCTGCTGATTTTAATTAAAAACAACAGTTCAACACCCTCATAAATTATCAATCGAAAGGGCCTATTTAGTATTATTGTTAATTAAAATTTATTGTTGTCAAAAATCGGTATAAGCAGGAAGTGAGGGCCTTCCCGGCGGCGCGAGTGAAGCCCTGGGGCGGAAGCAGCGGCGGTCGCCTCGGCGACAAGCTTGCATTACAAATAACCCCCTAATGAACACACGTGCGTTAGTTACTGCCAGATTGGGTCGATTACCTGCCTTCCGAAGCGGCCAAGATAATCCTAGTTGCCTAGTTGGCTAAATACTTTTAAGTCTTTTAGCCATTCGTTCGAAATAAAAGTATCTATTGAGATGGAATGATAGCAACTGTATTTTTAGATTTATTTCGTTTTCTAAGAAGTGAAATAATGCTGCATGCCAGGCGTGTTGAATATAGGGAATAGGAAGCACTTCTTCAATGTCAATTTCCCTGAAGAGTCGAGACATTCATTAGGGCCTACTTACAGCTACATCATTGCAGACTTTCAGGTGTATGAAACATTTCGGCCTTAAGGGAATTTAAACGCGGTCGTAATTTTAGCATGACCTGTTTAACGAAAAGTTAATTTAGTAAACAAAAAATAAACGTTTGTTTACGCGAGGGGCCCCAGGTGCTAGCCCGCGATGCTTGCATGTTTGCTCTTCAAAGCTTCTGTTTTTAACATCGGTTTTCAAAGTTTACACATCTTTACACATTAGCAAGACAGCTCTAGGCTAAGCTCTATAGATAAAGTTTTGAACACATACCCAGTAATGCCATTTTTAGGCACTAGAAATCGCTTACAAAAAAAAAAAAATTGCGTCCGGGCTCACTTGCGATTTATGTGTTTTAAAAGGCAATTCATCGCAATTTGGAAAGCGTCCATTGCAACACCATTACCGTTGTCGAAGGTATCGAGTGTAGAATGAATAAATGTATCGACATTAAAATTTGATCGACATCGAGCACACGCGCGTGACGGCATCCCGTGGCCTCCATGCAGCGCATCGTTGAGCCATACAGCAACAAATAGGAACAAGGCGCTTGGACACTGGCAGGCCATTGTAGGACACAGCATAGCGGCTGTATATACATTAATGCGTGTTATTGCATCAAGTTCCTCTAACTGCATGGAATTTCTGAGACTGAACTGACGCTCACTTATTTTCAATTTCTTTATAACCATCGTCATCATCATAACCACGCCTGTAATCCCTGAAGGATTCGGCAGAGGTGTAGGTACCTATAGAACACTGAAAACACGCACCAGTTATATTAAGTGCCATGTGCCTAATAGGGGGCGAGCCTCTTGCCATCAACCGGGCACAAATCCATACTCTGGGCTGCTACTGAGTAATTCCTGATGAAAAACCCAATAATACCAAATGGGAATCGAAACCAGGTCATGTCATGCCTCATGTTTATTTCTAGTCTTTTAGGGAATTGACACTTATGGCATATTGGCATAAGATAACAGATGTGACCTCGAGGACGTTCCGATCGAAAATAAATGATATGCCGGCGCCAGCGCCAGACAGTCGCAAGCGCAGCCCACGCCCACGCAACACCGTATTTTAAACTTGACTGGAATGGCGCCAGACACCGCACCGAGAGGATCCCACTCTCTCGACCTGCCCGTTAATGAGAGTTATGACCGCGTAAACATTCCCTTTTCGGGAACGCTTTTGTTCTTTGTGAAAGTTCATGGAGCTAATTTGTTTCCAAAATAAGACAAGCCTTTAATTACTCCCATTAGAAAGTTTATGATGCAACTGTAATACAACAAGCCATAGATATTCCTAATAACGTACCAAGTAACGCCTCCTTGCCCATATGATGAATGTTGCAGTAGATATGGTGGTCAGCCGCCACGACCGGCTCTGCTGTCGTTTCACCTCCAGCCTCCATTAATTTTAACTTCGCTGTCAAATCGTGTACATCTGTAAAGTTTCATACACATTTAATCAATGATTATCTGCTTTAATTGTATTTCTAAGTACCACACATCGTCATGTTGTAGGTAATTTACGACGGCCATAATTAATTACTGGTCAACGCCTTAGAGATGGGCGGTTAATGAAAGTAACAGAATCTATACAACAGTTCTAAATTCGGAATAGTCGAATGCAACGAAAACCGTTAGCTATTGTTACGCGTGCGGTCCGCTACGCAGGTCAAAATTAGTAGCGCACATGTTCAAACAAACTGGTATTGTTTACATGGGATCGGTGCGCGCGCGCTGCCACAGAATTGGGTCTACGCCTACACCCTGCAAGCGTAGATTTATGACTTTTACTTAGGTATGATTTTGATTATGTTTAATCAGGGGTTCCCACTACCTAGGGACGTCTTTCCGTAAGACTGCTTGTAGCCAATTATAACATTTCGTAAGTTAAACCCATAGATGTTTTTTCATATTTCTATGGTTATACCTAAGTAGAGTATTTAGTGTTCTAAGTAGGAGATTAACGCTGAGCATTTGCTATTAGAAAGTCAAGCTGGTATACGTATGTCTATCCGGACAACTTTCAGAAGATAAGGCAACAAAGAGTTCTAGACTAGAATGTATAAAGACAATATTCTGTTGTACTCAATAAAGAGCAATGTTTCGTAAACAAATCCTATTCCTGCATAATTTCGACCAATAACAAGAACCCGCAAACCTTAAATAAATAATTCGCATGGTGTAAACACGTTGGACGCGGCATAATTTGTGGTTTATTTATTCAGGATGAACGATCAGCTCGCGCGACCTCCGTGTAATGTCGTTTTTATTATCCAGACGACGATGACGTCTGACGAATATCAACAGTGGCGTATAACGAACTTTGTGGGTCGTCTAGTTCCCAATGCAGTGGTCAGACTGGCAATAAAATCATGTTCTACAACAATAAACGCTTTGTTGTGGTACATTGGGTACACATTACAATTTACATAAATTAAATAATTAGTACAAGGCTCGAAACATGGAGTCTTGTATAAAACACTTGTGCGGTGTGTTTATAATTGATTACTAAATAGCTATACAAATAAATAAATAAGAATAAGCTGATTTTCTCATAGACTTAATAAGCCTATAATTTGAGTTTATGTTCGTACCTACTTTAGGACTTAAAAGAATTTTGAATATCAGAGGCTCCGATAGATATGAACGTCCCTCACCATACTTAACGGTACGAAGCATGATGGAATCAGTTTGTCCACCTCCAGATTGCGGAATAACCATCCCACTTGCTTTTAAATTATTGTAATAGTTGGTGACGTGACTAGGGTTGCCAACCCTACTATATAATATAGTATCCTGCTATTAGTGGCCTAAATACTATATTTCTAAAGAAAAAATATAGTAGGCGAAATTAATATATTTTTATTGCAATACAAAATGGCGATATGATCGCAATAGGGCCAGTATTAATCGCATAAAAGCTGAATGAATTGTATTTTGTAACCTTAATTTGGAGTATTAACATAGTTATGAAACATTAAACAAAAAACCTGTTAATAAAGGTTCATAAGGGCAAAAATATGCATTTAAAGAATAAAAATTATTTTGAAACATACCTACTATATTTATATTTTCGCTATCTACTACATATTTGATATAAAAAAGGTTGGCAACCCTAGACGTGACCACATAGCAATGATGTTGACGCTAGCAGTCTCGTAGCAATATGTGTTATTTTTTAATATATGACCAAAAAGTGCATTAGTAACAGTATCATTGATATCATACCTGACTTAAGCGCTCGTTTAATCACCCTCCATTGCCTTGCATGGTACAGAGACATCACCAGCACCACGACGAAGAACACGATACAGCCACTAGCGGCCACGCTAAGGCTGGTCGTCTGCAGGTCCCACGACACTTCGTCATTAGCCGTCACTTCACTATCGTAGTCCACATACTCGTACTCCTCATCACTGGGTAACAGTTCACTCGACTCATTGTTTTTGTTATGCACCTGATGCGTATTGAAGGGAGATATCTGGGCCTCGTATAACGACTGGCAGATAGTATCCCTGTGGATTTCGCAGGGGTATCTGACAACCAGACGCTTGGCGGGGTCGCATTGGGTGCAAGGCAGGCAGGTGCCACGCTGGCGGTCCCACCAGCTCAGCCCACGCTTGCAAGCGCCGTCGCTTCCAGCCACAGACCCAAGTGCCAGTGTAGCAACCAGCAAACACAACTTGGGTATATTTCCTCGCATTACCTGTAATGTATGATGAATGAGTTAGTATAGTACTAACTGGCAAGTACGTAAGTGGCAAGTAACACTGTAACATAATTACTTCCATTTAAGGGGTGAAATTATGTGCAGCATGAATTCTGATAGACTGAGTAGAAAGGTTTTACTGTTGTTTACTAATGTAGCAGTTTTGAAGAGGTATTCTTACTTAATCAAAATTAAATGCAAAGTAGATAGTCTATTGAAATCAATACAGAACTTATCTAAAGAGAAGAGGTGGCGCCACCAAACTGACCAATTCGAACTTATTTTGTTTATTTTTTGCAAGAAAAATACTTATATAAAAATAAAAGAAAAAATAAACGACCGGAAGTGTGACGGAAGCATAATAAAAACATTCGTTAATAAAATTATGATGATACTTTTTGCGGTAAGACGCCTCACTCAAATATAACATAGGTACCTAATTAATTATGTAAGTAAGTAAATAATTATTAAATATACACACATATATTATTTTCATTACCTCCTTGCTGACACTCATGTATGCTGTCTAAGTATTCACGAAGGACCACATCTCAGTACGGAATAATTATCTTCGTTTAGAAAGCTCACTTTCACCGGTGTCACTGTCGAATGATTTGTAGCGACTATTTGTATTAAACTTATGTGTTAAATCCATTAACACTGGTTTATCACTCACACACTCACAGTCGTTGTTTTTTATAAGTAAGCTAATAAGAGTCAGCGCACACGATGCACTGTGGTTCGGCTGCGGTCGCCGTGCGTTCTGCGCCGTGCGGGAGACGCGGCATCACATTCAACTGTTCAGAGCAGTCCCCTATCCCTCCTCCCACGCAGGATGCGCGTACGCGTTACCCGGCAATAGAAACGTACGGTAGATATATTCGACGTTTCTTTTGAGTATCTATCAATTTGTTTTTATAGAAAAATTGGAACATATCCATTGGAACCTTGTCCTATTATTGTTGTAGCGCAGTTCGATCTCCCTAGCTAAACACTGAACGTAATTGATTGATTATTCAAGATAAGAATTTAGTTTCATCTTCAGAACGTAAGTAGTACTTAAGCTATCATAATTTGTATCTAGATTCTAGAGAGATAGGTATATTTACAGGCTACAGCGACTTGGCTAATGGACACCAAAAGTCCATAAAATATAAAAGTCTAAAGGGATAGTAAAGCTGTGTGTTACATAGGCTCAAGATTCGTCGAGGGTCCTGGGGTGGAGCAAGTTGTTGTGTTCTAGTGTACCTTTGAATATACTTGCTTATTTGATTCAGACTTGTGTTATGAAACTATTAGTGAGTTAATTACTAATAGTCATACAAACTAAAACCGCATCATTAGATTTTCCTAACCAGGGATAGTACCCGTCGATTTTGGAAAAAAAATATAGGTACGAGTACCGCACACACAATCTATAGGTATGCTTAGCCGTTTCCCAACTATGTTGGAGTGGGCTTCCATTGTAACCGGATCCAGCTGCATACCAGTGTTTTACATGGAGCGACTGCCTATCTGACCTCCACAACCAAGTTACTCAACTGAGTAACACGATACCCCTTGGTAAGACTGATTGTCAGACATTGGACTTCTGACTACCCGTAACGACTGTCAAAGATTTTCGAAAGACCACCAGAACCGAGGCACGGAGGGGTCTCGATATGTAATGGATGGTCACCTATTCACGAACCGACCGCGGCTGTTATCGTATCATTTAGTCACACCATTCGATAGCGTCGCTAATATTGAATTATAGTTGGCCGTATGTATGCCAAACATACGGCCAACAATTTTTTTATTGACGAGGATTATTTCCTTGTATTTTTGAACATGTTCATTGATAAAATAGTTACAAAAAAAAATAGAAGTCTGCGTAGAACAAAATCTAAAACGATCGATCCTGTCAATTTAACGAAGATTAGTGTCACTGTCATCAAGTCAAGTGTCATCTGTGTCAGTCAGCGTTCCAATCATTCCATTCCAAATTTCCAATTCCAATGAATACTATAATTTAAGGTTAGGTTAGCATTCAATTTATCTGCCACTCTGTCTGAATACCCTAATAAGAAAGAAATAAAAAATAAGTTAATTTTTACGAACCATGCATCTCCTGATTTTCATGTCATGAAAAATTTGAATTCGGAATCATCATCTTGTCGCAGTGAATTCGTAAATTTTTGATCGAATATATATGTTTTTTTGTAAAGTGAGTGATTAATGTATTAAACTTATACGATAGTTAGTGTAGGTAGGATTTACGGATAATTATATTACAGACGATACTGAATAAAGTTATTTTATTTTATTTAAGCAACGAATATGAGCGCAAATAATGCTAGAAGACAAAATTCTCGCAGACGAAGCATTCAAGGTGATAATCAAGGCACTATTCAAGATCCCTACATTTCCTCCACGGTTTTCATCCCTTCCTACACTATAACAAAACCAAGAATAAGGAATATAAGAACTGATTGTGTTGGACTGTTTTATCCTCTACCAAGTACCTATCCATTCCTCATTTTCCTTTGTTTTATATTGCGTATGAAGTAAATGAATTTCCTATTCCATTCCAATTACCATGAAGTACTTTGTTTTTCTTTGTGTTTAAATTACGAATACTCCTAAGAAATCTTCTAATTTTTCAGGTTCCATGACCAATGTGTCATCTAGTGCAGAAGACTTATCTACATCTAAATCTATAGTTCTAGTTGCCATAATATTTGTATCATCACTGTTAGCCTTGGGGCTTCTATATAAACAGTTCCCAGATTTAGAAGAGTAAGTACCAATCAACTGTATAGCTTGTCCACTCTGCAATGACACCTCCCACTACTGCATTACTCATAGAAATCTGCATTACTGTGTTTGTAAATACGGTAGAGGGACGCATTGTTTCAGAGTGGACAGCTATAATACATCTATTACAGTTATCAGTACAGTTACACATCAAAATATAAAACTAGCATAAAAAAACTAAGCAAATTATAAACAAAATCAAGAACTTTTAAAATAACTATAAAGAATATTGATTTAGCTTATACCTTGACATCATTTCCATCTAGTAGTTTTTTTTGTATTGTGGAGTACTATCTCATTTGATTATTAAAGACAGGCACGTAAAGGCCATATTTACAGATTAGCCCATAACATCATTATTTCAAATTTATTTGAATGTATTTCTACAATATAATTATATTTTTCATTTCCAGAGATGAGAAACAACATATACATTTACCATGGGACCTTGAGGATGCTAAACATTTAGGTTTAGTACTAGACCGTTATAAGGAAAAATATTTTTATGAAGTATTATTTGGAGTCTTCTTAGTTTACATATTGTATCCTTTTCACATATCCTGCACTTGTTTTCAGGCATTTACATATTTAACATTGATTTCTTTAACTTTTATCACAGTTTGCAAACATTTGCAATACCCGGCTCTATTTTTCTAAGTATTCTTTCAGGGTTCTTGTTCCCGTTCTATTTAGCATTACTTCTGGTTTGCTGTTGTTCAGCAATAGGTGCAAGTTTGTGTTTCTTCCTATCAAATCTTCTTGGGAAGAAGTTGGTGAAGAAATTCTTCCCAGAAAGAGCTGCACAGTGGGCAAAAGCAGTGACGAAGCACAAAAATAATTTGCTCAATTATATGATATTTTTGAGGGTGACACCCTTTTTACCAAATTGGTTTATCAATATGTCAGCACCTGTAATTGGAGTGCCTTTAATACCATTTGCATTAGGAACATTTATTGGTAAGTTGTATTACATTAACTAGGATTGTTAACTTACTGTTTTTTAGAATAAAGAAGGGGTTGTCCATTAATCATGTGATGTTTTTTAGTAACTTTGTGAGATATTATTATTATGAACTTGCAGC